>CM032063.1:23469850-26106850 GCA_018831715.1 Matsumurasca onukii | reverse complement strand
GGTCAGGTGAGGATGGTCGCCATTCTGTTCACCTTGAGCGGAAGTTCAATACGAGAAGAATGGAGCATTGGACCGATGAACATCGTGCTGGTAGTCGAGGCTTTTTTTAGAAATAATGATTACACACTGCACACTTTGTTTGTTGACAGATCCACAGATGGAAATGAGCCTCGTCTGAAGTCAAAATAATGATCGATCATTCTTTAACATGGTTTCAGAAAATTCAACCTTCTTTTAGAATAAGAATATTTTATTTCCATTTCAAAGTAAAACACTTTTACAGCAAAAGGTAAGAATAAACAAAATACAAATTACAGTTTAGTTAGAGTCTTTGCCTGTCAGGGCTGCCACACAAGAAAACCAATTTAAAAATAAAAACTACCCTTTCTAAGATGCGGAAATATAGGTTCTAAGGTAAAAACCTGATTAGAGGTTCCTTAACATTAAAACAAATAAATACAATCAGCGATCAGACTTTAGTTTAAATTACAAAATAACGGTTCATTATGTTGATAGTGCATAATTATAGCGCAACTTATATATCTAAAACTGATACCTAAAATCAGCTATTTACAAAAATTATATATATTATACCTGATTATTGTCGACAATAAAATTGATATTTAAAATTATTAACATAACTATAATTGCCTCCAAGCAACAAAAAAAGAAATATACAAAAAATGATAAATCTCTTTGTCGACATACATACAGCACTAGACCTTGAGAGGGGCAAATAATATATACAATAAGGCACAACTATAATACAATTTAAAATACATAAGTAGGATTAAACAAATGTCATATTTAAGTCAGTAGAGCTTCATTGCTGTACTAAGATTAGCAATCTATGTTTTCATGTGTCAGGAGCCATTTCTTTATTTTATTTTGGACACATAGACTGATTTTAGCAGATTTTATGCAGCATGGTAATTTATTGTAAATTCTGGGAGCTAAAAAAGTTATACGTTCTGATAAAAAAGGCGTTATTTGGCTTAGGAATTTTGCGTGATTGCAATATCTAAGTTTTGCCTGTATAAAGGAATGTCATCATTTAAATTTCCACTTCTTACATAAAAATATTTTAAACTTTGTAAAACAAAAAGATACTTTAAGGGGAGAATTTTTGTTGTATGAAAAGTGGTTTTGTGTGTTCATATCTATTTTGTTACATATTATTCTTAAACTGCTTTTGCTGAACATTAATCATTAAGATTTTGTTTGTAGTGTATGCATTTCCCATAGTACAATACCATATCTAAACGGCTCTGTACTAAAGTAAAATACAGGACACGCATAACTTGATCAACTGCATAACCTTAGAAAATAAAAAATACCTCATTGTGGAATTGACTTTGCTTTAATTTATTTTATATGAATTTTCCAATTTCACTATCTAAAAAACACGCCCAGATATTTAATTTCTGATGTTCTGACAATAGAAGCACAATCATTATTTAGGCACTGAATGTTTTTAGGCATCCTAAACACGGATAATTAACTCATAATTTTTTCTTTTACACTTCAGTCACGTGCTTGTAACTCGTGAACAATAGCAATCTTGTTAGGATGGTAGCTTAGGTCAGTGAAGAATACGTCTAATAGATTGGTCTTAGAACCGAAGAGGTTGGGTGTTAAGAACGGCAGAGCGACGAAGGCTCTGTTCAAAAGCATGTCAAACAGCTTCAATATTAGCAGGTGTTCTAACTGTTCGAGGTGATCCCTCCTCCTTCTTGTTACAAAAGCAGTGTTCTGAAAGTTTCGAACCCATAGAAGAAATTGTTTTTCAACACCGTTTTGTACATTAAACCGTATACGAAAACTCCTTTAGGTTAGAATCACAGAACCATTATTTCTAAAAAAAACTATCAACTACATTTGCACGTTATTCAGCGGTCACGCTCCATTGCTACTGAACTTCCGCTCAAGGTGAACAGAATGGCGACCATTCCCACCTGACCAGACGTCCCCACCACTACCATCCCAACACAAAACCGTTATTCGGCAAGAACTCAGAGATCCCCGCCAAACATTGGAGAGAGTCATGACTAACTCTCCAAGAGACTCGTACAGTATGAGAGAAAATGGTGGTCATCTTTAAGTGACATAACTTTGCTACATCAATTATTTTGTGCTTTTTATTATAGATATTAATATTTCACTTTTTCTTTACAAAAAATTTTGTATTAAAAATCACAACATATTTACAATTTAAACACTTTTTTGTTGGAAACGCCAGGCCAGGAGCTGGTGACAAGTTTGAAATACATTCAATAACACAGATTTGTAATTCTTCCAACAACAGAATGTGAGGGGGTGTGCCTGAGCGTGAGTATGACAAACAAACCAGTAATTCGTCCTTATGTTCCAAGTGTTCGGAGTTCCTACACAAACATCCAGTGTCTTGTATACCAATTATTTATTATAAATCCTCATCATATTTATCATTCATATATACTGTTATTGTTAAGTTTATCACTGTTCACTATTGTCCTCATTGTTATTTATAATCCTTGTTATTATTATCCAATGTTGTTAATTTCTAAATGGTTTATTGTTGTTATTTTGGCAGTGTTGTTTTTCATGTCTTTAGCTGTTAAATTCGTATTCTTGCATGTTACCTGTATCAGATAATTATTTGTAAGCACTATTCCATTTCACGTGTAAAATTCACACCAAGTGTAGTTTTTATTTAAATGTATCGCACACTCATTTATATTATTCTTTGTGAAATGGTATTTGCCGTGTATGTGAATAAATAAATAAACACCGTTTCTTCTTTTTTTCATGCCTTATACAAGAAACTTATTTCCTGCTGCAACTTATATTTTAAGTTACCAAACACAAAACTTTAAAGTTGACTACCGAGTTACAAGTGCTTAATATGTTTTCTGTGTTCTGATTATCATCAGGTCTTAACATCTGAAATGAACATAATACAAACATATCCTTTTATCTCGTGAACTTAAAGAGAGACATGAACTGTAATAGAGCCTGCATACACATTAACCTCTCATTTAACTAACAGTCGATACCAGCCCTAAGCAACCCATTGTTGTGACAAAATATCTAATTTGGGATTGAGATCAAAAAGGATCCATCTAGCTATTTCACCAAAAGGCTTATTGTAATGTAGCACCGTAGTTTCGTTGAGACGTTCCGGATCAACGTGGTGTCGACTGAGCAGATGTATGGCGAAGTAGTGACGCCAACCTTCCCATTTGTCTGAGCTGTACAGGCGATCTACAAGGTTTGTCGCCCGACTGTGGTACTCTGTGGACCAGGTGAGGTTTGGGCTGCAGAATCTGCTCTGTCGGCACCTGGCCTCCATTGTAGTACCATTCTCGAGGTAAGTACCTCTTGTAGCTTGCTAAGTATAACTGAAGAAACCTCGCCTTAGGATGTCCTATCATAATCTGGCAACAATAAAAAGATTGTTAGATGCTGAAGTAAGATGACAATGGAACCTTATTTTTAAAGAAAGAATAAAATTGGATTTTATTAAGACAGAAGTACCAATACTTTTAATTGAGTTATATAGTTTAAGAGGCCAGTAATGGTGTTAAATATCTATAAATATTCATCATTATAATATTTTGATTGTCAGACGTAAACAAGAGCTTACATGGACAATGATAAGCAAATAAATTATATGCTACAAGGTAAATTATGTTAATAACTATAGTAAATTATTATGTAAATTACAGTGGTAAATAGCACCCATAACCCAGCAGTCGCGGGGCTCCAATTCAACTTGTTAGCGATAGATGATATAAATAATTTTGTCTGTTTCCACGTTTAACTAAGTGCCGTTGTACCTGTTTGGTTATGTTTCCACGGAAAATAAGCGTGCTGTTCATTTACCGAGTCACTGAACTCCTACCTCAGACAAGTGTGTCTGTGGTAATAGGCAGCTGACATTACAGCCTCAACGGCGTGGAATTGAAATGCAACAGACAGCTGAGTAGTGGCTGGCAGCTGAGCCTACACTACAAGCTATCAAGTCCACTTTTTTAATTAAATAAAAGAAGAGGTTTTAATAAGGCACAGCAAAAATCATGTAATTTTGAAATCAATAAATCTTAATCTTAGTGCCGCAGTGTATTAATCATCCCTCACTAATATTATTTTAAGGAAAACTACTATAAAGTAGCTATTTTATAACTGTATAGCCTGTAGCAGTCAGTATTGTATAGAAGGAGTAAAGAATATAAGCATAAAATAGTGATAGGGGGTTGTTGAGTGTATCTGGTGAATGTAGGTGGTCTCCTTCATACCTGTCACACCTGATTCCTGCAAAAAATGCTTCCTTTGGGGCCATCCTGTCCATTTCAAAGTGCAAAAACTCATCAAGGGGCTTAAGAATGATCATGTCAGTATCAGGTATATTCCCTCCACTCTCCATCAAGACTTGAATCGAGCTATATCAGATGCATGGTACACAGAGCTCAAGGCTGTCCATACACATGTGTTGGTCATGAAACTCACTTTGATCGGAACTTTGGCTACATTTGATAATGACTCTACTAGAGACCAATAGTAACCTGTCAGTTCTCTACAATCACAGTGAATCCAAATGTTACTCTGCTGAACCTGGAACATCATACAAAAGTTATTAGACCTAACATCCAAAGGTCATGCTAGAACTGAAATATCAATATTGTTACAATCTAAGTGGTAGCTTAAGGTGGGTCATTGAAAACTAATTACCTTTATAACAGAAACTAGAGATAAAACGATATGAAGTTTAATGAAGAAGTGCCAGAACAACATAGTGAACAGTGTTTGGTATTATTTTATAGGGTGATCCTGTAATATTGTCGAATGAATCAAACGAAAATGGACGTGTTTTCGGTTTTAACAGAACAATAGAAACAATAAGATAGGCCAAATTAGAATCAACCCTATTTTGGTCAACCTTCCAACTTTCTGTTCATATCTGCAAATTATTTAAAATAATATTCCAATTATGGATGACAAGCCGTGGGCTATGGCTGAGTTCAAGAACACCAGGCACGAGTCCTAATTTCAAGAGTTTATTCAAGGACTGGTGTAATTCTAACAAACATAATATTTTGGTCAATATTGAGAGTTTGCTTGAAAACATATTTTAAAAGGAAGAGACCTATTTGTAGATAAATTGGAATTAGAGAAACAAAATATTCGACATGCCTAACCTAAAACCAAACAAAACAATAACAAAGGCAAAGTTAGAAAACTAAACAAAAAACAAAACGGGACTGACAGCAATAAAAAGTTTTTTCTTACGATTAACTCAACCTTATTTATTAAATACTAAAAGGTGCAGTACTATACAAAGAAAACATATTATAAATACTAAGATTACAAGGTAGAAAATATCAAATAAATGATTATTCATAGAGATGTCAACAATTTAGTGAACAATTCAATGATCTCTAGCTTCTCAAGACAGATAAATAAATGGGCGGGGTCACCAATATATATTAAAGAATCCTTACTACACATACAGAAGAAATTGACACCGGCGAAATTAGCCAGAGCTAGTAGCTGAATTTGCAGCATTTAAAACAAAACAATACACTATATGTTATAGGGACCTATAGATCACCAACAAAACCCTTGGACGAATTCCTCCCAATAATTGACAGACTCCTAGCAACACTTACAAACAAGAATAAGGATCAATTATTATTGGAGATATAAATGTCAACACCCTCCAAAAACAAGAACCAAACTATATAAAGTTAAACAATTTTCTATTACAACACAACTTGGCACTAATGGACATTTCCGCCACCAGAATAACAACTAATCCAGCATTGGCATAGACGTATGCATTACCAATATCCATCCCAAAATGTACAAACAAACACTCACCACAATCTGATCTCAGACCACCTCGGAGTCAGCTGCGCTATCGCTAATCACAAATTATCTGAAAAACCTCTAAAGAAAGAAATACGACACATTAACAGAAATAACTTGGATGAACTTAAATACAAATTAAAAAAACAGACCTGGAGAGATGTTTATCAGGCCATTACAGTTGACGAAAAATATGACAGGTTTATAAATACTATTCAATATGAAATGGACACTGTGATGCCAAAAGTACTAAAAACCTTCCACAAAAAACATAATAAAATCTTCTGGGACGACACCACAGTTAAACTTAAAAAAGCTGTAACCTTAGCACAGGATAAATATATAATAACAGGCTCTATTCTAGATAAACAGAGCTACAAGGCTTAAGAAAACCTACGATTTACATCAGAAATAAAAACTACTACAGACAAGCAACTACATACTGGAGCAAAACAAAATAAACCATCTGGTCAATAATAAATAAGAAAGGAGGAACAAAGACAACAAGAACAAACATATAACACTGAAAATAAATGGAAAATCCATCACCAGCCACATAAAATCTGTAACAAATTCAACGACTACTTTATCAACATTGGGACACCTAACCTGACTCAGCCTGCAACCAGCACTGGTAAATACTGTCAGACATGCTGAAAACGTCACAAGCCTAGACAATTTCAAAACAATATCCACAAAAGAACTTAAAGATCTATTTTCCTCACTACAACCTAAAACTCATGCCGTGACAGCATCTCTAATAAAATAATAAAGCACTGTGAAGAAGAACTACTAAACCCCTTACTACATATTATAAACTGCTCCATTGAACAAGCTACAGTCCCCAAACAAATGAAAATATCAGTAGTCTATCCAAAATACAAAAAGGAGAAACAGAAAATAGAAAACTACCGACCTATATCTACCGACCCTATCAAAATATCTTGAAAAACCATAAACTACAACTCACCAACTTCCTCGAACAAAATAACCTTATATCACCACATCAACATGGCTTCAGGAAAAATAAATCAATAAATTCTGCTCTATCTCAACTGTGACTCAATAACACAGCTATGGGAAGAAAGAAACAAGCATCAGGACTCTTTTCGACTACAAAAGGCCTTCGACAGCCTAGATCGTAAAATTCTAATTGAAAAACTTAAACAGCTAAATATTAGTGGCAAAGCCCTTCTCTGGATACAAAATTACCTCTCAGATAGAACACAAATGGTGGAAATCGAACAACTACACAACAATAAAGAAACCAAAATCAGATCTATTTCCAAAGAATCCAAATACAGGAGTCCCTCAAGGCTCAGTCCTCGGACCTCCTCTTTCTCACTTATAAACAGTTTCCAGACAACCTACCACCCGAAACACATGCATCATGTTTGCAGACGACACTACTATAATCTCAGAAATTAATAAATCATCATCCATATATGAAAGTGCTGAAGAAACGCTAGACCATGCCACAAATATCTGCAATAATCTCAACCTTAAAATAAATAAAGAAAAGACAGTCCATATTAACTCAAACCACAGACAAACAATAGAAAACTCCTCTCAAACCATAAATACAAAAGACACTACAAAATTCTTGGCGTAACTCTCGACAAAAACCTAAACTGGCAGCCTCATATTGAAGCGGAACGAAAACTCTCAACAGCCATTTTGCAATCAGAAGAATTCGACAAGTAACAAATAAAGAAACTACTTTAATAGCCTACCATGCCCTTTTCGCTTCTCACCTCCACTTTGGTATCATTGCCTGGGGAGCCGCTGCTGAAACCCACACCCAAAAAATCTTTATACTACAGAAAAAAGCCCTAAAAATCATTGAAGGAGCACATTGCCAGGAACACAGTAAACCACTTTTTAAAACAAATCAAATACTTACTATGACATGCCTCTACATCAAAAAAACTATAAACAAACGTTAAGATCAGACTGTCATACATATAATATAAGAAATAAAACCAATCTAAATTCAGACTTTCATAAACTTTTAAAAACAAGAAGAACCCCTGCAAAAATGGGAATAAAATTATATAACCTACTACCTGAAGATCTAAAATCCATCCAGGACAGGAAACAATTTACCAAAAAACTAAAAGCCTACCTACTGGATAATCCATACTACAACATACAGGAATATAGATGAACATCAAAATGTGACAAGGCGATAAGCTACAAGAAACTGACGATTCCCCTATCTTGAAGATTGTGGAGAAGACATCAATGGTAAATGGTAAATGGTAAAATAACATTTTAGGTGAGAATTTATTTATAATATATATAGCCTAACTTGTTTTCAGTGATTTGGACCTCCCTCACCCTGTGACGTCTCACTGCTTACTAATATATTTTTTGCTCTATTTATGGTAATTTATTTCATAATAATTGTTATCATTTTTTGGTGCTCTATTTATGCATCAGTGTGCCGTTCATGTAATAAATAAATAAATCTGTAGTCACAAGTACTGAATTATAACATTGACTTTTCCATAAATTATATTTTAAATACATCAACTGCATTTTTTCCTAGACTACAACAAATAATGGGATTGAATCGATAATGATTAATTGTTAAAGAAATTGAGTGATTTAAGAAGTAAAAGGAACAGGGCTAATTTAAGTGATTTAGAAGTCAAGGTTTCTAGTTATCATGGTGTAGGAAGCTTAACGCCTTTCAAACAATGAGTCACAAACTTGGTGTATGTAAATGCCTCAGGCTAATAATGTCATTATTGGAATATTTGCAGATTTATTTTAAATTTATATTGTCCAATTATCTTACTTAATGAAGCCGATTTGTGGAAATATCATCCTTTAATGTCATTTTCTTAATTACAGTATTTGTATCTACCTTCTGGCTCTGGGGCCAAAGTCGAATAATCCACAATTCGGCGGAAGCGGTGTGGCCTTATAAACTTGAGCAATTAGATTTAATATGAGGGACATCCAACTCAATATTGTAACATATGAACAGTGGAACAAAATCTGCCACATAATCATTAATGAAACCAGAGTTCATTTCATAGTCAAAGAGTCAATTACTGAAACCACTTTTACACATTTTAAACAATTGAGTTTACTCTATAATGAGGAAGTTTCCCACCTGCAAATAATTTTATGACTCAACATGTAGAACACCATGAAATAATAGCTCAGACGACATTTTTTTGAAACTAAAAATTTGATATTGTCCCTTAAGCGACCCCTTAAAACTTTAGGTTCAACCGTTTCAGTTAGGGACTCAACAGATGTTGATTACTATGTCATCAAAGAGATTATAACAAAGTGTCATCTCTTTTTAATTGAGATTGAGTATATTAGTCTATTTTAGCTTTATGGATTAAACACATTCCTAGATAATCATGTTAAAACATGAAAACATTCTGTGTAAAAGTTTTAAGTACTAATTAGCCTGATGCATGGGGATAAAAACATTAAAACTAATAATAAAATTTATGAAGAAATATACATAGCTTTTATTGTGACTTATAATTAAAAACAGTTGCTTGTTGAAATATTTGAATAAACCACAGGTTCTTATTTGAACCATCTTTAAAGAGTACCAAATTCAAAATTTAAAAATATAACTATACTTTCTAAAGAATGTAGTAAAGTTAGTAATAATCCTAACAAAAAAAAAGTACAAAATTACAATGAATTGATTCAAATTAAGCTACATTTATTTAGATGCAAAACAATAGCTATTTAAACCATAAACTGTATCTACACAAGACACAAGAAAATAACTTCAATAATGGATAGAGAACTAATATCGATATGCTTTAAAGACTCTTACTAAAACATTGAATCCATAAACTGGAGAGTTTGTGCCAGCAGAAAATAAAATGATTTAGGTAATGTATATTTTACATGGTTCAAGCTTTTAAGTTTTTATAATATTGTGGTATCTAATAATCTACTCTGTTTTATGGAAGTTTTGTTCAAGATAAACAGTTCAACAAGTAAATTGTTCTCAAAGCACAAATATATAACAATATATCATATTTTATACAATTTAGTAATAACTAATAAAATAATAACAAAATATTTATTCCAAATTCATAATGGCGGGGTAACTATGATGATTTGCAGGTGGCCAAACACCAAAAAACATCACACAGTGATTTGATTAAAAGTTTTTAAATTACCCAATTACAGGACCTATTTCATTTTTTTAGTTTTCTATGTCTGAAGATGTCAATTAATTGTAATTATTGAACAAGACTAACTTCCATGTCCTAAATAGTCTTTATTTCTGTTAGTAAAATCACTGTTAAAATTGAAGAAAAGCGTAACTTATAACTAAAAATTATTGTGGGTTTAAGTTCAAATATTTATTAAAACTAGTAGAATTTGGGGATATCCATTTTGTTAATAGATCAAAACCAAGACTCATTCAACATACAAAAAGAGCTGCAAAACGATTTCATATATACAATGAAAGTACTTTCTTTTGCTTCAGAAATGCAGAGTAACTCCATGTATCACTTTTCAATACTAATTAATACTTTGCCTTATACTTTGATTTGAGACAGCGAACACTCTTATAGAGGTTTTTAAGTTGAATATTGGATGAATGGTGAGTGTGGTGAAGCAATTTTGATGGATGATGAGACTATAGTCTTGTTAGGTAAAACCACGACTGTTCCCCAAGATTGGGTCATTAATTATCAATAGCCAACAGAGCTTTGAATTATACTGCTTGAGCTCCATTCATTTTTACCAAGCAAAAGTGTGAGGAAGCTAAATACCTACAAATATTTTAAGCTAGTCAGTCTTTAAGTCCCACACATTTTAATTTTTGAACGTCAACAAGATAACAAAGTAGCACAATCTCTTGCTTTTAGTGCCACAAAGCTTGAACTACCTATATTGAGAGAGAAAATTTACATTTACAGTATAATTTAATTTGTGGTTAATATTAATAATTAATACCAATCCTGAAATTTGTCAACTCTTTACATTAAAAGTTTATTTAGTCTACTTATTCTAGTTCTTAGCATATTTCCAGTAATCATAGTGACCCGAGGACCCAGTAGCCAGATGGTCATAATAAGCATGGGGAATTAACATTTTAGGGGTGATGGGTGCATACAGCTAAAAAGAGGGGATTCTTTATAAAAGAAAAGGCTTCAGGAGTTAACGATACCCATAACAAACAGGGAGTAAATTTTATTAATTAACTATGCGAAAAGAATTTGTTCAGTGGCTGGTAAATTATTAAACTTACAGTTCTCATTTTGTTTGGTGACTGTTCCTTTCTATTTCAAAGTTGAACAGTGATGATTATTCATTTTAGGTTGATAATTGATTTATGTAAATGTGTTGTTTCAATGAGGTTTAGTTTTGGACAATGCTATAACATCAACTTTTTCTAAACCATGTTTGGCAAAACTTTTGGAAAAGGCTGACTGAAAAGAAAGCAATTTTAGAGAACCTGATGCTTAAAAAGTCCACAAAAGTAACGGGTTTTTAAAATGCCTAGAGAGTTAGTCAAAAGGTTTTCATAAGCATTTTATATTATAAATAATGCTTTATATTATAGTCATATTATTAGTAATTATTCAGTTGGTACTTGTTGTTTTAGCGAGTTAACCTGAGCTACTTTGCAATCGTTACTTTGCTTTGAAATTTCAAAAAAAATGTTCGGGGCCCACACTTTGAGCTGGAGGTCTTCCCCACAAGACCACCTCTTTTGGAACACCGTTGAGTATGCCCAGGGCATGCATGCTTGAGACACACTGCCAGTGTTATAACCTTTTTACAGTTCATTTGTGATATTTTAGCACTATCAATCCCAATGTAGGACTTAATTATTAGAGATATCATACTGTATTTATTAATTTTAATGCAGCCAAGAATAGTATTATTATTTTGTAAATTGTTAAAGTATATGGTTTAGTATTTGTTGTTCATTTTAGATAACACAAATTAATAAAACTTAATTATCCTCTCATTCAAAACTTCCTTAAACTGGAGGCAAAAATAATTTCCTTCAAAAGGAAAAAATCAATCCTATTAAGCCTAATAAATAGGAACAGTGAACTAATTCTTGATTTTTCAGACTTGGTCTCGAACAGAAATATTTTAGGGCTCAAACAGCCCAGTTATACAAGTACATTCCATCACACTCAACATGGACGAGGATGGTTTGAAACATATTACCTCAGTACGGCGTCATGCAAGGGCTTCAGCCAGACCAGTCTATCGAAGAGGACAACCGTTCTCTATCACTTTTCACTTCAATCGTTTGATTTTAATGATGATTTCTTCTATTTGTTGGCTGAATCACGGTAATTCATAACTATATTATTTTAGTTTATGTACTCTTCTAAGAGATATCTACATGTAAAAATATTTATTTAAAAAAGGGGCATTTCAAAGCATACAAAAAACTATTTGACTTATGTTATTTCCATTTTCCTTCTAAAATGAATGTATTTTATAACTCAGGTGTTAAGATAATCTTTTTTTTTAAAACCATGGTTTCCTAGAAGGCGGTGACTGCGGGGACTACCATTATGCAACTGCACACTCAAACACTTTGGAGGCATTATTGGACAATATTAGTAAATAATTAATTAACAAATTGATTTAAATGTTGGCAGAAATAAAACTGTGTCTTTAAACTGTTACAGTTTATTTCAAGGTAAAACGAACATCTATCACCAATGACTTCTGAAATACAGTAGTATGATGCCCAATAGTCCAAGCTTATTAGAGCAGTCTTCTGCCCTTGTGCATGGTGATATAATGAGAAGAAAACACCTAATGATAATAATATTATTTATTATTGTCAATATTTACAATTTAAATTTTTTTTTAAAATTAATAATATAATACATAAATATTTTTAAAACCAATTACCACTGGTAAGATTGTAATAAAAGCTAAGCTTACGAATAGGTATGCTACAATAATTTAGCTGTCAGTAAAATCCTGTTCCTTGTGGCACATAACAAAACCTCACTACTGTGTTCTTACACTAGTAGGTGAAATTTGGATTTTAGGAAAAAAATGTTCCATAAACCGCCTCAAACTCTTTTGGAGTCATTGCCAAATTTTCAGGGGCTCTCTGAGGCTTGAACAACAGTTTACAACTGGGATCAGTGTTTTAAAATCTTTTAATTTTAGGATAAAGTCCTCCAAAATGAGGCCTCAAAACTCACAATTTTGCATTAGAATTTACAAAATTTTCGAGGCCCCACAACAGAACTACTGTAATCAGATGATTTAAATCTTTGGTTTTAGGAAAAAAGTGTCATAATCATCTATAAAATCTTCATTTTCTGGGGAGGACTCACGTTCCTCTCTTTTTGCTGGAGTTTCACATACCCCAAATGGGCATAAAAGTTGATTTGCACACTTACAGTTTTCACATTTGCTGGGCCTGGGTGTCCGATTTTTACAACCCATAACATTACTTGGTGATTTTGTTTTCTATGCAATCCACGTGGGAGAGCCATTGTTTTCTGGAAAACACTCAAAAATACACATGATTATAGATAAGCGTAAACGATAAAATGAAATATAGATAATAAAAATCCAGAACATTGGTTTGAAAATATTTATAAAGTTGCATAACTTGCTATATCAATACATTCTTATAGTCCTTAAGCCTTCATTGAACAACGGACAAATTAAGCTCACTTTATCAGCTCAACCTAATACTGACAACTTCGTGGGCAATGTGGATTGAAAAATCAGACCCAAAGTCACAGTTCAAATAAAGTACAGTACTTGCCAGAATATGTAGTAAGGAAGCAGAAGGCACAATTTTGTTATAAAATAAAATTGACTGTGAATGTTAAGGTTTTGACATGTCGAACTGCCAGGTTGGGCTGTGGAAACTACATTGTGGTCTCGTCTCAAGCCAACACTAACCTTGGAACATCGACCTTCACTATACCTAGAAGTTTTTTGTGATTTTCAACCCTTGGAATAGAAGTAAGATTCATATTCTTTAAAAAATAATTATGTTCTTCGAACGTAAGCCATTTATGACAGGTTTTAGCATAAAATTTCACAGGTTTTAACGGTTGTAGAATGACACGGTTGGCAGTTTTAAGCTTCCCAACACCTCTGAGTCAAATAACAAAACTTAACATGTACTTTATATAATGTAGAAAATAATAAACTGAACAAGTACCCTTTAAAACATTTTAAATTCACACAACTGGTTTGGGTAGTTCAATCCATTTAGGGTGTGTATAAGAATAGTTTTTACCCGGATTGTTTACATTGAAACTTGTTTCTCAACCGCCATCTGGGTCTGACTAGACAGATTGGTTGATTTGGGGTACGCATTTGATAGATATAACATTAATAATGTTGCTAAAGGTTTTGGTTCATATAATCTGAAATTTATAACAAAGCCCATTTGGGAAGCTTAACAAAGAGGGCACTTCTGGGTGTATTACCCCATTACTACCGTTTTAAATAGAAAAACAACAAAACTGTAATACAGTCTATAGACAAAATACTATTTGGATACTTTATAATGATATCATTGTCAGATGATGCAGTTTATCTAGATCTGCAGAAAGGGAGGTATGTGTTAAAATGATCACGGGACTCTCTACGGGGGGTGAACAAGGAGCCAGTCCGTGTCCGTGGGTCTTTGGGCAGTTTGACTTGACAGTTCTACCAGCAACCCTGTTCCTCCTGGAGCAATCTAAGCTCCATTCAGCCAGAGGAAACCCTGTCTTCCTCTCAAGCCATTCAGCAGTGGTAAGTTTTCCATTTCAAACATATTAAATACAAGTGATTATAGCGTTACTTTGAGAGTATGAAGAATATCTGTTTCTAATTGCATTTTTTCTTTTTGTCTCTTTCTATGTCATGAAAATCTTTTCATTTTTGATAATTTTCCTAATTTTAAGTACTTTGTTTGAACTTTCTACTTTTTGTAATTTATAAAATTAAAGATTTTTTTAAAATTGTCTTTTTTATTCAATGCTTCTAACCTTTTTTGAGACATATGAGTATATATATATATCTTTTTAAACACACATTTATGAATTGAATTTTGAATGTAAGTTTAAAAGGATTTGGTGAGGAGTCACATTTGTACTTGAAATCTTCTCTATTGTTCATTCATGGGTAACAGATTTAAAAAACATGGGCTTTCAGCTGATCATCTCTAGAGACAGGGGCCGGGACCTTAAATACTAAATAATAAATTTGGTATGTACTTGCTTTGGAATAGCCGTCTTAAAATTCTCTTCACTGACAATAAAAAAAATGCGCTGGTGACATTTCACGCAGGTTAACTCTTACGACGACAATGGACTGCTGGAAGGCAAATGGGTGGATGATTTCAGTGGCGGCACAATCCAGTGAGTTGGACTGGAAGTGCTGCCATCTTTATAATATCATCTGCAGCCAGTCAAATATGCCCAGTGTTGGGTATTTGCAGTGCCGTAACAACAGGTAATCAATTAAAAAAAAGCAAATAATTGTATGCAAATATTTTCTATTTATTTGTTAAAAACATTAGAGGCTAATCTATTTTGTTTTCTCAATAAAAAGATTAGGTTAGAAAAAGCCAGATAGGTGTAACTCTTATATTATGGTTTATTTTTAGTAAAGCTGATTTATTTGCAACCATGTATTTTGTATTGGGTAGACAAAATAGTTAAAATCTTTATAATCGACACAGTAGTCACTTTCTATGGTGACTTGATAATAACAAAATAGCAGACTAAGGAAGATTTAGACCTTTTTTATACAGTAGTAATGATGTATCAAAGTCTTGTAAAATTGTCAAACTAAAGTTTCTGCTAAAATAAATTTAAGACACAAATATTTGGACCGGGATTTGAACGGGTCTCCAGCTATAGTAGGTTATGCTAAACCACTACACCATCGGCCCAACTATTTCTGCCTTCAAATAAGGTACTTAAATCTGAATTTGTATCAGAAACATGTGATGTCATAATAGTGACTTTGCTACTAAATCAACAAAGGTGGAAATATTACAAATAGAATTTAAATACTGTTTCCAAATGACTTGTTATAGATCATTTGTGTAAAACTTGTAATAACTAATTAATATTAAATAAATTTGAGACAAAAATGTATTTGGACGAACAGAATTTGAACCGGGTCTACTCACACCTCTGCTCCAGGTTATCTATATTTCTATATTATCTTGGTAAATCTATATGTACTTTAAACTATACTTATGTAATAAACTAAATACTACATGTATCACTGTTATAATGTCTATTTAAATATACTTTCTGACAATGAATGAGTGAAGGGTCCACACCTCGAGGCATTGGTCCCTTCCATTCCCCCCTGACTAGTGACTACGGTCATGTTGCCTCTTCCCCTCTCCAATTTCTAAAGCATATTTTAAAGCAATTTTGACTAACCTCCTTTAATATGAATTAAAAGATTATAATATCTCCAATCCTGTCAATCACAGCTTGCCGAGCTCTTGGGATTCCTTGCCGGCCAGTCACGTGTTACCTGTGCGCTCATGATACAGACAAGTCCTTGACTGTGGACACGTTCTTCGACCAACAGGGCCACAAGATAGAGAACGGACCCAACGGAGACTGTTGGGACTCCATCTGGAACTTCCATGTGTGGAACGACGTTTGGATGACCCGACCAGATCTGCCTTCTGGTTACGGCGGATGGCAAGCCATCGACGCAACTCCTCAGGAGATCAGTTTCAGTTTGTACACATTAATTTTTGTTATAACAATAAATATTTGCGACAATACAAATATTGAGTGGCCAAACAATCCTTTGGGCATATGCTTTTAGGGTCCTGAAGTTTTTTTACACTTTGTGTCATCCTCCCATAACACACAAACAGGAGGGAGGGCTTTGCTAAATGATTTTAATTTCTTGAGTTGTGGCAGTTCAAAAAGGCAGTTTTAAACAATTCAATGAGGCAAAAACATTTTTTCTCTACTCATTTTAGGTTATACCTGTTTAAAGATTATAAGTTGACAAGTTGTCATCATTTTTAAAAGTCATATTTCAAATAAATTTCTTTTGAATGACAAATCTTTTCATAAAAATCCCTTTAGAGGATTTTCTGGTAGATAGGACCAAACAAGATAACATCATTCTCTTATCAAATATATTTTTAGTTATCCTTTGGGTTTTGACTAAAGAAATAATTCCTCAAATAATCTGGTTTAGTCCCTTGAACATGAACTTTTTATCAACAACTGGTTAGTGGTTTTCTATAAGTTAATTGCTATTTCTAATAAAAGTTGATATTCCAAAAAATGGCCCGGAGTTTTTACTTTCAGTCTTATAAAACATTTTTGAAGGTAAAATGGCTTTTGCCACATACTTTTAACCAAGACATTTTATTTGTAACTTTTATGTACAGACATGTTTAAAACCGGCCGTCTTCTTCACTGAAGGCAATCAAAGAGGGCAAGGTTGGACTTCAGTTTGACACTGGGTTTCTCTTCTCTGAAGTCAACGCAGATGTCTGTTACTTTCAAGAGGATAGCTCTTCGGATTGGGGTTTCACTAGAATCCAGATGATGACCCAATTGTAAGTAATTTTGGTGTGTTGTACCAAAAAATGTGAGGGTTGTTCGGAAATGAACTTTCATTGTTGTATAGCTAGTAGACGAATGATACCATATATGCGAATTATAAGTAGTTGGTTAGCCTGACTCATTGTAAATCATACGGTATGCTCAACATTTTATTTTGATAATTGTACACTATCTAAACTTCGAAACAAAATTATCTCTATAAGTAGTAATATTCCATGAAAAATAAAGCCCTGTTTACTTTTAAATAGGGCGATAATAGTGCCGACGATGCCCCACAAGGGCAAAATCGCATCCACTTTATTCCAACTGTAGGATCTACAGGGCAAAATACAAGCTAAATAATAATTAGAACTTGGTCCTACACTGGGTTTCACTTCTAGTAGTACAATGGCAAGCCAAGCCAACCCAGTTAAACAAATGATTAGTGCACTAATCAACAGATCCGACAGCTAATGCTAGCGGATCTAAACATGAACTTTAACAAAACGTGTAAACAGAAACATAACTCAAACTATAAATAGTGAATATGTTTTAAGTTAAGGACAATAAGTGCCGACGATGCCCCTGGCGGTGAAATCATACCACTTTATTCTCAACAGGATACCATCTTCATTAATTGGCTCATTCTGTGGACAAGATAATATTTTGAAATAAGCTTTGGCATGGACACTGGCAATCTCACAATGGTGAAAACTTTGTTTAGTGTCATAAGTGTTAATCTTAATCATGAATATGCTACAGCATTAAAAGGCTTTTAATATGAATATATAATATAGATGTCCACAAAATAATGTGAGTTTTTTACAATTTAAAACAACCTTTATTATTTAAGTAACATATATGAAAATTATCACTTGACCTTCATGCAATATTCTATTATGTTAGACAGAAGATATCCTTCTGGGATATTCACAATTTAGTTTAACAATTGAAAAATACTGATTTGATTTTGAAATTAACAATGTGAATTTGAGAAGGATTAAGAGGATTGTGACTCAGATATGTACAGTGATGCAAGCGGATTAAGAAATGGTAGAAGTCACTTCATTGTACAAGAGCAAAGGTAAGTTTGAAAACTGCTAAGTAAATTTGTAACTATCATAAACTGAGAGTAGACATAGAAAATGTCTGCAAAATATTCAAATTAACTGAGTATGTTACAATTCTAATCCATGATCACTGTATTTCATTTACCATATGGCAACAGCTTACTCATAAAATGATGGATTATGAACACTTCAGGCACGGAATATAGCTTGTTTTTGTGGTAATGACCTTACTACAAGTATTTTCTGCAGAATGTAAGGTTCATGACTTGAGGATAGCGATCTGGGGATATTCACAATCACTATCTCTATAATTAATCACTATCAGTATTAGATTTTAAAATTTACCAGTGATCTTTAAATTTTATTGAATATTTTATGGATTTAAATAGAGAATCAGCAAATAAAATTATTATACATTGATGCAAACGGATTATTCAGCAATGGTGTACCTCACTATCATTGTCAAGAAGACGCGTAAGTAATTAGGCCATACAGTCTTCATCCGACAGTTCAAGTGTGTTCAATTGTGTTCAACTAAATCATGAACATAGAGTGACAATAAAGAATGAATTAAGACAAATATCAAATTAAAACATAGAGTAACCGAACACCTCGAATCCACATGAGTCACTGGGAGGGTTCAATGTCTTATATAGTTTCCTGCTTACTGATAACAGATGATTAGCTGATACTGTTCTTGAACTATTGATAAAGATTGGTTAAAGAGATGTGTGTGATTTGTGGTATGTAATTTTCGTTTAAAAGTGGATGATTATTTTTAAAGGATTTGTATATTTGGAACTAGCTATGGGTTGAAGAAAACTTGTTTTGGGACTAGTGGAGAGTTGTAGACTTTCGTTTATAGGCAACAGTGAGTATTTCATGTCAAAAGATGCTGCTTTGACGTTTGAGCATTGTTTTCACGCTTATCAATATCTCTATAAATCTGGGTGAGTGCTGTCGTTCTATTAGTATTACTTTTGTGGAAGTTTAAAAGGGAGAAGCCAGTCGGATAACATTTTATGGTGTTATTTTTAGTTTAATATTTTATGGGTGTAAATATGGAAACATTAATAAAATAAAATTAATGTAACTAAAACCTAAAACTTGAAAGTAAAAGTGTATGATAAATTAAACTACAGCAGAGAGCCTCCTATCAAAAACATACCAGTTTACTGAAAATGCTGGCATCACAGGAGACAAGCAGTTTGTATGTCAATGTCAACTAAGTTATATTTTTGTTAAGTTGACTTTTCAAAAGTTTTTCAATTAGCAGACACAATTTAGTTGATTATGAATACTAATTTCTTTACTTTATTATTAATCTCACAAGTTATTATTTACAGAACCATTCTTCAGCGGAACAATCAAGGCAAATATGACAGCTAATGCAATGTTGTATACAGGCAAGAACATGTCAACTATCTCAGAAGCTAATACCAAAATAGTCCTTAATCCTAAAGAAGGTACAAATTATTATTTTGGCTTTGAACTTTGAAGTAAAGTTGGATGATATGATTATTACTAAAGCCAGTTCTTGCAGACATGCCCAATTTCTGGGGGGCTTGGGGTTCCAGGGCCTATCCCAAAGATAATCAAATCGGTACATCAAGCAATAATTTCAAAGCTTCTCCCATGTTGACCTTCAAATTTGGTCAAGGTGTTTGGGAAGATGTGTTTGGGAAGGCGGTACTGCAGGTGGATATGACGAGTTTGGAATAATCTAGCCAAAGAAACTTGGGACTTGATCACATATTGCTAAAAGAACACTGGTTCTAGACAGGGTGCAATCTTAACTTATTAATGTTGTTTTAGCAAAAACAGGAGAATTGGTTGTTAAACCAGAAGACTACATGAGCCATCTGAAACAACTCCAATTTCAAAGTCATGGTGTTCGCAGAAGTTCTTGAAACTAAGCAGAACTTCAATGTAGAAGATGACTTTGAAATACTTAAAACCAAGCTGGAAATAACGGTAGGACAAACATGTAGATTTCACTAAGAACATTGCTTAATAGTTAGTCTGTTTTTTGATTTAAATTACAGTTCTAACAAGCTATTTATTTTTCCTAGTTTATTAAATATAGTGAAATACTGCTTCTTAGCTGATAATGAAATACTGAGTTTGTATGAACAATTTTGGTGTACTCTGGACCAAAATAATGTGTCCAAAAGAATCGACATCATAATTACTTATATTTAAATAATCTTGCTCCCAGGGCTGTCAAGGTTTATGTTGAAATTAATTTTAGCTGCATCATCAAAGCTTCTCCATCTAGGTGGCTCTGGTGCGTCTTCTACAACTGCTCTTCCTTTCACTTGTTTCCATTGTGTCTCGGTCGTCAAGGTGGTTTCTTCCTTCAGGAGACTTAACTGATTCTTCTGCACTTAACTTCAGCTTCAATATCTGGTCTCTTGCACTTGTGTATTATATTAATATTAGCATTACTACATAGATCAAATCTCTACCTTCAAACCCAATTTTTATGATTATTTCTGTTGGTTTAAGTTAAGACTGATTAAATTAATTTGATGGAATCCTTATCACAGGTGGCAAACACTATGAAAGTTGGAAACTTCAGGGGTTTATTTCACTTTACTTAACCCTCTTGCTGAAACCTTGACGGATGTGAGCTTGTGTTTGAAGGGCCAGGACTGGAAAAACGAAAACTGTAAGACTGAGGTAAGTGGTTGTTCTGAAATTATCATAACTGCTGTAACTTTATTAGCAAAATCTAGGGAACAATCAGCACTAGTTTGTAACAAATAACAAGATACTTTTTATTTACTTTAATTTTGAGACACCGACCACTCCTAGAGGGTATTTTAAGGTGGATATGGAATGAAGGGTGAGTGTGATGAGTGTTTTTGATGGATGATGATGTGTAGTCTTGTTACAAACTAAGGCTGGCTTTTCCCCAGGTTGGGTCATTAGTTAACAGCCCAATGACCAATGGAATGGACCAACGGCTTAACGTGACTTCCAAACCACGGGGAGTGGCCATCGTGAAAAGTTATCACTGCGCGAACCCGGGGAGATTTGGTGCGAAGCATGCACTGTACCACAGAGCTATGACCACCCCCAGACTATATTACAGAACCATGAAAAATTCATCACAACCACTAGCGACGTTCATCACTAGAATAGCGGAAGTGCTTGCCATGAGTGGCATGATAGTAGCGACAAGTAAAATTCACTGCAGGAAAGTTGGATATGACTTTGAAAGTCAAGTAATCCACTTGCGCGTGAGCAAGTTGCAATGTGTGACAGGACTGGTGTAATACTAGCGGTAATAATAACCATCCATAGTGCATGTCATAATTACCAGAGTGGTCCAGTGACTAGATTGTTGTTTCCTAAATATTTTTAAAAGTTTGAGTGTTTGTTAGACAATAGGTTTGTTGATTATTGAAAAACAAAAGAGGTATACACGTTTTTTATTTCAAGAAATGGCTCATTGTAAAATTCCTTAGCAAAATCTACAACAATGGTCAAAGCCCCCCTTCTTAATTCCACAGGCAACAAACTCTGACAATCAAACTGAAGTAGGTGATACAACTTCGCTATGTGGGACTGCAGGTGTTCTTGAGTTAATAGTTAAGTAGCGGCAAGTACAATAGTAGTGGCATGACAAGACCTTAAAATAATGTGGTGACAGGTGCCTTAAAAGATGGTCAGTATCTAAAAAATGTGAACAAAATACAGATCAATAAATAATTAATAATAGCCAAAATTAATCAAATTTTTGAAAAAATTAAAATTAATTTCAATTATTTTAATTGTTATTAATTGTTTGCCTGATAATGAACAAGTTTGCCTTCTAAACTGCTGTAAGCTTGTGGATTAAAAAATATCACTCTTTATTGGCCTTTTGTATTTTAAAGTATTCCCAATAATCTCCACTTCAAGAAATTATCAAAGCCTTAGTTAAATACAGGTGATGACTCTGTCCTTGCAAGAATGAAATGGCATATTATGGGCTGTATTTACTTTGCTCATAAACGTAAATAATTCATAACAGTACGGCTTTATGTTTCAGCAATGGGGCCAAATGGTCAGATAAGGCACACTGAAAGTTTGGTGCCAAAGATAAGGATCCCGCTTGATTGTCTCAACATTCAACTCAGATCAATTGATTGGGATCAAAGGCTCTAAAATAGTCATGGTTAATCCCTAGTAACCAACAGCGCCATTAGGACTTGCGTTCGAATATTGTGTTACATCAACACAATATGTTTATGTTTTGCGGGTTTAGTTTGAAGTGTGGAATGCTTTTACTTAACAATTGGTGAAATAAAATTCTGATTCAAGAGGTTATGATTTATAGACACCTTTCATAAACTGCATTAATTTCATGTGGGTCACGTGAAAATTTAAGCTATATTCCATGATAAGATCACTAATTGAATGGCTAACTCTGGGTATAAAACTTGTATAGCAAGATCTTTTATCAACTAAATTAATTTTTATTATATCCAGTTTCAAGGCCTATATCAATTAATATAGTAAATACCTGTTGGTGTGCCTGTAGACCTTGTTGAGAGATTTAGAAGTCCCAATGTACATTTAGCGACGTTTGTCGCATCTTCTGGGGTTACTGTTTACATGCACTTTTTACATATGCAGGTAGCATATAGTCCCACCCACCAGGTGCCAGCCAGCCAGCGACAAAGTGACTAGTTTTAAGTATAGTGTAAAAAGATTAGTATAAATACCCACCCAGAAGATGCGACAAGCGTCATGAAATGTACGGGGACTTTTAAATCTCTCAACAAGGTCTACAGGCACACAACAGATATATAACTAAATTAAATGGATGATTATTCATTTAGAGTGTTATTTACTTCTCTAGAGTATAAAGTTGAATCTTACTATTTGGAGCTATTCATATCTTAACTGGAATTTCCAACCGTCTGAAAAATGAGATGAAGCCTCTTCATACATGGTGCCATTCTTCATAGTGAAAAATAACTGCGGTTTTGTTTTATTAACACTAATAAAGAGGCTTCCATAATAGATTGATCCTGAAAACTTTAGTTTGTGTCTAAATATTCTCTTCTCCAAAGAGTGTTTGGATCAATCCTGTTATTAAGTAACCATTGTCATAGTTTCAGGTGTATTTAAAACAACATAGCAGAAGTGTACCTTATGTGGTACATAAATCTTGAGGTTAAATAAGAATATGTTTTAAGAATAACATACATTTACTATCTTCATAACAAAGAAAACTGTTGATTTTAATTAAACTAATTTATCCTATTTGTGAACTAATTGTAAAAAATTACTGTATTTCACCGTGTTTTGCAGATGGCTGACAATGTTAACAAATACTCTATAATTGGTGCGCGAAATTGTGTGATTTTATATGTTCCTAAACATTGTTGGACCCTAGGACTGAAGATTTTCTAACCTAGAATCACTGTGAGGTTCTCTATATCATAGGTTATAAGAACTGTCAATACACTTAAATAATTCTCATATGCCGAAGTGAGGCCTAGCTTGCTTAACGTCTTTTTCTGCAAACTTAACATGCTTTCTCTACAAGCTACTTAATTAATATTTTATTAAGTACGATTCTGAACACGGAATTCTATAACTATTACTTAACAGGTTATCAAGTGACAGCTGACAGCATCTTTTTTTTCTGTCATTTCAGTGACGTCATTACAACAGAGATAACCAGCTGTACCCAAATATTTCACATTTAATCATTTAGAGTATCTCACTATATGAGTTCACCAAAACATAACACCAACATAAATTTGTAGTAATTGTTCAACTTCTGAGTTCAAAAATTGGGGATGAAAAAAAGATTAAATTTAAAGTTGGTGAGTGTGTATTTGCAAAGGTCGTAGGCCATCCTTATTGGCCTGCTGTTATAACATCAGTAGATAAATCAAACAGCATAATAAAATACAACGTGTCCTTCTATGGTACTGGTGAAATTGCAAATGATGTTAAAGAGCTGCACATATGTGCATTCCTCGAAAATAAGAATAAATACAATGGTGCTAAATTAAAAGACAAAGAGAAATTTCAACAGGCTTTAAAAGAAGCATCTAAACACTTGAACCTTCCTAACTATTGTAACCCAAATATTCAATCCCCTAATAATACCCCAGTCGCCACAAGAAATAACTCTTCTACTTCTATGGATACACCTAACTCTAGTAGTTTACACACCCCCTTAAGAGCATCAGTATTAGATAGGCCTACAACTTTAACTAGAGATGTGGGTGTCTCTACGCCAGCTTACTTAGATCTGGCTAACCAGCTCGATGCAGTCACAGATAAATGCATAGCTCTGCAAAAGTCTTTAATTGATGAACAAAGTATTAATTCTAAATTAAGAGAAACAAACGCCAAACTTGAGAAAATGTTTGAACAAAATACAGAAGACTTTCACACTAAAATTCTTAAACAAGAGCTGCAAAGGTACAAATTGGAAAATAAAAGTCTTCTTCTCTCACTAGAGATGTTTCAAAATGAAATTAAATCTCTACAAAGCGACTTATCTCAGAAAAATCGGTCTGAAGTTAGATGTCTTCGCTGTTTTCCACCACTAAAAACCTTACCTATGGCCAGTAACCAGTTTACTTCTAATTCATCACAGTGCCCAGAAATTGCCAAACCTCTCCAAAACACACTAGATTCATGTGCAACTGATAAAGATAGGCTGATAGTTTTGGCCGACAGCCATGGCCGAGATCTGGGAAACATGATCGAAAAAAGAAGCTCTGCAAGTGTTAGTTCATTCTTTAAGCCTGGCGTCAAATTTGGGGTTGTTGTACAAGAATGTGAACAGCTTAGCAAAGGCTTGGGCAAGAACGACCATCTACTTGTTATTGGTGGGACTAATGATATAGGTATCAACTGTGGAACTCAGCTCTTCAAAAATGTTAAGAATCTCATCGACAAGACCCAACATACTACACTAATTCTGGCCACAATTCCAATGAGACATGATACTCCTCAACTGGACTTAAAAATTGCTATTGTTAACTCAGAGTTAGAAACTATTGCCGAAAATCATTCACATGTAAAAATCCTTCCTCTCCATCTACTACCGAAACACTGTTATACGAAACGCGGAATTCACTTCAACAAAAAGGGAAAAGAACAGATTGCTTCAATGGTCTCCAGAATGCTAATGAGAAACAACAGCAACAGCAAACCAATAGCTTCTAAAATTCTACACACTTACCTTGAAGACATTAATGTTATTGATAGTAACATGAGTGAAATCATGGACGAGTTAAAAGATGACCCGAGTGTTGGTTTTGCCCACACAATATCAGCAGACTTTGACCATCACAGGCATATGTCTGGTGGAGTTGCCGTGATATTCAGACAAAAATTTAGAAGACCGGACTACTCGAACTATGTTGATGGAAGGCTCACTCATCAGAAGATACCACTGGGATCCTCAATCTTCAGTCTCGTTACTAAATCAAACTTCAATGGTAAACCCACTAACGAAACCTACACCAGATCCTTTAACCAACTTACACGGAACTTCCGAAGATTAGGACTCAGAACTCTTGTGTGCTCCCCAATGGGATGTGTGAGGGACAACATTGGACTTGATCTTCTGGCGCAGAATGTTGTTGCCTTCCAACAAGCTACTAGGGCTAAAGTCTACATTGTTTCTTACAAGCAGGAATCTACCAGAGTTCTGAGAACTGGTCTGTCACACATTGAGTTTCTGGAGCAGCTAAAAAAGAAAATCCAAGAAGCCAATTTCAAAAATTCAGAGCGTGCCACATTTTTAACTGGGTCCTCATCAGCTTCCATATCCGATCCTTTAACTTTGTCTCAATCTGAACCTAAAAATGAATCCGACCCCTCGAATGTTTCTTTACCCCCTTCAACTATCCCAGCACGTCCTCTCTCTCCTAAACCGTCAACACCAGCTGCAGTTTTCTCCGCACGCCAACAGCCTTCACCATCATTCTCGTCTCCGCTCTCCGGTCAGCCGCCCTGTGGATCATCTACACAGACATTGTCTCCTTCCCCAGGTACACCTTTAAACTTCTCCTTCAATCTCCCACCGGATGTCATGTGAATAAGAGAGGGAATAACTCTTCCAAGCCTAACCCAATAGCTAATATAAATAGTAGTTCAGGTACTATAAATGAAAAAAATGAAGTAATTTCTATTTCCAGAACCAACTTTTCAAAAAATCTAGTAAGTGGTCCGGGTTCAATAAATTCTAATAAAGTCCTAATCTTACATCAAAATATTCAACACTTGCCTTCTAGACTCGACAGCTTAAACTTGACCTTGGAAGAGTTAGAGCCTGATTTTGTAGCGTTAAGTGAACATAAAGTTTTAAAAAGTGAAATAGAAAGAGTAAGAGTGGATGGTTACAAAGTATGCACTTATTTCACTAGGGAAAGTTCCAGAGGTGGGGGGGTAATGATTCTATCAAAGATTAACACTAAAACCTATGACTTTGTAATACCTCAGTGTCAGCTTCTGTTAGAGGAAAAAGTTTTTGAATACTGTATGCTCAAATATAGAATTGATTACAACTATATTATTTTGGTTTGTTTTTATAGGTCTCCAATCAAGGGTAATGAACAAATATTTTTAGAAAAGCTAGAATTGCTTCTAAATTGTTTATTAAAAAATAATAACAGAATAATAATTGTAGGAGATTTTAATGTAAATGTCTTGAACAAGGATGCATTTTATTTTAGTTTTGTTAATCTATTGACAGCTTTTAATGTAAAGTACCTGGTGGACTTCCCAACAAGGGTAACCGAGACGACATCTACAGCAATAGATAATTGTATTAGTAATATTCCAAATTTAACAATTTCCGGATTAGTAACCGAACTTTCTGATCATGATGCGCAGCTTGTGGAAATGAGAATACAGACTCCTAAATCTCCTGTTAAGTTGAAGCAATTGACTAGAAGAATAAATAAAATTAATAAGCAGTCCTTTTTTTGGCAAATTGCGTCAGAGTCCTGGTGGGAAGTCTACCAGGCTACCGTAGAACTAAAGTATGATATATTTTTGAATCTTTTTCTTTATTATTTCAACTCCAGCTTCCCTAAAGTGTATTCAAACATTAACTGTGTAAGACAAATCGAATGGGTAAACCGAGATATTCTGGATGGTAAAAAACAGATACTGCAATTGAGTAGATTGTTTAGGGAAACAAAGAGGAACGAACTTAAAAGAAGTATCAGGAACAAAAAACCGGAAGTTAGTAATAAAGTGAATAGAGCAAAAAAACAGTACTATGACACTAAAATATCTAATTCCAGTAATTGTGTCAAGGCCACTTGGGGAATAATAAATAGGGAAGTAGGGAAACAACAACACAAAGTAGCCAACTTTAGAATTAGTTGTAACTGTACTGGCAATATTATTGAGGATCCAAAAATAATATCAGAGTCTTTTAATGATTTTTTTATCAATACAGTTAGAGAAACCGTACATCCTCTACTAAATAACCTTTCAAACATAAATCATAATACTGAAATAAGCTGCACTAGTCGTACTCAAACAACTTTTAAATTTGCTTCAGTAACGGAGGATGAAGTTCTTAAAACTATCAAGTCATTCAAAAACAAACATTCTTCAGGATATGACGAAATTCCGATAAGTATTGTTAAGGAGGCAATAGACTATATATTAAAACCTCTGACCCACTTAATCAACTCCTCTTTAATCACGGGTTTATTTCCATACCAATTAAAAATTGCAAAAGTAGTCCCAATCTTTAAGAAAGGCAGTACTGAAGAATTGGGAAGCTATCGACCAGTGTCTCTGTTACCTTCCAAAAATATATGAAAAAATTGTTTACAGCCAATTAATAAGATATCTTGAGGAAAATGAACTACTCGACGACCAACAACACGGTTTCAGATCGGGTAGGTCAACAGTAACGGCAGGAGTTAAATTTGTACAAACCATCATTGACGCTATAGACAGAAAAGAAAATGTAATTGGTATATTTTTGGATATCTCTAAAGCATTTGACAGTATTTCCCATGATCGTCTTTTAAAATCTTACTCAGTCTTGGCATTAGAGGGAAGGAGTTGCAATGGTTCAAATCTTATTTAGAAGACCGATGTCAGTATGTGGAAATTAAACACCAAACATTAAATTATATTGAAAGTTATAAATCATCCTTTGGAGAAATTACATATGGAGTTCCACAAGGGTCCATTTGGGCCCATTGCTCTTGTCTGTTATCTGACAGGCCTGCCTAACAAGTGGGGAAATACAATTAATATGGTCTTGTACGCAGATGATGCAAATATTATTTTCACCGGGAAAAATCAAAATGAAATTGAACAAAAAGCTGCTGCAGAAATGTTCAAAATCAAGCAGTTTCTAAATTCAGCTCACCTAATATTAAATACCAATAAAACCAACTTTATCTCTTTTTATACAAAACAAAATAGACATCTCATAAATCCATTAATATTAATAGAGAACTACTCAGTTGAGCAACTAACTGACACTAAATTCTTAGGGTTAATAATAGATAGCAACTTAAGTTGGGATGAGCATGTAAAATTTGTATCAAGAAAATTGTCGTCCGGTATTTATGCATTAAGAAGAATGAAACACTACTGTAATTTATCAACACTTAAAACAATATATTTTTCATTATTTCAATCACACATCTCCTACGGAATAGCAATATATGGTGGAACTACAAAAAAGAACTTAGATTATATACTAAAATTACAAAAAAAAGCTATTAAAGTCATGTGTGGTCTGTCCATTAACGATTCAGTCAAGCATCTATTCAAAGAACTAAATCTATTAACTATATTTGACCTTTATATTCTGGAGACAGCAAAATACTGTAAGCAAAATAACATTCATGCTCAACCCCAATATCACACACATAACACTAGACATCATTTTATAATTGAAAGACATAATTTGGAAATTTACAAAAAGAAAACCTCATATGCTGGACTTAAATTTTTGCAGCATTTACCTCATGAAATTAGAAATGAAGAAAATGTAAAAAAATTCTGTGTAAAGCTAAAGTCTTTACTATTAAATATATCGTGTTACTCATTCGAAGAATTTTATGAAAATGTAAATAATTAACATGTCTGTATACTTTTCTTTTTAGTTGGAATAGTTGGTCAGTTTTGTTTTTTAATTATAAGTTGAGTAATGTATGTATTTTGGCGTTTAATCCTGTAATTTTTTTGAATGTTTCTGTAACTATGTAATAATTTTTGTGTACAAATTTTAACTTATAACTTAACGTAAATATTACTGTATTGTTGAATGTATATACTACTCTTAATTTATTACTATCTAAAAAAGAAACAAAATATATATAATATATGTGATAATGTAAAATTATATCAAGAAGGTGATGATGCTACATACTTTGTTCAAAATATTGTATCATTTAACTTTACGTTTAGATAGTATTACAAAATATGAAATATGTAATGAAAAAAAATATTAAGAAGAATGAATGTATGCATAAGATATGGCACTTAATTCTGTACAAAATATTGTCAATTAACATGAATAAAATTTGAATTTGAATTAATATTTGTATGTTATATAAATATATGAACACACAAAAGCAAGTGCAATTGGTGCAAGTGGACTACACAGTATTTAAACTGTTTACCCTACCTATGAAGTAACTGTATAATCTACCTTGTATAAAAGTTCAATGTTAAAAGATTTTAGAATTAGTATTTATTTCAGCCTTACCCATCAGTTCTGAGATCTATGAAAAATTTCTCAAAGAAAACTAATTTTTCACTGTAAAGATAATTGTTTACACTTTACATGGGTTGCCCCTCAATAGTTGTAAAGTGTAAAATAAAACAGTGTAATTAAGTGTATACAATCAGTTATAGTGATAGTTTAGTGATCGTGCTCTGAAGACAGTCTTGGGCAGCTGATGTGGTCAGCACCATATCTAGCTTCTAAGTTCATCAGGATCTTCAGGCTACAAAGAAGGTAATTTACCTTAAATAGGTCCTGAAACCGGAAATCATAGTTTATTGTAAAGATGATTCATCGGATTTTAAGGAAAAGTTGTATGAATGTTTCTTTACAATCTATGATGCAGCACTGCCAGCTTTGGGTAAAGACAGTGTCAGAAAAAGATAAATCACTCGAGTTACAGTTCACCATTCTTAGAACATGTCGACTGGCGGTTTGCTGTCCTAGGCGTGGGTTATATACATAAGAAAACTGACTCCTTATTTTAACCACAATCAAAGAACATATCAGGTGCACCAAAAACCTGGACATAGAAATGTCTGCTGAAGCTTGTCACTCAACTTGAACAAAACATGTGATAAAATTTCATATGTAGGTTAAACAATTTAAATACAGTACTGAAGTCGCTTGCACTAATTACACTCCATTGCGCTAGTGTGTTTATATTTGAAACCAGTAACAAACATTTTAAAATTCTGAAAATAATTACTGTACCGTGCTTTTACATATTTGGCTTTTACAACTCTAGGTATCACAAAATGCCAACTAGTCGAGCAGGCGGCCATTCACTGCTAAAAATACAAGACTTAATACTTCATCCCTCTGGAAGCAGGTGCCATGTTCATTTACCAAATTCCTGAAAATATAAAATGAATCCAAACTGTTCAAAGCACACCTTAAAGACTAATTAATAAGGTGTGTTTACTATACTAGTGGTGAGTTTTTGGGACAGGTATAGAAAGTTGTTCAAATATTTAATGCATATAAATCTTTAGACCATAAATAAACCAGTAAATTTGTAGTAAGATAATATTAATTTATATTTTGTTGATGTTAAGTGGTAGAATGGGCTTTTAAGTCCTAATTTTGCCTTTTGTTTTAACAAATAAAAGCGTTTATTTATTATTTATTACTATAGGTAAGGCTGTTCCACTTTGTTACCAGTTGGCTTAGCATTTTTAAGTTGTCAATGTATATTGTAAGTGAATAAATATATTCATATGACTGATACAAATAATAGGTTAACACATGAATAGGTGAATTCAGGTTAACACTTTCCTTTCGCGATCCAACATGTTAAAACATGAGAAATTACTGTATGTTTACATGCAAATTACACGGATCCCATAGGCAACCGTAGCAGTGATAGTGTTATACAAACTAGTAAACCGTAGTATTAACCCTTTTACAGATTCCACAATCGTAATGTACAATGACACTTAGTAAAGAGCACTTATAAATGAGGCTGCAGGTTGAAGTGAGGCTGTGTGTGAAGCCAACAGCTATGTATCATTCAAGGTAAGTCAAAGTGTCTATTAGAACATGGATGTCTCTACGTAATAAGAGAGCATGGAAACCTGAGGCTCAAGAAGGCTTATGGCTAAGTGCAAACAGCCTCACAATGCTCTTGATATTAGATTACGGAAGTTACGGTTACAGCCTTGTACATCGATTGAGGTAATGTAGTATGTTAATATGAGGCTGTACTATTTATAGTAATATGTCAATTTTTATAGTATATACTGTATATCAAAAACAATTAAATAATATTCCTATACATTTTATAGTTAAGTAATATATATTATAATAACAGAAATTTGCTTCACTCACTCAAATGTTCTTTTAGCACTGAAAGCTAATTTATTTTGTTATTCTAGTAACCTTGGCAGTTGATTCTGTGTGTTGTTAGCATTACTTCAATTTCTGGAAACTTGTTTATTTGTAGAAAGGGAAAATTATTCAACATAGACTTTATTATTTTGTTATAAATAGATTGACTTAGCTATGCTGCAGATAATTTTTGGGTCACTCACAATACAAATTTCTGGGTTTCAAATAAAAACTACAAAAAATGGTACAGTTAAAATATATGTATTTCAATTTAACAAAACCACACTTGAACCCATATACTTATGGGTTTTTTATAATATTACATAGTCTTTAATTTTACATTTTTCACATCTGTGGTCAGGTTGGACATCTTTCTTGAAGAGAAGTTATAAAAATGTTTTCGATTGAGTCCATATCTGAAACAGAAATCCAGAAGGAAAATTCTTAGTTTTAAAAACATGTTAATACCTGACATAACTATTATAGCATTTTTTCAAAGTTTGATGTCAACGAAGGTAGAATTTCTGAGTTTGAAATATCTCTGGATGTTTTCTATTGTAGTGAACAAGAAGAACATGAGGTTTCAGGTTCTGGAACTGAAAAGAAGCCTAAAGCTTTTTTGAACCAAGTAGCCTTTTCTAGTAATTTGTAAAAAAGTAATTCTAGTAGTTGGAAAAAAAGCCCAAACATTATGTTAGGTTTTGTTTGACTTGGGTCAGTTTTGTTCACACTAATTACTTAAGGTTGTTAATCTCTCCATTCTGTACACCTCTCCCTTCTCTCAAACTTAAAATGTTGGTCTTCATGTAGATAGCACAGTCCAAAATGTACTGACTGTGGACGGTCAAATGCCGACTTCTTGAAGGGCCTACACAATCCAGCCAACCTTCAGATGAGATAACTCTCACCGCCGCTTTTTGTTGGATTAAGACTTTTTGTTGGAGCCTTGAAAAGACCCCTACAGAGAATACTAGTCATTCAAAAGCAAGCATTGAGAACGCTGGCTGAGTTACACCATCTGAAGCACAGTAGAATATTGTCAAAACACTTAAATCTTAACAGTTGTAAGCCTCTACATTGAAGCAACTATTACGAGTATTTGTGAAATGGACTTTCAGAAAAACAACAGCTTACACCAACATAATACAAGAAATGCTGAATAATGTTTTTTAGTTTTTAAAGTTATTATTTTAGTGTGACAGTCTATAGGCTTTGTTGTTGAACTTTATTATAGGCGTGTGCAAAAATAGTGTTGAAAAAATGCTCGCGTATTCGAGAGGAGGTCAAGGTTTCATGGTCTAGATCTTACCATTTGTGGCAAAGAATATCTAATTTTTCTAAAAGAAATTCAATAATAACTAATAATCTATGTATATCTTGTTCGTTGTATATTTATTTATTAGTAATTGTCAATTTGTTACCTGTTATTGTTCAAAACTTATTAGCTTTATTTATTATTTATTGCTCAGTTACCTACACGTAATTCAAAAATGGCTAAAACTCAATTGAATTGTTTTTCCTATTTATTATTTAACATTACTTGTCCTGTGATGTATGTATTGGTCGTTTGACCATGGAAAGAATACAATAAATATAATATAGTTATTGCACTGCAGGGGATTACCATTAATGCTCTGCAAAAAAATGGTACTCAGGGGCTAAAGAGCTAAGACCCCTGGCATAGACCTAGCATAAAACAATTTTTAAACAGCAACACTCTTACCTTACAAAGAATCTAAACCTCCTTGCCTCCGCCTAGCATAGTAACCAAGACAAGCACAAATCGCAACCAGACTTATACCCATACCAAGTAACAATGCGAGTACGTCTCCAAAATCAAATCCGGTGGCTGCATATGCATACTGGCAGCATATTACAAGAAACAGAAATAATATATTCCACATAATGTCACTGCTAGGTTTGAACTAGTATTGAATGAAACCAGTTAGTCTTATTAACAATTAGTTGATTTAAGTAAATTTCAGTAACTTAGTGTCTGGTTGAATAACAGTTGCTGTTTACATTAAAATACACCTTCTCAATCAAAAGTACAATTTTTGTAGTTGGTAGATTAAAATAATTTTACTAGGCTTATGTCAGATGGGTTGATAGCAGACCGAGCAGAACTGTCATTCACCAGTTTGTTTGTTAGTCCTCAACAGCTGCCATTTTTTTTAAGGTCTTTAAAAAGAAAAACGGACCAATTTTATTCAATCCACAGAGGCACATAGAGCATCCGTGGGTCCAACTCTAGGCCCCGCGTATTTATTTACCATTTTACGTATAAGTCAAAATAGTTTACAGTCATCACACAAATACAATAATAAACTAAAATGTAAAAGTACAAGATGGTAACAAATGAGTTTATATAAACTGGTATAAATGCCTTCAGCCTCAGATGTTAATATTCTATTACGACGAGGTGTTTACGAGACAGTTTGCTACGCTCACAGTCTTGGTTCGGACTTTGGCCTCAAGTTTTTATAATAAATTATGTTATGACGGGTGTTGCAAAGCTGTTCGCTCACAGCCTCGCTTGGCCTCCTGCATGATCACTATCGTTACGAGCATTGTCAAATTAAAATAGATTTATTTTTATTGAAAATTGGTGTGCAACCAATTAGCGTTCAATAATGAATGAAAGAGCCATCTTAAACAATACCATATTGACAAAAACTGTCTAGTACGTCACATCTTGTACAATTATAGATAACAGGGCAGATAACGTGAAACCTAATAGTTTATGAACAGTTCCCGTGCATTGGTCTTTAAAAATGAGTCTGAAGATCATTGCTAGCCAATTAACCACTAATACTTGTAATTGTAGTCTTAAAGTTTTATCTGTGACTATTCTTATCATATGGGTTTTGTTGTTGTTTGTTTTACATCGTTCGTCTTGTCACTTGTAGCCTTGTCAAAATGTCAACTGAGTAGAAAACTTACTGTACTTTCTTTTGGTTTTCTGAATTCTGTTATATAGAAACTTGTATACAGTTCCGTGTAAATAATCTTGTGGGACCTAAAAGTTTTAATCTGTTTAAATCGTCAAAAAATATACTTTATTAATTTACGTTTAAAATATTTTTTCAAACCAGTCGCATCAGTTAAACCAATCAAGACTTGACCACAGCTACTGAGCTCGTTGCAAGTTGCTCACCTTGTACAACTCACATTTAAAAATGGTTTAAATCAATGAATGTGGCTGCTCACTTGGAGACTGATTCAGTGGACGAAACTTATGATTTATCCAGATCTCCAGTATTCACTACTTCAAATATAGAAATCTGATATCAAATTGAAATATAATGTTCAAATTACAAATAGATTGATTTTTATTGACAGGTAAGATGTAGAAGCAGGCTATTTGGACACTGCTAATGACCTTAGCAAAATGTATTTTCTTATACTATATGATTCATGAAATACACTATATGTGATACAACCATAGATAAAGGGAATTGCCCCTAATATTTCTTAAAATATGTACAAAGACACACGTTGATTTTCAAATTAAAATGGTTTATTTTTGTTTCCCTACTACTTTATTTATCAACATTTTTTAAAAGTATCTTTCTTACATATTCTAAACAATAGTAGAGTTAGCATTGTTAAGGAGAACGAACACTCGCCTGTCTCGAATTCATTGCTGAGTTGAAAACGGCCTCTGCAGTGGCTTTTAAAGTTTTCTGTTCTGTTTATTCCATAAAGCGTATGTATGATGAATGGTGGTTTATTACCTTGGGGCCAAAAGTTTATGAATGTTTTAACTCTGATCTGTCATTAACCCCAATAAAGGTGATTTTTTTTGGGTGTTTTCCCAGTGATTTTAGCACTTGAAAGGTCAAAAATTTAAAGAATACACTATTTCATGACCACACTCCTCTATTTACACTTTAGAAACATGTGTAAATAAATGTTTCATGTTCAGGAAAACTTCTTACCTTGTCATATTACAACACAATAAAATCTCAAAATGTTTATAAAACGCCACGTGTTGTTCAGCGGTATTGACTGTAAAGTTTAGGGGTTTGAGTTATTAACAAACAAATATATTTTAAATACATTTTATTATAGTAACAAGTGTGCAAAGTTTTAAGTTTATAACTCAATTGACCTCGGAGATAAAAAATATTTAGTGAAAAACACGATAGACAGACAGACGGAAAACTAAGCAAGATAGGCCCATGAGTTATTGGAAATTTTTGTTTATGGCCGTTGCAGACACACCGATATTGGTCGGCCGATAAAATGTCAACCGATATTTATCTGTTGACCACTTGCTTGCACACACACCGATTTTTATCGGCCAAAGGCCCCGCTTCACCACCGTTTGTCTCTGCCAAACTCAGTTGCTGAGTTTATGTGATCGCAGTTGGTTGCACCATTAACTGTAAACGAGTAATTGCGATGTATTTGTTGTATCGGCGCGATGATCGTCAGTAGAATTAAACGTAGGTTCTGGGTTCATTCAATCAACCAGGCCAGAGAACAAACGGGAACCTTTTACACCTTATTTGAAGAACTGAAGTTTAAAGGATTTCCATTTCATCATTTGATGAACTACACGAGAAGCTGAAGGTCAAGCGAGAACGGGGCGGTAAATATCGGTGAGTCTGCAAGCTCCCATATGGTCACGTGATTCTCAGTATCTCCGACACGACAGCTTGTCAAGAGTTTCGCCGACCACTTCACGACACCAACCCGAAACCTTGCCGACCCGTGTGCAAGCCCATACATACTCCTGTGGTTCTCAACTGCATACCGGTCGGGCGATATCTATCAGCCGATAAAAATCGGTCTGTCTGTAACGGGCCTATTTTGACCTAACAAATCACCTGGTGAGATTTGATCCCCTAATTACTGGAGACCCTGTATATATATATATGCATATAATATATAATCTTTATAATTTGTATAAACGCTAAATAGCTCATTTAATACTAAAGAAATTTAAAGAAACACTTTATTTTAGGCGCGTTGCAGCTATCATCTGATGAGAGGAACCATTGCTCCCATGTGGGAAGATGAAGAAAACAAGCGTGGTGGTACCTGGCGGTTGAAATTGGCAAAGAAAGACACTGTGAGTTAGCAGTAACTTAAATCATCTCATTTAACTTAATTTTTACAACTGTGTCCATCTCTCGTTTGCTATAGCATCTGTGGAAATTTTTACATTTGTGAAAGTGTTAGCAGTATTCTCTCGGATTGTGGTAGAGTACATGACACTCTCGGATCATGATAGAAACACAGCAATACAGTAGACTCCAAACTCTCGACCTAATGTGACAGAAAGGTTGAGTCGGATACAAAAACCTGGATAGTCTCGACTTCATTATAATTGACTTCCTTTGTACTCAAAAATCAACTTAACTTTGTTTTATATGATGTAATATTGTATTAAACTTCAAATGTTGAGAAGTTTGTACGCATTGATTTCACAATGCAATATAATGAACTGTACTGTGTTTTTACTTATGACCTGGTTAGTACAGGAGGTTGGATGGTTGAGTCTACTGTATTAAAAATCCCAACTGAAACTACTTTTACTTAAATATTAGTCATAGCTAAGTAATTGGTTGAGAGTTGATACATAAGTCAAGCCAAAATTTCTTTTGTACACAATCTTCAAGATTATGGTATCAAAAAATTGGATAATTTTATAACACTTGTATACTTTGACTACACTACACATAAAAAGTGAGTTAAGTCATTGTTATTCTCGTAAATGTATGTGCAGGGTCATATAACATGCAGGGCAGAGAATGCAGCTTTAGTAAATCCTTCGTAGCTAAAGACAATACCATTCTTTATATATCAATGGAAGTGACTAAAACTCTTAGAACAGCTGTAGCAAATTATTTTATATTTAAGAATATGTGTTTTCATTTTCAATATTCATCTCAACTTACAAACTGAACATCAATTCATGTAATGACTTTATACTTTTGGTAGTAATTTTATTTGTTAATAACCAGGTAAAAAAATTTAAATACTGTACAGGTGTTAATAAAATAATGGAATATACATAATGGTATTTACTATTTAATAAACTTTTGTATTAACGTGTTTAGCCTAGGGTGTGGCAAGAATTGCTGTTGGCTGCAATTGGAGAGCAACTCACTGAAGCGGCGAGTGAAGAGGATGCAATCTGTGGAGTCACCATCACTATCAGAGACAAGGATGATTTAGTTCAGGTACAACCAAAATACGCTACAGATCAAAATATCTTGTGCGAGACTGAGGAAACAGATATCACTGACTTACGTGGGTCATCCAGAAAGTAAAGAATGGTTGTGCATCACGCGCCGCGCATATCCCTCACAACTACGAGTTTGCGTGCAGCTGCTAGCTACACTCTTCCTCTTCAGTTTGAGTATAGGTTCGTTGCTGTGTGATTACGCGTCTCCTTTCCACAGTGATTAATAATGGCATTGACAATTGAAAACCCAGCTAAATGTAAAGTGTGAAATTTAAGCATTTGGAAAGTCATGGCAACTGTTTTTTGGGACTGACGGGGCTTAACCCTTTGCGTGTCATTTTATTTTAAATTTTCGTAAAGCCTCCTGTATGGTTTCCCCAGTCCCGTAGTAAATGCAAAACACCTGTGGACATTACCAGTCATTGAACCACACTCTGCGGGGAGTTTAGCGCTCCTAAAGCTCAAAGTGCCACTCTCCGCCTCACTGGATTTGATGAGCCATTTCTCTTCAGTGATCCTCAGCGTCATTGTGGCCCCGCGGCGATCCAACAACCCGTACCAGAAGCACCGGGTGGGATTGAACCGCGCTGTGACGGACAGGGGCCAGCTGTCCGACACTATAACTCCACTAAACCACGGGCTGTTTGTAGTGGTGGCGGTAAAACTTGAGTTGCGAGGGAGGAGGAGTGGTAGTTGCTCTTCTCTGCTAAGCGTTAGTGTTGTAGTCCTGCATATCAGAGGCGGTTTCAACCATCTCTTACTGCATCGTATTCCATTCTCAAAGCGTCGTGTCGTCGCGCGGTGATCCTGAAGGTTAATTCATGTTGAATATGCCAAGAAAAGCGGAACTCGAAGCCGACTGTGAAACCCTCAACAACTTCAGCGCACCATCCAAAACAAAGAGGCGAATAATCCTGTCAGAGAAAAATTGTTGCTGACGACCAACTTGAAGTGCAAAGTGACTATATATTCCCAAAGCTTAAGAGTTTGGGTAAAAAACAGTTTGCTAACGATAAGGAACTCCGAAACTAAAATCTGGCTCATGTTTTGGTAGGAAATGAGTAGAACATGGGTATGGAAAAACTGGTCTACGTTTACAACCAGTGTCTTGAAATCCATGATGACTGTAAAAAGTAGAGGAAGGTTCTATGCATTTGTAAATAAAGTTTTGTGTTGATATCTTAATTTTTATTTGACCATGCCAAAACGTTCTTTACTTTCTGGATGACCCTCGCATTAAGTTAAAACAACTTTAACATCAATTCGTGTTAATTGGGAGTGATCAAACTACTTCTAATAATTATTTTACTGGTCCTTTTTTCTTCTAGGTTTGGAATCTGAGAGCCGACTTACATGACAATCAAAAAATGATGCCAAAAATTCATAAGTTGGTGCCTGATGTAGTTTTTGACACAGTGTATTACAAGCGTAAGTAATTTATATCGTTCAACTTGTATGTAACACTTAAACAGTTGCTTCTAACAGTTCACACATGTAATGTTCCTACCTATATTATTTTAAATTATGAATACATTTTGTGTTGTTTTAAAACTGCAGGTGTAAAACTGATTTTTTGCTATAGTAACGGACTTCACAACTTTGCGTTGTTTATTATATTAGTACAGTCTTTACAAGGCTGATCACCATGCTCACAGGCTCACTTCAGCCTTTGTTTTAACCACGTGTCATTTTATTTTTAAATTTTAAGTAAAAGCCTCCTGTATGGTTTCCCCAGTCCCTGTAAGCAAAATTTCAGCAAAACACCTCTCTAGTGCGATTGCATTACCAGTCATTGAACCACACTCTAAAGCCGGGGATTTAGCGCCTCCCTAACTCAAAAGTGCCACTCCTCACTGGATTTGATGAGCCATTTTCTCTTCAGTGATCCTCAGCGGGTCATTGTGGCCCCGCACCGGCGTGATCAACAACTAGCATTGCACCGTGCCAGAGCACCTGGGTGGGATTGATTACGCTGTGACGGACAGGGGCCTGTCGTTGCCTTCAACCACCGGGCTGTTTTTGTGCGGTGAAACTCACACTTGAGTTTGCGAGGTGGTAGTTTAAAACTTCTTGCTGCGCCGTTTGTGTTGGCGTAGTCGCATATCAGACGGTTTCAACCATCTCTTATACTGCATCGTATTCATTCTCAAAGATCTGCGGTGCTATGCGGTCGATCAATTAGGTTAAAGGTCTGTTACTGCAACATAATGCATCTAAAAAGACTCGAAACTTGGAAAAATTGGACTTTTTATTTTGTTGTTATAGTTAAATACACTTTTTTGGCTGTTAATTTGAAACAACTTAACGGCTTTTCATAGTTTTAGTATATGTATGGGTAAAATCACTCATTTGTTCTCTGTAAAAAGTTTTGAAACAATTTCAAAACATATGATTCAGTTAAATATTGATACTAATTTCAAGGTCCTGGGGCTGGGTCTTACCATGCTGATGGCATGAATATCTCAAGTTTTGAATTGGCTTAAAAATATATAACAGTTTTTATTTTAACATGGTTTTGATACAAACTTTGATTGAACTGTGCATTCCATTTATGTGAGGTAACTTGTAACACGGCAGTAACATTTTAGAGTTACTGTATTGGTAATAAGTAACATTTGACAAGGGTAACGTACTGTACTATGTCCAAGGGGTATCAGTTACTGTTTTGAAAAACTTGCCTTGTCTGCAAATCATATGGTCTAAACAGCATGAAGCCACTGTACGTGATTTGTTCTGTTGCAGCTCACCAGTCTCACGCAGCCTATGACAACAGAAGGTAGCTTTCTTGGGGTACTGACCGCCATCTGATTTATCTTAATTGTAATTCACTATTCTATTTTACAACTTATAAAGTGAGTTGATAGTTTTTTAAATAGTGATTAATTTCATACTGATTCATTAGATTTATTTTACTCTATTATAAGTAGCTAGCTCTTAATTATTAGCTCATGGGATTGATATGTTTTATTAAAATATATAATTAAACTTAGCACAAATAACTAGCGACGGGACAAACATGACATAACCAAAACATACTAACCAAATTTTAAAACTAAAAAATTAAAGTGTTTCGAAAATTTGGTTGTGTAAAAAGTTAACTAAAGTTAAATGTTCAGGGTGCCTTTTGTACGGTTTAGACGTTATTATAAAAAGACCAACCATCCTGAGCATTTAAAAAAAATCATTACATATTATAAATTGGTACATAAATTAATTTCATCTTGGCATCACCAAGTTTTTGGCAAGAGAAAATCAAATAACTTGGTCAAGTCATTTAAAGTGTTCAGTTTTTTTTGTTTATTTCTCAATGTTTTTATTTGTAAATATACAGCAGAAAACACATATTTCACTGATTTCGAATAATTAATACTATCATTTGACAGATGAATTGATACTATCAGCAATACACATGGTTAAAAGAAAAAAAAGGTTTGAATATAAAATCCTTGTCGATATCTGTTTGGATAGTACTGTACTTAAACATGCTTGCTTGCTTTTACATTAATGGGAGTAACCTTGTCAAGGTTAACCTGGAGCAGGTTACCTACACCATGTTGAGTGAATCTGATGACAAAATGGCAAGCAGCTTGCTCGGGCAAGAAGTAGCCTGTAGGAACCTGATCAGGGTTAGAACCCTACACTGTGCACCAGCTCCAGGTTTAAAAGTGATAAAATGCAGCTTAAGAGACTGATGGGTATTAATGAAAAATGCTTAAGCATTTTTATTGGGATGTAGTGCCTAGTGCAACAACTTCGTTTTAGTGGCCATTACTACAAATAATTACAACAAGTATAAATTTGCCAAACATTCTTTTAATGTTGAACACAGAAAATTTTATTTAGTTTTTTAGATAACATTTCTGTTAAATACATGCAGGTCAAGTGTAAAAATAGTTTTGCCCAGAAAATAAATCTGAATGGTTAAGGGTAAGCAACTTCTGATTTACAGAAGTATAAGGACTGATCAAGTGCTAGGTTGAGTGTTTTGACTCTCCTTTGGCTGCCACAATGTTGTATAAATTATTTAGAAGGCTTGCCACACTTAAGATTTGGTTTTGACTTCTCACACTTTAGCTTTCAACTATTAGTTTGAATTATGTACTAGAAACACATTTCTCTTAATATAAAAGTAATAGAGCACAAGGTGCAGTTTGGATTAGGAAAAGCTATTTTTCACACACAACAGTAGTGCTTTAGGCCTAAATTGTTGTTTAAAGCTTACTTATACTAAATCTATAAAATGTCCTAAATTTTCTTGGCTTTAAAATATCAAAGTGTGAAAAGTATCATTGATTCAATTTGTTCTGGCCTGTAGACTCTTAAAGGTAAATTTCCTAGCAGCAATTATCACGGCTTAGGCAGCTCAGCGATTATGAGCTGAGTTAGAGAGAAACCAATGTTCAACCTCAAAATACAGCAGCTGGAGCCACCACCAAGATTGCTGCTGGGATAATGCATCCTAGTAAATTCTGTGACTAATGATTATTTTCGTTACCATGAAGAGATCGCACATTTTTACAAGAAAATATTATAACATTGTCTAAGAGAGTTGTAACAGCCACATGTTTAGAATCATTTCAATGAATTCCATGTACTATTGATAAACCTGGGCTGTAGTATTTTCACGAACATTACCTTACAAAGTTACAATTTAAAAAATGGTGTGATAACAAAGCAATGTGTACATTTTAGTTAACATTTTCTGATGCTTGTGTTATATTGAATTAGTTCATAATTTAAATTGTAATACTCAAAAATATAGGGATCTAACTGTTTTATGTTGTACTAACTAGCTTAATATTAACCTTACCATGTCAGTAATGAAGAGTTTCAAATCAAAATACAAAACCTTTACACTCTTATGGTACCAGAGGGACAACTACCAAATTATGAGTCACAGAAGGTAGTTTAAAAACCGTCTCAGGCAATTTCATTTAATCAACAAGCTAAAAGTGCAGGTCAAACGTAATAAACTTATCACCTACACATTGACAAAACCTGGTTGCCATTTTTTTTAAAATTTTATTATGGATATGGTTAGCATCCATATTTGTACATTTGATTTTTAATCAAATCACTCAAAATAGACCTGATGCCAAAGGCAAAGCATTGTTCACCTAAATGATACAATCTGCGGTTGTCACAATTAAAGATCATTTAGTTGGATGACCGATTGAAATTTATAATGGAATGATTGATGATAGAATGACAAAATTGTATGTTAGAATGTACATTTTTTACTACAATTCTAAAGATAAAAGATAACAATAACTAAGCATTCGTATGATGTACCCGCAATAATTAATGTACAGTATTATTATTAATATGACAATCTTGAAAAAGGGTCCTAACTCACTTTTTAGTTTTGTTCAATTACCTCAGCTATTATTTAATTCATGCACCTGTTGGGTATTGGAAATGCTTTCTTTAGTAGTTAACATCGTATCAAACTCATTTCCTTAAAAAAAGGATTAGGAGTATTTCATAACATTTTTAAAAGGCATTTAGTATATTGCGAGAGGAAAGAAGAGACTTTGCTCCTAATTTACCGATAGTTCTTTAATAGTTACTGAACACTTTCATTGCGATTAACATGTTAAAACGTGAAAATTGTTTATCTTTATACAAATTTACCTAGCAGTAATCAAATGTGTTTGTTAGGAAATTTAAGATTGTTTTCTTCAATTGGTCGTTACCGAGAGCCTATTTAACAACCTATTGGCCAAATCTTATTTTTCCTCTCAAGGACTTTGTTTGGATTTATACATTTAGGTTCCATAAATAATTATATATATATTTTTTAGTCATAGATTTGCCCTCAGCTGAAATTTGGAATGATTGTATTGACTACATAATTTTCATTCTTTTTGAGCCCAAATCAAGGTCAAACCAAATTATCTTCAAGCCACAGATCTGTCTCTAGCACAAAAACCCCAGCTTGTTTTGGTAATTAAATAGTTATGTGGTAATGTGTATCCTAATCATGGCTTGGTTCCATGTTGTTCATGACTGGATGGCGGCTTGTCAAAAGCTTGGCAATAGCCATAAAAATAATTCAGCGTCTTTGAATCCAACTATTTTGCCGCTTAAAAGGTTTTGGTGTTAGCCAACAGCAAGTTTCTATAATCATTAATCAATATGTCTTTTAAAAAAATGTTAAAGGGATTTTGTAAATAACATTTTTGTCATATTTATAGTTGTAAGATATAAGTTTTGAATTTTATTTTGGTTTGTCGAAAAAGATGTAGAAATGTTAAATTTGTTAGTAATTTTCTGATTTCTCTGAAAGTCCTTTAACGCATGGAATTTTAATGTAGGTTAGAGGTTTTAGTTTTTCTTCATTATTATGTTTTATTGATGGTGTAGAGTGTTTTTTGTATGGGTTTTGGGGTAGTTGTTTGATTGCAAGATGTCAAAAAATTCTTTCTTTTTCTTTCATTTTATCTTGTCATTATTTGATATTAAATTATTTCGTAGAAACAGATTTTTACTATGCCAATTTTTATAGATTTTGAGTGATTAGAATTGAAATTGAGGTATATGTTGCTGTTGCTTTCTTTACTATAAACAGATAATTTTATTTGGCTTGAATGGTCGATGAGGACATCTAAAAATGGTAGTTTTTGTCTTGTTCGACCTCTATTGTAAATTGTATTTTGACATTAATTGAGTTTAAGTAGTTAAGGAAATTGTCAAAGCATTTAAATCTGAATTCCAAACTAGAAAGCAGTCATCAACATATCGCTTGAAAACAAGGTAAAATAGATACTTTGAAAAATTTTGTTCAAAGTCTTCCATATAAATATTTGTTAAAATAGGGCTTAAAACAACTTCCCATTGGCAGTCCATCTAGTTGTGTGTAAAAGTCATTTTCATGTCTGAAATAGGTATCTTCAACACAAACCGTCAACATTTCCAATATTGTTGTAGAAGGAACATTATTGTGTGGTGTTGTTCAAGTAAATTTTAACTATCAAAGCGTGTCTTTAACAGGAATACTAGGATACATATTTTTACATCCAAACTGGCTATTATGTCATCTGGGCCAATGACATTTTTTAAACTTTCTATGAAGTGATTGGTATTTTTTAATGTGGTGTTATTATTTAAAAAGAGGATTAAGAAATTGTTTTAGAAACTTTGAGAGGTTATATGTTGGAGAACCAATAGTACTTACGATAACCTTAGATTCCCCGGTTTATGAGTTTTGGTTGTCCTCTTATGGTGGTGTAGATTCATGTGGTGTTAGGTGAGTTTTAGTTTTCCTTTCGATGTAATTTTCATTCTTTTTTAAAATCTTATAAACTTTTGTTTCAACCTGTTTGGTGGGGTCTTTATTTATTTACGTAAGGTCCTTCTGAGATATGTTTATTTAGTTTTCATCATAATCAACTTTATTCATAATGACAGTGGCTCCACCTTTGTCAGCTTGTACTATTTAAATTGATGTGTCTGACTTCAAGTTGGTTATGGAAAAGAATTCTTTCTTTACCAGATTTGAGGATAACTTTGTTTTGAGAGCCTGGGCCCTGTTTCATACTTTTAGAAACACCTAAATGGGAGTGTAGAAAAAACTTAGTAGTTGGGAGTCTTCTAAAATTGTGTCCTATGTAAAGTTACACAGAGAAAAGCTTTCCAATTTTAAGATTTTAAAACAGTTATGTTTAAACTAATATTTACTTTATATATTGTAATATATTATACTTTTAAGTTTAAAGCTAATTTTAGTTTGGAATAAAAACATTTCTGTTTCATTAAAAAATATAACTCTTCAAATTCTACACTATTATTAGGAGTCAGCTAGGATATTTTCTCTAGTCAAAACAATTGTGAGGCATTAACTTTGTCAATGCATGTAAAATTACAATTAAGAATTATTAATTTTATGTTTTTAATTTTGAGGTTAACTGATGATGCCTTGGCTGGTGAGCGGCGCCTCATAATACAATTATTATAAATATTGTTTTTTTTTAATTAAAATTTGTTTTTATAAGAATTATTTATTTACTTTAGTAAAAGAATAAGTAAAACTATGACTGAGAGGTCCCTGCATGAGCCCGAAGCAAGGCTGTGAGGTAAGCAAACAGACTTGCAAGCACTTATATGATGTAAGCACCTAAATGCTAGAAGCTGCTACAGTACTTCTGTTAATATAGCATATATCTAAGGTGACAAGTTAAATCACTATTTGAGATGCCGACCACTCTCATGAGGGTATTTTAAGGCAAATATGTGGTGAAGGATGAGTGTTATGAGTGGTAGTAATGAGTTATGAGGTGTCGTCTTGTTACAAACTAAAGCCAATATCCATCTTTACAAACAGATATCCATAGACTACTTATTTATGAGAGATTGTCGATGCAGGCTGGTAAAACTTTTAAACAAGCTCTGGCGAGATCAAAGCGTTTACTGCCAGAACTGGCTATATGCAAAAGAAAACTTTAAGAATATTTGTTGATTAAGGCTCCTTACTCTGTAAGCAGAGTTTATTGCAGAACCTGATAACTTCCCATAATATTGAATATTTAACATGTATTATATTATTAAAAAGTACATTATTAGTAAAATATTAGTAATTTCAAAATCAAGTTAGCCAAAGTACAATATCTAAATTAAAATAGAAAGACAAAATTATAGGACATATATGGACATTATTTCACCGTGTTACTAGTTGGCTTAAGCCCATTCTGGCATTTTAATTGTAATTCACCTCTCATTTCACCAATATTGTCATCATCTCCATTTCATCAAAGTCAACACAATTCACATGTACACTGACCTAATAAATAAATAATAATAAAGCCAACCCTTCCTTAGAATGGGTCATTAATTAATAGCCCAATGACCAATGGATACAAGGACCAGCGGGTTAACATGACTTCGAACCACCCAGGTGATGGTCTGATATGTCTAAATGATGGTGAGAGTTGATCTTGGGGTATCATGAGATGACTATGATCACTGAGACTGTCGGACCTATATCATCCTCAAACCTGACCTCCATGAAGCTGGATTACAGGACCATGCCATGAGTCCCAGTTAAAGCAAGGATGTTAGAAAAACAACAACAGAAACACATAATATTCTCAATATTATATTAGGTATATAAAATGCAAAAGATTTAGATGGAATTTAGATAAAAACCTTTAAAGAACATTTTCAAACGATGCCTAAAAACACTTTTAACTTTTTCATTCGACTGGTAACATCTCACCTAAATGTTCTTAATATTTCTTTTCACATGGGTAGCGTGTCTGGTCGTGTTTTAAAGTAAGTACCGTTTGGAATCACACATGCAATGCTTTCGTTGGCGTTCATGTTAGGTTACCTGCATCTCTTGGTCGCCCGACACCATCTGACCATTTTAGCTGATCGTATCTTGCCTGTGACCGTTTAAAATGCTTCCGTCTATCAAAGGTGACAAGTTAAATCACTATTTGAGATGCGACCACTCTCATGAGGGTATTTTAAGGCAAATATGTGGTGAGGATGATTGTGATGAGTGGTAGTAATGAGTTATGAGGTGTAGTCTTGTTACAAACTAAGGCCGACTCTTCTTAGAATGGGTCATTGATTAATAGCCCAATGACCAATGGAAATACAAGGACCAACAGTTAACGTGACTTCGAACCACCCAGGTGATGGTCATATGTCTAGCGATGGTGGGAGTTGATGGGACCATCAGATGATCACTGAGACTGTCTGACCGCTTTAGACCTATATCATTCTCAAAACCTGACCTCCATGGCTGGATTACAGGACCATGCCATGAGTCGAGTTAAAAGCAAAATGTTAGTGAAAGAACAACCTGGTAATAAATGTAATGGTTGTAAACTGAGATCAGGCACAGGCTCCTTATCACACTCATGAGTACAGAGTACAATCCTACCCTTGGATCACTCAGTAGTGCACCCATGCACAAATTAAAATGATAGTTACACTAACATTTTCAGTGATTATTTCTGTGCTTACTTATGTAAATAAGATATTTTAAAACTATTTAGGAGCTTGATGTTTTGAGTTGAATGAAACAAGATCATGTTTTCTTAGTGAATAATTATACAGATATTATATAATTGACTTATTCACAACTACTTTATAGTATTTTGATTGGACCAGTGTGGCAGCCAGAGCCAGTCATCTGCTGATTGGGCTACAGTATAAGCAGGGCAACAATCCTCTCCTCCCTTGTGATGAGTTTGCTTGGCCACTATGATTGCTAGGGCATTCTTTCATCATACACCTATCTGGTGAACCTAAATATTATTTAATTGTATTAATCATAGCAAAACCTCTCTACTGACAAAAGGCCTGACCTCATTTAATGTGTCTTGTTCAAATGTTTACACCATTTTAACATGACAAAGAGACAGAAGGTTAGAAAAATCACAATGTTTTAAAAAATGGAAAGCTATGAAACATATAAAACTTACAGACAGTGAAGTAGTTTATAACCTTAAAAATTCTGTGACAATCAGACAGTTAGCTTTTTTTCAATTTTAATTTCTTTATTCAAAATAATTTATATATACAAAGCAGTTAAATTTTATCCCACCTAGCTACTGCTAATTGGGGGAAAAAGCTAAATCAAGGTTTACAAAGTATATCACACATATATAAACATATAACATTCTCTATTAATACAAATATATTATATAAAATGAAAAAAGATTTAGATGGAATTTAGATAAAAACCTTTTAAAGAACATTTTCAAAGACAATGCCTAAAACACTTAACTTTTCATTCGACTGGTAACATCTCACTCCTAAATGTTGTTTAATATTTCTTTTCACATGGATAAACGTAGATATAAACACAGAAAAGAATTGTGATTACTGATTTTACATTATCTATTCTAGCTATAGAAAAAAATCACAAAACTCTAGAAGTTCTATAACAAGGTGAAGGGATGAAGTATGATGTAACAATATGGACTATGGTAAAGGTAAAGGTTGATAGCAAAAACTAACAATACAGAATTTTATTTATTGATATTAAGCATATTTTTCACAAAGTTTACAACTTAGAAACTACTGATGTTGATAGCCCCACATCTTTAAGGCCAAGATGGTTTCTCACCAGGCTTTAACTCTCGGTAAAATAAAGAACTCTTGTCCCTGAAGCGGGACATTCTTTCAGTTTCCATTTGATCCAACCATTTTCCTATAACTCCTCCTGTTATAGGTAATGCGCACCAAACTATTTGACGTGTGATACCGAAAACCATCCTAAAACAAGCAATATTTCAGCAAAATAATCTTAAGATTTGCTTTGGAGAGAAATTATTTGTATTTAGTTTATTGAATCTAGTTAAACATAATATGACCTGATTTCCTGTCTAATCTCCCTTATTCTATTAGTTATTAATGGAATCCGTTCCAACCAATGACTGACTGGCTGTTACCTAATACCGTTCGGACAGCTGGCCCCTGTCTGTCACGGCGTGGGTTGAATCCCACCCGGTGCTCTGGTGCGGTGCAATGCTAGTTGTTGGATCATGCGGGTGTAGGGCCACAATGACCGCTGAGGATCACTGAAGAGAAAATGGCTCATCAAATCCAGTGGGCGGAGAGTGGCACTTTTGAGCTTAGGGCTAAATCCCTACGCTTAGAGGTGGTTCAATGACTGGTAATGCACCGCATTACCAGAGGGTTTTGCTGAAATTTTGCTTATTGGGGACTGGGAAACCCATACGGGAGGCTTTTTACGAAAATTTAAATTTAAAATGAGACCGCAAAGGTTTAATACTTTTTATAACTTTTAAATACTTTACAAAAAATCTTTTTACATAATTAAAAAAGTGGATTTATAAAAATTAAATCATTTCATATTTTATCAGTCTTGGTGAAAGTTTAAGCAGAGATCTTTTTGAGTTAAACAGGTTTTAACAGTTACTGAAGTTTGGGACTACTTGGACACAATGGCGACTCGTCAGGTGAAGGGAGTGAAGGGTCACTTAACCTATGTTTTAGATGGAAAAAAATAAACTTTAACATTTAATTTTTTCGTTTCCAAAGTCCGTGGGATCGCATAAGAATTATCAACGACGACAGTGAGTGCGATACAAACTCGACAGCAACAATCGATGGTTGCCTCGATAGTCGCCACAGAAAGTTAGTATGCCTCTATGATTGTCACTGGCTGCTTCGTGTAAGATTGGAATACTTCGTACGTAGGTGAAGAGCTTTGTGCGAGCCTTCACTTGACGCTTGTCTACAAGGTAGGGATAGACGCTGAGGGGCGAGGAAAGAGGCTGCGTTGCTATAGCAACGAGTGACCCTAGAAGAGTATATTCAAAGCCTGTCACTTGCGTAGCTTGCCAGACAGGAGACCAGTTGACTACTCAGTAGACCCGAGCTGCACAAATGCTCTGTTTTAAGCCTACTTTTGCAATCACATGACCTGATTATGTATACTTTAAAGAGTTAACAACTAATTTTAAATAGTGGTATATTATTTTTTGAATGATCCATACTACAAAACAATTTTATGCGACGATTTCTATATGTTGTCAGTGTTCCACTTAGTACGGTAGTTGTTCAATGTTTGAATTCAACATATTACTTTTTGCAACATTACAAACATTAACTTATACTCTCTGCTAGAACTTGCAAGCTGTAATAACTACGTTGTTAGTTATTTACGTAGTTTCCTAGAGAAATACTCATATTATCAATAAACAATGTATCTTGAATTTTCTGTCCACTTGTTAAGAATAAATATTTAAACATATTTTTCCCGTTAAATAGTAGAGTACAGCTGATTTGCCCTTTACCTTCCTATTGGCTCACGAGCCGCCACTGCTTGGACAAAGTCTACATGAACAAACTTGCAGACATTTCGAATAATTTTCTTGCATTATAATGATGAATATCTAATTGAACAATCTAATGGAAATTGTCCTCAAGTATAATGTAAAGTCGAAATTATTTGACCTTAAATGTGAGTAACTTACTTTTTACGCAAGCAATAATTTTTTCTTCTCTTCAAGCTGTAGAAGTTTCCACTTCCTAGTGTGATTGTAGTCAGCAAATATCAAAGTTCCGTAAAATGTTGGGAAGAAAATTGAAACTCCCCACCTTTTGAAGAATCTCTTAACTTGCAAAGCTCTACTCACTGCCATCAATCTAAAAGAGCAAACCAAATATATTTCTTAATTAAAAATATAAATCCAATTTGGGTTAGATAAATAGTATGTTACAATTGTTGTAAACATTAGGTTTGATGACTTCATCAAAACAAACATCTATCATATATCCTAACTTTGAACGTATTCTAGGCATGGGCATTTACGATGGCAGCTTAGTTTTCAATGCTATATTATGGCCGTATTATAGTGCAATGCTATATTACCGCCTAAATAGCATTGAAAACTAAAGTTCACCATCATATTATGTCCGTAATATAGCGGTCACCACTACCAAGGAAACCATAGCTTTAGTTCAGTTTTTTTTTGCTTGGACTGGGTTAGGTTTATGCCCCAATTAAGTGTAGATAAATACTGGGTGTCCCAAAAGTCACTTTACCAAAGAACACTTAATTTATTAGCATTCTTTGCTTGTATTTGGAACGGTTGTTTGTTATAGTAGTTGTATTTGTGTTCAAGTAGGTGACAAGCATTTGCAACAGCTTTCATAGTTGTAAAAACTTGACTGTTAAGTCTACTTGGCCATAGTAAAAAATGTATGAAATTGGTTTTTAAGGTCTTGTGAAAAGATGGTGATTTGAGGTGCTGAGCACCCTTGTTTAACCTAATATATGTGTTAAATTAAAATAATCTTGAATTAAGCCATCCATGCTATCTAGACACTAACAAAAGACAAAATTTGTCAATCTTACCTGTGTCATCCTCAGTAATTTTTAAGATCAGAACTCTGAAAATCAAGACTAGTTTTAGTGTTGGAAATCATTAATTAATAATATTTTATAATAGTTGATATAACAGTTTATAAAAGTTGTTTATAACAGTTGATAATTTTTGTTAGATTAAAGAAACTAATTAAATTTATATGTAAGTTTTATATTTGGTCAAATCCAGGTGAACACTGTCAGCCTGAGCGTGCCGAAAGTTCTTTTAACAATAACTAGTATTGCTTCTAGTATCTGTTAACTAATCATTGAATGACAAACCCTTGTGTCATTAATATAAAAATATTAGTTAACAATTTGTACTTTATCATAGTTAACATTAAAATGATTGTTTACAAAAAATGTATTGTAAATGAAACGGCCTTTCTTGGTTAACTTTGTTATTTATGTTTGTTGTATTGTTATTTACTCAAATACATTTCTCTACTGTCAACTGAACTGCATCAAAAGTAGATATTTTTGTTTTAGCACAGTTTTTCAAACATATCCCAATTTTGAAAAGGGGACAAACAAAAGTAGCCTACGGTACCAAGACAAACTATTATCAAAACATCTTTGAAAAAGGCTAGGTTTCTAAGCGTAAAGATTCAGTTGAAACTTTATTACACACATACTTAATGTGAAAGTCCCTTGCTAATTACGTATCTGAATAGTTAATTACATACCCAAGAAATTATAATAGCGCCAAAGCACTGCTTTATCACCAATCGACTGCACCTTCCTTACCATGGCAATCCTACATTACCATGGCTATTACCTAAGTTATGTTAAAACGCATGTAATGCAACTGTTGACTATTCCTATTTCATGTAAATGATCAATGGAAATAAAAATGATTTGATTTGAATCCTACCCGACAGCCTAATTAAGGAGCATACAAGTGGGTGATATCACTAAGGTTTAAGGCTTCTGGTTTACACCGCGTCACAGTTGATTATTTTTCAAGCAGTGTAAACCGGAAGCCTTAGATCTTAATGATGACCGGCCGCGAAAGCTTAAGAGTTAAGAAGTGGGTGATAGTAAAAGTGTTCTTGAAAACATGTAATCTTCAGTCATTACACTGTTTTGTATATGATATATCTAAGAAAAATATGTTAAGTCAAAGTTTTTATTTGCCTACAGGTAAATTTTACTCTGAACTACTCTTTCTTTCTTTTTTATTGGGGAGAACAGGCCTCCATCACTGTTTGCCAAGCTCGCCAATCTCATGTCATCTAAACCTGAATAGGCCCTAATTGCCTTGCTAAACTTCACACTTCCTAGAAAGTAGAGACGCCTCCTTTAAACCTAATGTTTAACTGACAAAATAAGCTGTATAGCAATACGGAATTTGACCAAAAGACTTTAAAAAATTAACAATATTACAAAGTAGCGTTAGTTCAAATTTAACCCAAGAGGATTCCCAGCAAACATTAAGCATAGGACTAACAGTAAAAAGCTGGACCTACGTATACCTATTATAAACAAAGTTAGCTACGTCGGCTCATCTTCCTAAAATTGTAATGAACACTCTTTTTCTCTAAATACACCAATAATCAAAGAAAAACTTGCCTAGCATAAAAATTAACCATTAGCTGCAATTAATACGAGTATTACAAATTAATTTACCTGACTGAAGAAAGATCGAAATTATTTTGCAGAATGCAATGCACTAAGCAGACAAAAAATCAGATGTCACCTACAAAACAAGATATCCAACAGAAAACATCTAAATTTCAAACCACATTAGGTACTGGCGTATTATAAGAAATAAGGCTTTTAATGGTATAGTACAGATAGTAATATCAAATGAATTTGTTCATTTTATTTGTTATTACCCATATGAACCCTTTAAAACGACCACTCCTACATATTTTTTAACAAACTAGTGTAAAACGCTCAATTATTTTTAATTTAATGTTTTGGTGTTCCATGGTTATCTTACTTTATATATTTTCAAGTATGTTTTATGTTGTATATATTTTTTATATTATGCTTTATTTTATATATTATTTACATTTATACATTTTTATTATGTATTATTTTATAGTTGTTTATTGTGTCGTTCAACAAAGTTTATATTATTACACTTGGGTCATTCTATAAAGTCAACATTATTCATTATAATACGTTTGATGTAATTATGAAAAATTCAATGATTGTATCAAATATATTAATATCCTTCGGACACATTTTTATTCGGTTGTGTAAAACCAATTTAAAGTCAATGGTAAAACCAACAGTTTTTATATTATTATACAGCACACATAACAAGCGAACATAGTTTTAATATATAATGTATAATATATTGATTATTATTAAATTAGAGTTATATAAATCATAGCAACCATAGACTGGAATTCTACTTAAAAGTCTGGACAATTTTCATAGTTATATTATAGATAAAATTAAGTTTTAAAATTATTTTTATTATAAGGCTAGTGGCTTATATAATTTGATTATCTTGTTATTGTAATGTAGTAATACAGTTTTATATTGTTGGCTAATAAAATATATTGTATTATGTATGGTAAAAATACATTAAAAATCAATTTATTGAAACGACGGAAGGCGCTGTGACTAGGTGCTATTAAACAGAAAAGGAGTTTGTATGATCACAAAAACAACGGTCATACCACCTTCTCTCATGTGTGTTGATGACGAGGTGACCAACGCAAGACCAGTGAGGGTTTCCTTTCTTTTTAATTATCTTACGGAAGGAGATGAGGCACAGGTGCGTGAAAGAGCTGAACTGGTCGGCAAGCTTTAGCAGAAGGATGAAAGAATAGGTATGTATTAGAAGGGCAACCCAGCGTAGGACCAAAGTTCAAATTATTATATATACCCTAGTACTGCGCCTGTAGATCCTCCAGTTGAATTGAGATGAAAATTTTTATGCAGAGCGGATGCGCATTTCGCCCCGCTTGTGGGGCATCGTCGGAACTCTTAATGTTACTGTACACTAACTAAAATATATGATACGCTACTGACTGTTCTAAAACACGTGGGGTCACGGAACGCGAACGCGGTTACGCACTACGCGGGTTCTTTGTCCAGTGGCCGCCTAGGGTACATCATGCACTGGGGATGACAGTGCGACTGGCACGTTGGAGCTGTGCTCGTGTCGGGTTGTGGGGCTAACCTGGAAACCGCGTTCGCGTTCCGGACCCCGCGTGTTTTAGAACAATCAATAGTGTATCATATATTTTACTAGTGCACATAGAGAGTAAGAGTGCCGACGATGCCCCTCAAGCGGGATGAAATGCGCATCCATTCTGAATACAAATGTTTTCATCTCAACTGTAGGATCTACAGACGCAGTACTAAGGTATTTAATAAAATGTATGTAGTTCGAGAATTTACTACTTGTACCTAACAAGATCAGTGGTTAAAAGAACACGGTTTAGCAGGAGCCATTGACTTTAAATGAATATAGAAGTTAGAACACTAGAACCATCAACCAAGTCAATGAGTAGGACCAACAAATTACTATACTCGTTCAAGGGTTCCGGATGCACACTGGCAAACATCGGGTTCGTATGTCTCCCAATAATTAAATGTAATTGGAGACTTGGAGTAGACAGTAGACTGAACTGATGAAAGGAAAAGAGCTCAATCAGAATGGATGACGCAAGTCTGAGCACAAAGAAAAATCAACTTTTTTTGCGTGGTCCGACTCAGTTGAAACCTGAATAATAATAATTTAATATTATAAAAAGTAGTTGGAGAAAGCATTGACTTTAAATGTACATTTAAAACCAATGGAGAAAGCTATGGCTAGTAGTAGCATGGTGTAATAAGTACTTATTACACCATGAGTAGTAGTACTCTTTCAAGTGAGCCAGCTTCACGATAAGAACAGCTGACTAGTTTTCTTGTTTTCGTTGTGTGTAGCAGTAAACATCTTTCTAACCTAAAATAATGATATTGACTCTATAAATATTATTTTATAGCTTTTGACTTTTTTAACCTCTAAAACAGTTATTTGAAATCATTCTCGTTTACAAAACAACAATCACAAGAAAATGAGTGTTTTACTTCTCATATCAGATTTATTAAGTATCATAACAATCTCTTCATCTTTAATTTTGAAAGTTCCACAAATTCCAAGCATTTTCAAATTGAAATCTGCCAATGGAATCAACACTCACAGTCTTTTGATGGAAGTTTCAAGGTCTGTAATATCAAATTATCATTACCGTTGACGGCATTCAGCATTACTTATATAAAAAGTTATATATTTACCATTACCAATTTCTCACAACGAAATGGTTCCCATTAGCCAACGGGAGAGCCTATGATATACAGTAGACCCTCGATAGAACGGACTAATGTGGCGGAAGGGTGGTCGTTTGAAAAATCGGACGATGAGGAATACCGATAAGCATATGTTTGTGCATTAGGATCGATAAAATAGACTCAAGATGACGTAATTTGAGGTCCAGATCGGTTACTGACATATTTGGCTGAGCCACACACCTTAAAACCACTCACTCTCGTAGGCAGTACTCTCACTGAAGGTCTTACGAAATAAAGACACATTTAATGTTCAACAATGTATTTATTTCGTTTAAAATACTGTATTTTCACAATTTATGTAAAATTCATATTTACAGTAAAAAAGGTTTCTAATTTAATAAAATGTCCGCCATCATAATCACACAATTTAATCACCCGACATACTAACACAAGTAATCACAATACAGATATCCATCACGAATCACCTGCAGGTGACTCACTGTTGTTTACATTATTGTGACAGTGCAGAGAGGAGGGTGACTCATGATCGCGAGTAGATAGCCTGACATTCCACTCCCTGCTCCAGTCTGCGCGGTGTATCCTGCCAACTAGCATGATTCATAGCTTCGGAACTCAGATCGTTTCTGCGTAACTCGGTATTGTCAACGTGACGTTAGTGCACTATATTCTCATTAAATATTGTTTAAATTACTAGCGTTTAACGTAGATGTTAAAAAATACTGTATGTAACAAAAAGTATGTTTTTCGTTTAGTTTTATTTTAATTTTTTTTACCGAGGGGTGGTCCGGACCAACCCGAATCCGGTCGAGCGAGGTCCGTTCGAGCGAGCGTCTACTGTATTATTACTATTGTAGCCACTGACCACTTTGCATAAAATAGGGTCAAATAATAATATGTATTTATGACAGGTTTATGTACCTTTCAAAGTCACAATTCATTCAGTAAAATTTAGTCGTTTACTAGTTTTGACTGACAAGTAGTCATTTTCAAAACACTAAAGAATGTATTAAAATATTTAATGTTGAGAATCCATCTTCATTGATTTCATCAAAATTAATAAATAAGACAATAGATAACATTAGACATGAAGAAAACTTTAAACATTGCTTGAACCGGCCGGTATCTAGCACTGAACACCAGCCGGTGCATCTAAGTTTTACTGAAGGAATTGTGACTTTGAAAGGTAAGTAATCTGTTACATATTCAAGGCCAATTCCAGAAGGCTAATCATGAATAATATGTATTTTTCAAGAACAGAGTTGTAAGTCCTAAGGAGACCTATGATTAGCCGAAAGAGGTAGGATACTCTCCATTTTGCAGATACAGCTGCCCTAATCACCAGGGTACCTTCAAAAAAGCAGCAAAATTATAATTTTTATTTTTCCCACTGCAAGAGAAGAAATCAAACTTTGCTGTTGAATAAGCAAAAATGGTAACAATTAACATTTTAACATTTTTTAACATTTTAAATGCCTATGTCAGTCAAAATTCTTGATTCTTTATTTAGTTTATTAATGAGAAAAGATTTCAAATAAAACACCATATAAATATTGAACAAGTTGTTTTTAAAGGTTAATATGACCTTTTCTTTTTGAGAACAAAGGTGTAAATTTTTGGGTTAAATCTTTTGTTGAAACACTAAATGTTGTATATCAGATATTGAATAACTTGGTTTGAATTACAACCAATCCAATAAAATAATGGTTTAATTGGTGATATCGGTCACACAGGTGCATAGCCAAAAAATGGAGTTTCTGGGTTATGACCCTGCCCTTGAATCTTGATATGGACGCCCAAAATGTCCCTTAAGACATGTTATATGATTAGAATGTGGCAGATTGTATTCATTAAACAGAAATTTCTACTTAGCATTGTCATCTCAATCTAAAATTTAAGCTATGGTTTCCTAGGCGGTGAACGCTACATTACGGCCGTATATAATGACCAGTTTTATTCAATGCAGTCATATGAGAGTGGTTTCCTAGAGCGGTGGGCGAAAAGTAGCGGTGAAAATTAGTTAAAGTTTTTCTCGCCAGATGACACAATTTGTTTTGTAAACAAAAGTCTAGCTTGTCCATTACTACATACGTAAATAAACTTTGACAACTAAAATAAACAACATGTCAAAAGTTATTTTTGTCTACATCTGTTTAAATATTGTGTCACGTCCACCGTCACGGTTATGTTCACCGCTACATTACGGCCGTAATATAGCGGTGAACTTTGTTCTAGGAAACCATAGCTTAAGTGTATGTTTCAAGTACTACAGATGTTTCAAAGTTTAATTCATTGATGAGCACATAGTTCACTTATACACAAAAGACAAGGGTAAAAATGTATACAGCCAAATTTATTTTATGGAAGTTTTGTTCAAAATGAACTCTACAACAAATAATGCTACTCTCAAAACACAAAACTACTATTTTACTATTTTAAGCAATAATAAATGTAACAATGTTCAGGCGCAGAGCAACTAGGCCTATGATTATCGCAAAGTAGCCAAACACCGAAAAGCATTGATCTGGTTTGCTTTTACAAAGAACATTAGTTGATTTGTGACCAGTGATTTAGTTCTCAGAGTGTTCATCTAAAGTCTACAAGTTACATCGTAGCAATCTTAAATGTATTTGGCAAATTATGAATAACATATGATATATGGATAAGAAATAGATTATAATAATGAAATAATTTTGGATGGAAACCACTTGGAATGTTTTAATTATTTAAAACACAAAACAAAACGTTTCGTCTAGTCTATGCTAGACATCTTCAGTTGAAGAACAAAGAAGAGTATAAAAAATATTATATATAAAACATGTAAAAAATATATAAAATGTATAGCAGTATAAAAAAATTTAATTAATTTATTTGTCAATTAAAATAATTATTGTGTTGACAAGGTGAAGATGATACAAAAGTGGTGAAATGAATGAATGAATTACAGAAATGTGATTAATGTGCAATTAACGTTCCGACAAGGACCATTGGTCTGAAGAGAAGAAAGTGTTGAAAAATGTCTTCATGAACAATGGATATTCAAATCAAATAAATAAGGCTTTTAAAACCAGTTCGATAGAGCGAAAAAGGAGAACACAGTTATAGGAGCAGAACAAAGTGAGCTTTACCTTCACGTACAGCACTTCTGACAAAGTAGGCAGAATCTTAAGTCGATTTGGATTGAAGCCCATTTACCAACCAGTTAAAAGTTAAAGACTTCCTGCGACCCGTGGGGATAAATCCCCTGTCTAGTGCGGTGTCTATAGAGTTCGTGTTGCTGTGGTTCAGTTTACGTTGGCCAAACTAAAAGAATGGTGGCTACCAGATTAAAAGAACACATTCGTCATACAAAATATGAAAGTATTTCCAAATCGGCTATTGCTGAACACAGCTTTTCTTCTAAACACGCAATAGATTTTGAAAACACTAAAATTATCGCTAAAGAAAACAACTATTTCCCGCGAATAATTAGAAAAGCCATTGAAATTAAAAAACATCCAAACAATTTTAATCACCATGACGAAACTTTTAAATTACCAGTAGCTTGGGACCCCTTTTTCACATTATATGAACCAGCAAAATTAACTATTTTTCTTTCAACAATTTTAAATCACTTTTATTTTTAACATCTGGTTTAGTTTGTTTATTTTAAATTGAAATTATTTTAACTTTGAATTTTTATACTGCTGCTATACATTTTATATTTTACATGTTTTATATATATATTTTATACTCTTCCTTGTTCTTCAACTGAATGTCTAGCATAGACTAGACAACGTTGTTTTGTGTTTTAAATAATTAAAACATTCAAGTGGTTTCCATCCACTTTTCATTATTATGACTAACCACTCAAGTTTAAAATTGAAAATAAGAAATAGATTATATTTGTACCAAAAAATTGTAGCTTTCCCACCACCATATTGGTCTGGCTGATTGAATTTTTTTGGTTTTGGTACACATTTTAGACCTGTACATTGTCGTAAGTGGTTGTTCCAAGTTTAATCAAAATCAAATACAGTTCTATAGCATAAAACCTTTATTTTGGGTGCGGGAGGACCTCCCTTCAAAGAAAAACTTCCGGATAGGAAATTCACTACGATTAACGATAGAGTCAGTTTGAGGTGCAACTGGCTTTATTTTACCTTAATTTTATTGGACTATTTAATTATTTTTCAAAGTTTCTTTATAAAGTCGTCTGTTATATGTCATGATACACTTTGTGACACCGACCACTCTTAGAAAATATTTTAAGATGAATACGGTATGACAATGAGTCTTTTAGAATGTCATGCAAGTCAAGAATATCAGTCAAAGTTAAATTTAGGTAACATATTTCAGCATCAGCTAAATAATTAGCCCAATAAAAGTAAAATTTTCCTCCCTTTTCATCTCTTATCACAACCCATTTGCTATTCATCTGTTTATCCGTACAAAAATAATAATTTTACTCAATATATTATATCTTAAGTCACTTTTGAGTGGACTTTATTCTATTTAATAAATTTATCCGCAATTATTCATAAAATGGACTGTAAAAATTGTTGACAACAGGTCGCTAATAGTTTTAATTTAGACTGAGAAAAGTCACTGATTTTTCTTTTAAAAGAGCTGTAGAAACCCTGTTTGGTTCTAAAATTGGACAGTTACAAAATCGGGTTACAATTCTCATTCTGTAAGTTAGCTGTTTTCTACATCCTTAAACTCTTAAAGGGCTGACGAAGTAATACAAATATGTTTAGTCAATTTACAATTATTTGGCTAGAATTGAATCATTGTCTTAAACCATGTCACCTGTGCATGTTTATTAAAACCCCTTATTACTCTAAGCATTCATCAAATTGTTTTTAATTTAACTTACGTCTGCATTTTTTCAGCTACACAACTACTGCTTGTTACAACTATGTAAACCAGTACGCTTTACTCTCATACATGGAGTACCCGATAATCATCATTCAAGAATATGTGCTTATATTTTTGGTACTTAAATACAAGAACTTGTTGAACTCAAAGACCTATATGTTCACACTTTTATACTTTGGAATTGCATTTGGATTCATTTTAAGAATCATTCCGTCATCTATATTGACTTTTGCCATTGTAAGTATGCTAACTTATTTCTGTTGAAATCAATAGGTTTAGTTTAGAAATCACCATGTATGTTGTGTTATGGATGGATAATGCATGAAAAAAGTCTACATTGGCATTTTGATAGAGTAGGAGCCTTACAGTAACTTAATTTCTTAATTCTATTCAGTTTGGAATTATGCAGAAAGATAAGACTTATTTTAATTGCTTGCTACCAGATTTATTTTACCTGTAGTCTAATTTAATTTGTTTCCATCTGTGTTACATTTCCAGCCATTGTGTACTCCTGTGTCGTTGTCCAGCAAAGCAATCCAGCTGTGGGAGATACTTCGGAGCCAGAATGCAGACTCTGTCAGTATAGTAACCTGGCTCATATCAGCTCTCACCAACTTCAGTAAGAATTACTTGTATTAGCAAAAAACACATATTAAGAGACTGACTTAACTTCGTGTCGACGCTCAATGCAAGAGTCTGCAACAATCCAAAATATGTAGAGAAAAATCAAAGACACTAATAATTTTAAAGTAAAGATTAAGGTATTTACATGCGTTTTAAAGCTAAGAAGCTTACCTACATACGTATAAAGTTTTTTTTTCTATTATGTGTTTTAAGGGTACAAATGGAAGTTGAAGAGCATAAAACTTAGACAATTTAAAAGTTTAACTATTAAACCACTTCGGGCTTTTTAGATTTTGTAAATCTTGTCTATCATTTATTTTAATGCACAAAATATTTTGAAATGTGAATCCTCACTCGTGAACCCTTGGTTTGACAGTAGGCCACATCAGTTGAAAGAAGGCCCGCTTTTCAGTCAGTTGTTACATGGCGAAGTCATTTGTTCCTTGTGCGGACCCTTAATTTAACCTATCATACTTACAATGTTCACAAAAGATCGAGTATGTTCGTGAAGTAGGCTAGTGAACTTCGCTCTGTTCACAGCCTCTCTTCAGCCTTAGCTTTTCGTGCTCCATTATCACGGGTGTTCCGAGGCTGTTCTTTAGCAGCGTCGCCTTCGGTTTCAGATTTACATGTTCTTCTACTGCTAGTGTTAATACTTATCATGAAGAGCAAGTGAAACTCATTTTGAAGCCGCTCAACAGATTTTCATAGTTTTTAGTATGTTGGTGAGTTCAAATTGGACAAAATTTACCGTTTTTAGATAATTAAAACAGTTTTATGGTGAAATATCATCCCATAAGTGGACTTCTGATATTCCAATTTTTCTGGTATTTGATAATATTCTAACCAACCTGTCCGAGATATTTTTAAAAGGAACAACTGTACCAAATGTCATGAAAATCGAATTGAAAATGCGACTTAAAGAGAGCTCACACAATATACTTAAGTTGTACTGGTACACAGCTGATGATGAGGTAATTCTGGAAACCAGACCTGTGTTCAAATTAAGATTGCCTAAGGACACTTATGTTATTTTTTTACTTCTTTGTAGTATACAAAGTTTTAAAAATGCTAAAAATTTGTCCTGGGAGTATGGATTGGTGCTCATTTCATGGTCCGGGGGTTTGGGTCTTCATAAACATATCATTTTTCCAAAAGAAGTTGCCAAAAAAAGAAAATAATGTATAATTAAATATTTTCTTGATTCATAAATTGGTTTTTTGTTGTGTGACACAAGTAGTATTTATGGTTTGGTATTTTCAGCTCGAGTTTACACAATATTTATGGACTCTGCGGACAAGATTTTACTGACAAACTTTATACTCTCCGGGATACTGAGCTCTTGTATTGCAGCTGCCACCAAGTACTTCAGTCCAAGACCAAGAAACAAGAATAAATCATTCTTAACCTTCTTTCGAAAGATTCAGTGTGTCATGAAGTATTGAAAATCAAATTGGATACCGGCAGAAGATGGGACAGACTAAAACTACTCCAATGTATTTTATGAATATGCCATCAGGAAGTTCTCAGCACTGATATTGGCCAACTCATCTTGATTTATATTCCAAACAAGGTCTAATATGTGCTTTCGCCTAGGTATGTAAACCTAACCTATTCATTTGAGGGAGAAATAAGCTTGTTCCGGTGGATGTATTGCCTACTTTACATCGATGCCATCTGTAGGTATGTTGAAAACCTAAAACATGTTTGGTTCGTACATTTTCCACTGGTCAAGAACAGTTTTATATTAACTTATTTAATGAACGTTAGAGGTAGTGTTCAGCTGTTATGAAAGTACACAGTAAAGGTCATCACACACCGACAGCACATCTGCGTAGGATGTGACAGAAGTGTAGATACTAAAACTCGCTCACCTGTTTTCAAGTGTGCTGCCGCACACCGGCATCTGCGAGTCTGACAGATGGTAATTTTATCTGCAGATAATAGTTTTACAATCGCTCCTTGGTCAATTTTTCACAAACATCTGTCAAATGTTTTTAGTTCATTATGCACATACGCTCGAAGCCGCTTGCAGCGCTGGAGGTATTGTTTTGACAACTTTGTCAAAATCCAAATTTACAGTTTTGACTTACGGTTTTATTTTTGTGTCTATTCATGTATTTTCGGATGTATTGTTGTCTGTAATAATTGTGTGTTTAATTGTTTTGATACCTAATGGAACTATTAATAGGGTACGTGCGAAACCATGCAAGTGGATGGCTATTTCACAGTGTGAGGTGGTCTGTTTATCTGTCAATGTGTCATACCTGTCACGCCTGTTGCATCCTAGGCAGATGCGCTGTCGGTGTGCGGTGGCCTTTAAAATTATTGGAAATATAGATTTTCTAAATTGTGCAGTTTTATCCTTACTCAATTTCAACTTTGTATCGAAAGAATTTAATTATACCTCTGTTTAACATTTAACCACCATATTAAATAAACTTTTATAACAGGCTCGAAAACATACTTTCTGTATCACTGAGAAACGTACTATCAAATTGGTCTTAGTTTGCATTAAATTCTTGTTGTAGAAATAATTGTGCCAATATCATGAATATTAATGTTTAAATTTGTTCAACTTGTAATTTTTTATTAAAAAAATGTACATTGAAAAAGTTATGTATATATGTATCCTATATGATTAATTGTTCATTATATATATTGGGACCCCAATACATTAACTATATTGGATCTGATATGTTTTGGTATCAATATGTTGAGATGCAAAATATTGAATAATTTTGCCATTCCTACATATGACTTCAAACCACCATATGTATAGTATGCACCATTAAGATCCATTCAACTAATTGTAGAAATAAATTGTGTTGTATTTATTAACAGTTAAATTTAAGTACCTGACACGTAATGATAACCTTATACCAAACTAAAAGTGTATACATTTTTTAATTTTTATTTTATCTAATTGCCTGTTACAGTACAATTGTATTTAATAGAGGTAATTGGAACACGATCACCTAAGGTACGTAAAACACAGATAAACGGAGGTTGAGTGATGATGCACTGAAAAATGTAAACGTTTCAATTGTATGTTGAAAATAAACAATGATTACTTGAATGATAACATAAGTAATGAGAACTCTGCTCCTGCCAGCAGACAAACTGATCAAGCATGTGGGTTAATACACAGAATACTTATTTTATTTTTCCCCTTTGACAATCTTAAGTGTTCGTTCGACCGGGACTTGATTAGTTCCCGAGAGTCTACTGTAGAGAACAGAACCAATTTTAGATTGATCATTTGAATTAAGCATGTTTTAGGTTGGTGTGTTATCTTGAGTGTTGAGTTGTATGAAATATTTTAGATGTGTTTTTAAAACGAAAGTTTTTTTACTAAATTTACTTTATGTCCGGTAATCTTCAATGTTTTCTACATTCTTTGTTCCTTTAAATAATTTAATATTATTTCTATAAATACACTATAGTGTCTATTGTTAGCCACCTTTACTAAATAGGTTGCCTGAATGCCAAAGTGAAGGTTTCCTTAAGCGTGAAATCTATTAAAGACTTACATTATTAGTACCCCTAGGACCAAAACTGTTGTGATTTTTGTCTTTTAGGAATGTGAACCTTATTTATTGTGATTTATTTATTTGTTTATTTATTGCATTATTTTGTCTGTAAAGTAGCTATTTATTAAGTAGATAAATGTTATTTGGCCATCAATACTGTTACCTGTATTAGACTGACTGTCATCTTTAATTAAATGAGTATTATACAGCAGTTAATCAAACTTATTCACTGGATGTTTTAGAATACAAATAGTAAACATTTTAAATGTTGATGCTTCATTTTTTAATTCCCATTAAAAACTTAAACCGAAGGAAAAATAAAAAAAAACCCATACACAGTACCCTTGGACCTTGGTTAACACTACCATAAAGTGGGTAATCATACCAAACTAAAAGTTTATAAATTATACAACTTTTAGTTGTGTATTTTCTATTTTATTTAAATGCCCAGTGCAGTAGAATATGTCATAACCCACATACATATTTCCAAAGCTTTACGTTATCTGTTTCACACGACTCTAGTGAATGCTTTTTGGATAAGTAATATAATTCAAACACTACATATACTAAATTGTCATATATTTTATCGAAATTGAGATTAAGTACAGTTTTGATTTAAGTTGTAATCTATAAGTATATATACATCAAACAAATTGGTCTTACATATAAATATTAATATTTTAATTCAATAACAAAAAGCTAATCTCTAAATGAGGCAAAAATTGCCTGCGTAATCAACAATAAATTGCACATAATAATAATAAAGTGTTGTCTTTTAAAATTCAATACTCACAATACTGTTCATAGTTATAAACTGTAATAATAATCATATTTTATTCTAAGAACTTAACAGACTTAAATGCATTTTCACACAACTGATTTAAAGTATGCTTGCTCTTTTGAAATGCTACAATCCAATTTGATTGTCTAAGAGAATCAAGACTTTTATCCATCACTTCAAATGCTTTCCCAGTTGAGTATGATTGTAAATGGAATGATAAAGTATTGAAGCTGATTGGTAAAGTAGGCTTCAAATCGTACCCCTCATTTAAATCGATTTTCCAGTTTGTTTAGAAAAAAGCTCTCAACTCCAAATTTATTTTGAAAAAATGTCGGCTAATCTTGCAACAACACATTCTTGAACATAACTTTGATTATTTTTAACCAATAAAATAATTTTTCTTGAGTTCAAAGGCAATTTGTAAACAGAAGAACCACTCTTAAGGGAAAGAGGAAGGTTGTTTCGATTGGTCAGGGTCAGGTACCTACTCCTCGTCCTTTCAACCCCACTAAAGATCACTTTCTACTTCTTTTATCTTGATTTTTGTTGTGAAACCAGCCCCAAACAATTCACCTGTAAGCTGAATAACAAAAATTGCTCCTTGTAAATTGACTTTTAGCTAGCGAAATGCCTGGCAGGTTAAATTAATAGTCTTGGTTTTTGTTTCCTTTTAAATTTAAATTAGCTTTTAGCTGTTTCAGTTAAATGTAAATTCGTTAAAAGGAGTTCATTAAGAGAGGTTCTATCATAGTGTCAATGTGTTATCTTTGGACAAATGCAAATAACCAAAGTTTGGTCACAGAGGATTATTGTACCAGGAGAACTGAGTGAGAAGATGTGTGTCTACTGGCGAGTGAGCATGTCATAGTCAGGTGTGCCGGCTTGGTGAGTCTTGATGAATGCTGCATGAGTCTCAGGAGTCAAGTAGTACTGCTTCACAGTGCTGTCTGCCTTCATTCCATCCAGCCATTTAGCCTAGAAGCACCATTGAAGACAAATACTTAGAGAAAGAGGCACTGTTTCATTACATGGCTGTGTTGTGTTAACAGTGAAACCATACCAACTTGTGCCTGTGGTACTTTTTAAACTAAAAGTAAAATAAACATTTTGTTTAATCAAATTATCACATAATATTTTGACAAATATCTTTTGGCAGTAAAGGTTTGTAGATTGTATTTTGTAGGTTATTATAAATTATGTATGTAACTTTTTGTTCATCACATATTTGATTAAAGTCTTAGTTATGTTAAGGCCCAGCTGTGTTTGGAAGAGTTGCCGTGAAAGGAATCAGACCACTGGCACCATTTTTAATATCTTATTGTTTTGTATACTTAGAGTTGACATTAAATGACAAAAACTGGAAAGCCTTATATTCCTTTAAAACAAGACACCAATAATGTTCAAACTGGCCAGAGAGGGGCTTCACTTTTCTTGTGGGATGTTTAAAATATAATAATATTTTACAATCCTAATTGGGAAGCATATGTCACTGGAAACTAAACTAAAACTTCTAAAATTTAAAAAATAGTTTTTGTATAAATTTTTATTATTTTAGTTGCAACTTACTTATTTTAAGTATGACAGTACATATGTTAATTGTTACTTTGAAGGTGAACACACAATAAAACAAGATAAACATCAAATGAAAATGGCATTAAGTACCTAATTAAAATTACTTTGAAGTATTCTAGAGATAAAAGATTCAAAAACCTTGACAAGATTTAACAACTAAGAAACAAACTACCAACGTTTAATAGATAACAACTCTGACTGAAAACTAGTAGACTTGATAATTTTCTCTACATTAAATTATGTTGCAAGCGTATTGAAGTTACATTTTACGGTTGAACTAAATTAATTTTCTCAGGCAGATTATGATAAAAAAATTAAAAGTAGAAGACTTCTTACCAAGTAAGGCAACTTTTCGCTGGGAAAGGCAAAACTATCTCCATACAACACTTTAAACATTCCAATTCGTTCAAACCAAGGCCATATCATGTAGTCTACCATGCCTGGATTTTCACCTGTAAAAAAGATTAGTCACTGAGTTCAAAATTACCCATAGAATTTACACTGTTGATTTTTTTTCTGTAAAATTATAACCTTATTTCAATTTAATTCTTTGATTGTGTCAAAGGTTTTATTTTATTTTTACCTAACCTTTGCAATTGTGTATGTTTGAATTATTGTAAACAACAGATTTACAATCTGCATTTACAGATGCTGCTGTCTTCCAATCAGAGCTCAGTTGTCGAATCCTTCCACAGGTACAGCCTACTAGTACAGCCACAAAAATTATTCCCAGTCTATTCTCAAACAGAAATTGACACCAGAATTTTACAGAGGAATTCACATAAATCCATATTTTCATATCATACTCTCATATGGTTACAAGAAAAAAAGGCTTGTAATACACCAAAGATTTTCCCCAAGTGTAAGAGTAGGCATGAAATGTGCTATGCCTGTTCTCTCTCTCTCCTCTCTTGGTAACTAAACACAACTAGGCTGTGCTGAAATTAATAATTGCCATAAACTTACCTCCAAAGAAATTTGTTCCTCTGGCAGCTAACTCTTTATCAAAAACGGTCAATTCTTTCACTACTTCATTAAAGCTTTCCAAGGATGCGTTAGCTCCAGTCATAACTTTATAGAATGGGCTGATAACCTGAAATAATCATATACAATTGTTAAAAAAGAAACTAAACTTAACTGAAAAATCCTGTTAAATTTGGTTTGGACTAAAATCAAGATGTAGTATTAAATACATGGTACAGGGCTCCAAATTTAACAAGGGAGCAGCTATGGAGAAAGAATTGAAACTTTGTCCAAGTGAAATCATTAAATTGATTTTTATTCAAGGTCAGTGGGCAGAAAAAATGGAGGTATGAGCCAAGAAAAGAAAAATTCAGAAAACCACAACAGAGGAAAGGTTCACACTATTGCACTGAATCCTGGTGATTGTGGTAAAAGAATGTGAGTAAAATACAATGTGTTATGGTGAAGAATGAGAGCCCATAAAGCAAATTTAAGTTTAATGGGCACAATGAGAAGGTAATTTGTATGCAACTAAGCATCTTAGTGGTTACAGATGACATGTACAGTTTTGCTATTTCACTCCAGGAAGTGTTGGGAAGCTCCAAATTGTTTTGTCCTACAATGTTGTCGTTCTCTTTGGCGAGAGAAGTTGTTCTATTTCTTATGGAAATTCACTAGCCGCAATAATTGATACCTTACTCAATTATTGTCATGCCATTCAAACATAGAATCACAATTTTCAATCATAGCAAAGTGCAGGCATATAGTAAGGAAAACAAATGGATAAAGACCTTGCCAAAGCTGTCGATTAGTATCCTGTCAAGTGCCTTATGCAAGGGGTCCTTGCTGTGAAGTGCTCGTTGTGGAAACTTTTCATCTAAGAAGTCAGCAATGATAAGACTCTCGTAGACATTCTTCCCATCAACCAGCAGGGCAGGAGCTTTCCCAGTTGGCACTTTATCAGCATACCATTCTGGCTTTGCTTTCAAATTGATAAAACGGATCAAATCTATTAAAACAAAATTAGGGTAAGATTGGTGTATTACAGTACGTTACATTTATGTAGTTTAAAATTTATATTTTATTTGAACACTAATGCCAATAATGTAACTGCTGAGTCAACTCACTAAACACTGGCGGAGTGACTATAAACTCTCTCAAAGTACACTAGAGTCCTGCTAATCTGAACCCCGCTTATCTGAAAATCCGCCTTTAGAATCCAAACACTGTTAGGGGGAAAAAATCTACAATTTTTGAGTTGTTGAAATGAATAAAACTAGTTTTGCAAGTTATGTCATACTGTATGTGTTTAATAACGAACCAGCCCTCACAATGTCACACTATAAATGGAGATATGCGCACAAACACTGTAACAGGCCCTACTACCACATCCATCTGCGTTCTGCCCGTCATATCTGCGTACGTTACTTCCGCTCTGTTTATTATTGCAGTGTACTCCAGGATTAAAATACACAATTTCTTACATTTAAATATAAAATATTAGTAGCTCAATGTCAATATATGACCTTATAAGGTCAATATATAATAAATGCCAAAATTCCGCTTAATCTGAATTTTTGCTAATCCGAACAGGGTCCAGTCCCAATTAGTTCGGATTAGCGGGACTCTAGTGTATCTTTTATGGATATTTTTTAATGTAAACTAATAGTTGGTTTCTACTTAATACTGTTACTGCGTAGGGGAACTATGGGCACTTTGAACTTACATGGAAACAAATGCAGTTTTCAAGTTTTTTTTAATGTTGATTGCAGTGAAGTGTTAATCTAAATTTACGAGTATTACTTCGTAAATTACAATCCACAAAATTGAACGGTTTCTGTCAGGCTAGTTAGAATTAGAGTACTTAAAACATTTCTATTTTTAGGAATACATTAAATTACATAAAAAGGACTAAATCTTTAAAAAGTGATGCGATCTTTTGATTTTTCTACTGTCAGGTAATTATGTTTAAATGCCTACGTAATGGAGCATCTGCCAGACCCCGACCCTCATCTTAGCACTTTAAATAATATTTCAACTAGTGAGAACCCACTCGAAACAGAGTATTTACTTGGAATTGAGAACTGGCTTTTGGTACAGGTTAGTCACTTGACCATTGTGGATCTCCCAGTCCTAGTGATAACTAGATCTGAAATGTACGCAACAGAAAATACCATAAAATGGGCTCAGTCAATATGACTCACCACTGGAGAACTACTGAGATGCGTGAAACTCAATGGTACAAAGTTTTTTTCTTCTTGTTACTGTTTATGGAATACTAAATTCTGATAACTAAAAATTCTTTTTACGTACAGAATTATTCTCGGGTGTAAGGAGAAGGTGCTGTATACGTGCGCACACTGAAGTAAACAATAAAATGGAGCCGCTGTACATTGTATCCTAGAATATTTGCATTATGGAATTGGATTGTTATGTCAATGTCGAGGAAGAGTGGTGGAAACAGAATAATTATAGTTTTTCATATGAAAATATAATGCAATAATGTTTAAAAAGGTGTAGGAATACAAAACGCAGAGAGAAAGTCCTTAACTTTTCTGCTATTCCTGTGCTTGTACTGAGAGGGTTGTAATGTTGTTATTCAATCCAATGATTTAAATCATACCTTTCAACTCAATTAGAACTTACGGAATATTCTTTGCTAATAAGACTAGATGAGCTCTTTGGGAATACGGACAAAATCGCATACTGTAAATGCGTATTTTGTCAGGTACAAGTGGAGGGTCAGTGGAACCTGAAACATTAAACAAATAATAATAGTCTATTAGTTTTAAGTTTATAATGTCCATATTTTAAATTCAGCTGAGTAAAATCGTATGGTTTTCCACCCAAAAGCCTCAACTGGAAAAAATATCTACTTTCAGGGTTTTTAAGCTTATTTACACACTATAGTGCTGAAGGCTTTGAGTCGGAGAGTCATCTGACTTAAGTTTTCAAGTTCAATTCAGGAGGGCTGATTTTCTCTGGGTTTAGTCTGAACAATCTATTTAGTCTGATATCAGAGGAGGGCTTGATTGTAAAAGAAATGTGCGTTATAACCACTAGAAAACCAGTTTTTCATTAATGGTTTATTATCAGGAAACAGCTTTTAATTGAAATTTGAATACCGGTAATATGAAAACTGTTGAACAAAAACTTAACAAAAGACGTTGGGGCTGGACCCCTGGCCTCAGGCAGGCCCCCTGACGTAGTTGGCATTTGGTCTGAAGATAGAGACATATTATTAAAAACCCTTACCACAAAATAAAACTTTAATGGGATTGTTTGTATGAAAACTTTTAAACAATTGTTTATCGTAGCTGCCCCTTAAAATCTTTGGAATCAATGGAATAGTAGCTATAAATAAAAACTAATAGCTGGTTTTCGTTTTGTTCAATGACCTTTAAAGCAATGTCTTCCATAGCTTATGATTGTCAAAGCCATTGGATTCGCCTTTCTTATCTAGACCTAAACCTTCTACCACTTTTGACATTTGCAACCTTTTTAATTTACATTGATTTCAGAGTAAAGAAGGCACTTTGGAATTAGTGGAAAGAACTATCTATAGATGTAATGGATTTTTCAACAATCAAAACTAACAGGAACAGTCCTATCAAGGTTAACTTACATTAATTATTCTATAAAAACCGGTTGTTGGATGGCCTTCATCATTCAACTCAAGTTTGCATACACTATTCTTCTGCAGTAGATTTGCGAAAAAGCGCTACCTTAATACTAAAGTATAGCTGAACCATTGTATTCTGTAGTTTAAGTGTGTAGATAAAATACAAATTTACATCCTTACCTAGAGTTAAATGTTTACCAGTCATGATAGTGGACGAGGAAGTTGCTAGCAGACTAACCTGGCAAAACTGTAAACAAATCCCCAAAAACACCAACCTGCTATGAAAAACGAAAAAAAGATTACTCATATTAAAAAGAGTTCTCTATACAAATTAATGTGTATAGTAATGACCGTAATCAAATATCAATAATAAGTAACAACCAAAAATTACTGTAAACTGTTGTAAGTTGAAATGTGAAGGTACTTTTGTGTGCACACTTTTGTAGTCTAGTGTGTAGTGATCAAAAGTCTCTGGACAAAGTCAAACTGAAGAGAAACCGGTTTACATGCTTAGTCAGTAATGATATCCCCTCTACTCATGATTCCAGTCAATGCATGAACAACCGTTTGCCCTTGAATTATTATTGTAAATGTATGAAATGAAAAAAGTCTTTACGGGGGAAGTTAGGACTTTTTAAGTTCTCTCTATCTCTTAACCACGTTAAATATATACAATAAATGTATTCTTGGAAAGTGAGCTCTAATATTGGATCATTAAGAGGAAACTAATTTATGTATTGCCATTTGTTATTACCAATGGTATTGCTTTAATAAACACATTCAAGAAAGCTAATGGCTTACAAAGTTACAATACGACGTTAGTCGTAAGGTCCTGCAAGATAATGTACCGTATAGTACACATTTTCAAAAGAATGGAAACTTTATTTGCAGAACACATTGCGCGCTTGGCAAACGTCACAGGTTACCTAATGCAACATCAGGGTTTCCTAAATAAACGGGAAACGAGAAGGCAGACCTCCTTGCAAGGAGGGGAGTACTGTCCGCCTTTAATGGACCGGAACCGGCAGTTGGGATAAGTCCGGCTCTGGTTTATAAATCCTTGGGGATAATACCTATGAGGCACATTGTCAAAGTGGACAAGCCTCTCAGGAAGCTCAATCGCCAACCTGCTCCTAAAAGGGCCTAGCAGGGCGCTCTCCAGTAGCATCTTAAACTCAAACGCTGACATCAGATTCTTACTATCATATTTAACTGGACATGGGCACTTCAGGCATCATCTAGAAATTGGGATTACATAACGGTAATACTCTATGTAGACTTTGCGAGCAGGCAGAAGAAGCAGGAAACTGCTAGGCACATCCTATTAGAATGTCCCTCTCTGGAGACTAGGAGAAGATGTCTTCTAGAGGGACGTAATTGGGATGAAGTTCACTTGTCTGAGCTTGGGGAGTCATCTTGAGGCTTTGTGGTCCCACGGGTGGGTCTCCCAGGCTAAGATAACCGGGGCAGTACAATAAACATTTGGTTGACGTACAATTGATTCACAACCAGCCTATAATAATCTACTACCTAATAGTTAGGATGTACTTAGTTTCATTAAATCCTGTCTGTTTCAAGTGTGTAAAATGTCATATGTTGGTATAAGGCATGATGATTTAAACCACTTGATATTGGGGTGTGTAACAGACGTTTGTGATGGTTTGATCAACTATTTATAAAGCAAAAATAGTTACGAAAAATTCGAGCCGGACGAAATTAGAGATATAGCTTTAAAGATACATTGCAAAGTGTCAAAAATGTTTATGACTTATCCCTCAGTCTACTTAAATCACTCATTGTCCTTATGTTTTACAAAATAAACTTGAAACAAAACTTAAGAGTTGACAATAGCACAACAGTTGCAGCTACTGTAGCTGGTATCTCAGTATGTCACACTGGCCGCCAGGCTGCTACTTGCTAGCCGCTAGTTGGTCACGTGACTCACTCTCTCCAGTAATAATAAACCTGAGTCTTCTTGGTACACTTAATAGTCACTTACTGGTTCGTGCTAGTAAAATAGCACACTACTAAAGTTGTCACACACAAAACATGGTAGCTGCTACCTAGTAGTTAAGGATTGTGCTAATCAGTTTCATTTTGTTCTGTCTGCTGACATAGGAGGAGGAGGAGGAGAAAAGGTGTATGGTAAAATGTTATCTGTTGGTATAAGGCGTAATGATTTAAAAACCACTTGTTAGGTGTAACAGACGTTTGTGATGATTTGATCAACTATTTATAAAACAAAAATAGTTACGAAAAAATTCGAGCCGAACAAATTCAGAGATGTAAGCTTTAAGATACATTTACAGGAGTGTCAAAAATGTTATGACATCCCTCCGGTCTACTTAAATCACTCATTGTCATAACTGTTTACAAATAAACTTGAAACAAAACTCAAGGATTGACGAATGGCACGCGCAGTTGCAACTACTGTTAGCTGGTATCTCAATTGTGTCACTAGCCGCAGGCTGCTACTTGCTAGCCGCTAGTTGATTGACTCACTCTCTCGAGTAATAATAGGTAATAGTTGATTAGAGTACGGAAATGAACATGTTTGATTTTTTGATGCTAGTGGTTTTGACCGCGCTACTGTTGGTAACCGCTACTACTATGTCACACTAGCTACCTAGTAGCCGCTACTTCGATAGCTGCTAGTAAAGTAGTCAAATGTGACTCAGGCTTTAAATAATGCCAATAAATGCAAACCCTCTTGATCTATAGATATAGAGTCAAAGGTGTCATGTAATATGTAAACGTCCCCTTGTCTTGTGAGTGTATTTATCATTGTAATGTAGAGCTCAAGGGGTGGCCAAAATAAGTTTCTCCTTGGTGTAGCCAAGAACATAGCTAGCTTCACCCAAAAAGTTCTTATCACTTCAATCATTGACTATCCATTTAAAATCAATGCTTCAATCAAGTCCTAGATCACCGTCCAATGCGACGAAAAAAAGTAAGCACAGTGATTAGTTGAAATATTTCAAGAACCAATCAGAGAGTGTCCTTTTCCTTCGACGCTAATCCAAGGAGGTTAATTTTGAGTTGAAAGGGGAAGGACTAACTCTGTGGATTTTAGAGAGAAGAGTATTTTTGTGTATGTCAAATAATAATTGTCAACCTGCCAACCGAAATAAATGAACTGGGTGTCATATCATATCTCTCGTCAGTCGTCATGTCTGTCCTTTAATCTGTCATGATCATTCCATAATCAAATAATCAATTCTGTATTGTCAGTACTTCGCGAGAGTGACGAGTGAAAAGTGAAAACTAATTGTAAAAGAAACTATGGTTGTTACATTGATCCTGATTTAAGTAATTGGACATTAAGACTTAGTATTTCTTTAGCTTAGCTACAATTAATTGTTTTCTATCCCTGATATAAGATTGTAAAATGAATCCAGCTAGTCGTCACCTGGGGAGGACGTAAGTAGCTACCTATGCCCGAAAAGTTGGCCTCTTGAAGCATTATTTGTCAAATGATTGTGGTTGCACTTATATGAGAATGATTCCACTGTTAATCCAAACCGGTCGTCATACAAGTGCTACCAGCATCAGTTAAGGCATAAGATAGCCTATTTCATACATAAATTCGCTGACAGTGCACATAATATCATCAATGACTATAATTCTTAAGGTTAACTTTTGACTCATTTCTGTTTTAAAAAATAGGACATTGAAGAAATGTGAATTCCCTTTGCAGTCCTTGCTTTGAAAGACCCTAAGTCCAGGGCTGGGAATTATCCAATGTAACAAATTGAATGAATGAATGAATGAATTTCAATGACTGTGGTCTTATGACAAACAGAGAGGAAGGGTTTTAACCTTCGCAGCAGATAGGTTACTCGGGAGAGCTTTGGACAAATGTTGAAGATAGGTTATTCGGGAGAGCTTTGGACAGATGTTGAGGATGCGAGATTTCCATCTTAACCTGCTTTCAAGGGTTAATCTCAAGAGCTAGACTACTGAAGCATTCCAGTCAGGATCTGTAGACAATGAGCATAGTAGTCTCTGCGTTTTATCTTGGAACCTCACCCTTGGAAGAGCCCTTGCCCATATGACAGACCTTGATCTCTCATATTCATATATAATTATAAATGTTACTAGTTAATTGATTTAGGTAACTTGACTTAAATACAAGAACTAGGCCCTATACATTTAATTCTGATCTAGTCCATTTAAATTGTTACAGGTTTATTCTGAACAGTAATGCTCCTCTCACACCGACTCATCCCACAGAAACTGCTAGACCTACAGCCCTTCCCGCTCTACCTCCCCGACCCCCTGAACTAGGTGTCGCCTCTCCGATGCATCGACCAGGCTTCAACTTGGCCCCAAGTATGTTTGGGAGTGGATATGGAAGTTATGGGGGCTACGGGGGATACTCATCCTTTGGAAGTTACCCGGGGAGTATGTATGGTGGTTACACTGGAGGGTATGGCTATGGCTCGTTAGGACAGAATGGAGGACCACTTGATAATAGGTAAAATACATTTTACTTTGTGTTTTTAGTCTAGTTTTAAGCCAAAGTATTAGGCCTGTATAGTTTTCACAGCCTGATTCCTACATCAAAGTCAACATTTCATTATTTCCATAAACTTCAAGATTAGCTATGGTGTCAATAAATAAGCAGAGGTAAGCAGATTAAAATAAGCTTTTATACTTGACAATTTTCTGTTTTCTCCATTGTAAATATTTTGTCAATGTTTAAAATAGGGTTTCTTGTAGCCATGTCTTTAATTGTTTTCCTAACTGCTTTCTGTAAGTATTTTTGAGGGTTTATATTTACCTTTATACTTTTTAACTACTTTATACAATTTTATTCTTTCTACAATCATTTAAATATTAAAATTAAACTGATGATGTCTGGCATAGTCCAGACGAAACGTCTTGTAACATCTCGTTATTATTTATGTTGGTACACCCATAAAACAGTTTTAATCATTTTTGAGGGTGTCTGCAAAAGCATTTCACAATTAGGAACTCTTCTGTGAAGTGCTAAAATTAGCAGTTAAATAACTGTATTTAATTATAGGCCTTGGTTTTTACGTTGTATTGAACAGTTGTGTATAAAAAATTGTATTATGGTGTTAAGAAGTTAGTATTTACTGTGTTATTACGTTGTTGTTAAGTGTAATGTTGTGCTTATTTAAGGAAGATAATTTTAATACTCCTAACCCCATTAATAAAGAACAAGTGAGTGTTATGGCCATCGTTAGGGGACTTGGGGGGAGCAATGCAGTTTAACAACTTAAATCTTCAACACAGTCCTGCATCATAATCCCAACACAACACCCTTTCAAAAATAACACACAAATCAATAATTTCTATAAGATCTATTTAATATATTAGTCTTGTACAAAACCCTTGTGTTGAGAACACTTGAACTACATAAAAGCCACTAAAACTTAACCATCCTGTCGTCGTCTTGAAAATTCTGTTTAGTAATTTAGACTGTAGGGCTGTCAATGTCCGGTGAATACAGAAACCGGAACCCGTTTGTTCATTTTGCTGGTTGTTCATTTTTGTTTTACAATTTTGTTTTTCTATCTTTAAAAACAGGCAAATTTGACGTTTTAAAAATATTTGGGATGATATATTTTGTTGCTCTTACACAGTATTTCAAATTATATCTTTGCGACCAGCGGATTGATCATGATTTTGGGCCTCTGAGCCCACTCTCCTGGTTAATACTTCAGTTAATCGAGGTTCTACTATACAAGCCAGTATTATCAATTCTTTCATATCTGAGATTTTAAATTTGTATTACCAACATCCCTATTAATCGCTAAATCTAGAGATGACCGGATGCCTTGCCATTGGTCTTCTTCTAAACTAGCTGGTGTAGAATCAGTTATTAACGAATGGGTAGTTGCAATTTTATCTTCACTCGTTTGTTTCAGGTTTTTGCAAGTAGCTGAAGAGAGTTCTCGGAAAGCATTTCAATCAATCGAGTCCTTGGTTCACGCCTTCTCATCTGTCAGCATGATGCTGGAATCCACCTACCACGCTATGTACTCATCCTTCCGAGCTGTGCTGGGAGTCGTGGACAATTTCTCCAGACTTCGTCAAATGTTCTCTCAATTCATCTCGGCAATTACAATTTTGAATATAATTAGAAATTTTTACAAGAGATTGCTTCATTGGCTAGGTATTGATAATTCAGTTTGTAATATTATATTAATAAAGAAGAGTATTTATCAAATTAGTAGTGTATTTCATCAATAGGTCCTAAAGTGGAGCCTTTTGATACAAGCTCAAGTTTAACATCCGAGGCGAAACCCCCTAAGGACGTTAAATGAGCAAGGATCAAAATAACACTTAAGGGACAAGTCATGAACAACACTTTTTGTCATGAAGCATAAATATAAAAAATATAAATGTCAATTAAATCTATTAAGGTTTTAAACTCTGTACCGTGATCATAACAAGGTGATGGTGCAGAAATATTTAATCCGTAAAATCTGGAAGCTTTACATTCTATAGAATCAAGAATATCTTAAAAGTAGTTGTTGCAACTTTTTTTATTTACAATTATTGTTTACTATAAAAATTTAAATACTTTTAGGGCTTTGTAAAGCATAATAAAAAATAATGGCCCAAATATGGCTCTAATCCATCCTGGCTTAATTGTTCATGTTGCTTAAAAACCATAATAGTATAAAATGCATCACATACGTAGAAAAGTTTCCCTATAGTAATCCTTTTAAATCCCTTAAAAATTATAATTGATGTAAAAATTCCTCACATGAAGTTGATTAACCATTTACAGCAAACTGTCTCACAAACAGTTTGAACTATTTGTAATATAGAAGATAATGATAAAGAAATGAAGACAAGATGAGAACGAATGATGAGAGTTATCACTATCATGTAAAGCTTCTGGTACAGACCATGTCAGTAAACTATTTACAGTGCCAAATGTTTGGTCATTTTACAATCGGGAATCCTTAGTGGACTTGCTGAGACAAAACTGTAACGGAAGCTTTAGATGATAAGAAATGAAGACACCTAAACCCTAATACATACTTTTGTTTTAGAGTCAGCTTGAACTGTTGAATTAAGCAAGTAAATTAGTTTCAGAAAAACATTAACTTTAAGGATTCCTGTAAAGTTTTCATTAAAATATTTAGACCATTGCCCTCTGTGGTGACTAGAGCGGATCCAGATTGGTAGATCGAGGAGCTCATCACTCGGGTTCGATCCCCGCAGTTACCACTTACAATTTGTAATGTGACTATACGGTGACGCTAGGTAAAGGTCAAAATTGAGAGGTAGAGAAGACTTTGTAGTCCTAACTTCGCCTCGTTAAACAAGACAAACTTTATCTTTTTTTTCTGTGAACTTAGTTTATCATCAGGAGCATAATATTGTTTTGTTTGACAGGAATAATAGACCACAATCCACAGACGGAGGAAGTGTGGAACTCGGTGACAAGCAGTAGTCAAGGCACCAGTTTCTCCGCATGGCCTATAGTCACATTTGTCTCACTGCTGTTTGGTGGACCATACCTAATCTCCAAACTGTTTGTGAATAATCAAGGTAGGTGCCATTCTCAAGTAGAAAACAAGCTCAGTTGACCTATCCACTGAAGAAGACTAAGATGGAGAGTCCTCTCCTAGTTGAAATTAAAAATGGATTTTCACTTCAAACAATCACTCAAGACACAAACAAGAAATTATATTAAATTCAAAAGAGCAGTAATAACAAAATGAAGAATTCTGTTGTTTTTCCACTGGTATTTAAAAATAACTCCTAAGGTCATTCAAACATTTTTTTGGACTGATATGAATTTAGTTCCTTAAAATCTTTGAAATTCCCTTGAGATTTTAAACATTTTATTTACCAATGTACAAATAAACATTGTGTTGGTAATAAAAAACAAAGTTGTCACAAACTTATGAACAAAAATTACAAGCCACTACAGTAAATATTATCCCAATTATTTTACAATTTGAATTTAAAAACTAATAAAATGTATTATAGAACACCATACTTCTAAGTGGTAAATGAGTCCTGCTTGTAAAATATCTTCCCTCTGTTACCCATGAACAGTGTTAAGTAAATAAAATTCATCCTCTCTGTTAGCATTTTTTTCTTTGCCATGCTTCAATTATTGCTCTGAATTATAACTTTAGTGAATATAATCAACAAAACATTCAGATGAACAGATTAACCAAGTCTAAATACCAATAAAATTTTAAAGAAAGTCTCCTTTGTTAATTTATCTTTATGCTTTCCTAGCGGTTTTTAGTTAACGTGGCTTCAATTTTGTAAACAAAGTATGAAAATATATATTAGCTTCCAGAGCTGACGATCGTGAACCACCGTTCATCCACATTGGTTCAGTAGTTTTCATTCGGTAGATTGCCAAAAGTGTAAAGAACCGGTTTTATGTTTTCCAAATTTCTTTAGGGTGAAATACTCCTTAAATTACACAAATATTATTTATTGAGTAAACCTCATAACATGTATTTTAATGCTTCCATATTTAATGCCCCTTTCAGTGTTTTGCCCCTCACCAGTAGCGTAGGCAGGAATTTGGAATATGGGGTTTCAAGTTCACAAGATCATTTTTAAGCATGAAAAACTGGGTGGCCTGGGGGTATGAGTTTCTTAGTGGGTGGTTTTGGGCTACCAGAAATAGGTGTACAAAGTTTCAAGTCTGTAGGTCTAGTAGTTTGGGCTGTGGTCTGATTCTGATTGAGGACACTCTCTTATATTTATATAAATATAGATTAGTTTATACTTTAAAAGGTTAATTTAGGTAGTAGTTATATATTCAAGTCCTAGAACTCTAGAGAAAGAAAACTGGATTCATATGAAGATACTCAGAGAATTTTATTTTGTCTGTGAGTAATACTAAATATTGTTTACAATATTCTTTCTCATTTCTAGATTATTGATTTTGTTTATAGAAAAGAAAACGTGGGATGTTCAGTCAGGGAAAAACGTGACAACAGCCTACCCTTACCAAGCTGCTTCAAGTGCAGAGCTTAGTTTCAGCGAGAATGAAATGCTGAACATTGCTCCTAAAGAAATGCAGCTGCCTGGGAACAGCGGCTGGTTGTTAGCTTCCAACAGCCAAGGAGAAGTCGGATATGTCCCATACACTAGACTGGCTGGCAACAGTCGAACCAACAGTCAAGTGAAACCTGCCACTGAAAGTAAGTAGCCAGTCACTATAGTCTACCATTAACTAAGTGATTTTACAATAGTAGTGGCTATTTCTAACTTGTTTTCTTTAACTTGCAGGTTCATTAGACTTATCAATTGAAGTCCAGAAGAATGTAGGGGAAGAATAAATATCTGTGTATAACCTCTACAAAATAAAGTTGGAAAAAGTCATACTTTGCGATATATGTTACAATTTCAATTACTATCAACCTACCAGTTTTAAAATGATGTTCTGTTGAAAATAACGGTCAAACCTATTGTAACTGTTGTTACCAATTCTAAATTTAGCTTCAGGGTTTTGAGATGAACATCATCCTCAACCTCAGTTTTGATTATCCCGTTTATTATTAGTAAACATACCTTATTCTTCAAATTTTCACTTTATGATTTCAAATATAATTTTAGTGTTGCTTAATTTACAAATTTTTAATTTATTGTTTTGCTAGGTTACACAGATTACTGTCAGGTTATAATGAGGCTTCTTTTATGTTTATAATTTTCTTCTAATTTTTCTTTTGGAATGTTAATTTTTGTTTTGTTATTTTCCAGAGTATTGAGTTCAGCTCGTTAGTCTTTCTAGAGGCTCGTCGAGTTTACCAATAAAGAACATTACAAACGGGTAATCTGTTTATCAAACTGTTCGAAAATCGTATTTGTGCATTGTTTTGAACTAAATTCAAAACTATTGATGACCACAAATTTGTTATTTATAGTTCTTATACGGAATTTACTTCTTATTGCTGAACAACATTTTGCTTTTATATGTTTTATATGGTGTGTTCTGTTATATATTGACTTTTGTTTGAAACCACATTTTAAACGTGTATGTAGTTATTAGTTTATGTGTATAGTTGTCTACACAATTATACTCCTACAATATAAGGGTTATATTTCAAGATATTCTTAAACTCTTATATGAAATAGATGTTACTAAATTCTACGTCTATTACAATACAGATTACACACACTTAGAATTATTACATGTCTAAGGTATGTGGAGTGGTTATATGTGTTAATTGTGAACTTTTTCAATGCAACTTGAGGTTATTGATAATTTACCATCCACAATTCGTCAAAATGGTTTGAACTAATTTCAAGTGTATTATCCCCTACATAAATATTCTGTGAGCCGATTTTATTGATGTTAACCAGTTAACTATTAAAAATGCACAATGAAAATACTCTACAACTATAAACTTTTTATTAACTAAAAGCATTACATTCCATTACAGTACTGAAAGTTGGATAGAAATTACCCTAGCACCACAAAGGTGATGACCTCGGTTCATAATTTGTTCACTTGACAAGACTGGTGGTCAGTTTCCTTATCAATTTCAATTGCGTAGGGGCTTTATAACTGTGAACTTTGTAATATTTCAAAATGCACCCAACCTAGACATGTTGACCAATACAGTTATTTTAAGATTTTCCTTTAATTATGTTGAAATGGCTATACTGTACTTCATCTGTGATATAATTATTAGTAATTTTATAATTTAACGGTAAACCAGCAAAGGAAGTGTTTATATTTTTATTGTAGGTTATGTAACATAAGTTTTAACCCTAAATGTACTTGCATTGAAATATCACTGCATAAGCTGGTTTAAGGGGTGTCGTGGGATCTGGGAGATTTCCAACTCTTCTACAACATTTGAGATATTGTAAATCATCAAGTCTCTAATACCATATTAGAAATATTAGTATTTATGTATCAAAACTATTTGTTTTGTGTTGTTGTAGTAAAGATGTTTCCACTTGTTGTTTGAACTGTTTGTTTATTTTCCCATGGCTACCAAGCAAAACTCATTTCTCAGGGTGCATTTTTAAGGACTATTAGTACATTATTAGTTTTATTACTTTAAGACTTTTTTAAAAACTTGAATGTCAAAGTCAAATACTCTTTATTCATAAAAATTACATAGTAACATGTGAATAGTGTCAGAATTTTTACATTAATTAGATGTCTTACATAATTAATTTAATTTGTTACATAATAAATTTAATTTTTACATATAGGAGGCCTATAGGCTATGATAGATTAATCAAAACATTACTAAATAGTTTAAACAAATAAAAATTAAAAAATTCTATGTTTTAAAAATCTTGATTATTGATAAATTCATCTAATGAGTATAGAGCTTTACTCAATAGGTATTCTTTAAGTTGTCTTTTAAATTTATTGCACTGAGTTTCCTGCTTAATTTGGTGGAATGAATTTAAGAATTTTAAACCCATATAGGTTGGCTTTGTGTAAAATTTTAATCTATGAAATAATAATACACTTTTCAACAGTTACCGTATTGCTTACTAGAAATCTTTTAGTGCTAGGGCACATAAAGAACCCAAGGTTTTGTGTTTATAGTTTGTTTACAGAAGATCACCTTTGCTTTTGGCTCAATATTATCCTTTGAGGTTGACTTTAGGTCAACACAGCCAGTTTTGTAATAATTTAGAAAAAAGTTTATGTTAATTTGTTTTTAATGTCAAATTGTTTTATCTAATATTTTTATGTATACTAGTAAATATTTCTGTTAAGTACATGCAGGTTAAGTGTAAGAATAATTTATTTTGAAATAAATTAAACCTCAAAAAGTCTCATAAAAATATATTACAAGTTTTTAAGTGAAGTAGCGATTGGCCGATTGTATTAATTTTATGGTTACAAAATAATGCATTTTTAATACTCATAATGAAGTTTTGTTATTTATCTTGCTTGTGTGTCTTATGTTTGGCTAAAAATTGATAGTCTTGCTAAACAATTATTCCTAACTTTAAATAAATGAACTACTATATAGTATTATTTTAAAGACAAGTATTTGATTGAGAATCATTTTCTGTACTACGTGTTTCCGGCATGCTTGTCAGCCAAAAGCTAGACAGTTTAACTTTAATTACCAAACACAGAAGTTTAGTTTGGAGTCAAGTTATTACTGTGAAGACTATCTTGAACTAAGAAGGCGACAGACTACAGATAGTTGCAAAGACACTTAGTGATAAACTGCTGCGGAATCTTTGCTTTTTTGGACATCAGAACTAAACTGGAATGAGTGGAATTATATCAATCATAGACAGATATTTTCTAATCCCATTAATATGGCCTGGCCTGACTTGGTGATCTTGCCTAGCCTTGCCTGTAAAGTTTGTAGCCTTGCAGACCACCAAATAAAAAATAATGTTATTTCTAAACTCTTGCTGTCAAAACCAACACATTTCCACATAAAATAAGTTTTTTCCTGAAAATGCAATTTAATTTATACAAAGGCTGGTTGAAGCGTATGTAATAATTATGGGGAGGGTAAAATTGGAAGTTAATACAATATTATTTTTATTTAAACTAGCCTAATATTGTGTAAATTGAGTTCTTGTCGTTTCAATATTATGGTTCCTCAGGAGATGTAAAACCTTTAAATGCAAGTCTGTGTTCAGCTGTTTTGAAGTTTATGAGGAACATAGCACAAAGAAATTGTTCCCACATATCAAATATAATAATTGTCATGATTGTAAATGAACAGTAGAAGATAGGATCATGTCAGTATACAGAAAACCACTCTTTATTATCGAATTTCCTTTGGAAAAATGAGATATTCATGCCGTCTGCGTGGTAAGACCCAGACCCAGGACTATGAAATGTGCACCAATCCTGACCCCCAGAACAGGTTTTTTAAAACTTTATTTGCATAAACATATATATTCTTCTATTACATATACACAAAATGAAAACACAAGTCTACATAATAAAAAATACTATACATAAATATATGTGTGAATACTCTACAGGTCACAATTTTTGTCCGATTTTCATGAAATTTGGTATAAATGTTCCTTTTGTAATTATTATCTTGGTCAAGTTCGTTAGCCAGCAAAATCAACCTGCCCGAAGTATCTGTTTGGAGGGGTGTTTTGGTCAAAAAAGTGGTTTTAATAACCTAAAACAATAAATTTCATCAGATTTTGAGGAAATTTAAAATAAATACGTATTTGATAGTATACATCAATATACCAAAAATTATGAAAATCCTTTGAGTCATTTCAAAATGGCGACTCAAACAGTGACTTTTTGCTATAACAACGTTATGAGTAGCCCGATTTTAATACAATTTGAAATACATTTTCCCTTCATGATATGTAATAAGACTTGCAGTAAAGTGTGGTTGTGAGAATAGTGAACAGCCTTGTAACGCCCGTCGTAATAGAACAGCCGTATGCCAAAGGGAGGCTGTGAACGGAGCAATAAGAGTACCAAATTGCAAAGGAAATTGATTAACTCATGCAAGCGGCGCTTTTGCGCTTAGCTGCGTGTCAACCTGGTTTTAGTTGTGTAGATTATTTGAATTATTTTTTGAGGTAGAGGAAGAGAAATCCTTTGTATTCCAAATTATTTATTTCATATAAAAATGGGAAAAAACGGGTTCAGGTTATGTAAAAAAAATCCAGAACAGAAAAAGAGAGGATAATTTTATTTGAATTTATTCACAGTCTTGATTAACAGTAATTAATAAATTATAAAACAAGATATTTCAATGCAACTATGCTAAGTTCAACTTAAGGAGCGGCCTGATAGTGCCGTGGGGCTTATTACCGGGATAGGGATTTTAACATGGGGAAAATGTGCAAATGCTAGTTTAAGTAGGTTAATGTACTAAAATGGGGAAAGTTTTTATCTGGAAGCATAGAGCCATTAGTGCTGCAGCATATAAACACAAAAATGTTAAGTTGAGGAGCAAAATAAACGATCTACCGGTATATTTAAAAAAAATGTTTGACTCTTCGGAATAAAACATTCATTTGTTGATGGAAGTTAGAGTTTTGGGTTTATATGGAGCACCTTTAATTGATCTATGCTTCCAAAGACAAGATTTCACATTTAGGTGTATTGTTTATAGTTTTTAATCCATGTTATAAGCGGGGGTCCCCTGAATGGGTTGGACCCGCGGCTGCTCTATCCAATCGCCTCTTAACAGCCAACAAGGGTGAATTGCCACAGGAAAAATGAATGAGTCGAATAATTATATTCATGGTAAGACTAGGTTGATGGAACCTGAATAATAATAAATTTGTTTTAACTTAGTCCATAAAAAAGTGTTTTATTGGTAGACATTTAACATCAAAATGGACTCATTACCACTTTTGTGCCTGATGTCATCAATCTGATCACCACCAACAATTATGACAAACAACTACTATATTAAAAGCATTTCTATGACTTTTCAGCTGAAAAAAGTAATCTCAAGTATATAAAAACAATAGGAAAACAGAGAATATTTACCATAGAATATTCTTTACAATAGTAAATTGCTATTTTTAAAAAAAAAGATAAATTATAGGAATACATATAAATGTCCTAGGAAAAATATGAATAAGAACAGCTAGTCAACTTTGATATATGCGATTTGAGGACTATCATCAATAAATAATGAGAAAAGTATTTGTTACTATTGTTAAAAATGTTTTTTTTTTTGTTAGTAGCGCGATAAAAACTACATAAATACTTGAAAGTATTCAAATGTTCCGACTTGCAGAACAAGATTGTGTAGGGTGTTTAAAACTGCCACTGAGTAATTTAAGGTATTGTTCCTGGGACTATCATATTTAAAGCCAGATATCATATTTATTGTGTCTTAACTGCCTATTTGCACTATTATTGTGCCTATTAGCAAACCAATAGCGGATTGGTATCGTGCGCAGCTCCAGAGCTCACTCTGGGTGGTGCGGGTTCGATCCCCGCAGTCACCGCTAGCAATAGAGATGTGATCTCGTTTTACTAACGAGTTTAGTGCCATGGGTGCTGACACCGATTTTATTACTTTTAATTTTGTATTCCATCTTAATGAAACATAAATAGTAGAACGTTATCCAGATTAATTCAGACCGCACCCTAACCTTAGGGTAAATTAGGAGTAATATTAATCAAAGGAAAAATTAGCTTTTCCTTTGAAACTTAAATATTGTATTCTAACAAAATAATATGAGGCTGTAATAAATACAGGCTATTAACAGTATTTACAACATGGTTAACATTATTTACCAACTTTGGACTTTCTTTGATCTTCAGAATATTCAATTCAATGAATTTTCTGTATGGACTCTCTGGTAACTATTCCTTCCGCCCTTAAGCGGCTCAGCATTGGTCTATAAATGTGGGGTGTCAAGGGATACACCATGCCTCGTTCTTGAATCTCTCCTGAAAAGAAATACATTTGTAGACGGATAAATCATTGGGAATCTTTTGTGATGGAGACAAGGTAATATTCCCAAGTTTTTGATACTGTATGAAAAAAATAAATTGCTAATTGGGTGTGATAGTGGTAGAGTAATCTTGGACTCAAAATTCCAGTTGCAAGCAAGCTCACAATTGATCACTGGCTTGGAATGTGCTTCTGGGTGTGATGATGTCCCATAATTTGTACTCATTAAACTATTTGCAAATATTTCAACATAACTGTTTTGATTTATGTTTAATAGTTAAGCAGGAAATAAATAGATTTTTTGTAGATGAAAATGAGCGAGCTTGGATACATATATCACTCTTATCGCAGATTTCAATTGCAATCAGAATTGATACAATGTCTTCCTTATAAAACCACTCGCTAAACACAATTGGTGGATGGTTGTTTGACCGTTTTGGCTGGGGTGGCAGCTACTAGGCTGACTGTGTGAGCCATAGCTGTAGTGCCTAGTCTATCTACGTGCTCTACTATGATGATCTCTCTACACTCTCTCTGTCCTCCCGTCTACACGGTGACTGAGAAGTTATTACATAACTGGCTGCAATGCTAGCTGGCAAGCTGACTGTCCGAGCCATGGCTCTAGTGTCCATCTCCATACTCCAACATGGTAATCTAATCTCTCTAGCCTGTCTCTGTCTTTTCGTCCACGCAATGTCTAGCTCATGTAAAAAAGTGACTAGAGAAGTTATTACTTACCATCAAGAACCATCTTGGCTGCAATGGCAGCTGGCAGGCCGACTGTCCGAGCCATGGCTGTGGTTCCTTGTCCATCTCCGTACTCCACCATGGTGATCTCCCTGCGCTCTCTCTGTCCTCCCGTCCATGCAATGTCTAGCTCGTGTCTCAGAATCACTACGTCTCTCTCTTGCTCTCCTACCCAACACACAGAAGTTCAGAGTTCTTTGTGTAAAGCAATGAGCTAGGCAGCTTCACAATATTCCTTTAACTGTTTTTACTTGATACACATTTAATTTCTTGTGTAATTTAATTTATAATTATAAAACAGGGAACAGGCCTCAAAATTTAAACTGTTGTATGAATGTATATTTGTTAGACTAGAAATGATAACATTTTGACAGTTTAAGGTACAGGTATCTCAATGTCAAATATTGTACTGTCAAAAAGATCATTAAAGGCTATTTTTACTTCCAATATGAGATAACATTACCAATGAGTTCTATGCCCTACAAGTTACAATCTAAAGAAGACAAAACTACAAACATACCCAGATTGAGTTTAAGACTGAGATGTGTTGACAGAGAGTCCAGGGGAGTGGTGCACTTTACAATATTTATGTCATCAAGCCTGGGAGGAACTGCAGGTTGCAGCCACTGTCCAGTAAGCCACCTCCGGCTGCTACCTCCACCACCTGTTACAAGATAAAATATCAGCTAGTACGTGTTTCACTATAGGTTCAATTTTATAACAAAAAAATCACTCTTGAGTCTTGACAAGCAAAAGCTAGACGAAAAATGCTCACCTTGGAGTTTTGCAGATACTTGGCGATTCCCGAGGACGTTGAGGAGCACACCTCTCGGGGACCAGGAAAACTTGTAGCGTAAAGGGTTGTTTGAAAACTCAGGGGCTGGAAGACCTCCACAATACGAAATGAATGACTCTACCTTGCCCCCTTCCTGGTGAACTTCATCAATAGTCTCAATAGCCAACAAGTGATCGATACCAGGGTCCAAGCCTACTTCATTGACAATTGTCACCCCAGCCTCAACCGCCCTGCAAATAATAGTGTTTAAAGCAATTTTACATGTGTACTTAAATACTGCTTTAAAATGTCAGCCTTTTTTAACCAATTACTTGGAAAAAGTCTAGATATAAACATATTTTTACTAGCTTGTTTGATACAGTAGTCTCGGTTATCCGACCTACTGGGGCAATTTATTATCGGTCATTTATCACAAATTTTCCCAGAGGCTTTGCGCGAAACAGCCCTTTCATCACTCGACTGTGCATGGCAGATTGCACGATGCAGCCTTTCTACCGGCTGTGCGCATTGTTTGTTTGCTATATGTATTTTAAAAGACTCTTATGTGTAAATAAAATTACTTTAACACATTTTCAACGTCTATACAGATTTCCGTGTTATCCGACCTTGCCGTGACGTTTTAGGTCGGATAATCGAGACTCTACTGTACTAGTAAATGCTTGTTTATAATTCCAATGTGGTTTAATGATTCATTGGTATTATTTATGAAAATGTTTTGCATTGTTTCCACTGGATTTTTTGCAAACAGCTATAGGTTTTCTTAATACGACTTTGCAAGGAACTAAAAACTAACTTGTCATGGAGACGTGCCATATCCAGAGTGCAGTACGAGGCAGTCACCATGTTGGTGCGTGTTGAGATGCAACTCTCGGCTACGTGATGGTGCAACTGGAAAGGCAGCAGGGAGATGACGAGGTCTGCAGCTTCTACCAGGGTTTTGAGGTGGTCAGGTCTCCTGACTATGTCAATCAACACCGGTTCCACTCTAGGGATTTGGTTAGCTATGCTGCTTGCCTCTTCTTGCAAAGATGAGCCTACAAAATAAATAAAAAAGATGTCTCTTTACTCCCCGTGATTCACAAAATTCTCTCTCAGTGCCTGCTTTATTGATGTCAACAACAGTTAGAACATAAAATTGGTGAATATCAAGCCGGTTTTAGATCTAACAGGTCCTGTCTAGAAATCTTGAAAGTAATCCTTAGACATTGTATGTAGCTTTGTTGTCTTTAAGAAAGCATGGCTCAATTAAATTTTATTTCATTTTCTGACATATGTAAAAATGTAAGACTTCTAAAATAACTTATTAAAAGAAAAGCTATTACTCTCATGTCATGTTAAATTTTGCTAGGGAAGGCCCAACACAGATTCTAATCTATGGGTCCCCTATTATTTTTCAGTAGGTAATTTTACTTGTCATGTATAAAATAATGAATTTTCTTTTAAGTAATTTAGTACTCTTCTATATAAGTTTTTTTAATATAAGAAATATTATTATATTTCAAAAAAGCTCACTATTAGCCCTGCTAACAACTTGAAACCAGCCCAGCTGAGTGAAGACATTAAGTAGAGACAGAAGCCCTCAGAGTACACCTCTTAAATGTTTACTCACCCAATATAATTTGCACATTTTCGTCCCGACTTAAGTATTTTACCAACGGAGGGCTCACTCTACCAGCTCCTAGCACTAGAATTTTCTTTGAGGCAGGACCAGTATCACTCATTTTGTGGCGACTTCTCCTAAAAACAAAATATATGAATGAATTTTTCTTTTAAATAAGGTACTACGGTATTATTAATAAATGGGGCAAACCAGGGATACACAATATTTCACCATAAAACTTAACAACTAATTGAGCTTAAAACTAATTATGTAACTCAATAATAATTAACTTTGTTCATTGCACACATAAAATTGACTTTCCTAGTTTTTTTTATAAAATGTTTATTAAGTTTCATAATAATAATATGCATTTATTTGTCGTTTGGTATTATACATACATAGACAAATAGACAAAGTGAATTGTACAGCAAACTAACTGCCATAGTCAAATATAAATATGTTAATAAGTTACAAATATTATACATAAAATAAATATGCTTACAGCACAAAAACAAATAGACTATTTTAGATAACAATCGGATACGCCTTATACATATTGCCTATCCTTAACAACCCTTTGAGCCGCGCCCCCCCTTCCGACTATGGCACCCACGCGTTCCTGGGCTGGACACCAACACAGACGCTGTCTTTAAATGAGTAAATATTACCAAATTCTAAAAAATTATGTAGTCATTACCATTGGTTAGATATTGCCACAATTATAATAATAGTAATAAAGATAATATTTTTGTGTTATTCTTTGTGTTATTTTTTGTGTTACTTTAGGACATAGTGATGAAATATACTATAATAGACCATTGAATGCTTAGTAAAACACAAAATAATACACACATTTACATATCAAAAATATGTAAAAAACTAAAACACCTGATTGATTGACAAATATCCTGACTGACAATAAAATAATTTTAAACCAAATTTTATAACTGGCCGTCACTAAATGCATTTTACACATTAACAAAGGTTTTGAGTCTGAGAGAAATAGATTTTTAATACTAATTTAAGTTTTAAGCATTTAATTATTGTAAGTTAAGTTCTGTTACTTGATTTGTTAGTTACTTACTATATTATATAGTTATTATTTACTTGACTTGTCCGTTAGACTTAAAATCACTTGGTCAATGCATGTAAACTAATTTAAAAATACAAACAAGCTAATATATTGTGATTTTTTTAATTCACACATGCTTTCAACAGCAACATTGTCATCTTCAGCCAAACTTGTTACATCAAAACTACTAAAATCTGATTTAGCACTGCTGTTGTGATAATTAAATGGAAAGCGCTTGTGAACTAAAAAGAAAATCACAATATATTAGTTTTTTTGTAACTTTATATTAGTAATAAATTGCCAATGATCTCCACTCAAGAGTCTATAATGCATGTAAATGTAAGAGACAATACAGATTTATTTATTACCTGAAAGTTACCATAAAGTACCATAAGGTACATAAAGTACTTACATAAAATACCATAAAGTTTACTTACTTAGACTCAAGTCGTAAATCTTGAATGTATTGAAAACTTGGAGTTAACTGTCCATTACTTGCAATAATAGCCTGTAACACAAGTGTGATCATGCCCTAAGAGCTGAAACATGTTACTGCAAATTTTCTATAAAAAATGTCTTAATAAAGGGTGTTTTATTGTTATAAATTTATTTATTTACACTATAATTTCCACTATAACATCCCTATAATTTCCAATTTTTTAAGTATTTTAAAACTAATTATTTCATTGTCTTGTGTATTATGACTAAAGTCAAAAATTTGTTACACTTAAAAAATCATGATTTGGAATTCACATGAAATACCTGCTTTAACCCTTAAATTCTACAATTTCCCAGGCGAGGCTCTTGGAGGTTTGCTCTGGAGCCTCCCCTGCTTAAGAAATAGTGAATATAATGCTCAAAACAATCTCATAAAATGTTAGAAGTAAATAATTGTTTGAAAACCCAAGTTACTAAAATTTAGAAAATAATACATTACCAGAAGAGCTAATATTACAATGTATGCGGATTTGAAACTAAACAGAATTGAATAGAGATACAACAATGAAATGAGCTGCTTACATTGGCTACTGCAGAGTTGAAGTCATGCTGTTCAAGGGGCTTGGTGGCGTCTGATTGGAGAATATCAATGACGTAAGGCATCACAAGGTCACCAAAGAAGTCAGTAGACTCTCTGGGCAGCTGAGTGGGCATGTTATCTATGGAGCAGACCAACAGTCCAGACCCCTTGAAACTGTTAATCTTTGGTTTTAATACAACTCATTAAAATTTAAAAATACACATAATATATCCTTTAAAAAAATTAAGAATCTAGAATAATTGTGTATAATTTTATCCAACCATAATATTCTGTGAGGCAGAAATTGCTCAATATTGGATTTATTTAATACAAAATAATTTTAATTGTAAAAACCCAATATTAAATAACTTTTAATTGGACAAGGCCATTCAAAGGCAAAGCCTTTACCCTCAGGTCTGCACACAAATATTATTAGACCCATTTTGAAAATAAACTATGGATAATTAAAATAAATAAATTAAACCTAAACTATTTGTTTATTTATTTTGTATGGGCAATTTACATCAAATTCAGCACCTTGTCACACAACACCATCCATAAGATAAGATAAAACACCTCAAGTAGGAACGTACTGTATAATCTTTTGCCCTTTGACCAACTTGCAAACTATAATATCTAACAACTATCTGACTTGGAAATTACCACTTACTCTAAATAGATTGTAGGAAGTCAATAAACTTAAAACATCATACATCTCTAAGAAGTCAATAATTTACTTGCAACAACATTATTACGTAATTAAGTCCATAGTAACAACATTTTGTCATACAGAACTTCATTAAATTCTAAATAATCATGCATTCAAGCCACTTCTTCATATTAAACTATGGTTATAAACCAAAATTTTCCAAAATTTACCGGGCTCCAGGATAATCCCCAAAAGGAAATCGGGGTCCTTCCCAATAAAGTTTTAAATAATATAAAATAAAGCGTTAAAAGATTTTTAAGGCATTTTTACTTTTAGTCTGGAAAGTTTAAAAATCTATGGCTTGTATTAAGTTGGTTTTTGTTTGAAGTTACATTGTATTCAAATGTTGGAACTAATAAGACCAGAAAGAACTACAATCTGTATTTTAAGATTAATTCAAAACTAAAATATTTTAAGATTTATAAAAGCTTATCCATTACGCTAAACAACAACAAACTAAGTATCTAAAAAACAAATCAACTCTTAAAATAACTAAATAACTAGAGTGGAACAAAAGTTATAAATTGCAAATTTAGCGTTATGGCCTGTTGCCAGGTTTTTTTACATTATGTCACTACAATTTAAATCGGATGCTCTAGACAGTCCTTGTCGGCGTACAGGAGAGTTTTGTCCACAACCAATGGCTTCACTCCGCTCAGATTTTGGCTGTATCTGCCTCCACTCCACCCATGTCACCACTACGGTACGATGCCGTACAAATAATACAATTTTTTATTTATCAATGAAGAACATATTATAAGAAAAATTGACTATAAAACAATGTATATTGTAAATTTTACAAAATAAAGAATTTTAGTTTTGAATTTATAATTAATTCATTTTAAAGGGCTCAGCGTACAACAGGCCGAAATACTTGGTTATACTGTTCCATCACAAGATTAAAGTTGAGGATTCATGTTGTACATAACATACCTTTTCTTGTCCTTATTTCGGTTTGCGTCGTATAGACAGAATGGTGTATCGATAGTGGTGCACTCATTCATGAACTCAATGGATCCGCCTGGGTCTGCCGAGATGTCACAGATGGCGAGTGTCCGGTGAGGCAAGGCAGGGGCCCCGTCACTACTCGGTAGCCAAGGGGTCTGCGTAGGCTGTAGCATCTTTTGCCCTTGACCAACTTGCAAACTATAATATCTAACAACTATCTGACTTGGAAAGTACCACTTACTCTAAATAGATTGTAGGAAGTCAATAAACTTAAAACATCATACTTCTAAGAAGTCAATAATTTACTTGCAACAACATATTACGTAATTAAGTCCATCATATCAACATTTTGTCATACTTCATTAAATTCTAAATAATCATACATTCAAGCCACTTCTTCATATTAAACTATGGTTATAAACCAAATTCTATCCAAAATTTTCAGCAGTACAGCCCATGACCGGTTGTGCTACTGAAAATTACCGAATACTGGATGTCCCAAAGGGAAATTCGGGGGTCCTCCCCAAGAAAGTTTTAAAGAATAAAAATAAAGCTTAAAAACAAGATTGTTTAAGGCATTTTTACTTTTAGTCTAAACAATTTAAAAATGTATGACTTGTATTAAGTTGGTTTTGGTTTAAGTTATTAACTAATTAACCCAGAAAAAACTACAATCTGTGTTTTAAGATTAATTCAAAAACTAAAATATTTTGACCCCTTTATGCCTAATTTGTTTTAAATTTTCAAACCTCCAGTATGGTTTTTCCAGTCCCCTGTAAGCAAAATTTCAGCAAAATTGCTCTGGTAACAGTGCATTACCAATCATTGAATCATCCTCTAAGCTGGGATTTAGCCCCTAAGCTCAAAGCGCCACCTCCGCCTAATTAGATTTGATGAGCCACTTTCTTCAGTGCGATCCTCAATGGTCATTGTGGCCCATCTCGAATGATCCAATGCTCAGCATTGTAACCGCACCAGAGCGACCCGGGATTCGAATACACGCCTTTATCAATAGACAGGGTTGTCCGTCACTATAACCACCAAACCACCGGCTGTTTGTCGTAGGCTGTCAAACTCGCTACGTGAGTTGGTGGCTGTGGGGAGGGAGTGGTAGCTCGCGGTTCTCTGCTAAACCGTTAGTGTAGTATATTTGGTTATACTGTTCCATCACAAGTTTAAAGTTGAGGATTCATGTTGTACATAACATACCCTTTCTTTTGTCTTTTTATTTGTATGCAGACAGAATGGTGTATCATAGTGGTGCACTCATTCATGAACTCAATGGATCCGCCTGGGTCTGCCGAGATGTCACAGATGGCGCAGTGTCCGTGAGGGCAAGGCAGGGCCCCATCACTACCGGTAGCCAAGGGGTTCAGTGAGGCTGTAGCATGTCCTTGGCATCGGGCAGGGTTAGCAGTTTGGGAGAACCTACCGCCCAGTAGATGCCGTTCACTATCACTGATGCAAAAGGGGCTATCTACAGTAGACAATGGGAATTCTTTAACACATGAACAACAATATAATACCTACATGATAGTTTTAATAATTATAAAATGATTTTTAACAAAAGTACAGTAAACAGCAGATCAGCTGGTGAATCTTTCAGGCATTAACACTCAAATATTAAAAATTCCCCAACACATTGAGTTTAGCTATGCCTGCCAGTTCTCCCAAAACCTCTGGGCTAATACAGTTTAAACTTTCCTAGTTTTTTTGAGTGAGAAAATTATAGTAAAGCTCATCCATCTGGTATAGCTGAACAACCAAACGCTCAACTAACTGTAACAGCAAGACTAGACGCAAAACAAATAAAGTTGTACTCCAAATTTATATATTTGTTTAGTATTGAAAATGGATTGGACATTTCTAGAGCTAAAATTGATTACTTTGTCAAGCTTACATGTTTGCCAAATATGGACATGTAAAGTTCTGGATGGGATTCGTATTCTTCTGTGTCAAAGCCACCTCCTTCTCTTCGTTGTAAATGATCCTTTCTTCGCACATGGCAACCATACACTTTGTTTGTTACTAAAACAAATATACTTGCATTAAAGAGTGAAACCGTTAAAATAACTATATTAAATTACCTAATTATATTCAAAACCTTACAGTTTCATGCTACAAATTTTTTGTACCTACATACTTTTGAAGCTGATAATAGTATTTTATTAAAAGTTTAAGTGACCAAATCACATACTGCTGTATACTTTCCCTTTTCTTTGTCTCCTAGACAATTAAATCAAGAGCTTATTGTGACAAAGCCAGTGTTGAGTAAGGAAATTCCAAAAACTATATGAGCTAACTAAAACTAAAAACTACTTTCCAAAACAATTAGCTTTCTTATTAAAATCAAAACTACTTCTGAAATAAAAACATGTAACTACAACTAAAAAAGGTAGCTCACTATATATTTTTAAGCTAATTTTATAAAAATAATTACTTACAGCTACAGCAAGAAACACACTAACGAACTCGCATGCAGAGGTTTTGTTTCAAATGACCAAGACTTTGTTGTCAAAATCAAAATATCTTTATTACAATTGCTACTTTTGTTGCTATTATTGTTGTTATTTTAAACTTGAAATTAGTGTGAATGCAGTAGCTTGTGCAAAAATATCACCTCAACCACATCACGTTGAAAATAAACACTACAGCAGGTAGCATTTTATAACTGTTTGTAACTAACTACCTATATAAAAAAGTAGCGTGCATTATTTTCGACAAGCTACTACTCAACACTGGACAAAGTTTGTTGTAGAGGTGGCTGGTAACAACTACCTCCAAGTTGCTCAATTCTTTTTATTAACAGGAAAAATATTTAATTTTGCAACTTTTAGCAAAGAGAACTATGGCGAACTATCCTTATTTCCCTAACAGAGAGTCATAAGGTAAACGATTTAGGTAACACCTTACTTACCCCCATGCTCAGCTACTTTTTGTAACATTTCAGGAGGAACATATTCGTGGGGAAGTTCTTGAAATATTTCTTGAGCACCTTGTGACACGTTTCCAGATCTAGAAAATATTAGAAAGAATATTAGGACATTGAAAATAAAATTCAAATTTTAATCGCAGATATAACTGGTTGTTCGGTAATTAAATATTCTGAAGGATCCTGGTACAATTTCATAATTATTTGATGTGATTTAAACTCTTAATTAGATTAAAACTAAGGATAAAAAAATACATTTTCACACAACACACTCGCCAGGGGCATGAGAGAATGAGATCCAGGTTAAAATCTTGGTTCTGGCTAATTTTGTCTTCAAATTTCTTAAGTAATAAATTAGTCAGTACCGGTATTTAAAATTTATGATGAACAATGATTAGTTAGAACAGTCAAGTTAGATGAAGTATGTTTACATTGAGAGTTAAAACAACTTTAAAACACATTCCATATTTCTAAGAGCTGGTTCACATGGTGACACAAGTCAGTGTGCCAGTTAGCTAGTGTCAGTATAGAAGCTGCCATTTGAATGTCAACTGTCACTTACTAACTGGCACACGGGGTTGTCACCGAGTGAACTAGCCCTAACACTGGTAGTACATAAAGTCATTGAATACAAATTCATTATTTGACCCTTAGATATCAATTTGACATAAAATAGGTTTTTAGTTACCTCCGTCAATATCTAAAAAGTTGTGTTGAGGGTTGTTACATCCCCGGGACGTTTTGATGTAAAGACATCATTGCCAGAAGATTATTGCAGAGAACCAAACTGTTGTCTGACAATGATGTCTTTACATCGAATCGTCTCGGGGATGTAACAACCCTCAACACAACTTGTTAGATATTGACGGAGGTAACTAAAAACCTATTTTATTTTGTATCAAAGTCATTGAGTGAACATTCACAGTAAGCAACTAAAAAACTATTACCCTGTAAATACAAATGTTAGTGGTCCAATAGACTTCGGCATCATTCCAAGAGCGATCTCGTAGCCTGCATCTCTGATTGCTTGAGTAGCCATTGATGAGTTACGGTAGTTGTGGGCAGGTCCTACATGCTGCACATTTGGAAATGTTAGGACATATTTAGATACAAATAATACTGCTAGATTCACTATTCTATTCTATAGACCCTTTCCTCACATGGGCAAATAGCTATTTGAAATGGTATTAAAACCTCTTTAGTAGTAAATCTGTTTTTGGTTACTAATATTAGTACGCAAAATGTAGGTATGCAATTTTGGTCATGTAATGCTGTTAATTGTGAACACTAGTTTTTAATAATTATGTTGACAATTGTTAATGATTTGTAAAATCCTTACAACAAATTAAGATTTATTTATTTATTTAATAAATAGAGCTATTTTTTTAATAAAGGTTAATGCGCCTGATATACAACTCTTATATACCTTGATAGTCTTAGATAAATGACACATTTTCTGTTCAAAAGTCAAGAAATGAATATGAATAAATCCTGAGTGTGCAACAAGCATCTACTAACCATGAATGGAGTGTGATGGCCGAGTGCCAGGAGTCGCAAGCCTAGGCCGTGCAAGATGTTCACCATTCCTGCAACACCTGCATACTTGCCAAATGCGACTACTCTGTGGCCGAGTTCATCAACCAGCTTCTCATAATCAATTAGACGAATATTCTGCCCAACAAATGACAAAGTTCATCTTACCAAAAGACATAGTTAGAATTTCAATAATTATAATCAACAATGAAAATTGCTTGTAATAACCATCTGCACATACAGGGTGGCTCAAAATGAATGGGAAAGTTTAGAACAGCTGTCACATTGTTTTTAGATGTAGCTAAGTTGAAGTTACGTCATTTTGAAGAATACCTTTGGCCATGTCTTTCATCAAAAGTCATCAGCACTTCAATACTGATAGACATGATGTCATTCCAAAACCAAAATACCTTGTGAAGATCGAACAATAAATTCAGAGAACCTGAAAACTAAATATAAAAATAAATAACTAAAACAAACCAGATTCATGAACCTCACATAGAGTTTTGTTAAAACAACTAAACTACATAGTTTTTGAGTACAAAAACTACTAAACCACCTGAAAACCACTGCTTAAGTTCAACTCATGTGCAAATTGACTCAGAATCTCGATCAATACAGCAGTTTTTGTAGACCTGATTTTTAATTTTATTTATTTATTCGTCAATATACAAATTATACTTTGTGTTGACAAAAGAAAAAAGGAAAACATACAAACAAAAAATACTTTGTTATGTTGTTTTTAGGCTCTCTGAACTTATTGGCCCATCTTAACAATGCATAATCCAGTTTGGAATGACACAATGTTAATCAGTCAATACTTTAATACATCAGCTGATGGAAGATAGCTAATAATCAATTTGATCATAGTTCATTATTTTTGATGCAACACTAATATACAAAAATATGGTGCCACATCTGTCATTGCAATTTGCACCATTGTACCACATCTTCTCACTAATGTGACAGCTGTTCCAATCAAGTACCCTGTACCTGATACATTGAAACTCAAATTTGATTGCATATATGACTCTGTGTCCGACTGTAGAAGTAGTATTTTCACCTGGTGAATGATCCGACAAATATCAACAAGATTTTCAAAATAATTACACATGTATTATTCCTTAAAAAACTAACACACTCACCTTTTCAAGAATAGCATCAAGGAGTGGCATGTTTGACTCTTGGGCTTTTATTGTGTGAGAGAACATACAATATGTTTTGTTGGGTAAGAGTAGATCCACTGGCACTTGCTTGACTCCAAATATTACAGAAGCTTCTGAGATATCTTCTTGTGGAACTGCTCCTGCATTTATGTAAGACTAGAACCAAGTAATAGTGATTACTTATTGATTATTAAATATCATCTCTTCATTTCACAAAAAATTCTAGATGCTGAAATTCTAGAGGCCTTGATATTTTACTATGTCTTTATAGAATTTGTTCTATGTAAACATGAACATTTTACAAAACATAAAATTACAGCGTTCTTAACTTATGAGCTAATATAAATTAAAAAAAGATGTTTTATGAGACTTAAAGATACATTAAAAACACCTTTGTCAGTAAATTAGCAATACCTGGATGGGGTAAGCTCTTCTATTTGAGGGTTGAATGAGTACTTTAACTCCAGCCCGGACCAAACGACGCACATTTGTCGGAGCTAGCGGGGCTCTTCTTTCCCACACACTCTGGTCCTCTCTCCGAATGGCAATAACTTTTCCTTTAATTGGCTAAAAAATACAAAAGTCAGGTTAAAATTACCAATTAAAAGCTTATATTTTCCTATTGGGAAGAGCCTGATCTTCAACTCACGTCGAACCACACGTCCTATCTACCGCTAAGGAAGTTCAATATATCTCGTTTTGAAGGGCAGCAATCTTGTTGATAATTAACAGATGAAATGACCTTTAAATATACGTAAACAAAATTTTGGAACTTCTTCTTTTCAACTATATGTAAATTAATCAAAAAGCACTAATAATATAAAAGTTACAGAAGAATCATTGTACAATATTCTCGTTGAATAACCCTGTAGTTAAAATAAGTCACGCTCTGCCCGACTTGGCGGTTTCTTATTTTTTGTGTATCAAAAATGTTGTTTTTGAAAATCTTGTTATCTGTTTGTGTATATTTTTATAGACAATATGCATGCAACGTTAAACAAGTTATCCTGAATTTAAATTAGATTTGAAATGGTTAAGATAGTATTGTTAATACTCACAAATTTTGCCTTTTGAAACAATGTTGATTTGAAATTTGGCATTTTTCTGGTAGAACTGATTAAATCTGTAAAAAAATAACAACCAAAGTTAAGAGAACACCATATTTACCAAATATTAATACTATTAGATTCAAATAATCTTTATTCAAAATTGTACAATAAAGATTGATCCAGCATTGACTTGATGCATTTGCATGTTCATATATGATTATATTGTGACACTTTAGTCTATCAATTAGAAAATTGTTTAACTACAGAAGTACTTTAAATTTATTTTAGTTTCAGTTTAAATAAAAGAAATTAGGTCAAGTATGTACTATTATGCAACTAATACAAGGTTTTAGGATAAACACATTTTATTTTCTATCATTTCAAGTGTTTTCTAGTTCCTCAGAAAACCACTTGAGTAAAGCTGCCAAACAAGATAATAAATTAACAACCTCGAGTTTAAAACTAAAACAACAAATTCAGTTTTATTCCTGATCTTTGAATGATTTCTTTGATAATTAAAAAAAATGAGTAGATGGTTTAATTTTAAATATTGGTTTATTGATTTAAAATTTGTTTAATTTAGTAGATGGTGTTAAGAAATTTTTAGATACCTGGTACTGTGTTTTCCAATTAGTAACGAATTTTATTAACTTACTTTTCATTTATCTATGCAGAGTTTGACAAAAGCGTGAACTGGACTTGATAACTTTTGAGCGGTGTCAGATAAAAATCAAGTTTGATCATTATTGAGCATAGAAGGTGTCAGTAGGATATGCATGAGAGAAGCCTAGGTTATGTGATAGATCAACATACTCAACTCTTCAACATACTTGAAACAAGCTTACTAAAGGATCAGGGGTGACTAGTAATACCAAACAGAATTCTTCAAATGTACATAAACTTGACATTGATTTTCTCAACAATATTTTTTGTATTGACACAATAGTAATCTTAAAATGATGTAATCAAGATGTTTTGACTTATTCCATACCCCCAAAACCTTCCGGAAGTCCCTCTCCCAAATTAAGGGGCACTGCAGCCATAATTCATACAAGTAGAAAAATACTGTAGAATCGAACTGGAACTGAAAACTTGATCCTACCATTCAAAGGTTATCAAGCTCTTTCCAACCTTGTTTATTTTTTGTTGACTTTTCGGTAGTTTGGGTGTCTAACTTTAAAGCTTCTTTTCATTTGTACTTCTCTATATCATTTTTGCTGAAAATACTTCTCTAGAGGACGGCTGTCCAATAAAGGCTCAAGTTATCCTTCAAGGTAGATTTCAATAAAGACACAGGAAAACCAATACTTTACATTCAAACTTTTCATCCATAAGATCCCATGTAGATGACATGTATCTCTATGTTCTACTGAAATATATGTTCTGAATACTACTGTGATATATTGCTGGAAAGCCCAGACAATTTGGACTATCTCAGATGCCGAGCTGTTGTGCAGCACTGCGCCGACAAAATGTTTTCAGAAACCACTTTGGTCCCTTGCTATTTATTTTGTGGATGTTATATGGATATGAAACATAGCTAAAGGCACACTGCGTCATGGTCTAAACCGAAGTTTCAGCCGATTTTGAGCTATAAGCGTTCCAAAATGCCTTAAAAACTTACAGATAGACAGACATCTTTTTGACGTCAGTTTCGGTCTTTGCAAAGTATAAAAAAACCAAATAACCAAAAAGATGGATTCATTCCAATATACAGACAAAAGTCTTATTTTATTTATACAGATAAGGGTTTTCTCATCCGCCCTGGTCAACTGGTTAGTCTTTAATTAATTTCAGAAATGTATGGTGGTTTGTCAGAACCACCATGTATAATGAAATCTTTCTTTAGTTTATTTTCTGAACTATGGTTCATTGAAATAATATTCCTAAAACTTCCATTTGTTGCCCTACTTGAAAATAGTTAGGATAATACTCAATGCCCGGCTGAACTGGTGACTCAAAATTAAAAACTTTAAAGTTTGTAAAAATACAAAAAAGAAGGTCTGTAAAAAAAGCCTCAGGGTGAATAATTGTTTAACTTTTTCTTGCATTTTATGTTGGTTAAAAAGGAAGGACATAACAAAACTTAAAAACAGAAAATGGTTGTGGTATATCAAAATATTTATATTTTATTTTCTCATAGTAATTAGGCACTTCAATTTGTAGCAAGCAACTTATTTTTACTACCATTTTAGTCTTGAAAACGCTAAAAGAACACTTAGAAAAAATGAAACAGGCACATAAATCAAACTAAAACTATTGGATGGTACTAATTAGATTAACTAAAATGTTTAGAATTCACTTACATACTTCAATTCCTAAGACAAGTTAAAACTGTTTATATTGAAAAAAAGTCATACTTACTCGTGTGTTTGTGAGATATGATATGGGAGTGACTAGATGGTATCTTTTAGTATTAATGAGTTAAGAGAGACACCATTCTATCAATTGATAAGGTAGCAGTTATCAGAGTCTGACCCTGCCAACCGATTTAAAAGTTTCCATTCTATTTAGGCTTTCTTTCATTAAAACAAACTTAAATCTGTTATAGTTACAACCAAATTTGAACTACTACTGTTGAAAATAAAATAGCTTCTTAGTAAAATTATTGTATATTTATAATTCAAAATTATAGATTTTATCATCCAATTTGATGTTTTACAATGGAGGCTTTATATAATTTGTTTGTTCCCCTTTACTATAATAGCAGAACTGGATATACGCTTGTAAATGATTGACAAGAATAATCTTCTTTTGAAAATGTTGTAACAGACACGGCAATACAAAAACTTCAAAATGTTTTCAAGTTTTTAGTATCAACAAGTTTGCAGACTAAGGAGTAACTATTACAAAACTGTAATTGTTAGATTTGTCTGTAATATTGTAGAGAGTTTATAGTGGACTGTATCAAATTTTGATTAAGAGGTGGTAAAATTCGAATGTTCGCACTGACCTTCTTGAAGATGATGAGCTGCTGCTGAGTGCACCCAGGATCGAGGAGTCGCTGTGACGATGATGCTAAAAACACTCCCGATTTTAATTATTTAATTAGAGTTGCCATTGGTAAAAGTTCAAATTTAAAAAGGGTGCCAAATTAAAAATATTACTGAGTCTATGGAAATGAATGTGAAGAAAAAATGATGAAATTATTGGGGCGGTATAAAAGCGTGCGGTTCGTATGTCAGATGTAGCGGAATTAGGAAGTGGTCAAAGTTCAGTTTGCTGACGTAGTGCGTGCGCCCTGTGGGCTTGGACGGAACTATTATTGTTGAAAGTTGTGTACAGATAGCGTGGGTGTGTAGTTTGGAAGAGATTGCGGACTATTGTATTGAAATGGGACGTTGATTAGTTTAAGGAGTTTTAATAATAAAATAAAAGTATAATATTTACAAACATTATGCCAGGAATACGGCACAAATATAAACCTAACAATTGAAGTCTAGTGACAAGTAACTGTTACAATTCAGTGATAACAGTTACATGTAATGAGTTACTTTTACACATTAATAATAACCAAAAACAAGGCTCCGAGTCGTCTCAAAATCCTAAATTTAAGGTAGTGATAAACATAACTTTGGTTATCTTTACCCTTTTAATTTTGAATCTCCATGGAAAAAGCTGGTAATTTACAGTAATGCGTTTGTCATGCAATATGCCTTAAAACATTGTTGTTCCTTTCAAACCTACAGTGCCAACTGCAGAGCTAGTCATGATCACTTGTAAATGTAGAAACTCAATGTACCGGTAAGTAAATTGGAACTATTTCTTTTGACTAATACTAACTTCCAAGTCAAAAAATATATAACATCTGTTGTCTTCTCTCTTGTGGCGTTCATCACTTTATTATAAAATATTGTTTAACTAGTGCCATAAGAGCCTTTTTTAAATACTGTATTCCCAGAACTTACACAATAAGTTAAATTTATCTAGTTGATTGACAAAACCCTTAGTCTCTTCCGAAACTGAATACTAGATTTTAATTTCTTTAGTAAGTTTAGGCCTTACAGATTTGCTTCACTTACGTACTTATTTAAATTTTAAGCCATCTTAGAGCAGTCCTAGCATACTGAAATAGTTAACCCATTGACGTCAAACAAACCTTAACAATTTAGGATATGGATGGTTTTGAATCAGGTCTTTGCCTTCTACCTGCTTCAAAAGTAGCTGGAAATTACACAAAATACATTTTAAAAACTGTTTTAGTTTAACATAGTTTTGATGTGTTTTCCTAACAAACCATAACAATTTAGGATATGGATGGTTCTGAATCAGGTCTTTGCCTTCTACCTGCTTCAAAAGTAGCTGGAAATTACACAAAATACATTTTAAAACTGTTTTAGTTTAACATAGTTTTGATGTGTTTTCCTATTCGATTGCACGTTCAATTCGTGAAAGGGTAATTTTGTAACTCATTAGCTACATTTTGTAGAATTGGAAACAGTTATTTTTAACAAAAGGTTACTGTAACTGTAGTTAGCTACTGTTTTTATGTAACTTCCCCAAGCCTGTGTAAGGTCCCGTGAAGTGGCTGCTCCGTTTGTAAAAAGTGTCCAAAGAAAACTTTTCTTAATAATTTTTCAAGAACCTCCCCGCTTTCCAGTATATATAAACGCTAACAAAAACAGGATAAAAAGCTGCTAATTTCACAAATAAAATTGAATCAAGTTGAAATTAGTAATTTATTTGACAAAATCCTTAAACAAACCTTTAAAAAAATTACAATAAAAAAGTTAAATTATAAGAATTTTGGAGAAAAAAAACAAAGTAGGGGCTAGCGGGTATACGAAGCGTTTTGAAGAAAATGTAATTTTAAACTTTCTTTTTATTTTGACCCATCAAACCAAGTAGTAATAATAATGGGTTTAGTGTCCCCATCAGATCGGCCACTGCAACACACTCAGCTTGGTTCAGAGGTGTTTCCTTCGCCTCCTGGGCATCAGATCTGGCATGGACTACACCAATGTTGATACGGAAGAAATGGCTTCTCAACACCATGTGCTTTCCCTCACATCAAGAAGAATGGTCCTGGACTTGCTGTTCCTTTACAAAGACTTAGTTGTCAGTAGCCTAGGACTGCCCTGAACTTCTAGAGCTCATCGACCTGCATGTTCCTGCTAGAACCCGGCTGCATCAGACTTTCGCCAAGCATCACCAACCGACCAACTATGCCTACCACAATGCTTCGCCTTGGAAACGCTGTTGAAGTTGATTTCTTCGGATCCTCTTTTCAACAATTCAAGAGAGCTGCGTTTTCCTGGGCGTCGGAGCAAATTCAGTTTTGAGTGTGTCAAGTGGTTTTCCATGGCGAATTCCAGTTTTGGTGGTGCCTCTAAAGGGCCACACAATAAATGTGTGTGTCAATTTGTGTTAGTTTTCCAATGTCCATAAATTAAAAGTGCATTCAATTTAAATGTTAAAAAGTAATTAATCATATATGTCCGCCATAAGGCCTTTATGTACCATTGTCAATTATTTATTCAATATCTTGTGGATGTGTATTTATTTCAATGTCTTTTAGTTTTTATACTGCGGTCTTTTCTATTTACGCATTAAGTATGCACGTATTTTTCTAGTTCTGTGTAAGTATTTTGAACTTCAAATGTCAGTTTATATTTAAAACGGTGTATTACCATAGAAATAAAAAAAGTTTTCTTTTGATTAACTGATTGATGCAATCCAAATGTTTCTCTACTGTACTGTATATTAAATGTTTTCTTGATAGCAATATTTTAATTAATTTTACATTAAGTAATTTTAAAAATATAGATTTTCAGGATCTAAAATAAAATTCTTTAATTATTAAAAGTTTGTTTATTAATTAAAATGCAGACAGACAGAAATTGTCTCAACAATTACATTTATTACAAAAGGAATAAACAAACTTTGCCACAAACAAACTTAACATTACCTACACTACAAAACATAATACAAAAGTCATTAGTAATCATAGTAAGGAGGAGGTGTGCAAGTTCTACCAAAATTCTTTAAACGTGCTTCTAAACTTGTCTTGTTGACTCTTTTGAAGTTTAACTACCCAAAATCTCAACAAAGTTAATACATGAAATTAATTTTATTTTGTGATTGCTTAAGGCAATTCTTGTAATTTTGTCTTCAGTTGCATGTATAGAAATTTCATATCTGTATCTAACAATAACTGTATGTAATTTTGTTGGGTAGTGCCTCTTTTAATAAATATGTGCTGGTTTGGTGGTTTAAAGAATTCCCAACTCTAGTAAAAATCGTTCTACAGAGTATATAATGGAGATTAAAGAAAGGAAAGCACGGGTAGTAATAATTAGCCTCGCTGGAAACTTATTTTAACTTTTCTATAAGAAAACAATTGAACTGTTATGAAAATAGAATGTATGACATTTCCATCTAAATGGGGTTTGATTATTGACCAAGAAAAACAAGCTGATTTTCATTATACAGTCAACTCCCGATTAACCGCGATAAAGTCGGGTTGAGGCTTCCCGGATAAGCAAAATCGCGGTTACTCCGCAAACACTCAAGATTAATGTACAATAAGGTATATAAAGACGTAAACAACTAAAAACGAGGATAACAGATTGCAGTGAGCGGTGAATGTGGAATCTAGTAATTAGTTCTTGTATTTTATCACCGCACGGTCGGACACGCGTCTCAAGCCTTGGTTCTACGGTTTTAGTTAGCTACTGAGCAATCAGGAACACTAGTGTCGAACTCTTGACAGATGACGTGACTTGGTTACCACAGCAACCAGAAAATGGCGACGGAATATTGTTAGTATTTATGTTGTTATCTTACTTTCGTATATCACCGTGGTATCACCAATGCGCAATGTTATACTGGTTGCACATTTGTTTACTGTTGAACCACGATCAATGTTTTGCACCATGTCTAGTTGTGCTCTATTGTCAATACGCCCTGTTTGCGTTTAGTAGACATTGTTTCATAATCACCAATAACCATTCCAATAACAAAAACCACTCCTGCAACCGCACTTCAGACAATTATTTAACCCTCTTATACAACTGTCAAAAACTTGAATAATTAGTCAGATTTATCAGTGAGGCAGATGGGTAGTCCTGGAAGGTAGGGAGAATTGCTATTTTTGGACTAATATTGTCAGATGAGTAAGAGAGGACGAGTCAAGGTCACGCGGGATACTATTATAGTCTGATTTGAGAGGGATGGCGGCATTGTATTTTTTCTCCATTCGGTGTCTTGGTTAGTTCGCAACACGGTTAATCCGACTACAGTTAATCGGAGTTGACTGTAATTATAAAGTAAATGTGTGTACAATATTAATTTTATACAGACATTTTTTCTTTTTATGTTGGTGATATGAGTTTCTTAAAACTGAGAATGCAACATACTAATTTAATAACTTATGTTTGCCCCAAAAATTAAACAAAAATTTAATTTTCTAAGGCCTTTTAAAGAATAGTTTTTTATTGCAAAATATAAAACGGCAAAGTAAGTTCTTTGAACTTCCTGAAAAGTGAAATGTAGAGTTTTAAGTTTAGAAGATTTGAAAACAACTTGCACACATCAAAATGAATAAGATGTTGAATAGCTAGATCAGTTTAAGAGTTAACACTACAAAATAAATAAACAAAACCTATATGTACACAGTTTGCACAATTTTAAGGATGACAAAATTTCTCATCCATAAAACAATACAACTTTTTAATTAAGCACCTAACTTACATGTTATATACTTTTAACAAGCATGTGACATTTTATTAACAACTTCTATGAAAACTGGTAAACGTTAACAAGTACACTAGATCTTTATACAATCAGTCAATGCTAAAACAGGTAATATTTGTCTCTCTAACAATAATTATTGTAAAATAATGGTTGGTTTATGGTAGACTCCCTCTAGCGTGGTGTTGGTTAGTTCGGCCGACTACTTGAGCTTGAGTCACAAACCCAATTGCATTATCATCACCAGATATATAAAGGGCCAAGTTTGGACCTGTTTATTACAGAAAAATACGAGTTTGCTCTTCCGGGGGGATGAACTGTACATTGTTTACGTCAATTCATATACAGAATCAACAATTTTCTGATTACTTCAGCTGATCTGGCCATTTTTTAATCCAGCTGGGGGTTAAATCCAGAGGTGTTGGAACTGAAGAGAGTCTACTCTAATAAAACACCATCAAGTATTAAACTGTCACCGATACAGGATATACAAACATTGTTTCTTAATACTTACAAACATAGAATTATTTAAAATTATTGATAATAATATTTGTCAGTACTCGTTTGGACCTTAAGGCCTTTTCCAACTGTACAGTAAATATTTTGAATACCCAACAGTAGATAATTTATATGCTTTACTTTTGAGTGTAACAAGACCTTGTTAGGGTGAATACACTAACAGTAATAGTTGGACAGCCTATGTTCCTTTGTTTCTACTTTTCCAAGTGAACCTTTACCTCCTTCCCATTTCTTTGTATTGTTTACCCTGGCCTAGTGCCCTTCTTTCTTCCTTAACCTATACAGTAATATAACAAATTGTTATGTTTTAGAAGATACCAATAGTAAACTAAACACCCTATAATCTACAGTATCAAAACAAACAAATAATGCTGACAATCTCAATAAAGTGTCTTTGAAGTTGTCTATTTCCAATTGGTTTGAATCCAGTTTTCTTGGACATTCACTTAACATTTTAAAGCTTTTCATTTAGAAGTGGAGCCCACTGACTTTGTAAAACTTTGGTTTCACAAAACCCTTTTACAAAAATTACGTCACATTGTTTAGGTTAAGCAAATGCATTTAAGCGTAGCCTAAAAAAGAAAACCAAAAATGAAAACCTAAACATAATGTTACCCAACTACGGCTTAGCTTTTCCAATGAACATTTTAAGAAAGAATAGTGTGGAAAAATGAAGTCCCTCTATGGACTTTAGATCGATGGCAAGGGGTTATGGGGTGTACTTCCTCACACTGTATGAACTCGCCTCAGCCACAGACAGTGTCAGTACATGCTTAATCCTTCGCCATTTCCTAACGCTAATTTTTGGCTGCATTTTAAGGATATTTACAGTGACAACTCCTCTCAATTTTGAGATTAAGCAAAAACTATTTCCTGCCAAAAACTTTCTATAATTTAAAATTTTGTTGATTCAACATAACTAAATAAAAATTTGCTTACTTTATGACGTTTAACTTGAAAGAGAAAATTAGTTGAATGTTTTGATATATACCTCCTTTACTCTTCTTGAAAGGTGATGTAAAGTTTATACTTTATGAGTGAACTCAAAGTTCTCAAGTTGCACTTGCAAGAAGTAGAATTTGTTTTCCAAGACACCAGCACCAGGTGATCCAGCTTCAATTTTACTCGCTGAGTGTCTAATGGTACAAAACTTTTCTATTCTTTCTTACAATGCTCATATGGCTTTACTCACAGTTAATAAAAGAAAACTTGTTTTTAACTGTAACATTACTGTTTTCAATGATATAGTTTTGTTAAAAGGCCTAAAAACGTTGGTTTTTGTTTTTTAAAAAAAATAATAGCCCTCTAATTTTGTTTTTTTTTAGTTTGATTACGATAAATGACAGCTTAAGATCACACAAAATGACATATTGATTTTGGACATTGTTAAGTAAGTTTAAAATGCACTTAAATTTTTCCTTTCCAATCCTTTTTGTTTAGAGAGTTTTGCAATAAAAGTTTACTGATGAAAAATACACACGACAAACTCACCTTTTTTGCCACAACTACTATGCACACAACAAGTCTATAAAAATAAAACTGACAACTGTTCATATTCAGACTAACAACGTATTTTCTTATAGTACACTATAACACTTATAGTACACGTATTTTGTTACTCTTGTAGTTAGTTTGATTTAACAGTCCTTGGCTTTAAGTGCACTTGGTTTTTGTACCTCCAATAATTTTCATTGTCTGAAAAATAAAATATATATAGGTAATCAAATACAAGTAAAAGATAAATTGTAGTCAGGGCACTAAACTTACTGAGATCACACTTGAGAACAACAAGACACCATACATAAATAAAAACCAATAAATTAAACCATACTCAGCGAATTGGCTTTAAGTAATTTAGTAAATAGTAATCCAGAGGTTAGCTATTTAGAGTTTATACAAATTAAGATTAATAAGTCATATTTAAATTCTGTTGTAATATTTCCAGCTTGTTGATTTGAAGTCGCTAATGACAGTCTTATGTTTTGGATAAACATTCAGATTTTAGTACTTCTCTAAATTTGAAGGCATAAATAGTTGAGCCGGAGGGTGCAGTGGTCAGTATCCTTACCCGGTAAGAGACCCGGGGTTCTGTCCCAGTTTGGTCCAAACATTTTGTCTTCAAATTTCTTTGGTGTTAAAATATTAAATAATATTCCTTTAAAAATTAGATTGATTACCTTGATTTACCACTTAGGTGGCCAGGATAGGCTTAATTGTTTTTATAATTATTTTTATATGGCAAGTGATAGATTCACTTTTAAATTATGTACTTAAGTACAATTATTTAAAATTATGCTTAGGTTATAGTATTATGTTGTTAGAAACAGCTTAAATAATTATTAAATTATGAATCATCAATTATCAATTATCGAGATATCTTATATTATTTTGCATGTATTCTTACATCTGAAGCCAACATGTAATGTTATAATTTTTGTTTAGCACCTAAAATCTTATTTTAATATTTAATATAATATTTTTGTTGACGCTATTTTGTGTATGCTTTGTACATGTATAAATAAAGGATTTTTGAATTTGAATTTGTTTTAGGATCTCATTGTTGCTAGACAATCAAGCAACCGGTATTTAGTGTCCGCGACCACCAGGAGTAGGTATGACTACTCTCTTAAGAGTTTGTAACAGTGAAGGGAAGATACACGTCGAGCCACACCATTCACGAGTTGCTGGAGATCTGTAGGCGAGGCTTTCCCTTGTTGGCTTGTCTCTTGGATGTCTAAAAGGCGTTTAGCCCAGACCCCACAAGTTATAATTGGTCCCTGAGCACAAGATTGGTTTAATGTCAGCCATCTATAACCATACTAAATGCTTTTAATTACTCTCACTTAAGATAAGTCTTAGTGTTAGGGACAGTCATCGGGAATGCTAATGAGATCAGATCTGTTGCTAGGGATAGAGGGGCACATCGGCGAGTGCAGGCGAAAGCTGGATTCAATCAGTAATCGCAGACTACAACAGGAACCACATATTGCTGGCTGTAGGTCGAAACAGGTGTCAATAAAGGGTTGTGGGTGAAAACAGGGGCATATTGGCACACAGTCGTAAAATTTCAACAAATTGTTTCACGTCCCATTAATTTTCTACTAAAAATGTACCCTTAGTCAAAAGTAAATTTTCCATTACTACAATGTTTACTAAAGTTAACAATTAGGGGAGTTTTTTTCCAATTCATCCTTAACCGGCAGCCAACCAATAGGAATGCTGGATATTTTTTGAGCTTACGTTTTACTTTGCCTTTTTTGATTTTGCATTTAAGTGTTACAGTTTGTATTAAACTATTTTAGCATAACATATACATGTTAAATTAAATAAAGAATGGAAAAAGAATATTCATATTGCTTGAATAATTTTCAATGATTTATTTAAGTGTTTAGGAGGTTGCGTGAAGATGTAAACATTGCAGACTCCAAACAACTTAACCGGTGGTTAGATAACCAGCTGGTTAGCAGGCAATTGAAAAATGGTCTTTAATTTTGTATACTCATTACCAGTATTGTCCTATTCCTTCCCGGAGATTTGCAATGTCCACCCCCATACAGATATGTTCCTCCCCGCACAGCCCTAAAATCTGAAACTCAACCTTAGGCCCTAAAAAATCACTGTAAACTGGGTATAAAGAAACTATTGTATATCAACCAGGAAATAAATGACAGGACTGATCTATACTTAATTTACTTACTGGAGAGAAAGCTTCCGGTCGTTGGATGGTCTCAGAGGCTGGTAGTAGTTCTTGGCGTCAGGGAATCTGTCATGGTACCTTTCCAAGCGCACATACTTCACAGTCACCAATTTACCTAGAACAATTCCGGTGAATTTCACTGCTTAATAACTAATAAGTTAAATTTATGCAATAACATAGGACATTTTAAGCTTCAAGGAAGGAACTAAAGCTTTAAAATTTAAGCATCTTCATTTACTTGCATTTGAATAACAGGGGGTAGTGTATATGGGTTATGTTGTTACATTTACTGTTTTATTAATATTTAATTATTTATTGGATTGGAATAAAGAATTGTCATTTTGGTTTCAGGGATGTGTTGGTTCCAAATTGTTTCTGGTTATTGGTTCTTTGGCTATTTCGGTCATAAGTTCTAGGCCTTGAATTAACTTATTGCTACACATCAAGAAGGTTTACCTACCATCAAACCAAGAGCCGTGAAGGGCCCGGTAGGCACGTCCGGCATCAGCTGACGAGGCACATTTCACATAAACACAGCCTTCGACCGAGTTCTTGTCAATAGCGACGTGGAGCACTCTCACATTCTCACATTTCTCCAGGATCGCATCTTGCACTCGGGTCATCCAGTCTTCACCGATTTCTCTATGCAATCCAAAAGGATGACAACTGATTTATAAGTGTTGTTAGAAGTTTTAAAATAACTTAATAATCCTTGAAATCCTCCGCTGAACAATAAGTTATTTTTATTAACGATGTTTCATTTGTGATGTAAAACAGTATAAATGTTAACTAAATGCCTCTAACAGAGTTCCGAAGCTTGCAGTTTGCCCTCAAACAATAATGCAGCACGTAACAACATATTTTTTAGAGCTCCAAACCAAAAAAATTATTGCTAAATAAGTTAAATTAAGCAAATTGAAATAATTGATTATCTACAAAAGTACAAAATACTTACACATCAGAATCAAACATGTGGCGTATCTTGAGGCAAGGAGTTGGGCTGACGGCGAGAGAGTTGACGCTACCTTCCTGAGTCTCAAAGGCTTGTCCTTGCCAAACCTTGCGTTTCCTTGAAATAAAACACCTCATAAAAGACGCTGTTGGTGTAGACAAGGAATTCAAAGACTGTTTGGTTGTTTCGATCATTAGAGTTTTACTTGTCAGAATATATTGTCTATTTAACCAAACATTTATGTAACTATTAAAACTGTAAATTTTATTTAATAGGTTTGTGATCTGAATGATCAAAGTGATATTAGTTATACCTGTAAAACTATCCAGTGTCCAATCTGGGTCTCAACTACTGTATGATCTTGAATTAAGTTCACTATATCCACCACCAGAATTATACCAGTACAACATTTGAAAAATTGTATTAAAATTATAAATGCAGATGTGGTTTACCCGTTGGTGCGGGGAGCTGGGAACCAACGCCACACTTTAAACTCTTCGCCGTGAACTTGCTGCAAATCTGTACGAACTCTTGACTCGTTTTCGTCCAAGTACGCTACAGCTTTGTTCCATACACTTGCCATTTCTGAAACCATCCTCCTCAGTTTAAATCAGTATAAATTTCCTGTAGCTTGTGGTATTGAATTTTAAATTAGATTTGCCTGTTTATAAAACTTTGCGAACTGTTAAGAAACATTCACAGAACCAAATATTGACATGTAGTTTGCTGAAATTCTGGTCTAAAGGATTTAACCATTAGCTTTAAATTAAAAGCTTAGAAAAGGTTAAGTTAGCCTTGTTGGCCTTGAAGTTAGAAGTACAAAGTCCTCTCTAACACTCAACCTCGACAAAAGTTTAAGTTTGTCTTGTTTAACCAGAGGAAGTTCGAACTACAAAGTCCTCTCTACCACTAAACCTCAACAAAAGGTAAAATTAGTCTGGTTTAATGAGGCAAACCCAGAACAACATGTTTACAAACATTTGTATTTCAAGACCAAAATAGTAGGCTGGTTTTGGCTTTTGTAATTCTGCGCTATAAAATAGCTCTTTACATTGACTCGTTATCGCTAAATTAAATTGTAATGATCACTTGTTACAGCTTCTTAAATGTAACAAGAGTAGCTTTGTAATAGTTACCCCCAAGTTTGCCCTAACTAACTGTATGACCGATTGATCAAATTGTGGAGTAATTGCATTTGTATGAGAATTAGCATATAAAAATATTGTATTTACTTTACTATTACAATTGTCAATGTATACTATTTAGTATTAAGTTTCTACTATAGATCTTAATTTGTATAAATGCTAAATAGCTAATTTATTACTAAATAAATTTGAAGACAAAATATCCAGACCGAACCGGGATTTGAACCTGGGTCTCCCGCTTGCCGGGCGGTTATGCTAAACCACTCAGACAGGAATCTTACTGTTTCAAAATCTTCCGAACAAAATTCCAAATCTCCAAAACACAAAATTATTTCAAAAAGAGCTTAGAACTTATCTGGTCACCGGAGGGGTTTACAGTGTTCAGGAGTTTATGGACCACTCACTTGCCATTAAGAAGTCTGTTGATTAAATGTTAATATACAAGCTGTATTTTTAACTTTTTTATTATTTTTCTTTTTAATTATATTTGTTGTAGTGGCTTGTAGTTTTCTGATTTTATTAGTTATTGTATTGCTTTTAATACCAACACAAATAGTTTTGTATATTGGTAATAATAAATAAATTACTTAACACACTATTTATAGTACAGAATAAAGGATGTGTAGAATGGGGTAAATGTGACTTACTGTCTCGCTGCTGAGGTGGGATGAGTTGATCTCGGACGTGACTGATAGCCAGACAGTTGTCTCCAGCCGTGCTTTGCTGATGACTACTCAGAATGTCTATGATACTCTCTACCATCCTGAACACCTCCTTCTTGTTCTGCTCTTGACGATCCATCCACCAGTAGACACCTTTCACTAAACCCAACATCACTGCACCCACTGCAACATTTGAAAATGCATTGTGTAGAAGGAAAACCCTTTACAAGCAATAAAGAGGGCAGGGAAGCCCAAACTGTTTGTAAATAAAACAGCTTGAAACTAATAAAAAATAATTTTAAATATCAATAAACAAATATAGAAAGAAATTTTAAATAAAATAAATTAATATTCCCAGGTTATTTGGTTTATTTTGAGGTTATCTGAAAAAGGCAGCTTTGCTGATCAAAAGGCCATGTATTGAATTTTTTGGCATGGGTTTATTTGATTTCAAATTTCTTTCAATAACAATCAAAATTCAACTTTATACTTCAAGATAAAAACCAATATTGTGAAAATTTATTTCAACAAGGCCTTCCAAAGACAATGCCTTGATAGTCAGTTGCATACAAAAATGTACAACGAATTTACAAGGAAATAAAGAATAGCAGACCTAAGTTATATTAAGTCAATATATATATACATCAACCTTATTTTTGTTGTATATTCTTCATAATTTCACAGTTATTTTGGGCTTTCCTTCTGACGCAGAATCTAAGTTTTAAGACGACTAGGCATTTAAAAAAAGTATGATTTCAGATTGTGATTGCAAACTTTTTATGTAGAGCAGTTGTGTGTGTCCATCAACTTTTCTTCAAAAATCAACTCCTTGTTATGAAGTATTTCATATTTCTGAATAGTGTGATGAGTGGTTACAACTTACAGTCTTGTGGTTACAGTTTATTTAAGCGGTTTATTTTAGTTGCTTTATACTGTAGCTAGCCTGACTTAATATTACTATTATTTTCTATGTAAATCAACTTCATACCCTGGCTAATTTTGCTTAATCATACTTATGACCAAAGAGAGTAGGTATTTATAAAGCTGACACTGTGTAGATATCACCACCCTGAGAAGGATCAAATCTTCGTACCACTGTATTGCCCACCACTGTTGCAACGTAGGTAAGTTTTCAGGAACCGTACAACTTTCTACCGTCTTGCTGTTTTCCCACATACTCATTTTTCAGCAAGATCAAAATCAATTCTTAAATATCATGGCCATTTCTCGAAATTTATTATTAAATAAAGTCTTTTTCTATTAGTGTTCTTGAGTATGGGTCTGTGTCACTTTTACAGCTAGTCTGCATGTATGCAGATTTCAGTGTAGTGTGTACTTGAGGACCACAGTCACTGCCCACTATTCTGTGTGTCCATTGGCTGACCAGCCAGTATAAAGGACCTCACAGGTCTCGGTGCTACCACTGGTTGGTGGCTGCAGGGTTGGATGAACACGGTTGGGGTGCTGTGACAATAAGAGGTTATGATCGGTGCTAGCATGTTTTGCTAAATCTCTGAAGGGTCATCGGTCCCTGCCTTCCCATCAGCCAGTCGCAGTCCATGAACCCATGGTAGATCTCAATTAATGACTTGAGATCATCTACAGACTAACTGCCACTGTGATTCCCCATCAGGCTAGGCCTTCATGAGTGGATTTGGGTAGCACTAGAGTGCCATTCTCAACAAGTATGACACCTTTGCTATTTGAATCAGGGTATTGAGTTCTGAGCTAGGGGAGCAGACCGGTATTCTTTTGTATCTTCTTGTTCCTTGCGGCAAGCAGGCTATCTCCATTCTCTCCATTGACCCCTTCCCAATTTCTACAACCGAGTTTCTGTTCAACAGTCACCACTTCTCCCACGCCTTTAACATGTGACACGACAAAATCACGGATCTTGGCGTACCTGTTAAATCCCGGCAGGCTTGGTGAATGAGCACTGCTCTAAAATTTGACCAAGTGTCTCAAGATGCAATTAACCTTTTCAGCACATTGGACCAATTACGGTATCTGGCCTGCTCTCCTAAAGCTAAGAAGGTTGCCAGCTATATTAGTCCTCAGGTTCAAGGTGATCCAACTAATGTAATCCTACAAGGCTTTAACAAGCATTACCACATTCGCCACCCTTTCTCCTGCAAGAGGGATATAGCCTTACCATGAGCTGTGAGGCTAGAGCAGCGTTCAAGCTCTAACCTCCCAAGGTGACCTTTCCATTGTCTGCATCTCTAGAGTCCAGTTAGAGCTAGCGATAAAATCACAACTATCATTAATACTTGCAACAATTATTTTGTTTCTAAACATCCGAAACAAATCACAACTATCATCACAAGTGGTCGAATTTCTAGATAGATGGTTAGCGTACAAAACCACAACTTTCATTACCGTTCTCAATGGGCATTTGTGATGAAATGATAACTTTAACTATACTTCCTAAAATAATCTCTAAACTACTTAGCGCCCACGACTTTTGTTACCAACCTTCCGGAAATTGCCCATTTAGGGACATACAGCAATACCTGATTTTTCCCCTTACACTTCCCAGAGGTCCTGTATGCTAAACAGCGTGAATTAAAGCGCCTTTGACCTGCTTCCTTCTAACTAAGGGAATTAGAAGAAAGGTTATACTTGACTAACATAAGCTAGGGCATACATGTATTTTGTGTATTTCAACCAACCTTTACAAAGACTAGACTAGACAACCCAAAAGTCTGTTTAAACTTCCTTTTAACCGCTGTACTCCTGGAGCACTGAATTAAAAACTGCTTGTCACAGTGCAGAGTATGAAACAAAAGTCCTGACAGACAACAAAGAAGAATAAAAATAGGAAAGTTAATAACTCCACCTGTGTGTCTTGAGGTACTACATTATCTAAGATTGATTATTGAGAAAACAGTTCATTTATCACCAGGCTGAACAGCAGTTACGGTAATATGATAATGATTAAAGCAAGGTCTGTTAATAAGGGGCATACTAGAATATTTTTAACTCAATTCATTGAAATTAATTTAACATATTTTTCACACAGTAAACTCTTTCTAGTCAAGCTATCTCTGAACCTAACTCCTGATTGGTTCTGTATAAATAGATACACAGAGTGTATAGCGCCTCTAAGCCCAAACAACAGCAAACTGATCTAATTTTGTAACACACTATCACTAGCAAACCTGGTCAAAGCTTTACCCTTCATATTTTTAAAGATGACGTTAGGTAATTTATATACTCACACTGTTCTACGTGGGACAATGGTACAATACTCAAAGAATATGTCTAAAAAGACTATTATAAAGGTAATTTTTCGATCCATCTGACGGCTGATCTAAACATGACCGGACTAGAGAGATTCTACTGTAACCAACTGGCTTAGTAGTGTTGGGTCGATTCATATTTTTGTCCATTCTTGACTCCAATACCAGGATATTGATACTTGATTCCTATTCTACGGGCCCCCGTGTGTTCGTGGTAGTGTTAGGTCGATTCCTAATTTTTTCGATTCTCGATTTTGATACCAAAATATTGATACTCCATTCCCGATTCCGGTCTGTTGGTTCCCAATACTTTGGACTTCCGGAAGGAATTGGTATCGGAATTGACTTGACCAGCCGATTCTTAATTGCAGGAAATCGGTTCTAGCTTACTACTCATGCATATATCTACCTTCATTTGTCTTGAAAGGTGTGCTACTGCACTACGTAAAGAATGTGTGGCCGATTTGTAGTCAACAAAGCAATGGGTTTCACCAGTTTAAAAAATGAAAAATCATCATTTAACTCTCGTCCCTCGACAATACAAAACACATAAACGCATCACGATCGATCAAAACAACCCCCTCCAGCTAGCTCCCTCTCTCACTTTGCAGGAGAATGGACTCCTCCACCCGCGCAGAGTCTAGCTAGCAACCCTCAACTGAGTGATTCCGGCGAATCAATTTCCGATTACTATGGAATCCACTCCTGATTCTGCGGTATCGACTTTACTGAACGATTCCCGATACCGATTCCTTTCCCCAGGGATCGGTGGACTCGAGAATCGGAATCCCCAACACTGTAGCTTAGCTAGCACTTTTTAGTTTCTTGTTAAAATTAAACAAATTAAATGGTTCACTTTATCGCCCATAACAATATTGTTAAACTATATTTCACATTAATAAATCATAGCGTTATGTTCAGCCAAGTCATGGACCGGCATAGCTTTGAAAACAAGAGAATATTATTTATGGTAATTTGAGTATACCAGGAGTTTTGGTTTACGGCCATTTTAGGTCAATTATGATCTCAAAATGAAGCAATACTCTCTTTCATATATGTGTATAAAATTGTCTCATAATTTGTGTATAAAATTGTACAGCAATGAAAAGAATAAATAAATGACAATACCACCAGCCAAAAAGTAAGAATGCAAATTTAAATTGATACCTTCTGATTGTAAGACAATCACCTCTTAAGATCTGATATATTTAATTTCATTAAAATATCTCAAACACTTTTTTATTCTAATAGGAATACCCCATACTCAGAAATCTGTCCATTAAGTTGCACCCAGGCTGCATTTGAAATATCTCTCAGATCCCAACAGCAATACTTAACTACAGTAATACATCCAAACCAAACCTTTGTGTTAATATTATCATTTGTAGATCACTGAATTGTTTAGCTCATTCTGCCTTTTACTAATATTAAACATTTTACAATATTGTGGATTATGCAATAAACCCCATTGAAAGCATCCTAGTACAAACTAAAAAAACTTTTAAGCCCACTAAAAGAGTCCAGCTGAGTTGACATTAAGACAAATCACTTTGCAACTAAATCACAAAACTGAAGATGCCTTAGCTGGCAAAAGCTAGCTCTTTGAAAATTAAAATTTGTTATAAGTGTTAAAAATGTCTTATGCATTAATACTTGATTAAGTGTCTAACAATCAAGTGTTATTTTAATAGAAACATTTGCAAATCAACATTAAATAAAAAAAGAAGAGTCAAAGGTTATTTTAAAAGACCTATAAGAGTCAAAAAATTTAAACCTTGGGTCTGAACCTACAAAGGCCTTAGACAATTTTTAACTTTAGAATGTTTTAAGTTACTAATTTAAAGGAGTTTGAGTATAGATTTTTGGATACAAAATTGTTAGCTAACGACAGAAGATAAGGATAATAAATCAATAAAAATCAAATTAGTAGGAAAAACTATAAGTTTAATATTAGCAAACGACAAAACAGCAATTAACAAATTAGAAATTTCCTACACAGGAACAAATTTTAATGCTCTAGAGTTCAGAGATATAAAATTAAAACAACTTATGGCTACAACATTAGATTCAAACAACAGATAATCCGTTTGAGTAACCTTCAAGACACAAAGGCACAAAGTATTAAAATTAACAATAACTATAAACTATCAAAAGCCATCGCGAGTATCAATTTATGATCAAACAAATTGCATATGCAAGTTACTGACCGATGATTAAACGCAAAGCTGAACCGATAATTCCAAAGAACAAGCTGTGGATGTAGCAGAAGAAGGGGAGCTGGGGGTTTGGAATGTTGAACCCATCTTTCTCCACTTGCACGTCCCACTGAGGGTTAGCATTGATCAGCACTTTGACATTGCCAAACTGCTTCTCTATATCCCAAACACTCTGAAAAATACACATAAACACATAGATATAAGAGACCAGATAACAGGAGACACTTAACAAGTACTATTCAGATACACTGGGGATTAATAAGTAGAATAAGACAAAAACTCTACTACACAATAGGCTATGCCTTGGCCTTTGCATTTTTTGACTGAAGATAAAGCCCGGAAGGGGTTTCTTTACTGGATGTAGCTGTAAGCTTTACTTGGAGCAAGTTCCTGTAAATTTATGTTAACAGAGCGTCCAGCGTACAGGGAAAACAAAATTCCTGTACTTTACAAGAAAAATTTTGCTTATTTCCCAATTTTGGCTCTTTTATTTTGCTAAAATTTTCAACTTCTTGCGGATTGATTGATTGCTTCTCTCGACTTTCTTGCGAGGAGACCCCTGCAGGTTTGAGAGTCATAGTTATTCCCGCCAAACTATTTTTTTTCTTTACGTAACCACAACTTTTAGCACCCAAAACTAAACAACGACTTTCGATACTGTTTGCGGCGATGTCATGACTCTTACTAGCATCTGCTGCAAAATAACAATTTTAATACCGTTCGCAGCAATATCTAAACTCCCATTATCGTCCGTGACAAAATCACGACTTTTGCAACCTTCTTTTGAAATTTTCTAGTTTATGGATGAAATTGCTGCATAATTCCTGACTTTTCCCTTATAATTCCCAGTTTTCTTGTATGCTGGACATTCTGGTTAACTACCGTCAATTATTCCTATAACTATTCATTGATTTGATAGGTATGGCAGCTGTGAAAATCAAAACAAAAATGTATTATTACACATTAAGATATAAGGATTTTGACAGGAAAGCAGGCTTATCTTTTAATAATTCTACTTATGGTAGATACACAAATTGGGCACAGAAAAAAGAATATTCAACCTCTATGTTACCTCATTAATTGTATATAAACTGCAAAATATTTTGTGGTCTGAGCTCTATTTGTGTTTCTCTCAGAAAGTGGAATTTTTAAAAGATAACAATTCATTGTAAAAATAATTTAATATATAAATTAAAACTTTTAGATTTAAACACACTACATGTTATCTTTGTCACCAAAATCTTGTTAAAAAACCTATATTTTAAAAGTAAAATAGATTAGGTCTACAGTGTCGCAGTGACAGTAGCCACCATCGTCTAGACATATCAGACCATCATCTGAATGGTTCGGAAGCCGTTGATCCTTGTATTTCCATTGGTCATTGGGCTATTAATTAATGACCCGTTCTAAGGAAGAGTCGGCCGTAGTTTGTAACAAGACTACACCTCATAGCTCATTACTACCACTCACCACAATCATCCTTCACCACATATTTGCCTTAAATACCCTTATGAGAGTGGTCGGCATCTCAAATAGTGATTTATGCAGAACTGACGGCAGGCACCGGTAGGGTGGTTTGTGTGTGTGCCTGCGTATTGCACCCTGCGGTTGGTGGTTGAATGACTCATCAGTGACCAGTGGTTGTGAACTTGTGATGCGCACAAAACGCCACTCACAGTACGCTGCACTATACACGGCTGAGGAGAGAGGTGACGCCTACCGGGAGATGGACGAGTCCTTGCTAGCACAGAGCCACAACCTCATTCCATTCAAATCCAACTCTAGGTTTATTTTTTCAATTATTTTTACTTACTCTCCAATAAACAAATATAACTTACAGTGTTTTATAATTTTGGGGTATTTTTTATTTATTAAAATGATTTCAATCAAATAAGCAAATTTAATTTTTTATTCTGATGCCGATGATTGGCAAGTCACATAGCGGAGGGCACGACCTGCAGTTTTAACTGTGTTATAGTTAGACAGACTGTCAAAGCACAAAAATAAAGTTGAAGCAGATCCCTCGATTTGCCCCGTTAATTAGTACTAAATAAATATAAACTCTTCAAGTCAAGATTCACAGAACTCTAACTTTATTAAGCTATATCTTGGTTCACAAAATGTAAAGTTTAAAATATAAACTAACCTGTTGTGTTTTTTCCACTAAAATCTGAGTTGCTTGTTCTTGATCCAAAGGTAAAGTTTTAACACCAGAACCGCAAGCTGCTTCTATTGCCCTCTCGTGCAACACCTTGTACAGTTCTTCAAACATCTTGAAGGCAGCCTTCGCTTCAGTGTTCACGATACAGTTTGCCTGAAACACAAACACACATTCACAATCAAGAGGGATTTAAAATTATTTGTAATTAGGACTTGATTTCAAACCGATCCAACCTTAACATTAAAAACATATAGAACAAAGAAACTGAAGAGAGCCTTATAACTAATGAGCAATGAGAAAAAATTATGATGCAACTTTAGTCGTATTTTCATCTGAGGTACTGAGATTCTAACCTAGGATTCTCAATTTAGTACAGTTCTCTGTAAATGAGCCAATTTCAATAAGACCATGTTGTTGTATGAAGTTCTGCTGTAATTGTATATTACATAAATATGTTATTTCTGTATTTTTTTTTCCTTTTATCCATTTATTTACAACAGCAAATGCCATTTATAACTTCTTAACAATCCTCTACAGCCCCTGAACAAGGAGCAAGTAATTACCAAATTTGCATCTACAGATTATTTCCCAGCTATTTCTGCCGAATAGGCTAATAAGAATTGATTAAGATTCTTGGTTTGCAATTCTGCAACAAATAATTTTCCAACTTAGGGACAGTGAAATTTCTTTAACTATCATTAAATGGTGTCCTAATTTAGGTGGATTTGGAGTTGTGCAACAAATAATTCCCCAACTTAGGGAGAGTCAAATTTGTTTAACTATTATTAAATGGTGACCTTATTTAGATGGATTTGAGTTGTGTTACACTGAATCAATGTAAATAAGTACCATAATTTAATAGCAAGTTTCACTTACCCCAGGCTTTCCTCCAGCTTTGCAAGTGGGAAAAGTTGCATCTGAAAAATACAAATAGGCATACTAATTAAAATAGTTGTAATGTATTAACTGCTAGAGTGAAGTAAAATTCAACTAAAAATAAAGAGTACTTAGGTCATATTCTGATTTTTTAGTCATACAAAACTAATTATGACACCATACAAAACTTTGTCAACAGTGTTACGGAAAAACATAAAGATTTTTCAGTAAAACAGGAAGTTTAAAAGATTTTTTGAGCTTCTAGGTTTATTACATGGGTGGCCTATAAAATATATTGATAATTTAATGTTTTGTATATAATATTTTCAGTTTTATAAGAATGTACACTGCAGTGAATTATAGTTATGCCTATCATTGCACCACTGTTTTGCTAATGACTCCCTAATTGTGACTGAGGCTGGGCAAGCCAGGGTGGCCACAGAAGTAGCTTGGTAAAATTCACACATATTTCCCGGTTTTTTCCGGCAATATTAACATTTTCCTGGTGCACTTCCACTGTTGTAGAGGACTGTTTTACGCCCGCAGTCTGTACCAATCCTGGTTTAAAATCCGTGACCCTCCCATCGCTGTTTGACTTCTCGCGGTATGTTCCGAACCGCGACCCGGTTTATTCCGATCACCTTTTTAAACCCCTTGATAAATTCCAAGAGCCGTTTATTACCCACTTACACCGACCGCCTTTTACGCTTCACGATATGTTTTGATCGCCTTTTTAAACCCCACAATACTTTCCGAGACCCGTTTATTACCCGCCACACATTACAATCGCCCTTACATGCCTGTGTAACGTTCGGAACGTCGTTTCTACTCAAGACACTTATCGTCCGTTTTTTACACCCGGGATACGTCCTGAGAGATGTTTCAGACCCGTGTTATGTTCCGAGAGGCGCATTTGATACCCGCATGACGTTATGATCGCTTCTTTAGGGTCGCGATATTTCCGAGAGGCGTTTCAGATCCACGGTACTTTACGATCACCGTTTTACATTTGGGTACATATCAAGAGCCATTTAAAGCCCTGCGATCAATTCCAACCATCATTTTACGCCTGTAATACTTTTTGACGGACGTTTCATACCCGTGGTACGTTCCCAGAACCTAATTATGCCCGCGATATAAGGGTAGATTTTTCCCGGTTACACCTAAAATTCAAGCATTTTCCCCGGTACTTATCATTCCCGGTCTGTGCCCATCCGCACTGAAAGCTTGAGAGTTAAGTTTGTTTACTATTTGAATTTACAAAATACCTGAATTAGGCAAAACTCAAGGCAAAAATGGAGAACTGACATTGTTAAAAGTAAAGTGAACGGGGATGAAGTGAAGAGACAAAAACAGACCGCCTGGTCAATGCTCTCCAGGTGTGGTGCAGTTCACCATGGGTTGTCGGTTGCGTGTCGGTGCATGCTGTGCTAGGAGCAGACTCATGTGATCTTTTCTCATTTCAGGGTTCTACTATATCAGGGGGATTGAGTTTTTAAACAATGTTTCTAAACTAAAAGCATGATGTTGCGATGACCTCAACATTTACTAAAATAGCATCGGTTGTGTGTCACATTGTTACAATAATCAACAGTGTAAATAAAATAATGGCTGAGAAACAGCTGTTTTCAACCCGCAGCAAATCATGGGCACATACAGCTAGTCCAATCTTCTTCAAATATTCGTAGACATATGATGACACCCAATAAAGTCAAAACAGGTAATGAAATAGCATCTTTAGTTGAATGGGTCCTAATGATAACGCTCTAACTGACACTTTTTCAAAATTGATGTTTTAGTGGAATAACGCTCAATTGGGATTCTAAATCGCGTGGTAAATTTTGTTTGTCAATATTTTCATGTTGGTAGCCCTGAACAGCTGGTCGAAGGGCGGGAAATACAGTCTGCCGTGAGAATAACGCTCTAACTAGCAGAGATGTCTTCTGACTCGAGGGATGTTCTGTCGCCGGGAGATAGAAAACAGTTAAACCAGGGCAAAAAACGGAAGTTAAGTGTAACAGAATGGCAAGAGAAGAAAAGGAAAGCTATAAGGAATGCCGGACAACCATACTTTTCCAAAAAAAAGAAGCATGTAGCCAGAAATCTTCCCCTTGCAGATGTAAATAGAATAACGTCTTTTCTACAGGCGCTGGTATGCTGCGCAGTCACTGCCTACAGTAGCGTACTCTGTTTCTCTTCTCATTGAACACATAGGACTAAAACGAGTGCATACATAGCCAGCTAGTTATAAACAATATTAGATTATGTGCAGTTTCAAGTTTATGATCTATTAGGCCTACCTATATTGAGAACAACGCTCTAACCCAACGCCAGTGTAGAATATTATTAGAATAGCGCTGCAACACACATTAGTTAGAATGTTTTTCCTCGCTTTTGAGGTAAAAGTCTCTGTATCTCTGCTATAAGTAGCAATTAAGATACAGAATTTTATAGCAAATTGAGAAATGGGCTATAAGAACATAGTTTAACTTAAAATATATATATTGAGTGCAATATTATTTACACAGTTTTTGGCCCTCCTGAAAAATTTAGTTTTTGTCAGTTACATCGTTATACGGAGGACCCATTCAGTTGTTAGTAAATAAATAAAATTGGAAACTTCTAACATGGCAGTTTTTTTTTTTTTCAATCAATGATTACAATAACAAGTGGTAAAATTGTTACTAAACTATTTTCAAGTTTCAGGAAATCCAAACAGTTTCAATGTATCATCAGGTTGAAAGTTCTGAGATCATTGAAATAATGTTGTCTAGCCATGTTTATGCAAAAGGAAATAGGTGATCACTTTTTAAATTCATAATAAATTTATTAATTTGAAAACAACTCTTACCAAGAAAAATCAAAGTTCTAACTTTTAAACTACCCTCAACAAAAACTATTTGTAATAAAAACAAGGGGTGCTGCAGTTTATCCATCGTGTATTATGGTTACAATATTAACGCTCAAAACAAATCTGCTTACCCTTAGGTGAAATTTCAGTGTCCTTGAACCGCACGCTTAAGTAGACGATAGCAAGTCCACAGAAGAAAATGGCAACAATTATCAGAAGTATTTTCGATATCAAAGATGAGTTCTTCCAGAATGCCCCTTCAATTGTGGAAACTGGTCCTTTTTTCGAGTACCTATAAATAAAATGTAAAAATAGTTAAGTTATGGTTTTTAGGAAGAATTAAGTCCAAAATTGGCTTAATTTGACCTCAAAACCTTGTGGCTGCCCATCAGCCAGTGACATAATGGGCCAGTAGTGTTGTACACCAGGTCACGTGTACCATGGTACCGTCCAGTTATAATTGTATTTACAAAATGCACTGTTTAAAAAGTAAAACATTTGTATTTAGAAACCCAAAATCAGTATAAACCAATAGGATTTCAAGCGTGCTTACTAACGATTTCTCTTTCATTCTGGCTGCCGTAAATGGCAATTGAAATCTTAGCTATCATTGATAGGTTTTAAAGGGATTGAATTACAAATGGTTGAAAAGCAAAGTTGAAATCGACAGCTGCAATAGCTAATAAATCTTAAAGCGATAAAAAACTGAAAGTACAAGTTTGAAAAACCGGGCCATTTGATGAGGGTCCTTAAACATGATAGACAAAAGATATGCTTTGTTTAAAATAAAACTGCTGGGTCCTAAAGAACGGGACCCAGTCAGGGCACCACTTAAAACATGAAGTAAAAATCGCAAACAATGTTTTAAACTGGTTGAAATACTTAAGTAAAAAATCTGTTTTGATAAAAGCATAAAGAAATTGAGGCTGCTTCATATCAACTTCTAAACTTGTACGTTTCTCGAAGAACAAATTGTAAATTAGTTTGTTTAAAACTTGATTTTCCCATGGTAAAATAAAACAAAAAATACTAATAGGAACCCTACCACAACAGATTTCTTACATAACTTGTGATCAGAGGATTAAGTGTTATTTTAAGAACATTCAAATTAGATATTACATAGTCTAATGAAAATTAACATTAAATTGAGTGTAGACTTATGTTGAACACAAGCATCATTATTATTTGTAGGCCTACTTTATAGCTTACCCTGAATATTGGTGAGCTTGAGTTCTGGGAGTGTGAACATCTTCATCGTCGCTTTCTTTTACATCGAGCAAGCGTGATGGGAGACCTGTCCCAGACCCTGAGAATGAAACCAATGTTTATTTAAACTGAGAAATGCTAGGAAAGGTTAATAACTGATGAAATGCAAGTGTTTAGGACAACAACTTTACGTATTCTCAACCGTCATATGAGTGTAGCTGTAATTTCCAGGAAAACAAAAAGTATGATTTTATATTTTTGCAACTTGAATGAACCATAACCAGAGTTGATACGCATATAATTGCTTACTTAATTTCCAATACATTTTATTTAGATAAGATTAGGAATACATTAATTGGAAAACCCTTTTCTACTTTATGGTGGATGCATGCAAGAGCTTTGCATCATAGGAAGTTTCTTAGAGAAAAAATGTATAGACGTGAAGTACATTTGTTGCAAGTGTTGTTTGACTTCTTGAAAGTCACACTTTTACACCAGCATTTTAAGCAAAAAATGGTAAGGTAGAGTTATTTATAAAAAAATATTGATCATAACTGACCTGCCATTTTGAAATAATTATTTTAAAACCTAGTGTGCCCAACTCAAAATCACTATAAAATTCAAATTGAAAAACAGAGCTTTGTATGAACACTTTGCGTTACTATTACAAAACTCAGTGTAGGAAATTTAAATTTTCCACAAAAAAAAACAGCATGGTATTTTTTATTGTTTCCAATCTGAGTGGGGTCACAGCGTTTAGGCAAGAATTTTCCCTTAAGTGTAAGGCTTCTGTCGGGAAAACTGACAGTGACACATCTACCAAGTTGTTACTGGTAACATGTACTATAATATATAAAAGAGGCTGTGGATGGAACGTTTGTTAGAGCAGTAGGCCTAGAATGTAATTCGGAGTTAATAGGCTCAAACAAATATTCAAATTATTTTTTTGCTAAATTGCTTCCTTTTTTCCTGTATAACTACAAAACTATTAACAACCGTCAGGAAATAAATACATGACCATAATTAGTAGGTCATTTAGAAATGTTTAAAAATATTATATCATTAGACTGTTATAAGTACTATTTACACGTCAATTTATTATAAATTTAATGTTACATTGTAATTGGATGTTTTGCCTGTAATGTAACATTATAAAATAAATAAATAAAGTAGCTTGTTCTCAGAAATACCGACTGGTACATTGAGAATAAAAATTAAGCCTACAACTTACCTGTCTTACCACTGGAAGCTGCAAGCCTTCTCACAAAGTCAGAACTAAACGGAGAGTTTTTAGAATCCGGTGACGAAGTTCTGGCACTATCATTGTTTATGTTTCCAAATGAACCAGCTTGGGACTGAAATCTTGATCTTGCATTTGACAATCCAGAATTAAGACTTGATATTGATGGTACATAGCTTTTACCGAGTGTGGGCACATTTTTATTATTTAGTTCTTCAAGTCCATCAGTGTCAGATCCAGTGTCGTAAGTTTCGGTTTGAGACCTTCGGCTGCTGTATTGAAAATTTGAACCGATGGAACTTCTTGGAGACGTTGGTTTACTACGATATGGCTTGGGTGATGTGGTTGTATTGGGAGGGGGAGATAGAATTTGTTTAGGTGAAAACCTTTCTGCGCGAGAGCCAGAATCAATATTTCCATCAAATGAATTGAGGGTGCTACTTGCTGAAGGGATAGGTAATTCAGTGTCATCACCTAAGGTAAAATTAGATTCTAAGCCTAGTGTTCCTCTTCGACCCAACGATCGGCGTTTAGGAGGGCTTTTGGCCTGTGGAGGAGGCATAGATCTTCTGTTTCTAGTGCTAATAGAATCATCCTCACTTTCTTCTCCAGAGCTGAACTTGGCTAAACTATTTTTATCACCGGAAGGTTACTTTTAGACTTTGCCTGGTCCTGAAGATATTTTAACTTCTTCAACATAACTTTTCTTGTAGTTACGGTAATGGGTCCTACTGGATATCCCAATTCCGTTAACCTAAGTCGAATTTCGGCGTCAGTTAAATCATCCGTTGACGCCATTGTAATGTGATTTCAACTCACCCGCTAGAATAAAACACTATACCTATTCAAATTAATAGATTTTGTAAACACCGATTATCGGATAACAAACACTAAATTATTCACTTATAAAATTAATAAATATGAACAAATAGGTAACGATACTATAACCACAATTTTCTTGCTAACCGCTAATCTTACACCACACTCTCCCGCTTCGCACTTTCACAAGCAAAGCAATAAAAACAGAATGTATGTTACGAAAAAGAAATCTAGCAATAGCATAAAAGAAGGTTTGTCACCAGTTGTACCAACTGTTTTTTTATGTTGACAATGTCCTTAATACATATGTAATGTTAAAGGCTTCGAAATTATTATAATGATTTGTTGTACCAACTTTTCTTTCATATTAAATGGCGTTTAAAAGGTTTCAGTTTTTGGCTACTCGCCTATTCCATCTTAAATAATGATCCTGTTTTGATATTTTTCTCCGGTAGCTCTAGCTGTCTTTAACCGGAAGACGGTAGCAGAATTAACGAGGACAACACAAGTTAGTTTGTACTTTAAAATAAATACTAAAACTACTAGCTACAAAATTAGTTTTATAAATTACGAGAGTTTTGGACTAAATTATTGTTTGATTCATACCAATTGGTACAGCTTTAGTCGCATATTATTTAAAGCATTATTCTATTTGAGTCTTACTGGTTGTAATAGGGTTTTAAATTTTATGTTTTTATTTTAATATAAAAAAATTGTATTGTAAAATTTGACAATAAAAATTAAGCCTACAACTTACCTGTCTTACCACTGGAAGCTGCAAGCCTTCTCACAAAGTCAGAACTAAGCGGAGAGTTTTAGAATCGGTGTGAAGTTCTGGCACTATCATTGTTTATGTTTCCAAATGAACCAGCTTGGGACTGAAATCTTGATCTTGCATTTGACAATCCAGAATTAAGACTTGATATTGATGGTACATAGCTTTTACCGAGTGTGGGCACATTTTATTATTTAGTTCTTCAAGTCCATCAGTGTCAGATCCAGTGTCGTAAGTTTCGGTTTGAGACCCGTGCTGTATTGAAAATTTGAACCGATGGAACTTCTTGGAGACGTTGGTTTACTACGATATGGCTTGGGTGATGTGGTTGTATTGGGAGGGGGAGATAGAATTTGTTTAGGTGAAAACCTTTCTGCGCGAGAGCCAGAATCAATATTTCCATCAAATGAATTGAGGGTGCTACTTGCTGAAGGGATAGGTAATTCAGTGTCATCACCTAAGGTAAAATTAGATTCTAAGCCTAGTGTTCCTCTTCGACCTAACGATCGGCGTTTAGGAGGGCTTTTGGCCTGTGGAGGAGGCATAGATCTTCTGTTTCTAGTGCTAATAGAATCATCCTCACTTTCTTCTCCAGAGCTGAACTTGGCTAAACTATTTTTATCACCGGGAAGGTTACTTTTAGACTTTGCCTGGTCCTGAAGATATTTTAACTTCTTCAACATAACTTTTCTTGTAGTTACGGTAATGGGTCCTACTGGATATCCCAATTCCGTTAACCTAAGTCGAATTTCGGCGTCAGTTAAATCATCCGTTGACGCCATTGTAATGTGATTTCAACTCACCCGCTAGAATAAAAACACTATACCTATTCAAATTAATAGATTTTGTAAACACCGATTATCGGATAACAAACACTAAATTATTCACTTATAAAATTGATAAAGATGAACAAATAGGTAACGATACTATAACCACAATTTTCTTGCTAACCGCTAATCTTACACCACACTCTCCCGCTTCGCACTTTCACAAGCAAAGCAATAAAAACAGAATGTATGTTACGAAAAAGAAATCTAGCAATAGCATAAAAGAAGGTTTGTCGCCAGTAGTACCAACGAGTTTTTTTTTATGTTGACAATGTCCTTTTAACATATATTTAATGTTAAAGGCTTCGAAATTATTATAATGATTTGTTGTACCAACTTTTCTTTCATATTAAATGGCGTTTAAAAGGTTTCAGTTTTTGGCTACTCGCCTATTCCATCTTAAATAATGATCCTGTTTTGATATTTTTCTCCGGTAGCTCTAGCTGTCTTTAACCGGAAGACGGTACAGAATTGATGAGGACAACACAAGTTAGCTTGTACTTTAAAATAAATATTAAAAACTACTAGCTACAAAATTAGTTTTATAAATTACGAGAGTTTTGGACTAAATTATTGTTTGGATTCATACCAATTGGTACAACTTTAGTCGCATATTATTTAAAGCATTATTCCTATTTGAGTCTTACTGGTTGTAATAGGGGTTTTAAATTTTATGTTTTTTATTTTAATATAAAAAATTGTATTGTAAAATTTGACAATAAGCGGTTATGTTACTAATATGGAGGTTGAATGCGTCCAGCTCTCAATGTTCCCTTTAATCTACATCTACATCAATGAGCCGTCAATATATAAATTGACGAATCGCTTCATGGTTTGAGGCTAAGGGTTTGTCTAGATTAGCTGGACGTTATTGGGGATGGGATGGGGTTTTAGTCGTTGCGTAACACTTTCGACACTTATTATAGAAATTACGAATGAATTTATTATCCCAAGCCATTTTAAGTCAAATTATTTTGTGTGAAAGATCAGTCCCATTGAGGCACTTTAATAGCAGCTACTATAGCTACATGTTTGAAGTTATTTCGTCAAAATTGTTAATCGTTGAAAAAAAGCTACTTGACCGTTGACATGAAAAATTATATTAAATGAAAGCTAAAATCATCAAAACTATTGCTAGTAACAGATATTAACAGCAGCAGCTCTTCATAACGTTGGGAATGAGACTGAGCAGAGGCCGTTTGGCACAGCGTCATAGGCTGCAATTCATTCCTTTAGGTGGGAGGAGGGAAAATGGCTAAATATCACGTTGCGTCCGCTAGTACCGTGAAACGAAAATATTTGGTAGATCGAGCTATCGTATGAAGATTAAATTTCTTTCTCATTGCCAGGCTGTCAAGCTAGCTCCTGCGCGGTTGGCAGTGTCTGTTTGGTTACATTGTTGTAATGTGGAGAAGCCTTCCGATTACGTAGAAGAGGACATGTATAGGATGTGTTAGCTGTCCATCTAACATGCCGCGACCACATTGCAGACATTTTGGCACATTAATCTAGAGGCAGCGGCTTTTGCAGCGTGCAATTTATTGAGTGAATGAATAAAAATTAGTTTATTCTAGATCATATATCAGATACAAGTTCTGCTTCCCCAACAGTTTTCTTTATCTAATTGGCGAATTTCCTTTGTAAAAATGAGATATTCATTACGTCAGCATGGTAAGACCCAGGCCCGGAACCATGAAATGAGCAGCGATCCTAACCCACAGAACACGTTTTGAGAATGTGTTCAACATTTTATATACATAATGTATTTAACGGGTATATACAGAGTGTCCAAAAAGTTCGAACCCCTCCACCCATTAACTATCGATGGAATGCAAATTTTTGAACGCTTTTTGGTATACTTGGGTCAACTAACGTACTTTTTGGTATAATTTGCGGGTATGCCCCAACCCCAAAATAGGGTCAGTGGTGATGGGTGGCCTTTTGATATGTTTATTTTACTCTCATTTGAACGAGTATAAAAACACAAATTAATTGATACCATTAACCAGGCCGACATACAGTTAAGTGCTAAAGCGCCGCTGGCATGAGTGAATCGAATTTACTTTGCAATTTGCTACTCTAATTTGCTCTGTTCACAGCCTCGCTTAGCCTCCTTTATGAACACGGGCGCTTCGGCCTCAGACTTACACGTTCTTATACTATTAAGTTTTATTACACATCTTGAAGCGACATCACAGTTCAAATTTCATTACAATAGGACTGCTCATTCCGCTATTATAGCAAAAAATCACTCTGGGTCTTACCACGAGGACGGCATGAATATTTCATTTTTCTAAGGGAAATTCGATAAAAATTATGTTAGAAGGTATCTTACTAAATATCAAATCTACCAAAATATTGCCAGCTACTATTGTGGTTGTTAAGCTGCACTGCACAAAATAAAGTTAATCCACAGAAGTACCTCTTAGTCAGAAGCTTGGAGTTGCATCGTTATTTAGACTTGTGAGAATCACACAATCCGCATGACGAACCCTTGATCAAGCTGATTTGTGGGAGAAGGAAGATAACTTACAGCATGGAAACCTCACATTGTCCATACCGATGGACTGGCAGTCTGGCACTATACAAAGGAGGCAACGGATTTCGGAAGAAGCAGGCGTGAGGAGTGAGCTTGTCTACCGGAGGAGGCACCCATCAACGAGTGCAAGAAAGCTTCAAGAAACAGGCAACATCTTGGAGTGAGCAGGATAAATTACTGAGGTTTTAGGTTTCAGAAGAGTATGCGCTTGTCAGTTGTATCTCTAAAGTTTTGATCTTTATCAAGAGGAATTGTCTGTGTACTCTATTGGATTGCAAACACTTGTAAGTGCCACTAGAAGGCACTTGTACAATGTTAAAGCAAGTTTTCCCAGTTTTATATATAAATAGATTCAAACTTTTTTCACAGATTTATTAAACACAGTCCGGTAATCAAAAGTACATTTTAATAAAATAAGCAAAAAACGCAATTATTATTAAAATGATCACTATAAAAACTACTACCATCACTATAGGTAGAATCTCATCAGGTGGAGGAGTAATCGGTGACCTTAAAAATAACTCAACCCATTTTGAGTGCTTGATAACACTGATGTAAGTTACTGTTGAGGAATCATCAGCATTACATTGTTCATTAGAACCTTTTGACACAACTCCATAAATAACTTTGTTACAGAACAGAGGCCCTCCAGAATCTCCTTTGCATGGATGTAATCCTTTAAAGTTAACATATAAAAGTGCTTTAGTAGGTACAATTTTAGTATTATTGTTGTCAAATTGTATATATTTGTAGGTATTTAAAGATTGGCTTGGATTGCCAAAACCTCCAGTGGCACAATCAGCAGGGGAACTCCAGGGTGCAGTTGGCAGGGAGAGATATGTTCTCACAGTTGTTGAAGGTAACATAACGATTGCAAGATCATAATTAGGTTTTGGCCATTGTGGATGAAAGTGAAAGCTGACAGCCTTACGCACAACTCCAGACAACAATGTTACCTTGATTTCCTGTACGTGGTCTAAAGGAATACAATGAGCTGCAGTCAAGACAATGTCTTCTCTTATTAGAGCTCCTGTGCAACTAAATTTGTAGCTAGGCCCTGATGGTTGATCTTTGGTGTTGAAATGTGAGTATATCAACACAATGAAGATTAATTTTTTATTGGCCTTTTCAACTATTTTCATGCTTTTAGACTTGACAAGAAGTTAACCTCCAAAACAAACAATCAAACTTCTGAAAAAAACCCAGGTTTCAAGATTTTGATATACTAAGGCTCTGTAACTATTATTCTTCATCCATATATGTATTCATCAACATTATAACAAATTTTATGTTCCTCACTCTTCCATGTATAACAAATCTGAGCTTATGACAGCAGCTACAATGTCCAGCTCAAATTAATTCGGTAAACTTTGAAACTAGAACTAACCTAATGGTTTGCAAAGATTTAATTGATGGTGTTGATACAATTTGGTTTCTTATAAGTGATAACATTAAAACTGTAGTATAAATTGATGTGATTATAGAACTCTATTTTTACTGCATGAGGATAAAATTATTTTAAACACCTCTTTCTAAACAAACATGAACATAATGAGTATGCCAAAGGATAACACATTTGTGTTAAAATTGATATGTCTGAGATTTTTAAATTCGTTTTTGTTTATCAGAAAAAAAACAAAAGCATATGTTAAATGCATTAAGGCTGTCATTGAAAGATATATCAATAAATATCTAAATTTTACACATGCTACTATAACTGCTAAGTAAAACTGTATCTATATAACTTTATAAAACATAACTGATAAAAAACTAATACATAATATAAAACCAATACATCCTATCATTGAAGTCATAACAAAACTAAATAAACTAAGTAATGTAAAAACCAATAATAATAGTAAATTACATACCTAATATAAATTTAGAGTTAGTTCTTGTTATATAAATGATTCCTGAGAATCAGGTCACTGAGTATTTCAATTACCTGGTAATAATTTCTTTGATCGTAGACTTGGGAATTTTGAATTTGGTAAAAATGTCACTTGTAAATTTTGGTAATGTTCCACTTGCCTCAATCATCAGACCAAAAGTTTCAATTCTTTCAAGATTGTATTTTGATTTTTTAAAATTTAAATGTGCTCTCATAAATTTTGAAAGGTTGATTTTGGTTGGATTCAAATCTTATTGGATCTAACATGGTTCCAATCGAATTTTTAATGCAAATTATGTCTATTCTTCTAACATTGTTTAGTTTTATGAAACTATACCAAAGAAGTGAAAGAACTAAATGGGGGATCTTTGTAACACCCTGCATAGAGTGTGGTAAAAGTAAGGTATATATAGGATTGTGTAAAGTATAGGAAGTTGGCCTACCCTCATAGACTCTATGTTTCACTTAGGTTGTCGCTTATGATGCCTGCAGATCTCCAAGATTTCCGTGTGATATAAAAACGAAAAGGCGCATTAATTACTTGCTCACAACGTTGTAACTAAAATTTTTTGTTTATATCCTTATTATTATATATTAGTTTTAAGAAAGGAAATGAGCTTTTGCATCTGTATACCAACTATTGTTTTAAATATTTTGGATTTAAAACTTATGTGGTTTGTCATATTGAAATAAAACTTTTGGATTTACCACAATGCAAAATTAAATATTATTAAATACTGTTTTGCATTGTGGTTAATCCAAAAGTTTTATTTCAATATTGTTTTTAAACTTGTGAATTTTATAAGACAACCAGGCTGACATGTTTTTTCCGCAGCAGCCTGGTTTTTCGCCGCCTAGGCAGACCTAAGCGCTTTTCCGGGAATATGTGAACAAACATTCAGCAGAAATACCGGAAGTCCCCTTTTGGAGGCGGAGCAAGTTTCACTAAAAGAGCCTGATCTACATATGGTGTTATTGATCTACATTCATGGTGATCTATAAACAGCACATTTCATTCGATTTTGTAATAAATATGTATTTTCATGCTAAACATCAATGTACCAAAAACAATGAAAATGCGTTCTGTCCTTTCAAAACAATAGAGAAAAGTTATTTTTCACTACAACAGCAATAAGTAGTTCAAACTCAATTTAAATATGAGCTAAAATTTTAGTAAGAAGGAGCAATATAGTTCAATGTTGTAGTTTTAATCAAAACTAACAGCAAAGTTATTCTTAAGCAAACTGATACATTAGAAATCAAAACTTTTAACATAAACTCAGTTTTTAGTGTTTTATGGGCACTTCTCAACGACCAATAGGAAAAAAGCTTCCTAGATCCTAAACTTTCATAGTTTTAAATGCTACTTTGCTCCCATCACTGACCAATTTCAAACTTTCTTTGAAGGTTACAAAAATGTTTAAACAGAAATTAAATATAGGTTCTAATTTAAAATAATCCATGACAAGGTTAAATGTGAAGAAATACACTAACTCTTTCAAGATTTATTAAAATAAGAAGCTATTAAAACATATATTAAAATAGTTAAAGTTATCAGTGATACAGTATAAAAGGGACTAAACAATAAATTGTGGTGCTCTGGCTCAGGTGTCCTCTTTTCTCTCCCGGACAACCTTCTGTACTTTTCTTTTCATAATTTGACAATACTAGCCGAGACAAACATAAAAAGTACATAATTTACTGTCAAATATATCAAGCATATTGCACTGTGTGTTTGTTTAAAAACTTTATTTCCTTATGCATTTGGGTGCAGGGCTCCATTTTCCATCTTTTTCACAAGTAATAAACTCATTTCCATCTAATGTCAACCCTGAAACACAGTAATTTCTAAAACGATTGTAAGAACAACATCTGGAACATACAATCTAAGAAACTTTTCATAATCAAATATATCAGTCCCTTCTATTCCAAAACAGGTTATATTCCAAGGTAATCAAAACGAGTATCATATCGGATTAATTCATTTTAGATACAGTGGTATAAAATCATCATTACGAGTGAGGATTTAGGAACTAGGGCGCTAGGCCAGGATATGCTATCAAAAAGAAATATAAAGGAGAGCAGGCTAACCTGGATAAAATAGAAACACATAAAAGAACACAGACTGTCAAATTTTCAGCCCTGCTAGGGCCTTTGTTAAGACAAAAAGAAAGGTGCCTCATTATTTATGTGAAGCGTAAGATACTTTCATAAAGGGATGTGATGTACATTTCAATGTTCAATGACCAGTTTTCATGTTATGCATATGTTTGCCTTTGATATTTGTTATGACAGTTAAAAGCAATAGATGTTCTTATCTGTGGTTACTTGTTCTTTGATGCATGTGTTTCATATAATGTATAAAGTGCACAACACTTTTTCTGCATTAGCTTATTAGCAAATTTTTATTTTGTTACAGTGAGTTTTTGTATACCAGCATTTTACTTACCCGGAGGACAGATTAGTTTAAGTTTTTCTTGGTAGAGATATGCATTTCCAATAAACAGCATACCTTCACTCAAAACTGGTTTTCCACAGGAAATTCCTGAAATTAAAACTAAAGCTTATATTTTTTTCTGATAATATAAATTTTATAAGGTTTCTTTGCTTTCTCCAACATTTAGAAAATTCTTAGATACTTTCTTTAAAATTAATAACACAACTTTTCTAAGGAAACAATTATTTCAAATAGGGCAATATAGACAAAATGATAGTTTTATATTTTATAGCACCTTTGTATATTTAAATTTTTGAAATCTTAAAAGCAATCAAATATTTTAAATGGGACTTATATGATTTGTGAAACAAAGATGAATTGAAAGCACTGAATGATCTCAGCTTTCAGTAGTATGGAACTATTTCCCAGGCTTTTGTACAAAACTAAAATCATTAATGTATTCAGTTTGCACAATTTGGTGAATCTCTTAATAATTCAAGATGATATGTTATGAGTTCTGACAAATTCTGACCATCACAATCAGCACAAACACATGTGATAGGCCTCTGTTATAAATAGCTCTATTATACCAACTTAATTGTGACCAGAGTAGAGCTCAAATTGTCAAGAATTATAGTTTTAACTTTGTCCAAAATACACCATAACTTTGTCAACTATTCTACTACTTTGAGTATTTAAAAGGATTTGCTTATTCAAATACCTTTTTCCTAAGTCAATGTTACATATTTTGATAGTTTGTAAGTCAATATTACACATAGTGATCAACCAGGTTAAAAATATATGCACAGATAAATTTTGAGTATGTGGCAGGGGGGACTTACTCAAGCAGCGCCCACGGAAGCGAGACCAGTGTTGGTTGGATTGGCAGCGGAGCGTCATGTCTCCGTAGGGCTGCATGCCTGCCTCACACTGCAGTCGGACCATGCTTCCGTACGTAGTGTTAGACACAAGCACCACTTGCGTCAATGGGGGTTGAGGCGGCAGTCCACAGTCAATTGCTGCCGACAAATAAGGTTGAATTTGTAGACAAAAAATTAAAACATGATTAAATCTTTCGAATATCTGATACAATCTATGCTTTACATCATCAGACTAACATCAACTGTAGACTGTAGTAGTCTGGATTTGATTTCCACCCAATCATGTTTTCCAAGGTGCAATGCTAGACATTCATCCAACCCAATATATTTTGGAAGGAGTGGCAATGAGCCACTTGAGATCATTGGATGAAATAAAAAGAAATATTTTGTCAGGAATTTAGTTGGGTGGAATTATTTTTACGTAAAAAATCTTATAGCTAACCGTTCATAAAAATTACCGCTATTTACTTGATAGAAAGAGACAATAATAAAACGCTCTCAAAATAGAACTACAGTAAATAGTAAAAGTAGAAGTAAATATAAGTAAAAACTGCTAAAAACAACTGTTTATTACTTTCCTTCGAACACAATGAATAGTAATAAACACACAAGAAACAAAGTAAAACAAATCAGCTGTCAGTTTACCAGATGTCTTATAAAAACCATAGATGAAATAATCGGCACAGACACGAAACGATGTCAGGCAACAAAACCCAGCGGGTAAACAGTAGCTACAATCTAGCGGATCAATATTTTAACTGTTTCCGAGAGGTTAGAAAAACTCCCGCTAGGTAGCAGGGGCATCCACAAACGTTATATTTCATAGACTGATCCAGAATTGTATTGATCACAACAGTCTCGTGTGTACTACAGAGGGGCAGAGGTCACATGCGCCGGCAGCAACAGTGTCGGGTGTACTGCTTGTGGCACTCTCGCGTGCGACGCATATGTGTCGTGCATACCTGTCAAAGGGTTAAAGCATCACTCCAAAGAGCAGTTTTTCTCAAATTTTACTTTCTGATCAGTAAGCCAAACAAGTAGTTTATTAGAATTTAAAATTTTAAGTATATGTTGTAAAGGGTATTTCATATGTTGAGCGGAATTTAAAAATATAATAAAACAAATACATAATTATTTAGCAGAAATCAAAAATTTGTATTTTTTAAAATTTGTTAACATCCACTAAGTATGAAAAATGACACTTGGCATATGGCCTCCCATAGTAGCAGTACTTCTAATGATTTGGTCGTTGATTTTTCAACGGCTCGCTCACAAACGTCTGGCTGAACAATTTTCAAAGACTCTTTATTCACACAAACACAGAGTATGGCAATGGCGTCAAAGTACAAAATACACTAAAACGACTATAAAAATATAATTAAAACTTTCAAAAAACATTTAAATTACATTAAAACATGTATGTACCATTTATGTAAAAACATTTAATGTATTAAAAACACGAATGTTGTTGATCACAGTATTGATCCCTTCCTTCAAATCAGGAACCGTTAGGGGACTGCTCTCATACATTTTGGGCCTACAAGAAGAAATCACATGATCTGGCAGGTGATTCCCGGTCACCGTATTATGAGACAACATAGACAGGAAGTTTTCATGCAACAAAGCAACAGTTTAGAAATACCACGTTGCTCGGTAAACTTTTGCTCCATCTTGAAATACATTAAAACAAAAAGCACTTTACAAACATTATGGTAACAATGTGTGATTGGAACAACAAAAGCTCACAACAAACATAAAATCATGATTGCCGACCGTCACTAAAGAAAAATAAAACCGCATTTAAATTCTGTACTTTATATGAAACACTCTTTATTTTATTTTTAAAATTTTATTCTTAAAGGTTCCAGTACCTTTTAGTGATCAGCTTGCTTTGTCTGTGAGATAGACAAATAATTAAATACGCTATTCACCTGTACATGTTGTATTGTTGGTCCAAGTCCCATCACTTTTACACACGGTAAAGCTGACACCGTGCAGTGTGTACCCTTGTCGGCACTGAACCTGCATTCTGTGACCTTCCTGATAAGAGGTTGTAGTCAAGGAGTCGGGAACCACTTAGCCAAACTGTGGACCCTAAAAGTTTTGTTTCATATTTATTTCACAAAATTACTAGGGTTAAAGAAATAGTCTAGGATTAGTGGTAATCACTAATCAACGGTTGCAAGCTACTCAAATAAATAGAGTTGAATGGTAGCAATAAAACTAAAAGCCTAAACCATCCACCAAAAGATAATAGAGGAGAAGTTGACTAACAGCAAAGAAGGTAGCCCATAAACAGAAAACCTAGTGAAACATTTTATTTACCAATGTACAAATAAACATTGTGTTGGTAGTTAAAAAAAAACTATAACAACTCACGAAACAAAAATAATTATACAAGCCACTACAGTAAATATTATCCCAACTATTTACCAATTTACTTTAAAACGAATGAATACCTATTTTGAGTGCAGTGAAGTTGGTTGGTTGAATGTCTATGTGTGCTGTTTTGAAAACTGACGTTCTGATTTTTATACAATTTATAATATTATGATTTCTAACTCAAGTGTGTTTCCCATATTATGAGTGAGTATTTTTTTAATGAGCTGTTTACCTCTAATAACTTTGTTTTTGCAGAAGAGAAGAGAGGTAAGGTACAGAGTTGAGGACGTGAGAGTCTACTGGAGCCCCAGTCAAGTTGTGCAACTTGCTGTCAGCACCGCACTCCTATTCCCTTACTAGTAAGCCGCCTGAGAGCAGGACCTTTCCTTCAGGACAATAGATCTTGTATAGTACTCTCCATTATGGAGCTGTACAAGATCTTACCTCTGGTTTAGCGCAAGAGATGGGTGTGCGAGTGACACAGTTGAGAATGTGAGGGTCTACAGGGGCCTCAGTCAAGTTGTGCCACTTGCCATCAGCACCGCACTCCCACCGCACCTCCTGCTCCTTCACTGGTGAGCCACCTGAGAGCAGAATCATTCCTCCAGGACACTGGATCATGGCCACCTGACAAAAAATTCATATTAAATTTTGAAAGGCAACATTTACTAAATGTAAGGTTTGATTTAGGAAATAGGATACTAGGCCAAGATATGTTATCAAAAGGAAATAAAAACAGGTTTACCTGGATAAAGTAGAAACACACAAGAGAACAGAAATTCTAAAATGTTCAAGACATTATCCTGGTGAGCCTGCTCTCCTTTCAATTCCTTTTTGATTGAAAATGTAAGATTTGTTAGGTCTTCTGGTTTTGTTAAATATGGTATTTCTAAGGAAAGCTTTGGTCACTAATGTACTGTTTGGGCAGAAGGATATTTGAAAACCAAGTCAACACACTACTAAGCATTTTGTTGAGCAGTTGGATTGCGGCAGGTTCGGCCTACATGCTTGAAAGTTTGGTTGGGTTGGATGCTTGGAGTGAAAACCCATCCACGTAAAACTCAAATTCCAGAATGTTGAATGCGTGGAGAATCGATTATTACCTATGTAGTAAGTATAGTAAATTCTCAGCTTTGAGTATAAACTTTTAGAACGGTTATCAGTAGAGTTGTGCGGGTTCCTGGATTTCCGGTATTGGGACGGGATTGAAATAATTTACCGATCCCTTCACCCTAGTACCGAAATTGCAGGACGGAAAGTAAAAACTGGTGGTGGTTTTTGTCATGAGTGTGTACTGTACTTCTGGTGAAGATATGATAAGGAACTATTGGCTGAGCAGTTCTAAGTAAACAACCCCTCTCCCCCTACTTCCTGCTGAGTGCATTTTTAATGGAGGCCGGCAGCCATTGTCAGGTTGGCTAATGATCTCAGACAGAACCAAACATCCATTTTGTACTTATACTAGATCCAATTCTAGCTCGCAACATCGTATTTTTATTGTTCTAAAACCTTTGCAATTTACTGTAATTCAAAACTAGTATAAAACCATTATTTGTCAACTGAATTTCATCATTGAGTAAATGGAGATGAGATAAGGAAATAACAAACACACACTGCACTCTCCTCAAAACCCGACCCCACTATATCACACAGAGAAAATGCTGTGATTGGCTATGTAACCCTGCCCCTATGTGGTTGCCTAGCAACAGCTAATGACGTAGTAGACAGCTGATAAGGGTGCAGCTGTCCCACACTGACACAACACACCTGCCTTCCCCTCCTGCCCACTCACTGCAGCTGCTGTCATCCCTTCTCTGCCTCCTTTTTTCTTTCCTTGTCCTTTCCACCTATCTTCTCTTTCTTTGCCTTCAGCCCTCATCTCTGTGCCAGCTGGACAGTCTGATTCCTTCTCTCTCACTCCTTACATTAGCAGCAACCTCAATGTGATTTGCAATCCTTTTGTGATTCATACTCCTGATTCTCCCCAACTGTTTTTGCAATGTTTGAGGCTAAGTGAGTCAGTGTTATTTATTGTAAATGAGTGAGAAGGAGTGGGCTTTGTAATAGTTGTGATGTACTTTGAGATTTTTAATTTTAAAACTGCACGGTGTTGTGTAGATCATCACACGACACTAGAGCCACAAACAACTGATTGATCATAATATACAAAATAATTTGATTGAAGAAACTCAATTTTAGTTAATATTTCTTTAATATGTCTATTTGCCAACTTTTCCGTTCGAATCCTAGATTTTTGGAAAGTCCCTCTTGTGCCCTTCCCGGACACAAAATTCTGCTCCCGCACAGCTCTAGTTATCAGTATGCTTTAACAGCTGTTCTTCCCTGTATATTTTAGTGAATTTTACAGAATTCACAACATTAGTACGACTGAACACTTACCTTGCCATATGCACTCTGAGGCAGTGTGAGATGATTGGTAGAGATCTCAGGACAGGTGACTCTCTCACAGCTGATTGAAGAACTCCACTCTCCTGTCTCCAGACAGATCAGCTGTGCCGGTCCAATCAGCACAAACCCAATATCACACCTCACATTTGCTTTGCTTCCTGCAACATAATAAATAGTAAATAGTTACCATGTGAGTTTTTGTTGAAAGTAATTTTTACTGTAGACCAAGGACAAATAACTTTAGAAATGTGCTAAATTGTTTGGCAGAGCCAAGGTGTTCATTTATTGAATAATTTATTATAGTAGAACAATCAACCAGATTTAATATCATAAAATCGGATTATTTAATTATTATAATGTTATATAGATTTAAAATTATATTCATTACTATCAACAACATGCTGTATATAATATATAATAGTGATTATATATTTTAATTTATTTGTGCCTTAATTATGAAAAACTGGTTGTAATATTGACGTTGTCATGCATAATTTGTTAATTGACTATAAAGATCTTGAGTTTGAGTTTGACACTATTCATTTGTAACAATTGTACAATGAATGAATAAAGATATTTTGACTTGAATTAGTCATGAAATATTCTAAAATATGGTCAATTTAATAAAAGGTGCAAGTGTTTGGTGCTTCCTTGCAATAGGTATACAATCAAAAGTTCAAAACTAAGCTAGTTGGAACACTTTATTTAGCAATATTTCATTGAATTGTTTGTCACAAGAAAATGGACTGAACCTCTGAGTTAAATAAACCACCAGTGTACAAATTTGAATACAAAACCTAACATACATAAAAAAATGGACATCAATGTCAAAATGGTGACATCATTCTTTGTTTGAACGCTCATTCAGTTCTTCAAAGTTCAAACCTACATGTAAGAATCAGTAAAAATTACTCATTTGAATATTTAATATCTAGATACCGTCTGTTTTCAACAGCCTTAACTTTTATTTACAGAGTGTTCATGCAAGTTAAACGTATAATTTTACCCCAATGCTTAAAAAAAGTAGTTTTTCCAATACTAGTAGGACAAAGTAGTTTTCAAACTAACGTCTGACTACAATAATCTGTACTAAAAAAAAACCCTCTTTAAAAATAGAAACAAAACCATACCCAGAACGAATGTATTCGCTACAGCTGATCCATTCTGGATTTCTGGATAGGACAAGTAATCAGCTGACAATGCACATCACTGGGTGACGGAACCCACCCGTTGTCAGTGCAGATCAAAACTTGACCTGCCTCAACCATCTTGTAGCCTCTGCTGCAACCGAGTTGTACCTTGCTTCCCAACCGATACTTTCCCTCTTGGTAGACACCAGGACCCTCCAGCACAATAGCTTCTGTAACACTAAACAAGCATAGCAGTTTGTAGTAAATTCATTGTACATTTTAAAATTCACTCACACTAAAACTGTGTCAAAGATATAAGAAGCATCTATGCTATTTTTGAAACTGTGTCTTGTACTCTGTTTATATCTTAAACAAATATGTGTGTTGTAAGTAAAAAGAGTACAACAGTTATCTTGTCTTACTCAAAATGAAGAGTTTGAAATAAATCTTATGTTTGTTTTAACAATAGAGTTGTTATTTTAAATTTTTTCATTCAAGTACAAGCCTAAAAAATAGCAGAGTCACAAATGTAATGATTTGATGATAAATATTAAGTTATCAAATACTGCACTAAATATAATTTACTTGCTTGTGTATTGACAAGTTTTTGGAATGCACTTAGGTGGGTCTCCGCTCCAAGAATTGTTTGAAAGGCAAGTAATTGCATCTTTTCCTTCAATTTCATATCCAAACTTGCATTCAAATTCTAATTTGAAGCCGTTATCCAAACTGCCCCACATCATTCCATGTCCAGGTGTACGCACATCAGGGCAATTGCCACCTAAACATTAACAAACAAGCATAAATGCAGATACATTATACCAATGGTTGATTTGTTTATGTTATATAAAATCTAGAAACTGGAAAGTAAAGATTGACTCCCCACCAATCTAAACTAGACTACATCTCATCATCCATCAAAAATACTAATCATATTCACCATTCATCCCATATTTATATTAAAATACTCTCTTAGAGTGGTTGGTGTCTCAAATGAAAATATAACAATATTAAAGACATCAAGGGTCCATTGAAGCAATATTAGTGGATCGATGCAAACTATTATTATTAATGCTTTATTTTTGAGTAATACAAAACTTCTCAGTTTCAGCTTTTACCTTGACAAGAAGGCACCTCTCCACTCCAAGACCCATTTTCCAAACATTGTCTTTCTTGGTTTCCAACCAGTCGATATCCAGGTTGACAAGTGTATACAATTTTGTCCTTGTACAAATAAGATTGGCCGATAATCCAACCGTCACGGAAAAATCCAGGATAACCACAACTTTTTCTAAAATATAAACGACCAATTTCAAATGAGGAACATTTTAAATTAGTTAAAATTTTGACAACAATATAGAGACAATATATTAACATTTTTTTCAACAAAGTATAACATTTAATGAGCCATATTCCTTTCAGTGATCCTTAGAGATGAGTCATTACAGCTCTTGAGGTCTAAACATTACAGTACTCATACTTTTGAAAATCCAAATGTTGGAGTGAGTGACACCATTTTTATTTTGTCACAACTGTAACAAAATGGTGTCAATGTAAATTTTTCATTCAAGTACAAGCCTAAAAAATAGCAGAGTCACAAATGTAATGATTTGATGATAAATATTAAGTTATCAAATACTGCACTAAATATAATTTACTTGCTTGTGTATTGACAAGTTTTGGAATGCACTTAGGTGGGTCTCCGCTCAAGAATTGTTTGAAAGGCAAGTAATTGCATCTTTTCCTTCAATTTCATATCCAAAATTCAAATTCTAATTTGAAGCCGTTATCCAAACTGCCCCACATCATTCCATGTCCAGGTGTACATCAGGGCAATTGCCACCTAAACATTAACAAACAAGCATAAATGCAGATACATTATACCAATGGTTGATTTGTTTATGTTATATAAAATCTAGAAACTGGTAAAGATTGACTTACCAATCTAAACTAGACTACATCTCATCATCCATCAAAAATACTAATCATATTCATATTAAAATACTCTCTTAGAGTGGTTGGTGTCTCAAATGAAAATATAACAATATTAAAGACATCAAGGGTCCATTGAAGCAATATTAGTGGATCGATGCAAACTATTATTATTAATGCTTTATTTTTGAGTAATACAAAACTTCTCAGTTTCAGCTTTTACCTTGACAAGAAGGCACCTCTCCACTCCAAGACCCATTTTCCAAACATTGTCTTTCTTGGTTTCCAACCAGTCGATATCCAGGTTGACAAGTGTATACAATTTTGTCCTTGTACAAATAAGATTGGCCGATAATCCAACCGTACGGAAAAAATCCAGGATAACCACAACTTTTTTCTAAAATATAAACAACCAATTTCAAATGAGGAACATTTTAAATTAGTTAAAATTTTGACAACAATATAGAGACAATATATTAACATTTTTTTCAACAAAGTATAACATTTAATGAGCCATATTCCTTTCAGTGATCCTTAGAGATGAGTCATTACAGCTCTTGAGGTCTAAAGTCCATTTCATGGGAACATTAGTGGACGTTTTGTCATTTGGACACGTACAGACAGTTATTTGTGTACATTGTGTAATGTAGACAAGAATGGTAATGGACTTGATATGCAGTGGACATTAGGACAAATTTACATCTTGTTTGGAACGTAACAGCCTGGAACATCAACACCATGAGAGGCCCAGGCCTAGCCTCTCACTAAACTAACCACTAAACCTAACAGACTGAATGCTCTTGGCGTTCATAACTGCACAAAAGCTGGCAAGGTAAGGCAGTTACACACTTTTCTGCCAGGATTGCTGTCAAAGTGTCAATAAAGTTATGACTCACCTGCCAGGGCTCCAACCTGAAAGTAGCTCAACTGAATACCTGAATGTACTGCCGGCTGTGAATTGTCTGCAGAGTGCAAAGGGTTAAATTTAAATATGTTAATAATAAATCTTGAGCCAATCAACAAATCAATAGCCGTTTTTAAGAAATCATTAAGCGGAATAAGGTAAGGGGAACTCATTCTAATTAGTGTAAGTATTTTTCTCTTGACTAAGAGATAATGGTGAAGTGAGGTACGGTAATCAATAAGAGTGAGATTACAACTCACTTGCACAGGTCGGAGGTTTGCCCTCCCAGTCTCCTTGAAGATGACACTTCCTCTGCATTGTAAGCTGTTCATAAGATGTGTAGGGTGAGACAAAGCTGTAACCTGGTTCACACGAATAAGTTGCAAGGTTCCTAGATTCTGAGACATCTACTGTAGCAAAAGGAGGAGCCGAGAGATTCTCACACCCTTGACACAGTTGTGATGGTATAACCTGTAGATTTTTAATTAGTTTATAATGTACAGCCAGATTATGGACATTTGTTTTTTTCTAGTACTTTGTTAGACTTAGAGCTAGCATCTATTCAAGTCTTAGAGTCTGAATGAACAAAATTTGACCATTATTTGAATCTGGACTGGATTTCAATGTTCAAACCATAAAGAAACAATAAAATAAAAGCTAGTTGATTATTGGATGAGCAAATGCAATGAGTGAATCCTTATAGAATAAAAAGGTTGTTTGTTTGTGTGTGTGTGTCTGTCGTGAATGAACGTGATAACTTGGGCAAAAATTAATAGAAGTATTTGAAACTGCATTTATATTTAGGACCCAATCAATCATTGCAGACTCATCAAATAACTTGTTTTCTCATTTCAGCTGTAGCAGACAAACAATATAAATTAAGTCAAAAAGGCTTAAGCAGGCAGGCGTCATTACTAACTAAAGCTTCCAGTATTGAGCCGTGTCAATTGGCTATTTATAACTTCTACTGCACCATTTTCCAATGGAGAATCCTTTAGTGGGAATTAAAGACTTAGTCCAGGATGCTCCATTATGGAAAATGATGCAGTAGAAATTATTAATTCATGTCTAAAACTTTGATGGAGCTCTTCTAGTATGTTTAGTACAAAATAGAGAAATTTAAAAGCCCAATTAAGACTCTCTATTTTGACTTTTGCTTGCTTTGGAACTTATAAACTCATATTTTAATATATTATAGTATAAAGAATAACCTGAACTTTTCCTTGAATCCCGGACCTAAATTGACCCCAACTTATGCTGTTGCCTTCTTCTTGTGCTTGACAAAGAGTGGCAAGTTGGTGAATTTTGTCCTTTCCCAAGTTCAAGTCCCAAACATTGACTTGGTTCATATATCCTACAAAAGACTCTGCAGCATTGAATCCTCCTCCGACCTTGTCTTGGTCTTGACCCAACACAAGAACTCCTCTCCCTTAAAAACAAAATGAAATTTCAACTATTTAACAGCTGTGTGGATGGTTTTCTCAGAGAAAACAAAATTGCTCGGTGAAGGGTTAAAAACATAAACATAGAATTTAGTTGATAAATTGCACTATAACTGTAATTGGGATTTATACTAATGGCACTCTACTATAACACTGTATTAATATAACAAACAAATTAATTATAAACTTATAGAAGCAACTTATTAAGTAACTCATATACTGCTAAGTTAAAAATTGATTAATTGAAATCTACAAACCTAAGATTTGAGTATTGTTAGCAAGTCCTACTCCTCCGTCTTTGAGAGTTCCATCCTTGTAGATAGTCCAACGCCCACCAGTCGAGGCACTCGACACAAACATGGTGCCACTGACCGTCGTTGGCAGTAACATCAGTCACAACTCTCTCTCCATTCACATAGAACACAAACCTACACAGCGGAATCACAGTGATGTCTTAGGTTTGACACCATTTTCTTTGTAACATAATAATTTGGTGTATTATTCACGATAACCACTCATTGCTCTACGCTTACTAGCAATAATAATAATGTATACAGTTATTATGTACAGATTTAAAATAAAAGTTCAGAAGATATCAAAACAGTTTGTTTTTTAATTGCTTCTTCTGGAATTTTATTTTAAATCTTAATATAATGATTTGATATAATCTTTTCCCACCATTTTGATAAAAGACGAACCTATACAATTACTAATCAACACTGCAACTTACTGTTTAAGTTTTAAACCAGACAAAAGAGAGCACTTGAGGAGTGGTAAAAGCAAAGTAGGCTTAACAAAAATAAAATAAAAACAAAGCAAATATATAGAAGCAGTTTTGCCAACCATAAAGTCAAAAATAAATACAAATGAATTTTTTTGAACGCTTGTTTTAACTCTTTTGAGTGCACTCTTTTAGACTGGACTAAGACCCTAATAGGGCTGAAAGTTTGACAGTTTGTGTTCTCTCAAGTGTTTCTACTTTATCCTAGTGAGCTTGCTTTTCATTGTATTCCTTTTTGAGAGCATTACCTGGCCTAGTGCCCTATTTCCTAAATCTAAGTTTTGAAAAAGTAATCAAAATTCATTGAATGCTTAATGGACAGTAAAATATTAAACTACTTAACATTTTCTGTCAAAATGACTAATTAAGAAAAACTCTATCTCTGTAAACAAAATGTTTAATTTTAAACAAAAACCACAATTTAGTATGATGGACTATCCTCAGGACTTATTAACATCTCTTACTCCTAGACATGAAGAATTTAAAAAAGAACTCCAAAATTGATACAAGCTTAACAATGCTTATATATTAAATTATTTACCCGTTATAATCTGTTAATGTCAATGAATTATCATGGAGCCTTGTAGCATACGAGAATATTGTTCCGTAGTTGAACTGGTCCTGGGTACGAATCCATAAACATACAGTTACCTGTAAAGAAAAAAGAAGTTTTACTTATATAAAAAAGGGTAAAGGTAAAAAGAGTTATTAAAGTTCCCAGAAAATTCTACATTAAAAATAAATAAATAATCACCTCATTTGTTGCTGAATAAGGCCCTTTCACTTTGACGTAACTAGATGTTCCAGAAGTAGAAAAGAAAACAGTATAGTTTGATGGCATACCTAGAACACATAACGTTTATTCTTTAACAATAATAATACATGTATTGTTAGAAACAAATCATTGAACTGATAGAAAAAACAAATCTTTAATTAGAAAACTTGAGCCATAGTATTGGACTGAATTTAGAGAAAACAAAACCAATACTTAAAATAATTTAAATTGAGAGGCCTTTCAATAGCAAGGCTATCATCGTCGGGCAACACAAATTAAAGGTTATTTATTTTGACAAAAACATGTTTTTGTTATTATTTTTAGTTAATAATAAAATTATTTTAAGTATTGGTTTTTGTTTTCTTTTGATGACTTTGAAATCTTTAATTAACAACTGAACTGGTAAATTTCATAATAATTTTAAGAAATACTCTTATTAATTTTATAAAGATTTTGGTGTCAGTATTTGTGTAATTTAGTTTGATAAAAGCAATTGTCTACATCCTTGAGTGTGATGAGTGTTTTTGATGGATGATCTAGTAAATGATTTCATGATTTCATACCCATAGGCATTTTTCGCCCAAGTAATCACTTTCTAAATAATGAAGGTTTTCTTGTAAGATAACTCCCTAACATATAACTACTTAAGCCGACTTACTAGTTTCACAGTGTTTGCCGCCGTAGCCAGGCTTGCAGACACACTGGAGAGCAGACAGAGGCAGGTCTGACCTTGTGACACAGGTGCCATTGTTGAGGCACGGGGAGGACAAACAAGGATCGTCCACCACTTCACAGTGTCTGCCTGAATAGCCAGCCTCACAGTCACACCTAGCACACCAGATATAAGTAGTATCTCACATGATATACAGACTCCTGACATCAATATACGTCTGGTAGCACCCAGGGGAAAATAAGCTAAGCAATAGCTCTGCCATTTATTCTACAAAGTGAAGGAAGAAACACATGTTTCTAGCATTAGTGATATCACATTTCTAGAGTTAGTGATATTACTCTTACTTCTATGTCCTAGTGATAAAGTGTAAAAAATATGGTTTTTAATTTCAAACATAAATTGTAAAACTGTGAAGAACTAACTATTCAAGAAAATAAAGAAACTCTTATAATATTCTTATTCTCACTTATGTTACCAGTAAGATGGATGCGTATTGTTTGCCTGGGAGGTGAGGTAGCAAGCTCCATTGTGCTGGCAGAGGGAAGTGTTGAGGCAGGGGTCAAGCTCACAGTGTTTACCATAGTAGCCAACCCGACACACACACGTGTATCCGGCCGGTTGATCGACACAAGTGCTGCCCTCTCCACACGGCTCTGCTAGACACTCGTCCATGTCTTGCTCACATGACTCACCTGCATGGCGTTCGTATTGTTAGGGGTGTGTAGAAGTAATAATTAAAACTAGTTTAAGACTTAAGTGTTTTAAAATTTACCTCAGTCATGCAAAATGTAAATTTTTGATACTTATGACTTACACTAGTGAATTTAATGGGTTTTCGATGTAACACTCTCTTAAAAAGTACAAATTTTTATTTTAACAAATGGTGGAATATTACATATTCAAGACTTTTCAGTGAATAGTTTAAAGTGTTTTCTGCGTATGAAGACGCCATCGACAGGGTTTAGCAGAAGGGTCTAGTTTTGAAAGGAACCAGTACTTATGAAAATGTACAGTTTGCTTTGCTGGGGATTTTAACATTGCTGTTTTAAATGCTAACAACAGCATTGATTTTAATATATTTCACAACCAAATATATTTTGATAGTTTGAATTCAGTTTGGTTAATACTGTTTTATTACTTTTAACAGTTTTTTTGCTACAACTATTAAAGCTAAATCCAAACTTCTGTTTAAAAGCAGACAAACAAGATGAGGTTATGTTATTTGTTGTCACAGCTACAGTGAGGTTTGCTTGTCACCGACTGTACTAAGTGGATAGGAAAGGGAAGAGTGATCTAGAGTTGAGCTTCATGCTAGTTGGCGCTAACTGTATACACTTTAAAGCTTATATAAATTTCAAAAATGTGTGTAGATCTCAAAATTGACTTTAAAATAACTCAAATAAGATAATTGAAGGGACTTTTATATTCATTCCAAGTTTTTCTCTGGGCCCCTGACCCTTAAGGGTTTCTGACACCCCTGGTCAGCAAACCCTTCTGACTGCCTAGTTCTCCATGGCCGTTGCCTGAAGAACTTGACATAAAAGCCAGAGCAATAAGGTAGTTAGACCACTACTTGAATTGAAAATTAAAACACTTGCCTTGAAAACCGGAGGGACAGAGGCAGAGGAAAGACCCAGCTAAATCTGAACATTCCCCTCCATTCTGACACGGACTGGAGACACACTCATCAAGGTCAATCTGTAACGTAATACTATTTTTCATTTGTGTAAATGCCAGGACACTAAATCAAATGGTAAATGCTGTCTATTTTAACCAAATTTCAACACAGAAATATTAGTTCTACCCGGAGAGCGATCCTACCTCACAGTGTGCACCCGAGAAGCCAGTGGGACACGTGCAAGAATATCCAGAGAGAGTGTCTTGACAAGAGCCTCCGTGCAAGCAAGGCTGCGACTGGCAAGTGCTCCTCCTGAACTCACAGTGAGGACCTGCACATAAGAGAAAAGACTTATAAGAGGTTTAATATATATAGACAAAATAGTTCCTGGCTTTCAAACTTAATATGTAGAAATGTTTTAAAATATTAGCGTTTTAGCAAGAAGGAGGCCAAAGCTCGTAAATATAAAGTGTTGTGTTAATATTTTTAATAACAGATGTTTGGTTTGATGTGATTTAGTTTGTTGTTGTTTGGGTAAATAAAACATTGTTCAACCAACTTCACTAGATTATTAATTAAATTATAATTTGAATCTAAAACATGGTGGCAGCGTAAGGATATATATAGAACCATGAAGAAAAGTCAAAGAAGGAAAACAAACAAGATGATTTTAAAGATGAGGGTGAAGCAATATCTGAAGGAAGTATCGCTACAAGACCAGTAAGTTTTAGTAGTACTCCCATGCAAATGGTCAATTTGAATTTGCAGACCCCTGAGACATTCTCGTTTGTACCAAATGAGTGGAACACTTGGAGAAATCGTTTTCAGAGGTACAGAAGGGGCTGTGGACTAGATAACACACCAGATACTCGTCAGATAGATGTATTGTTGTTTACAATGGGGAGTAGGGTGAGGACATTTTTGATTCTTTTTCTCCACAACCTACGACTTTAGAGGAGGCTCTCAAATCATTTGATGATTATTTCATTTGGGAGAAATATATATGAGCTGCTGGTCTGGCCATTGGAATGGTGTTCTGAAATTATTGGTGTCGGCATGACCGATTCTTCCATTAGTGACAGACTACAACTAGATTCTCAACTTACTTTAGGTAAGGCAACAACCTTGCTACGACAAAGAGCTAAAACGTCAGAAAGAAGAATTAAATAAAGAACCAAGTGTTTTAGCTTGACAGAAGGCACGCTACAAAAGGTAATAGAACACCACTTCGAAAGAACCATGATAAAAGGGATAAATGTCTAAAATGTGGCCATGAATGGCATGAGAGCGCGGAATGTCCAGCTCGAAAGCCAAGTGTGATGCATGTTCGAAAATGGACACTTCAGTCGTTGCTGTTTATCTAAAAGAAATAATATAAGGCAAGTTGCTCAAACCGGGCCTGATGATGATCATGAGGAATCACTGGATGTACCAGAAATTTACATTGAAAATGTTCAGAGAGGTGATAAAGGATGGACGCAAGAACTGCAAGTGAGGATTTGGGATGCACAACATTTAAACTTGCAGTTGGACGTTATGATACCTGTCAGACTTACGTTAAGAACTTACCTTTAAAAGTGTAAACTAAATATCTTTAGTGCTAAAAAGAAGGAGCGTATCAGCATACTTGGCACCTTGAAGCTAAAACACACATAAGGATGGTAGTATTGAAGAAATGGCCTATTTGTCAGAGGACGTGATGTCCCACTTTTGAGCCGAAGAGCATGTGAAAACTTGAATCTGGTAAAGAGAATATTTACTGTAAACTCAAAAATAACTGGTGTTCGGAGTTCTCAGATCTCTTTCGAGGTTTAGGAAATATGGAAGGGAATATAAAATTGAAATGAAGGAGAATGCTGTTCCTTATGCAATATCAGCTCCACGGGCCATACCCTTACCGTTGAAGTCAAAGGTGAAGGTGGAGCTGGATGCAATGCTCAACAAAGGTGTGATTGTTCCTGTAGAACATGCAACCGAATGGTGTGCACAGGTAATTGTGAAAAGAAGGGAGGTGGTGTTAGGATTTGTGTAGACCTGTCAAAGTTGAACAAAAGTGTTAAGCGTCAGTTTCACCCAATCCCTAAGATCGAAATTTCTCTTGGCGAGATGCCTGGTGCTACTTACTTTAAAATTGACGCTAATTCTGGTTTTGGCAGCTTAATCTAGCGAAGGAGTCACAAGATTATACTACATTTATCACTCCTTTTGGCAGATATAAGTTTTGTAAACTTCCTTTTGGAATTACCTCGGCACCAGAAGAATTTCAAAGGAGAATGTCTAAGGTCCTTGAAGGTACGAAGAACTGCATTGTCCACATGGACGACTGCCTGATATGGGGGCGCACTAAAGAAGAACATGATAGCTGTCTTCAAGCTGTTTTGGAGAGGATACGATCAGCTGGGATCACTCTTAACAAGGAAAAGTGTGAATTCTTTAAAGAAAGTGTTACTTTTTTGGGATTTTCGCTGTCCAAAGATGGAGTTCGGCCTGATCATAACAAAGTCAAAGCAATTGCAGAGATGAAAGCACCAAAGAACAAAACTGAGGTACAAAGGTTTATGGGAATGGTCACGTTTTTGGCAAAATTCATTCCAAAAAGGAGCGAAATTCTTGAACCAATTACGTCTTTGTTGAAAACTGAGAATGAATTTGTTTGGGGGCCTAATCAAGAAAAAGCGTTTAATAAAATAAAGGCAATCTTGACTTCTGGTCCATGTTTAGCTACATTTAATGTGGAAAACCCTTCTATTTTATCATGTGATGCATCGAAAGAAGGTTTGGGAGCTGTGTTACTGCAATCTGATGGAAAAGATAAAAACCTGTCATACATATCTCGGACACTTACTAGCAAAAAGAACTACAGTAACATCGAACGAGAAGCTCTTGCATGTACTTGGGCAAGTGATCGCTTGGAAATGCTTTCTCATGGGTAAACAGTATACAATCGAGACTGATCATAAACCACTCTTATCGATCTTTATGACAAAGAATTTAGACGAGCTCTCACCAAGGTTGCAGCGGTTTCGACTGCGCATGATGAGATACGACTTTCACATGATCTGGACACCTGGAAAACACGGTAGTTGCAGATATGCTTTCAAGGAGTCCTATTCTGCTAGAAGGTGATGGTGAATTGGCTGATGAAGTTGAAGCTTTCATACATGATATTAGTCTTGCAAATATCAACACTACGGACGAGAACATAACTCAAGTAATAAACTCTCAAATGAAGGATCCAGTTTGTCAGCGTTTGAAAATGCTCATTTCAGGAGAATGGCCAGATAAGCATGGTCTTCCATCTGAAATTGCAAAGTATTTCAGTGTTAAGGATGAACTGAGTTGTGTAGAAGGACTATTACTTGAGGAAATCGTATGGTCATTCCTTTAGAGCTACGATCTGAGATGTTGGAAAGACTTCATAGTGGTCACATGGGAATAACAAAAGCGCGAGGGAACTATGTGGTGGGGAATCTCTAGCGAAATCGAAGGAAAGGTCAAGTCATGCCCTATATGCATTCAACATGCTACCAATCACAGTGAACCTTTGATTCCCAGAGAGCTGCCGGACTACCCTTGGCAAAACGTGTCCATGGATTTGTTTAAACAGGAGAATAAATGGTATATTGTCATTATAGATCAATACTCCAGATTTTTGAAGTAGAAGAACTTCAGAGGATGAGGACATCTGATGTGATTCATGTATGCAAAACAGTTTTGCTCGTTACGGAATCCCTCAACGTGTGTTTGGACAGTGGAACTCAGTTTAACCACCTAGAATCTAGCGAGTTCAGACGATTTGGGAAGAATGGGGATTCAAAACGTTTCAAAGTAGTCCTCAATACCACCAAGCCAATGGTGCATCAGAAGCAGCCGTGAAAATTGCTAAGGGAATACTTAAAAGAAATAAGACCAACTTTGAACTCGCCCTCCTGTCGTATAGAACCACACCTCTAGGAACAGGATCCAGCCCATCTGAACTTATGTTCAAAAGACACTGAGAAGATCTCCCATCTTGAAGGGGATGTTGAGATAATATTTTTTAATAACAGAAGTTTTGGTTTGATGTGATTTAGTTTGTTGGTGGTTTGGGTAAATAAGAAACATTGTTCAACCAACTTCACTAGATTGATAATTAAATTATAATTTGAATTTAAAACATAAAGAATATCATATTACACCAACCATATTTTCTGAAGAGACAATTAGAATTTTACTCTCACTGGGAATATCTTGAAGGCACCGATCCTATGAAACCTATAATGCCAGAAGGCAATAAAAGAAAGATTTTTCATCCCATTTTTTAGAACAAATTGCTTATGTTTATCTAGGGGAAATCAGGTGAAATCAATTTTTAAGGTTTTGAGTTTACAGTCCATGAATTTAGGATTGTTGTTATTGGCTTAATTTAAATTTCACCATCAAATAGTGTAATTTAAGTTTTATTTGCTTAAAAATAGTCCTTTTACGGCACAAAACATACAGAATATAAGGTTTTACCTTTTTATATAGAAACTTACAATTGATTCAAAAGATTTTCATATGGAATCACTGTGGAGGGTACCCTCTACAAAACAAATCAAGCGGCGTTCAAAGTTATCGCGTGTACAAACATATAAGAAAAAAGTCTCCGCGTCCGAATTGTGTAGCCTCCTCCGCCCCTGCGTGAAAGTGGGTTAAAAATAGTAGTCATTCAAAGATAATGTTTTACCCATAAGTTTGTGGCTTTACCATAAATATTAATGTACAAGTCTACCTGTATAATAGAATATCACCTATTAACCATTAAAACATCTCTTGTTCACTGGAACAGACCGTTTTAAAAGTAATAATTTATATTATATATATTATAATATAAATATATATTATATTAGGCCTATTATAGTAATAATTTAATTATTATTTTTGTCGGGCCTATTTCACTTTGACATTCAGAGCACTGGGCAGAAATTAATGTAAGCTGTCAACTTTGAGCTTATTCTTTTTACTAGCCTAGGTTTCCTAAGATACAGTAAAGAGTATATAGCTGTCTTATTTCATAACAAACTCAACTAATAACAGCTTTGTATGGCTTTAAAACCTATTAAATGCTTAAAGCGTTGTGTTTTTTAGCTGAGAAGAGGCGTAGCTCTGTAAATATAAGGAGCCTATCCATATTAACCGGCATATTTCCTGAGAAAGACAATTAAATTTGACCCTCACTTGGTTCCTTCAAAACTTAAATCAAATGTATAATAGTTAAAGCTATAAATGTATAAAGTGGCAAAGAAAAGTTTTCATGTAATTTTTGAATTAAATATGTTTTTCTCAGCAGATACCAAAGATTCCATAGATTTAAGGATACTAAGATTGTTGGAAAATTTAATTTTACATCGAAATAGTGTATTTAAAGGCCTTATGTACTTCAAAATAATGCTTTTACAGCTCAAAGATATGCTCGCCAGACCAGGGATTTTAAGATTTTTTTTTGGATTTTTGCTTTTTTATATAGAAGTTTAAGTTTAAAAATATTTTTTATATTGGACCACAGGCATTAACCTCTACAAAACAAAACAAACAGCTTTAAAAGCGGTAGCAGCGTTAAAAGTTATCGTGTACAAACATACAAGAAAAAAGTCTCAAGTGGGAATTTAGTGTAACCTCCTCCTTAATTAGGAAGTAGGTTAAAAATAAAATAAAAACAAAGCAAATATATAAACAGTTTGCCAACCATGAAGTCAGAAATAAATACAAATGAACTTTTTTTTGTTAAGCCTACTTAGTTTTAACTTTTTTGAGTGCACTCTTTTAGAGGAACAGACCGTCTTTTTCTATTTAGTATTTGATTTGACTCTTCTTCTGCCGTGGAAACTATTTCTTCACATCCAGTTTGCAAGTCAAACAAGCATTTCCCAGTTGCATTGTCACACATCTCACTTAAGCTGGTTTGTATTGAGGATTTTACCTTAAAGAAATAATCATCAACATAATGAATTATGTATGTACAGTACCGCCAAAATAAACCGTACTGAAAGTGTTAGATTTTATTTGCATGAGGTTACTTACAAATACTTACAAAATATATAAACTTACAAAATGACGCAAAATCCATTAGGTTGGGGTTAGAATATGTTCAATATGTCCTACGGCCATTACTGGGCAACATTCATATCGTTCTTGAAGGTATATTGGGTAATTTTTGTAAAGAGAGGTTGTGCCATGTTCCTCACACATAGATGTATTTTCTCTTTAAGTTGGAAGATCGTAGTTGGTGGATCCTCGCGGAAAATCCTCTCCTTTAACATTCCCTAGACTTATGCATCAGGTGATGTTAGATCCAGCGAGTGGACTGGGTAAGGAAAGGTTGTTCTAAGAAAGATGAGGCGGTTGCCAAACGCTTCTTGAAGAAAAACAATATTGTTTATGGCAGTATGGCTGGTTGCGCCATCATGATGGAACCATTGTGAACGTAAATTCAGGTTCCGAGCACGACAAAATCTTCTAAGGCCTCTCAGAAACCTATCAAGAATAGTCTCATATCTTTCCTGATTCACAGTAAGAGGATTTCCATTATTGTCTTCAACAAAGTATGGTCCAATAATATGATTATTCTCACATTAAAAGAACTGTTGATACATTTCTTATGTGTTGAAACTTTTGGATATATTTCTACTGTTTCTACTTAAGTTATTTATACATTTTCAACAGACTTCTATTGCACATGGATTTTCTACTAAAATAATAACTTCCTAAATCGCTAGTCACTACGTACTACATGCAATGGAAAAAAGGCCAATTAATCTAACAATTACCTAAGACAATATCATTTGATTCTACCATTTACTTGAATCTATTCTTGTTTTACATGAAAAAAAGACAGCAGAATTCAGCTTACCAGGTTTAAAAAAGTTTCCTCTTTGCAGAGATAAGATTCTGTTGGACTCAATGCAACGGTTCCTATTTGAATGATAGAATTAGGCTCCTGTGTTTCTGAAACCATTCAAACTGTTAAATATATTGAGGATTAAAAAAAAGAAGTGAAAATGCTGATCACCCTGACCTAACTAACGACAGTAACAAATACCGGTAGCACATTAAAATTTGTCTTGTCACATTGTCTAATCTAATTTGTCTATATAAATATAAGACTTATGGTATATTGCAATGACTCCATCAGTTTACTTTTTGGTTATTTGATGTTTATATACTTTGCAAAGACCGAAACTGGCGTCAAAAAACTCCTGTCTGTTTCTAACGTTTTTAAGGCATCTTGGACCGCTTATAACTCAAAATCGGCTGAAGCTATGGCAATGAAACTTTGTTTAAGAGTTAAACCCATTACGCAGTGTGTCTTTAGCTATATTTTGTATCCATACAACATCCACAAAATAAATGACGGGAAACCAAAGTGTGCACCAAAGACGTCCGCAAAATAAAGGGCCAGCGACAAAAGGTTTTAAATACAGCTAGGAAACTTTAAGCCCATTTTCAAAATGAAGGAACAGGTGTAAGGGTTAGTAGTTCGATACCAGTACCTGAGCAACAGCCTGCATTTGTCTTGAGGATTTTACCTTAAAGAAATAATCATCAACATAATGAATTATGTATGTACAGTACCCGCCAAAATAAACCATACTGAAAGTGTTAGATTTTATTTGCATGAGGTTACTACATATAAACTTACAAAATGACGCAAAATCCATTAGGTTGGGGTTAGAATATTTTCAATATGTCCTACAGCCATTACTGGGCAACATTCTAATCGTTCTTGAAGGTATATTGGGTAATTTTTGTAAAGAGAGGTTGTGCCATGTTCCTCACACATAGATGTATTTTCTTAAGTTGGACGATCGGAGTTGGTGGATCCTCACTGAAAATCCTTCCTTCATTCCCTAGACTTATGCATCAGGTGATGTTAGATCCAGCGAGTGGACTGGGTAAGGAAAGGTTGTTCTAAGAGAGATGAGGCAGTTGCTAATCGCCTTGAAGAAAACAATATTGTTTATGGCAGTATGGCTGGGTTGCGCCATCATGATGGAACCATTGTGACTGTAAATTCAGGTTCCGAGCACAACAAAATCTTCTAAGGCCTCTCAGAAACCTATCAAGAATAGTCTCATATCTTTCCTGATTCACAGTAAGAGGATTTCCATTATTGTCTTCAACAAAGTATGGTCCAATAATATGATTATTCTCACATGACAAGAACTGTTGATACATTTCTTATGTGTTGAAACTTTTGGATATATTTCTACTGTTTCTACTTAAGTTATTTATACAACCTTTTCGTTCAACAGACTTCTATTGCACATGGATTTTACTTTTCATTGACTAAATAAATATTATAAATCTTCTAAATCTAAGAATATTAACTGTAGTCACTACAGTACTACATGCAATGGAAAAAAGGCCAATTAATCTAACAATTACCTAAGACAATATCATTTGATTCTACCATTTACTTGAATCTATTCTTGTTTTACATGAAAAAAAGACAGCAGAATTCAGCTTACCAGGTTTAAAAAAGTTTCCTCTTTGCAGAGATAAGATTCTGTTGGACTCAATGCAACGGTTCCTATTTGAATGATAGAATTAGCTCCTGTGTTTCTGGAAACCATTCAAACTGTTAAATATATTGAGGATATAAAAAAAAGTGAAAATGCTGGTCACCCTGACCTAACTAACGACAGTAACAAATACCGGTAGCACATTAAAATTTGTCTTGTCACATTGTCTAATCTAATTTGGCTAACTTTCAATCTATATAAATAAAATAAGACTTATGTCGTATATTGCAATGACTCCATCAGTTTACTTTTTGGTTATTTGATGTTTATATACTTTGCAAAGACCGAAACTGGCCAAAAAACTCCCTGTCTGTTTCTAACGCTTTTAAGGCATCCTTGGACCGCTTATAACTCAAAATCGGCTGAAGCTATGGCAATGAAACTTTGTTTAAGAGTTAAACCCATTACGCATATCTTTAGCTATATACTTGTATCCATACAACATCCACAAAATAAATGACGGAAACCAAAGGTACCCAAAGACGCATAAAGGGCTAAATGGCCAGCAAAAGGTTTTAAATACAGCTAGGAAACTTTTAAGCCCATTTCAAAATGAAGGAACAGGTGTAAGGGTTAGTAGTTCGATACCAGTACCCGAGCAACAGCCTGCATGCGCGAAAAGACTATAATATTTTGTCATGAGGCTTATAATATTTTATCCGGTGGTGAAGGACGGTACCTACACAGCTAGCATTGAAATAAAAATGGGCACCTTGACATAAAGTTAAACCCTGACATACAAAAATTCAATGGCTGTAAAATTAAACCTTCTTGTTCTCTCCGACAGTTTGGGTTTAGGTTGACAGGGCAGCCACTTGGACCAACTGGCTTGGCTGTTTAACTCAGACAGTACAAGTTGACAGTGGGTCCGATTTATTCAGACTTAACTCAGAGGAGACAAACTTGACCCAAGTGTTTCGGTTAGCACTGTACTTAATAGGATGCCAGGTTGTATTTCTGGTACAAGTAAGATTTATGTTACTCAGGTCACCGCTATATGCCCATGGTAAGGTCATGCGGAAGGTGGGGACAACTACCAACTGGAGTGAAATCGGTCAGAGTGAACTTTGGCGAGTAAAACTGGTTAGCTCAGTAAGAGCAACTTGTACTGTGTCAACCCAGCTTTACAAAAAGTAATAATAATAAAATATTTGCTGTAGACAGTACAAAGTATTGCGTAGCAAAATACAAATTACAATAAAATGAATACAAAATTGTCTGTTAGTCTCTTTGAAAGTTGGTCTTTGCTTACTTTTTTTTTGTATCATCGCGGACAAAACCTAAGACTAGTATCACTGACCGAGATCTAAGTTTCAATATGCAATTCTTATCAACCACACTATTAATAAGTAGCTAATTCTCCAGCTACAGTATTCTTTCTAATATTTAAGACTGTTGCGGAAGACTGTTTTGTGTGTGTGTATGTCTGTGTGAGGTTTTTTGACGCGGAAGATCTCTACAATCTTCAAAGACATCTAAGTCTACTGCTAACCTTAAGCTATAAAAAACACATTTAACGTCTGACAATGTATTTATTTCGCTCAAAATAGGCTTTTGCCAATTTATGTACAACTCATTACAGTAAAAAAGGTTTCTAATTTTAATAAAATTCCTCCATACCAATGAACACTCTCTCATGCTTTGTCCAGCTTTAACGAATCGGCACACAATTTAACTGTGGCCACACTAAAACACAAGTTCATACAATACAGATCACATCAACAATCAGCTGTAACGTAACTCACTGCTGTTTTGGCATTTGGCGACAGTGCAGTAGCAGGGTGACTCGCCGCGCGCAGTAGATAGCCTGACATTATCGATCCACTCCCTGCTCCAGTCTGCGATGGTGTATCCTGACAAATCCCAATGCATTGATTGGCAAACTGTGAACCTGGTTGCGCTCTTCGAAATTCGTATTCAATTGACGTTAGTGCAATCATATTGTCACAAATATTGTTTAAATTACTAGCTTTAATGTTGATGTTAAAAATACTGTAGTAACAAAAAAATATCTATGTTTTTCGTATATTTAAATTTCATTTTTACTGAGGGGTGAACCGACCATCTTCAACTGCCGAAGCAGGTCCTTACAATGTTTCGTGGAAAGGTTCGCTTCTCAGAAGTTGGAAAGTGAAACTAAGTTTAAATATTTGCTATTGAATTTGGAAGTTACAAACACATTTAATATAAAATTGGTTAATTTGCTTTATCAAAATATAAATTTATAAATGAGATCAATAACACAAAAAGTGAATAAGTTATAAATAAATAGCACAATTAAAGTGTCTTTAGAAAAGGAACCATCCCAACACCACTTATCATGGTTCTCTTTTTCCAAAAAGGAATTGAAGAACACATTCTACAGTACATAAACACATATTACAGTGCTGGGTATGTTATCATACCAATGACTGTTACAGAGAACTGACAGACTGCTTGGTTGTAACTGGAATCTGTGGCAATGTAGCTGAAGTAGGAGGTGCCGACCTGCAGTTTCAACGGGAATTCAGCAGGTGGATCTGACCACAACAGCACAGTCTGGTTGGAGTTATCTGTGGGTAAAAAAGACAACCACTTTCATAAAATGTGATTTAGTGAACAATTTTGTAAAATGTGGTTTGATTCTTTAGTTCACACAGCACTTTAATACTTTGATTTGAGACACTGACCAGTCTTAAAGGGAAATTTTAAGCAATTTTGGAAATATTTAAATTTTGCTTCTAACTAGGTCCTAATTTTTAATCCAATATGCTTAATTTAGGTCTACTTGTTACAAATGCATTTGAAATCCTGACTGATAATTCGACATTTAAACTTAGACATTATACCTGTAGGTTGAGGTTCAGACCAAGTTAAGGAGGCAAAACTTGCACCAGAGTCAGTAGATACAGTAAAATTGTCTGGACATGATAACTCCGGAGGTAATGTGTCTGAGGACAAAACACGACATTTACATCAAGTCATCAACACTATGAAATCACAATCAATGAGTAATTACAGTTTATTATTTACCTAAGTTAAAATTTAAAGAATAAAAACGGTAAAGTTTGTCTTGTTTAACGAGGAGAAGTTAGGACTACAAAGTCTCTCTACCACTCAACCTCGACCTTTACCTAGCGTCACCGTATTAGTCACATTACAAATGTAAGTGGTGACTGCGGGATCGAACCTCGCGCCACTGGAGTGATGAGCTCGAGTGGCGTCAAATACCAATCGCCCGGATCCGCTAAAAAATTTAGGTGTGACTAAGAGAATAATATGATTTTATTTGTTTATTGATGAATGCTCAGAATTACTCTAGAAGTAAAAAGAGCAAAAGTGGGTTTTCCGTAATGGCTTAGACCAAAAAACACAATTACACCTCATTAATAATATTCACATATCTCAGTTGTTTAAAATCTGTGAAATAATTCCAGGACTAGTACCTTTTAAATGGGTTTAATTTAAATTTGAGTTAAATCAACAATAGTTGGAAATAGCTGAAATAGCTGCAGACTCTTTCATAAATTAAATCAATGATGGATATTTGAAAATAGAACATTCAGAAGGTTTGAATTAAAGATGTTTGGAAAATAACTACGGTAATTAACAATACATGCGTGAGTTAACACCTTTCACGCCAGATAATCTTACCAACACATTTTGAAATGGAATTTTTGTTTGACCATAAGCCTTTGAATCCACATTCTCTGTTCTCTGCACCCTCTCTCTCGAACCCATGGTTGCACACCAACTTACAAACTTGACCAAAAGGCAGCTTTCTATTCCTCATACAATCCTCAGGTTGCCATTCACCGTTGGAGATTTTTGGCAATGCGAGACACTTTATAGCTGAAAGGAATAAAACAAAAATTAATACACTTTTAGATTTTGACACCTTTAAAGAAGAATAATTATTATATATTTGTGAAAATGATAATTTAACTATTTTATTAGGCAAAATACAACAGTCCAATCAATTAATATATATATAAAGCCGGTTGTACAGGTGACTGAGCGAGTAAATGTTTAGGCACTTCCCAGCATACCCTAACACCATCAGCTTTTTTTTGAAGTTGACGGAACAACAAATTTTATATAAAAGTCACTGGTTATAAAACCAGTGGCTTATAAACAATTTAAACCTATTTTCTCTACACAAATTCTTTATTGTACTTGACAAATAAATAAGCTCTTGGTGTGAAAACCTTTGGGAACAATCTGAACAAATAATTTTTTAAGGCTCTGACAAGTTGGCGGCCAAAAAAGATCGGCGTCTGAAAATTTGCCCTTGTACTTAGCCGATATTTTGCATCATAGTGACAAAACAGTTGCTTGTATCTTGTCTTAATCATAAGCAAGCCAATGCCCCCAAAACGCAGTATCCCAGTGAGCTCAAAGGGCGAGTGGGTTTTAAAATTAGACCTTTTGTTTGATTACAACTTAGATGAAATAAATTATACAGGTACTATGTGCCAATTGACAGTTTCAACAGCATTGCTGGATGTTATGTTAAAATAAATGATGAAATAAATCTTTGTCTTTTCAACAGAGCTGTACACATTAAGTAAGGGAACAAAGAATATTAAAAATCTTTGTACCTAAATAACATTTTCAAAATATTTTAAGATTTCTAATATGGACTTACTTTCTTCCTAATCATCCAGACATTTATTAATATTTTATTGTTTTTAAAAACTTCCAACAAAACATTTTTGTAAAAATTGAAACATACGTTTGCAGGTAGTTGGCAGGCCATCCCAGCGAGCTAGAGGGAGACAAGTGCGAGTAGGAGAGCCGACAAGATGGCTGCCGTTGTGACACGAGAACCGACACTCTGCATCCACGGGCAAGTCTTCTTCGGCATCCACCCTTGGTGAACAAGCCACCACTCCGTTGTTCGGTGGAGCCAAGCGTGCACATCGCTTCACTGGCAAAATAGACAAGTTCACATTGAATGATGAGTCTGTTTGAATTGTTTCATAGATTGGTTCCAGTTTGGTGTTTGGTTCTGAGTACTTTCACAATAGTATTTTTAATAGTTAAAATACATATGAATCCGTAGTGATTGCTTACTGTACTGAGTCTTTTAGGACCCCCATAATGAAGGGCTGAATCTGGCCACCCAGAGAAGCTGAATCTGACCTTTAATATTCACAGATCGATAATGAATGTGGTGAAAAGATCATTAATGGTGTACAAGGTGAACATATGACTACAAAATTCTTTCTACTACTAAACGCTTGATCTTTATCTACAGTCACAATAAAGTTACATGACAATATTAATACATTACTATATACTAACATGCCTTTAAGCTTAACTCAACTTACTGACACACGGAGGTTTTCCAGACCACTTTCCATCTTGTTGACAAAGGCGAACACTTGAACCAATAAGAGAGAAGCCGACCTTGCACCTCAGTCCGCACCCAGCGTTCACCACATTACTGCACGAGCTGCTGATGAACAGACCATGCTTCGGGACCTTCAAGCTAGGACACCTCACCACTGAACAAACAAGTAGAGGTTAGTTCTCAGTAAAATGGTAGATTAGTAATTAATTAGCGTTTGGCTGATTTAATAAATTCAAAACATTATAAATCCAAATGGTTTTAAAACATTAAAGAGAGAAGATAATTTAATGTACTAAAATAAATATCAAACAGTAAAATGGATATACCAACAGCTCTAGTGTTCTTCAAAGTAAATCATTTTGCAAATTTTCACTGGGTCAACCACTTTTAATCCTGTACTAAAATCAGGTATTTACTGTTTAGTTTTGTCTAGAGTTATAAATAGGATATTTTTCAAACAGCAAAAATATTTTGAATGTAGAAATCGGGTTACTTTCACAAGAGGAACCGTTGGTGAGGAAGCCGCGTTTGCACTTGCAGTCATGTAAACCTGTGGCAGGTCTCAGTGTTATGTGATTGACATCAGGACACGGAGTGCACATAGTGACATCACCTGGAGCTCTTCCATCGTGGTAGGTACCGTTTGGGCAAGCTGAGGAACAAAACAAGCAGTCTTACAACAAATCCTGAACATTCTTTTTACTTAGTCTGTTCAAGATCACTCAAAACAGCTGCTCTTGAGTCTTAACCACATTAGCAAAAGGCATGATAGCTTGTCCTTAGTCAACTTAAATTCAATTTCACAATTACTGATACAGCCAAATATTTAATTGTTTTACAGTCAATATGGGAGGTTTTGGGGGTAACTTTGATATTCTAGACACCCAACCTCCATTCCTTATATCAACCCACATATATCCGTTCGCTGTGATTCTTTTGAGCACCAATGTTATCATATTATTTCAATGTCCCTAAGTTGTACGATGCCTTATTTGTCCTAATCCTTATTTGGCCTAAAATAACTTCATAAATAGTGAGGACCTGATGGCAGAAAAGAAGGCCAATATTTCAAACAATATTTCATTAATCTTATATTTTGATAATTCACTCATATGTTAACGTGATGATTATTTTAGCAAATAATTTGATATTAAATAAAGAACTAAGTGGACTTTAAGCTTAGTTATAAGTAAGCACAAAATTCCAAATTTCTAGGTTTACCTTTGATCAAATTAAATTGGCATCAAATAGCAATAAATCTTAAGAAAAATTAAGCCTAGTATATTTGCATTAAAATTTAACTGGAGAAATTGCGGAATCCCTTATACAAGCTACTATTTTTATGCCATTATTTGGTTTAATAGTATGGGATCACTTCACCACATGCATATTTTGTAATCAAAAAGGCCTTAGAGTAATATCGGGCAGCAAGTCTTTGATCACTGTCAACAAATATTTATCATTATAAAATTTTACTTATTTTCACTGTTATATATCAATTTAATGTATGTAAAGATAAGTCTAATCTAATTAGCTCTAGAAATTGATGTACACAACTATGACTGGAGTAAAATAATATAAATTTGCTATTGTGAAGATTACAAAACAGATAAAGCCCATTAATTGTAGGTATAAGTTTTACAATAAATTGCCACTAGAGTTAAGCAATTACCTGATAATGTTTTAAGTTAAAAATTAGTTTCTATGTAAAAAGACATTTTATTGTTTAAATGACTTTTGAAAATTGTTCATGGAAGAAGTTAATAATTTCAACTAAGCCTATGTTTCAACTAAATTACTTATGTAGCATGTTGACTTGTCAATTATTTTATGAAATATTTCTTTGACTAATTATTCATTCTATTGATCAATTGAGACGTTACTCTACAAGCTTTATACACTTGAAAATGGGCTAAGCCCTGAAACTGGTAGTGTCCAAATTAAAATATTCAGGGTACTTCAAAGTTTTCTTTTTCCTTTTTGTTCATTAATCTTATAGACTTTTCTAACTTAAGACGACATTTGGTCAAAAACAAACTTACGGAGGCAGGGTGGTTGTTGGTCCTCTGTGCCAAGACCGTAGTGCCCAGGAGGACACAGACACTCATACTGGCCAGTACGCACTCCACACACGCACCTGGCTGGAGCAATGCATACACTCGGGCACAAGCCACTGTCGTGTACTGGCATGTACACCCCTGCAGCCAGGTCTGAAGTTCAACACACAGTTGTATTAGTGAGGAATATGGAATGTGTGTTTTGCCATAGGGATTTAGGGTTTAGAGGACCACCTGTCCAGGCAACTCTTGTGTACTGCGGTATTTTTCACAGTGAAGGCTGCTACAGAGCATGCAACTTGCAACGAGCCTGCTACAATGCCACAGCTGCGGCAGGTGGCGCCGTTTTCCAGCTGAACCCGTCTGTAACCCTCCCAAGCCTTTCTCTCTCCGTTTGCTGCTCTACTCCCAAAAGGCAAAGAAATTACCCCTTAGTTATTTTTTCTATTTTCTACAGAAGTGTCTCTACAAACTGACAGTTTCCCAATAAAAAGTAAACATACAATTAACATCTAATTTTCAACAGTATGTACATTTAAATATGTCAGTTCATGGAGGGGTGTTTTAGAGGAATTTTAAATATGCTCTAGTTTTTTTAGTCAATGCAGTTTTCAAGCTGGGCAGCAAACAGTTTCTAAAAAATCAGCACTTTAACGTTCCATAGCTTGCTCAGTAGACGTCTTAAAAATTTCAGATCTAGCTTTTTCTGACTCAAATAATGATATTAACAAAATTAAAATCTTTCAATTTGAATAGTGATTTTTCATGACTTAACAGCCTTAAGCTCCCATAGATCTTGGCATGTCTGTTAGTAAGATGGTGCACATATTTTTGATCGATGGTAAAATGATTTATTGGATGCAAACGGCAATCCCAAATAAGAATTGAAATGAAAATCAATAATTTTGCTCAATAATTAAAACTTATGGGCAAATAAAGATTAAAAGACAATGACCTAGAAATAGAATGATATCATTCTAAGTTTTTTTGGTCCCATGTCCAAGCACAGTAAAAATGGTTTTCTGCGAAATTGTTGTATAATGTTGGAAATAAATTCATTATTTCAAATTGGGCAGGTACAAATAATTCAAAAGTATAAAGAGGGTACAAAAAAGCCTCGCTCTAATGAATCTCGCTTATGGTTAACCCTCAAATAGATCCGATTTGATACAATGACTAATTTATTTGTTTCACTAATTTATTTTGGTCCATCTATTGCTTTTAGATGATTAAACTACTACTCTGTTCATTATTTGTTTTCAACCATATTTTGTTCACGGTAGGTATCTTTAAAAAATTAGAATAAAAAGCAAAATTAGATTGTTACCTCTGTGCAAAGCTCTCCTTGCTAGAGCAACAAATTCATCAAAGCTGTCCAGGATAAAAGAATATTCCTCTCCTGGAGTTGAGGCCATGTCAAACAGTTTCTGCCGTTTGCCGTTGTGAATACCAAATGTGAATATTGTCACTCCATCAGATTTGAGAGCCTTTGCAACATTCCTGGGATCCCCACCATTTGAGAAACCATCAGTCACAAGGAACAACGCTTTCTTTGAGCCAGCTCGTGAATAAGAAAACAAATTCTGCAAGAACAATTGTGCGTTTACACTCACAAAATACCTGTAAAAATAGTCTTAAGTATTTGTGACTTAAAAAATTGTTTGCCGCAGCAAAGGTTTTATAAAGATTTCTTGGATGCACTTGTCTAAGTAAACGTAGATCAACACTGTTGATCAACACACTAGTTTATCATCTTACTAAAGCGAAAATCTATGAAAACTATTTTACAGGTTTCAACAACAACTATATGTCAACAAAAGTGTTATGTTTGCACATTTTCTCGTGTTCAGGCTGCCCTAAGCGTTTTGAATTTTCAGTTACAGAATCTGGTAATAAAAGGGTTAAAGGCAGTACTGGTACCTGAGCTTCCAGCATAGCACCTAGAGTGTAAGTGCCTCCTCCCGTATACTTGACTTTATGATGAACAACACTGCACTTGTCATGTTTCAAGTCTGGCTCACTCATCAAGTCCACCTCTCGTATCTGTACCAACAGATCAACATAACAAACCAAAAAGAGCAGCTAATTAATTTTGTTTTAAAAACTACTATAGGACGAGTTCAGTTGAAAGTCCCTTTATGACTGCTGGACAAGGCGCAAGAGCCAAAAAATACACCATTTTGCACTTATATATATTTTAAAATTATCAAGAAAAAGGTCACACATTAGGCGGATTGGTTTAAAATAATTATCTATTGTGATTAGCAATTGTATTCCTGAGATTCGTGGGAGATTTAAAAAACTTCTCATGACAACCACTAAGTCAAAGATATTTATTACAATTCCATTGAGAAATGTACAGGTGTTTAATTATAGGCACTATTTTTGGGTGCCAAACTCCTGTTGACTTCTAAGCTTCAGACAATCTATCTTGCACCAAAGAAATTCAAATCAACCAATCTTTTAAATAATAGAGAAATCTGTTAAATTTACTTTGTTTTAGGAATTTGGAGTTTTTGTACATAAACAACTAATCATCAGTGGCCTTCATCACTGATCCTTAACCAACAAAAGCGCTTCTGAAATTAAATTGTTTATGAAACTATTAAAAATGAATCATAATTTGAATGTTGAATTTAGTTGATTGTTGTATCTCACTATCTAAGGAGTACACAAATAACCAAACACCTCACCCAGAAAACTATTATAGCATTTAAAGAATTAAGGTAAAGCTGTCAGTTGATACAGACCACTTGACCGATGGAAGAGAATGTGACGATTGCTACTCTGGTCTGATTGTACGCCACTGAGAAGTCTGCCATCAACTTGCGTACAAACTGCAGTTCTGAATCAAAGTTGTCAGCTCCAACACTGGAGCTTGCATCTATCAGAAACACCAGCTCCACTTTCTGCAGCACAGAATATTAGTAGAGAAATCGGTTGGAGATTCCACGTTTGATTTTGAATGGTCTTTAAAACTCAAACCAGCTATGAACATATAAGTTATAACATTTGTCAGCTTCAAGGCAGCCGCCTGTTGTAAAAGATTTCAAGTTGAGAACATGATGGTTTTATTTAAATATCTGATCAGTGTTTTGTGTTGTGGGGTTTACAGAAAAGAACAGCACATAACAAAACACACAATATAACAAAATTATATTTTCAAGGTTCATACTGGACTTCATACAGGAATTGCCAAGTCCTGTTCAGTTACCTATTCTCTCTGGGTATGTTATTCTTTTATAAAAATAAAGTTAGCACTTCAGTAATATAATGATTTCCTACATTAGAGGGAAAGAAATGTAGTAAACATCACATAATTGGGTAAATGGAAGGCATGCATTACTATGGAATGTTATTTTTAAATGATTTAAATTTTAAACTAGTTAAAGGACATTTAAGGAATTTATTTAATTTAGATAGACTTTTATAGTTTTGATTTTCTTAGATTATGATTACCGTAATAAATAAACATACTCACACTGTGTTTTTCTGAAGCAATCAAGCAGTCAAAATGTTTCTTAAAAACCTCTGCCAACACATCAATCTTGGATTTTAAAACCAAATTTTCCAACTTGGCTGAAACATCCTTGAGTTTCTTGTCTTGGCCATGGCTGAAGAAGCCGCTGGACGAGTCGACGCCAGTTTTCTGCTGAGCGACGACGGTGACTATGGAGACGAAGATGGTGAACATGAGCATCGTCAAGCCTGCTCTGAACACAGCGCGACTGCAGTTATCTCAGTTGACACAAGCCAGGCTTGAATATGTGGGTCATCACTCTCTGATACCGTCCTGATATCCATCACATCCCACATCACTTATCTGCAGCTTCTGCTTCACTTGTGCGTAGTTGGATCAATCTTGCTACTTGCTAGTTGTACTGTTTGTTACAAACAAACATTTTCCAAACTTGGGTGGAATTAATTCACGAGTGTTTCAAATACTAACAATAAAAATTTCCTAATAATATATCACAATCGTCATTAACTACCCTGTTTGATCCAAATAGGTTGGACCAGAGTTGGACCTGCCGCTTTATCCGACTGCCTCTTAATGCTGTAGTTAGCCTGGTTTCATATAGTTGGCCAACATTTTAAATTTTTAATACAACCCATGATTTTGTTGCTTTTAGGAAAACAAGTCACAACTGCATCTACTGTTTCAATAATTAGTTAACACTAATTATAACGCATCAATCTCCTGCTAAGGGCGCTCAATCAAAATCTAAGACGCTAAATAGGTGAGAATAATTTTCCCAAAAGATTCATTCAAGCAATTTTTAATATAACTATATATAAAGACATATATATACCCTGTAATATTTTATTTGATTAATGCGTACCACTTTCAACCTTAACATAACAGTAGTACTTAGACAGTATGTCTGAAAAGTAACGGAACTTTTCCAATAAAAAGATACTTTTTTTAGATAACGATACTTAAAGATTACGTTAAAGATACTTATTTTTGCAAGAATTATTATCCAAAATACATTTCTTCTGCACTGACATACATCTGGGCATGTTAATCTAACGCCATTATTCATTAAGGACTGTTTTTCATCATTTTTTGGAATGTGTGCAACGGCATTATAAAGTGGTCCTTTAATGGATAACTTAAGCTTGGGAAACAGAAAATAGCCACATGGACATAAGTACGTTGAAGCAAAATGACTTGTTACTGGCCAAAAGTTCATGGCCAGTTATAATTTTGTGGGGGGTGCATTGCACGGGCCAACCACCCAGTATTCGATTTTCAGGCCTCACTTAAACAATTCTCTTTCACAGACGTTCCGTAACACCCAAATAATGTTTGCTAGTGACTTTTTGGCCTTGTGGAACAAATTCGTTGCAATAACTTCCCGGACTTTTTCCACCAACTGTTCGTGGTTTTTATTTTTGTGCCCCCTGGCTTTGGGTTGTCTTCTTAACGTTCACGGCCATCTTTGAAACGTTTATACTCCTTAAAAACATGTTTTCTGGAGAAACAATGATTACCATAGACCTTTTCATTAACTCAAGTGTAAAAGTTTCGCGAAGTTGGAAATAAAATTTTGAATTAAAAGTTTTTGGCCAATACCAGCATGACCATCCTTCCCCACGACCCATACTCACCAAATCTTGCCACACACGACTTTTTTAAGTTCCCCACAATGAAAAATTACATAAAAGATCACAGTTATGACAAAAATGAAAAGGCAAACGAGGATGGAGCGTGCAGCAATTCAGAGTAAGGGGTATGAGGGGTGCTTTAAACCATGGGAGGATCGAATGAACAAATGCATTACAATTTACACTAAATAGGGAGTGTACTGAAGGTATACATGTAAATTAGTAAAAAAATAATAAAATATGGTTTTTATAATGAAATTCCCATTATCTTTGGGTACCCCCTCGTACAGCTTACAGTTAAATCGTAATAGCAATACTAATTGTAATTTTGGATTTCAAGTTCAAATACTAATTGTAAGCTTATTTTAAAAAGTGTAGTCTCTATTGTTAGAGGAAATACACAGTTTTCAAACTATTTGTTGTTTTAATAGATGTAGTAATTATTTTTGGATGGATATAAAAGGTTCTGTTATTTTCAGACATACTGTGTACATGCAGAAAATAACCTAGGTTGAAAGCAGTTTGTGTTAATCAAATAAAATACTACATGGTACTACGTACTTTTCTTTATACGGTATATAATTAAGATGAGAGTAACTATAACTGTCTCAATAAAAGATAACTCAATTGGTTCATTTTGAGTTTTTCATTGTATTATCTGATATTTATTATTTTTGTTTAAAATTGTTACATAATTTAAAGTTTTAGAATGCTTGTAACAAATCAAAGTAAATGTTTGTTGAAAATTAAAAATTGAAAGGAAAATAGAGTAAGAAGATTAAATTTAAACATGGTATCTTTAAGATGAAAAGACATGTTAGGAAAAAAAGTATTGAACTTGTAAAAATGTATATTTATAGATAATACGAATACATACAAATAGTGTAGAACAATTGTGTTACAAACATAAAGAGAAAAACACAAAACAAATAACCAGAAAACAAATATTCTTGGTCACATTTTTATGCTGGTTGTCAAATGAACTTGCAGGTCAACATGCCAAGTTATTCTTCAGTATTCAAAAACATTGTATTCATTTACTTGAATGGGGAATCAAATTCCATATAAAATTAAATCACAAGTAATAGAAACTTTACCACCCTAGTACAAAGTCGTACGCCTTGCTCATTAAACCTGTGCTTTTTGTTGGAGTGCTCTGGGAAACCACCTGAAAAAAGGCATAGGTAGTTTCACTTTATATTGAATATTTCCTTCATTTATAACAACGAAACCAACAGATATGGGTAAAGGGAACAAAAGGTAAAGTGTTTTTGGTTATTGAGGCAAAGTTAAGACTACACCGCTAATCCGAACTAATTGGGACCGGACTCTGTTCGGATTAGGCGGATTTTTTGGCATATAATGGTGCATTTATTATATATAGACCTTATAACGGCATATATTGACTTTGAGGGACTAATATTTTGTATGTAAAAGTAAGAACTATAGCTATAGAACTATGCCTGGGCAAGGACTATAGAATGTTTAATCTTAGCCTCTTATAGTCACACACTTAGCTGCGTAGTGGATGTACAGGTCAAACTCTTATTTCATTTATTTTTTACACCTTAACAATACAATTTTATTTACTGTACAGCATAATTTTATTATAATAGGGACATCTCAGAATGTATCTCCACTACTTTGCACATTGGTTGATACTGAATATTAAACCGGCCAATATCTACAAACAATTCGTAGAGTAATTACCTCAGCTGCCGGACTGGAGACTCCAAGTTTTCTCACATTTTTCGGAGAGCAGAGGAAGGGCGATGACGTTGGAGAGGTGACGAGCCGTCGCTGACTCATGGCACGAACCATCTGAGGTGACTTCGGAGTGGAGGGGGTCACACACCCACTGGGGCTCAGCACATTCGTCATATCCTTCAGTGTGTTGCCACCATTCTGTCACAACAGATACCATAATAAAGGCCGGTAAAACCATTACTTCTGTACAGGTAGTTTCAAACTAGTTTGGCAAATAGTTCTTTATTATTTTGTAGTTTGTGGCAAATTAAAAATTAAGGTCCTTGCCATTGCTGCAAACAACCTACCAACACAGCAGGTAGAAAATAGGGATTTTTCAAATGGTGGTCAGCAGCAATAACATTTAGGGCCTTCTGCAGGATTGCGCCTAAGACTTTAAAAAGTTTTTGTTGGGTTTATAAATAAGATAACATTTTGAGATTTCAATATTTGCACTGTAAAGCACATATAGCTAGTCATCAATATGCATGTCAGCATGTAATAATCCCCAAACTATGTAATTAAAAAAGATTCTTTATTAAAAACTCAATACTAAAAAACAAATAAACTATAAATTACAATACAAGTCTAACTACAGTTTTGAAAACAAAGAAAAGATTTGCTTACAAAAGGCCGTCTAAAACCAGGTTTCATCTTACTGAAAGGGGTAAGGTTCAAAAGGTTAAGATTTCTCATCTTGCTCTTCATAGTGTACATGTAAGAAAGGAGACATATTATGAAATTTTACCACAGCTAACTGCTAAACTAGTGAGTAATACATAATTGTGCTATTCAGAGCAAATATTCCTGCCGGAGTAGTTTTCTCCTGTATTGGACGGAAAAATCTAAGATACAAATTATGTAATTGATCGCCGCAACTATTAAAACTTTCAATCTTACAAAAGAAAATAAACAAAATAGAATAAAAACTTGATAGTTCAACACCTTCCAAGGTGACTTGATAACACACAAAAAAATTGATAGAGACAGATTTAAAATATAGTTATATACAGTACAAACTTTATAATCCGGCCATTCGCCCCGTCCAATAATCGCCACGCCATGAGATGTTACAAAAATGTTAATTTGACAATAGAAAAATTTACTTGATTTTAGAAAGATTAGAATGTGATGATAAGTTAGCTACTCTATCCAAGAAATTCAACATCGGCAGATCAAAAACTCATGGGTATAAGGGAGACACAGAATGAAATTGAATCATTCTTTAAGAGTAATGAATCATCCTCCAACGTAAAAAAAAGTAGATTCGGCAAATTGAGTATTTTTTAGTGAACCTCCACTAATCCGGCATTTCTGCTAATCCAGCGCTTCTGATCCTGATGTAGGGCCAGATTACTGGGATCGTACTGTATTGTAGTGAAGTAATTATGCATGCAAGCAATATTATATAGGAAAGTTGGTTTATACTACATTTACAATGTAACTATTTTACAAAATACTACGTTATTTAGTCATTGAAATAACAGAATATAGCGGTGGTATTATAATACCGCTTTGTTATAATATTCTATACATTACAAATAAATTAGATTCTACTGGACAATTTAACATTTTGATAATACGACACCGCATTGGTCCACAGTTGTATATGTACATTCTTCTCTAATATACTGTCATCAATAATTATTTATCATTAAAGGAAAGGAGGAGGTAGAGAGCTTTTCACAATATCCTAACATCAAAATGTTGATTTCTATTGAACTAGATTTATTTTGAACTCAATAAAACTTACCATATCTTTACAAGGTAAAACGCCAACCATTGTGTGACCAAAGAGTTTGCCATTGTACGCCAAAGCACGGTGAGCGTCCAGACAACTTGAGTAGCAGATGTTGACCCAGTTGCCTTGACCAGGGAATCTGTGCTCGATGATGTGACCGACCTGAGCGAACTGCGCGAGGATACTCGTGGCTGTGGCTGGTGGAAATCCGGATACTGTCACCCACCTCTCGGCCTCATCCGCCCTGCATTTCATTACGTATAATACTCTTCAGAGAGGTGATAAAATACCTTTACTTTAGTGTCTGAGTGCCAACATTCTAGATAAAAAGTCACAAACAAAATATTTCTCTGTAAATAATGATAGAGTCCTTATTACAACTATGAAAGTTACAGTGCAATTTGTGAAATTAGCAACAATCTTGAAATTAGTCATAATATTTAGCTGTTTCTAAACAGCTAACAAACTCTACAAATTTCGAGATTCTGCCAAGTGTAGTGGACAACTTACTTTTAACTTGATCTCATAGTGTGATGTCAGTGTAACCTACACAAAAAAAGGAGGAAATTGATTATACCCTTCAGCCAATGAAGGATTTAATGTTGGTAGTTGCTGAACCCAACCACACATGTATGAAATACATAGTCACTATTAGACCATGAACTATGCCTATAAGACACTTACCCTTGCTGAGTAGGTGTCGCAGGAGTCATAGTGGTGTGTTGTGTCTGAGACAATGGTGTAGGGGGTTGGAACGATGTGGCGGGGGAAGCCAGCGACACTGACGTGTTCACTTCTAGAGTATCAAACAGTCCTACTGTAGGCGGCCCTCCAGACTTTTCTCTTTGATTTTTGTGAAATCTAAAGGCACAAATGCAAGGTTATGAATGAAAAACTTACAGAATATTAGTTGTTTAAGAAAAGATATGGTTTTGACAACACTGTTCTAAGGAGCAATATTTGATCTTGGTTTACACTTTGTTGATTCTCATTTCGCCAAGCTCAAATATTACACTGTCCACCTCATTGGATTTGATACACGTTATCCTACTTCCTCAGTAAATCCCTTCGGAGTAGGCTATAATTGAATACCAGTGCACCTTACAATTGACCAAAGTAAAATTCATAATCAAAATATCTTTATTACACAATCTTTAAGAAAACAATTGTGTTACAAAATCAGATGTTGAGAAAATTAGCGTTAAGTTTATAATGTCTAGTCACTCCCATAGGCACCCAACTACTAAGCTAAACAATACTAGTTTGTCTTGGATAGTCACACACACATAAAGTAGGCCTTACTATAGGTCTGCTCATAAGGTAATGGCTAACTAATCTGGTAGTAAGCCTAAGGAAGTGATTGGGATGGAGTTTTCTAGCTTTGAAAAATCTGTCAAATAAAACGTAGGAGAGTTTCACCTGGATAGATTGTCGTTGAGTGTGGCTGAGGCGGGCATAGGTGTGAGAGGTAGAGAGTGTGGAGACATGGTGGCAGACGCACTGAGGTTGGGGGCGAAGTGTACTTGACGAGGAGTCTTAGCAGGACTGGTGGGCTGTTGCTGCTGGTCTCCCATCAGGAAACCTGGCAAGTAAGCACTCTGGGCTGTGGGACTGCCAACTGGAGATCCTAGTGTCATTGGTTCCATTGCTACCTGCAACTGAATAACATACATTTGTAATAAGTAATGAATTTAACTTCCAGTAAAACCAGTACAATTAAGTCTTGTCGTAACATTTTGTTTAATATTATACCTTGCATTTCTCACACTGTTTGATGCAGTGTTCACAAGAGTAAACTACACAGGACATTCTCAAAAAGTATTGCAGTTGTTAAAGTAACAAAATGGTTTTGAAAATATTGCCAAAAAGTAAACAGTTAAAAAATGAAAATCGACAGGAGCTGTTACAATTTTTTTTCTGCACAGATGTTCAGTGGTAAATATTAATATTCAACATACTATCTAATACTGAACTTTTTCAATGATAATGATTAATTTTGCAAAAATAGTTTTATTTTAAATTGATGTGTAAACACATTTTGATTACTATTTTACGTAGTAATTTGATCTGGATAAGTATTTTTTGTTGATATGGCGTTGTTGAAGATGGTTAATTCATTATTGAATACTAATACTGGCATCACAGGGTTTCTGCTAAAGAAAATACTTGAAAATTTAAGATAGTTTTATTTTTCATTAAAAAGAAGGTGTGAAGGCAATTAGTGTACAGTAGTGGATTAATGTTTAAGTTTTAAATGATCAAGAATCCAATAGCATTTTACTAAACAAAACTGTAAGAAAATAAATATCAGGAATAAAACTGTTTAGTAATCTTCCCCAATCTGCAAACTGTAAATCTAAAAATGTCGTCTGTCAATTTTAAAAACTTACTCAAAGAATTTCTGGTTGATAAAGCATACTACACTATAGATGATTTTCAGAATGCTTTGAATAATTTAGCCCTGTAATACTACTTTGGTAATTTAATTTCCTTTTTGTAGTTGTTATTTTGTGTTATGCCAACACAAAGTATGTTTGTTCTGCCAATAAAATGTTTAATTTGAACTGTGTACATGAGTTTTCCAATTTATTTAAGGAAACACGTCTTGTCAATTAACATCTTACACTTTATGTAATGTTATTTGCATTTTATGATTTATGGTGCTTAACTTTAAATAAATAAAAATCAGATCTGTGTTTTTGATACCATATGTTGAACAATAATTAGACACTCAAAGAAATAGAGTTTATAATTTTATTCTAAAAATTTTATGTGTTCAAGATTTGTAGTGGTTCTAATTAACATTAAGAAATAGTTATCTTTTTTCTAAATTGTTAGACTAGACCTATATTTTAAAGTCAAAAGTTATTTTTTTAAATTCTTTAGTGATTGATAATGGTAAATATTTCTGTTAAACTACTTTAGGTTAAGATGTTGTGATCAGGCCCATTCATCCAGACACTACAGTTTGAGAAATAAACCAGTTTTAGTATCTATAACTTGAGGATTCTTAAACTAACAAGAAAACTCAGTTCACTTAATTCCTCTTAAGAATTAAGAGTTTTCTTATTTGAATGAAAGTATACCCTAAATCAATTCCCACTTAGTAGTGGTACATAATATTCTACTGCAAAACAATAAAGCTGTAAAATCAACCAACACTATACGTTTAAGAGTTTTTAATATAATTCATATTTTTAAGTCAGGAGAAGGCTATCAAGGACCAACTCTGGCAGAAAGAATGCAGGGAATGGGAGAAGGAGTTTCCATTCAGGGCATGGGCGAAGGCTCTCAGCTAACCACGGAGGCGCATGATTTAATCTACAAGAACTCCTCTAGTAAGCGGATATCTATTTGTCCCATGTGTCACGGAAAAGGTAAAATCATATCTCATCTTAATATCTGTTAATGTTAACACATCCACTGCTACGAACATGTTTTAACATTAAAGTGTGTATTTCATTGAACTCCGTACCGCTAGCAGCGAATGTGTTAAATGTACTTTTTATTGTAAGGCTGAAATTAAATATTAAAGTCTGTATTAAATGAACCTTAAAACTCCTGCACCTTAAAGTTAAGGAAGCAAAGCATATTTCCCTTTTACTTTCATCAGTAATCAGCCTTCAAAAAATATCTGGATATGAAGGGAAAGTGTTACAAATGCTGAGAATCAGGGGCTGTATAAGCCTTTTAAACAATTATAAATTTTAAACCAAATATTCAATAATAATTTGTTGTAAACCCTGTGACATTTTATTATGTTATTGTGTTGGAAAACATAAGCGTTATATGCTCCTATACAACTGAACTAGTACAGGAAACATGCACCAATTATCAATGGAACATTTTAAGGTCGCTAAAGAGTTTTTAATATTCTTAAGAACAGGTCATGTTAGTTCCAATAAAACATCTTCTAAAATGTTTCCTGTTCAGCTTAAGGAGTCACAAGAAGGACATGAGGCTTGGAGTAGTATGCCCCTCCTGTCCCCTTCTTCTCTAGAGACTGTTAATAAAGGACATTCATTTCTAAAATCATTAATAATAAAACTTCTTAATAAACATTTAAAGATAAATAATTAATAAAGGATAATTCATAAGAGAACTGAATATATTCCCCTTGTCATATGTTAGTTTGACAACAGTGAATCCGAAATATATCTCAAATTAGAATATGAACAACCGTGAGTTATTTACAAAACCTTTTGATCCTATTTAAAATGTATAAATATAATTATGTAGAGGGTTTTTAATGACCTTTGTCTTTCAGAAAAAAGACAGCCACGGACAGCAACATGGTACTGTACCTTGAAAGCTTACTGAAGCGCTGTATTTGTATTTTGACTTTAAACCTTGTAATGTATTTAAACAAATACTTTCACCTAAGGTTCTACTGAACATTAGGTGACCGTTTGATGGAGTTTAACAAAATCCTAAAACATACCTTGTTAAACCAAATAACTGATTTTCTAGGTTACTATGAAGAGATAGTAGCACCTGGAATAAAAATTAGCATGCTCAAACAATCAGATCATGTACTAGAGAACAAATTAAGTAAGTAATAATTTATTTTCCATAGCCCTTTAAAAATCAATGGTACTACATAAAATAATTGTCAAGAAGGTCTATAAAATGTTTATACAGGTGGTAAACTTTGAGTTGTAGAGGTTCAAGTGTTCGAAAATTGGATTTATTAACTTTTTAATCCATATTTTTCAAAGCTCTTGAGATAGATTCAGCTTATCCAGGCTCTAAGTTTATAAAATTTGACTTATAGATACTTTTTAAGTTTTTAACATTTCAAAGGAATTTGAAAAATCAAACTATTAAAGGTTTTAGCTCGAAGCTCTATTTTAATGTGTTTACAGATTGAACAACATGAATATATCACCATTCGCCTTTGTTTAAAGATTTAAGTAAAACTTTTTTTGTTACGATAGATTTTCTATGTGAAGAACATCACTGCATAACCAATATCCTTGTATTTATTTTATCACATTTATTTCTTAGGCTGTTTGAAGGTGAGTAAGTGATGTGCAAAAACATCATATATTATCACTTGAGTTTGATTTTAACTGACCTTCTAGATGATTTTTTGTACTCGCGTCAGGTTTAAGCTACATTGTTCACTTCTAGACATGTTTAACTCTGTGTACAGGAACAGACATGTTAAGATTAATAATTTGGAGTTTGGTCTTGCTGGTATTTATTGAAAACCCCAATTTGAAAACAGTTTTTTAACTGATCGGACAGAAGTTTTGGTGGCTTTAAAAGGTCACAAGAATTTTTTATCATAGGTGATTTCAATGTTAATGTTTTAAGTAACACCTGTGGTTCAACATTTCAAAAACATTATTAAGAGTTACGGGTTCTGATATTTGGTTGATTTCCTGACAAGAATTACTTCAACAGCTATTGATAATTTTTTAACTAATGTAGAACCAAATTTGATGAAAATAACAGGAGTGGTAACTGATCTTTCGGACCATGATGGGCAAATTTTAGAATTAACGTTTCTTGAGTCTCATAAATCCAGAAAAGAATTCCATTATATTGAATGTAGGGATTTTTCCAAAAACAATATGTGTGTATTTAATAGTAATTAGTAAAAGCAAAGCTGGATGAAGGTATTTTTATCCATTAAAATATTTATTTTTCCCAGTTGTAGGACCTTGAGGTTAAGTGGTAGAAAGGGCTTTTAAGCCCTAACTTCGCCTTTTTGTTAAACCAAATAAAGACGTTTAATAATTTTATTATTATTATTGTGTTATTTCCTTTTTTACACAAGGTCCTACAACTGGGAAAATAAATACTGGGATAAAAACTTAATTAAACATAAATATGATATTTCTACAGTTAGATATGGTGTTCCACAGAGTTCAATTCTTGGGCCACTGTTATTTCTCTGCTATAACCAGGGGATGCCCTCAATTTTGAACAACATTAATGGCTCAAAAAGTCAATTAGGTAGTTTTATATGCAGATGATTCAAATCTTGTTATGTCTGCTGTTAACTACCCCATACTTGAAATGGCGAGTAATGAGCAATTAAAAAGTATTAACAATTATTTTATCCACAATAGCCTGTTCTTCAACACCAGCAAAACAAATTACATGGGTTTTTCAACGGCACAAAATAAACATTTTCCCCAATTTGACATCAAAATAGATCAAAACTGTATTGAAAAAATTTACCACACAACATTTTTAGGGCTAGAAATAGATAATAATTTAAGTTGGAATCTTCATGTAGAAAAGATAATTAGTAATATGTCTTCTGGGTTATACGTTCTAAGAAAAATACAACTTTTAGTAGTTTTGAAACTTTAAGATCAATTTATTTTGCTCACGTGCACTCACACTTTGCCTACGGTTTAGCCATGTACAGTGGAAACCTTGATAAAGTCCTGGTAATACAGGAGAAAGGGTTAAGAATTTTGTTAAACCTAGGGGCATAGTCAGTTAAGAAAAACATCTGTGAATTGAACATTCTTACGGTATATGATCAATATATTTTAGACTGTACTATTTGTATATCAGATCATTTACACATATTTGATCTTAGAGGCGACTGTCACTTTCATAATACAAGAAATAGAAATTTAATAGACGTACCGCAACACCATTTGTCTTTTTACACTAAAAAAGCGTTTCATATGGGATCACAGTTTTTTAATCTTTTGCCACAATTAATAAAAAGTAATGTGGAGAAAAAATGTTTTAGAAATCTGGTTAAGAAATATCTGTTAAATAAAAGTCATTAATCACTAATGAATACCTTGTTTCAAGTTAAAGTAAAAAGTTAGTTTAAAATATAGGATATGTTCTTCTATTGTTATTTGTTTTTGTTCCCAGTACATTAGACATGACACTATTTTTGTATGTATTGTACAATGTGAAATAAAGATGTTTGATTCTGATACAAAGTTATACATATTTTCCAGCCACACTGCCAAGCATTAATACGCAGCAGCAAGGATCAGAGGTTCACAAACTAGAAGAGATTTTTAAAGCTAAGGATTCACTAGCATTCAGCAGAGTTTCCGATTCAGCAATGCCAAAGGTCAAATGTTAAAACTTTATACATATTTCTGTTTAAAGTTGGTTTTACTTTGGGATGTTCATAGTTTACTTAATATGGATGCACTTGTGTGAGTAGTGATTTTTTAGGTTGAGTCAAGTCAAGCTTTTTATTTTACCTTTGAGATTAATATATGTTTGAGTCAAGTTTTTTTTATCTCTGGAACATCAGTGTTTAAAACTCAAAGTAAAGTTACTGCTTTAAAAAAACCGGGTCTTGTTATATTATTTTTGTATTTTCACCCTTTAACAGCATCATTTTGTATAATATTTTTCAAAACAAATTTAAACACCAAATTCAAACTAAACCCTTAGCAAAACCAGAGCTTTCTCAAGATAGTCAAGGTGCTTAGATTATTTTTGAGTTTAAACAGTAGGTATTGACTAATTGGTAAGTTTTTTTTAGAGTTTAAGATTCAAGTTTGAACTTAACTTGCACATTGCTAGTGTTAATATAGAGGAGTTGGTAACAGTATAACTCGGTTAAGGCTTAAAAAAAGGTAAAGTTTGTCTTGTTTAACGAGGCGAAGTTAGGACTACAAATTCCTCTCTACCACTCAACCTCGACCTTTACCTAGCGTCACCGTTTAGTCACACTACAAATTGTAAGTGGTGACTGCGGGGATCGAACCGCATACGGTGATGAGCTCCGGAGTCGCTCGCGATACCAATCCGCCACGGATCCGCTAGATGATTGTATTGAGGCTTATGATGATTGTAACAAGGAAAAGAATGCCAGTTATTAGTTTATTCTCTAAGAGTGGGTATGTTTTTATCCTTAGGTAAATTGAATACTTCATTTGTTACAGAGTTCAGTAAAGCCTCCTAACTCAAGGTTTCCTCCAGTTCATTTAGCAAGTACTCAAAGAAAACGAGCAAACAGTACTGCCGGAGTAGTCAGAAGCTCGTGAGTGTTGTAGATTAATACAAATATCAAGATATACATATCTTTCACCACATTATCTCAATTATTTCCGCATTGTTAAAATTCTCATTAATAAATAACAATTTCCAGCCCAAACAACACAAATATCGCAAACTTGCCCCAGCGAGTGAATCTGCTACCACCTCCAGCCAGGCTAGAGAAGAACCCTGAGGATGTGGTTAGACTAGCCGTCATCAAGCTAAACAGAACGGATTGGTAAGCCTCACCAGTTTTGTTTGTGTCTATAAAAAAAATAATTGAATTCTTGAGAACAGATTTTAAAAGTTTTCTACGCTTACTACACTTATTAAACTTTCAGCACTTAACTACATGTCTGCTAAATGTCTTGTATTTTTTACAAGTTGTTAATAACAAGTTAATTTCTCATTGCAATTAAAAGGGAGACTAAGAAGACAGGCCTAGAGGAATGTCTACAGCTAGCTCACTACCACCCGGATCTGTTGGATCCGCACATGAGTCTTGTATACAGGACCATGAGTGCTTTGATCAACAACTTTCGCCCTCAAGTGACACTCTTCACGTGCCAAGCTGCTCGCGAGTTCTTCGCCCACATGCGCTCAACTTGCCGTCCGGTAACAACTTGCATAGGCTTTATTTGTTAAGTATCTTAACCAAATGCTGGTGAAAGCGATTTTGTCCTAGTATTTAGAAACCAACCACATAGTTTTAATTTTTAGCTATTTGTATTTTGAAACACGTCCTACTTATAAACACCCACTGTTTAATACTATTACTGCCACCGATGCCTACAATTGCACAATTGCAATTTTCACAATGCAATTTTCATGTTTTAACCTGTTTATCACAGTGAAAGTGTTAATTTTAGCCAAAACACAACATAACAGAACAAATCACCTCCAAAACACACAATGCAGTGTGTAAAAGGTTGTATATTTCAGATGCTAAGAACGCTTCAAAACTACCATTTTGCTTCAAACGATACACTTTTATCACCAAGGTGAGGTCCCTTAAAATCCTCTAGCAAATGTTGAAGACCCTCTGTACTAAGTTTTACATGCCTAGGCCTAATCTATTGACCTATTTCACCATCACAAATTCTACAAAGTAAGCACTAGAAATAATTATCGAATTTGTAAATGTTGACAAATATATGCAACATGTTAGACCAGGATCCTAGTGAGTATACACGTTATTATTTTATGTTTAGTTCATTTTATTCCTCCAAAAAAACAAACTCGAAGGAAGGTAGGCACCTTTATGGTTTGATCTAGTTTCATTTTTGTCAGTAACACTTGTAAAGCATTTTACAAAATACACACTACACTGATTGAACTAGTTGCAAGTAACTTTAGAGCACACCTTCAGAACTCAGCAGAAAACTTCTATTTTTATTCATATTTTTTGTAGGATTGACCTACAATTTTACATCAGTTTGACCTTTGTTTAGTGAGCATTTTATTTTAATTTTATGGACAGTATAGAAACCATGACTTTTGGTAAGATTTTCATAGATGCCTACAAACCTCCTCACCTAAAAACTTTATGAAGAAAGAAAAGTCATAATAATCCGTAAGGAAAAACATAGGGATTTATCTACAGACATTTTGGAACATAATTGGTTCACTGTTACTTTTTAGGAGTTTGATGAATTGGTATTCGCCCTACTTAGCAGAACAGCTGATACCAACCGCTACATCAGAATCTATGCAAATGACGCTTTAGACAAAATGGTCACATATATTCCTACAATTCATTCAGTGAGGCCTCTTGTTGAAAAAGGACCAATGTAAGTAATGTGATAAACCAGTTTTATCTTGGAAAAGTTTCCTTTTTTAGATCTCACTATCTCAAACAATTACAACATGTTACTTTTATTTACCTCAGTAAATTATTTAGCTTTGATGACCAATAAAATGTAAGAACCAATTTGCTTTAAGAAATTTACAAACCATTCTTATGTTTTCTGTTATGACTAAATAATTTAAGGATTACTCAGGTAAAGGAATTTTTCATTAATTTATACCTCATTATCAGTTCCTGATGAAGCTGTCCAAAAGACTAAAACGCTCATCCCGAATATAGACAATGTAGATACAGTTCTATGAAATGTGATTAATCGAGTTAGATTTGATGTGCTTTGGGTAACAACATATTTAGTTTTAATACTAATATTTGACTAAGAATTATATTTGTTGTTACAGCCACAACAATCCTCTGGTAAGAACAGCAACGGCAAGACTTCTAACTTGTATTGTGGCTCTTAAGACACCAAATGTGATTCTCACACATGCCAACCTCAGAGATTCTTGCAAAAGAATCTTGGAGACAGCCGCCTTACTTCTTTCTGACAGCAATCTGGACACTCGGTAACTGAATGGGTACTAGAGACGGTAGGGTAAAATGTCATACAACTGCCGGCACTTAGGGCTTCTAGGGTTTTGCTAAATATTTGTGTCGTGCAAATCGGTCAAAGGGTTAAATATTGTCATAAAAACAAAACAAATACAGTGGAACCTTGATATAACAAACCTCGATACAACAAAATCCTTGATATAACGAATTTTTCAAATCCCCTTCAATTCTCCATAACACTCAATGCAAATTACACCTCTATATAGCGAAAGAAACACTTTGAAGACCCTTGATATAACGAATTTTGGTCCCCCAAAAGCCACAAGCAGTACCTCAATCTAACGAAATTCAGGAACTCTTAACCTCTACATAACGTGAACCACCTCTATATAACGAATTCCCAATGCCCGAACCTCTATATAACGAATTTCCCTCTGAGAGTGTGGTGCAAATCAATAAGCAAGGTGACAAGGGGAAATAGTGACCAATACACTCGACTTACAAGATATGGAGTTCAACAAGTTTGTTACCTTCGATGACAATGTAGCTGTATGTGGGGAACTTACTGATACTGTAGTGACATTGTTACTTCTGTGGCTCCACCTTCAGCCCAAGACCAAGAAGAAGAAGAGAGTGATGAAGATGAAAGTGAAAATGTTCAACCTGAGCCGACAGTGAAAGATGCTCGTGCGGCCCTTAATGTGTTGAAAGATGTGTTTGGGAATAAAAGGGTGTTTAAGTGATAGTGTTATAAATTCAATCAACGAGCTGGATTGCATTTCTAGATTTAGTCCAAATCACAGGTAAACAAACTACAATTCTCGATTTCTTCCACAAAGACGATTGAAACCAATCACAGAACTCACAAAAGTAAAAATATCATTTTCCTTTGTATGTACTGAGACTTTCCACAGTACATATCAATTTATTAAATATGTACTCTATGTAAAAATACATGGCCTTGTTGATTATCATCTTTACTTTCCTTCTTGCCTAAAAAATTTCCAGTAGGACAACTACGTACATCTAATGATGTAGTCAGCATTGATAGTGAACGTTATATTGAGGTATTTGTTATAGATTTCATTATGTTGAGGTTGAACACCAAAGTTTGCAAAACCTCTATATAACGAAATGTGTCTGGTTTCACCTCAATATAACAAACCTCGATTTAACAAAATCCTTGATATAACGAATTTTTACAAATCCCCTTGACATTCATTATATTGAGGTTCCACTGTAGTATGTAAACTTATAGGCTATGGAAATTTCACAAACAACAAAACACCTGCCAGGAGTTTTAAGCAAATAACCATTTTAATTATTTTCACAGGGCCACTGCTAAAAAGCTTTTTCAACGGTTCATGAATGAAGAGGAATTTGAATCTGTTTACTACGCAGATGTCAGTGAAAAACTGAGAAAGAGGATTGATCGTACTTTTATTGAGTTGAAATATAAGGTTAGTTTAAAACTAACAAAATAGTATAAAAATAAATGTACAATAAGTTTACCATTAAGTTTTACTTCTCTTGTAGCAAAATTAATTACGTTATGGAGCCTGGAGACCTCATAAGTTAAACACGATGAAAGAGATTGTTAGAAACAAACATTTAAACATGTTCCAAAGACAATTTATGCAGGCAAGATGAAGAAATACAATACAAAATGGGTCAAGGTTAGTCCAAACAACATCTAACACACACAAAAATAGTGTCTTAAAATACGTTGGGTTAGAACAGTTAATAAACTTAATATGTTTAACTAATGGTTAAATGATTTTTATTTCAGCGGCACTTACAAGTTTGAAACTACAAACGTTCCCTTGAATTGTTCCAACCAACTACGGCTTTTAATGATGCATAAATAATAAAACAATTAACACATTTTGGAGCCGACAATTTGATTTTGTGATTTAGTAATTGGTAATAATGATAATTTTGTATAATATTGTCAGTGGCGGCTCAAGGGTATTATGTCAAAGGAGGCCTGATTAGGCACGTGTCTGATTAGGCAGGGGTCGGGGGGATAAATACAGTAAGTCGATCAAGTTTCAGTCCTGTCATTGTCACTACACATTAAGAATAGTACAGCAAGTACAGTAAGCTGAAATATTGTTATGGCACATGAGCTAGAGCTACTTCTCATCTATTGATATATCCATCATCAAGGTACACAATATATCCAGATACATAAATACGGTACAATTTTCCTTTTTTGGCCTTTCTTGGGTGTTAAGGAGGCCAGGCTTCCGTTGCCTCCTCTGACGAGCAGTCACTGAATATTATATCATTATTAGTTAAATACAACTAATCACAGCCTATAGGAGACTTGGCCATTTGTGATTCTTAACGTTTGGTGAAGTTGGTGCTTGTCACTTGCAATGTGCCTGGTCATAAGAGATTTTATTTATTATTTATTGATGACTAGCTGTGTACTCGTGGTCCGCCACCTATAATGTAGATTAAGGGATTCCTGGAATAGGCCTAGGCTATGGGTTGTGACCCTCAATTAGGCAGGCCTATTTTGGTTACGTAAGGAGGCCTATGTGGTGTCAAGATCTAAACCATCTCTTAACAAAATAACATGGCCATTAATATGGTTTGGTTAGGTCGACTTTGTGTCTTAGCACAACAGTATGTGGGAACTACATACTACACTAAGGGAAAATGTTTATTGTTTTGGGAAGGATACCTAATGGTCAGGGCTGGACAAAAATGTGTTTACAAAAAGATTGACACATTATATTTTGTTTTTATCTCTAAGCTACGTGTTTTAAATAAGTGCTGAACAACTTTTAATGACCTCATCCCTTATAAACAAAATGTGATTTTGAGCATACCAGTCAAAATCGTAATCAAATGGTGATACTAGTTAGGGTGCAGGGACAACTTTGACCCCCAAAAGCAGTGTTGGCCTACTTGTTGTTATGAAATAAAGTACAGCTATAGTTCAATTGCAAACTTGACAGAAATAGCTGTAGCTCATGTTATGACTAAGGGCCCTGTTACACTTTGGTGGGTTGCCACGTGGCTGGCCGGCTATAGGTGCATATGTTTACAGAGAATCAAATGGAACTCTGTTACACTATGGTGGCTAGGAGAGTGGCCGAAAATAAGCCACACGGGTCTCAAAAGCAGCCACAGTGGCTGTTCTCAACTATATGATGGCTGGCCACCCGGGCCGTGGCTGCTCTTTGCTGTGGAAGTTCACGGTTTAACATTGGGTTATATGGGAGACTGTTACACTGCTGTGGCGGGCGAGGCAGCTAGTCACGCAAGTCGATGCGCGCGCACCTAGGCATTTTAAAAAACATTTTTCGAGTGTTCAATTACTTTGTAGACTTAGTGTATTTTATGTACAGAATATAGTCTGGAAATAAGTGCTTACTAAATAAAATAAGTTAAAGGAGAGAGATGTTTATTTTGTATTAGTGACCAGATATAGCTGTTATTTAATGTTTAGAACTATTTTTGAACTTTTGGCAAAGTTTATAAGAAAACAGTAAATGTGTTTATAGCCTACTTAAAGATTTTGTAGGTAGCTGATAGAATCTTTATGAATGTCATACCGGTACGCAATCAACTGATAAAGACATTAACAATTAGTTTAAAACATATAAATGCAGTTCATCTTGAGGTCAAGCTCGTAGCAGTGATCGGCAACCTACAGTCGCTAGCCATGTGGTTGCCGACAAGCTAGCCATTGATGTGTGACTGGAGCCTAAAATAAAAGTCCAGTGTAAGGTACTGAAAAAGTCAGTCCAAAATAGCATAATAAACAAAATGCACCTTAGCTACTTAACACATTTGCTGCTTACTTCCATGTAAAACATATTCATAACAGTAAATGTGTTAAGGGTTAAACTGCTTTCATACTTTTACAAATCAGTTTTCACAAAACTTAGATTAGATTGAAGTCCATAATTTCACCTACAACAGTATTACAAATAGAAATACCTGTAGACGAAGTTCTAACCGGACAAGTTAAGTTGAAGCAGAGACCTCGCTATGCTAGGTCAAAAATTTAACAACAAAGCTGCAGGCTAGAGTAGTTACAACCGAAAATTATAAGTCTCTTATCTAAGGAGACTACCACTGTATAGCCTAGGCCTACGTAGTTATACTTCTAGATTGCTTACCTTCTAAATCACTCAGGAACTAGTAAATAGAACAGTAATATTAATTATCTTTAAATTTGAACTACGTTTTCTGAATTGAGGTAGGTGTGCCAAACCGGCGAGATTGGGCTGGGAGACAAGTCAAGTCAAGACCTTTTGAGCGTTTGAGGTTATGTCAATCGTTTTGTAGTTCGACAAAGCAGTTCAGCACTCAGCAGCTGATTCCGTCGGAGGGAGATTTCAAACGAAACCGAAGATTAATTTAAACACATGTACCAACGAATTTCTAGAGCATAATGTATAAATATAATTTATACACATACTATGTAAATATTCAGACATTATAAAACAATATTCAGGTTACGGGCTACGGTATACTCTGTTTAATCATAACTTCACTGTTACACATAGGGGGATTGGGAGGCGGGGAGACTTAGTGAAAACACAAATTGATCTGCCGCGTTTTGAACTCTTTGTACTCTCACCGCATCCTCTTTGAAATGCTAAGGTGGACTAAGAACTAAGTGTGAAGCCTGGCGTGAGCGAAGTGAATTTTGTTGGAAATTTGTTACTTAATTCGCTTTAAGCAGGCAGGGGCCTTGTCCAGGGAGTATGGAGGCAAAAGGCATATCTGTTAAGATTTTAGTACTATTAACATTTCAGTTTATATACCAATGTTAATTATGAAAATAATATCTTAAATACAGTTATAACATGGTTTTTATTTAGCCATTAACAGAAAAATATAAATCGCCCGTTATGAAGTTATTTAAAATTTTTAGAACTTAAAAGTCTTATTATTTTTAAGTAAAATATATTTTACTCAAACTCTCTATGCCGATCTTTAAATGAAACAAAACAACCCACAGTGAAAGAGTTCTAACAACTCTTTGCTTATCTTTATCAACCACTCACTCTAGGATTAGAACTTTGAACATTGACCTATAAAAGAATAGAAAATACTCCAGTTCAAGAGGTTTTAAAACGTGTTTTATTAACCAGTTTAACTATTTTATCTAGCTTTTGCTAGTGGATGTTTTCGGTGGAGATCGCTTATGTTTCACTGCAGATGCACTTCATTTTGCTTGAAGTTCTCTGCAGGTTTTCACATTTCAGCGCACTTCTTCTCGACACCAGTCCGAGGGTTTGGTAGAATCTTAGTATTTGTGTTCAAACCCTTTCCGGACCTTGCACTCTTGCTGCTGTATCACTTCTTGCGCAGCATGAAGTGCAGTTTTCCCGTCAATTCTTCATTGCTAGTCAGTCATCCGAAGTCTAGTCAGTTGAACAAGCCAGGTCGTCGCCAGAATCTGGTCCAGTTTTTAGTCAGTTGTCCAAAATCTTGAACACGCCAGGTCGCCGATAGGGCTCGGTCCAGTTTTTAGTCAGTTGTTCGACATTTTGTCAGTTGAACAAGCCAGGTCGTCGTCAGAATCCGGTTGAGTTTGTTAGTCAGTTGTCTGAAATCTTGTCAGTTGAACAAGCCAGGTCGTTGCCAATATCCGGTCCAGGTTGCCAGTCAATATCCGAAATCTAGTCAGTTTAACAAGCCAGGTCGTGCCAGAATCAGGTCTAGTTTGTTAGTCAATTGTTCGAAATCTAGTCAGTTGAACAAGCCAGGTCGTTGCCAGAATCAGGTCCAGTTTGTTAGTCAATTGTCCGAATTCTTGTCAGTTGATCAGGCCATGTCGTTGCCAATATCCGGTCCAGGTTGCCAGTCAATATCCGAAATCTAGTCAGTTGAATAAGCCAGGTCGTTGCGATGATCCGGTCCGGTCTGTAAGCCAACCCTTACACCTCCTCCTCCGTATAGTCTATCAGAGCAGCACAGCTAATAATATAAACCAGGCCGACACGCAGCTAAGCGCCGCTGACATGACTGGATTGATTTTGTTTGCAATTTGTTGCTTCAATTCACTCCACTCACATCCATTCATCCTGTATGATGACAAACGTCACGAGGCTTTTCGCTGTGCTCACAGCCTCGCTTTAGCCTCCGGCCTCAGATGTACGGAGGTTTTATTAGAAGCTATATTAGGCTAAATATCCTAAAAAAAACACATTTTAGTAAAATCTGTCTTATCATTCCGCTGTTCTAGCGAAACATCTATTTTTTATTAGTTTGAGAGTTCATCTTTTTACTAAATTTTTGGGCCCCCATTTTAAACGACTTAATGAGTTTTCAAAATTATTGGTATATTGATGTACAATAACAAAATACATGTTTGTTTCAAATTTCATCAAAATTGAACAGTTTTGTGTTTTTAGACCTTAAAACCTTGTTTTTAGGCGCATTAAAACCTTTTTTGTGGTGAAAAGTCACTTTCAAAGGGGATTCTGGTAGTACGTTAATTAAGTGGAAATGGGATAAAAAATGCGACTGTAGGATGATACACATTTATACCTATGTATATACAGTTTTGAACAAATGCTCAAAACGTGTTCTGGGGGTCAGGATCGGTGCTCATTTCATGGTCCCGTGCCTGGGTCTCACCATGCTGACGGCTTGAATATTTCATTGTTTCTAAAGGTAATTCGATAATAATTAATGAAACACAGGTCAATTATAAAAAGAAATACTTTCTTAAAATACATTGACTGATTTATGTTTCTATAACTACGGAGTAAATTCTTACTCTCAAAACACAAACAATACACTCTGCAAGACCAAGAAACAAAGCACGAAATTCAGGTGTGGTGATGTCGTGTTCAGCATCCAAGGCCTGTGACCCCGCCTCAGCCGTAGAAATCAACCTGGAGAACACTTTCGTGGCGATGGCAAAAGGTGGTGACTCCAAGGCAGATGGCAGGACTATGAACCAGCAAGTCCTGGAGAAGTGGTTCACCAAAGCTCAAGTTGTTGACAGCAAGTTGCCAATTGCTGACGTGACAAGTTCCTTCTCCAAGATTGGTAAGCCTGCCATCACTTTCGCAGAGTTCAAACAAATGCTGACCACCTTAGCTGCAGAGAAGAAAGTCGACCTGAACACACTCAAGAAAAACTTTCTAAAGTGTCGCCATAAGAAACTATCAAGTAAAATAACACAAATAACACTTTTAGCAAATATTTTCATTGTTATTATTTTAATCGACGAGTTTTAGAAGCTAGGGGGTAATGGATAATGACATTTTAATCTTAGCTTACAAATTCTTACTCGCAAATATATGATTATTCAAAAAGTAAAAGTGAAACAGATATCACAAAATATGATTATTCGTGAATAATCAACACAACAATCAGTATATTTACAAGATGAAAAATGGTCGTGGGGTGTCTGCCGCGGTTCCCATGTTTAGATGCTATGTTGTTGTTGGATTGACTTTTGCTTTCGCCAAACAGTAATTTTAGATATTAATAATTAGTATTATTCTATCTAACTTAATAGGTTGGTCCAAATTTTAAACTTTTGCTTTCGCCATTACTGAATTGTTTGTCCTAAAACACAGGTAAATGACAATTATGGATATATATTATCTCTCTGTAAGAGTGTAAGATCCATAATTATGGTTCTGAAAGTACAGGTTGTATTTGAATGATTCATCAAGTTTCATTTGCTTATATCTCACTTATCTATGGTCGAAACGTGTTGGGACAAACATCTGGTTAAAGTTAATTTTCTCAAGTTTTATGATAATATGTTTGATTGTTATTGAAGTTTTTGTTTGAATGCAATGACAAATGTTTTGAAATGGTAACAATTCAATTTAAAACGTTTTGTGTGGTAATGACTTAGTTCATATATTTAGTTACTCATGACTTAGTTCTTCTCAGATGGCCACCTCACACAGGTAAATGACAATGGAGATATATTATCTCTGTAAGAGTGTAAGATCCATAATTATGGTTCTGAAAGTACAGGTTGTATTTGAATGATTCATCAAGTTTCATTTGCTTATATCTCACTTATCTATGGTCGAAACGTGTTGGGACAAACATCTGGTTAAAGTTAATTTTCTCAAGTTTTATGATAATATGTTTGATTGTTATTGAAGTTTTTTGTTTGAATGCAATGACAAATGTTTTGAAATGGTAACAATTCAATTTAAAACGTTTTGTGTGGTGCAAATGACTTAGTTCATATATTTAGTTACTCTATGACTTAGTTCTTCTCAGATGGCCACCTCACACAGGTAAATGACAATGGAGATATATTATCTCTCTGTAAGACCCATATGGTTCTGAAAGTTCGGAATGTTTTAAATTTCAAGTTTCATTTGCTTATATCTCACTTATCTGTGGTCGAAAGGTGTTGGGACAAACATCTGGTTAAAGTTAATATTCTCAAGTTTTATGATAATATGTTTGATTGTTATTGTAGTTTTTGGTTGAATGCAATGACATAATTTTGAAATGGTAACAATTCAATATACAACGTTTTGTGTGGTGCAAATTACTTAGTTCTCCTCAGATGGACACCTCGTTCTCCGGACCTTGCAATATACGACTTTTACCTCTGGGGCTACATAACAAACTACAAAGTATACATTCCTCCAATGCCCCAAACTCTGCAAGAACTTCGAGATCGAATAACCACTGCAGTCGATGTCATCAACCAAGATACGTTGGGGTAAAGTTTGGGCTGATTTGCAGTATCGGTTGGAAACCTGCTATGTGGTCGATGGGCATCACATTAGAACATGTGTAGTATAATCACATATAACTCGGAAATATTTACTTTGATTTTGCGTAACCTTCAGCTGTATATGTTCAGAAATAAACTTAAAACAGTATTTTAAAACCTGATGAATAATTTAAAAATACCCTGTACTTTTATAAATTATTACAAGTTGTACTTTTGATTTTGCGTCTGTTATTTGATAAATTCTTAATTAATTCCAAGGTGTTTGTTTAGTCTTAATTTAGTATAAACAATGTTAGTTCTTAAAAACTCTAATAGATGGCGTGAGCAGGACGTTCGTCAACCAAAAACACTAGCGCTCTCAGCGGTTTTTCCAAGAACCCTCTCTGTGGTTCAGTGCAGATACAATACTCCGGCGCAAAACAACTCTGTCGCGTTGCACATACGCCCTGACCGCTTACATCCATAATTCTATATTGTACATAGTAAATACGCGAGTGATTAAGTGAGTGTCCAGTGAGGAACGGATGATTCGTCAGACCTTCAAGACCGTCTCTCTCTCTCTGGCCAGAGCTCCTAGATTTACGCAACCCACCACTCCGCCATTACCAAAGGTACAATCTCTTCTCAAATAAATTTATACCGCTAATCATACCCAAAACCGCTCAAAACAGTGTTTAAAAACTAGACACGGTACTTTTAAAATTAGGAAAGTGGCTTGTAGTCAATCGAGTCATACGTCTTCTTTAATTCAATACACGCACAAATTACATATTATTATACATTTGTGATGTCCAAGGATTATAATTATTTCAAGTTTATGATTTCTTCTTAACAAGACTTAGTGTCTGAAGCCGGCTTGGTACTCACCAACTGTATGTTCTAACTGTTGTTCGGTCAATCAGGCACTGAAAGACTATTACTATTAAAATTTTTGTAATGTGATATTTTATAGTTTTCATTACTTTATAATTTAATTCATATATTTATTATGTATAATGAGCTACCTATACAGGTTTCAATAAAATAATATCTAACAAGTGTATGCTACAGAGAACTACCATTTGTAATAGTAAAACACCAATACAATAATTATATTTTCTTGGTGATCAGCAGAGGTGCTTTCTGTAAACATAAAATAATAATTATTTTTTATACCTATGTATTTAAATAAAGTAGACGAGTGCAGTAAGAAACATGTTTGAAATAAAACTATACAAAAAATAAAAACGAGTATATTTTAAAAGGTAGAATATATTTGTTAAACCATTCAGTATTATGGAGTAAAATGCGTTCACAAGTGGGGCTGATGATGAACGAACATTTTCATGTATAGAACTCCTTTTCTGCTGTGAGTCAGGAACCTTGAACAACCTAGGAGTCCTGGATACAGAAGAGCAGTTGTAGAAGCTGTTCAGTTTCAGTATGTCCCTAGCACTGAATCCTCTTCTCTGTCCGATATCATAAGTCATAGGACTGACCTGGAAACGAGATTTTAACATTTAAATTTAAACCTGTATTCTAGTTGTCGTGTTTAAAATAAGAATAGGACCCATCTTTTGAACTCAACGGTAGAACTCTACTCTTTCTACTTACTTACAACAGTCATACTTCCCTTTTTTATAAATAGCGAAGTAATCTTTTGAAGATAACGTAGTTTCAGCTTCAAAACGGGATTGCTTTAGTTTGTTCTAAATTTACTTAGCGAATGAGCGATTCATGCCGTTAGCATAGTATGATCTATCCAGGCCCGGGACCATGAAATGGCACCGTTATTGACCCCTAGAACACGTCCGACTTTCATAAAAATGTATACATATATTACTATTGTAGAAATCTTGGTCAAGATTTTTCGCCAGCAAAATCGGAATACCGAAAGTCTCCTCTTGTGGTAGCTACTCACTTGCCTCACGCAGCTGAGTGTACTGTGAGGGTATACTTGAGGAGAGGAGTCCAAACGTCTAGAGCGGGAGGCTAGTGGCTTATCCGCCGAGGCCACCCAGATGAACCCAGTTGAAAAACGTTGAGTACATACGCCTAACTTATTACATTTTGCGATGTCTAGAAACACCGTTTCACGCATAAACAGAACCAACTAATTAATTAACACATTCAACCCCAAGCAAATTTGAAAGAACACAAAGAAGAAATCAAAGTATATTTATAAATAAAATATACAAATAATGATAACAAAACAGTTCTGGAACTGTAAAAAACATACACACAAGCAAGCAAAGTCTTGATTGGAAACTGCGACCTGCTTTGCTCAACCACTTATTTCCAGGAATTTAACAGAGGTCACCAATTCAATAATTTTCAATGTATTTTAGATAATGATCGAGCCACCTTTTGTATCGGTGTTCAATCCCTTGTAAGAGTTTGAGCTGACAATACCTTGGGTACAATGGTGGGCCAGGAGTTGTTCGTCATGGCACACAGTCTGTAATGCATCAGACTTCCAAAATCATAACCAGCATCTGCGTCTTGCATAGCTCCTTTGGTGTAAACCTCTTTAAAATTCCTCCATTGATCTGTAACATTGGCATCTTTATTTATAATGAGTACTCAAAAGCTGAAAGCGCAGAATGTGCCAAACGGTATAGTTTTTTTTTTTAATTACTCTCGAAGAGCTCTCATAGATGTAGATGTAAAGTGTGATTAGGGAGCTCGACGTGCCCAACCAACCTCCATGAAGTGAAGATAAAGGATACCCTTTATTAGTGAATCTCACCGCCAAAAGGGCATGTCAGCAAATTATTCTTGTTGACAGCTACTGGAATGAAACTGGTCAGGTAAAGTGGGTGGGTCAAGTAGCCCAATTGTTGAAAAGGCCATCTGATGTAATCCTCCACGCTTAGCGATGTTAAACTGCCTAACAGAAATGCAAAAAGTACCCCCTCCACTCTGTTCCTACTGGGTTCCTCAGTAAAATCCAGAAACCAAAAACCATCGAGTTCTTTTCTATCATACTTTGGCAGGCTAGAGATTTACCGCGCTGGGAAAAGTGATGAGCCATTGTTGAATTGAGAGTCTTACGGTATAATGATCGCATTGGTTTGCTGAGTCCAGTCGTACAGGGCAATCAAAAAGCAAAATACCAGCAATAAATAAGGTCAGAACTTTATCTGTCGCTCTTTCTGCCTCACTACCACAGTAAGCGAGAGATCCAGGTCAGGATTTAACCCGAGCTCACAGTTTTCTACTCAAGCTTTTACCATGAAGTTATAAGTCACACAAACACACACATTGAATAAAGATTGATAGAGTATTCTGTGCTACCTTGGTCGATGTTGGAGTAGTTGATGTGTACAAAGCGGTCTCGGTCAGGACGCATGTGTTCATGGAAGAAGCCGAGAGCGTGCATCAACTCATGCATGGGAGTGCCTACAGAGCGAGTACAGGCAGAGCTCAGGTGCAGCGTTTGCGGCCCACCCTGCACATGTGGCGAGCATCTTTACTTTTGGTACTAACTGTATCTAAAAATCTCTATTACAAAACAATATGAAATTGCGTAGCAAAGAAAAAACAAAACATACTTTTTGTAATAATTGCAATCACACAAACATTTGGGTCCTCGGACATGCACATACATCATATTGCTATTCATTCTTACAAACACCATTTACACTGATATTGTCAGATCTTGCCGTAATTCTAACAAAGACTTAACCACAAAACCAATAACATTTAAAATTAATAGTACATTTTTTATGGTTAATGGAACAGGTAGGAACTTTAACGGTAACCTGAAATGCTTGACTCTTCTATGGTAGAGCCTCTACCGGTAAAATCATTTCTATTCAAGAATGAAAACTATCAAAGCTAAAATTCACTATTAGGGAACTACTTAGCCACAAAGACTTTGAGTTACCTGTCTCCCAACGTTGGATGCACAGACGAGTTTGTAAGAAGAACCAATCACCAAGTAGTCCTTCTCCCTCGCGCGTTTCTTGAACTGGATACAAGTGTTTTCGTGATACTGGTTCATGGCCCTCAATACTTGCATACGTCCTTGGTAACCTAACACATAACAACTGCCAACGCATCACCGTTGTAAGCCATCTTTCTGAATCAAATACAATACGAAACAACCTTTCAACCACATTAGTAAAGGAATTGAAGACGTATCAAACCACTCAAAACCGATGTGGTGTCATGCTCGTGACTACTAGCAGTTAAGAGGGGTTTAGGTCTGAAATATATAGTAATTTACCCTTAGGATGTAGGCCAATTGGTATCTTGCATTTAAAATATCCAATTTTCAATTATCTATGTAATCTATTTGTAATAAGTATGATTTTATTATATACATTCAACTTGGTTAAGTGGTAGAGATGACTATAAAATCCTAACTTCACTACGTAAATAAAGATTTTTTTCAAATGTACTCACTCATCATCTGGTGGAAGCGGAAGGGCACGGTGGCGTTGGGCCACCGCAGGTCGGACTCGTGATACACGACGTTGCTGGCCGAGGGGATGATGTCTCCTTCCAGGAACGGACCCTCTTCCACCTCAGAGTAGTCTGTGGTGTGATTCACAGAGTCCTGGATGATATCTACGTCAGTGTAAGAGTAGTCGTCCTCTTCCGCAGTCGTCATCAGCATTTCTGTCAAGTACCATGATTTACAGAAAATCTTAAGCACGTGTTCTCACCATTCAAAAGTGCTGCCAGAACGCAGAAGGCACTTTAGTGAAGCGAATTATCAGTATTCATTTTAAACTGGATTTATCAGTTAAAAGGACAGGTTTAGTAAGTTTAATACGTGTCCATGACATTATATTTATGCAATGATGCCTTATTAAACTTCAATACCTTAAAAGAAAAATAGAGGCTGTTACTAAATCTTATAAACTTAGAAGTTACAGCCTATATTCAAGATCCTTCTTTAAGGGTGAATTTATCAATTAATGTATAGGTTTATGATAATAAGTTTAATAATGATAGTGTGAGATATATAAAATTATTTTTATTCAATTATTCCATATTAAACTTCAATACCTTCAAAGGAAAATAGAGGGTGTTACTAAATCCTACAAACTTATAACATGTTACGAGTATACTGTAATATTAGACAATAATAATTAAAGCTTACCATCTGAAATTTCAATGTTCTTCGGAACTTTCCGTATTTTGCATGGACCATGCTTTTCTGTGAACAACAATAGATACACTCTGGTAAGTATTTTTGAGTACAAATTCACTATATCCGGTTTCAGGACCTATTAAATAACAATTACCTTGTTTAGTGTGCCTGAAGATCCTGAGACAGAGAAGATGGTGATGCGCATTTCGGCTTCAAAAGGCCATCGTCGGAGCACCATATCACTACACTATAATTATTGTTCACTTCACTCAATCTACACTATATACACTAGTTTCGTCGGAGCTGGGTAACAGTGGGGGTACAGGTGTGCTGGCATCACGGGTTATATGTACGGCGTATAGTGAAGTGATATGGTGCTCCGACGATGGCCTTTATTTGAGGCCGAAAAGCGCATCAGCATTTAAATCTTCTCTGCCTCAAGATCTTCAGGCACACTAAACAAGGTAATTATTTTGAGTATTATTACTCAACTTAAAAATATTTATGAAAATGTACATCCAAATCGTAAAACTATTTATTTAAGAGGATTGCTTATAAAGGTTACCATCGTCAATACATTTGTGTATTAAGTTATTAGATTGCATCAAGTTCACTGGGAAAGTACTGGATACATCTTCCTGTTCAAAAAGCTGATTGTCAGTGATCCTTTCCACGCAAGTAGACAAGTGGCATGGTTCTACTAGTAAGCCAGTATCACTTGAAGTTTAAAGCCAGTTCGCCCAGTTTTGGGGAAAGGGTTAACTGCCAACTGTTAATGCAGTGCAATAAAGTGTACGTTTTAAAAGTACCAAGAACAACTAGAGGTATCTTTTTGTTCTTAGCACATTTAGAACCCAAATAAGAGCTAGAAAATGGCGTTTCATTTTTAGACCTAAGTTTTTGTTTGATAAGAAAATACTCGTCATTAGGATGCCTTTTAAGTCAAATAACCATTTAGTTATACAAAAACGAATTATTACTTTTAATTCATGTAAAGCAAAATTTATCATTGCTAGGATGACTTTAAATAACAACAGAATTGGTTGGAAAGCTACCTGCGCTATGGTACATGCATCAGTTTTCTATGCTGGTCAGCTGTTACAGGTTTCAATCTTATTGGGTATCAGTTAAACCTTTATGTAAAATAATTACGAAGACTAGTGTAGTCAGGCTTAAGTAAATATGATGCCACCATGACAAGGTTCAAATCTGTATAGCTTTACCGGTATTAATAGGGAGTTATTGAGTACCAGATCATATCGTGGGTTGTTTCCCAACTAATGGGTTTGTATACCTATAGAAGTAAAGTAGGAACGTTTGTTAGTAACTTACAACTAAAACCACGACTTATTTGTCTAGGAAGGGGTGACGCTGACATGTTAATTATTATTAAAGTAACAATCAATTTAAACATCACATGCGTGCTACTCAGGTGGCATGTCTTATGACGGGTTTGCACTGAGTGACAGAGCTTGTGGTAGGACAATTAATATTAATAGTAGGACTGGGACTCGTGGCGTGGTCCTGTAATCCAGCTTCATGGAGGTGAGGTTTTGAGGAAGATATAGGCCTAAAACGGCTCAGATAGCGTCAGTGATCATCTGATGATACCCGCATCAACTCCCACCATCGTTTAGACATATCAGACCATCACCTGAGTGGTTCGGAAGTCACGTTAAGCCGTTGGGCCTTGTATTTCCATTGGTCATTGGGCTATTAATTAATGACCCATTCTAAGGAAGAGTCGGCCTTAGTTTGCAACAAGACTCATAACTCATTTACTACCACTCATCACACTCATCTTTCACCACATATTTGTCTTAAAATACCCTCATGAGAGTGGTCGGCATCTCAAATAGTGATTTAGTGATTTAGTCAATATACTGTAACGGTTATCAAAAAGAAGAAGTACATACAATTTAATAAAAAACCAGAATAACGTAGAACTATTTAAATCAACTAAATTGTCGGTAGTATTATAGCTTGGTATATAGACAAACTGATTCATGGTGTGCACGTGAGAGCGTTGTCCTGCATGAAAGTACAAGACACTTCCTAGATCGTACTTGACTAAGTCATGTGCAGATAGTTATGAAAATGTAAAAACAGATGTGGAACAATATTAAATTTATTGTAGTGGTTGAGTTTCTACGCAATTATATCTTTAGAGAATCGAAATTTGAATTAAATTTTGAAGAGGTTTATAATTCTAGTCTCATAAAATTTGAAATGAAGTTAGGGCATACACAGTAAGCAACAAAGTTGTTGTAAGTCAACTGCTGCTGGTATTTGTAAAATGAGTTCATGTGCAATGCACTCACACTCGCACGCTCACTGAAATCAATTTAGATTTCATATTGTTAACGTTGTCTCGCAGTGGTTAACATACCTATCTACGGCTGAAGAGACTAAAACAAAGTCGAAACAACACGAAACACACTTCTATCCTGAAAGATGGATAGTCATATTTAACTTAGCGCGGCCTCAATCGTTATGACTATCAAACCACGTCAAACATGATCAACGGCGTAGTGCCCGAGACGGTTTGCACGACGACGTTAATGCTCGGAGAGGTTGATGTTTTGGGTTTGAAGTTTTAACAGAGTATTCTAATTTGAATACAATTGTGAATTGGCAAAGGGTTTGTCCCTCACCAACTTTATAAAAGTTAAACCTGAAAAGAGCGCTAGTTACAACCCTACACACTTACGCATACCCAGGTTAGAGATCGGGCGGCACAACAGCAATCTTAATTGTGCTGTAAGATGGATTTCCATTGCCATCGCCGATTCGATCGCTGGATAGGCGGATGCCGAAGACACCAAATTGTACAAGAGCCTAAACGTGTTTTCTGTTAGATGATGGAGTTCATCATGGAGTTTTCTAGTTCATCTCGTCACGATTGGTCGAGAGATGTCACCATCCAGGACATACAGGACGTCATCTTCTGAGAACAGCGTTTGTTGGATAGCTAACTCTGCAAGCTACCATTCTGCGCAACCAGGTACCCAACCTACATTATTGCCTCGGGCAAACTCGAACCTAAGAATGAGTGCAATATTCACACTATCATACTGTAGGTAGCCTCAGAGTTGAGTGATAACGCCACCAGGAGCGCCAGTGCGCACACTCCCCGTTCCCCGCCCCCCGCCACGGCGGCGTCACGACGCTCCTCACTTTCAAAACAGTCGACAGTCAACGCTGCTTCAGTGCGGTCGTGGACGCGACACAATGTAGAGGCTTCAGTCAGTGTTTCGTTCGTTCAGTGAAGTGTCTTGTTTTACTGTTTTGATTTTGTTTTGCCACCCAACCAACTCAAGGATTGGCCTCGGCTAACTCGGGAAACTAGGTGAGTTTAGTGTTTCTACTTTCTTGAAAACGAGAGTTAAGCAGCTTAAGTACGCTAAATGTGAATATGATCGTTAAATTAATTTTTATTTCATTCATAGGTTGTTAACGGTTTTTAGTAATTCATTTATAGAATAAATAACGCGTATTTATTTAATTATTTACGTTATAAATAATCCGTCCAAAAGCATCGAAGAAATAAACTGTCTAAATAAGTAACGCTTATAAGTATAAAATCTGTTGTTCAACCAACTAAAGGACAAACCTAGGCTTTCTAAATAATTAATAAAAGTCGACATAGTTGATATTTAAATAGTTTTAGAAGGCCTAATAGCATATTAACTAAGTAATGACTAAACAGAACGTCGATACATACTAGAAGACAAATACATTAAAATACAATGAAAATAAATGGATAAATCTGTATAAAATAAAAAAATGTAAATTGATAAACGATTTTATTTGTGTACTAAACAAATTATGTAATATTTCTAATACAAATAATACGAGATTCCAAGAGGATAGAAAATTAAGTCCGTAACACTTATCTTGCTCAACGCCCAAGCAACAGCCAAGGAGATCATTAAAACGAACTTTGAATTAATGATCACGACAACACACATCTCAACAAACAAACATTATTGTAAATCACACCTTCTCTCAAACAACACGGACCTACTCCAAACCCAAACATTGTTCTCGGGCTCTCATACTTATGATGGATGATTTTAGCGAGCCGTGATCAAAATGGTTTTAGCCGAGTTTAAATATATTCGGGTCATTAATTGTGAGCTGTCGCAGAGTGAGAATGTAGCCAAGGCAAAGGAGAGGGGAGCCAGGGCAAGGCAGGCCGGCCCGTGTGACTGCTATAAATACACCCATGAGTGTGGAAGTGGCACCGCGCTCACCGTACCCGTACCCGTACCATACTTACATGTAAATAAAGAACCCACCACCCGCACATCACCCGTACACCACCGTCTAGAAGTGGCCAGGAGAACTATAAAGTGTTTCAAAGCCTTAAAATTAAAGGACGATGGAACCAAATCCGATTTAACAACGGCGAAATGTTTAAAAATCAGCTTGGTTTATATGTAAAGCTGTTACGCGGGTTGTTGAAAAGAATGTGTTATTACATTACACTTTGCGATGACTCTTGAAGTCGCCGGATGACTAACGCATATAACACATTTAAAAAATAGAACAGGAAAATAAGGGAATGTATTTAGCAAAATTTCGTTATAAAACTCGTTTTCAGGCTAAAAAAGAGGAAAAGGATGGGGATACAAGTTCATAAAATTATTATAAACAAAAACAAACAAATGCATTTTGAAAAACCAGCTGATGTAAAGCCACATATATACTATGTTTTGGTTTTATCAAGGACAAAATACTGTAAAATGTTCAATTATCTAAAACTTAAGCCGAAAAGAGTTCTTGATTTCAAAAGCAATTCATGTTCCAATTCAGAATTTTGTTGAGTATAAAGTTGGTTAAAAGCTACCCTAGAGGAAGGTTCAATTTTGTGTAAAGCAGTTAAATTATAGCAATTTTCTAAGTTTGTACTATTTTCTAAATTATACTTTGGTAATCCATAACTTGTCATAGAGTCGTGCTGATCGAAAACACAAAACTGTTAACATTTGAATTAGTTACATGTTTATACGCGCTCAGTATGCTCTGTTGATCACGGTTCAGCCTCAGTGAACACTTGGCCAAGATATAGTAAAATACATTTGAGCGTGTTCAAAATTACCTTAATTCTCCCCAGAACTCATTCGTCTATGTACTTAGAAAACATTAAGCTTTGTCCATGGTTACAGCAGCCTCTTTCGGCAAAACAAGAAAACACAATTCAATCCATTGTATACCGTAGTCATGGTTGACATTTTAAGACGATTAATTTAATGTTCTTTCAGCATATGAATTGTTGTACATTATTCAGTACGATGAAACTTAGTTTACACATTTATGTAACCACAATCAACATGTGTACCAAAGATCTACAACGTCCAACAAGCCAAAAAAGGTGGTGGCGAGAAAACGATTGGAGGGAAACGCCTCCCCAAAAGGGCACAATTGCCGTGAACCGATTTCGTAAAAGTGATATAAAAGTGATGACCATACAGCAGTAAGATATTTTAAACACATTTTAACTTCTTGTTTTAGACCCAATACCATTGGTGGAATCTTAATGCATTATGAATAAGGAATTTGATTTGTCCATTTGTAATTGAAGTTTGATCACACAGAGTAAGTACGTGTAATTCCTACAGTAATTATCTAAACTTATTAAAATACCTTATACATAAGCTTAACTACATAAGAAAATGAAAAATAGTTTTAAATATCTACGAAGGCGCCGGTGTTGCTCTCCAAATCCTCCAAACATCCGGGGATAGAATTAACACTTTTCTGTTGGAAGTCAATTTGAGTACTGGTAATAACTTTGTATACACATATAAAAGGTGAAAAAATGTTCAACACGTGTTCTGGGGATAAGGATTGGTGCTCATTTCATGGTCCCGGGCCTGGATCTTACCATGCTGATGGCCTGAATATCTCATTTTTCCAAAGGAAATTCGATAACAATTAAATACGAGTATTCCAAATAACATTTTGAGACATTTCCGAGTGCGACTCATCACATCTCCTGTGAGTCCGGAAGTCAATTTTTAAGCTAACCAAAAAAACTTCAACGTATACACCTAACGCAAAAATATAGCACAAACATAACTTTCAGACTAACCGGGTTTGTACTAAATAAAGCGGTAATTACTGATGCACAACTTATGCATCATGATGTCGTGTGTGCTCATGAAGTACACACATGTGCAGTGCTATACGTTTCTCAATGGAGTACTTACTGACTAGTCTCTTGTATTGGCAGCAACTGGTCTATCGGAACTGTACCTCTTATAGAGTGCTATATTCATAAGTAAGGCGTCGGTCGCAACTCTGGCACTCAGCTGTATTGCGGGTTTTGCCTAGTTCCTTATGAAGGCGTAGCGGCAAACGTAGCACTACTTTAGTTCATGACTAGCTGAGAGTACCCGCGCTTCGCCTCGGGGCTTTGTTAACATAGCTGTATGCATATTTTAAATACATTGCAAATTTAAAGTAAACAAAAAATAATTTCCTATACATCTTTAAAACAACTATTTAGTTTGCCTGTTAGTTCAAAATTGTTTAACAAACTTCCCGAAAACATTAAATCCACTCAAAATTTTATCTCATTCAAAAAGAAGTTAAGTGTTAATCTATTGGAACGCTCATACTACTCATTTACAGATCAGAATTTAAATAATGATAATTAAATTATAAATTTAACTAGATTTTTTTGTAATAGTGTACTCTTACTAGTAGTTTACTTTGTTTTATTTTAAATAATATTTGTGATACTTGTTTTTTGTTTTTGTAGTTGTTTCGTTTTTTTCAGTTTTGCCAACACAACAGCTTTTTTTATATTCTGGCAAATAAAATTATTATTATTACCATCTAAGTACCTATCTAAGTATATAAACACCAAATAACCAAAGACCGAAGGATTCATTGCAATGTACAGGCAACAGTCTTATTTGATTTATATAGATAAGACGTGTTGGCAACCTTGTAAGAGTCATAGTTACGCCGTTCCACCCGTTTTTAGAGCCCGCTTTGGTTTTTTGCAATTTGTTATTAGGATGTTATATGGACATAAAATGTAGCTAAAGACACACTGTGTGATGAGTTCAACCCTTAAACAAAGTTTCACCATTAGTTTCACCATAGTTTCGCCATAGTTTCAGCCAATTTTGAGTTATGAGCGTTCCAATGCCTTGAAAACGTTCAGACAGACAGACAGGAATTTGTTTGACGCCAGTTTCGGGCGTTGCAAAGTACAAAAACACCAAATAACCAAAAACCGATGGATTCATTGCAATGTACAGACAAAAGTCTTATTTTATTTATGTAGCCTAGATGAAGATAGAAGAATACCTCGGATACTGTTATTTTTCTGAAACCAGGTATAAGTTTAAGCTGTCTCTTAATCACACGGGCCGTTTGTTTTATTCCAAGCTTAGGCGGAAACTAATCTCCCGCTAAGTTTTTTACAATCTGCAATCTTTATAAACGCACACAACTGCCAATAGCGAATGATGGAGCATTGAGTTCTATAAACCTACGTTTGTTCCCTTTTATAGTAAATTTCAAATTCAATAATAATGCTGCTAAGGAAATTATCGAAACATGTTTGCCTAAAGCAAAATAAAAACTTAACCTGACAAGATTTCTAGCAGGGTTTCTAAATTTTGCTGTTGTTTCAAAGTTAGCTAAAGTTAAAGATGAGAATTCCTATCAAAGTGGGCACTACACTTTTACAAATGAAAGCTATAGGTATGGTTTCCTAACAAACAGTGGCCTCTTTATGACATTTATAATGACGGTGAACATTTGTTTATACAAATTAATTATATGAGTGTTTTTCTAGAAAACGGTGGTCGCTTCCATATGATACCATTAAAAAAGATACGGTTGTAAAAAATGGGCAACGCTTTCCTTGGAAATCAAAGCTTTTTATGGAAGCGGCTACCGCTCTCTAGGAAAACACAATGAACTTTCGCCGTCATATAATGAAATAATGAAAAAGGAAAAAGCAATAATGAGTTTATTCCAATAAACCAACTAATTATAACAATATGATTACAGTTTGGAATGAGTACCAACCACTTCTCCAGTAATGTGGTTGGGCCTTATACTAAAATAAAACAAAACATGTATCTTATCAGATAGATCAGAGTCCAGTCCATTGTCAATTACACTGTCACTTTGCAGCTTACTGTAGCGGTATAACCATCACAGCAATTAACGCCTTTCTTAAAACCATAACGTTGGATAATTACAAACAATAACAAAAAACACCCCAATACAAACACCGACAATGGTCAGAAACTAAGTTTTACTTTTTCTCTTTCGATTTTGCGTCAACATGTTTTATATTTTTGTAAACATTAATAATGGATGTTAAATATACAGACAACCAGAAAATAAATAGCCGACCTATAGTACTTTACATTCTATAAACTAGTATTTGCAGTTTTTGAAAATGTAAACCTAACTAAAGATAGCTGTTATTATCACCTTTAACCTTAAAATAGAATAAAAAAACACCGTTAACGCGAAAGAAGAAAATCCTACAGGGTTGTCTTAGCTATTCATCGTTTGCTTGCTAGTATTTTGTGGAAGTCTATAAAACAGAACCCAAAGTGTTGCTGTTAAGTTAAAAGTGTTAATTTATACTGACTGAAGAAAGCCCCATGTTTTATATTTAAAATAAAACCCCGGAGTCTGTTCTGAAATAAAAATTATTAATACTAAAAACCATAAAGAATTTTAATAAAGTCCAAACAATGTAGAAGAAGAGTCTAGAGAAGGTGGTGCGGTGTGTAGGTGCCGCTTATGAGGTTCTTGAGACAGTTATGGCTTCATACTATTGTTCATTTGACAGTATAATCTACCTAACAACACGGCCACGTGTCTGATATAGGGGCTAGGGACTTATTTTGATGTCAGCACTATGCTTTCACATCAACATTGTACGCTACATGGACCCGTGGCGGGTTGGAATCGTGCGCGACTCCGGAGCTCATCACTCCGCTGGCGCGCGTTCGATTCCCGCAGTTACCACTTTGTAATGTGACTATACGGTAACGCTAGGTAAAGGTCGAGGTTGAGCTGTAGAGAGGACTTTGTAGTCCTAACTTCACCTCGTTAAACAAGGCAAACTTTAACTTTTTACGCTGATTTTACACTTGTCTGAGCTAATTTTATGAAAAACAAAGAAATATATAATTATATGAATCTGGTCGACTCCCAAACTTTGTAATACTTTCAATGCCTTGTTACAAGATTTTTGCAACATTTTGGAAAATTGCACAATAGAATTAGAATATGCATTAAACCATATATTAGTACAAATTTATCTTTCTTACACTTGACAGTTTGCCACAAAGTAGATGGTAACAGTCACACTAAACCAATACTTTTTATCTTTTGTTATTATTCTACTTAGTTCATTTCAATTAAACCAGGGGTTTGTTTAATTCAATTAACTTAAAGCCAAACTAAGAGTGGGTTCTTTTGAATAGTATTGACGTCTTTGAAAATAAAGAGTTGTAATTATTGTAATTTACAGTTTATTCTTTAATTTTTAACATGTGTTTATTACGAAGGGACAAGAATAAATAGGTTACTGATAAATCAGCTGTCGTACACAAATTTGTATTATTTTATATTTCGGAGAAGCGACATTCTTATGTTCATAGTTTGAAGTGAAGTTAAGTATACATAGATTTCGTCAGTATGGGTAACATTGCCGTTGTTGGACCAAACCAAGCGGTAATTGTATCGGGAGGGTTGTTTGGCAGGACCAAAAAGACGAAAACAATTGGAGGATGGGCATGGGTGTGTTGGGGGGTAACTGACAAACAGTATTTATCGCTGAATGTAATGACATTATACCCTTATTGTGAGTCGGTGGAGACGTTGCAGGGAGTGGCTCTAAATGTGAACGGAGTGGCCCAAGTGAAGATCATGAAAGACGATAAGTTCTTGGATATAGCTGCTGAGCAGTTCCTTGGCAAGAGCGAGATGGAGATCAAGTTCACAGTGCAGCAAACTGTGGAGGGTCATCTAAGAGCGATTCTCGGTACTCTAACAGTTGAAGAGGCCTACAGAGACCGTGAAAAGTTTGCAGGAATGGTGAGGGAAGTAGCATCTCCGGATCTGGCAAGAATGGGCATTGAGATTTTGTCCTTTACCATTCGGGACATTTTTGACAACGTTCAATACCTCTCGTCTTTAGGTAAGGCTCGGACCGCCGCAGTGAAACGGGACGCTGACATTGGAGTCGCTCAAGCCAACAGGGACGCCGGGATTCGAGAAGCGGAGTGCGAAAAATCAGCGATGGATGTTAAGTACGAAACTGACACAAAGATTGAAAACAACTCGAGAATGTACCAGCTACAGACAGCAAACTTTGATAAGGAGGTGAACACTGCTAAAGCCGAGGCACAACTAGCTTACGAGTTGCAAGCTGCAAAGACTCGCCAGATGATTGCAAAAGAGGAAATCGAAATCAACATAGTGGAAAGGAAAAAGGAGATTGAAATAGAGGAAAAAGAAGTGGAGCGGAAAGAGCGGGAGCTGAAAGTGATGGTGCGGTTGCCGGCAGAGGCGGAAAGCTACCAGGTTCAGGCCATCGCCGAGGGTGAGAGAACAGCTGCGGTACAGGCGGCCCAAGCAGACGGAGAACGCATCAAACTGCGAGGCTCTGCCGATGCCGTTGCCATCGAGAGTGTGGGCAAAGCAGACGCCGAGAGGATGAGAATAACCGCTCAGGAGTACAAGAAGTACGGCGACGCCGCTATCATGGATATAGTGCTTAGCGCACTGCCCAAGATAGCTGCAGAGGTGAGCGCTCCTCTAGCCAAGACAGAGGAGATCGTACTGCTCGGAGGTAATGCTACCATCTCAAGTGAAGTCAGTAGACTTGTGAGTCAGATCCCGCCCTCAGTGCAAGCCCTTACAGGAGTCGACCTCTCTAAGATTCTAAGTAAAGTACCTGGTGCCAAATAACGTCACTATTCACGCTCTTTCAGTAGTTTCTTTGTTTAAAATTAAAAGTAAAATATGTTTCGTTTGTTTGTTTTGTAATTCGTTAGTCATTCAATATTAAGAAAAACTGTAGTTCAACGAACAAAAAAGACACTATCTGAGAAATTTATATCTTGCCGTTAATAACACAAGAGCATAGGTATAACTATTAATGTACAATAGAGGCTTTTTATGTACTATTCTAAAGTTTTAAGTTTTTCGTACCAAATATAAAGACTTTGTTTTCATAAAACGTTCAAAGTCTGTTCGTTATAATAAAATGTGTACATTTTCAACCTTGTAAAACTTATAGCCCAATACGAGCTATACCAAGCCTCAAGCAGGTTCTTCTCGTGGGTAGTTAATAATTGGCTACACCTATTCTCCATTTGTAGATTCTTCTCGTGAGGTGTAAGCTAGAGACTGAGGTAAAGGCATCTGTCATCACTGCTCCTATCTCTCACAGAAGCTTATCTATTGAGCTCTTTATTCACCCTGCTCTCAATATCATATACAACATAAATTACTCTCGGTGTAATATAGATGCATTATCCTTATCAGCACCTGCCTGCTTCCAGGTTACTTCACAGATCGATTTATCGGTTCAATGATCCTTTTTGCCTAAGGTTAATTTACAACGGTATGATCCTATCATATTAATCTAATTTAACGTTATTTCATCAGATATTAAGTTTGAATTAATCTTAATCAATATTGCGGATTGATCTATTTACCTGTTTAATAAACATGTAGTTATTTTCGTTGCTAAAAGTAAAAGTTTGTCGTACAAGAGATATTTAAAAAGGACTGCCGTGCGGAATATGCTTTAACTCGTTGTTAAATTAATTCATATTTGTATAACTGTAAATTGTAATTCCAAGCAGTACTTGAGGACCGTTATTCATAACCAATACTAGCGAATTTCTGTAGAAAATTCATTCCTATTACCATATTAGAACAAAACATGGAGCAGTTTTGAACTGCTCAATAATTATTTATTGAGTCAAATGGCAAAGCTGTATATAGTATATACAGAGTGTCCCAAAAATTACTATCATTATAAAGGGGTGCATATATAGATAAACAGATGGTGGGGATGTCACTTTTGGAACATCACCCTACAGGTCGCATTTGATATCCGGCAGTTACAAACATCTCTATACACGTTCCATTACCAAATTTATAGGTCGAGTAAGATTTCTAATGGTCAAGTGTTTTACTACCAATATCAAACAAATAACTCTCGTTGACAAATTTTAGAGAACTAGTCAAGGTTCAAGGCGGGTCACACCCATAGACCAGTTTGTACTTTAGCCCCAGCATATTTGATCTACACTTAAGTAGCCTACACTTAACCCAGCTTTAAAAAAATACTTTTCATAAAAAAAACTAAAATAGTGGTAGAAAAGCTGTCAACCCTGGCCGGTGAAGCTCGCCGTGGGCGTGTCTCCTACATCCACAGTCTCTACTGTATCTGGCAGTGAGCCACCTTGTATCACTCTTCTTATTTATAAAGTGGACCATTTCTTTGCGTCACGTGATTATTTTCTCCTCTTTTTTCAACTTCCGCGTGAAGCCTTTGAAGCTTCTAGTTCTGGGCACGTATAGCCTACTGTCTGCGATAATGTTTGGACAAAGGCGGATCAATACTTTTCGGAGCCCTGAGTGAATAACTTTTTGTCCAACTGTTAGGCCTAAAGGATGAAAAACGATGTATAACCTCCAAAACCCACTGTCCACAACTTTTACGGGCTAAGAAAACATAACGCATTAGATACAAAATATTACTAAAAACAACAAAAGCCACAGCAATTTGAATAACATTTTGTTGAGTAGGCCTACATCGAATTTTGTATTACACAGAGCATTTGTTTTGTAAACGCAACCCAATTTTCAAAATGTAGTTAGTCATTCTTTACAAGCAATATATGTTCATAAGTTTGCATAACGATTTAGCGCGCTTTATATCTATTTAACGGCTGTAAAACGCGATTGTTTGTTGGCGTCTGAATTGTGTGAGTAACAGAACAAATGGGTTAAATGGGAGCCGCAATTAAGAGCAAATTAAGTCGTTCGAGGGATTACTCGAAATTATGGATGTTCAACTGCACTCCCGAGGAGTCGTCCCACCGCACTCCGGTGAACCCTCTGCCATTTCCATCACTCGAAGTGGTTTGCGCGCATTCACCCGCCTCATCACTGCCATCAGTATATACTTCCTATACTGGTCCGGCATACAGTCGCGTTTTTGCCTACCCGTGGAGTATGAAAAACACTTTGCTCGGTGGGTTAGTCACAGTTTACCGGAGCAATCAACCGCTCTGCAGAATAGGAAAATTATTCGAGCGGGAGCGCCAGCAAACGGTCGAGTTTTTACCCGCTCGTGGAGAATGGGCCTTACTAATTGGCTATTAACTGGTCTGTACTGTTGCATTGTACATCAACTGATACGCGTCACAACCAGCGTTATCTGAAGATTACTTTAAGAAGGTAGTTCTCTCGAAGTCAAGAGGCGTTTGAGGACAATTTGTGCGTTCGTATTACTTTGCGATGTTTCAAAATAAAGATTTCGAGGAATAATTTCCAGTTCAAGCCTAACATTTCCCAACACTTCTTCTTCAGTACAGTTCTCTTCTGTTATGTTTCGTCCCTACAGAACCTGATACTTTAAACATTTGAACAAGTCTGTAATGTTAGATTGGAATACTAACATTGCAAACCGGATATTATCAAACCCTCCTTTACTACCAAAAGAAAACTATCTTGTTTTAAGTCCTATTCTTCAAAAATGAACACCATCTTTGCCAAACCATGATTGCGTTTGTTTCACAATAACATCAAATTAGGAAATCAAAATTACAATATAACTGCGACGATACAGTTCAGTTAATAGATATTGAAGCTACATACTACTGATGGTGACTTATGTCATATATTGTCTGTAAGGGCTGCGTAAAAAAACACACCCTATAGTTGCACGCTGTGTGCGCAAATAAAGAGATAGCAATTTCAAACCCACATTGGTGACTACTACCCAACATTGGGGTCAAATAACCACCCCCAATTACAGGAACAGAGTTGTACGAAGATATGTTGTGTTTGTGTTTACGTGTATTTACTTTGGTTAATGTCAACACAGTTATGATATCTGTCCTAATAGGGAGTAAAATATAATCAAAAAGTTTCCCATGGAATAAAATTGCAAATTTAGCAGGCAATTACATGCGTCAAAAACAGCTGTTGCAGAGCAAAAAGACAAAAGCATGTTGAGTAGTACTAGCAGACAATGGTGGGGGGAGAGGGGGGTTATTCGTGGAACCGATGGGTGACGGATGGCCAAGACTTGGCTATAGTGACCAGATTAGAGCCAGCCTCACACAAAGAGGCAATTGTTGTCGCCATCACCCCTTCCCCCTCACCATGGCCACTCAACAGCTTCTAAGTGCCTTTTATTTGTCGTTAATTTATTGGACTTGTTACCGGAGGCTGATTTTAGTGAGCCCATGCCTACAGGAGGTTTTAGTTACCGAACACAATGGTTAGGCATTACTGGCTTTAGGCTACACTACTTCGGTCTTTACGTAGTGCAATACTAACGGTTGTACACTTGTTATCTTTCGTCAGTGTATTCTTGGTAAAAAGTTCCGGCAAAAGCTAGCTCTTAAAAAAATTAAAACATGGCCAATTTATTGATACTTGTTATTTTGTGCCTGGGCTAGCTTTTAGCCAGGGACGGCTCGAGCATGCATGCGCCCTTAGGCAGACTCAACGGCAGCGCCCCCAGCCCAAGTGGAGTCCAAGGGCTCCCCCGGAAAATGTTTGAAATTTAAAAGCATTCTTGTTGTTGCTTTTCAGCCGCTCTTTTCCGAAACTTTGTCCTACTTGGTTTAGAAAAGCTCATGTTACAGTATTGCCCTGCCCTATACACCTCCAGGCACCAATACATTTACACAAATCAATCACAACTACTCACAACTCAAACGAATAATCACTGCTCAACTCTTGAGATAGAAAAGGTTAAGTGTAAGAAAGAGCCATAAGGCCCTAACTTCGCCTTGTGTGTAAATGAAAAACCTTGGAAATAAAGAGATTTTCTATTCTATTCTAATACAGTAAATAAAAAAATGATAAAAAAAAACTAAGATCCAATTTAATATAATTATTCAACTCATTACCGGATCACAACCAAAAATCCAAGGTCAACGTAATTACAAATGCACAACTCTATTGCTACTTAATTTCTGTTGTCAAAAGAAAAAGTCGTATTTATATTAAACAAAAGAGTCAAACAAAGCAGAACTTAGTTCTTTGTTACATGGCATTGTTCCATAAACAATACATGAATGACATTGTTTGTTAAACAAACGCCAGTCACTGGCCTGATACGGGCGGTGATGTGTGTGGACTGAAGAGGTCAAGAGAGGGCTTGACTTGCTTTGTGACAACATACTACATGGACGAGGCTTTGTTGTAACTGGCACATTTCACACGTTTAAACATCTCGAAGAGAACTTCAACGTTATATGTAGGATAATGGAGTATACAATATTCAATGGATATTAGATTTCAGCAAACAATGGCTTTAGTTTTTGGACACATATACGTGATACTATGTTAAAACTAGTTAAAGAATAAAATTCATCACCTGATTTCAATGTTGTTTTAATAATTGAAAAGTTTGTTTAAGAAATACACTGCGCACTTATTTAGAGTTTGAATAACGTGTTTTGTTTCTTTGGTGCTTAAAACATTGTTTTAAGTTCAAGAACTATAAATATACAAATGCTACAGTGGTTTTTGTTCCCATGTTTGAACTACTGAGGTTTTCATGGACAAGTCAGCTTATATCACGGATAACTCTGTATGAATAAGTACTATAAGTTCTTAGTCAAACTCTGGATGTTCTACAGTTTTAAATAAATAGTAGTGCCCGTAGCGCTGATAGGTTTTTCATTTAATCATAACATACGCAAGCCGTGGTCCAACAAATATTAAGACCAGTCCTAATAACGGGCTATTAATTAATGAATGTACCAAAATTAACGAAAAACGGATAGTATAATTTTATAGGCATCCAACGGTTTTGCAATTTTGCTCTAAAAACAGTTGTTTTTGACTCATGCAGTAGCGTAATTAGGTTGCAGTTTTGTTTTCAAGAAAATAAAGGTATGTTTAATGATCATGTTGTTAAGTTCATGAAACATCTTACATCAAAAATCTTACATGAACCATCTTAAGACATCATGAAACCATCAATTAGAAGCATGAATTATAAAGACTTTGAGAGGGTTATTCACCTGGATGTTGAAAACCCGTTTACTACTCATTTAAAGAGTATTTTGAAAAGGTCGCTAGATTAGGCTGTACAGCCTATCAAAAACTAGACCATTTTGACGCAATCCATGCTGGGAGTTCCCAGTCTCCGATGAAGATATCAAGTATTTCAAGTAAGATCTTTTACTCCATAGGTAAAAAAGATTATTTTGATGGTTTGTTACTGCAAGGACAGGAGGGGTTTCGATGGTGTTGTTATAATTTCAGCATTGGCTATTAATAAACCAACAGTTGTTTCCTCTAAATAGTATAAACCAGTTGAGAAAATTTGTTATTTAAAGTATTGGCATTTGTTTCATATTTTACCAAACTCTTAATAAAAACCAGTAAACTGAGTTTAAAACATCGTTTACAATACTTATAGTTTCTATAAAATATAAAAACTTAAATACAAAAATATCGTTCATCACTCACCCCAAAAGTGTCCTTGCGATTTCTCGCTTATTTAACGTCCTCGACTACGCCTTGGACGTCCTTTAAAATAAATATAATAAGCACTATTATTGTTTACTGTACTATTTCTTTATACCTCCTTTCTGGGGTTTTATACATAGTCTTTGTTTCAATTATTTTTGATATATTTATTAATTGTTGAACTAATTTGGCAACTACTTTCAAAAAAGCCATATTTACAGGTAACAAACTTGTGTTGATTGACATCGTCCAAAACCATGAAAGTTTTGTTTCCAAATATATTTTCACCTGCGAAAATCTAAGGCAAAGCTATTATCTAGAGTTGAGCAGTTAATGAACAATAGACAAGCCCAGAATAGAAGGAAAGGTAAGGGAATCCACGTAGTTGGGTTGAGTAAGGTGGGCGAGTGCGAGTGTTCCATGTCTACAGTAGTGAGGGGGGCAGGTGGTCTGGACGTCACGTCGTCTGAGGAATCACTGGCTAATTTTACTTGCACTATCATTCAGTCCCCAACCTTCATATACGAGGAGTACAACATGTACGCGATTAGACAATTCGATGTTGGCAATGGAGGGATTCATTAGACAATTTCTTCTGAAAAAGTGAGAAGTTCATGCCGTCAGCATGGGAAGTCCCAGGTCCGGGACCACCAAGTGAGTATCCAACCTGACCCCCAGAACACTCTTGGTCACTTTTTTAAAAGCCCTCTACGGATTTGTTAGGTTTTCAAAAAATGTAGTACTTTTGTTTCTTTGTACACATGTCAGTCAAGTTTGTTAGCCAGCAAAATCGGACGACCAGAAGTCCAGATGTGTGATAACAACCTGAATAGTATGACACTTTCTGTGAAATGATGAATGGTTTAAGTTTATAATACAGGTGTTTTTTTTAAACGCAACCCAACTTTCAAACTTTAGTAAGTCATTTTTTACGAGCGCTATAAGGTCGTAAATTATATATTTGGTTTGTTCACTTCAATACCTTTCAGATGGTATGAATTGTTGCAGTATTATTGTGGTTTTGATTTGCTAATTTGATGTTATTGTAAAATAAACGCAATCATGGTTTTTAGCCAAGACTAGTTAGTGCTTATTGTTGAAGAGTTCTTAAGAGCAAGATAAGTCTTTTTCAAGATGCGTTTAAGACCAAGTATCTAGGCGTTAGTAGGCTATCTGCTTTTGTTGTTTCAAAATTTTGAAAGGTTTTAGGAGAATTTTCTAATCCAACCCTAACATTGTCCGTCACTTCTTCATTCAGTACAGTCCGCCTTCAGTTATGTTTTCCGTTCCCTACAAAACCTATTTTGTTAAAAATTTCTACAAATCTGTGAATTTTAGATTTCTTCGGAATATTAACACCTGTAAACTTGACCCCGAATTCCTCTTAACAAAAAGAAATTATCTTCTTCTTAAGTGTTTTTCAACAATAAGCACTCGTTGATCTTTGCTAAAAATCATGATTGCGTTTACTTTTAATAACATCAAATTATCAAATCAAAACCACTATATTACTGCAACAATACATACCATCTGATAGATATTGAAGTGAACAAACCAATGATACAATTTACGACCTTATAGCGCGCGTATAGAATGACTTACTAAAGTTTGAAAGTTGGGTTGCGTTTAAAAAACACCCTGTACAAGTGAGTAATTTATAATTAAGTAAATCTTCCAATCGGGTTTTAATGGAAAGAATTAAGCATTATTTAAATACTTAATTTTTCGTTATTTTATCTAAGTGCTTCACTATGACCGTATGTGCTTTAGATATCTGTAGTGTACGTGTCAAGTGCTACAAACGTCGCCCTGCCCTGAACCCTACTTAGACTTACATAATGGACCAATGGGATTACTCCAAGCTCTCCAATCGATCCTCGTATAACTCAGTTATTTCCATCCGTTTGCCAAGAACTTACACTTTCATAGCTTCACGAAGCTTTTCAACACGGCACTTGTCTTCCGCTCATGATCCGTCTGGCTCTCTTACTTGCTTTCTTCCTGGAATGTTTCGGAAACAGGGAAAGTAAAGTTTAAAAACACCAATTGGCTAGAACATCTTGTACTACAACATTTTGGCGCGTTTTATTTTTCGCTTGATAGGCATAGAACATTTTAAAAGGTGTTTTTCTCAAGATGAACTAGATCCCTAGGCCTTCGGCCTCAGACTTACTGCGTTTTTACTGAAAGTTATACTACATATCATGAAAGGAAAACATTTTAAATTTCTATCAAATCGAATTACCTCGCTGTTATAGCGAAACCCACTTTTTGGCCGCCATTTTGAAATGAATGAATTAATTTTAATAATTTTTGGTATATTGATGTATAGTAACAAAGTGCATATGTATTTTAAATTTCATGACAACCAGATGAAATTTACTTGTTTTTAGATAATTAAACTCTTTTGCGTAAAACCCCCACTCCCAAAGAGGGATTTCGGTTGTCCGATTTTGCTGGTTAACGAACTCAACTGAGAGATTTACAAAAGGAACACTCGTACCAAAATTGGTCCAAACGGACAAAAAATTCGATCTGTAGAGATGATACACATATACATACATATGTATGTACAGTTTTGAAACATTTCTCTAAAAGTGTTCTGGTGTTCAGGATTGGTGCTCATTTCACTGTCCCGGGTCTAGGTTTTACAATGTTAATGGCATAAATATCTCATTTTTCCAAAGGAAATTAGATAATAATCGTTAGAAGAGTCCATCTATTTCTATGTTAATGTATTTACACCGGCATTATGAATTTTCAACAATCAGTATCTTTACTTATTACTTACTGGCTTATTTCGTGTGGTTGTAACCCAGTAATGGGTTAGTTAACTGTAAACAGGTAAATATTGTTTTTTTCACGACAAGTTAGGAGTTTGAAATAGCCTACTCTTTGCCATTAAACTCAAAACAAACTGATTTATGTTTCTCACACGTGTTTTGTTATCATGGCTGATTTGGACTTATCATGACCTTGAAAGTTAGAAACATACTTCAAAAACTGCATGCCATATGAAATCAAATAAAACAATATTAAATTAACGGTCACATGTGTTTCCGGATCTGAGTTTCTTTTACTTCCGGCGTCTTGTCCAAATTAATCTGCCAACTCAACGAGCGGAACTCTGCTCCTCTCAAGCCACGGTCTTACTCCAACATCGCAACCTTCTTAACGGCAATTAATCCATTCCTTCACAGTCTCCCAGATCAGCTGTTCTAAATAATTGGAACAATGAGATAAATCAGCCCAATCTAAGGACGGCAGACAATAAACTGCCTAACAAACAGACAAAGTACTTGTACTAGAGAAGTGCACTGTGGACTGCCAAGAGATGGCAGATATTTGTGTTGCGCAACCTCTAATAGATTCTTGAAGCGGAATAGGCAATAGAACAATAAAGTAGTCGATGGCAGCATCCCATGCCAGACATTGGGCCATTCTGGCATGCTCTGCCGATACTTGGCAAATACTCACCACTGAACAACTATAGCCAAATCGATTTTATTGCCTTTTATTTAAGGTGAATCAGGGCTATTTTGGTGATGCTGTGAAAGTCACTACTTGCGTCACGGTTGCGAGAACTCACTACTAATCTAGTAGACCGTGCGTAATTTTTAGATTTAGAGCTCAACGTTTAAATACTGTTGGAAGTGAGCCTAGAGTGTAATCCTTAGGAATATGGATGGTAACGTAGTGACGCACACAGGTTACAGCGTTGGGACAAAATAACTGATTGGAATTAGTTTTTATTTGAAAGGTCAACCTACATTTAAAATCCTAGTTAAATATTGATTTTGGGATTTGGCACGCCTTTCATGCACTGACGTACGTAGGTAAATAACAATAATTTACAACAAACATTAACATTTACAACACATGATGAGCTGATGAATAATTGAAGCACACGTGAAGATGGAGCAACAGCACGGAGTCAATAAACTGGCTTGAAAGCCTAGACATATTTGATGTTCAGCCAGAAGGTTCATGCTGGGGTTAGTGCAGTATAAAACGTCTAGCCTTTGCAGTGGCCGACAGAGCGACCGTATAATTTCATCAAAACAACCCTTTGAACTGGGGACATTCACTCAATGTTTCATTGAAAAATTCCTTTAGCTGACAAGTTGCATGAATTATATGCACAATTTATTTCCGAACGTTGAAAATAAACTCTTTAAAAACAAGTTATGAGTTTTGTAATAATTTCCAAATTTTATTTAATAAATACAGATAGAACATAAACTTGATAGTACAACATAATTTTGTTTCAAATGGAATATTTCTAAAAATGATAACATTTATAATTCTAGATAACCTTCCTAGTAGTTATTAATTCCTCTAAGTTTTACTTAGTTAGGTTAAATCTCAAGCCCATTCAATAAAATGTGAAACGAATGAGTAAGTGTGAGTGTGGTTGTGTCGTTTTATACGATTGTAATTTGATTTACTCGTTTGTGTACGTTTTTCCTCCTTTGATTTGTTGATAAATTTTGAGTGTGTGTCAACAGAAAAATATAATACATTTGAACAACGAACAATTAAAATGTGTTCGAATATGTTGTTTATACTGAAACAGGTACGCTCTGACAGGTATTAGACATATTTGGAATTTCTGTCACCAAAAATAAGTTTGGAGCCTGTCCTTAAAAAGTAACCATAATAAAAGATACAAAGTTTGTCTTGTATAACGATACATAAATAGGACTTCAAAGTCCTCTCTTCCACTCAACCTTGACGATTACCTAGCATTACCGCAAAGTCTTTACGAAGTTGTTAGTGGGGATCGAACCCGCACCGGAGTGGTGAGCACTAGAGTCGCGCGCGATACCAACCCGTCATGGGTACGTTGAGTACGTAATTTCAACAATAAATTGTACCCCTACTGATCCAAGACCCTCGTAACGCCCGTAGAAATCGAGCACGAAGCGATACTGTGAGCGTAGTGAGCTAGCGTTACAATTCGCGAATAAGAGTAACAAATTGCAAAGGAAATTCGCTTCACTCATGCCAGCGGCGCTTTAGCGCGTAGCTGCGTGTCGGCCTGGTTTAAAATAAGAGTAGTTTTTATTTAAGCTTACCAAAGAACTACCAAAACAAACAAAGATTACCCAGTCAAATCCACTCTAGGAAGTAATTAAATTTAAAATCAGTTCTCGTACAATCGTACTGCTGTTTGCATTTTTGTCAAGAGCAAATGTATATGTTAATAGATGTCAGTTTGGTATTTAATGAAAAAAATTACGCAAGAACTAACCATTGTTAACAAGTAAAAACGCACTACCTTTAACTATGCAGCCAACCTGTATTTGGTAAATGTACATATCAACATAAAACCGTTCTTATAAATAGACGACGGTAAAAACACCCATGTAGGATCTTAGACTAAACATACAAAATGAAAGAACTTATACTGTATAGCGACAGACATATGTGAATGGTGTATGCAGAATGAGACTCACTACACTACAAAGTTGGGGGTGTTGAGAGAGTGTAAGATTATTTATACTGGAGCAAGCGTCTAGCCGTGGCGGCGCCCAGATATGCAGAGACAACTAAGCAGAGTTTGCCTTACGTTTGCTATAATAGTCTATGAAGGGAAATTGTTTTAAAATGACTTCTAGAATGCATGTGGGATTATGTTTGTTAAATCGGTAATTGACCTTCACAAATAATATTATTGAGTATTTATATTCTACAATTAATTGAAGTTACATTCCAAACGGTAAAACCAAAAGAGTTCATCAATTAAAGTTTCATAGAGAACTTATCTGAGAGGCAGTACTAAATATATTGCAAACGAATTACTTTACAAAATTTGCAAAATAGCTTTTGCATTAACTCAGAATGTAAGTACGCCAAACTCAGACACTATGACACAGTAATCAAATCAGAACGCCTATATGCAGATGATTAAATTAACACTGACGTAAATTACGTTTGAAAACATTACACATACAAAACCAGTAGTATGTAAAAAATAACTACAAAAAACTCCGAGACAATGTTTGGTTCATAATGGTAATTAATAGTATAATTTTGTAGTGGTTCAAAGCTACTAAAGATATCAAAAATATAGGTATTCCAATATGCTTGATCCAACCACAAGGCAAAACTAACAGCATTGTATCTAAACCTGTCCATATGTACGTATACGTCTTGATACCCATAAAACCTAAGGTTCTGGAAGTTAATAAATCAGACATTTTTGTAGACTTTTCAATGAATTTTTATTGAAAGAGCTAGCTTTCACAGAAGAAAGGTTCTAGAAGTGTTGAAAAGCTCAAATCATTTTGCTGGACTGGAAGGAAAGATCAAAAGACATGTGATTGTACAGTGAATGATTCCAAATTTAATACCAAAGAAGAATATGACTTTTGCCATGTTTCCAACTACTCAATTAAGTCATCAAGCAACTGCAAAAGTGCTAATTCTTCCATCCTACGAGTATATCAATTTTTTCTTTACTACCAAAACAATAATGCAAAACGCAAGATTTACTATACTAATTAATTTCATACTTTCCAATACATACACACAGCTTTAGTAGGTCTACCCCACAGGCTGGGTTCTTGCCGAACACCCTACATTTATTAAATGTATTCAAAGTTTGTTAGAAGCTCATGTCTGATCCTAATTTTACCTCTGGGGGCTTTGAAAACAGCGACAGCAAAGTTTATTTTAGGAAACTCGATACAAAGAGTAACCCATTATGCGATGCGTAGAGTTTCAAAGAGGCGCTGGATTTTAGATAACTTCAACCTTTGAACATCATAATTTTATCAACTCTCCCGACTCTTTGTGACGTGACTTGATGTGAGAAAAAGCTGTAGGTGTGATTAATAAGGCGTCATGCTTGAATGGGATAAAACAGGTGTTGTACTTAAAAAATATGTTCAACCAAAATAATATTACATAACAGTAAAACAAATATAAAAATGACTAAAACAATAAAAGGATTTAGAACTTCGAAAAGTAATAATACAGGATGTAACACACGCGGTAAATACATTTTTATATTCAAAATAATTTAGTGAAAGGTCAATAATTATGATATTAAACGACCTGGAAGTTGTATTCAAATATACGTTACTTTTTCCTTATTTAAAAAACAATATGCATTAATCGACATAAAATACTTCAAAATGATTACTTAGCCAACACGTGGTAACAAGAACTACCGTGAAGCCCAGTGTATATGGGATAGTAAAAAAAAAAAAAATGGAGATTTACTGTACATTGTAAAAAATTGCATTAGTAAAGATGTCAGTGACACTTAATATAAACATGTATGTCACCGTAGTCAACATGCGTACTAAAAATCGAAATAATTCGTGTGGCATTTTGATTTTACCAGTAGAACTTTGTCGTCCCACACATGTTGGGTACGGTGCGTGTAGCCTACTAGGTTTAATCTAAATCGAACACTCCATGCAGTTGTTGCAGTTTCAGAACACTTTCAAAAGAATGTATTACAAAAAGAAATGTATCAATTAAGACACTTTTTCATTTCATTTCAGTTTCAGAACACTTTCTCTGGGTAAACCATTCACCCATGAGTGGATTTACTTGTGGCTACGTGTTGGCTATGTTTACGAGTACAAAACTCAGTTGAAGTTAGAAGGTTTGTTCAGACGGTTGATCATTATTAGTAGGCATTTTCTTAGGTTACGTCTGCTAGTAATAACATTTATAAATTTTAAAATTAAAATATATTTAGATACCGGAAATGTGTGGTATCTGCTTTTAACTAGAAAGTTAACGTAGCCGTGAGTGGCTATCAAACTATCTATGAACGCTTAATACTGTACAGTGTACACTAACATCTTCTTTCTCGATATTAAATGGTATTTTGTTGTAAATTTTCAACATTTTGTAATATGTTTGTTGTTTATAAAAGTTTGTATTGAAGTTCGATATACTAAATTTTCAAAGTTTCGTAAATTATGTTGATTTTGAAAGTTTTGAACGGTTTTGAATTTTAATTGGGGGTTTTCATACAATACTGCACATTCTAGGATATATATATATATATTGAAAAAAATGTTAGTAGGTTGAAAATGTTTTAAGTATGGTTTTGCAGTTTTCTCTTTCTTAAGATAAAAAATTTTTCTGATGGCCTTTTTTTTAAATAAAACATACTTCACAACAACATACATTTAATGGTAATACTGTACACTAACAAAACTTTCTTGATAAGTGTTTTATTTCCATAGTTTTAAGACATTTTACAAAAGTTGAAAATCCTATGGTTGGATCATGATTTGTTTAGCCGCAGCAACTGATCTAGGAAAATATAACATATTTGTACAATAAAACCATTTTAAATGTAATAACAACGTAACTTTACTAAACAACTGAAATACTACTACGCTGAAATGTTCTTATAAACAGATCGAAAGCTAAGCTTTTCAACCGCTTATTATACAATATTCGTCAATTTTGACAAATTATAGGTGGCCTGATAATAGTTTGAAACCCTAAGTGTTTCCAAAACCAACGATTTCCTGCGAATTCAAAAATTAACGCAGAAAACAGGATATGTCTTAACAGTCGGTGACAGATATGATGTTGAAAACTAATTACCAAAGACACGTGCGTCAGTGGACAGGAATAGCATGGCCTCATCATTCGGACCAGCAGCTCCCTTGATACCGCTCTGCACTCTCCCTTACCTTTCAGTTGTCATCAGGCTTTCTTACAACTTTGCATTTTATACAAGTTTAAATTCAGAGAATTTTACAAATGATACGACAAAGAGTCTGCAGTGGCAAGCCAATACATATTATTTCTTCAATTCCGTAGATAATTGAAACTGATAGCACTTACAATGGAAACGGAATGTCTTTCATTCTGTACAAGAAAAGGTATTTTAGTTCAAACGATAGAAAAGACATAATTTATTACACTCGTTTAAGGCCATTGAATCGTTGATAGACCGTAATTGAAAGATAATTTATAGTTTTGTATAAAAGCAAGAAAAACAAGCACAATTTTGAAGGTTAAAACATACACAGTAAAAAAACTTAAATAAAGCTTTGCCATAGTGAAAGATAACACTCTGTAACTTAAATAAATAAAAAGATCAACTGCAAAAGTCTCAATGAAGGAAAGAAATCCAATCATTAATATCTCAACGGCTCCTTCAGTTGAAATTGGTCGGGAAACGAAAACTTAGCTTTCATAAAACTAGCTAGTGAAACCAAACTGACTTTGAAAAACAGATATTGTCAGAGGTTGCCCTGCATGAACTTTGTACAACTACTCACCTAGTTAGTTTACCTTTCATTATTTTCCCCAGTTCAAACTCACAGTTTCAGCAGAAATATTCAATATTACTGTAAGAAAGTGTAAAAATCTGGCTCGATATATCGGAGAAGGAACTGGACTGAGTAGTTTCTTGAAATAAAACATTTAATTAAAATATAGCCTAAATGTTTATATTACCGAAACATTAATTTAAGTCTAATTCGTCTTGAAAGTACAAAATAAAATAATCTGACCGATTTTTTTGGGTAAAATAAGAAATGTATCGAAATACGTCACTGTGTGTCTGTCAGCGACTACTCATACATTGCACCATATTGTACGAAAGCATAGTCCAGACGCTATAAAGGAGGAGATGTCAGTACTGCCAACTATCTCAAGGTTACGCCCACACTTTATCACACGCCTCAGAATATGCAGTGCACTCATCTTTCTCTCTCTCTCTATTTGTTTTCTTTACACCTCACTGTATTAATTGTTTCTCTCCGCTTGTTAGTAAACTTACTTCTTGACGTTTGTCAACTTTAATGTACTTTTTCCGGTGGGATTTCTACTAAAACATGACTACGTATACTGTCAGTTATAAAAAGATAGTGTTTCCATTTCAAAATAATAAATTGGGTGTTTATTTCCGATAGGGTATGGGAGGTGTAGATTAATAAATGGCTTGATGCCTATATGTAAAGTGTTCCAATATTTTCACCAGACTGTAGCTTTATGACAGGGCATCACTACTAACAATATGTATCAAACACAAAATTAATAATTAAAATCAACTAGAAATTGAAATGACATGAGAAACGTCTTTATTCGTGGTGTAGTTGGGACTTTAAAGTCCTCTCTTCCACTTAACCACAACAAATTTAAATTGACACATGTCAAGAAATTTCAAGTTTAATAGATTGGTTTACAAACAATCAATTAAAACTCAACATATCTAAATCTCAAATAGTGGAATCCTCAGTAACATCTCAATTTTACGATATCTATAGTTCAAAATATTCATCCAGTCTCCAAAAATATGGCTTTGACTTTCCTATAGCAAAGGTAATTACATTTTTAGGCATTACCTTTGATCAAAATTTGAAACTTACAACTCATATTGAAAAGATAATAAAAAAGGTATCAACTGGCATATTTATACTACATAGTTTATCATCATATAACTCCCGACAAATAAACATTAATATTTACTAAGTACTTATATATTCACATTTTTACCACGGAATACCAATATGGGACCACGAAAATTTCCGGACGAAGTATGTTTTTATTTTACAAAAAAGGCCATCAGAAAAATTTTAATCTAAAGAGAAGAGAAAGCTGCAAACCATACTTAAAAAGTTTCAACCTATTAACATTTTTTTCAATGTATATCCTAGAATGTGCAGTATTGTATAAAAACACCAATTAAAATTCAAAACCGTTCAAAACTTTCAAAATCAACATAATTTACGAAATGTTGAAAATTTAGTACATTGAACTTCAATACAAACTTTTATAAACAACAAACATATTACAAAATGTTGAAAATTTACAACAAAATACCATTTAACATAAAAAAGAAGACAATATTAAAAACTTCAATCGAACATTCAAAACCTTTTAGTATAAAATCTTATTACAGCATCAAGCAATTACTCAGTGAATTTTCTTTTATTTCATGATTTTTATTGTAACCTTTTTTGTAAAGTCTATGCACTATTTGTGCCAATGACTATAAATAAATCAGTGTATGAATATGTGAACTGTACGCTTGTATATAAGCGTAAAGTAACGATAAAATGAAAAGGCAACAACTATTAAACTAGGAAAACCTGATACACTGTGCCTATACTACTAGCTTGCTAGTTTCCACAATTGCAGAGCCGTGTGAAGTCCCCATTGTATTCTGCACGCAGGTCCATTTGTTGTCACGAATAATGTGTACCGAATCCAACAGCGCTTCTTGTTTAGTATAACTAAACAATACGCAGTTGTTTCAACTGTTTATATCATTAATTAGTATTTATATTATGTTTACCTAATCTATCATCAAAACAGCAGTTATTTTTGACAAAGAAAGTTTTTAAATCTTAACAAGTTAAAAAAAAGGTTGAAATGCAGCTAAACGCTAAAGCACCGCTCGAGTGAGTGAATCGGATTTCCTTGTTACTTGCAATTTGTTACTTTGATTCGCTTCGCTCACAGCCTCGTTTCAGGCTTCGGCCTCAGATTTATAAATATAGATTACGACGGGTATGATCACGGGCGTTACGAGGCTGTTCGCTAAGCTCACATATTGAATTCGATCGGTTTAAAAAAATTCAAATTCATAATTTAAAATATTTTAATTTTGAAAACTTGTGATTTAGTTTTTATTTGATTTTAAACGCAAACCTTATTACTTAGCGTATACTTCTGTAAATTACATCTAAGTCAAGTTGCTATCCTGAAATTAAATGTTACCTTAAACGGTTAATAGTGTTTCTGGGAGTTTGAAACCTTTTTTTGAAAGGACAATTTATAATATAACGCGGATTGTAAACAGACGTTTCAAGTTTTAATTTGTACTTTGAACAAAAATTACGTTAGAAAACACAGTACTTTTCTATTTTCAAAAATAAGGTTTCAATGTGCTCTAGATAATCTGTTTGACATAACGTAAACTATGATTCATGCAGAAAGTCATCACATAAGAACAGAGTTTCTACATTGCAAAGCCTTTAAAAGTTGCTTGTTCAAATTTGACGCGTGGTTTCGTAGTTCCGAGCCGCTCGCAAACATTTCACTTTTACGTCCAAAGACGACAGTTATCGGCCAGACTGCATCGTCAGTTACTGCACAGCCTTAAGTACGAGCAAACAAGAACTTCATCGTAGGAATATTCATAAGCTTGTGTTACATATTGCCCCAGAAACGGTCTGCATATAAACTTTGTATTAGTATGGTAACTAACTATAACGTGTAGAATTCAGGACAGAAATATAGACTGCTAACAGAAGAGTTTTTCCCGAAAACTCATAGTAGAAAAATGAGCAACGTGTCTTTGCTTGAATTGTGTGTTCAAGGCTAAGCGGTACGGGTGGAAATAAGGGGCTCTGCAGAGGTTTGCAGTTTTATGAACGGCGTTTTGTCAAACGTTCATCTTTTTGAAAGTCTTAAATAAAAAAACAGTATATCCCTTAAAACAATAGATTTGAAAATCAATTATAATTTTGAAAATGTTGCTCTTAAAAAATGTAAAATGCGGGTGTTTTAGTCGTATATAGTTGTTTATAAGAGTATATACAAATGTTTTTGTCCAAGCGCAGTTATGGAACTTTATTGCCTTTTAAATTTGAACTTTCACACTTAAATTGTGCGTTTTACAACGACGCAGTTTTGAAAACTACAAAACCTTGCAAAGGGTTTGAAAGGAGCGTGTACAAAGTTGACGCGAGGTTTCGTAGTTACCAACAACTCAAACATATATTTTTCTTTCTTTGTTTCTCCATGGACTAAATTGTTTACATCTCCATTTTTACCGTCCTCGTTTTGTTTGAAAATCTATAAATTCAAAACAAAGTTTCATCAAAGTCGTGGCGGATGGCATAAATCTTAAATCGGTGTAAAGCCAGTTTGTTTCATTAGAGAGTCTGTAAACTCTCACATGTTTCAAGTTGTCTGCAAACACGGAGTTCAGTTCAGTTGAGAACATAAACTATCAGCAAATGTTTGGAAGTCTTGTAAACAAAGTGAGGAAGAAGGAAATCACGTTCATACCACGGAAGAATAACTGTTTAGACAATATTACGGCAACAAACAACAAACCAGTAGCTGGTAGTTTATTATAAGACAAGATCTGCAAACGCTTTCTGCATCATTTACTACACATATCAATTTTACTCTCGGCTTGTTAACTTGCGGAATGTGAAAATATCAACACTGTTCCACACTGTTATCTTCTGCCTCTGGAGTAATATTAAAACATTTGTGTTAATTTGGTCACCTTCAACATGATTTTGTCAAGCTATTAGGAGGCAGATAAAAATGATTTTTCATAGGAATACTCAGAAAAAATTCGCAAAACCAATAAATGTTTCAAAAGTTCCAAAAAGCGATGTACGAAAAATGTGTATGGTGCAGAAACTGCCCTAGTAGGTGACTCATATCTAGACCGAAAACCATTCTGATCGCAGCGAGCTCGACCCTGACATTCTCAGAAGAACCTTGTACAGGGACGTTTTCATCAACAGCAAAAACTTTACATTGACTTAAATTTTATTTAAAATAATTAAATATTATAATAATTATAATTTGATTTTTAAAATCTAAAAATAAGGTTGATCGGCCTACTAATAGCTGCAGAAATGAGGGTTAAAGCTTTCGGAAAATATCTGTTTTATTATTGTTGTAGAACTTAGAAGTTGTATTAGTTTAAATAAGAGTATTAAGGCCAAGATGGGTCAAACGCAATGTTGCCATATCGGACAAATCCCAGATGAAAAGTTATAGTGGCTATGGCGTAGTTCATTTAAATACTCAATATTTTCTTATTTAAAGGACGCTTAGGCTAAGGCCTGAAGAATATCTTCTGGCACTATTCGTAATATATTACCATACAGTTTTTCTTATATATTACTCGTATATTTCTTATACTGCACAATTATGCATAGGCGTATATTATTACTGTTGTAAACGTCTCGAGTATATTATTTTAAACTATTATTTCTCGAAAATACATCGGTGGTGGAATAATTGAAGAGTACTCTCGGCGTAGTTCAGTACTTAAATATTAAATTGGATTAATAGTTTACCCTCAAAAATAAAGTTTTAATATCAAGATGTAAATTGATATATTTAAATGTAAAGGCTGATAAATGGAACGACAAGGACAAGAGCTAGACAAAAACAATTCACCACAGTCTTTGAAACGGGATGTGACACTCGTAAGCTAGGTGTAATGGGATTTGTATAACATGTCTTATGATACGTTCAGTACAAATAGTATGACATTTAGTATTTTCAAGCATAATATTAAAACGTTATATATTTATTGATGTCTTCGTAGTGAACTTAAAAGATACAACATAAAATTAGCTACACAAGAGCTAACCTACGTAAAGCAATAAAAGCTAATCGGATATATTGATTGTTGTTTCCACAGAATACATAAAGGATACCGTACACAATCAATATAGTATCGATGTAAAGTATCGATAGTATAAGATGCCATATGCGAGCACGAAGTACAGTCTGGTCCCAGATCTAGTAGACATGAGAGTCTGGATTCTGTTCTTGGCACTTCTTCTTCATCAATCAACCTAGAGAGTGACTATTCACAATAACACAACGCCTCCACCACATTTTCCTCCCATCTTTGTGATATATGACGTCTATATTAATATTAAACTTTCCTCGACTTCGAGATAAGTATTAGGTACTAACGTAGGTTATAGTTCTACCTAAAATGACGAGCATGTGGCTTTTTACGGACAGGAAATTTCATAATACAATCACAGGGGCTAATTAACTGCTTTAAGGAAAGCTCATTTTCAAAAATAATTTCCTTTGGGATTTAATGATACATCAAAAGTAATCCCTTAAAAACTCAACTTGTCTTAGTAAAATAGAAAAGAATTATAATTGTATTTTTACATATAGGCTAATATAAATTCTGCGTAAATGAAACCTAACCAGTCGTTAGTAGTTAGTTTGAACTCAAAAGAAGAGTTGACATTTAAAACTTTCTATTGAAGAACAAATCTATAATTGGTGCAAACAACGTTCAAAATGAAATTAGTGTATTTAAATCCTTTGTAAGGAATTTCCTTTATAGATTAGCCCAAATTGCTTTGCCACTCTGTGTTTGTTTGAGTTTTGTTTGGTATAGTTCTTTCAAATTGTACATGTTTTAAACCCATCATGCAAAACTATTCGTCAAAAAGCATTCTTGTACGTGATCTATGTAAACTTATGGGTTTAACTGCCTACACAGGGTTTGCATGTAAACTATTACTTTAAAATGTTATATTAAACACCTTTAGTCAGTGAAAAAGACACTCTGCAAGTCTTATGACACGTTAAACATAGTAACAGTTCAACTAACTATAAAAGTAATAATTAAAGATGATAATCATTGTATTATAATAATAAATAATTGAAAATAGCAGCACTATTAAAGATAAGTTACACATTGTCAGTCATGGGACTCAAATGAACAAAGTGAAAGAAAATACTTACGAAGATGAGACTTTTCGTCATTGAGTCAAAGCCGTTGGAAATAGTAGTTGACAAATGGCTCAGTGGACAATGAACCGGTAAATGAAGTTGGAATGAATACTGTTGACTCACTGTTTGACTTGTGACAGAGCAAGGCCGCCGAATGTTGACAAGTGAACTATACCCTGAAATTGGAACCAATCAGGTCAAACTTTACACAAAAGTAAAATGATCTCCCAAGTGATTCCCAATGCAGTAGTGCTACGCTCACATTTACTAGCTCACACGAAAGGGTGCAAAATGTAATTACAAAGGATTATTGCAAACAATTTATTTATTTATACATTTATTTAATCACGTTGTATAGTTGATATACGTATTTATAATCTAAGCTGAACTATAATTAGTTAGGTTAGATACCCATTAAAATACTTAATTCATTGTTCAGCCCCAATTTAAGTTTATAACAAAATGTCTTGTTAAGTTAACATTCCAAAATACAGACGAGATTTTGGGTATCAATCTAGAGGTATGAAACATGCCATAAGCTACGTGAAATACCGTGTGAAGCACGACACATAGCAACAGTTAGCTGTTGATAGCGATACTTACTGCTTGCTAGTGATTACACGGTTCAGCAAGTTCAACTCACTGAACTGAAACTGCTCGCACTCGCAACATTGCTAGCTTAGATCCCCAGGTGATATGGCGTACTTAACAATGTGCTACCGTGTGAAGCACGACACATAGCAACAGTTAGCTGATAGCGATACTTACTGCTTGCTAGTGATTACACGGTTCAGCAAGTTCAACTCACTGAACTGAAACTGCTCGCACTCGCAACATTGCTAGCTTAGATCCCCAGGTGATATGGCGCTTAACAATGTGTGCCGTGTGAAGCACGACACATAGCAACAGTTAGCTGTTGATAGCGATACTTACTGCTTGCTAGTGATTACACGGTTCAGCAAGTTCAACTCACTGAACTGAAACTGCTCGCACTCGCAACATTGCTAGCTTAGATCCCCAGGTGATATGGCGTACTTAACAATGCTAGTGTGAAGCACGACACATAGCAACAGTTAGCTGTTGATAGCGATACTTACTGCTTGCTAGTGATTACACGGTTCAGCAAGTTCAACTCACTGAACTGAAACTCGCACTCGCAACATTGCTAGCTAGATCCCCAGGTGATATGGCGTACTTAACAATGTGCTACCGTGTGAAGCACGACACATAGCAACAGTTAGCTGTTGATAGCGATACTTACCGCTTGCTAGTGATTACACGGTTCAGCAAGTTCAACTCACTGAACTGAAACTGCTCGCACTCGCAACATTGCTAGCTTAGATCCCCAGGTGATATGGCGTACTTAACAATGTGCTAGCGTGAAGCACGACACATAGCAACAGTTAGCTGTTGATAGCGATACTTACTGCTTGCTAGTGATTACACGGTTCAGCAAGTTCAACTCACTGAACTGAAACTGCTCGCACTCGCAACATTGCTAGCTTAGATCCCCAGGTGATATGGCGTACTTAACAATGTGCTAGCGTGTGAAGCACGACACATAGCAACAGTTAGCTGTTGATAGCGATACTTACTGCTTGCTAGTGATTACACGGTTCAGCAAGTTCAACTCACTGAACTGAAACTGCTCGCACTCGCAACATTGCTAGCTTAGATCCCCAGGTGATATGGCGTACTTAACAATGTGCTACCGTGTGAAGCACGACACATAGCAACAGTTAGCTGTTGATAGCGATACTTACTGCTTGCTAGTTGATTCTCAGCAAGTTCAACTCACTGAACTGAAACTGCTCGCACTCGCAACATTGCTAGCTTAGATCCCCAGGTGATATGGCGTACTTAACAATGTGCTAGCGTGTGAAGCACGACACATAGCAACAGTTAGCTGTTGATAGCGATACTTACTGCTTGCTAGTGATTACACGGTTCAGCAAGTTCAACTCACTGAACTGAAACTGTCTCGCACTCGCAACATTGCTAGCTTAGATCCCCAGGTGATATGGCGTACTTAACAATGTGCTACCGTGTGAAGCACGACACAGCAACAGTTAGCTGTTGATAGCGATACTTACTGCTTGCTAGTGATTACACGGTTCAGCAAGTTCAACTCACTGAACTGAAACTGCTCGCACTCGCAACATTGCTAGCTTAGATCCCCAGGTGATATGGCGTACTTAACAATGTGCTAGCGTGTGAAGCACGACACATAGCAACAGTTAGCTGTTGATAGCGATACTTACTGCTTGCTAGTGATTACACGGTTCAGCAAGTTCAACTCACTGAACTGAAACTGCTCGCACTCGCAACATTGCTAGCTTAGATCCCCAGGTGATATGGCGTACTTAACAATGTGCTACCGTGTGAAGCACGACACATAGCAACAGTTAGCTGTTGATAGCGATACTTACTGCTTGCTAGTGATTACACGGTTCAGCAAGTTCAACTCACTGAACTGAAACTGCTCGCACTCGCAACATTGCTAGCTTAGATCCCCAGGTGATATGGCGTACTTAACAATGTGCTACCGTGTGAAGCACACACATAGCAACAAAGCTGTTGATAGCGATACTTACTGCTTGCTAGTGATTACACGGTTCAGCAAGTTCAACTCACTGAACTGAAACTGCTCGCACTCGCAACATTGCTAGCTTAGATCCCCAGGTGATATGGCGTACTAACAATGTGCTACCGTGTGAAGCACGACACATAGCAACAGTTAGCTGTTGATAGCGATACTTACTGCTTGCTAGTGATTACACGGTTCAGCAAGTTCAACTCACTGAACTGAAACTGCTCGCACTCGCAACATTGCTAGCTTAGATCCCCAGGTGATATGGCGTACTTAACAATGTGCTACCGTGTGAAGCACGACACATAGCAACAGTTAGCTGTTGATAGCGATACTTACTGCTTGCTAGTGATTACACGGTTCAGCAAGTTCAACTCACTGAACTGAAACTGCTCGCACTCGCAACATTGCTAGCTTAGATCCCCAGGTGATATGGCGTACTTAACAATGTGCTACCGTGTGAAGCACGACACATAGCAACAGTTAGCTGTTGATAGCGATACTTACTGCTTGCTAGTGATTACACGGTTCAGCAAGTTCAACTCACTGAACTGAAACTGCTCGCACTCGCAACATTGCTAGCTTAGATCCCCAGGTGATATGGCGTACTTAACAATGTGCTACGTGTGAAGCACGACACATAGCAACAGTTAGCTGTTGATAGCGATACTTACTGCTTGCTAGTGATTACACGGTTCAGCAAGTTCAACTCACTGAACTGAAACTGCTCGCACTCGCAACATTGCTAGCTTAGATCCCCAGGTGATATGGCGTACTTAACAATGTGCTACCGTGTGAAGCACGACACATAGCAACAGTTAGCTGTTGATAGCGATACTTACTGCTTGCTAGTGATTACACGGTTCAGCAAGTTCAACTCACTGAACTGAAACTGCTCGCACTCGCAACATTGCTAGCTTAGATCCCCAGGTGATATGGCGTACTTAACAATGTGCTACCGTGAAGCACGACACATAGCAACAGTTAGCTGTTGATAATATACTGCTTGCTAGTGATTACACGGTTCAGCAAGTTCAACTCACTGAACTGAAACTGCTCGCACTCGCAACATTGCTAGCTTAGATCCCCAGGTGATATGGCGTACTAACAATGTGCTACCGTGTGAAGCACGACACATAGCAACAGTTAGCTGTTGATAGCGATACTTACTGCTTGCTAGTGATTACACGGTTCAGCAAGTTCAACTCACTGAACTGAAACTGCTCGCACTCGCAACATTGCTAGCTTAGATCCCCAGGTGATATGGCGTACTTAACAATGTGCTACCGTGTGAAGCACGACACATAGCAACAGTTAGCTGTTGATAGCGATACTTACTGCTTGCTAGTGATTACACGGTTCAGCAAGTTCAACTCACTGAACTGAAACTGCTCGCACTCGCAACATTGCTAGCTTAGATCCCCAGGTGATATGGCGTACTTAACAATGTGCTACCGTGTGAAGCACGACACATAGCAACAGTTAGCTGTTGATAGCGATACTTACTGCTTGCTAGTGATTACACGGTTCAGCAAGTTCAACTCACTGAACTGAAACTGCTCGCACTCGCAACATTGCTAGCTTAGATCCCCAGGTGATATGGCGTACTTAACAATGTGCTACCGTGTGAAGCACGACACATAGCAACAGTTAGCTGTTGATAGCGATACTTACTGCTTGCTAGTGATTACACGGTTCAGCAAGTTCAACTCACTGAACTGAAACTGCTCGCACTCGCAACATTGCTAGCTTAGATCCCCAGGTGATATGGCGTACTTAACAATGTGCTACCGTGTGAAGCACGACACATAGCAACAGTTAGCTGTTGATAGCGATACTTACTGCTTGCTAGTGATTACACGGTTCAGCAAGTTCAACTCACTGAACTGAAACTGCTCGCACTCGCAACATTGCTAGCTTAGATCCCCAGGTGATATGGCGTACTTAACAATGTGCTACCGTGTGAAGCACGACACATAGCAACAGTTAGCTGTTGATAGCGATACTTACTGCTTGCTAGTGATTACACGGTTCAGCAAGTTCAACTCACTGAACTGAAACTGCTCGCACTCGCAACATTGCTAGCTTAGATCCCCAGGTGATATGGCGTACTTAACAATGTGCTACCGTGTGAAGCACGACATAGCAACAGTTAGCTGTTGATAGCGATACTTACTGCTTTGCTAGTGATTACACGGTTCAGCAAGTTCAACTCACTGAACTGAAACTGCTCGCACTCGCAACATTGCTAGCTTAGATCCCCAGGTGATATGGCGTACTTAACAATGTGCTACCGTGTGAAGCACGACACATAGCAACAGTTAGCTGTTGATAGCGATACTACTGCTTGCTAGTGATTACACGGTTCAGCAAGTTCAACTCACTGAACTGAAACTGCTCGCACTCGCAACATTGCTAGCTTAGATCCCCAGGTGATATGGCGTACTTAACAATGTGCTACCGTGTGAAGCACGACACATAGCAACAGTTAGCTGTTGATAGCGATACTTACTGCTTGCTAGTGATTACACGGTTCAGCAAGTTCAACTCACTGAACTGAAACTGCTCGCACTCGCAACATTGCTAGCTTAGATCCCCAGGTGATATGGCGTACTTAACAATGTGCTAGTTGTGTGAAGCACGACACAGCAACAGTTAGCTGTTGATAGCGATACTTACGCTTGCTTGTAGTGATTACACGGTTCAGCAAGTTCAACTCACTGAACTGAAACTGCTCGCACTCGCAACATTGCTAGCTTAGATCCCCAGGTGATATGGCGTACTTAACAATGTGCTAGCGTGAAGCACGACACATAGCAACAGTTAGCTGTTGATAGCGATACTTACTGCTTGCTATGATTACACGGTTCAGCAAGTTCAACTCACTGAACTGAAACTGCTCGCACTCGCCGCTAGCTTAGATCCCCAGGTGATATGGCGTACTTAACAACGCGTGTGAAGCACGACACAGCAACAGTTAGCTGTTGATAGCGATACCTTTGCTGCTTAATGTCTTCAGCAAGTTCAACTCACTGAACTGAAACTGCTCGCACTCGCAACATTGCTAGCTATCCCCAGGTGATATGGCGTACTTAACAATGTGCTACCGTGAAGCACGACACATAGCAACAGTTAGCTGTTGATAGCGAGCTACTGCTTGCTAGTGATTACACGGTTCAGCAAGTTCAACTCACTGAACTGAAACTGCTCGCACTCGCAACAGCCAGCTTAGATCCCCAGGTGATATGGCGTACTAACAATGTGCTACCGTGTGAAGCACGACACATAGCAACAGTTAGCTGTTGATAGCGATACTTACTGCTTGCTAGTGATTACACGGTTCAGCAAGTTCAACTCACTGAACTGAAACTGCTCGCACTCGCAACATTGCTAGCTTAGATCCCCAGGTGATATGGCGTACTTAACAATGTGCTACCGTGTGAAGCACTACACATACAACAGTTAGCTGTTGATAGCGATACTTACTGCTTGCTGGTGATTACACGGTTCAGCAAGTTCAACCACTGAACTGAAACTGCTGCACCGCAACATTGCTAGCCAGATCCCCAGGTGATATGGCGTACTTAACAATGTGCTACCGTGTGAAGTACACGACACAAAGCAACAGTTAGCTAAGTTGATAGTGAAGATACTTACTGCTTGCTAGTGATTACACGGTTCAGCGTTCAACTCACTGAACTGAAACTGCTCCACCTGCAACATTGCTAGCTTAGATCCCCAGGTGATATGGCGTAATTAATGTGTGCTACCGTGTGAAGCACGACACATAAAGCAACAGTTAGCTGTTGATAGCGATACTTACTGCTTGCTAGACACGGTTCAGCAAGTTCAACTCACTGAACTGAAACTGCTCGCACTCGCAATATTGCCAGCTTAGATCCCCAGGTGATATGGCGTACTTACAATGTGCTACCGTGTGAAGCACGGCACATAGCAACAGTTAGCTGTTGATAGCGATACTTACGTTTGGGTGATTACACGGTTCAGCAAGTTCAACTCACTGAACTGAAACTGCTCGCACTCGCAACATTGCTAGCTTAGATCCCCAGGTGATATGGCGTACTTAACAATGTGCTACCGTGTGAAGCACGACACATAGCAACAGTTAGCTGTTGATAGCGATACTTTACTGCTTGCTAGTGATTACAAGGTTCAGCGTTCAACTCACTGAACTGAAACTGCTCGCACTCGCAACATTGCTAGCTTAGATCCCCAGGTGATATGGCGTACTTCACAATGTGCTACCGTGTGAAGCAGCACGACACATAGCAACAGTTAGCTGTTGATAGCGATACTTACTGCTTGCTAGTGATTACACGGTTCAAAGCGTTCAACTCACTGAACTGAAACTGCTCGCACTCGCAACATTGCTAGCTTAGATCCCCAGGTGATGCACTTAACAATGTGCTACGTGTGAAGCACGACACATAGCAACAGTTAGCTGTTGATAGCGATACTTTACTGCTTGCTAGTGATTACACGGTTCAGCAAGTTCAACTCACTGAACTGAAACTGCTCGCACTCGCAACATTGCAGCTTAGATCCCCAGGTGATATGGCGTACTTAACAACGCTAGCGTGAAGCACGACACATAGCAACAGTTAGCTGCTGATAGCGATACTTACTGCTTGCTAGTGATTACACGGTTCAGCAAGTTCAACTCACTGAACTGAAACTGCTCGCACTCGCAACATTGCTAGCTTAGATCCCCAGGTGATATGGCGTACTTAACAACGTTACCGTGTGAAGCACGACACACAGCAACAGTTAGCTATTGATAGCGATACTTACCGCTTGCTAGTGATTACACGGTTCAGCAAGTTCAACTCACTGAACTGAAACTGCTCGCACTCGCAACATTGCTAGCTTAGATCCCCAGGTGATATGGCGTACCTAACAACGTGCTACCGTGTGAAGCACGACACATAGCAACAGTTACTGTTGATAGCGATACTTACTGCTTGCTAGCGATTACACGGTTCAGCAAGTTCAACTCACTGAACTGAAACTGCTCGCACTCGCAACATTGCCAGCTTGATCCCCAGGTGATATGGCGTATTAACAATGTGCTACCGTGTGAAGTTACGACATAGCAACAGTTAGCTGTTGATAGCGATACTTACCGCTTGCTAGTGACACGGTTCAGCAAGTTCAACTCACTGAACTGAAACTGCTCGCACTCAACATTGCTAGCTTAGATCCCCAGGTGATATGGCGTACCTCACCACGTGCTACCGTGTGAAGCACGACACATAGCAAACAGTTAGCTGTAGATAGCGATACCTACCGCTTGCTATGATTACGTTCAGCAAGTTCAACTCACTGAACTGAAATTGCTCGCACTCGCAACATTGCAGTTTAGACCCCCCAGGTGATATGGCGTACTTAACAATGTGCTACCGTGTGAAGCACGACACATAAAGCAACAGTTAGCTGTTGATAGCGATACTCACTGCTTGCTAGTGATTACACGGTTCAGCGTTCAACTCACACTGAACTGAAACTGCTCGCACTCGCAACATTGCTAGCTTAGATCCCAGGTGATATGGCGTACTTAACAATGTGCTACCGTGAAGCACGACACATAAAGCAACAGTTAGCTGTTGATAGGATACTGCTTGCTATGATTACACGGTTCAGCAAGTTCAACTCACTGAACTGAAACTGCTCGCACTCGCAAATATTGCAGCTTAGATCCCCAGGTGATATGGCGGCTTAACAATGTGCTACCGTGTGAAGCACGACATAGCAACAGTTAGCTGTTGATAGCGATACTTACCGTTGCTAGTGATTACACGGTTCAGCAAGTTCAACTCACTGAACTGAAACTGCTCGCACTCGCAACATTGCTAGCTTAGATCCCCAGGTGATATGGCGTACTTAACAATGTGCTACCGTGTGAAGCACGACACATAGCAACAGTTAGCTGTTGATAGCGATACTCTTACTGCTTGCTAGTGATTACACGGTTCAGCAAGTTCAACTCACTGAACTGAAACTGCTCGCACTCGCAACATTGCTAGCTTAGATCCCCAGGTGATATGGCGTACTAACAATGTGCTACCGTGTGAAGCACGACACATAGCAACAGTTAGCTGTTGATAGCGATACTTACCGCTTGCTAGTGATTACACGGTTCAGCAAGTTCAACTCACTGAACTGAAACTGCTCGCACTCGCAACATTGCTAGCTTAGATCCCCAGGTGATATGGCGTACTTAACAATGTGCTACCGTGTGAAGCACGACACATAGCAACAGTTAGCTGTTGATAGCGATATTACTGCTTGCTAGTGATTACACGGTTCAGCAAGTTCAACTCACTGAACTGAAACTGCTCGCACTCGCAACATTGCTAGCTTAGATCCCCAGGTGATATGGCGTACTTAACAATGTGCTACCGTGTGAAGCACGACATACAGCAACAGTTAGCTGTTGATAGCGATACTTACTGCTTGCTAGTGATTACACGGTTCAGCAAGTTCAACTCACTGAACTGAAACTTCTCGCACTCGCAACATTGCTAGCTTAGATCCCCAGGTGATATGGCGTACTTAACAATGTGCTACCGTGTGAAGCACGACATAGCAACAGTTAGCTGTTGATAGCGATACTTACTACTGCTGCTGTGATTACACGGTTCAGCAAGTTCAACTCACTGAACTGAAACTGCTCGCACTCAACATTGCTAGCTTAGATCCCCAGGTGATATGGCGTACTTAACAATGTGCTACCGTGTGAAGCACGACACATAGCAACAGTTAGCTGTTGATAGCGATACTTACTGCTTGCTAGTGATTACACGGTTCAGCAAGTTCAACTCACTGAACTGAAACTGCTCGCACTCGCAACATTGCTAGCTTAGATCCCCAGGTGATATGGCGTACTTAACAATGTGCTACCGTGTGAAGCACGACACATAGCAACAGTTAGCTGTTGATAGCGATACTTACTGTTTGCTAGTGATTACACGGTTCAGCAAGTTCAACTCACTGAACTGAAACTGCTCGCACTCGCAACATTGCTAGCTTAGATCCCCAGGTGATATGCACTTAACAATGTGCTACCGTGTGAAGCACGACACATAAGCAACAGTTAGCTGTTGATAGCGATACTACTGCTTGCTAGTGATTACACGGTTCAGCAAGTTCAACTCACTGAACTGAAACTGCTCGCACTCGCAACATTGCTAGCTTAGATCCCCAGGTGATATGGCGTACTTAACAATGGCTACCGTGTGAAGACGACACATAGCAACAAAGTTAGCCATTGATAGCGATATTACTGCTTGCTAGTGATTACACGGTTCAGCAAGTTCAACTCACTGAACTGAAACTGCTCGCACTCGCACACAGCTTAGATCCCCAGGTGATATGGCGTACTTAACAATGTGCTACCGTGTGAAGCACGACACATAGCAACAGTTAGCTGTTGATAGCGATACTTACCGCTTGCTAAGATTACACGGTTCAGCAAGTTCAACTCACTGAACTGAAACTGCTCGCACTCGCAACATTGCTAGCTTAGATCCCAGGTGATATGGCGTACTTAACAATGTGCTACCGTGTGAAGCACGACACATAGCAACAGTTAGCTGTTGATAGCGATACTTACTGCTTGCTATGATTACACGGTTCAGCAAGTTCAACTCACTGAACTGAAACTGCTCGCACTCGCAACATTGCTAGCTTAGATCCCCAGGTGATATGGCGTACTTAACAACAATGCTACCGTGAAGCACGACACATAGCAACAGTTAGCTGTTGATAGCGATACTACTGCTTGCTAGTGATTACACGGTTCAGCAAGTTCAACTCACTGAACTGAAACTGCTCGCACTCGCAACATTGCTAGCTTAGATCCCCATGGCGTACTTAACAATGTGCTACCGTGTGAAGCACGACACAGCAACAGTTAGCTGTTGATAGCGATACTTACTGCTTGCTAGATTACACGGTTCAGCAAGTTCAACTCACTGAACTGAAACTGCTCGCACTCGCAACATTGCTAGCTTAGATCCCCAGGTGATATGGCGTACTTAACAATGTGCTACCGTGTGAAGCACGACACATAGCAACAGTTAGCTGTTGATAGCGATACTTACTGCTTGCTGTGATTACACGGTTCAGCAAGTTCAACTCACTGAACTGAAACTGCTCGCACCGCAACATTGCTAGCTTAGATCCCCAGGTGATATGGCGTACTTAACAATGTGCTACCGTGTGAAGCACGACACATAGCAACAGTTAGCTGTTGATAGCGATATACTACTGCTTGCTAGTGATTACACGGTTCAGCAAGTTCAACTCACTGAACTGAAACTGCTCGCACTCGCAACATTGCTAGCTTAGATCCCCAGGTGATATGGCGTACTTAACAATGTGCTACCGTGTGAAGCACGACACATAGCAACAGTTAGCTGTTGATAGCGATACTTACTGCTTGCTAGTGATTACACGGTTCAGCAAGTTCAACTCACTGAACTGAAACTGCTCGCACTCGCAACATTGCAGCTTAGATCCCCAGGTGATATGGCGTACTTAACAATGTGCTACCGTGTGAAGCACACACATAGCAACAGTTAGCTGATAGCGATACTTACTGCTTGCTAGTGATTACACGGTTCAGCAAGTTCAACTCACTGAACTGAAACTGCTCGCACTCGCAACATTGCTAGCTTAGATCCCCAGGTGATATGGCGTACTTAACAATGTGCTGCCGTGTGAAGCACGACACATAGCAACAGTTAGCTGTTGATAGCGATACTTACTGCTTGCTAGTGATTACACGGTTCAGCAAGTTCAACTCACTGAACTGAAACTGCTCGCACTCGCAACATTGCTAGCTTAGATCCCCAGGTGATGGCGTACTTAACAATGTGCTACCGTGTGAAGCACGACACATAGCAACAGTTAGCTGTTGATAGCGATACTTACTGCTTGCTAGTGATTACACGGTTCAGCAAGTTCAACTCACTGAACTGAAACTGCTCGCACTCGCAACATTGCTAGCTTAGATCCCCAGGTGATATGGCGTACTTAACAATGTGCTACCGTGTGAAGCACGACACATAGCAACAGTTAGCTGTTGATAGCGATACTTACTGCTTGCTAGTGATTACACGGTTCAGCAAGTTCAACCTGAACTGAAACTGCTCGCACTCGCAACATTGCTAGCTTAGATCCCCGTGATATGGCGTACTTAACAATGTGCTACCGTGTGAAGCACGACACATAGCAACAGTTAGCTGTTGATAGCGATACTTTACTGCTTGCTAGTGATTACACGGTTCAGCAAGTTCAACTCACTGAACTGAAACTGCTCGCACTCGCAACATTGCTAGCTTAGATCCCCAGGTGATATGGCGTACTTAACAATGTGCTACCGTGTGAAGCACGACACATAGCAACAGTTAGCTGTTGATAGCGATACTTACCGCTGCTTGCTAGTGATTACACGGTTCAGCAAGTTCAACTCACTGAACTGAAACTGCTCGCACTCGCAACATTGCTAGCTTAGATCCCCAGGTGATATGGCGTACTTAACAATGTGCTACCGTGAAGCACGACACATAAAGCAACAGTTAGCTGTTGATAGCGATACTTACTGCTTGCTAGTGATTACACGGTTCAGCAAGTTCAACTCACTGAACTGAAACTGCTCGCACTCGCAACATTGCTAGCTTAGATCCCCAGGTGATATGGCGTACTTAACAATGTGCTACCGTGTGAAGCACGACACATAGCAACAGTTAGCTGTTGATAGCGATACTTACTGCTTGCTAGTGATTACACGGTTCAGCAAGTTCAACTCACTGAACTGAAACTGCTCGCACTCGCAACATTGCTAGCTCAGTTCCCCAGGTGATATGGCGTATTTAACGATGCGATACGGCTGTGTTTGTTTACGAGTAAGCTTATCGTTCCTTATTCACATGTCTCTAAGTCGGATACACACGTTCTTACTTTCTGATCCGCTGAAATAATCACATAGATAGTGGAACTCAAAATCCCCCTTAATTTAGTTACATTTAACCTACTGCTAGCCCAAGTCCAAGATACCACAATACAGGTATTCTAACGTTTATCTGGGTTTTGAATAAGAAAGGGGTTTATTAAACCTTAGACAAAGAATTATTAAATTAAGTCAATAATGTAATTTTAACTGCTCAAAACCAGTACTGTAACGTAAAAATTAGCTCATACATTCCATATGAGGCGCAGTGGATATCACGTCAGAACTTACGTAGACGTTCGTTAAGACTACTTGTTTACACTAATAAATGAAAGTCCGCTGCCTTTGGCACGAATACATTAGCGTCATCTAACGCTAAACGTGCGCTAGGACTAACAGTTGTTAGCGAATAAAACCTTAAGAGGATTAGCCAAGCAAGCAAGAACCCATGTTTATCACTGAAACATGGAATTATTGATTATTTCTCCGTTGACAAGGGGTAGGTGGAAATCCAAGTTTATCTTTTGCTTAAAATACATCGGCTCTAGTAGGGTTGACTAGTCTGGCTCAGTTGCCGCCGACCTTGCCAGTCAAGAGAAATGGTAGTAGCGATATTTCAACTTTGCTCCGCTCACTCAACTAGTGGTAAAACGTTTGGGCGTAGACCTCTGTTTCCGACGCCGTATATGAACCGAAACGTACAAATGCGGGTTTATATGATAGGGTAGGATTGGTTCTTTATATACCTTATACACGAAAAAGGCCTAAATTACGATTAAAACTAACTATAGTAAATTGTTGTACAAATATAATATCCTATTTTTGACTAAATTTTTCTAATATTGGCGTAAGGCTTTTTAAACCAGGTTAAACGAACCTAGAGACAACCTTCGAAAACATGGAAAACAACGATTTTAATCTCTACACCAAAAAATAGCGTCCTAAACGGGGGACTACGGGAGCATGTTTTGAGAACATTTCATAGGGTGATCACATATTATTTATTATCACAGTTTGTACATATTATTCAACATAAAACAGGTCTCATTCAATAACATAGGAGGGTAGAAATACCTGTGTGGGATCTTAGCTTATACCCTAACATAGAAGGTTGGGAGTGTGAATCCCTACTTTGGGATTCCTAATTTTGAAAAGAAGACATATCAAGACAATGTTAACATATCTTTCACAAAAGCTTTCCAACACCATATTACCTCAAATGGAAGAATAATGATTGCATGAACTGTTGCAAAAAGAAAAACATCCATGAACAAGTTAATACAGTTTGTATCCCTAAAACTTTAATGAGCTGCACTTAAGTTTTCAAAGGATTGGGGATTTGAGAAGATGTGCTACATCAGTCTATGGGTTTGAATAATTCCATCGTCATATGGTAAATACTACATTATTTCAATACTTTTACAAGCAAAATTTTACCTGCAGGGTTATTGTCTTGAAACAGAATGCTTGCCATACACCTTATTTAATATAATACATATTGTTGGTATTCTCTCTCTAGTACTGAAATAGCCACTGTAGCAAGCCAACACATGACTTCGCCACTCTTCACCTCTACTTTGGTCAAAGGGAGACAGCACAAAAAGTCCCGTTCATTTATAAAGCACAATACGTAAATTTAAGGTGAAAGAGTGACATAATCAGAAGTAATGTATCAAAGGTAAGGTGTGGCTGAACGGTGTTTTCTCACTGCCGTACCTCGTTAAGCAAGACTTGGCGAGTCTACAATACAGAGCGAGCACATTGTGTCAAATCGTGTGTCCCCGGCTTACCACAGCTGTGCAAAGTAGTCATTCTTCGTCCAGACACAGCTTAAGACAAGCGTACGTCTTTTTGGCCAGCCGTAATCTACTTGTAAGTTTAAAGACGACCCTTTTTGAGAAATGAGGAGGAGAAATACGTTTATGCTCACTCAATGGTAGTGAACGGAGACTGCCATTGCATTTCCTCGGCGAAGCTATGTTTTGCTGGTAATTTTGAAGCGTTTTTTTTTTTTTTTTTTTTTTTTTTTTTTTTTACTTCAAATTAATATGATATAGGCTATCTTGAAATCTTTTGGTTAGTACCATAAAGCAAAAGTTGGCTGTAGTATAAGGTACTACCGCAGCCATTTCGCAATGGATAATTTCACGATGACTACCCCTGGGTGGGTTCCAACCTCCACCAAAAGTGAAAGTGATAGGGCATTCCAACTCCTCCACCGTAGAGAGAGAGAGAGAGGAAATAATTAAGAACGCCTGGGCACACCAGTTGACACGCACCCTGGCAGCTCTTGTACCCGACTCTGGAGGTGTTTGACCGGGGAATCCCCGGCTGTCACCTTTGGAGCTCGGCAAACCCCCTATTGATCCGTGCGTATTGTTTCCCACCGCATCTTGTTTATGTTGTTTACTTGTTTCAGCAAACAGTCAGCAAACATATTTTTTTGAAATAATTAGGGCCCGAGAATTAATGTTTTACAACATTTGATGGTATGTAAATAAAATACTGTAAACTATTATGTTTGTTGTATCAATTTGCTTTGTTTATACATAGGGTTAAAACCATACAAATATCAAGACATGTTGGAAAGTATTTACTTTAAAATAGTTTTATGTTAATTCTTCAAAACTACGGCCGATGCACTCACTTCTCCTCCCACCCTTTGCGATAGCTTTGAGGGATGCGTGTCAACTGGTGTGCCCAAGCGTTCTTAATAATCTATTTCCTCTCTTTCTCTACGGTGGAGGAGTTGGAATGCCCTATCACTTTCACTTTTTGGTGGAGGAGTTGAAACTCACCCCCATTCCCCGTGGTTCGGAAGTCACGTTAAGCCGTTGGTCCATTCCATTTGTCGTTGGGCTGACCCAACATTAATGACACAATCTGGGGAACAGTCGGCCTTAGTTTGTAACAAGACTACTCCTCATCAAATAAAAACACTCAACAAACTCATCCGTCATCCCATATTCACCTTAAGATACCCTCAAAGCATGGTCGGTGTCTCACATCAAAATATCATGAAAACTCGTGTTGTTTTCTCAAAGCACTGTTTTTAATTTTATTTTAGCCAATAACTAAGTTACTAGCCTTTATCTTTCTTAAGGTACTAAAGTAATTGAATAGGTAAAAGAAAGCTCCTCCTCGGCTAATTCTCATCGGCTTTATACAAAACAATAGACTCTGTATTTGAAATAAATAAAACCAATATTATTAAAACTAATTCCTGGACATTTAACTTTTGTAGTCAAGCCGACAATTTCGTAAACCTGTGCACGGTAGGGCTAACTGCTATAAAAGTGCAGTTTACTCGTTAGAGTGCAGACAAAGTGGACATTTGGCCGGTGTCCAAGCTAAGGTCTGACTTGACATCCTTCTTGCACTCTACGGAGATGGTGTGGTGTACATTGTGTTACGAGGGTCAAACATTAGCGAAACTTCCATTAGCAGCAGGACCAAGGAGGGGTGGAAAAAAACTATATTAGGCTTTGAGAGGGAAAGTGAAATCATAAATCTTTTGGTGTCTGGGTTTTATGTTAGATCATTTGAGGCTATTAAACTAAAAACGAACCTGTTATTCCTAAAAGGTCAAATTACTTGAATATACGATACTCGTATCATCTATACGATCTAGGAGAGCTCCTTATCTCATTTATAACTTTGAAATTGATGAAAACACAAATTATTCAATACAAACTTTTAATAGCATATATACTCAGATTTTTATAGAGAAATTTGAAAGTGTCCCAACGTTACTATCCTTTACTTAGCTCAAAATCTGAACACTTAGGCTTTATTGTTAATGAAGCAATTCTTTTTGTATGAAATAAGACTTTTAGGAAATTGGCCAAGATGATATACGTCACAAAATGAACTGTCGATTGTAAATACAGTAGCAACAGAATAATTATGTATTATGTAGTTCAGGGTGAAATTTTAATGGTTGCAGATGAACAGAATATAATTTTGTAGGATGTAACTTGATTAATTTGTGGTAAACTTGGTCCAATTCTGAGTGCAGTTTTAAAATTGTGTGATGGTAAGAAAACCGAAAACCCAAAATGAAGTACTGTGTACGTTTTGTCATAATAAACCTTTTGTTTCAGGTAAGCAAACGCAAAGACAGAAATATACCAAGAAAATGTAAGTAATTTTGATTTCAGAAATTCAAGGTACATAAAATTTAAGATTCATAAATAGTTTTTAAGTACGTATTACCTGTACGTATTTTTGTAACTTACCTTTAAAGTTGGAATTGATATTGAACACGGTCACCAGTATCAATGAAAACACTTTTGTTTGTTAGCCGAATCATAGTTTCACCGTCATATTATTAGTATAATAGCGATCAGCACTTCTTAGAAGACCACAGCCTTAACGATTTTAATGTTTGACAGCCGGTTTAAATTTTTGCTTGAAACTAGACAGCGTGTTTTTCGCAGCTGATTAGCTGTTAACCATGCCTCAACAGTCAACAAGTAAATCTGATATGGTATAACTACTGAATAGTAGTTTATCAGTTAAAACATTAGGTCTTACAGTTTACCTTGAGCATGGTTTGTGTACGATTAACCACTGGACAACAAACGTGGTTCGTTATAAAGTATATTATTAGAATAATAGGTCGTAATTCTAGCAGTTGGCTGGTTTGCGGTTGATTGTGTTAAATTGGTCAGTTCTCCGTGCCAGCTTCAACCAAATAGTGACTAACTATATCATTCCCACCTTTTTCCGATAGCGAATTTGCTGTTTTTCAATCAGCTTTGCTTTTAAAATACACAAAATGAAACAAAAAAAAGCAATCTTAAGCTTTAGACAAAAACATCCAATTGTCAGGTTCAGTTTTTATTAGTTATATGTGTATAACTAATAACTATATGTGTTTCATATAAACTTTGAATATTTCTGAAACTTAAATAAAAGCCTAGAAACTAGCAAAGAAATGGCAGAGAATTGCTTGAAAGAGTTGGGTAAAGCTACAAGTGTCGAGGAGCTTTACTTGTAATTACGTCACTGATTGGGTTTCTGGTATTTATTCTCAGAGGGTGAACAAGTTAGAAAATAATCCTTTGAAACTTATTTATTACCCAGATGAAGTGAGTTGATAGCTTCGTGACCTACTTTCAACGTAATTAAGTTTACTAACAAATGCAGCAATACTTTACTTTGATCAATGCAACCAATTACAATAAAGTACTTTGCATGCGTAGCCTACACATAAATACTACTCATAGCTTTTTTCATTATAGTCAGATTCAAAACCCCACTCTGAACACAAATCTAGAGAATAATATTTCGTATCAATATTTTTATCTTCTTTCGGTTGCTTATAGTTTCATTTCCTTACAGCCAATACATATTTGTTAAATAGATATAAAGAAAAAATAAAACAGACTGCGGAAGCTAATTCAAAGTAAACAGACAAATTGTCTTATAACTACATGTAGACAGTCTTCTAAAATAAACGCAACCAAACTTTCAAAACAAATGTACATTATATGGGAGCAATTAGAATATAAAACGATGATCCAGTCTCCCTATAAAGAAAACAAATGGTTGCAAACTGTTTGTTACCTGTGGGTGACAGCGACAAAGTGTTAATTGTGTTAATTTTAGGAAAATGTAGACACATATTTTATTGATTAGGTTTAGTGAAACGAAATCGCCTTATGGACGGAACCTCATGTTATTGCCCGTGACGAGTTATCGTGGGTTCAAGCGTAAGAAAATTTGGCTGGCTGGAATTTACTGAACAGTACGAGTTTAGAACTTATTGAATTTACTCTGTTTTTAAGACAGTTACTCCTTTGTCTCCTACACCTTCTGTACTGTTGGCAGCTGATTTCTTTGTTTCTAATGGCATTCCTAATCAAGGAGATCACCTTATCTGATTAAACTGTCAATCACCCCTGTTATTTTGTTTCAAAAATGTGTGTACACAACTAAATTTAAGCTTGAAAACAAACAATATAACATTTTATATTTTATGTGAAGCCTTTTAGAATTTGGTCCGAAGATAAAAACATCATTTATGAAAGGCCTCACACAAAAAGTTATTGGATTGTTTGTTTCAAACTTCAATTTATTTTTTAATTCCCATAATGAACTGTTTCTTGATGTTTGTGTACGGTACTTTTAAGTTAGTAAATTTGCAGATAAGTTGTCAACATAATTTTAAAATTTACTTTTGCACAAGATCAAAATTGAATGTTCTGGAAAAACCTATAAAAACGACTTATTTAAGCCCGCTGAGATAAAACAAAGTACACATTCTACGCGACGCACATTTAGACAGAGACACCAATATGAATTTTTTATACCTAGCTTTGCTTAGACAGCAAAATTTTAAATCTGAGTGATTATATGACACACAATACAATTGTCTTGACTAAAGTTTGCCAGGGTTGTGATGGCGAGTATATCAGCTAGCTTAGTAGTTACGGTGGTCTTTTTGGTTGTCGTGAGTTCGTTGCAGTAGGTAAAATCCTTAGTTGAGCTCATTAACGTGTGATCTAGATCGGGAAACTACCCATTTTGAACACATACTGTGACTGGCATAAGTAAGTTGACCGGGGCTAGAGACTTGACAGCCCCCGTATGTTTGGCACGAACTCGAGTATAACATTATTCACGAAACCTTTTCAACAGGAACTGACAATAGTATATTTCATCACTAGGTCCTTAAGTGACACTTTTTGACACGAGCTCAAGTTAACATCCGAGGGTCAAAAAGATACTTTCGGGCCAAGTGATGAACGATATTTTTTGTCATGATGCAAATAATAATGAGAAACAAATGTCAAGAAATGTTCTAATATTATAAACAATTAATTAAGTAAAAAATGTTTTGAGCTCAACAGTTTGAACTATAATGTTTTGAAGAACCAGCTGTTCCACTGATTTACTATACGTCAGTGTTAAGTTTCAAAACAATCAAAACAAACTCGTTGAACCAGCTGATGTCCATGCCACACAAAGATTATTAAAATGGGAGAAAAATATCATCAAAACAATACTTTATTTACCTGGGTGTAAAAGTGACGCTCTAGCACTGTCAATACATGTGTCTGCAGCTGTTTTCAGAGCAGAATGACAAAAAATAATTATTCAGTATACAGGAAAACTCAGAAACTAGAAAGTTCAAAGGCAGAACTGATGTTGACGTGGGTTGCTGCAGAAGTTACTGCAGAAGATGTGTGCAGTAAGCAAATGCTACGTAATGTGTGTTTTGTTACCTGAGTTTACAAACTGAGACGTGGCTTTCCGCTCAGACTGTCTGCAAATATTTTGCTTTTAGGACAAGCTAAGAAAGCAATCACTATCTCAAACAGGATAAGGTTTCGATAAATATTTTTCTACGTGGTTTAATTAAAGCAGACACACGACGGAATTAGGTTAGGATGTAACGCAACCTTTTGAATTACGTGGATTTGAACACATCTTTCAATTTAAGCTTCAGTATAAAACAAACTTCAATCAAACATAAGCCGACGCGTAGCCACAAGTGCTACCGTGATTCTTAGCGAATTCCCCGTAACGGGTGGTCGAGGGGGTAAATGTACACCAGAAGTGCAATTATGGTTCAGTTTCGATAAAACTCTTACAGTTTTATAAACTATAAGTTTTATTATAAATCGTATAGTTTTATAAACTATAAGTTTTATTATAAATCGTATAGTTTTGTAAACTATAAGTTTTATTATAAGTCGTTTAATAAATACGAGTATTTGTCACCGTAATCAATATGTGCACCGAAAACGAACAAAGTCCGTTTGTAAATTATGAACGGAAATATTTTTGCAATAACATTTAAATATTTCTTAGATCAAGTACAAAATCTTGAATTTCAAATCTGTAAAGTGAGCCTGGTAAGTCAAGAGCCATTCAAACCTAGTTTTAATTTAAATAAAGTCAGTTCTTACCGGAGGATTTCCATTGTCAGCCCGCAGACAAAGAAGGGTAATTGAAATACGAGACGGCGAAGGTAAATTGATCTGAGTAAACAAGCTATACTTTCCAACATAGCTTTTAACTGAATTGCGCAGAGAAATTTTATCACTTGAGATTACCTTAAGTTTTGAAGTATAGATTAAGTCTAATTAGTTAAACATTTATTTATTGCTTAAACCTTTAAATTTAGTCTCAGGAACCAACAAACCATTGGTTATTTGAACCTATACCATTTTGAGAGCTCAACACTAAAATAGGTGACGATGAACATTTATAAATCTAATATACAAGTTAAAATTGAAAAAATAATTCTATGCTAAGTTTAGCTTTTATTGGTACGCATTGGGGTTTCTATCAATCAGTTCATAATATTTAGATAACGAATCACGTTAGTTAGGACAACAATTTTTATCAGAGGAACTCAGTTTAACATATAGTGCATAGTTTGTGCCAACCATTTAGACAATAGACAATATTCTTTATTAACATATTCATGGAGAACAGTACATGCGTCAAAATGATTTTAAGAACAAATATGTTATACAATGCAATATATATATTTGTCATGTGTTGCTGTTCTGGAGTGGTAGAGTTCTGTTGGTTAGGAAGTCTTTCTCTGAGTAGAAGGGTCTCTCCTGGAGCCACAAAGTCAGCTGTCTCTTGAGATGTTGTGGGTCTTGGGCTTTTAAGTATTCAGGAAGGTGGTTGAAGAAGAGAGCTCCTTTGTAAGATGGTTTCATTTTGAAGAGGCTCAGGTGATGAGGTGGCAAGGAGAAGTCTGTAGCGTGTCTAGTGTTGTGTTGGTGTTGATTGTAGTGTCTTGCTTGCTGGGTGCTGACTGCATGCATGATGGTTTCACGGATATACAGTGAGATAACTGTGAGAATTTTGAAGTGTTTGAAGTGTTCTTGGCAGCTGTCAAGGCGTGGTATATTTGCTAGGCACCGAATGGCTCTCTTCTGTTGGATGAGGACTTTTCCCAAGTTGGTCTCTGCTGCCCCTCCCCAGATGGCTATGCCATACCTGAGGTGGGACTCAAACAGTGCAAAATAAGCAGTTTTGGCTGTGTCCAGACCACTTATGTGGTTGATTCTCCGGATGACATGGATGCTTGATGATAGTCTTTTGCACAGATGTTGTATGTGCGGGATCCAGGACAGTTTCGAGTCAATTGTGATGCCAAGGTATTTTGTTGTGGTGGTTGATTCTAAGCCTGGAAGAGGGTGTATTTCTTGATTTTTATTCTTTGTAGTGAAACCTAGTTGAACAGTTTTGCCCTCGTTTAAGACAAGGTCGTTTTGAAAGCAATATTGTTTGGTTCTATTTATACGAATTTATACGAATAAAATTTATACGATTTAATTCATTGAAACTCATGTCCGTCTACAACAGTGAGTTAGTTGCTGTGAATAGTTAGCCTGAGAGATGTTAACAATTACATATTCGAATCTGCTAATGAGCGTGCAATCTCTCAACAAAATATAAGCTAGCGTAACCAATCGATTTTCCCATCGTACACCTAATCAAACAGTAAATCATACGTACAAATAGTAACACAGGTTTTATTTTTCAATGAGACTAACCGACGAACAGTACTGAGGACCTAAACAGGTCATTAATCAGCTGCATGTTAATATAGTTCATGTTTTAACTCAAGTTTTAATTACGCGGAGATTTACTAATATTATGTGACAATATTATACTATCGTCGTTTTCCTAGCCTTGCAACTAATGATAGAAGAAATAGATTTTATTACTATGCTTAACTTGTTTTTTGTTGTCTTTCTTAAATTTGTTATTTACATTACTTTTAGCAGTAGTTCGTAATGATGTACGAATTAGTAATTGAAATAATTTAACATTACCCTTTTCAAACCGGTGACAAACTGGATAAACAAGTAACATAATGAAGCCATTTTTATTGTAGGAGAAAACTTGAAAACTGTGCATGCGCCTTTAAGTAAACAAAACGCACAATAGAGAAATCATAGATGAATCAATAGAAAGCACTAAGTAAATACAATGCAAATTTAACGTTGAACGAGTTTGCATAGTTGATTATAAAATGAAACGATTTTCTGTTTTTACCTCGAGGAGCAAAAGAAGTAGAGCAGAATAAATCCGAGAACATATCCCTTGCGATTACATCAGTGATTGGTTTCAAGTTTTTCTTCTTTAGAAGAACTACGAGGAAACTGACTTGTAGCACAATGGAAGTGACTTGATCTAGTTACAATATAGAAATGGTTTCCTCAAACTTAATTTGTTTCAACTTTAGTACGACACAAGGGGTTAGTCTGCCCAAGGCACACCAGACCAAGGTTCTGAGGAATCTCAATACAGTTTTCTAAATACTGATTAATGGATACTTTGTGAATGCCAATACTTCTTGTGAACGTGTATACTGAAAACTTTCCGTCTTATGGCTTATCAAAACGTCGTTAAAACAAACGTTCTAAGGTTTGTAAATGACTGTAAATCTTAATCTTCTTAGTTACGAACCAAAATCAGTCGTAATAAGTACTGACAGAAAATATAATTATATAGTTTACTGTCTAATTAGTTTGTCCTAGGAGTTTAATTAGTTTGTTCACCACCTCTTCTCAAATCAAACCAAATAAAAACGTTCATTATAATAAAATTTACAACTGTGTTGGTTTCACCATCCGCACATACGCACGCTCAGCATGAAACATGGTAATTTAATTCACTTCACATATTACACTTTTAAACAGTCAGATGTTCCAGATTTTTTTCTACAACGTTCACTAATGACACTTCACAGTAATTATTTAATACAGCTAATAATACAATCCACATAAAATCAACAACAATAATTATTCAAATACCTCAACACTATATCCATTACAATATCTTTGTTTACGATAGCTTATTTACAACTAGTTTTAAATACCTTTTATACTAATATGTACTATTCATTATCATAAATCTCCTGTGACGAAACAATACAAATTTAAGGTTGGGTTTGAACCTCGCATCTTTTGAGATTATATAGGTAGGATTAAAAATCAATACCTATAAATGTTCCAAACTAGAATGAAAAGAACCTGTTTTTTTGCAGCAATAAAAACTGTATTAACAATGAATTATTAAAATTACTAACCACTAATCACTATTTGAGATGCCGACCACTCTCATGAAAGTATTTTAAGGAATATATGTGGTGAAGGATGAGTGTGACGAGTGGTTGTTATGAGTTATGAGGTGTAGTCTTGTTACAAACTAAGACCGACTCTTCCTTAGAATGGGTCATTAATTAATAGCCTAATGACCAATGTAAATACAAGGACCAACGGCTTAACGTGACTTCCGAACCACGCAGGTGATGGTCTGATATGTCTAAACGATGGTGGAGTTGATGCGGGTATCATCAGATGATCACTGAGAACAACTGAGCCACCTAGACCTATATCATCCTCAAAACCTGACCTCCATGAAGCTGGATTACAGGACCACGCCACGAGTCCCAGTATTACTAATCTCAACAAATACAAAACAAAGCATCAATTTAGTAAAATACTAGACTATTTATTTCAAACATTAATAATGACAAAATAATATTCAATACATGTTCTTTTTTATTTGATTACATGTGTTTATCTTCTAGAAAGCAAAAGTAATTATTTTAAACAACTTCAATAACAAATTGTACTATAATAAATTAAACTTATTTACACTGTGGGTAATTTTATAACAATCAGGCCCATATTTTACACATAGCACAGTGTTTGTGTTGTCGTCAAGCCTTCAAAGAGCGCCGAGTCGCAAATAAAATATAGATTAAAAAATCATTAAGAACCACATATCGACACAATTAAAACTTTGAGAAAACAAACTGTTTTACGTTAATAATAATTGTCAGCTAGCGGTACTTTGTATCGGCTGAACTAGTAGGTCCGTTACTGTTAAGTGTCAATGATCTTACTTCCAGTGAGAATAAGAAAATTTAACCAAATTTCAAAATCTTTTACAACTCATCACAGTTCATGATAATTTATCAATGACCAATTCAAATTTGAATTAACCTTTTAATTTGAGTTCATCAAAACTTTGATAATGTATGTAATTTAAGTATCGCGTCAATTGCTGGTAATGTCACTGTACAATCAGTTTGAAATCTACTGAACCGAAGATGATTATCAACAATAAACGCAAATCATAAATGTATCCAAGCTCGTGAGTTGGAAGTGTAATCTCCGTCGATTAGTGCTTCCAACTGCCGCCAGATGGTTTTATTTACTTACTTCTCCGTTACAAAAATAGCCGACGTCGTATCATAAACTACTTCTATACGCAGTTCCAACTAAGTAGTTCTTCAGCTTCCGTTCAGTATAACTTTCGTGGAAGTAGGCCTACTATAATTCAGACAAATATTTTAAACTGGATTAGCCTGAAAACGTGGATGAGCCTTGAAAGGATTGGATATCAACAGTATAAATAGTTATGCCTATTAAAACTAATGTTCTAGTTATTAATGAAGGTTTCCACACTAAGTTTGTGTGTTCATAAGTTTAATCTCACAAAAACAATGTAAAGTTAAAACATAGCTGGTATTGGGTTTAAGTTTTAAATTAATATATAACAACAAATTAGTTTGTATTTTATTACATCAACGTGGAGTCAGCACCAATCATAAATAACGTCAATAGAGTCCGTTAAGTTTTTGTTTGTTACATGTCCATTCAATCTTGATTAAACATTTTAATTGACAGGTCCAAATTGTATAACGGTGTTGTGAATTGAAACGCTGGAGGCTGTTTGGTATTTTCCTTTCCGATTGCAACTGACAAAATAAAGTTTTAAATTAAAATTGGTCTGGAAATATTATTTTAATATACTTGAACATGATTCAACTTCATAATGGTTGGGATATTTAAAACTTTAGTTGTTGCTGGAATAAATAAAGAAAGCTGCAAGCATTCAAAGGATGACCTAATCAGAGTTTACTCAACCTTATCTTGTTGTTGGCTTGATTAGCTTCAACTTATTCATTTGATGTCGATCATAGAAACCTTTCACTAATAACTATGTTAAAATCCACGCTTTTACGTTTATTATTAATATTCTAAAATATTAATTACTTTTCAAAATGACTTTCTAAACATCTGTTCGCCTCTTATTTTCTTGAAACGTATGATTATTGATTGAATTATGCTGATAATGTTACTTTGTAGTCTGTTGATTAGAGAGGGTGGCTACTAATGAGCTAAGTTTCACCGACATTGCTTAGATGTGGTGGGGAGTACTTGATGTGTGATGTGTGTCAGTTTGCCTTCATCTACGTCTATCGATTGAATGTCAAATCGCCGAGACAAGTTTGTACATTATTGTAATTAGTTTCACAGTTTGAACAAGCAGTTTTCAAAAGTAATAGTTCATTGATTAAATTATATTGGACAAGAATATTCAAGTTTTCTTATCATTTGTAAAGTTCGTTTGACTTTAATAGCTGCTTTGTACAGTTCGTGTGATTAGCTGTTTTAAGTACTTAAAACCACAACAACTGTTAAAGTAAGAGTTACCTTGCATCAAACTTGCAAATTCTTAACCAAGGTTAGTAAAGAGGTACCTATATACTAACCTTGATTCTTAACAACCTATTAGTCAGCCTAATTTAACAAACTACTAACAAGCCTATAGATTAGATTGATTTCAAAAATAATAATGTGTATTTTCAATTTGATATGTACACATATAAAACTATCCTGTAAGAACTTAATTTGGACTAGAATTGCCATTAATATTGCGGTGTCAATTTGTTTAAGATCAAGATTATTCACAAATACATTTTCGAGACTAGATCTCAATGAAAAGTAGAGTAACTAGTCAACAAGGAAGGTAGTGAGTCTTCCACAAAAACATAACTAAAGAAATATCTAACCTCTAAAACCTTTTATGGTATTAAGGAGCTTAAGACTACCACTTACCATTTGAAAAGTCTAGGATCGAGCTGTATTGATAGAATATAATAAAGTTTAAATGGACTGTATTTAAATTATAATTTGTAATGTTTATTTTTCAAACAAGTTTGTTTTAGTGAAAAAATTAAGTAATAAAGTAAAATTTCACTTATACTGTATAACATAAATATTTCAGCAATTGCAAATGTTCAATACCTACACTCTGTTTGATATCAGGTTGCAGCATGGAAAATAGAACTCCATACTATTTAAATAAGAGTTTAAACTGTACTAACCACCAGAAACACTCACCCCACTTCCACTTCTTTTTGTTAGGACCATCTCAAAACTGCACAAGATGCTTTCAGTTTATATCCCTTTTCTAAGAGTAGCAAAATCAGAATGACAAGTTTTTAATATACGTAAAACTAACAGCTGAATTTGATCGAGTAGTTAAGGTGGATGCACATAAAATCTCAAATTCGTACGAACGATAAAACCTTTCCATTATGTTGTTCGGATTGCTAGCAGTGAGATAATGCGAGAGTGATCCAGCTGCAGAATTAACTGCCACCTAGTTTTATTTAAAGTAAAAAAGTTATATATTTTCTCTCAAAACTGACATCTTTAGGTTGAATAGTACGAGTAGAAAGAATTCAGACAGTGAGACCAATGCTGCCAACTGATGGTGGAAAAGAGAATAGATCAACGATCCATAATATGTTGATTTCCTTCATTTTTTATACTTCCAAAAATAACTCATTATAACTAAAAAATCTCTAGCAACTCAGAACGTACAAAGTTCTCTAGCTGCTGACGAGGATTTTCAGAACACATTGTGTTTGATAACAACGCCTTGTTTGAGTTTAATAAGCATTAGTGGTTAATTAGGCTGTTGTGTGTGTAAGTGCCTGCTATAAACAAAGCAAGTGACTGATTTACTGATCTCGCTACATGGCCTTACATCAGGTGATGTGGTGCACGGCACGCTATGTGACTAACAACATGTATTTGCAACAACGCAATCGTACGTGTGATTTTAAGTATCTCATTTCTTGTTTTGTTAGGTGAAACTTGTAGTATATGGAAGAATGAATGGGCTAAAATGAAGGTTACATTTATTAGGATGATTTCTGTGTATACAAACAATAAGAGCTACTCTTCATTTGAAGATTGTTGTTGACGATCGTACAATTTCTGAGGTTATTCCCTCCAAAACGTCGTGTACATTTTGTTCACTCAAAAACGACGAAAACAGACTTTTACTGTTTTTCTAGGCTCAATTAGAAAGACAATTACAGGTTATCAATAAATTAGATTGTTTGTATTTAATGCAGTTTTCTACGAGTTACAATACAATGAAATTAAACATTCACACTCACTCACACTTACATGATTTCACACTCATTCCACATTCACACTTAACATCAGACGTGGCTTTAGGTGGGGGGGGAGGAATTAAAATGCGATTTAAGGAATTTAGTTGTTCGTAAGATCATCTATGAACTCATCCACCGAGTAATAAGCATTGCTTAACAGCAACCGTTTTATTCGAGATTTGAAAATTTTGATACTTTCAATTTCTTTTAAATTTTAGGAAAGTGGTTGAAGAGTTTTATACCTACTTGCATGGGTAGTTGTTCAAATTTAGATGTTCTATGTTGACAAATTTGCACGTGGTTCTTTCCTCTTGTGCTATAATCATATGAAAGCGGCTACCGCTCTCTAGGAAAACACTCCAATATGATTACACTATAAACAAAGGACTATACGAGTACTGTCATATTACGGCCATAATTAGCGTTCAACTCTTCCTAGGAAACCATTGTTTAAGTTTGGTGAGTTTCCAACCACTAAACAATTCCTGACTTTAACAGATATTCAATTAAATTGAAAATCTATGACATCTACTGTAACAGCTGTTCTCTGGGTTTACCAGGATTCCTAAATCATTCACGTCGGAAACGATTTCACGTAAACATTTTTAAAAGCGATCGCCACTGGTTGTTTTCATAAATGATTTTCTGTCAATATCATCCAAACAATATGAAAGCTTGGTGGTCTCTGAGGTGTTTTTGAATCGAGGAAAACGATTAGACTGACAAAGACGTTGACGACTGCTAATGGATTGTATCAGAGAAGCAATCAGCCTAATGAAGTGCGCGCTTAACAGATCGTTTGTTTACCCACTTCTAAAACTCCCCCGATCAGGAGTAACGTTCTTTTGTGAACATGTAAGTTTTAATTCACTTTAGTTAAGTTTTAAAATCCTCCAAACAAAACTAAGTTTAACGAAAATACCTGTTTTGGTAATGAAATGAATTTCGTTAAGATTTGGTCGGTTTGACATGATTTTCTTTTGTATCCTACACACATACATGTCCTAAGTTTATTTTGTTGATTTAAAAATGGTAGCCCTAGAGATTAATCCAAGGCTAAGGTAAATTCTCAAATGCTAAAACATGAAACTGCGTGGTGTTTAAGGAAATTAATCTAGTTTTAAAATCAAGTTAGGTAACATTTAGTATTATAATAATAAACCTTAACTCGGTTGATTTTCATATTTTATAATTATAGTAAGTGCGCTTGCTTTAGATGTATACATCATGTTGCAAATCTTACATTAATATATGGAACATAATAGGCTGACTTTAACAACTCAATCAACTAGTGTGCTTTATTAAAACTAATAGACGTAAGAAAACCTCCCGTGTATACAACAGATTACCAGTAGACAGTTGCGACTTTGCAAGTAATGCAAGTAATGTGTAGAACGTGTAGACATTTGTAGATAGCAATTAGTTTTCTGTTTAAAATTTGATTGATGAAAATGAAATGAGAAATGGCTTTATTAGGCAAAGTTAGGACTAGCAAGTCCACTTAACCTACCTAACATGGTATAGTGTATGTGGTCAAAATATTATTGCGAATGTTACCCATAGATTTTTAGTCCGAAAACCGATCAGGACGTTTCGTGATCTGGAATCTGATAACGTCTACAGGTGAAAAGTGACTTAAAACATAACACACAATATTGGAAACTTAAAGAAACCAGCGTAAAATGACCAGTCATTTACTACCAAACAACATGTGTGTGCGATTTGTTTTACTTTTTTTGTCTTAACTATTTTAATTTTAAAACAACCAGCCTAAAAACAATACAACATGCACAAAAAAATTAAGAAACAAACATCACTTAAAGAAACTAGCAACTTTTATTCTAGGTTCTAGTGCCACGGCCAGTGAACGCTGCACACCGACTGACTGGCTGGCTGGCTGGAAGCAACGGACGACCAATCACTGACGCGTATCAGACTTACCAACTGTAACAGAGAAACAAATACCTTTCATGCTCAACCAATGGAGGGGAAGAAAATCTTCCAGATTCCAAAACGTCGTGTTCTTCTTGTTCACTAAAAAACAATGGAAAATGTCCGCAATAATATTACAAATTCGAGTTGCATTCGATATAAATAGATCGTTTTATGTCTGAATAAACGTATTGCAAGTCCCCATGTTGTGTGACTGTGCGCAAATTGAAAGCCACAGAAAGTAGAGCGGGTTTGCAGCAAAGGGAGCGCTGCACTTGTATGCACAAAGAACTGATTACAGTGCAACAGTGCTACACCGTGTGTTACACTGCAACGTAACAGTGTGTTACAAACTGAAACTCCCATCTCTTTACCTCATCCTATCTCTTGAGCTCTTCTACTCGTATACTTCAGTTTATAGCTTCTTCTTGAACATGTAGCAAGAAAACGCATCGTACTATCTTTCTAACGTTTGGTGTACCTTTTGTTTATCCTTTTTTAATGCTAGTTAATATACCCGTACGTTGATTGCATGGTCTGTTTCTGACATTTAAAAGTTTGGCTGAGAATTGATAAAACATCAAATAATATCTGGCAGTTTTAAGCAGATTATTTACTCCTGCTGAAAAATTAAAATACCAAATGTTATGTACTTGATAATTTTGATGTTTGACCACTCATCACACTCATTCTTCACCACATATTTGCCTTAAAATACCCTCATGAGAGTGGTCGGCATCTCAAATAGTGATTTAGTGAGTGAGTGATGCTGTCTACCCAATGCAACATTTAGCAAAACTTTAATAAAAATTTATTTAAAAAAAAAGAAAGGATTTAGAAATTTGTGTTGTACTACAACATTTTAACTAGAATAAATTAAAGAAAGAGAACTATTTATTCAATATATTTTATTCAAATTGAAAATGTTGTAATACAACAAAATTCTAAACTATTTTCCATGTATTTTCTTTTCTTTCCTATGTACGGTTTATTAACAGTTTTGCTAAATAAGAACTTCAAGAAAACAGAATGCTACATCGATTTAGCTGCATACATGAATGCGTTAACCATCACGGAGAGTTATCGTCAACGTTAATTTTACAAAGAAAAAAAGAGAAGATTTTTCATCATTTTCCATCGATAGGATAAATAAAAGGGCAAAGACAAATTATAAGCAATGTCATAGTTTAATTAACTGTGGGGGCTTCAAACACATTAATTTTGTTTTAGCTTTCCGCAGCTAGGTTATCTTTGAGCTTAAAGCTATGGTTTCCTAGAAAGCGGTGACCGCTACATTACGGCCGTAATATGACGGTGAGTTTTGTTTTCAATGTTATCAGATGATAGTGGTTTCAGAAAACGGTGTACGTAAAGTTAGCGGTGAAAACTAGTTAAGGTTTTCTCGGTGACACATATCGTTTTGTAAACAAAAGTCTAGCTTATCCATTACTATATACGTAAATCAGATTTGACAACTAAAATAAACAACATGTCAAAAGTTGTTTTGTCTACATCTGTTTGAATATTGTGTTGCGTTCACCGACACGATTACGTTACCACGGCCGTAATATAGCGGTGAACTTTTTTCTAGGAAACCATAGCTTAACTGCATGACTACAACACGTTTTTCTTCAGTTTGAAGTTTTGTCTAAAACCATACATCTGGAAAAACTGATATAACATAGATATAAATAAGGCATTTATTAGAGAAGGGCCGAGACTGATTATTTACTGCCGTGGAATCAGGTTTCCGTTGGCATCAGTGGAATAATGGAGAGGTAATTACTCAGGCCATACTTTCTTCCTATCCACTTTGCACGCTATTAAACAGATTACTTCTAATTACTCGCAGTCTCTAGTCTCTGTTCTTCATCACCCACTTAGTCATTACTTTGTGACAGTAAATTCTAGTAAATGTCAAGTGTAGAACTACCATCGAAATTCTTAAACGTCATATTCATGTTTTAAAACGATTTCGTACTAAAATGTTTTTAAACTTTTGACTCAAATTCTTAGTCTTCTATTAGGTGCGGTTTGCAGTTTCATACAGTGAATATCTGTATTAATCGTTTTGAGTTCTGTAGAAGACGAAATTCACTTTGTAGAGGCTCAAAGAGCTTAAATACGTATACACAATTTGAACAATAATTTTGTAGTCCCTGATTTGCCCCCACAATTCTCAAATTAAATCTACATAATACACTCTAACAATAAAAGTTAAAAGTATTGGAGTAGTTTTCCACCATCCTATCAAATTTTCCACTAAAGATACAAGTAGCTTTCGAGAGTAGATAACTGTTATTCGATCGCACTGTGCAACAACTTAATTCTCTCTCCGACCTTAAATTATGCCAATGCTTACTAATATTGCAACTAAGTTTGCCGTGTATTTTGATGAACAGATTTTCTTAGGCAGATTAAGTAACAATATTGGCTTAATTGGTAACCACGCAACAGTAGTATTATTTCTATAAAATTATGCAAATATTCAAAACGGAAAATTGTCTAGCAAACTTCGTCCCACTGGCATATTTTGGTGAGTGATTCTTTTGTCTAAAGCGTGTTACATATAGTTTAAATTTAGTAAAATACATGAAAAATATAATACAGTATTAAATAAATAATTTGTAAAATACATTCAAAATATACTCTAAAAGTCTATCTAGGCTGCCAGTACTGGTGTAACGTTATACAGCGTGTCGTTACATAATAAATGTTAACATTAATTGCCTTAAACCGAATACAGGTATATACGTTTATAACTTTAAGTTTTCTAAAGCATTGTTTTAATTAGGATTTATGGTATTTTACAGTTAGTTTTTTAATAGGATTGAGGGGTTTTAACTAACAACCCTACCACCTCTACTAAAGGCCATTGTTGTATGGAAAAGCTCTTAAGTCGATGATTTAGCTAAGAGAAATCTGTACTGAAAACTGAAGCCTCAGTGTCGAGAGTCCTGGTTACGAGAGTAATCAAAGCCGCAGGCTGCCGTTTAGTACTCAACTTGAACTTGTTAGTTGTTGTCAATCCCGAGGTGATGGGTCACTATTAAACCTAAGGGACTTGACTATTTACAGACCTTAATAGTTTCAATTGTTATACTAACAGCTAAGTTAAGTACTCACTAGACCTTATTTTGTTAATGAGTTTCTATTCCAATTAGGAGCTAGTAAAATGTGTAAAGTCAAGGAAGATAAATGCAGGGTCATCATTGAGAATGATGGGGGTTGAAGCATAATTTAAACAAAAGCTTTATAGTGCTTATACTTAAAAACAGTCTTCATCTAAAAGAGTTTTTGTGCATATATAGTATAGCCACTCGGCAAGAGTCCAATCGGTTCTCAAGTTATCTCTAAACGTAAGTCAACATCTCTTCGGTAACGGTTGCCATAGCTTCATAGATTATATTCTTTAAATTATTTAGGTCTCAAGTATTTTCTCGATTAACTTTGTGTGTTATTTACTTACTTCCAAAAATTAAAGTGTTTAAAGGTAGGGGTGAGATAAGGGGATATCTGGACTTTTTGGAGGCTACAGGATAAGTCCCTGCTGGCCTATCCATCGAGGCCCAAACTTTTCGTTCGAAGCTGTAATAAATACACAAATGTGGGGGCGCACCATCTTGCTGGAAACGAAACCGATGAATGTTTTCGAGTTCATCTGGTTAAGAAAAGCGACAACTATTAATTATGATACCGAGATACATACTCCATTATCTATCATTACAGCAAAGAAGAAAGGACCTATTAAACGATTAACACACCATATTAACTTTAGGCAAATCGCTTACTATGATTCTTAAGCTCATAGTTCGTACAGAACCTTACTATATATAAAGAACTATTTGGAATGAAGATTTAAAACAATAAAAATAAAAAGTTAGTATTTTTGTTTGGTTTAAATCATATTTAAAACCCCACCACTCGTTTGTGGTGACGCTGTACAATTCAAAATTATAGACGAAACAGTTTGTTATTTTAGTTAAAACGCCTTATTAACCACAAAAAAACTGTATCCAGCTATTGCTTCCGATATATGCTTACATTTCCCACTCACCAGCAGTAAAGGAAGGACAGTGAAGCGGTGTGGGGCGGGGACGTTGTGGACGTTACAGTGTTGACTGTTCGCCTCGAGCATTTTCTGTCTCTCTCTTCACACATTCACACGACTTTACAGCTTGTAAACAAAGGATCAACCGCAGTGTGTACAACTTTAGTGCTTTAGTGTGTTTGTTTCTTTGTCACTGTCATTCATTGGCGAACGTTAAGTAATGGTCAACAACCGATTGAAAACATTATTCCGCAGTTTTTAAGAAATGCAAATGAATGAAACTTCAAAGTACAATTACTAGCTTTATAACAATAATAAAGGACTTTTTGACAATTTATACATTGTACATAACAATAACAAAGGACTTTATTGATACATCAAAAGGCGGACTAAGGGCTTTAAAGCCCTATCTACCACTTAACGTTAAATGTACATAAGACAAAGGTATAGGGCTTTTGAGCTCTATCTACCGCTTAATGTTAAGACTAACATAATATAAATAATATGAATTAGAAACAGAAAAACGCCCTTGGTAAAATAATTTGTATATAGACACATAATAATATCATATAGTACCTTATATTGTAACCTTTAAAACAATAATTCTTTTTACCTTTGCAAACCGCTTGCAAAACTAATTTTTCCTCGAATGCGATTTGATTGTTTGTGTGCAATAACAGAGAAAAGGTCAAACGTCAACAACCACAGTATGAAATCTATAAAACCAATATATTTAGCTGAACTTTATAGTTAGACTTCTTCACTATGACTTTTTATAAAAAAGGTAATCGGATGTCCCATATGGATTAACTTTGGTGATTATTAATGTAGCGCCAACTAGCATGAAGCGCGACTTGCGCGTGCGCGTAGATCACTCTTCCCTTTCCTATCCGCTTAGTAGTACAGTTGGTGACAAGCAAACCTCGCTGTAGCTGTCACAACAAATACAAATAACATAACCTCATCTCGTTGTTCTTCTGCTTTTAAACAGAAGTTTGGATTAAGCTTAAATACTTATTGCAAAACAACTGTTAAAAATAATAAAACAGAATCAACCAAACTGAATTCAAACAATCAAAATAAATAACTATTTATGTTAAAAAACAAGATAATTTAAATAGTTGTCGTTTGTAAACAAACCGCCATCTTGGATTCTGGGACGGACTAGACTGAGCCGCGCAAGGGAAAGTCTACCGGAGAGTGGTGGTCACAACGGTTTATACTCTCCTCTCCGGGATTCATGCTAATTGGCACGGTCTGTATATAAGACAAACCTTTCATTATAATTATGTTAATATTTTTGTTGTTATTTTCAAAGCCTCCGTAAATGATGGCTTTGCTATTAAAAAACCTCAGGTAAATATAATATTCAAATAAAACTATCTAAATTTACATAATTAATGTACCTTCTCTCGTCTATTAATCGTAAAATCACGGGTCGAAACTCAAAGAAAAATAAAATTCCTTGTCGTTGACATTCAACATTGAACATACACGAGCCGGGTATATTACAATGTATAGAAGGCTATTGAAACTTGTCAACAGTGACAGTGTGTTCATTGCACAAACAGGTCCAATAAAGTGAGACTGCACATTCAGGCAACGGTTATTGCCAGAAATGAAACAGTTCACTAATGGAACAGATCATTCAACTCCTGAAGTACGGACGATATGACCAGAAACAGTGTCACCTAAAGTTAGTGTGAAGCGAACATGCATAGTTTCATTGATTACATAAAGTATTATGAGCAGATAATTTTTATGAAAGGACCATTGCTAAACTTTGTTTATAAAAGCGAAACAAGTATTCAAAATTACTTTAAAGTTTGTTGTTGACGAATTTCAGAGTTTAAACTATTATTGCTGACATTTTCCAGCAAGATGATCATGACGTTTCGGGATCTGCAATTGTATCCAGTCTTCAGGTGAAAAGTGACCTAGAACATAACACAGAACATTAGAAAATGAGCTAGCCTAAAGTAATCAGCGTAAGCTGACCAGTCAACCACAACCAAACAACATGTAGCTGTTGAAGTCAAAATACTAATACTTTAAATAACTAGCCTAGAAAACTAAACCACATGCATAAGAACTTTACACTAAGAACGAAACTACAAGAAACAACTGAAAGAAACACGTCCACACTCGGTGGAGGCTCTCGGCAAAATGGCTCTCAGTTCCACTTGTACATAGCCACTAAAACGATTTAAAGAAGACATTCATAGTTGATGGTAATTATCGATGATTACGAGCTTAGACAATGGTAAAAACCATAGGCTCAAAGGACTCAAAACTGACACTTTTTCTGGAGTAAACGTTTGCCTGGTTCACAAAGTAACCGAATTAGAAATAATTTTAGTTTTGTTGTGGACTTATTCTTGTAGAGTTTTATGCAACATTTTATGATTCTCATAATGACTAGTAGATCAGGTAATATACGCGTATACTTGTCTTGAGAACTATTATACTTTTACAGCAAGTGTTGTTGATCGATATCAGTGTGATATATCAGGTTCTATAGTCACACCAAGGTTGTATTGTATCGACTCAGTTGATGGAGATATGACACATTTCATATCACACAGGCCATCACACCTCTTCTATCTAACTGATCCTTCAACTGACTCTACTGTAGAAGACTACTGGACATAACAGCAAGTGTTGTTGATCGATATCAGTGTGATATATCAGGTTCTATAGTCACGCCAGGATTGTATTGTATCGACTCAGTTGATGGAGATATGACACATTTCATATCACACAGGCCATCACACCTCTTCTATCTAACTGATCCTTCAACTGACTCTACTGTAGAAGACTACTGGACATAACAGCAAGTGTTGTTGATCGATATCAGTGTGATATATCAGGTTCTATAGTCACGCCAAGATTGTATTGTATCGACTCAGTTGATGGAGATATGACACATTTCATATCACACAGGCCATCACACCTCTTCTATCTAACTGATCCTTCAACTGACTCTACTGTAGAAGACTACTGGACATAACAGCAAGTGTTGTTGATCGATATCAGTGTGATATATCAGGTTCTATAGTCACGCCAGGATTGTATTGTATCGACTCAGTTGATGGAGATATGACACATTTCATATCACACAGGCCATCACACCTCTTCTATCTAACTGATCCTTCAACTGACTCTACTGTAGAAGACTACTGGACATAACAGCAAGTGTTGTTGATCGATATCAGTGTTGATATATCAGGTTCTATATAGTCACGCCAGGATTGTATTGTATCGACTCAGTTGATGGAGATATGACACATTTCATATCACACAGGCCATCACACCTCTTCTATCTAACTGATCCTTCAACTGACTCTACTGTAGAAGACTACTGGACATAACAGCAAGTGTTGTTGATCGATATCAGTGTGATATATCAGGTTCTATAGTCACGCCAGGATTGTATTGTATCGACTAAGTTGATGGAGATATGACACATTTCATATCACACAGGCCATCACACCTCTTCTATCTAACTGATCCTTCAACTGACTCTACTGAAGACTACTGGACATAACAGCAAGTGTTGTTGATCGATATCAGTGTTGATATATCAGGTTCTATATAGTCACGCCAGGATTGTATTGTATCGACTCAGTTGATGGAGATATGACACATTTCATATCACACAGGCCATCACACCTCTTCTATCTAACTGATCCTTCAACTGACTCTACTGTAGAAGACTACTGGACATAACAGCAAGTGTTGTTGATCGATATCAGTGTTGATATATCAGGTTCTATATAGTCACGCCAGGATTGTATTGTATCGACTAAGTTGATGGAGACACGATACATGTCATATCACCACTTCTATCTAACTGATCCTTCAACTGACCCAATCTACTCTACTAAACATGGGAGTGTGCAGTTGACTTTTATTCGTGGTTATTCATTGCTTGGTCGGAACAGAAAGCAATCGGTCACCGGGATCACAGTTGCTCATAACCGGAACCGTTCTGCACAATTGATACTGAGCTCCAACAGTGGTGAAAACGGTTATTGTCGGTGATACGGATCAGTTATCTCTGATCAACGATGTAGCTTCGTGACTTTGTCGAAACAGTATAACAATTACTGTATTCAGTATCAAATAACGTTTGATGACACACAAGGAAATACGACTGATGATAAAGATAATAAATGTATGGTTATCTAGCAGGTTCTTTGACCATAACGTTCGTAAAACTAATCAATAAATTGTCACCAAACTGCATTCAAACTGTAACTTCACATATGGAAATGTACTTGAGAAAAGAGCTGATTTCGGGTCGTTTCTTAAGTGTAGGCAAATGATAAATTGTTTGAAAATAAGATATTATAAGCACCACAAAGGAGAAATAAAAATTTATGTTCTAATTTCCGTACTGCAAGTAAGGGTTTTGCCGTTGCTAGCGCTAGTGTGTTTGATACATTTCCATAGCAACGTATAAACGAATAATGTTGGTCTATATGTTGCCATGGATACTTAAAGGTTTTGTATATGAAAAACATACTCGTACAAACAAGAATGTTCTTCATAGAAATTGTAACCTGTCCATATTAATAATTGTAACCAAATTTAAAACAAAGTAAACAATAAAAACATAGATTGTGTCTATTCAAATGTGTTGATACTAAAAGTAGATTACAAGTAGTTCAAAAGCTTACATTCGGCTTAATCGTGTTACTTTGCAGTTATGATTAAAAGTGACGTTCGATTTCAAGTTTATAAAGCCGTAAAACCTACCTGAAACTGTATTTTATATCATGTAAAATTAAACGTTCGTAGCCATTTTGATTAAAATGGTAATATTGAGCTGAAATGTGCGATAAACAGTTCCTTCACATTATGTTTGAAATGATAACAATATCGATATAAGGGTTACTCATGATAATCATCTTCTACAATACAGTATTAATAAAATAAGACTTTTGTCTGTACATTGCAACGAATCCGACGGGTTTTTGGTTATTTGGCTTTGTTATACATAGCAAAAATCGAAACTGACGTAAAAGATGTTCTATTTGTCTGTCTTTAACGGGTTTAAGGAAGTTTCGAACGCGTATAACTCAAAAATGGCTGAAACTATGGCGGTGAAATTTTTAAGGTTAAGCTCATTACGCAATGTGTTTTTAGCTATATTTTATATCCATACAACATCCACAAAATAAATGGCAAGGAACCAAATTGGGATCTGAAAACATTTTCAGGCTGCGCCTGTCATCTGCGTTAGTCCCCCCCCACACTCACTCCACTACTCCCCCGGCAAACTCAACAGGCTCCTCAGGGTGTCATACAAGATCGTTGGGGTTGGGAGAGCGGTTTCGCAACCGATGCGCCGTGCGGATGTGTAGTCCACTCTCTAGATGTGGAGCGGACTACACCTTAGTTCTCACCACTGAGCATCGGATCCCCGTGGTAATGCTGGGTAGCTCTGTCTTTTGTCTACTGTGTACTTCACGGTTGGCATAGGTAACTAACAGGCAAACGTAAAATTAAACTTTATCGTAACATTAAACACCATCATGCGAAGAACGAGTACGTTAGCGAGGAAACATTAAGCCTACTTTCAAAGTACTGGAACAGGCGTAAGGGTTGGGGTTTTATGCTATTATCCGAGCAACAGCCTGCCTTTTTACAAAAATACTTTTCAGTCATGATACTATAACATAATTAAATCCGTGGCGAAGAACGGGTACACAGCTAGTAATAAAGCGATTTCCGTAAAAAAGCAAAAACTACTATGTATAATTTATGAAAATCCAAAATAAAACACTAAATTTAGTAGCCCTAATAAAAACCAGAAATCGGCACAGCAATTAGAACACAAATATTTCAACAACAAAATGTTAAGGTGGAAGAGTATGTTTCCCTTTGTAGTATTTTTATTCATTGTCGAGTTCAAAACAAAGAGAATACGTATATTGCAAATAACGTGCCATATAGGAGGTAGAGTGTATGAATGTCCTTAGAGCAGACACAAGCAACATACGATATTGAATTTGCATTCTGACCTTTGATCTTTCCTTTTCTTCAGAGTCTTAGCAAGAAAACTGTGTTATAAAAAGGTCAATGTAAAAAAGAAAAATACTTTTAAACACGGATACTACATGGGGTTTGAAAGCAACACTATATTAACCAAAGTGAATCGTTCCAACAATTTGAACCAGGTTTTAAACTATTTATTTTTAATACTGAAAGTTTTACAAAAACTAAGAATTACATCTTGAATATAATCGAGAGACGACCTTCGTAAAGTTTCATCGCATAGACATAAAAACTACTCAACGCATAAAAACAAGAGGTCATTTCGTTGTGAGAGACATTTAAATGAAATAAAACGAGTGGATATCGTATTTACTCAGTTATAAGTTGGATCTGGTAACGTTGTTAAAGTAAACGGGATGTTCAAACTCTAGGAAGTTCAGAAAAACAATTTTTTGTGTTGTAAAAATCATTAGTCTTGTTATTTACGCGATCAAGCTTATTGATACTAGACTGCTAATCAGCAATTGTGTTGCAAGCTCATTTAAATGTATCGATTCCAGTATCCAAATGTAGTTCAAAGTAATAACTCTTAACTGTTAGTTATTAGACATATGAATGCAACATTATGATTGAAACGTTGAATTTAACATTTTCTAATTATTAGTATCGAACCAACACTTCTTTATTGACTAGGTTCGTTGGATAGCTGTTTAAATGGTTTTATCGTATCATAGTTTATAAAACTGTTAGTTATGAACAAAATTATTATCCTTATATTAGTATATCCTGAAAATGTTGAAATGTAAACTTCTTTTTCAGGTATGGCAAAAGCACGGCTTTGTGAGACACGAGTCGTGAAAGGTATTTTACAAATACACGAATATATTTCTATTTCATTAACAATTTATATTGCTCGATCATAAAGCCAAGCTAGTTTTAAAATCTGAGCGTTTGTCATTTATCGTGTCAAATTTGTGACTAGTACGCTATTTATAGGAAAATATTCCACCAAATCGTTTTACCATTATTGAATTTGCATTTTGACTTTTGCCCACCCAGGAATGCATCAAAAACATGCATGTTAGAATGCGTGTTTTAACGCAAGTTTAATATTTATGTGGGGCAAATTATTTATTACTTTGAAGAGGAAAATTAAATATCAAAGGGCTTTTTATAAATTAAGATAAACACTTAACTAAAGTAGTTAGTTACCTGAATAAAATTTTAACAACATGATAACGAACTTAACCACATTTAAAAAGTAGTTTCAAGTTGAATAACACAGACAATTTAAATACAAGATCTGAGATGTGGTTTCAACAATATCTACTTTGAAAAGATCTTGCACAACTAGATTTGTTGAGAGTTATACTCGTAGTAAGTAGTTGGCATAGTTGCTTGTTGAAAAAGGAATGCGAAATTAAATTTCTGTTTCATCCCAGGTCTTAGAGTTGTTTTTATTTGCAAAGTCAGTCTTATTTCAAAACTTAATTACACTTTTCTTTGCGATTTGAAAGTGTTTCTTCCATTTTAATTAAGTTTGAACGTAAAGCGTCATTAACACTAAACTATATTATATTTTCACACTTATAATTCAAAACCTAACGATTAAAAATATATAAATAGGTTTATAACACTTTTGTGAATTCAACAACAAACTACAAAAATTGGCGATTAGTTAAATGATAATATACGATGTCAAAAAATATTTACTGAGAAATTGCTGCTTTATACTTTATAACACCCATCTTTGAGTGATAGAAGCCCTCGGCAAGAAGGCTCAGTTTCCTTTGAAGCAAGGACGTATACTGAGGTGAAACTTAACTGTGTAGCTTTCAACCACTTAAGAATGGCCAAAAAGCTTTTAACACATGACTTCTACATTCTCTAAATCTTGTGAGTAAAACTCACATGAAACTGCATTTCACCACCTCAAAGAAGAAAGTTGGCAAATACAGACAACGAATAACTCCTTTATATTTCATTTTAATAGTTAAAGACATAGAACAAATCACCTCTCAAACGTTGCTGACAAGAAAGTAGTAAGTAGTTTTCAGTAAGAGCACAGAAATATTGGTATCGATTATATTGGGATCCATTTTCATGCCGATATGATCCGAAAGGATTTTGTAAGCTGCTAAAAGTTAGTTGTAATGTTTTGACTCTGGGCGAAATATCGGTGCTGAAAGTTTTCAACTTTTGGAATTAAAAACACTGCAACTACTCTTACTGGTGACGTTTCTAGGTCGAGTTTGTAAAATACGTAAAGTGGCTCAATATTTATTCTTTTCATCTTCTATTTTACAAAGAAAATGTTGATCAACGGACCAATAATTTGAAATTCTTACAGAACTTTTGTAATTGTTTTTCTAACTTTGAATAGTTAAAACACGCATATTGGCATACCCTTCTTCATGCAGGCAATACCTGTGCCCAAGTGGGTAATAACGCTTGTATGTATCGCGTCTACATGTATATATGTTTTTGAGCCTGTTAATTTATTACTTAATTATTTATACTCATTGTAGAAATTTCATCAGTACTAACTCCGCAAAATAAATACAACTTTAGGAGGTTCCATATAGATATTGTACATTTAAATCACTATTATTTACAGTTGAAAGATGGAAGTGTGTAAACACTCTTACAGAGAGCACAGCCTCACAATAAAGTAAAGACACTTGTTCCGGTCCATGAGGCAATGCTTTGTCATACTTGCAAAGTTATTTGTAAAACTTCTTCTTTACAACCAGCCCTGAAAATACTTTGTGTTTCCTTCATCTTACATTAATTTTAACACAAGAAAGAACAACTTGACCTTCCTCAAACCTATAAACATATTATAGTTTTGTGCAGACTGCTATTATTTTTAGCATCCGTTACCAAATTATGAGCGGGAATAGTAGTCTGAAGGTTCCGTACACTCGTAGTAAAACTAGACTACGTTATATTTCTTACAGTATAATAACTTGTATGTACAAAAAAACCATACATTATATTGACGAAAAGGTATAATAATATTGTTAAAATTGATGTTTAGAATAATAATGTCAGCAAACAATTACGTTTTTAAATACATAAAATTGCACGTATTTGTTTTGGTTTGAAATGACTTATGTACACTTTGAGGCATGTTGCGACTTAGCTATAACACAATGTTAACACTACAATTTATGTACAAAGGAAGAAGGTTTGGTCTAAGTTTAGTTTTTGTATTTATTCAAACCGTTTATTAACCCGGTTCATTAATGTTGTAAAATAAAAAACGCTTCGGTATAAAGGAAGAAGATTAGATCTACGTTTAGACTTCCCATATTTGTTGTAACCGTTAGTAGTCGGTTGTGGTAGAAAGTTTGAAATAAGAGGAAACACAAAAGTTCAAGAATAATTTAATTGTTACTTGGAACCTCTGAGGTCATTTAAAATTACGTCACCCAATTTTGAATATACATTTTCCATCTCAATTCTTGCTATGCAATGTACGAGCACAAGTTGTCAACAAAATAGTGCTTTAGACTGTGGTTACCAGTTTTGTCGTTAAACAAAAAAGTTAATATGAGTTTGTAACGGGAGTTGTAACGAGTTGTAACGGGAAACATGCTTAACAATCAGTTAACTGACCTGTTTTGAACTCGTTTTCTAGGTTTTCACATCCGGATTTGTTATCAAAGGACAAAATACTTTTGTACAGTTTATAACGAACCCATTTGGTGACATCAAAACACGAAAATGATAACAAGGGAGTCAAGCATAACAAGCTCCAGTTTCAATCAAACTTTGTTGGAACTAGTTATTATTCAAGCTTTTACTGCGCAGGACAACTTGTTGGCACTACACTAACTAGTTTGACCCTACAAGAGTTTGCTTTCTATTTCGACGCTAAGCCTTGTATCGTTTATGTTGAGGGTTACCGAAAATATAAATATGAATTGCCAAAATAAAAGTTATTTACTCGTATTTATGCCGTGGCATACAAGATTTGTAGGAAAACAAATGATTTAAAACAGAACAAATCAAATAATTGTATATTACATCACGGCGTACAGTGACATTTTTGACCTAGGTCGTTTCAATTCAGGCCTTAACCGGCGGTTACTTATGACAAGGATCCAACCCATAGAAAAGCTGGATATTTTAGGTTAAGTTTTACTTTGTCTGTTTTGATTTTGCATTTTATGTTACAGCTGTATTTAGCTATATTAGCACAATGTGTACATGTTAAATTTAATAAAATGGTAAACTATACCTTTATTGCATGAATGATCTTCAAATAATTTATTTAAGTACTTTGAACGTTGCGAAATGTAAACATGCAGACTGTAAACAACTTAACCGGCGGTTAGTTGTCCAGCTGCTAACCAGGCAAATTGAAAAATCGCCCAGGTCAAGTTAACGTCCGAGGTGCAGCCATGGGCGTTAAATGACCGAGGGTCAAAAAGAAACTTTGGGCTGAGTGATGAACGATATTTTTGTCATGATGCAAATAATAATTAGAAAAGCACAATAAATGTTTCAGTATTATGTTAAAATTAAGTAAGTAAACATCTCTTTAAGCTCAACAGTTTGAATTATATTGCTTGAACAAACAGCTGTTACACTGATTTACTATAAATGAATATAGATCAATACCTGTGTCTAAAACAGCTGTTTGCAGAGCAGAATGACAAGAATAAATAAACCGAAGAAAACAAAGCTAATCTTCACATATTTCTTCCCCATGTAACTTCATTATTTTATTTAATCGAGTTGCAATATTTCTGACTGCCTTACGTATTATCCTATCATCTGTATCATCCTATGAAATAAAAATGTTAAGCTACTTAAAATTAGAATATTTATTTTTACCTTTTGCAAGGATTATACGGTAACAATGTACGCCGACCTAAAAACTTGATATTTTTCACAAGAAATCTTAAACTTTTACCGTAGCACTTCTCAACCAACGGTATTAAGATTCCCAAGTTTGATGGTTTAGCTTTAGCTGTCTTCACCTACACTTTCCAAACCATCATGACTACCAGTTTGGTGCTAAACTTAGTATCCAGCTAGAGACAGGGGAAAAGTGTGTACTAGGGTATCCTATGTTGTTGTCGGTTGACAAGTGAGTACAGATGAGCGGGTGTGGAGTGGATGGAGTTAGAACAATGGCTTGGCACACCCAGCGACCTTCTCACCTCGCAATAGTTGGATTTAGCAGCACCGGACCCAAGTATTGAATATCCACCATTCAACCTTAACAATTCCCCGACCACCAGACTGATTTCATAGTCGGAATAGCCTTCGACGAGTGACCTGGGAGTTTAGTGGTCAAATGCTGACGATCACTTTTCAAGCTACCGGAGTGACCGTGAAGCCAAGCCGACATTCCGTGAGTCATAGCACTGAGAACATGAGTTGTAAGGGAAAACTCAAATGGGACTCTCGATCTCTGAGCTTTGCCTGCACTCTGTCGGCATCAACCTCAAAGTATTTAGAGTATTTGGTAAATAGGGAACATAGTCTTTTATAATGATCAGCAATTTTCATAAATAAACTAGTGGCTCAGCTTCAAGCTTGAAATATGTGGAAAATGATTCACTCTTCATAATTACGTTCAATCTGATTCTAATGAAGTTAAGAATACTCATTTTACTTATTGTGAAAACCTTGCATACCAATAATGTATAAACATTAACTAGCCAGACCATCAAGATGACGGCGAAAGAGTAGTTTTGGAAATTCACTTATAAATACCAGTTATAATTTCAGAACACTTTCATATTGTTAAAATGTACCATGTGTGCACCTGAGTGGAAAATACTACTTGTACAGTACGGATTAAACATTACCGGACTGGTACAAGTTATTCAAGTTACGATGGAGACTCGTCGTCCAGCAAAAGCGAAGTGGACTTTAGTAACTTCCAGTTTAACTTTTCAACTGGAATAACTCAACTAGCACAACACCCAGTTTTGCTTTACAATACTTCCCTGTTTAGATAAAGTAGCACAATATAGAAAAATACAACCTAAGGTAACTATAACAATTCATTTAACAACCCTCCATCATGTCACTTTTGATTGTTCGTATTTCTATGTTAATACCAATAAAACAGTTCTAATTTCAAAAATATAAAAGGAACAGACCTGTTTTGAGGTTTTATAACATTGATATGATGTGGATCTGTCACATGCGAGCTTTAACTTACATTTCCAAACTTCTTACAAAAGTATTTGCGATGATCTTTGGTTTGGGATGACTATTGATCTTTTTAACCTTCCAGTTAATGAGATCATTAATGCCAATGTTTTAACAAAAGGTTCACTGACTGAGGTTGGGACCCAAACCAGTCTGGTATATTCCCTTGTTAGCCCTAAACTTAAAAAGTAATCTTGAAATGGAACAGAGCAAAGTTCGTAAAGTTTGTATGATACTGAAGAATACAGCATAATCTCTCTCAAGAGTCTTGGCGTGGCTCTTGTCTTCTCTCCTCTGGATTTATTTAACATTTCATCATTGTCTAGCACTTATCATGGTGAGGCTTTTGTCTGAGCTTGTTGTTATGCTTTCCTTGGCTTTGTTTTTAAAACATAGCTGCAAAAATATTAACTTATTTAAAATTACTTTGAAAAGAAAATTGCAATAATGAAAATTGGAAAGCTGTTATTCCTTACGTCTCAACAGGTATTTCAATCAAACTGTATTTATGTTAATGGATATTGTTAAGAGGCCATTGATTAGCTTGGCCGCGGGACCCACTCTGGACACCGCTTATAACATGAAGTAAAAACTGCTAACGATGTTTTTAACCGGTTAACGTACTTAAACAATCTGATTTAGTAGAAGCATAAAACTATTGAGATTAATGCATATGAACTCTAAAACTTGTCAAACAATAAATTATTAATTACGTTTATTAAAACCTGATTTTTCCATACGAATATAGAACTCGAATAATAATAATGTAGTACATATTTTGTGTAACAAAGAAGTTTTACGTTTTGCTTTTATATGCTGCAGCATTAATGCCTCTATGCTTCTATTGAAACACACTTTTCTAATTTTAGCACCTCAAACTATTTGAAACATCGTTTGCAAATTTCACATCTTTAAAATCTCTATCCTGGTTAGAGGCCGCTCGGGCTCTATCCGGCGGCCTCTTAACAGATTAAACTTTAAATCTTATTGAAACCCCATGAAGCTGTGCATTTGCCGCTATTAAGATGAATTTAAAAACAACTTACTACTTAATAAAGCGGAATAAAAGCTCCAATGTTGGTAAGTATAAAAATAATTTGAAAACCCCAAAGCCAATATTATACTTTATTTTAGGTTCACACCATGCATAATCTTTTGAGTTAAGATGGATGTATTTTTTAAAGCGAGGCATCTAAGTTAAGTTAGGAATTTTTGACAGTAGGACAACTTCTAATTTTGACTTCAATAGTTAGCTATGATCTCAAAGTTCACCTTTGACAAGCACTCTCATCGAAGGGCGTTTTCTAACGACAAATAAAACCGTATGGCCCTTTACAGCTCGGTATGAATAAAATAAAAGCATTCCTTCAATACAATCTAGTAAGTGCACAACTTGGGCTGTGTAAAGTTAGTCTGAATGTAGAGTCAAGTCACGCGTCTAACTTGAACAACGCAGTGACACAGTGACTTTACACTCGGCCACAATAGGGCTTCATTTAGACCCCAATACATGAAGCACGAAACACGAACCATGCTAGACCTGACCTGCATGTATACGCGCTAGTTACTCAATTGTGTACTTTGACGACCATGTTGTACAACTGTAAATACTGTAAATATCTCCAATTCACCTATACCGCATTTATAAGTTGTACTTACTTATTATTATTGATAAAACTTACTGTGGTGAACGATTGAAATTATTTTAAAGGTTAAGTATGAATGCAAGGATAACAAACGTACTTCATTATCAAGTTTTCCTCAGCTTTTTATCACGCAAAATTCGTTAAGTAGACACTTTAATGATTGTCTGTGTACTCGTATTATATTTGAGTATTGATACAAATAATAGTAAAAATACAATATCTCGTATAACAATGGTATATCACAGAATTAAGATTAGAAAGTTGTCAGAAAAAAGAAAGGAAGAAAGATTTAACCCATGGCATACAAGATGCATAGGAATACAAACGAAAACATATAACAAAGAACAAATAAACAAAATCAACCAAAAGTTCCAGGAAAACAACGCTATTCTTCACATATTTCTTCCATCAAGTAGTCGTGTACGGATTAGAAGGCCTTCATCAAGAGATACTTTTTAATTTTGACCCGGAAAATGGACGACACTTCTTGCTTCAAGTTATCTGGAAGTTTAATATATGTACAGTTTAGACGACGCATAAATTGTATTTTTAGTATTAAAATTGGAATCGTGAGTTGGCATTTTAGTATTGTTTTTTGTTCTTAAATTATAATAATTAGACACTCAAAAATGTGTATACAGGGTAATGTCAGTAATAATGATATTATTGCGTTTATTGTGTTCACTAATAATATACGTTAGGCATAACAAAAAATAATGTTCAGCATATAGGTTTAATTATTAATACAAAATAATCGCTATACTAACGGATTGTGACAGTATTACAAAAATAACCGATTCAAATCATATCCCGACTTAAATATAGAGGTTCTTACAAAGAAGCGTTTCAAACGTTATCAATACGGCGGAATTGGTTAAGTGGAAGAGAGGACTTAAAGTCCAAATTTTGGAAAAGGAATTTGCTTTATATCTAAGTACTTTCTGGTCAAAACTATACTTATAGTCCAACACTAGAAACCGTTTAATTGACCAACTGCATAGATTTCATATCTATGATAAACTTCATTGAATGACAGAAAACTGTACAATTACTTAATAACTTAAAAAAGTACCAGTCAATTTACCAAACAAAGATTTGAATGAACATTCTTTTATACGTTACCGAATTTTTGAATAACTACTATTAGAACTGAGATTATATTATCTGACTAACATTACTAATGCTGTATGGAATTTTTCAACATCTTTAATTAGTATTTTACTAAATTATTGGGACTTTGATTATAGATATATTAAGGAGTAATAAAGTTATACAATTCAAATAGCTAAATTTATTTCTACAATGAAAAACTTAAACATAAGTCTAACATTCAAGTATCAGTACATTTTATATTTAAAATTCTATATATCAAATTTAATTGATTCAAACATTTATGTGTAACATTTTAAATAATTAGTTACATACAGAAACAAAACTGTTAAATTTTCAAATTGAAATAATAAGTACAATACAACAATTTTACTAATTGTATTTTATAATTTTACATTAAGATACAAAACATTCAATGTTATTAATATTTTCACTTATGTCAATTCTACAACTAATTAGTATTGTGTAATATTAACGTTTAACTTAAATATTAAATTTGTAGTGTTTATTTGTCACAAGGTATTTAAGATATTTTAAAATGAAACAAAATGAGTTATTTAAATTTTCAATTAAATCATGAATATGCATAATATTGTGTTTATATAAAGTATTTCTTATACTACAGATATAATTGTTTTCAATTTTACATACACTTTTGTACAATGGTACATTTATTTAAGACTAATGTATTACACTAAAATTTAAATATTTACTATGTAAAATTATAAAATAAACTTTTTACCTTGTAGAATTTTGTATTAGCGATTTCATGTATTTTAATTTGAAAAATTTAAACAGCATTGTTTCTGTGTTTGAAATAATGATTTTCTATTAACTATTATATACCAATTTAATGCAATGTATTTTGATATAATTTTAATAATAAATGGTAAACAAGAATTTTAGGCAGTTATAGACTTTTGATTGTTTTATAAATAAATTTGATTTTAATATATAGAAGCCAAGCGGTACGTCAACTTTGTACATAATTATAGGAGCTAAATGTTACCAACTAAACACGATACGAGTTAACATGTTTTATTTTCACGTTATTGGTCTCTGAACTCTACGAACTTTATAAACCCCCATTTAATTCCATTAAATTTGCTCCAGAATAAAACAGTTGAAAACATTGATTATCAAACAAGTCTCGCTAATTGTATAGTAGAATAATAATTAGTATATAATGAAAGTAGGAGTAAGTGCAGCGAGGTTGGCTCTACAGGTGGCTGCTCTGCACCGCGTGTCTTGAAAACAATTAACCTACATACGCTCCACTCACCCCTTCCCCTTGCCTATTCATCCGGGGTGCAGCTTTGTGCATCCTTGTGTGCAGCTTTACACAACTCTTGTGAAGCTGTGTGCAGGGATTCTGCTGAGATATACAGCTATTTTACTGCATATTTAACCCATTTGGCTATGGCCCATTTTCCCCATTTGCCTATGATTTCTTCTAGCTTTTCTTATACTTTAAACTCTCTTAATTCCTTCAAAACCTTCCAATGTGCAATTCTCTAATTCTTCTCTTTAAAATTTTCCTTTACCTTCAATTCTGCAATTCTCTTTAAATTCCGTAAAATTCTTGAATTTTCTTCAGTTTTCTTCAATAGTCTTTGTGATTTTCTAAAATTTGTATCTTCAGTTTTTTTGAATTTTCTAACAGGTATCCTCTAAGTTTTTGAATTTTCATTCAACTTTTCTTCTAATGCTTTTTTGAACTTTCTTTGAGTTTCTTCTAGTAACACACCGAGATCAGCTGACCGCAGGATATTTCGAACAATCAGGGCTGTCTGGATCCCTTACTTCCTCTAGGTCACCGCTCTCAATCTCCTGTAGCTGTGTCTTGTTCCTGATGTTCCAGTTCTCACTCTTCAGGATTCAAGTTCCACTACTTTATGAGTTCATTTAATTTCCAACGGTTTTAGTTGTAGCCATGGTTTTTTTATGTAAATAAACAAAGGATTTTCTACCTGAACCTTATCCCACTTCGACACCAAATGTAATGTTTTTCGCGTTACAGTATAATAAGGCGACAGTCTTTACATTGACTCACTATTTTAAAACAGGTATAGTTGTAGTACACTAATATTAGAAAGCGCAGTTAATAATTACCACTTAATGGCTACAAACTATTACACAAAATACAGTTCCTTATTTCACTATTTGCACTTCACACAGTCTATTCACACTCAGCGCGAAGTCCGTTCACTCCAGTGTTCTATAGCACTTTCAGTAGAATCCAACGGTGGGTGTCGATGCCTCGAAGATCACTGCAGTGACGCAGCGGGCTCAATGAAGATCAACTGACACCGAGAATTTAAACTGACACTGTTACTTACTGGGTTGTGACCCTGTATGTTCAAAGCACTTACACATTGTTTAGGTGCGGACCTTCTTACACAGTCTTACACTGGACTATTCGGATTCTAGAGACGGCTTCGTTCACTACATTATTCCACTGCACCGGAACTGACTACTCGAGGCTCGCAGTGGCTTTATGAACCGGCGGAATTTGCCTAGAAGGTTCAGGAGGTCTAGTAAACAAGTCGCTTTCGAAATTACAGTCAACGCCGTGGTGACCAGATAGGCACAGGCACAATACGGCACCTAAGGCCTCTAAATATAACAATTAATTTACGCCATCAACGGTCCTGGAGGTTATTAATACACTTCAATACCAATAAAACAGTTCTAATTTCAAAAATATAAAAGGACAGACCTGTTTTAAGGTTTTATACCATTGATATGATGTGGATCTGTCACATGCGAGCTTTTACATTTCAACTTCTTACAAAAGTATTTGCGATGATCTTTGGTTTGGGATGACTATTGATCTTTTAACCTTCCAGTTAATGAGATCATTAATGCCAATGTTTAACAAAAGGTTCACTGACTGAGGTTGGGACCCAAACCAGTCTGGTATATTCCCTTGTTAGCCCTAAACTTAAAAAGTAATCTTGAAATGGAACAGAGCAAAGTTCGTAAAGTTTGTATGATACTGAAGAATACAGCAATCTCTCTCAAGAGTCTTGGCGTGGCTCTTGTCTTCTCTCCTCTTTGGGGAGTGTTTTTACTAAACCCTTAATTTTTTTATACTTTGCGTCACCCACCACCCGCCTAAAAACTGGACGGGAGTGCCCTATATCTTTTTAAATACAACCGCCCCTCTTGTAGCATCTGAAATGAAAGGGAATCTTAGTAAAATTCAACGACGCAAAGAAAAACTTTGTATCTCTACTCGTTTTTTTGTAATACCTATTTAAAGATTACAAGAAATCAGGTTTAAAATGCCACATTTAATGTACATTTTTTAATGGCAAACTTTTCTTGAAAATCTTTTGAGGGAAACTTTACAACTCTATAATATAATCCCGTAAAATATCTAGAAAAAACAATTGTCATAAAAAATGTTATGTGAAATGTAGCATTTTAAACCTGATTTCTTGTAATCTTTAAATGGGCATTACAAAAAACGAGCCGAGATAAAAACAATTTCTTTGCGTCGTTGAATTTGTATTACAATTCCCTTTATTTGAAGTGCCACAAGGAGGGAGGGGGGTTTGTGTTTGTAAAAAATGGCCACCTTCCGGTTTTTGACGCAATGTATGTCAAAACAAACTTTAGAATTATATACAAACATTCCCTGAAGGGGTTTTAAAAATATTTCTTTTTCAACAGCTAAGATTGGTGGGGGCATTGAAAACTCACCCAGTATAAACAACCAAGGAAGCTTGAATACAGAAATCAAGATGGTTAAAGTGAAACAAAAGGCTGAATACAAGGAAGTTTGATGCAGCAAGGGTTTCCAGCAGGTTATATGGTTTCCCGCAGAGGATAAGTGCTTTGAACAAGTGCTTCACTCAGGCCTGCCAACACCCTCACCTGTACGTGTACGTCATCTACATTCTAGAGATATATACACGTTTTTATTCTTCCTGATAAAAAAACTTAAACGTACGTATTTTTAAATATAACCGACGCGTGGCCACATGCGCTTCCGTGAATCCTAGCGAATTTCCTAAAACAAGGTAGGCTTGTAAGTTTTGTTTTAACCTTATAACCACTCCAAAAATCGCACTTTTAGTCACATTTTCATGCAAATTGGTGCACATGTTTCTGTTGCAAGTTTCTTTGTTAATTATGTCAAACAGCGAAATCGGGGAGGCCGTTTCCTCTAAAAAATAGAGTTTTAAGCTGTAAAACCTGTATTTACGGTAAGATTTCGTAAAGGTTAGTACGTATAAAAATGTATGGTACCGTACCTACCATTTTGACCAAATATAAACAAAATCTGTTAAGCCAAATCAAGATGGCTGAAAAAAGCTTTTTGCCATTCGACTCAGGAAGCAAACAAGCAGCTGAAAAACCGCAATCTGTTTTGTTATATGGCTTTTCGTTATCTCTGGCGATAGAATTAAATAGCTGTATTTTTATAGAACACGTCTTGGGACATGTTTAAAACATTTCAACGGCGTACTTTAGAAAGCTTTAGAAACTTTGATTGTTTAATAAGTGCACGATCCACTTTACTTGTTGAAGTTACGTTACGTACTAAAAAGTACGAACAATACCAAGCCGAATGTTTGCAGGCGTATCTCACCGCCAAAACAATAGGCTCGTACACATTAGCAGATACATATTTCAATTGTGTATAAAGTATCACAGATTGTGAGATACAAACTGAACACTACAGAACTTGTAGTTAAATTTCTTTGCATTGAAATAAGACTAGTTGATAGTCTTCTATTTCCTGTTTAATGGCATCGTCGTTGGCAAACGAAAATAGACTACACTCAAGTGAAAAATGTACTTACGGCCATTCTGATTCTATTGTGCTCGAATAGAGAACACAAAACACGAAGGCTCAAAGCGAGACGAGACTTGGCAACGCACTCTGTCACTTCCTAACATCAACATACACTTAGCTTCTTCCATTGTTTTGTGGGTCAAACTGAAATCCGGACCTTCCTTTGGGATTACTACACCACTTGGATTAAAGCCTCGTCGACACGATTAGACCTACAGTTCAACGGTTTGTACTTTCTAGGTGTCGTGTTCTTAGGTGGGTTTGGGCGTTGGGAGTAGTTTGAAAGAGTGAACAATGGGAAAGAAAGGTCATTTTACTTTAAGAGCCTTCACGTTGAACATAATTTTTCCAATTGCAGGCAATTCACCCCACATTGCTGTGCCTCGAAAAGGTAGGGGGATTTCGGATGCGTGCGTGTCTCAAACATATTTACTTGAGACCATTCACATCGTAAAACAAGTTTGGGCGTGGGGATAGCTAAGAAATTACCAAGAGGGGTTCGACAAAATATTCTTAGCCTCCAGTCCGATTTCATAGCCGTTCGTTTATTTATACAACTAGGAATGAATGGTATTTGAGTGGAGTTGTGAGAGAGAAAATATGAGCTGGGAAGTTCAATCAACCCATATCCAATATGAGGGTAAACGTATAAAGGACTTTTAAGAACAGTTCTCGTGTACACCCTTTTTACTTCTGCTGTGCTTCACCCTTTTTATTCGTTGATGTTAACTGAAAAGGGTGCAGTTTTTAAGAAGAATCTAGCAGTTAGTCTTATGCTTTGTAAATTTCCGTGGTAGTTTTATAACTTATAATAGTAGAAACGTTGACAAAACCGATACCTATACTAATAAATTAAGCTACGTATATCCGAAAGGCTGCGATACACAGGTCAGATTTATTGTCGTCGAAGAGGCTGATGGTAGAATGTGATGAACTGTACTTGATTCCTGTATGAACGCGTGTGCAGCTGAGTGGTGACGTCATCGCTAGGGGCCTCACTTTAACGAGCATCTTACCCCCTCCACTCTCATATTCTACAGCTCTTAACACCGAAATACCACATCGTTAGTTTTGACCATTCGTTCCTCTTCTTGTTGTTGTTGTGTACGAAGAGTGCTTTAGTTAGTGCGCAAAACCTTTGAACGTAGCTACCACACCAGCTTCTGTCGATTTGGTGTTCATAGGTGGTTTATTCATATAAAAACAACAAAAACTGGTTGGTTAACCACCTTCTTTTGTTAATATAAACAGTTTTCAAATTTGACTTCTCTCTTGTTTTCTTTATCTGAAGATAGTTTATTAAACTACCAAATTATGGTGATAAATTTAAACATTTTATTGTTTTCTTTTAATAAAAAATGTTTGTAGCCAACCAGTGTTTCTATAAAACTATAAACTGGTTTAGAAAAACTCAAAATGTTAACTTCCATGTCCAGGCGAGGTGGTTTTGCAGACTACAATATTATAGAAAATGTAAACCACACTACTAACGAAATAATTAAGCTAGCAAACACTTTAATAGGTTTAAATTCCTTAGTACTAATCTTACCCTAAAATCATATCTATTGGTTTTGTTTTAACCTTTCTTGGAGGTTCCGATGTTGTTTCTGTATAGTTTAAAGCTATTCATAACTAATTTTCATAACTAGCATCATAACTAGTTCTCAATGTCAATGCTAGTTTTTATGGCTGTATAATATTTATACACCCATTTTAACGGAAAGTACTCAGTGTATAAATTAACTAAAGGGTATAGCAAATGCCACTTTATTATACTGTTTGAGCTCAAACATTGGATGATAGATAGTTAAACACTTAATTTCATAACTTAGCTTCAACTAGGTAGAGTGCGTTAAAAAGAACTTGTTTAAGAAATAACGGAACACACAACAACAACAACAGTACCTGCTAGTTGACAACTGAGGCTGACAAAGTATCCACAAAACCAGCTGTAAGGAAGTTTTATTGGCAAAGTTCGCCACTAGACGACTTTTAGTTGGAGGAAAAAATCGTCGACAGAAGCAAGGTTTACTTCAACGTATCATTAATATATATTAGCAACAAACTACAACGTTTTTTTAAAGCACTGTCAGTACCTAACCTATACTGTATTCGTTAAGACACGTCTTAGCATCACCACATCGAGTACCACATCGGACAAAGGCTGGTTCCCTTCCTAAATCTTAACGTCAATCTTCCTACATTTTAGGCACCTATCTTTCGCATTTTGGTAAGAACTAAGTCTTTCGACCCAAATCGGGTGTGGTCCATGGAAGTCAGTGGTTTTAGAGCCTAAGTCTTAAAAAGAATAAAGTAAAAAGGGCTTTGTAAGTAAAATTGAAATTCACAAATTTCAATTTGAAAAGGACGGCCCACTGTTTTAATAAGTATTAAATTTCATTTTTAACACAACATCTACTGTTTTGTTTGGCTCCTACTCAGTAACAGAATGTATGAAACAAAAATTAATATTAATTTTTGTTCTTATGTATACTGTTTATTTTTGGAAACTTTTAATAATTTTTCAAACCTAATGGAATGGTTTTAATTTAACGTTATAAGATAAATATTATTCTTGCCAGTTGCTTAAGCCTAGTCCCTGTTTGTTATTCATCCATTTATTTCATACTAAAATATAACCGTTATTAATAAACGTACACAATTTCAAATAATATATTCTATTCTAGGAAAGCTCGATTCAAGTAAAAAAAAGGTTAAGGTAAAGTTTCTATTTTTTAATGAGGTAAAGTCCTCTCTACCACTCAACCTCGAGAGTGCCAAACTAACTTAACTAAGCTAAGCCAACCTTAACACTCAAGCATTGTTTTGGTAGTCCGAGTAAGTGACAGAGCACAATACTGACAAAGTTTGGTTGAGCATTCTATGTATGTAGTATGTACGTAGAATGTATGTAGTGATATAAACTCTATATCACTTAAGATATTTAGTGAAGAATATTTGTGTTTCGACAATTTGCATTCAAAACCTGACTGGAGCTGGAAGTAGTTGGGAGGAAATGCGTTGGGGTTAGCAGGAAATGAGATAAATAAAGGAGAGACCGCAGGCTAATTCCAAGGAATAACACGATCATGTTGAATACAACTCTTTCTTCTTTCTTCGGTAAGAATAACTGAAAGTCACTTTATAACGAAATATATTTGAAACTATAATGAATCTTTTTAAGTATGCTTACATATGTGTAAAACCTGTCCGTGAATACCCAAAATAAATTTTGAATTCAATGGTAGAGCCCTAAAGTTTGTTGTACGTTACGTTTTTATAACCAATGCTTATACTGAATATTACTGTAAGGTATTCGTGAGGTTGGGGGGAGCTGGTTCCAATATTAGGGAGGTATAAAAATTCATTATTTGCCTCTTGGATATCAGTTTGACTTAAAATAGATTTTAGCTACCTCCGTCAATATCCAAAAAATTTGTCTTATACGTCTGACGATGGTGTATTTATATCGAAACGTCCCGGGATGTAAAAACCCTCAACACAACTTTTTTGGATATTGACGGAGGTAACAAAAACCTATTTTAAGTCATTAGGAAGGTGTTACATTACAAACTAAAAAAAACGATTGACGTAGCGGTTTAAAAGTTTTACTAGATTGGAGTTGAAAGTTAAATTTAAGTTCTATAACTTGGAAATAGTAGGTTACTTTATATTTGAACGTAGTTTAAACACAAAAATTCATTATACAAATTTTGCTTTTAATTTTTATATTTAGTAAACTTAACATTAAGAAAACCATTTTCTTACTTGTGAGTTCTTACGGAAAATTCTTACTGAGTGATATTAGCCAGTTACACCTTATTATGTGAAACCAACAAAGATACAATTTAGAATTATTTTATGATTTACTAAAAGACTTATGAAACGAAAAACAAATACAATTTAATTTTAATTATCAAAGTTACAACGTTGAACTATCTTTAACTAAACATAATTTTTACAAGACATTCTATCACAATTATAAGATATTTTTGAAGTAAACTAACACTAAATTACAGAAGTTGATCTTTGGCTCGGAATAAAAGCCACCTTCAAGTTATTAAAGTTTGTTGAATCAAACAAGACTCAAGTTTATTATAGCAACTCCGCGATGTTTGCTTTGGTTATGAAGTTGAAAAGTTTCATCGACTTCGGAACTGAGTTTTACCCTTTCAACCAAGAGAGATTATATCACTTCATAGAAACGAGCTTGATAAAAGTACTTTTTATCTTCTACAAGTTTCTGGAGTTTTCCACTAGTTACTTGGAGGGTTTGTTTCCGTTATTGAAGTAGCAAAAGTCTGAGAAAGCTTCGAACTTAAAAAAGTGTTAGAGAAAAAGTGGAAGCTATAATATTTTTCTGGGCGTTGAACATGATTAAAAGTTGGGAAAAATAGTTTATGCGTGTAAAGTTAAACTTAAATTCATCAGGGAACTAAATATTCTTTGTTATATGACTTTTGAAGTGGTTAACCGTGTAATAGTTATAGTTTAGATAATCTGACTTACAATTAGAAAGACGAATGCTGAACGGGTAACAGCGTTGTAAGTTAAGGTTTCGTTAAACTACGTGATTTCTAAATTAATAATAATAATAATAGCATGGTTCCACTCGTAGCAACACTGTTGTAGGCCTACAGCCAATTTCCAGTTTTGAGCCATATCCAATAATAAATACATGAGTTAATTACATCGAGTTAATACCAATAGATAAAGACATGAATAAATATACTAATCTTTATCTTTAGTTAATAAAACGCTCTACAAATAATTAGCAGATAAAGAATACCGTTTGATTATTTAAATATTACCTTTTAAAAACCACGACACAGCTTTTTACATTTTCAGTACATGTTATGTTTAAACAATCTGGTCATGCATTCAGTTTGTGTGTGTTGTGTATTTGCTTGATATGGGGAACTGACTAGGGACTGTGCGTAGGCCAGGTCTGTAATATACTGGATTTAATCAAATCAATATGGTAATGGGATTCCACCCAATTATTCAGCTCCCTTTACCTAATACCGTATAACTTACCCGGCTGTACGTTCCCTTCCAGACCTAACAATCGTTATAGTACTTGGTGGAATATAGTACTTTAGTAACTAGTATACTACTCGTAATATGGTAAATGTTTAAAAGTAAAATAGTAAGGTTTTGTTGAACTAAATTTGCAGTCACACAAAACTTACCCGAAGAAACCACCCTAAAACTAAAATTGTTTCAACGCAACGAAAAATTTAAGAATAGCACATTAAACTGTTCACTTATTTAAATAGTATTTCTTTGTTGATTGTACAGCCGTCTATTTTTTGAAACGGTTGGGTGATAAATAAAGTAATTATAATTTGTATAGTTCCACTTGTTGTACTTTTAAATAATAAGGCGTGTTTTGTTCTAAGTGAATATCATCAGTAATCTTTTAATTAGCTTATGTTTAAAAAGGTTCACAGCGTTTGTTAAGACTGAACTGGGCTATAAAATATGGATACCCTACCGTACACAATGATTGGTTAAATCTATGTTTTCACAGTACCGACTCAAAATCTATCCGACACTGCTTTCCATTTACCGTATATTTTGACATTCACACAAAACAATTATATCCTGAGTCACATCAGAGCCAATATTTATGTATTAATATATCATTTGAAAAAGGTAAAAAAAGGTAAAGTTTGTCTTTTTTTTACGAGGCGAAGTTAGGACTACAAAGTCCTCTCTACCACTCAACCTCGACCTTTACCTAGCGTCACCGTATTAGTCACATTACAAATGTAAGTGGTGACTGCGGGGATCGACCCGCGCCACCGGAGTGATGAGCTCCGGAGTCGCGTGCGATACCAATCCGCCACGGATCCCCTCAAATTTGAACACATTAATGTCAGGACAAAAAGTAAGTAGCTGATCATAAGAGTTGTGGAATGATTGCACCCAACCTGAATTAAAGAAACGGCTGTTACAAAAGTTCAACAACCTTATTTTTAAATCAAATAAAGTTACATTTGTTTGAAAGAGGTGGAATCTCAACTCGCGATATCATAACAAGTTATTTTAACAGCTTCTTTAGGAACGGTTTCACTTTAAAAGCGTCAAACTTGCGCCAATTTTAATGAAAACACCTTATTTACTGAGTAAACTCTCCATTGAGGAGGACCGTTAAATGAAATGTTCGCTCTATTCACAGCCCTTTTATACTCAGTATCCTTTTAGAAGATGTCAGAACTTTCTATAAGAGTTGTTTTACCTAACATGAATCTTAATTAATAACTTTTATTTTCCCAGGACGTTTACAAACGTAAACGTGATGGTTTAATCAATAAGTTTTAAGTACTTTAATTAAATTTAGTTTGCACTTGGTAGTACAAAAAAAGTAATCCGCTAAAAAAGTAAAATCAGGCTGATACGCAGCTTAGTGCTAAAGCACCGCTGGCATAAGTAAAGCGAACTCTTGCAAGTTCTTAATATATTTTGCTGTAGGAACTCTAGTTTGCTACGCACACAGCCTCGCTTCGGCCTTTGGCCTCAGCATTCGTGCTCTTTTACCATGGGCGTTACGATACTGTTCATTCCGCTCACACAGCCACGGCTTTTCATTCTCTATTGCCACGGGCGTTATTAGGCCGTTATCGGTTCATTGACATCGTCACTTTTTATCCGTATCATAGAAGACATCATTCAACCCAAATAAAAACCAGATCGATGTATGGAAAGCTTAGCTAGTAAAAGTTAAAATTATGATCTGCTAAGCCAAGATTATACTTATTAGATTAGGTCAACTCCGTCACCATGTATACAAAATGTATTTAATTTGTATTGTGTAATAAATTTGATATATTATAATACTCTAATGTATATTCTGTTTACATGCAGCCTTGGATCTAGTAAGGTAAGACACCTGTCTATTGATATTTACCAGAAAACTTAGACGTACAATACAACATTAATTATAGTTTTGGTAACATTCAGGATTGGACATACTTAACTTGATAACTAAAACGTGGTTATTTTTAACACTAAAATAGTCGGTTATACGAAATAGTAATTTGTGTTCAAAATCCAGAATTCAATATTAAGAAGTCAAATGTCACAGTATTTAAAAAAACATTTGCAACCTTTTAACAGTATCCTTCTAATTTATTATTAGAGATTCTGAATCAATTCTTTTGAACAAGTGACTGAAATTTGTTGTGTTTAATTTAGTTTATTTTATTAAGTGTTAATTTGTATACTATTGTATAGTAAGCAAAACAAACAAACATTAAAATGTAGCAGGTGACTGAATATTATTCTGAGCAGGTATTATTTTTTGCTTTGGGTGATTTGGAGGAACACGCAATCATGAATTACTCTAAAAATATAAAATATATCAGTTTTTTCATTTATATCTGACAAATTATGTGTGTGAGTAGTTCGGCTCACCAAAAGAAACTAGTTGAAAATAGATTCAATAAAGTAAATATACAATTTTGGTCAGACCTTCCTCGTGACTTGGGCATGGATGTTACACTTATGTCGTCACCAAATGCTAATTCAAATTTTGCCCGAGTCACGGAACAAAAGTTTAACCAAAATTGTATCTTCACTTCATTGAATTTATTTTCATCTCATTCCTTTTGGTGAGCCGAACTGCTCGGAACCCTATTGAGATTATTACATTTTTACCCAGCCTAGTTGGTATTCTGAAGGTTTCTCGGCGTAAAAACTCAGGCTTTGTCCAACCGTCTGTTTTTTATTCATTACCAATATCTGTGCGGATGGCGGGCTTTTGTAGAAGATAATGGCAGACACTTCCCCGGCAACCTTCTTACTTATCCACAAGCTTATAAGCTTGAGTGCTCGTGTCTCAGTTACTGTTCACCACAACATCGCTTCGAAACACTTTTCAAATACTATTCCATCACGATTTTTTCATAAAGGGTTTTAAAGACAAGCTTATCTATAATCTATAATATAAAAATGAATCACAAAATGTGTTGGTATGCGCATAACTCAACAACGCCTGGACCAATTTGGCAATTTTTAAAAAATTACCGTTTGGAGTTCAAGGATGGTTTTACGGCGAGAAAAATTAGAATAATGGCCGGAAAACCCATTAAAACAGTCCTTTTCTTTTTCCCATACAAACGTTTTCTAACTAAAACGTAGTCAATTTGAGCTTTATTGCTATTCGTTGCCAGCTGATATCCCTATTTTACAGACAAAACATATTTGAAGTTTGTTGTTGACGATGGGAGGATTTCAGAAGTTGAACTATTATTGCGGAAATTTTCCATCGTTCCAAACTTCCAAACTTAAACGATGGAAAATGTCCGCAATTATAGTTCAACTTCTGACAAAACATATGTACGGAACAAAAAACTGCCACATTACAAATCTTTTTGACAGGACGAAGTCTGTTGGGTCCGGTAGTAATTCAATAGATACAAATCATGGTTAATACTGGTTTGATTACAAATATTATTTTGAGTTAAGAACACAAATGTTACAAATTGCTGTATAAATTAAATAAACGTACTTTTCATATGTTTGCTAGTTAGATAGGATGTTTTTCATAATACAAAACTACCAATGGTATTTCCCGTATAAATGCACTATAAAATACACGTTGACTGTAATCAATTTCCAAAATAACAACAACGAAAACTCACTATTTGAACTACTAGTTTGAATGGTTATTCAGGCGATTCTCATTATCAGTACACAATAATAATACGATTTTTACGTTCTAAAATCTGATCTTGTATTCAATTTAAAAGTAATCTAAAACATAACACAAACCATTACATAACTAACTTAAAGTATTAAGCATAGGTTGACCAGTAGAATACAATCAAAAGACATCTTTGTTGGTTTGTTTGATATACTTTTTTTAGCAAAACAAATAAAGTCTTAAAACTAGCCTAGAAGATATAACAAGGACAACAATACAACAAGGACAACAACGTAAAAGTAAACAGCAACAAGAGAAACTAAACACGTTCGCGGCCGGTGAAATCAGCTACCAATCGACTGACCGGCTGTATACCAGTTGAACTGTCACCGGCTGAGAACGTCTTTAGTTTCTCTTGTTGCTGTTTGTTTCTTTACGTTTTTGTCCTTGTTGTATTGTTCTCTAGGCTAGTTTTAAGATTGTATTTGTTTTCCTTAAAACAAACAAGCCAAAAATAAACAAACAGAAAATAGTATGTTTTATCACTAGGTCCTAAGTTGACACTTTTGACACGAAGTTAAATGACTGAGGGTCAAAAGCACTCGGGCCGAGTGATGAACTAATTTCATTTTGTCATGATGCAAATAATAATGTGAAAAGAATGTCAATACGTGTTTTAATATTATAAATAATTAGTTAAGTAAACATTGTTTTAAACTCAGCAATCTAAATTTTAATGTTTTGAAGATACAGCTAATACACTGATTTACTATAAATTAGTGTTAAAATTCAAAACAATTCATTGAACCAGCCACAAATAGATCATTAAAATGACCTTTTTCTCCCTAGAGAAAAAACACGACATCGAAACAATACTTTATTTACCTGAGTCTAAAAGTTACACTTTAGCACTGTCAATACATGTGTCTAAAGCAGCTGTTTTCAGAGCAGAATAAAAAAAAAGGTTGTTTGGTTGTGTTCAACTGGTCAAATTATGCTGATTACTTTAGGCTAGCTCATTTTCCAATGATTTGTTCTATGTTTCAGACTATTTTCACCTGAAATCGGGATCAGATTGCATATTATGAAACGTAACGTTCTTCTTATTTGCTTACGAAAAAAAGTCCACAATAACATTCAAACTCTAAAATTTTCCGATCGTCAAAAACAGTTTTCAAACACAGAATTGACTAGCAGAAATTAAACTACCTGGATACATGTTTCAACAATGCTATAGCCTAGAATTACGTGGCCGTGCACACTGGAAGGTGAGGTTCAGGGTATTGGAGTAGGAAAGCAAGCAATAAGGCAGGCTTCAAGCGACGTGCTTCCACATCTTGTAATCCTCTCTAGATCCAATTACAGCACACCTCTCCCACTATATTTGTGTAGACTGTTGTGAGCGTCCAATCAGGTGGGCAAAATACACGTTATGAAACAATTATGTCAGATTGTGGTTTCATTAACATTACATTTTAGGCACTATCATTGCTCATGTTTGCACTATCATTGTTTAAGATATTTATCACTTAATTTGGTCCAAATGGAATAATTAATTAACTAAATGCTACATTTATAACTTCTTCATTCTTTTGTCATTCATTTATCTCCATTTTACACTTTTGTACCATTGTCATTTTTATATTGTATTCTGGCCCAATAAAGTCAAAGGGAATCATTCTTTATTCTTAACAAGAATATCTGGCTTAATATGCATATCTACTGTGCAAAACCTCATACGTTGTTCTATTTCGTATATTAATAGTGTTTATACTCTTACTGTGTACAGCTATGATTATGATAATGTTATACTTTGGCTTTTAATGCAATCTTATGGAACCGAAAAGAGTTTCCTTGCGTCTCGAAACGTTGTGTAGGAAGTCTTTGAACTTAAGAACAAAATATGTATTAATACATATCAGCATTTCCCTACTGTTGTTCCATGGCCAGTAACTCTTTATCTTAATCGTTCATTCAATCGAAATCCATGGGTTTATTAATGTTGTAACTGTAACATACATCTGCCATAGATATATTGTTAAACGTGTTTTACATGTTTTGGGAACCGAGCCACTTTTTATTGACCTATTGACAAATAAAATGTTTGCCTTGAAAGGCAAACGGTTATGAACTATTGTGCTAGTCATACACGAGATACCTCACAACGTTTTGAACTAAACATGTTGTAAAATATAAAAACATTACCTAGCCCACATCAAAATCCGTTCAATAATGACGTTTACGCATCCTCATTCTTTTAAGTAACCACTTGTATCCCTTTAAATCTTATATAATAAAACCTTCCTTCAGCTTGAAAGTAAGTAGTTTATAAAATTCAACTGAAATTGTAATACATATGTTTTCTATCTGAAACTGAAATGAATGGTATCAGCTTCTACCTCTTAGTCTGCCCCTCTAAAACCATTTTTTTGGACTCAAAGGATCTTGATTCCCTCTGTCAATAAGTTATAACTAAAGCTTCCTTTAATTAATTTTTAATGTGCTTTGACCCACCCTTACGGTAGTATCTGTTCTTCCCATTCGGCAGTCTAAGGATTATATTTAACATAGCAAACAGGTTGGAAACCTTTGAATAGTTGTAAACAGATGTTTATCAAAAGTTTTTAAAACTAAAATAGTATACGTGCTACAAGAGATTTGTTAGAGAAACTACTACCTGAGTTTTACCACGTTGTAATTAGGAATCCTCCATCTTGGAGGTAAGTCTAGAACCAATCACAGGACAGAACTTTGCCAATCAGCTGTTAATCCTCAGTGTGTCCACATCAGAATGCGAGACTGTGTTGCCAGCTGATGCGTTATTCAACAAGCTGTTTCTCAGACGAGAACACAGATGGCAGCACTTTAGGTAATAGGGTGTGCTTGCTCTCCATTCACCTGAGTACGAGTTATTATGATGAGCCTCATAAGACTTGATCAGTTTATCTTTATACGTTTCATTTAAAACTCTCTACTTTGCTAAGTTTTACAAATCTTGAAAAAACATTGAATATGTGTGGATAAATAAACTATGGAGACACTGATTTTATAAAAGTTTACTCACGATACGTAACCTTAGCAGTGTTTTGTTTTTTTGTTGTTATATGACTAAACGTTACTAACGAGGTGTCCGGAGGTAATCTATAAGGAAGTGTTTGAATATTATAAACCGTGAACAATGTGAAAGACTATTTTAACGTACTTAAAGGATAATTCACTCACATCTAACATTCAAAGTGCTGCCGTATTTTGGCCTTTTGCAGACCCATGCATCGGGCGTTCGCCAAGGCACTGAGGCGGACCATTCAATATGACTTTGAATGTAAAAGGTATTAAAATAACAAGACAAAATAGAAACATTTGAAACTGTGCAAAACCTTTTTATTGTTAAAGCTTTTGAATACATTTAAGCTGATAAGTATATTCAACAACTTAGCAGATAAGTTTGAACAATAGGGCGTAGCCTATATCTTTTATAGCGTAGGTTTAGAGATAGGTCAACTAACATTAATGTACATTACATTAGTATTTTCCCATAATTTAATCCAATAACGGATGACGGCGTAACCAATGTTTGGTTGACCTTTAGACTTAATCCTATCCTAGACCACTCTAACATAGTTTAGAATGTTGGCAAAAATAGTCAATTTATGAACTTGGTTTTGAAAGTTGCATTTGTGCTCTGGATTAGTTAAATGCTGAAAATTAATTAGCCCCACCAAAGTAGATAAGTACTCGAAGAGTCTCGAAACGGCTTGATATCAGTTTAATGGTAAATATTAGGACTTCAAATTAGGTATATTATTACTATAAAATTTAACTACTTTTTAAGATACTTCATAACCCAAGAAGAACAGCCCATAAGGAGTCAGAGGAAGGTCTTGAACCAAAGAATAAGTAATGTGGCGTGTCAACAGAAAGGTCTTTGTTAGTAATGTACAATGGCGTAAACCGAGCCTCAAAATATCAACTCAAACAAAAGTGGTGGCCGTTTAAATATTGGAAGCTTAGAACTAAGACAAGCTGCCGTAAAATCCGTTAAAACCAACCTTTTGAGATCGGGTTTGTGACACTGTTCTCTATTAATTATACGACCTATTATGTATAATGTGACCAAATTTTATCTGGAAGTTGGAAACAAATTGTTGGATAGGACTTAATATTAAATTGAAAGCCATACTTAGTAGAAACCAATGTCTTGAACCCGACCTCTTAGGGCTTATCTAGAAAAGTTGTACATTTTTTATAATATTAATAATACGAGTATACTAAATTTGATATGTCTACCACTTTCTGTTAAAAGGACTTGACACCTTTCGGGATTTTAAAACACACTGTATACCTTTCAGCACATAAAAGCTATGTTGACAAGTACACGTTTCAACACAAACTTAAGTTGCTGAGAGTCTCTGACGATGAATGCCATGTATTTGAAAGGCCTCAGGATTAAATAAACAATTTTCATTCTTTATTTGACAGTTTTAAAAAAATATTTACAAACTGAATTATTACTGTTTTTGCCATTTAAAATGGTAAAACAAAGTTTGACTAGGATGTTTGAAGGATTAGGTCTCTAAGTCAAACAAACACTGGTTGATCTTTGCTGAAAACCATGATTGCGTTTGTTTAAACATACGTCAAATTAGGAAATCAAAACCACAACATTTCTGCAACAATACCAGTCAATATACATGGAAGTGAACAAACTAGTGATATAAACTTATGGGCATATATTGTAAAGAGTGTCTTTGTTCAGTTTGAGAGTTGGAATGCGTGACTCACTAGAGCGTACCCAAGTGTAAACGTCTTCTAACTTAAAGACATATAAAAATACCTCAAAATGGGTATGCCCTAATTTTCCAACTCATTTAAGGTTTCATAGTTTTCAATATAGAATCAGATACGTGTTTCAACCATTCAAATACATCTGAATGTTAGATAGGCAATCTTGGAAGCGGAAGATACATCAAAGTAGGTGCTAAAATAGATGCATAAAGACAGGCGGTAGTGGTACCCTGTGTCAAGAGGGGTTTTGTGTCAACCCCTCCACCCCTACCACCACCAGGAGAGCTTTGTGTCAGAGGACACTTTACTAATGAAAGGCGATGACCCTTCTTCAGTTTAACCACCTTAAATTAGGGTTGGAGACTAATCATTAAAAATACCGTAGTACTTTGATAAAATATCCTTCAACTCATCTAATCTGAAAAAAGTACAATCTTAATTAATCCTTACTAATATATAAAAATGAGATGGTGTGTGATTGTCTGCTCCTCATCACGCAAATACCACTGGACCAATTTTAATGAAACTTTACAGAAATGTGGCTTATATACCTGGCCAACACCTGGCTACTAACATATTTGAAAATTTAATATTTTCAAGGTTATTGGTAAGACCTCATTATATATCAAAATTTATAAGCCCAATACTGTTACGTGAAATTCTAGAAAAACCGTAAAAGAGATTTAAGTTTTGACAGCCCATACGAACTTTAACATGTAATCCTCTACAAAAATAGTTCTGGGCATTGTATCTTGTTGTATCTTGAACCGTTTGCTCGGAAAGCTTGCTTCAGTGTGGAAAACACGCTCATGATGCACCAGGTATGTTAAATCTGAGGTTGGGCAGCCCTGACTCATTTCCCGTCTACTTAGGAAGGAGAAGATGGTGAACTTACAGGCAATATAAATTGTTTTTCTAAGAATATAAAGAAAACTGCTTTTTTACTTGAAATTGGCAATTTTCTTAAAATATACACTCAGCTAGGTTAACGAAGCCCGGGCGAAGTGCGGTAGTCTCAGCTAGTACAGTATATCAATATAATACATTATAGTATAATACATATATAGGCTAACACATGTTATCTTAGTTATTTTACTTTTTTGATATTTGTAGGTTAAGTTAGGTTAAAAATAATATATAAAAAAATGATTATGAATTTTAAAGTGTTTTCAAAACTATTTGTTTTTTAAAGACTTTTTATTTATTATAAACAAATAATCATACAAATACCAGTGAAGATCTTAGGCGGTTTAGGGTGGCTCCAAAAAGTATATTCTGGTTTTTGTTAAAAGAGCTAAAACGTAGGCTATTTTGTATGAATGAACTCCATACAGATGGATACTCCGTAAACAAATGCAATAGTGTAAGGAAACGCAGCGAGAGATATTATGAAAAAAGCCTCAATACCTTGCACAACAACCTTAATAACTACATAAATTGTTCATAAAAGTTATGTAGGCTTCTTTAATTTACACAACGTATTGTAGAATGTATTTAAAACAGTTTACCATGCGGTGTAAAAAAATACTAAAATAACTTTGTTCGGCTAAAAGTACAATTTGTATTCTTTGGTAATATCATTGAAGAAAACCAGGATTTAAATCTGCGCATATAAAACGCTCCATATGAAGGTTGATACGAGGCATTTAAAATACAATTACTGGCAGATGACAGAGGTTTGGTATGCAGCGTAATTGAATTGAGGGTGGATTACAGACCCCCCAAGCATGCCGCTCTCAGTCTACCCAGCAATATGCTGGCTTTCCCTCTCCTCTCTAACATACAAGACAATATTTAAATACCAAACAAAATGAATAAAAAAACCTGTAGGTTGCCACCGTAAGTTATTGAGAGTGCAGTGCAGGTGTAATTTCAGGGTTTAGACTAAATTGTGTGGTTTTCTTTTTATAATAAAAGAAAGCTGAGTCATTTGTTGATTTCAAACTAAAAATGAAAAGAGAAGTTATGTCAAAAACGTACATATTTTATCCGAGGCGAATTCTACCAAAGAGTAAATACTATATCGAGCAAGTTACGTTGGATGTGCCAAACGATAAAATATTAATATGGTCTATAAATTAAATACTCATGGTTTACTGGTTTTGTTTTTTTGTCGTAATAAATATTCTGCAGGAAAAATAGCAAAATATTCTACGTTGATCCTCATCTGTAAAGAAAAACTTAATATTGTTTTAATTTATTTTGAGCGTTGTTCAAGTTTGCATAATTTTGCTATTGGTTTACTTTTTGCGCGTTGGTATTTGTAAATATAGCTTTGTTGTTTCAAACTAAGGGGATATTATATTATGGTTTTTATATTATTTTGTTTTCCTTGTAATGACAGAAAAAGTTATTTTTGACAGATAGAATTGTTTTTCAACACTCTATTGAAATAACATAAAACATTAATTAAACATGTGTACAGGAAGAAAGTAGCTTAGTACAACGTAAACAATGAAAAAAACACAAACCCAACTACACAGGCACGGAGCCATCAATTAGCAGTATTATATATTTAAAAAGATATTACGCCGTATCAGTTTCAAAATTATCATTCCTTCAAACCTTTTATTAATATTGATCCAAATTGGAGAAGTTTATTGCAAACAACTGTTTAAAATTAAAACTTTACTTATACTGCACATCTTTTATTTTAAACATTTTGTACGGGTATATTTTTACTGATTTTGATGAAATGTTTAGTTTTTCAAAAGAGTTGTCAGGTAAAACGTTGTTATAATGGTATTGAAAACTAATATTGATAAATATGTAAAAGAGTCGAAAAATAACCATTTATTTATTTTTAATTCTGAAGACAACGTTCTTCAGATACAAACTAAATTCTTATTTTGTGTTTTATTTATGTATAAGGTATGGTGCTTAATATACAATATTTTATACGATAGCGTATTGAGTACTTGCTTAGCTAATTTGAGTGTTCACTTAGTTTAAACATTTTCTAATCAAATATTTTATGAACCCCCACACAATATTGTAGCCTACTGTGATTCATCGGAGTTGCATGTATTGCACAAAAATCAATTGTGTAAAATCTCAAACATGAATTTTTAAAACATAGTGAAGCAATATTTCTGGACTTTTACAATGGAAAATTCATACATCATTACAATTACAAATATCTTTAGGGTTAATCTTAATATTAAAGTATGCTACTTTCGAAGTATTTGCTAGAACAAAAAATGTTTAACAGTTTAAGTTTGTTGTGACATAGTTATGACACACTGGCACTTAAGGTCTTTGAAGGGTTCTCAAAAATTCCTTGACAGCTTGTCAAACTTCACTCAACCCCATTCATATCAAACACGCCGCGACTGAAAACGGTGATTGTAAAATTTGAACTAAGTGTTCTTGCTTAAAACGAAGTGTATTGGCATTGTTTACTAACTTAAAATATTACATATTTTTAATCTGCAGAAAACAATATAAGCATGTATTTTTTGAAAATAAAAATTACATTTAGGTTTTTGGTACAAATTATTAGTAATTTTTCTCTTGAACCAAAGTAGCAAATTTGGATTTCCATCACAAACCTTTGTTCCAGTGGATAATAAAACGTTTGTATTTCATTCAAATCGGGTTGTTTTCTTTATGTGTTTCAACCGATAGCTTCTGTGATCACAGTTTTGAAAAAGCAGGTATCATACAAAACTACAATTTTAATACTCATCATAATACAAAGTTGTCGATAGCATAATACATATTTTAAAGAGAACCAGAAATGATAGGAAAATTACTATCCTTTAACCATTGTAAATCCTTTCATGGTTGTTCTTTAAAAGACCAATAAAATGTGTTTTGTTTCAGGATCGCAGTCCTGCCCGACCCCCGTCAGCCCTCCGCCTCCAAGTAGGTCCCCCTCAGTCAAGGTCACCTCAAAGCCCAAACAAGACAAAGAGACGAGCAGCAGCAGCGGCAGCAGCTTCTGGAAGAAGAAGCCGAGCAAGAGAGAGCGGGAACGGGAAGAGAGAGAGAAGATGGCCAGTGGGTCTGGGGAGGGAGCTCTCAGAGACCTGTCCCACCCTTCTCTCAACGAGCAGTTGAAGAACCACAACGCCGTCACTTTCAAACTCGTCCGAACAGGTAACGAACTCATCATACTTACCTGAGAGACTGTATTTTAGGAGTGTACTACTTCCTGTCCCTAGTGACACAGCTAGAGGGGTTTCTATCCCTACTAAAACTCTGTCGTGTGCCACTTCATTAAAAAACCTACAGTATTATAAACCAACGATAACTTTGAAAATATGTTTTGGCACTCCTTTCCAGAGAGCCATCCTAGAATGCCTAGAATGAGTACCGGTACTGCTATACAAGAAACTCTTAACTTTAGGTTGGGGGAGGAACAAAATCAAGACCATATAGGTACAACAACAAAAGGTACAACAAAGGACAAAAGGTATTTTGGGATGTCTTAACCACATGTGCCAAAGCAAAAATTGTTAGCCGTTCAAAGAGACAGAAGATTGGAACTAGTTTCACGTTACTATTTGGGTGACATTAACAAAACCACATTTGTATTAGCCAATTCAAAACAAATTATTTCAGATTGTTTTCACGTGGATGACCCCTAAAACTCTTTTGTTGGTGGTGTTCCATATCCCGCCTTATCGCCTAAAAAGATCTAGTATTTTTATTTTCACCTAGTGAAGGGAAACCTTTGTAGATACTCCTCGTAAATATAAAACTAATATATTTACAATTTTAAACGACGTCCTAAAACCTAGTTAAAGTTCAACAAGTTCAAGGAAATAAGAATAACCTATCCAACCGTTTCATTAAAAGCCGAGGCGTAGGCTTCAAAATCAGACTTTCGGAACTGCCTTAAGGTTAAAATAGGACATCAAACTATTTACATGAAAAGTATATAAATTTAATCTTTTAAATAAATATGTCAGAGCCAATCGTGTTGATACTCGTAGTTTTGATACAATTACAACTAGAAGTGACTAATCAATAATGTTGCTATAACAAGTCTAGATTAGTTTCACTTACAAAATGTTCTTACTTGAAAATTATATGCAGAAAGCAATTCTGTCAACAATTATAACAATTTAAAAACAATGAGCATTTAAGTGTATACTTGAAACTACTAAAGTGGACAATAAACAACAGTTGGATTGATTTAAAACAACTCCAACGACAAATGAGATTGAGTAGGTTGTTGACAAAACAGCAAGTTCAACGGGAACTAACAAGCTTTACGCTGAACAACTTGAGCCATTATAAGAAACTTGACAAATAAGTCGAGAATTGCTCAAGTTTTAATGAAGTTGCCATATTCATGAGGTAACTAACCAACTTATGCTTCATACTTTAACTCCCATTTGTGTACCTAATCATCAGTATGCTGGTGTCTGGCCTGCCTCTCAGGGCAAGAACTGGGTTTAATCTGTTGTTTAAAAACTAAAAAATAACATTACTGGACGTTCCTGTGCTGCTGTGTCTAGTAGAACTTAAGGACGTTAATGCAATACAAATAATTTAAGACTTTAAAAATTTAAAGAAACCGTTATTTTAATCTACTCGTAAAAGTAAGTAAACATATAAGTAGAAGGTATTCAATTGGTCGTCAGCCAACGTTTTTCTTTAAATGTTTTTAGTATAAAAACATATTAAATTAAAGCAAACTATGGGTTGATTGTAACTCAACCGTATTCAAGTTTTTATGCTTCAGTTGATTGATGTTTTGAACAAGACCGTTCAAAGTGAAATTTTGAAAAGAAATTCATTCAAATACAGCTATGAATGTGTAGTTAACAACATGCTGATGTGTTTTGTCAGATTTAAAATTTGGTACCTCTAAATTCTTTTGGTTTTTCGAAATCAGAAAATCCAGTCAACAATATTGGATTCAACTGTCACTTTAGGGTTAAACTGTTTTTGAAACAATGTGTCATTTGCCGAACTGTAAATAATACGGGAAAAAGTGCGGAATGATTGGCACATTGCGGGACGTATTGAAAGGTCAGAGAGACGTTTCACTTTTCTCTCGTCGTCACACGAATATTCTCCGAACATTGTACGATTTATCAGTAAATAACATAAAGGTTCTGAGGAAAATCTATGGAAAAATAATCACCTACTCGAAAGATTTGTGCAAGATTTTCAACTATCTAAATAAACCCTACAATAGTCTTTTCAGTGTGGTTCTTCACAACATGATGAGTTGTGAAATAGAAAAAGGTTAAACGGTTAGGTTACCTATTTAAAGATAAAAACTCAGAGAAATAAAGATAAGTGGTAGTGAACTAGCTCATCTTCTACAATGTAAGAGTAGCTAGTTTTCTTGGGTTTAGAAACATCTAGAGTACCAAGATCGAAGTTCAATTTAATGGAATGGACACAGCACAAAGCAATGGGCCACAAAAGAAATACAATACAATGTGTGGACTCTTGGCTTCAGAGAGACCTTTCTCTCTCTTTCTCCTGTGATACACGTGTCCTCTGAGCTTTCAATATTTAAACATGTTTAGGCTTATTCGGTCAAACCTACTTTTCAACGTAAAACTAAAGTAATGTGAAAAACACCTGGTTGAAGTAATATAATATTAAACAGTTTAAGAAACACTTAGATCTTGGGTAATTTCTACCCTCATCCGTTATTTGAATGAGGTATATTTTACAAGTGTTGAAGAATAGGTAACTTGTAGATAAAACTGGATCAAACTAAATAATAACTAGATCAAAATACTATAGGTTGTCTTGTCTAATTAAGTTTAGAGGTTTCATTATGAAACACTTTGTACTCGTATAGCCCCTTGAACTGGATTTTATACTTAATATAAGGTATTTATCTCCGTTAACCGTTCAAAAACCTTTCTGTCAGTGACATATGTTTCACCATTAAAGTAAGGTTTTCATGTAGCACATTTTTACTCCACCAGGTGTGGTTTTCCTTAGTAAAATCTTTAGAATTGAACAAATAAGACACATCACATTTCCTAATTTACACAAACGAAACATGAAAACACTTCAGTCCGATAGGCTATGAGTATAAACCACGGAAACACCTTTAACGCAAGGCAACAGGGAGCAGACTCATCTCATCAAGCTACATCTTATATGTATTCGTTCTCCCTTATCAGTATTTCTTAGTGGAACACCTCTATCACTGTTTTAGAAATAATCCTGCATCAAATTTCAAAACGCCACTGGGCGCTAACGGAGGTTTCTTTTTTATGTTTAATTCTTTATAATTCTTTTAAAAGATTTATTACGCGTCAAGTAGTCCCAAGAACAATACAACGTTCTATGATTGGTAGATAGTTTATAGGATCGATTTAATATGATTGTTTTCCACTCACACTGAATGTTTGGGGATCGGATGGAAGGTTAGTCTGAGAGGATTTCTGTGTTCCTGTCTTCCTTGACAGCCACTGAAGGATGGGCCGTCGTCACTGTCTAAAATTTAACTTATTCATCTGCAAACAGTTTAAATGATTCAGTGGCAGTAGAACCTGGTATACATGTTGAAAAGTTTAAATTGCACGAACAGTGACCTTTTCCAAATACATTAGCATGTCACTAAACAAAACAAGTCTAAATAATTGTAATGAATTTAACCTATCAATGGTTAAGCTGGGAATATAAGGCTTTAGATTGTAATATATTTGTCATTTGCTATATAATACTCAGATAGGATATTGGTTGGTCACTGCGGCTCAACTAGACAAATATAAAACACACCCACGTTTTATAGTTTGACTTAAATATGTTAATCAATAGTTACAGTATAGTTTCACCAATTAAAGTAAAACAAGAGTTTCGTTTTGATCATAAATCATTACTCTTATAAACCCAAATCCCGTTGCTGTAAAGTTAAAGTGCACATTCGTAAAATTAGTCTGCACTAGCAGAAGATGCTTAGATTTAATAAGAGCATAAGGCCGTGAGCCGAAAAGAATGTCCTCCATTCTCAATTTTCTCCATTTGGTTTAATGTTGCCGCTGGTTTAAAAGGAGATTTCGTTTTGCGTAAAAAATGTTCATTGTGCAAGACATTATTGGTGTTAATTATCCTACAACTCTGGACTTACAAACTATTATTAAATTTAAATAAAATAGAGGAAAACGGTAAATAATATTGAGCAATTACAGCTTTTAAATATGATTTTCTGGATGTACTAAATGCTTTGTTTCAAAAATAGTACGTAAAATTGCCTCACGAGACATTGTAGCATCCTGTATACTTTTCCTAACACTTTACATACAACCACAAGCTAAATAATAATGAATAGTTGGGGGTTGGGAAATGACTAATGCAGCTTGACTGGTTGATTACATGTTGTTGTGTGCGGAGTCTGTTTGCTACAAGAGCTACCACCATCCCATCCTGCCACAACCACACTGACCTCTGCTGCTGCTGCGGGTTTACCCACTTCAATATGTACATTCGGCTATCAGGGGTTTTTCATAGTGACTTTGTGTAATTAGTTTGTTGTTTGTGAGTTTTAAAGTAAATTATTTATACGGATTTAACGTGTTGTTTTATTTAGTTATGGCGATGTTTAAATACGACTTAAATACGGCTCTAATGATATTAAAAAGCATCACATAGGAAATGAAGTGTCTTATGTTTTGTTTGATATTCTGAATAGTTTTCAGGATGTTTTTCAATAATTATTATAACTACTGTATTTCAAATTTCATTGTACAAAGGAAAGTACGGATAGTCTATGAGTCGAATAAACATATCGGGGCTTGTGTTGTGTAGGCTACATAGTCCAAGATTTTGGGTGTCTTAAACAGTAATTGATTTTATCTACTAGAGATATTAAAATAACCACTTGTTGATCAAACAAAAACCTGAAGAAACAAAACAACTGTCTTAATACTTTCTATTTACCCTGTAACGCTTTAGTACTAGTGTTCTAAAATTAATATATCAATTGATATATTTACAAATAAAACGCGACAATCATTATTAAAAACGGTCTGTATAATCCCATTTTAAAATATTTTCTCGTTTTAATGTTTGAGCGATATTGTGTATTCTCTTAGCGTCAAACACAGTTAAACGTTAGCACATGTAGTTTATAGCACAAACTAAAGCTATAAACTATCTTTAGAGTGCTAGCTTCCACTCTAAATATTAAAAGAATAACAATACAATGTTTTAAAACGTACAAAAACAACATTATTTTATTGATGAAAGTGTACAACGAGAACGTGTATGTAAACACCAGGCAGGGTTCGGTAGACAAATGAGCGTCATCAAGTAAAATATAGCAGCAAGGGCTGTGAGCTGGCGGGGCGTCTGCGAGGCGCACAGATGTTTTGTTTGGATAAACACTCATTTTTCATCCTTGTAGCTGCCCCTCAGGCAACATTTGCACACTCTACTACACACAGGTAACATGAAGGATGACTTGTTTGCACGTCGGAAGTGTAAAGAAGGGAGAAATTAGTTCGTAGTTAGTGGATTAAAAGGTATGCGCCCAAAACCTGTTTAAAAAAATATATAAAATTGCTTGTTTGTCCATTTTATTGCTACACATTTTCAAAACAGAATTTAGCTTCTTGTTTGTTTCGAAATGGCCACTAATGTACAGTATTTTTGATAATGTAACTTAAAATTAAGGATTAGAGGCATTCAAATCCTAATTAAATTTAACTACTTACTTATATCCGTAGGTATCAAAACCTTGGATAATAACCCTACAAAATAGTCGAAGGATTTTCGAAACCCATCTTCTCGTACATCGCGCTAGTCCTCTCGTAAAATGTATTAACTACGTACGATTTCAATTTAAACATGCCTTTAAACATACCCTTTAACTAAAGTACTTAAAAAAAGACTAAGCAACACAGCTTAGTTAAGTGGTAGAGAGGACTACAAAGTCCTAACTTCGCCACGTAATAAAGACTTTTATTTAATTTCATTTCACAGCCATGTTGAGTATATTCTAACTGAAACGGTAAACAACAATGAACTACAAGATGAAAACAAGTGAAATTGTTTTGTCGGTGAAAGTAAAAACTTAAAAAAATTAATAATGTACAACACATTGTCATTAAATGCGGTAAAAACTACATGTTCCAGATCAATAGACCTAAAGTAACGCCTTAAGAACGTAAAGCTAAGCTTCAAGTAAGCTAAGAAGTTAAACGTACGGCGGAGAAAAGAGCTCAAGAGGCATTTAGTGAGTCTAGCTCGGAAATGACCACCTGAGAGCGTTCATTGATAGCTAGTTGTTACGTTGACTTGTTCAAACCTTGGTTTCAAACTAAGTCTAAGATAGAAAACAGATTGTGGAACAGCTGAACAATTTGGAACGTCGTAAATAAAATAGTTAAAAATGTCACTACTTTTGTTAAATTACAACCACATCAAAAATAATAACCCCTCTCACTTCCTTTTCGTGTGTTTTATTAGAAAGATAATTTGTATACATATCAATAATATACGTTCAAATCAATATTTTATCAACACTTGAGGTGGTTGTTTTCATAAAGGTCAGAAAAACGACACACTATTATTGAAATGGTTGTGACTTAACCAAATTTACCAATTTTCCAATACGAGTTACTTCAAGAATTAGTTAAAAATATGTCTTTTCATTTGATTGAAAAAAGATTGCAACACAAAACTGTGAAAATTGAAAGATTTGGCGAGTAAAGCAATTTTCTATCGGGAATTGAATTGGGATGTTGATATTTTGTAGACGCGTGGCTGAAAGAAACCTTCCACAAGATCGAGCAAATCCTTTCTTATTGCAACACGCTCAAGGGTGTGGCATTCAAACTCCAGTTTGATACAAAACTGACATAGTTGTGTACATAGGTTTTGTGAGTACTAGGACATTACTAATAATAGAGAAATGCTGACGATGAAATTAAATGAGACATGGGTTTGTCGTACTGATCGGATTTGGTGTCGAATTAAACTTTATAGTAATAACTAACTAGATGACCCGTATTGCTCCGCAACAGTACCAAAAAATCGTTTGTCCACGCATAACCCCTCTTAGATGTAACTAAATACGTCAAATGATATCTCTAATGAAAGAGGGTGATTCACTGAGTGTTCATTGACCAAAACGAACCACGAAACTGCAATATGACAGGACAAAGCTAAGAAAACATGGGAAAAAAGAATTTTTTGAGTATAACTTGAGAAGGGCGAAATTTAAGCGATTTTTGATGTTTGATGACAAATCTATGCTTAAATACCTTTAATTAAAAGAAAATGAAGAAAATTGGCCTGATAGAACGGTCGTACTGACTGCCACTACATTTTCATAAATTCTTTTGATATATAGATAACGGCCAAGTATTGAGATCAACTATATGAAGTAGACCCCACTCGAGACACAAGTCGATAGGTTTGACGCTGTTATTACCTTGTCACTTTACCACGTCAGCGTCTTGAGTGAGATGGCAATTTGGCCCAATCCACAACTCACCTCACTTCCATTTTGTGAGTTATTTTGGAAAGGTAATTGACATAATTCTCATTAATATAATGCGCTTAAAAATATATTTAAATGTATATAAGCTTTAGGTGGTTGTTTTCACAAAGGCGGGAAAAACGTCTTGTACTAATATAGTTTTGGTGTTTAGAAACACGCAAGGTCAACCTAACGTGGTCAAAGAGTTCTACCAAATTAGGTTGGAAAATTATCCGTTAAATTTTAAACCGGAATGCACTTTATATATTTTTGAAATTATCAGAATTATTTTAATCTATATACAAGATGTCCAGTAATTAGCGGATCACACTACACCACGTGATTTATCAAGTCAAAATAAACAAAGAACTTTCCATAACACATAGTCCTATCGCCTAGTTTTCCATTTAGTAACAAGCATAGACAGACAGACGGAAAAATAAGCGAGATAATACTAAGTGTTATGGGAAATTAATAGTTAATTTTGACTTTTAAAACGACCTGGTGAATTTTGATCCCGTAATTACTGGACACTCTGTAAATGTAAAAGAGAGTGTCCGGTCTCACTCATAATCAGACCACCACCCAAACTGCTAGGCCTACAGATTAGAAACTTTATACACCTATTTCTAAAAGCCTAAAACTACCCACTGAGAACCGGTTTTGAAAACATTTTAATTTTTATAGTTGTTTTGGAAGGGGTAAAATACGAGATGTAGTCTACGCCTTTACTATTCTACCACTTTCCAAAACAAACAGAAAAATGAAACAAAAGTGCTTCTAAAGAAATAAAACTTATTTGTGTTTTTAGAATAATTATTAACCATGGTAAAAAACGCTAGTTATAAGCAGTAAGCTTTTTAAATATGGCATACTCGTATTATGCTAATGGCATATTATGGACTTGTGTACCCTTACTTGTCTTACGGAATCAGTATATGGGGATCTTGTGCCGAATACAAGTTTGCGAGGATTTTTATATTACAAAAGAAGGCTTTACGAATTATATCAAACGCTAATACTCGTCATACATGCCGAGATATTTTTCAAAATTTAGAGATCATGGCACTACCTAGCCTGTATATATTTGAAACCATAATCTTTAGCCTTACTAGGTGTCATCTAGTTAAAGGCACTGATATACATGACTATGACACCAGGCATAAAAATTTGTTTCGGCAAAAAAGCCACAGGCTAAAACTGTTTGAGAGCATGCCTTCACAAGCAGGTGCCAGGTTTTTAATAGACTGCCTGCAGGGATCAACTCTATTCCACCATGAACCTGTTTAAAAACATCTAAAAAAGCTTCTGACAAAACATGAGTACTACACTGTTGATGAGTTTATGCACCAAACATTTAAGTTTCCAGTGCACCAAAATTAAAATTATTAAATTAGGTTAGTTGGTATTAAATTAGAATATTATATAGATTAAAACGACACATTTGGTTGTAAAATTTGTTACCAGTGGCTTACCATACTTTATTTTAACTTTAGAAACTATGTCTACACAATTATTAATTGTATTTGACAAAATAAAATAAATGCGACTAAGAAGACTTCACCTAACCTAAACAAGGAAAACAAGGATCTCCGAGTTCTGATACTTAAGGGTACAGACACAGTTTCGTTTTACTGCAGCTGCAGCCAGACTCCGAATGATGACCTAGTGCAAGAGGGACCCATTTCCGGGCTGGGCCTCTTTAAGAGTCTCTTGAGTTTACAGCATATCTACGGAATGTCCTTTTGTTACGAGCTGTTTGTTTTAGAATTACCTGAATATTTTTGTCAATCAAATTAACTAATTATGTTTTCTGAAACGAGCTATCAGAACTAGAAGACAAATATTTGCTTCTAAAGATTTACCTTAGTAGATAATAAGCAAGTTATGGATCATAAGAAGTTGGATCATAAGTTAGCAAGTTATAGTAGATAATAAGCAAGTCTATGGAATTGTATATTGAGACTACGACGGAAATTTCACAGTAGAGCTGGAAAAGTATACAATTGTGAATTCCAATTGAAAGTAAGTTGGTATGGAACGGGCTACAGCAAGTTCAGACTAACTCACAAGTTGGGTTAGTTGTTATGCTCTCCTGCACTAATTGGGTTGTTGTTGTGTATTGTATGAGATTCAGCTGCTTTGCAATTCATACTACAAATTCATTCTTACTACAATTACACACCATTCTGCAAATACACGTTACTGTTCAACATGCGATTTTAATAATAATACATTAACCTCTTTAGAGATTGTTTTAAACTATATTTCTGCTATTGTTTTATATGCGATGAATAAAATAAACAAAAAAAAGTATATTTCATCACTAGGTCCTAAAGTGACAACCGGGAAAAATACACTTTCGGGCTGAGTGATGAACGATACTTTTTGGAATGATAATAATAATAAATAAATGTCAATAAATGTTCTAATATTTTAAAGAAACAATTAAGTAAACATTCTTTTGTACTCATCAGTATGAATGATAACCCTTTGAGAAAACAGCAGATACTCTGATTTACTATAAATCAGTTCTAAATGTCAAAACAATCAAAACAAACTCGTTGAACCAGCTGGTGTGCATGCCACAAAATAATCATGAAAATGAACATCATCACAACATATTTCTGGGTGTAAAAGTGGCACTTTAGCACCTAAATCACATGTGTCTAAAGCAGCTGTTTTACATAATAGTATACTTCATCACTAGGTCCTAAAGTAACACTTTTTGACATGAGGTCAAGTTAAATGATCGAGGGTCGAAAAGACACTTTCAGGCTGAGTGATGAACGATTTATATTAGTCAGGTTAAATTCAAAACAATCAAAACAAACTCGTTGAACAGCTGATGCTACCACAAAAATTATTAAAAGATATTTTTCTCTCAGGCAGTAAAATGTCATCAAAACAATACTTTATTTGCTGAGTGAAAAGTGACACTTTAAAACAATTAGGATCAACATACAATTTATTGCAAAAGAAAACATTAATAATAATAACTATAAAAACAGGATTGGCTGATTTTTGAACACCAAGCATGAATAATAATTTAGTTTAGGCAAAATTACTTGAAAATGTGAACTAATTGATTTAGTCTTCTGTTGTTGACTTGGAATTCCATAATATTTTTGCACCATAAACAATATTTAAAACCTTGAGCAATTCTTCATAAAAGCTGAAACTGTCATTCTAGTTCACTGAATTTGGATATTTCTTACGAACAATATTTAGTACACTAAGGACTTTATTTTGAAAAATTTGAATTTTGTTATCTTTTTAAGATATGCAGTGCACCTTCAACATGATGACAATTGTTGTTTTTAACTAAGCTGTTCTGACTTAAAATGATATTTTTAACTAGCAGTTCTGACTTAAAACAATATTTTAACCAGCTGATCTGACTTAAAATGATATTTTTCTCTCTAGGCAGTAAAATGTCATCAAAACAATACTTTATTTGCCTGAGTGAAAAAGTGACACTTTAGCAATGTTAATACATATTGTGTCTAAAGCAGCTGTTTCTAGAACAGAATAACAAAAAAGTTTTTAATAAATTATAAATAGTTATAAATAGTTTGATAGCTAATTGATTTTTTGACTAAATTTACCATTCATTCTGATATTGATCTCCCACTCCAACGTATGTTATTGTTACATTAGCTCTCTCCGATTCATTTATAAACACTAATTAGGTTATTGATTCCCATGGGATTCAACCACAGTCACATAAGTGATCACTGAACACAATGAAACTTATCACAAATATTAATGTACTTTGTGTTCTTTTGTTTTAAAGTGCTGATCGAGTTTTAGTTCTTTGCATGATTCAGTTACTGTTGTATCATGTACAAATTTATAGTACACATTTTAAGTAAAAACTGCGTTATTATTAGACGGAGGAAAGCTTATGAAGTGCCAGCTCTGCCAGTGACGGAAGATTATGAAGTGGCAATTCCGACGTTCAACTTATTTTCAAAGGTCAAAAGTAAAACATTCTGTAGGATTCAATTAACACAACTTAGCCATTGTTACACTTTGCTTGGCAATGTGATTAGGCGTCGGAGTATTGTTCTAGGACTTGCTATTGAAACCAGAAGTAACTTAGTAAACCATATTAATTAAATTGAAACCTGAATTAGTACATTTCATCACTAGGTCCTAAAATGACACTTTTTGACACAAGTCAAGTTAACGTCCGAGGACGTTAAATAACCGAGGGTCAAAATACTTTCGGGCCGAGTGATGAACGATACTTTTGTCATGATGAAATTTATAATGAGAAATAAATGTCAATAAATGTTTCAATATTATGAAGAATTAATTAAATAAACATTGTTTTGAACTCAGCAATCTGAACTATATTGTTTTGAAGAAACAGCTGTTAGACTGATTTACTATAATGTCAGTGTTAAAATTCAAAACAAACTCGTTGAACCAGCTGATGTGTGAACCCTAGGGAGTAAATTGTCATCAAAACAATACTTTATTTACCTGGGTAAAAAATGACACTTTAGCATTGTCATTACATGTGTCTAAAGCAGCTGTTTTCAGAACAGAATGACACAAAAATTATTATCATTCCGTATTGTCCTTATTAGTTTCAGTGCTTGCAACTTTATCCTCACTTATTATTGAAACCATATCCTCTGTTTCTGGCACTCACTACACTAGTTTATTAGAAAACAAGACAAAATCCAATACTTTTTGTACCTAATTTGTAAAGCCTCCCTTAGCAAAGCTACGGCAAGCCCTTGTTGTTAGTTTTGATAGCGAAAGGTCTTGCAAAATAACTACAAAATATATTGATTGCCGTTTTGGATTTCGTCTTATTTTCTACTTAATTATGTACACATAAAATACGATGACTCAATTACGCTATTCACAATATTGATTTACATACACTACCTAATAAACTTGTCTCGGTTATAAGGGCGTTTTACATCTGGTTTTCCTGATTTTATTGCAATGTAATATTTAAGAGGAGTTGTCCCAAATCGAATCATTCTCTGTTTGTTTCCAGTTTGTGTTGCTGTCTTGTATTGAGTAGTTTTATGGTGTATTTCTTCAATGGTAAGAATTATTGTGTGAGGAATATTAATGCATTAATGTATACCAAATGCCTCTGTGTACGTTCACTATTGTAAGAATTTAATTTTAATTTCTATACTCAATGCTGTAGCCAAGAAACACCGTTTGGCAGACAATATGACGTATATTTCCCACACAGTAGACACACAGTTGCGTGTGGATAGACTAACTACGACAACTGAACTAATAAACTCACCAGCCTCACACGAACCTGCCACATTTACTGAGCGTCTGCTGCCCAACTTCTAATTGCGTTTGTAAACCTACTTTGGCATAAGGTAGAATATATATTCTAAAACCAGGCCGACACGCTGCTAAACGCTTAACCACCGCTGGCATGAGTGAATCGAATTTTCTTTGCCATTTCTAACTCTAGTTTTCTCCTTTCACAGCCTCGCTTCGGATTCGGCCTCAGACATACGTGGTCCATTATCACGGGCGCTACGAGGCTGTTCGCTACGCTCAAAGTCTTGCTTTGGCCTTCAGCCCCAAACTTACATGTTCTTTTACTGTAAGTTTTATTACACATCTTGAAGCGATAACACATTTCAAAGTTCATTGAATTAGAACAAACCATTCCGCCGCTATTGCAAAAAATCACTTTTTTGGCCTCATTTTGAAACGTCAATGGACTTTTGATACTATACTCTGAGGGGATCATACTAACAAAATGATCATTTTTACCAAATTTCATAAAAATCGGACAAAAATGTGAACTGTAGAAAGTACCTACATATTTACATAAATTCATATGTGTATACAGTTTTGAAAAAATGCTAAAAACGTGTTCTAGGGGTCAGGATAGGACTAATGCCGTCGCCCCGGCTTGGATCTTACCATGCTGACGGCATGAATATCTCTATTTCCCAAAGAAAGTTCGATAGATACAACATTTTGACTAGTGATACAATAGTGATACAATAATGTTGTAAACGAATTGCATAGTAACCCGATAGAATCAGATCCTCTATGTTACAAAGGTTTCGTTCACCGAACTAGCTAGCCAGTATCATACAAATACTGAAACAGTTCAAACGTAAAACAATATTCAAAATGGTGGTCAGTATTATGTAATGCTTAGTATTTTATGAAATTTATGGAATTTTGTTGTGCCATTTTGTTATTTCAACTAAAGACACTTCAACAAATAATTGGTAAAGAGGAAAATAACCTTTTAGGTTATACGATTAAACTTATATTTGAATGCTCGGTTATATATATTTTACATTGAAGATGTGTAAGGATCAAGACATTTTTATCTGAAAATGGTATGGTGAAAAACACACAAATGCAACCATAAGAAAGCACAACTACAGACGCGATTGTTAATTTAAAAGTTTTAATTATTATCATCGTACATTTTGATGTCATATCTAAGGTTATTTGTCAAGTTTTATAAATTTCGCACATACTCGTATAGGCAGTTTTTAAACTTTATCTCGCTCATACTAAGCAAGTTTCATAGTAAAATATACTTGTACGACTGTATAATTATTGCTACTAATCAATTATCTTGTCTTAAATAAAACAGCTGACTAGTAATACAAGTAAGTTCTGTTTATCAAATGTGGACCTGCTGACCCGTAGGAGTTTACTTTCGATTGACTAAATGTTACAAGGTACGTGTAACAGCCTGGGGAATGATAGACACAAATGCTTATTTTAAAACAAAGGGTTGCGTGCAGGATTTGGTTTCTCGGAGCTCATTTCCTCGGTTGACATGCTCTCAAAGTGGCTGCAAATAGCAGAGAAGTAGGCCAACATTAAGTGTGTGGGTTCTACACAAACCAGCCACTTTGTAATTCAACGTTTACTGGGAATAAATAAAGTTTTGTTTTCACAATAGGCTCCAAATTGAATTAGGGTAACTAAGATGGGTCCAGAGTAATATGAACAGGTCTTTAAAATAATTATTAAATATTCACCTCGTTGCTGAGTGCACTTTTTTGTATGCAAACATTTTATAACTTTCTTGCAAGCAAGCCGGGGTCATCGACGACAAACTACAAAGTTGTGCAAGATTTTTAGTTTGCTATTGGTGCTTGAAGTGCTCGTAACCTTTTAAAACTTCTTTGTAAATAATTGAGTATAAAAAATGGTATTCAGGCGAATACTAACACGTGTTTTAAAACACATCAAAACAATAACTAACGCTTGTTATAATACATACAAGTGGCATCCCTGCTTGCATATGCAGAGGCTTTAATGCTATGGGGAAATAATAAATCGTAGATTTAAATTAACAAGTTGTTTATTTCAAACATAATTAAATTCATGTAAAAGGGATTTTATAGACATAGAGATATAATTCAAAAATTAAAAATAGTTTTATTTTTATTATAAAAGAAGGTGTGCTGCCAATTAGCTATTAATAATGAATGAACCACCTTCAACACCATATCGACAAAACATAGAGATCTGTCTTGTTTTCAAGTCCGTTTATTGAACAACAATTGGGTTTCTTCTTTAATGTCAATACCCTTAAGAAATTTGAGTCCACTCGATTAAATTTGTCACAAAGGGATTTAGCGAAAGTTCCTCACAAACGTAAGGTGTCAACTGATGGAATATAAAGTGTGACCAATTAAAAGTTCCACAATGAAGATTTTCTTGAAAACGTGTGTTAGTAAATGTATTTTATTAAACAGTGTTTTTGACCTAATTCCATTGCCGTTTATTTTAGTGCTATTTACAAAGACATACTCGTACTACTTTTTCAACTGAGCTCGATAAGAGAGGTTTCAATAACAAACTGATGCATCACACTACGTTTAGCCTGTATTTACAGATTAAATCGATCAACTCTCACGCATACTAAAATTATATCCTCTGAAAGATGACAAGTCTAGTATATGCTGTGTGATATAATACAGCACACGAGGCAGGTAAAGTATACAAGGAGCGAGGTTAGCGCTATCTTGAGGCGAAGCATGCCTTATCTGTCATCTTGAACACTTCCCATTTCATATTTTCCAACACGTGTATCTTACCCCTGGATTCAATGACGTTGTATTTTCTTGTGTCACGAATTTAATACTACAACATTACGATTTCTTTCTTTTACAGGTGAGCATCTTAATGGCCAGTCGTTAGAGTAAGTACACTAATTTTATGTAAAGTGCTTTGGTAGACGTTGGTTAAGTTATAAATTGACGTAATAAATGACCTAGCGAAGCGGATGTATCTGATTTAACTCGATCTTAAGGGCAGTTCGGACCCCTGTGTGATTGTTTGATTAAAGCGAAGTTTCGGCCACATAATTATATAAACCGATTTTTTAACATTTTGAACTAATCAATGTGAAACGACGTATGTGTAGAAGTACTATTTCCAAAACGACGCCTTTGTCCAAGATGGCGAATGTAGTAGTCAGCTTTTTGGAAAATCCTGGAAACCCATGTGGATCAAACGTTTCACCCGGCATACTACTACTACTAGTACTTAGATTCCACTGTCTCTGAGTAAAGGTATTGGTCATCTGCATTAAATAATTTGACTGTGCAAAGAAACAATTTTAAGAAGTATTTGAATTAATCAAGTCTTTTGGTAATGATATTGTTTGAATTATTTTTAAATTACGCTAAAGTTTAAATTTTGTAGGGTACTATTAGTATCTTGTTATACGTAGACACAAAAATTAGATGAATATACTGTACCCAAGGACAGAAAATGTCAAATGGGGAGGTTTGAAGATGTCAGATAAGGCATGCCTTGCCTCGAGATAGCGCTGAACCTACTTTACCTGCAGCGAGCTGTACATGGGAAGTAATTGATCAAACAGCACACGCTCTATCTCATAGTTCTACAGACTTATTTAGGTGTTGGGGTTCAATTAAGTGGATACTATACTGTAAATAGTTAATGACAGGACAATGTAAGGACATAATTATCATGCAGTACACACAATTAACAACCAATCTTCTGTTCAAAAATCAATATGGTTTTGAGACCAAAGTCTACATGTCTTAAAAATCCTCTTTGTAAATGGCATAGGCTCTTGGTATATTTTAATTTTTGATTTGAAACAAAGGAATTCTTGATTCTGTTTGGGAAATTTTCCCTTTGCATAGCTAGTATTGTATGCAACAAATAAATTTAGGGATCACTATTCTTACGTTTTTAGTACTTCCGACTTCTGTTGTTTTATAGTTTAAATCAGATTTAACCATGTGTAATTTATTTTAGTTTGAACTGAAAACTAGTCTAGAACTATTGTTCTGTAAATGGTTGGTTTTTAACGAAATTAACTTAGTGGATAGAACCTCGGCTATACTGCTGAAGTTCTTAGTATTTTGATACCGTGGTGTCTGACGGCAACTACATCAAATACGTAAAGAAACTTTTATAAGAAGGATAAGACTTACCTTTGACGTCCTAGATCTTCTAAACATATGAAAATATGCCAACCTTCTACAAAGGGAAGCATGTTATATAATGCGCACACCCAAAAGCACTTTAATGTACTGTTTTCTCTAATACTGTGTTGACTTCTTTAAATAATTCTGTCATAGTAAAAGACATTTCAATGTATTTTTACATTACATACCCGGAAAAGTCTTAAAACAGCTTGTTCAACGTAACGTTTCATCACCTCAGGAACAGATTAACGAAGGGAAGGAGTCGTGATAAACTTATTCTCGCACAACACTGTCAAATAACAAAACAGTATACAAGAGGTTCTTAAAATACGTGATAAATTTTTACAGTAGCTAAACGGCTATAAAAAATCATTTGTTTTTATTTAATATATTTCCAGCCTTCTAGCGTAACCTATATTGGTATTCACACCATTATAACATTAAAATCTACGAACTTTTAGTTTTGCATTGTGTGCACATTGTACCATATATTATTTGGAAAGGCACCTCTTGACCTTTGAGCTGTATTTAACACCTGACCACTTCATAAACCACTGTCACGTGCAGAGCCAGCACAATCACAAGCCAATTTGCCCGCAAATTAAATCCAACAAATTGGCTTTCATTATGCAGCTAACTCCAATTTACCTCAAAGTCTTGCTATACTCCCTAAACACTAGATTTAGGGGTTTTTACACAACAACCCAAAATGTGAAGAACTTACGAGAAAGAAGTTCAAAAGCCGTCCAAAACCTACGTAGAACAGTTAAAAGTACCAATTAAACACTCTTTCAGCCTTGAAATCAACAATGAATACTAGAAACTATCAATATAACTTAGAAACCAAGAATATAGCGCTAGGCGTTTTCAAAGGAGTGTTTTTGAACCATAAAACCTAACTTTTTCAATATTTATGAACTGTTTTTTCGATCAAAACCACACAACACTTGGACATGTTCTCGGAAAGCGTGTCTGAAAGATGAAAGGATTTGCGCACACTTGTGGAAGTTTCCTTTCAGCAGGAAAGTCTTCAAATGTCAAGAGCTCGATTCAATTTTCGGTATTGGTTTTCATACATACTATTTACTTTATTGTGGATTATCTAACAATGCAAGGACAACTGGGGAAGTGTTGTCTTATCATATTGTTTATCAGTATTCTAGAATATATTTTAGACAAGCTTGACATATCTACACATTTAATTGTCTCAGTTTTTGTATTTTTAAAAGCCACCCATGAATTGTCAAAAATATTAGAAACTAACAAATTTCGTACAGGTCATTGTACATTTTCTATAATTTTACTGGGACGTTCTCCTGTTTGGCTAAATTTATTCATTTGACCGTACAATAAAATTCCCACCCTAATGCAGCGAATGTGTTCATACAATTAGCGAGGAAGGGTATATATGATGCAAGGTAGGGATAACAAAGCCTGTTTATATTGGATGAAACCATTAGCTTCAATGCAGTCGATTATCATTAATGTCACTTCCTAATTCAGGCTTACGAGGAATTAACGTTAATATTATCATCTACCTGCATGTCCATCCGGTTAATGAATCAAACTACATACTTTATTCAAGTTACTGATACACATGTTTTAAATAAATGAAGGAGTTGTTACAGTATTCAGGGCAAATATTAACGGTAACATTTAGTAAAACGTGTTGAGTGACTAATGAATTATGTTAATTTTAAAGAAAAAGTGTTTTATATCGAGAAAACAAGGGTGTACTCGTATAATTCAATGTTAAGTATTGAAAAGAAAACAATTATAGCCCACACGGTTAATATACCTCTTTTTATTATAAATATTGTGACGAAATTAGCGCACACGTTGTTTACAATAGTTCTAAGGACAAGGTGTGAGCTAATTTCTGTCACGATATTCATCAATAAAAAAGATCAATAAAAAGAATATTCTTATTAAACCCAGGTTATTGAAATATTGAGTTTTGACAATACATATAAAACATGTTGAATGTTTTGCTATCAACATTGGGAATATGACGTGTTTTTTCTGTCAATTATTATTTTATATTCTGATGACGAATTGTGAATGTGCCCACAAAAATTGCGTATTTCGTCAACATTGACACGCAACTCTCCCATTATTCAAATTATAGAAGTCAATAAAAAACACACCTGGGATGTCACAAAATATGATCCGTGCACGCCATTTTTTTATTGTCTGAAATATTTACCTCACAATCGCAATAGAATATTTCATAACTAGTAATTGAAGTGGTATTTTCCAGCGTTTAAACTATTATTGCGGACATTTTCCATCGTTTGGGAGCACGATGATCACGACGTTTCGGGATCTGCAATCTGATCCGTCTTCAGGTGAACAGTAACATAAAACATAACACAGAACATCAGAAAACGAGTTAGATCAGATTGCAGATCCCGACACGTCGTGATCATCTTGCTCACTAATTATGGAAAATGTCCACAATAGTTTAAACTCTGAAATTCTCCGATCGCCAATAACAAGCTTTAAACAAAAATAGTGCATTATCTCAGTACGGTAATTATTAAATCACAAATATTTCGTCCAAATATGTATCTACTGTAAAGGTTTGCTTGTGTGATACCGGCCGATTTCCAAACCTTTCTTAACTAGCAAAATCCACTTGTTTCTACTTTGGCCTCACTTTAAGTTTTGTAACCTTCTTAATTTTGCTTTGTCAGTTATGAAGGTTGCATTCGTTTTATGTGACCTTAGAATTTAGTCTTCGATTCTTAATGTCTGAATGCATGTAAATCCTGTATTTCCTTATTGCTTAAATTTCTCTCGTATGCGTGTGACTCCTGTTGATTACGCCCAATATTCTTCATACAATATTCCTTTCTCTTTTCAGATTTAATCTAAATGGTCTTTTTTTATAACTACGGCTTCTGCTACATAAAAGCATTATGGTGTGATTACTTTGTCGTCGTGTCTGGGCTTTGCACACTAAGAGATTGATTTCTTATTATAACCCTTCTGAGTTAACCTATATAGGAACATTTTTCGAATCCTACCTCTTGGATAATTTCTCCAAGGTACTTAAATTAAACTTACTTTTACGTACTTAGCGTTCATTATACGGAAAGATTTGAGATTGCCATAAATTCTCTATATATGCAATTTATTTCAGAATTTTAATTTGCTTTTGGGCAGTTGCTGCTATTTCTTGAACTAAAATTGAGTAGTCTGCAAAACCGTTAGATTTATACTGGTTCTACCAAATTTGTGAACCGGTAGTCAACATGACATCAGGCAAAAAAATTATAACATGCTGCCTTTCTCTAATTAATAATAAAATAATGAAACAGATATCCTCAATTTTCTTTACAAACACTCAGCTTTATAAGAGTAATTAAATACTGAAGTTCACAATGTGTAATTCTGCACACAAAATTACACTTTTTGCAGAAACATGGCCATCGAAATGGTTTACAAGAAGCCAAATGGTTTACAGGCTATACTTATAGCCTGTATGCTTATAGCCTGTAGACTATTTGGCTTCTTGTCCTGTGCCAGGGCCAGCAAGGGACCACTGGATGATATAACTACAGACATAAGAACATTATACAGTGGTAAGTCGTGTAAGGAGTTCTGCTTTCTTGAGTTGCAATACATGTTTTGACATTAAATTTAGGTTACATTTGATTACCCAATATTTGTTTTTACCAATACAATCTTTCGTAAATCTTCTACTGTTGACGCAGTATTCTCTTTTCAAAAGTTCAACTTCTAACAAGGGGCTTTTGTACTAGTAATACAGAGATACATAAATACTACACAAACTCTTCACAATTGACTTTGCTTTAGAAATTCAGAGGAATTGCAAACATTAGCACCACTTTTAATTAATCAAAACAGTAAGTTATACAATAATGCTATTAAGGTGCTAGTTAGTGCCGAAAACAACACACGAAATACAATTATTACTGCCTAGGTTTACACTACCGCGTGAAAAGTGGGGTTGACACGTTTACAAGTTACAAGTTACGTTGACAAGTTAGGGAGATATTCATTCTTATTTCATTTGATTAAAAGTAAGAGCCAAATACTCTGTGGTAAGAGCTATCAATATTTCAGCTGTCAATATTGCCAATTTTTACTTCAATAATTACATTATGTTGACTATAAATCTACAGTCGTATGATACTAATAAATAACACAATACTATAATCGTATTAATTCACTGGTAAGTAGTAATTTAAAACGTAAAAATTATGATTAAGGTAAGTTTAGAAATTCTTATGTAACTGATGAGACGAAATAACGTCGAAACAGCTCTCCATGGTTTTGTCTTATCAGATACAAAGTGACTGGCAAATTGTCGCGTCACACTGCGCTAAAGCAAACTCAGCTCACACGACAAAGTGTCCAGAGTCTACTTCCATTGAAGCAGGCGAGAAGAATATACTTCAAGATTTAAACTCCCCTGCCACGACGTCTTTACAGGTTAACCACGTCTCGAATGTAGGAAAAATGGTTTTGTAATTATTGTAACAAGTGGCGTGCTCAGACCTTGTGCTGCGACATCACAGTTTGCTCTTTATTGATTCCTCTGATATGAATAATGAGAGAGTTGCGTGCAAATCTAGACAAATATGCGATAAAGACAACCCGCGCGCGACACACATCACTTTCTACACGCACCATAAAGTCTCAACATTTACAAAATAAAATATTTTCTCGTTTATAAATTTTATTTTTTATTCAAAGTAAGGTGATATTTTATACAATATACAAATGTATATGCACATACCACATTTTAGTTTACGAAAATAAAACTTACTCGGGTGACTAGTTTGACACGCCAGGCTGACCTTGTAAAGAGTTATATTTTTATTATTTACAACTTTAAGGGATAAACAAAACTATCAACATCTAGTTATTATAGAGTACATGGCTTTTGTAAAACAAAAGAAATGGTATATTTTCACTCGGTCCAATAGTGAGGCCTTTTTAGGAAGAGGTAAGGTTGAACGTCCGTGATACAATACAATGTTTCATTGTATACCTGCCAAGGCTTATAAACTATTCGTTGCCTTTATTTGATTCTCTTACAAGAAGCAGCAGGTGTTTTATGTTTGTTTCGATTCGTACTGTACATAAATTGTCAAGACATCAAAGCTATTGTACTAAAACAAATAAAACGCAATAAAATAAACATAAACATCAATTAGTGGTTAGTAATACTACTGGACCAACCAATAGCAAATTAACAAATTTTACAGTAAGAATAGTGTTTAAACCAAAGATAATGTTATCGTAAGTAGATTGTACATAGATGCTGAATGGCTGAGGCAGGGAAACCAACAAAGTTGTGGCAGCCCAAGCACAGATAGCGCTTCGAGCGAATTCTTTTAGTAAAGCCACTGACGCACGCGCAAGTTCGTTCGTTCTCGGTCATTTCAGTCATTGACATCGGACAAACTCGAGCATGTGGAGCCGTGTTGGAGGGAGAATGACGGCGAAAGACGGCAGCACTATCTGTGCTTGGGCTGCCGAAATATGTTGATTTTGCTGCCTCAACTACGTGGCATCTATGCACAATCTACCGTAACATGATCTTTGGTTTAAACACAGCAACAAACACACAGAAAATACTACATCGGCAATGACAAACGTACGAACAAATAGTAAACAAGCAGACAAGGGTTGGGCAAGTCTCCAAATGTCTGGCACTCATTCTTACAATGAACCATCTAGGCTTCTTTTTCAAACGCTCTTATTAATGTTGTTTGCAAACTATGTATCGTGTAGGAAAACAAACTTTATAAAACCACGCAAACCTAAAAGGCACATGTAATAGCAATAAGAGACCAGTGCTCGTTTTATTTTCACACCACTTTGAAATAATGGCAATTAGAAATAAATCCTGTGGGTTACTTTTTTTATCAAAAACACATTTTTCAACAAGGTTTGTGCAAGACTAAGAAAGAATAGGGATTAAGAAAGAACTGATGTACTTGATATTTTCATTTTTATGCCGACTTTGTTAAAATTAAGTTAAGTGTATTTAATTACATAACTGTTTGATTGATCGTTCGCCAATAACTTGAAATAAACTCTAGAATACAGATTGAGTTATATGGATTACAATAAATCTTCGTAAACATAAAACTAGGCTATCATGATGATAGCCACCAGATTACTATGAATCAATATATAGGTTTAGATTACCTTTTGATCCGTCGAGCAATCTTTATTGTAGTTATGCGTACTACAGCTGTTTCGCGGCCATCCTAGGCCGCTTCTTCAGGTAAGAGGACGTGTATTTATATCACTCATAAAGGTCGTCAAGTTGATTAAATAAATAGACAAATAAATAAAAGAATAAATAGACACGCGCACATTAAAGAGACATTTAAAAACGCATTTTAAATGTTTTTATAGTTATATGACTCATAGAGGTCGTCAAGTTGAATAAATAAATAGATAAATAAATAAAATTAATAGACATGCGCACAGTGAAGAGACATTTTAAATGAAGAAACACAATGGTCTTATTTTGGCCTTAGACTACCAGGACTACTCTTAAAACCTAAACCTATATATTGAACTAGGCTATATCGTGAACTATTAAGTATTAAATCAATAGGGTAATCAACATTGTAGTTGTAATAACTTTGAGAACTCAAAGAAGTCAGATCCTAATTTAACAATATTCTGTCTTTTGAAAAAGCTCATCTAAAACATTTCACCGCAGTTACCCAGTATTCTTAAAGTTGCTGTGAAATTTTAAATGCCAGTTGTTATGATCACCCGATCACCATCCAATACAAGTATTCACAATTTTACTTTATTTGTATACAAATTCTATCCCTCGGTATCTACACACATCTGTAAAGCTGAGTGTCTGAGTGTTGTAGAACACCTTGTGTATCAGATGGATATACAGTTTCTCTTCTCAGAACAAATAACCCGTCAGCTGTGGCTCATCCTTCCTTCAGTTATCTCCAAACCTGCCAACAAAATTACATTACATATAGTTTTGATGGAAGATCTACAAGTTCTTGGTTGTGTCAATGATTCGACTGAATTATCATTTTGCCACCGTACTTTCAAAATGAAAACATTAGTTCTGAATCTTCCAGAGGGGACAGTTTCCAAACGTGTATATTTTCGGAACTTTGTTTCTATGTAAAACATCTCAATAGTAGATATCTTCAAAATACCAGTGCCAATGATGTCCATATAAACCCACTCATAACATTTTCAAAAGAGTGCTATAATATGAGTAGAGAATAGAATAATCCTTGTCTTCCGTCGTTCTGTTGTTAAAAGTTGAATATTTTGAACAATCTACTGAACTGTTTTTATTTGTATCTGTATAGACATTCTGTTTGAAATTTGTGTCCTTCTTGTAAAAATATTTGTATTTTCTTAAGTAAAGATGCTCTTGCCCATCCTAGCTAAACCTTTAAGTAGGCCTACTTAGCCAGAAAATAAGTTTTCTAGGAGGCCGAAAGTTTTCATCTTTTGAATCCATGGGATTACTACTTTTATGCTATTGTGGATTTGTCATTTATTGGATGTTTTTGCCCATCCTTGGGATTAAATGTAAACAAATGATATTCGTTACGGTTTATGGAAGGAGATTACCTGCATATTTTTAATAGTAGATAAAGAGTAAAGGACGAGAAAGATTGTCGATGTTGTCTAGGTTTATTTACTACGATCGATAACCAATTACTTTTAAGCGATGTTGACCTATTCAGGGTTAATTCCATTAAGGCGTTCTCCGTAATATTTTGAACCTTTACTGCCTCAGTTTACTATATTTTTATGGTTTTAATAGTTGTTGAGAAAACATCTGGGACCACAAAAATATTTCTCAACAGGTTGTTATAGATGTATTAAGCTAGCTATAAGTGTAATTGGTGTGGAATTGGTTTTCTGCACAACTTAAAAATATCTGCATATATCATCGTTGTTATGTTTATTTTTATTCTCTTCAACTAATGGTCTACAAAATAACATATTTGTATGTTATTGAAACCACCGTTTTAATGCCTTCTTACTGCAACAACTTCAACATCTGAAAACTTAGCCTAAAAGTTAGGAAACATTTCAGATTGTAGACAACCAATTGAAGCGTTTAAAAATATGTATAAAATATCAATACGCTAACTGTTTACCCGCACCTCACTCCAAAATGTAAAAGTAAGAAAACTAATGCTACACTATTTCACTTAAAGTGTGCCTATTATTTAAGTGACAACCGTATACCCTGAAACTCATATACAAAGTATGAAAAGTTAATTGACTCAGTCGATTACAGGTCGCGTGTTCAGTCGACATCACTTACCTCACATTCACTTCTCATTTCAGCCTCACTCCGAGCAATGTACTTAGAGAGTAGTAACTCATTCTTACATTCGTGTAACACCCTTGGTGTAGCCACATAGTGAGGAGGTGATCAAGATGTGTAAGAGGTTGAGATACCTTAGACCATGATGCAAGTGAGACACAACGGCCTTTGACTCCCAGGACTACTCTTAAAAACGCAAACTAAAACTCACGCAGACCTGGACCCTTAGTTCAGACTTCCTTTTCGTTCAACCTAAAAAATGACTAATATCGCCAAAGGTAATTCCGCAGCCTGTATGTTTAGAGCTTCCAATTAAGTGATTGTAGTTGAGCCCCTCATTACCATATTAATGAACAGTTAAGTAACAGTCGTTGGCTTTAATTATTTCACTGAGCTAGGTAATTTTTTATTCACTAACCACTCTAGGTTATATACGTCATCACTTCCCAGTTTTATTTATCTTTTCATTAAAACCCAGATTTAAATCATTATTAGAATTTACAATAATATAGAATAAAACATTATTCGTATCAAGGGACATGGAAGCTCCTCACTATTGACCGACCACGGACCGACTCTCCCCCGTCTCCGTTCTCTATCGCCTCGCCTATGTAATGTATCCTTACACAGATAAGGTGTGCACTGATTGGTTGATACGGTCTCGTTATGTGTTGAGAGGCCGCATGTTCTGATTGGTTGAATTTGATCTAGATGCACGAGAATTACCACACAATACAAGAAGGTAAAGGAATTTAAAGTCAGTAATTACTGGAATAAAAAGTTGCAGCCAAAGGACTGAGGAAACAATATGGAAAATGAACGCCAAGCTGGAGAAGATACAATATTGCTTTGTGAACTCAATCAGTTGAATCATATTGACGACCGAAAAGCGCGCTATCATACACGACAGGGTTGAACTCCCGCGCATGAAAAGCTGCATGACCAGACACCTCTTACTAAACCACTATGCGTTATTACTTTGTTCATATACTATATTAGGCCACGGAATTAACGTTACGGAAGCCCAAATGAATTCTAATACATATTCTCAGCCAACTGCCTTTTTCGGGATTTGATAACTAAGAGCGTGACTTTCTTAATGCTGGGGATTCATTATACCAGACTATGTTCCTTACTTGCCAAATCGTTGGAATAAGTTCACAGAACCAGAGCCCTTTTAAGTTGGGCTTCTTATACGTTATACACTTTACGTGCAGGCTAACTGTAATGTCACTACGAACACAAGACTGAAGGTGTACACGAGACAAGACGTGAAAGAGACATATACTACGGTGACAGACTGAAGAGTAACCAAGAAGAAAGCAAACAGGCAAACGTAAAGGTAGACAGAACCAGCTGCCAAATACGCAAGATCAATACGCCTAGGCAGTCTGGCAGCTGACCAAAGAACTGGAGGCAAACTGACGACATTAGTAACAATAAAAAGTGTGCTTTCTAAAGGTCTACGCGTGTTTGTTTTCAATTTGCCATGCTTTTTTGTATTGTTCTTAGTAATTATTTAACGTTAGATAGTTTCGTTTCTCTACCACTGTGAAACATCTTTATTATTATGTAAAACATTATGGTGATCGCCAATTTGGAAACATAAATCAGTTTTATTTTATACCAGCAAAAGGGAGCTTGATGTGAATACATTATTAAAATCAGTGTGACACGTTAGAGTTGAAGATACACGTTATTTTAAGTCTCACAGACATAAAACAAGGAACCGACTGGAGCATCTCTGACGTTGAAGTCAAAGATCCGTAAACTATTCAGACTACAGTCTGTAGTGCAACCTTCTTCAAAGTCTTCTTAACTGTTTAATTTTATTTTGTTGTTATATTACGTGCTTTTTTAAGTTGTATTTAAAAGAATAGTTAACGTATTTTAATTATCAATAATTAAATTTTTAGAGCCTCCTAATCAGTAGATTATGCATATTTTAGATTCTAAACGAAGTAGAAAATATCTCAAGTTTAATGCACTGATGCAGTTTATCGAAGTGAGATTTTATCAAATCCCAGAAGTTAACAAAGCTGTGATTTCCGCTTATGTCATGCTATATATTTCCTAGCGACTACCTTTTTTTAGGGAACTTATTATCATTGCAACTATTAAAGATCCATAGAAATTAAACTCCTTAACTTAAATTACTCTAATTTCAACAATCTTTCAAATATATCTTTAAATGCTTTTTAGAAACATTTTCTTTGATAATTAATTTTTAGTTGAAAAACATATTATAATGTTCGATTAAATTTACAATTGACGTTACTACTATTAAAATAGCAATAATAAAACAATTTTGGTATTTAACAAAATCATATTTGCATTAAATAGCCATATATTTTACAAGCATTTCACAATATTTTACATACCATTTGACGTCTCTATTTAGGGAAAGTAAAGGGCAGAGAAAACAACGCTTGTTATAACCCCGTTTTAGGCTCAGTTTTAATATTCTATTTAATTTCGGAAGTAGTCTTGTATAAAAACGCCATCCCCCAGTAACGGGTCTGAGAGATTAAATGATAAGATTTGTCCTGGAACCGCAGCAAGTAGCGTGCCTCGCGACATCGCAGTTTTCTCTTTATTGATCCCTTTAATATGAATAATGAAGGAGTTGCGTGAGAATGTAGACAAATACGCGACAAAGATCAACTTGCGATACGGTACCAATAAACTGCTCACGTATTTAACGTCTCATTGTGGATTTAGTGGATTTTAAACTTTAAACTATGCATAGTATATATTTTGTCATTCAGTTCTGGAAACAGCTGTTTTAATTAGACATATGTATTGACAGTGCTAAAGTGTCTTTTTTCACTCAGGTAAATAGAGTATTGTTTTGATGCAATTTTACTCCCTAGGAAGAAAAAGATCATTTAAATGATCTTTTGTGGCATGGGCATCAGCTGGTTGAACGAGTTTGTTTTGAATTGGTTTATAGTAAATCAGTGTAACAGCTGTTTCTTCAAAACAATATGATTCAGACTGCTGAGTTCAAAACACTGTTTTTTAGTTAATTCTTTATAATATTAAAACATTTATTGACATTTATTTCTCATTATTATTTCCATCATGACAAAAAATACCGTTCATCACTCGGCCCGAAAGTGTCTTTTTGAACCTCGGTCAAATTAAGTCCTCGGTTGCGCATCGGACGTTAACTTGACCTTGTGTCAAAAAGTGTCACTTTTAGTACCTAATGATGAAATGTACAGGGTTATTCAAAAGAATGTCTTACTTTCAAAAACTCTCATTCGTTAATTATTGCTTAAATATACATACATTAAATACAAGTAAAAATAGCACTTTTCAAAGTTTGTCTTCCTTCTATAAATGCTCACCATGTCCTCCCTTAACTGCTCGGCAAAAGCCTAGCCCATAATCGAACTCTTTTCCCGTAGATCGGAAGTCAATATTGATTTATGGAATTGACTGCAGCTCTGATACGGTTCCACAGGTCACCTAGACTTTTTTTCAGAGAGGGCACGTAAACCTTCACCCTTACATAGCCCCACAAAAGAAATTCACGAAGAAATCACAAATCTACGATGAAACTCTCGCTGAACTGACTGAATTTTTGGAAATTCAAGAACGCAAAATATATTCTTTTGAATGGGCAGTCATTTTGTTGGTTATTAAAAGCAGAAATTACTCTTCAGTATATGTAAACAAAACTTTGAAACTTCTTCTTTTCAACGACATGTAAATTATTTATAAAGCACTTATACTATAAAAGTTACAGTACTATTGTTTTATACAATTGTTGTATACTATAGTTTTACTCTTACAGCAAAGCTATAAAATTACGTTGAAGTATATCTTTAGTTTTAGCATAGAACCATTTTGAAATCAAGGAGAAATGGAAAACTAAATAAAATAGATTCAACAATTGTCATACCACAACGATAATTTAGTACTATTTTACTTGGATTATAAAAACCACTAACTACCTTGTCGGCTTAAAGATAATATAACTCTATGAATGTTCATCAACAACAGATTCAATTTAAATATTAATAGTTTAAGCATACTTGCACGATATTTCTTTTTCACCTGTGAGGAAAGGTTTAACAACCAGTATTTAAATTTAAACTAAACCTTTTAAAACGTATAATGAAGTATCAGTGGAAATAGATTTCTATCAAATTAGTCGAATGCGACCAAAATCTAATCGGTCACACGCTCCAATGCGAATTAAAATCGTATTCAGCTACATATAACTTGATTGTGGATGGTCCAAGTAAACAAAGCCTTGATTAACTTACCTGGAATGAAAATTTCATTATTCAAACATCAAAGCAATTCTATTGTACACTTAGAATTGTTCTATGAACATTGAAGTTTTAATTTAATCAAAACACGTGCACTTCTTATTTAATATTAAACTTAATTAGAACAATATAAACTTAGTTAATATTAAATTTTTATTTATCATAACTTCTAATGTATACACTTTATTATTATACGCCTACAACACTTATGACCTATAACTGTAACTATACTTACATAAATTAAGATTGATAAACATATATTTGTGGATTATTTTGTCCAGAATGTGCGGTCAATGAGAAAGATTCAAAAAGCGAAAAAAACATGTTCTTTTTCTGTGCTGTTATTAGAGGTTTTGACTCTGCCACCGCTGGTGTTTTGCTACATTTCCACAGCAACGTATGAACAAATTTATGATCGATACGACTTTACTTGAATAGCCTGTTTATAAAACTACATCTATCAGGGGTTTTATCATAAAACCATCAATACGAGTATTAAAAGTAACCAACATTGAAGTATACATTTTCAATGTAATTTTTATTTTTAAAGCATTATGCATTTTAGAATAGTAAAATTGTATCGCAATAAAATATTGGTGCCTGGTTTAGTCGTGTAATTTTGTAGTATGACGAAAAGCATCGCTCATGAATCGTCCCAAAAATGCCTTTTCCAAGGCATAACTAAATTACTCACGTACTCGGCCTAGCCTTCACGTAAAATAAGTATTCATGTGCTCAGCTTTGCCTCACACTCTACATCAATGTTGCCTCGGATGTGAACTTTCGTCATGCGTCGGAAAAGTGCCACTTTCGGTACGAAATATGCAGGGTTATTCAAAAAGAATGTCCTACTTTCAAACAACTCTCATTCGTCCATTATTACTTAAATATACATAAATTAAATATTAGTAAAAAGAGCACTTCAAAGTTTGCCTTCCTTGGTATACTTCTATAAATAGTTTATATTGATTTATGGAGTTGACTGCAGCCCTGATACGGTTCCGCAGGGCATCAGTTAATTTCTTTCAGAGTGGGTACGTAAACCTTCACCCCACATAGATCCAAAAAGAAATTCACGAGGAAATCACAAATCTACGACGAAACCTCGCTGAACTGAACTGACTGGCTTTTGGAAATTGTAGAACGTAAAAGACCTTGTGTTGAATGCGCAGCCATATTTTTGGTGATTTAAAGAGGAAATATTACTTCCCAGTATATGTAAACAAAATTTTGTAAACTTCTTCCTTTCAACTATATGAAAATTATTCATGAAGCACTTATACTATAAAGGTTACAAAAGAATGAAAGTTGGACATTCTTTTGAATAACCCTATACTATTAAACCTGCGTTAAATATATCTTTTCGTTGCCTGTTTATGTACAAAGTCATCAGAGCTCACAAGTTACTTTGCCTTTGTCACATATACTTACCAACTCTTTATTGTTATACATTTTCATCTGAGTAGCAATACATTGTAATTAAGGGCTACATCTTTTGTTCTTAACCTCCGTTAATCATATTGGTTTTGTCAGTTAAATCATCAAGGTTGTCAGGTGGAAAATTGGTTGATTACACGGGTAAGGGTTGCTATCTAGAGGAAGATAGGTCCTGATAAGCAATCTGGTCAGGGGGCTGACGTCACTGTAACCAACTAATTAACCAGCAACAAAACAGGGATCCAATATCCGGCGGCAGGTCTTGAAGTAAACAATATAACACAACCGGTTCTACTATTTAAAATACATGCTCTAAATCACGTTTGTACCCAATACTAAAGTACTGTCGCTAATTAGTTATCTCTCTAATAAATCCAAGTATCCGTAAAATAAAAGTCAAATAAAAAAATTATCATTAATTAATAACGTTAAGTATGTCTGAACCCTTATTATTCTCATTTTCTGTAACAACAAGATGTTTGTTCTACCAATCAATCAATTAAGCCTACAGCATCCCCAAAATCATTATTGAAACAATTCATTATTACAAATCATTATTCTTGCGTTGGTAAACACTTCTTATTTTAGCTAGAAGGTTTATTCCGCACTGTATATTATTCAACTTTTTTTCCTATCGGAGTTTGTTTGTATTGTAATTTCGTTGTCTCTTAGTGGTTTTTCGTAAACCCCTGGTTTACTCTTAGATAATAAAATGTTCACACACAAAGTGATATTTAACTCTAAACATACGGCAGATAACTACTAATACGATAGATAGATACTTTCTGGAATGAGATATTTACCACAAATTGGTGTTGTATTGGCAACAATGAGCTGGCGGCGCAGAGTGAGTCATTAGCTCTCTCTTCTACAATGGATTACAACACGAACTCGGGAATATTGCGTATTGCTGTTGAATAATTCATAAGCCTGCGAGAGAATGGGAAAAATGTCATTTAGATAAAAGGTGAATAAATCTTCACGTCGTAATAGGACAGGCGGGATTCGCTACTATTTGTTAACTAAACTGTACGCCCTTGTCTTACTTGGATTTCAATGTACATATCTGTTATATTTTGTATTTGTTTTAATGAAAATAGTTTAGAATCGTTTTTTATAAAGATAGTAAGAAAAAAGTTATGTAACTAGAGTGTTGATAAGTGTAGTTTTATTTATTTTTAAAACAAAAAAACTCCATAAAATCAAAAGAATAGAGGGTGTTTAAATAATTTGTAGTTTATGATATTGGTTTAATAGTCCCATTGTAATAAGATATGAATAAGGATTTTCACTAATAAAAATAAATTATTAATACAGTAGTGTAATAGTGAACTTTGAAAGTGTATTAATTTTACAGTATTTTTTATTACAATGTAGTTTTTAATAACTGTTCAAAGTTCTGTTAAAAGACGTAAGTTAAAATCACCATATTCCAAACTTACTCAACTTAAAACTTAGTATCCCTACATGCAGCTTTATATATGATTGTGCGATAAGAACTAATATTTCACAAATTGAACCTTACCTGATAATAAAGTAGTCAATTTATTCAAGATGCTTTGAATCATGAGGGCGGTGAACTGAAGAAAGAATGAGTAAGTAAGGAAGTAAGTAAGTATATTACTCAGTGGTGAATGTGAAGTAAAGGATGCCAACGGCGCACGCAACCTGTTGTATCATGAGAAGTGCTTTATGAAAAGTTTAGTTTGAAATAACCCTACGCTCTCGGTAAAAAAGATTTTATGTCTATTCCATTTACCAAAAACGATAATAACAAATGATGAGAGCTTTTGTATTATTGATATTGAATTTTTCAAACACGGTCAAAAAGGAAAGTTGTCGTAGGAGCTTAAAACAAAGAATCAATGGCATACTTTGCTTACCATCATTGTATATGATTCTCGTAACATATGGCATATACTTGGTCTTATAAACAGCACATATAACAGCGACATGTGACCTGTTCTGACATGTCATGTAAATACAACACGTATTGCGTAGAATATACAACACTCGCATGATTGTGTAAACTACAAAAAATCTCCATTTCGGTTGGTTAGGAAGTGAATACTACCATAATGTATATGCAAAACTTGTCAACCGAACAGGGATAGCCATGTAGCCTCACTTGCCAGCCAAGACAACATTGGTGAAATATGCTTACTTATACTGTAAGAGAAAGCAAAGAAAATTACCTGACTAAAGCCTTTAGAGCTGGATAAAGGAAAGCAAAGAAGGAAAGGAAGAAGATTAAGAGAAAACACCGGGCGAAATAAAGTTAACTAGTGTGTGTTTTGGACCTTTCAATTTATATCTTTCTTCCTCTGTTTTCTTAAATCAACTCTCTCATGCAAACCCTTTATTTTCTTTAAACCCACTTTACAGGGGTCTAGAATTGTCGTTTTCATTTGTTATATTCAGTTTTTTACATATAAGTAAAAGCGGAGTCAGCGGATCCGTGGTGGATTGGTATCACGCGCGACTCCGGAGCTCATCACTTTGGTGGCGCGGGTTCGATCCCCGCAGTCACCACTTACAATTTGTAATGTGACTATACGGTGACGCTAGGTAAAGTAGAGGTTGAGTGGTAGAGAGGACTTTGTAGTCCTAACTTCGCCTCGTTAAAGAAGACAAACTTTACCTTTTAAACTTTACCTTTTTATTTTCGAAACACGTAAGAAACGGGAAAATGGTCAAGGTTTGAACTTATAGTTTACGAGTATTCGACACAGCTGAAGTATGGAAATTAAAAGCTGATGCAACAACAAATGCCAAGTTAATGCATATTTGTTAACGGGAAGAAAACTAAAGTTTGTATTTTAGCTTAAGGACAATATGAAAATCTTCTTTTTATATAAGAAAAGAAGATCTAATGAAAAGAAGACTTTCATATTGTCACATAAGACACTGACACACCGACAGTGCCTACAAAGTTTCAGCTAGGACACAAGTTTTTAGACAGCTCACGGTCAAAGAATAAGCTAATTCAGCCAGGAAACAGAATCTCTTCATTTGTACACTTCATAAGCCTGCGAGAGAATGGGAAAAATGTCATTTAGATAAAAGGTGAATAAATCTTCACGTCGTAATAGGACAGGCGGGATTCGCTACTATTTGTTAACTAAACTGTACGCCCTTGTCTTACTTGGATTTCGATGTACATATCTGTTATATTTTTGTATTTGTTTTAATGAAAATAGTTTAGAATCGTTTTTTATAAAGATAGTAAGAAAAAAAGTTATGTAACTAGAGTGTTGATAAGTGTAGTATTATTTGTTTTCAAGTAAAAACCTTTCCAGAAAATCAAATATAGGGTGTTTAAATAATTTAGGTATGATATTGGTTTAATACTCCCATTGTAATAGGATATGAATAAGGGTTTCACTAATAAAATAAATTATTAATACAGTAGGTAATAGTGATTGTTGATAATTTATTATTTACGGTATTTTATTACAATGTAGTTTTTTAATAACTGTTCAAAGTTCTGTTAAAAGACGTAAGTTAAAATCACCATATTCCAAACTTACTCAACTTAAAACTTAGTATCCCTACATGCAGCTTTATATATGATTGTGCGATAAGAACTAATATTTTACAAATGAACCTTACCTGATAATAAAGTAGTCAATTTATTCAAGATGCTTTGAATCATGAGGGCGGTGAACTGAAGAAAGAATGAGTAAGTAAGGAAGTAAGTAAGTATATTACTCAGTGGTGAATGTGAAGTAAAGGATGCCAACGGCGCACGCAACCTGTTGTATCATGAGAAGTGCTTTATGAAAAGTTTAGTTTGAAAAATAACCCTACGCTCTCGGTAAAAAAGGTTTTATGGCTATTCCATTTACCAAAAACGATAATAACAAATGAGGAGAGCTTTGGTATTATTGGGTATTGAATTTTTCAAACACGGTCAAAAAGGAAAGTTGTCATAGGAGCTTAAAACAAAGATTAAATGGCACACTTTGCTTATCATCCTTGTAAATGATTCTCTTGACATCACAGCATATGGCACATACTTGGTCTTATAAATAGCACATATAACAGCGACATGTGACCTGTTCTGACATGTCATGTAAATACAACACGTACTGCGTAGAATATACTCACTCGCATGATTGTGTAAACTACAAAAATCTCCATTTCGGTTGGTTAGGAAGTGAATACTACCATAATGTATATGCAAAACTTGTCAACCGAACAGGGATAGCCATGTTGCCTCACTTGCCAGCGAATACAACATTGGTGAAATATGCTTACTTATACTGTAAGAGAAAGCAAAGAAAATTACCTGACTAAAGCCTTTAGAGCTGGATAAAGGAAAGCAAAGAAGGAAAGGAAGAAGATTAAGAGAAAACACCGGGCGAAATAAAGTTAACTAGTGTGTGTTTTGGACCTTTCAATTTATATCTTTCTTCCTCTGTTTTCTTAAATCAACTCTCTCATGCAAACCCTTTATTTTCTTTAAACCCACTTTACAGGGGTCTAGAATTGTCGTTTTCATTTGTTATATTCAGTTTTTACATATAAGTAAAAGCGGAGTCAGCGGATCCGTGGCGGATTGGTATCACGCGCGACTCCGGAGCTCATCACTTTGGTGGCGCGGGTTCGATCCCCGCAGTCACCAATTACAATTTGTAATGTGACTATACGGTGACGCTAGGTGAAGTAGAGGTTGAGTGGTAGAGAGGACTTTGTAGTCCTAACTTCGCCTCGTTAAACAAGACAAACTTTACCTTTTTATTTTCGAAACACGTAAGAAACGGGAAAATGGTCAAGGTTTGAACTTATAGTTTACGAGTATTCGACACAGCTGAAGTATGGAAATTAAAAGCTGATGCAACAACAAATGCCAAGTTAATGCATATTTGTTAACGGGAAGAAAACTAAAGTTTGTATTTTAGCATAAGGACAATATGAAAATCTTCTTTTTATATAAGAAAAGAAGATCCTAATGAAAAGAAGACTTTCATATTGTCACATAAGACACTGACACACCGACAGTGCCTACAAAGTTTCAGCTAGGACATAAGTTTTAGACCAGCTCACGGTCAAAGAATAAGCTAATTCAGCCAGGAAACAGAATCTCTTCATTTGTACACTTCACACGTATAGCAGTTTTGCAAAAAAATCTGTACGAGTAAAATTAAATACTTTACGATCTTGTCAACTTGCAAACAGAATACTGTAGTTCATATTTAATTTTCAGAGAGCGGAACTGAGAATAAAGCGTTGTATGTTTTTAATCAGTTGCAGAGGCGGTGAATTGAGTTTAAATATTCATTAGCCTGGCGTGAAGCAAGACTCCCTTATTTACTCATCCATTCTTCAGCTCATCATGCAATGTTGTGCAATGAAATACATTGCAGTGATTAGCACATAATTATTTAGCTTGGTTAATCTTGCATAATTACGTACACTTCTAGTCGCTTCATAGTAAGTGAATGCGAGTTTTTCTTTCAGTCTTCCTGAACAATTGAACAGGGCGTTTTAGAGAAATGAAAGATGTTGTAGTAATTTTACCATAGTATTTCCTTTCTTAGAGTTTTATTTATATCGTTAATCATATGTATTTATCGTTAATATATTTATTTTTACAAAACAGAGTTGTATGTACAGGGTGAATTTTAAATGCCCCCACTTTAACTTTTGAAAAAGGAAAGGTTTGGGGAAAGTTTTTATAGGATTCTGAAGTTTTATTTGGCGTAATTTTCGCCATCCACCCCCACCTGAAACCCGCTGCAGAGGACCCCCAACATTTTTAAATACAAACCGCCTTTTGTGGCACCTCAAAAGAAAGGGAATTTTAATACAAATTCAAGAATACAAAGAACAATTCTTGACTCGTTTTTTGTAATACTAATTTAAAGTTTGCAAGTAATCAGCTTTAAACTGCCACATTTCACATACATTTTTGTATGACAATTCTTTCTTGAAAATCCTTTTAGGGAAACATTACAACCCTAAATCATAATCCCATAGAGTATTTTGAAGAAACATTCATTTATGGGTAACTGAATGTAAACCCCAGATTTAGTCGCATCGGTGATCTGTTTCCCAATAGTTTCCCAGCGTATGTAAACTCTGCACAGCTGATAACAGTTCATAACAGATTGTCAATTTGTTTAATGGGTTATTGGGCACGGGAGTAAATAAGTAGTCTGACATCAGCATGGAAACAACTTTCGTGTGAAGCGATGCTTTGCTTTTGTTTCTGTACAATAATTATATTTAACACATCATTTATTATTTACTTTTCGGTATCAGAAAGGATATGCGTACCCTCATCTTAATGCTTTTCATATATGTAAATAAATACACTGTTTTGACATAACATGAAGGTTTTATCCCTCTGCCCAACCTTGAGTGCATACAACCAAGTGCTAGTTATACAGCCCAGATACATTACAATGAAAACCCATAACTTTTATCGGGCACCAAAGAGCAAAAGGTTTTTTTGAAGACGCCTTTTTAAAACCTGTATCGAAAATGACTGATCAGATGTTAGTTTCAGCAAGTAAAAAAGGGAAAACTAAGGATGTTTCCTTTTTTGGGGGGGGGCATCATGTGGTTTCTTTGGGTGGATCATTTTTTAAATTATACGATGATACCTGTAACAATAAATCTTAGCAACTATTTAAGGACCAAGCGTTTAAAACAAATAATATTTCAAAAATAACATTAGTCACTTTAACCACATGTCCTAACGAACGTTTCAAAACAACATTTCGTCTTTTAACAGTTTGGCGGCGCTTACCTTTAGACACACGATTAAATACATAAAAGTATCCACATTCCACAATTTTGGGAGGTAACCCACAGTGTAAAAGTATAGAAAAGATAAGTTTGCTAGATGGAAGCACTTGAGTAGGGTGGAAATGTAGCAAACTTGATGTAAGACAGTGTTGCGCCAGTAAACAGTGAATGTTATGACTAAGGACTGTCAGACATACCTTGTCGTAAACACGATCCATTTGTTACAAGCCATCTATAATGTTTCCGACTTGTTCTTCTGTTCTTCGGGACTTCCTCTTTGCATTATTACATACAAGTTCACAAATTGTACTAACAATATTATATTTTCCACTCACATATTAAAAAACGTGTTTTCCAAATTGTATTTTGTGAATTGGTTTAACTATCAATTAAAATATTACATGTTTTGCAGTTTTAAGTTTGTTCAACTTTGGAATTAGCAATTTATAACGTACTTCAATGAAATATTTTCAACAACAATTGATTTATGCATCTGTAAAACTTAAATCGTTTTCTTCCTTTCGAGGTCTGAGTTAACCAATACGTAGTGTAGTAAACATCACGTACAAAAAATGTCATGCATAATTTAAGTATTTGAAAATCAATATACATTTTTCATAGCCTACATAATAATGTAATTTTGGCCCAACACCCCTTTCATGTAGATTATCCATATACTCAGTATCTATCAATTTCTGCATTATGGTGTTGTTGAGCTTCGAAGATGAACTTACCAAACTTCTTCTACATATTTTTGTTTGTTGTCTATTGCCGTTTGATATTTTGTCACTCAAGTATACATATCGACAATAAAGATGTAATTATAAGTATTATGATATAGTGAGCGGAAGAACAGTTTAAAGTTGCCTAAGCTCGTGAACAGTAGGTTAGCCAAGGGGCAATATCTCACAGCAAGTACATTGTTAAAGCAGACTCGGGTCATCTGTTAGGGTCGTAACCTCGTGTTTAGAATCTTTACTGGCGCGACAATAGCTTGCATTAATTGTTCACCACTTCAACCTTATTGTACAATCTCTTTTGTATGATTACAAAAAAATCTCAAAAGTACTTTCTTAAAACCTGTCTATTTTTCTTTCAATTATTTAATTTAAATAAGGTTAGTTTACTTGCATAAAAGTAAAGAGAATCAAGAGGTGGCCGTATAGCGTTCAAAAGAAGTTTTGGTGGAATGAGGATCTTAAATTTTCACATTGGGGGAAAGTTTGCTCACATTGTTTTAGGTGAGTCGTTGGATTTAAATGTGGAAAACATTTCTATGAAAGCATTTATGATGCAGAATATGCAAAATAGAAATCTATGGTTATATTCCAAAATAAAATGTTCATTTTGTAATTTCAAGTTCTTTGTTTTAAATTTTTTAATAACACGTTTTTATGCTGCAAAATACAATTTTTAGTGTTTTTATGCAGTATCCTAAATAGCTCTGTACAACCAAAGAAAGATTTTTCACTTTCACGTTCACTGGCTAACCTAATAGCGTGTGTTTTTTTACTATAAATGTTACAAGCGATAGGTACCGCTTAAATAACCAATTAACGTTGTGTTAATTGTGTTAATTATGTTCCAGGTAAAGTGATACTAGACTGATTAATGACTCTCCTTGAGTAAGTAACTAAATAATGTTCACTTGAATGGTACATCCAGTTTATTTGGCGAGCATGTTGAATTGTAAAAACTAAGTACGAAAACAAATATCCTTTTAAAAAAAGGAAGAGCATATTATATCGTACAGACCGATAGTAAATACTGAAAGTTACGGCTTACATTTCTGGTTGTCGTAAATGTGATCTTTATTTTCCGGAAACTTGTGCCCATTGATGTCCGTTTATGTTCAGAACTAATATCATCTTCTAGTACTTCTTGCATATGGTAATCGATTCTATATGCTACCTTATGGTTTAAATATACAGGGTGTTTTTTTTAAACGCAACCCAACTTTCAAACTTAAGTAAGTCATTTTATACGAACGCTATAAAGTCGTAAATTGTACCATTGGTTTTTTCACTTCAATATCTATCAGATGGTATGTATTTTTTGCAGTAATATAGTGGTTTTGATTTGCTAATTTGACGTTATTGTAAAATAAACGCAATCACGGTTTTTAGCAAAGATCAAACAGTGCTTATTGTTGAAGAACTCTTAAGAAGAAGATAATTTTTTTGTCAAGAGGAATTTGGGGTCAAGTTTACAGGTGTGAATATTCCAAACAAATCTAAAATTCACATATTTGTAAAAAAGGTTTAACAAAATAGGTTATGTAGGGAACGGAAAACATAACAGAGAGCGGACTGTACTGAATGAAGAGATGGCGGACAATATTAGGGTTGGATTAGAAAATTCCACTAAAAACTCTTTCAAAATTTTGAAACAACAAAAGCAGACAGCCCACTAACACCTGGATACTTGATTTTAAACGCATCTTGACATAAAATATTATCTTTCTCTTAAGTGTTCTTCAACAATAAGCACTCTTTGATCTTTGCTAAAAACCATGATTGCGTTTATTTTACAATAACATAAAATTAGCAAATCAAAACTTCTATATTACTGCAACTATACATACCATCTGATAGATATTGAAGTGAACAAACCAATGATACAAATTACGACCTTATAGCGCTCGTTAAGAATGACTTACTAAAGTTTGAAAGTTGGGTTGCGTTTTAAAAAAACACCCTGTATAATCCCAAATAGGGGTTTATCGTCATTTATAGTTATTTAAACTATACCTGTTTTATAAAGAAAATGGTCAAATTAGCTGAAAAACACGGGTTGCTCAATCAATTTCAGACCAGGGTAATCTTTTCAATAGTTTACAATTTAAAATTCTCGAATACATTTACTATTTATTCATAAGGCACCGGAATGCTATTCATTGATGTTTGGCTATCACTTGATGCTACAAGTGCTGAGTTTTAAATATCCCACCCCACCATCTTAACTTTTGAAAAAGGAAATATGTTTAAAACCCTTTAGTTGATAATAATATTATTCTAAAGTTTGATTTACGTACTTTGCCTCACCTACTTAACATCTTTCTCGGCTCTTTTTTGTAATACCTATTTAAAGATTACCATAAAAAGAAAATCATGTTCAAAATGCCACATTTCATATAACAATTTTTGATGACACGTTTTTCTTCATAGGATTATGTTAGAGGGTTGTAATGTTTTCCTCAAAGGATTTTCAAAAAAGAATTGTCATTAAAAAATTTATGTGAAATGTGGCATTTTAAACTTGATTTCTTGTAATATTTAAACAGGTATAACAAAAAAGGTTGAGATACACATTTTCTTTGCGTCCTTGAATTTGTATTTATATTGAGGTGCCACAAGGGGGTTGTATTTCAAAAGTTAGGGAGGGCCCTCCCTCCTGTTTCTTGGACGAGGCTGGGTGACGTAAAGTATCTCGTCACAAACAAACTTCAGAATCCAATAAATTTATTCCACGAAGGGTTTTAAAAAATGTTTCCTTTTTCAAAATTCAAAGTGAGGTGGGGGCATTTAAAACTTATTCTGTATATCTTACAGTCAATTTTACAGATATCAAAAAATACTGCATGTTTAAATTTTTTGAAGTTATAATAAAAACGATTAAGAACATTTGCTTTCAACCGTCTGTACAGAGTTTTTTGACTGTGCAGCCTTGAGGTATGTGTTTATCATTCACGAAAGCTATTTCGTTGAGCTTTAAGCAGTCACCTAACATGTGATGGTAGACAGAAGATCCACTTCTGTACGCGGAGTTAGAGCATTACCACGTAACTGGGGTAGTCTGTTTACATTAGTATTAAAGCATAATCCAGGCTTACAAGCACTTAGTGATAATATCATTACTTAACCTCTACTTTGCCGGAGTTGCTTTCACAATAGGGCTGAAATCTGTATTCTAGTGTGCTTGAAAATGTGTATCCGCAACCAACAGGTTCGAAATAACTATTGGAAAATTATGTATAGTGTAAAAAATAAATACTATACCAAAAATAAGGTTTTAACTCGTATTTACTCGAAGATTACCCACTTTTTAATTAAATAATGTGGTGTCGTTTTTCTCTAAAACCACTTTTTACGATCAACTCATTAAAACTGAAACTATTCAATTTAAAACAATAGTTAAACTTGATTCTTTTCTAATAAATTTAAGTTGTATCAGAACTGGTACAACTCTGACTTAACTCCATCACACCAGATAACGTTCGTCCCTCTTCCCAAAAGTACCTTTTAATCCTTGCGTCCAAGGCGCAGAGCTGTAACTATAGCTGATATCACAAAACTTTAATTTAGGACCTAGTTATAAAATAATTATATCATTAAATTTTTCCATTGAAAGCAAGATTTAAAATTTATCTTTAATGTAACAATTTGTGTTAATATTCACATAAACACTAATTTTTTAGTACCGATGCAACCTAAAAATGTTTTTGGGAACGAAATCTCAAGCAGTGATTAAAGAGGTAACAGTACATTACTCTGTGGTCATGGTGAAAAGTTGTATATTTATTTACATAGCCACTTGTTGATCGTATATCATACGTGCATGTCTAATGCTTGGGTGAAAGTATAGTCACGTTAATATAAAAATGCAGTGGTTTGAAATGTACACTTAATACTGTTTAGCACCATGTCTAGGAGTGAATTACTTGACACAAGTTATTACGTCACAACGCAGATTGTATGAAGATAAATTGATTCAGGGAGCACAAAACAGTGTTGACAGTAGTTAATGATCTTTTCACTTAATTTATGTTTGTCAGATAACCCATCAACTTGTATTACTTTCAAGATTTTTTCTTACAGCATATGCTAAGTATCAGTTATTATGCAATGGACTGAATTGACTGCATAGCAAAGGCTAATATGAGCAACACATTTACTGTAACAAAATTTAAATAAGAAGCTTGTTTAGAATCAAATTAGGATTTTAGTTAGAGTTCTTAAACCCATTATACAGACTTAAAATGTAGAAAATACTAAGCTAATTAGTAGCTAATTAATAAGATAATCAATAATAGATGATTTCCATGTATTTTACATACAGTATTTATTTATTAATGATATGACACAAAACAATTGAACTTCAGTGCTTTCAAATTTAAGGAATATGTCAAAAGAAAAACAATTTTACTAGTTTCTTCGTTCTTGTAGCAGGTGTTTCCCAAGCATTTAAATATAAACGTAACTTTGTATCAAATACAAACATATTTGTCTGTAGTTTTGCAAAATATGTGTGTTATCTACTTTTGCTAGCTAACATTTTCCACGTACAATTATAATTCGTCCAATAATTCGTAAAAAACCAATGGTCGATTATTTGGAGAAATACTTATTTAGTTTAAACTTTTTAGGTTGTTATTATGCACAGTATTTCAAGCTTTATTCGCTCTATGTAGAAAGCATACATAACGAAATAAAAATGTTGAATAATTGGCACCATTGCAAAGTATTAAAAACCCCAAATATTGAAATCTTCACTACCTTCCTTTGGTGTATTATAATCAAACCTATGATTGGTGTATAGATGTGTTGAACACATGATTATAGCACAAACACTCTTATGTAAAACACATAAGCCTGGAGCTGTCCCGTATCACCTGGAGTACTTGTACAGTCATTTCCCCTGACAACTAGACCCAGTTGTCAATCCACCTATCACTATCATGTCCTCCGCCAAGAGACTGTTTCAAATGCATTGGCACATACATTTTTTAGTATATCAGTTTGAGTTTCCATTTATGTAAACATAAAATACTTTGAAATAAATATACGAGTAATATGATTCAATAACAGCGTGTATGTCAAAATCTTTTACTTGTGATTCCGTTATTATAAATAATGCAAGCATTTTTTTGTAATAAGTTCAGGTCCAATCTGAATTGAAAAAAGAATATACTATAAAATTTTTACCCAAATTAGACTCCGAATTACGTCGTCAAATAAGAGATACACTAGTCAAATTCGCTACATTACATTAAGTAAAACTGGTAGATATTTTTGCAGAAGAAAGGCTGCTTTGTGTCTGCTACCGAACCTCGTGTTATATATACTTATTTAATCGGTAGTTCATGTATATGAATGAATTGTTCACACGATCTCAGGAGACGTAGACTTTATACTTTCAATTTTCACTTTTGTATAGTTAAACTAGAAATGTATTGTAAATTTAAGTCATCTGAAGTGTTTGATTATCATTTAATAGTACCGATCATTCCTTAATCGTAGGTTAAGTAGCTTAAGTTATTCACAATTCGATCTAACAGCACGTTTGAAAGTCGTTAGTGTGTTGAAATTTCAAATATGTATAGCTATTTCGTGTTGTGTATTAACATTATATTCTTGCAAAGGTAGTTCGGTTTGAACGTCACTTCCATCTACAGAGGAGATGTTTATTCATCCAAAGCACTCAGGTTTGAAGTCAGTCTGCTGGCTGTTCAGTATGCGTTCTGACAACCGACATGATCACGGGAAAACACCAACTCTGGTGAACAGATTCTACTGTTGCCAATGAATCCGTGTGATTAAAATGTTTAATTTTATATTATTTTGTTTTGGATTACATTGGGAAGAGATTATGGACTTAACAGCCCCCAGATGCTAACACAATTTCTAGTATTAGGGTTACGCACCAGGGGCGGAAAAAGTGCTCGCTAGTGCTAGGGTTCCAGTTCAAAATAGGCCGTTGTTTTAACACATCTTGTTGTGGGTTAAAACTATTTTTCAGAACGGATTAAAGGACGTTTTTAACATGTATGCCTACTTTTGGATAAGTTTACTTTAAATCACATGGAAGTACAGTAGGAAGAAATAAAAGAAGAAAAACGTGTTTTATTTACATCAGTAAGTAAACGTATTACATTTGTTGCTGTTGCTATTTGACGAAACACGCTTTTGACAACAAAAACTAAACTGTGCAATGAAGACAAAACCCAGAAAAATACTGTTAAAAACTCATACAGCATAATTAAGGGCCGTCAGCCGGGGAGGAAATAATACACTAAATAAATGAGTAGCCTTGACACCAGTTTTTCAATTATTAGTTAGTACTTAGTACTTGCCTAAAAGTACTAGAAATATTGCACTAAAAATATTGACATCTACAGGCAAGTACTAAGTACTAACTAATAATTCTACTTTACAAAACTGTAAAATTAAAAAAAAACAACTAAGCCACTAAAAACAACAAAAACCCTGTTCGTCTAAATGATTCAATAGAAAGAATATATAACAAAGGCATAAGTTTTCTCGTACAACTGTTAACAATTTAAAAGTTTGAAAAGAATGTAAACCACATTGTTAACAAACTCTACATGTATGTTGGGAATGTAATATTAAATAATTGTCTATAAACCGTCCTACATAATTTCTTTTGCTATCAGGTAAAATTATGAAAAAATGTACGTAAAAATTACGTACTAAAGGTCGTTACGTGAGAGCAGAATTGTGTTGTTTGCAACCTTTGTAAAGCTCCTAAAAATCGTTAAACAAAGTTGACCCGAGGTGCCGCTCAAAAATATTTAAATTACCTGTGGATTACAGTCAACGGTTAGAGTTAGACTATAAATCGTCATTTTTGACGCTCTTTGCTGCCTACCCATAGAGGTTCCCAGCTGAAAATTAACCTCGTGGCCTCTTGTAATCGGTGTCTGTGACCACTTATCAAAACGCACTTTGGAATGGAAACGGTTCAAAAATAACTTGTTCTTCGAATTCAATCAAATTAAATTTTCCACGGAAAAGGTGGCTATTATGCATAATTAAAGCACAATCATGCGAGATTGAAAAGAGCAATCTAGTCGGTTCAACTAGAGAGACTCGGTTGTCTGTCAGTGTGGACAGCTGTTGTGTCAGTTCCGGTTGTTTATCACATTAGACACAGAGAACATTGTGAAGACTGTAAGACTCTTGTCACTCAAACAGACCACCTCACAGCTGTCAGTGCCGTGGCAGTGATTTACAGAATTATTGTCCAACATACTTATCGTTAAAATTTAAAGAGTTTTTGTTTCAGAACGACAAAAGTATGTTACTTTTGTTTTTGTTCTTAGCCAGAGGTGAAGCCATTTAAGTATTTGTAAAAGACACACAAAAAGGTATTTATAGGCATTCAGTAATTTTAGCCTTTTGCAGATCCAGAATAGAGCTTTACCACGATATATAACCTCTGTTCGCATCTGCAGCTCACTGACGTGTTTATGTAGCTTAGCCTTGGTGGCTGTAGGTATGCCACTTGTTTTAACAACTGAGTATTTAAATTTTACATTATAGCTACCTAATATTCAGAACTATCTGGGTATAATACTGACAGAGTGCAGGCGAAACTCAGCGAACAAGATTCCTATTCACCTTCTATAACGCATATATTCAATGCTACAATATAGGTATAGTGGACAACTTTTGAGATTTCTAAGTCAACCTGTAAAGTTAGTATACTATGTATCTGGTGTCGGGTAAAGTACTTGGATGCATCATCTACATATGTTTCAAATTAACAGCACTGAACATTTTATACACGGAACCTCTTGCAAGCGCTGTTAATAATTACGACCAAGCGAGTTTAGTGACAAGTTGTTACGAGCACATGATCATATATACCAACTGTCGACTAGGCACCCTTGGCTCTAAGATCAAGGTCTGGCAATTTGTTAAGTTACTCACGTCGAGGCTAACACACGTGGATAGTGGGGTGCTGGCAGGTCTGGACCTCGTCCATTAGTTGATTGTTATTTGTCCTATATTAAACAATCGTTACCTTCAATAACAGCTGACATAAACCTCGCGCCGTTAACCGCAGCTGAGTTCATAAAGCGGTAGAGAACACTTCCCGAGCAGCTCTGGCAGCTCTCTTGATTGTGTTTCGCCAATTGTAGACCCTATTTAATTACTTTCAGTTGGACAGATTTTCCACGGTAAAAATAATTGTTCTGTCATAAAATTCTTTAAAATGAAATACTTATTTTTTAGGACTAACAAACACTTGGCAGCAATAGGTAATCATCTTGTTAAACAAGGTGATTAAGGACTTAAATGCCTTTCCCACCTCGACTTTTATTTATTATTACTACAGAGTGTTGAGGCCCGTAGTCACGCGTGGTACAACCCACCGCGAGTTTACTCAAGATATACAACTATTTATCGTTCTTCACTACCTAAAACCAACATTTCTATTGTCATTGTTTCTATTGAATTGTAACGAGATTGGCTCCAAATTTATTGTTATTTAATACTAATTGAAACGATTAAATTATGAGAAACTAGTGTCTTATTTGCACGTACGCTACACAGTGCGTTGAGAGTCAGCTGGAGGTACAATGGGGATATCTTTTAGTAGCAGGATCAACAACTAAAAAGAATAAAGGCATATTTAAATTTAATTTACAAATACGATGTTTCGTTTTTTGTGCGGACTAGTAATGCAATTAAAGCCCTTATCTGAGTACTGGTTCAGGGCTCACTCATTAGCCACTTAAATAACATTACTAACAGCTATTGTACCAAAATAGAGTTATCGCCGTATATAGCGTATAATGCGTAAAATGTACTTAAACTGGTTTTTAAATAGTGCTTTGTATTATTTTGCTAAAAATGTGTCGTTTTCTCTAGTCTCGTGTTCACTAAATTACGGAGTTTAATGCAAACACACCTGATGTGATAACACATTTAACAAAGCAGAAAACATTTGAACCCAACCTATTGTGAAATTGATTCCATCAAAACTTAGTGGTTCTTGTCAAGTTTCCGACTGTGGTGACAAAGTAGTGGTGCACTTAGAATAGTTTGAACTGGAACTTGCAAGAGCTTATCTTTGGCGGTGACAGTCAAAGAGCTTTGTTCTCTGAGTCTCAAACCCAAACGCCAAGAGCACAAAGGAATTGTCCGGCTACTTTGATATCTGATATTATGATGCACTTTGCCCTGCACTTTCCTCCACTGCTCACACAAGTGTTTTGTTATACCAACCAAAAGTACTTTCGTATAAAGTGCTCTCGTCTTCTCAAATTAAATATCTAATGTTGTTACATTTTGCATTCCTTAAAACAACCTCAAAAAGTCCCTTATAAAAACTTCCAGCTTATAAATTTGATGGTTACGATGAAACACCGTTGTTTACGTTTCCGTAAATTAGTTTTCTTAGGAATATAAAATAATAATTTATAAAACCACAGGTGTTTACCAAATTATACCTCTTAAACACAAATTCATTTTACGGTTGAAGTTGATCCCGTTTTAAATTTGATTTGAAAAGTATAACACTGTACTAAACTGTCGGGGTTACCAGCTACTCTTTCTATTATTTCAGTGTTTATAATATTGCCAGGGTCTAAGAAATGTCTCTCTAAATGAAAGAAGTGTAAGCAACAGTTAATGAAGTCAGCACATGGATTTTATAGCTTGTTGACACTGCACAAGATTTTGTATATGTAAAAAAGCTAGAAGTTCTACCACGAATCCTGACGGTTTTACGTTTTGTTCTAGATAACAAAAAACGAACAGCTCTTTTTCACATGGAAATTCGCTAATAATGTAGTTCTTTATTTCATTATTACCGTAACCAGTTTTATTGAGAGAAACTAAACAAAATAGTTCGAAACTTATCAAGGCTCACGTTTGATTGATTATGAACCAGTCAAAAATAACTGTGGATAAAATATTAATAGTTCTTGATAGATTAGCTATCGTAAGTAATTTATTTCTAAACAGTAACCAAGCTTGACGTTCATTCCATCATGATGAATTGTTTGACTAAGCACTAACACGGCTTGACAGTTGTTAATGATCCTTTCACTGAGTCAAGTTTGTCAGAACCAACGTAATAACACGCATCGCAAGTCTTTAATATACGTAACACAGTATACGCGTATTTATCACTTAAGTAATTCAAATCTGAACTATTTAATACTTTAATAAGTTTGATAACTTTTATAATTTAATAATTTTTATAAAAACAAAGAGTTTGATTTTAAAAAAGAAGCTTTTCATACTTTCAGTGATACAGCCCGATGTGGGCCTTGGCTTCCCTCGCGACTTTTCTCCATTCATTTCTGTTGTTGGCCACTTGTCTCCAGTTCCTAATACCCATAATTCTCAAATATTCTTAAACATCTTGTGGACATCTTTTTAATGCCTCCCTTATTTTCTCTTTTCAAAAAAACTATTTCGGACAAACCCCCACTAAATATTAACTAGGCAACCCTCTTCTGTTAGTAAAAGTTTACAACCAAGACATGAGCAAAATGAAACGTGTTCAGTCTACATATGTGACACTTTGCGATGGTTGATAAACCGTACAAAAAATAACAAAACAAACACAACTTTAAATACGATATTATGTTTTCCCCATGTGAAGCCCGAATCGGAATTGGTCAGCCGATTCTAGAAGTACCGATTTCTAGAAATTATTCTAGAAATACATATAGGCCGATTATCTAGCCACAATGGAGTTTGTAAACGTTAATGATTCCAAGTTTGAACCTTTTCCTTTTTTGTGGACTTTGTATGTTGAGCTAAATACTTTGAACAATGCATATACCTTTCATAATATTTAGGATAATGTTCAACTATTTGGTGTTGTTTCAGACGTGTGTTTAAAAAATACCAAAGCTAATTTTGAGGTTAGTAGGTTGTGCATAGGTGCCACATTGTTGAGCCAGCACACCATCATAGTGCGGCAGCCCAAGCACTTATAGCGCTGCGAGGGAATTTTAAAACTCGAGCATGTAAATGAAACCGAAGTGGGAGAAAGATGGCGAAAGACGCGACAGCGCTATCTATGCTTGGACTGTCGAACTATCTAGATTTTGCTGCTTCAACCATGAGACATCAATGCGAAATCTACTTACTGTAACATTACCTTTGATAATACTTTGTGTTTGGCCAATGCAAATAAAATGACGTAGAAGGTTCACAAGACTGTAAATGTTGACTGTGGTGTATTCAAGCGCCACATCATTCAGTATGTATCAGGGCATAAAGGCTCGATCCTTAACGTTACTTGCGAGCTTCTATCAACAGTGACCTACATATACAGTACACAGTCTCTACCTGTTGGAGTTGAGACGAAACCTAGAAGAATACAATGAATGTCGTCACTTTCTAGAAATGTAGTTCTCCTAAACAAACAAAACAAATTGCTATACACCGTTGTTGTATACTAGTGGCCTGACGTACTATAAACTCACGAAGACTATTATTTTAAAAAGTCAAAACGACAACTAACATGAGTTCAATAATAGGCCTACATTTCACAGAGGTCACAATTTCTTTAAGAACCCGGTGTCAGTTAACAATTACTCACAAATTGACATTAGTTATACTTTGAGTTTATTTGTTTTTAATGAAATCAATCAATTTCCAACCTACCACCGGTAAATTAAGATTAAATGAACATTAATTAGTCGTGTGTTGCTTTTTGTTCAAGTATAAAGTTGATAGACATAATTGTATTTGGGAAAACATTATGGAAAACCTAATTGAATAGAAATTAGCCATACACATTTGAAATCTACAGTGATATTGTATAAATTAAAAAATCTAGTAAATATTCTCCGTTCATACAGAATTGCCAACAATCTAATACACTTAAGTAAACTTTAGGAGTACTGCAGAATTCAAAGAGTCTAATTGAGTTAGCAGGGAGAATGATGTCATGTCTGAGTCAACTTGTCTATTTCAATGTCAGCTGTCCGCCTGAGTTAGTGTCCTGAGCAGTGTCTTGGATAACTCATGATGTCTCTTGTAACTCTGTAACTCAATGACAGTTACTTAAACTACTTTCATTGGGAAATCTTTGCAATTTAAATTTATACAGACAGCTAAATCACATAAAGACCTGGCGGGAATCAGGTATTTGTACTGGCTTTTGTGGTTCACCTTTTTTGTTGGTGTATAAAACTTATAAAAATATCCGCTCACTTCTGTGAGTTCTTGTAGTTTTTAAGTAGACATCGAGCCTTTTTAGACAATCGTACACACATCATGGTGTTATCAAAAAGAACCTCTCTGAAAGTTATTGATTAGCAGAACGGTTCATTTTATCGGACGTGTTTGTTATCACTAGAGTACCTTCAAAATTAAAAGTAAATAGCTATAACAGTCGGTATACGAATAGGTCGGTACCTATGTTTAGGTCTTTTATACCAACAGAGTGCCTTAATTTCTAGTTAAAGGAAAAATGTAATCAGATCATTTTTAAGTTAACCAAACATAGCAGGCGGTGTAGCGTTGCGGTGTATCTTAGCGAATTACCAAAAAAAAACCAAAGCAGTTTTCACTGTGTTCAACCCAAAAGTTATATTTTTATCTATATATTAAAAGAATTGATGACAATCTAATGGCAGTCAGTACGACCGTTCTATCAGGCTGATTTTTGCTTTTTGAAACAATATACATTAAAACAATCAACAAAATCTTGTCAACAACGAACCCGGAATTTTCATAACTCTCCACTTTTATACATACAATAACTAGTCATTTTATTTTTTATTTTTATATTATTTTAATTTTAAATTTCTGCCACATGTGTTTATTTTGTTCAGATAATATTGTTATGTAAATTTAACCTTCAGTTGTTGTGGTCTGTAGATGAAACATTGTTCTCGAAGGCCTCACCAGCTAAAAGTTTTATTTTATTGGATCATTTGTATTTATTTCAAGTTTAAAATTAAAATCAATAAGGAGGTCTTCTAGATGTATATGGGCAAAGTATTAAAAATGCCGAGCTGCTGTGAATGTAAACATCAACAAATAATAACAATAACAGTGTATAAGTTTCAACTCTCAAGTAAATACCCTAACTGAAAAAAGTATAGTCGTTAGCGAAGTGAATCCCCAAACCGAGAGCCCGAAGTAGAACCGTGAGCGAAGCGAACGGAACTGAAGCCGTAGGCCGAAGTGGGGGTTTGGGGGCGTAGCCCCAGCTGGCCGAAGGCTAGTTAATTATTAAAAAAACACATAATATTAAAATAAAAAATATTTTCATTTATCATTTTAAAATTGACAAAACTGTTTTATAAATTTTGAGTATTTGTTTTTAATATATTTTTCAAGATTTGCCTTACTTGTGGTTTGACTTGAATTGAAATCCATTTATTTTGTAATGCATATTGAACAAATAACAGTTGTATTTGTTTTGAAATAAGAAAGTTGTTTACTTTCTGCATTATAGGAAACAAAGATAAGTAAATTATAGTGATAATAAGGAGATTTTAAAGAATGTTGATGGTTGATAGTCACTATGCACGTTTTAGTGGGACAAGACATTAGCCGTCTCATAACACGATAAGCGGAAAGAACGTCTTTCAAGAAGTCAAGAATGAAGTCATTGAAACTCATTATAATTTTAACCTACTTTCACCATTTGCATTATGTGTTCTATTGAATTGCGTTGCTTTTCTTCGAACTAAAGTTTGAACATGCTTTCACATTAGGTAACAGAAACACATCTTAAATAGTTTGTATAAAACTAAACTTCTTTGTTTAATTCCACAGTGTATATTCATGAGTTATTTGCTAAAACGTCAGAAAGTAATTATTTCAATGTTTTCGTTTAGATAAGGAGGTTTCCGTGTATTAAAGCTTTAAGATAGTAGGGTTTAAAAGTAACTAAGCAAACAAATGTACGCAAATGAATATGTAGAAACGTGCAATGCAAAAGGAAAGCACCGCCGTTATAGGTTACTATGCAATGTTCCACAACGGAAAGATGTTAATATAACGTCCATGGAACGTTTCAGCACAGTGGATAGATTAAGGGCGGTAAAAGTGGTAAACGATGTTATAAAATTAATGCAAGCCATAACCCACTGTCGCAGCCCTAACGACGTCAACCTTGAGGCCACGATGTGAACAGATGACTTTCACAGACGCCATGTTCTATAACGCGTAGATTTAATATAACTGAGGTTTTACAATGTATTACTAAATAAATTTGAAGCGTTTATACAATTAAGATCTATAATGAGGTTTTACAATGTTTATACAGTTTTTATAAATTACCTATTTCGGTTAATGTTTCGTAAGTCACGCAAAAGACACACATTTTACTATGAGTAGTTTATTCCATTGAATAATCTGCAAATCAACGTTAAAATACATTGAGATTGTCCAAGTTTTCAAGAAAGTATGACAGATTAACATCAGTCAAAGAAGTGAAGTTTCAATGACTTCTGGTGCTTAGTAGAAGGACGTTGTGTTCAGAAACACACTTTGTAAAACTTCTCCGTCAACTTCTCTTGGGGAATGCACACTCGAGTTGAAACTCTGTCATGTGAAGTTACTTGATATTTCCGAAGTAACTTAAAGTGAAACGTGATTCACCTTCCTTTCAAACACACCTGGGAATACTTTTGTTTTGTTTCAGACTTAAGCCTTTTCGGTTGTTAAAAACTTTTACTATTATATGTTTATACCAATCCGAGTTAGCGAATTTTATTTTAAAATATAGCTATTCATTTCCATCACCAAATAGAACGAAATGTCGTAGAAAAAACTGTTTACAGTTTGAGCTTCCTTCCCCTTGACACCCCTTGAGTCACCTCATATTACATATATATTACACATAAAAAAAGAAAAGAGCAAGTCTACTAACTGGCTTATATTTCGTTATTCTCATAACATAATCATAGCAAAAAAACACACACAAAAACAAAATATTTAGTCTATATATGCATTTCTAAATTTTAGTTATATTTTTATTGCATTCATAGAAAATAAAATCAAGAAAACATTCAAAATTCTACTAAATCTTCGATTAAAATATGTTGTAATCACTATAGCATTTAATGTTTTATTTAACTATAAAATAAACAAATGCTTGGTATATTGAGCCTCCCTGTACTTTACTTCCAAATATTATTATTCGTGAAATAAGTAACTAACATTCTAACAACCTAAGAACTGTGAAAGGTTAACTCTATAAGCTTGTAAGACGAAAGTTACCAGAAAAAGATATAACAAAGACAAATGGTTCGCCTCAGGGTGTCGGTTCCTTTGTTTTCTTGGTGTCTTCGCAAAGCTCATTTTCCAACCAGCTTTCTACTCGCAACCATTCTTCACTTCAACTCAGAATTAGCTTTTGAGACAAATAGCTGTCTGAACATGTCTAATAGAAACCTTTCTACGCACTATTGAAAAATATGATTATTCTTAATTCTAAGATAATTCTTAATTAATTCAATTATAATTATATCTTATTAATTAAGACTGTTTTCACATAAAGCAATGGGACCTAAGCAATATTCTTGCACGATCTCGTCTAATACCTTTTTGCAAAAAATTGATTGAATTTAATTAAATGCGTGGTTCTATTTTTTGTAATGTTTAATTTTAATACTAGCTTATTTGATGTATGTTTGTGCAAGATTTAAATGACCTTGTGAATGATGAACACATAGTAACATCCCCAGAGATACAGGGAGATTACGCCTAAATTACGAAGTGATATTAACTACTATTGACACAGCAGCTAATGGTTTTACACCATGTAAACATAGTCCATAATCCATTTACTATACTGTTCAACCATTCGATCAACCAATTTTAAATCCAATGACACTTACAGGTATTTAGACATTTTCGTTTTTGTTCGTTGGCTGACCAACTCGATTCTATCCATTTCTTAACGATTTATAATGATATTCAATAATAATAATAAATTTACTATAATAATAATCTACTCCCACTTGGCATATAAAACTACAATATGATGTCATGAATTATTTTTAGGCTAAAAAACATCAATGAGAATAGTTTTCGAATTGAGATTTAGATCTGTAGGACGAGCTCCTAAAAATGTACACATATCCCAGGAGCCACAACCTAGTGTGTATGTATAGGTGCTTTAAGTGAGCTGGTGTTTTCCCGTGATCATGTCGGTTGTCAGAACGCATACTGAACAGCCAGCAGACTGACTTCAAACCTGAGTGCTTTGGATGAATAAACATCTCCTCTGTAGATGGAAGTGACGTTCAGACCGAACCACCTTTGCAAGAAAATAACCACCCAACACATCGCCGAAAAGTTTCCTTAAAGACGTGTAAACACAAAATATACAGCATTTTGTAAATATAACGTTTATTTAGGCTATAGGTTCAGATATTTAGCTGGACCAGCTGATATGAGATGAAATTGGTCAAATTATAATTGGTGTGTTACAAGCATTAAATTTGGTTCATGTTTAATGAGATTTGGATGATGGTGCGTTTAAAGAGTATTATGGGAAATAATTTAATTTAATTATGCCTATTTTAGGAATATTTAGTATTCAAAATGGCGGCTGCTGAACGGTAGTGGCCAGAAATAAATGAACGTAGCTTAGATGCCTCATTACTTCTTAAGATGCTTTATTTCTGTGGGCTGCAAACTGTTCAGTTCGTGTGTGAAGCTTTAGGGGTGTCATATTTATTATATTATCTTAGACAGAGTGTTTTCGAAACAATTTTAGCTTTTTGGAGTTAAAAAAATCAAACTCTGTAACCCTTTTTACGTGTATATAATTTTCTGACAAAAATACCAGAATTTGGCGGTATCGTCACTGAGAATATCGCTGGCGGAATCGCTCAATATTAAATGTATTGAGTTTTAAATTTGCAATTTTAACAATAACAGACGTAGCCTAATAATTCCTACAAGTAATTAAGTAGACCTAACTCAAAATGTAATATACCAAAAGTACTAATGGCTACTTTTGGCGAACATTACAAATTAGTCAAAATTTTGAAAGTGGGGGTTACGGTACTCACTCTAGGGGTGGTAGTACAATCCCTCTTAACTTGTGAAAATGATCAAAAGTCCACATACAATTATTATTTCTTTTAACAACTCTCTGTCAGTTGACTATTTTTGGAGCTTACCTAATTAACGTGTTTCAAAGTTTTACGAGAAAATATACACTCTTCAAGATGGTTTAATCTATGTTATAACTATATATGGATGACATTAAGGCTTGAAACTATTTTAGAAATCTGTTAAAGCGTTAAAGGTACATGAAATCGAGAGCCAAAATTACATGTGTTATTTGTAAAATAGGAAGATATAAATATAACAACAGCTCAATTGAAAAACTCATAAAAAATGTATGTGCCAATGCATTTGAAACAGTCTCTTGGTGGAGGACATGATAGTGATAGGTGGATTGACAACTGGGTCTAGTTGTCAAGGGAAATGACTGTACAAGTACTCCAGGTGATACGGGACAGCTCCAGGCTTATGTGTTTTACATAAGAGTGTTTGTGCCATAATCATGTGTTGAATTCATAACTATGCCTAGTTCGTCAATTTCACACCATCTCAAAACATTATAATAATTGCTTTGAAATATTTCGGTCTCGCTATGGAGTACCATCTTTATTCGCTGATTAGCTGAAACTGCGCTACGTACTTGTTGTCTGCTATTCTATTGGTGACAGCTGCCAACCGTTCATTGGAGCAGGGATGCCAACATTGGCTGTGACACTATCGAAAATACTTCTTCAGGACTGGTTGCCAGCTTCTGAAAACTTTCATGATGTCTTCTTTGTTGAAGTTATTGTTATGTTTAATCATTTCAATAGTTTCTCGAGTGACTATCGGGTACTAATGGCTTTGTCAGGCTCTCACTGCGTGTTACGGAAAAATTAGACAGTGAAAACTAAACCAAACTATTATGATGTTTTGACGTGGTGTGGACCGGAAGAGCTAGATTATAGTTGTGACGCACCGGCCGCGAAAACCTAAGAGTTAGGTTTGTTGGATACATCCCTATACGCTCTATCTCATAGGAAAAGTAGCGAATACTGTTGTGTATGTTCAATATTGAATATATTGAAGTCTATGACGATGGGGGTTATTGTTTGTCATACAAGGCTACGAAAACTAAAATACTACAATTTTCAGACGAAGACTTAAGTGGTGAGACATTTATTCGAACAGTGTTATGGATGTACCACTATAAATGAAAACACGATGTTTCGAGACGTTTCGTCTGAACTATGTCAAACATTATCAGTTTAGTTTTAAAATTGTAGAATTGATAGAATAATTTTATAAAGTGGATAAAAGCATTTTTACCTTTATACTTTTCAGTAACCTTATACAATTATTTTATTATTTCTACAATTTTAGGCTGTGAGTGTAGCGAACAGCCTCGTAATACCCGTGATAATAAAGAAAGCAAAGCTGAGCCCGAAGGCCGGAGCAAGGCTGTGAGTGGAGCGAACAGCCTTGTAACCCCTATGGTAACAAGGAAATTCGCTTCACTCATGCCAGTGGCGCTTTAGCTGCGTTTCGGCCTGTTTTTGCATATCTTAAGTATAATATAAATATTTATCTATTGAAATCTAATACAAGAACATTAAAGAAATTAAATATTTAGAAGGTTTGTTTTATTTATTAGGTAAGTGTATTACTTCGTTCGTATTTTGTAATAAAAAGCCGATAAGAAAGTAAAGGACCATTTTCAAAGTATTTTCTATAAAAACCAATTCAGGTAAAACAAGAGGGTGCACGTGATTTTTTTCCAAAATTACTGCTTGAAATAGTTGCTAAAACTACGTCTTATTACTTTGGAAATAAACCAAAAGTTTTTATTTATTTGCAGTCGAAACATTGTAAGCCATTTGGAATACAAACTCACATTGAAACCCTGAAACTAATTGAATTCTGACAAATAATTATGTGGTTTAGTTTGATTACTAGTAGCATTATAAACCACTCTGTTGTTACGTTGGTCTTTGTGACATATTAAAACCAATCGTCCACAAATCATGAACAGTAATTGCTTTTCAACCACAGCTATGTAAAAACTCTCTTGACAGTATTGGGTTGAATACATTTTGACAGTAGTTTGATAGTATTGCCACGTGCAGTTTGTTAATGTGGTCAAATAGCCAACATTAAACCTTAATTTAAGCACATATTTATTTCTTGAATACTATTAATCTTCACTTAAAGATTGATTCTAGCTTTGTATTTTACTAAGCGTCAGGGCTGTATTATCACCGAGTTTTATTCCATAGTAAAATTTAAGACACGAAATGAATAGTGTTTTGCTCGTTTCCCAGCCTACCTTTGAGAGTAAATGTTGTGAAAGTAACGCACACCGAACTGTCGTACTCTGTATGATTCCACCGCGAGGTTTTGCACAGCTCATGGAATATGCATGAGTCATCCGGTTCAGGTATCTGACAGTTATATGCAAAACCGATTGCATGGATTCCGGCACAAACATATCGCTGGTGTGTAAAAAGAAACGATCGCGGATCACGGATACCTTGAACCCTATTTCCACAAATATTAAATATGAACAAACTCTGAAAACATTTTAAGAACCATCGTTCAAACTCATGACTACATGAACAAAAAACAAATATTGCTTTATATACTCGTACTCCTCAAATAGTGAAAACAGCCTGAGGGGAAGCAAAACTCTCATAAATGCGCTCAGTTGGCGTGTTTCTCCACTGGGAAATGCGGAGCTCGTAGCAGAAATGCTTATTTGTTTGTCGGATATCTTCATTCTATATGGTGTTCCAAAACTCTCACTTACAATAACCTTTAACAGCTAAAACTCTTGAATGCCATGAGAATGTAGTTAAAATATTTTTTGACATGATTGGGACTTTCCCCCCACCCTTCATTGGTGCTTAAAATTGGTCAGAGTTGTTTTATGTGAACTGCACCACGTGACCTCTTATTTAAAATACCATATTGATACCAACGTTGCCCTCAAAATCATTTGACCTTTTGTCATTGGGTTGTGGCTTAAACGTTGTACGGATTGTACCTGAGTTTATTGGATGCCAACGATTTAAGTTGCAGGTTATCAAAAAGTCAAACTGGTTAAGGTTTGAGCCGGTCAAGAACTGAACAAGTTGCTAATCGAGTTTTCATTTTAGAAATCTATTGATCAGCATCTTTTTGTAAAGCTCTAAGGTTCAAAAACCAAATAAACAATTTTCTTTTTTTTATATCATGCAAATCTAAGGCAGCCATTAATCTTAGCAAATGCACGTACATGGGTTTTCTCCCTGGGTTTAAATGGTCTTTTAACGCCATTTAAAGTTGGTTTCCACAATAGGAATTCTCACGAGAGGAATTGAATTCATAAAAAAAGCTAAACTTATGGGTGGCGAGCGAAATTCCCGATCGAAAATGTATTTCGGGGTGGTATCAACAAGGGCTAAAGGATTGTGTAATTTCAGTTTTCAATCTGTCAAGTATTCAGGCGTTAAAAAGATAAAAAGGAACCATGTATAAACAGGTCAATACAGTACACAATTTTCAAAACTTTGTGCTGTATTAACAAACAGTGTTTTGTTTCAGTATCCGATTTTTCCCAAGAGCTGTCGCATATGTATGAACAACACGCTGAAGAACTACAACTTCTCGTCGCCAACTACAGGAAGAAAAACGCTGAACTTAGGAAAGAAAGGTAAATTTCGTTACAAAAATAGATATTGAAATTCTTTTAAGTGAACCTATCATTTAAAGCGTGAACAGTAACACGAATAGCGTATTTATGGCTCTCGCACTACTGATTAACTCAATCTCCTCGTACCCTTAAGAGTTCAGCTTTTCAATTTAGATACTAGTATCGACACAACCGAAAGGATAAGTCAATAAACACACAAAATGTATTTTCGTGACCATCACTGCTTCTTCAATCGTATCAGACTGCGTCAATCGTCACTGCACTCGAGGAAACGTGTTTGGTTAATCGAGAGTTTTCGAAAACTTTGCTGTAGACCAACATAATTGAAATTGGACGGTAGTTTTGCGTTAAAGAGAGGTCACCTTCCAATTTTGGAGCGAACTAGGAAAAATTCCTCAGAGCTGGGAGGTATTGCTCAGATGTTCTAGTGGTCTGAATAAATATCCTTTGAACATTGCAACTTTCATTTTGTCACGCATGATTTGGCTGTGCCACAAAGAACACCCAAGCTTGAGTACCTATTATCGTTTACCCGAGAGTAATTTAAAGGCTTAGCCTAAAAATCGACGTTTCAAATGTTTGACTGTGTGTGCAGGCCTGCGTGTCCCAGCTCGCTGTTCCACACGTGGGAGACTCTGCTGCAGGAGGTAGAGATAGACTCGCAGGCTCACAGCGACATTGCCTCCGTGTTCGCTCGCCAAGTGTCTCGTCCTCTCCTCGAGCGCTCCTTCCACCGCAAGGTCCAAGCGAGGAAAGTGTTCGCTCACCGAGAGTCCTTTGAGCTCCTCATCAATAAGGCTGAAGAAAAGCTTTCCAAGGTAAGTGATTGTTATCTGATTGTACGAAATTTTACGTTTTGAATAGTTGTTCTGGCTTCTACGAATGTCTTGAAGCGAGTAGAAATGTTAGTTGCTCGCCGAGGAATTCATCCTACGCATAGGATCGAAAAGTTCAATGGTAATAGCTTAGCTCAGGATTGCTCCAAACCTGTTTAAATGCTGCTAGTCAAAACATGAATTCAGCATTAATACCGTGCCCGTAAGGGACTTTAAAAGTTCTGGGAAGTCTTTCATGGTTCTAACCTAGACTCATTTTTCTGGTTGATTTTACTGAACATTTTGTTTTAACTTGAATGCTCAACCTATCCATTTCCCCTGGACATAGCTTTTCTAAATCTACTTCATCGGAACATGTCATATTGATGCAATTTATTTATTATATAGTTTGTTTTCCTACACACAAATACATGTCTGAAACAAAGAGTTTGGATTCTGCTAGTTCAATAGTTCTGCTTAATATCTAAATAACCTGAAACGCTACAGTATTCATGTATTAAAGCGTGTATGAAATTAAGCTGCTACACTATTAATCGGCTATTAAAGATAATCTTCTTTACTTGCGTTAGCCTCTATTTATAACCAAAGTTTGGTTAAGTAGTTTACCTAACCACTGCCATGAGGATTTAATGTAAACCCTTATGTAAAATAACAAAACATAGCCTTTAGACCGTGTTGTAATCCGCTTATTGGGAAATTTACTAGGGTGGTTTTGCACGGTACTGATTACGAGTGGTTTATTCAATAATCGTTGATTTATGTATTAGGTATATGCTCATAAAGTGGTTGTCGTAGGGAGAATGCCTTTTTAGGTATATTTTTAAGGTTAGTTGGAAGATAGGGCTAAACAGTCCAAACTTCGGCTCGTTAATAAAATATTTTTTATTTAATTTCATATTTCAAAGATACGTATGGCTGACCGTAAGCGAATGACTGCTGTTCTAGGAATGTTATGGGGATACGCTCTGTTATCAAAACTAATACAGAACGAAAACCTTTGTACTTAAGGACCAAACTACTAAAAGTAGTCATACAATTTACTCTGCAAAAGAAAACACACTTTGTACGGCAAAACAATAACAACGTTTAATAAGTTTGCAACACAAAAGTATTTATGACCCCGACGTGATTTGAACACGCAACCTTCTGATCTGGAGTCAGACGCGCTACCGTTGCGCCACGAGGTCTACATACTTCAGTGCTACAACTAAACAATCGTAGCGGCAACAATGACTTCATTGTAAGTGTATTTTAAAACAACGGCTTCAGGAACTACATACCTTATTACTGTACGAGTTAGTTTCTCGTATAGTGACGATGAAAAATGAATATATGTTGGGCGTTTTAACATCTTTATAAAAAGAAATGATAGTTTATTGTAAGTTTTGACATTAAAGTTAGTATTCTTTAAGTATACGTAATAAATATTTTACTTCTGATTAAAGTTTTATTTGTAACTCTTCTAACGCTTAAGATCTCGGTTTATGCTGCTGTTTGCGAAGGGGATGAGATGACAAGAGCACATGTTTCCTCGCTTGTTGTGACGTCACAAGATGGATCTTGATTGATGCAGGGTGCGCAGTTTTTTAATCACAACGCTTTGTCGCATTTCAAAGGGTTTGAACATTAATATCGGGTCTTATTTTGTTTCTAAGGACTTGATGTTATTACATAAAGATCATCAAAATGTATTACAACTTTTTATTATATATAATAAGGGTTCATACACAAACTGTAAAGTTGTTAAATTGTAAAAGGTTTATTACAAAAGCTAAATAATACGGTATATTTATGTCGGCGAAGAAACCAAGTTTATTAAATCAAAACATTAGAGTGTCACAGTGCACGTTGCGTTCAAAATCAACAGAACTCCAAAACAAACAGCAACTTTTGAAATTAGTCTACAAGACAAGCGGGTAACCACGGTATAATTCATATTTTCATGTGTCTGCTGACACTACGTTTACGTGTAAACGAGGTTTTTGACCGAATTGTATATTAAACGTAGTTCACAATAAAATATCACAGTTAAAAGAGACAACTGAAATTTATAAAATCACAGGAACAGCATAATGTATTTGTTTTTAAGCTGTCAATTATTAAATTTATTTATTTGATTGCATTACAAATAAATAAAACTCGGTAAACCACATTCGATTCGCACATTTTCACCCCCCTTGAGATAAAGTCTGCTCGGATATTGGTTGAACAAACGTCACTGACTCAAGCCAAGCTCAACTATGAGGATTCAATTACCAGTTTGCCTGCTTGTAATTACCTGGTATACCACAACACAACCCCCGACCTCTGCTCTGGGCTGCTGTTTCTAACATGTGTCAAGTGTGAACAATCATGTAGTTCATTACATTGTATAAATTAAACTTTATGAGCTCTCCATGAAAAACCAATAGTTTAATAACTTCAAACTCAATTACCGGACACAATTACGACTATTTATTTTAGCCCAAAGATTGGAGACGAGATTGGCTTAATAAGGATTACTTGGAAAGGTGTACATATTATGAATTTAGTCATGTCATTCCTTGATAGGAGTAGATTTCGGTATCTTAAGGGATGTAACTTCAGTAAAATTGTGTTACCCATAAACATGTACGATGCCTTCTGTATTTGATTTGTGTTAAGAAGATGAATCAGAAAATTAGACCTTAGGTTCCTACGATTATTCGTTTTCTTAGCGGGTGGATTGTGTGTTTATTAACGGTTTTAATATTTTAACCATAAGTGATCCTTCTATCCAGTATTCCTTAAGACTCACAATGTGAGTTCTTATTCCCTTTAACGTTTTAAAAGTGCAAATAATGTCGAACATGTTTGGATCAAATTAGGTAGAGTATATTGAACAATTCCTTTAAAAATGGGAAACATTGCACAAGCACTACGTATAAAAATAGTATTTATGATTCAATTTAAATTAAACTTCGAAGACATGATTTTCCACCGGCATCATTTCGGTCTAGCCAAACGAGTTTTGTTAGATTTTTGTTTACATATCAGGTACCGTTCCAAAAGTTTCATTCGACAGTGTAATCTAGCTACTTTCTTGTCATCACTCAAAACAACCATTATCAAACACCGAGCATCTTCAGTATTAGTGCTACGTATGTTTTCAAATTGATCTCCATTAATACTGCCCTCGTTCCAGATCTAATACCAACACAAAGCTAGTCAGTTCCACATAGATAGCATCCTCACCAGAAGAAAGAATAATAACATACACATCGTACATACAACACATCTTCCATCAAAGTTTGGATCCTCGGCCACGGCAGTATTTTTCCATTCAATTTCATCGTTAATCTTTAGGTACTCAATGTTGCAAATATTTTCCTTGCTGTTTAAAAAAAGGCTAAACGTAAAAATATCGCTCATAAAACATATGTTTTACAGTTTAATACAGTATTGTGCTTTACAGAGTGTAAAGCACTGTGAAATGTAAAACACTGCGAGATGTAAAGCACGGTTTGGACATGGAGACGGATACACAATATGTGGTCACCGTGCTGGAAGTTATTCCCTTGAACACACCAAACTCACGTAGCCAGTGATTCTATATTCATACGCGTACCCAACATAACGCGGTACCCACAGATTAAATCTGCCATGTTTGTTCAGTTCCAGGAAACATTAAAAATATCTCAAATTGCCACTTAGAAGTACATTCTAAATGTACAAGGTGGGATTTTCCACAATTTAAAGTTGGAATCGGATGATATCGTGATTTCATTCAACCATTTTAGTTTTACAGTGGAAAGCCGGCAAAGAATTGTACTAATAATCATATTATGAATTTTAACTTTATTGGGTTATCACACTTTTAAATTTAACTTTAAACTCAGAGTTTTAGTTAAAATTGTTTCACATATTGACGTTTCTGCATGAAATTGTTCGATTTGATCCTACACAAATTTGATTCCAAACTCATGGTTGAGATTTGAAGAAAATGAGTACACGGTTCAAAAGAGTATTTTGGCTACGCGACCATTTTGACGAGAATTTAGGTTAGATTAGGTTAAGTAGGTTCATTTTTGTGGGAAACAAATGCACAGATCCCAGGTTCTCACGAACTCATCGTTGAAAGTAGGAATGTCAGTAATTTGGGCAAGGCCTATATGTTAACTAGAGTTGGCAGTTCAGTCGACGGGAGTTGATATTTTGAACTTAACAACAAAGTGAATTCTTCTTTCAATTCTTCGTCTCGTGTTTGAACCCAGTTGACACAACAAATGGAAGTTAATTCAAATAGATAGGAAATTTATCTTTCGTGTTTAAAGCGTAGTTTGTGTGCTTTAGTATAATATGTATTCGGAAACATAATTAAACTATGTATTGTATGAAAACAAACACTTATCATGTGCCGTGAAATCGTTAGAAATAAAACCTCTAAATCTTTAAAGAATTCTTTACATAAACACAAACAATGTTACGGTAACCATAAGATTGCCACTACAAACAGGCCCAACATTTTCCTTAGCGTCAGTCAGTTAGCTGGCAGATTTCATGACTGAGGAATTTACAATTATGTACTGTAAAGAGATACGCTTTGGCCAATGTGTTTTCCATTCAAATTGTCCTTTTTATAATGTTTTATAAAAGTTCATCAGACAACAGGTTCATAGTCAACCATGATTTGTCTAGTTTTGAAGTACGATTTTTGTACTTATAGTATACCATGGGCGATTTTAAAATATCGTAGCGTTAGCTTGGTAAAGTATTGTTAGTTCAACAATTGGTTGAAGGATTGGTTTAACAATGAGATAAGGATTGCAAACCACGATTCCAACATTGGTTTCGGCTCACGATGACAATGGTGGGATTCAGCAGTGACAAGGGCCATTGTGCATAATGATGGGAAGCTGCCGGAAACTAGGATCCGTTCATCAGGGGAGGAAATAGCATTACAACAGCGAACTCGATCTGTACACTTTTTAAGCGTGATATAATGGACCTGTTTTATAGCTAACTGCAAATAGAACTTTTTTCAGTTTAGACAAATTTTGTAAATTTTTATTTATGTTTAGCTTTTGGACCCAAGGTTAACTCAAACTGGTTTAAGTAAGCTGGACTTCATTTGAAAATTAAACAATATTAAATGAGACATGTTATGTTGTAAACTTAACGTGCCAAAGAAAAGTAGAAAACATATATTGAGTTACTCTTAGCACTCAACGTAGATCATGAGTTTATTCTTTTTACAGTTAAAAAATTGCTGATCCATTGAATTTTGAATGCATGAACTTACTTACTTCATGACATCTTCTCTCTTTTCAGATTCTTATGGTTTTAACTAGTTTCCATAACCATCGAAAAATAACCACGCTATATGAAGCGAAATGGCTTTTCTTGGAACACGTGTAAAAATAATACAAATTTGATCTTAGTTTACAATCTTAGTCTAGATTAAGGTAAATTAAAATAAGTTTAACTAGTGTTCGACCATCATTTGGGAAATAAAAGGGTTACGGTTTTAGTCCAGGAGCTTGGTGGCTAGAATGATCAAGACGCTAGGTCAACTGGTAAACCCAGACTAGACCAGCAATAATAGCAAGTGTAGTTGGTATCTTTTATTGAATTAGTTCTTATTATTACATTATTTAAATTGATACAATTTACGAGAGTATAATATATTTGAAATACTGAGTCCTTAAATATAGAGTCTTTATAATATGTTATAAAATTTACACTTAACTTATTATGATACAATAAACGTGAGAAAAATATTAAGAACCGGTAAATCCGGATGTTATTATTAAAAATGAATTGTGCAGTTTTACTTGGGAGAATTTACCGCAAAAGGGAACTTGAGATAAGTTGAACAAACCAAACGCAAACCAAACTAAACAATGGGAATTCAATTATTAGCTGTGTAACATTAATTACAGGAAAATCCTTGCCTCAACTTGTGCTTCTGCAGTGTTGAAATTCCATTAACCGATTTCATTAGTTCTTTCTTATAACTTCTACGTAAAACAGCTTTTATTGATTATTCATGAAAAAGCTCTTTAACATTTATCTTTCCAACGTCCTTAGTTAGCGAAAAAGGTAAATATTGTTCTTGAGATATTTTCACCTGCTATAGAACACAAGGTGGGTTCGTAATGTGTGGCTTTTCCGCTAAGTTAACGGACTATTCGGAAATACAGACAGGACTAGCGATTCTGAATTTCTGTTCCTACACTAACTGCTTCTTAAAGGGTATTGGGCAGACCATTAGATTTGCTGGAAAATAAAAATTATAATACTTGGGATTTTAAAAGTATCTTTGCCTCCTTTGCCCTGTAGACGGGTTTTGCGAATAGTATAGCTGAACTACGCCTCTAGCTGTGCTTATAAATTTTGTTGAGATACAGGCTGAAAGGATTGTGACATATAGCTAGTCAAAACAATGATTTGTGAGTTTCCCTGTCCAAAAGATGTAACATGAATTGTTCGGAGTTTTGCTAAGTAACAGCTGATGGATCACGTGATGCTGTATCGTCAGTAGAGAACTTGTGACGTATGTTGATGAATCACCCAAGTGTGAACACATGTTACAGACAGTGATTGTAGCTAAGGTAAGGTAGATAACTTAGTTAAGTGGATTAACCCCCAACGGCGTTACTCGTAGTATCGTAAATTCTAAATTTTAACTTAAATTATTCCTGTTTGTCTTTGCTGTTTTAAGTTTAAAACAAGTACCCAACAAAGCATGGGTTTAGAAGAATTAAAGTTATTTTTACAGTATAGTGACTGGCCTTTTTGCAAAAGAAGCTGATTGTGCAAAATCATTGTGAAGAAGGAGCGTCCAAACTATTTCACGATGCTCTAAATATTTCCTGCGATGATGAGCATTACACCTTATACTCTCATATAGTAGTATGTGGTGTTTATTGATTTGTTTGTTACTTTCACTTCAACCTTTCGTTGTCGAGATAGCTAGGTCCTGTAGAAAATTTTGAGTTTAAAATTGTGATGGTAGAGTTTTTAAAAACTTTAACTGTAAAATACTTGCATTAGAACATGAGCGAACCTCAAGGAAGGCCTTTACCTTTCAATGATGTGTCGTAAGGTAAAGGTCTCAAAAGGCTAAAACTAGATAAAATGACAGGGTTTCAAAAATATAAACGATCAAACTTCAAACCACCGCAATTTGTTTTGTTGAGTTAAGCTTTTTTAAACCAAGTTTTTGACACTGTGTAAGGTACCAAATAATATAAGTTTGATCAGATATGCTGTTCGACCTGACTTCTATAGAGAACCTAAGAGACTTTCTCTACAGGTCATCTCTCGACAGCGAAAACTTTAGTCAAAACTGACAAAAATTAATAAACACCACATACACCTAACTCTAGAGTTCCATTGCGTTTTGATCATTTTTGAAGGGGTTACTCAGATCGTCGTGAAACTGTTCAACAGCTGATTTGTTTCTTCCGTTAATTACTACACGTTCATTTACGAGTAAAAGGACAGTAAACAATAAACCACTTTAATTTGGTGGCATTATTTAATTTCTTACAAAACCAACGTTTGCTGTTTCCGTTACAAAGATACGGTAATTTTCAAACCTTTTATCACATACATTACAATCTTACGATAAAATATTGGAACACTAGTATAAAACATATGGCATTCTATACATAAAAATCAAAACTTTGATCAGTTTCCCTGACTGGAGTATCTCGGTGAATATTTATAAGTGGATCGACTGAAGTGTGCAGGAGCTTTTCATTAAGACAGCTGTCAATTTCAGACAACTGAATCGAGGACTGCTGTGGGAGGTTTGTCGATCAGTTGGATTGAACGGTAACGAAATCCTACATTTGGGGTGAAATCCTTTGTCGTTAATTTGAGCGTGTGGGTGTGTGTGTGTGCCTTTCCATCAAATTACAAGAGAGGTAATTGACGGATACGGGTGAAAATACGTAGTTGAAATACAACAAAGTTTTATTGCTGTATTTACTATATAGTAGTAAATCGTTTTTATCTCACCCACACGATAAACTATTGTTTACAGTAGTGTCAGCTGTGACGGAAACTAATTGATTCCCGATAGGCCGGGTAAACAGTCCGGATAAAACTGCAAAAAGACATAGGCCGTATAAGAGGGTTCCAAGTTATGTTATTACAAGCGCTACTATTCTACTTACAGTAAAGTATTCCATTACATAATTTCTAAACAGCTGGCTGTTTAAACATAACAAGAGCAATAAACAAATAACAAACATCTGATTTGGTTAGAGATTAATTGTTTATATACGACTTTGCACATAATTTTAAACGCATTTAATAGTGGCTGGTTCCATGGTGTATTAAGTACTTACTACACCATGGCTGGTTCTAACCACAGAGTATTTCTTCTAACCAGGTTTCCCGATCGATGCAGGTGCTTGATCGTATTCTAGTGCTCGGCTTTGCCTCACACTTAAAACTCGATCGACTCCGGTGACGGCTTGTTTTCGGACTTGCATCTTAAAATACTATGTGTAGACACATATGTTATTCCACTTGAAAACAAAAAACAAATAGTTTTATTGTACGTACTAAGGAACCCTGCTTGTTTGACGTGGTTTTTAGAGAAATGTTCAGAACAGGTGGTGTTGGTGCAAACTGTTTAATCCATGGACAATCTAGAAAACTGGTTGCTGCAACAATTTAATTTTGTCTCAATATTATAAAATATTTCTGCTCTTCTTCAAAACATTTGGAGTGTTGAAATTGATTTGATTGTTACCAACTTATCAGTGTTCTGGCAGCTGTCACGCATCACGCTTCAAGTATATCTAATAACAGACATTTGCAAATCTGCCACCCACATAATGCTTGATAAGATAAAATATAGACCTTAGATACGGTGTAAAGCGATTATTGACTTCTAATATTTCATTCGATTTGAAAGCAAATGGATATGCAAGCTATACCCATTATTATTAAACGTAAAATAAAATCTGTTATTCCAGAATTTCCAATCCAGAGTTTTGAGTTAAATCTACAAAACCATAATACATGTATTTAATGCAAATGATTGTGATTCAAATTATAAATCTTGTACCTACTGCTGAAATAGCTTTAAAGCTTCTGGTTAAGCGTTCTGTATCAATCGTTTCTAATACTTTAATTCTAATAACAAAGCAAGAAAAGGGATATGCTTAAGTAAGTTAGAAAGGATACTAAAGTGTAATTGATACGGGTCTACTATACACTTTTACTAGCATACATATTAGAAATAAATATTTCACGTAGACCTTCAAGACAGTTTTATGTATTTACGAGTTTTATGTGTTTCCGTTTCTGGAAAGAATTGCAGGTGAATCACAAAACTGAATTCAGCACATGCAATATAATTATCTTTCAATGATATATGTAAATTAAATTGTTTTGTCAGGTCACACACACTTCGTGACGGTAATGACATATTTAAATTGTATATGTCATAACAATTCCAAATCATGAATAAACAAGTTGACATTTCAACAAATGTGTCATTTGCACTTGATTCAAATTAAACATTTTATATTTTAATATTCCTGGTTAAATTAAAGGCAACCCTACATGATGACAGGAAACTTTCAGTTAGTCACATATCTGGTAAAAGCTGATAACTGTATGATATTTATATCAATATACTGCTTCTGGTTTACTATGAGTATAGGTCTACCAAAAAGAGAACAGTTTAAACGCGTCTTCGACACGATTATGTTGTAAGTTATACAGTTTGGGGCTGGCAAATATATAAATAAGTGATATGTCTGAAAGAGAAGAATGTATCGCTGAGTAACTGACGGATCATGTGATTCTTCATTGTCAGAGGAAACTTGGGACGGATGGTGATAGATCATCTGTGTGAAGTGAGTGGCGTCAATAACTGCTAACTGGCTGCAGTCCCTTGTGACCATCAATTTTGAAAACAATTGGACATTATCTAAAGGTTTAGCCTATCTAGGAGTTGAGTTTAACAGTTTACGTTGTAACGCTATTGTTAGTAGTAACGTTGAAATAATACGTACGGAGTAGATGTAAAAACGTGTCCGTCTGTCTATGTTTTATGCAAAGTAAGTTATATTTCCCAAACAACCTTTCAATTTTAGTCCAAATTTGGCATACTTCTTATCAATACTAATTTAAAACTTGAAAAAGGGTAGTTTTGTAACATTTTTTATATGTTGTACTAGTTTACAATTTGAAAAATGAAATTAAAAAGTTAGTTTTAATTAAATACAAAATATATTTGATAAAATTGATTTGCTGATTTGATTCCAAATTATTTCAGAGACTTTTTTATAACTCGGAGGCCTTCATGAGGGTTTCCAAAGAACTGATGTTAGAACTTACGAAGCTAAAACCTTCTAATCAGCTCATTTGATTGCACCTTTTAAACATAAAGCCACCAATTAGAGAAATAAAGAATGAGACACGTCTCTGCGTACGCCATTTTAAAATAATATTGATGATTAAACTGTATAGAAGTCGAAGTAAAGTTTGGACAGTAAAGCAATACAGGAGTTATATTGTCTTATCTAGGCTGTCAAAATCTGTATGGTCTTTGTGTTGTTACAAAACAAACACGTACGGTTAAATCAAAGCATTAGTACAAAACCTAAATAAAATTAAGTCCCTTGTATTTATCCAAACTATACTTCGTGACCACTCAAAAAACAACAATCTCAAACTAAAAGTTAATAAAAGTTTAAATAACACGTTTAGAAATAAAGTAAGCACACCACAGCCTAACTGTTGTTAATCCCATTGTGCAATAAAGTTTGCCCACTTATCGGCGAACTGTAGTTGTATAAGTGAGATGATCTGACATTTGACCTTCAGTGAGAGGTTTGATTGCGAGCGACATTCAAGTGACGTGTAAGCAATCATACAAATGCAGCTGTCAATTTGTGGTCGAGCCCAGACATTACTGCAAACTGATTGAAACGCTAATACACTTGTGTGCACAGAGCAATCCCTTGCCTTGCTTCGTTTCAAGTAATTACCATCAATAGTACGTGGTTCAGAATCATGTTGCTGCGTGACATAGTTATGAGCATATGCTTATACGTTATGATAGTTGTTATACAGGGTGAGTTTTAAATGTTCCCCCCACCTAAACTTTTGAAAAAGATTAATATTTTTAAACTCCTTTGGGGAATGTTTTTATAGGATTCGGAAGTCTTTTTTATGTATTTTGCGTCACCTCCCCCAATCCGGGAGGGCCCCAACATTTTTAAATACAAACCTTCCCTCCTTGTGGCACTTCAAAAGAAAGGGAATTTTAATACAAACTCAACGATGCAAAGAAAAATATTTTATCTCGACTCGTTTTTTTTATACCAATTTAAAGATGTCACAAAATCACTTTTGAAATGCCACATTTCACATACAGTTTATTATGACAAAATGTTCTTCAAAATACTCTATGGGATTATGTTACAGGGTTTGATGTTTCACTCAGAGTGTGTTGAAGACAATGTTGTCATTCATTTTGTTTGTGAAATGTGGAATTTTAAACCTGATTTTGTGTCATATTTAAATTGTTATAACAAAAGTCGAGAAGAGATACAATATATTTCTTTACGTCGTTGAATTTTTGTTGAAATTTCCTTTTTTTAGGTTCCACGAGGAAGGTTGGGTTTATATTTCAAACCTTTGGGGGTGGGTGACGCAAAGTACGTCAAAACAAACTTCCAAATTCTACAAAAACATTCCCCAAAGAGTTTAAAAAATATTTCCTTTTTCACAGGTTAAGATGGAGGAGACATTTAAAACTCACCTGTATATGCATGCCTTGTTATGAGTGTAGCTATAAAACACGCAAATCTAAGTCCGAAGGCCGAAAAATTAGCAAACCTCCTGGTATAATTTTAATAATAGAGTAATTCTATTTAAAGCTGAGTTGAGATTGAGCAAAGCACATCCTTGTAGTAAAGCCAAGGATTATACAGTAATCAAAGGGTAAATCTGAGGCTGAAGGCACAAGCGATAGTGTGAGGACAGCAAAGTCATTCAATACTTTAATGCAATTACATTTTATTATGTTTTCTGGTTGGTTTGACTTGCTCGCACGTGATTCAACATTGCAACAAGCCTCTTGAAGTGAAACTCTAAAGTGATTTACTGCAAGGTCTGGCGGGAAACCACAAGTACCACGACTCAGACAAATCTATTTGTACATCAGCCCCCTTCTGTTACCTTCCTTGTGCCTACAGTTGTAGTCGTCAGAATCCACTCAATGTAGCATTCCTTATGCAAGCTGGAACCAAATGATTCAATAAGCTATCAGATGAATTAGAAAGTTATTCCATGGCCCTTTTGTTGCGTTTGAGTATAAATTAAAGCAGTATTGGTTGTTGCTGGTTCTTCACTCTTTAGTGGAGTTCATGGATGGTGTTTATAACTACTAAATTATGCAATTATTATCATCAAGACCTTTTACCAGGTATTTAATTTTATCACCATCTTTATTCTTCAACAATGCATACATCCTATTCCTACGAGACATCGTTATGTTTTTATTTTCAACAACATACTATTTTGTATACTTGTTTGGGGTTCGCTCGAAGGCTACGCCCCCATAGATCCCCTCGTCGGGTACATCCTCACAGTTTACGTTTAAGGAGTCATGGTAATGTTTTTTTCTTTGAGTCAAAGTCAGACAGTTTTATATTGTACATTGAACTTTTAACAATTTAAATAATTTTAATTCTTCTGGCGCCTTCGACTAATTTCCCGCATACTACAGTAGTAAAATTAGGCCCTTATTTGTTAACAGTGGCTTTACCTAAGTATATTAGTTGTTTTTGTTTGTGTTATTACTTTTTTTGTTAATTGTTATTGTTTGTCAACACAAAAGAATTTTGTACTATGACAATAAATATGTTTATATGTTTTAACGAAGCTTACTTTATAGAAATAATCAGGACAAAGATTTAGAATGGCCTATTAAAAAGCTTTCAATTGATTTTTCTTTGATGTGCAAGGTTAAAGAGAACCATGAAGGCTAATGAACTAATGAAGGCGTACTGGAAATAAATTTCTATGTACTAATAATTTTGCATACTTGTCCGAAAATACAATACAACCTTGAATACAAGGTGGTCCGAAAAAAAGGTAATCGTTCTTTTTATGATAAGTACTAATTTTACTAACCATACACAATTAACTTACCGGTACCTTAATATACCTTAAAACTAAATGCTCAATATGTTTTCCACCATGGTGTAAGACATATTCCATACGTCTTAACATGATTGCAACTTTTTCTGAAAATTCTCGAGGAATAATGACTCTTAGAACTGATGTTGTGTTTTGCTTCAGAATTTAAATGTACTTTGGAGTCGTCACCTGAAACACTTTTTAAGATTGGTTGCAATCATGTTAAGGCGTATGACATAAGTCAAACTTAAGGATAGAAAATGTGTAGAGCATTTAGATTTAATATTAAGTCAGTATAACAAGGAAACAAAATACTTACCCGAAAATGACGAGTACCTTTTTCTGGACCACACTGTAACTGATGTTAATATTATAAATCATACACAATAAAAACAACTCCAAGTGACTAGAATTTTCTTTACTTCTAGGATTAGGTTGTATAGACAGATAGGATAATAAAATATTGTAGAACATTTCAAGAAACAAAACACTATTGAAAATGATTATAAAAGTGTATTTATTATCCGGTTAGTTATGTCCTGATCCAAAGTCTTTCGTCTGCAGATAATTTATTGATACCAAGGATGATCTTTCAGCCGAGCGTCAAATTTAACGAGTCTCATCGTTAAAATGAACCACTTCACTGAATCAATTTTCATTCATACAACTCCTTGCTTGGGCTCGTTTTCCAACTTTAGATACTTCTCATAACAAGTAGATGAAATACACATATATTGTTTGTTTTATTTTCCATTATTTGCTCTCGCCTGCAGGTGAGATTGCCAGTGAAGGATTATCTCGTCCGTCATATTGACGTTGATCGACTGTATTGTTACTCGTGCACAGCGTTATTGAGACACGCAATGCATAATAATATGAACACAAGGATGGAACTACTTGTTAGTTACTCCATCATATTCTTTGAAATTTTAAATTATTAAATTAAGGAGCGTCCTGCCAAGAGTACACTACGCTGTAGCACAAAGGGCTAATTTTATGTACTTGTAACGCTACTACAGTGCCCAAAGAAAAACCAACTTCACCATGTAATAGAAACAAGTCTCAAAACGAAAACTTAAAACAGTTTTATGAAAAACGATTACTTAAAGCTGAGGAAACCCCACTTTGAAAATTACAAGAACATAGTTTTACACTTTTCTTCTTCTGCTAACTGCGTATTGTAATTAAGATTTTGTAAATAGGAATGTACCGGGTAGGTGAAAAGTAACTAGGTAATAATATCATGTTATACATTCTGCAACATAACGAATTTCATGTTGGCAATAGTGTCATAATATTGAGTATTCAATAAGGTTTCCTTTGATTACTAATATTGGTTCATTGTTATACGTTTTTGCTAAGAACTGTTCGTGAATGGTTGGACGGAATGTTTCCTGGACGTTTGCCGACGGCGTGGATGCCACGAATTGCAGGCCATTGCAGAAGCCCAGAAGCAACGTCGTGGGATTTTTCCTACAGGATTCTGTAAGGATAAAGAGTACAAGTGCAAGCCTTAACTGTGGATAAATTGGAAAATCGTATTTAAGAAGATACGAGAATTACCAGTATTCCATTTGACTTCCTTCAGAAAAATGTTAATTGTATCATTGGCTGTTTGGCAGACTTGTCGAACAACACCGGTGCCTTCGTGGAAATGTGAAACACCAATATTTTCCTTCGAAATAAGTCGGTAAACGCCATAGTATTTGTTTCTAAATATTCACCTTGATACACGATTGAGCCCAAAATACGAATTTAGTATTTACGTAGTTAAACTTCTTTAGTTGTATTCTGGGGCTACAATTTCACCAGAAATATACATTCCGAACATATGAAACATACAATACTTGGGTTTGGTGGAAATGCTCCGCTTATAAGGTATTCCAGATATTTAGACAGTAAGCCTCGCCGGCTTGTGGCCGCTTACTCCGAGCTTGATAAATTATCCAATCCTCGCTCTGCCTCTTCACTCGTACTGCATTGTGCAGCTGTTTATATACAAAATTGTTGATAATTTTAAGATTAATGTAATATTTAAGATTAATGAAATGTTAGGATTATGTAATTTTTAATTCCATAATCTGTATATATAAAGGTTTTCGATTCCACAGGTTTATTGTGGCTTCGACCAATTATCTTAACTCGCTAGAATTTGTAAATCAGTAAGCTATTTCCTTAGTTGTGTTATATCTTTTGGGTAAACCGACCTTTAAGAATCATAAATCTTATACAACAAGGTGCACTGTACATCAAGTTAAAGATATGATAAGTCAAACAGAACTGTTTGTAAAGTTTTTTAAACAGATTAATTTTATACATTTGATATGAATGTTTAGCGGTAGTTTGGTAAGTCTGGTAGCAGAAGGGTTTAATTTCATCATGATTTATTTTTCACGTGCAACCCCATTTCTAATAGTTCTATAACCTTAGTTTAACGATGATGTCTTGTTTTCTAATAAAACAAATACTACGTATGTCATTTAAAAAGTACTTTAACGAAATTGTGGAGTTTGGATAAGGCGGTTAACCTGGAAACGCTGGTGTAACGATTTGAAACGACGTTCAAAATTGGAATGTGCAGTTTATTCTAACGAGACTCGTAGAAATTATTTGATTTCACCAGTGATTTGAACCTAATTGTACGCTCGTAAATTTACCGTGAAGCCAGTGTTTTATTTCTTATTTTAAAAGAATATTACTTGTCTGATTAAGTTAAAATGAGAGCCCTTATATTGAATGTGTTGCCTCTTTATAAAATATAAACCTTATAAAACACCATTATCTACTGAGTAAAAGTCAATTAATTTAAATTTAATGAATAGCTTCATTTTATACGGAAATTCCCTAATAACTGATGACTTAAAACGTCGACATTTAAATCTAGATGATTTTTAAATAGTATTGTTAATATTTAAATACTTAATTTGTACGTATATTCTGAAACTGTAATGCTGTTCATGCTTGAGTGGTTAAAACTACCAAAGGTTAGACAGCCGAGTATTGAGGTTCCTATTCAACTGTCCAGTAAAACCAATAGGGCTCAATAAGGGTTTGCGCAAGACACCTGTCACTAGCAACTACTCATTCAAGCCTGATAACCTATAAGACTTTTCGCTAAATCTATCTTTTACTTGTTTTAGGTTTTTCTTTTAATACTAAAACAGTAAGGACATGTTGTAGTGAACCCTTGTTTCTGTTTTGTGCAGAACAGCTATTGTGAATGGTTTCAGGTAGAATTTCATACCGAAATAAAACCAGTTTATGACTAGCTCTCTTCCTTTTATTCCTCAATGCTGTTGTGGCCCATCTATGAACCTTGGCTTTGATTGCGTTACCTTTAAACTTCCTCTTTTACTTCTAGGACGGTGTAGAAACCCAAGCTGGATATTAGTCTTGCCAATTATCAGCCTCCATAATTTATTTTTCGCCTTTTCAAAGTCAGGCTAAAACTGTCTTAAGTACTTCCCTTCTTGATGGTCTTCTGCCAACTGGGGAATTTTCCACTCTCTACTCAATGTGTCATGTTCACTGTGCATGCTCCATCTACGTATCTCTTTTTCTTTGCACCAGTGTCACTACATCTAGCCCATTGTATTAGTATATTCATTCGATGTTTCTCTTATTGATTCCTCAGCCATCAAATTTACCATTACTGGACTAAATATTATTTGTAACATTGTATGGTTTACTTTGTTTTTATTATACTCGTACTTTGACTTACTTCAGAGCCATCTAGTGATTTTGAGGAATTACGATGTTTTCATATAATTTATTTTAGGTGCATTCATACAGTTTACTTTTGAAAATTGTTCATAGCCACTGTATAAGCTCAGTCTACTGCGATAAGTCCTTTCGATAAACCTCGATTGCTCCTTGTGATAAACTCCGTAATTTCGTTGTCAAACTGATTGTCAATACTACTCCTAAGCATTGAACGTTTTTGACTCGGGGAATTACATTCCTTATTTCTACTCACATTAAAGTATTTGGATTTAATTTATTAATAAAAGTCGTAATCTGTGCAAGTTTTGATTTAACACATTTTTACAGAATAAAAGCAGTATAACACCAAACAGTTAACACCTGCAGAAGAAACCAACATTAATATAAACTTGTAGTGGTGTAAATGTAAAGCCCCGCTACACACTAATAAATGACGTTTATGAGAGTTCATGATATTAATCTGATATAATGAGAGGTAAACAGCAAACAGGAACACGAAGCTGTGATTTCAGGTAATAACCAGTTTGCAATAATGTCTGCTTTGCCGGCAGCTGTACAGAGTAGAGCAGTCCCCGCATCAGCTGATATTGCTGTTCAATCATCTAATAGTAAGGTTGACTGGAGGGCCGGTAGCGCTCAATCAGTTTAAACACGATGTTTCAACCATTACTTATGCATATGTAACAATAGCTGTACACAAATGCAATGATTCGTTTTGTTTCTTTTCCGATTACTTTACCTACTTTTACTATCATTTAACAGTGATCTCGCTAATAATAAAGATTACTAGCCTTCGGCCTAGTAACCTGAGGCCCACTTCGGTCTCAGTTCCTGTTATTCTCTCTAATAGTATATTTCATAACTATGTCCTTAAGGGGAGGCTTTTTGACACCGCTAGACCGAGATTAAACGTTAATGTTTGTCATGATGAATACTAAAAAAACATTTGAATTAGCGGACTTATGATTTTAAATAAACTCAAAGTAAACAATGTTAAACTTGGTACTCTGGTGTATATTGTTTAGAAGAAACAGCTGGTACACTAGTTTACTATTGGGTTAGTCCTTAGATTTAAAACATGCCTTATTGAAACAACTGCTGTCCCTGCAATATAAATAGCATCAAAATGACTCATTATTTTCGTAAGATATGTCAAAAAGTTGCTTTTAGAGAAAAATGATTGAAAACCATTGAGCTACAGTTTCCTAGAAAAACGGGGACCTTTTTTCAGCTATAATATTACGGTGAGTGTTAGCTTTAATTCAACCGTACGGTGACTCCGATACTTAGACAAATAATTTCAAGTTAATCAAACATTTACGTGGAAACCAAATAATTTCAAGTTAATCAAACATTTACGTGGATACCAAACGGTTCCATCGTTTACGGGGAAAAAACAAATAACCATATAAATACCGTCATATTAGGGCCGTGAAATAGTGATCACCGCATCCTAGAAAATCATAGTTTTATGCTTTACTCAAGTTTGGCAAAGCTTGAAGAATTCATTATACAGACGTACCTGAATAATAAACTTCTACATTTTATTAATTCTTATATTGCAATAATTAAGCCTCATTTTATTATATTTAATCATTCCTCTCTAACTATTGAAAACAACTCTAACAAAACCTTCTTCAAAAGGATTTCAAACCAAAACCTCTATCCTATGAAGCAAAGCTTAAACACAAAATATAAACCCCACTTCGGTAAAAGCACGAGTCTGTTGTTGTTTTACTTTTGACCAATAAACAATGTAATACTGTAATCCCATGTTCCAGGTAAAACTGATTCGTTGAAAGGTTTCCTTGGTGAATAAAAAATAGCTTTCAGCTTTGTTCAATAATTATTGTGTTGCTTTGTTCTACGTATAACCAGCAGTGTTTCTTTATTATTCAGAACACTTTACTTTTACATTTGCATAATGTTTCAGAAATACTTGTGTCTTCCTGAATTATAAAAATAACATTATTTACGCATTGAATCGTGCCCTTCCTTAATCTAATCTATAGTACGTATTGTTTCTTGAACATTTTAGGCGTGGTGACGCCGATGTTCATGCAGCTTCTCTATAGAAAAACGAATGTTTTACTAAACGATTTTTCGCATTTAACCCTGCCTGTTTGTGTGTTTATTGTTTATGCACGTAAGATATTTTTAAACTGAAATATTTAACTAAGTATATCTGGTCAGAGGTAAAATTTCACACTAAAGTTAAGTGTGTACAAAACAACATTACTTCTTTAATAAACTTTGAAGACAAAGTACTTGTACTTTGGTGTTTACCGAAAGCAGTCTAGAATGCAGTATCTTTTCAAGCTTACAATGCTTTTGTTTTAATTCAAGTAACTTATTTGCGTTAAGCTTTTATACATAAGTTAAGTTAGTATTTTACAACCAAACGCAAAAAATCTCATCTGCATCCATCTTCCAACAACATTGGGATTTCTTGTTGAAGGCAGAATTTACACGTTTAAAATATTTCAATAACTCAAAAAGTGTATGATTTGAATATTGAAACGAATTGCGATAGCGATGATAAAAAGACATTTTTGGCACGGGTAATCGAAATATTTTGTTATGACGCTGTAATGTTGAGAAATATACTTTAATGGGGATGTTTAATGTTTTAAACAATCCCGAAGTGAACAATGCTTTAAATTCAACAATCCGGTTTATCTATGTGGTCGAAATAAATATATTGACGTTAATGTTTTAAACTTAACAACGATATGAAATCGGCTTCAAGGACTTGAACAAAACAACAGATAGAAAACTAAATCAACACTGTTGAATCTGCAATAATAAGAGTACACATATATGAGTTTCACAAACATTTATATCCGGGATATGAGCCCGTATGCGCTGTTGTAATCTTGTTTTCTAAGCCGAGTAATCAGCGCGTTGAGCCGCTGATTCAACATCGCTGACAGATTACGTCTGCGGGTGTGAAATGTGATCGGATTCATCCGCGTCGGCAAACATAGCTTCTTCAATCCGACTCGTACGAGATTTTTGCTTTTACGACATCGTAACATTTCAATCGTGATTAACATCGAACTAAAACATGTGGATTGTGGATAGGGACGTATTCAATGCCGGAGTGTTTTTTATTTACTTTAATATTTCAAATACGTTACGATTGAACTATGTTGTAACTTGTTGATTTTACTGTTAACGAGATGAAGCATTTGCCATTCTCTAGTTATTGGCGCAAGTCTAGACGGTATTCCAACTTGGCGTTATGAACCCAGTGAGGATAGAGATGTGATTGAAATAAGACTCTATGTCTCATACCACGAGTGGAGTAAAGGGAGGAGCCTAATCAACTGATGCCTTAGGAAGTAAATTCCGTTCGCCGCGAGTGCAATCTGTACACACTTCGTTTTAAATATCTTGTTGTTTCGTATATATAAAGTGTATGGAAAATAATGTGATGATTATTTTACCAGACAAACTGACTGTTAAGTTTTGGAATATAACTTACAACCAAGCTACAAACTTATGAGACGGATGTAATTTTTTACTTAAAATTTTTAATTAGTCTTGGTTACACTAGACCGAAGTGCACTTGGAGGAGTAAATAGTCGTGAATGCAGTTAGACCTCGTGCACCATTTTAATATCTCACTCTTTCATATTTTTCAGTTAAATAAAACTATTCAAATTGAAAGACATATAAATGTTATGTATAAAGTCACAACGGTACGCACAGGCCGCCTCCAGCCAGTATATGTATACCGGCCGCAGAGTGGCTTAACTTTTCTCGTGGGACGTCACCTCTATCCTTCTGTGAAAGAAACCTTACCTAGTTTCAGTTTTAGGTTTTGTTTTCTTCGTTAGTTTATGTACTAAATATACTAACATACTAACAACTTAGGCAACTAGTTACTAACACTTTCTTGTCTTAACGGTGACCAGTTTAAAGTTAATTGTAAAGTTAGTTAGATTAAGTATCAATGTTATAAAAAGGCTCTAAAAGGCATACAGCTTTATAGCAGGTGTTCAGTGCAAGTCAAAACCTAACGAGAGTACACAAAAACAACACCTTTATTTACTTTCACGTTATAAATGTAACACATAAATATTTGTATATATTATATATATATATATATATTATGTTATATACAATATATTTATTCATCTGCTAACTAGGCTACACCTTTTTTTACTTTGAAGAACATGTAAATCACGTGGAGTGGGTTATAAAGTTTATCCCATAGTTTTTTTATTTCGTTGACAACATTTTTTTCATGAATGTATTTATTCAATACAAGGCGCCAAATATTGTTTGCTGTGGCCGGATATTGCGGATATTTTGCATCGTCAAATAACAAGAAGAACCTGACATTCAGAGATATGTAATATGATCCCACCTTAGGTGAAATGTTACCTACATGACACAAATAAAGTTACTCTAGGCTAGCTCAATGTTTTGTTTCATGTTTTATGTTACATTTTGCCTGGAGATGTGTTATTATATCAGACTCCATTTAAACATTCAACACTATAATGTTGCATGTAACTTTGTTGCAGGCTCGTCAGGACTACAAGCAGTCGTTCCTGGACCACATGGGGTCTCCCAGCACCGCCACCATGTCCGCCTACCTAGACGCTCACAACAACTACGTGACCCAACTGCACGCCACCAACGGCATGGTGGACACCTACAGTAGGGAGACCCTCCCTCCTCCTCCAGGTCAGTTGCAGTTGACCCATAGACATATAGTCTTCTCCTATAACTTATCCTAAAACCTATTCTAAGTCGGTACTGTGTATTGGCGCAAACTGAATTTAATGAATGGGCTTTGTCTGTCTTTAGCACTGTATGATAAATAAAGAACGCTGATCCTCTTTCGTCATATTGGGCTTGATTGTATGTTAATATTTAACTTTTAATTTGCTCGGCTTGAAAAAGTAATCAAGGTTTCACGGGTGTATCAATTCCTTGACCCAAACCAACAGTGAACATTTAATATTGGGTGTTACGTTCATGCGTATTTTTATTTTAATTATTAATATAAAATATAAATTTATTAAGACCTTTCAAAACTTGAGGCTGAATACAACAAATGTTTACAACATTGTAATACGTTGTAATCATGGTGGTTATCAAATTTGTCCGTCTCATGGTTTAAAATCTTGTACTATGGTATAAGTGGACAAAGTTTAACGCCCAAGGGAACTAAGCACGCGAGGAGAGGAGAAAGAAGAGCTCCTTGTCATCGTGTTTTAAGCAGCTCATTATTAAAATTTGCTGCGAAGCGGTACGGTGCAGAGGGGGATGAAAGGGCTCATCACGCCGGTGACGGCCTCGGGGTTGCGACCCCATTGTCGCGGTTACGTGCCCCCCTCTTCCCGCGCAAACCCTTCACCTTCAGGTCACAAGCCTCTCCTCGGGCTTGACATCAAGATAAATATTCAGCGGCAAAATGAAAGTTTCATAGCTTAAGTGCTCGTACCGCAGAGATTAAACCTCGGCACATCTACGACACTGTACTTACAAAAGTCATTTCCTCCCTTATGTTACCTTTATATTACATACCTCTTTGTAAAACAAAGCTGCTTTGCATAAAGGCACTAATGCTTCCTTCGAAAATTCTATGATACGATAACAAAACATTTTACAAGAGTATCAGGAGATTTCTGTGTAGAAATGTTGTCTAAGTACGAGCAATAAGTTTGAACTGTTGAACAGTTGTCAATTAGTTTGAATGGTTGTCTACTATCTTTGTTTTGTAAAACTAGCTGTGGGTAATTGATGTAAAACAGGTTATTAAAATAAACTTTAACCTGGTTGAAAAATTAAAACCCCTTCATTTCAAGCTATTATGTCTTTTAAATAATTTTAATAACGTGTTTGAAAAGTTTTTTACTTGACATATTTTTATTGGTTAATCGTCATATGTTCATATGAAAAGTTAAAATGACTTGAGACTAATTATTCAACAGGGAGCCTTTACAACCAAACATGTAAAGGGTTACTTTAACTTTAGAATTGAAGCTATCAAACATTTTATAAAGAGTGAGGCCTTATATATTTTAATGGAATGCATTGAGTCCCAAGTAATATTTTCGTTAAAACGTATTTCCTAAACAAGATACGTTAAAAAGTAACCGTCTTTTAGTAAGGATTTCATTATAACCGTTTTTGGTGAGATCAAGCCACTAAAAGAGCGTTTGACTAAAGACGTTGTGATGATGCTAAAGTGGTGTAATAAAAACTGAAAATGGGGTAAACACTGCCCTGAGGAGCCTCTTTTCACGCTCTCCCCCACCAACCCGGTCTTTCTTGCCAAATTTGAATAATGAGATGTTGAACGTCTTGAATTTAATATGTATACTGATCCCCATTAAGTACTCGTAATCCCCAATTTCGTAATCCGTACAAATTCTACTTATCAAATACTTCTAGTTACTAGTTTCTTTTTATAACTCGTAATGCATTGTTGTTAGTTTCAGTCGTTTTGGTTTTGAATCGACACTGTAGATTTATGTTACAAATACAACAGTCCTGACACAATTTTATATCTCTAATACTGTGTATATTTCTTGCTGTTTTATTTTTAATCTTGTATTATGTATCTTTCTTGGTATAATTTACACGTTTCACACTTCTGAAGGGAACGGAAACAGAAACTGAAGAAGTAAATGTAGTCTCGGGGGTTTCAAAGCCTGAGGTCATCTCGGCCTGATGAGGCCCTTTCATCTCTTCTTTTCAATTCAAATTTACATGATGAACACTTCTTAACAAGTGAGAAACGATCGCACTCGTATACGCAGGCTCTGTGATTCAACTCTTTCAGTTAAATCAATTTTCTTTATATTGCATATTCTTTTTATATTCCTTATTTGTACTCTTCATATTGTAATATTTTCTTTTAAATATTGTGTTATGATTGTATAATAAATTAGTCGCAGTAAGCCATTATTTAGAATGGTGATTTTAATTTTAAATACCATTTTATTTCTTATAGTACGGTCACCACGGTTATTGCCTATAACATAATTAGGGTCGTTTACAGGTTAAGGAAGTAACAATCAAAAGTTACAAGATTATTTTAAAATATCATATTCTAAATATTAATTGGAAATAAATAATTTATTATTATTAACTTTTATCGGATTTTAATAAGTCAAATTCAAAACGCAGTGTAGTGCTCAAATAATGTTAAATTGACATTGTTGTCTTTGTTTAGTAGTGTGTTGCGTGATATGTATGTTATATTTTTCTCAGCCGATTTCCATTTCTTGGAGTGGTATAAAACTAAAAGAAAACACGTTTTTGTACAGTTTTACAGATCAACAGCTCTGCAGCGACTTAACATATATATACCTAACGGATACTGTGTTAACCGTTAGAAATAAACAACAACAAGCCATAATTTATTAATGGTGATTTAATTCTAAATACCTTATTATTTCTTATAGTAGAGATTTTTTCGTATAAACACCACTATAATTGCTTATAACATATTAATTAGGGCTCTCAATCTTTCTTTTTAACCTTATATTATCTAAAACCCATTCATCTTGACCGTTTTTCGTTTGAAGTGTAGCGTATACCGTACCACATCTGGTAGGTTGAAAAAGCTTTCTAGAAGTTCATGACGCATATAAAGGCAGTCTTATCCTCACAGGGAGTTTTATTAACCTATTATGTTAAAGAATATATTTCAATTTGTTCGAATATGTCTTCTTTGTAAGTAAAATGCCAGAAATTAAAAGCCTAATTTTTAAAGTATTTGACACTTAATTGAATGATTTACACCAAATAGTTGCTATTTGGTATAATATTTCAAATGTTTTTAATCTTTCGTGCCGTGTCTTTCTTTTATTCGTAAATTACATCCTATTTCAAAATACTACAAAAACAAAACGGTTGTGTTGATAAATTGTGTTGCAAAAATGAAATACAAACATTGAACACTGCAAGATTAGAGAATGGCGTGTAGTTTAAACAGTGGATTAGTGTTAAAACAAACAGCGGATTTATTGGAAATCGAAAATACCTAATCCAGATAGAGATTATGCACTGATTGTACTCTGTTATATTACCGATTAATATTGCTTTGGCATTTCAAACGTCAAAATAATAAACTAACAAAACGGTTGAGAATAATTGCTACTTTGAACTAAGTTACCCAGGAACGCAAACTAATAAAAATTGTAATTTTTAAGAGGAAACGGATTTGTAATTTGATAATGACAGTAATTTCAGATTAAGTCTATACAATAAACATACAATTGGCAAATAAATGTCATAAATAGTATAGTTTGTTCAAAGATGATATATGGAAACCTCTGAGTCTGCTGAACATGTACCGGTACTAGGTTGCGAGGGACATGGGAGGATCAGACCCAGCGAGGATATGTGTATTGTGTAACATACTGTAGTTGGTTACTGTTGTGTTACAGGAACTTGAAGAAGTGTACACAGACCTGTGCTCAACTCTCTCCGAGTCTCTCACGCAGGGTGCGGAAGTTATCTCCTCCAGGGTAAGAATAAATAGGAACTGACAACTAATATGACCAACCTTTCAAACCACCCAATTTATCAACACAATTTGTATGAACTCAAAAGAAAAGATGTTACAAAATGAGTATTAAAAAGGGTTGTGGAACTCAATCAAGGAGAATTGTTTGTGCTGTAAAAATGAATCTAGACGAAATAAAAACATGTTCTGTAAACTAACATAACCATACCATGAGAATAAATACTACAGTCGCCGTACTAAACAGATTCAAAATACTATTATTTTTTTCCATCAAGATTTTAACGAAGAAAAGTACTAAACAGAGTTGAATAAGACAACCTTTACTGAGTTTACTACATGAAAATCGTCTACTACTCAAAAGAGACGAAACGGGACATAATGCCCAGGTTAGTCACTGGCGGCAGCACTATCCAGCCCGATACTTTGGTGGATCAAATACGGACACAAAGGATATTTTGAGCTCTTTGTCCCGAGTAAGAGCATTATAACTTTACGTCATCGCGCAGCAAAGTGGATTCAAGATAAATATACCCGTCAATAACGTAGGTGTTTACGCATTAGAGGGGGAAATTTAAAACTCAAAATGTCAAACGTATGGTCAGGTAAAACAGTCTTTGGACCGTACTTTCTTGAATGGAAAATAGCTCATTTTAAATGTTTGTTACTTTGCGCTTGGTACTAGCACCGGCCACTTTGGAGTTTGACACTCATGTTGTTGAGTGAACGTGGACGTTGACACACGTGGTATAGAAAAGTAAACTCTTTGTTGCTCTACGAAAGTGGCTACGAGCTAGTCTTGTAACTCTAAAAGAAAAGTAAGTTCAAATTGAGATACCGAGTACGATAGTTAAACATTGTGGGCACAATTAAATTGTGTTAAAAAAGTTTGTTTATTCTAACAAATTACCCTTTAAGTCCTTTTTCTTGAAAACTGTTTGATTAACTGAGTAGTTCAAGAGTTTCAGGTTAGCAAAGTTTAGGAAATAGATTTGGAGCTAGTTTTATAAAACTTTGAGGTACTGTAGCTTCTTGATCAAAAGGTAAACAAACGTCAGAATTTAAATGTCTTAGAGTTTTGCGTAAAACGAAAGTATCTTAATATTTAGAGGTTTTGATTGTCAAGTTGACAGTCATCCCGAAATGTTTATGGTGTGGGTAAAAATAAAAGGAAGTACCTTACTTTAAGCGTTTCTGTAAATTTCATAGTCTTTAAGATACCAATGGTAGCCCATGCACTTAAATAGAACACCCTGTATGTCGGATTCCAGTGGTGTTTCCAGCAACTTCTCTGTTCTGTACACTGAATGTTGTGTTGACAGGCGACGGAGCAGGCGAAGAGGTACGAGGTGCTAGGGACGCAGTGTCGGGGAGTGGCGGCACCCGCGGACCTGGCTCACTTTGTGCGCTGCCTGTCTCCTGTACCCTCACAACCCCATCCGTCCCACCGACTGAGGCTGTTCTCCCCGCCCCAGCCCCCCCAGCCTGACCCCCAGGACCCCAACATGGCCGACATGCCCCCCATCAATGTGAGTACCAATATGTTATTGCCTTTCTTTTTAAATTATTTTTTTAACCTTGACAGGGGAACAAACCGCTGGAACTAGAGTTATTAGAATATTTCCAAGATCTTTTGACGGTTGTGTTGAGGAATTTCTAAAGTTTTACTCGCTGAATGCTATAGGAAAAATACTCTTCGATTGGATAGGCCTACTTTTAAAAGTCGGCTTGTGTATTACAGGAGGCGAATCTGCCCCCGCAGCTGAAGAACGAGCTGATAGTGGACCGGCTGGCCTCGGTGCCGGTGAGGTCGCGCTACGAGGCACTGAGGGTGGAGGCCGTGGAGCTGGAGACACAGATCAAGCAACTCACTGACGCGCTCGACACTATGATCAGGATACAGCACAGGTAACAACACAGAACATTTGCTTCAAAATATATGCACTTTCCCTAACCATTAGTATTTAAACTTATTTTAATTAGAAGTTTAAGCGTGCGCAGTAGCAACTGTGACCTTGAACTTCGTCCCAAACAAATAATGCAAATAAATGATTTTCTTAGGAAAATTTGCTTAAAAGTGTACTAAATGTTTTAATGACTACGCTGAGCGGAATTTCCATTTTCCCATTTAAAAAACCATAACATAAATAAAAAAGTTAAAAACTTTTGTATTAACATTTTTTGTTAGAAAAAAAGAAAACTTGCAGAATCTTTGCAACACAATGTCATTTTTCAAATACGACTTATATCAAAATCCCTGACGAAAATCGTAGGGGTGGTTGTAAATGTCTAATAAAAGTAGTTTTTTTGTGTTTTTGTTCTTATTGTACTGGGCACCGATTTAGTTAAAACTTGGTGGATTCCTTACTAGTGCTAGTTAGCCTATTTACAATTTAAACAAATTCGTTATTTACAATTTAAACAGTTCTTGTTTCCATAATAGTGGTAATTTTCTTTTATTTTTCAACTTGTATTAAAAAGTCAGTTGCAATATATTCATAAAGGGTTACTTTAATAATTATGCGAAAGATGGCCTAATGGTCGAAACCGGTCCATCAAAGTAAGTTTATAAAAAGTGAGTAACTGGGTACTATGTACGTTCCTCCATACCTAACAAAACAAGTTAGTTTATTTTTAAATAGGTTGTAGTAATTTTACTATAGGAAAGTTAGTTGGCTATACTAATTGGCGCAAAAATCGTTAAATCAGTAGAGACATTCTTGTGAACGTAGCCAGTCTACGTCATTTTAAGGTACCCCACGGGAAGGTGGGAGATAGGGTGGGATACACGTGAGCTTACATGTGGGTATGATTTACACATTCAGTACGAAATGATCTACACCACAGACAAATCAAATCAAAGCTGCATCCCTTCCATCAAGGATCAGCACTGTAGCAAAGCTGTGAGTTATCTCTGAGGCACACTCAGCACAGAGATTCACTCAGCTGACTGACGTGATTGGATCAACTCTGAGTTCACATTAATTATTGTTAAGCCAATCCTTTCTTTGGTTATAACTCTTTCAGACAGGATAACCGAGGTAGACTCCTTAATCACGTCTCTAGAGACAGATCCTTTACTCTGCAAGACGCATTAGAAGTAATTGAACAAATTACTTCACACAAACGCAACTTGATACATTTTTGTGTTTATTTTATAAAGTTTAACCTTTACACTGTACGTAAATGATGTAGTAAAATGGAATATACAAATCAATACGGTACGTTTGTCTTTACTTTTACCTACTTTTACTAAATTTTGTTTGCGAGAAAGAAGCACAAGTGACAATCCAACAGTCATGTTGGATGAAACTGAGGTCGAAGAAGTATACTCAATGAAATTCTTAGGAATCCATCTTGATCAAAGATTGAGATGGGATTCTCATGTCGACCATGTGTGCGCAAAACTGTCTTCAGGCATTTATGTTTTGAGACAGCTATCCAAATACTGCCCTACTCAGGTACTGATGACGGCGTATTATAAATATAACATCTCCACGTAGCATTGTGGGAGGATGTGCCAATACACATTTTTCCAGAATATTCTTCAAAAAGAAGCAATTAGAACAATTTCAAAACTCAATGGAGAGAGTCGTGTAGACCAACATTTAAAAATCTAAAAATGTTGACGCTCCCTTGCCTCTACATTTTAGAAACATCTTTCTTTTTCAAATCAAAATGTGAAGCTATAAGAGGTTGCGACATACACTTTATGAAACAAGAGGCAGGAGAACTACCGAACTGGGAGACACAGAACGGTAGTGCATGAACGTTTGCCTTCACAGGCAGGAGTTCAGTTCGTCAACAGATTGCCAAATTCAATAAAAGATGCCACAATGCCCAAGGCATTTAAAACTTGTCTAAAAGCCGCGTTAATTTCGAAAGCGTTCTACAGTATAGACGAGTTCATGGCACACGATTGGGAAACCGTATAAATTATAGGGCTTCTGTGGGAAAATTCGAATGAATGAGAAATTGGGTGAATGTACCTTATAATGTATGTCTGAATGGAATTTCGATGTAACGAGTGAATGCAAAATTTTAGCTACATATTTTTTTACTCTTAACTTTTCCTTTTTGACGATTGCGATACAAAATATTTTGTAACATTTGCAATAAAGTATTTTTATTATTATTACTTATACTTAGATACGTAATACTATGACACATCAGAATCAAACAACTTTATTTCATATTGTACAATACCACAAAAATTGTTTCTAGACAAATGACATTGAGAACAACAACAAATAACCTAGATCCTAGATTTTAAACTATGAGTAGTCTATGAAACCGCTCTCTTGACTTAAACTTGAAACGAGTTAATGATTTGTTTGTAAAGATATTTCTTAACCAAATGTCTAAAACATTTTTCGCCGCATTTCTTTTTATCAATTGTGGCATAAGATTGAAAAACTTTGGTCCCATGTAAACTGCTTTTTTAGTGTAAAACGATAAATGGTGTTGAGGAATATCTATTAAATTGATAGTTCTTGTGACAGTATTAAAAGCGATAGTCCACTCGAAGATCAAATTTGTGTAACTGATCTAATATACAAACATCACACTCTAATATACGGGATGAGTTTTAGATGTCCCCCTCAACTTTTGAAAAATATATTATTTTTAAAACCCTTTGGGGAATTTTTTAAAGTATTCTGAAGTTTGTTTTGACGTACTTTGCGTCGCCCACCTACCACCCAAAAGCCGGTGGGAAGGGGGTGTCCCCAAATTTTTTAATACAACCCCTCCCTTGTGGCACCTCAAAGAAAGGGATTTTTAACACAAATTCAACGACGCAAAGAAACATGTTTGATCTTGACTCGTCTTTTTGTTATACACATTTAAAGATTACAAGAAATCAGGTTTAAAATGCCACATTCCACATACAACTTTTTTTAATGTCAAATTGTTCTTGAAAATCCTCTGAAGGAAACATTACAACCCTATAACATTATCCCATACACTATTTAACCTATTAAACTTATCAACCATAAAATCAATAGCTATCTAATCTTCAAAGTTGTTAAAACTTGGCATTTACTCGTACTTATATTTCTGTATACAAGTATGATCTGGATTTAAAAGAGTAAGTATCTAAATTTTACACAGCTGAAGTGTATCATCATGAAAAGATATAGTCTGATTAATGTTATTCATTGTCCGTCTGGTTGCAAGGTTTTGGCTCTCAAACAAAATTTTGTTGAGTATCATCATGCTTCAGGTTCAAATAGATTAACATGGTATTGCAGTATCATTATTTAATTTATTAACAAAGTATGTACAAGGATGTTCACAATTTTCACTGACATTTAAAAGTTGACCAACCCTAATCCTTGAACCTACAACTAAACCCGTAGACTTGGACGAAAGGATAGCACACTTTTTTGGGGGTGGGTGAGAATAATAGTCTGCTGTTGTAGTCTGTTACGCCACTAGTAAAAGTTGTATTTGTGTACGTTTAGTATAATATTTATCATCATTCAATAGAAGTCCGTAAGCAAAACCGGGGGAAGTTGCATAGCGGGCTCCGGTAGAAAACTATTTTCTTACACAAACAAAAAACATGTGCACGTCAAGTATATGGGGGATACGTACGGTTTCTCGAGTGAAACAATATCAATCAACACACCTAAAAATACCATAGAATATTAATTTTAAGTTCCGCTCATCAAAATAATAGTCTGTGGGAGGTAGAGGCGTTTTCTGGTTGTAACAACAGCGTCGTAAAATCCCCTTATGACTAATGAATCTCCCAGTTATGAACATTGTATATTGCTACTGCGAGTCGTTAACTACCAGACATTTCACTGTGAACACGTTATGTAAATGGCGTAACATAAATAAGTTTTATCTGTTTTACAATGTTATTATACAATATTCATTCCTTTCAAGATGCTATCCGCCAGATCGTTACTAGCCTAAACGGATTATTTTACAACGATTAAAACTTAAACAGAATTGGTATATTATCTGAATTAGTCAATAACTTCCATATACAGGTTTGAATACATTTATTTAACGCATTAAATTTATGTTATGTTAGGTTATGTTAAATTTGATCGTTAATGACCAGGCTACAGTACTTTTCTCATGGTTCACCCTAAAACATATTGTAGACAACCTACAATGTTATACGTAGTAGAGTTTTAATTTTATAAGTTGTAGATCAACACAATCTTTGAACTATTCATGCATGAGCATGAATGGATTTAATATTTTTCATTTTAATTTAGGAATAATATTGAGTGTGAATAAAGACTAATGTGTCTTTTACTAAGATACTTTTTATTTTGTTAGTGTTTAAACATGATTTACTGTTTCAAATATCAACACGAGCAAAAATGCCATATCTGATAAGGGAAAACATTATATGCATATGAAATAATTTAGTAGTAAATTAAACGCTCATAAATGTGTATTTAATATTTTACTGTTTTTCATTTTTTGCTAACCAGTCAAAAACTGTCAACTCAATATAACGATATGTCACGAGTAAGTGTGTGAATAGGCTCCACCGCAACATTGATAACAAGTTTTAAGTAAACGCTAATATTAAAAGCGAATTTCACCTTGTCTAACAACTTCAACGGAAAATACTACGATATAATTTTGGAAATTCTTTAAAACTGAATTTGTAAAATGGCATTTCTATGTAAGGGGTAGGTTTGAACGTGATTTAATTTGAGTTTGATGAACGGATGTGTTGTGTGTTTGGCAGGAGTCTCGAGTCTCAGCTATACAACAAGGTCAATGAACTCCAGGAAGACATCAGCATCAAGAGGTACGACCTGAGATCAGCACAGATCCACCTCGCTGCCACCAGAGCGCAGGTCAGTGCCTCGCCGTACCCTACGTATTTGAGAACATCAAAACTAGAAAACCAACTCCACTGTTTAAAGCTTTGTTAACCCGGTAGCCACCATTTGGATTTACTATTTGTCGACCAATTAACTTTTATTATTTTCAAAACATTTGCTACCAAAAATCAGAAAATACCGTTCAAAAATTGTAAAATTTGTTTTTTTTGTCATTGCGAAAATGGTTAACGCCTTCATTTGTCTAACTGCTATTATCACAGTACACCTGCGTCGTCATGTTGTAGCTCGATGCCGTAACTTCCTGCACTATAATCAAAGATTATAATATGATTGGTAGATAGCGCATAGATAGCTGAGGCAGGAAAATCAATATAGCTGCGGCAGCCCATGCACAGATAGCGCTGCGAGGGAATTCTTTAAGAGTCTGAAGTAGAGCCACTGGCGCACGTGTAGGTTCGCTCGTTCTCGAAAATCCCACGATTTGGTCACATTTAAATCATCGACATTGGACAAACTCGAGCATGTGGAGCCGAAGGGGAGAAAGACGGCAAGAGATGGCAGCGCTCGCAGCGCTATCTGTGCTTGGACTGCCGCAACTATTTTAATTTTCTTGCCTTAGAAATTCGGCATCTATGTAATATTTATCTACCATAACATAATCTTTGCTATAATACACAACAGGTGAGCTCCACCATAATTTTGGCTCCAAATGAAAGTTATAGCCTTATGAATTTAATTAGCTTTCTTTAGACTATAATAACTATAGTTATTCACATAATTCGTATTACATCTCCCGCTATTTTTGTGAATATTCCCAAAGACCAATTTGAGTCTCAATCGCGTCTTTTGTGGTGCTTTCCACCAGACTTTATGCATCCCCACAATGCCTACACAACAACATACTAATACAGTGTAGTGTTTATTATTCAGTTATATCTTTTTATGTAGGCCTACGAGTACCTACTTTGAATTTTGCAACTATCGTATATTATCATTATTTTTGTACTATTTTATGATTTGGTGGCTTACTTATTATAAATAGTTGAAACCTTTTACAGACGCTAGTCCTGACTGTTTTGGTTCTGTAAATAAGCTTCTCATTTCTATTTCTGTCAGTGTATTTAAACACACGCCATCTTTGTTTTGTTTGTTTGTTGCCGACCTGAACATCTAGAAAACAATGTACCTGTTTAAAAATTTATGGAGATGCGCTAACAGTGTATCACTGAGAGGTGAGCGCGGTTGACCTACTACACTGCAGGTGCAATGCAGTGCCCTTTGCCCTCAGGGGCTGTGACCTACATCAGGCCGCAGGCAGGCGCGCCAACCTCACACCACACATACTATGTACACTGTTGTGTATAGCTGTCTGTGCACATTGTTTATTCAACAAGCTGTTAGCTTGATTGTGGATACTTGATGTGCATTGTTGACACACACCGCTCCTAGCAACAGGGCAAGGTTGTGACGCATGCGTCACGTGACTTGCCCGGGCAGTCGATATCGCGCTGCTCTCCACTCAACATATCGTTCGCACAAAAATGTACCATTTAACCCGTTAATTACCGTTACCCGCTGTGATTTCGTAGAGATTCGTGTTGTATAGGTCGAGAGTGTATTGGCGAATACGTTACCTTAGTTGTCAGCAATAAGAGTACATAGTTACCGGTTTTACGTTCACGTTTAGGTGTCACAGATTCTATATTTATATTTCTATCCTATTGTTTGTGGTGTGAGGAACATTAGTTTAAAGTGATATTTTGTAACTAAGGCTGTGACATTTTGAATACGTGATATGGGCTGGCTTCAGATTAGGCTTCATCTGGTAGGTGATACTTCCATATGTTTCGTACAATAATGAACCAGAAGGTTTACCACTTACATTAATGGTAAAATTATTTATTTTAATCAATAATAAAAACACGCGTAGTCCATTACCTTCAGCAATAAATATATGTCATATCATAAAACACCTATTTTGTTTGTATTATTTTAAGGCCCAACTTAAGAAATCTAAGATTACTAAGTTTACTTTAGAATAATTGGCGTCAATCTAAGAGGGTAATTTACTGTGTTCAGGTATAAAATTCTCTTCAAATACATTCATAATAAGCTTACTTGTTATTAAAAACCCATCATCAAAACCAAACGGTTGATAAATCTTTGGGGGTCCTGTGTAAACAAGATATTCTTAGTTGGTTTCTCAGTATGCTATTGATACACTATTAATGTTTCCCAATACTTGGCATAATTGAAATTCAATTCCTAGACAAAGAAATGGCGAGGAATGATTATGGTAGGGGTGGGGGTGGGGGTGGAACGGTCTATTCTGTAGGTCAGAACACGCAAGATGGCTGACATTGGTAGCGTTCACGTGGTACTGTTTATGTAAACACTCTGGACGTTTAGTCGGGTGATGAAGAAAAAGTATTTATTCATTTGTTAAATACGAGTTCGCGTAATTCCGCAAAATACACAAAAATGGGTCTCCTACCTGATTTATTTGCACAGAATATACCACGCTGACGTTTTCTTGAATCGCATACATACCGATCTACCTTTAAGCCCGGAATAACGCTATGGGCTGCAGTGAGTTGAGTCCAACATTGTCAACGATAACCTAAACTGCCGGTTTGGCTGGATTTAGTACTCTCTTAGTCTCTTATACGTAGAAGCTTTAAAATAATCGGTTTATTATAGGCCTTCTGTATGTTTTAAAGAAACATATTGACGTTTCAAGTTTAGACTAACAGTCGAAACTGTTCTCATTTGTAGTCTTACATTATGTTTTGGTACATTCTAAAAAAGTTATATCCATTAAATAAACCAATTCATAAGAAATTTAGAGTGTTAAATATATCTGACGTCGAAATTTAACATTTGAGTGATAAAATACAATATGTAATGAGTATTTTACATCTTTTCCATCTTGTGAATCAACAAATTATTATTATATAACTAAAATGGAATTTTTAATTCATCCAAAAGTTTAAACACACATTTTATCAACATCAAAACGGCCAATGCTTAAAATCATATAAATTAAAGACCAACCAGAGATAGCATGGTTTCTTGTTGAAGAGGTCTGGCTTTTCTGTGTACTAACTATAATAGTATAATCCTCGTAATTATTGTAAGGATAGAACGTTAGCGCCTTCATTTATTTAGTCACTACACACGCAGCACATGCATGTAGCGGGTTTGCAGCGGAACGCCTTGGAAGTAACGACGTAGCTATCAGCTGCAAACAAAGTTGCCCAACCAAACACTACTCATAAGGGTTTAAACTTTGCCTAAACTTGGAATTGGAGTAGAAACTTGGACCTGTGCATCACAGTTGAAAATTACTTTTATCATTGTAAAACCAATATAGGTGACATATTACATGACGTTTTACAAAATGGTGCCCAAAGAGTAGTTGAATGTTTATATTGGTGGTCTTTAGATATACTTTGGGCTATATCATGTCAACGAGCGATTGGATAAACTCACTTAGGTGATAATCCGTATGGCCAGTTTTTGGTGAGAGACCCTCTATAATGAAGGAGGGGTTAAACAACATAACGATCCATTGGGGGTCAATATCAACTGCATGCTTCTTAACTGAGCCAGTTACTGGAACTCTTGTTTCATAACCTTAAAATATATGTATAAACATAAAGGTTAATTAGTACAAGAATAATATTTCTTTTACAGAAAGATCTGTTTATCGCGAAACTTGATGCGGAAGGAGCTAGTGGTAGAGATCGGAAAATGTCGTCATCATCCACCGGTAGTATGAAATCGAAATGGTTAACGGCCTTCAAAAACCTGAAGAAAACCAGCGGTCCGTCCAACGGCACTTCACCAAAGGAAGACAAGTGAGTTCATTACACTTTCACTATTCTAAAGGAAACTTGCTTTAAATGTTTTAGAACTATTTGAATTCTCTATTAACTGTTCAGTTGTTAATATTTTTCAAACTACATGTCTTTTTAAATAATTTACTAGACTTTTGTTCTTACGTGTTCAAATCAGTTTCAAATAGAAACTTGTTGATTGTTTTAACTGCCGTTAACACTCAAGGGTGACACTTTTGAACCGTTCTGATATCGTAAGTAAAGACAATTTTTAATTTTAACAGCTTTCAACACATTGTATTTTATAGAGTAATTTTAGAAAAGGTGACGTTTGAAATAAATTTTCATCGAGCTCTAAAACTACTTTAGTTATTTTGGACATGTTATGATTTTCAAGGAAAAATTCAAATTCCTTGACATCAAAATTGCAATATTCAATTTTAAATTTTTATCTCATGATGAACAAATTCATCATTAAAACACATGTATGAGAACTATTGAACAATTTTATCAACTGTAATTGTAATGTTACTCAGTTGGAGCTTATCAGTAGAAACTAATTTCAAAGATTACATACACTAACAAATTAATGTTTATTTTCATAACTAGGCCCAGTTTTAATATGTTGCAGGCCTACCTTGTTTTCATTTGTTAATATTTTACATGTTTATGAAGCATATTTTGTAGATTTGTAGTTAGATTTTCTACTTTTTTGATGTTTTTACTAATCAATGTTTTCTCTGTTCCCCCTCTTCCGTTCTTCATCTTCTTTCTCCCTTCTATTTATTATTATTTGCCTCCATCTTAATCTGCATTTTAACTAAAATATAACTTTTATTTTATTTCCGTTTTCCATTCTACTTTCTCTCTCTCTCCGTATCTATCTCCACCTCTTCTTTGAGGTACTCTAACAGAAAGAACCAAATGTACCATGCGGTTTCCACGATCATTGCCATGAGGTAAATATCTGTTATTTTTGGTCATTTATGTTTTACAGTTGAAAGTTTGCTGTATTTCATGTATCTATTGAAGGCACAATCACCCTTTGCGTGAGATATGTCATTTATTCACATCACCGAGTGTTTCAATTTTACTTTCACGTTTGGAGTAACTGCAGTAAAAGTTTAGTACAGTTCACACAAAGATTTTTTTCAAAATAAAGTACAAAATTAAAGTTTTAGTTTTCACATGAGTAATCTTTTTTAACACTCCTCAAAAATAGGTTCAGGGAAACATTTTTTCTAAACTTGTACAATATTTCCATTTGGTTCTCTAAGGAAAAAAATATTCTGTTGTTTGTGCTAAAATATTGCATATTGAATAACAAGCAATAATTAAGTAATATTATTATTTACTATTTTAACCTCATTCACACCCTCTATCTACTAATAAAAAAGCACATTACTAATGTAATATTTAATATTCTAAGTATGTTATATAGACTGACTGAACAAAACATTACACTATATTTTAAAGATTAGTTTAGCTTAACTGTACTCTGTAGTGGTACTTAAAAGTCTTTTATCTGTTATAAAGTTTTGACTTTGCGAGATAACCTTTGCTGATCGAGTTACAATGTGTCAAGTACAGTTGTACTAGTAATGTCTTTTGGCAATTGAATTATGAATTTGAGTAACTTTTTTAGTTTTTACTTCCACAACTGCTGCAAATCACACTGGGCTTTCTCTGTTTCGCTAGAGTTGCCTACACCTCAAACACTTTAGTAGCTTTTACCCAGGAAAATTGTTGTAATTGAATTATATCCTGATTGACCTTGTAGCCTATATACTTTCAAAGGTATTTTCAGTATGGTACAAACACATAATTGCTTCTGTTTAAACATTGGCAACAAGCAGATATGTGGTTGACATAGTTTAATAGCATAAACAGTTGAACAGTTATCTTGTTAATCATAATATATAAATTAAATTATGCAACTTTTCTAACTACCGTTTTCATTAATTTAACCTCCCAGCTTCATATTTTTTGGGGTTAATACAGAGTAAGAAATAATATTAGGTAAGTTCACGATTGCATGATTTCCTGTTGATAATATATTTTATGGCCTTTTTACTATGCCCAAAGTCTTTTTTAGCATGGTGTGGTGTATTTGGAGTTACAGAACTTTGAAACAATCAAATTCATCTTGTACTAGAGATTTGCACCTACTTTTCAACAAGAGACAAAATTAGGTTCTCTGAACTTTTACAGAAGACTGAATTAACTCAGGGTTTTACTCAACTTTATATGTTTAGACACAATTGTAGTTATTTGACACAATTTGTATCTGATTAAGTTTATTTAATTTGTTTCAAACAAAGTATATAGTAGTGTTGCTAAGAACAACATAGGAGAGTGTGATTTTTACTGTAATATTTCTTTAAACTTTTGTAATGTTCCCGTAAGTTTTTACATCTGGTAACTTGAAACTCCCAAGAGCTCTGACTGCTCACGATGTAGAAAAAATGTACATACCGTAGCTAAAATACATCATAAACTACTGCATTGCATAATATATTGCTAAATCACATAAAATCCGCAAACTACTATATTCAGCCAATATATGTCATAAATAATGAAAATCAAAAGAAGTTATAAAAATATTTGAAATAAAATGATTGGATATTAACCCTTGCCTGTGCTTGATACAGGAAGAATGGACGGGACGGCGGGCTGATCGGGATGGAGCCTACAGCTCACCAGTTCCAGGAGTATACCTACAAGAAGATCACCCCTTGTGACGTCTGCTCTCAGATCCTCCGAGGTATTCTTACATTACATTAAGGGAGTGCATGCTGACGCACACATTGTGGAACTAGAATTTGCCTTAGAGTTTTGGGTAGTCAGCGACCAGTTAGCTGTTAGCCAATCCCCCAACCTCTACCGGTGTCAACTACAGTTCTCCACCTTAACTGACTATTTGACTAATAACTATAAGAGTAAACTGAGCTATACTAGCCAAACTCAGTTGTATCTAAAATCTGTATAGCTACTTTCTTAAAAGGCAGTTAACAAGGTAAATTTCCTACCAAGAGGTACTTTATAAAACTATAATGAATTAGAATGTAAACTAAGTACATAGCATTTTTTATTACACAAATTTACAGGAAACACAATTTAGAACAAAATGCCCTGGTTTAACCAGACCAGCATTTTATTGTATCTATTTCATGACTTTCATCAAATATACCTCATTGTTAAGATTGAAATGAATTATAGTATCACTATACCTCATAGTAATAATGTAAAAACTAATAATTATTAGTTAGATGGTGTTTGAAAAGTAGCATTTTTGGCTCTTTAGATACCATGAAAGGAATAATAACAAAATTGGACAACACTTAATAGTTTTTACAACTTATAAATAATATACAGGGTGTCCCATAAGTAAAGTGCCAAACTCTGGGAAAAGGTTGTATAGGTCAAAGTAAAGAGAAAATCAAGAGTAAAAGTTTTTCCAAAGATATTTGCCATTTTATATTTTCACTAATTATTTATTATTTCCCACACCATTTATCGGATTTGACTCAAACTTAACAAAATTTGTATCTAAGTAAGACCATTTATGGAAAAAATTACCAGAATGATCTAACTTGTCGTTTTAAAACAATGGCTACCTTAAATAGCCAATAAACGGTGAGTTTAACGATAAAATATAAAGAATAATGTTTTGTAGTGAACTTTATTACCTATCTATTGACATAAAGGTCATAAAACCCTGTTTGGGAAACAACGAAGCTTTAGGGGAAACTCTGGCTGAAAACAGACAACTTTCCACCTTATTATCTTGATGTTTGCCACTGTTCCTACTGTAACTTTGTTGATTCTTAATTAATGTTTTTACCTTAGTCTGAATAGATAGGTAATGAAATTCGCTACAAAACTGTATTCTTTACATTTTATCTTAAACTTCACCGTTTATTCGCTATTTAAGGTGTAACGCCAACAATGCCCTAAAAATATAATACAATAGCCACCGTTTTTAAATGATAGGAATTAGATCATGCTGGTAATTTTTTCCATAAATAGTATTACTTAGATACAAATTTATGCAAATTTAAGTTTGAGTCGAATCCGATAAGGGGTGTGGGAGATAATTAGTGAAAAATATAAAATGGCAAATATCTGGTTAACTAAGCGTTTTTGAAAAATGTTTTATTCTAAATTTTCTTTTAATTTTGACCCATATTATCTTTTCCTAGAAACTGGAACTTTACTTATGGGACACCCTGTATAGGTGCCTATAAAGGGGTATAAGTGCCTCTGAATATTTAGGAGAAAATAAAGGACATTTTTAAGAAAAGTTAAAGTGCACAGTGGAGTGTTATTATAACAAAAACTTACAATTGAGCGCAATATCGTACTACAGTCTCCTGATGTAATGTGAAAAGCAACAAAAAATGAACCTCAGCTCATGACAAAATCTGGTTTCGGGGAGGGGGGATAGCCTTAGACTGTAGTTTAAATAGATGAAGTCCCACATCCAAGCCCCACCAAAGGTGCCTTGAAAATGCTTAATTAATTAGTTTTTCTTGTGAAAAAAATGGAACCAAGTTGTGATTTATCTTAGCCATAACAACTTGACTTTAATGATTGGTGATGTTCAGGACACACAAAGCAGGGACTGAAGTGCCGAGTGTGTAAGCTGAATGTACACCTGGACTGTCAGGACAAGGTGGGCCGGTGTCAAGCCAAGTCCCGTCTGTTGAGGCGGCAGAAGTCCACCTCCGAGATCGAGACCAGAGTCACTCCTGCTCAGGAAGAGGAAGGTAAGGCCATCACATCATCAGATCACTTTACCCATAAAAGCAAACGAACTATGTTATTAGTCACATGATGAAATGGTAATAGTCACATTATGTTAGTCTAAATGAGAGATTCGCTTCATTTTATTTTTCTAAGGTATAAAACACTAACCTAATAAGTACCATGGTAAATTGATACTTTTTTCTCAATAGGCAACTAATTATACTAATTTGTTTAACTTTCAATAGTTAAAATATTAAAATGTATTAAAAACACAGTAACTTCTGCTCAATAAACTAACTTTGGTATCTAATTTTTCAAATTATCTTATTTGTTATCATACTAATTTCATCTGAAGCTACGGTAAGAATGTAACTTCTAAAATGGAAATGACAGAAATATTTGTTGATGACCGCAGCAATGTCATTGGTAGCCAATAGGCCAGGGAGATCTTCGGTTAGTCCGGCAGCCCTTTGCCAAGGGAACCCTCCCTCCCCTCGCACTGTCACATGGAAAAACCCCCCGTCCAGGAGTTTAGGTACATCACTATCTTGGTTACAGTTAACCGCTTCTGTTGTGTCTTCGCCTGATAGCAAGGCAGCTAATGTGTGTCTACTACTCGCTAGTATAATACAACTTATGTTCTCTCAGAATCGGTTGTCACTTTCCATGAAAGTTATGCGTTTGAACTTTTAACTGTTCTTGATGTAATTTATGTAACTTTTGCTTACCTGAAGATGACAAAATGACTGTTGAGAGGGCTGGTAAATAAACACATATATTGACCTTTTTGTATTTTTAACAAATATAATCTACCATTGCCAATAATCTTCTCGAGAATTCACTAATTATTGTTGGTTTTGATTGAACAACTGTAATTAATACAAAACCACTATGACTACTGAATAAATATGCATAACATGAATATATTATTTATATATGGTAATGTATGAGCTTAAATGAAGTATTTCTTAGAACATAAAATGCATTGCCACCTTTCTTTTATTTTAATATACTACTGAAAATACTAGACAAGACTTTTAATCAAATCATTCAAAATAAAACATTCTAAGACGCTCTATCAAATAAAGTTAACACTAAGTGGTTATCAGTTGTCCAATATAAGTTAAAAAGACAATATTAAAGCTTTTTATGTGCATCCTTTGACCTTTATAATCAATGCACTTCAATTTCTTTGATTCTCATAACACAACATAAGTACATAAAACACATAAACACAGGAAGAACTGTATTAGTGTGTGAAAATTGAACGCCTAAACTTAGGAAAATGGGATAACAATTACTTAACAAGAAGCCTGAATTCAAAGAACTTGTTTAAAATCCACATCATTAGTCATCCATGTGACCATGTCATTAGTTTTAAAATTATATTGTTTCATAAGGGAGTGACAACCATTTTGCAGAAACCAAGAGACAACTAAGGCGATATAGATAATATTGTAGAACTGCGTAACAATACTGTAAGGGGCACAAAAATACAGGACCATACCAGTGCTACCAATGCTTCACACTAGAGAGAATATAATGCCTTTACTGAAGCGCATGGAGTTAATTTATAACTATAGAAAATCTCTTACAAAGTCTTTTAGTTGATAATACTGTGAGTTGTTACTCTGAGATACTATTAGATCATAATAGTAATATTTCATTTTAATTCTTTCTTCACTTTCTAGTTTCTACAATATTATTTTACAACATTTTCTAGTCAGTGATGCAGTTGTTTAAATAATGAGAGAATAAATAAAGGGATTTCTTTTATAAAAGGAGTGTACTTTCTATTTATTATACGCTAACAGCTGCTTATACCTTTCGCAAATATAAAAATACTTGAAGTGGTAGCTGAAATAAACCATTATACTAAAAGCCCTCTACAAGGCTATGAATTACAGTGGGCTCTCGTCTTGTTAAATTAATGTTTGCTCTTTTGTTGCAAACATCACACAACATCTACAGAAACCAGTATAACTAACTTTTTGATTACGATGAATACAAATAGTCAAATACTAAAATTTACCCATCATATGTTTTTAACCAAATAATATCTGGATGAAGTTTTGAAAAATTTATGATATAAACATTGAAAGAATCTGAGAGCAGATTTGGTTTACTTTCTACTTTTTAGCCATACTTAAAAGAAAATGTCAGAACAACATAGTTTACAAATAAAAATAGTGGATTCATATTTGTTTTGGAATTCTTTTAAGATTAACAACTTGACAAACATACATTTTAATATCTTTATTGAGAGAAAATCCACTTTACATTGCCTTCAAGAATAATCCCGATTCTTCAAAACAAAGTAATTATACAATTTAATTAGACATTATTTAGCTCTTATAGAGTGCTGGTTTATAAGAGGATGTTGTTGATTGAAAATATAATTTCAAGTAGGCCACCTACACAAAGAAATTTGGTCATAAGGTTTATTTGTCAAAAATATACTTAAAGGCATAAATAAATAAAAGCTAACATTGTTCCCAACTGACCATGTGACCAAATCCTTGTGTTGTTTCTGCAAAATGCTGCTGTATTGTGTTTCTGTGGTGCTACATGAATTGTGACCTTGAACTGATAACCTGTGTGACCTTGTGACCTATTAACCTCTGTGACCTTGTTCTGTGTGACATGTTACGCATCACTCATGTATATACCACCAAACATAAGAGGACATGTGACTCACAAACACTAAAACTTTTAACACTTGATTGGCATAACACAGTGTGTCTTGTGATTGTCCAAGATGTTTCCTAATATTTATATTAAATATTGATAATTTTACAGTATAGTTTGAAATTGCCAAGTTTTTTCATCAAGATTTAAATTTTATTGTTTAAAGTTTACAATAAAACATGTTTATTCAATCAAATGGGGGTAGAATTCGAACAAACAAGTATCTAGCTCGTTTAACTGTTAGTGGCTTTTCATTCACAAAAACAATAGAACATATAATTACATAGTCAAATATCAAACTCCACAGATTCATAATGTAAAAAATAAAACATAAATTTATGTTGGATATGGTTATTGCATTTATTTTGTTTGTGTTAAATTAAACTGAACTTGAAATCAAAGGTTTGTATAAATTGATGGGGTACAGGTTTAATTTTTACAATTAAAATAATTCTTTGCTACAATTGAGGGAACAAACAGCTTACTTTTGGATATATGCTTTTCTATAGCAAATTTTGTATCTATAGTAATAATTTTTCCCGCTTGATTTATAACAGACACTTTTAAGTTGTGTCCTTTTTATGTAGGAAAGTTTAGGGGCACAAAACCGGTATGGGAAAACTTGGTGAGTGAGGGACTGGGAGTCCATTGGCAAGAAAATAGGGAGACACTTGACTTGGATGAAGTCCTTTATCCTAAGGAATAAATCTTTTTTAGTTTGCCACTTTGGCTTAGTCTCAATGTATTGCCTTAGTTTATAATCAACAATAAATTCAAAAATGAAAACAAACATGAAATAAGGTTGACATATTCACTGACTGTCATATGTCCTCTGATGTGAGCTTCTCAGTGCATGTGTTTGTGTGTGGTGTGGTCGGTAGCCGGATCGGAGCTAGCGTCGCCAGGCGAGGTGGACGCTGTACCAAGTACTCAAGCAGGCGGGTGAGATTAGCACCTCTCGCTCCCTTGGCTCGAGAGCTGTACCTACAGACTTGCCTCCAGCGCGCAGGCAGCAACCCCCGCTCATGCTGCGGGGGCCCTCCACCCTCTCCGTGGGACCCACCCCTCACGCCTCCAGCTCAGGTCTGACCCTCGCACACTCTCACACTACCTTGCAAACTTACCACACTGTTCTTACTCTCTTCACTAAATTTCTTGTCAATAAGTACAGTTCACAAACTATTCTTTGTTGAAAACAATCTAAGTAATATTTCTGTGAAATCTTGAAAAGATAGTCCTCTTTAATAGTACAGTTTTGTGCATTTGTTAGTGTTTTTACTTGTACTCTACTTAGGACTTGGGAAAGTTTGGTTTTCACTTGTCTTGTTTCTCTTGCAGCACTGGTGTTGAGACCAACCTAATGATATGTTACAGGTTACTTGCATTTTGGCTTGCGATCACTATGGCATGTATTGCATGTGTTTCCAGGTTCCAGCACTTGTTTTCAATGTCAATGTCTTACTTAACTCACTTTCACTTCTCTAAACTTTACTATTTTTACAGCATGGATCATTATCCTTCTTACTACGTTTGCTTCATTTCTTTATTGTTTATGCCTGGAGGTATCTTAAAAATGCTGGGTTTTCAATTGCGTAAACTGTTATGCAAAGTTTCAGTTTCCCTACATTTTGAAATTAATTGAAATTTTGCATAATGAGCAGGTGAAAACCTACAGGTAACTTTTTCATACACAAATGCTTTCCAGAAAACAAGAGAAATAGGAGGTTTATAAACTCACAGGACTGACAGGAGGGGATAATTTACGTAGTGATAGTCCGAAGGGATGTAACTGTATAAAAGTTAATACTGAAGAGTCATATATCAGTTGATTATGAACCATCCGGTTTTTGCGCAACCGGGATTTAACATCTTTTACAGCATTACGTATAATTATTTTTTTCAAATTCCCTGATTCTTGTAAAATAAAATAATGTGTATCTTGTTTGTTTTGCAGCAAGACACTATTTAAGATATTCAGGTACTAAAATCTATGTATATAACTCAATATTCTTTCAACAAATATATAACCAAACCGCTTTAAAAGTAACAAACTAGCAAAATGATTGAGCCAAAGTATCCGTCAGAAATCAGCTTCTGTACCAGACACAAGTTTCTATTTTCATGGGTGTCTTTGTTCTTAAGTTTAGTTTGTACAAGTAAATAAATGAATACAAGTTGAATAAGTGAATACAAGTACAAGTACTTTCCTCAATGATAAAGGTTTGTTTGCTGGTTTTGTTTTATCTAACATTTTGTAAAAAATATATGGTTATGTAATTAAAACATATCTGTTCACTTTGAGGGTTACTTTAAAATAGAGTTATTAAAAAAACAAACAAGTACCTTTTGTATTGCACTGATGTGAACCACTAAAATGTAAAATATATAAATATTACATATCAATAACATAAAAAAACTTATTACAATAGGTTCTTATAATGTGTCACTTTTTCTGTTTTAATGATTCTTAAAATAATCAAATTGGTATTTTTAGTCATTAGTCAGTATAAGGTTGTGTATTCAACAAGAAATCTTTACCTAACTAAATAAACTTTGTTGGATGATATGATATTTGGCACTGAATCAAACAAAATTGAAACACATTTTCTGGTTTTTGCCATGTAAAGTAATAGGTACATACTTTTGTCGGATTATGAAAGAATGCTACACATTATGCAGATTCTTCACTTCATAGAAGCCATTTGCTTTTTATTTAGTGAGTATTTTATTATTTAGCTAATCAGAGGTATTCAAAATACATTTTATTTATTGACTGGCTGATTTAATATGTATATGCCTGTATAGTAACATAACCGTACAATAGATGTTTGTAAAATCCTTCAATTATTCAAACTGATGACCATTAAATGTATGCTTTTGAACTAACTACCCATAATCCGGACCGGTTCTTAATCTTAGAAAGTAAAAATCATATCAAAAGTGTTGGAACTTTGTGTTTAGGTATCTTCGTTCATACTGTACATCGGAACAATAAACTGTGAAAGAACCTTTACACAAGTTTAGATAGGTCAACAAATAGTGTTAAAAGATATCTTCAAATCTAAAATACCATAGTTATGTTTAAAATCCAATGGATATTAAATATGATCCACTGGTGCCTAGATTATGGAATGCCATCGCCTCTGCCAACCAACGAAGCACATCGCAAGAGGCGCTTGTTTGGAGGAGTGAAGAGTTTTTCTATGTTTGGAAATAGATCATCATCTCAAGGCCGCTCCATATCTCTCCCAGAAAGTAGGCAATTCACTAATGCCCTGTCATTTGCTAGACCCTTTACAATACTTTGTTGTTGCTCCAAACTTTATCCCACCCTTTACTACTTGTTGACAATGATGAGTTTAAGTTTCAAAACCAGATAGTTTCATTTTTTTAGATAAAAAAAATACTACTAAGGATTGCGTAATATTGTTAGGGTAAGAAAATTACCTTCAATGTTTTGAGATATACACCTTGGATATGGTTCACATTACACAGAGTGAATGTAATTTAACAAATTACTGGATATTGTGTAGTTGTTAGTCACCAGCAAAAGATTCAATAAATGACTGTTAACTACACAATGAGAACTGGCCAAACAAAATAATTATGTTTGTGAACAAAAGGTTTCTAAACTTAAACTCAACTTGTAGCGACAGCTGTATTATACACTTGGATGTAACCAACAAGCGAGTGGTGTGCTTGCCAATGGGCCACAGAGACTAGACTAGCGCATCCCATAGTTCATCAGATGATTACCAGCTTTGATTATAGAACTCTGAATATTTACTGTGATATTTTTGGAATTGTTAGTGTCTTGCAAGGAAAAGTTAATAAAGCAAAATTTTAAAATTTAAGAGTATAAGAGCAAAACATAACTTTAAATGTTCTAGATTTTTTGTTGAACTTACAACATAGATTTTGAGTTTTCCGGACAATAAATATATTTTAATGTATACCTACACACATTTTTATTTTTTTTTAGAAAAGTTTATCTGTTTAACAAGACGACTACGAAGTCCTCTCTACCACTCAACCTTGATCGTTACATAGCTTAAACAAACAGTCACTTAACAAATTGTAAGAGGTGACTGCGGAGAACCACACCACCGGAGTGATACGCTTCGGGGTCGCGCGAGATACCAAACCACCACAGGTCCGCTCCGAAATTAACACAAGTTTAGAGAAACAAAAAAGTTGACTCGAACTAGGAAGTGCACTTTTTGACCCCTGTTATTACAGGTCGCACTTTTTCGGACATTCACAAAATTTACAAATTTTCATGTTGTAAATTTAGTTTGTTAATCAGCGAATTCGGTCCGCCAAAAGTTTCTCTTTTGGAGGGCGTTTCCTCTGAAATATTGTTATTTAAGGTATAAAAACCGAGTAGCTGAGTTGGTCAGACCGTAGCGCATTATATGGAGTGTACGTTTGACAAGCAATAATTGGTCACGTCTTGCCAACTTATTGGTAGCGGTGCTTTCGTGCACGTGAGCTAAAGCAGGATTACAGCTCAACACTTATTCTAACTGGGGCAAGGTGTTTTCACACCATTAACACATTTACTGCTTTGTACTCGTACATGTTTTAACATGAAAATATATATTTAATTCAATGTTATGACCGTGGCATGGTTCCAACCGCTAGCAGCGAATTGGTTAAAGATATCGTGTTTAAAACCAAAGTATTTTGGCCACATTGCAGCCAATGTAGGAAAATGTTATCAGAGCTATACAGTATACACTGCAACTTAATAGAGCTATGTCACAAATATTCCTGCTGACAGTTTTGTTTTGTTGTCAAAATTAATTTGCAGATTACATATTTTACTCAAATTTCAAAATTTACTAACATTTTCACTTTGAAGTACCTATTCAAGGTTTTATATAATCAAAGCTGTCAGACAGAAGTACAAAATTAAACTATTTGCATGCTGTACCAATACATGTAACCAAACAATGAGATTCCTGGGAGCAAGGAGTTCTGCTCAAGCATTTCATTTAGCAATTGTTTGATCCAGAGCATTTTTGAATATTTATTAATAATAATGTACATATTTTTATCTGTTTAAAATATGAGTATGTCTGTGTGATACTTGTTGCATTGGATAAGCCCGTAAAGTTCTATGTATTCATATGTTCGGTAATGTTTAGTTACTATATTAAAACAAAATGGAATAAGTTTTAGTAGAAATTTCTCTAGTTGTAAACTGAAGGTACTATGAAGTCGGTTAAATAATACAGAACGTTATGGTTGTATATAAATGAATCAAAAACTTATAGTCAATTTTCTAGTGTTAACAAAAATTTCTCGTTTGTTAAAACGTATAATTTGTTGACTAGAAAAAAATTTCATGAAGAATACATAATGGTCGTTGACAAATGTCAGTGTTTAAGGTTATAGGAATATATATAACCAAGAGTTTAATTTTGAAGATCAAATTGTTTGGACTAAATTAGTGGTTAGTTGTGTAAATAATTATGGAACTGATGCAAACTCAGTTTAGACGCAATGTCATAAAAGTCAGGGTGGCAAGCATAATTTTAAAACTTAATCACATCACCCTCATCACTGGCTAAGAAAATACTAATAAACCATAGAAGACTGGTATATATGTAAAGTTTTGTCTTGCTTAATCAACATTTGAGATATGTTGTTTTGTTTGTTTATGAGTGTTTTGATTTTCTACTCCTTCTATAATTTCTTGTTTGTTTTTTAACTAACCTTCCAAATGAAGTGTTATATTTCTTCAAAGTATTTTCATGTTGAGCCTTTTTATATTTTACTGCTAGTCAATCTCATTATGGCCAGGAAATAAGAAATAGATTTATTACTTTGAACTTTCTTACTTGCATAGAATTATGGATAATTTATATTTGAATGAAAACATTACCTTCCAATTCTAAGTTATGATTTTTATTAGTTTTGTAAAATTATTAACATATTTTACGAACCATTTTGAATCCAAGGAAAACACAAAACAGCAGAATTCTAACTTCTACCACTCTTGTGTTTGCACAAGTACCCATTTCTAAATAAAAATAACATAATACAGTACCTCTTACATTTGCTTCTACAACCCATCACAATGAACCTACAAACCAGACTTTTCATCTCAAAATCCTATGTCCTTTTTAAACAAACATAAATTAACACTGTGCACAAACAGATTTCTAAGGCCAAAAAATACTGTAGGGATTATTGTTTTTGTTGTTTGATTTGATTTATATTTGGTTGATTGTGTATTCTAAGCCTGTGGGGCTGATCATTTGCAGAGCAAGCTCAATACGCCGCTGGGACTCGACCCTTTGGACAACCACTTGTGCTCGGAGGGGGACAAGAGAACGGCGATTCCGATATGCCTTCACCAATACCTCAGAAAAAAGGCGGCAACAAAAAACGATGATAACTGCCACTTTTTATTACTAAACTTCTCTCCATTATTGAACCAATGTGAAATCATATTATCCTTGATACTCTGAACAGTTTGCTTACTGTTTTAGAGAAGAACATTTGATGTATTCATGAAACTAAACCTTTTTTGTTTCAATTGAGGATGCGGAGGAACCCCAACACCCTGTCCACAAAAGGCTACAAATAAACTAATAAACAAAATTGCCCACCATCAATAATCACTTTTATATTTTATGTTTAAAGACTTTATTTACTTATATTAAATAAAATAAGTACTAAAAACAAAATGCCAATGTTTAAAAACAATAAAATATCCAAGTATTAAAAGAAATTTTTAATCCCTTTAGTAATATTGCCTGCCACAACTTTTTTACATAAAGTACTCTAATGAATTGTACTTAGAGTAGGACATTTTTAATAGGACATGTAAAGCATGTATTATGTAAAATAATTTCTATGTAAATAGCATCTTTTCCAATTACAACTCTAAGTTTATTTCGGTTTGTTTTGTTCCTTGTTTCCACTATAAGTACATTTTGAATAATTTAAACAAATAATCAGTCAACAGTTACTTGATTTAATGTCAAAAGCCTTGTTATCAAGAATATTTTTATACAAAGAGTAAAAACGTATTTCTAAATGAAATTTAGAAGGAGTACTTAAAGCGTAGTGAGGCACAAACTTTAAAGAAATAAAACTGTTTGGCAGGTTTTCGTTGAAACTCTTTGCAAACTATAATGTAACAGTACCTTATTTTATGATAATTAGAAACCCCATTCCAAATATAAAAATGCAAAATGTACAGAAACCTAGAACAATATATAATAATTATGTTGTTTGATTCATAACTTCTCAGCAATGAAAAAGTCTGGTTATTTTTTTATTTAATTTAGACAATGATAGTTTTAACTGAGGTTTCAATATAAAAATTAAAATTTAATTTTCTAAGGAAAACATTATCAAAACCTCTTGACCTCAAGGATGTTGTTTTATAATTATTAATTACTTGATCGGAAATTATTTGTTATAATTAAGTAGGTCACATATTAAAAATTTAATAAATTTCATAGTTTTTGAAATTAAATTATTTATACTACGTATAATTATTATTTTAAGCTATAATCCTTATTTTATGAGATTTTGAAGACACTATTTAATGAAAAGGGAAATAATTTGATAAATAACATATAAACCAATTTATACATAAATTTAGTTAGTACATGTTTGCTAACAAAACTAAAAATATCTTAAACTTTCAATAAAAACCTTAACATGACAATAACTTTCCGAGAGGTATGCCCTTTAACTGAAATAAACACATCTCTATTTGATGTAACTTAAATATAATGTTTATTTAAAAAAAGTCTCTCATAACATGGCGGATCCAAGACTGTTGTGGAGTAATTTGCAAAATGTTCCCATGGGAAAATGCTAATATATCAGAAATTTTGATCATGAATATCACAAAATACCTTTACTATCCGTTTGGAGACTTGGAACTATTGGAAAACTCAAGAATCTTCTCGATGAGATTTAAAGTCCTAGCCTGACTTCTTACATTTACACATGTGCACTACTCCAAGATCTGTGTCAGCCTCAAACTATCTAGCCTAACCTAACTATTATTTAATTATTGTATCTATATAAAAAAAACAACTACCCAAAATTTTGACATTTTGAAGCTAATTTCTGAGCTTAGGACTTTAGGCTGTCTCAAATAATGAAGGTTTTTCTGACCGCAACAAAAATTCAGTTATTGGTCTAATCATTTGATTATCTAAAAACACCTAATTAAGTTCTGTCTTCAGGTGTTATATACCAAACCTAGAGATTATTCTAAGAGGCCGGATATCCACAGTAACTCCTCGTATTTCCATCTACATTATTCTACTGGCAGTTTTATTTCACTCTATTGGACCTAAGAGATTGTCTCAAAAGGTTCAAATCAAACAAAAAATGTATGTGTTTTTGCATATCCTATCCGAAGTGGTAGTTTTTATTGGAGCTTTCAATGAAAGATTGCTGCAGGAGGAAACCTTCAAGATACTAAATAGTGAAAGAATTGTCTCCAAAGCTTTCAGAAAGCAAGAGGTTTCCATATTCAAAATAACAAACTATGCTCATTTATATTAAGTTACTTTAAGAACATTTGTATGATCAACAGAAAGTCCAAACTTAAAGAACACTTTGCCAAATCTATTGTCCCGCTTTCAGTACGTCCTTCTGGATCCGCCACCATCGGGCTACAATAAAAATATATATTGTCCTAACTTTATGAATTTGTTCGAAAAACATTTGGCAAAACTTTCTTCTAAATACAAAAGTCTCTTTTCATTAATAAAATTTGTATTATTGAAAATAAATTATGTATACTTAATTTTGATTAAAAGTCAATACATTACCTTTTTTAATAGCTTAAATCTTCTTTCTAATACAAGTCAGAACACAACAGTCAACATACACAAACAAGCAAAATATTGAATTAAATCTGAATCCAATATTTAATAGAATTTAAAAATATAATAAACTCCTGGACAAAATTAACCCATTGCTTTGTTTTTTTCTCATAACTTTAATCACCGTATTTTATTTCAAAATCAGAATTTTTTGGGCTGAATGCAAGTAAATATTTAATTTAACTAATCAGCAACAAAGAAATATGCAATATAGTTATATTATGAGAACATGGATGTTACTAATTTTTGTTTTAAAACTGGTTGACATTTTACTAGTGATGCTTTAATTTTATCCAGGAGTGTATTGTAGCAAAACCAACCTAATTGAAACATTTGCAGTTTAATTTATTGAAAGTTAGACATTGCTTTCAAAACTATGGCCCCCAAAATCTAAAGTGTAAACACTGTTATTGTTACATTGTAAAATCTCTGATTGTTTATCAATTACCATAGTTAAGTATTCTGTGTTCATCCTGTGTCAAACTTATTATCCGTGTAAGCAACGTTCAAAGTGTGCTTTCTGTGATATATAGTTGTGTAAATTATTAAATAATATTCTTCTTAAAATAGTTTTTGTTCCTTGATACAATCAATTAATTCAAAATGCTGACATAGTGCATTCGTATAATTAATTAATAGGCTACATATAATATAACTTCATATAATCAGTAACTTGAATTGGTAGCTCTAGGATATCTCAAACAAACGTGCAGAAGTGGTTCATTCTCTAATGTTGGGTTAGTCTCAACAACTTACTAATTGAAGTAATTAATGAGTGAAGAGAAATATTTGTAAGAACTGCTCAGTAATCTTGACAGTGCATTGTACATTACAGAAGAATGGAACTGTTTGCCCTTTTTTTATCAACTAAATGTGAATATTTTAATTACCCTTTTAAATGTCAAATATCTACCTGATTTATCAATAAACTGATGGTGTGTAATATTTAATTAAGCAACATTACTAGTTACAGGAGGTGTTGAAATAAATAAGAGATTGAAAAACGTATTGCATGTACAGTATAATAGTTTTAAACGTGAACTTACTTCTCTCTAAAATTGGTATAATGTTTCATCCAAGGTTTCTCTACAACTCTAGCATTCATTTCTTTTTTTATAATTTATTTGTAGTTTTGATGGGTTGCATGGTCAGAAACAAACATTTGAGTAGAACCTTGTGGAAATCTTCTACTTGCTATGATTATTAAAATCTGTAGTTTTTGTCAGCTTCTTATTATAGTAGTTACAGAAGAACCTTGTTGGTCTACATTTCAGGTTTAAAAATAAATAACTAGCAAAGAAAACTGATAAAATTGCTGAAAATGTAACAAAAATGTATAAGAAACTTCCATTACGTATTAAAGCATTTTAAAGTTTGGAAAACATTCACAATTAATGCTTCAACATAACTCTTAGGCTTCCACAACCGGTGTCCCGTGTCACAACTATAATCTAGTTCTGTCAGTTCACACCGCGTCAAAACATTATTATAATTTGCTTGAAATATTTCGGTCTTGCTGTGAATTACCATCTTCTAAACTAATCAGCCAATCAGTGACTGTAGTTGGTACTCTACAGTGTGACAATCATTATAATGATGTTCTGACAAGGTGTGAATCGGAACAACTAGATTATAAAGCAGCAATATGTTTGAGGCATAAATAGGTGATCACCATGACATTTTCTTTTGTATTATATTAGTGTTTGGAACAGTTTCATAAAAGATTTGATTGGTATTTTGTCATGTTTCATAATGTTCTGGTTTTTTTACAAAATATCTACGTTATACTCGTATAATATTTAGTTTTTCTCCAGGATTGTCCCAAACTAGCTATGTAGTTCAATAAGCTTATAAAACCAGGTTCTACTGTCTGTTATCTTTGCATACTTATCAAACTTTTACTCTTTTTCGCCATTCATTGTATTTTGTACAATATGTGAGTAAAAATTATTTTCATTTCATTTCATTGTATAGCAGGTAGATTTTGTAATGGAATGTATCATCAATAAAAGAACAGTTTACGAGTTTATGTACAAACAGTATTAACAGTTCCATTTGAAAAAAAATCATAGAAAAAGTCCTTTTCACACCATTATTGTCTTATTACTATTAGTTAATTCTAACTGCTTAAACGTCTCTTACTAACTGCTTGCACAAATGTAATACAATACTATATTTGAGATCACCGTTTTACTTTGAAGGATGGCAAATGCACATTTTAAAACTACGCAGCTCACATATTATCACAATCCTAATAACCTTTGACGATTGAAAAATGTAATCAGAGTTTATTTGTACTTTGGTTTTTTGTAGCTGAGGTTGTTAATAGTTTTATGGGTTCTAAAACTTGTTACTCTTGCCATTTACCCTAATTTTTTAAACATCAGCAGCTCCCTCATTATTTTACTTCAGTTTTTACACTTAACATACACTATTACACCTTTGTCATTAGTTATACTTTGTGCTGAGTTCTGTGTCATAAATACTAACAAGCACTCAAATTAGGTTCGAGCAACTGTGGATCTCAAAGCAGTGCTACCACCCCCATGGAGCCGCAAATATTCGCATCCTCTCTATCTTGTCAAACCGGTCTGTACCTACACACTTTAGGCTCTCTTGCTCAAATGATGATGTGCCTGTTGACATTATTCATTGTTATTAACATGGACTACTCAACAACCATTGAAATCAGCTTGAAATTATAACACAATCCTACACATTTAAGCTGATATCCTATGTTGTTTTCTAGATATAAGAACAATAGTGTTTAACACAATGAAACAATTTATTTGTACTGTAAATTTTGTACTTAATTTTCAAAATTATTAAATTTTCACTTACAAGATATGTATATTTATACAATATTGTTAATTTTTTTCTAATAAATATTTTTATCTGTAACTGAGCTAAATCTTTGAGAGGTTTGCAAACTAGCAATTTGAATCTCTAGAGTATGTTTGGTTACTTACTGATTGTATTTGAAGAAGAAAATATAATATTGCACTATGATTTTTAAAACTATTTAAAACACTAATCAAATCAAATCAAGTCACGTGACCAAAGTCATTTGTGCAAGAGACTCTAGTTTAGAAACCCATTCCTGAAACATAGTAAAGTAGTAAAGGTAGTCTTGTCAACATCAATGTTCATAATTTTGTGATATTTTGTCCAAATAAATATGAGTAAAGTACTGGTGTAATTAAAGCAACAAAATAAGTCAAAATCATAAAAGACAACTCAAGTTTTATTGTTTATTCCAATGCAAATATAATAGTAGCATTAGTATGACTTGAGCATTATTATGACTGGGCATTTCCAGTTGACATTTCTTTCCAGTTGATTTTGTTTGGCTAATGAAATCTGAACAATCATGGGCGGATCCACCAATGTTCCAAGCCAGAAAAGAATAAAAATCCTTAAATTTCATCTTTAAGAATGGGCTTTTTAAAAGCTCTAGAATCTAGTTTAAGGCTATCCAAACAATAAATGTGTAGATATTTTACCTATGTTTATATGAAAAGGGGGCTGCGATCCTCATCAGCCTTTTTGGATCCGCTAGTGATTTCAAAATATGCCATTAACAGGTAAAGATAAATGCATGCATTTGTTTGCAATCTGAATAAACTTATCTATATTTGCATGCTGTGCAAATTTCTGGCACCTTATTCATTTACAATGTACAAATTTATTTGTGTTGAAATTTAATAGTATAAACAGTGATTTGATTTTTTATGTATACAATTTTGTAAAGTAACTAATATTGCTTGGTTTAAAGATAGTTTTGACAGAATTGAGAATGAGTAGACATTGAAGTGGAGTTTGTTTTCATGGTTTGGATACAAATGCCATGCTAGGTAAAACTCTTCAACACATTTGATACATTTCTTGACTCATGTTGTTTTTGACCCTTTAGTGGACACCATTAATAAAGTAGAAGCTGCCGTAATTTTCTAACTTATGCAGTTATGGCTGTTTGAGTTTGTTTGATATTAACCAGTAATTATTTGTTTAAACTAACATCCTGTTCACTTATTCACTTTTAGAACTGAGTAAAACGTGTGATCAACCTACAAACATAGATTGAAGGGATCTTTAAATCTCATTATGCACTGTAAGTGCAAAACTCTATGTTTGTTCAAAATACAAGATTGACTTAAGTTTCAGCCCCACACATATACCACTAAACTTAATTCATTGCTTGTTTTTTTAGAGGGGTGTACAAGTAAGAACATTATCTGTAAATTATTATTAACATTTTAAATAAATATGTGCTAACAAGTTTTAATAAACAAATATTTTATTGGGGAAACACTTACTATAACATGTTATTAACTGATGAATGATTTAACCAGATTGACAATATAAAAGAAAACATTTCACTTCTGAACAAACTTCAAGAGGGTACCTTTACCTTCATGAGCTGAGTATCTAACCGGTAGCGTATATTTAAATACCACTAAAAAAATTTAAGGTGATAGAAGGTGGATTTGGGAAAAAATTATTGGATGGTTGATGACACATTTTGCACAACTTTGTACCGGTACGTTGGTAACGAATGCTTGTAGTAAGTAGTGTGATTGTCCACAGCCCCTCACAGCCCGAGACGGCAGAAGCTCAACCTGCGCATGAAAAGCCTGTCCCTAGACAGTCCTGAGAGTAGCGAGCATGTGCAGCGGCGGCGCGGCGGGGGCACTCATGCTGCCCCCACCACCTCAGCCTCCGGCGGCCCCACCTCCAGCCACTCCTCGTCCTCTCGCTTACAATGTAACCACCACTCAATACTCATACCCCTCGTAACGTAGCTTTCTCTGTATCACTACACTACTTGTAGACATAGCTTTGTAACTACTTCACTAATATTATGTCAAGTAATAATACGATTTATAAACTTACCTAAACCAGATATAAAAACCGGATAGCTACGAATTTTGTTGTTAAAGTTTTAGTCTCTTGGAAAATTGAAACACGAGTAATACTACAAGATTTTCTTGAACTCATATGACAAATGTATAAAGCTGGCATTTTAATTTTACTTGTCTTGAGATTAGCATAATCTGGACTTTGACTATTTATTTTTGACATTTATTTGTCTGAAAATTTAATTCAGCTATTTGAGAACGAAACAAAGTATTTCACAACAAATTTATCTTTAGAGACATTTTTCACAAAATTGTGTACTGAATCAAAATTCTGCATTTATTTTGCTATCTAGACCATAATATGTAATATACGATGGTGGTGCAAAGCGTAGATATCGTTTCTGGACAACAACCAGATCAGATCCCCTATCTACAGTAAATTAATGCATATTGTGCACCTGTAGTTACATCTTTGCCTTTGATTGGGTCAAGTATTCTTGAATAGAATATGATTGGGTCAAGTGTAGTTAAATGGAAAAAAAGTATTTCATAGTGAAAGACCAACAATTTAAAAAATTTGTTGTAAAAAGCAATATTACAAGTTTTATACCACTTGGTGCAAAGTTAAAGTTATACTTTTAGAAAGAAAACCCCCATGCAATTGAAGATGTCATACACATAGTTGCTAGTATGTTTTTGTTTAAAAATGCTAAAGAAAAAGTACCACTTTCTAATTTTAACCTTTGAAACTGGTTTACTTCAACAATTTGCTTTAGCTTATGGAAAAGGTGGTATTGATACTTTAACACTTTAAGTACATAATACGAGGGTCATCCAGAAAGTAAAGAACGTTTTGGCATGGTCAAATAAAAATAAAGATATCAACACAAAACTTTATTTACAAATGCATAGAACCTTCCTCTACATTTCTTACGCAAAAGCCATGGATTTCAAGACACTGGTTTTAACGTGGGACCAGTTTTTCCATAACCATGTTCTACTCATTTGCCCCAAAAACATGAGCCAGGATTTCTTAGCTTCTTTGAGTTCCTTATCGTTAGTTAGCAAACTGTTTTTACCCAAAACATGGGAATAAGTGATAATCACTTTCGGCACCAAGACAGGGCCGTAGTCTTTTCTATTCTTGGCATAAATTAGACATGGATTAAGCCCTTTGATCCCAAAAACAGTTGCGTGACTTTTCAAGTGTTTAAATTTCACTTTACATTTGGCGGGTTTTCAATTGTCGATGCCATTATTAATCACTGTGGACCTGAGGCAGTAATCACACAGCAACGAACCTACACTCAAACTGAAGAGGAAGAATGTAGCTAGCAGCTGCAGTGGCAGCTCATAGAGGTGAGGGGTGTGTCTTGGCGTGTGATGCTTAATTGTTCTTTACTTCTGGATGACCTCGTATTTTTACTTGTTCATAAAACCTTATACAAAATTCTTGTTGTGCATTAGAAATAAACATTTAAAGTGGACTATTGGCATATAGTTGTGCACTACCATCTCAATCATTGATGAGCTATGCAGTTTTAAGGTACATAGTGTCTGTATGATGATATTACATATAAATGTAGAGTCCACCCTACTTAAGTACTCGTCTAAACAGTCTTGAAATAATAGTTTGACCGAGCAGTTTATCCTGTCAGTCATATTTTTTGTATTAATCTCTCAGGAACTACATACAAACCAAACGAAATTTGACACAGATATTGGTTTTACTACAAATTGAACATTACCCAGCAAAGAAAACTTACTCAATACCTGAAATAATTTTAAAGTAACGTGAATTTTAAACATTTTATTGTGAATGAACAATCTTTCATAAAAATCAGGTGAGTCTTAGTTACCTAAGTATTTACAACTATTGGACAGTAATTTCTTGTTCAAAGTGTTTATTTAATGGGTTATTTTAGTTTAACCCAAAATAATGTGTTTTCAAGGTAATAAAAGTACTATTGTATAAAATGTCATTATTTTGTTGTCTGAAAATGCCACAGGTAGGTTTACCCTATAATTGTAATTAAAAGAGTTACGATAAGTAAAAGTTTAAACAAAACATGTTTTTATTTACTTTTGGAGTTTATGTTTGTGATATAGGCTCTGTTGAAGACTCACAACCAAAATATAAGCAATTTAAAGTGACTTGTATTTTTTCTTAGTTTGTGTGTTAAAAAAAAACAACCGTGTACAGTCTTATTAAGTTTTTTACTAGTAATACATGGAAGATTAAATGTCCTTCTATTTGAACCTATCGTCCATTAAATATGTGTAACTTGCTCATTTCAGATCCTTCTTTGGTGATTAGTATTTTCAGCAGACATTACTAATGAATAAAATAAAATTAAACGTGTTTTTATTCAGGCGAAGTGACTTATGGCTGACTTAACACAACCAAAGATGCAAACATGATTATGTTGACTGCACTGAGAACTTTGAATTTGAACCTGTATGTTTATGTACTTGATTGCTATTTTCTGTATTTTAATATTTTTGAGACTATCTTTTCAACATTTCAGAGATTTTAAACCCTTTTCTATTTTTAGTTACCTGTAACCAAACCTTTATTTATAGTACCCATAGCCAAGTATTTATCGTACTGGTGTTATTGTTAAAATAGGCTGTACGCAAGAATGATGGTACAGCTGGTTTTTTTGTTACGGAAAAATGTGAAATAATTTACCTGCCATCACAAAGTTCTATATACATTCTTACATTGTAATATTCACCTTCCATTTAACCAATTCTGTAAAGCTATGGTTTCCTAGACAGCGGTGACCGCTACATTACGGCCGTAATATGACGGTGAGTTTTGTTTTCAATACAATCAGATGAGAGTGGTTTCCTAGAAAATGGTGGACGTAAAGTTAGCGGTGAAAACTAGTTAAGGTTTTTCTCACTAGGTGACACATTTTATTTTGTAAACAAAAGTCTAGCTTGTCCACTACTACATACGTAAATAAACTTTGACAACTAAAAAACAACATGTCAAAAGTTGTTTTTGTCTACATCTGTTTAAAATTTAAATATTGTGTTACGTCCACCGTCACCATTCGTTCACCCTACAATAGCGGCTTATTTAGCCGTGAACTTTTCCTAGGAAACCATAGCTTAACATATCCATTTTCATAAAAAGTCAACACAAAACCTTTTTTGTATACTGACTTAATAAATTATTATTATTAATACTACACTAACATAAAACTCACAGATAAAATATAAAAATTAAATTAAAAAGATAAATCCAATTGCAATTTTAAATTTTTCAATGCTCATTAATAGTTTAAAATTTGAATATAGATACACAGCATAAGAATTCTATACCTCACATCTATATTACAGATAAATATTTGTGTCTTCTTGTTCCGAGTCTTGTTCACAAACACAACTATTACCATAATATTAGATAGACCCGTCACACTTTACTACTGTCTAAGATTACTAGAGCTAAGTAAGGTTCAGTAGTGTAGTATCTTGGTTCCAGAGTAGAGAGCTGTAGACAGTAGTAGATATCGTGACTCTGATGGATGTTGTGTGTATTCCGCAGTCTGTCTGTTTGATGCGGACTCTGACAACTACCCGCAAGATCGTTTCTCGGTAGCCGTGCGCAGACGCAGACCAGTGTTTGTACACAGCAGTCAATGCTGGTCAAGTATGCTACATGTTGCAATCATTGTCCACTCTAGATCTGGACCTGTCTAGGCTAGCTGATCATCGTTGTCTCCAGATCCTATTTAGTTGCTAGTTGTTACTAGAGTAGTGATTTCTTAGTAGTGTGTTTTAATCTCAGTAAAGTTTTCAAGAAATACAAAAATGTTGAATTTAAACGGTGTTTTGTTTTGTACAAAATGTATTTTATTCATGTAGGGGCAGGGAACTTGGGCTGTTTTAAGTTTTATTTAAACATCTAGTCTTTTTATACCTCCAAAGACAGAATATCGTTAAAAATTAGTATAGAAAGTAACTAGTATAGACGAAAGTTAAACATTTTTTTTTTAAACAAATGGTTGTCATGCTACTTTCTAACTCAAAACCAACTCAAATCATACAGTTTTTATTTTAAAAAAATTATTCCACAAAACCCAACTTTTCCAAAAGTTTGGTAGTTCCATTGTAGTGAGATTTATAAATACTAATCATCTAATGAAATATATCGATACTTTGTTTGTGATACTTTAATTTCAATTTATAATTAAAGCTACCCGCTTTTCAAATTAATCTGAGGCCAACAATAGATTAATTTATTTTGTCGTTCTTTTGATGAAAAAAGACAAACAATTAAGTTTTGAGTACAGAAAACGTGTAAAAATTATACTGTTTAAGCTCAAAACTCATTTGCATAAAAACTGGAAATTGGTTAAGCGGGATTTGTGTACAATCTTGTTGTTTATGTTTTACTAGTTCCCTGCTTATGTAATAGAGTGAAAGTACATTGTGGCTAGGATTAGTGAAATGAGTAAATCAGCTTTAGTTAGATTTAAATTTGCCCCTTAACTTAGATGTGATGTAGTTCTTATCGGGCAAGTCCAACATAAACTAAATAAAAGTAGGCATTCAAAAAAATTTTTACAAAAAATATTTTTAGTAATGAATGAATTGTACTAGCTATTTGCATTTGTGGGGATTGGAAATATTTACCCTGAATGATCGATACATTTAAACATCCTTTGTAATAACTGATTTTAAATCTAATGATGTGACAAATCTATATTTTTACACTTTTATCAAAAGCCAAAGATTTTATATCTTGTAATACCTATGGGTTATTAACAAACAAAGCATGTGTTTCTAATTAATACTAACAAAACCAAACAAATAATACTTAAGTGGGAATCAAAAGTAAACTTAACATGATTAGGATTGATGAAATCGAGTATTGATTACCGTGAAGTGTTATGTTTGACAGCTCCGTCCAGTCCAGTTCACAACCGGCGCTTACTGTCTGCTCGGAACATGAGGATGAGTTCAGTCGAGCTGCCAGACGACAACGAGAAGTCACTCTCCTCAGCAAGCACTAGTCCCTGCCCTTCTCCGGTCAGTTCTAAGCACAAGCTACACAACTCAGTTCAAGTAGATTCATTGAAAACAACAAAATGTTACTCAGGGTTGTATTTAAAAGAAAAGAAACAGACTCAATCATGTAAGCTCAAAAGAATTTGTTATATAGTTTTAATGAAACATTTACTGTTTTAGAAACCCCACCGACTCCTTCCAACAAATCTTTACGTTGTGCTCTACAATTTCAAGTCTCGACATGCAGATGAACTGGATCTAAAGTAAGTATATCAAACTAGACTTAACTTTAGTGGTTTGTAGAATATATCATATTAAATCAACAACATTAAATACATATTTTTTTTAATAAATAAACTTTTTTTGTGTTTTAAATACCAACCTGTAGACCTGTTAAAAAATTCAAAGTATGTAAACTAAAACGTAATATATTGTTAAGGAATCCTTGAATCAAATTAACTTTGTTTAACATTCTTCATTTATGATTGGCTTTTGATTAATGTTGAGAAAAAATGAATATCCAGGAGCTTCTAATAGCTCTATTGAAAATAGTACCCATTCAGTAAGGTTACCTCTACTGAACTGAAATACAGTTTCTGCTTCGAGTGTGGAAGACTACGAGTTAGATTTCTCAGGCTTAGATTCAGATTGCTTTATTTAAAATGTTTGTACAATCATCCACATATTAAGGATTAGAGCTTAAACTAAAAATCACTGTTGGTAAAAAAAAACTGTACTGAAGTAGAACTGTTGTTATTCAGAGCTGGATACAAAGTGACTGTTATTGAAACATCGGACCCAGACTGGTGGAAGGGCAAGTGCCTCGGCAGAATTGGGTTCTTCCCGTCAAAGTATGTGACAAAGTTGCAAGTTGGCGAGAGACCCCTACAAGTCACTCACAACCTCCAAGTCTCTGACGGAGATAACGGCCTCACATTGCTCAGAGATCAGGTACCAGCATTGAAAACTGTTTCAGTTTGTGTTAATGTACCAATACTAAAATAAAAGCAATTGGTACTGGTTTTGTACCGGCCAATTGTTGGGCTAGTTTGATTTTGTACTTACACTTCACATCGTCTACTGCATCTGCTCTTTGCAAATTAGATTTATGATTAATTTCTTTAGTTATTTAAGCACTTGAAACTAAGAATACCAAAAACAGTGTCATGATTTCCTCAGATACAACTTCTTGCTACCAAATACCAGAAAGCAATGGTTCTCAGAAATGGTTTCAAAAACCAATTAAAAACTAATTGTTGTTGTATTTTTACCATTTAGTTTATTATATTGAATTAGTTTTAGTTATCAACTAATTTTCCAAATTTCAGATTGTTATTCAAATTGGAGACGAGCTGGACGGCATGGTGGTGATCAGGAGTGGAGACAACCGACAAGGTGTGTGTCCCCTCAAGTTCCTACAGGAGGTGTGACAGCGGCACTTACTAGACAAGATTCAATTCGAAGGCTGCACTTACTACCCGCCAACCAATGCGATAGAGGCACTGCGTAGTCAGCTGACCGAGGCCAAGAACACATTCGACAACAACGTTCAAACCAAGGCTGAACTTTTGATCAACAAAATGTACTGCCAAGCTGAATGTCATTCCAGTAGTATACCGACCGGCAGGAGTAAGCTAGCGTCCTACCCTCCCGAGAGGTGTGACCCATACTACAAGTCGGCGCCAGATGTGGTGAGGTCCAGCATCTCCAGCGACGTTATCTACAGTGTCGACCACACCTACTCTGAGAAAGAAGGGAGCAGAGTAGAGAACCTCAACATATTCAGAATGAATGACCCGACAACTCCCGACGTTCTGTGGTTTATCGAGAACACGGTCGATGTTGACAACCAGAAAATTCTCCGACGCAGGAGTCTAGCACGAAATCTCATACCCATATCTTCTTGACAAGACCTCTCGGCCTTCCTTCGTCTTGTTCTCCTTCAATCTATCAAAGGAAGCTATCCAGGTTCCGCTACCGTAACATAAAAAATATAACCTCCCTCTCTAGACCACTGTTAATCGGTTGAGACTTGAGAGCAGTCTAAAGAATGTTAAAAACGTGATATTTATATTTCACCAACCATTGTGATTAAGACAGGTTGATACCGTTGCCTTTACCGGATAAATGTAACGTCTCTTAACATAAACTGACATAAAAAGATAGCTCAGTCTTATTTTTATAATCTTTTATTATTTTGAAATTAATTTACCTATTGAATAAGAACTCCGTATAAATATATACAATATTTTTACTACTTTGATACAATGACATCTTACAGACACTTCCATAAAATCAGCTATTTTCCTTTAATCTACAGTGACTTTACCAAAAGGAAAATTGAAAGGAACAAACTATTAGGATAATTTCGATAAGCCATCATACTTTGAAATCTTCTGAAATGATAACCTATGGACTAAAAATTTACTGAATTATGTGTACTTTTCAATTCAGTAATAAATTTATATAATACATGTATACTCGTTACCAACTGTTTCCCTCTATATCCTCCATTTCTTCAATTTATATCTTCATACACTTAAGGAATTGATTATTTCCATTACATGTAATGATAAGTATGGGAAAGAACTGATATATATTTTGATCTAACTGCATGATTATACATACCTTGGCATTTCCTGTTTCACAATGCTTTTGTAAATTAAAAACCCACTACAAAGACTCCATCCCACTGTTGTTAATATAACATTAGTTTCACATAATTGTTGATACTTCAGTACAAAGCTTTTTCTGTTTTCTTTGTATTTGTTTTAAGCCCAAAGTGACTGTTAGCCTAGTTTATAGTTAGATGAGCATAAATCTCTAATCAAAATTGAAAATACATTTTAAATATGGCTATGATATTTTCCAACTTTAATTAGGTTAACTATCTTGTGTCATACTTTAAGTTTAATGTTGTCGTTAATGCTGTCTAAAAATACATGTTGTACCAGAACTAAAATGGATCACATTAACTGCAATCAAAATGATAAACATGAAAACTGCATTTGTTTCCATGTAAATTCTAAGTGCCCGTAGGCACCTGAAACAGTGAAAGTGTTAATTTGAAGTATCACAACCTATTTTTGGCAGAATTTAAAGACTTTGAATTGCAAATCAAAATTTGCTTAGCTCATTAAATGTTTCAGAGTATTTTAAATTTACCTTATTGGTAAACCTGTTACTTATTAAGAAATTTAAGAAAATAAAATAAATAAAGGATAAACTATAAAATCATTTGATGTGCTCAAAATATGTATACAGTTATACAAATATAACGTTAACATGTTAAAATTGTACTAATTTTAATTAAACAAGATATGAAAATCATATGTTTCAATATTATAGATCGAATCCATCAAATTATTATCAGTTAATTCATAGATCAGAAAGTGTAGGTTGTTTAATTGCATTAATCTGCCATTTACTATTAGGTTTCATACTACAATGTTCCTTATTTTGTAAATTGTAGCAGTAAGATGTACTTTAGGATAGTGAACACTTGCACATTTATGTACAGTGAAAACCAAGATCAAATATTGTACTGCACCGTCTGTAATGTTGTTGAAATAAATTAAGTATAAATAGTAATTACACCGCAAAGCTTACATATAAATGGGTTAATCCAATACTAATGAGATGTTTAAGTGTTTACAATGTAATTTTAAGAGTCACAGAGTAACTGAAAACAATGTAAAACTTACTAAATCAACTCTTACACCTTGATCGCTCAATCTAAGGCTAAAATCAACACTTTATTTTTATAAAAGCCAAGTTTAATGTAACAATCTATTACCTTGCCAGGAGCTGGCTACAAAAGGTGTATCCAAGAAGTGTGTTATAAATGTTTGTTGTACATGTTTAAAAAAATACACACAAGTACATTTTGAGGTTATCTATTATTAAAGTTTATCAAATTTGTCTAAAATATATTTATTGATTTTTAAAGTGTGAAAGCAGTATATGAACATTTACATGGGCTGGAAACTAAACTATTACTGCTATTATTTATTTATAAATAATTATTTTGGGATATTAGAAATAATTTTTTATTACAGTATGTAATAAATATCTTTATGAAAAGTGTAAACCAACATTACGATTAGAAAGTGGGTCAATGGCCTTTTGACATTGATGTTTTTTGTAAATTAGCTACCTTTATTTGTGGAGTTAAACCGAATTTATGTTTACAAGGGTCTCTAAACTTTGATGAGGACCTTAAAATACTAACTTTTCAGTGTTGAAATAAACCTTGAGGAGTTAACATTTCAATAATTGTCAGTAAGTAGCTAAATGTTAAGCACATAGCTTGACCTACACACTGTAAAACTTTTGTTTCCCATTTAAAAAAAAACTAGAAATGGTTAAATATAAATAAATAACTAATAAAAAATCAAGTGTACAAATACATTTCTTTTAATTTGTCATAAATCAAACACAAGTTGATATGGACATTGTAAATATGTATCATAGTAATTTTTTCAAGCACTCATCAGCTTTGAACTTTGGATCTCTTATTATGAAAACTCGCTTGTTAAATTGTGTAATTACTATTTTACAAGGGAAATCTCACAGTTTACACCCTAGAGATCCACCATGTAAGCAATTAATGATCCTTTGAACATTTTTCAATGATCGGTAAACGAAAAGCTGATTGATTTCCTTGTTCATCCAATCGGTAATTGGTTACTGGGATTAAATTTTAAATTAGGTCTATAATTAAATTAAACTTTGTCAATTTTGAATTTTTTTACTGATTCTCATAAGTATGTTTAAAAACTGTGGGGTGCTGATAAAGGAGATATTTTCTTAAAGTGTCAGAGTATAGCCTATATTTCACCTATCACTCACATACTGTAGACTAGTCGTGGAAAGTGGGGCTACCTAGAGTGACGACTCTATTCAAGGGATCAACATTACACTGATGTACGAATGAGCTTTAACTGTTCTTGTTGTCTGCGAGATATCGCAAATGGTGCACTTCTTTGTGTGATTCCAATAGAATATTCTACTGTTAAGTATTGATTATTTGCATTCATCTATAAAACTGTTAACTTACACAATTAATTTTTGAATATCTAAATTATTATTACTGTTGAAAATTATATGAATTAAATAAATGTTTTAAGTGATTATTATGGTTTTATTGTGCACAGTCTACTTGCCTTTTTCTGTTTAAAACAATAAACTGGCTGCCAGTGACAGTCGTTCCAGGTGACTCACTTTCCCCACTGAAGATGAGAGCAAGTCATACCTTCTCAACTACCTCAACCTTGTCATTGATCTCAGCTGAGGCTAGTAGACCGTCGAAACCCAGTAAGTCTCTCTAGGCAGCAATACAGGTCTTTCCAGCGATATAGGACTTACTTGAGAACTCGTAATACTCATTACCAAGAGGTTCTGCACCAAGACTTAATGAATTTTAGTTTTACTTCTGAATTCTTCTGATCTTTAATGTCTACTGGGAGACAGTCAAAGAAACTGTTGCTTTTTGGAGGAAGCATTCTTGTGTTAAACCTAGTCTGTATCTATCTTTGTTCAAAACATTTCCACTTCTTAGACCTTAAATTTTTCTATTAATTTCCCTTGCTTAATAAATTATCAAAATATTGCTTAATGTGTAAATTTGGCTGTTAAACATTTATATGTTTGTGACAGATGAAGTCGTTTAATGTTTAGATGGATGGAGGGAGTCTTCTTTATCTAGTACCCATCTCAATTTCTCATTTCTCAATCTCGGACCCCGTTATGACTAGCTATACAATTATACCAGATGTAATTATACAGTTATACCAATTCAGATTGTTTGGAAACTAACAAACAACAGCTTTATAGAGCCTATTACCAGTAGCGTAGCTAAGCCATGGAGCCCACCGCCAGCTGACATGGGTTTTTCCTCCCCCCTCAGACATTTAAGATCACGAACCAACAAAAACTTTTACTTGATTTTTGATGTGTTAATTTATGGTGATAACGCGATGAGCTACACAGTAGCATCTCTTTGTCGAGGTTATAGATCAAACGAGTGTAGGCCTACTTTAACTATTTCAGTATAAACTGAGGAAATAAAAGTTAATTTTAAGTTTGGCATGCGGTTTAATATTATTAAATGAGGTTGTTTTTAGTTGTTTCATAATACTTGTATATTACAAAAAACTAAAAGTTACACTTGATTTCGAACGAATCGTTTATGCTTGTTGATGCACACTCCTCGTTGACACACTCACTAATCAGTAGTTCTACACCTTCACTTTTACTGGACTTATTTGAAAAGTCGGCCGGCTCCAACGTAACTGTGGAGGTTATAAAAAAAGAACTTATTTTAGGAAGTGTTAAAGCATTTTCATTTTCTTCTTTTTCCTTTTCCTGTTTTGAGCACCACTTAGTTTCCTAGACATATCAAATCTGAAGGCTACACCTCCAGTAACAGTAACTACGACAGCACTGATCACAGTGACAAACACATGCGAAACAAAATAAAATAAGAAATAGGTTATGTCCACAGTGTCAAACCGTGAGTTCTCACCGTGTTCAAACCAAACCCTAGGCTCATTATTTTTACTTATCATTATTTTGTTAAGTAGTAGTTGTTGCTAAAGTGTAGACTACTTCAATTAAATATGAAATTTAATTTTTCATTCTGACGCCAATCTCCGATGATTGGCAAGTTATATAAGAACATCATCGAGCCTCCAGACCGCTGCACCCCCCTGCACGGCGGGGCTGCGGTGGTGTTATTTACGCTACTGCATATTACAGTTTTTTACAGTTGCCAGTATAGGGAGAAATTTAGTTTGCAGACTCATGTTTGCACCATTTTACTCTGATCTTTGTACATATTTACATGAAACACTAAACAGATCCTTGCAGAATCGTACATATCACAGTACTCACACCTAGAACTGCACAGGGGTACTCCTGGCACTCAGGGCTCGCTTGGCATGGCTGGACTTGCCGATACCGAGCTTTGGCATGCCCTTGTTCAGTCCCTCGAGGAGAGTGCAGGCCTTGCAGACTGGCTGACTGGACACAAAGCCACACCTGTACACGTGCCTCTGTCCGGCAGCTTCACTCCTTCCTTCACAGCCAGCTTCTCCCCTGCGACACAACGTATTCTATTCAGTACAGTGGTTCCCAAATGACAATCACTTGTGGACCACCATGTGTGCAAACTAAAACTTCAGGGACCCCTTAAGCTGTCTTAATTTAATTTCACATCTTTAATACAGTGGTTTGGAAAACTTTTCTTTTTTAAAGTTTTCTTTATGTAATATTTTGGAAAAGTCCGGTTTTTAATTAAATTGATTTCCGCCCGTTATGAACAAATCTAGCATAAATTTAGTTAATTTTATAATGCAACTTTTTTATTATTCCTGTGCTCGAGGTAGTATTTAGTTTTCTAAGTAACCTATGGCCTGGCTATAACCCATTCCTTTACCAACATCACTTATAATTGTGTGCTGATGCAATTTAAGCTGAACTGAAACATCATTTTATTTTAATTTATTTTGTGTACCACCATAAGCATTGGCTCTTGAATTAAATATTAATATTACTTTACAATTTTACATCCTGTAATTCAACAACAAGACATTTGACCAATGTATGTTGTTAATGTAACAGAACAAGATTTAACTAAAAGTTGTTTTCTTGGAAACCCTTTCAGGTAAAACCACGTAACAAAATTGTGTCTCAAATGAAATATGACGTTTATCTACGCTGTGGTAGGTATGAAACAATGTAGATATGAAACAAGGTAGATATAAAACAAATTAATATGAACAATTCAAAATGTAGATGAACAAACTTAAAGTTTAGAATACAATTCTTATTGTTCTACAACTAAGGATGCTTACCAAAATATATTGTTCATTTGAAGTAATTTTTTTATATGGTTTTACCAAAAATTTTATTTTGAATCATATTTTGTCAAAAATAGAAAGAAACACAGCATACAAGTTATTCTGTTTCTGGTGTTTACAGTAAGTACTGTGAAACAAACTTTGTTTTTATAAGGTACTTTAGTTGTATAGTGAATGGGGGGAGAACTCATAGTCAAGAAAGTTTTATTTAATCATTCTAGGTAGATTTTTAATTTAAGTTTAAGTTGCCAACCTGAAAATTGAAAATCATGTTTTTATTGAGAGAGATCTAGTTGGACCATTGATGACAAAACGCAGATCTTTATGAATGGAAATGATTTCAGATAACTGTTTAACTCAAACATTTTAAAATTTGTAAATAAAACATTTCTGTTCCACTTTCAGCAAAAGTCTTTAACAAATTGCATGAAGACATCCGCAAACATCAAAACGAAGACTATTTCAAGGGAGCCCTTAAAAAGCATCTCACTGAGAAGCCCTATTATTCTCTACAGGAATATTTAGACGAGGCCTAAACCAAAAACATGACAACCACAGCACCTGTGCTACCAGTGGGTTTACATCAAGTATCAAGTAAGTACATAAGTACTTTCAATGTTTCATATAATAACAGTACCTATGATGGTTTGGTTTAATTCTATAGCAAAATTCTTTTGCAACTTTACTTATCTAGTTTGTATTTATTACATTGTAATACAAGTTATTATTTAGCCAATGAGCCATTGTGTACAAAGCACAACGTCTGCCACTAACAAAACCACTATTAAAACACGGTAATTTAAAGTCAGTCAAGGCGGTGTAAAGTGTAAACTGCAGTTTGAATTTTAAATACATTAGGTAATGCATCCTTGTAATTTCCTGGTTGAAAAGATGGGATTCTGCAATAGGCTGATTCTATTATCACAAATTGACAGCATCAGAGTAAATGTTGTCAACAAGTAAATAAAGAAAAGGAATGTAAAATAGCAGTAGGAAAGTTAGTGTTTAATTTAAAAGTTTCTGTACGATGAACATTTGGAGATGAACTTGAAAAGAACTAGTGTCCACAAATTCAACAGTAGGTTTTTGTGCAAAGAGTGTTTTCTCCATTTTAATTAATCTGTCATGTAGAGTTAGTTGTTTGCTATAAAACACTGCAGCTTCCAGTTTGCAGTCCAGTGGTAGAACTCAAGGTTGTGGTTTCTCAGTGTTATGATTGGTTGAAGTTGTCGTGTCGAGATGAAAACCACAGTTTCTAAATTGGTTGTAAGTTTAATTATTTATTTTATTGTGGTTTTTTGTTTTGATAAAGTCAAAGTTTTATATATGATAGACCTCTTCCAATGAGATTGCATTTATAAGGTGTGAATTCTTCTTTGTTAATTCCACAGTTTAATAGCACTAACAATCTAACGAAAAATCCTGTAAAGAGAAGCCCTACTATAGTTAACTTTGTGATTGTTTCAGTGACAACGCCAAAGATTTGTAAGGAGGGCGAAAAATTGACTGAGGGCAATAGGTGCAGAAAAATAGTATAGATATTAGATACAATTTGTTGTGTATGAAACAAATAGGTATATAAGAATAGGATGTAAAAAATCTATTCAACTTTATTCATCAAAGAACTGGATGACTTAATTGTTAATCAGAACCTTTAAGTAGTACTGAAGGCCGGTGAAGGGTTAACAATTTATAGCTTGAGGAAAAGTTTCATGCTTGGAAATGAGGATACAGAACCTTAAGAATGTTCAATGATTGTAATGTTAGGATCTCCAAACAAAGAAAAAAGGACACTAAGACAACCTGTTTCAATGGCCTTGATGTAATAATTTATACAACCTACTTGATTTTCTATTGGGTATCTTTCAAGATTAAGTTGTTATTTACTATAAAACAGTTGTAGGACTTTCCTTTCCTTTTGCAGTACAGTGTCAGTCCTCAAGAGTGTGGTTTCACAGTGTGTTAGAGTGGTTTGCCAGGATGAAACTAGTTGTAAGTTTAATTATTTGCTTTTCTGTACTGGTTTGTTTTGTCAGTGTAGATTGTAATATGCCTCTGCCAATGCTAGGGAGCTTGACATCTACGGATAAGAATTTACCCTCAGTAACCCCAAAGTTGAACAATACTAACAACAACAATACAAGCACCACTAAAGTGATAATTCCGGTTCCATACAACTTTTTGATTGCTCCAGTGGCAACACAAAAGATTTGTGTGGAGGGAGAGAAATTAACCGAGGACAATAAATGCAGACCGATAGCATAGATTAAATGTATCATTTGAAGAAAACTATTGCATTAGAACTATAATTTTCTGTAAGGGACAGATAATATTTTTATCATATCAGATTATATTTCATTATAGTTTTTGCATCATTGGTTAGGCATTTATTATTTGGCAGACTGCTTCCTGCTTTGAAATGAAAACACAGCATCTCTAAATTAAGTATTGGATCTTCAAGTATAGTCATGGAGGATGTAAAGACAAACCTGTTCTGATGGCCTTGACAGACTCAATTATAAAATCCCACTTGATGGTGTTTTAATTAAATTTCACGATGGGACTGCTATTTACTATAAAACAGTCGCACATTTCACAGTTTGCAGTTCAACATCAGTTCTTAAGCTTGCGGTTTCCTTCTGTGTTGTTTCTTTGAGAGGTTGTACCAGGATGAAAACCAGAGAAGCCGAATCGATTGTAAGTTTAACCATTTGTTTAATTGTGGCCATTTGTTTTATTCAAATAATAGACAGTAACCCACCTCCCTCAAAGGTAGTGAACTTGAAATTAACGGAGGAAACTCATCATCAGTGGCTCCAAAGCTTAACAGTACTCGCATTAAAGTAGACAAAATCCCAATATTTGTTTTTGTTGCTCCATTGACAACGCCAAAGACATGCAAGGAGGGTGAAAAGCTAACTGAGGATAATACATGCAGAAAGCTTGCATAAATTATTTGTGAATATTTTTATTGAACATTGTGAGTTATAAAAATTACCTACTTTAGTATGGACTAAGTTGGATCTAGGAAAATTAAATCCTTTAAATAACAACCGCCACTTCTCAGCTGAGGATGATACACGAATGATTTGAAGAACTGAACAGTTTGATGGGTCAAGGTGCCAATTTACAAGATTACGTGATAATAACTTTAACCTTGGGACTCTACCATTGTGTTGCAAGATCCTAACTCAACAAGTTGTTTGTATACATTGCTCTCAGTGTCCTGGATCTTCTCTTTGTAACTAGTAGACTCAAATCTTTTACTAATAACAAACGTTAATACTGTATAGTTAAAATAATGGTTTCACAATTACAAATAAGTATACTTGTATATTCACTTTTTATTTACTATTACTCTGTGAGCGCAAAGAACATAAGTGTTACTAATGGCAAAGAAAACCCTTTGAGGTGCAAACAAGAAAACTCAACCGACAATAACTTGCGAGGGAATCAAACGTGTGTGAAGAATGAGACAGTATCGAGTGCGAACGACAAGAGAGATGTCAAAGTACTGAAAACCCCGAGTGCTTGCAACAACTCAGAGGCGACAGCGGACAGGAACTTCATTGTGGCGCCCAAGACACCAACGACACCGTGCACTACCGGAGAGAAGGCAGATGACGAGGGGAACTGTCGGCCTATCGTGTAAGATATCTTTCATTACTTCAAGGAATTAAATAATTTTGCACTTATATATTTAGAATTTGTTCATCCTTCTTTAATATGGACTCTTAAATAAACACAATTTATTTAGTATTTGTTTCATCATGTAAATCAGTATACATTCACAAAGGGTTCCTCACAATCATACTTACTACCACTACAATTCCTGTTTGCATTATATAAAAAAAAATTAAATGTATTAAATGAAAATTGAATATGAATTTAAATAATCATTAATTCTTAAGGGGAAATCACAGTAAGCACAATATTGGTTGCCAATCATTGTACTTTAAAAGAAAAAAAGACACAAAGAGGCTTTAGCCTGGTTAGGGCAACTTATAAAAATAATTCAAATATGCAAACAGGTGTCTGCAAGTATTAAAACTTTAAATTCTACACACTTTTACCAATATTAACCTCACCTACCAGCCAGACTTCACCTATTTCACAATAACATCAAATTAGAAATAAAACCACTATATTACTGCAACAATACATACCATCTGATAGATATTAAGTGAACAAACCAATGATAATAATGTACCATCCATATAACGTAAAAATGACTTACTATAGTTTGAAAGTTGGGTTAGCGTTTAAAAAACACCCTGTATAATATATAGTTAATACCAGGCTATGGCAATTGGTACCAGGTGTTGTTTGCAACAAGGAAACAGCTATCAATCTGTTGACAATACACATCACGTTCTTCCCAAATTGTTCAAATAAAAACCCCAAAATGAGTGGACTGTAGTATTTGCCAAAGTGTCAAATTATACAGATATATTTTTATTTATTACTAAGAAACTTAATATAACATTTTTTAACATTAAAATCTGTATACAATTTAAACAATCAAAATTCAAATTAAATGGCAGCAGCTGTAAGACTGATCAGCAAAAAATCAATACTCTTTAAAACTATCAAACAATAAAGAAACAATTTGACAAAAAAATGGGTTCTGAAATTAGTATAAATATCTCTTAATCAAAGGGGCAGTTCAGCAGACAACACAAGAAAGAAGCATTACCGTGATGATAGCTGTGCATCGTTGCAGTCTTGCGATGTCACCTCGCAGAATGTTCATGAGGACAGTCTCCGCCAGGTCGTCAGCGTTGTGTCCGGTAGCAACAGCATCCACCTTCAACAGTGAAGCCCCTCGGTCCAACGCCTGACGACGGAACACACCACAGAATGTGCAGTTGTTCTTTCTGCCTATCTGCAAATAGTTCAGTCTATTTAACATCAATCAAAGTTAAACCTATATATTTTGATTTTTGTAAAGTTGCCTAACTACCGAAGTTGGCTTAATTTTAGAATTTTAAAATATGATGTTATTATCACTTGATGCTACTAGGCAAAAATATAAATCACAACCCTCATTGTGAAAAATATTTTATATGAAATGTTTTATATCTATTTTTAACAAGTGAGCCTTTTATCAAAATAAATTAAATCTAATATTTTAAATATGCTCACTTTCAAACATAAAATTTACATACAACCATAAACTTGCTTTCCTGCATTACAAACATTGGCAATGTTAAGTTAAGACTATAACCATCTAAATAGGATATGCGATTTATGATTTTTCAGGCTGAGAAAAGTCAATCTCATAACTGATCCACCAGTTTTAAATGTTTTTGAGTTTAGTTATAAACATCATAAAATATTTAAAGAACAAGCCTAAATCTATTATTTTTACATTGTACTTTTGTGCCTCACTTGTATAAAAAAAAGCAAAGAATATGTTGAGTTTCAAATAAATAATGGACGCTTTAAGGATTTTCTTAAGCTATGTTATTTAGTAAAATTGGGTGTCTAGCTATGAAACACTTAAGGCTTTGAGAAAATAGTATTTCAAAGTGGTATCTCAATCGTCTCTGAGATTTAAAATCCTATACACACCTGAATAGATTACACCCCTAAATAAAGTAGATTCAGTAACTAAACCAAACTTGAGATATATTTTTTTTAACTTAGCAACAATTTTATCCATAGTCCAGCCATACAACTCTTCATAAGATAAAATTTTCAAAGGCATCTCATAGTCATCTCTATTTTGTTTAACAGTATCTAAACTGTCATCTCTGTAACCTACATAGACAGAAAATACATGTATTTAAATTAATAATATAACTAAGTGCAAGGTGATACAAAGTAGTGTCCCAAACTAAATAATAATAATTATTATTAATTTGTCAATACAATATAAGTATTGTTTTGACAATATACTAAAGTACCACAAGTAAGACTTTAGCCTAATTAAACAATTAAATTATGGAACTTTACCTCTCTATAAACTCTCTAATGTATAAAATTTTTAAGATTAAAATTCGTATACAATTTAAACAATCAAATTCAAATTAAATGGCAGCAGCTGTAAGACTGATCATCAAACAATCAATACTTCTTTAAACTATCAAACAATAAAGAAACTATTTGACAGAAAAAAATGGGTTTGAAATTAGTATAAATATCTCTTAATCAAAGGGCAGTTCAGCAGACAACACAAGAAAGAAGCATTACCGTGATGATAGCTGTGCATCGTTGCAGTCTTGCGATGTCACCTCGCAGAATGTTCATGAGGACAGTTCTCCCGCCAGGTCGTCAAGCCAGGTCCGGTAGCAACAGCATCCACCTTCAACAGTGAAGCCCCTCGTCCAACGCCTGACGACGTGAACACACCACAGAATGCAGTTGTTCTTTCTGCCTATCTGCAAATAGTTCAGTCTATTTAATATCAATCAAAGTTAAACCTATATAATTTTGATTTTTTTTTGTAAAGTTGCCTAACTACCGAAGTTGGCTTAATTTTAGAATTTTAAAATATGATGTTATTATCACTTGATGCTACTAGGCAAAAATATAAATCACAACCTCATTGTGAAAAATATTTTATATGAAATGTTTTATATCTATTTTTAACAAGTGAGCCTTTTATCAAAATAAATTAAATCTAATATTTTAAATATGCTCACTTTCAAACATAAGAATTTACATACACCATAAACTTGCTTTCCTGCATTACAAACATTGGCAATGTTAAGTTAAGACTATAACCATCTAAATAGGAATGTACGATTTATGATTTTTCAGGCTGAGAAAAGTCAATCTCATAACTGATCCACCAGTTTTAAATGTTTTTGAGTTTAGTTATAAACATCATAAAAATATTTAAAGAACAAGCAAGTCTAAACATTATTTTTACATTGTACTTTTTGTGCCTCACTTGTATAAAAAAAGCAAAGAATATGTTGAGTTTCAAATAAATAATGGACGCTTTAAGGATTTTCTTAAGCTATGTTATTTAGTAAAATTGGGTGTCTAGCTATGAAACACTTAAGGCTTTGAGAAAATAGTATTTCAAAGTGGTATCTCAATACGTCTTGAGATTTAAAATCCTATACACACTGAATAGATTACACCCCTAAATAAAGTAGATTCAGTAACTAAACCAAACTTGAGATATATTTTTAACTTACTTGAGCAACAATTTTATCCATAGTCCAGCCATACAACTCTTCATAAGATAAAATTTTCAAAGGCATCTCATAGTCATCTCTATTTTGTTTAACAGTATCTAAACTGTCATCTCTGTAACCTACATAGACAGAAAATACATGTATTTAAATTAATAATATAACTAAGTGCAAGGTGATACAAAGTAGTGTCCCAAACTAAATAATAATAATAATTAGTTTAATGTCAATTTTTTTTACAATATAAGTATTGTTTTTTTTTGACAATATACTAAAGTACCACAAGTAAGACTTTAGCCTAATTAAACAATTAAATTATGGAACTTTACCTCTATAAACTCTAATTGTATAAAAACGAACTTTGGGCAAGATAATTTATGAGTTTGGATTTGAATTGGTTTGAAAAATAACTTTTAATAGATCATCATGGTCTACACAGTAAAGCCTACTCAGGTCACAGAAGGGCTATAATATATCGGGTGGCCACGATAAAATTATCTAAACAGAATTTACAGGAGTACTATTAGTGCAATAAGTATAAAACCAACTTTTCTCTAGAAATCGTACGGAGATTTCAAATATTTTAAAATACCAGTATACGGGGTGTGTCAATACTGAAACTCACAGTGTCAAACTCGAGTTTTTAAATACAAAGATGGGTCATATTGTACATAATTTTAAACAGCAATTCTCGACATTCAAGGCAAAACAATTTTTTTGATATGTTGCCTATAAATTTACCAAACTAGAGCTATAAGCGGGATGGCTAAGCTTTTGCAGAACCCTGTTTAGGTAGAAATTCATTAAAATATGGTGTTCTGATTGTTTCTCAGAATTTGACAAGCTTTTCAATGGTATGTCGTAAAACCATGTTTGAAACTTTTCTACCTCAAAAGTCAAAATGGATGTAAACACTTGCTTTTATCATAGAATAGTCAAAAACATTAAATAGCAAGATAATTTATACAAGATAATTTGGGCAAGATAATTTATGAGTTTGGATTTGAATTATTTGAAAAGTAACTTTTAATGTTGTCTGAGGTTTATTATATAGAATTCTACCAGCTTCAATAGGAAGTTTATCACAAAACTGAGGTCTATGGTAGTTCCGGTGGGGTCGTGTATCATGTTGCACATCATTGTAGAGATAATTTTAATATAAAACATCTTCTTTCGTTTAAGAGCTATAACAAAAAAAACTCATTTTATGATTTTTTCCAGCTGTGGGGATTACACTCTGGCGCTTTCACACAACAGTTAGGTAGCCTAGAAAGCAGGGTGTTAATGGTTAGAGTAAAAGACTGGCTCACTGGAGAATCCATTTTCATTCATTATGACCCAAGTCAGCCACTTTAGCTGAGTGGTGCCGTGCAGCCATCTAAATGTACATAGTTTAGTAAATTTCTTAGTTTAATTATTTGACAGTCAATACTATGACCCTGGTCAGTCCCAGACGAAGAAAGGGTAATTCAGCTCATAAGGTGTTAGGTATCTATGAACCATCCAAGAAGCTGATGAATTATACAGTGTTTGATAAAGTCATTGATGACAAAGTATATATCTTTAGTGAGTGCTGAAGTGGTATTGCCTTAACTTGACATTTTAATATTTTTTACCTTTTTGTCAAATCAACTGAGATAAAAATAGCTTTCAGGGTATATTTTTTAAATACACAACGGAAAGGAAAGAACAGACTTTTCCAGCCACTTCAGGGCTCTAACGTTTCGGTTGGTTAGAAACTCCACCCGTCTTCAGAGGTTTACACTAATCTGGAACTGCATTTAATTATTATCTTAACTTAGAACTAACCGGACTATTCAGCAGCTATTTGAAGAAATACCGCTACATCATAAAATTGATGGCTTGTCCATTACAATTACAAATATGAACAAGTAAAGGAACGTTATAGGGATAAAGCTACATGTTAGCCCCTAACATGACGGGTGGAGTTTCCTAACTACAGGAAACGTTAGAATTAGTTTTTCTCAGTGGCTGGAAAAGTCCGTTCTTTCCTTTTACTTAGGTATATCTGCCACTATTATGAACTTTCAAACTAACACACAACAGGACTTACCAGTAATTCCTTCATCTACAGAAAGAAGTACTAGGTTGAGTTTATAAGTTGTGTCTTTCATTCAACAGCTTTAACACATAAGCCAAAACCGTTGAGTCCTTTCCTCCTGAAGCTTTGCTCATGGCAATACAGCCTTCTTTAAACAGTTTTCCTTCCGTAATGTTGTGGTGGATTTCAGTCTCAGCCAAAAGAAACACTCTTTACACATAGCATCTCCAGTTTTTGGTCTCTGAAAATTGAAAACCAAAAGTTTAAAACTTACAGTTTAGCTTCAATAGAGAGTTCATAATATAACGCTAAGTTTAACTACCGGTTTTTAAACTAGGTCTTAAGTTTAGCGTTTCCAAGCTAGGTTTAGCAGCTAGACCAGGGCTTAATAGATAATGAGTCTAGTCTAGTACTTAGGGAGGAATAAAACCCTGACAAACTACGAATTTGATGTAAATTATAAGTCTTAAGTTTGGCTTCAAGCTTTTAGCAGCTAGACCAGGGCTGTCAATAATGAGTCTAGTCTAAAGTAGAGGAATAAAACCCTGACTTTAACTACGAACTTGATGTAAACTATAAAACCCTGACAAGAATACAACTTGTTGAAGTTTTAGCAACACGGACACTTGGTCCAGAATCTCATTGGTGAGACGGAGTAAGTGAAAAACATTGGACATTAACATAAGTGGGCCATCTAACAAACTCGCTGGACCTTGTTTATTCGGTATCAGGGGTGCTGAGAGAAATCTGTTGCCCTGAGTACAAAATGTGCTGTGAGCAGTCAACACAAAGTTACGGTTGTTACAAAGGGACTGGTTAACTCTTCCCCTCAAGGTATAGGTTGAGCTGACTACTAAATTTCAGTTTAGTAACTTTTGTTACTTTGTGCACACCTTAGGAAATAGTACCAGCTTAAATATTGTTTATTTATTTTATTAGTGTAAAACAGTCAGCGATGGCGTACACCTATTTCGCCATGATAGAATAGGCATAATTATATTAGGCTTTTAAATCGGGAACCTGGTTGGTCATTGGAAGGATACTCGACATCCTGTTGCTGAAAAGGGAATTGCGGGATATTCTGCCACTGTGGTGTTATTTCGTTGTAGTGTGTCGCCTGATATAAATGAGCTGGCTGATTTGAGTGATCTGAAGGTTGCCCAAATCTGTTCAGTCTAGCGTGACCTAGTATTGTTTAGACCATGGAATTGACTGTTCCCGCCCGAATTCGGTCAGTTATTGTTGAAGAAATGTCTAGGCTTGTTCTGTGTATTGGATCCCCTAACATTGTTAGATGTACCTTGTGAGTTTTGAGGAGTGTAGCTTGTATTTGGTTGTGTGTAAGTAAAGGTTTGCTCCCTAACACTCTGTACTATGGGTGAGGTGTTAATGAGATCCTGTGTTGTACCTATGGGTGTGATGCCTGTGAGAGGATTTCTCGTTTCTGGATGAATCCTACAAAAAATAGTATTAAAAACTGTGTAACTGTCTGTTTGTGGTGAAAGTACTCTCAAAAAATTTTGAACTTGCCACGACGTAGACGCGTGTGGTATGTTTTCAATCCAAAACTCTCATAAGCGATTGGTTGTGTAAGCCGTGGGGTTGAGCAGGATTGCTCGCTCTGGGGCCAAATTTAGATCTAAAATTCTCGTGATGACCAAAAATCAGAGTGTGTTAGGCACGTCTAAACCATCGGCTCTTGGAAAGTCTTTAAGCATTTCCCTAACAAAATGTGGAAATGTTCGGTTAGTTTCCGTTTGGCGGCAGCCTAGTTGACTAGATACGACTTGGAGTGTTTGGAAGGTGTTGGGATGAAATTCCAATATAGTGACTTGTCTTCTAACTAGCATAAACTGATTTAGCACAATAAGGAGATGACCCCTATGCAAACCAAAATTTTTTTAAGTGCAGTTTATATTTACATGCGGGATTATTTTACAAAGCGGTGATCGCGCTAGCACCGAGACTTGCTCTCTGACAGGCACTTAAAGTTAAAACCTTCCAAAAAAAGCCAAAGAACTTCCGCGATAATACCTTATTCAGCCTTTAAGTTAATTTGAAGTGGGTGACAGAGACTGTAAGTGAGTCTACCAGAGAATATAGTCTTCTGCTAAGTAAAATAATGGTCCCAACTAAAACCACTTTTAAAGTCATGTTTACGAATAATACCGGTGTTGGATAAACCTTGCTTGAGTAGTAATCTCTAGACACCATTGGACAATCATCCAAAAATTTTCAAGTCAAGCCTTGAATTTTTTAGCATATAATAATTTATAACTTACCTTTAAAATAGCATTTTTCCCACATTTTGTACTGCATTGAACGGGCATTATGAACAAGTTTAATCAATAGATTACAGCGTACTAAACAAATTAGGTAAATCCTATGTTAAGGCCATAGGATTAGAATTCTGCAAAGGACTACACGGTGTGTAGGCATAAATGTATACCAGAATTAACACCAAAAGTGTTATTACTAAAGTATCTTTCTCTTTTATAACTAGTCCTTAGTCCACGTAAAAGAGTTACAAATTACCTTCGATTATTGAAAAATTGTACTTGGCAGTATAGGAGAGGTTAATTTTATGACATGCCTACTTTGTTATGGTTTTTCAAAAACAAATTTCAAATACGTCAGAAAAACAGACAAAGATAACTTCTTAATCAAACTGAGGGCAGAGATAACACTTGTGATATAGGTATCCAGTATTTAAACTTGCACTGTAAAAAGAATGTAAAGACAAAATGTAAAATGTTTAGTGCCAAAATGTAGTTTAACCACCCTAAATAAGCGTAGTTGCTAAATGCTTGATGTTTTTTAGCTCTTAATTAAACTGTTGTTGACTCTGGGGCATTTGCACATTACGATGAAGAAACCAGCGAGAAACAAATGAATTGACTTTAGTACACACTTAAATCAATGGAAAGTGGGACGAAGACAGCCGGACAGAACGGGCGCGGGTCCAACTTTGTTTCTCACCTATAAAATGGAGAAGAACTGCAAACAGGCCCGGATTAGCCATTATTTACGCCCTAGGCCAAAGTTCTAGATTGCGCCCCTTCTGTGTTCTGAGAGGTTTGAGGTGTGTGGAATTTTTGCCATATTTAACTGTACATAAGGCAGTTTGCACCGCGACTGGTGACCAAGACTAGAGACAGGAGACCGCGACCAACATGTGCCTCGGTGTCTTCTGTATGTCCCCTGTCTGTCGCATGCGCGAACTAGCGCCTGTTCAAAGCTAGATGACAAATACATAGATTGCGGTCACCTGTCTCTGGTCTCGGTCTTCGGTCGTGACGCGAACCACCGCCACTCGTTCTAGAGCCTATTTGGAACTATTTTAGCCATTTACTAATTTTTAATTAATTAAATAATATATTCCAAGAGATAAGCAGCAAACGGAATAGAAACACGGGTATCAATGAACTTACTTGAATAGATATAAGACGTTCGCTTTAAGGAGGTGTGGAGGAAAATTTGGTAAAGACAAGAACCTGGCGTTCAAGATGAACAAAATGTCCTCAAAATTGTATGGTCAATGATTGTTAATCCTTGTTAAATTTCGTGTTTTTCGCCGTTCATTTTACTCCTTGTGGGGGTAGTGTGGTGAACATTAATCTATGTTTAATCACATGTTAGTTTTGTTTTGTAACACAATTTTGTAAACATTCAATTAAGTAAACACACTTTCCGTTGAACTCATTATTTAATTAATTCGTTGAGTAAGTTTTGATACGTACACAATCCCACTGTCCCTCACCTCATCTTCGTTAATCTTCACCTTCCTCCCTGTCAGGTCTTCTTTCATCTCTAGTCACTGAGACAAGTCTCCCATGTCACATCATTCGTTGCAGATCTCTGGTCACCACTCCTCACCGCAAGTTCAAGTGTCGCAGCTCCCCGGAGATGATTGGTCCACCTGCTCCACCGTTGAGAACTTTGCCGTCACCCTGGCAAGGAGCCCTTACAGAGAAACTGTCATCCGGGCCAGATGACCTCCGGTTTTTATCGAGGTTGATACTCCTCCGACTCCTCCTCCTCGCCGAGTCCCGGGCTTGCCACCGGCGCGAGTTAAAAATTAGGTTTTTGTTTATTTTATAGATGTGTAAAACCGTGAAAACCCACATCTCCTTGGCGGGGCGCGAAGCCCGGTAGCAATTCTGTGCAAACCCGACCTGCTTGTTGCCCGTTTCCACCGACCAGGGACCTAATAGGGACCTAATAGGGTGTTATCAACACTCTAATATGAAAGAGGAAAAGAGAGAATGACTCGATTTTCACTTTTTCATACTGTGAACGAACCAACGCGAAGCAAGACGGTGACCACGGTGTAACCTTTTTTCTTTTTTTTTTTTTTCTTTATCCTATTGTGCATGGTGTGTTTTTTTTATGCATGGTGTGATTATTTATCTATATATTACTACTAATGGACTTTCTACAAAATGGACTGGTATTGTTCAGCAAGAATCAACATGATTATTTATATTGTGACATAATTATATTTTTAACTTGACAAAGCCAATTGTAATTGTTTATTTAAAGGCTGAATAAAGATTTCTGATTTCTGATTTCTGATTTCTGAACATCCAGGACATTACAGGTTGTGTTCTAGGGAACAGGTTAACACTTCCCCTCAAAGTATAGGTTCTTTGACTATTAAATTTCAGTTTAACTTTTGTCACTTTATTGCACTCCATTGCAACTTAAATATTGTTTATTTATTTTATTAGTTTAAAACAGTCAGCGATGGCATAGGCCTATTTCTCAATTGATAGAATAGGCGCATAGTTATATTAGGTTTTAAATCAGGGAACCTGTCTGGTTGGTGATTTAGATTCGTTGAAGTTGTGTTTGATTGAGTGAATGAAGGATCCGACATTCTGTTGCACCAAAATCTGAGTGTGTTAGACAACCGACCGGCTCTTGCTTGGTAGGTCTTTAAGCATTTCCCTAACAAAATGTGGAATGTTTGTTAATTAATGTTTGGCGGCAGCCTAGTAGATAGATACGACTTGGAGTGTTTGGAAGGTGTTGGGAAGAATTCAATATAGTGACGTCTTCTAACTAGCATAAACTGATTTAGCACAATAAGGAGAGATATTGCAAACCAAAAATTTTTTAGGTGTAAAACATATTTAGGTTGCTTTTAAACTGGGATTATCTACAAGAAGCGGAGCGTCAGCCCGACCAAGACACTCTCTGACAGGCACTTATCTAAGTTAAAACCTTCCAAAACGAGTTTTAAATTTGGCGAGAGAGTTAACTATTAAAACAATGTTTTCACACAAGAAATAATCTTAACTAACTTGACTTCATGATAATACCTGTATTCTTCTGTAGAAAAAGTTAATTTGAAGTGGGTGACAGAGACTGTCCAACTTCCACTGTAAAAATAGTCCCAACTTTGGAAAACTGACATGTGCTCAGCAAAACAAATTTTTATTTTATGGGGATCTTCTACTGGGTTATTGCTAAATCAGTTTTACCTCATGAAGACAAGTCACTATATTGGAGTTTTACGGAATAATACCGGTGTTGGATAAACCTTGCTTGAGTAGTAGTAATCTCTAGACATCATTGGACAATCATCCAAAAGTTTTCAGGCCAGCCTTGAATTTTCTAGCATATATTAATTTATGTCTTACCTTTAAAAGAATAACTTTTCCACATTTTGTGCATGGAACGGGCATTTTGAACAAGTTTAATCAATAGATTACAGCGTACTAAACAAATTAGGTAAATCCTATGTTAAGGCCATAGGAGTTAGAATCCTGCAAGGACTACACGGTGTGTAGGCATAAGTATCTAGAATTAACACCAAAGAGATGTTATTACTAAAGTATTTTCTCTTTTATAACTAGTCCTTAGATCCACGTAAAGAGTTACAACTTAGCTTCGATTATTGAAAATTGTAAAGGCAGTATAAGAAGAGGTTACTTTTTTACAACATGCCTACTTTGTTATGACTTTTTTTCAAAACAAATTGCAAATACGATCAGAAAACAGACAAAGATAACTTCTTAATCAAACTGAGGCAGAATAACACTTGTGATATAGGTATCAATATTTAAACTTGCACTGTAAAAAGTCATGTAAAGACAAAATGTAAAATGTTTAATGACAAAATGTAGTTTAACCACCTTAAATAAGCAATTGCTAAATGCTTGATGTTTTTAGCTCTTACTGAAACTGTTGTTGAATCTGGAATTGTTACGTACGACAAAGAAGAAATCAACGAAAGAGGGTGACGAACAGCCGGACAAGAACGGGCGCGGGTTATCTTGTTTCTCGCCATAAAATGGGAAGAACTGCAAACGTATTATTATACAACTAATGTTCTGAAACGTAGTAAGTTAATTTATTGACGTTTTCAGTTGTTGTTTTAAATGCTTTTGAAACACCAGTGCTATAAAACATTTAAAATAATTAAATATATTTATTTATTTCTTAAATTTTTATTGCTGGTCTATTATTTACTGTAGCATAGTATTGTTAGTTAACTGGTAGTATACTGTAATACCGATCTAATAATAAGTGATGTTTATATATTTTGAACGGCTCATTAGAAATCATTGAATTGAAAGTTGATTAGTTTTTCTTGTCCACGCCACACCTAGTTACTTTTATTGTTTAAAAGCAAACCATTTGTCTACAATCAAGATAGAAGATTTTGCTTTGAAATGACCACAAACACGCATTCCTTAAGCCTTAAATTGTACTTTTTCCCGGGGGAGTGCTGTCTTAACGTCCTTTTGCCGGAGAGTAATTTTATACCCCCCAAGTTCCCGGCAGTTCATGGCCCCTCCAAAGGTTTGATCTAAAGCCACCATTACATTGCACTCGTATTTAATGTTCCTTTGTTCTTACACTCACCTCTCTGTTAATTTTTCGCTGCACTTGCCCTTCTGGCATTTCCATGGCTATTTTTATTTTCCTAGTCACTTTGCGTTTGTTGTTTTTCCATGTTGCTAATGCTACATTAGAATGATCGCCTCTCTAACATAATATGTTCATGCCACTTTTACTTGTCTTGTCTGTCTTTACTTTTGCTGCTTTGTCTTTAGGTCTTGACACTTTGCGGCCTAAGCGGTCTTCTCATCTGGGAATTTCGCCCGCTCTACTAAGCTATCATGATTTTTAATTGCCACAGTTGCCTTTTGTGAAATGTGCCAACTTTGTTCTTCTGTTTAGGGGTTTCAGACTTTTTTACTTCACTTTTTTCCATTTCAGACTTTTTTCGGAAAATATTCACTGAGATATTTTTTACATAATTATTTCAGTCTCTTTGCTAGTTGCTTTGACAGTCTTACTCTTTGTCGCTGTGTTTATTTTTTGTATATTCCGTTTAAAGAATATTACTCGTTTCGCTGAACTTCAAGCCACGATGCTCAGCTGCCTGCGGTACGCGGGCCGTTCTGGCGATTTACTTTTCTCGCTCATCTGTCTTGACACTTTGCTCCCTGTGCATACCACTCTTGTCATTATACTTGACTTTCTAAATCTTAGCGCGGGTTTATCTAGTTTTACTCCACGTTTGGTTTACTAGTCTTGCATTTCTCTTTTCAATTAGCCCTCCTTCTAATACGCCATCAACAACGTCCTACTGCCATTAATAGAAACTTCCCCCGCTGTGCCTTTCCTTAAACCCCTTAGCTGGGCTCTCCCGCTCTCCTCCATCAACCCTTCCTACCGTCCCACTCTCCTCAACCTCATCCACCGCCTCTTCTCCTCAGCCTCCACTTACTCACCTCATTATCTTCCATCCTCGCCCTCTACTACCTTCTCCAACTCCTCACTCCTCCTACTCTCTTCCCATACTTTACTATCCCCATCCTCGTCTCCTTCCGCTCCTGGGATCCCTGCTTGTCGCCACGCCAGAGGTCGGGCTAAAGCTGCTCCCCTTCCCCTGACGCCGACTGGTCCAGTAGGTAGCTGGCTTGCCTTCTCCCTCGTCAGCAAATACATTTTCTATTTTCGTCTCTTGTAGTACCTAGTCTACGAAACTAGCCTCGTATTTCTTATTTCGCTCGCCGTGCTAGCTTTTTGAAATGTCTTACTAGCTACGCTCGCTTTACTTATAATTTTGCTCAGCTTCCTTACCTTCTTTGTTATTTCAATCGCGTTGCTTACATCTTTCGTGCTATCTCATCTCAATGATAGCCTTTATTTATCATTTCGCTTGCTGTGCTCGCCTTTTATGTTTTTTGCTTGCTGTATTAGTTAGTTTTGTAGACATCTTTACTAGCTCCACTCGCCTTCTTTGTCAGTAAATCTATATAACCGCTTGTACTTCGCTTGTGCTTCTTTACTTGTTCCTTGCCACGCTTACCTTTTTTTCATATTGCTCCCCTTCAAAATTTCACTCAAAATGTACTTAATTAACTGTTTGCCCTTGCGGGAAGTCGTTTTTTAAATATCAAAAACCGTACATATCCCAACTTATCATTGTATTTTAAAATATTTACACTACAACTACTTTTGTACTACTGATAGTCTTTGCTCATACAATCAGTTGGAAGATCAAGGTTATTGAAAAGGTCCAGAGTTGCGTTTTGTAACAAATTACAGGTCTTATTTGGTACACGATACTGAAAACCCAGGCTCAGTACACTAGGTACAGAAAAGATGACGGCGTTTAAATGTTTGATGCTCGTTTCACCTCCATTCTGTTAGGTTTCAACCATTTGAATAGAATTTATGATAATGCTATTTATTCGACATATTATTTTATTAAAGGGTTTCTTCTGGTCCTTGCGGAACGTCCTCCAATATACGTAGAAGCAGTAAAACTAAAAAGTCACTACCGGCCAAACACTCATTAACAAATTTGGTAAGTTAGTTTGATCTTATGTTCTTTCTTACTTATTTTATAAATTTTTGTGTTTATAAAATGTATACTGTATAGATTTGGAATTAAAAAGTAAATTTTTTGTTTGTATGTTAGTCTGCTGTTTTCAACACCTCTGTTGGAAAAGGTCAAAGACAAGAAAACTAACTTGCAATGGATTTGAGAGTTTTCATAACTATCTTCATGCACTTTCAGAAGATTTGAATCCGATATTCTACAAGCCTAAAACTATTAGAATACACCCATTGTGGTTTGGACGGGGCTCGGTATCTCGATACATTACCAGTGCGTAAAAAAATAGCGTAACAAAATCACGGTGAGTGTCATACGTAGACCGTAATTTTCCAAGAAATTAGTAGACAAACTTTAACAATCGAAATACAGTAATTTCGCGTTTCCTTTCATTTGTACCAAATGAGAGTTTTCATAGTCTTAATTATTGTACTACTAGTTTCAATTGTGGCATCCCCTAAAAGAAACTTAAGGTAAAAATGCAGCATGCATTATGGTTAAAATAATCAAAAACCTACAACATGTTTTTTCTACAGAATAGATTATTTTACATTATTTTGTTATTTTACCAAATGATGGCATTCATATAGTAAAAGACATGTGTCAAATTCAACATGAGATACTACGACTTATTAATGCCTAGTATTTCAATAGTTCCATTTTATATTTAAATTTTCAGAGTCACTTCCAAATCACAGAATCCGTAGTTTGAAAGTATAATGGAATAGTGCTTATTTGCAGAAAATTCCAAAACCCCAAATCCATCACCCATAAGCAAGAGGTATCCATCAGTACGGCTATTTATTTGTGCTTTAAAATCAATACAGTACAGCTGCGGAAAGGCACTTACATAACATTATTTAGTGTTCATTTCCAACACCATTGTACCTAGACAATACCGTCACTTACCCGGGCTCCGTGGTGGATAAGAGTTAGCCTGGGGCCTCGGCTTCAGCGACCATTTTATCGCCTTTTAATATGCGTGCGTGTTTAGCGCAAAAGCTCCTCGGGCTGTTTTCGGTCCTGTGTGTATATTGGCTCATGAAGTATGTCGAAAATGCGATAAGAATATTAATATGGTGAACGTTGCGAAGATGGGCGGGACCTCTCAGGCGCAGCATATTTTCCCAACGACTCGGAGCAAATTGGCTGACGGATTCGGAGTGGACGATCAGCTGTTCTTTGCCTCCTCGTTCCTCATTTTCCCACAAGAGGTCTCCGGGTGCGATTCGACGTGCATTCCTTCAAGCCTGCTTTTAGAAATTCCAATAAGTATTGGTTAAACGGACGTGATTAACGGCTTTTATTCGAGAATCTGCCGCAGACTCCGCTCATTCGTTATTAATTATGCTTCGATATTGTGGGAGATAAGACAGTTGAGGAACTACTTGGAGAAGCTTCTGTGTGGTTTGGTTGCTTTAGCTCAAGCACGTAATGCGTATATTAGGGTAATCGTAATTTCGGTGTGGCTTCACTCTACTGCGTATACAGGTGTCTCAGACTACCCGTATCATATATATATATATTATCTCTAAAAGTTGGCCGACTTGAGTGAACGAAAATTCTCAAACCGGTTCAAAGAATTCAGTAAGTTATTTTCTACTTTCTATATACAGGGTGTATCAAAAACCGAGGGTTATGGGTTCATATCTCGAATTTTTCAAACATAAAGGGGTGTCATTCTATACATAATTTTAAAGTTCTCTTTAAATGAAAAACAACGGTGAAGAACAAATTGTTTGTTGTTGAGCCGTTACAAATGGCGGCTGAAAATCAAAAAATAAAACCGAATTACGAAACGCCCTGTATTTCCTTTAATATTTTTCAATGATGTAGTTATTGATGAAAATATGACCAAAAAAAAAAAGTAACGTTTGTCTTGTTTAATGAGGTGAAGTTAACACTACAAAGTCCTCTCTACCACTCAACCTCGACCTTTACCTAACGTTGCCGCGGAGCATTGAGCCTGAGTCGATTCTAACCCGCCACGGGTCTACTAATGCGGTACCGCTGCACGTGATGAAAATGTGTATATCAAAAGATCATTCTTTATTTTTGAGTTTTGTGTAAATTACATACATTTTTTAAACGTTTTGTCAATTATACCCTACGAATTACGTTTTTGACCGCCATTTTGAAACGCGTTAATACTTTTCAACGAAACTTTCACCAATGTTGTCTACGTACATAGACCTTTACAACGGTATACAATACGATAGGGTTTATTATTTGAAAAAATTAGATAATGATAGTAGACCATTTTCAAAATTTGGGGTTTTAGGTGGGTACTAAGGTTTTAAAATAGCATGTTGTTGTATATCATTGGAAAGCTTACGTAATGAAAGTAAAATCAATAACTAGATTTTCATTTTGAAAAATGTTAGTGGAAATACAGGGCGTTTGCATTTGGTTTTGTTTTAGATTTTCAGCCATTTTGTAACGGCTGAACAACAAACAATTTTTCTTCATCATTGTTTTTCATTTAAAGAGAGATTTAAAATTATGCATAGCATAAACCTCTTTCATATTTGAAAATTGAGATTTGAACCCATGACCCCGGTTTTTGATACGCCTTGTATACTAGAAAAAAGAAAATAATTTTCAGAATTCTTTGAACCGGTTTAAATTTTAAATTTTCGTTTCACTAAATCACAACCCGTTCTCGAGATATACATATGGTACGTAAGTGGTCTGAGACACCTGTATATGGCATAAGCTGTTGTGTTTTCATCACACCTAGACATTTTCCGTATGCCTCTATATCGTGTGTGTTCAGCACACCAGCATGGGCTTAGCTATGAACTTCCTAAAAATCAGTGGCGGCTGATTGTGAGAATGTAAATAGAATAGCTCTTGGATTTTAAACTGTCTGAAAGCCAGCACTCATTTGTTAGGTAGATCCCACTTTAAGACACTCATTACCTACTTTCCATAACTATCGTTGGGGAAGTGTCTTACATAAGATGACCAATAAGGAAAATTCTTTTTCGTTTTACAACGAGGTGCTAGTTTTCACAATCATGGTATTTGTTGAAGACTGTTTCATTTCTACATACTAGTGTCGCTGTCCAACAATCATGGGTGATAAAAGGCATCCTTGTAATAGTAAATATTTGTATACATTCAAGGAGTTTTAAATGATTCAGTACGTTTTGACACCCAGTGTTTCAAAACACTTACTGCCCCCTAAATAATATGAATACCACGACACCTAAGAAAATGTTATGTCTTCAAGTTTTGTGTAATACCCTCAGCAGTTTTAAACAATTGTTTAACTATTTTAACTATTTGAGATGCCGACCGCTCTCATGAGGGTATTTGAAGGCAAATATGTGGTGAGGGATGAGTGTGATGAGTGGAATTAATGAGTTATGAGGTGTAGTCTTGTTACAAACTAAGGCCGACTCTTCCTTAGAATGGGTCATTAATTAAAAGCCCAATGACCAATGGAAATACAAGGACCACAGCTTAACGTGACTTCCGAACCACACAGGTGATGGTCTGATATGTCTAAACAATGGTGGGAGTTGGTGTGGGTATCATCAGATGATCACTGAGACTATCTGAGCCGCTTAGACCTATCATCCTCAAAACCTGACCTCCATGAAGCTGGATTACAAGACCACGCCACGAGTCCCAGTCATTTTATTACCTGATAAAATTACGTGATAAAATTAAATTTCGAATATTTCAAAAAGCGCCTAAGCCCGTTAGGTATTGTTCCTATTCAAGTAGTACATTTCAATTCATTGAAATTCATTTTACAGTTTTTGTACACTTGAAACACGTGTTAGGTTTGTTCAAATACAACTGTTGTAGACAATGTTTACCTGAACAAAATGGTGTCAAACCATTGCTTTTGGATTTACGGGTTTCAATAATAAGTATCTGTATACATACAAGGAGTTTTAAATGATTCAGTACGTTTTGACACCCAGTGTTTCAAAACACTTACTGCCCCCTAAATAATACATGAATACCACCACATCTAAGAAAATGTTATGTCTTCAAGTTTTGTGTAATACCCTCAGCAGTTTTTAAACAATTGTTTAACTATTTTAACTATTTGAGATGCCGACCGCTCTCATGAGGGTATTTTAAGGCAAATATGTGGTGAGGGATGAGTGTGATGAGTGGAAGTAATGAGTTATGAGGTGTAGTCTTGTTACAAACTAAGGCCGACTCTTCCTTAGAATGGGTCATTAATTAATAGCCCAATGACCAATGGAAATACAAGGACCACAGCTTAACGTGACTTCCGAACCACACAGGTGATGGTCTGATATGTCTAAACAATGGTGGGAGTTGGTGTGGGTATCATCAGATGATCACTGAGACTATCTGAGCCGCTTTAGACCTATATCATCCTCAAAACCTGACCTCCATGAAGCTGGATTACAAGACCACGCCACGAGTCCCAGTCATTTTTATTACGTGATAAAATTAAATTTCGAATATTTCAAAAAAAGCGCCTAAGCCCGTTAGGTATTGTTCCTATTCAAGTACATTTCAATTCATTGAAATTCATTTTACAGTTTGAATGAATGAGGTGGTGCGTTTTTGTACACTTGAAACACGTGTTGGGTTTGTTCAAATACAACTGTTGTAGACAATGTTTACCTGAACAAAATGGTGTCAAACCATTGCTTTTGGACTTACGGGTTTCAAAAATAAGAGTATCTAAATACACATTGGTCCATTGAAATGTATTCCCGATTATGTATGTTTTCCACCAACTAATAACTGGCCTGGTTGTCGAACTTTGGGTTTGCTTCATCTTCTTGTGTCTTCAACACTTATTCAAAGTCACATTTTTAAACTTACTCCTGTTTTATATATTCGACTGTAAGCTGACAGTAGCTGCTAATTACAATTTACAAAGCTGAAATTGAAAAAATAGAATCGAAGGGCGTGTTTGGGACTTTAGCTGGATATAAAATGCGTTCAATATGTATACAAAGAACAAGAAACAATATGCAGAGATGAATCGGGGTGAAAAATTTCGTTGCTTACGTCCAAAGTATGGTCTATAATCTAGGAGTAAACACGGAAACTAAAATGTGATTTACCAAAACAGGTACCAATATAGCATTTTTAACTTAAAGATGTGAAGCAAATATAAAAAATGTATAAAATAAAGTGTGGGTATTCGTAATAGTTGATATGAACCGTATGAATTATTCTTTCAAGAAGAATCTGCCGTCGTTTCGTTTAGTAGAAAAACCGTTATTTTATTTAAAATTTACTTTTAGGATATTTGAATTTAATTTCCTGCTCACTAACTATACAGTTGAACAGTTCTTATATACACAAACTGCTCCACGATGCTCAGGCTTATAATCAATATACAAGAACTAGTGGATGAAGTTAGTAGTGACTACAATAAATGTGTCCAGCAGGCAGCAGGTCCTGGTACAGGTGTAAATACTAGCCCCCGGATAGATCACTAGACACTGTGAAAGGTGAGCCTGTTTCTGTAATTAATATGCACAAATTACAGAGTGCAGCCCAGAGAGAGAGAGAGAGAGAGAGAGAGAGAGTTAGTGAGTGTGAAACAGAGGGTCGGAGTGGGTTGGCAATCGTGGCACTTGATTATAATAATTCCTCTACAGCTTGTTATGACTGAAAAATCGCACCAATCAGACGTGACTCAGGCTACGCTCTTGGATTATTAACTTCGACTGATTAAAATTTAACTTTACGTTCTCCAATCGAAGTATTTTTCTTTTGCTTTGCCGAAAATATCATTGTGGGGTGTGTAGAAATAAGTATACCGCTGCAGGCCGAACTGACATCCTCTTACAACTCCCGATGAGTTCTAATGTTCGTACAGCTACTTACTAAAAGATTGTAAAACAAACAAAAAAATTTTATATATTCTACTGTAATCACATATGTATATACAGTGTTAAAAATGCTCATAACGTGTTCTGTGGGTTAGAATCGGTGCTCATGGTCGCGAGTTTGTGTCTTACCATGCTGACGGCATGAATATCTCATTTTTCCAAAAGAAATTCGATAATAAAGGTTTCGTATGTGTATTGATTATGATTGAATAACTTGAGTGCAACTTAAACACTGTGTGCCTTGGGAAGTAAGAACAAAGTGGGTAGTTTGAGCTGTTTTTTAACGTTGTGGCCAATTGTGCACTACCCGGAGTGTCTCAGGCTAAAAATCATCTAAAAAAATACAGCCCTCGCAATCTAATTGCAATGGCTCAAAGTGGATGTTTTGAAGGTTTTCTGACGATTCTGTTCAGTGCTTAGAATTGACACCTTTAAATGAACGTTTGCAATTAGGAACAGAAAGCAGGCTGTTAGCGCATGTCTCTGAAAAATGTGGGAAATTAGTTAAGAACGAAAGATAAATAAGTACCCTTTTATCATTTTCAATAAACCACATTAGCGGTTTTGGCACTCAGCCTATCATCTTTGGTGTTTTGGTTAATGTAAACCTAAACACCAAAGATGATGGGCTAAGTTCCGAAACCACTAGTGCGGTTGATTAAAAACGATAAAAGGGTACTTATTTGTCTTTTGCCCTACACTGATATTACAAGTAGCTCTGTGTGAACAATATCATTAGGTTTCAATATTATTCAAATAATAGATGAAACTATTTGGTAAGTATATTAGAGTAAACATGAGCGCTAAAATCAGGATAGCAAAAAATTGGATAGTAGTAGGCCAAAAGGGGTGCGCATATAATGGGTTTGAATCAAAGCTGAAAAGCATACATCTAGTAGAATTCGTATAATTTTAAACTTGTATGAAAGAAACACAAACGATACAATATAAGCGTTTATAGTTGATGTTTCGAGAACTATGTTCCGATCTAAAAACCATAACATCAACTGACATAAGCATCGCAAAAGCATATTTGACTTTATGTTGCTTAGAATTTAATAATTTAGATAGGCAGTTTTTGAATTGCTTCCACTCGTAACAGGCTAAAAATGCGGATAAAGAATTTTCCTCGGTTAAGTGCACAATGCAGATTGTAATGAAAAGAGGTACATCGATAACTGTACAACATCCCATGAGCTTTAATGATTTATTAAATCTTTGATCGAAAGTTGTAGAAAGGGTACTAACTTCAAAATTAAGTCTTGATTGGGCCCTTCAAAAATAATGTTTAATTTAAATCACTTGTGCAAAAGCGACTAAGTAAGACCCTATTTCCTTATACAGGATTAGGTTTAAAAGATTTAAAGATTTCTCCGTATCCAAATATATTCAATAATATTGTAACATAGTCGTATATGATGATAACTCTTCCCAACACACAGATATATAGTCCTTGCGGGGAACTTATTCTACATACGTTTTGTTAAGTATATAAATGTTACTATTAAATTTTGAATAAATATTTGAATGTGTGAACTAACAGCACTTGCTGATTATTATTATAAACATTTCAAAGATCTTTACGAGAGTGAGATGTTCATTTGTTACTACACACGTTACTAAACACCATGTAGTCCTGTATAAACGCACACAAACCTGTAGCTGATCGTAACGTAGCACGTGCTGATGCCAAAAGAACGCAGCGACCCATGAAGTAAGTATAAAGCATCGATTCCTCGGGAGCAAAGTATGTCCCGTTGTCAGGACAAATAATTGTCGCACGACTCCATACATCATGCTGAAATCCTATACACATACCTGAGTATATAACTAATAGCGCGGCAGCACACGTCACTGCTCTTGCGCTGATCACTACATCATGGAGTGCTATGTATTAATAACAGCACCCACTTCTATTTGTCAAATCCTGGAATGCGATCTGTCTTTTTGTTGCTTCCAGTGACACCACGACGCGGGGCTACCGCTCAGGTCTTCCGGGCTCGACCGTCAACCAGACCGGAATCAGAGATCTGAAGTCTTCTGTAATGACTGATCTTTTACTTCTATAGCCATGCTGTTCCTCATCAAATAATCTATTTTGCTCAAGAAATTGAATAAGTCTAACAGACATCGCACGTTCAAAAATTTTGAAAAAGATGCAATAATGGAAATTGGACGGTAATTTACAGGATCAGTTCTATCCCCTTTTTTAAACACTGACTTGATTCTTACCTTACTTGTTTAACGTTTTGAAAATGGTAAAAGAACAAACACAACCATATCATGATATATCAAATATGGCAACAAGTAAGGTAACATTCTAGACAGAGCTGGGCAAAAAATGTTGAACATATTTCAAGCCTATTATTTCATGAAGCAGTTTCTATTGTAATTATGATTGTGCCGTTTTGTTTGTACAGCTCAGCAAAATTCTAGAGATGCTTATAAAAGACCCAACTTTTAGCTATTGTGTGTATTTTCCCTTTCAATAACAGCACCATACTTTAAAGATGTATACAAACTATCTCCAGGTTTTGCATTAAAAAGGAAAATTGAGATCGACAATAAAGAAAATTATTGGAAGTAACTTACTACATACTCATACTCATACTTCAAACACTTCTGGATTGTCTGGGAATCCAATAATCGTAAATTTCCACCACTCCACACTAATACCATTAACCAAGATCACTTATACCAACCGAAATTAAAATAACTAAAGACGATTCTTACACTTAAAATATATGATAAAATGTAAAAAAACGTTTTATGATGATTATTGTTGACGATGGAAGAATTTCAGAGTTTGAAATTTATTGCGAACTCGATTTTGTTTGAGATTATATTGCATATCCCAAAACATCATGTTCATCTTGTTTGCTAACGGTGGAAGATGCCCGTAATAATATTGTAAACTCTGGTAAGCTTGCTGACTTTAAAACAGCATACGGTCGATTGACCACGAGCCACTTCTTCAATTACAAAAAAGGACAGGGTAAGTTTACCTTAAGCAGATTACCAAGGCCTAGTACGAGTTCATAACCTTAAATCTCTGGCAATAAACAAGGTCTCGTTAACTGACACAATCAAAAGTAAAACTTATGGGAGACCTTCTTTGCCATTTCAAAATAAAACAGAGTTTGACAGGGATATGGTTTGTCTCAGTCGTTGTTCATAGACCTTATGATAAAATAATTATACTATTAATATATTCTGTTTAGTACTTGGAAGGGATCATGATTCTTCTTTATAAAATAACTTAAACAATTACTGAAAATCAACATGCAAACTTTGCATCTGCACTAAATAATTACTTAAATTGTAATTACTTAATTAAATCACAATTAAGCATATTGTTAAATTAGGCATTAAAGGGCTAACTGAAACACAATTAAGAATCATGAACACGACAAATAACAGATTAAATCTACTAAAAGGGACATACACTTTTCAATAAAGTGCCAAAATCCATAAAACTAGAAATAAATTCAAATAATCTTAAACCTTTGCACATACATTTCTCATAAATGGAACTTTTATTCTGTTGATGGTGGTATTTAATTTAAAATGTATTATTTAACAAATTGTTGTTTATAGTAAACCCAAATAAAATCTGTAATCTTATTTTTAATATTTTTACATTATTGTTGTTGATTAAGTGGAAGAGAGAAGTCCTAACCTCGCCACCAAAAATACGTGATTCATTTAATTTTATTGTTTATTTCATTTTAGTGTTTTCACTATCGTATTTTGCACCAACAGACGTTTGTAAAACAAATTGTATAAATTGTCTTTTAAAGTAAAAACTTTGAATTGGAATTTGAACTTTTTCAAATTGTTAGTTACAACAACATTCTTCAATTTAGACCAGCGATCATATTAGCTATAGAGCTAATATCAAACTACTTCTAGATAACAAATCCATCCATCCTGACAATGAGCCTAACAGTTAGCAGAGTAACGGCAACATGGAGGCGGCCGCTGTTCACATGTTATGTGTAAACTATAATTTCACGCTTAAGCGACGACTATCTGATACCGGCGGTGATCTCTAAATACTCACCAATACCACCCTATAATTAACTTTTATATAGTATAAAAAAGATTAAACCGACAGAGAAGGTAATTTCCATGAATCCATATTTGAAACCCGGAGCGAAACGTTATCGTGGTAGCGCGAAGCGAGCGCTCCAGAACCATAAAGTGGGCGGAGTCTGGCACGCTGTGCTCGCTCCATCTACGTCGATTAATCAACTCTCGTTAGGCCTTAAGCGTGTAACACACTTTATTATACTTGCTTTATTATTATTATTAATACTATAAAAATACAATGATCTAGTTGTGGCGTGGTTGTAAACTTACGGTGGCTGGCGAGGGGGACTGCGCTCACCAACGGTGACGGACTTGATAGGCTCTGTCTTTTTAGTTTTCTGCTATTTTCTTTGTACAAAACGGAACTGTTATTTATTTTTAATATATTTGTTTTTGCTTTAAGCATGTACATAACGCCTATGGTTCAAAAATCTTTGTTTTCGATCCCACCCACAAAGAATCTATGCACTTTGGCATTTACAGGTGTTTTGTTTTTTTACTAGACTGTAATTTTACCTGGAGACATCTCTGGTCATAGCCCAACCTACCTTCTGTCTACAGCCTCAGGATGTACAAATTTATTTGGGCTTCAAAGTTCTTAAAGCGGTTCAACGTGAACAAGTTGTAAAATCATAAAACACCCAAGGAATGTAACAACATAGATGAATTTACAGTACAGTATATTTGAGTAAAAGTAATACATTTCAAGTAAATCTTTATATAACTATTTTCTTTAAGTTACTAAGGAACATTTCAAACTTACTTACCTTAGTACGTTGGCCTACTACATCATGATTCCCCTATTATGAATATATTTTACATAGTATCAGTTTAGAAAGGAAATTCGTATTAAAGTCATCCAACTTGCATTGTTGTGGAGACATTAGCACAAATACAGCAGTTTATTCACTTGAACTCATCTCAGCTACCAAAGAGTTCAGGTACTAGCTTGATCAACTCTTTCGAAAATAAATCGAAGTCTCTCTATTTTTAGGTTTGATGTTGTCAGTGGAAATTGCACTAAAACCTTTAGGAATTTTAAAACTACTAAATTAAACTGCCAATTCACACCTGCAAAGTTTACCTCAGACTCTTGGCCAAAAATGATCTTCTTCTTGGCTATTCTTCAACAATTTTTGCTAAATACCATAATTGCGTTTGTTTAACCATTACATCCAATTAGGTTATCAAAACCACAATATTACTGCAAAAATATAGTTTAGTTAATAGTTACTGAAGCGAAAAAACTACTAAAAGTAACTAACATATGAACATGTACTGCTTATAAAGAGTGACTTTCTATAGTTTGAAAATTGGGTTGCGTTAAAAACACCCTGTATATAAGCTATGGTTTGCCAATCTGGGGATTTCAAAGTTCCAAACCGAATCTACCTTTTTTCTTCAAAAGAGGCAGTTAGAATAGTGTTATAGAGGTATTTTTAAAAAGAATAAAGTATTGACATTTCCAAGCTTGTATTGTATATTCTTGAGTGTAGAATTTTTGCAAAAAATCTACATCTTTTCAAACCGGATAAATCTAAACTACCTAAGAAACCGTGATGTCATAGCACTCCCTATCTACAAGACCTCATTTCACCAAAAACGGTCCCTGTATTCCTGCATCAAATTGTTAAATAAGCTACCAACTTGTTTTAAGCATACTTAATGTATTAGTTAATTTAAACATATCATAAGGGTATTTTTTTGAACAAAAGTATAATATTTGCAACAAATTTGAATTATTTATTGAAATACATATAATTATGTATTTATTGTGAGATTTGTCGATGCGCTTGGGTTTTTATGACAATAAATCATTTGACTCTCCATCTTCGTGTGTTTTTCTAATAAACTAACGATGGAAAATATCCGCAATAATATTTTAAGCAATAAGCTTTTGATATGACAATCCTTAAAATTTAATTGTTAAAAACTCTAAAAAAGTTGTTTTGACACATCCATCGGCGGGCTAACGTTGCATTTTTATTTTCAGGGAAAAAGTTTATTTTGATGACCTTTGACTCCCTAGGGAGAAAAGACCATTCAAAAATATTTTTAAAGCGAGGACAGCAGCTGATTATCAAGTTTGTTTTTAATTTTAAAACTGACTGATTTCAAACCAGTGTAACAGCTGTTTCCTCTAAATAGTCCTAAACAAATTACTGGGTTCATAACACAATTTACTTTGAAACTAGTTTAAATTAAAATTTATTTTACTATATTATGGCAACATGACAAAAGTATTGATCCTCGCTCATATCTCGACTGCTCCTCAGACGTTAAACTTGAATTCGTATCACTTTAAAAGCTTCACTTTAGGACTTAGTGATGAAATGGTTCGATTAGTAGTCTCCATCATTTATAATTTAAACTTATTATTAAAAGTACGATTATATTTTCTAGCTAACATAACCAAAATCAAACAACTAATCAAACCAAACTAGATTCTAAGCAATGTTTTAAAATATTTAAATATTGTTTTGAGGACATTAAAACACAAGTATACATATTCATATTCTACAACGAATTGGCAATTTAGTGTTTACGACTGAAACAACCTTTTTTCACACTTACGGAATTTTCGACATCACTTTTTTTAACTTTTACCAGCACATTGTTCATAGAAACTCAAACTAAAACTTTCAAATAAAATAATAACAAAGTTTAACCATTCTTATTTCTATGAAAAAACGTGTCAAAACAGCGCAGTTATCTGTACCAGCACGGTAAGTTCCAAATTCACCTATGCCAGAAGATACAACACATTCAGAGACAATCGTAAACTAATCCATCAGCAGACGACGACTCATTCCTTATCGTAGCCAACAAGCAGGTACAAAGTTCCTGTTATCAGCACCATTCATCCATCTGGCACACAGTGGATGAATGAAGCCAGGAGCCAGAATGTGGTTATCAGTGTGTCTGAAGGCCGAACCTCTGTGTTATCTAAACCAGCCAATTAACCAGGCCTGTTAACACTGGGACAAGTGTCGCCAGGCGCATACATTACCGTGTCCGCCTGGAATGCTGGAGACAACTCGAATACCTGGAGTCCAGCAAGGTATGCGACATCTACAACCCTAGCTGCGAGCTGGCGAGCTGGCCAGATGGGTTGCTGTGAAATGGATTCTTTTGTTTTATGTATTTAAGTTGGCTACATAAAGCAACAAGACAAAGCAAATGCAATTTCTCTGCTGTAAACAGTATTAACCATGCCAAATTTTAATTGATTTTAAATTTTAACAAATTTTACTACTTATGTTTTTAATACTCACCCTACCACTCACCAAAACTAAATCCTGTTGACAAAACACATTTTCTAACAATGTGAACATGCAATTAGCTGGCAACCTTACCAACATACCTTCTAAGAATCAGGTATAAACCTTGTAACCTTGTAAAAGATCAGTTGGACCGGACGGAATTCCACCGTATGTAGTGAAGGGGTGCATTGATAGTTTTGTATTTCCCTTGACAGTAATTTTTAATTTGTCTCTTAAAAGTAAAATCTTTCCTACTCAGTGGAAAGTAACAAAAGTGTGCCCTGTTTTCAAGTCAGGTTCAGCTAACAATTTAGTAAATTATAGACCCATTGCGATAGTTTCAGCACCATGTAAAGTCTTTGAAACTATTCTCTATATAAAGATTTTTAAGGACGTGTCAAACTTTATCATCCCTCAGCAACACGGATTTATGCCAAAGAGGTCTACTTCTTCAAATTTAATCAATTTTACCCAATTCACATCCGACGCATTAGTCAAGGGAGGGCAGGTAGATGTTATTTACACAGATTTTGCTAAAGCGTTCGAGTATATTTTGCCAAAGTAGATCATAGTACTATATTGTTACATAAATTAGTAAAAATAGGGCTGGGTTCCACCTTGGTTAACCTGTTATCCTCATACCTTGAACCGAAGGCAATATGTGTGTTTTTGGTGGAGTTAAGTCCTATGAGTTTCGGTATATTCTGGCATGCCCTAGGGTTCCAACTGGTGACCTTTGTTGTTTCTTATTTTTACTAACGATTTATCATAATGTATTTTTAGTTCACACCTTTTGCTGTTTGCTGATGATTTAAAAGCTTTACAATACAGTGAGTTCGTTGCAATAGGCACAGGATCTGCAAGTGTGACTTAGATAGAATAATTGTTTGGTGCTTGTTAACCAATTAATTTTAATGTTAGTAAATGTCAAGTAGTTAAATTTACAAAAAGTCAACATTTGTTACAGTAACTGTATGGATAGAGTACACTTAAAGGTGATTAACGAGGTTAAAGATTTAGGAGTAATCTTTTCCTTGGATCTATATCATTTGGAAGTCATATAAATGTAATATCAATAATACTATATTGTATTAGCCAATACATGATCACATTAAGAAATAATTTCATTTTTGTATAGATGAAGTATAAACCAATGGACAGACAGTATACAGGGCCTATTAAAATATCATTTTGTTTGATATTTTAGCCAAGAGCTGATGATTGTTTCTAGCTATATCTCTAGGCGTTCTATGTAAATACAGGTCAAAATATTTAAATACATCTCATTTGTAATTTTGCGACTTCGCTATTCACTTAAATAATTAATCTCGATTCTAGTGGTATTATTGAAAAGCATGGAATAGCATGAGCCAGGCAGTTTATTTCGTGTAAGAATTCGAGAAGTAATAGATAACATGCATTTTGCAGTTATGTAAACATACTTACATAATGGAAACGCATTGAAGAACTTGCTCCATTCACACTTCGAAATATCACTATCTAGCGATATTAGTTTGTCAATGTAGTTGGTACCAGTGATGAAGTCATCTGTTGTTAACAAAATATGCGTTATTAGTCTTGCTAAATAATTAGTTATTTATTTTCGATGCTTATAAATAAATAATAACTAATAACTGTATAAACAAAGACACCCTTGTTAAAAATACTTTTATACAAAAGGTCTGTATAAAAATTATTTTTGCAAGTGTTTTGTTCTTACAATTTTTATATACATGTATAAAATCCCTTACCATCTCAAATTCTTTAAATAATAACAAATACAACCTTTAATAAAAAACTCAAGCAGAAAGGTCTTTTAGTCCCTATTGTATGAAGAAAGGCACAAACAATTGCAAAATGCACAATTGCAAAGTATAATTATAATACGGAACACCGTTCAACAAAACTACCTTCCTGGAACCAATACAAACCACTACACACCGGGCTTCAGGTTAAAAGATACGAACTCCGCAGACGCATACCGTGGTCTTATTACGAACAAAAGACCCTTATTAGCAGATGCAGAAAGTACTAACTCCAAGAACTCCACTTAGCTTGTACACGACAATAACTCGAGCTGGGGACTGCAATAATTGCAATCAAAGGGGTTACAATGCAATCTGATAAGAGGACAGGCGGTTAGTCGCCATTCATTACCAATTAGGAGATTCAGCCACGTGTGCGTACACAGTCTGCTAATAATGGCACGGGCTCTAGTCAGTGAATAAGTATTGTTCGCTAGTAAAACAGATATTTTATACAAACAAGAGGCGCGCGCTCGCACGTCGTCGTATTTTCCATTTATTATACCGGACAGGTAGAGACAATGGTAAGGTGCAGACGGAGATGGAGATAGGAGCGGAATGTGAGAGAGAGAGACGGAGATCGTGAGAAAGCAATACAATCGCGAATTAATTTCAGAAGCGGACTGACAAGGGTGACAGACACTGTGAGTAAATTAGGCCACACGGGATCCAGACCTCCTCGGCTACCTGACATTCCTTCCAATTAATGTCTCGTGTCAGTGTCACGTGACAGATCCTCCTGCTGCAGTGCTGATAGTGTGTGATACGAGGCAGACCAGTTTGTAAGTAGAGTATCAGTGTTGTGTTGTATCACAACATCACGGTATGACAAAGTAGACAGTAGTGTAGTTGACCACCTCCTTGGTCTACGAATCTTGCAGAACTGTAGAATATCGAATAAATAAGTCTCTATTGCATAAAACAATATATATTGCAACGCATTTAAATGAACTAGGATATTCCATTACCCAAAACATTAATAGCTGTGCAGAAATATTTCAACGATTTAACCTAAATACCAATTTAGCTAAAACACACTATATAAACTTTAGTTGTATAAAGATCTCGATCATGGCAATATTAATATTACTATAAACAATAATTTATTACAAGAAACAGACAATATAAAGTTTTTAGGAATTATTTTAGATAGACATCTTACATGGAGTCACCACATTGATTTTGTGTGTAAACGAGTTTCGTCAGGGCTATTTTGCTAAGAAAATTGTCATTACATTGTAATACAAATATTTTAAAATTAGCATGCTATGGCCTCAATCATCCATATTTATCCTATGGCATATGTTTATGGGGCAATTGCTCTGATGGGAAGATCCAACGTGTATTTATATTGCAAAAAATGGCAGTAAGAATAATATGCAGACTAAATTACAGGGACACCTGTCGAGATGCTTTCAAAGCTCTACATATACTACCTTTTGCTTCATTATACATAATAGAAACTTTATTGTTCTTTAGATCTAAATATTCCTTTGGTGATTGTAGTACTGAGACTGTGTATGACTTAAGAAAGCAAAATTTAATCAAGCCCTCTTACCATCGGCTTCAAATGTTCGACAAACTACCAATTGAAGCTGGTAGGAAGTTGTTTAATCGCCTACCTGATACTTTACGAAATAAAGATTTAAAAATATTTAAAACACACCTAAAACAATATTTATATCAAAATTCGTTTTATAATTTGAGAGAATTCATGGAGGCTTAAATTTTAATTTTAATGTTAATTCTTTTTGTGTTTTCTATAGATCTAAGTCATTACCAGTGGTATTGTATTTTTAAATTTTTTGTTATGTCAAATAAAACAAACTTGTTTGTATAATGATGTTGACAATAAATCTTGTTGTTGTTGTTGATTATGTAAAATTTTCCACCCATTCCCATCAAAACCCTTTTCTAACATGAAATATCCCAGTCACACTTTTGTTTGTTTCTCCTGCCAATGTTGTGTGTCTCTGTCTTTGTCGCGTGGTATCCCAGTATTTTGCTTCGGAGTGATGATCAAAATGGTATCATCTATATGAGACATCGTAGATTTAAACGCATCACTTTGGAACAAGGCTGACAAATGTCAAAATCTTGATATTAGACTTTAACGGTAGAGCATGTAATGACTTCAGACAGCAGAGGTCGTCATATCAATATTGGATACGTTGAATTTTACTAATTTGTTTTAGCCGTTTACTAGTACTTTCAACTTCATCAAATTTGCCATAATCTGCTGATACCCCTTACGTTGCCGTTCTTTTTCAGTTACCCAGTATTTTTGTTGGTGTATTTTGGCGTTTTATTCGACTCTTGTATTAAGTAATTTCTTTTTCAAAAGAAAGGCTGATGTTCTCTTTAAAATTTTGAATTATTTTAATTGTTTTAAACATCTTCAAATGATAAATCGAACGTTCAAGCAATCAAGCGATCTTGGCAGTGTAACTTGGGTTTTTACTCACTTCTATACAAGATTCGGTTTCCCAACCATTATTAATAAAACCAAACAGGTTGTTTTAATTCAACCCAGTCAAAGATGTAATTTGTAAACTTAGCAGCACATTAGAAAGGTCCACAGGGAGAAGACATGTCCACACAGGGCAATCACGGCTTCCTGCACCTCGTTTACACGGTTCAGTCAGGGTCCAAGGTATTTACACGACCCGGCGAAATTTGAATAGCCATTAAGAGATAATTTTATCGTGGGTGTAAAGCAGAGAAGTGATGCATCCGGGAGCCGGGCCTGTCAGCTGGTGCTCGCGTTCACACGTAAACTACACGAACAGCTGACTCGGCCGCTGACAGTGTCCACAGATTCACACCTTCAACACACCACAGATTCTCGGCTTGTTTGCACCGTGTCATCTCTGCTGTGTGGTAAACAGGTGTTTTGTGACTCTAGTCACAGTATGAATTAGCAATGTAAGTTGGGGTCATATTTTACCTAAACATTTGTCGTATTCAATATTTCGCATTTTTTGCATTATTAATTTTTCTTGAACCTATTTTTGCGTGTCTTTTTGGTAACACATCAAATAAGATTATTGTGTGTAGTCAAATAGGTTTTTGTAATTTTAAATTTGAAAAAGTTAACCAGCTTAAGAGGATGTGCACAGTTCAAGCAATCACAATGTCCATATGACCACCCTTTCAATCACAACGTCTAATGTAAAGCTGAGAAGGATAAGCCAGCCTCCTGCTCAACTACTTTAAGCGTCGAATCGAGTGGTGTCTCTCAAATATCAAGTTTAGCCAAACCTTTGATTAGAGGTCGCCAGACATGAATCTTAAATCCTTGGAAATCTCGCCAAACTTGTGTGTATAAAGACTATAAACGTGGTTTACATTTCTCAGAAACCTCACGCAAAACATTTATTTATGAGTTTGTTTATGTATAATATCTACCACAAAACACAGTTGACATGCACAAAATTGCATAAAACTTTGATCGTGCAGAAAATATCCAGCGAAAAAATTAGTGTTTGACAAACGACAATTCGACCATAATGGTAAAGTATTAATGTTTTCAAATAACTGATTTCCGACGTTTTCCTGAAACTTCTGTGAAACATGTAAACTATGAACAAAATATTGATTGTGATGATTCCTCTAAGTTTCAATTACAAACCAAATTTATCTCGACTAAATGTCTTTTTACATAACCATATAAAATACCCAGTTCTTATTTGGTTGACAATGAACTAAGTTATACTTGCATCAGCACTTGAAGCGTTACCTATGGTTCACTTATTGGTTTAATTATGGGCATTTTCATAGTGCAACATGAACTATTAATGTTGATTACTTGTTTAGAGGAAAGGACCAACGATATTACTCTTATTTACTTTGGACATTCATGATTTCGTAAGTAGTTTGTCCAGACTGTTGATTAAGTGAGTTTTGTATTTTTAAGACATTGATAATGTTAGTACTGTACAAGAAAACAAATAAACTTGATGGGACAATAATTATTTAATCGCAACAATGTATTGTGGGCCTAGATATGTTATTTGCACTGCCTGGAACCAAGTTATGCCTAACCACTGACTAATATAGAAAAAACACAGCTAAAACTTTTGGAGACTTTTGTTCTTTGGAAATAAGGTAGTTATATGAACTCATTGGATCTCCCTTAAAATATCCTTAATACATTATCTTTAAGAAGGATATCCTCCAAGTTATTTGATCGAAATGGCCAGCAAGCATACATAACAAGCCTACTTTAAATATACTTAACATAGCCTTTACATTGTATTTGAAAAACTAAAGCTACGCGCCGTAATTAATAATATTTAGTAAAGAAAACACTCGAATTTAAGGAAACAACTTAGGCTTAACAATCAAGTTAAAATCTATTTACTTTGAAATTGAATAGTCCTTTTTATTCTACGTAAATAGGTAAAAGAAGCCACAGCAACTGAATCCATTCAAACCCAAAATGTTTCTTCTTCGGGAGAATGTTCAAACGTACAAATTATTGTAAGTTGAATGTTGCAAGACTGAGGAAAACGTCCACAACAGCATGAGCGCTTCCTCCTACCGATCAGCAGCAGTAGCTAGCAACTAGCAGCTAGCTGTCACCGAGCCGCGAGAAGAGGCTGATAAGATGGTATCAGTGTGACCTGCGTTGATAAAGCTGCTAGTTTACTGCTGCTTGTGGGACCAGCTACTGGAATTCTTACTGCTCCCTGCTAATGTCAGTCTTTGCGTTCTTGTTTAGTCAGTCACATTCTGTGGGAGTTGCGTGGGTTTTAACTTTTATAGTTGTATATGTTTCCGTTTACAATAATTAAGTGAATGTGTAAACATACTCGTATCCTTTAGTTTAGATTGCTGTAAGCAAGGCAATAGAGTGACTGAGGTAGGGGTTCATGTCAGTTTTCGTATATGAACTGTGAGATGTTCAGTTGTTCAAATGTAACATGATCTGCAAAATCATTTGTTTCTTCTTAAGTAAAAACAATGACAATCTTAACATTTTGTCAAACATTCACAACAAGTAGCTAATGACCCTTGCAATAAGTTATGTCAGCTAAAGGCAGTTCGTATCCATACCAAAATTTCAACATTATAAATACAATGATTTAAAGTGCATCGTTCTTACCAACACACTTTTATTTTATTAAAAGTGAGTTTTAGAGCTGAATCTAAACTCATAGTCTAATAAAGACGAATTATAAAACTGCTTTACCTCGTAATGTATTATAAATTGTTTATTTTCAGGCGAAGAGACACTACGTATGAAAACATAGCCGTAGCGTAGCCACAAGCACTACCGTGAATCCTACCTAATTTCCTGTGATTTGATGATAATTTTACACCACTGGTGTCCTATTGGTAGAGCATTTCCCTAAAAATTGGTTTAATAATATAAAATCTGCATTTATAATCAGATTTTGATGAAATTTAGTATACTCATTTATTCCACCATTCTGCACATGTGTATAAAACACAAAACTCAATGGGCAAGACCATCAAGATAAATTGAAAAACAAAAAAGCATAAGTGTACAAGCTAAATCAGGTATAGACCACGAAATAAAAATTATTGCTTTTGTGTAGTAAAGTACAAAGATAAAAATAATGGGTATGTTTTTGTTAAACAGAAAAATAACATTTCGACTTACTCACTACAGTAAAACTTAAGAACGAGTACAATGAACTCCACAATATATACGTATGCCATATACTCCTGTACAGTTTTTACATTCACAGTAACAAGGGAGTATGATTTTATTCTCCTTCAAATTCCTTTGCCAAATTCCCTTGTTATTATTCCTCGTCGTTCCTAATGAAATGTATAACATTTCTTCCTCAATTAGCAACAGAACACCAGTAACGACATTTTCTTTCACCAACTCTGTTGACTACCTCGAATTCCGACCGGGGACAATTAATTAAATGACAAAACCAAGTGTGGGCAGCAACGCGGGGTTCTAAGAAGTCATCACCTTTTCCCCGTAGCGCAGCCAGTGGCTCTTATGCAAATCAACAAAACCGACCCAACTTGTACCAAACAATGGTCCAGCCATAACGTGACTCCTTAAATACTTTTTTGGTCTCACAGTTGGCAATATCGGAGGTGATAATTGGTACCACTGATCGTCAGGCTGGCCACCCAAGCAGGCCGGACACAAAGGAACAGAAGTACATCGGTAGGAGGAGGAACACTGCTTCAGATGGTTTCAGATTGTACCAATTAGAAAGACTGAGTATTAATCTCTCCATTTAGGCAGTGCCAGTCTCACTAAAATATGCGTCCAGAACCGCTATCGCGTCCGTTTAACAGCTGTTAATTCATTAAATCAGAGCATAAATTAGATTGGCTGTCCCGTGAAGGATTATGAGCTCGTGACTTCAATATTAACAAGTGATGGGGCATATGAAGATTTTGGTAATAGGGTTTGGGACGATTTTAATGACGGACATGTTAGTTGACATTAGCTGATCAAAACTACGTCAAAAGCTTACGCTGTAGATATTAGCGAATATTACGTTCGCTAAGTAGTAAAGGAGCAAATAAAACAACTCATTGTTGTAAAAACAGTAGGTTTACCTAGCTTACACTTCCTAATAGTAATTTAATGAAGGTTACTTGTGTTTTTTCACAATATGAATATATAAGTTCCCTTATACTTGACTACGTGTACTCAAATCTAACTATGTTTTCATGCCTGTAAATACATGTAGGAAGAGTACAGTAACTAACAAGCCACAACTCTTGTTAGTTGTTATGATGACGTTGCTTCGCGCCATATTATTAACGTGTAATAGTAAAATACCAAGTCGTAAACATCAAAAAGGATGAAAATCACACGATTCAAATCAATTTCTATACAACTCGATACAGTAAAGTGGTTTTATATCAGGAAACGTAAAGTTAGTTGATTCTAGCGTTAATAACTAAAGTGAGCCAATCAACAGGATTGAACCTTTCTAATCAACAAAACCAGTGATGTTTACGACAATGGATTCAGCTAACAATGAAACACTAACAATCAGTTGACTAAACACAAACGTCAACCAGAAATGAATGGAGGAACAACAAACAGCAACAAACAACAATACAACCGAACAAACTGTTTATCTTTTCACGTGTGACTGAGCCTTGACAAAAGTTTGATAAGTTTCTCGTGTCACTGTTTGAGAGGACGGCTTGTCCTTCTGATATCTTAGAAGTAGCTCTTCTTGTCAATCAATAGCTACAGTCAAAATGGGTAAAATCCATGGACATTTAGTCAATAATGAAATTTTTTGACAGTGGAAATCAAGATGTGTTAAGTTTCGAACTGTAAAATAGATGAAAACCCGTTTTAGAAAGTGGAGCTCGGAGGGTTAATTTGTTTAAAATCTCGAAAATAAGTTATGTGAGGCGTCGTTTTATATGTTTTTGCATGCCGAGTAGAATTAAAGGCATATTGCGTTGCTATAATGCCTGAAACAATGGATTCGGCAGGTTTAAATTTTGTTTAGGTTAGCAGGAAATTTTGGGGCGAAAAAAGCAAGGTAAGCTCAGAGAAGGCTCTAACGGGTCTTCGTCTGGTACCGTTTCATAGGTTTGTTCACTTACTTAATCAATTAAAAGTTATTTTAAGTACCCCATGAACAAGATTAGGAAGGCTATATAGTGAAAATATTATTGTTTGTCACCCATTTGTGCAACAACACCTACTAAATCTTGATGTGAATGGCTTATTCGAATGGTTACTGTTAATCGACTGAGCACATAAAAAGAACATGAACCTGACTCGAATACAACCGTTCAAGACTTTTCTCTGACATAAACTTCCTTTTACATCCCAAAACTACTATTAGATTGGAATAAACCAGCTGGTTTAATTCAGCGGTTATATCAACACAATAAGCCTCAGCATAATAGAACACATAAAATAACACCTCAAATGTAACAGTTAAAATCCATTAAGTTTAAAAATGTAGTTTCAAAACTTCGATAAAAATAATAACAGGTTACGCGACTCTTTTTGGTTGTTGGTTATATTATTTTAATATACTAATACAGAGTCATTCAAAGCAAAGCCAACCTAAAACATTGTGAATCTAACGAAAACTCTGCTATACGTATATGTTAAAAGTATTTCACTCTTGTAAGGGTAAGTACGTACAGCAGGATAAAAGACTTAATTTGAATATAAAACTTTAAACGCTGCCGCTTTTACGCGCTCGCTGTTTTATTACACATAAAGGGAGTATGAGAAATAAAACATAAAAGGGGTTCTCCTGAGTTTCAGTAAACGAAATTCGTAAAACCTCGAGCCACGAGTGCACGTAACGCTTCCTTGCTAAAAACACAACTGGAAATTACAAGTTTCGGACAAATAAATAGAAACACAGTATGAGAAAATTCGTCGTGATTTCGTTAGCGTTTTAAAGAGGGTTCAATATTTCACTTTATTGATAATATACAATTTCGGTTAAAATTAACGGTGAAATCAAACAAATGTAACATTATCTAATGCAACTGATGATATCAGAAGTAAACATGTTCCTCATTACTAAGATCTAAGGCTTCCGGTTTAGAAGGTTTAGAGGAATGTTCCTCATTTCTCAAAAGGTATTTTGAAGGTTTTGTTGTTTTGAAACAATCATGAGTGTTTGATGTATCCAAGAAAGGCTATAAATTGTTCGTGTATAAATTCAAAACATACTTGCTGTATACCTGAACAACTCAAATTTATTATAAGTTTCGAACGTTTAGCAAAATCTAATTATGTTTTATTAGTAGTTGTCTTTAAAACCTTTTGAAAATACAAGATTGAGTAACATTTAGGCCTATTTTGAAAGTTTACAGCTAGCATCTTTTGGTATAGACAACATTCACGCAGTCGAACCCAATAGGACTGACTTTGGATACAAATTTAAATTTCAAAGAACACATTAGATCAATTTATAATAAATTATCCAGAAGACTATTTTCATTGAGGATATTGTCATCTTTCAGTACTACTGAAACATTACTGACATTATAATATGGGATAATATTTCTGCATTTAAGTTATGCCGTAATTTTTTGGGGGAACTCAAGTAATTATACAAAAGATCTACAATTCTGTGGACGCATATTTCAAAATTTTAACCTACTAAAATTTGTATCCATGAGCGTATACTGTACTTCAAACAACCCTTTACACCTTTTACAAAGTAACAAGAGCAAAACAACAAAATTTTACATTGAAATTACCAAATCACAACACATTTTTGTATATAAATTTTCCAGTCTACAACATAGCAAAATTATTTAATAAACTACCAGACAAACTAAAAGTAGAAGTTAACATTAACGAGGTTTAAAATTATTCCTAACAAAAAAAGTATATTACTCAATTAACGAATATTTGGAAAACAATTTGAAGAGAGACGATAAGACCACAGAAGCCTAATTTTGTGTATGTGTGTGTATATTTCTGTTTTTTTCCTTATATTTTTATATTATTTGTTTACTTTACTTATATTTTATATTGTTTGTTTTTCTTAAATTTCTGTTTTAGTTTTGTTATATTTAAAAAGGATTGAACTTTTTGTCGGAAAATAAAATATTTCTGTTACCTTTGTAAAACATAGCCACATTACTGGAAACACTGGTTCAATATGTCCAATTTACTGGGATCAATAGAGGCTGTTTGTTATTCGTGGCAAAACAGTACTCAACAAAAGATCTATAATTAACAAGTTCTATTTTCGGTACGTATACAACATCGAGAGGGCTAACCACACATAATGCACGGATATCAACTGTATTGGGATCGCCAAATTACCAATCAGTGGCAAAACAAAATGTTTATGAAAAGTCAATTAAAACGCAGACAAAAGAGACACGATAACAACACCGGGTACGAACAATCCGAGCGAAAATACAGACAGCAAAAACAGATGAACAATCGCTCTTTTGAGTGCGACCGCTGGCGCGTGAGTTTCTATTAACTGAGCTGCACTGTTTTAAAATCGGCTCCAGTGCAAACACATGTCCCCTCTCAGCTGATCGCATCGGTATTATCAGCTGTTTTTGACATTTACCCTCCCCCCTCTCCTGCCGTACCCGCGCCATCCAGTCTGACAATGGTGTCACCCCTATCTATTACATTCCATTGTGTTTGTATAAAGAGTAGCTATAGATGTATTATTGCTCTTGTCAGCAAAGGTTCATCAAAGTGGTGGTATCGCTGAGCGCTCGAGTGAAAACATGATATTTTTACAAATTTCCGAGATTGAAAGTAAAGCGAGTGTAAATAAAGCATTGTTTTATAAATATTCAAATATTTACTTATCAAACTGAATATTTTAATAACTTATCATGCTCATGTTCAAGAGTTCCTAGAAATTAATATAAAAGAAACACTTGAACTATCTTCTAAATGAAGTTTTTATTAAGAGGCTCCGGAATTTTGATGAGAGTTTGTTGAACCAGTTAATCAAGTACGTATTGTCGCAAAAAGCTTCTTTTTTCAACGACTGATTGAAAACAGTTATTTTAAAGGCATAGCAATTCTTATGGCAATTAACCTGTACACATTGTCCCAAAACGTAATCCAGATTTTCTATGAGTCAATGATAAGACTTTGCCAAGCCAGGGAACAGTAAATAGATATTTGTAAGAGTGTAGTAGTCAGGTCGACACGATAAAGGTTTTGAACATGAGAATGCACAACATAAAGTAAATCAATCTAAGTAATTTAAAACACTTTGCATGCAGCTTCCTCTTTATAAAAGAAAATACGCATAAAACCAGCCTAGCTAGAGTTGTAGTGAAAATGAGTATCGACGAGAACCTGGCAATAAATGTAATGTACTGTGATCTGTAATCGTGAGATGTCGCCTATTTAACCATCCAGAAGTTAAATTGTAACTTTTTAATCATCTATATAAAAAAAGTGTAATGAATATATAAAGTAATAGAAATAACACACTCATACACAGATAAAGTGCACCTTCCAAATTTCCTTCTTTGTTCACCGATCTATAGCTTCAACTTTGCACCAATCTCTGTGATCTATGCTTTACTCTCATTGCAGCCTGTCTCCATCGTTTCAATACCTAGCACGATCAAAAGAAATCCTCTTGACTTTATGTCATTAGACTATAGGTGCTTTCTTTGAACAGCTGTCATGTTGATATAGCTTGGGGCAAAGGTGTCAGAACAAGTGTAATCCCATATTAAGCATTTCCTTTGCTCCAGGGAACGATGGTTGCTCCGTCTGACTGCTTACCGTCATTTCGGTAAAGTCCGGTAATCATTATGATTGTAATTAACTGTAATTTAATTGTAATTAAATTGTAATAATTATTATAATAACAGCACAGAAACGGTTCCCTAATCCCATCGAAACATTGAATGTTTACATATTATGAATGCGGTTAAAACCTAAACTGGCATTGTGACTAATATTTTCTTTATATGTAATTAATTTTAAGGCACGCAAGCAAACTGAGATCGTAAAGTTTACTAACATTGAAACAATTTGGCTACCATGTTTCCAAGCCTTATAAAATATTTACTCTACTTAGATTCGCCCTCATCTCTCGAGACATTTTGTTCACCAATCCATTACGTAGAGGAGAAAACATCTCACTTAAGAACAATCGCCTAATGTAGCGTCTCATCGTCACTATTTAGGCGCAACTGGGCGATAATTAACTGGGTGATGTGAGTGTGAGGGTTTACCACCCGGAGCGCTCGTGATGAGTGAAGTGACTTGCACCAATCACCACCCAGCTGTGGCTCATTGTTGTCTATAATAATAATCACCTGATTATTCTTTGTCTTCGCTAAACACACACGCCAAGCCGCACCGGCCCGGGAATTCCCGACTAGCTTCGAATTTGTCTTTCGGCCTGATTTTTTGGTGATTGATGCGATGAAGAATCGGGGGTTGGAGCAACCCTCATTTGTGTATTTGGACAAGGCTTTTTACTTTACATACTTTTCGTCTTAGAGTAATATTTGTCGTAGCCTATTACTTTAAATATTATTTTAGTGCAAAGGAAAGTTAACGGTATTTTAAGCTGCAATAGCTTAAACCTCTCTCAATCATTAGTAGCTTTGATCATAATGGTTTCAGGTTAGCATTTTGATCTTCTCCCCTGAGTTAATTTCTTGAAGAGATTACATCGCCAACAGGTTAGAACACCAGGAATTCGCCAAAGACACCCCAAGGATGCGCCAATAATCAGTCCAACAACCCCTGTAAAGCAGCAGGGCTACATTAAGAAATGCAAGTTGTATTCCCTTTTAAATCGATACCTTGACAGTGCAATCGCTGACAATTTATTTCCGTCAATATTTTATTGATTGACTCAGTACTAGTCAACAGCACTGCTTACATTAATTAACATCAGTTACAGTGTTGATAACGATTCTCATGTTTTATCTTTATTCGGGCTGAAGCTGGTTGATATCACTGCCATTAAAATTTAGTTCATGGTTTTAAGTCTTCTAACAGTAAGGATATCTACGACATGTTTGTGGCATTTTTTACTTGTATTATTGTTCCTGTTGCTCCTGTTCTGAAAACTGTAACTAACCAACGTTCAACACTTAAAGATTGTGTCTACCCCACTAAATATCAAAGGAATCGTCACAGTTGATAAGAAAAACAAAGGAACACTGTCTCTAGCTATAGACCTATCTCAAAAATTCCTATTTTTGCGCAGCTTTAACATGTAGGAGACATTATAAGACTTTCTCGAACTCAATCACCTCCTAGACCGTGCCTTATTTGGTTTAAAAAAGATATGCCAACACTGTATCTGCTGTTGGCTTTCTTCCGGTGAACATATTGCAGTATTTTGAAAAGAAAAATCAATCTCCATCATGCTATGTGATTCATCCCGAGCCTTCGACTGCGATTCTCACGAGATCCTGCTCAGTAAGCTTGGAGAGTATGAACTGGGAAAACATACCCTTGACGTTACGTCGTATTTTGGACGACAGGAAAGTTACTAACAGAAGAGCTGTTAACCAGTTGGTCTATTGAACAGATGAGTAGCACTTGAAAAGACTTAGAGAGTCAGTAAACCTGCTTTTGAATAGATTTTAAGCGTGAAATCACATTTAGTTCAAGAAGATATGCTAGAAGATTCGACAGCAATTAATTTTCTCTTCGATTGTCAGCTAGTTGGAATAATCACGCCGATACTCTATGTGTTACGTTTTTTATCGCTTAAGATGTCTAGCCTCGGATTTCCTAATCATTTTGACAAACAAGTTTTCCTATGCTTTCTTTTAATCACACATAATCTACAGTACAAGGCTCTAGAATCACTCCAGTGGAGTTGACAAGATCTTATCATACAGAAAAAACCTTTGTTTTATTATACTTGCAGTAATAATAATCTTTAATGTATGCACTAGCTAGCAATTAAGAAAACAACACAAGGAACAATGATGTACACGGCTATTCCACAAGAAACAGAGGTTACCTTTTCGTCATCAGTTGAAGACCTAAAACCTCCCTACGTTCAACCGGTTTTACAATGGCATGCCTGCACAAGTTCGTACCTTTTTATTAAGATTTAGCACTATTGTGAACTCATTACTGACTAAAAATGCTGTCTAAGAGTTCGACAATGTATGTGTAAACCACAAGGATATTTTTAACTGTTTAAAATATATTCCGCCTCATAGAGCTTTATACGATATTTATGCAGTTATTGCGTGGCATGAAAATTAGGTTTTGTTTATAAGTCTTTGCAAGTGGTTCTTTTTAATTGCTCTGTTCTTAAAATATATTACTTATATGTACATTATTAAACTCCTGACCTATGTACGATATGTTCGAACGGTTCTAGAATATCATTCCTTTCATAATTGAATCATTATATATATATAGTTTTTGAAGGGTTTGTTAATCCTTAACTAAGCGCCCATCGTCTTCTGATCTCGTACATCGTGATCAGAGTTCCTGGATACTTGAAATCGGCACTAGTCCATTAGCTTCAAAACCTAATATAGTGTCACTGGCACAGTGCATTTTCTACATAGTATGATAGTTTAAACATGTTTTGATCACATTTATAGAATGAGATGAGATCTTTCAATGCTTTTATATGTTTAACACAAGAATTTAGTAAACTTTTCAATCGAACCTTTCCAGCTATTAGTTCTACTTCCTTGAAATGAAGATACATTTTGAACTTTATCTTTCCACAGTTTATTTTCTTTTATCTGAATCAAAATACCAATTCTACAGACATTTTATTCTTGAGAGTAAACCCGAAGAAACCTGGCAACATCAACAATTAAAGCTACACTAAGCAAACTAAGGACAGGTAGTATCTCCTACTTGACCACTGTGGTGCAGCAGTGCACTGGTCTCTGATTGGTTGACTAGATGCAGTAGGCGTGGCTTAAGTGCATTTGTACTCCTCTCTTTGCCATCTGGTGCTGCATTCTGCACACTGCAACTAACATGGCGCACAACACCTGAGCACTAGTGATACAAAGTCGTGTACACATTACTTACCCCACTCGACTCGCTCAATTTAGATACGAATCTTAAAAACTTCCTATCATAACATTTCTCTAAATTTGATGATAAATAAATGGCTTAATTGAGAAGATACACTTGAGACTAAAAGTATTTCTTGCGCCCAGTACGTAGGAGCTTAAAAATATTTTCACTAGAAAACGTTTAAGTTGTTATCTTTTCTCTTTTTAACTCTAGAGTTTGTACGCTTAGGTGTAAATATTTCCAATTGAAATACTGTATAACGATTTGTAATGTAATGTATTTATAGATTTAAGACAATACAGTAGCTCACCATAACACAACCAAATAATATATTAAATACTAAAATAAAACAAAGCTAACGTAGCTACAAGCGCTACCGTGAATTCTAGCGAATTTCAAGTAACGGGGATTTAATTTACACAGTTAGTGGCAGGCGTTTTCCCTTGAACATGACTTTCATGCTATGAGAACTTATGACTCATTTATGACTTTAAACTTATGTTATCAACCCAATAGGCAATATGTGTCTCAAAAATAAACAAAATCCAATTAGCTAGACCAGCTAGCGGAAATTGGCTTTTGGTTTGGCTAAATGTTTAAAATGGAGGTGCTGAAAAGATCAAAACTGCAAATAGTAATATTTTACGACGTTTGATTCCCTTTGGCGATAGTATTAAATAGATATATTTCCTGTGGAAATTCGCCATTACAATAAATTTACAGCATAATTCTACTGATTTATAACCTATTGAACGTTTTTCATCAAATTGAAATTAATTCAACAATACTTGATCCTTTGAAGTTTAACGTGTGATGGTTTAATGTATCTACATACGATTTGCAAAGTCACAAAGAGGAAAAAAACTGCGGCCAAAGCGATAAAATCTGAATGGCTTGCAAGTTCATTTGTGTGGAGTTGATAAGCGTTGGCCATCACATTGATAACAACCGCGATATTATCTCTGGTGATAACGAGATAGTATCAGCAACACACTCGACCTCCTATAGATATGTTAGTCGGAGCTGATACAAATCGTGTTGTGTATTTGTAATGATTAAGTAATCAGTAGTTCAGAAGAGAAAACTTCAAACACTAATAATAAAAGTTTTAATTGTCTGAAGCCTTTCAAATGCTTAGCGGCATTTATCATTAGATACATTCAGTTACTGAAAGTTTGATGATAAAACATGTCATTACGCATTAGAAAGGCGTCAGAGAGTTAAAACTTTCATTATTAGATTGTTTGAAGTTTTCTATTTTCAAATTAATCTAAAAAGAACAAGTTCTTGAGCTATATATTCAGTAGTTTATTTCAATTTTGTTTTATCGTCAGTTTACAATATGTAATATCATGGTGACTTTAATTCCGTATTCCTATGAGCCAGTTGCAGAACACTTCAATGCATTTTAAATAGTGTGGTTAATATAATTTAGAAAAGTTTAAGGCGTAAATGAGGCTATTAAAACAAACCATAATGAAAGTAGCCCCAGTTCCAACTTCAGTTACAGATGGAGAATTTAGGCCCATTTTAAAAAGTGTTTCTTTAAGGTGATCGACAAGACGTGAATGGTATTTCCTATTTACTAATTAGTTTAAATGAAACTCGTTTTTACTTAGTTAATATAATCTTTTGAAAGAGAAAATTTTCCGAATGCCTTAAGAAACTGGCCAAAACTTCCAGCTTTGATATTGCGAATCGTCTACCTGTCTCCTATATTTAGTAAAGTGATTAAAAGCTTGCCTTAAATACACTATTTTGATTTTCAACAAAAATACGATCTGGTTTTATCTTTAAAACCGATCATGGAATTTTCCATGAACTATTTAGTAAAAGGCAGACAGTATTTTAATTTATTTGACCAAAGCCTCCTGAGTGTGATCACGTCCTTGACTAACATGTTACTGTTTTTATTTTATACAAGTTTTATTCTGCAAGAGTGATTTTTTTATGTTCATAACAATTTACAATAACTATTAAACTATAAGAAATAAATACATTTAAAAAAAATAATACACAAATAGTCTATCATACAAAATAACACTTGTTTATTTGTCCCTCTTCCACAAGTGCTGCTACACAGTAAGACATAGTTAACATAGTTATGCTATTGTTATTGCATTTTTCCATTAACAGCAGTTCAAAATACAACGTCATGATTGAAAATAAGCGTAGTTTTCTTTGGGCTGTGAGTAGAAAAGATTTCCGTATCAGTTTCACGACTTCAATACAGGATCGCATAATTTAAAATACATAATATACACGAATTTATTAACTGAATCGAATTTATTATAAGGCCTTGAGACGCAATAAACTGAAAACTGGAAGATGGCAGGCCCTTCTAGATATAAACATGTTAACTTTCTTTGTTCATTTTGCAACCCATGTAATTGTACAGCGATATATATTCATATTAATTGAGTATTTCTGACAGTTTTAATTGTGCATAACATAAACCTTGTCAGCTTATAGGGCTTTGGAAAAGAATAGTACTAGTCAATGGCTTGTTGTGAATATGGCCATATTATACACTGAATTGTTTCTTTTTTGAATTGTTAATTTTGTCAAATAGGTTAGACAATTTTTTCATGTACAGCACCGAGACGATGGGCTTAGCTCCCGAAACCGGTCGGGCGTCAATTAAAATATGAAAAAGGGTACTACTCTGTTTTACTTGTCTTGGTTGATAACATTAGTAGCCCTAAGTGAACGATTCCTGTTTAATATACTCTGAAATATTTATGAGCTAAGAAACTCAACGCAAATTTCAAAATGCGTCCCCCAAAAAAAGCTTATAATTAATTTAATTTATTTCAACAATCAAATTCTGTTTTATGCAGCATCTTCTGCGCGTTTCTTACACAAAGCTAAGACACGTTTAATTATTGATGGCGGCGTATCAGTGTGTGAATCAATATGCGCGAGCAGGGCCGGCAGATCCGCAGCAGAGTGTCTCCTGCATTAATTGTAAATGCCAAACTCAGTGAGGTTTGTTCATTAGTGAGTGAGGTGGTAATGTGGGGACGTGGTGAGCATGTCACATCCTGTATACGCTGTCGCTGCCTGCAACCACACTCAATATGTGCAACCGGTGTATGATAACTTTTATTTAGAAATGATACAACAACTCAACTAGCAGTATATTCAAAGTTTTTCTTTTAGTGCATGACTAAAGTATAAATGCAAAATGTTAATCGTGTTACAATGTAAGATAGGTGGACAATCCTGAGGCAATAACGAAGGCTAGGATTATTTAGCTGCGTGCTGCAATATCTTAGTCTCAAATTCTGGTTTCAGTTCAGCCAACATACCGAGATGCAACACCAATAATATAAAATTTGGCCCTAATAACTCGTAAATCGTCTACCATAGACCTCAGTTATGTGATTATATTATGTGCTGAAGCCGGTAGAATATTATACAATTTACTTTCTGACAACGTTAAAATTTATTGTTCAAACCTATTCAAAACAAAATAATAAATTATCTTGCCCAAAATTCATTTTATAAAATTAGAGAGTTTGTAGATATGTACAAGTTCCATAACCCAATTGTTTAATTAGGCTAAAGTCTTTTTGTGGTATTTACGATATTCTCATCCAAAACCATAATTATTGTAAAATTTGACATTAAACAAATTGTTGTTATAATTTCAATTAATTCGTTTGATGAAATGTTGTGTATAAATTTTAGATAACAGTTGCATTTTATGTTATGTGTTAGATATTTCATATTAAAAATAAAAATTCCAGAGTACACCCTATGAGTAGTTCTGCAGTCACTCTCACAACTTACTTGAAAAGGAAGCTATGACCAAGACTCTGTGACAGGGTTTCTCCACATTTCTTCATTTGTATCACGTTTTGCCTAGACCTATTCGAGTTTTAGTGATAAATATAATACTTAGTATGTATAATTGAAACTATTTGTACAAGTATTTCTAGAATATGAAAATGTGTCTTAATAAGTCACCGCAATTGCACAAACAATGTCTTGTGTACATTGAAACTCTATGGAGTCAGTTACATGCAATTGCAGTGTCAGATGATTTATATTTTACGTTTCAACATAAGAGTGACACCAAACTAAACTAATGTACCACAAACTTATCACGATGGACACCCTATACGTACATCTACTGAAGTATCCATCACACGTAAATTTGACAGACAAACAGGCAAGGTTGTCCAAAACACGAGAAGATAATGAGCATCAGCTCCAAGCCCGAGTCGGAGGACATTTATTTATTGGGACACCGGTAAATTGGATGAGCCCAACTCCAGGAGTAGGCCAAGCGAGATCCAGTCGTGCCTTAGCTGACGGTGAGGGGGGGAGGGAGAAAAAAGATCACTTAGAGGGAAAACGATTTATCTAAGAGCTTTGACAATGGTACATATGTCTTCTGTCCTTTGTTTTTGTGTCCGGGACAGATATATTGAAGTGAGCGCAGATAACACAAGGGTTGTTTGTGTTATCAACCTATAAATATTTAATTTAAATGGTGACTTGTGCCACAATGGCTTGTAGCAATCTGTAGGCAATAATTGCACGCATACTGTACTGCGCGGATTTATGGCGTGGTGTGAATAGTGCAAGCTTGTCTATGTCTCCATTGTGGCTGTTGCCAATCAACTTATCAGCTGTATTCACAGGGCTGTTTAATTGACAGATGAATTACTTTGTGAGTTTGCAAAGGAGACTTATGGCTGTTTTGATGGAGATAAGCTGATGAAGTAAGGAAGGTGAGATATTACAAGTTCTAGGTAAGTTTATTAAGACATTTGATGGAGTTTCTAGACAATATATTTATTGTGGGTAAGGTCACGGAGAGTTGCTAAGGTAAGAATTACTGTATTATAGTTGAAATATTGCCTCTAAGCTGACATTGCTCGTCTAATGCTGTACAGCTCAGAACATTTAATACAGCAGTTGAACAGCTTATCAGCAAATATACAGAAATGTTTATGCGAACTGTGAAAGTTACGTTTTAAGCGAGAAATAAATTAAGTTACACTTAACTTGGTAATAAAGGGACCAAAACGATCTAAACTTTTAGTATTATTTCTTCTATGCGAAGTAAATGTAGACAGGTTTTACAAGAGCTATAGCGATACATTAATTATCAATGAACTTTTTCCCAGATTTCCGTATTACAAGTGTTAAACAGGGAGATATTTTCCTCTAAATGAGACCCAACGAATCTTACAAATTTACATACATCAAAATTAGGTTGTTAATTTATCAGTGTTTTAACTTAAGTTAAATTGGTGATGATTTGGAATTAGCCTGAAAACTGTTTTGACTACAAGATAGCTTTTATGGGTTGAATTAAATTATTATTTTAGGGTAACAGACAAACTAGAAGTATTTCTGTAAAAGAAATTTGATTGGTTGTTACAGAATAAATATTTCTGATCCTAGAAGTTTAAAGATGGTTCGTGGTTAAGTGGTAGAGAGGACTATCAAGTACTAACTTCGCCACGTAAATAAAGACTTTTTCATTCATTCATTAAAGATAAACATTAACAGGTTTTAACGCATTAGTTTTTAATTCGAGTAAGAAAAAAACGCTTGGACACCAAATACTTGAAGCAACATTACTAAAAAAATACACTATTTACTTTATACAATCACGTTGCTCTTCAACAACCTTTCAACCTTACAACCTTTCTTGCTCTTCACTAACGGAAGGTGAAGGTTTCCATGGCATATTTCCGGTCTTAAATTGTTCGAATTTACTTCCAGCTTTAGTCGTAATAAAAATACTAATTAATTTTAATTGGCTCTATATTTGTTCTTTGTTATCTTCAATCATGAACCTTGTCCGAGTGTTTCATTGTCTTGGCATATTTATGAGTACAAAAAGAACGTCTTGTTTCGATGTAGTGTTATCAACTGATATCCTCACTCATGAAACCCCTTACAACAAAACAGTCACTAATTAGTTTTCCAAGCAATAATTAGCAAACCCTAACTACAGCACGGGGCAAGATAGATACAGTAACTGCTTTCATGTCAACTGATCGTAACTCGGAAGGCGTGGCTCTCAACCCTTTTTACATATTCTATAACATATTTAAATTTTCACAAGGTTCATTACGCGTTGAAACACGGTATTGTCGTAAAGATGAATCAAGTGATAAACAGTGTAATTAAATTCATCCATGTATTACAGGTAGCCTACAATAGGTCGAGTGTAATGCTTAAGTTTTAATTTTTAAGTAGGAAGGGGTTTGAGTAGCTTAGTCAGTAGAAACTTAACACTTTAATATTTAAGTAAAATAGACTGAAAGGGACAAGAACTTTTTGTTGTTGTTTATAATTGTTTCACTTGAAATTAGGTTCTGTTAAATATTATAAAATAAGTTATAGTCTATGATGACTTTTGTTTAGGGAGGAAACATTCCAAAAACCTATGGTGTGCTATAGCCAATAGATTCGCCTGAAAAACTGTCTCTTAAGCGTTAGGATGTTTAATTGTTTTAAGCCTTTATTGACTGCAACTTTGAAGTATACATTTTAACGGTTCAGCCTTAAGTACTAGTAAAACCAAGTCATTTATATGTAGCTAGGCAGTATTTTCACTGTGCTAGTTCATTTAGTCTTGAAAGGTGTTTTTAAAAGGCATCCAGGGAAAATGATCGTGTGTTCACAAAGCAAACTATTAATTCATTTACAACCTTTGTTTAGTATCAAGCCTTCCTCCTACAGAAAACACAAGGTTATGAAAGGTCTACAGCTATGATTCACTCATAATTTACCTCATCACAACACCATATTTACCTAAGAAACTTTTAGCAGTTCAAAAAGGAACAAGGGCTTCCATTTTGAGACATTCTTTGTAGACGTTTGAGTCTATTTGTAAGTTGACGCTTTTTCTTTTTTGATTATTGCATTTAACTGCCTCCACACATGAAATTATAACCACTATTTCTAACTGTCATTGCAAATTATTGAAAAGTGCAAAACAATACTAAACCCTCAACTATTTACTTACTCAGCTGATATTTTGTCCAAGTATATGTTTACCCAAGAATACGACCAGTATTTCCAGGAATCGGGAATCTATTAGTAACTCAATGCTCAACTCTAAAGAGTGAAATGTGATTAATATGTGCGTTGTGCGCCGGACGTGTGGAGACCACCTAGCTTCTGGGAACCGGGAGACATTGTGACACGGGCGAGCATCTCTAGGTGAATATAATGAAATATGAGTGGTGGAGCATGAGAAAATGGACTTTATGATATAACTTCAATATTCACGAAAACACTCTCCAGGAAAGATTACTCTTTTATTCTGATACATGGCACTTCTAATTCATGATTTGGAATACCAACTTTGTTTGCCTTGCGGTAAACCACAATATTTCTAACACGTTTTCTCCATATAGTGATTAAGTTAATGCTATAGCTTATCAGCTACAACCAATTCTTTGGTCTTCTTTTCATGAGAAACTACAATATGAGGGAAATTTTGGTCATTTTACTAACTAGAGACCTGCGTTTTAAAACAGTTGGGTTGGATATGCATTTATACTTGTAGCTGCACATGGGCCAAAGGTTAGCTGTACCTATAATTTAGGAGCTTTTGGCTACATTGGAACTACATTGACATTGTTCCAAACAAAAAGATTTCTCGTCTGTTCAGACAGTAACAATGTTTTCACACGAAAATAATAATACATATAAAGGACTAATGAAGTATGCGATAATATAACTAGATCTAGATTGTTATACAATGTATTTACAGGCGGAAGACGACCTAAAGGTTGAAACCGGTACATGTTAATAAAATATTACAGGGAATATGCTAATGTACTTTTTTTATATATAACTATATTACAATATAAATTGTAGACAAAGTTTAGATTGTTGGAAAAATCACACTCTTTTACTCCCTTTCCTGATGTATCCTGTCAGAAAGACGTATATCTATCTAGTCTACTCTCTTCCAAACGTCCAAAACAAATTCAAACAAATATTTTTGTGTTGATTAAATACTGTTTATGCATTGTGATTACCCAAAAAGTTTTATTTCAATCAATTAAGGTTTACGCGCATTCAATCATTATTGGCGTTTCTTTAGTTGGAAATAAAGTAGATACTATATAATCCATTATAAGCAATTGCATAAACAATTACATAGGTACTGTGGGGTTTTTAAACGCAACCAAGTTTCAAGTCATTTTTTACGAGCAATATATGGTCATAAGTTTGTATCATCGGTTAGACTTCAATATCTATCAGCTGGTATTTATTGTTGCAGTGATATTGTGGTTTTGATTTCCCAACTTGATGCCACTGTGAAACTAACGCAATCATAATTTTTAGAAAATACCAAAAAGTGTTTATTTGTGCAGAATACTTTTAAGAGCAAGATTCTTTTCGCGTCAGGCGTTTGAGATCAAGTTTACAGGTGTTAGTATTCCAAACAAATTTAGCATTCACAGATGTGTTAAAAGGTTTAACGAAACAGGCTGTGTAAGGAACAGGAAACATAACACACAGCGGAATATACTGAATAAAGAATTAATCAAGAATGTAAGGGTTGGTTTGGAAAATTCCTCTAAAATATTTAAGAATTTTAAAACAACAAAAGCAAATAGCCTCTTTACACCTGCAAACTTGATCTTAAACGCCTTTTAACACAAAGAAAATTATCTTACTCTCAATATTATTCTTCAACCATAAACACTCTTTGATCTTTGCTGAAAACCATGATTTTGTTTATTTCACAATAACATCAAACTAGGAAATGAAAACCACAGTAGTATTAATGCAAAAATACAAACCAGCTGATAGATATTAATGTGAACAAACCAATGATGCAATTTATGACCATATTTTTATCAAACACATTATCAGGCTTACCACCTGGCCCTGGTATCTGCTGATACAGAATCCCAGGACTTTTATTGAATAAAATAAATGTGCAGGTACTATGTTCTTTTCTTTATATCTAATTATGACCATACATTGCAGGTAAAGAATGACAGCATAATTTGAAAATTGGGTTGCGTTAAAAAAATACCCTGTATAGCAACGACCTATGTATGTCTTGTAAGGTTCCATCGCTGAATTACCTTTGACATTTCTTTTAACTGTTTGGTTGTATTGAAACATATAAATGAAAATGAAATGTAAAAATACCATGCATCAGTTGAAACAATGTTTCACTATGTGAAAATAAAACACATGATCAGGCTAACCACCTGGCCCTGGTATCTGCTAATGCAGAATCCCAGGACTTTTATTAAATAAAATAAATGTACAGATTCTTATTCTAAACATTACAGTACGTAGTGTTGATAACAGAAGGTCTTTCTCTCAAGTCTCTTCTCGACGTCTCATCGTTTGTCTCTTTTGAAGAACTTCATAAGTATGTTTCCCAGGTCGTATGTATTCTTCCTTCTTATCCATACTAATCTCCACAAGTTCATTGGAATGGTTCCTGATGTATGTATGTTGGGTTCACTATTTTATTCATTTTTCTTCAATCGTCTTGTTTCCCTTCGTCCACCTAATTGGATCTGGTTTCATCTTTAAATAGCGTTCAATTAACAAGCAATGGTTTAAAACCAGCTTTTTCAGGAATAAATTTAAAATCTTTTATACAACTAAAGTTAGTTGCTAAGAAACCAAATAAAATATTTAAGTGTAATTAAACAGCTGTCAAACAATCAAATAGGAGAGTATCATTTCCTTAATATATACTGTGAGGAACAAGGTGAAAATAATCGTGGGCCATAGGAATTTGTTTGTTAATTTTTAAACTTTTAGTATATAGTACCTACATAAAATAAATATATTTTCATGTTGGGACATTTTCTTGTGCAATTATCAATAAAAACTCCATTCTCTGACTTATGATCAAGTTTCCAAATTTCCTATGTATCTTATGAGGTGTTTTATTCCCATGACTGAGTGTGAGGTGGGGCGAGGTGCCCGTCTCTCAGCACACCTGGCAGGCTCACACGCTCGATCTGTTAGCACAGATATCGTTAATTGTAGACCGGGCCAGCACCTCTCCATCTACTCAATATCCAATATCGACCACGCCAACAACAAGTTCACGAGCTAACCACTGAACTTAATAGAGTTTCAAATATGGTTCAGTTTTCAGCATATTCAAGCAATAACTCTGTATGAACTGTCAGGAGGATGGACACTTTCGCCCAATAGTCGGGTCTGACTAGGTATTTTGCCAATCTCTCGATTCTGAGACACGGCAAGAGGAGATGCTTCCACAAATTGAACTGGTAGGTTCTTATCTATTTGTGTAAATATTCTCCATCCCACGCATCGAAGGCTATTACGGTATCTTTTCAATGTAGAGACATCTGGTTTGAAATTAGTTTGAAAACATACTTGCACTGGTTAACATAGGTTTTTAATAATATGTAGATCACTACAGAAATTCAGGTTAGTCAAGCCAATTTGGGCTAACGTAGAGCATTAAAAAAACTATTGAGCTACCACTTACGTATTTGATCAATAGTTTGTTAAAAACAGCACATTTTTCAAGCTTGAAACATTTTCCTTCCTTTAAATCTTTTGTTAGAAGATTTGGGTTGACGATGGTAGATATTTGAGAATAACTTAGAGAATGTCTGAGAGTTTAGCAGTTATTACTGATGCTTTCCAGAGTTTTTAATTACCAAGAAGAAAACGACGTTTCGGGATCTGGAATCTAACCCCATCTTTAGGTAAAGACTAACCTAAAACATTAAAATATTAGGAAATGGACAGTCAGCGTACGCCATGAAGACCTCTGAAGCTGAAGTTTCTTGATCACGAAATATTAAATAAAATATTAGTTGAAACAGTTGAGTTACAATAATAACGTGTTGATTTCAAGATGTACGGTGGATGTCGCTATGCATGGTGGTGTGGGTGGGGGTGGGGGTAGATAGGCGTGGGACACTTCCACGACTAGAGAGAGACAAGCCACCAAGAATGTCCTGGTTCCCAGCACAAGGGTGCTTTACGACCCTCCCGCAGCTTCCCTTGTTTTAACGATATATGAGCGAGCTCAGCATCTCTCCCACTTTTTATGTGCCGTACAAGCGACGGACATCAAATAAATTATTACCGTCACCAAAACTGCCCGGTAAATTAAACTGAGGGACAAAATGTCAACAATGGTACCAATTTAGAGCCTCTCGCTCAATATAAACTCCCAGGTGAGTTGCCACTAGAATATATTAACTTGTCTTCTGAACAACACTCTTAGTTTCAGAAATGGATGGATGATAACTCTATTTTAGTTTGTGATTTAAATTTATTTTATATTTAATTATATGTATTCTTTTCTAAAAAGCGTCTCTTCTACTGATTCTAATACAAAATAGCTGTTTTACCGCAATATTGGTCAACTGTTATATTTTCCCACCTACCTACAGGTACATTGATGAAGTGTCCAGTGGAAGATAATTTTAAATCTAAGTTATTCAATTCTTTGTTTGAAGTTTGTTGTTAACGGTGGGAGGATTTCAGAAGTTAAACTATTATTGCGGTCATTTTCCATCGTCCGTTTTTGTTCTGTAACTATGCAATTTAAAACTATAATAATTTATATTAAATAGAAGTATTCATAAATTCACCTAAAGTGTAAAATAATGGGATTATGAAGTATTTTTTAGTTTTTTATTAATGTCACAAAGTTGTTTGTTGATCTAATATCTATTGGGAGTTTCCTAAATAATTCTTAACCAGCCTGAAGTGGTAGTTTGTTAAACATTTCAAGGTGATGGGCTACAAATTTTAACATATTTCTATTGCAAATTTTTAGTTATAAAAAAGTGGCAAACATTACAAAATCGGAAAACAAAAATTAGAGTTTCAAAATGAAAAGGGAAGTTAACAGTCAAAATACCCAAAGAGATCACAACAGGTCTGTCCGAAGCGTAGCCCAAAACTCGTTTTGACTGCCGATTTTTGTTGAATCATAATTTGTGATATTTTAGATTCAGCACAGTTACTATGCCATACAAAATGTGAGGATGTATTAGTCCGAAACAGGCTATTCTTGAAACATCTAGTGTACAATGAGATGATAATTTTCGTTTTCGTAATAAACAGACACCAGATGTTATCTTTTTACAAATAAAATCAACATGATTATCCTAGCATAGTTTTTTGTCCAGGAATAAGTCCAGAAACTTAAAATTTTGGGCCTCATGATTGGTATTATTATTTATACAAATGGTACGTTTTTTATATATAAAACACAAAACTCATAAAAAATTATTTTTATAATTAGTTTTTAAATTTAGGCCCTCAAAGTAGTTGATACTCGTATATTTGGTTATTTTCTCTTGGCAAGTACCCTAAGTTCTCGTAGCTTTTACAACTAAAATTTAATGTAGTGTCATCAGCGTACTGAAGTAGCTTAGAGAGTTGTTACTTTCAATATTACTACATTGATTTACGTATAGAACACAAGTTAGTGGTCCCAAATAAAGCCCTGAGGAACGCCATATCCAATTGTTATATTCGTTTATAAATAGTTTTCAACAGCCACTGGTTGGGCTCTGTTCATCAAATATAATTTAACCCAATCCAACGCCCTCTAATTCCACAGCTTTCTTAAATTTCAGTTAACCGTTTATGTTCTACACTGTCAAAAGATTTGTCTAAAAATATGTTTCTTGTTTTATTTTGAAGATCAATATTTTAAATCATACATTATTTATAGATGTTGGAAAAGCTACGAGTGATAAAGGTGTACCAGGCTCAAAAGTACCAACAGTTAACGAAAATATTAGCGAAGAAACAAAATGGTGGCTAGCGGGTAATCTGAGCGCATTTAAACCAGTGTTATGTATTATGTACATAGCCAGTTTGTAGCAGCTGGTGGTTTTATAGTGTTTTACCAATTTTTATGCTATTTTAATCATACTGCTCCGAAATAACACATTTTCAACACAAGTAAACCATATCGAAAACAGCTGATTGCCGTGCAAATGTCTAATTAAGTGTATCGGAATCGATATGCGCCGTCATTTATCGTTCCCCCTAGCAACCTAAAAACAAAGAGTTGTTTTGTTGTTGGTTTTGAAACAATACATAAATTGCATCGAATTAAATGTTACATTTAACCTATAAAAATGTTTAATTTATCACAAGCATATTAAAATGTTTACCCTATAATAAATGAATATTACAAAATGTTTTGGATTTATCTTGTCATTTTGCAGAATGATGGTAGTATCGTTCATAACTTGTACCGGAAGTGTCTTTTCCATTACATGATTGCAAACTAAAATGTTATAGAGACAGGGATATTCACTTTGATCATGCACGGAGAAAGGCCCCTTCCGGTATCAGTAGTGAAATAGTAGTTTCTATTTTAGTAATGAAGTTTTAAAGAACAACCTATTAAATACCTAATGTTAACCTTTATTGTGGATACGAAATTGTCGCAATCTTTGAATGGAACCACAACTATATACAACAGTTAGAACAGCAACATTCTAACCTACAAGCAACAGTAAGTGATTGCAGCTACACTACAAGCCAACACACACTCTTCAAAAATGTTGACTGAAATTCCATTTGATAAGCATGATGAATCCAGCGAGGACTTTGATACCTTTGTGGAGAATTTTATCGCTTACCTGGAGTTAAAATGCGTTTCCGAAGACAAGAAGGTAAAATCTTTTGTAGTATCTATCGAACCCTGACCTTTCCAAAGGATCTACCGTACCTTGAGACCTACGAGACTAAGCCCTCAGAAAATTAATTCAATGATTAAAATTGCTCCTAATTCTAGCTAAGATGCGATTAAATTTTTTAAACAATGTAGATGTTATTGGCGTATTCCCAATTGTTTATTATGTATTTGATTACATGATAGAGGGTGAGACCTTGGCACTAACCTCCAACGAAGAAAAAGTCCTTCACACGCTCTAGCAAATTTACCCCTTTCAAAAACTGAAAGTGCTCCAACACTTAACGCGATGGGGTTCTTTTGTGCACATCTAGCGCGTTTTTAGACCCAAAGGCCCTGCGAGGGTGTTTTCGCACATAAACTAGATTCGCGAAAAGGCGATTGACAGGGTGGTTTCGCAATAATGGCGGTGTTTGCACACATAGGGACCCAAGGGTCTGGGAGAGGGCGCCACTGGGGCGCCACGGTCCACAATTTGTCACCCTTGGCAGTCCCTTAGACACCTGCTGCGAGGAATATTTCTATTTTACGAGTGGCTCGCTACCTGTCACTATTAAACTCTTAACTTATGTCCGTGCCATGTTCTGCCAGTGATATTTTATCGGTTGTCTATTGTTTCCTTAAAGGCGAGGACTTGGCTAGGGCATATGTTCACTGAGTTTACGACCCGGCTCTGATCCAATAACCCTCTGCTTTTGTCTCAAAACGAGCTTTTCGGTTTCAAGACAGGAGCCGCGCACCACAAACATCCAGGAGGGTCGATTTTAATTGGGTAGTTTCACTAAATGGATTACAACCGGCGACCTAAAGAATTCCGAGCCCTTAACTGGAACCTTTGTTCTTGTTAACTAGACGATTTATTTTCAAACTAAACTTGTTTTTGGCGTCTAAGGGGGTCGTTACCAATATAAGTGACTGTATATAAAGTATATCAAGCGGTATAAAGCATACACGTCCGTAAATAATATCCCTTATTTTCCCTAAATCATGGTCAAGATTTACTAGCATTCATTTGATACCTTTTTTCCAATAAACGAAAGTAATTTTGCAAACTAATTGTTGAGCCACTGAACTTGTTGTAATAAATAAGTGGTAGTAAATATTTGTTTATTTTATTCGATAACTAGATTGATAAACTGTTGACAAGTTAATGGTTATGATTCTTACCTTGGTCATGCAGTTTTATAGCTGTGTTTTCCTTTCTAACACTCCAAAGATAGCCAAAATCCTGATCTACACTCGTACAGTCTACCTACAGTTTACTCGTAATCGTAATGTGTGCGGAAGCCTGATTTAATATGTATAAAAATGGCGGCCTTCCCTTTTTCAGGAGGGTAATTACAGAGTATTTATTTATGTAATCATCGCAGAAATGTGTTTGCAGGAATAAGATTGAGCTATTGTGGGATTAATACATTTAAGTGTTTATTATCTGTTTATCTAAATTTGCTTGCTTTTGGATTTTTGATAACACCTGTTAGGTAGTCCTACTTTGAATTAAAAGCTGATTTAATCGAGAAGTTACATTACCGTATTTGAGTTAAGCTCTATATTCAGTAACCTCAACGTTTAACAAACTAAATGATATACAGGGTGTCCCTAAACTACTGGTCCAAACTTCAGTATATTGTTTCTTGTTTCGTAAGAAGTTCAAAATGGTAAATTATATGACTTTACGTTTTTTCGTTTGGCCGCCAGCCAAACATTTGTGTTTTTCAGTATATATTTTATCATCTAAACTAATTGACGAACTGCTATGAAATTTGATATGGCTGTGTACACAATAGTGCTACTTTATGGGAAAAATCAACATCATTCCAAAACACATCGTTTCAAAATGGTGGCCATTTAAAACATCAAAAACTCAAAACTCTGCATTTTACAGGAAATTCTCAAGCACACTTTACTTTTTAAATGTTAAAATCTTTCTAACCATTTGACGTTTGTTGAAATCGAGCAACATAAAAACAAGTTATATCTTAAAAACGACGGGTGGCGCTCTTTTTGTATAAGATTTCTCTTATTACACTTATATGTTAGGTTATTTTAATAAACACTAACAACAGTAGTGTTGATATTCAATTTGGAATAACACAAATATAAAATAACCTGTTATTAACCAATGACAATATAAACCAAATGAACTCCACCCGTCATTCTTAAGCTATAACTTCATAATTATTATCATCAATTTAAACAAACGTAAAATCGTTAAAAAGATAGCAAAATTTGTAAAAGTAAATTACTTTTGACAAGGCAATGTTAAATACATAGCTTTTGAGTTTGTATATGATTTTTTTTCAAACTGTCGCCATTTTGAAAGTATGCGTTGATTTTTCTTACAACCACTATAGTGTACACGCAACCATATCAAATTTCGTAATAGTTGATCAATTAGTTTAAAAGATACAAAATATTTACTGAAAAACACAAAGTGGTGGCTGGTGGCTAATCAAAAATTTACCATGGTTCACTTATTTTCACTCAAGGTACAATATCCTGAAATTCGGACGTAGTTTAGGGGCACTCTGTACAGAAAAACGGCCAACAAATAAATCGTGTAACATGTTTTTCCTAAATTTAAAAGTTTCAATCTCAATAAGGAATAACCATAATGCCATTAATTTAATGATTTAAACCTTTGTAATGAGGAATTTCCGAATACGGGATCAAGTTGATTCTTGGCTCACTTTACAGCTATGGATAAACAATAAAAAAGTCATAATAGGGAAGTGGTTAATTTACAAGACAATAATGAAAACTTTTTAGCCACTTCAGCAGTAAAACTACTCCCTATGTTTCGAGTGTTTGGAAACTCAACCCGTTTTCAAGGGCCTAACCTAATTAATCTACATTACTCTAACTAAACTTAGCCTAAAACCTAAACTAACGAAGGTAAGGCTAGGTTTAATTAGAATAATGTAGACTTATTAGGTTAGGTTAGTTAGCCCTTGAAAACTGGTGGAGCTTCATAACCACCCGAAACGTAGGGAGTAATTTTTTCTCCTGAAGGCTGAAAAGTTCTCATTATTTTCTTATAAAACTATCTCTTCTTGGTGAATTTCTATAAGAAATAGAGTTGTCCGTTACTAAAAAGGTTTTCAAAATAAACTAGCTGAAGCAAATATCATACGTCAACAATAAAGTTATTTATGGTTACGGATTGGTCGTATTTAACTGAACTTCAAAGTCATTGGTTTTTAATTTTTTAATAAGCTGATCTACGCAAAATGGTTTCAAATCAGACGATGCGTATAAGTTATCGTACTAATCTACATATTATTGTTCTTCTCTCCCTAAAGTGCAATATTCAAGATATTTCTCTGACATATAAAGTATCTTGTAAAGTAAACACTTTTAAAGTAAACAAAACTCAATTGGTTACCTGACAAAACAAACAACTACTAGTAGTAAAGCACCAGTGTTAGTCTGGTCCTGACCAATATGTTTAGCCAGATCCTCGATTGGAACTGGTCCAGAAACACATTCCATTTAATCCGGCTGGCAAAGATTCAAGTTTTGAAGAGGATTAACCGATGTCCCCGGTTGGAAGCATTGTCAGCCTCTCTACCAATTAGCATAAGGGGGCATTGATCAATCCAGAACAGAAATAATTATATCTTTTCTCTGTTTCGGAGTGACAGCTATTATTCAGTTTTTTGTACGGCCGGACTTGGGTGTTCTCTGGTAGCCATTAGGTGCTGTCAATCCCGACTTATGAATGATCTATCCATTACCACTAGACACTCCGTCCTCCTCATTCACTGGCATTCTTTACCTGGAAAGGACCGTATAATTTTGTACTTAGTTAACATAACACTTTGGCTGTGATCGAGGCCTGAAAAATGGCCCTTTTAAGTGGTTAAATCAACTATGGCTTTATAAGTCAGCTGATGGGTTTCCTCGCCACGCTTGGTGGTTTATTGCTCTTCCTGTTGAAGTTTACAATTCAAAGTTGTGACTGAAATAATATTTTAAAACTAATTAAAACATGTTAGAGTCCGTTTCAAATAATAAGGCTGTTAATCAATACAATTTCTTATTGAAAACTTTTCAAACGTATTTTTTGAGCTACCAGTTTTCTCTGTACTAAACTAAAGCAGTCGTATTAATAATAACCCAATAAGAATTTAACTTTTGGTGAACCAGTTGAAGTTCTTCCTTTTTTCTCGTATAGTAATTTTATGATTCTACCCAACATTACGACGTGATATTTGTTTTAAAACAGGTGGAGGTTCTCCAGGAGACCTTGGACTCCGTCAGGAAGGGATAGTCATGATGATGACTGTACACGACGTTGAATGCTGTTTTAAATCAATAAAATAACTTTTAGAGCGAAACATTCAAGATCAATTTGGTGATTCACTAAATAGCCAAATATGAAACCGAACTCACCGTAGGCCGTTTCAAACAGTATTTTCCGAAAGGTAACGGTTTTCAATTACTTTAAAAAAATTGAACTTTAATTCGCCACCTTTTTGCTTAAAACCCTTTTGCTTAAGGTTTGAAGTTATACATTTATGAAATGGTTGCGACTTTACGTTAAATTTTAAGGGGGAAAACAGAAACCCTAATTAATTACACACAACAGAAATTAAACACAATTAATATATTACAATTAAACACAAACACACTTTAATTACTGTACTCTTTCACCTTCACTAAATTGTTCTTACATATAGGAATTACATGAAAGAAAATGTGCACGCTTGGAGGCAATAATGGGGTCTTCATGCTCAGCAACATCTCGCCACAAATTCTCTCAAACAATCTTATCACTAAGCTATTAAAACTTGCAGTTTTGGATATAAAAAATAAAAGTGTGTAAATAGTAGCTATTCCATGTACTCCAACAGGATTTCACCAGATTATATTAGCACATTATTGTGCTCATATTTGTTTGGGTACAAAAGGAATTTATTTAAATTCAAAAACTGTGGTCAATAAAGGTACAATATACAAGGTACTAGGTAATTATATTGTGGTTGACTTGAATATATTTCAATATATTTTAATTTTCTTAAAGAGCTTCTTACGCCACGTATAGCCTACTGTAAAGCACAGAGGGTCTTATGACACATGAGGGCGCTATGACATCTGTAGAGTTAATCACTCACATGACCAACTACCTCACCAAGAGAAGCTGTCATTTGAAAGCGTTTGGTGAAGCCAGTAAGATAAGAGAGAGACAGCTGCAGGAGTGATAGAGTGAGAGAGAGGAGTGAGATTGAGCGAGTCGCCTCACAAGCGCACCTGACGTAAACATTTGTTCCTTTATCTGGACATATTAAATAACAGACTAACAGATGGTCCCACACGAACACTAATTTCACAGGAATTTCAAAAATCATGTTTCGGAGCGCATTAAGCAAACACTGAACGAGACAATAAAGGTGCTGGTTGCTATCGAGATCGCACGGGCCTCGGGCTGCTCTGCCTTTTTATTGGCCTGTTTAAAATTCGAACGTGGTTTTTTCATTGAATCTGATCTGTGATTGGTCGAAGTTTTAAACAACGTGGACAGACAGCACGGCGCTTCGCTTTCTGGTTTTGAAATTCAAATGCGGACGGTACGGTAGCCCCGGGAGGAGGCATTAGACCCTGTACTGGGCAGCGTTCCCATGGCTCTGCCTCCACTGCTCACTGCTCAGTGCTCGGTACTTGGTTGCAGTGTTTTCACCGAATAAAATAAAAGAGATAGTTTTCGAACAACTATTGTAGGCCAGTAGAATCTATACTTCGTTTGAAAAAACCTTTATACGTTAATAGAAATTCAATCGTTTAAAGAGCTTAATACTAAATATGCACGATCAATAGGATAATTAAATTTTATGAAAAAGAACGATTTTCATTTTTTAGCACAAGGCTTGCCAGCAGTATGTAATGCGTTGTCTTAATTCCGCTAATGTGACTCTAGTGTGATAACGGATTTAATACAAAACAAATCGTATACGCTATGGTTTCCTAGAAAGCTGTGACCACTTATTTTTGGCCGTACTATGGTGGAGAACCTTTGTTTTTCAATGTAATCATATGAAAGAGTTTTCTTAGAGAGTGAAGACCGTTTCCAAATGATTGGATAAAAACAAAAATCACCGTAATTCGAGTATTACGGCTTTTAAGGTGCTGGTCGCGTTTATATAGCACAACATAGTAAAAGAACTATATCACAAACATCTAAAAGAAGTACACAAATTATAGTGCCATCAAAGTCGGGGTGGGTTGGAAGAAACGGACCTCTCTACACATCTTTTTCTTCTGTATGTATCATGCTTCTCTTTTCAGCTTAATGTTTCATTATTATTTTTACCCTATCTTGTAAAAAGGCATATATGCCGTATATAAATAAATAAATCACGTACCTTGCCATAACTTTATCACCACTACCCTTGAAAATAGAGTTTTAAAATACACGATGTCTTAATGATACAATTTAGACTACCAAACCGATTGGCCATAAAAACATGTATTAACATTAAAATAAAAACCATTTTAAATTATCAATTTATGCATATTATGAAAGGTTTTCCGTAAATTGAAATTACCAAATCGAAAGCTGTCCATACAAAAATCAAACAAACAGGCCATATTGATAGTCTTTGTGTTGGTGTGTCTTTGTAACATAAACACAGTTGTTCGAATGTGAGGAAATCATAAAACAAGTGGGTACTTACAGACACAACTTACATTTCTTGACGAAATATTCTTAGTCCCTTAGAAAACTGATAGATACCAGTATTAAGCTTTTGTTCACATAAATAAGGTTAAAAAGACACAAACAAAGGCCTAAGAACTTCATCGAAGCAAACGATGCATACGCGTAGATAACGGTAGTACAATTTCAAATATGTCGATAATACTCAGGTGTTATGTAAAAGGCCTGGTATATCGTAAAAAAGGGAAAATTCGTGCTTTAAGAATCATTTTATTCATTCCAAAGAGTATACTGTTTATTTCCATAAAAGAACTGTTGTGCCAAGAAATTTAAAAATTTAAAACCATATTGGGTTTAGTTCTTTTATTTGATGGCAATAATCTTAATACTCATGCTAATGAAAGGACTATACTAATATCAAGGTGCTTAAGTACTTCGCTAAATACTTACAACGATGTAAATAAATGCAGCCTCATTAAAATGCATCGAGTATTTACATATGTGTATTTAAGTCATCATTTGCCTATCAGATTGCACTGTCATCAAGATTTGTATCTCAGTATGCAGAATTTTTCATTATTATGTTAATCGTCTGTTATTATTCTGTAAATTGCTGTTATTTCTATAACCGTCAGTAAGATGTTGATCTATTTGTACATTGTGGCATGCAGACTTTGACAACTTACTGCGAGACTTACTGTCTAGCGGATTAGATTCAATAAAAACACATACTTATTATGAACAGTTTTTTTCCATTCTAACTTTAACCGGTAGTTGGTTAACCACTGGTTGTTTACAACTTGCAATGTTCACATTTTTACACAGCTTTAAAATACTAATGTATTGTTGAATGCTAGAAAACCAATAAAGGTATTCTTTTTCAATTCGTAATTATATTCAGTCAAAATAATCATACACAAACTATAACAATAAAATGCCAAATCAAAACAGGCAAAGTAAAACTTAATCTAAAAGTATTAGTGTATCTATTGGTAAGAAATGGCCTAATGTATTGTTCCAAGGGAAAAATTATGTAACAGATGGTTGTTTGGTTATTTAATACAACAAGTGTACTTTAAGTCGTCCTGCATTTGACTGAATCATAAGTAAAGATTACAAGTATTACAAATTTACACATTTTATCTTAAAAAGATATGCTGAACACTAGAAAGAAAACAAGATACTTCATAAATGTCAAAAGGTATCAGCCCAAGTTAGATACAGGTAAATCGAAAAACCGAACTGATGTAAAAAGTGATTAAATACTAGTAAAATCATTCTACGAGTCGATTAAACAATACAAACCAAAACAGACTTCACTAACAACTTCTAGTTACGGAATGTAGATAACCTTTACCTTTTAATATTTATTTGAGTCATTGTTAATGTTAGGTAGCTAGGTTAGCTAGTTAACCTAACAAAAGCCAAATATGGCGCTCCAATCACTTCAGAAACCATATTTCACACCTACAATCTGTAAATACTTCCGCCAGCGGATCCGTGGCGGATTGGTATCGCGCGCAACTCTGGAGCTCATCACTCCGGTGGCGCGGGTTCGATCCCGCAGTCACCACTTACAATTTGTAATGCGACTATACGGTGACGCTAGGTAAAGGTCGAAGTTGAGTGGTAGAGAGGACCTAGTCCTAACTTCGCCTCGTTAAACAAGACAAACTTTACCTTTACCTTTAAATACCTCTAAATCCCTGCAAGTCCCGTCCCCTTTAAAAGAGCCTCTAAAGTAAAGCCCACGTTTAATGTCGCAACACACCGAAGCTACTTACCAAACGAATCTCAACACGGCCATAATCTGTTGCACGATATGAAGTCCGAAGACGATACCAGCCCACGAGTCATGTTGAAGCCTAATAACCTGCTTAGTTCTAATGCTTGTAACAATATAATCTACATAGATGTGAGGTAAGATAGCCGGACAGCCATTGGGCAGTAGCGACCTTCTCTCGCGATACCGCACCTGGTTAACTACTCGAGTCATATACTGCATTGTTTTATGTGCTCACACCCAACGATCAATTCCTCTCTTTATACTTCTCTTCACGCGCAACTTTTCAACATTATTTGGTCCAGATTTTTCGTATTTTGAGTTTTGAGTAAGATAAGATCTGGAGAGATAACACTACAGAATTAACGATGATTGGTTTAAAACAATAAATATTGCTAATGAACTCTTTTAACATCGACAATGAATGTTTGAAATTAGACACGTGTATAAAATTGCTACAGTACACATTGTGTTGCAGTTTTGAAACAAATGATTTCTCTAGTAAACGCAGAAGTAATTAAATACAGTACAACCAGCAATGTTCAATCATTCGGTTTAAATCTTACCTTCAGCTTTCCTTTAGTTTTATCTGTATTAACACAAGCTAAACAAAGTTATGTACTCTTATCGATATAATTATAATCGAGGTTTATTTCACAAGGTTTATTAAAGACCTCAACAGTCAATCTTTTAGGAGGCTGAGTCTGACAAAAATGTGTTACTATTTTAGAGGAAACTAAAGAAAACTGCCATTTACTTTACATTAGAAACGAGTGAGTTATGATGAATAACGACTAGTAACAAATGTTTGAATGATTAAAACATGATTTAATTCCCTTAAATGTCATGTTTAATACCTTTCCAACTGGTCTGTGCTAAAGTCTGCAATATGTTGTTGTCTAAAAGTGTAGAACGATATCTTTAATTGTAGCATCTTTTTTGTGTTTATTTATTGATGACACTCAGTAACTATATTACGAACATCAAAATATGCCAAATTAAGTACTTTTACGTGCTGATGACAAGCCTCGCTGGGTATTACAACTCAGTAAAATAAATTGATACTGACAACCTAGTAAGTGGATAGATTTCTGTTATCGCAAGATCCTAATTCAATGCCAGTTTGCCTTTAAATGCATCTTTCACTATTTAAAATCTGCAAAACCTCTCGAAGCCTCCAGAAACAAGTGCAACATTTCTGCAACTACCAGAGCACAACAGGTGTTGCAGACTCCAACACGTGCACGGACCAATCATCTTGTTTAGGAAATAAAGGATGGGCTTGTTACTGGAGTGGGTGTGAGATGCGAAGATACGGCCTCGGCCTGGGAACACGGCCTAGGTATGTGAATCACACATAAAGTATTATCGGTAAATACCGGTGCATGACGCAGAGGTAATTAAATGTGGAGGAGGATCTGGAGAACGGGTAACACCTCCTGTACAGTCAGGTCGGAGCAGTGTAGACCTGCACAGAGGCTTTGACCTTGGCTGAACTGCGGCAGCAGACATACTGTCTAGTGCGGCAGATTCCTCTCCAGTCTTCTCTCCAGCCCAGTCTACTGCTGGGAGTAAAGAAGTCCGGAACTATTTGTTGTTATGAAAGTTAAAATTACTAGAGGTGCTAGTTATGTATGAGAAGTGACCAGCTAACAGATAAGAGGTTCAAAATAAACTATTTTAAAGCGTTTTAAAAATGAATAAAGGTTTATTAAATATTACCCTTACTTGTTTTCCCTAGTGTCAGAATCCAGTAAGCTACGAGTATATACGTCGTTCTGAACTTCCTAAATCTAAGCACAGCAAAAGAAATTGCGCAGGTTTTGGGCAACTTATTGGTTATCTGGCAGTACTTTTCTTTCCAAACCTTGGGTTCTCCTCACTAGCGGTTGCCTATTTGAGGCATGATTAAGTCCACGCGAAGGTCTTTGCATTTTACCCCTTCACACCTTCTTTGATGGGGTTTCAAAATTAATCATTCCTTACCAGACCCGCTGCAGCAGCTTGTGACTTTCGTGTGTGTTTGGACCTTTAGGTCTTCGACAGGGCTGTAACGATCTCTGCTGCCTCTCACTCAAACTTGAAGTACGCCAACACAGCTTAAATACCTAGTCAAGTCTGATGAAAAGTTGATAGTGGAATGTCATAATCTTTTGATTTGACTATTTACCTCTACCATATCATTTCCTATCATCCTATTCTCTTTGGCGCTTGTTCAAGTTTGGAGTAAATGTGTTTTCTAATTATTCCGAACCTTAAATACTCTTCAGCTGGGTAAAGGATCTCTCTACAGACTGACTAAATTTTATAGCCTAGATGACTGACTATTTTGCGAAATGCTAAATTTCATACACTTGTTTTATTGTACTGATAATAATAATTGTATTGTATAAATTCTACTGTACAGTGTTGATTTTACCGAAGGATAAGGCAATTAAATTCAAACTCTTAACACTCTGTCAGTGATGTTATTGGCAATATTTTGCCCAAAGGAATTAAAAGTAGAAGACGATAACTAAATAAAATATCAACACAAAGAACCAATGATATTTACAACACCTCTCAACGGACCAATGACTTGAAATATAAAACTCCTCCAGTACTCCCATGCTATCAATCATAGTCAAACGAGACTTTTATGCAAATGCTCTTTTCACCAGGTCAGATCACGTGCTATGTGTAATGGCTCTCGAGTCATGAACTAGCCTTTGACCAAGAGTCCCGTGGTTGATGATGGAAAGTACGATGCGGCCATGACCACGCTCAACACAGGTCGTGCTTTGACTGACGCTCGGAATGTTAAAAGGTCAGCTAAAGTGAGACCACCTCAGTGCCAATCCAAGATGGCGGCATGGCATGGCATGGCAGGTAATGATTGGCATGCACTCTACTAGCGCGGCTACTGGCGTGAGCTACCGAGTGCAGTGAGACCTCACAGATCTCACTTTATGGCTTGATTCGATCCACTTTAACATTGATAGCCGTGAGAAGTCATTATCATAAGCTGTACTGATATGGTCTCAGGATATTTGTTTGGTGACCTGAAAGAATCCATTGCGTGAAATTGGTTTAACGCCGTTATATGCTTTGAGGGTACTATGTCTTAATCATGTAGCGTATAACTTCTTTTATGACAACTAAGTCGGCGAGGTTGATCTTATTTACTCAAACCAAGATCATCAAGTGATCATCGAAATGAGAATTTCCTAGTTACTATTAGAAAGTCACGGTTGAAGATTGAAGAAGACATACAACGCACGCCAGTGTTTCGTTCTAGCGGTAAAAAGTATAAATGTTCTTTGAGCATCTTTAATACAATTACATTTCTCTAAAACCACTCATAAACACTTTCAAATACACACTGAACCAATACCGTTCACAAAAAAAAATTCAAAGTCAAAGTCGAATTTTGTATTGCCAATAAATACGATGTACATGGGCGCACGTCAAAATCTATACAATAACTAAATACAAACGAGGTACAATCATCTATCATACATGGTCCAGAAACTCGCTAACTTTTTAAAAGGCATGGTCTAGCAGAACCTTTTTTAGTAGTCTTTGAACGAGTTCTTGTTAGGTTCTTGTTTCACAGAGACAGGAAGAGCATTGAAAAGTCGCCCTCCACACTGCAAAAGATGGTGTTCAGGAAAGATTGTCCGGTGTCTTGGTATTAGGAGAATATTTCTGTTACGAAATTTTAATTTGGGATTGACCGTTGGGATTTACTGGTAGGGTAAAAGAAACAGGGAAGAGCTTTTGACAAAAACCTTTGATGTGCAAAATCATAATCAAGGCTGCTGGGAAAAAATTCCAAATTTATTCAACAATTTGGTAACAGAGAATAAATCCGAAGTATGGATCATTTGAAAGAAATAATCACCTCGGCTGTTGAGTCAGTAACCCCAGAAGTTCTTCGAAGCCTTTGGAGGAAAATCTCATTTTATTTGGACATAATCAGGGCTATTCATGGACCCCACGTCGAACTACAACGAGTCAAAAAATACTGTGTTAGTGCTTTTTAAATGTTTGTCAATAGCATTACTGTACGATGTTTACTTTTGTTCATAATCGCACGGAAAGTGTATCATTACTTTGTACAGTGTAGACACACTGTATATAGTTTTCACTGATCCTACATGGGAATAAAGCAAATTAGATCCAAGCTCTGGGCTCTTGTAAGCCTGTAAATGCCTACTATTGCATTGTGATGAGGCTTAGCAAGCTAAATGAACCGTATTTATGTGCTGAAAAACCAACCAACCTTCTATATCAGCACGAAAAAAGGCATATGTTAGAATTGAGCTTTCACCTTGTGTCTCACGACCAATACGTTATAATGATAATGTCACTGAGCCATTTAAATACTTTTGATTCGGCGTTCTTTTTCCTAAGGTGGTAATAAAGTTAGTATACGAGTATAAGGACGTTTTCCTCTGATCTCACATGAAAATGACGCACTGAATACAAATCAAACAGGAACCAGTTCGGTGCCCTAAAGGGGTATGCCATCATATTTCGATCTCTGAAAATTCTAACTGTACCTTCTAAGAAAATGTTTATTTTATTCTACTATGTTTATTTTAGCCAACAAGTCTGCAGTTCAGATGGTTGTTAGGTATTCTACCGAACTGAGATGAACTTCGGATCCCTCAGCACCGCCTTCTCAGAGAGCGGAGAAGGAAGCATCTTATGCAGGAATTATGCGTTTTAATAACCCGGTGAAGTACGTCAACTTTATCCTAAAAGGTTGGCTCTTCTTTGCACCCAGACAGGCTTCATCCTTTCGGAATATGCAATTTTTCTTTCATCAGTCCAGACTACTCCCCTTCGACCAACTTTCCAATCACTTTTGTCTAAATGTTTATTCTAACATAAATGTTCGTTTTGTGATACATGTATATTTTAAACATTCTTCAACTGCCGCGATCTGTTTACTGTAATTGTTTCTACTTTTATCTTGCTTCGAGTTTCATACAATTATATAGTTTACTTTGTTAGTTTAGAATATTGCATTCCATATGGTCATTGAACTTTAATCTTTGCGTCCTTATGTCCTCTACATGTCCGCATGTGTGTCGTTCAGCGTTGTTTAAACCTTATATTTTCTTTAAACGTGTTTTATTTTTTTCTCTAAATTTATTTTTTTATTGGGAATAAGAGATCGATTTTTTATTTTAAACGATCTAAATAAATATAAAAGCTATTGTCATCTTATAGAGACGTATTTCGTTTGAAATTGTTTCTATTCCTGTGTCTGAGATAACGTCTTTAAGGTATCTTTATTGGTTAATTACTTTAATTCTATTTTATTCACTGCAGTGAAAAACTAAATTGTTTTTAATATAATTAATCCGGTGTTTTCTAAATAAACTAGCAATTAAGGTTGAGATAAAATGGTGGTTTAGTGGTTTACTGTTTTTGAAACAGCGTCGCTGCCTACTTTAAGTTTCTCTAATGATTGATTAATAAACATAATATAATGATAAATTAATTATGCGTAGTGAGAAATATACATAATTATACTCTTTTATTTACACAAAAATAAAAAAACAAACCTTCTAATTCACACACATTCATTACAAATTATTACAACATTCGAAGGAAATTCATCACATGACCGTGAGGTTTGTAAAACTACAAACCCTTCTAAAGAGAGGAAAAGGCACGTGTACCTGAGCTCTTGAGGGTTTATTTTGAGTAATTAAGGACAAACAAATCATGTGATATTATTTCTAAGACTTAAATGTATTGAGTATATTTACTCTATCCATTTCATGTAACTTTCGTCATCAAATGTCATTATTTTATTCTTTAGAGTGAATTTGTTGCTGATTTTCTTAATTATATTTTATTTGAAGAAAAATATTTTGAACCTTTAAAAATACAGTACTTTTGGAGCTCTGAAAACATTATTTAAAATAAAGTTTCAAAGAGAAGGTAAATATAAAATACTGTAGATTGAGAAAACTCTTATCTGTTTGACATCATATAAAAATTTTGATACATACAGAAAGTTATCAGATGAGACCAGCGTTTGTTGGATTGCAAAGACTTGCGAAGCCACTTTAAAGAACGCTCGTTCAAAGCACTCAATCTCTGGAGCAATTAGAAAACTTTAAGATTTTATTATTTCAAATCTATAAAATTATCAATATTAAACCTTTATATTTAACAATATAAAACTTATTTGCAAACAATAAATACAATTGCATGGCAAAAACAAAAAGAAGAAATGATTATTGGACATGTTCAACAAACTCATCAACAGAATAAAAAGCCCTAGTCAAAAGATCACGCTTAGTTTATTTTGGACTTGTCAAAACCATTTGACTGTGTAAAACACAAAACAATAATAAATGTTCTGAAAAGTTTTGGAATCCGTGGACATCTTTTAAAATGGATAAGATAGTTCTCAGCAACAGAACTCAACAAGTCATGGTTGCAAATCATTTATCTGAGGAAGTTTGTATTAAATATGGGGTTCCTCAAGGATCTATACTTGGCCCAGTATTGTTTATAATTTATGTTAACAAGTGTATTGACGTAGAATACAGTGGCAGTTTGGTAACGTGTAGGATAATTCAGTATGCTGATGACACAACACTGAATTTTTTGTGCAAAACCTTTCATTGATTTAGAAACTCTCTGTCAGCCAATAGGCAGTTCTTGTAGACATTTTGTTGAAAACCTTAACTGAAAAACTAGTTTTTACAAAACTTGTGTACGCTATTTGGATGTTCTTAAGTCAAAAATGACGCGGGGTTGAACTTTACAATCGCAAATGATATCAGCCCAACATGCACCTTAAGTCGGTATATTTGTAGAAAACAAATCAACCTGGAATAACCAGATTGACATAACCTTTAAAAGAATGGCCTCTAGGTTATTCTCATTGCGAAAACTCTCTTCTCACTGCAGTGCAGACCTTTTAAAAGTTGTGTTTTTTTTGCTTTATACATCCCCACATATTATATCGTATTATTTTTTGGGAAATTGCACGGACACATAAGTTTCTAAAGTTTCAAAAGTGACGGTCGATTTTTTAAAAATCGGCTGTAAAAATAATTACAAAACTAAACATAGAGATGATTCCTGCCGAAATGCTTAAACCAACTAAAAATGCTTTGGAAAACCGTCAATTACGTACGTCACTTTACGTATTGGAATATTTGTTATTCTGTTTTTCAAAATTTCAATTGGTAGAGTCAAGTCACTCTTATAATACCCGTAGTGCAAGCATCTTAAATGTTGATAGCCATCGTTTAGTAATGTTCAATAAATAGCCGATAAATTCGGGTAAAGAGATGTTTAACAAACTACCAGAAAACATCAGGCAAATTCAAAATAATGTTTAAAACTTTGAGTGTGAGCTAAAGAATTTTCGATTGTGAAATAAATTTTTAGCTGTTGCTTCTTACCAGTGGTGATAGATTGTGTGTGTTTTTGTTGTTGAATACTTTTGTTGTCAACACTAATACTTTATTGTAGGTACCGGGTGATTACAAATGAAATAGACAGTTTGGATAGCTTGTAAAAAAAATATTTAACAGTTAAGATCATTACTTAAATGATTATATAGAAGAATTGTTTAAGTTCTTATTGAAAATAATTACATATGTTCGATGTGTGCACCATTTGCAACAGGTCAGATATCAACACGGTAGTCGAATTCTGACCACACACGGCTAAGCGTCTCACGGTTAACTGTAGCAAGAGCATTTGTGATTCGTTGTTTAAGATCATCGATATCAAAAGGAAGTGGTGGTATGAAAACTCTGTCTTTTACATAGCCCCAGAAGAAATAATCGCAAGGCGTTAGGTCCGGACTACGAGGTGGCCACGGCTGAAACATAACGTTTTCCCCACTTGTACTGCCAATCCATCGTCAAGGAAGATGTTCATCCAGATACCCTCTGACGTCTGAATGTCAGTGAGGCGGGGCTACATCTTGTACAAATATGAAGTTACAACTATTTTCATGGCATTAACCATTCGGTTAACATGTCCAGATAAATTATTCCGGTCACTGATGGTTCTTGGAAGAAGAACGGCCCGTAAACCTGTCCACAAGATAAATCGCAAAACACGTTCACTTTAGGAGAATCGCGTATATGCTGTACAGTTTTTCTTGAGTTTTCTGTTCCCCATAATCGTACATTATGTCTATTAACTTTTCTACTAAACAACGACTTAACTACGTATTAACTTTAAACAACGAATCACAAATGCTCTCGCTACAGGAGGAAAACGTGTTTCAGCCGTGGCCACCTCGTAGTCCAGACCTAACGCCTTGCGACTATTTCTTCTAGGGCTATCTAAAAGACAGAGTTTTCATACCACCACTTCCTTTTGATATCGATGATCTTTAACAACGAATCACAAATGCTCTTGCTACAGTTGACCGTGAGACGCTTAGCCGTGTTGGTGGTCAGAATTAGACTACCGTGTTGATATCTGTCGTGTTGCAAATGGTGCACACATCGAACATCTGTAAATATTTTCAATAAAAACTTAAACAATTCTTCTATATAATCATGTAAGTAATGATCTAAACCTTTAAATAATAATTTTCTCAAGCTATCCAAACTGTCAATTTTATTTGTAATCACCTGGTATATTGTCAAAAAAAGTTGACGCGAGGTTTTGTAGTTTCTAGCCGCTTGCAAACATGCAATTTTTACACCCGCGGTCTACATTGATCGGTCAGATTACATTGTCATTTCTGTATCACACGTACTGCATACCCTGAGCGATGTGGAAAAACTATGAACGACATTAAATCGATATTAATAAACCGCTATCTATCTACACCAAGCCTTGTTATTCTAGACATGATCAAACTAATCACAAGTTGAATGCTATACTATAGAATCAACCATTAAATTCGATTCGTTATCTCCGATCTCTCAACAAATCTGTTCTAAAAGTTAATCATCACTCACTTAACTAGTCCATCAAACTAATTAACCATCTCAAACCCGAAACTGTCCCGTCCCACGGACCCAGTTATCCCTTCACAATCAACAAATTGATAAAACTTATCAAATATAGACCAGCGATGGCCGCCAAAATTATAAATTATCGCGTGAAAAACGTGGCGAATACGAGAACGGGATAAGATAGGGCGGGAACTCGTGAGCGTCTGTAATCACAGTAAGTCGCCGACTGTAATAATTATAATAAATCTTGTTAAGTGGTCGGGGGCCAGTTTTACAGGACCAGAGTGTACATTTAATAAGCAGCGTGTGATTACTATGGTTACGGGGGGCGTGGCCGTTGACTTTATTCCCATCTGATTGGTCGCTTTCGAGCGTGTTGCAGAGCTCTCGATGTATAACGAATCTCGGTTCCGAGACGGTTGGAAAAAAGGCAACCCGGATAATAATCAGCTGAGATGTTTCCTTGTCTAATTGCTTTGCACAGCTGATACTATTCCCAGCTTTGCTGATACTTTCCTCGAGCAAAGCTATTCATGGACATGCTTTTCATTCGGTAAGGACATTTGATTACAAAAGTAACTGAAAATGATTTTGTACACAACAAAATTTATATAATTTTGATAGATGAAAAAACTAAATATTAAAAACGATACTTAGGTAAGTGTAAAAATAACATTGAATATAAACGTTGGTACCAAAAATTGTGAAGTTTTCATTTGTTCATACACTAAAGAAAGTTCCATGTGACACTAAAGGTGCATTGTCACTGGTGCGGATGGAACGTCTAACGTTCAACGTCAGTCGTTGTCGTAGAGCGCCTGCTTTGTATTGTTCCTTATGGCGCCATTTTCACTCACAAGGCCGCCGCTACAGTCGTTGGCGCCATGAGAAACAATACAAAGTAGGCGATGTACGTCTGACGTCCAACGACTGACGTTGAACGCTAGACGTTCCAGCCGCACCAGTGACCATAAAGTTGAAATAGGGCTCAACTAGGTTGTTTGAGGAGCTCGTTCACTCCTTTTTTATATTACTACTAGCTGCCCAAACCGTGCTACGCTACGGGGCGAGAACTAAGTATAGTGATAAAAAACTGTTTTTGTTTTAATTCTGAAACCAAATAATTTTGCCCGAGCGTTCGGACAACTTTATTGCAAACAAAATCTGAAATTTCGGGCCTTAAATAATTTTCTCTTCGTATCTTATCTAGAAATAACCTAAATGCCGTTAGGACTATATGTATTTCTTATGGGTATTTTTCGTACTTTAACCCCGTAAAAGTGCCCCTTAAAATAAAAATTTCCAAACCCTTTTTTAGATCCCGAAGAGTGAGTCAGTGAGTGGTATTTGACATTTATGTATATAGAAGATAGATTCCTCTTCATATCGGATCTAAAAATAACCTAAATGCCGTTAAGACCTTTTCCCCCATGTATTTCTTATGGGTATTTGTTCGTACTTTAATTCCCGTAAAACTGCCCCTAAAATTAAAATGTCTGCCCCTATTTTAGATTTCGTCTAGAGCTTAAAAGGAATGTGTATTCTAATTGTCAAGACAATCTGCCAAGTATTTTGAGCTGTGGGCTGATGAGTGAGTCAGTGAGTGGTATTTATTGGCTTTTATATACAGGGTTATTACAAATTATGTTCACAATTTCAAGTGTATATAAAATGTAGTTTTATATGTTATACAAAGAAACAAAATGGTTACATTTAAAGAAAAACTCAAAAAGTTTCATCACAAGTACTCATAACTATAAATTTCTGATACGGGTACCTCTTGGTGCTACAACATAAATTATGTCAATCCTACTATAGTCAGGCTCTTGCCATGCGTTCAAGAGTGTCTTGATCCATTGTTTCGATGGCATTAGTAATCCGTTGCTGGATCTCAGGTTTGCTAATGGTAATGGTGGTGTGTACACCTTACTTTTGATGTAACCCCACAACAAAAAATAACAGGGAGTGTTATCCGAAGATATTGGAGGCTAGTTCAAGAGTACGTCATCATTCGGACCACCGCGTCCGATCCATGTCACAAGCACAAATGATGAGCATTAGTAGCATTTTTTTACTAATGCGGCCATTTGTTTTGAAATTTAATTACTACTTACAATTAGATTGATTACTGGGAGGATCTTCATAACATCTAGTTCTAAAAATAGGTTGCATACATTATTTAAAAAATTGGTTAATTTGATAATTCATTATACAACAAGCATTACTGTGCTCCAAATCAACCATTACACAACACGTACAACAATTGACCTTAGAAACAGCAGATACGCACTTAAACCAGTATAAATAAAACTGTATGATTTTTTCTTTCCAATGGTACTAGTTAAAATGGTATACAAGAAAATTTACCTATTAATAATTATAATCGAAATCAGAAACATCATTTGTAATAACCCTGTATATAAAAGATAGATTCCTCTTCATATCGGATCTAGAAATAACCTAAAGCCGTTAAGACTTTTCCCTGTGTATTTCTTATGGGTATTGTTTTACTCAATCTCCTTAAAACACCCCTAAAAATTAAAACTTTTCTAAATTCTTTCTTAGTGCGCGCCTAGAACCTAAAAGGAATGTATATCCAAATTTTCAAGACAATCCGCCATAGTAGTTTGGGCTTTGGGCTGATGAGTAAGTCAGTGAGTGGTATTTAGCTTTTATACATACCGGTATAGTTGATATAATATAGTTGTAAAGGGTACTATTCAGCTCCACTAACAAGATTGTTGTACCTTATCTCAACTTTATATGCTGTTGGCATATACGGGGGCAGTTTGATAAGTACCCGGGTTTAGTATGAAAACCTCTGAACACGTCTGTAAACTTAAAACACGTTTATTTCTCAACATAACCGTTTGTCGGCGATTTCATCTGAGGACACTTCAAACGGGTGACCCGGACGTTCTTCATTAAAGAGTGATGTTCAAACAAGGCCGAACATTCATTAAAACAATATTTGATGATTGTCATTTAAGGTGATTGGTTTACATCTCCATAAGCTTTTTTTCGGGTTATCTCAAATTTGCTCCCATCCAAAACCAAATTCTTACCGACACTGTTATTTTTCCATGTTAGCAAAAGCTGCGGATTAGTTTTCTTAAAACCACTGACAAAACATAAGTACACATTTTCGACTTGATAATTAGCCAGCTATCGTTTAAATAAATTGAAGTAACAGCTGATAATATGAAAATGGGCGTACGATTTATACTTTATGTAAACACGGGTACTTATCAATCAGCCCTCGTACAGAAAAGATGTGTAGTTGTGTGGTTTAGAAACTTCTTAGGTGTTCTTGGCACCAAACTTCTAGGATTTGTGATTGATAACAACTTATCTTTGAACTCTCATGTGGACGTTACTTGCAAAAGACTTAGTCCAATTACATAGGTTTTAAACTCATTAAAGCCATCACAGATACAAATAAAACATTAAAACTAGCCTATCAGGTATTTATTGAATCTAGACTTAAATATGCCATCCTGCTTTAAGGTATTTCGTCTAAAAGCAATCTGCAGTGAGTTCTCCTACTCCAAAAACGAGCTTTGAAATTGTTGGTTTACATCCTTGTGAAAGTTGCAGACTAGTGTTTAAAAGCCTCCAACTGTTAACAGTCACTTCAATTTAAATATACTTGAAGTCATCATGTGTAAACTCCGATTATTTTTTGCCTGTCCATAGAACAGAACAGTTTGCCAAGAATCTATATATGGGATTGAAGTTGTTTAATAAACTTACATGTAGTGTAAAAAAGGGAGATAGTTCCATGCTGAGAAAGAGACTTAAAGATTGGCTAATGTCCTATCTTCACTATTGATGAATTTGAAGAGCGAACATTGGACAGCAAATAACACAATAAATATTCAAACCAACCGATCTGCCATCTTTAGATTTAATATTTATATTAATAGTAGTTATAAAATTTGTGTTTAAGCCATACAACAGTATTAAATAAGTACTACGTTACTCAAAGTTATGTCATAAATGCTATTCTATTCTATTAACCTTTGATTTAAAAGTGTGAAACTCCCATTAACATTACTTATACAGGGTTATTATAAATGATATTCTTGATTCTTATTATACATAGTACTGGGCAAATTTGCGTTTAGACCATTGTAATTGGTATCATTAGTAAGAACAACTCATAAAGTTTTATTTATACTGGTTTGGGTGCGTGTCTGCTGTTTCTTAAGTCAATTGTTGTACGTGTTGTGTAATGGTTTTAACAGTAATAATTGTTGTGTAGTGGATTATCACATTAACTAATTTTTTTTGTAAGTGCTGCCAATTTTAGAACCAGGTTTAATTAAGATCCTCCTAGTAACAAATCTAACGAGTAGTAATATAATTTCAAAACAAAAGTGCGCATTTGTAAAGAAATTGATTAATGCTCATCATTTGTGCTTAGGGCAGGGATCGGGCGCGGAGCCGCGGAGGTCCGAATGATGTCGTACTCTTGAACTGGCCTCCAATATCTTCGGGTTACGCTCCTGTTATTTTTTTTCTTGTCTTTTTCTTATCAAATAAAAGCAGTACACACCACCATTACCATTAGTAAACCTGAGATCCAACAACGGATTACCAATGCCATCGAAACAATGGATCTAGACACTCTTATCAACGGTTGGCAAGAGCTTGATTATAGGATTGAAATTTGTTGCAGCACCCGTAGGAGTACCCGTATCAAAAAATTATAGTTATGAGTACTTTGACGAAACGTTTTGAATTTTTCTCAAAATGCAACCATTTTTTCTTTGTAAAGCATATAAAACTGCATTTTATATACACTTGAAATCGTGAACATTATTTGTAATAACCCTGTATAACAGCAACGTTTGACTGACTGCAACCCTGTGGTACACCGGTACTGCGCATTCTAACTGTCTTTAAAGCAACTTTGATCACGGAAGCATCTTATAGTTCGGACTAGATTCTAACACACTACTGAAAGAACGTACGAAACAAACATGTTGACTGTGAGACTAGTCACAAACATTAGAACGAATGAGACTAGCATGAATATAAATAACTTAAACCTATTAAAACCAAGTTTAAAATGCGACCTTTTGAAACTCAACAACTCTCCGACTGTCAACAATAAACATAAATCTTTGACAGAACTGAACATCATATTTAATAACTAATAAGAATTTCGAACTTTTGGGTTTGAACTTTTCAAGACGGAAGAGAAATTACAACAATTTATACAGGGTGCCTAACTAGTGAGAAAGGAAATATTTTTGGGTAACTGCTGAAATAAGCTAAGTTTTTTAAAACGGTTTATAAACAAGTTTCTTTTAAATTGTATCCAAGTTTCAACCAATACGTAACTTTTGATATCCAACCTTAGGGACACTAATGTTTATTTTAACGGCTTCAGATTTTTCGTTTGTTAATCTTTAGCTCTTGCGTACGTGTATCTTTCCACATAAGGCAGTAAGATTCCATCCATAAATGAGTTCTGACGACAGAAGGAATGTTCAAGGAATGTTTGAGCTAATTGTTGACGGGTTTTAACGATTTAAATACACTTTGATTTGAGACACCGACCACTCCTGGAGGGTATTTTAAGAAGAATATGGGATAAAGGGTGAGTGTGTTTAGTGATTTCTATGGATGGGTTCTTTTTATGTGTAAATTCTTGGATACAGAATGTTGCATGGAGAAATAAAATAAAAAAGGGAACCTGCTGTTGCACTGTAAATAGAGGTGTATTATACTCGTAGTACCAATCAGCAGATCAGTAAAAAACTTTAAAGAACTTGTAAAGTAGCCTTTTTGTACAGAATCTTAGTTGGATACGTTCACAACGTTTAGTTTTACTACTGTACACATTTTAATAGTCATGCCATATTTCTTGTATGTACATTTATATTAATCCAACTCCCTCAATCCTGTATCATACGCCAATTGTTCTAATTTCTAAAACATCATCGAAAATTAGATTTTCACCCACAGACTCTCATATTTTACAATACAGGGCTTTTTAAATGACTCATTAGGGCTTGACTTATTTTCGTTATCTGGTCAAGAATGGTGCTAAAACATTCTAATGGAATGGAAACGTCTTCAAATTTACGTATGTAGTCAACAATTTTCAGAAAGCCGTCCATTGAGTGTTTAAACTATTTAAAACAAAATCTCACCTCAAATGTTGCTTTGAATGACGAACTAAATGACAGTAAACCCAGTTTTACAATGTAAATAGTTTCAAATTAAAGTTTATTTTAACACAGTTTTGTAGAAAATGGGTTCTTCAACAAAACTGTATCAAAAGGTATATAAATAGACGTTGACCTTATTGTCTATGTTTTCCATCAGGTAATGACTGGCCAGCTGAACGACCTTTTCTATTTATTTCATTTACTTATAGTACAATATAAATATACTACAGAATCTGCTGAATAAGTTTTCTTAGTCTGTTCTCGAATCAATTATAATTGCAAAACATCATGTGGTTAGGTCTCTAGTTCTGTGAAGGTGTCAGAATAGTCGAGTGATGAATTTTAGCGGTACTTGCTTGACATTTTGAGTTTAAACGAGAGAACCGGTGGTCCCATCTGAAATCTGATGAAAATAGTTAGTGTGGAATCAAATTATCTTCATTTTTATCCGACTTCAAAGCAACGAGAATTATACAAGTGGACCTACGGTGATTTTTTTAGCGTTTTAGGTTTTTGCTAACTGCAATATTTATGGCTTAAATTGTGTTTTAATAAGTTGACATAAAAACTACACAGTACACAGGATAAATTCAAGTTTTGAACTCTTCAATATACATGGTAGTAATTTCTGATGAGTCAAACTAAAATCTGACCAGAAGGTACACTTAAATCATTCTATATAATTCCTTGAAAAAAATGATAAAACACGCCTTCATTTTTGGCTTAATACGTCAAATGAAAGTATTACATTTTTTTAATAAATGAATCATGTACGTTGTGTATATAGTCATAATAACAACTTTAAACGTGATTTACTCGATAACTAATGAAGATAGCAAAAACCCCGAAATACAACCAAGGTAGACAATTTGGTTCGGCGTTTTTGATTTTTCATCAGATTTAAAATACCACCACACACATGCTTGCGTATACCCAAATTTTCAACAAGTACTGTTAAGTTCAACACTCAGTTACTTTGTCTGCGCCATTTTATTTGGTACATTTGAGGCAGTTATCATGAAGAAATATTATGGCATTCAAATTGGTTTTAGACAAAACTAAGTAATAACTAAATGTATACTAATAACTAAACTAACATATGTACCTAGTTTCGTTTGTATATGCCACTCCTAAGTAGTTCGTTTGAGTATGGTCAAAAATAACTCAAAAATCCCTATGAGCAGTGGTAACTGGAACAGTATGTCACTCTGTACAGTGCACAGTATAACGATATTCATCATGACTTGTTTCGGAAAATAAAAATGTAACATTATCTCCCAGTCTCCGGCCCCTAAAAACCATGTTCCCCAATTTTACTGTCAGCGTCCCAACTGATTTTGATTTCCAATGTCATCAAAAGCTCCACTCTTGAACTAATTGTTCATAGATTTTAGCCATTTTGAGAGCTAAAGTTAAATGCGGACTGTTTGATTTGAAGGGCGAGTTTGAGGCCTTGGTGTGATATAAAATGGTATATTTAAACATACGTGTATTGTACAGAGGAAAATTTGAAGATATGAATTGGGTAAACAATTTCTGTGTGGCAGTGTAGAGACTGAATTTAATTCTGTTTCTTAAATTCTAACTGTTCTAGATTTAACTTCCTCATCAAAAGGTGTATGTAATACTTATTATAATACAAAACTGTAAAACGGTTTGCTGGACACTCAGGTGTATATGCACACATACATCCAATAGCCATTCATCATAGCAAGCAGTGTTTACATTGAACTGTCAGATCAGACCTTACGTAGACTTTTACCTAAATACTAATAACATTTAAATTAATTTAATTAATTATATGGCAATAATCATTATATTCATCAATTAAGTAAAACAATTGAGTCAACAGTTGGTGTTGTAAGGTTTTTTGAAAGTTGTTAAAATTTGATTAAACTGTGATGTTGAACTTTGTTGGTGGAAATGTATTTAATAAAATGACACCATCTTGCGTTGGTATTTTTTGTACACTGTAGTCATGTATTGAGAACATGCAAGTTGTCGTGCCTTTCGCCTCTGCAAAGATTTGTATCATCCTCATATTTTCAATGGCAGATTCCAAATTATTGACCTTTATTAGACATAATACTGGACCCATAGTTCTTCCTTGGAGAACACCGAACGTACGGTAATATAAAGTTGGCACGATAAGGAATATTGGATTTGTACACACTGCCTTCCTTCAAGGTAAAACGTTAGCCATTAGTATGGTGAACCACGCACACCATAGCTTTCTGATTGGTTTAAAAATTGTACGGTGCACACAATCAACCGCTTTGGAAATATCAATACATATACTTATAACATAATGTTGTTTCTCCAAACCATCAACGTCGTCTTCAATGAAATTCGTCAATGCATCTAGAGTGCATTTACAAATTTATATGTTCAAGTTGCTCAAAAGGTAAAAACATTAGAAAATGGATGGAAAGAGTGTGTTGTATATTTTCCTTAATACAAGTAATATGGAAATAGGTCTGTAATCGTTAGGTCTGTACAATGTTTTGAAAATATTTTCCTCGAACGAAGAATTGATTGATTTATTAATGGATTGATAGTTTAATAAATAAATTACACGATAATCAGTAAGTAATTCTGACCGATGATTTAGTTAATAATTATAAGGGTTACAAAAAAACTTCAAAATTAGTTTCCATCGGTAGCGAACCAAGTCCTTGAGGTCATGAGACGAGGCAAATAGTTGAAGTGACTACTCTTTTCCGTAAGTTTTTGATTAAATTGAGCCACTTTATAAAACCCTTATTTTGCTAGTTCAGTTCTTACACAATAAAGTCCTGCTTCTGATTTGTTTTATTTGTAGCTTGATTAGTTTTTGACAAAGCTGCTTAACAACATTTTTGACTATTTTTCAAATTTTCAATGTTGTAAGAGTTTTTGCACTTTTATAAGTTTTATGTTTTTGGTGGTTACTCTGGCAAAGTTGAAAGTCGAGTTGCCTAAAACCATCATCTCGAAAAAAGGAAACGACTATTACGATTTAATTCGTCATGAAGAAGAAAACAATTACAGTTTCTCTAGAGAGGCTTGGCAATAAATTTTCAATAATTTAAGTGTGTTTAGCACAGAGAAAAATACTCGATTTCAGTACATAAAACGGTTAAATAATATTATATTATGTCTTTCAAGCCAATTTAATGTCATATTTACACCACTTATAGTAAAGTAGGTTGAAATGTTTCATTATAGACTCTATAACTTCTTTATACCTCGCTTATTAATTATACGAGACTATTGAAAAAAAAATCAAGGTCAAGGACAACCATTCTTAACATTACTATAATGCAACAAGATTCAGTTATTTTAAAGTTAAAGTATAGATAGCCCCATCATTCTAAGTTAAGTTCAATTTCAAAAACAATTACATTTAAAGTTACCAAAACACAATTCAGACTCTCCTCTGAACAGAAGCAACGAATCGTCCACCCAAAATTTCTACGTAAATCTTTGTACGTCTTTGCATGTCTTTGTACGTCTTTGCAAATCCTATGTACGGAATTTATGGCAATAATAAACATGTTTTTTCATATTCATTCAAAGTTTTGAACGTGCCCTTTAAATCCAAAACCTTTAAGCTTCGTGAACGTGTACTAAAGCAGTGACTACTGTGATGATATAGCTGTAGAAGTAACGCGAACAACTTCAATTCTCATTTTTACATTGGTACTTCAGTAAGATTTCAAGAACACGTAATATATAAAATCAGTAATTTCAATCAACTGACTTGTCAGTAGCCGGTGGAATACTTATAGGGCCAACTTCAACGGTCTGCTGCGCATTGAAACATTTATATAAAAGAAAGTAAGGGTAATGACTTTGCCTAGGTAGAAAACCTCCACAAAATTTAGTGATGCATTGTAAAACATTGTAATATAGACGTGTTATAGCGTGGCAACAAATAACTCCCTTGAAGGACTGAATGATGAACAGTGGTTTTGTCCATAAAAAAAGCTTTAATGCGTAATCAATAAATTTTTAAAACTTTGAATATATCTATTGAACAAAATTAAAAGATTTTTTAAGAAGAGGAAGTATTTCGCTTGTGAACAGAGGCATACTACCTTTACGCCCTTAGTGTTGTCAGTAGACAGGTCTTCGCCCCAAATGAACTCTTTCTTTAAAAGTACTAAATGAATGACTTGCCGAAAAAATACCCCTACAGTACGGATATATTAAAAACTGGACCAGGACAAGAATTTCGTTTGGGATAATAAGAGCGGCCAGTATGTGCATAAGAGGGACCAGAAGAAGGTTCGCTACTGGAGAGACCTTATTGGGATTCCAGTAATTATTCATATAGGCTACAACTAAATTTTCATTTAATTTTATTTTTTTACAGTTTTATACTATTATTCTGATTTTTTCTACTATTTTATAATACTAAGTTTAATTTTGAATGTCTAACTTTTGTCTTCACCTACTATTGTATTTTATACATAGATAATAAAACATAACTGTCATGTAAAAGAATTTTATTTTTACTGATGTATCTTTTGTTATAGAGTTCTGGTAATAGTAACTTAAATACATGGGTTTAAAACATGACGAATTATTTAAAAGCTCTGCATTATCAGAGCTCATTGCACACAATAACACAATAAAATATCATTTTCAGAAACATTGTTTCTTAACTTCTTCAAGAATGTGGGTTTTTACTGTAAGTGCTACATTTGTAACAGTGCCAAAACAAAGAAACTTTATTTTCAATAATTATAGCGCTTCATGCGTAGCCTACAACGGTTGCATAAATGCAGAAAAAGAATTATACAGTTTATACTTTGTGTTAACAGCATTTACTGATAGGTAAACTAAGCGTGTATCGGTGACGGGTAATATTTGTAAAGCAGCTCATTACACATTATGTTAGTGGTCATCAGGTTCTTGTGAAGAAACCACAGCTGGTGAAGGTGTTGTGGAGCCGGCTGGTGCTGCAACCTGGCGAGTTTGCGGCGAACTACTCAACTACACCGCGCGTGCGGCCAGTCTCCGTGCCGGAAAATTTATGCAAAAGCTCACATGTAAATTGCTTTGCCGGAAATTAAGCTCATCCTGAGTTCATTTCCAATTATTTATAGACTCTGTTGTCCAGAAATGGGAAATGCATCAAGCGTTAAGCAGTTTCTCGCCAGCTGCCGCAACAATGACATAATTAACTCTCTGAAGTCTTATACTCGTATCTTTATGTTGATGAACCTTTGATAATAGCTTAGGATCGAGACATCTATTTACACCACTATATTTGTCATTAGAATTAAATACTAATAAGTTTGACAAAGTAAAACTATTAAACTCATCACTAAACCCGTGTTAAACAGGTTGTATTACTGTATCTGTCTGATGAATTTGGCAGGTTATTATTCGACTAATTGCACAACGAAAGTTGATTCATTAATAAAACCTTAAAAACTATTTACTTGCTTACGCAGTCAATGAATAAAACCAGGTTATACAATTTTATATTTACAAATTTACCCACTTATTTTGTTTCTTATTTTGTTGGTCGTTAATTTTTTAATTAAATGTGCTACATATACAATTCCTGCAAAATTTAAATTTGTCTACCTAACGTAGTGTCTTAAAACATTAAATTTTGGTTAAATAAAATAAAATAATTATTAAGGTATACAAATTTTTGAAATAATTTTGGCTTTATACCCTATTTATTGTAGTGATGATTCTAGGTCTCCAAACACATAATTAATACTACTTTTTTAATAATTTGATATGAATAGACTTGTTCAATGTCATTTAGATATTTTTTACCTTGACCGTTCTGATAAACTATGAAATATCTGACGAGGTTAACCGTCCTGACAAGATCTTAGGTAAGTTTGCATGATTATGTAGTTCGTACAGTGTAAAAGCTTCTCTTCGAATCATATTCATAACTAATCGAAGAAGAGAACAGAACACATACAAATACATTGTACATTTTAATTTCTACTAACATTTCTACTAAGTTTGGCTTTATTTATTAAGTTCAGTTTAGTTTTTCTTTCATATATTTGCTTATTAGCATTCATTACAGTATGATATGGTAAATATTACGTTGTACAGAATGTTACATATCGATTTTATCAATTTTTCATATTTTCTAAGAATGTAAGAATCACACAGATTTTCCGAGAGTTTAAGTTGTTATGCATATTAAGTAAGAAGTAAGAACATAGACATAGTTTACACATATTCTTAAAGTATAATTGAAATTACAAGATTTGAGTCCATGGTTATTAGAAAGGCGTGAAATTCAATTGAAAGGACAAACTGTAGGATGTTTAGTTTCTTTCTATTCGTACTTCAGAATATATACTTATTATACTTATTTATCGTTTCCGCTGCACGGCTTGGTCCTAAACATATTTTTAAATTATTCACGAGATTTGGGGTTTGTATTCTTTTGTTTCAGATTACTGAAATGTTAAGTCTGGTGATTGGTGCAGGAGGAACAGCACCTTAATTGACAAATGTAATCTTCATATCAAGTTAAAATATCTAAAATCTAACGGAAGTCAAATATAAATGTAGGTCCTATAATTATTGATCTGTACTATTAGGATTTCGGTTAGGGTTGTCCGGAGTGTTGAGATCTCGGAATCTGGCTGGGGTGATTCAGAATTTTTTGAATAGAAATGGTCCTTAGTGTGTGGAGGGTGAGGAAACGAATAAAATTATTAGATTTTTATTTTATGGGGTTTTGAGGTCCCAATTCCCCACGTTATATTTCTTTTTTTAGTAAATATTTATTAGTAAATATCAACGAATTTGTTTGAAACTCGACACATAGTTGTATACCATTAACACAAAGACCCTACTGATTTTGGGGTTCGGGGGCACAATATATAGATTTGGGGTTAAAGGGGGCAAGAAATAAAAAAATCATAAAAATCGATGTGGGGTATAAAAAGGAATATTATGCTGATTTCAAAAATATATTGGTTGTCTACAAATTGTTTGGGGAGGAAGGGGTTAAAAGTGGGGTAAAACATCAGGATGGCCGAGTTTTACAAGCAGGCACCGAGGCCGTAGGCCGAGGTGCTAGCTCCTGAGAAGCGAAGCGAGCAGGCGTGCCAGAAGAGGCAGCCCCAGCTGGCGCAGCTAGTTATAGTTATTTTTGTTTAGATTATCCTACTAGTTAGGTAATTTGTTATTCTTTTTTGAATAGTTATACTGTACTTTAACAAAACCTAAAGATAAATAAAATACAAAGTATACTCAACGAAAGTAGATACCTAAACCGAGCACCCTCCGTCACTCCAAGAATAGTACTAACTTTTGTTTTACCAATAATTATATAAAAGCACTATGTAAAGACAGTTAATTATATTTACCCAGTCATTGTCGTTCTTTGTTGTACTGATATTTAAGAGTTGTATATGTTTCCAGCGTTAAATAATTAGACTTGAACTTTAATTATGTAAATGAGACTTTGTCCTACAATAAAGCTGTTCGACAAAGATTAAAACGAAGAAGTAAAGTAAAGACCACAGAACCTCCTGGTATCCCTTACTTTACCTAGTTGAAAAGTATCGCTAAGTGGCTTTTGTTGTAGACACTCTGATTTCTTTACTGTCAGAAGAATTCTACAACATATTAACAAACAGACAATTACCGGCGTTAAAATGTATTCTTGGAAAATTACCTATTAATTACTCTGTTTCATTAAATGGTTTGTTACCTAATTTAATACTTATCTTATAACATACGGGCTCTATTATCTTCAAGGTTGACCGAGCGTATATACAGGTACATTTTTAATAATTGATAATAGTTAGCGAAAATAACCTTGAAGATCGAAAAATTGGATTTATCGAAACACTTTGTCATAGATTTGAAGCAAAATAACAGTCATAATTATTCACCTATAGAACCTTAGGTCCATAACCTTAACCTAAGCAAACCGACCATGTTAATCATATTCACCAGGAAAACTAGGAATCATGTAAGAACAAACCTTTGTTTAGAAGCCGTGAGATGGAGTACTGTATTAGTGAGAATAAGTGTTTTGGCCAGATTTGAGTTGTGGAGGCACTGACACAAGTTTTAACCTGACTTAACGCTTAAAATTCGAAGATTTGTACAAACGGATGAACATAATTTGTAGGCATTTCTCAGGCTACGTCTGTTAATAATAACATTTTTAAATTAAAAATTTTAAAACATTTGAACTTAAATAAACTTTAACTTTAAAAATTAAATTGAACTTAAAACTTTAAATTTAACAATGTAATTGTTAACAGACTTAGCCTGTAAAATACCGAAAAACAATGAATTTACCCTCACTACCTATTAATTTCAACTTTAGGTTATTTTAAATACGGTTTGTACACACCAATACCAACTATCAGAAATGCAGTCAAAAGTTCAATCAATCCATGTGGTTTACAAAGTACCTCACTTTAAAATACACTTTAATATAAAATGTCCATTAACTACACCAAAACTACAACGTATAAACAAAGAGTATTGTGATTTGAAAAGTGCAGTGTACTGTGTGAATGTCATTGCTATTGCAGCGGACATGAACTGTAGCGTGCTCTTGTAGCCTTCCACAACAATGAAACAACGACAAAGTCTGTGAAACAACCACCAGCCAGCCATTGTTAATAAAACAAACATGAACAATAAACATGCGAGTATGAACATGAACATTGCACAACATGATATTGCAGCGCTGACCAGTTATCGCCAGTTAATTACATAATTGGGTTAATAGTTGTATGTGTTCTTTGTCCTTTCACAGGCACTCGTACACACTTCGTGTTCAACTAGTTAGGTGGGTTTGAGTCATTTGAATTGAACGTAAGTATTGGGATAGGAAAGTTTAAGTAGTTTGAACTGCTGCTTTAAGTCGTAGATGATGAAATGATTTCAAAATCATGGTGTTTGATTAATCATGGTTTTGTTTCAGTTCTCAACAATTCAACACTGTGAGGTTTACGAGTTAACTAGTAAGAACGGTAATCAATTCCGGTAGGTTTATTCAAAACACATACATTCACAAAATACTAGGCATTTCAAATATCTCAATCTTGATTCGAATATCTACCGTTTGTTTGAAATTCGGAGGATCTCCAGTAGCTCTAATCTTCCAAGTTGGCCATGCATCCACTTATTTACTTATCCAAAATACTCTTTAACAAGTTTTACATAGACCCCTTTTTTATAGTTATTTTTACATAACTTACTGTCAATATTTACAAAGCAAAATTGTTTTTGACATCAAAACTATAATAGATGTAAATATAAAATAAAACCTATTACTTCTGGTAAGACTGTGATTAAAGTTAAGCTTAAAGAATAAGTATGCTTAATTTATGCGCCAGTTAACCTTGTATCCTGTACCTTGTAAAACGAATTTAGAAGCAAGTAGTTTTTAATTTTTGTTTTAAATTGATTTAAATCCATATCTTTTACGTGGATTGGTAGTTTATTATGTAATTGCCTGCCAACTTCCATATGAAGCTTATCACACATTTGTAGTCTGTGGTAGGTTGGCCGAATTGACTGATTTCTGCAGGTGTTGTATGCATTATTCTGTTCTTCAAACGAATATTTGGATGCAAAAAACAACAACGTTTGTAATATGTATAGGGATGATAGTGGCAATATGGATAAGGATTTAAATGCTTCTTTGCAAGATTCTCGGTGTTTAAGCCTGGCTATTATTCTAATTGCTTTCTTTTGGAGCAAAAAATCTTTTAAATTTTGGTTTCAGAGCATTCCCCCATAAACATAAGCTGTAGGAAAGATGGGGATATATAATGCCATAATATGCCATTTTCAAAACAGCTTGGTTGCAATGTGATGACAAACCTCTTAACAGAAATAGTCCTGTGGACACCCTGTTACATACCAAACCAATGTGGTGATCCCAAAGGAAAGGTTTCTATCCCAAAGGAAAGGTCCTTTCACAGTTGAAAAACTCTAATCATTACATAGATTATTGTTTGGTTTCATTCTTAATTTTCTTGCTGTGCCTACTCTTATTGTTTTTAGTGTAAATAAATAAATAAAACTGTCTTTTATTTGAGCGTTTCTCAGTACAACTGGTTTCCAGAACAACTCGTCTAACTTATACTTAATTTAATACAACTACTTTAAAACTATAATTACAGTAAACACAATTCAATTTTAAAATGACGGGAATATATAACATAAATAATAAATAATACATGAAAAGTTTCTACTAGCAAAAAAAAATTAAGTTACATGCTTACTTAAACATTATTTTCTAATTTACTTTTAAAACTTTTCTCACAGAAATTTCAAGCAAACAGGAAGGTCGTTGTTCAACCTGGGGCCAAAGTAAGAGAAACTTCTCCTCCCTAGCTCTCTAGTCTTACTCTGCGAAAATGCAGCAGACTGTCGTGGCGTGTGCTGCTGGGGAGATCATGTACCTAGTCAAAAGTCGCTCGCACAAGTATTGCGGCTCCCCGAGTGTAAGGGCCTTGTGCGTCATGCAGATAGTCAACACCCTGCATATTGTTTCCATTGGAAACAATCTGGCGTCACTTCGATAAATTGACACATGATCGAAACGACCTAGTGAGAACACAAATCAACTGCCGCATTTTGAACTCTTTGTATTCGCATCGCATCCTCCTTCGAAATACTATTGCCAAAGGCAGGGTAACAGTAATAAAATACTAAAAGAGCTAGTGACTGTATGAGTTGCAACTTTTCTTGTTTTGGAAGCAAACTCCTGAATCTGTACAGACCCCTCAGCCTACCAATGGCACACTGGATTGTGTGAGAAACATGCTCGGAGAATTGTGCGACACCGTGAAACCCTCGGTGTTTGCTGGACAGTGGGCTTACATCTTTAGGCTTTTCTATCACTGAAAGTGTATGACCGTGTTTTTATGTGTAAGATCAGAGTTATTATGACCCGCAATTGGCCTCCACGGAAATGTACGAAACCGGAAAATAATTGTTGTTAAAGGTGCTTAACAATTTCGTTTGTAAATATTAATTTTTAAATTCAGCCTATATGTTTATTTAGCAACATGCTAAGTTGGACTTTAATTACAAAATAAACGCCCCAGAACCATGTCCAACGCCCTCACGAGCTGTTTACAGTCCACACTATTTAAACGTGTCGTCCTCCATTTTGCGTTCGTTCGCGTTTAGTTTTAATTCCTCTCGGAGCGGAAGCAAGCGTTGCTCCAATATGGTAGTGAAACACGCAAAATGCAAATGGCGTCAGATCTATGGGATAAGGAAAACTCATTAATTACCCGAGTGGCCGCAAGTAGCGCTGCTAGCGGAGAACAAATGTCCGGGACAGTGCGGGACAGCGGGACGGGACGGTAAGGTACGCAGATGGGACGATACTGTCCCACGATCAATCCTGCGTCATTAGCACAACGCAGGACGCAGACGCAGGACGCACTACGCACCTTCAACCGCACTAAATTATTACATTCGGACTTGTTAACTGGCTTTCTTGTGTTGGACTAATTAACACAGTAAAAAATTAATCTTCACTGTGGTTAACAGCGGAAATATTTAATTAATTAGAACATAAATCGTTTCAATTATGTTTCTTGTAGAACATAAAGTTTAAGATCTATTGATTGTTTGTATATCAAAGAAGTGATCTAGGAGTATGTAAAGTAAGTGTGTGTATTGAGGCGCTTTTATCTATGCTAATATAGTCGGGGTATTTTAAACATTTCTTAAAATATGCAAAGTTTCAAAACTGTTGTTCAATGACTGAAAAATTAAGAATATTTCAAACTTTTTGAGGTAAGGAACTACGATTGTTTTGTTGTAAATCATGTTTTTGATTCGGTTAGCCCTTCTTCTTTGCCGAAATATAGTAGCCTTAACACAGACACACTTTAGCTCTCATTGGCACAACCAATCACTAATATTATATACATTATTTTGTAAAGAAAAATAACTCTAAACCCCAACGTATATAAATTTTTATCAATTTATTAAGTAACCTTTACGATACCTTTTAGATTTTAGTCAAAACTTGAATTGATATAAGTCAAATATAAATTCATAACAAAGCAAATAATTACACATTAGCGTTTAAACCACCAAACTGTCGCACTTCTTAGTTCTTACTTATCAAGGTCTCGGGCCTAAAATAACCTCTAGTTGAGCACAATTTCCATATTCCACACACAGCCGGGCCAGCACGGCACAGTTGAAAGGAGGCACGCGGGGTGCCAAATGTTAGCACTCGGATAAGATCTGAGCAGAGGACAGTTGTGCGGCTCTCACAGATTCCATCACCTCCTCACTAGTACGTGCGTACCAAGTGAATCTACCGGAAACAAGGGGTAATTAATATTCGGTTCCGTCCCGTCCATGCATACATTACACACAGACAGTCGCAGTACAACATATGTTTGAATTTATAGGCGCTGAGAGGGTGCCGGGCTGGTGGTTATGTGGCAATTAGTAGCTGTGGTGTGAAACGGTCGCAACTGTCGGGGCAGCTCAAGTGTTTTTGGATACGGTGGTAACTCGGTAAAGTAGTAGTGTTAGGTCTTATAGAGTACAGTGAGGCCAATTTCCCTAGGAGAAAAATCAGCAAAACCATCCATTGTTTACCTGGGGACGGTACATTGATACTTGAGCACAGCAAAACATGTGTCTAATGCAACTGTTTTTAGAGGAAAATGAGAAAACCCAATATTTGCACAATATTACGTATGTTAAAACTAGCTGCTTCCAGAGTAAAATTACAAAACAATCGTTTAATATTACGAATAATAATATGGTAACCTTTTATTAAACTTGTTTAATTACTTCTTCTGCTACTTTTTCCATGCCTTATTTATGTCAGTCTACCATGCAAGGTTAGTATATACTTCACAGTCCAAACTACTACAGGGTCTGGTGTTGATGTTCGTGTGGTTTACATTGTTGAAACCATGCAACGACAGTTCTTTCGTCACCAACCTTTTGCATACATGTGTTTATAACAGGTGTTTTATTTCAGGTTTTGTTAAATTATGACAAAATATACTGATTAATTTAAAATTGTTGCTTTTTAAATCAAATATAAATTTTACATCTTTAAACTGCAACATGTAAATAAACCCACTTCAATATAATTTTAAAGATTTTAAATCAGCTGTCGTACTTTTTTATTTATTTAAAGTAAACAAAGAGTAATACAATTTTGCTATATTACATGACAGGTGTAACAATCCTGTAATACCTTTAGGTATCTATACAAGTGTGTGAAACTGCAACTATACTAATGTTGGAAGTAATACTCTGTACTATAGCTCAGCTCAATCTCACTGTTATAGCCTACGATCTTACAAGACATTTTCCATTGCAGAGGCGTGAATACTTTAGGATAATGTGTGAAAGTATAATTTCATTATGCATGTTAGTTAAAGCTTGATTTGTGATGTAATGATGTAGCCAATCATACAACGCATACAAATATTGACATAACGGTTTATTTGCATTGTGTTTTAAAAGGTAATTATATATTAGTGAAAATACCTATTTAACAATTATAGAACGAATTTATGGAAATGAGCAATAGGACGAAACACAAAAGAAAAGTACAAAGATATTTATTTAGATTATTTGGCTGATAACGAAATAAAGTTGGTAAAATATTATTCTTTAAAATTAAAAATTTCAATATTTTATTGTTTGTTTTTTAACTGCAATTATACGACGAACCACAGGAAAAGCTAAAATAAATATTATAGGTGGTTCCCTTCCTGTTTTTTTCAACTTTTTATAAAGTTTATCGGTAAACTCTTTATTTAACGTGCAAAAAAGACGAAGATACTTTAAGAATAAAAAACAACGAGACTCATCTACCAAATTCTTTAGAGGCTTATTAGTGGGAGCAACTATACTGAAGTAGATACGAGTAACTGAACCGTTTATTTACATATACTCGTATATAGGTATTCAAGATAAGTATGAGTACATATTAAGGTCCGTGTGAAGTATAATTTAACTCAAAATGTAAAGACTGCAACTGTTTATGTCCAAATATTCTGCATACATTGTACAAACGCTTTCCCAGTATCCACTCTAAATATCTGACCAGTCAATACTTCAATGCATGCTATATTTCAGGAATGCAGATGGAAAAAACAGCTCGACATTCCCTGGAAATAAATTAGTAGTCTCAAATAGCAATCTAAATCGTCTTGAACTGAAGAGTACAGTCAGTGTGAAAGCTGGAGAGACAGGTAGACCTCGGTATGAAAGCTCGATGAGTAAACATGGCGGAGGTCTAGTTGCTCGGGAACAGAGTGTCCAACAGCTGCACTAGTCGTTGAGTCCGACTCTTATCAAGATGCTAATTATTAAAGATAACAATCCACATTACCTAAACTTTGTAACTTGTAGATGAGATAAGCTGTAATTACATGTAATTATTTAGGGCTAATGGATAAACTAGCCAAATGGTCCAAGTTTGTTTGAGTTATGATGTTTCGTATATATCAGTTTGTTTACTAACTGTTGATGACGTCGCTTATGAACATTTACACAGAGAATGTTGTTTGAACGCAAACTGTGTATATTCAATTTTATGATTTTGCAAACCATATAAAACCGTGCTGTGGTTTTAGTTCCATCAATAATCAATAAAGTTTGAAATACAATATGGCTAATAGATCAGTGTTTAAGAAAACAGGGTGACAACCACGGTCTTGTAACCTGCTTGTTGACATTTTATCTGCAAACTGTCGATCTGTATTAATACAAATCATATCATTTATTCCTTTTTTATGTAACTATTAATATACAGACAAATGTAAAATTTAGGTTTAATTTTACCATGTCCAGAAATCTGGACTGGTTTTGATCAATATTTTCAAAATGGTTACTCCCTGTATAGGTCCGTCTGAGCGGCTACACGAAACTCTTCAACCTGAGTACGGCCTAAACTATGACCAATGCTTTCTTTATTTATGTGATGGCTTATGAACTGCCTAAAGGCAGCCTATAGCCACCCAGTCAAACTACTGCAGGGTCGGGTGTTGTTTGCATTGGTTTGCATTTGCGGCGATGAAATTCTTTCGTCACCAACCTTTTGCATACATTTGTTTATACAGGTTGTTTTATTTCAGGGGTTGTTAAATTATGAAAAAATATATTGATTAATTTAAAAATTGTTGCTTTTAAATCAAATATAAATTTTACATCTTTAAGCTTAAACATGTAAATGTAAACCCACTTCAATATTTAAAGTTTTTTAAATCAGCTGTCGTACTTTTCTATTTATTTAAAGTAAACAAAGAGTAATACAATTTTCGTTATATTACATGACAGGTGTAACAAACCTGTATACCTATACAATACAGTGTTATATATTATACGATACAAGTGTGTGAAACTGCAGCTATACTAATGTTGGTACGAAGTAATTAATACTATAGCTCAGCTCAATCTCACTGTTAAACCTACGATCTTACAAGACATTTTCCATTGCAGAGGCGTGAATACTTTAGGATAATGTGTGAAAGTATAATTTCACTATGCATGTTAGTTAAAGCTTGATTTGTGATGTAATGATGTAGCCAATCATACAACGCATACACATATTGACATATCGGTTTATTTGCATTGTATTTTAAAAGGTAATTATATTTAGTAAAATACCTATTTAACAATTATAGAACGAATTTATGGAAATGAGCAATAGCACGAATAATTTAAAAGAAAAGTACAAAGATATGTATTTAGATTATTTGGCTGATAACGAAATAAGTTGGTAAAATATTATTCTTTACAAATTAAGAAATTTCAATATTTTATTGTTTCTTTTTAACTGCAATTACACGACGAACCACAGGAAGCTAAAATAAATATTATAGGTGGTTCCTTCCTGTTTTTCAACTTTTATAAAGTTTATCGGTAAACTCTTTGTTTAACGTGCAAAAAAGACGAAGATACTTTAAGAATAAAAAAACAACGAGCTCATCTACCAAATTCTTTAGAAGCTTATTAGTGGGAGCAACTATACTGAAGTAGATACGAGTAACTGAACCGTTTATTTACATATACTCGTATTCAAGATAAGTACAGTACATATTAAGGTCCGTGTGAAGTATAATTTAACTCAAAATGTAAAACTGCAACTGTTTATGTCAAATATTTTGCATACATTGTACAAACGCTTTCCGTATCCACTCTAAATATCTGACCAGTCAATACTTCAATGCATGCTATATTTCAAGAATGCAGATGGAAAAAACAGCTCGACATTCCTGGAAATAAATTAGTAGTCTCAAATAGCAATCTAAATCGTCTTGAACTGAAGAGTACAGTCAGTGTGAAAGCTGGAGAGACAGGTAGACCTCGGTATGAAAGCTCGATGAGTAAACATGGCGGAGGTCTAGTTGCTCGGGAACAGAGTGTCCAACAGCTGCACTAGTCGTTGAGTCCGACTCTTATCAAGATGCTAATTATTAAAGATAACAATCCACATTACCTAAACTTTGTAACTTGTAGATGAGATAAGCTGTAATTACATGTAATTATTTAGGGCTAATGGATAAACTAGCCAAATGGTCCAAGTTTGTTTGAGTTATGATGTTTCGTATATATCAGTTTGTTTACTAACTGTTGATGACCGTCGCTTATGAACATTTACACAGAGAATGTTGTTTGAACGCAAACAGCTGTGTATATTCAATTTATGATTTTGCAAACCATATAAAACCGTGTTGTATTTTTGGTTCCATCAATAGTAAAACAATAAAGTATGTTTCAGAAATATGGCTAATATGATAGTTTTGAATCAATCAATAGTCAAAAAATAGTGTAGTGACTGTTAACAGGTGATCTTGTGAACGTATTATCATTATAGTAAATTTTGAAACTACTGCATTGGCTACATCTGTTTATGATCAGTGTTATTTATACAATAACAATTTGTAATTAACCATTTAATAGATCAGTTTGTAAAGAAACATTTACATATTGTAACCTGCTTGTTGACATTTTATCTGCAACCTGTTGATCTGTATTAATACAAATTATATCAATTTATTCCTTTTTTATTTAACTATTAATATACAGACAAACAAAATTTAAGTATAAAATATGTTGTTTACCATGTCTAGAAATCTGGACTGGTTTTGATCAATATTTTCAAAATGGTTACTCCCTGTATAGGTCCGTCTGAGCGGCTACACGAAACTCTTCAACCTGAGTACGCCCTAAACTTGAGGGGGTTATGATTATAAGCAAAGTCTATAGAAGTCCATTAGATGGTTTTAGGTAGTTATCCGGGCTCAGAGCCCAACCAACCCCTACAGCGTTTTCAAGGGTACGTAAGAACATGTGCAACTTTTATCTTAGGATTAATTTGTAAAAGTAATGTAAAGATCTTTTTACCTCACAGTATCAGTAAAGTGCATTGTCCTATCAGTAAGCCCAAGCAGTGAAGTTAGCGGCAGTCTACGCGCATATTGTACCTTGCCATTAGATGCCATTAGACTAAGCTGAATTAAATTGTTCTCAATGACACATGGCAGGACTGTGTCATTATTAAGAAACACAATTTTAGTAACACTAATTTTTTATAATATAACGGTTATTATTACATACTGGTATGAATACAAAACAAAATATGGAACTGTTTACTAAAACTTGTCTGATTTTAAGTTATGTCTCCTAGCAACGTATTGATATCAGTTCAAAATATTAGGACATTTTCTTGTGCTATAGACGGTCCGCTTTACTTTTCACATAAAATAAAGGATGACTATCAAACGAAATTCTATATATGCAAGGACATGCTACACGGCTCGACCAAGGACATTTGTCAGGTATGTTTGTTCCCGTATAACTTTTGAAGGTATCCATTGTTTTGAACGCGGTTTGCATGTTTTGTAGTGCTTAGCTCCATTGTAGTCCAATACAAAAATCTTTTGAGTTGCACCTAAGCTTATACGAGTGTATAAAAAGCCCAAAACAAATGTTCAAACTTGTAAAACTTACGCATATTATTCCAAATCTTTTAGAGATTTACTGGTTAGAGTTTAGTCTTTTAGAATTTTTATTGAACCTTTGAAGACTGGCTCTTATAGTAGTAATTTAAGTATGTCATGAATACATACTTGAAGACTTTAAGTAAACATAAAACTAACATTAGATTAAAACTCTTATATTGCAAGAAGTAAGATCTATATTTACACATTAATGTGCAGATGTGTATCAGTCAAAGAAGGAGGGGACCAAGTCTAGACAAATGGTTCTAAGCCCTGGTGGAACTATAATGTTAATGGCTGCACCAGATGAGTTATTTCACATGCAAGTAGTGCTACAGTAAGCTGCATTTACTGTTTCAAGACTAATAGTTTGCATTACGGTAATGCTTCCTGATAGCTGTTGTAAAATAAGGTAACTCGATTTACAAAAATCGTAACTGTTCTAACGTATTATTGTTTTATGAGACTTGTGTTTTATTTTTTATCTCTACTCATATCACTGACCATAATAATTCCCGTGTTAAATTTTACCATGCTTGGACGACAAAAAAGGAGTTAACGTAAACACGTCAAATTTGGTACGGTAGACCTTACCATGGTAACAGAAAATCAATTTAGAGCTGTTGAATCGTGTTAACCCTAGAAATCATGACATAAATGGACCACCATAGGCAAGCTGAGTCACAATCACAAACCAGTACATGTTTGGTATTTTAAGTTGTAACAAGAGAACAAATGGAATTAATTATAATAGTAACTTTATTTCTCTACTTTTAAAATATGTTTCAAAAATTAACAAAACTAATTTAACATCTAATTCTAAATCTAGGAGAGCCTCATATCTTCCAGTTTTCAATGTGTCTCAATGTCTTCATAAAACTCTTCCTTAGCGTAGGAGGACTTTGATATTTCATTTTTAGTATTACTTGGGAGTTTATTTAAAAACTGCTTCCTCTTTCCGTCGCCAATGATTCATAAATTTTTGTTTTGTTTTGCCTTCTTCTAAATTGTTTGTTGAATCTTGTCCCCCGACTATTAATATAGGCTAATTATGTTTCAATAAGTAGGTTTGACTTGATTTGTGTAAAGTAAAGTTTCTATTCTATTCTATCACTGCAGTAGTTTATGTTAAGTTTGATTACACATGTAATCACAAACCTGTACTGTATGTGAAAATAAACATATTTCTTTCTTTCTTTCTATTTTAAAAATAGAGGGTAATGTTAGAATATTAAGAATTTTGTATAGTTCTCTGCAGGATTCTTGCAAATGGATATTTCTGATAATGCGTATGGTTTTTAGTACAAATAGATTTTGAAAGTCTTGTTTGGAAAAATCTCTCCATATTGTTATTATTGCGTAAGAAAGAATGGAGTGAATGAGTCCAAAGTATGGAGTTCGAAGAACATGTGTTGTGCAATATTAATAATCCGTAGAGTGGAATGAAATGTTCTAGAACGTTTGAATTATGCATTTCTTTTGTGTCTCCAAGGGCTACTGAGCAAATAATATTCTAAAATTGTGATTTCGTGGTAAGTTTCCATATCTTTAACTGTGATCAGTTAAATAATTTGTCTGTTCGACGCATCAGCAGTATAGTTTTGATGAAAATTGTTTCTTATGCAGTTCACGTATTTATAAGATCAATATGTTTTATTCAGAAGTTAAAATGTCCTTATTTTGTAGGACTTCAGCTTTAAACGTCGATCAAAACCTTACACATTGGATAATATCCGATTTTACTAAAACTGATCATAACCAAATCATGACTTAAAATACGATTTGCTCAATAACATAATCACATGTCTCCACAGGTGGTACCTTTTGTAATAAAACCATTATTTTCTTTATTTAGATATTCTGTATTCTGGTAATAAAACTGTAGTTAGAATGTATAACTTATATTTAACTCATTTTGATTTGTTCTGTCGTTCGCTTGCCCTGTACACTATACTGAATAAATTAGTTCCATACAAATCAAACTTGATAGCCCCGTTATCATCGAGTGCAATGTTTGACCCAAGGCAGCGCCGGAAATGAACAATTACAGATGAAGAAGCAGAAGGCAGTTGGAGTGATGGACAGGCTGTGGCTTCCGGTGGACATGTGCAAGCCGCAGAACTTCCGGAACACGCGACCTGTCCACACCTCACGACATGTCTATCATCCCCGGGCTGCCCGGGGGTAGGAGCTGGCAGGAGTCCGCCGTCCACCGTCCAGGGAGGCGAGAGGCGCAATCCACTATTCATGATCTAGGTCGAGCAACACTTCATAAGACAACCGACAATTTCATCTCACCCACACCGTAAACTATTGTTTAATAGTACTGTCAGCTGTGACTGAAATGATTATTCCCGATAGGTTGGGCAAACAGTCCGGGTAAAACTGAAAAAATGCCTAGGCCAGATAAGGAAGTTCCAAGTTTTGTCACCACGAGCGCTACTGTTCTACTTACAGTACTTCTAGTACAGTGTTCGAAGACATAGTTATTAAACCGATGTAATAATAACAGGATTGTGCAACAATTAACTAATTAGAAATAAATTATATGCAAAATTAAATATTTTAATAAAATTCCGAAGTTTTGTAAAACATAACATTCAATGTTTTTTCTATTGCTATAGCAACAACTAGGTATTTTGAAACATATGATTGTTAATCATAAATAACATAGATTTAACACATCTCTTTCTTGAGGAAGGCTACAAGTTTAGTCTATGACGTCCACTCCGCGTGTTAACAGTAGACGAGTCCGAGGCTACAACATTTGTTGGCTGTTGATCACATCATCTGGTTGTAGGGCGTAAAGTAGTGACAACGATCATCATACTCTTTCTCTAGTACGACTTTCAAACTTTTCCTACTTCTTCTGAGATTTCTACTTTCTGAGTGTGTAATGTATGAACGTGGTGCATTAAATCTTTCTAAAACTGTCCCGTATCTTTCCAAATCAGTGATCCATACTTTTCGTCCAAGAGCCAGATCACGGGTTTCTTTCACTCTATTTCTTATGTCATAGTTTTCTTTTTGTTTCGCTTTGGATTGATAATTTTGCACTTGAAATGTATTTCTGTCAACTTCTTTTGGAATGAGGTTTGAAGGAATTTAATATTTCTTCAGCTTCTGGTCCGATTATAAAAACCAAAGTACTTACTTGTATTTGTTCACTTTTCTCATACAATCCACTCACCAGTTTGTGTCATTCAAACCTTTTAAACCAACTTGACCATTTTGTTGGATTTATGAAATTGGATATGAAGTTTTCTGAAGGATTATTATTTATTTTAGAATCAGCCATACTTTAACTTTAAATATTTAAATAGTTTCTTCTGACACTATGTGCAACAATTACTAATTAAAAGAAGTTATATGCAAAATTAAATATGTTAATACAATTATTCCTAAGTTTGTAAAATATTAAAATCTACTTCTTGTTTTTTCTATTGCCATAGCCACCGCTAGGTATTTTGAAACATTTGATAATTAATCAAAATAATATAGATTTAACGCAAGCATAAACAAATGAAACTATAAAAAACCTCTGATGAGCATAGTTTATTACAATTGTGCAAATTAGTGTAAACGTGTAATGGCTAATTCTGTATACAGTACAATAAAAGCTTGTAAGATAACATGTACTGTTCATAACTCGTCCTAAAGCGAAACTTTCGTTCTTGGTCGTATTCTAGAGCTTGACTTCGCCTCAAGTCTTAAAACTCGGTGGTGCACCGGTAACAGCCACTTTGTGGACTTGTGACGAAAATATTTACTACCACATCATACTGCACTTTAAACAGTAACTTCACATATATAAAATTAGTTCAGAAACCTAAAATTGCGGGTAATTTTCTTATACACTATACAAGGTGATTCTAAAATAGGGCGCCAAATTTCAGGGGTAGGTTTCTTATGCAAAAACAATGAAAAAGGTTCCTATAAACATGAGTTCTAAAATTCTTCGTTACCACGGTAGCCGCCATTTTGTATTTTTACTTAACATTTTATATCTCCAGAACGGTTTGACCGATTGCATTCAAACTTGGTATGGTGTTTATGTGTCATAAGATCGGTTTAAGGAAAACAAATTATTTCATAAAACCCACATAAAAAGTATGGCAGCTGTTTCAATTTTTCAAATTAAAATACCATGGAATTAAAGTACCATGGAATTTTGTTCGTTAAACAAAAATTAAAAAGAATAAAATTATTTTTTAAATTTTACTTAGAAATACAAACTTATTTTTCCGTATTTTACATGAATATTTACATTGTTTGCGTCCTTTTACAACTAGTACATTACCAGATCTTAGATGTTCACAACTTCACATCTTAGGTGTACAAGTTGCACCTGTCAAACAGGTCAATAATATTTACAGTCAGCTGATCCAAAAGCTGAATAAGTAAGAACTATTACCGCATTAGGTTTAAAAACAGCTGTTTTCAATTTTAATTGTTAACCAGCTGATAGCTAAAAGTATTTGCAAAGTTAATATTTACTAACCCATAAATTGTTTTACGCTTTCTTGATTGATTTTACGTTATTGTGACTTTTTGTTAAAATTGTTCAGTATACATACCAAGAACAAGTGGATATAATATTTATGTATGGGCGTGCCAATGGAGTTGGCCAAGAGGCAGTGTGGTTGTATTTGGCGACTTTTCCTAACAGACAACAACCAAACCATCATACTTTTGCTTCCGTTTTTCGAAAGCTTGGTGAGTCTGTGAATCTACAAGTTAAAACAGAAAACCGTGGAAGACCACGATACATGAGAACAACCGATCTGGAGGAAAATATTCCAAATGGTTTTGAAAAGGATCCACAAGTAAGTACTAGACAGCTGGCACACATTTTACAGGTGACACAATCAACCGTTTGGAGAGTTTTACATGAGCAGTTGTTGTACCCTTATCACATACAACGAGTTCAGGCTCTTTCAGTGGCAGATTATCCTTGCAACTTTGCAAATACTTTTAGCTATCAGCTGATTAACAATTAAAATTGAAAACAGCTGTTTTTAAACCTAATGCGGTAATAGTTCTCACTTATTCAGCTTTTGGATCAGCTGACTGTAAATATTATTCACCTATTTGACAGGTGCAACTTGTACACCTAAGATGTGAAGTTGTGAACATCTAAGATCTGGTAATGTACTAGTTGTAAAAGAACGCAAAAAGTGCAAATACGCATGTAAAATTCGGAAAAATGAGTTTGTATCTCTATGTAAAATTAAAAAATTCAACTTTTTTATTCTTGTTAATTCTTTGTATAACGCACCGTTTCCATGGTATTTTAATTTGAAAAGTTTAAACAGCTTCCATTCGTCTTTTTATACGGGGTTTTATTAAATAATTCTTTTTCTTAAACTGACCTTATGACACATAAAGACACCATACAAGGTTGAATGCAATCAGTCAACCCGTTCTGGAGATATAAATTTGTAAGTAAAATACAAAATGGCGGCTACCGTGGTAACGCAGAATTTTAGGGCCCATGTTTATAGGTACTTTCTTCATTGTTTTGTATAAGTAACCTGCCTTTGAAATTTGGCGCCCTATTTTAAAATCACCCTGTATATTGTTTTGCAAACTGCTATCACTTTACTTTAAACAAAATTCTTGATTAATTCAATATATTTTCCTTTTCGACCCCTCTAGGTTTTAGATTTAACTGAGAGGTTTTGGTCAACACTGTGAGGAGAATAGAGTACTTAGCCAACTACTCGTGTAACGTCACACATTGCTTTGTCTACTCGCCACTCAAAAGTGCGTGACTACATAGCACACACACACACACACACATGTTCATTTACATAAACATCGCAATGTTCCAAGATATTAATTAGGTTTATTAATGTCAACACTCAGCACGCTACGCAAAAATCTTGCGAACTTTACATATTTCCCCTCAAATCTCAAGAATACTGGCTACAATTTACATGGATTTCTAAACCAAAAAGATTCCATGAAAGATTGCCAACACTGGGTGCATATTTTCACGACATACCGAGTGTCAACACGTGAAATTTAGTTGAGTTTTGAATACTGATAAGTGTAAAGAATGAGCCAGTTCGTCATGCCACAGTAACCTTTATAAATCTGTAATTACGAAAGAATTTAGCAAAAATAATTCAAATAATAAATTTAATTTTTGACAAACTTTATTGCTGTTTTTGTGTTTTATTATTCTTTGATTTTTTTTTACATTTAATTTTGAGGTTATCTGATGATGGCAGCTTTGCTGTTTAAAGGCGCCTCATAATAAAATTATAAATAGTGGTTTTTATTTTAAATTAGTTTTTCTTTATTCCTTGATTTGTTGTGTTAAAGTAAATTTACATTTCTTGAACAAAGGGAATTCGCTATTCAAAATGCTACAAAACAAGAGGAAAATGTATTTTCGATAGTCATTATTTTCGTCGTAGAATATTGCTTCGAGATTGTTTGGAGACCTTACATCAATAACATCAAGTTATTTCTATTCTACGTAAAGTTCTACGTATACACAGTATGTATTAAGTTCGGTATATTCAATAATAACTTTGATTCTAGAGAGGAAGGTCACACTTATGAAGATATTGTAGTAAACCTTAGGAATTTCACAAATTAGGTACAAGAATCTTTCAATCTAAGAGGAAACGATTTCCAAAGCACGACTTTGGTTGAAGCCTGTAGATTTTGCACGGATAGAGTGTGGAAAGTACTTTCTCATGGTTTACGGCACAACGAGGTGTTGATGGCTTACGGAATAGGAATACTATCACGGCTCACATCTGATAGCGGCGGCGTGCTCCTATAGCTGGTTAAATGTTTTAATTACCCTCGGGCAGTGAGGTTCCCAGTAGAGGTGTGAGTGCTTCCCCCTCCCACCACTCCGTATTTGCTCTATCCCAGCTCGTGATTAGTTCTTAATCTCGGCCCTGTAATGACGTATCGTACCCAACGTTGTTATTACCCTTAAACCGCTCTAACAGCAGATTACCATCGACTCGCCCATAAATATCGGGTAAATAGGAACGAACGGACCGCGAGCGTCGTGATATCGCACTTGTTGTTTATCGACGGTATTTCATGTGTATCTTTCTCACTCCGGCATTATATCTCTGACTGGTTACTCCACTGCGATCTGACTGGCGATGTCTATTGTTGCTGTGGATCACGACGTCCACCTCGCATCAGGTCCGCCATCTCTCAACACTCGCCGCGCCGCTGCTCACTCTCCATTCCGCACACAATTGCTTCATCGACTAGCCACACATAGTCATTATATAAAACACAGAAAAACATAGACCCTAATTCTTTGTACACCCAAAACCACAAAGTTACTAGTTTAGTATTTGTAGTAGTAAATAATACATTATTTATTATAAATTTTCCTTTGAAAAATGAGATATTCATACCGTCAGCATGGTAAGACGGTATCTTACCATGCTGACGTCCAAATGAGCACCGATCCTGACCCCCAGAGTGCACTTTTTTCAACACTTCATATACGCATATATGTATGTGTGTGTGTGTCTCACTGCAGGTGCATTTTGAAATAATTTATCACAATTTGAAATACGTGTTCCCTTTACGATATGTAATAAAACTTCAAAGAATAAGTACATCTGAGGCCGAAGGCCGAAGCGAAACTGTGAGCTTAGCGAACAGCCTCGTAGCGTCCGTGACAATGGACCACTTAGAATGAGAGGCCGAAAGCCGAAGCGGGCTGTGAGCTGGGCGAACAGCCTAGTGCCGTCACACAGGAGGCCAGGCTGAGGCCCAAGGCCAAAACGAGGCTCTGGTCGAAGCGAACAAAAGACAGTAACATAGTGCAAAATTCGATTCACCCATGCAAGCAGCACTTTAGCGCTTAGCTGCGAGTCGGTCTGGTTTCGTGTTAAAATTAAAAAGTTATTTTACATTCAAACCTATATTCTATTTAAATTCAATCATTATACTCTAGATTTTTACCTACTCAATATCACTAGTCCATCAGTAGTTTAATCCATGAAAGTACTAATGGATTCAACTTGGTCTATGGTTGATGTTATGACGTTTTTTCTTACACGGTCAATGTGTATTTATTTGTGTTTAATTTTTAACTATGCTAAAAGTAAAATTATAAGTGAAAAGCATCTTTAGTAACCAAAAATAAATTGTGTTATATTAAAGATAACGTAGGTGACGCCTATAATGAGAATGTGAGGTATACGAGTATAATATTGCAGATTGATGTACATTAATGGTTTGAGAAATAACTACCCAATTCATATGAGTTCTGTGCCACGTGTACCTACAAAAAGGAAACTAATTTACCTGGTTTCCATAAGTGAATTATTAATTAAGTGGCATTCAAACTAAATACTTAATGCTAAAATAGTAGCCACGTACTAAAGAAATCCTATTATTTCCTAGTTGTTCCTTGTACCTACTCGTTACCATTCAATCGAGGTTGAGTGGAAGGCTGAACTTTGTAGTCCTAACTTCGCCTCGATAACAAGGCGAACTTTAATTTTATCTTTTGAATTGGTAACATATATGTTTAAAACAACCCCAAAATGATTGTTGTTCGGAAGGAATCTTTAGCCTCTTTATCAACAATCACTTTTAAATTTGACTACCAAGATTTGCGAGGATATAAATTAGCAAACCTATTGAAATAAAATCTACTTCTAAGGTATTTTTTTTCTTTTAGACTTCTATTTTAGCCAAACTCATACCAGTGACATACTGGGCTGCCATGACAGAGAACAATTCTCATACAGCCATAGAAACCTACGTTATCATTCTGTTTATTATAGTGTACTTATTATAGTGCATATGGTTTTTATGTTCTGTACTTATTTATAGTGCATATGTTTTTAATGCTCATGATTTGGTTTGTTTATGTTTTTATATGATTTGATTTGTTTATGTGTGATCTTTGAAAACATATGTTTTATATTGTTGTGATTTCATTTCAATGTTTGTTTTGGTTATTATTAAAGTCCATTTATAAAAGTTAACATCACTTTCTCGTTTCTAATTTAATTTTACAGTTTAATATTACAATATAAATTATAATATTTCACCGCACCGCAATTAATAACAAGAACACATTCCAAGTAGCATACCAATTTTATGGGGTGTGAAAAATCAACGGTAAAACGGCTACCTAGAAATTGCGCTAAGAAAATTATGTTTTGGAGATACAGTTTCAAATATGAATATGCACTTGAAAAAACAATACACCGTATACTCGTGAGTGTTTAGGACTCACAATTTAAATTTAGAATGCGCAGTAGTTGCCTTAAATTTCGTTTTATAAGAGCAATGTAAAACATGAATATTCTTGAAGTATCTGACATCTACAGTTTCATTTTAATTTTATTCTGCTGAGAAGAATTTCCGTTGTCTCTTTTACAAAACATGGACGAATTCCAAACATCAAAAGCTTTTATATACATTTTGTTTTACTACTAAATTAATATAATGTTCAAATCTGTAGTCAGCTGAGTCTTTGCAGTACGTTCTTATCTTTCAAATAAAAATTGATTGAAAAAGATACAATGAAAACTGTATGCGTGAGGTATCTCAAGAAAATGAAAGTTTTCACATTGATCTTATGGTACGAAAAACAAAACAGCACTAGGAACTCTTAAATACTGTTTTAATTTACTTTCGAAATTAAATTTCCTCTAAGAAATATAATATTAAACCTCTTCACTATTAATTCCAAAACTGTGAATAATAGCGAAATACATGCTACTGTATACTTTCAGCACTAGTGTAACTAAAGAGGTGGTCAGTGGTACCATGTTATGCTAATTCCCCAGGCTACAGCAGGCAGGGTCTATACATCTCCGCCTGACGTGGCACGCACCCTCTACCCTTACAAGCGGCTAATCTTTAGATTGATCAACTGGCCAGCTCCTGTAATGGCTACCCCGGTCACCCTCTTCGCTTACATTGATGGATACCGCACCGTCCACATGCAACTTTTCAACTTAAGAAATATTGTGTAATTATTGTAGTTAATATACTTGTCAAGCTTGACATTGTATGGTATTACAGTCGGGTTTAGTATTTTGCATTTTATGAGCTGACTGTAAATGTGGCATTGATGATGACGTAGATAAAGAAAATTGTAACTTGTACTGTATGAACTCTTACACGTTATCTTTGTGAGTTAGTATTAATAAAATAACCACTGACCAATGTGCATTATTAACAGCTAAGGAGAAAATATACAAAACATCTTCAGCAAAAATCTATGTGACCACAAAAAAAGAAAAAGAAATCGTGGAAAAGTCGAAGAAACCAATGATACAAGTATGTTGTTATTTAAAATGTAGCACTGTGCTGCGTAAATAAAGTATTTAGTAACTGGAGGACATCCTTGGCTACTTTATGACTAAATCATATGAATTCAGCCGAGTATTCAAAAACAAAATAAATATGGAATTTATGGGCAATATAAACATGAACGTACTTCGTGTGGTCCAACTGGACCTATATGTTAACAATAATAATAAAAGATATGAAACTCTGGTGGTATTTTCCTTTCTAGAGCCACCCCATTTCAGCGACCATTAACACAGTAATTTAATTTACCTAGATGTATCTTTCGTGATACCGCTTATTCACATAATATAATTACGGACGTTAAATTCTACCATCGTCAACAACAAACTTCAAACCAAGAATCACATGATATAATTTATTACACGAAAAATTGATTTAGGATGAACAGTATGTTTATGAAAAGCTTTACTACTTGAACACCGTCTTACTTCTTATTATAACTACTGTAGTCATGTATATAGGCCCAGTTGGATCTCGCGAAGCACACATTGCTGACTTTCAAGCATTGTTTAGTTTGCGCTAGCCATCATTACTAGACATGATGGCTAGTATTTCCAACAAAATTATTGTACATGTAACTATATGTATCTTGAAAATATCTATATATTAAAATAATTGATGAAACTCTTTCTTCGGCAGTCGGTACAACAAGTGTTACTATCAGGCCGATCTTCTTCATTTTTCAAATGAAAGGTATCTATCTATGCATAGATTTGTCATCAAACATAAAAATCGCTTAACTTTCGCCCTTCTCAAGTTATACTTAAAAAGGGGTTTTCCCATGTTTTCTTAGCTTTGTCCTGTCATATCTCAGGTTCTAATTGAGATAAATTGTTTGTTTTGGTCTAAGAACACTCAGTGAATCATGTTCTTTCATTAGAGATATCATTCGACATGTTTAAATACCTCTTAGAGGAGTTATGTGTGGACAAACTATTTTTTGGCACTGTTAAGAGTTTAAATTTGCTTGAGATAAAACATATGGGCAAAGTACGAGTATTAAAAATGCCCAGCTGCTGTAATTGTAAACATCAACAAATAATAACAATAACAGTGTATAAGTTTCAACTCTCAAGGAAATACCCTAACTGATAAAGTATAGTCATTATCGAAGTGAATACCCAAACCGAGAGGCCGAAGTGAGCGAAGCGAACGGAACTGAGACCGCAGGCCGAAGTGGGGGCCTGGATAGAAGCCCCCAGCTGGCCGAAGGCTAGTATATTCTTATTCTTTAACGCCGTCATGAAAGGTTGGCTTTTCTTTTTGCCTAGACTTTCTTCCTCCTTTCGGAATCATTTGTTTTTCTACGGACGTAGCCTGGTCGCTTAATTAAGTAACTTTCTTTCAAGCAACCTTTCAATCAAACCTTTTTATCCCTTGTTTCACAAGCACGTCTTGTCATTGCCGTTTTTAGGGTAAACTTTGATGCACACGGGTTCAACTGGAATCAAATTGGTATTTGACTTTGAATTTTTTAAATGACCACCATTTTTAAATTTAATAAGTTAGATAACAAATATTTTTGGTAACTTTTATTAGGAAAACAATTAAGGTTCATACCAAGTCTCACAAAATACCTCAAAGAGTTTTTGAATTATTAATTATTTTTAAAAATTTTACAAAACGGTGGATTACGGCTAAACTAAGCCGACATAAAAAAGGTGTTAGAAGGCACTTTCGACTTATTTTTGTCCGTAGAATCCGGTTCTGCATAGCGCGTTACAAATTTTTGTGACATCCTGTATATGAGTGTACGCTCTACAGATCGCATTTTTTCCGATTTTCATGAAATTTGTTACAGATGTACAAAGTTCGTCAACCAGCAAAATCGGGCGACCAAAACCTAAAAGGGGGGGCTTTGGAAAAAAGTCGTATTACTGATCTAAAACATTACATTTTATCCGATTTTGATGGAATTTGAAATAAATGTGTACTTTTGAAATATACTGTATACAAGAGCGTAGCGAAATGCCTCGTATCACCTGTGGCAATAGTACAACCGAATGCCAAAGCGAGGCAGCAGTGAACGGAGCAAATAAGAGTAACAAAATCGCAAAGGAAATTCGATTCATTCATGCAAGTGGCGCTTTAGCGCTTAGCTGCGTGTCGGTCTGGTTTCGTTTAAGTTTATACAGGGTGACACACGGGAACCTGAAGGTTTTGTACGTATAACTTAAACTGTGGTAGGGGTATAGAGGAGAATGATGCGTCTCTGAACTCTTCATATAATGTCATTTCAAGGGTGGGCTGTTAAATATTACGTCTTTGCGTATGTCGCGTTAGTTAAAAAAACAAATTTTTGGTGACATTGCAGGGACTTTCCGAGTACGTGATTCTTACGCGTGACCAGGCACATTTTCACTTATATTGGGTAGTTATAACCAAGACTTTCTGTATTCGGCATTTAACAATAATCATTCAATTTTCGATATACCTCTGTACTCACGGCGTTTAATTTTTTGGTGAGCAACGCCTTTATTCGGCCTCTGAAAATGAAAATGGTGCTAATGCTACGGTGAACTTGGCTCGTTTTATGCGCATGCTGAACGCGTTTTGTGCCCCAGCTTTAAATATGAAATGGCAAATATTGGTTTTCCAACAGGATGATGTAACTGCACATACTACAAGACACTCCATGCGAGTCGTTCAAAGGATAATCCCAGGAAAGGCCATCTTAAGTTTCGGAGACATTTCATGACCCACCTTACTTCTAACCTAGAGTTTTTGAGTTTTTCTATATGGGGAAACCTCAACGCACAAGTTTAAATTCAACAATCGTGCTTTCTTTATCGTGCTAACTGTACGAAGTATCTTTAAACTAGCAGCACCGATAAACATGTAGTATTTTCAATTCTTCATAAAAAAGTTCTTATAAACAAATTCAATAAATAAAACAACACTAAGACCGAAGATATGCTGTGTGAACACCATCTATCTCTGGTAGCCTGTTATCGCTGAAGCATCATTTAGTTGCTAATGAGTCAGCTGTAGTAATTCAGTAGTCTGATTCTTTCCCACCCAGCCCAACTCCACCTATTCGATTAGTTTTCTCATCACTAATGTCTTTTAAATGAGATATTATTCTTAAATAATAATACTCGTATATTTAAAGTTTAAGATCATAGCTTTTAGCGAAGAGCTCAGGTGATCAATTTATGTCGGAATGTATTAAGAATAAGTGACAAAATTAAATTTATTAAATTTTCGGTAAGAAATAGGATAGAGGTGGTAAATTACCGTTTATTTTATAAATGTTCGGATTGTCTACAAACAGTTTTGGTTCGAGCAGAGATTGTATGGCTATTCAGCAAGTTCATGACATCAAATATCTAGGTCTCACAATTGATGAACATTTTAACTGGAAGCTTCACATAGACAATTTAAAGAAGTATCTGTGGTCTTGTGTAAGGAAGTTGTATCTTTTAAAATCGTGCTGTCCTCAATCGGTCTTAAAAGCTGTGTATTTTGCTATAGTAGATTCCAAATTGCAATATGGCATATCTTGTTTTGGGAGAAGTTTATCATTCCAGTAGTATTCCTATAATTTTAACTCAAAACATATTGTAAGGTTGATTATGGGTGCAAGTAGGCTAGAAAGTTCGTTTCCATTGTTCGGATATTTAAAGATATTTCCATTAAGACACTTATTTATTTTTAAGTACTAGGAATTTTTCATTAGATCTGGTCATCTTTTAGGTAATCAGCAAGTGTATTCTGAGACTAAGAACAAGGAATTTGGTAGTTACTCCTCGTCCTCATTTTGAGATTTTCAAACGTTTCTACAGTTATCTCGCCCCCAAACTATTTAATTATCTCCCTAACGATATCTCTAATTGCAATGATTCTAAATTCTATTTGAACAGACTAAGAAGTGGCTGTTTAGTTGTCCTGATGTGGAGGTATTATTTTCTTAGTTGTGTAATTGTAATTTCTCTATGTACAGTAGTTGAACTTAAACTAGATATTGTTTTACCATTCTTACTAACATGTAGAAGATCGTTAATTTTATCATTGAGTGTTTATTTTTATAACTAGTTTGTCTATATTTAAGATTATTTTTCAGTTATTTATAAATAGTATTTATTTTCATTGATCGACAGTATGTCTTAAAGTTTGTGATGGTACCTCTTACGTTTAAACGAGGTACCTAACTATTCATTAGTTTTTTTTATTTTAGTATGAAATTATATTTAGTTAAGAATTTGCATGTATAAAATATTGTTTATTTTGTATTGTGACTATTGTGTTTGTATAAAGAATGACCAAAGATATTTTGAAATTGAAAATGAATTGAAAATTGAATATTAAACGATGTTGTTTTAGTTTGTCTGTAACTATACAAGAGCCGTTTAAAACACGTTCTCAAGGTATAAACGACGGAAATACAACACTGTTCAACAATACTCTGCCTCTGGAAACAATAAAATACAAAAGTGAGAGCAGCTACCCAATACGGGGAAATATATTCAAATTTGGTAAACTTCAACTTTAATTTCATCTTTTAGATGGCCGATCGAAATTGTTTTTGATTGAGATTATCAGAAAACATTTGCAAACTAGTTTGTAATTTAAAACAGTTTGAATATCGGTGTATGAAATAAGCTGCTTGCTGCAAATTTATCCCAGTATGTGACTCTCTAAACCGTAAAATATCCTGACCAGAGTGATTAGAACCGTAGTACATTTTCTAAAAAAACATTATGTTTGGAAATTTTTCAACGAAAACTGCAAACGTTAACATAAAATATGTTTAAAATTTGGTTTTTTCTGATTTGTCCATTTAAAAATAATAATTGCAATAGGAAGAGTTGTAGTTGCAGAAATGAGAATCTTGAGGTAATGATCTTGTCAAATGAGTTATATGTCAATAAATAGGTCTATTAAAGAGAAGATGGCTCGTGAGCGATATGTTGCCATGTCAAATATCCCAGATGCAAAGTTGTAGCGGCGGGAGCTAAATGCCTTTCATTAGTAGGCCAGCTCTGGGATTTGGCTCATAGCGGTCAGAATGGAGTAGAGAATGTTTTGAAAATACTGAGGAAAGAACTTCCCTCAGCTATGGGCTTATCAGGATGTACTTATTTGCCTGCAATAGTGAAGTCAATGTTTGCCCATGACAACATCTACAGTAAACTTACACTTTACGTTGCAACAAACCAACTTTACAATAACAATGTGCCAGAGTGTGTGATCTTAATAAAAAGGTTAAAAATTGAGCCAACTTCGTTTAAACGATACTTTGGCTATTGAACTATTGGAAAAGGTTATCAAAATAGCATGTATTTTAGGCCATCACTGGAGGCGGAAATTCCGGACCTTTTCTTTTTGGGTTACCCTTGGTTTTGTATTTCATGGTCGTTAAAAAGAGTATTTCAATATCTTGCGATTTGAGCTATTGTAAGTATATAATGGACTAACTCCTCGAATCCTCTAAACTCTAAATATTGGTATGGGGTCAAAACTCTTATCACATCAAAATTATTTTAGTTACTCTCACTATGCTTGTTGCAAATGTTTATGAAACTTTTTAGGTAGTAGTTCAAAAGATGATGGAGAGGGCTTTTTTTTACTTGACATACTTCAGAAATACAATGATATTTAACTGTCTTGCTATGACAAATGCATTTCAGATAAGGGATAAACTACTGTAAATTCCTCTCCACTATTTTGAACAAGTAAAAATGTATCTTTCTATGTTAACACTTACCACAAAATGGACTGGCTGATCTAAATAATTATACTCTTCAACCTTAATACTTGTTAAACACTTTACTTAATTTTTATTTTTTTAAGTGATTTTTAAACCATAGTATTTAATATAGTTTAAAAATCTATTTAGATTTTTAAATATTAAAGTGTTACAAAAAATACATGATAGTAAATTTAAACTTAATTTTGAATACAACCTCCCAAACAACTCGACCGTGCAAATCAACCACGCCGAGTATTGCAGCACAGCTTATTTTCACGTAACATCGGAGCTGTTCCTGGTACATTGTAATGTGTCGAAATAGTTGTCGAGATTTATTTTTTAGCTCGGAGGCTTCTAATATTCTAATTGTAGTAATTGAAGGTTTGGTGTAATAAATCTAGGCTCGTTGCTGTGGCGGTGGGAGGGTCCCACACCAGGCACGAATTATAACCCGTCTCTCCGACCCGTGGCCGACCCCGACCCGCTATACGAGCGTATACGCACATGGGCAAAAACACGCGCAGCCACGGGCTCTACGCGCATCTGTAACACTGATCGAACAATCTTTAGTGTTGTTACGTTGTTGGATGTCTATTTTAAGTTTTCCTTCATATATTTAAACATATATGTTTAAATAGATGCGTATATTTAAAAATTAACTTGTGAAGTTTTAACTTGTTACAGCCTAGAGTTGCCATATGTACGCAATGCACTGGACAGTGCTGGGTACACGTGAGCCGGGTAGTATGTAGAGTATCTGAGTTGATACGGGTTAATTCCCTTTAAAACAATAAAAATGTTTTAAAATCTGAAACATATTGTTTATTTTACTTGTCCTAGCGCATAGATAACCGAGACGTTGTATTTTATTAAATTTTAAATTTGATGGTGGGATTAAAGTCACCACGTTTTGATTTCTCTGAAGAAGTTGGCTGCATATTTAAATACATCGAAGAGTTCAGCACATGATTAACGTGGGCTACAACGTCCTAGCTCAGGGTATTTTGTGGGTAAACATGTTGGTTGACTATTGGTTGCCCACTACTTAGGGCGTCGTTCACCAGGAGCCAGTCGAAAATTTTAAATGCTAGTCATAGTTTGTGTGGTATAAAAATGTAGGTATTTTAAAGTTGAAATTAAAGATACAAATTTAATTCGGAGCTTTTATCTGTAATTGAACTATGGTTTGATCCGTTGGATAGAACGAACCTTTCGGTGCGACGGTATATACTGTACCTTGAAGCCAATCTAAAACACTCGTTCTATCAAACATGGTGGTGGTTCAATAGTACCTATGATTTCCACTTAATAATATCTTTATTTATTTTGGATTTGTAACAACAACAGAAAACCTCAGAAAAGTGGCTTAGCTTTATGCATTAGTGACAAAATTGTACTGATTTGTTTAGCTTTGTTAACTGGTTATGGGAAAGCCTCCATACTTTGTTACACCCGGTATACCTACACAACAAAGGTGTCAAGGTTCTAAAGGGATAATTACAAAACTCAAAATTAAGGGTAATAGTTAAATAATGTCTCGACCATTACAACGAACAGCTACATTATACCATTACCAGTTTATCTTGGCCTTCATTTTCCTCTGGATGTATAAGACGTTAAAAGTGCGTGCTCTGGCATAGAGACTCCGCGTGTTTAGCACTCTAGGCCAAGGCCTGAGAGAGACAGAGACACACAGCTGTGTGTTGGACAAAGAGAAATAAGCTGTGGCACAACACAGAGTATAAAGTAATTATTCGCCAAGTTTCGTGTGAGGTGTCACGCCATGGAACAATGCTCGAGCAATCTTTAGTGTTGTTGCGTTGTTGGATGTATTTTAAAGTTTTCCTTCATATATTTAAACATATATGTTTAAATAGATGCGTATATTTAAAAATTAACTTGTGGAGTTTAACTTGTTACAGCCTAGAGTTGCCATATGTACGCAATGCACTGGACAGTGCTGAGTACACGTGAGCAGGGTAGTATGTAGAGTATCTGAGTTGAAACGGGTTCTGAGTTGATTCACTTTAAATACAAATGTTTAAAATCTTGAACTATTGTTTATTTTACTTGTCCTAGCGCATGGATAACCGAAACGTTGTATTTGATTAAAGTTCATACATTTGATGGTGGTGGGAAAAAAACCACGTTTTGATTTTTCTTTAGAAGTAGGCTGCATATTTAAGTATATCAAAGAGTTCAGCACATGATTTACGTGGGCTAAAACTTCCTAGCTCAGGGTATTTTGTGGGGCAACATGTTGGTTGACAAATGGTTATTGGTTGTCCTCTAGTTAGGGGCGTCATCCACAAGGAATCAGTAGAAAGTTTAATTATAGCCATAGTATGTGTAGTATGAAAATAAAGGTATTTTAAAGTGGAAAGTAAAGATACAAATTCAATTTGGAGCTTTTAACTATGGTTTGAGCCGTTGGATAGAACGAACCTTTTGTTACAACGGTATATACCTAGAAGCCAATCTAAAAACACTCGTTCTACCAGACTTGGTGATGGTTCAATAGTACTATGTTTTCCATTTAATAATGGAAAATGTTTTCCATTTAATAAACCTTTGTTTATTTTAATTTGCAACACAACATAATCTCCCATTGATACTGTGTTTTTTCGGTTCAACCTTATGGTTCGTTCGTAACCAGAAAACTCCTCAGAAAAGTGGCTTAGCTTTATGCATTAGTGACAAAATTGTACTGATTTGTTTAGCTTTGTTAACTGGTTATGGGAAAGCCTCCATACTTTGTTACACCCGGTATACACAACAAAGGTGTCAAGGTTCTACAAGGGATAATTACAAAACTCAAAATTAAGGGTAATAGTTAAATAATGTCTCGACCATTACAACGAACAGCTACATTATACCATTACCAGTTTATCTTGGCCTTCATTTTCTTCTGGATGTATAAGACGTTAAAAGTGCGTGCTCTGGCATAGAGACTCCGCGTGTTTAGCACTCTAGGCCAAGGCCTGAGAGAGACAGAGACACACAGCTGTGTGTTGGACAAAGAGAAATAAGCTGTGGCACAACACAGAGTATAAAGTAATTATTCGCCAAGTTTCGTGTGAGGTGTCACGCCATGGAACAATGCTCTTTGTGAATACTTTCAGAGTTCTTCTTGCTTGGTGTTTGGGCTGCACACTTTGAATCTGCTGATGGATGAATAACTGTACAATGTACTTCTTGTGACGTTTATAAACGTCTTTATTTGTTACGAACACAATACTTTTTACTTAGTTGAGTTCAAAAGATGATGGAGAGGGCTTTTATCTCGTACCTGACATACTTCAGAAATACAATGATATTTAACTGTCTTGCTACGACAAATGCATTTCAGATAAGGGATAAACTACTGCAAATTCCTGTCCACTATTTTGAACAAGTAAAATTTATCTTTCTATGTTAACACCTACCACAAAGTGGACTGGCTGATCTAAATAATTATACTCTTCAACCTTAATACTTGTTAAACACTTTACTTTATTTTTTTTAAGTGAATTTTAAACCATAGTAAATAGATTTTTAACTATTAATTAAATGTTATAAAATACATGATAGTAAATTTAAACTTAATTTTGAATACAGCCTCCCAAACAACTCGACCGTGCAAATCAACCACGCCAGTATTGCAGCACAGCTTATTTTCACGTAACATCGGAGCTGTTCCTGGTACATTGTAATGTGTCGAAATAGTTGTCGAGATTTATTTTTTAGCTCGGAGGCTTCTAATATTCTAATTGTAGTAATTGAAGGTTTGGTGTAATAAATCTAGGCTCGTTGCTGTGGCGGTGGGAGGGTCCCACACCAGGCACGAATTATAACCCGTCTCTCCGACCCGTGGCCGACCCCGACCCGCTATACGAGCGTATACGCACATGGGCAAAAACACGCGCAGCCACGGGCTCTACGCGCATCTGTAACACTGATCGAGCAATCTTTAGTGTTGTTACGTTGTTGGATGTCTATTTTAAGTTTTCCTTCATATATTTAAACATATATGTTAAATAGATGCGTATATTTAAAATTAACTTGTGGAGTTTTAACTTGTTACAGCCTAGAGTTGCCATATGTACGCAATGCACTGGACAGTGCTGAGTACACGAGCCAGGTAGTATGTAGAGTATCTGAGTTAATACGAGTTAATTCCTTTAAAACAATAAAAAAATTTTAAAATCTGAAACATTGTTTATTTTACTTGTCCTAGCGCATAGATAACCGAGACGTTGTATTTTATTAAATTTTAAATTTGATGGTGGGATTAAAATCACCACGTTTTGATTTCTCTGAAGAAGTTGGCTGCATATTTAAATACATCGAAAGTTCAGCACATGATTTACGTGGGCTAAAACTTCCTAGCTCAGGGTATTTTGTGGGTAAACATGTTGGTTGACAAATGGTTATTGGTTGTCCTCTACTTAGGGGCGTCATCACCAGAATCAGTCGAAATTTTAAAAATGCTAGTCATAGTTTGTGTGGTATAAAAATGTAGGTATTTTAAAGTGGAAATTAAAGATACAAATTTAATTCGGAGCTTTTATCTGTAATTGAACTATGGTTTGATCCGTTGGATAGAACGAACCTTTCGGTGCGACGGTATATACTGTACCTTGAAGCCAATCTAAAAACACTCGTTCTATCAAACATGGTGGTGGTTCAATAGTACCTATGATTTCCACTTAATAATATCTTTATTTATTTTGATTTGTAACACAACATAATCTCCCATCGATACTGTAAAAGACAACAGAAAACTCCTCAGAAAAGTGGCTTAGCTTTATGCATTAGTGACAAAATTGTACTGATTTGTTTAGCTTTGTTAACTGGTTATGGGAAAGCCTCCATACTTTGTTACACCCGGTATACCTGCAACAAAGGTGTCAAGGTTCTACAGGGATAATTACAAAACTCAAAATTAAGGGTAATAGTTATCAAAATTCATGTATTTTAGGCATTACTGGAGATGGAAATGCCGGAACTTTTCTTTGGGTTACCCTTGGTCATTTCACGGTCGTTAAAAGGTGTCTTACGATTTGAGCCATTGTAAGTATATAATGTTTGACTAACTCCACGATCCTCTAAACTCTAAATATTGGTTTGGGGTCAAAACTCTCATCACATCAAAATTATTTTAAGTTACTCTCACTATGCTTGGTTTTTTTATGAAATTTTAAGTAGTTCAAAAGATAATGGAGGGCTTTTATCTCGTACCTGACATACTTCAAATACAATGATATTTAACTGTCTTGCTACGACAAATGCACTTCAGATAAGGGATAAACTACTGCAAATTCCTGTCCACTATTTTGAACAAGTAAAATTTATCTTTCTATGTTAACACCTACCACAAAAGTGGACTGGCTGATCTAAGTAATTATATTCGTTAACCTTAATATTTGTTAAAAACTTTACTTTATTTTTTATTTTTTAAATTGAATTTTAAACCATAGTAAATAGATTTTTAACTATTAATTAAAATGTTATAAAACTCATGATAGTAAATTTAAACTTAATTTTGAATACAGCCTCCCAAACAACTCGACCGTGCAAATCAACCACGCCAGTATTGCAGCACAACTTATTTTCACGTAACATCGGATGTTCCTGGTACATTGTAATGTGTCAGAAATAGTTGTCGAGATTTATTTTTTAGCTCGGAGGCTTCTAATATTCTAATTGTAGTAATTGAAGGTTTGGTGTAATAAATCTAGGCTCGTTGCTGTGGCGGTGGGAGGGTCCCACACCAGGCACGAATTATAACCCGTCTCTCCGACCCGTGGCCGACCCCGACCCGCTATACAGGCGTATACGCACATGGGCAAAACACGCGCAGCCACGGGCTCTACGCGCATCTGTAACACTGATCGAACAATCTTTAGTGTTGTTACGTTGTTGGATCTGTTTAAGTTTTCCTTCATATATTTAAACATATATGTTTAAATAGATGCGTATATTTAAAATTAACTTGTGAAGTTTAACTTGTTACAGCCTAGAGTTGCCATATGTGCGAAATGCACTGGACAGTGCTGGGTACACGTGAGCCGGGTAGTATGTAAGTATCTGAGTTGATACGAGTTAATTCCTTTAAAACAATAAAATGTTTAAAATCTGAAACATATTGTTTATTTTACTTGTCCTAGCGCATAGATAACCGAGACGTTGTATTTTATTAATTTTAAATTTGATGGTGGGAATTAAAGTCACCACGTTTTGATTTCTCTGAAGAGTGGCTGCATATTTAAATACATCGAAGAGTTCAGCACATGATTAACGTGTGGCTACAACTTCCTAGCTCAGGGTATTTTGTGGGTAAACATGTTGGTTGACTATTGGTTGCCCACTACTTGGGGCGTCGTTCACCAGAACCAGTCGAAATTTTAAATGCTAGTCATAGTTTGTGTGGTATAAAATGTAGGTATAAGTGGAAATTAAAGATACAAATTTAATTCGGAGCTTTTATCTGTACGAACTATGGTTTGATCCGTTGGATAGAACGAACCTTTCGGTGCGACGGTATATACTGTACCTTGAAGCCAATCTAAAAACACTCGTTCTATCAAACATGGTGGTGGTTCAATAGTACTATGATTTCCATTAATAATATCTTTATTTATTTTGATTTGTAACACAACAAATCTCCCATTGATACTGTAAAAGACAACAGAAAACTCCTCAGAAAATTGGCAGCTTTATGCATTAGTGACAAATTGTACTGATTTGTTTAGCTTTGTTAACTGGTTATGGGAAAGCCTCCATACTGTGTTACACCGGTATACCTGCAACAAAGGTGTCAAGGTTCTACAGGGGATAATTACAAAACTCAAAATTAAGGGTAATAGTTAAATAATGTCTCGACCATTACAACGAACAGCTACATTATACCATTACCAGTTTATCTTGGCCTTTTTCTTCTGGATGTATAAAGTGCGTGCTGCTCTGGCATAGAGACTCCGCGTGTTTAGCACTCTAGGCCAAGGCCTGAGAGAACAGAGACACACAGCTGTGTGTTGGACAAGAAGATAAGCTGTGGCACAACACAGAGTATAAAGTAATTATTCGAAGTTTCGTGTGAGGTGTCACGCCATGGAACAATGCTCTTTGTGAATACTTTCAGAGTTCTTCTTGCTTGGTGTTTGGGCTGCACACTTTGAATCTGCTGATGGATGAATAACTGTACAATGTACTTCTTGTGACGTTTATAAACGTCTTTATTTGTTACGAACACAATACTTTTTACTTAGTGAGTCAAACATAAAATGTAAGGATAACAAAGAAGTAAACTGATGATGTAACGAGAAGGAAGCAGCGACGTCAGTGTTGTCCAAATGATTTTATTTATCTCAGAGTGCTTTAGCCAACTTTTATATATAAACCGGTTTTAATGATTTTAAATAGATTAACAACGCAGCAGATTACTGGAATTTAAAGTTAAAATACTTTAATTTTTGTACCTTACCATCCAAGAACGTTAAGTTTAATGTAATCCTTGAATCTTTGAGGGGCTTCAATTATGGCAAAGCATTGAGAGGCTTTTTGAAATAGCGCGAGAAACCATTTTTGGAAAATACAAAATTGCTATTTACAAAGGTTATATCTAGTTCCACTTTGTTTCTACTGACATTATGTGACGTTGGAACCCTCATTTATCTATTCGGATATATTTATTGTTACTAGCACATTTTCAACGACCAACCAACGCGTTATTTTGATATTTTGTCTAGATAATTTAGATGGAGTTTGTCATTCTAAAATAGCATTCAAAGTTGTCAACAAATATTTAGTGTCACTTTTACTAATAAAATGGAAGAACATCTCAATCTTACCTTTTAGAAAGAAAAATTCGTGTTCGATCCCATAGAAAATCGAACAAACGCTATCAGATTAGTTATATTTTTCAAATTTTACGAAATAGAGTATTATACTCTTCTGTATAATAGTAGGGTCTTTATCAGCCGTTACTTTACAAACGAGATTGAAGTGATCCTATATTTCAATACTAGGCCCTAAAGTTAACTTAGCGCAGCCGAGGACTTTAAATTACCTAGTATCGAAAAGACACTTTTAGTCTTTTAGCTGAGTGATGAACGATTCTTTTTCTCACGATGCAAATAATGCGAAATTAATTTTAATAAATTTTTTAATGCTATAAAGAAACTTATAAGTAAATATTTTTTTGAACTCATAATTTATATGGTTTTGAAGAAACAGCTGGTAGACTGTTTTACTAGTCAAAACAATAAAAACAAACTCGTTCAACCAGCTGATTGATGTTCACGCTACGAAAAGATCATTAAAATTATCTTTTCTCCCTAGGTAGAAAAACATAATTAAAACAACACTTTATTTACCTAGGTTTGAAGGTGACACTTTAGCAAGGTAATAGCAGCTGTGTTTAGAGCAAGGTGACTAAAAAGGATTTAAGTACTGTGTACGAGCTAGAGCGGACATTTTGGAAACTGAGATACGAACAGCGCTGGTTAAGATTTACGAGGATGAGCTGTAGGTATGACGGCTGTGATTAGCTCTTGACAGGCTGTGGCTACCTACTGCAGGATTTATCTCCATTCACAGCCATCATTGCACCCTCTAATCAAGCACAGGTGTTTGCTTTAAAGATGACCGGGGCGGGCACACCATATGTTAGTGTGAGTGATGGAATAATCATGCCACGGGTCGGGGTAGCCCACGAGTCCCGGCCCGAACTGGACCTGCGTGAACTCTACTTTCGAGAAGTCCTCAATTAGGTCGAAAAAAGCATTAAATGTAACAAAACTCGACACATCAAACACGTCTGTAACACGTAAGTGATTATGGTACGCTACTTTGGATTTTTTATTATTATATATCAGTTTAACGTCAAGAGGTTGGGCCCAAAGACATAAGTTACCGCTGTTTTGCTCCCCGTTGCTAATCCTAGGCTGAAAATCCAAAGCGAGCGAGGTCTCTATATGGAACATAGCGTCTACATGCGTATGGGGTTGTAGTTAGGTATCCATTTCCACTTTGCCTAAGTTGGGAAAATTAAGATGCTTTGATATTCAAAATTAAACATTGCATGTTACAACTTATACTACCAGTTTCTTTCCATACGTACTTGGTTTTACTTCAACTACTTCCAATAGAGCAAGATATATCACTTCAACCATCAATTTGAAAAATCATGTAAAACTAAAAATTACCCAAAACAATTATCTAATCAAAAATGATTTGTGTTGGCGATCACTGATTATTCGCTCACTAACTTCAGACATTTCACTAGTTTTAAGAAATTATTTTAACTTTGTTTAGTCTTTTCTACATAATTGTATTTTCTAAATGCAATTGGCATCTTTACGAATAGCCAAACAGTACTTGATTTGAGAGAGCTTGGTTGTTGTACCTTCGAAATCAATAGGCCTACTTTTCTTGAATGACAGAAACGGCTTTAAATACGGCATGATCTTACTTTTTTAAGGTTGTTTTATCCTGACACAAATAATTTAATCAATTAAATTCAGCCGTACCACTGAACCGAAGAATATCGGTTGAAAGGCTCCGAGCTGTTGCAGTCTAGTTAAAAATATAAACCATTATCCACGGTGAGGTGGTGCATATGGTTACCGGCTCTCTGATGTGTTTGGTGATCACTTTACATATTTTCACGGCCTGTTCGATCCCGTGGACTTACAAGCGGACAAAATGTATTCAAAAAGGCACAACTAATGCAGAGCAAGACGCAGCCAGCGGCAAACCGTTGGTCTAGCCAATGCCAACCTCACAGTTTTATAAAAGAACTTTTGTTCCCTCAATGGGGGCATGATTTTATATGACATGGAATACTAGAAATAGCATATTTATCACTAGCTCTAAAGTAACTTCACGATACGAGCTCATTTGCGTGAGGCGTAGCAACGTTTGAGTGACGATCAAACACTATAACAGTGATGAACGATTCTTGTCATGATCAAGTAGAATTTAAAATGGTTGGTTGATTGTTTCAATATTTTGAAAGGTATGAGAGGAGTATGGTGTCAAATCTACAGTTTTATTTTCATTGTTTGTGTAAACAGTTGTTCATTGATTTATTGCCAGTTTACGATTCCAGTTAAAACAGCACTCGATATAAATTTAAATTCGATTTGATTGATATTCACATAAGTTGTTGTATCGACTATGAACAATCGACAAATCATCAATAAAAAAAAATACAGCTAAATGCTAAATACGAGTATAATGTTACTTTAATTGCAAAGTTTAAATACCTCTATTTTTCTTTCAAGCAATAACGAATAAATTTTAGTGATTCAAGAACTTTAACTCATGGTTCTAGGACCACTGTATTTATTCAAAACGAAGTGCTGTCAAAAACTGTTGTTGACAACGGATATGGACTAGCGTAGAAAATTGTATACTTTAATATCAGTGTGTGCCAATATTTATTAGAACTTAGTAAACTGTTGGTACAATGTTGTCCATAACAATTCAAACGTTTACTAGAATATTTACAACGATAAAACAACTTTAACTTTGAAAAAAATCCTTTTTAGTAATGTAAAAAACACAAACAAGATATTATAGTATAAATATACTCCAACCAAATTTAAAACAAAAATGATCATACATGCAATGGGGGTTGATTAACAATGTAGTTCACCAACAGTTTATTGAACTACCATGTGCAATTGCACCTCTTCCAAAATGCATTCAGGGTATATCAAGATAAGTAGGGAGCCTTGCATCCACAAAGGGGTTTCAAGGAAACAGCACATCTGCGTAAAAAAGGTGCAAGTATTGCTCTGTCACTGTGCGCATGCGCGAGCACACATAGCCTGGGAGAAAAACGACGGTCGGACGTAATTAATTGACCTCCCAGCCAACACAATGGGCAGGCGTCCATACAATGACAGAATTTAAAACAGTGGCTGTTCCAAAATAATATTTAATATCTGGACCGGGACCGGGTGTCACGCGCGCGTTTTACGGCGTGTTCCTCACGCCCCTTCTCTCCTACTATTGTTTAATATGACAAGTATTTTGATTCTTTTTGCCGCGAGTTATTGATGCCGAGTACTAAACTGGTTTTGTTCTGGAATGTCTGGGACGCGCACCCCCACTGTTCTCTTATCTGCGGGGTTTTTATTGCGGAATGTTGGAGCGACTGGGTATGTAAAGTACACTGGTATGTTGGTACTATGCACGGCAACCCTCAATGATGTTCTTATGTACACGCTCACGTGGCGTGTCTTAACATTGTTTCTTTTCATGAATGAAGCTCCATTCTGCATGTTTTTTGTAAGTAACGGATGGCATTTTGCTGTAAAAAGAATAAACTGCAAACATTCGGAAATAAGATTTTTAACAGGAATCTTTGTTGTTGTACACTGATGAAACGTGAAAACCTTCCAACTCGTTCATAACAGTGGCAAAAAAATTGTTACATAAAATACTAGATGTAATACATAGTCAGGACATTCGAATTCCGTAGAACAAAACGATGCTAGCATACGATTTTGTAATTTACAAATATGCCATAGGAAAGTGACTTTCAAAGCAACCAACGCAATCCTACAGGTCAATGGAGTGTTTTAAGTTGATAAGATATAAAAGTTCTCTTTAAATATAACTTGATAACAAATGTAAATACTTCCAATAAGACTTACATTTTTTTTAATTTATAGAGCAGATCTAGAACATTTACCAAAAATCATGTGTTTATTTTTACAACTAAGAAAATATTTAACCTCGTTCCTTAGCAACTAATTTTTACTAATCAAACAAAAATGGAACTTGGTGCAAAAGCATGTCCAAAATGTGTGCCACGATGTTTTCATTTAAAAGGGCAAGTTCAGACTATACTCAAACAACGATGATTTAACAGAGATACCAAGCGTTTGTTCAGCACAAAGGAACTATGGCACTGTAGAAATCAAAAATTAATATGATGGAATATCTGCAGCTTGACCACATAGAGAAATATTGGATGGACTTGCGAACCATGAAGACACCCACAGGCCGACCAGCTCACCCCAAGGAGACGAAAGAGAAGCAGGAGACGATTGCGAGGCGGAAGCAGGGAGATCGACTCACCGTTAAATTGTTAGTTTTTAAGTTATTTTGAAATAAAAGTCCTGGGATGCTGTTGAGAAACAGATACCAGGGCCAGGTGGTTAGCCTGATCGTGAGTTTTATTTCCGTAAAGAGGGATGTGAAAAGATGTGTAGAATTGTTTTATCTGGAGGTAAGGCAATCGTTTAAGTTAATCAAATTAACAAGCTTACTGGAATGGTTTTAGCTAGGACTTAAAATGTTTATGATAAATTAAATGGGTTATCGATAGTGTTTATCAAAGATATTATCATTCCCTAATTGATGGATTCAAGTTGGTTTAGGGTTTACAGGTATCCAAAACCATCTGATCTTGTTCACAAGTATCTTCATCAGTCCGAGGACAAGGCAGACTATCTCAATCCCATCAGTACTATACATTCACTTTGAACTCTATAAATAAGTAAAAAATGTGTTAACAGTCGGTAATAAATTTGGGGCACGCAGCCCGGGCCGTGGGCTAAGCAAGGGTTAATGATAGACTTGCCCTTAATGCTGTCCTCTCCATTAGTGCGCTGCGGGTGCTGTAGAGCTCAAACCCTGCAATTTGTGCGCTATGTGGGGTAAACACCCCTTGAACCCTGCCGCGGGAAGTGATGGCTTCACAGAGCGCATCTTACCTACATACAACCACAAACTTAAGACAATATTGTTAGTTTTTGCTAATAACTCAACTCGGTGAGTCTCAAGTACGTCTAGTACATTGGTCCAAACTTATTTCAGAACTGTTATAGATTATTATTTTGTGGTATTTCTTTATTCTGTTCTATTCTACTACTGCTTACTGAATCGAAGCAATAAATAGAAACATACTTACTCGTATCTTGTAACTTAGTGTTTTCTCCTCAAAATTATTTAAAATATGGTTCAATGGAATTTATCTTCTATTCTTCGACTTCACCTCTTCTGTAGAGGGATCACATTCCACACTCCGTGGACTGCAGCCACGCCGTCTGCCTCAGCACCCAGACCCGACTGTACCTGACCAGACTGTACCCACATTGTCACCGACTGTACTGAACAGGTGGTCTCATAAAATGATAATTTATTGCGTTTGTATTTTGTAAATCTGCAAACAACTTGCCATTTTGTCCATTGTGTTGGGCAAGCTTTCATAAACCACGTTGTCGTCCTTTCACAGCCTGTTAGATTCACGCTACTTATTTTATTGGTTTGCTCCTGTCGTCGTACCCATTGCCCCCTCTGTTATTGATCACCTTTGCAGTCCATCTCTCCTCCACTGCTTTATTCAATCATCTGATTTGCTGATACTGCGCAGGTATGTGCGCACCTGGTCAAGCGTGCAGAGGTGCGCAAACCATTTGTCTGCGCAATGATATAGTACGTTATTCGTGGAAGTGTGTTTCTTGAGTTTTATTTCCGTATAGAGGAATATGAAAAGATGTGTAGAATTATTTTATCCGGAGGTAAGGCAATCGTTGAAGTTAATCAAATTAACAAGCTTACTGGAATCGTTTTGGCTAGGACTTAAAATGTTTATGATAAACTATAGGGTTATCGATAGTGTTTATCAAAGATGATATCATTCCTTAATTGATAGATGCAAGTTGGTTTAGGGTTTACAGGTATCCAAAAGCATCTGATCTTGTTCACAAGTATCTTCATCAGTCCGAGGACAAGGCAGACTATCTCAATCCCATCAGTACTATACATTCACTTTGAACTCTATAAATAAGTAAAAAATGTGTTAACAGTCGGTAATAAATTTGGGGCACGCAGCCCGGGCCGTGGGCTAAGCAAGGGTTAATGATAGACTTGCCCTTAATGCTGTCCTCTCCATTAGTGCGCTGCGGGGCTGTACTGTAGAGCTCAAACCCTGCAATTTGTGCGCTATGTGGGGTAAACACCCCCTTGAACCCTGCCGCGGGAAGTGATGGCTTCACAGAGCGCATCTTACCTTACATACAACCACAAACTTAAGACAATATTGTTAGGTTTTTGCTAATAACTCAACTCGGTGAGTCTCAAGTACGTCTAGTACATTGGTCCAAACTTATTTCAGAACTGTTATAGATTATTGGTATTTTGTGGTATTTCTTTATTCTGTTCTATTCTACTACTTCTTATTGAATCGAAGCAATCAATAGAAACATACTCGTATCTTGTAACTTAGTGTTTTCTCCACAAAATTATTTAAAATATGGTTCAATGGAATTTATCTTCTATTCTTCGACTTCACCTCTTCTGTAGAGGATCACATTCCACACTCCGCGGACTGCAGCCACGCCGTCTGCCTCAGCACCCAGACCCGACTGTACCTGACCAGACTGTACCCACATTGTCACCGACTGTACTGAACAGGTGGTCTCATAAAATGATAATTTATTGCGTTTGTATTTTGTAAATCTGCAAACAACTTGCCATTTTGTCCATTGTGTTGGGCAAGCTTTCATAAACCACGTTGTCGTCCTTTCACAGCCTGTTAGATTCACGCTACTTATTTTATTGGTTTGCTCCCTGTCGTCGTACCCCGTGCCCCCCTCTGTTATTGATCACCTTTGCAGTCCATCTCTCCTCCACTGCTTTATTCAATCATCTGATTCGCTGATACTGCGCAGGTATGTGCGCACCTGGTCAAGCGTGCGCAGAGGTGCGCAAACCATTTGTCTGCGCAATGATATAGTACGTTATTCGTGGAGTGTGTTTCTTGAGTTTGAGTAATTCGACCCTCTATGGGTGATATGTTTGTAAAGGTGTCAAATGCAGTTCTAAAGTGCAATAGGCTCTACACGTTGGTTTGGTTATAACTTAATAAGAAACCTATAAAATTGACCTACAAATTACACAATGCCTTTTTCGCTACGTTAGTTTTGTGAATTAGTATCACGATGTACATTACAAAACACTCCTTGGTTAAGCGTCAATGGAGACCCTCGTTACTATTTAAGACAATGTCTAATTAAATACACTAAAATAAGGTTATTGGTGTAAGAGGTAATACAGGTTAAATTGTGAATTACTATCTTGCTTGAGGCAGTTAAAATCCAGTGATGTTGATTTCCCAAATATAATTCAAGTAATGCTGCTCTTTCGTAAAATGCGCTAGTTTCATTAGTCTAGGCATTTTCAAACTATCTGCATATAGTTTTAAAATACTTCCTAAAACTGTAATAATTTTCTTTAATATCTTGGTCAAGTTTCAAGAGCAAGGCTTCAAATGTTCTTCTTACAACGAAAAAACCACATCCCACTGCCATTTAAAGTTTTAGTTGGTACTAGCTGACAGTACCCTTGCTACGCTACGGAATTTATATATATATATATAGAGAGAAAACTATATTAAAATTTACATCTTCCCACCAACGTACGTTGCTTAAAACAAATAATACTATTACAATGTTATAAATTTAGTTTACATGGTGGTATAAATGATGTCTTAATATTTGAATATCAGTTTGAATACTTATAAGAGAAATTTGGTGTAAAACTACGTTAGAAAAACTTTGTTTCTTCCAAAATCTTACCAAAAATGTTGGCACAGTTCCTCTTGCTCTGATGAGTAAACCAATTACTTCAAAATTTTGTGTGTTGAATTTTCCGAATAATAAATTGTTTTTTGCTATATACGTTCTACTTCTCTTCATTGACTAATTTTGACTGATTTTACACATTTCAAAACGTATCGATGGACTTGCAAACCATGAAGACACCCACAGGCCGACCAGCTCACCCCAAGGAGACGAAAGAGAAGCAGGAGACGATTGCGAGGCGGAAGCAGGGAGATCGACTCACCGTTAAATTGTTAGTTTTAAGTTATTTTGGTAAATAAAAGTCCTGGGATGCTGTTGAGAAACAGATACCAGGGCCAGGTGGTTAGCCTGATCGTGAGTTTTATTTCCGTATAGAGGAATATGAAAAGATGTGTAGAATTATTTTATCCGGAGGTAAGGCAATCGTTGAAGTTAATCAAATTAACAAGCTTACTGGAATCGTTTTGGCTAGGACTTAAAATGTTTATGATAAACTATAGGGTTATCGATAGTGTTTATCAAAGATGATATCATTCCTTAATTGATAGATGCAAGTTGGTTTAGGGTTTACAGGTATCCAAAAGCATCTGATCTTGTTCACAAGTATCTTCATCAGTCCGAGGACAAGGCAGACTATCTCAATCCCATCAGTACTATACATTCACTTTGAACTCTATAAATAAGTAAAAATGTGTTAACAGTCGGTAATAAATTTGGGGCACGCAGCCCGGGCCGTGGGCTAAGCAAGGGTTAATGATAGACTTGCCCTTAATGCTGTCCTCTCCATTAGTGCGCTGCGGGGCTGTACTGTAGAGCTCAAACCCTGCAATTTGTGCGCTGTGGGGTAAACACCCCTTGAACCCTGCCGCGGGAAGTGATGGCTTCACAGAGCGCATCTTACCTACATACAACCACAAACTTAAGACAATATTGTTAGGTTTTGCTAATAACTCAACTCGGTGAGTCTCAAGTACGTCTAGTACATTGGTCCAAACTTATTTCAGAACTGTTATAGATTATTGGTATTTTGTGGTATTTCTTTATTCTGTTCTATTCTACTACTTCTTATTGAATCGAAGCAATCAATAGAAACATACTCGTATCTTGTAACTTAGTGTTTTCTCCACAAAATTATTTAAAATATGGTTCAATGGAATTTATCTTCTATTCTTCGACTTCACCTCTTCTGTAGAGGATCACATTCCACACTCCGTGGACTGCAGCCACGCCGTCTGCCTCAGCACCCAGACCCGACTGTACCTGACCAGACTGTACCCACATTGTCACCGACTGTACTGAACAGGTGGTCTCATAAAATGATAATTTATTGCGTTTGTATTTTGTAAATCTGCAAACAACTTGCCATTTTGTCCATTGTGTTGGGCAAGCTTTCATAAACCACGTTGTCGTCCTTTCACAGCCTGTTAGATTCACGCTACTTATTTTATTGGTTTGCTCCCTGTCGTCGTACCCCGTGCCCCCCTCTGTTATTGATCACCTTTGCAGTCCATCTCTCCTCCACTGCTTTATTCAATCATCTGATTCGCTGATACTGCGCAGGTATGTGCGCACCTGGTCAAGCGTGCGCAGAGGTGCGCAAACCATTTGTCTGCGCAATGATATAGTACGTTATTCGTGGAGTGTGTTTCTTGAGTTTGAGTAATTCGACCCTCTATGGGTGATATGTTTGTAAAGGTGTCAAATGCAGTTCTAAAGTGCAATAGGCTCTACACGTTGGTTTGGTTATAACTTAATAAGAAACCTATAAAATTGACCTACAAATTACACAATGCCTTTTTCGCTACGTTAGTTTTGTGAATTAGTATCACGATGTACATTACAAAACACTCCCTTGGTTAAGCGTCAATGGAGACCCTCGTTACTATTTAAGACAATGTCTAATTAAATACACTAAAATAAGGTTATTGGTGTAAGAGGTAATACAGGTTAAATTGTGAATTACTATCTTGCTTGAGGCAGTTAAAATAGAGATCACATTATCTATGGCAGTGGCTGAATGGCTTGTTATTTCGAGTAGGAGAGTTTATTGCCCATGTTGTTGAAAGTATGTAATACATTTTTGAACTTTTACCTTATCAAATTGATGATTAGTAGAGGTATAAATGTGATAGCATACAAATTTCATATAAGTAGCCAAACATCGTAAAATATCATTAAACAAATCAAAATGAAAGGTATATTTATAAAATAAAACATTTTAGAGATTTAGAAGTAGAACAAATGTAGATAAGAACATTTTAAAATACTAAACTGTTTTTTTTATAAATATACATTTTATTTTTATTTGAATCATAATATTTTACGACGTTTGGCTATTTATATATGAAATTATGTACTTTATACCTCTACTAATCATTACCTATATAACTTAATTCAGCAAGTTAAGAGGTTTAGTGGTTTTATTGGAAGTAACACATTGTTTGTAAACAAAATCAGCTCATAATTATTTATCAGCTGATCTAAAATAAATGCCAAAACAATGGTAACACCTTGTGATATCTCATTTTTTTGTGCCAGTTCCTTGAGCAATTCTATGACAGATGGGCCAACAAAAGTTATGCCTTTTCTAAATTTGGAGATGTAAGAAGTTAAAGTATTGAAATAAGTAGATAAATGAGTGTCATAAAGAAAAGGGCCAGGTTTTTGAGAATATTGAAGAATTTTGAGTGTGTTGTTTTGAATTTTAAGTGTTTGATTTTCCACTTGTAGTTGTTATATTATGCTTTGCCAAGTTGAAATATCTAGTGGCAAAATTAGGGAGGTTGAAGGTTTAGTTTCACAAATTTTGTTCTGTGATCGATTCATCATTTATTTAGTGAAAACACTCTCAATTTTAGAAACATATAAAACGAAACAGTGATTTATAATGTTTTGAATTGAGCCTAGTAAACAAAAACCAAAAATATTGAACATAGGTTAAATATAAAAAAATATAAAATATTATTCAGTGGTTTAATCTAAAAAAGAATGTTTATTATGACTAACCACTTAAGCTTAAAATTTAAAATGTAGGTTAAATATCTTCAAGTTTGAGTTAGTTCTTGAAATGGAAATACTAACAACAGTCTGCTTTGTATTGTATGTCAAAATGTAAAGAAAAGCTTGGTCTTCAATTCAACACTACTTTAAAATTAAATTCCTTGTTAAAGTTGGTGAAAATCTTATAAAAATCAGAGAGAAATTTCTTGTTGAAGTATCCAAAATTTTAGTCAGCTGTTTTTTTCAACCTTTCTACAGTGTTCTATGAACAATACATTTTGACAAATTTAACTCCTGTGCAATCCGAACAATTTCTTGAGGACTGCAAAAGAATGGTTGCCTTTCAAATGGTAATGCTTCAATTTTACTAGGCTCTTATGGAGTTTCTTGATGGAGGATGTCGACTATAGCGTGTTCTCAATCTCCTTTGCACCAAATATCTGTTTTCGTTTCGATGTACTATTCAAAACACTGAGCTTTCTCTTGCACGTTCACGATGTTTACCTTATGGTAAGTAAGGTTTTGGAACATCAAACTTTCAGTGACAACAATGGATCAGCTGAAGATATATGTAAATTGTATAAAAAGAAACTCAGCGAGTTCTTCTAGCATAGAGTAATCTCAAAAATTATCTATTTACACCTGAATAAATTGTATAAGTCTCTCAGTATTTAAGTTGCTCAGTTTTTTTAACAATGTATTATATAATTGTTTTTAAATGTTTATGTGGCATAATGTGTCTTTTTTATTTCATCATTTAACACCTCTTATAATTACCTCACTTTTTTGATAATGTCCAGTGTAAATTACTCGAAACAATATGTTATAAAATATAAGTAACATTGAAGTAATACTTCATACATTGGTAGCATCTATAGACAAGCCAAGTCAAAGCTGAAATATTTCGCAATCGGGATACGACAAAGACCATGAGCTTTCTCTAAGTTCTATGCACTAATATTTGGAAATACCTAATATTAAGTCCTTACCGTGCATTAAGTACTCATCTTTAAGGGGATTTGCTACCCTTAAAGGCCAAAATTGGCAAACTTTAATTGTGTATGAATATTTTTGTTTATTAGGTCTTGTTACGTTTAATTTTCAAACTTCCGAAACTTTTCAGAAATTAACTTATAAGTGTACAAAACCAACCTTTTTGTTCAAAAGTACAAGTGGCAAAAATTAGAAAATTCGTTGTTTAGCCATATATACATTTTGATCACGGTTCATTTCTAATTACTATCTAAAGTTTAAAAATATTTGGTTCATGATAGTATTAGTACACAATCATCTACCACCATTATATGTTCTATGTTCTGTATACAGAACACAACCAATAAACTGGCTAAAAAATGTTTTGACAATCAGCGGATTTGGTTGCATTATTTTAGTTCTTTTTTCATTCAAATGTTGTTTTCTGGAAATGTGGTTGTGTTTTACCAGATTGAAAACCCAGAAACTACTGGTTGGATTATATTGAAATTTGTACCACTGATTCTTGACATATGCAGCTAACAGTTTAAGTAGACTTATGTGTGTAACTGTCATTATTGTATACACAAAGTTATTGCATTTACAAACGAGAAAATTAATTTTTCCGACTTGAATTTCTTTAACAAAACTAAGTGCTCAAAACACTCCTGGGCAACATTTACGCACCACTGGTAAAATATCAAACAAAGATTAGTACTGTTCATATCCTCATAACATAACTCTATTGTTTATTTATTTATAGCTGTTTAGTTTAATTGAATATTTACTTGAATTTAGCCTGTAATATTCTACTTTAAAATAAAAGACCTAAGATTAAAATTATGAGCAACAAACTAAGGCAACGTTATTTAGTCCAGGAGTGTATATATGTAGGCTTTTTGCTCTATATATTGGAATTTGAAGAAGGTGGAATGGCTATAAAAATGTTTGAATGTATAATAAGATTCCAACCCGACTTTTTCCTGAAGACTTGTCTGTGTAGGACCACAACGCCTCAAAGTCGTTTACCGTATACTGTCCCACGGCCTAGTAGCAAAGTTATGAAACCCTCAAAAAGTGAACGTGAGTTCTGTCTAGTGCCTACGTGCGCCCTTTACCAACCATCTGACCATCCACAGTAGGGGCTCAACACTCAGCCGTGTGACTGAGGGTAATGTGGTGTCTCTGGCAACCGGCCAGCCCCTCTCAATTAAACACGGCCCAGTCTAGCGCAAGAATAATAAAGCCATACCAAGGTTACTCCAGTCCCTAGGAGTTACACAAACCGGGTTATAATTTAGGAACAAGTCACCGCGCGGCATCTTTGAGCAGCTCGCTACTTTTTACTGCTGTAACATGTTGACATTTTTTCACAAAAGCATCCATCACGCGGCGCTTAATGTGCGCCCCTCACCGCCTAGCACGTGTTTGTATTTGTAAAAACTCTGACCGGTGTCGTCGGAATGTCTTCACACAAAAACGCTCGTCACAATTCATGCTGCGGACCGTACGGCGAATTTCATAAATGTTTCTGTTTTACGGGCGCGGTAATTGTCATAAATAAATAAAATTTATCTGTGTGTTGTGTTGGGGAATGATGCACGACCCGGCGGTGCTGTGAGGAGGTCGTCCGTCATAGGAACGTTGGAACGGAGGAGTTCTAGACAAGGAACACGGGGCTCGGACTGGATAATTGCGAGTACGTAACGCACGGCAGGACACGCGCCTCAGTGGCAGTCTACACATACACCACTGTAACTGTTAACAATTAAAACATGTAAATTTGCCTTTTATTGTTGTGTCTGAAAGAAATGCGAGCTTTGAGTTGACAAATACTCTGTTTGGTAGGTCAGATTTAAGGATACCATACAAGGTATTCTAATTTTAAATAGATCCTGAAAGGTAGACTGGAATTCAGTTTCGTTTCAAGAACTGACAGTAAAATATTTATTGGCGTAGTAACAAAGATGAAACTATTTTAAATATTAAATTACAATTTTAGTATTAAACTACATAGCCCTACAATTATCTAAATTACCAATATAACAAATTACATTTTTTGTTTGGAATAATTCATATTATGAAAGTTATAAAGGCATAATTACTGAGAGAATAAAATAAATTACTTGGACGGTTAGCTTAGCTTTAGCTGTTAAGAAAGGTTAAATTCGAACGCCTCTATGAATAACCTACAGGAATATTTTTGGAGACTCAAACCTCCAAACCTTAAGATGTAACTAAATAGGCAAGTTATCAACAGGGCTTCAAGTACTCAGAAAGTAAGGTCAAACCTACAGATTATCCTACAAAACCTAATTAAACAACTATAGAAACCCATTGAACATATCCACATGATGGTACCCTTTAAACGTACCGTGCAAACCACCAAATTATATGCTTTTAAATTCGGTCCAATTAAATTGACCGAGAGCACTGTTAACAGCGAAACGTGAAGGTGACAGATGGTGTACAACTGTAGTAGATTATTTTTCACAAACCCTAATTCAAAATGAAATCAATAAAGCCACAAGTCAAAAACGGATTGAGTCCGGTGAGACTGGTGAGTATGTGTGACTGGGGTCGATGTGGCCTTGTGATAAGCGCCAGGACTGCTGATAAGCAGCAGGCCAATTAGTAGGAGCGCAGGACACTCGGCGGGTGGGTGGTCCACACCAGATTACATTGATCGATAGTCGATAAGCGACAACGTGATATTTCTAACGCTGGGCACACACCGAAAAACTGGACGCGCTTCATGTTATTCATATTTATTCGGAGATTCCTCGGCCGCTGACAGCCGAAAAACGAGCAGAGCGAGCTGAAACAAAGGACGGCACACTGGAGAAATCATATTTCAAATGTGCTTTTATAAAACGTAGGAAAAACGAGTTTTGGGCTGTGGACAAATTATGGTGCGGCGGTCAATGCCTCATCATCTACCGCAAGATAAGTTCAGATTTGGTACGAGCCGGTGACACTTGGGGCAGTTTATGGTGTTATGTTGATACTCGGATTCTCGGACCTTACCTCGCGAGTTTTTGTTTTATTTCCAGCTCCCAGTTGGCGTATAAGTATAATTTTATGATATTGGGTGGAAAATTGGAACACAAAGTGTCGTCGTATATTTTGTTTCCTTAGCGACAACAGATGCTGGGAGGTTTTACAACAGTGAGTGCATTTATATGATTTGTCTTGTGGCGGCTTGTAGTGTGCGGAATGTAAATCCGAACCAACTAAAACAGTTTTTAATCGTGCTTCAGTTATATTAAAAATACTATTACAGGTTAAGCTCAATTCAAAAACGTATTTTCATCTTATTAAGCTTAATGTTAAGTCTTAAATAATTATAATATATTGGTTGTTATTTAACATTGTTGCTACTACCAACATTTGTTTAAAAGTGTTCAAACTGTGGAAGGGATCTTATAAACTATAAACCTTCAGGTAAAATAGCCGTTGTCACTGTCAGACGTCCTAATGATAATTCTATGGTTTGCCCTTAACTTTGACAGAGAAAATAATATGGTCTAGAATAAAAAAAGTGTCACTACATGTTTAATCGTAGAAACTACACAGTGTAATTATTAAGCTCGACAAAATTTAATTTGTAAAAGGACCAGTCAAACACATACTTTTTCAAGAGAAATTATCAATTATGCCATTTAAAGGCACTTAAAAGCTCTCATAAAACTGCGTGGTGGAAAAATCTTGAAAATGTGTAATAGCAATAACATGCTTTATACGTTTTAAGAGCAATCAAATTTAACAGTAGTTGTCTATATTTTATTTATTTGTGCGTGTTGTGATCATGCCATGTAATTCCAAAGCAGGAGACTTGTAGATACGATTTTTAAAAATACCAAAACCCAAAATACGTGATTTATTAATAGCGCTTTCAACAGTCAACCTGTCATTTTTAGGAAAGCGAAAGTTACATTAAATTATACATTAGTAACAAAAGTAAATATTTGCAAAAGGTTGTTCACAAATATTTATCTTTACGTGTTAGTTTATTTCAAAAAATAAAAATGCGTTAACTATGTGGTTGACAGCAGTTTGATTAAACTTGGAAAATTAAGATTTCAGTAAAAGTTCCACCGAAGCCCGACACAACTCCTAAAGGTCGGTTTAAGAGGTACTAACCGAGAGGCGCATAAAAGTCGTGAAAAACTCACTTTGCTCCGTAAGGTTTATTAAAGGACGGTCTTTATAACCAATAGATGCACCATGGATAAGAGGAACCAATTCATAAAACACACACCGATCTCGCGCGACGTGCTTCTGAATAAAAACCACCTACTTTGCCGCCGAAATGTGCCACAGTTAATTCTAAACATCTCGTAAAACGGAGCATTTAATCTACCCGGTAAACACACGGTTATGTTCCACCATCGTGTTAATATGCATTTTTATTGAGCATTACATTGTATAGTTTTGTAAGTTATGGAGGGGGTAAACAGCTGTTTGATGTAAATTGTGTTAAACAATCGATTATCAAGTCGAGTGTTTAGCGATTTATTCATCAAAACTAACCTTATCAATGATTTTGTTCAGCACTATTTGAATAAACGGTTTGATTTTATTGTAATCGTTGTCCAGCAACCTTATCAATTTTGTTTCAATATTATCATATTACTCGTATGTTGACGGGGTAAATGTAAACGTTCGATAAGAGATTTTTGAACTGGTTTAACTAATGGACATTATACTTATATTCAGCCCTTCACATAAATAATGAATCACATGTCAAACCCGACATTGAATACGTCTGTTTATTATAGTCGCTTAAATTATCATACACATGTTTGAGCGGATCCGTGGCGGATTGGTATCGCGCGCGACGCCGGAGCTCATCACTCCGGTGGCACGGGTTCTATCTCCGCAGTCACCACTTACAATTCGTAATGTGACTATACGGTGACACTAGGTAAGGACGAGGTTGAGTGGTAGAGAGGACTTTGTAGTCCTAACTTCGGCTCGTTAAACAAGACAAACTTTACCTTTTCCTTTTTCAATGAGTTATCTAGTTTACAATTTCAAAATGGAAAGTAAATACTGAATTAAAATTTTGTAGTTTTCACTGTAGCACAAACAGTTTAACTTACTAAATTAAACTTACTGCACTTCAGTTTGTATTGTTTGTTTCTCAGTTCAATCAAGGTAAACCTTGTTTTCTTAATGTATTACTGAAATGTTGTGAGTTGACTGAAATTAGCATTTTCTCTTAAATTTTAGCCATTCCGGGACTGTGATAATTTATTTTATAACATCAACTCGACCGATTGTCCCAGAATTTGTATGGCTGCAAGAGAATATATTGTTTATATGTTTATACACGTTAACATTTCTCTTAAACCTTTTTCCTACGCGCAAAATCGTCGTTTTTTAGGTCGTAAAAAATAATTATAACCATTTCAAATTATAGGAAGATCTTTTACAAATTTATTTTTGTCATTCTGCTCTGAAAAACAGCTGCTTTAGACACATGTATTGACAGTGCTAAAGTGTCACTTTTACACCCAGGTAAATAAAGTATTGTTTTGATGATCTTTTTCTCCCTAGGGAGACAACAGCTGTTTCTTCAAAACATTATAATTCAAACTGTTCAGCTCAAAACAATGTTTACTTAATTAAATGTTTATAATATTAAAAATTTCTTGGCATTAATTTCTCATTATTATTTGCATCATGACGAAAGTATCGTTCATCATTCGGCCCGAAAGTGTCTTTTTGACCCTCGGTCATTTAACGTCCTCGGCTGCGCCTCGGACGTCGTTAACTTGACCTCGTCTCAAAAAATGTCACTTTAGGACCTAGTGATGAAATATACTATTTTAAAAGTGATTATTTAACATTTTAGTTTTCAGTGAACATTTTCACTAAAGCATGTATTTAATGGAAATGTTCACTGAAAACTAAGGTAAAAGGTAAAGACAAGGTAAAATTTATGTTAGTAAGGAAATAAATCCTAATGGGAAAAGTCAATAAAAAAGTAACAATTTTGTGATTTTTCTGAAAGTGGACTTTTTATGTATTGGGAGATTTGAGCTACAACTGAGTTGACAATTACACAGCTTATTAAAAATAACTGTAAAGTTCATTCACAACGAATTATTCACAATTACCTACTATTTTCTTTTATTCGCTAAACTAGGGAAACGTGATCTGTTTTTCATTCAACTCACAAGCCCCATTAATAAATCATTAAAAACATGTTGGATTTTTATTAGTAGACGCAGAAATTATTTAAGAAATCTACTCAAATAGTTTAAAGAGATTTTAGAAAAAGGGGGTGTTCTTTGTAGTTTTAAGCTGTAAGCATTAGAAAGGCTATAAGCGGGTAGATCTCAGTCCCTTATGTTTACAGGTGTCGTAACAACTTGTAACCTACAGTGATAACAAACCTTTAAGGATATGCGGGTTAGCAATTATAAAACACAAATTAAAATGTGTACCACCAAAATCAGAACTAATTGTTTCCTAATCACCACCAGAGCTGCCAGCAGGTGTCTCAGCGACCGCGGCAGCTGGAGTCAGCTTCTGCACTTACTGAAATTACCTACAAATTACAACCATAATTACAAGTAGATTCCTGTGCTGGTGTCACAGACCAACTTCCGGTCTGCCGGTATCACATCCGGTCTGTTATCAAGGCCGACATTTCCTCTTCCACATGATGACATTTTATTTCGGCCGGTTTTCCATTAATTAACGCTATCCATGTCGCAGGTAATTATGGCTTTCCGTCCACGCCGACACTGCTCGGTTTGTTTGGAGTTGATACATAATGAGCTTTAACGGACGGAAACATAATGGTTTAGGAGACAGACTGGTGTTAAATACATTGGTGGGTCAGTTAATTCTATTCTATTTATTCTAGCTAGGGGTGTTAATGTAAAGCTCGTTTCCGATTCTAGATCATTCTGAAGGACCTTTAAACTTTACCTTTACTGAAACAGCATATTCAATAAAAAAGAAACTGTCCATAACCCACAGTAGTCGTGAACTTAACTAGACAAATTTTCATGCACTCCCAATGATAAAATATCAATAACAATGATTTATCCGCGATCAACATATTTAATAAGTTTAATTGCATAGCAGAAGAAAACAATTTATTGAAAACAAAGACATCAACAAATTTACAAATCCTCTCAGGCTGAGCTATAATATTGGATAAATATTAAAACAAATATCAAATAAAAAATCCCATATTTATAATTTTACTATAAGGTGCCTTTTGTCAACAAAACTGACATCATTAGATAAACTTAAAAAATTAAAACATAAAACAGCTGTAAACAAAAACTAATCCTAAATTTGAGAAACCATTATGTTGAGAAACCAAAACTATTAAATGTTTTAATTTTTTGAGGTTATCTGGTGATGTCAGCTTTGCTGTCGAAAGGCGCCTCATAGTTATATCATAAATATTGCTTTTTTGATTTAAAAGTTTTTTAACAAATTTACAAACACACGAATCTATAACAAACTAAATTAATTTTTTGTTAAACTTCTTATCTTTACGATTTATCTTTTTATTATAGTATGAAAGACACAAACCACGCACAATTACAATCAAGTTCTAAGTCACGTCAAACACTCTTTCATCACACCAGACTTTACAGGTAGGGGGTGGGGATTTATGACTAAGGCATTAATGAGCATTTAGACGTGTTATTAAAATCATCAAAAAAGAAAAACTCTGTCAAAAGATAACGCTCAAAGTGTTTTTGATTTTTGGAGACTGTTTCTAAACTGTAATGTTGCAAGTGAGTTTAGTAAATAGTCTACTGTCTCCTTCAACGGCAATATTGTTCAAAAACGCTGTTGTTCTACGGTAAGTTACAACAACATGCATAACAAGAGACCAGCGAATAATAATATTTCCATCCTCCTTCGTCATATTAATAAATATACGCATGGGTTGTATTTGTAATAAATTAAAGTATCCGCGTAACCGAAATACATTTACAAAGAGTTAAAATTGCCATTTTGCTCAATCAAAATTTCAACCTTATTGCACATATCTCAAACCTATAGATCGTTTCCCAGTTCAAGTTTTATATAAATTAAAATCCATACGGATTTAAAAAAATATAATAATTCATACGTATAGCCTCAGATTACCAGACAGTTACGTTAAGATTTTTAAAACCTCTCGAACCAAACTGATAGTGTTGAGTTTATTGACAAGATAACGGTGGACTTACAGTGTTATTTTCCTCCATTTATCTCTGTTATTCATCTGAGTAATATTCCAGTGGTTGTGGTCTGAGCGAGAGTATACACGCGAGCAGTGTATAACTGCATGTCTACTATAGGTGGTGTGCACTCTCGTACCTAGTTCATCCATTCCAATCAATAATCATGCTTGCTTGATGCTCTGGTGAAAGGAAAAGTAATTATTTTTGACCAAATTCCATTTGGTTTTAGTGAACGTACTCCTTTGTATACTCAAAGTGTTGTGGGCAGTAAGTGACATAAATATAGAGCACACAGAGTTTAAACTATACCCTGATTGCAGACATTTTTCATCGTTAGTGATCAAGATGATTACGACGTTTCGTGATTTGTTTGCTATCTGATCCCGTATTCAGGTGAAACGTAACCTAAAACATAACACAGAACATTAGAAAATTAGCTAGCCAAAAGTAATCAGTGTAAGCTGACCAGTCAAACACAACCGAACAACATGTAGCTGTTAAAGTCAAAATAGTAAAACTTAAAAACAAAACCACACGCTTAAGACACAATGAGCCTTCACCGAGTGTGGACGTGTTTCTTTGAGTTGTTTCTTGTTGCTAAGTTCTTAGTGTATCTTTTGAATGTGGTTTAGTTTTCTAGGCTAGTTTTTTTAAGTTTTAGTATTTTGACTTTAACAGCTACGTGTTATCTGGTTGTGTTTGACTGGTCAGCTTACACTGATTACTTTAGGCTAGCTCGTTTTCTAATGTTCTGTGTTATGTTTTAGGTTACTTTTCACCTGAAGACGGGATCAGATTGCAGATCTTGAAACGTCATGATCATCTTGTGTAACGATGGGAAATGTTAGCAATTATAGTTTAAACTCTGCAACTCTCCCATCGTCAACAACAAACTTTAAAAAAGAATAGAGCACACGTTTGTATTATTTCACGTGTAGAATAATTATTTAAGGAACTATAAAATACCGAAATAAGGCTATATATAAAGTGGAATAGAACTAAACACGTTGATTGCAAAGCCAAAGATTCTGGAGTGTTTCGTTGAGTCACGGCGGAGTCTGTATTTCTCCATCAATCTGCTGGCGTGAAAATATTGCCAATAGTTTAAAGATGAAGGCCACGCATTTGGTAATAGCCTATCAAAAAGGCAGTAAAGCACTAATAAAATTATTTTGACTTGTTGAACAAATTTAATATGTTAGTTTCTGATTTTTCACCCTAACGTTTAAAACGCCTTAAAGGCCGTCGTATTTCCTTGTTCACACGTTTAAGGGTCACAATTGTTGTAATAAACCATTGCAAAGTGTCTCCTAATTTTTGAGTTCGGCTAGTTAGGGAACTGCTTATATTAGTTTATTGTATGAAATGGTTTAACAATGATCCATTTTGTACATACATTTACACAATTCTCCGGTGATTTAGCTCCCCTTCACCCTTTGAGTCAATCTTGGATTCATCACTACATGAAATAATTATTTTCATGTTAAACTTATTGGGCTATTTGGGCAAGATTTACCTCTCCTTGACGTAAAATGAAAGAAAGACCTTGCCAAAATATCATCGTGTAACTTCATAAACACTCCGCGTCATTTATTGACGACCTACTCTACCCATGTCAATTCATCACAGTTCTTCTTAGCGATCGAGTCAATTTAGACACCGAAGTCACAGATCAGGCCGTATTTAAAGTAGGATGGAAAACACAAAACGTCGATTACCCTGTGGATCGCTGAGTCACGGCTGAGGCTGCATTCCACCAATCCGCCGGCGGGCCTCGCTGCGGGGTGTTTATGGAGTTACATGACAGTCAGACGGTCTCACGCTCGCCACATAACATTACCCGACATCTATCATATGCAAATACACTTCATTATAGTGTGTAAACGGTTAGTGAACAGTGGTCGTGATGGCCGGTGGTCATCGCGCATTGTTGGCTAAACTGCTGGACCTCCTCCGCCCTCGGGCATTGGTCAGCTCGAAAATGGCGGACTACTGTAAAATCACTGAGTTCGTAAAATGCAGATTTAGGTTTGAGCTGTAAAGTTCAACTTGAAATCGGAGCTGTATTCGAAACGATAAAACCAGTATCTATATAGTCTAAAACACTTATTATAAGTAGCTAAGTAGTAATGGTCGATTGATTGTCAATTTTTTCAGTGTTTCCCCTAAATCAGTTATTTCCAGTTTGGCACCTTCTTGCCGATACACTGACATCCATTTCTAGATTTCGCATTTCGGTTTTCGACTCTTCACGCGTGTCTTGCATTTGGTGATTACATCATAAATGCTTCAATTTCTTTCTTTAAGCGTCAATTCAACATGCATGCCCTTCGGCCTTGCCTTCTTGCAGGACTCACATCGAAATATCTCATCATCAAGTTTAAACATTTCGATGTTTGCTTTGGTAAGCTTGGCCGTGAAAAAAGCTGCACATATCAATCACTACACTTAATATTTACTGCCAGGCTGTGACCCCCTTTTGATACGTCTAATCAATCATTTTGATTTCAACGAAACTCAGTTTAAGCACTAGGAAAATCAAAGCAATATCAAACACTGGCGGAAGCCTCCACACTGCACAGTATATTAGAAACAAGAATAACTCACACTATCTTAAATGCATCGGAACATGGACCTAGGGCTTAGCAGCTCGAAATGCATCTCAACCTATCTTAAGAGTACTCATCGTCCAAATACCACACTCGATCATTTTACATCCCAAAGAAAACATCAATCGACAGAACTGAAGCACCGATTGTCTTCAGAATAATTGACACGCTGTTGAATGAGACATCCTCAGAGGTGAGGTGCAAAAACAGTTGGGTGTCGCCTTGAATGGAGGTGTTGATGGAATGTCCAGCACCCAGAGCTCGATTTATCACCTCCACTGCCGAATTCGTAACCACGGACACGAGGTGTCGGGGTAATGAAGACATGTTGACAGCTACGATTGTATCGTCGTCAGGTGTGCGGGAATCTGCGGTATGTGTAGAACTCACAGTACTTACAGTTGTCTATTCGCATGGGGTGCCTACTTTAGAGGTGTACTGTGTGTTTTGATGGGACATGTCCATACACAAGTCCTCTTTGATGTAAGCTTAATTGGGTCCCGAACAAATTTCATATTATTAATTGTTATTTTCTCTCGATAAGTACAAAACATTATAAAACGAAATAATAAAAAGGGAAAATAATTAACTCTAATGGGAAAGCAGCATCGTCAAAAGAAAAAGCCTTAAAGATACTCAATATATGTGTTCAATGTTATACAATTCCCTCCTGGCTATCGGTAACATTTAACAAGTTTTGGTACGGCTTTTCATATTTAAATTGTTTAAAAGGTTGTTAACACATTTTGTTTAAGTATATCGAGGAAGATTTTCAAACGTGTTCAGTCTTTAATATTAGTTTTTTTAGCTTTACGTGTACCTAGTCTAAGATATTAGGTTTAAAACTATGACATGTTTTGAGTTAGCTTCCATTACTTGCTGGGGTTTCCAAAATCCCGCTGAGCCAGTTGATGGTTGGACTGTTGTCATCTTTTGACATCGTACATCGTTCATAGACATCAATTTTGATTTGTCGAATGAAACTATAAACCTACTTTTTCTGCGAGTTCTTGAAAGATTTGGATTTGTTTTGAACTGATCGGGTTCAAGATTCAGACAAAACTCATCGTTCGACACCTACTAAAGTTTTACCCCACCCTGTACAGTATAGAACGGACTTGTACCACGTAATATGGACTACCCACAACTCACTTACTATAGGAAATCACTCGTCACCCGTGCCATTACAAGTCATAAACCCAAGGTAAACTCTAAACACTGTGCCACACGAGACAAAACCACAGAGTATGGAGCGGCCCAACACTTCCTCGTCGTTGGTTTCATGTTTCAAATATGACGGAATGATCGCTAGTGCCAGCCGTTCTAACCAGATTTAAATAGAGGTTTGGTACAATTAAATATAGACATATTCAAAGAAATTATATTCATTTAAATTTTTTAAGTAACTGAGCAAATATCTATAGTTTCAGAACTTCAAAAGTGCTACAAATATATGTTTTTATACAACTAGAGAGAACGGGTAACTTAAAATATAAGAATACGTTCTGAATGAAACTTCAAACAATTGCTTTAAAGAAGTGAGAAACCCACTGTGTTTGTAGAACATGACGCCATTTATATGTACTTATAAAATATCCTTTTTTAGTAGATCAAAAAGTTAGATAAGAAATATATGGGGTTCAACACATGTATGGTTCCTATGAAGATATTAGAACCTGTTTAAAAAAATGGTAGTCTATAAGAGTCACCAAACTTAAGAAAATTTTTAATCTTTACTGGAATTTTTGTCACGACCTTTTCTTTTGGTAAGACTACTTTTTTAGAAGTTATAGTTTCAACCCAGAAGAAAAACCGTATTCAGCGATCAAATCAAAACTTTCCTTGAAAACATAGTACTAAATAAATTCACCATGTTTAAACAAATGTATACTAAAAGCCGTAATATTCAGTCACAAGTAACGTGCAGGACAACGATTGAGTGGCGTTTCATGACATATTGCGGCAGATAGACATCTGTGTTAATGCACGCATTCAATGTTAACTGTGCGAGCCACAGTGAACTTATGGGAACAGAAATGATGAAACAGTGATGCAACAAAGGAAGAATAAAAATGTGGGAATCAGCTGCTACTAAGTACTCACTATTCAGTCTTCAGGGCGCATGCTCGTGAGGTTTTCAACTGTGTAGCCCTCATCACTCTCTCGTTCTTCTCTAGCCGATTACTTGTGTTAAATATATTTGTTATTGAGCCTGTTGTAGCTTAAGTATTGATATTTTAGTGAACCTCACGTGTTGGGTGTCTTTCTTTACAGAATTAATAATTATTCTTATGAAAATAATTATGGAACAATATAAACTTTGGCCACAGTAAGATACAAGTTGAGTGTGTAGATTATAACTTAGAGAAAGCAGACCCCACCTATTTACAATAGACCTATAGTGAAACAATCGAATGAATGGGAGAGAGTGAATGAACAAAATGTTTGTTTGAATGGGACTTCAATGTCAGAATGCATGGACAGTTTTAGAACGAAACTTCAATTATGAATTGCATAACGTGTCCATTGTATCCACAATAAACTATTTATTTATTTATCGTTACAGAACTTAAAATAGTGTTTATGGCTCATCATTACTCATTCCGCGTTTATATGAATTGTTTATTGAAACTAGAGATTGTTCTATAGTTTTTAACGTAATCCTACTTCTATTCATTTTAAAATGAAGATACTGAATTTGCAACCAAAACTGCGCATAACAACATCATTTTTAGCTAACAAAAACCATTATCTAGTGGTGCGAGTAGATAATAAACATAAATAACTAACTGAGTGTCTGTCAAAATGAAGTTCTGGAAAGTGGTTCATTCATTTAGGAACACTCATAGTAGATACACACTTTTTTTAATTAAAACAATTGTTAAATTTACATTTATATTTTAACCTCTTACAGAAATCCTCTTCAAATTAACATGTAACATTAAAAACAGTTAGGTATTTTATTGTTACATGTTGATTTGAAAAGGACTTATGTAAAAAAATCAATATATAATCGTAAATTTTAAATTTGTTTTACTTTTAAAAAGAAGGTGTGAAGCCACAATGAGTGAGCCTAAATAAATAACTAACACTTAATTTTATTTTTACGTACACTGAAAATGGGGACTACACATACACATTAGTTGTCTACAGAATTAAAAATATGGTTTTGAAATTTTGAAAATCGGAAGCCATTGTCCATTATAGTGGTTAGCTTGTGGCTAACGATAACGTTTATCTACTGACTACGCTCAAGTACAGTTTTTAAATTGTTAGTCTGAGCCTATCCTAAACCTAAACGTCTAACCTAACCTAAATTACTTTCATACCCACTGAGATTTTTGATTCTTATACAAATAACTAAGACTTGATACTGTATTTAGTTTGATTTATCTTCAAAGGTACAACGTAAAGTTCCCATAGCCAATAATAGACTGAGTTTTAAAACCCATAGGACAATGAAACCTGCAACAGTAGCCTAGCAGAGTAGAGTGGAGGACAGTCTGAGACTCGGAAGAGACAAATCGCTCTCGTTTGTAAGCTTCTCTGGCGTCTTATCTTAAGCTGTGTTTATAGCTCTTCTTAAGTTGCTTTGTTTCTTCAGTTCCAGGTAAAACACACTTTTAGGTTAAACATGATTGTAATTGCTTCCTGGGATACTCTTGAAGTAAACTTACATGTATCCAGTGATGCATCCGAAGTCGTTCAAATTATTTGCCGTCGTGTTTTGAGATTAATCTCATCTTCATGGGCATTAAACTATATCATCAGCTTCATGGTGACACGTCACACTAAAGTACATTTAACACATGAAGGTTAGATAAATCTCAAAACGCGTCGGCAAGTAATTTCAACGACTTCAGTTGCATCGCTGGATACATGTAACTTTACATTTTTAGGTGTTTGAACACGTTCACAACGACGGCTAAAATCAGCCAAATTTGCCCAGAACACCAAAACATGTGTTCTTTAAGGGTCTGCCTCAGTGGACACTACAGAGAAAGTCTGAATTCGTTTGCCCAAATATATTACCCCACGCACGTAACAACTGGCTAAACAACGGACCATCTTTCAACTGATGGGGCCTATCAAACCAACCGCCTGCAAGGGTTTCCAACCGCCTATTTTTCAAAATAATAATGAACATGATATATTTGGAAACAAGAGAAATTTTCTGACACGTGGATGAAGCCCGATTTCAAACAAAATGTGGTGTGAGATAAAACTATCTTTTAACGCCACCTCTTTTATAAGTTAGCTAAGACCATTTTCGAGGTATTTCTGATTAGAAGGCTGTCCCCGCTAATGAGCCGTATTATTATATCCATAATGGTTGAATTTTATGAAAGGCGTTTCTAAAATGCAGTGGCTTTCTCAATGACCTTTCATTACAGCGATAAATTCAATTCAAATTCAGCACCGGTGTTGTAGCTATTTCAAAACGTATGATCGTAGTCACCCTTATAATAGACTACTTGTACATTTAAAAGACAATACCGAAATTAAAATATTTCGATTTTATTATGGAACTCTTAAACAAAGAGTCTAAGACTTTTTAGAAAAGCAAATCTACTCAAATTGTTTAACATTTTTATTTAATTTCAGATTAGATAAGAAAATAGTTAGGCTATCATATGCACGAATTGCAATTGGTTGTTTATTTTGGTTTAGACATTTGCAGGCAAAACCATACACCATTTATTGTCCTAAGATGGGTTTGGTCAACAATGACTACTGCTACCAACACCCCCTCTTTATTGGCTAAGGGAACCATTGTTTAACCTCAACATTCAGCGAGTCTATTTATCGACGCGCTTAGCATCTAGCACCTTACTACACTAAACACTTAACACAACACAGAGTATTGCGATGATCAGCTGTGCACGCTTTCACCTGTCAATCCCGGAGCCGAGGCCGTGCTCGTATACACAATATCAATTCCGCACCAGTTTATGGTTGGTTCTTGCACTCTACTGACGTTTATCTCTGGCTGGTGATTTACTGGACACTGGCCGCTTTCATTGTACCGCTTGTTAGTCGCTGTACTAGACACTCTGTTGCCAGGCTGATATGTAGACGATACCGCGTTGCTGTAGGAGAGTAGAGGCTATTTAGTTTTGTCTTTTATACGCACAAGATACTCCTGAGCGTCCAGAAAAGATGGTTTGTTCCAGCCTGCAGACAGTTTTGCTTTATTAGCCTAAGGGTAAATAGATTTTTCCTAATACAAAATTCATTAATGTTAGTCAGAAAATCCTATTTGTCTATTATAATTAAAAAATGTATTAAAACAAAATAAATGTTTTCATTTAACAAAGAAAGTGAAACCCATCTAGGTTGAAAGAAATATTGGTTCCGTTCAAACAATTATTTTTGTTGCAGTTCTTAGGTTTATCAACAATCCACAATTTCTGCAGTCTATTTACATGAGACTGTATTGCACTGTAGTGTACTAGACATTAGTTTCGCTAAAATTCCACAGTTAAGTTGCACGCAGCCTGCAGAGATTGTTGGATGTGGTAAAGAAAATAAAAAATGTGCACCTGGTAATGTATGAGTATAATGCAGGTTATAAATTACTGTAACTTTAAGTATATTGTGGAGAATATTATTTTGATATACTCTTTATTTTGAAACTGTATAATTTCCGTGTAAAATAATCTGTACAAAGATCTATACAAATAGATAGTATAACGATTAAATTTATGTTAACGATGGAATGAATGTTTTAAATGTTCGATTTTCATTCCTGTCAATCAAGTTGGACGGCATATGGCAATTTAGAAAGTAGAATCATTGTATGAATAGTTGTACGAAAAGCACTTAATCTCATATATAGCTTAGTATTCATTCCAAAGTTTAATCCAAGTGTTGAGTTGGTTCAGTTTCAACTACACAAACACTTGAGAGCTCTTGCCTTATTTTCCTCCAGCTCCGAACGTCTCCAAGTACAAAGGGGTTGAAGCAAGTAGCTCGGGCGCGATTGCACTAATGACACAGTCGAAGAAAAGCACTCTGACATTTTCGATCTAATGGTGGGCAGATCGTATCTACACTTCTGTAGAACTGCAGAGGTCTACTGTTCGTAGAATCGGCGAGTCCAGATGTGCACGAAGCTGCGGCGAGCTGCGCTGTTTTATTGTCCAACACCGGCCGAACACGCCAATACGACAACAAGACAAAGACTCCAACCTCGGATGCTAAATCAGCCCGGTTCAGCCCTCTCCTTGTTTTCGTGTTTTAATGACCTTCGAGCCTCTCCGTACAACGACCGTACGTTAACCATTTGACACAATTAATTGTTTCTCTTGTTTCTACATGTCCTTTATGACGTCTGTGTGGTTTACTCTCCACTCCTTGTTTCTGCCTCATTATCAATCAAGTCTGAGAGTTAATTAAGTTATCCACCAACTCCGCCTTGCTTCAAGAGCAGCTTCGCCTCTATTGGTCAAGTCCTTGTGGTACCTGTGTTATTGTAATTTAATTAATTCCGAGTGGTTTATGTACTGTTGGGCGAAGGCGAGGTTGCTTCATCCAGCCTGCATTCCTCAGGCGTGTCAACATTGTGTTGGAACGCTGAGACCTAATTTTGTGCGCGAGTTCTTTTCGTAACTTTTTCTTAAGGGAATTTGCTCCGACTATGTGTATGGAGCTCGGAGGAAAAGTATATGGCGTTGATAGGACAGCAGCTCATAGTACCAGCTTTGTTTTTCGACGGCTGAAATCTTTCCAAAATAAGGTACCGAATCTTCGACCGATTTGTCCTATCCACGACAAGAATTTTATGAACTTGGGCCATCTCAAGTTGATATGGAGTAGTGCATGAACACTGTTTTGAGCTGTACAATATAAAAAGGTAAAACTCCATTAGGGTGCTCCCAGATTATTGATATTTAAACGGCCTCTTTCCTAATATATTGCATTAATTTAATTTGGCTCATTAATTCATTTTGAAGTCCAAGCACTTACTTAACTTGAATCTCAAATAATACGTTTTTCTCTGTATCACACAGGGAGCCTTCTCTCTTGGTGAAAACAAAGTTACAGACTTGCATTAGCTGGCTAAATTTATTTTGTCAACGGGTTTTGAACCTCACCTTATTGTTAATTTATTTTCTTTTTCTTCAACTAAAGTTTGAAACGTTTTATCCACAGATTTTTCTAGACCTTTTCCAAATTAAGCTGGGCATTAGGTCAAATGTGTGATTGGTACAACTTTTAAATTCAGCTGAAATTAAACAGAAAATAAACATTTTAAGTCAAGATAACGTTGCTCATTAACATCTTGACAAATTTAGTATTTAGTCCTTTGTTTGTTTCTTATAAGGTCCAGTTCCTCCTGAACAACAGGTTATTAACAGTCTAATAACCAACAAGAGGAACATCCCATACGCCAGTCACACATCACAGCTAGGAATCTATGATTCTCGTTACACGTTTCCGAGAATACGTGTCGGACGTCGTACCTTCTTCAATATATTGTCAGCCAACGTTAAAAATTCATTCGATTGACGACAAAAAACACAAGACACGAGCCAGCTTGTATAATGGATGTCAGCTAGACAGACAGACGGACAGGGGTTGGAGGGACTCTAATGTATCACTGTCAGTCCGTTCAGCATGCGCACGGGACTTCTGCTGTCTGCAGACAGTAATGGGAAAACAATCATAGTTGTGTTTACCATAAGTATGTGCATTAAGGTTTTGTTAAAAATAACTAAAATACTAAGGGATACCTTTAGCAATATTTACTTTTGGTTTATAAAAAAACGTTTATAATGAATACCAATGAAATGTGCTTGGTTAGACCAAAGTAAAATACGACAATTAGAAAGACTATTTGCCTCAGTTAAGAGCTTTTATTTTAATTGGTCTTATATTTATCGACCCAAAAGAAAAGCTTAAACAAAATCCTTAACAACTAAAAATATATACGTAAATTAGGTTTAATAGTTGAATATAATGAAGAAATCTTGGACAGACCTAAATTCTAAAACATTTTAAGGATAGAAGTAACCTAAGTCACTACATATTTTTCTTTAACTGAACTTAATTTAATAAATTAACTAAAATTTAAAATACCAAAACAACTACGTATCTGGAATAGTTTAGCAAAGTTACTAAACCAGTGTTTTGTACATATTATTGAACCTTTGACTTTGATCATTTGAGGCCTTTCAAGAAGAGGTATTCTAAGAACCGTGTTAAGAGGCTAAAGAAATGTTAGTTTACAAACAGGTGTGTATTAGAGAAATAAAAACTGTTTCCTAATGCTACTCGTACCAGCATTATGTACATAAACCTTTAAACCATTTACTTCAAAATCTTGTCTATTTTCTCGATTGAAATTACATTACTTCTGGTACTTCATATGGATTTCGAAAGCAACATTCATCTTTAAAGTAGTAAACAATGGCACGGAATTTACATTGGCAAACCCTTTAATAGTTAAACAAACATGGGTATTTTCTAGACGAAACCAAAGCTTTCGCGTGAGTTCATTACAATTCATTAATACACATTTTAAATGACTCGTGTCTTGGGAGATTGGGTTCAGCACGTCTACAGTCAGTGTCAACTGTCCACTGTGTGACTGGCTGGCTGGCTGGGGGCAGCGGTCAACCAATCACAGACATGAATCAGACTGGTCAACTGTAACAAAGAATTTTTAAATTAAAAACACTGTATATTGGCTTTTTTGTCATTTTAAATATTTGTAAAGTACGTATTGCCAATATAGTCTTCACTTCAATAATTAACAAAAATACCGATTTATACACATCCACAGTTTTACCTAGCCTGATTTAAGTCCTTAACACATGCTATGAGTCTTCTATGCTATTTCCTGCTGAAATTTAGAACGAAAGTGATTTTCCTTACGCTTGAACTTTGGATAAGTAATATTAATAATATGTTTTATTGTCAAACAAACAAAAGCTTCCACATGAAAAAAATATTTATAAACGTTAAAAACTACAAATTTGGATATTTCAAGTCCGACGCTGATGCTATATCTTCCTCAAAAAATCTTCTATGGAATAAAATGCTTTTTCTAGTAGCTTATATGTTTAAATTTTTTCTTGGATTTGTTCATGTTGTTTTCATTTTCTATCCAATTTGGTAATTTATTATAAAGTTTAATCATATTCTATAAGGAAAAGCTTTTGAAGAAACTTGTTTTGTGATCGGGAGTTTTGAATAGGTTGCAAGTCTTCCATTTAGACATAATATATTTAGCCAAAAGTAATTGGATGTTGGTTTAAAAAATACTTAACATTCATAAATATACAGGGTGTCCCATAAGTAAAGTGCCAATCTCCGGGAAACGTTTTTATGGGTCTAAATAAAAACAAATTCAAGAATAACTTTTTTTCAAAACTCATTGTTTACCAAATATCCGCCATTTTATGTTTTTTACAAAATAAATTTTATCTCCAACATTTTTAACCGATTTTTATTAAGCTCAGTATGTTAAAGTAGATTATAGCAACCATAGAAAAAAGATCAACTCGGTCCAATTCGTTATTTTAAAATGGCGTCTAGTTTACGGGAAAACGATAAACAAATCAAAAATATAAAAACAATTTTTTTTATATTATTTTTTTCACAATTAAAAACGGACTAAAAATAACAAGATTTATGAAAAACATGATCAGTGACAACATGGATTTAAATGGGTTAAAAAATAAATACAACATAAAACCTTCATTGTTGTAATTGACAACTTTTCCCATTTAAATCCCTGTTGTCACTGATCATGTTTTCGACGAATAAAATCTGTGTTATTTTTAGTCTGATTCCAATTTTTCTTTTTTTTGAAAGATAGAAAAAATGTGTTCTTTATATTTTTTTATTTCTTTTATCTTTTTCCCACCATTTAAGTTAAAACGTTAAAACCGGACGCCATTTTTGCTGATGAGTATCATCAGCAAATAAAGTTAATTTAAAATATAAAGTTTCCAATTTAATGTTGTTTATGAATATTAGAAAAAGGACGGGTCATAGTATACTGCCTTGCGGCACTCCTGAAAATGTTCTTAGATCTGTTGACGTGGCAAAATTCAAACGGTGGTTACTTTCAGTAAATGGAACTTCAACATGAACTCTGTCTGTTAGGTACGATAATTACTTGAAGATTTTTCTCATAATACCGATTGCTCAAATTTGTTATGCATGTGGGAGTCAATGCCTTTTCTTATGTCAAGAAATATACCTGAAGTCTTCTTACTCTTATCTACTGAACCAACGACATCGTTGATAAGATGAAGTAGTGCTTGGGTTGAGATTATATTTTTTTGAAATCCAAATTAATTGGGAAATATAATGTTATATATATCCAAATCAGAAGTAAGGAAATATAGATTACTCTTTCAAACACTTTGCTGAAAGTTTATAAAATTGTTATAAATCTATAATTAGTACATTGATGTAAATTTCAAACTTTAAAAATAGGCTTGATTAACCCTTTCTTTAATATCTCTGGAAATATTCCGTTTTTTATGGATGTATTGATTAAAAGTGTTAAGGTAAATGACATTTCTTCGCTACACATCTTCACTTAAATGGAGTAAATGGAGGACATTCCGTCATATCCACTTTATTTAGAACTGTTTAGATTTTGTGTAATTTTCATAACATCTTGTTGTTTTGTCAATTGACAAAAGAAAGAATAGTGGCCAATTGAAGGGACTGAATATAGGAGTTAGAAGATACACGGTTTAAGTAGAACTTTTTGAACATATACTTATTAACTACAACATTAGGGTCCTCAACTACATGTCCAAATTTGTCTTATATCTTGATTCAAACACTACTGTTACTATCCTTTCCAGGTTTATGTTTGTTAATTAGATGCCATATAGTGTTAGTTGATGTTTTTTAATTTAAAACCTGGTCCTCAACAAACCTGGACTTTTCTAAATTAATTTGCTTTCTTAACTTTGGCTTCAGCTCCTTATATTTCGTTTTTCAGTATGTGCTGAGTCAAGTTTAACAGTATTTGTGTACAGTAGTTTGACGTATTTTCTTAACTGTAAACAGTGATTAGAAAGTTTTATTTTAAAGCGACATTGTTTTGTGTCACGTCGAACCTTTTTGACAAGGAGATATAAGTTCATAGTTTTCAATAGTGAGCCTTGAAAATAACTACATTATTCATTAAGAGATAGAGTGGTGTCAAAAACGTTTGACCAACTTTGGTTTTTCAAATATATTTTAAATTGTACCTCTTTATCATTATTCAATATTCTAATTAGTCTGTTTATATGGTTATTTGAATCATCAAAAGGCAAGAAGCCTTTAATGAGTTATTCTGTGCATGGTGGTCACTCATTGCAGATAGAAGAACGGAGCTCTCGATCATATCATTACATATGTTGGTAAATGTGTTGAGAATTCAGATACATGAGTACTTGCATTCTTAGTAAAGGGTTTAGTTGTTTCTTTTAGGTTAATAGTATATTTCATAAAAAGAGTGGAAAGTGGGGTTTTGCATGTTTGAGTCCATATGTTTGAAGTGAGAGACTTGTCGAGCACTTCAAAGTCAGGAACATGCAAAACACTTTCACTCGAGTTTTGAACGATACTTTTCACTGCACTACGGAATAAAACTCATTGTTGGAATGTTAACTGTTTATTAAATTACATAGAAACACGTTTTTAAAACCAGGTCTACTATTTTAAATGAAAATTCCCATTAATTGTACTGTTTTGTGTTTTGATTATTAAGTTGTTGACAGTGGAAAATTTTGGTTGTAAACAATGTTACTTTCGGTAGTAAACAATAGACAGCTGTTGAAAATATGATGTTTCACAGGCTGTAAACACATAACGAAAACCGCTAAACTCATAGTAGTGTAGTGAAAATACGTATGTGTATGTATTTTTCTTGGCTAGTTATTATAAAATTAAATAAGTTCAAAAGGGAATAACTCATGTTACTTGGTGGTGGGGGACTGTTCAGCTTGCGCTAGCTCATTTCCTAAGGTTTTGTTTTATGTTTTGGGTAACTTTTCATCTGAAGATGGATCAGGTTCCGGATCTCAAAACGTCGTGTGCCTCTTGTTCACAAAAAACTATAAAATGTTTCATATCCGTAATATTATTTCATCCTCTAGGATTTATCCATTAGACAACATAATGTATTGTAGTCCACTTCAATAAAGATTAGGTTTTCTTCAAAGTCCCATCCTTCGACCTATACTTTTATATTAACAGTTGTATTAACAATAGTTATATTAACAGTTGTGAAAACTTAGGCAAAATTACGTAATTCCCACTAATTGCAGGAATCTGCTCACTTACGTCAATGATCTAAAATATTTAATACATTAAATAAAAATTAGAATATAGACTGATCTAAATATTATGGGATTTTTAACTCTACAGGCTTAGGTCCAATACACATTAACAAAATATCGTAACTCCCTTTTATTTCACTAATACCATACCATATCTTCAAACTTTATTGAAATTTTATCATCGTAAATTAGTTTTAAGTTCCTTAATAATTATTCTGTATAATAAGTGTTGGCTGTTGTGGGGTTTTGTTGAACCTACTGGCCATGTAAAATATTGCTTTAGCTGTTTACCAATAAAGGTTAGTAACAAACTGAATAAGGACAGTGTGCACAACAACCACTATAAATAACAAAGAGTGGAAACCGCTTGTTTAAATATGAAGCTAATGATGGAATAACAGGCTCGAAATTTAAACTATTAACTAGTCTTAGTTTTACCTAAACTATTTAAAATAGTTTGAAAATAAAATATTAGCCAACAGAGTAAACCTAAAAATTTAAACTTAACGGACTATCCTATAACAACCTCAGTTCTATTTACAGTGTAAACAGGTATAACTATATGCAGTGTGCACTGTATGGGGAATAACTTTTTTACTATTTACATCACTGTGCGTATGTTATGCAAATTTCTACAAGAGTAAAAGAAATCTATGAGAAACTAACAGTGTTTATTTGCACTGAAGAACAATAAATCTTTATATGAGTTAAAGTGTACTGGCTTTCTTTGAAAAGAGATGCGAAACAAAATATTATCAGCACAGACACATTAGGATTTGACCCACTCAAACTTGCAACAACGCCAGTTATGCATAGGTATGTACTTTATGAAGTTAGTGTACCTAGTAACATAAACTCCCTGATTCCCAAACTGGCAAATCGTTTGATACCCAAGATGGCCTGTAGCCTAGTTTCCAGTACTTGTCCTAGTTACAGGCTCGTATATCTAGCGTATTTCCAAATAATCCGAGATGTTTTGATAATTTTAGTCTTTAAAACCAGTTCGAGAAACAATACAGTTATCAAAGGTGTGAACCGTTGATTTATAGAATACGATTTCACCTGTGAAAAGCTAGTTTGCAAAAACTTAACAAATTCTTCACTAAATAAATAGTTTTTATTATTTTGTTCGGAAAATTATGTTTTAATTGGCGTTCTTGTGTTAAATAATATTTATTTTATTATTATATAATGACTGTAGCCTTGACAATATGTTGTCAGAATTTATAGGATTTTACTTAATTATCTATCTTTAATACTGTTAATGCAATATCATGTTAACTGCCCTAGGTTAACATTACTAAGTGTTACAAGTTACATTAAATTACTAATTTCAAATATTACTGACCTAAATACCATGTATCTGTAAAATCAATAAAACATACGTTGCAAAACGTAACCGCTGTACACAAAAGGCCAAGTAATTAAATCAGTTCTACCATTTAAAAGATAATTGCATGTTTGGCCAATAAAGCCTGTGGTGTGTACGTTTTACAGTAAAGGCACAGGTAACAATTACAAAAACAGCAAAAGCTTAACACCAAACAAAACAACCTAATAGTAGATAGTTTGTGAGAACAATGAATACAACATTACCTCTTTATCTGACTTACAAGAGGTACAGTTGACAGTTTGTGAACAACACTTCTGACTAGAGAGTAAGGTTGAGTTTTGAGTAAAAGAAATAGTGTCAAAATGTGCCCTTTACTAAATTGTTTTGCTTTTAACAATAATTATAGCTCTAGTAAAATAATCCGTATTAAAAGTAGGTTTGCATCCTACAAAAATACCACACTGCTTCTTTAATAGATACAAAATTAACATAAAATTGTGTGCTTGGTATGTTGTTAAGAGTTGCCTCCTGGTGTAGCCTTTATATAAATAGTATATTTCCTCGCTAAAGTTTACAAAGTGACGCTTAATTAATAATACAAACTCAAGTTTAACGATTGAGGAAGGCCAAAAACCATGAGACGAGTGATAAACGTCGCCTTTGATCATGAATCATATAATGTTAAAAAATACCTTTTAAAAATTACGCTTTGTAATTTAAAATAAAGTATGTTCTTGCAGAAATAGCTGTTACTGTGTGGTTATTACACTAGTTACACTTATCAACGTTCGATCATCAAATAGTGCCTAGTATCGATGCCGTATTCAATAAGTCACAAAAATACCATCAAGATTTATAATCAGAATGATTATTGACCACTGTAGAAGAAAGTCTTACGCGCTTTCTGATCAAACAAACACGTAGAAATTACGACTTTTTTGCGTAAAAAAGTACCATAGCCTTTTCAAGTAGTCATTTTGTTTTTGAAATCCTTGGCAGTTGGCACGCGGTGAATGACGTGCTAAAGTTGCACTTTTATTTCCTGAAAATTTGAGGTTTGTGTTGATTATCGGGAGAAAAAGAAACGTTTGATACGCTGATAAACTTTTTACTCGAGCTTTGACGATCAGCTGTTTCAACGAGTTTGTTTTTAACCTTTTGTTTCTCATTGGCTCTAGAATGGACAACAATAATGGGATGCTGAAGGGAGAAAAGATTTTCGATTTGAAGAGCTACATAAAGCAAGGACCTGTTTCAATGAGTTTGTTTTTAATATTAACCCTGCCTAGTAGTAAACCAGTGTAACAGCTGTTTTTTAGTAATATTAAACACTGCTGAATTCAAAAGTGCCTTAGCCATTGAACTTAGTTCGTACTAAAAGCCTTCATTTTAGAGTTTAGTGATGAAATGTACTTCTACGAGTATCTATTTTCTAGGGACTATAGACTAATGATCAACGAAGGATACCTAATGAGAAAAAGATACTTTTGAAGATCAGGTCACCATCAGCTGTTTCAAATAGTTTGTGTTTAACCTTAAAAATTAATAGGGACTTGTAAACCGGTTTTACAGCAATTTTAAAATATTTACTTGTTTTGAATGTTAAAAAAATAATCGAAATGTCTTGTATTATTTAATACTGTTTTTATGTGGTTCACTTAAAGGTTCTATTTTAAATAGAAATATTTACTTAAAATCCTGTCTCTTATGATTTGTAATAAAAATAAATTAACGGCTACTAATAATTTACGTGTATTGGTTTTTTTTTTAAAGTTAATCATTTAACGTCTAAGATACAGCTATAACAATTTTAAGCAAAGCTTCAAAAGTTAAAAACAAACAAAACTAATACTTCTGTAATCAACTTGATGTTTTTGTCAAAATAAGTAACCTTTTAATTTGTGTTGCTCGACGATGATAGCCTTGCTATCGAAAGGCGCAATTTAAATTATAATAAGTATTTAGTTTCTATTTTATTTATCGAACTTTTGAAATTTATCCAATACTATGGCTCAAGCTTTTCTATTAAAAGCTTGTTTAGGATTTTATTATGACAATTTTATAACGACAAATAAGTAACATTTTTGCATAAGTGCAAATTTAGCATTTATTGTATGTTAAAACAGCTGTTTTAGACTAAAGTACTATACATTTATTAACAACGCGTTGTCCGACTGCGCATGCGCGGGACTCGTGACTACTGCGCAGGCGCGGCTCAGCTGTTGCACCCTCAAGCCACTCTATAATTGATGACGCGCACTCCAACTCTGCTCTTTAATTACCACCTCTAATGCGCCCTCAGGACTCAACACTCCCTACTTTCAATATATATCTATTTATTTATTTCCCGAGCATTCCTTTATGCGTTGCGCTTATCAATTAGCCGGCACGGCGAGGTGAAAACTGCGTCGTCACGTTCACGTGTGGTGTTGCTAGATATACTGGTCGAAATTATTGGCTTTCCAGTCCCAGATGCATCGCCCACCCTCCTCCTTCTCAGCTATTTATTGCTTGGTGTGTACGTTTTCATGTGTGTGTTTATTGTGTATCCATTTTTGTTTAATTGTGTTGGTTCGTTATGTTTTATTTTGTGTGTAAATAATATAATGTTTTACTTTATTTTACTCTGAATGCTTATTAATAACTTTTGTATAAAGTTAGATAAGGTTGTCAAGTTTTATGCGTTGTTATTATCATGTCTGTTATTAGTTCATAAATAAATAGTTTTACGTGAAACATATTAACATGTTATGCAATCGTCATTTTTTAGCCTAAAACTGTCCACCATTCTGCCATTGAAGTCTCATTCAGACATACATTTTGTTCATTCGCTTCTCATTCATTCAATTATTCCTACTCTAGCTCTATTGTAAGTGTGATTTGCGGTTCCCAGTTATGTGCCGTGAACTCGTTCATATGTAAAAACACCTTTGTGACCAAATTTGTTTTTAGACGAGCTTTGAAAGCCTTCTGGCATTTGGGCACTTTGATCAATTTCAACAGTTTATAATTGAACTCCTGCCTGTAGCGTAAACGTTCATGAACTCATTCTGCTGTGCCTCAGTTCGGTAGCTTCCTGTGTTGTTTCGTAAGAGTGAATGTCACTTCCTCTTACGTGTCACATTTTGATTTGAAAAATAAGACAAGTTTGGAGAATGTAGAGGCAAGGTGTAAAGTCAACAATTTCAAATTTTTGAAAAGCTTGGTGCACGGATCTCTTGGAAGTTTTATTGTATAACTATGGGAGAATGAAAGTTGAAAATTGCGATTTAGTACAACCACCTTAATAACTTTAATGTAAGACAGGTGTGTAATTACTCTGTAATACGCTTCGTCATCAGTAATGTTCTGTGGGGTTCTGATAAAACACGATCTACTTAATCCTTAGAGAAATACTACAACGTATACATATTTTATGAAACTCAAAGTAAGGTGGAAGTACAAACAATCAAATGGATCGCGACTATTTAAGAGCGGTAGGTATCATATAAACGGTCATTTACAATAAAAACACATTTAGGCAATAATTTAAAAATGTTTGTTAGAGGAAAGTAACGAAAGAAGAGGAGTAGCCTGTAATAATGAAAGAAAAAGAGCATATGTCAAACGTCTAAATACAAAGAAAAGCTAACTTTTCAAGACGGCGCTTAGTTTTTAGTTCATTTAGTCCAACTGGTTCTATACTAGTGAACAATAATAATTGTAACAGCTATTTTACCATAAATAAAAAGGATTTTTCACATTCAGTCATTGAGAAGTTAGTGTTTTCTCTTACACTGTAACCTTGTGTTGTTTTATAAGTGACGTTTATCAGTTGATGTTTTGGCAATAAAATCTTGACTTTGACTATAACGCAACCGATCTAGTGTGTCTTAAATTCACGTACAAATAAAAGTAATAAATAAATAAAAATGCTTTTTAGAGCGTTTCTCAGTACACTGGTTTTCAGAACAACTCGTGTCAACTTATACTTAATTTAATACAACTACTTAATCTAATGACATGTTTAGCAGTAACGATAGCGTCGCGAAAGAAGTGTGCCAAAATATCAGGTGAAGAAGTGACCGTTGTGTTTCCGACATGTTAATTGCTTCATTACTGTCACTGAGACGCACCTGTACTAGAGACAGCACCTGCCCATCCTTGCCCGCACCGCCTTGACCCACTGATACCACTACTTTTCTGCGTAATCTAGTTCCCCGAGAGTATGCTGTGTGTTGTGGTATTTATTTACTTTAGCTATTGTTTCTTTTACATTTTTATAGGATTTATTAAAAATAAACATATATTTTGTATACAACAAAAACAAATTATAACATACAGAATGTAAATATAAAATAAATACTCGTACGTGCTTTTGTTACATCTGGTATTGACAATTACTATGATGGCTGTATAAAATTCAGTCTAAGCCCACCAAAAGTACATGTAACAAATGCACATTTTAATTTCTTTTGTCGCAATTGTCTTTTAAGAGTGGCTTATACATTTTAATTTATTTAGTTAAATTAGCTCTTGCATTTATATAAGAGTATATATGTATATATATATATACGGTGTATGGTGATGTGTTTAAAACGTTGAATAAAAGTATGTTGTTGAACTGACTAAGATAAATTCAACTTTCTTAAAATTCAACATCAGTTTTACAATAAACATAAAAATCTGTATATTCACTTTTCTGTCAATATTTTACCGCAATCCAACTGTTAGGAATATTGATTTTCACTCTTGATTTTTATCTCTTTTGTCATTTATGATGTTTAAAACCTCCTATGATACTACCATTCGATCTATTACTATCACTCTGGTTCTTTTAAATACTAGGTTTAGTTCTTGGCAGGACGTGCCTCTACGAGGATTCTCACTGAATCATTCACAACGAATAATTCATCCTGAAAGGTATTGTTTAATGGGATCTTAGATGTTAAAATGAAAGGAAAATTTTGATTCACAAAGATTGACGATTGTGAATCTTATTCACATATTGAATGTTTGTATCCAAAAAAGGTATGATTTGGGAGTCAAAATTGGAAAGATATCACTCGTTTTACTTTAACACATTTCAAAAGCTACAGTACGCTAGTATGGTCAATGTGTTTAAACTGTAATGGGACGCAGTTTATGATGTAAAATGTATTGGTGTGTCATTCACCAATACAGTTGGATTCCATGTTGATCCGATTTCATTAAATGTAAACACAGATTTTAAGTAAATACTTCCAACTTTGTTAGGTTCTTCAACAGTTTCTCCCAACAAATCTAAAAGTTAGCAAGATGATGCTTAGTTATTCAGTTTTGTACTTGTTACACTTCTTTCTTCAAGCAGGGCAATTGTAATTTTGTTTGAAACATTTCCAGCTTTGATATTACCTATCTTCTTATCATCATCATCGTCATCTATGTTGTTGACTGCATGTATTGGGGTTTCTACTGTTTCTGAGAATACAGAGTATTTAGCAGAACTACTCATTAGTACAACATAGATATCTGATTCCACTTTGGCTCTGCAATACTGTCCAAGATCCTTAAGTAGTCTTTTATTCAAAATGTTGTCATTTGGCCTTACAGTAACAAATTATATTAATTTCTTCCTGATCGCCATGTTAGTTTTTGAAGGTAATTTTTAAGGTTAAGTGGTACAAAAAGTTCTTAAGCCCTGATTTCGCCTTTTGTTAAACCATTAAAGACGATTTACTACTTTGTTGGTACCTTAGCTCGAGATTTCAGTTGGTGATAAAAACCTCTATTACCTCTCTGACTTGTTTTTACATCTAAAAGGTCCATAAAAATAAAAGTTTTTAAAACTTAAAGTAATAATTAGAATATTTAATTACAGTTTTAAAGTATAGTATTTACGGTTGTCTTATCGTTGTCTTCAGTATCGAATAATTCTGGGCATTTTGCATAACAAACATAGAAACTTATGAAGGTGAAACAACAATATCTTTATGTTTTGTTTAGGCGTATGAGACAATTAACTTCAAACTAACGCTTTGCTGTTATGTGTATAATGTTTTAGTTAAATGTGACACAGACTACGTTGTCGTTAACTTCAAAATTTTACGATTTAACGATTTACTAAAATAATCATGTATTTAGACCGCGCTTTCACCTAATACACAAGCTAGAAACCCCTATCAAAATGACATAACAGTAGACACACTCACAAGTAGTGTGACTGTTGTAGAAATAATGAGTAGTATGCAAATGCGACTAGTGTGATGACACGGCGTAAAGACTGCGATCTAATTTGTAAGCGTAGGCCGAGGCGAGGCTGGTGGTTATAAAGCAAGATTCGCGGCCACTGCCGTGTCCGGCCTAATTAAGGCAACCGCTGGACAATAGATGCGTATCTGCCCCGCGACACAGTGCAGCCAGTGCCTTAATAGGGCCAGGTTCCCACAGCGCAACACAGAATCTGATGGACTACCAGGCCACGACAATACAGGCTGTGACGAACTCAGGACTGTACTGTACAGCTCGGCGAGTTGCTGCATGACAGAACAGAGTACTCATCAAGACCAAAAATAAATAGTTTATAACATAAAACAACATACATTGTTCATTCAGACTAGCTCCAATCATTCGAATTTTCTCACTCAGGCTACCTAGTCAATCCACCAATTCTGTGGTTTCGGTCTCCCAATGCCATAAACTCGTCTATGCCGTAAAAGGGTTGTGAGAACAGTATCGTTATCAGACGAACGTCTTCAGCGTGGGGTCACCTTTAAACGAACTTGGCAATTTGTTGACCAAGTGAACTCCTGCATGTTCTATGTCCAACGGTCCGGTAGTTCCTGCTGACTCAGTGTCATAAGAAATTGCAAAATACCCTCTTATGAAATCATATTTTGGTTTTAATAAATAGATAGGTCTCTAAAATGTAGAAGCAGTGTCGGTAGTTTGATATTTTCAAATGAAGTTCTGCTAAGATAGGCTAAATACTTAATTTAACTGGTAGTAAACAATTAAAGTTTCGCAACACTGTCGGTAAAGAGTCTATGATACATATTTGTAAGTTTGAATAATATAGTTATACTATGTGTGCTAATAATAATACACCCGGAAGGACCGGTTTACATAACTGTTTATTTAAAGACAAACAAATGAAAACATATCACATTACATTTTGTCATATTAAACAAAATAAAATCAAGCTAGTTTCGTCGGTATACTTTTAGGGGGTTAAGCTAAAAGTTATTTAGTTTTATCGATTTTACTTTTTTTGAGAATACAAAATATATTGGGTAACAGTAGGGCCGAGCTTTACAGTTATGAGGGCCCAATGCCGTCGGCCAGAGTCAATGGCTGTCTAGTGACCCAAAACTTAAAATTACTTATGCTCTTACTAAAGATTTAAGAACGTTGCTGAGTGTCAGAAATGTATTGTTTTAAATGTACGAGATTTATTTAGCATTTCAAAGTATTATACCATTAAAAGCTCAGACAACTAAAAACCTTGCTGAAAAATATACCACTCAGCATAAATCTATGACTTCTCACGTCTAGTATGTAGTCTGCATGCTGGCTATAAACTGCCCTACTGCAACTTATATAATGTTTCCGCTTTTATAATATAAGGTAAAGACTTTAGCTAGCTGCAAGCAATAATTACAGGGGCCGGGCCAGATCGCATGACGCGGACGAGCTTAATTTATTATTGCTGATCGCTTATCACCGTTATGTTAAACGAACCCATGAAAACGGAATGAATTTTTTCTTAACGCGATATTAAAACGTTAAGGTAAACGTAAGCCCGGCATACTAACGACCTTGTTAAGGTTTACTCATGGAGCCGTACGTACCTCGCCGTCCGTCACCCGGCGCGAGTGTGAAATGATCCTGAGAACTGGATGTAGTCGAGGTGGTTTATTTTTCTGTATAATCACTCAAAAGTCTGAAAAGTTGTTAACCTACTTCAGGAGAAGTAAGTTTGGTGGTTTGTGTCTATATGAGTGGACCCGTGGCGGGATGGAATCACGGGCGACTCCAGAGCTCATCACTAAGCTGGCGCAAGTTCGATCCCCGCAGTCACCACTTACATTTGTAATGTGACTATACGGTAACGCTAGGTAAAGGTCGAGGCTGTGTGGTGGAGAGGACATTGTAGTCCCTACTTCGCCTCGTTAAACAAGACAAACTTTACTTTGTATATGAGTTAGTGATTGAACTTAATACAAAAATGGGTTTGAAAAGAGTTCACAAATAGCTGGGGAAATATAGTAGTTAAACAAAGTAGTGGAAAATAATTCAACAAAAATATTTAAGACATAATTAAGATCATCTATCCAATATAAGTAGCAATATTGACATTATTTGGCCAAATTGTGTTAGTAGGTGTAGGTTTATCAGACAAAAGTACTGTCACAATACTAAAAGTAAAGGTAAAGGCATAATACTGTCTTCTATAATAATTGTTCATAATTATAACATTTCGCTCAACAGCGCTCACTCAAACATTTGTGTTGGCAATAAATAAAGATTCACATTTTTGTGTTATTTTTACCATGAATGTATTTATTTTTATAAAGATTCAGACATTCCTTGGGTTACTTTGTGAGAGTTTGATTTTGCCTTATTAAAGCTGCGTATTGTTACGGTACCATAGTTCCTTTTTGTCCAAACACAAGCCCAACGCACATAACGCAATGTTGTCCGAAATTCTTCTTTTCGCCGAAAAGGTTCTCCGGAATGCTTGCTTCTACCTTTAGCAAGAGTATTTTGTAGAGCTTACTTTTTGCTGGGCTTCGTAACGTTTTTCCCTATTTTGTTTTAAGAGAATGGTTTTGTTATTATAAATAAAGAATGTTGTAATAAGATTTTAAGTAATATTGTTGTAGGTAGTAGTGTTTAAAATTAAAAAATATTCATCCTTTGGTTACTAATATTCAGAGACTGACAGTTTTAAAGTATTAAAAAGATCATTATTTACTCAAACGAATAACTGTTTTCTAAAATGAGAAACGATATACATAAACATATTCAACCCAACCATTTCGGAAATCTCTTTTATGGCGCCTTTCTCAGGAACACGGGAGATAAGAAGCAGAATGAGATTGAATGTATCAGGGGAGTCCGAGTGTCCAAGCCATTGCCCGGGTTAGGCCTAAGGCCAAGACATCGGCCTAACTGCTGTCCCAACATTAGGCCAGATCCCACCTCCCCGAGTGTTATAGGCAATCTTTCCCTGTGCAACCGTCGAGAAAACTACATCGCCCTGATTCTGCAAACTTGTCTTGTGAGAAAGGAAAGTGCTTTGTGGTGTTCTATTATTTAATTAGACAAACTGTACCTAATTCACATTATGAAATCTTTTATTTTCAAAGCTGTATGGACACTTTCAGGAAGAACTGAGTTTAAAGAAAAGGTGTTATAAAATTCAATGTAACAAAATTGACTATATATTTTTAAACGTGTCTGACATATGTTACTACTCCACTGAAAGTTACTTATTCATTGTTTTTTATAAATACTCGTACCTAGCAATACGTTATGTAGGCAATACAGCTGACTTTTCTTCGAATTGTTTAAAATTCATATTCAAGCGTTATTATTTTACATTTTATTGTTATTTCACATATTTGACAAATAACATATTTATCCCTCTAGACTTAGATTTGTATATACTGTATTTATACCAAAGTACTGTATTTTCTGAAGGAGTAAACGGAACTCTTATTTAGATAACTAATTGTTATTAATAAGTCATTTAATTATTGTGTTTATGTTTATTTATTCTATATGTTAACATTATTGTATTTATATGGATTTGTTAAGTATATGGTAATAATATGTAAGGGTTGATAAATAATAGTCTATTTGAATGGATAATTGAATTTATTGTTTGTTGTAATTGATGTTAACTTGTTCAGGTACCTATTAGTATGAGAGTAGGCTAATATTGTTTTATTATTGTTTGTTTATGCTAGTTATTATTTACAATGTTATTGATGTTAATTGTATCACATACTTATTGACATAGAAGAGAAATATTGTTTTATGCATGTACTTTAATTTGTTTAAAACAAGTGATTTAGTATTTAAAAATGTATGAGTGCTACCGACCTAAAGACTAAGAAAATTCAATTAAATTGTACTTATGTAATAATGTTGTACATGATATAGCCCTAAAGGAAAAATCAATAGAGAGTTTGAATTTGAATATTACATAGAAATCTTAACTTGTCTTGATTATTTAATCTTGTTTGAACATAAGGACTTTACATTTGATTTGAATATTTGCATCAAAATCAGACATATTATTTCGAGCAATTTCCTCAAGGTTTCACCACAAGTGTTAACTGGAATTTACTTAATAATCGGGAAAGTATATACCCCACAGTTAGAGGCTTAAAGCCCACTAAACTAATGTACCAAATGAGTTATAATAAACTGTTCCACATTTGTTACTTTTCCTTTTGCTAATAGGTTTATAATTCCAACTGCTGCAATGTTATTTCGTACTTGAGAACAAAGTGAATCAAACCACAGTTGTAACCAATTGTTGGCATTCCAAGAACTCCGAGAAAAACGACTGCATTCCAGCGAGACTAAGAGCACTGGTAGGGGCAGGGGAGGTGAAAAAGCGCGTCGATAATGAATATGTATACATGCGCAGCAATCGTGAGAATTTATTTGCATATGGACCCAATAATTACTGGAGTATGTGTCGAATCTGAAGGCCTATAAAGCATTGGCAGCTCCACCTCTGGTCGGCTACTTTGCCCATATCTAATATAGACACACACAGTTACAAGAAGCCTGAGGCAGGGCAGATGTGGCGAGCATTCTTCTCAAGGTGTACATACCGTCATCGGTAGCCACTGCACCCCTTTGTAGCCAGCTCTTTCGGCAGCTGAAATGATCTAAGCATTATACGTATAATGTAGCGTGAGCTTAGTGTTGTTTACAATATTTATTATGTGGCCAAAAGTGAAAATAAATAAGAAGTTAACATACACAGCAAGGTACAATCACCACAAAATATTGTTCTAAAAAGGGTTAATAATCGTACTATTGTCATTCTGATGCACTACCTGTGATTGGTTCATGAATTTATCAATAATATAATAAAATTGTTGGATCAGAGAACATTGGAAGTAAGGTTTAAAGGTTTAGTTTGCTATGTATGTTTAAAGTAATTTGAATTTTTTTATAAAACAAAGACATAAAACATTAGATTGCTTTTATTTCGAATCTTAAAATAAGCCTAAACACTAACAAATAAAAAGCATTTATTTGATGTCGTATTACAAAATAAACATTTAAAAATTCGGTAATCGATTAGAAATTTAGTTCCAGCTTAAGAGCAAATATACCTCAAGCTCCTATTTGAATATATCTGTCAAATATCTGAAGACCACGATACTCAATTTTATATTGGTTATTACCTGTTGTGGATTATTAATATTTTCAGACAAAAAATTGTTTGCATTATAATTTCAAATATGTAAACACATGGTAAGTGTCACAACTTTTAAATATTTCTACCCCGTTCTACACGAACCTTGGTATCTTAATTTTATTATGATTCTTAGGGTTTTTAATAACATGCAGTAAGCAGCACTTTTCAATAATATGATAGTTTTCCCTCAATATTGTTGTTTCAGCTTATGATTCTTAGTAAGATAAAGGTCTTAAGACTATCCACTACTGGTTAATATTAAGACAAACCAACTCTAAGATAATAAGATAGTTTTTATACATAACAAAAAAATATAAACATTAAGAAGTCGTTTAAAATTTCAAATTCTACTACAAGTCCCTATATATGATCAGCCGAACTACTGTATAGGCTGCATATGATGGTTAAGAAAGTGGTAATCGGTTAGTTGTTATTACTTAAAGTTTTTTTTTATCTGATTGAGTTCTTAAGTTATGAGCCATACCAATCAAAATGTAAAATCTCTTGAAAATAGTGTTGTAGGCCAAGAATCTGATAAATGTATTAAAAGGTAACAACTTAAAGTTTGCTTGTTTAACAAGGTAGAGCTAAGACCACAAAGCCCTCCTCTCTACCACTCAACCTCGGCCTTTACCTAGCTTTACCGTAAAGTCACTTAACAAATTGATAGTGGTGACCACCGGAGTGATGAGTTTTACTAATACCAATCCGTTACGGGTTCACTTTTAAAACTTCTGTAGAAGAGTTATACAAATGAGTCAACTTTTGTAAGAGTTTTGTAATGAGTCATGACTATGACCTTAAAAATAACCTCATTATTAAGATTGATTTCAAATAGCCCCTGAACTGTTTATTTATGACTAAAATTAGGTAAATACCTTCGCCAAACAGTTTTAAAAGACATCTACTAAACTTGAACTAAATTACTTTACCTACTTTTAATCTTTAATTTTCAAATTATAGAATAATGCTTAACCCTGACTACATGTAGTAAATGCATGATAAAACGTGACAGTTCTAGGAAACCTGAGTCAAAATCGAAAACTGTACTTGTTTGATATTTTGGAATGTAGCGAGTGAACAGTGGTCAGATTTTAAAATATAATAGTGATGAAAATTTGTAAATGTACTCAATCGATTACTTTTTCACCCTGTACGCTGGCCGTGCGAGTGATGTGGAACGTAGGTTCACCAGGCCCTCCTTTTGGCAGGCAAACCGGGGAGAGTCTGTCACTCCAGGCAGAGGATGGTGGTACCCCGCCAGGAGCCGTGGACAAAGGGAGTACAGTGGTAAGTAGACTATAAGATAAGAAAATAGTACCCTGGAATACGTATATTTTAAGAATAATTAAGTAGTATAGGTAGCAAGTAGAGGCTTAAATCATCGGGTTATTATAAAATGAGCTAACAGTAAGATTTTTGAGTTATGAAAATAGCAACAAACCGTCCTTGAAAAAGTGTGCAGTGCAAAGTGTGTAAACTGCCTAATGTAACCACTTTAATCAATAAAACCAAACTTGGTACATCTAAGTAGTGTAAAACTTCATGATTTTTACATACTTTGTCCCTGTTTCCTAAATAGAAGGTGTTGGCGGTAGCCCCAAAGGTTCAAATTCCAAGCCCCGTCGAGTGACGTCTTAGTTTTAGGTTTATAAGAAGACTCTTGATACTTGACTTGATACACTCGAGTACACTGTACCGCAGCTTCATTGATTCATAGTTCTATCTTAATCCTTTCTTCTATCTTAGTTTATTGTATGAGATCTTTCTGTAAAGGGGTTTTTACCAGCTTCACTTTCCGTTTTCCCCTTACGTCTACGGGTTTTCATTTCGAACTCAGAATTGTTAGGAGGTACATTATACTTTGTTTATATTTGAGTATAATAGCTGTGGGTAAATTGTTAAATAATGATGGTCGGCCACGGTAGCGTGTGCAAGCTCAGTGGTTACTGGTGAAATATTGGGTAATGGTTAGGATATAAACTACTTGATGAATGACGCCCAGACCGAACACATTTCTGTTAATAACGAACTGAAAGTTCTTGACGTAAAAAAACTACATACATCAGGCATAAAACGATTGTCGGTTTAGTACATCTTACATTAAAAATTGTTATATAGTCTTATAACCATTGAGAGAATGAAAAAATTCATAAGGTCTTTTATTAAAATGAAAACATCTACGAAAGCAAAAAATACTTGGGAAATTTGTTTGAGCTCTTCATTCTGTCATCTTCAAGATTAGTTCTTGGTGATATTCGTAATAATCTTAGAATAAAATAAGCTAGCGAATAGTTTGGTTTTGATTGGTTAAATTAAAAAACATGTGAAGTCTTTCAGCAACCAATTTTATAAACGCTAATATTTCTTATTATTAAGATTACTTGATTAAAACGTTATGAAGTTTAAAAAACAAACGGGGTTTTTTGTTTCTCACCTATCTTTGCCCAATGCAATATTTTCTTTCAAACACTAGACAATACATATAATATTAGTCCCTCTCCGATGTTGCATGGTTACTATTACAAATGACAGCTTTTCTCACTATCTGAAAAAACTAAACGTATTTCGTTTTACTTCAACCAAACGATTTTCTAACAAATCTGTCGGTCTTCGATAGCCGCTCGGTTCCAATTTCGGCCACACAGCGATTCAATTAACCAAATTATAGTCCCAGTTAGAACCATTCAAAACCAAATTATTTCCAGGGCCGCAAATACGTCATGACGTGATTAACAATACGCTCTAAAATAGGCGAGAGCGTAATGAATTTTGGGTCGGAGAGGAGGAGTAGGTACTCTCGGCTAGATTCCCAATTAGGGCTGGGGCTCGTAGGACGCACGGAGAATCGGGTCACCGTCAACCGAGTGATTAATCGATTCTGGATGACTATCGATTGTAGGCCGTGTGATTGGTTGTTTATATTATTAGAGTCATAAAGGAACTGCTGGCCCGTTGCCCTCTGACTTTTGCGAGACCTTTGGAAGAGTTATAAATGGATGACGAAAGAGTAAATTGGGGCTTTCACGGTTGTCATTTGGGCTTTGTTAAGGAAACGATTTGTTTGATGAAGTTAACAAGACAAGGGTCCCAGCTGGGCAAAAACTACGGGTTGAGTTTATTGAATGAAAGATGATACTGATGAATTGGCCGTCTTGTCTTGTGATTGCGTTTGAACACGAGGGTGAACCTAAGTTGATTCTGTTATCCTGGAGTATGTCAACTAAAAATGTAATTGAGAAACATGTTAATGTTTTTTTTTAATTTCATACTGTTTGTGCGTAAAATAATGTTTCTGACTTTGGACGAGCAAAATTGAAAATTGAGTAAATTCTTTTGTTTTGTCTTACAGAATAAGATTGTGAGGTAGTTTAATCGACTGTTAAAATTATAAAAGGAAACAAAAAGAAGCGTTTTAAAAGCACATTTTAGAAAGTCATGTCGAGATATATTCAATGGTACGAATTTCCTGACACTTCCCGGTCTTTACATGTAGGAAGTGACTCTATGTATATTGACAAACATGCTTTTGCAATCTAGAACCACTCTTAGTTACAATACAAAAATATGTAGAGGGACACTTACACACAAACAAATTTTGAAAGTTTACTAATGCAGTGAGGATACAACTGTTGAAATGTCTCTCTAAAGATAAGAAAACCTCGAAAATCGTTGAATCTCGAATGATAAAGTTGTTGACAAGCGAAGCGTACTACTCGTATTCTATGGACTAGTTCACAGATGATTTTTTTCAGCTAAATCTATCTGTAAATATTGTGTATACGTAAGTATTGAAATGATTCTTACACAGTTCCATAAACTTTCACTTGTACCAACAAGCCCCAGACTGCAAGCTAAGCTGCCGGTGTTCAGTGAAGATGCTGCGAGTGACAGCAGTGTGTACTCTTGATGGCTTCATCTTATCTGGCCAGGATCAGACTCTGAGCTGTGATTGGTGCAATGGTTGATGTTACGTGCCTGTGGTAGGGCTGGAATGTCAGCCTGGAACCCCACCAGGAGGCTAAGTGTCTACCAGTGACTCGACTCTTCTGTTCCTGGATCCGCGACACTCTCCCCTCGTCTCTGATCCTGATCCTGATTTGATGGACGATTGACCTCCACCCTGACTTCTCTTTGGAGATCACAGCTCGTTTTATTCGTTGGATTATTGATACTGACGTTTACCTACGATGCACTAACAAGGGTCTGGTGCGACTGTTAGATGGTTTGGTTCAGGAGGGAGATGTAGTTTTGATGTATATAATGCTTTGGGGAAAGATACTTTCCTGTTCACTTACAAATGAAAAACGTAAACCTGAACGAGTAAAAATTGCTCAAAAAACACATTCAAATGAAATCATATGTCTTGCAATACTAAAGTGACGGACTTCAACAATGTCTCTCTCCTTTATACATGCGTAATAGACTTATTCAGAAATTCTTCAAAACCCTAGTACATAAAGCTTGTACCTTTTACTAACAACTATCTAAAGTAAGTAGCACAGTTGGATTATTTCTAGGTTCAATGTGAACTCTTAGAGACTATCATTAGCACAATGGAAAGAAATAGGTATTACAGATACACCTAAATACACACAAGTGGTCCGAACACAAGGTTAGTATGGTCCGGAACAAACCTTATTGCTGTGTATTAGTAGGCTCAGGTTTTGTGACATAACCAGCTGTTTACATTTATATAGTGGTTGTTTTAGTTCAGTTAGTTTTCAATGTTTATGTTGTTCCGAAAATAGACTTAAATATTATCTAGTAAAATGTTACTACAATCTTATAATTTAAGCTCATCTGTTTTAAAATATCAACTGGATATTACACGAGTTTGAAAAATATGATTTATTTGGAAATCGTCTAGTGATTCCCAAGAGCCTTAGATCTAATAATATTCTGTTCAGATTCATAATTTCACCAAGGAATAAATTTTTTAGATTCGAGCAAAAAATGGCTTTTATTGGCCAGGCTTAATGAAAGATGTTAATACATTAGTTAATAACTTTTACAAGCATATCAGAGGTATTCAACCCCAAAGAGCCCTTAAACCTTTATACAGTACCTGAACATCCATGGGAAGAAATCGGTATTGATTTCTTTAAAATCAAAGGAAAGAGCACATGCTAGTGATTGATTATCACTCAAAGTTTGTTGAAATTAAAAGATGAATACAACAAATGCCGAAGCTGTAACAGGTAATTTAACACAAATTCAGATTTCATGGTTTGCCAAAGAAAATTCATTCTGATAATGGTCCACCCTTCGATAGCCTAAAGTTCGTGCATCTTTTGTGAAAACCATCAAAATAAAACATGAAACATTTCTCCTACTACCCTAGATTAAATGGCATGGTAGAAAGAGCCATTCAAACCTTAAAATAGCTTACATGCAAAACATATGAATTTAATGGTGACTTGAACTGGATTATTATTGTTTATATAAAACCCCTAAAGATCACCTGAAGGCTCCTTCCCAGATGTTGATGGGGAGACTATGAAAAACTGTCGTTCATAGGTTCCCAGAGAAGCTCCCTCAAACCACTCTTCCCCACTACTGATACCATTCAGAAACTCAGGCAAAAGCAGAGGGAACAAAAATACTATTACAACGGTTCCGGGGTTTAAGAGAGCTAAAAGACAACGTACCTGTATATATATGCAAATGGAAAAGAGATTGGATTCCAGGAAGTACAGCCAGGAAGAAACATGAGATGCAATTATATTGTTAAAATGGCAGACGGGATGTATAAGGAATAGATACAAGGACCAGTATTTTGCTGTAACCTAAGACCAGCCCATGGAAACAATATAATCATGCAAGACCAAGTACACACACCAACAGTCCACTCACACAAGGCCTCAAAGATTATTAGTGCAAAAGTACAAAAGACTTTGTTCCTTGAAAAAAAGGTTATGCGTGGGATATAAACTTTTCAGCTGTTTATATTTATATAGTGGTTGTTTTAGTTCAGTTAGTTTTCAATGTTTATGTTATTCCGAAAATACACTTAAATATTATCTAGTAAAATGTTACAATCTTATAATTTACTACTGTTTTTTACCTGTAAAAGTGAAAAATAATTGTCGCACAATTATAGAGAAACCTTTATCCAACCTTTACCTGTCTTTATTTTACTGGCACTTTTGTGCTTACTAATTACTTTGGTTGGTAAAGGTGTTTGCCGTTCGTAGGTAGGATATAACGACTTGGGGTTTCTTTCACTATTGCAGAGACATACCTGGTTAATGAGGAAAATTTGGTTATATAATTATATTTTGAAGGAAAACTGTTCTCTCATTGTAATCAAACTGCTTCCTTGTCTTGGTCTACGAATAGAACAGGTTGTAAGCCTAAACCAGTGGGACGCACAAATAACTTTGGAAAGCACTAACTTGGCTGGTGGCGTCCTTTGATATACATTTTATGGGTTGTAGATCACTTTCTTAACTGGCTTCATATTTCAAAATATGTTTGAAAATGATAATGTTATTATATATTAGTAACATTAAGTTCTTTATTTAACTTGTAATATAGTACTAAACCTAATTCCTTTCCAAATAACTCTTTCCTGTAATTTAACCCGTGTAGCCTATATCATGTCAATTACTTAAGACAAGAAGTGTCCTCAATAACAACATGAACTATACTAGTGTGACAAGGTTAACACAACTTTGAGGGTTGAAAATGATAAATAATGTACACTTTGACAGGGCACAACGTCCAATTTAGATGGTATTTGTTTTAAGCTACCCAAATAAACGTATGAGAAGGTATTCTTAAGTGTGATTATATGTACGTCTAAAAATGTATATGTATTCCTGATTTTAACGACAATTATTTTAGTAGGTCGAGAAAAAGGATTTGTAGTTTTGTAAAAAAAACAGTTGTTTACCACACACCATGACCTATAGAATTATTTGGATGATTAGGTTGCTATGGAAAAAACTAATTTTGAAGTTCTTTACAATAGCAAGTACATCTGTGGTTCCAATGGGATGGTTTGTTTGATCTGAATTATTTATTCAGTTTACCATATTAGAAACAATCGATAGAAAATCGATAAACTAAGCAACCAGATCGTTGAAGGAAATAGTTAGCGCAACAGGTTTTACTTCAGGTAAAAACTACATCTCAAGACTAGCTTATACGTAAAATGTAAAATTAAGTTTGAGTTATTTTTTAATTAATAAAAATTATAGAAACATGTATCAAGATTATCTGCATTATGACAAACAATAATTGTTCGTTACTCATGCCCAAATGACTACTTTTAACTAGTTATGACATTTACTGCGGTATTTCTGTGTTTCCAGATCAGTCTCTGTACAAAAGTCACCTCTACTAATATTAAATTACATTACATGCTTATAACAGTTTTAGGATTATTTATTTAAAGGATAACTGAACTAAAATAATCGACTAGTTCGATTATTGTAGTCATTTTGTATTGTTGTTATCTTGTATAGGTTCAATTGGCCTCTCTGCTTCCTACAATTTTATTACGTCAATTTAGTCGGTTTTATCCGTCAGTCAAAAATAGAAAATTACTTTAGATTTCGAATAAAATTCTTAGTCTCTTATTAATCAACTAATACGATAGAATGTGTCTACCAATGTTACTCCTAGCTTATCTGTTTTGCCATTTACAGGATATAATATATTTAACTACGAGTATATCCCTAATATTTGTTTGATTTTTTACATGTTGGAGTGATTTTTTTTACAATAAGTAAAGTGTTAAATATGTGAATACTCGTACATAAAGAATACTGTATTTTTATGATGGTATATAATGAGCCACGAACCTCGCCTGATTATAATAATATTATATCCGACAGTAATTAATTTTAACTTTACTACCTACAAGGAGAACGAGATTTAAAACTAGAACTCGTGTAGTCGGTTATTTATTTGACTAAAATTAATTCCACTGTATAACTGACAATAATAATCCGTAACAACTTTTAGTCCCAACTAAAAGAACGCTAAATTAAATTAACTGGATTCCGTTAGCCGTTTATTCATTGGACTAAATATTGAATATTTCATCGTTAGTGAACTGATCCCTTAAAATAACTCAGTTCCTTCTGAAATCCTCCCATCGTCAACAACAAACTTCAAACAAAGAATTGATTCTCGGTACGGACCCGGAACAAGTAAAAAGTCAGTGAATTAGAAAATGTGCACTTAAAGTTGGCTAGACATTCAACGACCTAACTTGTCTTACTAAATGTAAAATCCAAAGCCTAATGCCCAACGGTTCCACCGTTCAAAAGTAGAAAGCCAGTAAAATTATGGAAACTGCTTCTAAAGTTTGTTGTTAGAAAGATTAAAACATCATCAAAATTCTGAGAGATCTCAAAATATAATTAAAAATAAAAACTGAATTGATCGACACAGTAGGCGCGGAACTGAAAAAGATTTTCAAAAGCATCCGTGATATTTGAAGAATCAGACAGTAAAAAGGAAAACTAAGAAAGAAAAGCTTGAAACTGAAAAAGTTATCCTTTTGTTCACTAACGATAGAAAATGTCCGCAATAAGGTTCAACTTCGGAAATACCCCATCGACAACAACAAACTAAACAAAGAATAACCTCCTAATCTGAAAAATAACTGATCAGATTGGTTATGTAAAGGTGTTTATCCCACCACTACACGCAGAGTAGGCCTACTATACTACAGGAGGAGTGAGAAGAGACAGGTGCTGGTGCTGGTGTTGGTGCGGGGACACTGCAGCAGAGTAGGCCTACCATACTACAGAGTGAGGAGACAGAGACAGGGTGCTGGCTGGTGTTGGTGTGGGACACTGCAGCAGAGTAGGTCAATGCTCACAGAGTGAGTGGACAGAGACAGGGTGCTGGTGTTGTTGCAGTGGGGACACTGCAGCATGGCCTACTATACTACAGAGTGAGTGAGACAGAGACAGGGTGCTGGTGCTGGTGTTGGTGCAGGGACACTGCAGCAGAGTAGGCCTACTATACTACAGAGTAGGTGAGACAGGGAACAGAGGTGCTGGTGCTGGTTTTTGGTGCGGGAGACACTGCATGGCAGAAGTAGGCTACTATACCACAAAGTGAAATTGAGACAGAGAACAGGAGTGCTAGTCCTGGTTTGGTGCAGGGACCACTGCAGCAGAGTAGGCCTACTATACTACAGAGTGAGTGAGACAGGAGACAAGTGCTGGTGCTGGTGTTGGTGCAGGGACACTGCAGCAGAGTAGGCCTACTATATACTACAGAGTGAGTGAGACAGAGACAGGAGGGTGCTGGTGCTGGTTTTTGGTGGGACCGCTACAGCAGAGTAGGCCTACTATACTACAGAGTGAGTGAGACAGAGACAGGGTGCTGGTCCTAGTTTTGGTGCAGGGACACTGCACAGCAGAGATTAGGCCTACTATACTACAAAAAGTGTGAAATTAGCAAGAGACAGAGACAGGGTGCTGGTGCCTGGTGTTGGTGCGGGGACACTGCAGCAGAGTGAGCCTACTATACTACAAGAGTGAGAGTGAGACAGAGACAGGGTGCTGGTGCCTGGTGTTGGTGCGGGGACACTGCAGCAGAGTGAGCCTACTATACTACAGAGTGAGTGAGACAGAGACAGGGTGCTGGTGCTGGTGTTGGTGCGGGGACACTGCAGCAGAGTAGGCCTACTATACTACAAGAGTGAGTGAGACAGAGACAGTGCTGGTGCTGGTGTTGGTGCAGGGACACTGCAGCAGAGGCAAGGCTACTACTACAGAGTAGGTGAGACAGAGACAGGAGGTTGCTGGTGCTGGTGTTGGTGCAGGACACTGCAGCAGAGTAGGCCTACTATACTACAGAGTGAGTGAGACAGAGACAGGGTGCTGGTGCTGGTGTTGGTGCGGGGACACTGCAGCAGAGTAGGCCTACTATACTACGGAGTGAGTGAGACAGAGACGACAGGGTGCTGGTGCTGGTGTTGGTGCAGGAACACTGCAGCAGAGTAGGCCTACTATACTACAGAGTGAGTGAGACAGAGACAGGGTGCTGGTGCTGGTGTTGGTGCAGGGACACTGCAGCAGGAAAGTAGGCCTACTATACAGGTGAGTGAGACAGAGACAGGAATTGCTGGTGCTGGTGTTTGGTGGGACACTGCAGCAGAGAGTAGGCCTACTATACTACAAGTGAGTGAGACAGAGACAGACAGGTGCTGGTGCTGGTGTTGGTGCGGGGACACTGCAGCAGAGTAGGCCTACTATACTACAGAGTGAGTGAGGAACAGAGACAGACAGGGTGCTGGTGCTGGTGTTGGTGCGAGGACACTGCAGAGTAGGCCTACTATACTACAGAGTGAGTGAGACAGAGACAGACAGGGTGCTGGTGCTGGTGTTGGTGCGGGGACACTGCAGCAGAGTAGGCCTACTATACTACAGAGTGAGTGAGACAGAGACAGACAGGGTGCTGGTGCTGGTGTTGGTGCGGGGACACTGCAGCAGAGTAGGCCTACTATACTACAGAGTGAGTGAGACAGAGACAGACAGGGTGCTGGTGCTGGTGTTGGTGCGGGGACACTGCAGCAGAGTAGGCCTACTATACTACAGAGTGAGTGAGACAGAGACAGACAGGGTGCTGGTGCTGGTGTTGGTGCGGGGACACTGCAGCAGAGTAGCCTACTATACTACAGAGTGAGTGAGACAGAGACAGGGTGTGCTGGTGCTGGTGTTGGTGCAGGGACACTGCAGCAGAGTAGGCCTACTATACTACAGAGTGAGTGAGACAGAGACAGACAGGGTGCTGGTGCTGGTGTTGGTGCGGGGACACTGCAGCAGGGCGGCCGGTTTAATTTACACAGAAGCCGGGCTCAGCGGCATCCCATTTTCCATGTGACCGGCTCCAAATCGCCTCCACATTGTCCGGCTAACAAGAAGAAGAAGTGGGATCTACCGGGATCAACGTGGAATTGCTTTTTGAACGCGTTTCTCGAGTCGATGTTGCGTAAAAGCAGATGAAACTTTAAAAGGAATTTGCCGAGATGTTGTCCGTATCTTGACGGATAACGGGATTCTGCGGATAAGTCGGTTCACGCTTAGACAAGCCAGGTTCTGTCCAAGGCAAATGCAACGTTTTCATATTGGGAGGTTATGTTGATATTATTACTGACGACTGGCATGAGTAGTTTCAGTATGTTCTGTTGAATTTGCAAATCTGCAATTGTAACGTACAGGATGTCCCAACTACTCTACAAAAGAGGAGGGTTTCTTTTTGTAAAAAACACTTAAATTCACAAGAAGATAAGTTTACCTATTTCCACGTAATCGACATAATTCCAACAACGTATAACTCTTCAGCCTTCAGTCTGTTTGTTTATTTATCGGTCTTATCCCCGATTTCAATCAATCAGGCAACTCTAATGGCGTCCATCATTTGGGAAACTCTGCCTAATCGTTAACCATTTGTGTTAATAGACTTCAGTGTCCTCAATTCCATTTTTTAAGGGAGAATATATATTTTTGTGTAGGAAGGATTATTTAGTACTAATATAATGTATAGCATGGTGATTGACTTGAATCTTACATATTAGTTCAAAGAAAACTGAGATTGTTCAAATGTAACTTTAACAGTTACAAAAACCACTGCTGTCATTATTGTAAAGTATGATTACGAAAATCATTCTTGGTTTAGTTCAATATATTTTATTGTATCACTGTGTTTGCTCTTAAAAATCTTCTTACTTAATCAATTTTAACGGGGGCCATATTTTCTGGCTGCATACATGCCTCTGATCAGCTCAACTACTACATTTCGCAGTGGTGTATGAGTTTAATTATTTTTTGTCAACGTTTCAAAATCGCAGCTGTGTTAGTCAGTGCTACACTTGGAATCCAGATGTTTGAATAAAATGTTTAAGCATTTCAAATTTACAAACGGGGTTTCTAACAGTAGACTAGTAATTAATACGCTGACTTTAGTGAGAACACTAAAACCCTCCCATTGCCATTTTTTTGTGAGTATGAAACATTTGAAGCATTATCCTCTCTATTAATTTGCCTCATATTCACAAATTATAATATAAAACAATTAGGCCTACACTCCCCACTAATCAACCACCTTCAAATCATTTCCCAGAATAATATGATTTCTCATCAAGTACTTTAATCCGTAGAAGAACCGATGAATAGAGTAATCCAGTCATCAATGCTAAAGTAGTTTTCAATCAGAACTCAGGGGACCGCAAATACAGTTCGCGGCTACTGGTGGATAATAGGCTTACAGGCTTAGGCAGAACTCAAGGGGTCGGGGTTGGCAGTTGTGTGAATTCATGCCATGTCGACTGTTACTTCCTTTCACACATTTCCAGCTCAAATAGCTACAAACACTTTTGATTAAATGTACCTTGAAAAATCGTTTGTTCAGACCTTATCGTGATATGAGTTGTTTATGACTTTACTGTGCATAAATTTGAGTTTGGGTGATAGAATCGAAGGTTTGTACAGGAATAACCCAGAAGTAACTTTCTGTTTCCATTGTTTATCAACGTTGTAGATTTAAACTCATTTTCTTATGTTATTTTACATCAAATTACACCAAGACTGAATTAACATTGCACAGTATAAATATAATAAGAAACATTTAAGATATTCTTAATGTTTTCTCCATTTACTTTCTGGTAATTGAAACTATACAATGAAATTTTACTGATGGTGCTGAGGCAAAACGTGTCTTAAAAATGCAAAAATTAAAATTAATGTGGTAAAACGTACGCGATGCTTTCATTGTATAAACGTTTAAGACATTTTAGATTTTCTATAGTTTTAGTTTACTATTTTGAAAAAGAACATCTGGTTTGGATCTTATCCCGAGTGTTTGTTCCTCTAACTGATGTTGACAAATCAAACTACCAAAGTTATTGCTTTTGGGAAATTATTAATATATTCTCATAAACTCTTATTTAGACAAATTTGTCTTCAGTAATAGTTTTGCAGATTGTTATCTTAGATTCATTATGTTTCTGAAAATACGATGATGGTGTTACGCACATATATTAACAAACAATTAATAGCGAGTTGTCTTTGCTGTTTATTTCAACAGCTGACATTCATTGCATTGCCTGTTTCAGCACCACTAGGCTACCTAGAGGAGGACGGTACGTATATACAGGATAGGATGTAATGTACAAGGAGTGCTTACACGAAGCGCAAAGTGAGGATACTAGGTGACAAGCGAGGAAACTTGGCCAGTTTCACTAGTTAAAGCTTTACCAGGGGCTCAACGAAATATGGTGTTTTTTCAATCGAGTTAATCAAAATAAGTTCTTTGTATGCAAAATATATTATGCGTTGCAAGGTAGACCTGCATGAAGTCTTGTTTGACTTTTACCTAGAATGAAAACGTCACAATGTTATGATGCCTTTCACATTTTTCCAAGTTTTAACAGTTACAATTTTATTAGTTTTCTAAAAAATATTTTTTTACGAGACACTTGACAAAGCAACGTCTTTTAGTGCGAATATATAGTAAAGTTTCATAGGCTATACACGTTTAGTTATCTTCTTCAATGTTAAAAACAATATTTGAATATTCTTATTTGACAAACCCTCAACACAGAAGTCGAAATATAATTGTGTTAGAAAAACAGTTTATTTTTAGTTTTGAATAAGAGGAATAAGTCTACCTAAATAGTAATTTATAGAACTCCGTCATCTTCAACTACTTCCTATTCTCATATATTTTATAGGTTATGCTGAACTATTTCAAGACATCTTAAACAAACTTTGTAACTCTGTACTGCCCAAAATAAAAACTGATATTTTGTTTTTCGTTTGAAAACCCACCATATTTATCAAACATTAAAATTAGGCTCTGAATCCCTACACCCGGCTCCCTCTAGGTGAGCACGCCACAGCACCCCTAGAGTGAACAAGATGTAACTTCTGCAAGGACGAGGTGTAGGGCTGAGTGGTGAGGGGTGAGGAGGAAGATGACAATAACAACAGATATTGCGAGCCTACTCGTCGGTGGACATTCACAAAATAATATCTCTTAGCAAACTAGGACTAGACTGAGGGGGCGTACAGCAGGAGGCAGTCTTCTGGCTGGGCTATCAGGTGTACTCAGATCTCCAACTCGCCTGAAACACACAGTAGTATCCCGTTACAAATATGTTGACTGACATATAACAAGTAACAGAACTGTGAGTGACTGAGCTAAATTCTTGTATAGTATTTTATTTAAATTTGAATATCACAAGCTCAGACTTTCAAACAATTACATGTTAAGATGGTGTAGTATTGTTGGCTGTCACTGTGTTTTACATGCCTGCTTAAGAAACATTAGATGCACATATGAACAGCCATAAAGTTAACTGGATAGTCATTAAAACTGGATTTATCTCCTAATTAATTGTATTACTCTTAATGTGATATATCTCAATTAAATGTATGTATTTAACACAGCAGCCTATTAGTTCATAGTATTTGATTACAACTATCTGCGCAATGTGTTACTGGACCAGACAAACGGCCTATGACAACTTTTTATAGTGTCCTGTAGATCTTTATTGGTAATGTTTCTTAGAGTGAAGGTTGGCCGCCCTGAGTCGGAAGTGTCGGACAGCTGATTGATGACGACAATGTGTCGTGAAATGGCCGCGTGGGCGTGTCAGGTTAACAAGGTTATGTCGACATAAATCCATTAGCAACTGTTATTAATTTTCACTTCGACATCATGTAGGCCTGTCCAAGGCTTGGCATCCTCAAATAAAGCGTCTCCTATGTAGGATTATTAATTTTTAACGGGTATTGTCTGAGAAATTGTCGGCTGAGTCATGCAACCAGAGGTTAATGAGTGGAGTTGGATTTCTCACGGTGCTCTTTCATACAAGGTGTTACTAAAGGTAGTAAGAGGGACTTTTGATTTGACCACATAGTTAAGACAAAACTATAAAACATTAAACCCCAAAAATCACAGTTTCATGGTTTTTACTGTTTTTATTTCCCATCTGTATAGCGCTAAGCCATTTAACCCTCCTTTAGTGACAAATCGTAAAAGGCCAAATTAATCCAGTCGCAGTTGCAGTAAAAAAGTCGTTGTGGCAAGTTGTTTATGTGGGAATCGGAAAGAATGGTAGTTGTAACATCGCGTTCAGCCTCCTCAACAGAACAAATGTGTTGGAAGTGTCAGGAGTCGGGATTGATGTGTCCAGAGGACGATGGGTAGAACAGAACGACGAAAGGACGAGGGGTGGGCGCGACAGTTCGGGATATGTGGGCGTCAATGGATCCACAACATACAAGAGGACATCCAGAGATGTCTTCGTGACAAAACAACTCGTTCATATGATGTTGTATACTTGTTCGATCAGCTGTAGTGTCTTTTCCACTGTTTTGTAGCTTTATTTTTTCAAATTTGATGTTGTCGCTGTTTAATTATTGTGTTGTATTTTCTTTATGAGTGTTTTTAAACTAATCTTATTAGGTTTCAGTTAGGATTTTTATAAAACAACTTGAGAGTATTAAAAAACGTTTGATAATTCAGTGACTCACCATGCCGTTGGAGGTGGAGGGGAACCCGAAGCCGGTGAAGGTGGGCATGTGATGGTGGTGGTGCATGGAGGGCGGTGGCGCCGTGGGCCCAGGAGGAGGTGGTGACCCGAAGTGCGCCTGGGGGTGGATGTTACTATGGGGGTACATGTAGTGGCTCATGGCGTGGTGACTGTTGAAGGCATGGGGTGAGCTGAAGCCACCTCCCTTGGACCCCATAGAGTCTCCCTGGAACGGCTTCATCATGTCCCCCATCACTCCCGACAGCGCCAGGCAGGACCCGGGCAGGCTGCCTCCCTTCTTCTTCTTCGACTTGGAGGACAGCTTCCGATTTCTCGTTTGGATTCCTTCTTTCTTCATCGTCAGTGGCCTGTTCACCTGTTAAACAAAAAAATGGTTAATTGGTTTAGTCTGAGAGGTTTACTGTTAAAACACTTTCCAACACAGTTACAAACATGGCCAACAGTTTATACATGATGATGTATATGTTTCATAATAAGATCCATATGTTACCTTTCAAGCGGTAAGTAAGCAATATTAAAAAAGTCAGATTTTATCACACGTAAACCTTGTAAGATAACAGAGCTTAACAAAACATCTTGAACCTGTATGTATTCTTTGCTATACTGAGATCTTTTACCAAAACTAATTTAAAACACATTTAGAACTATCTACCCTACACGTAACCATCCTTCTCCCTGAGTGTTTGTCCAGACACCTTGTCGGTCCGTCACTGCCCACGCGGATGGGTAATTATTAATTAAACAGAGTGTATAGTAGGAGAGGAAGGTGAGTGGAGTTTCACATCTCGGCGGGTGTTTCCCCCCAATCTGAGCGCATTGTGTCGCGCAGCGGGGATCCTCCAACACATCACAACACATTGTTTTTATTTTCAATTTAGTTTAAATGCTGGACGTGTATTAATGACAAGCGGAGGTCGTGGGCGGCTGCGAACTGACTGGGAACTGAGGTTTCACTTGATCAGTGATCAGTGATCGGTCTGAGTGAGTCAACACGTGAAACATCCGCCTTGATCAATATCCTTATGAAGATCTGCAGCAATGATTATCTCACGAACTCACACCTTGGCAAAATTTTCTTGGCAAAGACAAACTAATTGAAATGACTTTTATTTTTTTAAACTCTTGGCTTCCACAAATTTTTCTAAACATTTTCCAAACAACTAAAGAAATTCAAACATTCTTCAAATTATTTTAGGTTTTACCATGATCGGTTCTGACCCTTTTAGTGTTGATGCTGTTTCCTCCATAGAACATACCACATAGTGCCAAAATGTGTGTATTCTTAATTAACATTCTACGTTGTTAGCTAAAAGCAAACCCATTTTCTTTAGACTGGAGAGCCAGACACAAAACTAGAAACAAAGTGACCAAAGTTATTTCGTCACGCCGCCGGTCAAATTCCTGTCCATTTCCTAGGCCGTCCACCATTTGGCAGAATGGTCAGAAACAAAAGTGGAGACAGTCTGAGGCAGACGGCGCACCTTGAGTTCTGAGGAAGTGAAGAGAAGAAGACACTCCAGTGACACACCCACGACACATAGACAGACAGACAGACAGACACACATGCAGGGTGTCTCATGGCGCTAGACAGAGTCCCTCTGTTACACATATCATCGGAAACACGAGTCGACCCGTCCAGCACAGCCTATTTCATTTTTTATCCGGTCGCTCCCAAATTCCCAACAAGGAACATAATGGAAAGGGTGGTCGAGTGAAAAATCACCCTCCCCAGCGAGACTAGGGCGTGACCTCTTTCTGTAACTGAAGATTGATATTAGGAAGGGTTCAAATGTGTGCTCTCGTTGTTGTTGGTGGGTGTGAATAACATTAGTATTACTAAGAGTTGTTAGTTTGAGGGTTTTAAGTGAGCCGTTTTTCCGTTACTCAAATTACGTATAATTGCAGTGAAGTCGTTTTAGATGTACACTAATTATGACAAAATTCACTTTAAGATTCAATCAAAACCACTTCAACCCCATCAACACAAAAACACACCTAAACTGTCTCGTAACTAAGATAATGTTTCCCAGATCATGAAGATATGAACTGTCTAGTGTAATATTGAATCAGTTTAATAGTTGCCTTCTTTGCAATTAGGGATTTTTTAATAATCTCTCTACCAAAGAATATGTGTAAAAATGGCTTTTTTGAACGTCTTTTATGCCTTAACTAAAAACTACGTTGGAAATGTATCAGAAACAGCTCAAGTTCTGTCCGTTGAGGAAGAGGATTCCCTGTAATATTTTCAACTAGTGCGAACCTCTTATCGTTATCTACCATATGATTATTTATAAAGCAGACATCAATGAGTGTATCAACCCTCTGAGAGCGATTAGAGTGCGCGGTCCAGTGCCTCCCCCAAGTTAGCGGATCCGCTGGGCGGTGTTGACAAGCGACAGATGGACTGGGGTGTCTGTATCTGTGTCTGCCGACTTAACAAATTGCCCTTTTTGCCTCGGAGCCGACAGTTAGTCGCAAATATTGACTTTGCGGCTCGACTCAACCCTTGCCTCTCTGCAGAGATGAGTCGCCTCATTGCCTGCGAGGGGGATGAGCTCCGGATGTGATTTGTGAATGGAGGCACCAGTAGTGAGCAAGAAAAAGAAGAGGGATGGTCTCAAATAAATCACACCAGCGATTAATTAATGGTAAGTTTCAAGTAGTTAGTAGTACGGCTTCTGCTACTTCGACTGTGTACTCCATTTCGCTTAAGATTAACCAAAAACGAGACATTTTTTACACACATATATTTTCTTGTGATATTGATACTGACGGTTTAGAGCAGCTCATCTCATTAACCGATTCAATCCATTGAACCCCACCATGTTTATCAAATTCATATCAACGTACAAAACTGAGTATTCATCCGTTTGTGCCAAATTTACTTTTGATATTAAATTGTTCTGCATAACAATAAAAACGTGGACTGTAAATTATTGTAAACACTAACCATTCTTAGTTTTACAGTAGTGTACATTCACGTATAGCGTTAGAGGCTACACCTTTCTTGATAATCTCCAAGGAATTCTCCAAGCCAATCCTCTCAAGGGTTAGGCTGGATTTAGCACATTTCAGGGTACGAGAATAGCGTAAAGAAGGGCAGGGGCAGTGACCGGGTGCGGTTTGTTTTGGCAAGGGCGAGTGAGAGATGTTGCCCTTTTGTCGGTCCTTTGCTCTCGATACTCATTAGCAGAGGTCCTTCAGCCTTGTGTCTTCAGCCCTTGCACTTCACCGGCACTTCACTCATTAGTGGAGGTGCTAAACACGCCCCAGCTCCTCACCATACTCACGGTGACAGCTATTTCAGGAACCTTTCGACCTGTTTAATCTTGAAAACGCGTTGTAAATAAGTTGAATGATACGCTGTAAATAATTCCAGCGCGTTCTATCGTTGTTACAGTTCTACCTTTTTTGCAGAGATACCTGAGCAACGAAGCTCAGCCATTGTCCCTTCTCCCTACATTAAAACTTACATTTAACTAAGCTCAGAGGGACTTGGCCTGGCTGACCGGACTATAAATGTCACGAGTAGATAAGATCGTCAAGCCACGAGCTCCCAATTCAGTGTTGAGTCCAACTCCCTGATCTCTATCTGACGTGTTCCATTTCTAGCGGCCGCAGCACAATCGCACCCTGTCTGTACACCACCATCACGTCTCGTTAAACTACTGCCTCTTCACACGCTGCGAGCCACAAATTATTCCACGATTCATTTTATTGATTTTTATTTCCGTGGTGGTGATGAAAGTTTGAGAGTTCTGAGTCACGCGTGTAATTTTGGTGGTTTGCTGCACGACCACGAAGTACGGTGACCTCTTTGGTGCGCACGTGATATTTTATGGACAACCAGAGTTCCTGATCGCAAACAATACAGTTTAAATATTAATTTCTTTCTGAAGTAAATTGTCATTTGCATTTTCTCAAATAGCAGCTATAGGTAAAAATTACAATTTTATTGCAAATTTGAATTTTTATTTCAAAAGATTTTAAGGGTGAGTAAAATTATCTAAAAGTTACAATAGCTTCGCAACTATGGTAAAAGGTAACTTGATACAATTTTACAATTGCTATACAATTGGTTCATCATATCATTTGCTTTATTTATTGGTTTAAACATAAATAAAAACTCTGGGAGTCTAGATTGGTTCTTGTATTTTATTGTATTGTATTCATTCTTATATAGTAGTTCCCGAGTCTGAGTCTGAACACGCTGACGGCACAAATTCATTTTTCCCTCGGAAAATAGCTAATTATGATGATAACTGTTACACAGGCACGCCTTTCAGTTATAGTGGTTTGAGCTTTAAATGTTCTCAAAGGTTTCTAATTCGAGAATTCAGATAGTTTCATAATAGGTAATAGAATGTCACAAACTATAAAAGTTGCTAAAGAAAGTAACAACTACTTAACGCTCAAGACGTCAAATACTCGCCTTGAAACGGTTTAACCTGAAAGGCTCTCTACAGTACTGTTGAGTTTCTGACGTAAGATGTAAAGGAGGCAAATTGACGAATGAGAGGTGCATGAATGATGTATTTATTTATTTCTTAATAAGATTAAAACGTAAGGTGAATGGTAACTATTTAACTTTGTTCATTTTTAATTTACTAACGTTTGCTATGCAATGTAATATTACTCCAGAGTAAAAATTGTACTAAACAACAATTGACTAATATTAATTAAATTATAACATCTTCAGTTATTTTTACATAAGAAAGTTAACTATAGCCACTATTACAGTGAATATGTGGGTTACATACATACAATAGATAAGAAAGTTCCATTAAAACGTGTTAACATTCAACTGTTCAATGTTCCCATCTGCTTGAAGTGGTTCAGTTTCCTAACATACGCTCACTACGCTGTCACGCACACCAGTGATACGCGTAACTAGAGCGTATATACGCCAACACGCCTGTTTACTCCGATACGCTACGCTCACCGACAGTATTGCTTTCCATTGCTACAGTGATGGAGTACTATTGCATATAGGTTTATGATGTGCTCCAAGAACCTTATGGCCCTTGCAATTTGTAAAATGTAATAAAAGACAATACATATATATTTTCTTTAATGTATGTTTTTGGCATTCTGCTTGAAAACAAAATGCTTTTGACATTCTGTATTGACAGTGCTAAAAGTGTCACTTTTACAGGTAAATAAAGTATTGTTTTGATGATATTTTTCTCCCTAGGGGAAAAAAACATCATTTTAATGATCTTTTCGTGGCATGGACATCAGCTGGTTCAACGAGGTGTCTTTTGACATTTAACACTGACGTATAGTAAATCAGTGTAACAGCTGTTCTTCAAAACATTATAATTCAGACTGCTGAGTTCAATCAATGTTTACTCAGTTAGTTGTTATAATATTAAAAAATGTATTGACATTTATTTCTTATTATTATTTGCATCATGACAAAATATATCGTTCATCACTCGGCCCGAAAAGTGTCACTTAAGGACCTAGTGATGAAATATACTATTCTTTCAATTTTCGAGACACTTTTACTTTGAGATAATGATGTGTTTTTTTTAAGGGTTAATAAACACAATAGCAGATATTATAGTTTTTTGCTTCATCTAAACATTCTTTTTAGCCGTAAGCTCTCTAAATCGATAGAAAGAGTAAAACTTTATTCTTCTGTTTGATATAAAAACAAACTAATCGCGATCCTCCCTAGAAGCGGAAGCCCATATATCCAACAATGTCACCAAAGCACGGACTGTTGAAGGAAACACTCGAAGGGGCGCACAAAAGCGATGGAGCGCGCGCGGTCTCTCACAAACGACGCCAATTTTCTCCATAAAGACTCGGAATAAAGCAACATTGAAGATTGAATAGAGGAGGCTGGATCGATGTGTTGACAAAAACAGCTGGTGTCTTGAATCGGCTCAGAGCCGGACAAAGCCGAGGATACTTGTGATACGATACATGTGTCCTTCCGTGCCGCATTCGAGTGGAAACTGCGACTGTGTCCTCATCTGGCACCGCTCTCCGAGCTTGATTGAATAGTTCGACTGTTTTTCGCTAAATGCGATATTTATAGCGACAAAACATACTAGTATTTCAATAAATAATATCTTCAAACCCATAATCCTCCTTAGTGTTAATCCTTCAAGGTTATTATTGAGAAGAGGTATGTTCTCAAGGTTCCGTCTGTTAAGACGGCTTTTAAAAAATTTGCATTAAGCATAGTTGTTTTTAGTTTATTATTAATAGACTGTTCGATAACTCTGAACGATTTAGAGTTACTGAGGATAGTCTTATTCTTGAGATCATTATAAACATATTTCTCGTGCGTTTAAGTGCTTGAATAACAATTCTTTTTACAATAGAAGAAAAAAGTTCAGCGAATATGAGACCCGTTCGGAAATATCCAGCGTTTTTCTTTCGTAAGCAGGCACAGTTTTCGTTGAATAAGAACGTTTAAGACAATATAGTAGCATTGCTCTCGTTTGGATGGTATTTCTATTTGTATAAATATAAACTTGCATGACATTCATATGTTTAGTTAAATAAGAGGTGGATTTATGTTGTATTTAAGTTTAGCTTTTGTGAAATCTTGAATAAAGCTGGTTCATAAAGACGTGGTAAAACTTCATCTTAGGTGATTACATCTATATTAAACGAATTATCAACAGTATTGGAAAACTTTGTATTCACCTTGAATATTTTAAGGATATATATCTATGATAGAGGGTTATCCTACTGCGAAACAGTCGAACGATGGGTAGAAAGTGGATCGGATCTCGTGAGATACCGCGAGTTCACACTTCTTATGTGTCCTCTGTCCACACAGATTAGGTCGACATTTCAATGACGACCAGCTTTTTACTCATTCTGTTCTCACGCTGTTCACGTGCGCCTCAGCACGCGCATTACATCTTGAGGTTTGTTGAGTTACATAACATTTCGAGATCAAATTTTGTGTAGAAAAACTGGATTTTTACTCTGTGCTTTGTTAGTAAATATTATGGTAGAAATAATAAGAGTTCGCCTTGTACTTGGATAATTTCAACCTCTCTCACGCTCTCCCCACAAAACAGCAACCCTTCCACGAGGATTCGCTAACACCAGCGTTTCCATACTAAAAAACTGTTCAGACTAATTAAACTAAATGAGGGAGTAAGATGGGGTAATGGCGGGAAACGGGGGAGGCAATGAGACGTGGCGGCGCGCACCACAATGCCGGCTTTGACTCGGTGTGGCCCACAGATTAGAACAGCTGATTATCTTAGATTTGTTGCCAGCATTACGCAGATAACCGATGTTATTTTGATCATCTGTGGACACCTAGTTGTACGGTTTAATTTCGGTCCTTCGCACCGGATCACTTGGCTTTGTGTCAACATCTTGAGAGATCGTGCGAAAAGAGGACGCCAAAGATAATCTATGATCTAGATTGTGGAAATAAATTGTCATTATGTTCATTTTTAGATGGACTGGACATGCATCAAGTCAACACTCGTGAAAGAAGGCTTTTAAGTGAGTGAAGTTGATGCCTAAAAACTTTAGAAACCATTCAAAAAAGGAAAATAAGGAAGCTAAACAAACAAATTCACTATTCACTAAACAAACACACTAAATGTTTGACATCCATCTAAATGCCGTTAGCTTTATCAAAAAAGTAAAACTCGGTAAAAGGGACAGTCAACATAATCTACCATATCTTTCCAAAAGGAGAATAATTCTTACATTTTGTGGTTTGTAACTTTTATTATTTGTGCTTGCACCATAAACTCCGTCAGTTTTCATGCTAACAAGCGCCCCGCTTTCTGAATTAACTAATTATCGTATATTCAAGCCTATACGGAGCATGAAGAGCGGAGCGGTATGGGCAGTTTTGCCGGTGGGTTGGCTACACTGAGGTTTACTGGACATAGTGTGAGAAGACTACATAACAAGTGCACGCAAACAATTCATAGTCCACATGTTATGCAGATAGCATCAATGCTTGGTGCTCAGTCAGCCTTATTTCTCTTATTTACTCCCGCGAATCATGCTATATGTCGGGCGAGCTATAACAAAGCTATTGTCACAAAGCTTGGAGTAGTGAATCGGTATTTCGAATGAAGAAGGAATTGCGGTCGGTGGTATGAAAATGAAACGTGTTTAGTTAAGAGGAAAATTGTTGGTTTAGTATGTACTAGTGTTATTGGCTACTGTATATCACCATTACACTTACATTATAATGCTCGCGTGGGAAATAAAACTTTAAAACCAACTTTTACTACAAGGAAACTCCTATTGGCTTGAAAATAAGAACATGAACTTAGTCTTTTGTTGAGTTAAATTTACAACATATAATTAATGTTCCAGTGAATCTGACTCCAACCAATCGTAAAATTTATATTGATGTTATAGGTGTAAGGACCAGAGTGATAAAATCGTTTAATTGCTTTGTTAAATTTCCGCACAACCTGTTCGACAGTACGTAGAATCTGTAAATAACAGTTGCCATTAAACTGATTGTAAAACTCGATCTAACCAATTTAATACATGCTGTAAAATATAATACTGATCGTAACATCTTTAATATTGCTTCCAAAACGAACGACAAAATTGTGTAATTGATATCCACGTGTATATTAAGTAATTAACGGAGACAAAGCAAATTCTTTGTTAGCTATAGTGAGTGAAACTATGTTTCGTTCACATTATTTATTTTAATTATTTTGATTGCATCTTCAATATAAACTTCTCAAAATGATATTTTTCACCCTACAGTTTAAAAGGACATCCTCATAAACTTTTACTCCCTGGAAATAAAAGTGACGTTTTAGCATGGCTTTGCATGTGCCATATAAAGCTGTTTTTAACTGAATCAGAGAAACGAGAAGGTTATACTTTTTCAACCGAGAAGGTTGAACTGCGGCGACTTTTTTAGTGCAACATGACATCAAAATTATGTTACTGACAAAATAGTTTGAATAGGGTGAAAATAAATGTCCATGAAACGTTCAACAAGTACTTTTATCTTGTCCCCCTACCGAGCGCCCCCAGGTAGGCGCCACGACAATTCTAATGAGCGGTGATGACGGGAAGGTTGGTGGTCCATATGGGACACCAGAAGCAGTAATGAGACCAATTAACAGTGAGGGGAACTTACGTTGTGTAGCTTATAGTAGAGGCCACAGGCGTTGCAGACCGGCTCTCCGTTCTGGTTGCGACGCCAGAGGGTGGTGGTGGTGGTTTTGCAGTTGGCGCAACTTGTGCCTGCTCGCCGCGCCGCGCTCTGTAGCGACTGCAACAAAACACACATTCATGAAAGACAAGTATTGGAAAAAGTAATTTATAAAATGGGTCATACAGAAATCAGTTGTAAAAAAAAATATGTCTAGAACAGTGATCATACGTCATATTTGGTTAAGAGGACTCTTGGGGATGACTCATGGGGCTCGTTGGACTCCAGCACAGACATAAAAGAGGTGTAAGCAATGTCCCTCGAAATACGATCATAAGATGGTTTCAGTTAGTTGCCCGAGCCCAGACCTCAACCAGATTCATACAAAGTATATACATGCAATTTTTTTTTAGAGCTCACAAAACCAATACTGAACTATTTGGAAAGATCAGCTGCCACTTTGACCATACGGAGGGGTTGTATGATGATGTGTTCCAGTTTTTGTTTTCTGTGCATCGAAAAATGACACTCACAGTTAAGAGAGGAATAAAGAAACCATTGTATAAGTACAATATTTCAGACCACATTCCTCACATGGCGCAGGCCACTATCATTATCTCATAAAAACTCATGGTTCACTTTGATGACTAGGCTCGAACTCTAAATGTTTGACTCCGGTAGCAGAAACCTTCACATTACCTAATCTTTCATTTAACCCTTCTTTATCGTCCAAATCTAATGACAGGCCATTTAATAGCACAGCTTACACTCGCCGGAGGCTTCACAGTCGCTTATTGAGAAATAATATCATTAGAGGTAACAAATTGGAGAGGATAACTATAGACTGATCGCCACCCCTAGAAGGGTGCACTAGGCTCGGAGAGTTGTGCCATTATTAAACGTCGTGTTAATGGTGTAGCAGGCGTGGCCGGACCCGAGATGCCAAGCGTATGTTTAGAGGCCCCTACGTGATACCCCGGACACCCTGCGATCAGGTCACGATTTTTCGAATCATGCTGTATAAGTAGTACAACAACATGATCATTGTGTGCGCGTCAAATTAAACTGGACCCACAATGAGGTGTTTTGTAATCAATAATTTTACAATTTCCTTTGTGCATGGGAGTGTTTTGACAACGTCTCGGATGTGCTCGTGCAGTGGAGAAATGGGAGTCTGTATTAGTTCAACTATGTGAATCCAGTTTCTGACTGGTGCCCTAAGTTTTCTATTTTGATATCTGGATATTTAGTCATTTTCTTACAAGTTGAGGCTTTGACCAATTGAAAAAATACAGTTTAGAGATTCATAGTGTTTAAAATACACTAGATTATACACAGCTGTATAATCTAATCCTTGTTTCCAAAAATTATACATTTAAATTGATAGTTTCTATAGTCAGTAGACCTCGCAAGTTCAGGTTGGCGACACTCAGCAGTCAGGTGACTCACTCATAAATAACGGACAGGTAAGGTAAGGTGATACAACGGACCTCATAAAGCTTGGAGCCAGGGTGACAAAAAGCGAGGATGTCTGAGTCTGGCCAGAGTCATGTCGCGTCGTGGTGCCGGCGACAGGGGTGGCGGCCACCCCCTAGAGGAGCCATTCAACCAGTTAAGGCTTTTCTGTATTAAAGATGTATACATATGTATTGAATCCTATGTATAGTAAACCAACCGATCCAAACTTTAAATATCAAAACCATGATGCAAGATGCCCATCGCCTAGTATTTTGAATTTTCTTACTGTGAAAGTTTTACAGTACTCAATCTAATAAACAAAGCAAAACTTGGAAGTCTCGCATGCACAGCAAGAGGTTAGTTTTAGTTTCACGATATTTAGTTGTAAAAACTGTAAAATATAAATTTAAATTTGCAATTGAATATCTATTTTTGCTCTGTGGGATCGTATTTCCGCAGCACAATAGCTAATATCGCAAGAACAACCAAGCCTATACAAAACTCAACTTTCTAACAAAATATCAACCAAATTTTAGATAAAATTTAACACTCAGAACGTAATATTACACTGGTAACATCAACTATCTAAAACTGGAAAGCGCAACCTCTGTGATTGACACGACAAAAGCACATTTGAAGTACAAAGGCAAAGCAAAGTGACTGTGAAGTGAGTAAACAAACATGTGAAGTGGTTAGGAAGAAGGTATTGTAGCCTCGAACAAGGAGGCAGTAGCCTTGCACAGGGTCTGACAAACACTTCACCTCGAGAGAGGCTGTTGTCAACTAACAGGAGCTCTGAGTAGCTCTCAGGAAGAAAAATACCGGCAGCCGCCCGACAATCAACAAACAGTTGGCGTTCAAATTGATTTAGATTTTTTTAGGAATGAAAAGAGCCGTAACCGCTAAAAATGCCAGTGTGATCTTGTTTTGACCATGCTTAAGAACTTGTACAAATTTAAAGGGCTACTTCCATTGTACATTACAGCATATTTTGTGTTATTTCACCAGTTTTAAGATTCAATTCATCCTTGGCACTATTATTATTCGATCAAATCGTCAACTGTTATTAAAAATGGATACTATAAGTGCAATTTAATGTGAAATCTATAAGACATTCAATATCAATTTAAATAAATAAAACTGTGATCCCCACCTCATCTGGTATTGAAGCTTAAATATTTGAGTCCAAAAGCCTCATCAATGAAGAAATAATAGCAGCTGACATCAATTGTGATACAATGTTAACATGTCTTTTCCGTAGCCTACTTTATTTTAAACAAATCAAATATACCGTGGGAACATTAGCGATCCTTACCTAAACCAGCCGGTTACCAAAAATATCCTGCCAGTTTCACCATATTCAGAAACACAACACAAAGTGCTCAAGAAGAGTAAAAACAGACTACCGATCCGAGGAATGTGCTAAAGCCTACCTGAGAGGATCTAGGTGCATTAAACTAAGTAAAAAGCCATGTGACATCATGTCCCACATAAAAACCGACGAGTTGAAATCCCGTCAGTCTATTTCAATGTGGACATTCCCCTAATAGGGACTGGTGGAACGAAATATCGTCGCCAATTATAAGAGCAGTGAGTCGTACATGTACGGCGCGTCAGTCTACACGATGGAAGAATGTCGTGGATGTGGAAAAAACGAGATAGATGCTTGTCATTTGGTGAAAGCCTCACTACACTAATTCCTCTGAAACCTGCTGTGAATTGTAATACACTACGTCGATGGCGTCTGAAATGGTGAGGGTAATGTCCATATTAGACGAGGGAAGACCATCTCTGGGATTAACCGTGGAAGGCCAACTTGACTTGAACATAAAACGCTGTCATTAAATTTGTATCGTACATTTACTTAATTAGCTTTGTAAACGTTGTGGATTGTTTTAGATAATATGTTCAGAGTGAAGATGGTGAACAAATATTGTTGTTGGCCAAATAGAAGGTTAGTGAAGTGCACGATAGATTGATTGATGCTCTTAAATCTTGGATATCGTCGACGATGAAATATTGGTTCAAGAGATGGATGGTTCGGGCAATCTTTTAAGAAGGGTTTCTTGAGAATTCTTAGATTCTAGGAAATTCTTTTTCAATACAGTGTGTATCTTTAATAATGTATTAAATTGATCGTATGAAATGTAAACTACTTCAATCAAAAAATAACTGAAAAATTTGATGATCGTTAGTCTGAGCTTCATGGATTATTGGTTTCACATGAGTAGTATTTACTTAACTTTAAGGGTGTTCGTGCCTTTTATTTCAAGACAGAACTCTACAGTAAACTTGTAGCAAATGTATGGGGTTTTGACAAAATGATAACTGGTGACAGCGTCCAAAGAAATTATTACTTTCTTCCGGAATATAAACCAGTTTTAAGTCTCCTTAGTTTCACTTTATCGATTTCTCTCAAACGTCCTTTTAAAACGTTATATTTTTAACCAGCAACTATTATTGCAACCCGTTTCACTTGGCGCACAAGTGTGTCAAGGTGTCTTCGGTCCATTAGTGTTTCCCTCATATTGAAACCATCTGAGAGTCATTTTTCAAGTAGCAGAGTCCGGTTTTGCGCGTCCGGCTGCGGAGATGATCGGTTTTGTTAATTGGGTTTGGCTTGAGTCCGCAACCTGCACTCGCGCAGAGCTCCGGGCAAGGCATCCATCACCGCAACACTTCCCACTAACTCGCCGCGACACTGGCTAACTGAGCGGAATCGAACCCGGGACCTCCAGCTCTAGCTGCGTGGGACAATCACAAGTCCATCTCTGCGGTCATCTGTGGTATCGTGTGACCCGGTCTTGTAGACAAACATGCGAGGCAACATGATTAACTACATGGGTTTCATAGTAGTCTTGTCTGTGAACTCTGGGTAGTTTCGAGACTGGCTGGTGCCAGAATTAAAAAAAGGCCACGTCGCAAAAGACGTTATAAAATAAACGCAAACCCGCTATGAATTTTTACACAAGTCATGAAAGTGCATGAAATTGTTACATATATGTACTTGTAAATGTGTCTTCCCTTTTGGGTGAAGGTATTGTGATGAAAAGTAATGCTACAACGTAGTGTCAAATTGATGTTTTAATTGATTTTTTTACCGGAATGGGCTTTTAAACTACAACATAAAGATTGTGTACAACATAAAGATTAGACCTTCATTCGGAATTTTGTGAATACCACACTATGCAATTATTAGTAATTACCATGTGTATTTACCAGACAACAGCCGCTTAGTCTAAAATGCAAGGTAAGATTTGTTTAGGTTGTTTATAAAATTTCTGTTTTAAAGACAATAATTACAATCTCATGTTCAAAATAATTTACAAACAAATCTGTTAGAAAAGCGTATACAAAATCTAGTTCCTCACATCGTTGATATTTCCTTTTTGAATGCAAAATATGTCTTAGATTGAAAGATTCCATTCGTGTCCAAACTATTAACATTGTGATGATGATCTGTTTAAGTACGCTGATTCAATTACGGCACACTAAAGTTTTCAGAATCCCGAAATAGTTCTGGGAGTAATAAATCAAAAACTCAAAATAACTATCATTATCAGTCTTATTAATCACTCTGATATAGCCTGCTCCTCGCTCAAGAATAGATTGGCTCGAATCTGCCAATAAAGATTAAGCAAAGAATCTATCCACACATTTATGGCTTTTACAAGATGTTTAGTTCCCACCTCAAGCTAACCGGTTCTATTTATATTCAGTGCATGTCAACATTGGCTGGATCCAATCACTGCAACCCTATCACAGCCCGGTGGTGCGTAGAGGTCACCTCACTCTGTTATTATTTTTTATTTGATCACCTCTTTAAAAAATATATATTACCAATGGTTCAATTTGCTGGGTAATTTATTGCCGGATCGTGCGACGCTGCGGCGGGTGGTGGGAGGGTCCGTTAGTGGTGGAGGGAGGGTAATCTCGGGTTTGCGCGCAATATAGCCACGTAATAGGTTTTGGTTCCCAGCGCCCAGAGTCCGCCAGGCCACTACCCAGCGAGTCAATAGATCCATCGTCCACCGTGGCGACGACAATTTTGAAAGATATAGAATTCATTAGAACAAATTTTGTCAATAGATTTATTAACAGTTTTTTTAGTAAAAATTTTTGAAGCTTTTGAGTCAATGTGAAGATACATTTCGCAGGATCAGAATCCACTTGTTTTGGTCGTCACTTTTCATCTGTAGCTGCATTGAGACAAGCAATTGCACTGTGTCTTTCCAGCTGAAATGACCACTGACTATATAAATCCACAACCAAGTGGATCATAAAATCACCTTTCAAACATAAGTTAGTATGCTATATACGATACCTTAAATATCTATAAACTGGTTTGCATATTTGTATGAGATTTATAAAGGCAGAAGCAATATCATATTTTCTTCAACTTGCATATAGGTGCTGAAACCTTAATCCAATCATCGTAAGATACCGTATCGTATAAATTCGTTGACATTTTAACCTTTTATTCACATTATACTTATCAAATATCAGTTAAAATTAGCTACTAAACTATTTATTTATGTTTGTCTTTGTAAAATGTTGTTCCATTGTCAAGAATACTAAAAATACTGAAAACACTACAAAAATGAACTACCAGCTTTAAACTAGTTTCTCATACTAACTCACAAACCCAATTTAAAAAAACACCTGATCCTCATTACGTTTAACCAACATATCAAAAAGAGACCCTTAACCATATTAAAATCAACCTAGTTTAAAATCTCTTAAGTTTTTCATTCCGTTTTTCCAGTTTCTCATCAGTGTGATGGACATAAGGTCCTCAACACTAAGGAAGTGGAAGTGCTCGGTGCAGTTCACACGCGCGTACCCTCGGCTCGGACCAATCTGGACGTAATTGCCGTCATGTGTGCCCGATACCAGATTCCAAACTTATAATTAAGACAATATGTTAAGTTCCAGATTAATAACGACAAAAAACATTAATTATAAATGACTGGCACGTAGGTGAGGAGTGTCTACTTGCTATAGATCAAGCCGGGCAACGAGAGAACCTGATTACCGCACGAAATTGGAACGTCGGACGCCGTCGCTGTTTTTTTACAAGTCGATCGATATTTGAAATTAAACCTCGATTCTTTCCTATATTGTTTATATGGGATTCATATTAAACGTCTTGTTAATTTGGAGCGGGGTGTGGGACCGCGTGTAATTGCTGGCGGCGCGTTAATGAATAAGCGACCGCGAGTGAGAAATTGTGCTTGTGTCCTCCTCCTGAATATTGTTTCGTATAGCCGCGCCTATAAGTCTAGCTATTAGTGAAATCCATGTGGGATCAGCATTCGACTACTAGTTGTAGTTTTAGGAGGTTTTTTCTAGGTAACGTTGATGTTGAGATTGCTTTCCTCTATAAGATTGAAAACACTTTACTGGTTGACAAGTTGATTACTTTACACTTGAATGTGTGATACAAGGCGCACTTCTCACATGCAGTCAAAACAGAGTACGCCAACATTTCACAAACGACGCATGAGCGAACGTTTGGTGAACGATAATTGTCGTGAAAGCTTAAGTAAAACTAGTCGTGTTTGACACGATGTCAGCTGTCGGGCTCGTGGGAGGCGGAGTGTACGAGTGATCGCATCAGAATTAATCAGTGGCCAAGTCGAGAGAGGAGACAGAGCCACGACCGCCACAGCCAGACCATCACAGTCACAAGCTTGACATCAGAATGGCCGGCCGCAGACTTGATTGACAATCGACTCTTCCTACAATCGAATTGACAATTTCGATACTTCGTGTCTAATTAAATGGATGTCTGAGGTGAAGAACTGACTGGGCACCGGTGTTCCTGTTGTTCAGTGGTGGATACATCAACTGTGGAGACACTAATATGGTCTATTTATTGGACAGCAGTGCGCGCCGGAGAGCGTGCTGGCTGCGCTTGTACGCCTCACGGCTTGCCACATTCTGGTCTACTGCATCATTCCTCTGCACACTCTGACAGTTTTAGTCTTTCAAGACACCAAGGACAACTTTACTCTGAAAACTATGCATCTACGGACGCTCCAAACGGGCAGAAAAGGGATGACAGATATCATATAAAAACAATAACGTCAGCAAATATAACGTATAATAATATAAGTTAACACACTCAGATAGTTTTGAAACCGTATTAAGGTTTTTAGCGCAGTAACAGTTATCGAAACAGTTTAATATTGGCAACAGAGCCAGCCAATGCGCTCCTCAACATAAATCAAGCCCGGCCATTCTCTCATTTCAAAAGCTCGACAAATCATTCATGGACCAGCGCCACTTTCCCCAATCCGACCTCGCTAAAGATTTGTAATTTAATTACTCTCAACGAGCACTCGTCGACGGTGGACCAACTATCCAATTACGGGTCGCCAGGTTAATCAAGAACCGATTCCCGAAAAGCCTGAAATTAAGAAGAACGTATTAATCAGGGTCGGTATTTAACGCGGTCATAATTCTTGTAGGTCGTAAATAAGGAAGGAGTAGAAGTGCGCGCGAACAAGACAGCGAGTCCCTCCTGGCGCAAAGTAGCGGCGAGGATGCGAGGCAATTAGCGATGCAACCCACTGGAGGAGGTACGTACTGTGACGTCACCTACACAGACGCAAGGTGCAGCTCACTTACTGGTCAAGTTTCATTTGTGGTGTGAGAAAAAGTCATCTTTACATTTCAGTTCTTGCTTGACATGGGATAATTTACAATTCCAGAACTTTCCACAAGAAAGATTTTCCAGGATAGATCAAAGATTCCCATTATGATCTGCTGATGACCCATGGGAATTCCCAGATTATGGAGAGCTTATGAGGAAAAGTATAAAATAGTTAAGGACAACCTTTTTGAAAAGGCATTAGCTGCAGATTTTCTCGACGTTATAGCAATAAATAAAATGTAAACTACCAATATACGAACCGAAATAGGTTATCAAATTAGCGCAGGCATCTCCAAAACTAGATAATCAACTTAATCAATCAATAAAATGCAGATCGCCTCCAGAGGAGCTATTCGACTGCTCGACGTACAAGTCAAACGAGAAATTCAGAGCGTCGAGTTGTCCGAATGACAAACGTATGAGACTTGGGTCCAAGAATCCCGCGTCATACGAAATGTTCCACTAGATGTGGGCCCGGCCGGTTGACTCGACAGCTGAAATTTACTAAGTTTGAAAGAGGAATGCTGTTCAACTACCGGACAAGAATGCACAGTCTCCATAACGACCCAGCTCTGGTTTTACTGGGGATAACAATAAAAGAAACCAACATCCAGAATACGAGTTTGTTAAACTCGTACTACGACAGTAAAACTCAACGAGCCAATTAGAGAAGAAAGGAGAAGGTCCTGGTGTTTGGAAGTGACTGTACCTACTTACTGTCACTGCATGTATCGACGTTGTGTCTTACGCCAGCGGTAGGAGCGGAGAGTGGTTTTTGCAATACGGTGCATGTCGGTGGTCAAATTAACATTACTGCAACATTTTTGCTGGCTACAGACTCTATCGGTTCATAATCATTCTATTTGTCTGAGTAGGAATGTTAATTGTCCCTCGGCATTTCTCGAGTGCGATTTCCTACTGAAAATACTGTGTTCTTGTATACTGTAGTTTTCTAATCATGATAGAGTCTTCGCGTCTCAAAGTTCAAATCTGTAAGTAATTATTGTTCAAAGTCTTAATTTACTGATCAATTTATATATGTTAACTAATAATTATCAAATCATGATTATAAAACTGCAATGCTACTTTTGTTATTCGTGACATTCCCTATATAAACGAAAAAAGCTCAAAAGATTTTGGTAACCCAAGATCATGAAGTAAAGTTTCAGTTTTAAACTCTGAGAACAAACTACGAAGTTGTAATAGGTCCCAAAATACTCTATTTCCTTTCTTTATACCACCCAAATTACTGTTTACCATAAATGATTCATGAATTTATTAGAATATATGATTACATATAATGTGCGTGTTGGGACGCTAAGTAACTACTGTATTGTGCAGGCAGCGGGTAGAAGTATATGTGGGCTGTTGAGCCGGTCAGGTGCATTGTACCTTACCTGTGACGTTGATCTATCATTGGCTACGATTTGAATATCCGAGTGACAGAAGGCATCGATCACAGTGCACATGTGGGTCACAATAGTGGTCTAATAGGGGCGTGTCTTGAGCAGCGCATAACTCCGCAACAGACAATACAATAGTGCGTAAACAGGCGTCAATAATTGACAGGAGCGCAGACAGTAGCTCGCAGTGACAGGCGGGCGTGCGAGCACAACTCACACGAGCACAGCCGTTATGTCACGAGAAACCCAGGCTTTATGTCTATGTAGAGGTACTTTTCTCACATCACGAGATATGAGGATATAGCGTAAGAATAGTGGAGTAGTTTGCACGAACTATACAAAATCAATGTACAGAACTAAGCATTGAAGAGACTTGGTCACCACTGTATAACTCTTGGAGGCGCTACTTATATCCAATACATTCTTTAAACATCAAATACATAGAGTATCTAGATTGTTCACTTCGTTTTATCAATTTTGATGTCTTTAAAAATGATAAGCGTATTGCAAACAATCGATAAACTAGCGCAAAGATTGCACTTCAAAGCTTCATTGTTCTCTACGTTGGAATGCCAACGTGCCGGAGAAATCCTTTCTCTCGACAAACAAGACATAGAATAAAACATTCAGCAGATTTTATCGGCCATCAACATCGATCGGAGTTGTTTGAGCTGAAATAGTAACATCGGCGGAATATGCGGTGAGGGTAGGTAAGCATATGCGGGGTGGGGACAAGGTTATATGCTTGCTGATGATCCCACTATCGACGAGATTATCGCACCGCACACCATGCGTACGCAGATGGTATCTTGGCTACGCAGGCGTCGCCTTACCGATTGACGCGTGCGCCTGCATCATGCCACGCCACGGCGAGATATAGATTTTGTGTCATCAATCTACCGCCCCCTCCCTCCCACATCAAACATTGTTCACTCCACGATATTTTATGGACGTTGTTTGTTTCTTCCCCTCCGAGAGGAGGTGATTTTCACTGTGTAATTGTCACGACAAGCTACCAACGTAGCGACCGATGGTTTACTTCGACAAACATTTTATTTAGTTGTTTCAATCAAGTTCAATCAGATCAGACATTGGAATCAAATTTAAAGTGTTGGAACACTAAATGGTCGTAAATATGCGGTAATTTCGTATAACAACGAACAACAGTTTCTTAGCGTTGATGTTTTAAATTCAGTTATGAACATGTTCTGTAAAGACGATAACTGAAAGATTTTTGGCCCAGCATTTCTCATAGACTTGTAAGATCGGCATGAGTGTCTTTACTAAAAATAGTTGCCACGTGATCAACCCTTTATGATACTTTGTGGTTTACTATTTTTTGTAATAATAATCAATATTTAAGATATTATTGCGGTTTATTTTTAATCAATCTTGCAGTTCTCGTCACAAACGTACATTTTAACATTTGGTTAACACAACCAACTAATAACAAAACGTACAATAAAAACCAGTATTTAGTCCGTTCTGAACCCGTTTGAGTCGGACACGTTGAAATTGAACATTTTCGATATCTCAGAATTGACGACGAGGTACAGTATGTTACTTTATACACCTCTGAGCTATTTATAGATCATGTTTAAGTACCTATCGCTGTGCTAAGTGCCAGTTAACAGTCATTCAATCTATCATTATCGAAGAGTCAGTTGTTCCGAGTATTGAGTTCCTCATGGAGAAGCCCATGACTGAGGAAGATCCTAGTGATGATGCTGCACGAAGCAGCGGCTACGTCGAAGGATATTCCTGTGTGAATTCTTTAATCGCTGTCGTGACAGGATTGTTCTAACAGATTCATCACGTTATCGTTACCGGATAGTTGCAACACAATGCACAACACCAACCGGTATTTTATAAAACTTGAGTAAACTATTTATGGTTAGTTCTGTGTTTTGTCTACAATATCAAAGGTCGGTTTATACGTATTATCTGTGGATTTGGCCGCTTCTACCTTGGTCGCAGTAGTAGCCGTGACTACTTGTTCTACCAGCTCTACTAGTTCCTCACACGAGACGGTAGCGGACTACTACAACAACCTTGGCTTATGTTGTAACAGTGCCAGTGCTCCACTTACGATCAACTCCGTGCTTTACTACCGAGCGTATTTATCATATCATATGCAAACATATTAGCTCACCGCCACCGCCACCGCCACTGCTGCATGGGAACAGCGAAAGTAATTTGATAATTGGCATAACGCCCAGAGCAACGCGCCGCCGCGTGCTTTCTTTCATAACTTGACCCACTTGGTCCTTGATTAGGTGATAATTGCCGTGATTTGCCTTCTAGTCGGATAGATGCTTATATTTTACTCTGGTGTTTAACCTCAGGTGTATTGTTGATCTATTGTCCCTATCACTGGCTGCACTCTCCCATACGTCATACACGAGCAGTAGTCTAATTATAATCAAATTACGTGGAGGACTGGTAGACACATCTGTATTGGGGTAAAATTTAGTAGCCTATCTACAACTTTACTGGTTAGGGCTGTTGTATTTCAAATCATATAAGATGTTACAGACTGTCCATTCTATGAAAAATGATCCACATTTTTGAAAGGTCTTGATTACGGGAGATCAATCGTATTCTCGTTCGAGCTTAGGTTTTCGACAAAAGTACAGATGTTTCCGGACTGTTCGTCCTGTACATAATTTGTCTGGAACATGTTCATCAACAAAGGCGACCTCAACAGTAGATGTTTATCATTGACCACTCGTATTAACCCTGCAGCAGCCAGCAGACCAGGAGTCCTGTGTCGCAGCTGCAACCCCAACTCAACCCTAACTCTGATTGGCACAGAGATAACAGAGGGAGGAGCTTCGCTTTCAGATCTCCCCTAGTTCCGAAGTATGGTTTAATGTATGCACAAACATCGGCCCCTACTTTCCGCGCACCCCTGGAGGGAAGCTTAGACTCCGTGCTGGCTGTGTTTCATTTTGTCACCTAACGGAGCTTTTCAAAAAGTAAACAGTTCTTAAACTTGTAAATAACGCTAAACTTTATTCCTGAACACATTAATTAGCTTTCTCCATTTACTTGCTGTTTTCATTTACGTGGCGCGTATTCCCCAAGGTCAGATATAATTTACTACTGAACTGTGTTGTGATTAATGGTGTATCCGTGATTCAATTCCAGAAGAAATCCATCTCGTGTATACTAATTGATAGCTTTATTTTGATCAAACGCAATGTTTATTAATCTGCAGGTTTTTGAGAAGTTAGCGGATTTCGTTGTGCCTTCATTTTACTATTATTTTTAAAATTGTATGAACAATAACTTTGTTTCACAACTTGTACAAGACAGTTAGGGTAATCTTCTACTTACTTGACATTAAAAACTGGCGTTACCCACAGTCATAAACTAAGAGTGTTTTTTGTATAACTTTCTTATCATTTACCATGTCACTGTGTATGAGAGAAGACAGTTCATAACGTGTTTTGAATCTAAATTTAAAGAATCCTTAGTTGTGTTTCAAGGTTGAGGGCTAGTACGGAAGGCTTTGTTGTGTTAACTGAGGACCAATTTAACTTTTAAATTGTAACATTGGAATACGTGTTTTCCTTGTTCACAACAATGAAATATATTGTAATTAAAATAGTGTGGTGTTTTGTTCTGATAGTGTTTTATCCACATTCGTGCTACTTACAACCAAAAACTACGCCAATTATTCTGAATTATTCTGAATCCTTGTAAGAACACACTCTTAAACTGTGAATATATGATTGTTGCCACATGCGCGATGTTGACTCTACTTGTTGGCAAGTGAGTAGGACTCGGACTACATTTGCGGGATCGTCACTCAGCAGTGAGCCGGGCTCGAACGCCTGCAAGTCCACACGAATTAGACTCCGTGGTTTATAGCCACAGCCTACATACCGAGTTTATTACCACCGGTGATTACACAACGATTTATTAATAGAGCAGGAGTCATTACATCCAATTTACATTCGGCGATGACGAATGAGCGGCGAAATTAAAATGCAAGCATAAATATTGAATCGGCATAGATACGTCAACATCGGAGCCAGTTTCTCGCTATATCCTACTCCGTGAAGGACGGCCCTCAGCTCCTCCTCTTAGCACTACGGTTATAATGAGTAAATTACACTTGTTCTTGTGAAGGAAGGACTGTTATCAAGGGATAAGTGGTTGATGAGTCCCTCAGGGGAGTTTTTCGCCGGACTAGCTGTATTCACTCTCCTACTTTACTCCTGATCTAGATACGGTTGTATACGAGGCTCTAGCGCTTAGTGGTCGATATAATTATCGTACCTAGGCGGCTGCTGTTTTGTTCAGTATATCGAGATATTATCGATGTATCAACCTAGTCGATCTAACTAGAAGTGACTAATGTGAACTCCCAGATAAGTGATATTTGATGGACCTTGTAAACATCATTCTTGTTTGTTTTCATAATAGTGGAGTAGAAAAGGGTTTTCTACTCGTAATCTAAATTTAGTTTGGGAATAATGCTCACAATCAGTCTAAATGTTACTGAACGAACGAACGTTACGAATGTTACTGAATGTTACGATGGTTGAATTTCTTTTAACAGCTTGAGAAAGTAAAAAATCTCTTTTGTATAGTTTGAATACATGGCAAATGAACTTGTCCTTCATATTGTTTATTTACTTTTTCCGTTTTCAGATTGATTCTATAAATATATACGTCTTTCTCCTCACTAATTGTAGACACAAGTTGACATTTTTACGAGGTTATGAATAATGAATGATTTCAGCACAACTTAAATGTCTTCTATGTACATATAACTGTACAAAACAGTTTTACGGACAAAACAAATATAAAACGAATGCAAACTCATCAAGTAACAAGGCAAATTTTACAACCGTATGACAAAAATAAAAACAATTCAAGTGGAACGCGACAGTTAAGGAAGCTTAAAAAATAGCAGGTATAATGCAAAATATTTTGATTATAAAATTTGTCATAGGGAAGTTACTAGATAAGATGAGTAGCGTGGAAAGAAAAGAGATTTTCCGAAAAGATGAAGCAAGTTTGCGCACAAAGACAAGATTTTGAATAAAGCGGTAACGTACTTCACGTGGTCCGCCCGCGCTATACGTGAATAATAATAATAATAAAAGCCACAATCCTCCTGCAGAGGTATAAGACGACAAGCTATCCTATTTCTCACAAGCTCCAAAAAGGTGCTTTATTTTATTTCACGATTCTACAACAAAATTCAGAGTAACCAATCCTTTCCACATTCAGACATTTCTCTGTAGCCAACTTCAAAACAATTCAACATACCATTTCGCAAATCCACCTGTATACTAATATCCAAAACGGATCCGATATTACAATTTCTCCCCAGGAGTAAGGGCCGAGGATCAGCCTCCCAGGTAGCAGCGCATAACTCATCCAGTAAGCGTGCTAATTGAAAAGAAATTTCATATTAACAAGTGATATATACGTGAATTATTTTAATGCGGGGTTGTCAGCGGGGGGTCGCGGCCTCGATTGTCGGCCTCGGTCAATTAAACGGAATACTGACAGACGCTGCGGGGTGGCGGGAGACAGCTACCGGGCACGGTAAGTGGTAATCTTAGTTTCCACCTAAGTATATTTACTTAAATAAAGTAAACAAACAAACAAAACAATAAAACCTGTAGTTTAATGTAGTTTTATTTGTTTGTGATTTACACCGTCTGACTTTCAGGTTGACAATGTTTACTCTATGATATTGATACGTTAAAAATGTATCTAGTATAAAAGAAATATTATCCATTTTCGTATGTAAACTTGTTTTGATAAATTAAAAGTTCTTTTATAAAGTTCTCGAGGAACGTGAAAACTAAGTATTCATCTGACACAAAATTATTATTATTATATTTTATTCAAAATTTATTGAACTCAAATAGTTTTGGGGTTCATATTTTTTTTTAGGTATTTATGATGTAGTTAAAATAGGCTAGATTGATTTTTAAAAGAAAACTGTGCCAAACAACTTATTAAGGAAAAGCTTATACGTTCGCTCGATGATAATTACAATTTTATTATGTTTTGCTACGAACAATTTAAATGTGTATACTAAGCAATTTCTATCTAGAGCACCTTAAATAAAACCGAATAATTTAGTGGTGGCTCCGAAGCACGTTCAATAATAAAATATTTTTAATATTATTACTCAGCTATTCCACTTAAAATTTATGTAATTTATTACTATAGGGTCTAATAATAATATAAGTAACATTTTATTAGGAAACGTTTGTTTCTCTTCTTGTCCCCTGGGACCAGTAGTATACATTGTCATTCGCGTATATACAAAATTAAGCACAATTATTTCTGGTTAAATATTCCCATAGTTTTCGCCATTTTCCTACCCAAACCCACAACTGCGTATCGCAACGGGACCGCCCTATTGGGTTACGGGTGGTAATTAAACAGCCTGAGCAGAGTGAACAGAGCAAGATGGCGACTGCGACAGTTGATGATTTCACGGACAGGGACACCGTGATGGCGAGCGATGTCACGCACGTCACGCTGAGGTAAACCGTCATTACCGTCCCGCCAGCACAATGACACAAGGTAATAGCGGTGCTGATTGTGTGAAGTATAGTTAGTGGTTTACAATTGTGTATTTGTTGTATATTTCTGTGGAAAATAAAATGTGTGTAAACAAATATTTAGTAATTTCACACCAAATAGGAATTAACCGTCCGTACTTGACGTTAAAATGTTGGTTTTTATTGGTATATTGCACCATACAACAAATACTTGTTTGGGCACAAACAAAAACAAAATTTTGCTTTGGTGGTAACCAAAAAGAGAGAACCTTCACATTGGAAGAACTTTTAGATTGACAAAGCAATTAAACAGAATCTTTTGAAAGGTTTGAGCAACGGCAGTAACAAAATGTAAGTTTATATAAAGATTGCATGCGAATATAAAATTGAAATTAATATAAATTTGACAACACAGCGTAAAGTGTCGTTCAGGCTGTATGAGTTGCTAGTACAGCTGAGATGTTCTATATTTTGACAAACAATAATACAAATCAAACGTAAATTAGAACAACGGTTCGACCACAGAGTATGTATTGGTTCGACTGTCTAGCAATTACTCTTCTTTTTCATCATGATGGTGGACAATTAAAAGCATAACAAAGTCAAGTATGTGTTTGAATGTCAATAATTTATTGAGTAAAAGGTTGTTTGCTAATATATATTTCTGCCATGCAGTTTTCAAACGATTTAAATTATTTCTGTTTGATTGAACTTTGAATTTTGAAGCCAAAACTATTTCTAACTTAACGTATAATAAGCTCAACGCATCTTTGTTCTAAAATCTACCATACTTTCCGATAGCTGACGCACCACCCTTCACACGGACTCGAGCAGCTAGCAGTGAGCAGTGAGCAGGCCTCAGAGCGGCCGCTACATCCCGTGGCAGATGACACTGTCGCGATCACTGGCATGATAAGGCTTATCGCATCTACATTGTTGCCTCCCACCCCACCGCCAGTTGGAGAGCTAGCACATGTCCACATCACAATTACTTTTTTACTCGTCGACACTCCCCTCCGGTCGATTATGGCTATTTTTTATCCCCGTGTACGCTGATGAAGGTTTGAATTCGTAAAAAACTGGTCGCCATGATAACTTTTGTTGATTTAGGAAAACATAACCCACAATATAAACTAACCCAATGGACAAAACTAATAAAGGCTTTTATAGAGATAGGGTTTCACAAATACTTAGTAGCAAAGATGAAGGTTCTAAAAACTTAATAATCATGAGTAATGACACACGATTGTATTTGTATGTGAGATCTGCATCATTTATTCGCATCAAAGCTTTCAAATTTGTAAAACTCACTAGCTTTAAACACAACACGTAGGCGACACTTTGGGTTTTCCGAAACAAAAGGCAAAAGTAACCTGGCAACTTTGCTGACAGCCGAACGGTAAAGGCATGCAGCACAATTACCAGTTACTGTATACAAATGCGTGGGAGTGTGAGAAGTGGTAACTGAACACGCGTTAATGGCAAACAGAATAAAACAAAGAGTGGAAGTAGAACAGCGAGACCGTGGCTACCGTCCAGTGCTCTGCGCACACCTGGGCTACAGGCAGGCGCAGGCGTGCCACCACCTCAGCAGTATATCATCCAGCTGCAGAACTGCACAGAGCTTCCTCCTTTGTCAACACTTTGCTGAGGAAGTGTTGGGGTAAATCTGAGAAAAATGTGGTCAGCGTGACGTGACGACAACGTTAATGGCAAAATCTGCTGACAAAAGCAACAGACAATATTTAATATTTAAGGCGGTGTTCAATTCACGCGGGTTTTCGAGAGCGTTTGTTGGGAGCCAAAGGTGAGATAGACGGTACACACTAGATTTTATATAACTTGTATCAGTCAAAGCGAAGAAATTCAAGTTAAAGATATTATTTATTGCTACCCATAGTAGTGGTTGTTCTATAAAACCTACAACGGGGGTATCCGTTATTGTGCCCGTCGCATGAAATGAAAGCTAATTCCGCGCAATTAGCTCTTAACCTTAACATAAATCAGAGTAGTAAAGAGCTCCTAGCTGAGCTCTAAGATCAATAGCCACTAAGTCATAAGCACATATATTTCACATCGGCAAAGCTTCCGCTAAGCATAAATCAATCGGCACAATTTTACTAATGATCTCATAAAACAACGGCGCGGGCAGTGAAAGCGGCGTTACACAACGTAGTGGGACCGTGGCTCGACCCACAGCAATAACATCCGTCAAACACAACTATTGCCAACACAATTTATACACAACAATTAACACGTGAAATAATTAAAACATTGATTGGAACAGCCAGCAACGGGCTAGCCGACAAGTCGTCCATCACGCACATAATATCTCGCCTATCAATTATTGTAACACGGCGACAAGGATTTAGTTAAAATAAGCGCGAGAGCTACGACGTCAATTAACGTTTGAATTGTAACATCTGTACCGGCGAGCGCGGACAATTAAGTTTGTCTTCGGCGTGAAATATCGTTCCGCGGGTAATGTATTCCTTCGCCACCACACTCTCCGGTATACACTAGGTAAGCGAGCGACCGGCCTACTCACTTAATTGGGACAAGGATCCCGCGCCCCACCGCGGTTCTCAAAATTATTTCAAATGGTACAAGACAAATGATTGCAGCGGGGAGCGAGTTTTGGTAATTAATACGGGCTCGGGATCTGGTACAGTAGTTGGTCCAGAGAGTAGATGATGGATCAGCTGGTGGCGACGCTCTGGCACGCCTATTGTTCTCTCTGCATGCTTATGTGTTGCAGATCTGGTTGTGCAATTCCGAGGAGTATTCGTGACACGATTTATCGTCTACACTGAACATCGCGTTATTTAACTCTGTACTGTATACACTTCAATGAGTTTCTTGCTAATATTCGTACATAGGTTTTACGCGTTGTAAAGTTTGTTCATTGTGCAAATCATTTTTTAATATAAGACATCCTCTTGAAGATTTTCAAGAGTTCAAAGGTGCACGGGTTCTACAAACGTTAGATCTCTTAGAGCATAATTTCATCATTGGTTTTGTGGATGTGGTTTCAGAACCAACATCCATTAAAATGTATACATATTATTTCAAGAATAATGGGTTAATCGAATAAATCGTTAATAAATATAAAATTAGTAATAAAACCTTTACATTTTTTCTAAATTTGAATTCCAATCCAATTGCACCAGAGGTTCTTTTTGAGCTCATTATGAACTATTTTTCATGATTTCGTTTCGCTCTGGATGCATTCTTTTTAAAAACTGAACACTCAAAACCATTTTCCAAAGTAAAAATATAAAACTGCAATACAGAAAACCATTCCTAAGAAATCTTAGCTTCACAATAGTCAGTAAAGGTTCCTTGTCAATGGCCCGGATCCAAATGCAATTCGAAATCATCAATTTCCTCGAGTCTAAGAATAGGTCGTTTGACAAAGGTAAAGAATACTGAAAGAGGCTCATTTCATTCAAATCATATTGTAATGGAAGCGGGCGGAAACTGCTAGTGTAGTGTAGAGTGGAGAAGAGTTGAAACCTTGGGGTTTTGTTGTGTAAAAGCGACGCCACATCTCGCATCCTTGCGCTCGATGCGCGCCCTAGCGTACAGTCCCGCAAACTTCACCAGCACTCTGCTCACGCTGATACCAGAGTTATAAAAAGGTAAAGTTTGTCTTGTTTAACGAGGCGAAGTTAGGACTACAAAGTCCTCTCTACCACTCAACCTCGACCTTTACCTAGCGTCACCGTATTAGTCACATTACAAATGTAAGTGGTGACTGCGGGGATCGAACCCGCGCCACCGGAGTGATGAGCTCCGGAGTCGCGTGCGATACCAATCCGCCACGGATCCGCTATGTTATGGCTTAGGAGCTGTGATAAGATACTGAGTTGGTTATATGTTGGCTCGACAGTCACTCATTGCAGTAATTTGGCGAAAAAGATAAAACTGACAAAAAGGCGCTGTACGTGAAGTTACACCTAGGCACATATATTCATTACGATGTATCAGCTATGAACTACCGAAGTTTCACGAAAAATATTATTTCTAAATTCATGATATTTAAAAGCCACTCTCGATCGTCTTATTACAATGAAATGTGAACTCTCATAAATGAAAATCCCTTAGGAACTACCTTTCAAATGTTGGGACGGACTTTGAGAACTTGTATAGTCTTTAAATGTGATTGAAATAGGAAAGCTAAACGTTTCCCAATTTCAGCTACGAATTACGTTTTAATCCATTGTTGTGTACGCTCTATAGTCTACTTAAACCATATTTACTACAAGATATGTGTTGAACTCATTGATGAAGGAGAGGATATAAGGCAAAACTAATCAATATGCAGAAGACTCGTCTACAAATTTGCAAACACACGCATATCTATTCCTCGTGGAACATGTGCTGAAAGCGATGTCTCACCGAGTATCAACACAACGCAACAAATTCTGACCCAACGTCCTACGCACATTCGAGTCCGGGGAATGCAGACATTAATTCCTCTCTGGGCAAATAAAAAACACAGCGAGGAACATCGGTAGGTAGCGGTCAGCCGGATAACTTACACACGGGGAGGTGTGAAAAATAAACAAGACGTCGTGACAGCAGAAATATACCTCGACCAATGGAATCTGCGCAAAATTTGAGACGATACATCCGGCACAGTACTGTGGTACGGGTGCAGCACATATATTGTGTGACCGGTGCAAACTGGTTCCGAGCCGTCCCGGTAGCACTGATCCCTGATAAACCGTCCGCACATTATAACAATTTGATACGCCTTTTTACCCTCGACCGTTGAGAACTCCATGACTTTTATGGCAATTTAAGGTTATTAGCTGGACATTGCCTTAACAGGCGGATAGACGTACTCAACAATGGCGGAGATGGCTACCGTGCCACACCGGCTGCTCTCAGATTTGTATCGGACTCTCTTCACTTCACTTACCGGCAGTCAAGTGTGCACACTATTATTATATCATTCAGATGAGCAATAGTGTCTTATGTCTTCACTGCTAACAATGTTTTCATCACGCTTAGTTGGCTTTTATTGTAAGTGCTCTGAGCAAAATGAGATTTAATTGTCCATCAACATCTATTGAAAATTTATGTGCGTGGGTAAAAATGCAAACTAGCCATTTTCAAAACCATGTTTTTCTTTAGTTATCAAAGTAGGGTTTATTCTTTATCAGTTCAAAATCTACAACTGCCACGTAAACTTAAAATTTTAAAAATACCAAACCGAAATATTGTATTTTAATCAGGTTTTGTTTGTCTGTTTTGTCGTTTCATCACCACCAAAACCTGCTTAAAGCAGTGGAAATTCAGTGTTTATCAGGGGTGTTAAAAAGAAGGTTTACATGATCAACCTTTATTAAATGTAGAAGGGTTAAAACAATTCTTTTGTAGGTAATTATTTTGTTAGAACTCTACAGCAACGAAGAATTAATCAAATTGAATTTAAGAATTGATAAATTCTGTTAATAATATAAATATAAACTACCTTTAGTTTTAAGTGAAAGCTGTTAAACCATCAATGCAATAAATCAGAGAAAGTTGGACGCGTGAACGCGGCTACGGACAAAAGCTAATCTACAACTTGACGCCGCAATAATACACTAACTGGCTAACTTTTTCAATTTTTGTGACAAAGTTTTGGTGGGAGTGCTGCAGGGGGCTGGGGTGGCGTGATGGTACAGGAGGGGGTGTTAGCCCTCGGGGTGAAAACGCGAGATTTCAACTCAGAAACATGACTTTAGTTTAACTTTTAATGAGACAGTGAGTTTTATTCTAATTACGTGTTATTTCATTGTATTATTTTTAATGAAAAATATTTTTTGAAGTTTTAACTTAGGACTTACAACATTTACATTTTAATACAATAAATAGTAGTGAAACAGCGAGCAATATTTTTAAACAAACTAAATTTGTATTTGTATTAAATTTAAACTTGTATTGGATACTTTGCTGGCTTGAGAGGTTTGTCAACATAGGGACGGTTAAAACGCCCAAACGGAAACTGTTTCCTACACTCTACTCCCTGGCCAGCCTCTGAGGGTAGAATTGCAACCATTGTTGAAAATTATAGTTCTGTCTGTATCACCACAGCGGGACGCTGTATACTACTCTGTCCCCCTCCCCCAGTCTGTATTTTGAGTAGCCGAGATCAAAATGTGATTGGGCCCCACAATTAGCCCCTGATTTCCCCCCTGGGCCCGCATTTGGCTCCCCACGCCCAATATTTGCCAGTATTTACACGCACCGCGGGGGACATCCCCTATAAACGCATCAACCCCAACTGTGACTTTTTAAAACGGATTTGTGATTTATTGGCCGCCATTTGCAACGAGCGTTGGCAATATTGTCAAGCTGCAAACTGTGTGTGGATTTTATTTTTTGCCAAACTTGGGCTTCAAGTTTTAGCCAACGGTCGTGATTTGTTGTATACTCTAAAACTAAATTGTTAAGGTTCTGTTAGTAAGTAGTTTGATGTACTGTTACTGTTATGCGTGCTCAGTACTTTCCTTATCTTATGGTTACGATTAGTCCTTAGTTATGATTACTCAATAGTATTTACAACAGTTATCTGTTATTAGATAAAACGCGTTTCAAGAAAATACATTTACGTAATCACCAATCAAAGCCATCCTTTTACAGAAACAGCTTTTAGTGAGGTTCTGCACAACCTAATTTCATAGGGAGCTATAATTTTCTCTTTAGGTGTTAAATAATATAATTTTAAATGTGTAAGAATCACGAATAATTAAAACATTGCTTTAGCAGAGCTTTCCATTACCTAGCTAAATTTTGCGTCACTTGCAACATGGTTTTCACAAATTTAGCACACAAAAAACATAATCACCAGTCAACAAGTCTATCTTCAGTGAGCAAACACAAACATAGAGCGAGCAACCGAGCAGTCGCACTCTGCTTAGTCAAACAAACGCACTCGACACCACCATAAACCAAAAGAACACCAAGTGGCGAGTACTTGCCGGTGACAATACTACAATAGGCCCACAGCGAGCGATACAGTATACTGTGGAGTGAGAGAGAGAGGAGTGATAGGGAGTCTGTATCGATCCCGAGTCTCCCTCTCTCTCGTACACACGATCTCCCCCTGACAATCTCAGAGAGCAACAAAAGACTACTGTCACTCCCGACGACACCACTTCACCCAACAAAGAAATCCATCAAAAAATGGACACAAAAACAGCTCCGTTTTCACTGTGCTTTTAGTGAGGGTGATTTTTAAAGCGAGATTGTAGGGCGGGGCTAACGAAAGCCGAAAACACTGCTGAAAGGGCTGTCAGAGAAGTGGTGGAAACAGGCGCGTGAAAGCCCGTGAAATTTACTTTATGGTCTATTTGTCCGAGATCGCCTCCCAGAGTCGCTTTTATCCGCGGAGATTGGTGTCTTTAGTCCGCGGACGGAGATTAGTGCAAGATTTTGATAGCTACTTTCCACCCCTTATCTCTCGCGCTCGCAGCCTAAATGGGACGGCTCGGTGGTTAATAATTGCTGAGCTTAAATCGTCGAGGGGAGTAGGGTTGCCAACGTATAGTGTGTAACACGGAGGTCCACACAAAATGCAGCGAGAAACTTAAATAAAACGAAAGTTTTGTTTTGTTTAAATTTAGGTGAGACATTTTCTTGCTCTTAAAAATGACTCTCCACTGTTGTTGCCATTGAGTATAGGACATAAACTGAGATGCTAATTATGAAAATCTGACCCGCATGTTTGCAAACAACAACAGCTACACATTAATGACTAGTAATCATGGTACATAACACATAGTTTGTGTTCATATTTATGTTTCTTGGTATTTTCAATTACCAAGCATCGAATAAACCCTTCCTCAATATTCGATCGAACCTTAACCCCCAAGAAGCAGTGTTTATGTGTCGGTCGCTTACAAAAAGCCTACTTACAATTCCGGGTGAAACAACCCCTTTCTCACGCACCTGACTGTCAGTTTCCCACAAGCAGTGCTGTTATAGGCTACAGTTTGGGGTGATTTGGCCTCGTGTGAGTAGGTCCTTGTTTTATTAATGCGCCTGAGGGTAAAAACAATGTCCGGGTACGCCCCTTCCGCCCCCAGCCACAGTTCACTTATTGACAGACGATCGCTGATAGTATCGTCACAAGTATCGTCATCGTCATCGTCCGTGATCACGTGACGATATCAGTCAACAGTCGCGTCTCAGTCCGTTTGTTTCATGAAGGGCGGTGGTTGTTTAAGATGTATACGTTAGCATAGCATCCTACATTGTATAAAGCGGTCTGGTTAATTTCTTCTGAATAAAATAATTTAGTTGATTGTACGGGTTACCGAACATTATTCTAGGCAGTTATTGTTGATTGTAGGTAGTATTTGTTGATTGTTATGTGTGTGATTTAAAAGATTTAACATTCTGTACTATTCCAAATACATAAAAAGCGTTGTTTTTATTTATATCTGGTAATTTAAGGGTTACTTAAGTTATTGAAGCATACAATAATGGAAGGTTTTTTCTGTATACTGCCATAGTGTAAAACAAACAACTTAATAATATGTTACCCAATTCAACTTGTTGAGTAACTCAAACAAAATATAATAGTTAACCCAAAGTTACCATGTCAAATAATTAATTAAGAAGTAAGATTGAAAGGGTTTTAATTTAATATCCTGTATAGTTCTTTTAAAGTATGATAAAATACATACATTGTCTTTATAAACATTATTTGAGAACACCAAATGAGGAGCTAAAAATTGGTTAATATTTCCAAACAATGCACGATGCTGAGTCACTATATTACTGTTATACAATACATTATACGAGTTTGTTGAACAGCAAAGGCAATGTTTCTAGTCCACGCTCGACTGACCGAACCTAGCCGGCAGTGAGGCCGATAATAAGCAATGAGATGTTATAATCTTTCAATCCAAGTCGTTAACCGGGCAGTAAAACTTGAAGCGTTTGACAAGTCGGCTGAGTATTATATTTCTCATGAGTTACGAGCTGAGCCAGAGCGGAACATATGAGTGCAGCATGCGCTGCGCAACGTTTATGGCATCAAACCTCAAGCGTTGTCTCTAATAGGCAAACATTGCTAGTTTATACGCACACCCCGCGGCTAGCGCTTGCGCAGTAACCCCACCTGCTCACGTTGTTAGTAATCAGCTGTTGTTCTACAGGTATTAGTAGTTAGAGAGGTTTACTTAGTTGAACTTTTGACTTATAAGTCTTTAAACTCAGTTGTATGAAGGCTTTGACAGAATATCAAAACATATCTCCCATACGAAGTAATAAGATATAGTATAACTTTACCGTCTGAAGAATTAGTTTTTCTTTTTCCTAGCGTTCGTTTACGGTTCGTTTGTCAAAGTCATGCCTTAAGTATATAAAATATTGCTAGAGGGAAAATACTTTTAACCCTTCCAGATCTCATTCATTTCCAGGACTTTTTATCATCCTTAGCTTGCATATGGTGAATGACAATTTACACTTATAACTAAGTTTAAAGCAGTAAAAAGTTTAATTTGCTTGAATACCAATGTTTTGTTTTATTTTTTACGTTTTAACTTTTGTATAAAAAATGTCGGGCTTGTCTTTCCCTGGTCGCCTTGCAATCGGAAATGGAAGCAAGTGTCTTTTCGTCCTTAGACGAAAGGTTCCAAACACGAGTTCAAATTTTCGGCATTAAATCAAGTAAATAAACCAGGGCAACATTAACTTTTAATTTTGCTGAGTTGTCAATTACTATCAAACTATTCCCTCTCAATAGATTCAACAATCCAAATGGTCGCATGCTAAACGTAAAGCAAAAATCAAATTATTCTGTTCGGGAAACTGTTTGTATTCCACGCCGAATGACAAAATGCTTTAGTACAAACAAAAGGTGCTTTGCAAGGATGTTTGTCAGTAGCTCGTACACCACACCCTGTATACAGTTGGTAGCACTCACCAGTCTCCTCTTGGGCTTGATGAGCGGTCGGTTCTGGCCGTTCATCTTGTAGTAGAGGCCGCAGGCGTTGCAGAGGTAGTGACCGGTACCGTCTCTCCTCCACAGGGGCGTGGACGTCGCACCGCAGTTCACACATTCCCGACCCTCTGCAAAACAACATAACATAATTATATTTTGAAGATTTAACAAATACATTTAAAAATATTATAAACGATTGATTATTGAACATCACACTCTACTTACAGACTTACGAACCGATATGCATAGAGAAACATACTTTCAAAGGGTAATGGAAGATACTGATCGTGGAGCATCTTCCTGGATTCGTACATTTTTTAACTTAACGTCATCGTTAGTATATTTTTGTAAAACTAATACCAAAATATTTTCTTTTTTCAACAAATCGAAAACACGGTAAGGTGCTGCTGGTAGTGAATGGTAATTTTGTTTATCTGTTTGTGTTGTTATTTTTATCTCGTTTATTTTGTTTGGTAGATTGGTAATACGTTACGGAAAACATAAAACCTGCTTAAAATAATCACACATATACTACTATATGGTCAAAATACAAAATCTCTGTGAAGTGTACGTGATTCCTTTCCCTTATTTTACACTAGAATGAAAATGGTCAAGAACAAAGTTTTGTTACAAATAATGGAAAGTTATATATTTCGTCTATTTTCCGATGAAATGTACGACAAATTTGACAACCAATGTATATTTAAATTGTTATACCTTTTCCGGGAGTAAAATATATCCATAACTAAAACTCCTTTTTACACTAAGCAGAAAGCGAGATCGTAGAGAGAAGTTAGATTAAAAGCTGTGTTGGCAGGTAGTGTGTCGTCGCAGACAATTGAAAGCGTGTAATAGGATGAGTGGGTGCACATGCACTAGCAGTGTACAGTGATCATTCTATTAAAGACGCCAGGTTTAATGGTTGACAGAAGCAATTTGCCGGGTGAGTGAGCCGGCGCGGGCGCGGGTGCGGACACACGCTAATCGTGCTCCTTGATTGAAAGTGGGCCCACAACACACCAATGCACATAACAATGTAAACTGGCATAGCTCACACTCTGCGGGGGCAGAGGCACTCCTATCTACTGCCAGTGCCAGTTGCAGGTGATAAACCTTCTTCTAACGTATTTTAAATCTTTCAGTTTTATGGAAACAGAGTGGCTGAAAGAATACAAGCGCGAGGAGCTGCTAATAACTTTTATGTTCCCAACGTGTTGATTTGAATATCGGAGGATATGTAAGAACCAACCAACATATGCAGAAACAGTTTATATCAACTGGCCTCCTACTTCGGCAATTATATTTCAGCAGCCGCCGCTCTGACAGCTGGATGAAATATGGAGTTGCTGAATACCTTTTGGCCATTTAAAACTAGGTCTTCAAGAGTGGACAGCGTGTGGTTAACAGTTAACTTTGTAAAGTAATTTTTATGTGTTATTAGCATCATTGATTGATCAGAAAGGGTAGATTGAGTTTCTTCCGTTGTTGTTTCTCGATTGTGGAAATTGGCGGAAATTTCTCCACTGGTAAACACAGCTGGTTGAAGTTGATTCGTGGGAAACTGGAGCAGGGTTGCTCGCGTCCTTGCTGAAGATGAGACAAATATTTACCGAACAGTCTGTATTTAGATGTGATAGTATCAGATGGTAGTGGTGTTGTTGCGAGACAGGCAGTCTGTTGCGCGGCTGAAGGTGAAACGTTGCTGGGCCGGCATTCCGCAACGTCCTGCGTCCCGCCTTACCTCGCTCCAGCTGAGCTCACACTATCATACATACATGTCAACAGCTCTTAGTTCTCTGAGGTATAATTGCTTAGAATGCTGGAGATGAATTGATATCAAATTTTCATAAAGATTATGTAGGCTATGTGTGTTTCGCCTATTATAACTTACAGCTTTCATCTAGTGCTGCGCACCGTAAAATGCATCACTCGCAAAGTCAAAATTTTCAAAAGAAGACTGACCTTGCTCGAGCGAAAGGTGTTTACTATAAAATTATCCTTCCTGGATAGCAAATCATCACAACACAGGTCATGCAAGACAGTAGGCCGGATAAGATTAGAAACTAAGATAGCACTCCCCAAACACAAGTATCGCACCGGTGAGCCGGCTCACGGACGGAAAATCACACACCCCGGCCCCTCTTTCATGAGAGCGTCTAGAAATATCTATTTGTGCCAATTACTTGGTCATTAAATCAATTCAAATTCCTGGCGAATAGTGTACGCTTGATTACACGGCTGAGGGGACAATTTTGAAGAGGATAATACGTTGTAATGACGGTGGTGGACGGTGTTGGTTTAGCGTGGTCGGCACGTAATGCGAGAGGCAGGAGGCATGAGGTTGAGGCTGTCACGTCTTGTAGCTGCTCTCTGCGGCCTCCGACCTCGGCATACTCACCACCACACCACCACCACCTACCTCCTCGGCTCCACTCCGGACCTTGTTAACTCTACCTCGGCGCTGCCCTACTCTCAACCTCTCTTCCTCTCCTCTGCTTCAGTTTAATCAAGCTTGTATACGAGGATGCAAGCCCTGATGATGTCCAGAGGTATTTCAGTGAAGGGCCGTCACAGTAAAGCTCGGACATTTTGCTATTAGTGCTTCGCTATCATTGACAACAGCTATGACGTCCAAATTCAGATTATTAAGCATTATTTGCGTTAGTTTGTAATCCAATTTGGTGTAGATATAAATTCGTCCAAATGTCATTAGGTCAAGTAATTAAACATCATCGAACACTTAAGCAAACGGGTTAATTTAGAAAGGTATCTAATATTAACAATTGACATTGAAAAACACGCGTTTGAATCTTTTGGCCTTTTAATTCTATGGATAATTAATGTCGAAAATATATAACATTATTCAAAGCATGATTTAAGCAACCTAGTTATGGAACACCTTTTACGAAGTGGCCGAGCACGTAAATATATCCAACACGTAAACCTTTACGATTTTACTATACGTTAATTGCTTAAATCTTTTCAGGGATGAATGGACGTGTGTATAAATTACTTGTATACATGCACAAATGGGAATAAAACATCCTTAGTTTAATTTGTTATAATTTTTCTTTTGCTACAAAATATGTTAATGTAACATGCAAACCTATGAAATTCATTTTGCAAAATAGGCTAAATATTAAAATAAAATAACTTGCCCTATGACTAGAAAAGTACATTAAAACAGGAAATCTCTCCAGGAAGATGTTAAATGTCGAAAACTTCTCGCGCTACAATATTTTCCCCTGATTTGGAAAACATTTATGCAAACGGTGAACGTGGTGAACAGCGCACGTTTTCCCACATTTATCGCCGCTACGCGACGTTTCGGCCACGTTTGCTGCGGTCTTCATCAGCTCTTGTAATTGGAACCGGGCCGGGCAGTTTAATTAGTTTGGGTAATGTGTAAGAGTGAAATGTCAAGGGAATTCGCCCGCTGCAGAAACTGTTGCGCGTGCGCCGGCCTCTAACTGAGGAGTGAGGAGGCTTTCTATAGTGTGAAGCAAGAGGTGCAGTGTTGTGTTACAGTTAGAAAACAACGATAACAACTTGTACGAGTATTTTAGTGGAGGCTGAAAAGCAATCAAATGAAACGGTATTTTAGTTGCAGAAGTTTAGTAAATTAAAACGCAGAATACGTATTAGCTCAGTACCGGACGGCCATTTTGTTTTTGTATCCCATAAAAACAACTAAAAAACAAGCGTTTTCTTGAGATTCCTCTAGTCAACAATTTTCAAGATTTATTAAAAAAAACATTGTACTATAGGGATTCCCCGAATACTCTTTTGAAACCTTTTTGGTTTAATAATAAAACAAGAAATTTAAATTAGACATTTTGGGAAGTTTTGGGTTTTTGTCATACATAAGTTTATAAATGTGAAAATGAAAATTCACCTCAGCAGAGTCACTGAGTCCTTTCATTGAACTAGGTTCGCTGAATCATAATTCAAGCAGTCACTAAATAGTTCTTTTAACTATACCTTAAAATTGCTAAATAACGTTGTTTTCATTTTTTACAACTTTTTTAATTACAAAAACTGCTTGTATATAGTTACTTTACAGGGTGTTTTTTAATAAATTGGCCTACTTGTAATTTAAAAGAAAAATTGTAAAGAACTATTGCCAATAATCTTCACTTCAAGAACTTATTTATCGTTGTTTCCAGTTAAAACGAACAGCATAACAAGGTTATTGCACACTCAAACGTAAAAATTTCTGGTATAAATCTGAAACTATAAATACATGTAAGATGTATAATGACAAAATATGACTAAAACTAAAGAAAAAACATTTAAGTATGCATGGCTATACCTTTACTTAAGTTGGGACTTAAATATCATTACAATATTGAGTACCAATCAATTTGCCAATATTTGCAGATTTTTTTACGTACTATGCTTGACAAACACTACAGCAAAAGTAACCCTAAACGGCGTGTAGCACAGCGAAAACGCAACCATCGTCATGTGACCAAACCATCCCAAAAAAGTTCCTGAAACTAAAACCCAGACAGGAAAATGCAACACATTACAGAGTGAATTGTTTGATAAACCAATTTACCGTATGAATGAGTGCAGTCGACCAGACAGGAGTGAATTCAGTGAAGTGCAATAGAGACAAATCCGATTCAGTGCGATCGTATAGATAAGACAATAGTCACTAGGATGTGAATATTTGATGTGTTGGTGTGTGTGTGTGTGTGTGTGGTTGGGGAGGGAGGAGGGGGTGATTACTCCCTCAACTATGGGGTGTGTGTGGGGGGGCACGAGTCAATCGATGTGCTGTGGTCAACACTGTTCACACACTCAAAGTTGGATACAATCCAGTATAAACATATGCGCTTTCAGCACTCTGTCAAAAGGTAGCAGTAGGTTTGAAATATACCTATGTTGGATCTTATATACATTTTTATTTTAATTTGTAGTATATTGAACTGCTAAAGTGAAATAATTCTTTTGAAACGTAATAAATTGCTTAAATGCTCTGTTTGTTACTATGTCTATTTCTAAAAACTAACCCTATCAAATGTTTGATCAAACTTGTATTTGTGTCAAATATGATAATTTAAAAACATTTTTGAATGGGCAGGAAAGAGTCCCTCCTCGGGTATATATTTTAATGTAACACCACATAATATAAGGAGTGAATGGATGACCTCGTATAATACATACAACGATGGAAATTAAAATTTTGAATACAACATAAACTATATGGTTCAAGACTAGAAAATTAAGTTTTTATTGATTAAATAATACAGAAGGCCTACAAAACAAAACCAATAGAGTTTGTGAGAAACTCCCCTCCATATTTCCAACAATTATTGTTCCATGTACACGACCAAAACAATTTCCAAACGAAACAAAATATGATTTCAACGGAGACTGCATTTTCTCACACATTAAGTAACAACAACAATTAGATCACCTATACACACAATACGTGGAGAAAGGATGCTATTCCAATCTGACGACATCCTCCCCACGATATTCCGTCCAGAATCACTGTAATTTCGATAATTACTGTAATTAAATAATCACAACAACGAGAGCGGGCGGAATCAGCGCCGATGACAAGCACTGCGCTCTCGCTATGCTCTACTTAACTCTGATCATTTTGCATCGATTTTCCCACCTAGTTTTGATTGGAAAGGAAATTGTTTTTTAATAATGGGAAGAAGAGGCCCTTCTCCTTGCGTAATGGCTTTATGTTGTAAATGTCAGCTCTCTAAATAAAGTGTTTGTCATTTGAAGAATTGATTTTATCGTGGGAGTTTAGTGTGTGAGTGTACATTGTTGTTAATGGCCTCGTTTGTATTTTTCGTGAAATAACAGGTAGTAATTATACTTTATAAAATGGAAAATTTCCGAAAAGATTTAACCGTGTGAGAGATTTGAACGCGAATTGGGGAATTTTAAAGGATACAAGGATGTGGTTTTCAACTATGATGGGCAGTTCAAAGGAACCGGAAAATAAGGTTCACCAGTCAGAAAAAATCAATCAAGTTTATGTTGAGTAAGAACGTAGTTACAGCTTCACAAAACACCCAACAAATCAAACAAATTACTAACAATATTTTGACGAAAGAGGCTGGCAACGCCTCGAATGTGTCCTGTTGAACGCCCATAACCTTTATTCAGCAGTTTACCCAAAACCACAAAAGCCCAAAGTGAAAAATGATGACTTTATAATTCTATTCAGAGACGGGGAGCTTATAAATAAGAATGCCTTTGTGTAGAGGACAATGGAGTTGGGATTGTCGCCACGGCCCAGCAGGGGTCTTGCCCGGTTTTCGGTTCTCTCCAAAATTGCCTGGCTTAGAACCGTATTGTAAAACTTTACTTTTTAAATAAAAATAGTTAAAACCTGCCGATTAATATGTGTATCAATTAATTTTGTTTTACTGGTCTGTATAAAAGTGAGTTATTTTTAAAAGCGACAACTCCCAATGTTATTTTGAGTGGCCTTGTGTACTTTTAAATAAAAATGTACAAATTTACTTGTACTAAAATCAAATTTGTAAGGGTTTCACGATTTATCCTGCCATATCAATTTCAAATGTTACCATTAAAACTATAGAAAATCTATTAATGATTTTGGTAGTATATGGTTTTATGATTTTGGATACATTGTTATGGTAGTTTTACACTAAAAATAAATTCACAATTTTTGATCAATTTTCCGATAATGTTAACAACATGAGTTGAGGCACGAAGCGTCGTGCACATTACTCAATCCGGCGGACGGACGGACGGGAACTTCTTCCACATAAATCCTGTTAATTACTCATATTATCATAAACAAGAGAGGATTGCTTGGCGGAGTGAAAGTACGTGCTAGCCGGTGCTGGCAGCTAGCCGCTATCCGCTAGCCGCAGTTGTGCTGGGCGGCGCTGAGGCAGCTAGCCGCTAAGTGCGCCATTGTTACTGAACACCCTGTATAGTGTATACACAGAGACCAGTTCAAGGTTGTTCCCACATGCTTAGCTGAAGTAATCCTCCGCGAGACTCTCTCACACGAGTCATAATGCGCGAGCCGTCTTACACGAAACTGAGTTATGTGTTTTTGTTTGCGCTATTCGAAGGTAATGTTACAATCGCTCTTTCCAAGTGGTAAGAAGAAATCAAAACTGGAAACATTTGAACTCCGTCATAAGCATGGATAAATACAAATTACGTTAAGCTGAGGAAATTCACAGAGAGATAATTACATCTGATGCTTGTTCAAGGTCTCGGTCAATTAAAGTTTCGGACGGTAGAATAGTCCGACGAGTTTTACTTTCACGTCTTTAAAACTGAAACACCTTGAAATCTACATAAGAACCTTTCCTTCAGACACGTCGGAGCAAAACAAATTGATGAATCAGTGATGTTTGTGAAATACCCACTTCGTTTTGAAGACATAGTATAGACTGGTAGTCGAAAAAATCATGCTCTGTACTGGTTCTGAGAGTATTCGACCCATTTCTATGACTACAAGACCTATCAAGAAATAAGTCCTGTGGAAGATTTCCCTTTTGAGCCATTATTCGGACGAATGCAACAAAACAACAGCTTTCCATGTCAAAACACAGCTTTGGTTACAACCAAGTGGTTGGTTCTTGGACTACTGCTGGGCTACTTTCCCCGATACATCAACAAGAGTGAAGAGTGGGACCAGGCTGTCTCGCGCGGTACAGCTCCCGGTAGAACCTCGGGCTGCTGTCTTGTTGACTGCCATCGTTCCACGTACTGATCGACAAACAAACGCATTAGTCCTACTTTACATGCTTCTTCTACAGAAGCGAAATTTGCTCGAGATTTCTTAGACCGAGAAAACAGGTATATCATATTGTAGTGTTGAAATATTTGGTTTTGCTGGTAGAGTTAAAATTTGCAGTTAAGTAGTATTAGACAATAATTTCGGAAGAAAGGAAAGAACTTCTTCCAATTTGTAATAAGGTACCTTAAAAACAACACTGTTCACAATAAACACCTAAAACAGTAACCAAACGTATAAACACCTGGGTTACTCGTTTGTAACTGTCTAAATATAGCTACTAAAAATCTAGACAGCGTGGTCCAGAAGAAAATTGTTTCGTTGGTGGTGAAGCATCTACAAAATTGTTATATTTGATTCCACATGAATACACACGTGAAAATTAGCTTCTTTTGGGACGCCTCTTTAAGGAATGACAACATGACATATTTCCCTTTGAAACACAAGCAATATTTCCACAAGATATTTGATCTCAGAATTCGCAGGTCCTGAAGAAAGGTCTTAGCGCAGAGAGAGGTAAGGCAGCCAAGGTAAAGGTACAAGGTACTCCATGTCCATCTGTCCCACCAGTGGCAATAGTTCAGACCCGGTCACGACTCAGCACCTCATACATCCACACTTATTATGTATGTATGTATATATGTATGTTTGCGCAACATACACGGCGCTACCAGAGCATCCATAAACCTCTGCTCTCAACTGGGTGCTTTGACTTCTATTGTGACCGAAATTACTGGACTAGTAGAACAGTTGGCAAGTTGTACAAATTAACGACATCTACTGCAGTTTTCATGCCAATTGCATGTTAGTATTAAGTTGATATTCTACAGCGTCTTCAAAATAAGTTGGGAATAGACCATCTCAAAAGCTATGGGCTGTGTGTTCTTCCTAATTATAATATATTTTCATGTCGATTTTCAACTGCACAGTTTGATTCCAAACCAACAAAAATAGCTTAAGATAATTTTGCCATAACAACCAGATTTGGCTTGCCCTGTCACGTCATAGCGTTTTCAACGAAAAACATAGGTACATACACTGCAGCCGACGCATAAATAATCATTGATGAGAAGTTTGTTCTTTTCCAAACGATACCATGTCTTCTTTACCTCAAAGTTCACCTCAAACCTTGTACTCATAGTTTGATAAAAATTATGAAATTGTTCATTTTGTTATGAGCTTGATGTATAGCTTGATGTCCCAACTTTGCAAGCTTCATCAGTAAGTCCTATTCTGTCTGTTCCAGTATCTTATGGCCCAAGATTACTTGTGAACAAAGGAGAGCTTCCATTACAGCAATGTATGTACAGTAGTGTGTACAGAGTCCTCTGATGCACATCGGGGTCAGTCTAGGATTACTCAAGGGGAGCGCAATGATGATTACCACCTCCGACTCCACTGGTTGGACTCAGCACGGCAGTCGGACATCCGACGCTAGAGTCTATGGTTCAGTGTGTTTTCCGCTAGTTCCCCTAATGTACACCAGGAGCGTTGCATGTTAAATATTCATCACGGTTTCTTCACCTCCTAATTATCAGTATCCGGTTTTCCCTTTGTTTCATCTTGCAGCCATTTCCACGACCTTATTTAGTATTCCATAACGTGAACTCTTCCGACATTTCCAAAAACAAACAATGGTCTATGATGGAAACAGCACCATTAACCCTGTAATAGCGGCGTTCAATTGTTGGATTGAGTTTTCCTCGGTTTCTGTTATGGTCGATGGCTACACCTCAACGTTGAAGAGATCTTATCGGCACAGCAGGCCTGCTGCAAGTCCTACTTTTCAACTGCCTGCTAGACTTGGACAATTGCCCTGATGAACATTTCATAGCATATGGTATATTCTTAACCTACCCGACCAAAACATAATTACTATCAGTATACTATAAAATATACTAACGCTGAATTAGATCGTAACTGAATAGTAAAGTGATTTAACAGTTATGGTCTAGGACAGATATTGGTCTGGGAAAGGATTGGAGTAGACTGTAATGAACAAACATAAATGAAAAGAACAAATAAATTAAATAAGATGAAATTAAACGAAAATGTTAGTAAAGGTTAAAATGTGAATCCAGTGCCTTCTTCCAGAGTGTAAAAGAATTGTGATGCCAGATGCTAAATTAGGTTGTATCGCAAGTCCTAAGACGAACAATCGTTATAGCCTTTGGAGCTGTTTCTTGTTCAGGTCTTGTGTAAATCGTCTAGATATTTGGTAAATCAATGTAATACAAAATTAGATCAAGCAATTTTAAATTAAAGAACGGCTCTGTTAGTTTTAATAGTTTATTCCATTTACAATGTAAAACATGGAATATGTTAAACAATGTTTCAAAAATAATTGTCAGTTCCTTGTTCAAGGTGTATAAGCCGTATTGCGTACTTAAAAATTTCAGGTAAAAAGATACCGGATTCACTAAAACTTAAAATAATGTTAGAAACGAAACAAAACATAAACTCACCAGCGCTAGTTCTGGATTTACTCCTAGCGGCTGAAGAGGATTTGGCAAGTGAGTTGTTGGAAAGGGACCCTGACGGGCTGTTCTGGTAGTAGCCCTTGTTGTAGAAGGAGCTGTGGGAGTAGTATGAGGAGTTATAGTCCTGAGGGGTGTAGGAAGGGTAGCTCTGACTGGCAGGAGGGTAGGAAGGCGAGGTGGTACCCGATGAGGAGGACGAAGTACCTTCACGCTGTTTAGACGACTGGGAGTTAAGCATGGGCTTGATGTCACACGACGACGTCTGGTCCGGGTGGATGAACACCCCCATGGAGGCGGCGTGGACGATGACGTTGTTGTAGTCGTTATTGCTGGAGGGGGTGGGGGTGGTGAGCGCGTTGCTGGTGGAGGCAGTGGTCACACTGTCAGGGTCAGGGGTGGCGTCCTTGGGAGGTGTAGGAGGGAAGCTGAACATGGCATGAGACACAGAGGAGAGTGCAGGGTTCTGCGGGGACTTGGCAGGCGCTTCCTCACTGTTGGCTTGGACGGGGTTGAAGGGTGAACACCACGAGGAAGGCGTGGTGGAGGAGGATGTGCCGTTCTGGGGGTAGGTGAGCTGCTTGGAGTCCGAGCCTGAGATCCAGGGGTGTAGTGGACTGTGGTGGCTGAAGTGTGGCCTGCACACCTGTCTCGCCGCCGCCGCTGAAACAAAACACACATGACAATCAGTCAAACGATCTAGAGAACAATATGTATGGTAGGTGAAATAGGTATTTAACTGAGTACATAGGTGAACATTTGAACATAATGCCATAGTTCTACTTTCAAGAGGCACCAAACCCGGTATCAAAGCCACCGGCCAAAACATACATACTTGAAACTAAAGGAAACATATGTTTCTCCTTTAGAATACACAAGGCACAAGTAGACATGCCATAAAACATGACTCGACAATAAAAGTACTTCCGCACTGCATTTCGGCACTAGTTCGCGTAAGTGGTGGTTGTAAAAACATTAGGGAAACAAAGCACAGGTGGTGAAATCAATTAGTGGTTGCGTTGCACCTTGCCCCAGGCAGGTGTATGGTCTGGAGGCTCCTGATTCATAACTTCCTGGGGACAGGTGAAACCGCGGCTCTAGCAACGGCCAGTAGACGTCCTCCTATGCGTTTTTAATAACCCTTCAATGTGAGGGCATCTTCATCAGGGGGCGAAGAAACGATAGCGTTTTGTCCGGGTGCAAACTATGAAGGGACTGCCAAAACGTGGTCACTTGGCCAACTTGAGTTTACACGTAAATTAAGTACCACACTTGTTTTTAATTGAATTACTCAAAATCTTTTGTTAAGGGCTAGTATTTTGAAACGGTCGCATACTGGAGTATCACATCGTTCTTATGGAAAGCCATTCAATTATCAAGAAGAATATAATATAGATATATCATTTGAGTTTTACGTAGGTTTCAGTAGCTTTACTATAAGTTCTCATTATTGTAAAGCGCAAAGCTGATTCAAATAACCCTTTTTATCAACTTCTATCAAATCGTCATATCGTAATGATTATAACGCCTATGAATACAACAATTATACTGTGTCATTTGGTAAGAGGTTGTAGTTTGACACGATTGTGAGTTTTCAAATATGTTTCAAACACGTTTGGTCAGAAAATAAATTGTATGCTACGTCGGTCAACATCGAAATACAATTTATTACTACATCATATTTCATGTAGATAGTTTTAGTCATAGTTTCCAATCAAAGACTGTCGACTTCTTGACACTTCAGATCAACTGAGTATCAGTGTCAAGTTGGATTGACATTTTGAAAGCCACTAATGTTACAACCACTAATGTACATATTGTTCTTTAAAACCACTCATATACAAGTTAAAACTACGCCATAAAGCAGTCACAACTGAGAAACAGTTTCAAAGTTGAACAAGAAGGTGAGAACAACTCTGAAAGTGCCATGCAGGAGTTTGTAGTAGCACCAGGGCAGCGCGATCGACTGGAACCGACGCAAACTGCTCAACGACTTAATTTCTACATTGGATTATCAATTCAATATGTAGGTGTGTGTTGGCTATCGATTCTTGGTATCGGTGGTGGGATCTTGGAACGGTATGGAGTACAAACACCCCTCACACCCCCGCACCACCCCTCTCTCTACCCGCCATAACATTAACTGCCACAGTCATTATAGTACCCTCTGTGTATAGAACCTCCCACCCACCTCCTCCTACACCGCCACGCAAATGTCAATACCAAACTTTGTTTCCCTGAGGTCTTTGTTTTGGAATCACTTGTAATCTGTTTGAACATGAATGTAACTATGACAGTTAATTGCATTTGACATGCCGGTTTGTTATTATTTAGTGGATATTGATAAACACTTATTGACAATAGCTTGTCTTGAAACTATGGATCATCGTCAAGTTTGATTTATGTTCAAGCTTTCATTTGTTAGTAGTATATACTGTAAAGATATAAGAGGTGGGTGTAAATGCAATACCACATTTGATTCAAACCTAATTGAAACAACCTATATAAAACAGACAGGTTACACACTAATTCCAAAGATATAAAACTTGCCAACGCGCAGCTAAGAACAACTCTATTTACATAGCGAATGATCCTGTTCCAAGGAGATTTAGACGTAGTATTCAAAGCAAAGAGACATAATCCCGGCAGTGACAAGGCATCAGCATCAACATGTTGGGAGCTCAGAACCAGTCCTGCTGCAAAAGGCAGTAAGAGCCAGTAGTTATGAGTGACAGGCACATCGCTTGTTTACGTAATATCTCTGTTTGCATTGAACCGCACCTCACGTACGTGCGACCATAATGAACAACTTGTCGGCAAGGCATGCGCTCGACCAATGAGGAGCGCCGGCCTATCACAGTCGCTGTGACAAGTGTTTTTGTACGCCGCGCCCGCGCGCATCTATCACACGGCGCTAACTGCCTTTTATTCCACAGACGATTCCAAATATGATTTTCTTACTAATGGGCTTTTTATTAGCCTTATTAAATCCATAATTGATGGGGTTTTTCCCGGCGCGCACGTTTGATGTGGGCTGTCGCGGAACGTGGTGGTCCTCGCTGCTCGCTTTTTTCCTTCTTCTCTGAACGCGTTCCTCCATTGTGTCAGTCATTCCAGATTTGAATGCTGATAATTGCTGTTGATTTATACATCAACAGTTGGTTTTGAACCTGTTCGCCACGTTTCTTCCATATCTTAACGACACCGGGTCACAACGCGCTGGAATTTTCGTTGGGTTCTTTTATTCGAGTTGTACTGAAATATGAACCCAGTTTGTGCCATGTTAAACTAACGAAGACTAATTCGTGTTTATATTAATTTTAGCATCATATAAACCTTTCTACACCTGATGGTCTGGTTGAATTCTCGTATAGCGGAAACATAACTCCTCTTGCGACAATTTTGTGACATTGGCCCACAGTTTACACGGACGCACGACGGTTTTGTTTGCAAACGATGTTGGTGGGAAGTGTAACTGAGCACTGAGCAGTATACAGGGTGAGTAACCCAAGTACCACATGAGGGCGCTCCTCAAGACCGTGGGACATCCTCTTCATCCCTTACCCTTCACCTCGCACTCGCTCTGGCCCTCTCACCACTTCGTTAGTTAATTAGTACAGTCTATAATACAAAGCCGAGCACAATCAACCTCGTGCGAAAATAAAAATACAGCCTCGTACAAATAAGGGTTTTATTGTATAGTTTTCTGGTTGAAACGTTGTCTTTTTCTTTCTGCAAGTAGTATATTTTAACCTAATTACTATTCACAGAAGGAAAATCCCATTATAAACAGTGTTACAAGTTAACGATTAGGAATGCTTATTACACCTCATTAAACCTGAGTATGCAGTAAGTATCGTATGCGCTGACATATCAGTTACTTCGCAAAGGATTTGTTACATCAGAGGTGTAAACGGTTACAGCTTAGTGCACTGGTTTGGTTGCACTTCATAAAAACCCCAGATATATAATTTTTTGTATTGGCACTTATCTTCTATCATCCAAGTGTATGTGCCAACATGTAAAAAAGCTAAAATAATATCGCGATTCGCAGAAGATTTGACTACCTCAAACGGTTTTGATGTATGTTCATAAAGCTTAAAAATTCGGTTCGATGGAAACGTAATGGAAGTTTAATACAAATGTATACTATATCAAATTAAACAAAAAGGAGGGTTTCTACAAATAATGTAACCTAACATGAGTTTTCTTCTAGATGATATTAGAACGACTTAGTGAACTATAACTATGATTTAGTTATCAGGCTTTTCGGGTATCATAGAAAAGGCGCAATCGAATACTTATAACCATAATCAAAAGAAGTAAGACACGACAACTGTTAAGATGCTAAGTTTTCTTGACTTGTTTGTTATCGCTTTTAGTAATATTTTATTGAACTAATAGCCGCTACAACAGTTTATAGTTCATAATATTTATTTAAAACACAGAATTTTAAATTAGTAAGGGTAGTAAGTATTTTTGCCAGTAACTTCACGAATGTACCCTGAGCGTTGCACACCACACGTCCCGCGCTGCTCACATCTTGCCGAGCCTCACTCGCTAATTATTCCTCCAGCCTCAAGTCCAGCCTGCCTCCTGCCTCCTGCCTCATTACGCCACTCGGGCTCTGGTTTCCAGCATTTGTTTAGAAAGCACAGCACAGCAGTGTTGTGTTGTGTTGGCGGCCATGTTTGTGCGGAGCGGAGAGCGGTGATTGGTCTGTGCAAGCGTGCGTATCTGAATGTGTAGTGCGGCTGTAGCGTAGCGTGCAATGGTAGACTGCAACTGCACAATCACGCCTAATCACGGCCTCCACCACCGCTGCTGCTGCCGCTGTAAACACCGGCCACACGAGCATTCAACCGACAACTGCACACACGCTCAGATTTTCCAAAACCTAGACAACTTGTCAGAGTCTTTGTTTGAACTTTTGATTGATTCATTAAGAAGTTTCAGTATATTATTCATCGTCGTCTATTCAAGATTAAAATTGGTTAGCGTCCCAAAATATAATTTTGAATCAAACTTTTTCTGTGATCCTTCTGGTGTTTGTTCCCGTTCGAAATATTGCAAATAGTATATATTTTGAAACTATCGACGGAAAAGTTATGTTACTACGAAATATGTGCACATTATGTGTAAACACTTCATTGAAATAAAAATATTAATAATAGTTATATAAACCATATAGCAAAAAATGTCGCGCTAAATCACATTTAGATTATATTTTTGTACAAACGTTGAAATTTGGGATAACCTGCAGTAAACTAAATTAATTCCATTTCGTAGTGTCACTCTTAATCTATTTAATGTTCAGGATAGCATCTATCTCTCGAAGAAGTGCAGCGCAGCCGTCCATCTATAGGGGTTCGTTCTTATATTAGTCCGTAGCAACTTTAAGATGAACGCCCTGCTTGGCAGCTATGCAATTTTACCACGGAGACATACTAAGCCAATAACTCATTTTTAAAACTATTTATTCTTATTCACAACACCTTTAACACAAGTTTACGTCTGAAATTCTATCGAGAATCCTTTATTAATATCTCTCGCTTTCTATCTTATCTCAAGCATATAGAATAAGTATACAGTACTTAGACCTATATGCTTATTCTATGTCTCAAGCAACCACTTAACATCGGCAGCGACCGCGAGATGGTGTGATATTCCGCAGTAAGCTTAACCGTGTATACAGAGTTGTTGTAATTTACTACTAGTTTACTAACAATTATGTAAAGTTTGCAGTGAAGTGTAACATGCGTGAGAATGGAGAATGCCGCTGATACATTCAATATTGTGAGATCCATGTAACCAATAGTGTAAACATTACATAGAACGGTGGGAGTCCTTTATTCATGTACGCCTTTATCCATATATCAATGTTAATACCAAACAATGTTCTGTGTTTAGAAATAACATGAAGTGTTAAAAATAACCTCCACTTTTTCAAAGCTAAAAACTGTCGAAGAGAGATTTATCTATTTGTATACAAAGACGACGGATTAAGTTCGTAAGATGTATAAGCAGTGCAAAGTGCGAAACTAAAAATTAACATAAATACGCGTAGGTTTTAGAAGGTGACTTGATTAAATGATCAAATAATTTAGTTTGTATTTTTGTTTTTACAATCAAAAACGTTAAATAAAATAACCTACCCACTATTACCAAATCTAAAACGTTCGTCACTGTTCGACAAAATACTAAAACATTTTCACTTTGAATAACAACGTTTCATTAGTTAACTACTGATAAGACTATAATTAGTACGCATTACTTAGGTTTTAAGAATATTACTTTTATTGTACAGCTGAATCTCCCGATAAAATATACTGATTCGTAGCAAAGTAAGTTATTCCTTTGATTATTGAAAATGAAAGAGACCCGTGTTTGTAAGTTAACATCGATTTCGAAGTGTCTCAAACCTTTCCAGAATTCGCATATAAAATGTAACAGTATTTTAACCGTAAATAAATTAAAGTTAAAGGTTTATGACTCCAAAATTTGAATAAACCCTAACAAGAAGATGGTTAAGGAAGTTTGGAATCAGATGCCAACCCCACTTTGATACACAAACTCAACACATCTCTAAATGAAAAAGCTTTGAAGCCTTTACCAGCAACACCCTTTACCCGTCTCCTGATTGACCCTGTGAGCTCTCTGATAAGAAAGCAGGGGTTGCTGATAAGAGCGTGTCATTGAGTCGCCTAGTTAATCACATTACGGCAAGATATCCACCAATCACTTCACATTCATCACTTAATGTAGGCGCCTTTCACACGCCTTATCTGACATCGCGAATCCGTCGGTTCCCGCCACGGCACGGTGCGAGGGCAAGAATAGTGGCGGGAAGCAATTTGACTAATGCCCTAATGCACTGCACGCTCAACAATTGCCCTCTGCTCTTGCTATCTGCTCCATTTACACCACCCCACCACCACCTTCACCACCACCACCACCACCACCATCACTGACCGACGGCTTTCCAGGAGTTTCAAGGATTTTATACGTTAAAAGTTCAAATAGTTGCAGTTTCACGAATGATCATACAATCACTAAATCACTATTTGAGATGCCGACCACTCTCATGAGGGTATTTTAAGGCAAATATGTGGTGAAGGATGAGTGTGATGAGTGGTAGTAATGAGTTATGAGGTGTAGTCTTGTTACAAACTAAGGCCGACTCTTCCTTAGAATGGGTCATTAATTAATAGCCAAATGACCAATGGAAATACAAGGACCAACGGCTTAACGTGACTTCCGAACCACGCAGGTGATGGTCTGATATGTCTAAACGATGGTGGGAGTTGGTGCGGGTATCATCAGATGATCACTGAGACTATCTGAGCCGCTTTAGACCTATATCATCCTCAAAAGTGACAACTCTCAAGGGGTTTTCAAACAATTGTGTTAGTTTGGGTTTTCTTTGCAAGTTTTTAATACCGTTCATGACACAAAACCTTACAAAGAAAATGTAAATAGATATAAATAACTGTAGTACACTCTAAAAATGAAAGAGTGAAGGCCATTCAGAACGAGTGAAATTTCGCTCTTATTTGGGTGTCGAAACCCGGCCACTCTCGATTTTCTCTCTTTAGAAGTGGGTTTTTTCATTCTTTTATATTTAGAGTGTATTTGTTGTTTTTGAGAATAATATACTTTCATCATTGTTGTCAGTAATGTATCTACAAACTAAAAAGTAAGACTTTTGCTCCATTTTGAGCATATAGTTATAGACAAACTTTAAAACTATTCAAACATAAAATTTAACTATAAATTAACCACACTATATCAAAATTTTATTGAGCTTCTATCAACTGTTTAATATAATAACCTAAAAACTAGAGAAAGGGGTTCAATGTTATCAAACTAACCTTACGTTCAAAATTAATAGTTCTTACTTTGCACCGGAGACTTTCACAGTCGTGTTTTGTAAAAAGGTGAAAAGTGGGGTTATTCTGTATAATCAAGTTGATTTCAATAATGACATGCGGTGGAGGGTAATGGTGAGAAAGTGGGAGTTAGTGCATGATTATACTGACTGAGAGAGTCTCAAATTCATGAGTATCGGGGTACAGTATACCACCGAGTGAGGAACATGACTCCCGCATGGTCAAGTCGTGAGTCGGCAGGGTGGTTGGTAGCGTTGATTGAATAGGGTTTGATAGTGGTATGCGTATTGGTATTACATATATGTCTGAAATATCATAAGTCAAATATGCACGCTGGTGTCAGCTTCAAGTGCCTGATCTAGTTAAAGTGATAACAACTGAATTAACAATACCTTCGTTATTACCAAGAGCTATAAAAGTAAAGTTAACGTATCTTTAACATGAATACTTTACTGTATTCCGCCTCTTAAAGTTTTAATATAAATTGAGACTAGGTTTTTCGATACAAAGAAAATCTATATAGTATATAGAATAATGTATATACTGTAGTATCTAGAATACTAAGAAATTACTACAATAAAATATGGAGGTTTTGGCAGGCTCTAACCAAAGTACTTGTCTCTAAGTTACACTATGTAACATGCAATGTCTACAAAAAAGTATGTTGTAACTAAACTAAATACTATAAATAACAAGCAAAACTCGTTTGTTACATCATAAATTATAAAAGCACCCGGGTTTATATATATGCTGAACTCAAAACTTCACTGAGTCAAGTTGTTCAACTTCAAAAGACGGAAATATCTAATCTAGGTAAACAAGTTGATTAGACTACCCGTGCATAGAGACTGGGTCATCAGTCATGTCAATGTTAAGGTTTACCATCTATCAGCATCACTGCATCAGCACTTGTCAGCAGCAAGGTTACAACAGTACACTCTCTTACCACGGTCAGGTTATGTTAATCACATTACCTTACCGTGGAGCTGAGACGACTTTTATGTCCTAGTTTTGTTAAATCAACATGTATCTTGTATAATTAATGGTCTCTCTTTTTGTTCGTTACGTTTGTGTGATTTTGAGATTTGTTGGTACGCTATGCTTTTATAAAGTCCAATAATTCACTACTATACGAACAGTACGTACTTACTTATTTGACTCTACCAACTACCTGGTTTTGAAGTCCTGTTATTATTTACTGTCATAGTTATAGGGTTGGCTTTATAAAATTCTCTACACTCTCCCTAGATAGCAAGGGTATATATATACTATATGAAATTCAATGTTTTTATTACTCCTACCTTTTTTATGTTTAACTTATATTCCATTCATTTCAAATCGTTAAAATGTCGTAAAACGACAAATCAACGTAAATGAAAAAATCTCCTAGCGGATAAAGCCACAAAGTTTCTGGACAAAAATAATGTATAAAGTGCACAGGAATTGAATCGTCTGGTATATAACTGCAGTGAATGTCTGCAGGCTTACCCTTGAGAGCGCGCACGGTGCGGTGTATGGATTACGTAAACTGCTACTGTATATAGTCAAGGAGACGAGCACTAGGTGCAGCATGCACATGCACATGCTTTGTAGTAGGCTATGTCCTTAACCATCATATAGTAATTGGCAGCACTGCATTCAACAGTCTTGGCTACAACCATACTGTCGAGCCTTCGTGTAACACAATTGTGCTACTGTTGAACCAGCTGCTAGTAGTCATATTGCTGGTAATCAAGCTCATTTAAGAAACGAACGATTCGGAACATTTATTTATTACAGAAAACGGTATGTAATTGTTTATTGATCCTAGCGAAAATCATGAAAGTATGATAACGATTTAGTCGCAGGTGTTGAGTTCTAACATTGGCACTCTTTCCAATAAAAATTATAGTGCTCCTCTTACTGTATATTGTTTTAAACTTACAAGACATTTATTTGCATCCATCCGTTTCTTACTACTCTTCAACGTTTTATAGCTACTAAGTAAGTATCAAAGTATATGTTCCATCTCGATTCGAAGCAGACATCACAAGAGAAGAACTTCAATAAAACCGTTGATATACAAGGATGACGAGCTAGGACGAGCGTTCGCTCACAAAACGAGAAACAAAACCTCTCTAATAAAATCTAAAGGTGGACTACACGGTTTATTGAAGCATCAACCAATTAAGGGTCCGAAATTCCTGCAGTTGGGTCTGGAATCTAGCCCCGACTGCTTGAGTTATGTCCGCTCAAAGTTTGTAAGGTCAAGACACCCGGACCGAAACGCAAGGTGGAGGTACCGCGCTTTGCTCGTTCACCTGCCGTGCTCGTGCTGTAGCAGGTGCTGTGCAAGTAGACCTACAGCCACGCGTACAAAAACCGTTATAATTTAATATATTACGTGGTCGGTCATTAAGAGGCTTTTTTGGACTGTCACTGATGGAAAGGTGGAGTAACGTGTATTTAGTCGAATGGGAATCGGACACTTAGTGTCACATTTATAAAAGAGCGTTGACTTAATTTTTGCAACGTTAGTAAGATAAAATTCAAATTTTGCTTTATATAAAACTCACGTTTGCTTAATAACTTGATTTTTAGTTTCATATTAGTTTTATGCTTCAAACTGAATTTGACTAATAGTATAAAGTACATAACTGTTATACCACAATATTATTATTTTCTTTTAAAACCCCTTAAACTATAAATAATAAGAAAAACTTAACGCTTAAAACCGAGAAAACCCCATAAAAACTCAACAAACAGCAGAAAGGTCGAGAGACTACAACGAGCGGTTCGAGGGAAAACGTGCCAACAGCAAGTCGTTTTCAAGGGTCAGTGCTCCACAGTTTTACACAACGACAGTGCCACACTACGGTATCACATTTTTTGCCTCGTGTCGTCTTTCCTCCAGTAAAACATTTCCAGAGGCTGCACAATGTTATCTAGTTGCGACGAGAAAGGTTGGGACAGTTTGGTGCAGCGAGGCGTGGGCTATGCGCTATCCCACGGCCTCGGGTATAATGAAACGTAAGTATTTTTTGTGCAATGATAGGAGTAGAGCAGTGACGGTGGCAGGCGCGTGCAGACACTCTATACCGTTGAGACCGCCGCACACCGCACGCCGCACGCCGCACACACACGCTACAGGAATTTTCAAAAACGCCATTTGTTTCTGCGGCCCGCGCTGGCAGGTTGACACTCTTATTTTATTGTGCTCGTTTGCGACTGTTTATGGATTTCGTTATGCGTTGCGTTTTGAGAGGATAAATTTCATCGGGTTGTCACCCGACCGCCCGGCTCCATGAAGGATGGGGTGTTCGGTGGAAAATTATGTTTCCTAAACAGGACGTGCACGTGGCCGCGTTTGTCAAAAATGTGTTTGACGGTGCTTGTTTCTTGTGTTTTGCTAAATAGATTTAAACTAACGAGGGTTATGAGCTCCAATATTAAAATTTATAAATACAATTTAAAACCCAAGTGAAAGCCAATATTCAATTTTGTTTTGGTTGACTAGATCTTTCGGAAGCTAGGCATCTTTCATCAGGTCTAAACACAAAATTAAATTACAAAACAAATAGTTTTAAACTAATCTACTTGTTTTAATAAAGAACTTTACAAAACACCCCCAGGTTTGTAAAACAAATAAACTATCATGAACAACCTATGCGGCCTAAGTGAATCAGAACAAGGCGTACTTACTTAGTCATAAGTTGAATATTCAATTGAATGTGGAATTATGTAATTCGAGCGAACTCCTTTGCTCATACTGATTTTATACCAGTAAAAATACTCACCAATACATTTACAGTACAATCATATGAAGGTCAAAAATAAACAACACAGTACTCGTGCAACTAATGGGTTCAATATTTCATGCCGTTCAGTTCGTATTGTATTTTATTTGTATTTCTAGGAATGGTCTATGATTAGTAAATTGTACGTTATGGCTTAATAATGCTGCTATAACAAAATCTTCACAAATGGTAACTCAATTTAAGAGCAATGTAGTTAAGTTTTATTTTCGACAGATCTCGGCTATTTTAATAACACACGGCGGCGTGGTATCCGGACGATGCACCGCTGCTGCTAGCCCGTATCATTACCCACTGCGGTGCGCAGCAACATTCAACGATCATAGTATTTTCGGATTTTCAAGCGCTGCCATATAGCGTACAGGGCCGTTAATGAGCGGGCCTATTCTATAATCAGTTTTGGGTTTTGCCGGACCCGCCATTTAAAGGCCATGTACCACGCTCCACCTGGGCATTACTGCCCGACTTGCTTGAATATATTTAAAGTAATACCGACGGTAGGAACGTATCATTTGGCTTAGCTACAATTAGACATAAACGGTGCGGGTAAATGATAGAGAGAAGAACTGTATGCTAATCCGGGAGTTGGGCCCGGGCCCACGGAGGGGCCTGAGGGGCGGGCGGGGGTGCAAGTGTGGTCCGACAGCTCCAACCTACAATAAGCCGTCGTAGAACATAGCACAAGATACGCTCATAACAGGTTCTTTAGACAATTTCGATAAACACGTGAACAGTATATTTCATCCCCAGGGTCTACAGTGAAGCTACTAGTGGTTACTTACTAAACTATAATTGACAGAGTTAAATTTAAAACTTAAAATAGATAGTTAAGTTATACATTTGTAAAGTTTTCTAGCAGACAAATTAAATAGATTGCCTATAGTCACAGTTTTATCCAAAAAATGTACTTCCAGAAATATAACTTTTTAAAATTAAAATCACAAGTCTTAATTCTTAAGTGTCAGCCAGTCAATTAGCTACTGAGGATGACTCTCCACAGCGAGGTCGAAACGTTTAGCAGTATTTGTATTTCAACTGTGACGCGGTGTAAACCGGAAGCCTTAGATATTAAAAGTAACAAGTGTTCACAGAAGAGTCGTTTTTAGTGTCTAATGCAACCTTCTTTTATTTTCATTACTATGACATTGTAAACGCAGCTATGGGGTTGTGCTAATTGTATGCAATGCACCTGTACAACATTTAGATTTAGATATTTCAATTGGTTTTACTCGTACGTGGTAGCAGATTGCCAAATTCGATCAAAAGCTCTCCAGGGATAAAGGCTTTTAAAACTTGACTGAAAAGGTTTTGGCCGCAGAAGCATTTTCCAGAACAGACGAGCTACAGAACATGAAGCAGAATACACTGACTGAGCTAGTAATGTGGCAGAGTATAGTGCACAGAGCAGAGTGAGCGCAGGCAGGGCCGAGGCCTTGGCCGATACGTGAGGCCCTAGAGCAAGCCACTTACACAGAGTAATAAAATTATCCAGATTAAGGTAGTCATATAATGATATAGACCGTGGCTTACTTCCCCTCAGCTACGTAGGAATTTGGCGCTGCTCTGTTATAATTTGGCTGCTGATCGAGACTCTGTGAGCGCGCGCATCGCGGTCATTGCTTCAGTGCTGCACTCTATCATCAGCGCACTGCAGTACAAACATGTACCAGTACTTGTGTGCTGAACAAAGTGTGCTATACGCGGCTAGAGATTATTATATTAACTAGAGTTGAAATAATAACTAATCAACATTGAAGTATTTCGTTCATCTTACACATCACTGAGTATTTTTAAGGTTGATTCCATGAATGACTATTGGGCTTTAGTAATCGCACATACCAAAATGTTATTACCTAAATTTACGTCTTAGACTTAAATGCAGAGGATTGTCTTATGTCTGAACAGATGTCATTGCTCGTTTACAAAGTAACGATGGAAGAGTGACTCTATAGTCATTAATAAAGAAAGTTTAGTGAGAAAAAAGCTTGGAAGCTCGTTGTTGAATAGTACATCACAACTTTATTAAATTTTAGTTACGTTTGTTTATTGATTTAACGAACAATATTATAGAACGCTACGCTTAACGTAAAAGTATAATACCATGATGTAGTGTTTATTCAATAAGTAACATTTTGTCAAACCGTACAGTGAAGTTTTAATGTCAGCCAAATTAAACTGTTACGTGCATTTAAAAAGATTGTTGCATGCTCAAAAATTCGGTGGAAATGAACCAGGAATAGATAAATGATAGCCAATGGAAATTACCCGTACTCTTCAAATTACCTATTCAAAAACAGAAGAGTTTACAATCCACGTTCTCAGAAATCATTGTAAGTTCACAGAATCAAGTAATCAGCAAGAAAACACAATGAAACTGTATTTCACAAACAATAACAAGAAGATGATTAGACAAAGTACGCGACGCGTCCGCGAGCAGCAGTGCTGGGCCAAGTATAGACTCCAGTCTGCATTACTTATCATATTTGAATACTAAAGTGGCTCCAACAATTTGTAATTCATTATTTCATTTACAGTTTGGCTTGGTTCCAGATGTATTGTAGACCGGTAGTGCCATGTGTCATTACTACCATTCTCCTATTGTTTCATATCTTGCTGTTTTGTTGGAGCTATAAGATTCTAAAAAGTAAGTTTGTTTTCCGGGGTAAGGTTTGACTATTAGGGGTTTACAGCAGCTGAATTCGTAATCAAAACCGAGATGGTTTAGCTCCCAATTACAAAACTAAAAGCCTTTAGCAGTTTTTATTAACAATTTCTCGATTTCGGGTGGTCAAATTAAGTAACTTTCAATGATGCGTTTGAATTGTTTTGTTAATTTGTAACATTGGTATTCACCTTTGAGCTAACTTTGCTAGGTACAAAGTTGTATGACATATTGCAACGAGTTCTTTAATGATAGGTTTTAAATCACTTTCGTTGTATAAAACATAAGACGGTTTCAACTTAAATAAACATCATCGGTTGTGGTCACAAATACTAGATGAGAAAATACAGATTGTCTTTATATCCATACGTTAGTAAACAGCTGGTGTAAAGATGAGAGAAAAATTGTATACAAATTTATGTAAATAAAATTTGGTCAAAATATTTTAAGAAACTTTAACATGTTGTGTTAAGTTTTAATAAAATTAACAGGAAAGAGATTTTAAACAAGAACGCACTCTTCTGTAATTAAAACGGTTAATATTATTTTTCTTTACTTAAAACCCTCATTGTTTACAGACATACAAAAGGTTTACCAAAATGTAAGCTTCAGTAGTAATAAAACTAATTTGTAACTAATAAAATAACTAATATGGTAACACTTGATGTTTCTCTTAGACTGTTGATGCAAAACGCGTGAGTACCCTGTATAAAACCCTTTACATACGCAGTGAACTTCAGGACGCATTTTCTTCACTTCAGTGTCAAAACTTACTGGTAATTCCATTGCAAAAGCTAGACCACCAATTTAGGCATTTGACAGATTAGAAATATGCGTAAAATCCCACCCTTGTGGGTCTAATTTGAATACGCCTCGAGTAAAATTAGAAACAGAAAGTACGACGAAGTGGAGGGCGGATTACAGCGGGGAACCCCACCGGAGCCGTATCATAAGTCGAACACATTCTTGACTCTAGTTCCCACGCGGCCGCTGCGGGCGATGTGCTTTGGTGTCGAATTTCACCAAATAATTGACATTGGACAGCCACGGAACAGGAATGTGATGGGTTTGGACCATGGTCATATGATCTGACAGGCGAACTTATGGCGGGCCCACAACGTCACATACATGTCCTAACAACGTCTCATACGCTCGTGAATTTATAGCCCGCCGCGGACGTAATTATTTCAAGTTTTTGTCGCCTACAATTCGACATACCTTTTAAGTCATTGGTTTAAGTATTGAAGAATGCGAAACATATAAAACTGTGTTGAGTTTAAATACTCGGATAATATTCAAGTATTTTATGGCTTCCTGCACAAACTACTAAGAAACAAATTTATATTGAGCGAATGTCATTCTATGGATAGCAAAGTATTATTTTTTATTAAAAAAGACAGCATTATTGAAATTCCGACCCATAATATCTCACATGTAGACGTAATTTACACTTTGAAATGTTGAAATTATTTGCTTTAAATGTATCGCAGCAAACATATTTATTTGGGTACTTTAGACGAAGTGAGATTTGTCTATTAAATAAGTAATTAAGTAATAATTAGTTGTTAAAGGATTTAAAATTACAATACAGTCTTAGTTTAATGGGAATGTAACGCTAAACAAAGAAAATATGAGTCAGTTAAGCACCTCTTCCTAAGTCGATTTAGGACTCTTGAAATTGTGTTTCAACCTAAACTGAGAGTCTGTATTATTCCAGTATTTTTATTTGGTAAACAGATCAGAAATGAGGTCACCTCTCTCTTCAGAAACACAAGTTTTGACGCTTATCCAGATCAAAGATAAACACGTTCCAACCACCAGTTCAAGCGTTCAACAAATGCAAATCATGGAAATAAAACTAGTTCCCATAAGCTGCCGGTTGTTGTGTCTACCAACCTTGCAAAAAATAATTTCCCCCCTCGCTGAATCCAAGATTAGCGAGAAAGCCGAATTACCATCACCTAGCTGAAGAAGTTACCGGTGGATCAGGTTTCTATCAATGTAGGCCTTCAAAGTGCGCATATAACAACATAATTTGCGCATAATTTACGATTCCGCACGCATAAGTCCGGTATAATTTGAGCTGACGGAGGTATTGTGGTCACGGAGTCGGTGGGAACAGCTCGGCTTCCGGTCTTATCGGCGGTGGATCGCCATGAACTGGACAACAGGTAGAGTCCGCGAGAGAACCGCGTGAGAGTCGGCCATTAGCGTACACCGTGAACCGAACAAACATAATCGAACCCGACAATTAATCAGCAATAAGGTCGATGATTGTGAGGACGTACAGGGGATATTGAGCCTTGTGGCCGCGCGTGTCAGATAGTACATTACCATATCTCTACCCTCTGTGTCGGTGTGGTGGTGGTGGTGGTGGTGTTGGTGGTGGTGGAGGTGGTGGTGGTGGTGCGGGGAGCTCGCTGCTGATGTGAGCCCGTCACGCCATCTCACGCTCATGCCGCAAACATTCACTACACAATTCTTTGTTCTCTCGCGATGAAGATACTCGCGATGTCAAAATACATTTAGAGTCCGCGACGTTTTCGTACATTTCCAAGTAGCGAAATTTATGTTGGTTTCTTTCCCTGTTCCGAAAATGTTCGGCGGTTTCGTTCCCTCGGAAAATATTGCCACGGTATTGTCGGTCTTTATGATCCTTTGGTAGTTGAATCGATTCTTCATGCTGAATTATTAGGCTACATTTCGTGCTTTATAGCCGGCGATGATAAAATCGTTTGTGGATTATATCACATCAAACTAGCCTTCATAAAGGGGGTTCTAGTAAGTTTTGATAAATAAATTGGGCAGGGCATCTTCAAAACTGATAAGACAAAAAGCTTTATACTCAACGTTTAAACGACTAGTTTGACTTTGCATGATAATAAGGTATTGTGAATCACAACTGTCAAATGCTACGATACTTTGGTAGAAATGAAATACGAGACATTCTAAGTTTATCATTGACAAACCATATGGTTTCTTCTTTGGCTACTGCAGCAAACCACTATAGACCTTGGAATTGTTGTCTCCAAACTTTGGAAGTGAACAAACTGCGGTGAACTAAATGGTTGTTAAAATTATCATGCTTCTAGTTCGACTTGACATTCGAAACTAATGCTAAGAACCCAATGTACACCAACCACATCGACACCTCCCTGTCAATAGTCAGCCTCCATGTTTTCCCTTAGCTGTTTCCCCAAAGCAAGCAACAAAAGCAGGAGAGCCGTTTCGTTGTGTTTATTTGGCCACAGTGAATATGCAAACTAGGAGGGTTTTTGTGAAGATGAATCGTTCATGTCCGGTGTGCTGGGTAATTGTAAAGTGTCTAATTGCAGACCAGCACGGCCCGGAACTCCGGCCTGCATTGTTGCCGCCATTTGCATCTCAACACTGCTAACAGCTAACTGTTCCTCGTCAACGTGGACATGTAATTTTGTAGGAGGTACTTAGCTTACGCTGTAGTTTTTATGTAGGCCTACAGAGCTAACAAAAGAGAGCCATACATAGCTGTTTTGTTCACTATTGAAATTCAGTCGATGGAAACACTCGTAAATTCTGCCAACATCTTTAATTTTTGGCTAAGCTGTTTTGTTTGGCGAAGCAATTGGCTTAGGAGGTTCCCCTGGATTCTCACACTAACATATATTCGAGCATTAAGAAACGAAGGTTGAAATTATACATCCGCATATAACAAAAATGCAACCTTCAAGAATAATAAAGCCAATTTAGGTAACTTGAAGTAAGGCAAAAGTAGACACAGTTTAATAACATTTAAGGGTGTTTTAAAGTGGTAAGTATCACACACACAAATGCTCATTCATGATACAGACTGATTTAGACAAAAAGTGGTTGAAGAGTTGGTCAGGAGAAGTTACGAAACGTAGAGGAGTAGCCTGAACAGATGAAAGAAAAGAGCTCATTTCGACGGCATGAAGCAAGTCTGGGCATTAATAAAAGTAACTTTTTAAGATGGCTTTGGCGTACTTCGCGGGTAAATGTTGCTTAACAGATGTGAACATACCTTGCTGGGCGGCATAGGAGGCTTGCTGGTGCTGATAGTAGTATCTACTCGTCATGGTGACGGCGGCAGCGCGGTACCCGGGGTACTCCCTGGCTGCTGCGGGCTCCAAGGAGGCTGCTGCCGCAGCATGATGGTGCGCGAACAGTGAACTCATGTGTTCAGCAACACTCAGCTGTGAGTCACCCTCATCCCTCGCTCCCGAGCCTGAACCCTCGTACCAACTCCGGTGTGGCGAGTCTGTCATCGTCATGTCCATCTCTGTAACATCATCCCTCTGTGTCATTGCCGGCTTTGTAAGTGTGAAAAAGAGTAGTGTTCAGTCAAAATTTTAATTAAAGCCATAATGGCAGGTTAGCTTGAAACCCAATAATGTACTGAATGTAAAGAAATAAAACCTCTTGGGCTTGGAAAACTAGCGATTTTTTTGTATGGGGTTTCTTTTCAATAAGCTGCCTCTGAGGGACCTGAGGAGGTAAGTCTCAGTCATAATACCTGTTACTTTGTTGCTGTTACATTACTAGCTCTTTCTTTAGTTTAATGTTTACGCAAAATAATCTTTGCTCAACTCTTGTAGTTTTAGTTGTCTAACAAAACCTTTATATTATTATCTTCAGTTTGCGTCACAAAGATTCTTAGGTTGAAACTGAAAATGTTTGTTTGCATACTGACAACGAATTAACAAACTAATTTATATTTTTAAAACAAATCTGCACACATTACGAGATTGTATTTTACTTGCTTATCTTCAAAGTCACGTTGTGTTTGAATGTTCTCTGGCTAACGAAATTTTATTATTGGATGATGTGTAGACTTGTTTTGAAATGTTAATAATAATAAAAGTAGCTCCTTAAACCATGAAGAAACTAACATTTATAATAGTACTCGATAAAGTTTTATCATGGAAAAAAGTTAACAGTATTGTTTTATTTTTATATCGTTCTCGTACATATAAAATAGGATACTGCCATAGCTTAGGCGTATCTTTTCTGTTTAAAAGTGATTCTAATAAAATCAACGTTTTTACTATCAACTATCGAGGTTAACGTATAATAGAATTGCCTACAATGTAATAAACTAGCATTATAATACTATACAAGGTAATTATAGAACCTTTAAAACTTGAACATTGTCTCTGTCAGTTTTTATTAGAATAAGAACTGTCTGGTTAATCTTTCCTGAAAAATTGACTCAACTGATTTATATTATATTAATTCTGTTGTATCAGTGTTATTTCTTGTTTGTTGCATAGTGAGCAAAACAACCAAATTTTGGTGTTGAGACGCTGGAAAAAATCATTTAGTTTTAGACATCAAAGCTACTAAACATTACTTTGAGCAGTTATTTGTTTGGTTTTGGTAATTTGAATGGTTGGACATATTAACCCCGAACATAAACTAACTTCTTGATTTCATCTATAATTGGCAAAATATAAGCTTACAAGGTGGTTTATTGGAGCATGAAAACAACTCAAAAGTTCTGCTATTTTCTCTGCAACCAACAATACAAGAAGAAAACACTATTATAAAGCCATACAAAATTAAACTTTATGTTATTAAATAAAATCAACACACAGCTTATTTTTCCTATAGTAAGTTAAAGGGACAGTGTTGAAATATTTTTTATACACCCTGTAGTTTTGGTTATCAAACTATTTTCGATTTGTTGTTTTTAAACTAACAACCTTATGATTCTCAACAGAACAGTTGGAACACTGTCAATGAGAGAGTATTTTAGCATTTAGCTACATAGTAGTACTTAAATATTAGTCCGACTACCAACTGTCAATAGAAAAATAGAAGAGATAGTATTGTAATATTTACATGTAGGCTAGTTAAGTACAATCATTGCAAATACAACAAACTTATAAAAAAACTGCAAGTTAACTGAAAAACACTGGTCCATACCTTTAGAACAATTGTTTTGAACAGAAATAATTGGTAAATAATAATAATTTAACAGTAATTATAAAATATGCAACTATAAAAGAGTGCAAATTAATTAAAAATAGCGAGGTCTCGAGCAATGATCACATAACTACTTAGATCATAACTGTTAAACACTCGTACATTTTGCACAACTAAAAACCATTTCATACAACAGGCACACTGTATTTAGATGTAACATTAAAAAATAACCTAAATTATTAGATGAAGAAGCTCTAAGACCAAACCGATCTTACCGAGGCACAGATTTTAAGCACTTATTCTACAGAGATAAATTGAGAGAGATCCACACAGAATACAACCATATTTTGTTCACAACGAACTATACACTTGTCCCGATTAAAACACCGTCCTGACGGGCACAACCACGAACTATTATTATCAAATCAAAGATTGACACAACAAGAGATACTGAAATAAAAGGGATAATATAATATTTTCATGATTGGTTTTGATGTACAGAGGACCCTAAGCTCACTAAGATAAATCAATAATCTAGTAATTATAGCCTACTCGTATTTTTATGACTTATGTTGAATTGATTGGTACACTACATTGGTACTGTAAATTTATAAAAGGTATAGTTAGTAAACTGAGCAGAAAAGATTCACAATAAACTATGATGTTAATAAACTGTAAGATATTTTATTGCTAACACTGTTTCACATTACACTTTAATTTAATTTTAAATCTTCTTGACCAGAAGTAACATCAATGCAATCATTATTTAAAGAACTATCTGGCTCTTACTAAAGTTTACTATACACAACATTCTATTTTCACAACATATGCTGTTATTTTATAAAGCACGAGTTATATATACATCGGTTATCACATTTCCGGATGAAAATGTTAAACGATTAGCAGTTTTGAACAACAGTATTCATATCAACATATATAATACACTATTCGTAGTACTAATCTGTGCATTAATTATTATAAAACGGTTTCTATTTACTGTGTATATAACACAAATGTATCCTAGCCAAGGTTATGTATCAACCTGTTTTAACGAATATCTAAATTGTTTATTAATAGTAAGAGCTTTGTTTTCATTATTTCAAAGCCAATACCTTGACATTAGCTTGTTCTTTTACAATATATATACCTGTCTGATAATTGAAATAAAAGTTTGTATTCTTAAGTAAACCGTTCACAACATAACCAAAAGCAACAATAGCTCATGTATTTACTGATCTACGTACACGATGATGTAGCAGATGAGTGGATGACGGTAACGACGCACTATGTGAACGACCGCGCTACTCTCACGCCGGACGTGACTCCACTACAGATACTCTCTGTCATACTCTCTGTTCTATACCTCTATGGCGTTTTGTCACAAACTATCTATTACTCTGTGGTTCTGGCTGCTATGGCGGCTCCGCAGATTAACATTTCGAGTGGATCTGTCCTTTCTCAGCCGCCGCCGTTTCACACGGCGAAAAGCTTTTCAAGTAAACAAAAACTTTAAGGAGCAATTTAAACGTGATTTGACCAACCAAACACACTTCGAGCTTAGTTCACATTGTAAACTTGCTTGTCTGTTAGTGGTGTAAGAATCGATGGTGAGTTTTCTTTAGACCGGCGTGTTCAAAGTAAAACTAGCGGCCTCATGTATTTAACTTGGAACTTGTAATCTTCGATTTTTAAACTTTTCATTGCATTACGTTCCATTTAAATAATCAATATGCACATTGGATTGACGTAATAGTTTGGCCAGACATTCTGTATAGTTATAAATTCCCAGTTTATAAATTTAATAACCTAATCCGCTCAAGTTGTTTGTAACTTGTTCCTTTACGATTAGTATTGCACTTTTCTCTAAATTAATTAGAATTATTTGAAAATGTCTGCATTACAGGTCTGATTACAATAACAGACTAAGTATGACAGATAGTGGGGAAAGAGAAATGAGCATCGAAGATATTACTATTGGTTAACTACAGGGTTATTCAAGTAAGAATGTCCTACTTTTATTATTCTGTAACTTTTATAGTATGAGTGCTTCATGAATAATTTACATATGGTTGAAAAGAAGAAGTTTCAAAGTTTTGTTTGCATATACTGAGAGGTAATTTCCGCTTTTAATCACCAACAAAATGGCTGCCCATTCAACACAAGATATTTTGCGTTCTGGAATTTTCAAAAAGGCAGTTATGTTCAGTTCAGCGAGGGTTTCGTCGTAGATTTGTGGTTTCCTCGTTAATTTTTTTTGTGGGGCTATGTAGACTAAGGGTGAAGGTTTACGTATTCTCTCTAAAAATAAATCTATATGACCTGCGGAATCGTATCAGAGCTGCAGTTAATTCCATAAATCAATATTAACTTCGTGATCTACCGTAAAAGAGTTTGATTATCTGCTAGATTCTTTCCGAGCAGTCAGGGGAGGACATGGTGAGCATTTATAGAAGTGTACCAAGGAAGACAAACTTTGAAATATGCTCGTTTTACTAGTATTTAGTTTATGTATATCTGAGTAATAATTAATAAAGAAGAGTTGTTTGAAAATAGGACATTCTTTTTGAATAACCCTGTATATCTAATCATATTGAGCAACTAGTCTTACACTACGAAGCAAAAACTCTATCAAACAACAAATAATTGTTGTACTTTTTATCATTACAAACTTTTGCGAAGCATGTAAATAGACAATCATGGAATGCACATGCGTTTATTTCATTTGTGTCTTTCAAAGTGTACAACACCATGATGCCATTTTTTAAATTCAGCATAAGTTAAGTTTTACTTTGTCTCTTTTAATTTTGAATTTTATAGTTAGACTTTGTGTTTAACTATTTAAGCATAATGTATACATTTTAAATTTAATAAAGAATGAAAAAAGAATATCATTGATTAATGAAAAATCTTTAATCATTCATTAAAATGTTTTGAACGTTGCGCGTCAAAATGTAATAGTTAACCAGCTGGTTAGCAGGCAATTGAAAAATGCGTTTATAATAGAACTAAGTTACTTATAACTAAGTGTGCTACCAAGTGCTTGATAAAATAAGTTAAACCAATCGGAATCAATACCTGATCCAACAACTTAAAATAAAGGAATCTATTTGTTTTAAGCTGCATATTTTAATATAGCTCTTTGTAAACAACTTGTAGTCAAACCCATAAATTATTCGTACCGTATCTATTTTTCTTTTCTCTTTTGAGAGTACTAGGATATGTTTTTATTTGTCATTAAAATATTCTTAAAATAATACTTGACTAATTTGACTGTTATAAATCATATGCTGATCGTAAATTTAGAAGAGTTTACATTGTCTTATTCTAAATAGTGTTACATTGTGAGTGTACAGTTGCTGGTTCAGATAAATCAAACAGCAACGCAGTTTAAACGCGTGTTTGCAATAACCCAGATTCAAATTGAAGTAATATTAACAAAGACACGCTCAGCGTTTGTTTTCGATAAACTGCATTTAAACCCAAATTAGTACTCGTTGAAGTTTTAAATTAGTAATATTTCAGTCAATAAAGATAATAATTTTAAATATCAAGTAATACACCGAATTGTAATCTAGTTAAGTAAAGAAACTCGAAAATGTAATTAATTTCATAGTTGGTTTCAGTCTAGTGAATCAATTAATTTAAATACATGTACTTTTATATTAATACATCTTACAGTGTGTAATGCACCTTTTGTTTATAGTCCCAATATTGAAACTTGTATTACGAGTATATAATAATAAAAGTAATGGTTTCATAATACTGTACTGTATTATAAATCAAACAAAACTAAAGTAAAAACCGGGAATATATTACATACAACAGGACAGTGTTTTTCGTTTTCTAGGTTTTAGTTTTGAAGGTATTTATAGTTAAAAATAAATATATCGCAAGTAATGAACTGTTTATATCGCTTGGATAAATATAACTCATAGATCAAATTATTTCTTGTACCGTATTAGGTCTTATTAACTGTAAAATTTAAAAGTTGATTTTAAACAAAACTTATTTAGTTTTCTTGTCCGTTCTAATACTATGTGTGTTTCTAGAAAAGTGTATTCACATACTGGATACGCTATACTACTTATTTTAATTAAATTATTTAGTTTTTATTTTAATATGTAGTTGATTGAAACTTAAATGTGAACTAAAATACTTATATTGTTTATAATATTGTCAGTTTAAAATGGAATAGGTTACAAGATATACATCTTTCTTGTTAAGATAATTGATACAATAGCAATTAGATAAATGGAAATCATATTGCAAATGTCACTATGCAATGGCCATTAAGGGACATTAAGTGCGACCGAAGATGTATAAAAAATACGTACATCTATAGTTGTTATATGTCGCATTATATAGAATGATTTACATCCTGAACCTTTTGCACTAGTAGCAGAACTACAAATTCGGATTTTTCGTAACATGTTCGATACAATTTTTTCTCATTTTAAAAACAAATATATTTATTTTCCAACGTTCGTTAGTTTGAAATTATTCTTTTTTGATGCTTATTTGCTCCAATGTAAACCAATTTGTAAATTTTACTGTCACAAGCTTTAATAACTCCAATCAAATCTTAGTGATACTTTACACTTTTGATTTATTAATTCATTGTTAAGCTGTTTATTTACCACAGATATCAATCATAGTAAAACATAACACGGTTGTGGAGTAAACATAAATAAATGTAATCAAATAGAATTATTTAAATATCTAAGACATATTTATTTCATAAGTATTTAGTTTTAATTTCAAACTTAATTAGTTGTATATAGTATATAGCCTTAACATTGGTTTAAGAATGATAAATTTCGTTAAATTTGACACAATTTATGCAAAGTAATTATCAGAGTTACATTACTTCTATTAACGTTTATTTTAACAGACGTTATTCTCAAATACCAATAGGCTACATTTGGGGTTAAAGCATTAACACATGTTTGTAATTTACTGTATGATACGTTGAAGGTAGTTAATGTTCCTAAGTTGTTAAATTATCATACTACGATGTTCAATATAAAATATTTTATTTAGTACCACAACACTAACCAGAGCATAACTGAGTGTTTAAGTATACTGTATCATGATTTATCATAGATTATTACATGGTTATATTTATTTACGTTAACATTTTCGTTTCATTTGAATTATCACATCGTTATTTAGTTAGATTGTTTTCATATTATATAAGTGGCCGCTTGCCATTGGGAAATAAAAAATAGATAATTTTGCGTTAGTTTTATAAAATGTTATATTTTGTTTTACCTGTTTTGCTCCTTATTTGCTTTTAAAGAGTATACTGTATAACTGTTTTGGGTTAACGAAATTGTTACATTGATGTTATATTACATATTACTTTTTAGCGTTTATACAAATTAAGATCTGTTATATTACATAGTTATATTTCATCAATATCCACGCGGTATAATATTTTGTTATATTGTTTTAAATTTGGATTTGGACCTGAATTTGTACATAATTCATTTTATATTAAAATAGTTTATTTGAATTGTATTCACGTCATTGTTTCAATGGACAACTGACACACGCGGGGTTTAAAGCTCTGAACTTTAAACGATTATGAACAAACTTATCTGTTATGTTTCATGTTATGTTCAAAGCCGTTCATATATTATTGTCACTGTACTATACTGTATTTCTAACTTTATTTTCAAACCGATAAGTCTAAACATATATTGTCCTTTTTTAATAACTAGTACCTTTTACGTGAAAACAACACGGAGAATTTATACTTTTAAATACGATATCATATAGCCAATCTCATTAGAGCCAATGATAAACACAACTTATCTATTTAGGTTTGTTTTGTAAAATAAAATGTTTAATATATTTTATACAGTTAAATTTTGTTTATATTTCAACGGCAAAAGCAGTATACAGTTTTATTTATCCATGGACATCATAGTTAAAAACGTAACGGGTTATTCAAATATTGCTAGCAGTATAAAAACTAAGATGTTTGTTATATAAACTTGTGTAAAGCATATTTGTATTATATGTGTTTAACTTATTTATATATTTTGTAAATGTTAATAATAATATAGAATGTATAAATTAATAAGCAATAAATATAACGGCTTAACTATAGACATTGGAGGTTAACATTAAATTGAAGAAGTGTTAATTAACAATTGATTTTCTAACTTTAATTCAAATATTTGCATGAAATTAGTTTCGTTTAGTTTAGTAGGAGGCTTTATAGTTTTATTTATTGTATAGTTATAGTAGGTGAGGTTAATAAATACTAGACGACTAATTGTTTATAAAATATAGATCTACTTTTGCCGGTTGTAAGAGTAAATAAGTAATGTGCACATTTTTCTAAATAAATATAGGCCTTATTAAGCTTCAAACGTATAAATGTTTAACCCCTAATAAATTGTAATGTTTGATCTGTTTTGAAGATTTTATGTTAGAATCATTATGCGTTATAATTAAATGAGCTGAAGACTAAGTTGTTATAGCGTTTCTAAGGTATTTGTTTTAATTTTTTAAAGTATTTATAAAGATTCAGGGTATTAATAAGCATTCAGGTTATTTTTATACCTTTCTCGGATGGATAACCATCTTTTTGACTGGTACTAGTATGCATGACGTTCCTTGTATTGTAGAAACAAATAATAATATGTTGTATATATCGTGTGATAAACTGATTATTAAATACAGTAGTATAATATAGTTATCTGTGATAAATATCTTATGTTTAAATAGTTGCAAAGGTTAAATTTATGGGTTATTCAACCATTATGATACATTAATCCGCTTGATTCGAAAGTCGATGGTGTTAGTTTTTAAACGGGTTATTTAGTTAGGTCTGAACGTTATTTGTTTTTTTCTTGAGTTTGTTAATGTCCTTTAAATTAAATAGTGTTTATGTCCGTATATTATAGAACATAGTCATGTGCTTAACAAACAGCACTGTTGCTGTATCATATACAGATATTATTCATTGATATGCATGAAACTAAACGTGCGAAGCATCGCTACTTGTGTTTATACAATCGTAGACTATTAATTAGAATACTATATACTTATTGTTAAGAATGATTAAGATCTGTGTATTTACCTGGTATATCGACGTCGCTAGCAGAACCCGTGGCTAGCTGTAATCATCACTATCCGCACACACAAGTCACCGTATCCACACAGTCAAGCTACAGTAGCCGTTATCACACCGAACTAACCTAACCTCACTGTCACTTGCACGTCCGCATCACAACCTAACCTACTGATAAACAAACAATCACCCAGTATCGAACCGACGATCTGCTCGAACCGATAGGTTATATGAAACTGAAGTCGGCGCAAGATTTCTCCACCGCCACCACTCCACAGGGCCACTTCGGGCGGTTCCGTCAGCGCTCGGCTCCACGCCCCGCCCCTTCTGCAAGCCCCGCCCCTTTCACAGTGAGAAGTGAAATCGATTAGAAAAAATAATTGGTAGGATTTGAGTGGAGTGGAATAAAACAAAGCGGCTCGGAGATGTGCCATATTCTGGCCAGGTCGAGTCTAAGTGGGACTCGCACCCCCTTTGTTGTGTGCAACCCCCTTGTACCCTGTTCAGTGTTTCACTGTTCATTCCAGTACCGTACTGCTTTACCCTTTGCCACGTTGTTTTGTGAATAATTCCTCCATTCTGGCTGTATGTCAGTCCAGATTGTAAGGATAATTTGACCATTAAAATATATATTATACATTACCATTACTTGTGATTGTGTGTATTTCGTTTCAAATGTGTAATCGTTGTCTAAAATTAAAAATTATCTTGTCGAGCCGATAATTTATATAAAATATAGTTTCATATGACAAAACTAAAAGAAATATAATTAAGAGAAAACGATTGAAGGTCAAACACGTACATTGCTTAAACACGCATTTGAAATGGTGTTGTTAAACAACAAGCAGGAGACTGTAATATACTCCTGTATAAGTCAAATTTGAATAAATAAATACACCACGAACTTATTTAAAGAAGCAATAAGCCAATAAACTGTAAACAGAATAACAAAATATAACAATACGTCCAATACAATAGTAACAATACAATAAGTCAAAAATTGATCTGACAAAGTTATACTTAATAATTAAAAAGCTCTTAATGAAATCGTATTTGAAAAGTTGAAGCACAAAATTTAAAGTTGAGGGTAGGTGAAAAATCTATGTATTAAGTGTTTAGAGAGGTGCAAACTCAGGGAGCTTGTCAATTGGATCATTCCCTGTTCAATGTCTCCATAATGGCCTGGGAGAGAAGGACAACCTTTGTGGCCATAGTACTAGCATAAAACATCTGACATACACACATATGACACATATGAATGTAATTAATAAGTACGTTAATTAAATAATAAGACAGTAATATGAATAGGCATAATTCACAATATAATTAAATACGAAATAAACTCTACACATTACACAAATCAACGAAAAATAATTCAATTTCCCACAATTTTTAAAATGATAAAAAACCCAAACTATCTAATAAAACTGTTTATAGCTGGTTAACATTGTATAAAACTTTTTGATGATCACCACAATTGTTTTTTTTGTTTTTTCTTATGTAAACTGCAGTCGAGTTTATAGTAGACGAATATCGTATAAGTTGTATATTGACTAATAGATTTATAACCTAGTACAATATACTGTATATAGTAAGCAAACATAAGCAGAGATATATTTACACCAGATATATCTCGTAATATATTTCTTCTTCAATAACCTCCGCATCTACAGACTATCAATAATTATTCGAATAACTTACAAAAATTAGGTAAAAATATTTGGTTTTATTTTTTGAAGACTGTGTTTATTCCCTGTATTTTACACTAACAAAATAAAGATAAATTCGCTCTGAATGTGAAATTATATTAGTTCACATAATTATAGTTTCAGAGCTGAGTCCATTATCAAGTGTACAGCCTACATATAGTAGTTCGTATAAAACAAATTTATTTATTACAAACGACAATCACCAATATACGGTATTGTATAATCACCAATATACCAATATACATGGTACAATAGATGGTTGTGATTAAATATGAAAATATAGTTTTACATGCGATTTAAGGAAGTGTAGCACTACATACAGTAAAACAATGATAACTTGATTGAGACATGATACATAATATAAATTTATATTCAGGAATAAACAGTAAATAAAAGTAATAATGAATGTTCACGCCAAATAATTTGATTTTATTCCTTTTGATTACTAAACATCAAGAATGTTTGTTTGTCTATAGCGTTAAAACATACGTACATCGACGACAGTTGTCAGTCTTCTTTTACTAAAAGCTAAAGTCATTTACATCCAGTTATTGAAATAAATATAATTAACTTTTTATTTATCAACAACATGCGTTGGATAGATACAAGCTTTGGTTTTGCATAAAATCACTCTGATAGTAGACTAAGGTAAAACAATATTTTTAGAATCTTTTTCTTAGGGTATCATGCTCTTAAAATAAACATTTAAAATTTGAAAAAGAGAAATTAGTTGTCTGTTTAAATAGTATACTACTCAAATGAATGTAATGCTTCAACTTTAATTAGCATCAAATTTAAATACTTAAGTAAATATCTTACAAAAATCTAATTAATATAGCCTATTGTATTAAAATGAAGAATATTTTAAATATCTTATTTTCTTATTATTAATCAAAGAAACTGTTTTACCGTAAGTTTGTAAAAATGTAAGGAAAAGAAAAGTGCTGCTTGCACAGAATGTAACAAACAAGCCAAAGCCTAAAGCAAACAAAGACGTGCAGACGGAAGGTTTGTTTAGTCCCCCTCTCCCCCTCCCACCATACCAACCCCTTCGCCAAAACTGAGGGCAAGTCACAGAACACAGGGGAGAAACGAGGGCATCGGAAATAAATCTAATTTGACACCGGAGCTTCGGAACTTGAAATAGAACAGAATTCTTGGGATGATTAAGCCCTGAAGCCGAGCCATCGATTCCAAATCCCGCCGCGCATCTAGATCTGCCAACGGTAGATCGATACCGGGTCGCCGACCAATCGTATCGCAGTAATTCAAAAAGCCGCGACGCCTTAACCAATGGGAGGGGGAGCGCGAGAGGCGGGCCTTGCAGCCGGAGAAAACATCGCCTAAAACAGTTGAACTAAGATGGCGAGACGGTCACGCCGCGGAGCAATATGGTGGCTGTCAGCTGTCTCCAGCCTCGGATACAAATACAACAACAAGTTACAAACTGTACACAAACACAGAACACTGCTACTGTGTACTGTCACTTGTTGTAGTATCTGTGAGAATATCTCAGCGTATCTATACTTGCTCCTCGGACCGAATATAGCGTAACAATATTTGACAAGCCAAATTATAGACGAAACCAATAAATAATTTATTTTGCCACAAAAATGGGAGCGAATATATATTATGCAATGACATATGTTTAGAAGTTAAAAATTATTTTTATAAATTAGCGCTTTAACCTTTTTAGAAATGTTCAGATTGGTGTTTGTTATAATTATCACGTTATATGTGCTTTGTCAAGAACTACAGTCAACGATGGGGTTATTAGTGCTAACGATGGGGTCTTTGATATTTGCTAAAAAATATGATTGCGTTTATTTTACAAGAACATCAAATTAGGAAATCATAACCACTATATTACTGCAACAATATACAATACCATCTGATAGATATATTGAAGTGAACAAACCAATGATACAATTTATGACCATTTAGCGTTCGTAAAAAATGACTTACTATAGTTTGAACGTTTAAAAAAACACCTTGTATAAAAGAACGCGTTAATATGGCAAACAATTTAACTACGGACTATGATAAAAATAATTCCTAGAACGATATTTAGTGGATTTTAACTTCTTGTCTAACTCACCCCAAATAGTTGCATGAAAGATTGTTAAATTGTATGACAAGTTTTAAAATGCAGTTTTCTTTTCCATGATTCATCAGAGTACATTCTAATTTATTTTTTGCGCTCCAAGAGAGTTCTGTAACAATTTTTTTAACATTCTTAAAATTACAATGATATTTTTATTGTGATCCGCGTTCAAAGAGTTTGGAGTGTTCTGTATCTTGTACATCCCTTGCAGTTTTGTATGTGTTTCTTTGGCTTCTGCCTTCTTCTGTATTGTTAAACAAATAAGTAATGACTGTTTGGTTTTAAACATTTTAAAGTTTCTTTTCAGTTCATTAGTTTGATCTTTTTTTTAATAAACGGTATACACCTTTTTCAAAAAATATTACATGCTTGATAAACAAATGGCAGTGTTTATATTATTGTATGGTATAAAGGTTGATTTCGTCCAATCCACCCCGAATATTGTGGTACTTTAATTTTAGTACATCTTATTCGTTTTCTTGATTTTAATGTTCGGGGTGGTTATGGGTAACAACAAGGGACTAAATTACACAAACAGTTTGACGATGAAGAGTTGGATTTAGGCAGATGGTGATAATAAATAGTGTAAGAAAAATTACTACATCATAGTAATAGTAATGGTGATAGCTTGTACAGTATTTGAAAAAATAAAATAAAAAATGATAACATGACAGGAGATGTATATATAATGAATATAACATAGTAATAACAATGCATAAAATTTGACTTAAGATTAAATAATGAGATATAGATGCGTATAAGTAGTTAACAATGGATATATATGTATATAAATATAACGTAGTAGATAACAGTACATAAAAATTTGACTATAAGATTATAACGAGATATAATGAGATATCATTGATGTAAAAAAAACCTGTGTACGAGTAATTAACAAGTGTGTGTGTTAAGTTTGTTAAATAGATCTTGTAGATCTACTATGTTTACTTTACCGGGGTTTTGGTGATAAAGGCTAAGACTTACAATTTAGATATTGTCTATTGGGCACTGAACGATTTCTTATTCTATACAGTTTGAATTCAATATCGTTTGATTAAGCTGCTATAACGTCAAGAAAAGGAGTTAATTTGGTATTTATTCCATACTAAATTTGATTATTTGTCGAAGTGTATTTGCATAATTTAGGAACTGATTATATGCAGATCATTATTTTCCCATAAGCTAAATATATAGTCTACGTATCATCTAAGAATCTATTCACCTCAATTTTACTTTATCATTCCAACCAGAAAATTAAAATATTTAAAAAATATGAATTTAAAATTGTGGCTATATGGCTAAGCATGAGTGTGTTTGATTATTAATTTTAATACATTCTCCTGTCTCAAGAAGGATCCCACAAGCACCTTCAAGACAATACGGCTGACTTAGTGGCTGCTCGATCGATCTTTCTACAAGGAGTAAGACTTTCTTATGGTCACATTTACTTGACATCTTATTAACTTGACATCATTTGTAATAGTTTTTTTTATGTGACGACCAGGTATTATCAATGAATATGTAAATACAGATTATTGTGTAGTGTGTACGCAGTTATTTGCAACAAAAAGTACACAATATTAATATAGAGTCGCAAGGAATTCATGCATTTAAAACAAATAATTATTATAAGAAGAAATCTATTTACTTGCATTAAATAAACTGTTTGGTGAGCACATGATTAAAAATCAATAAAACATATTTAACATGTGACTTATTGATTCAACAAGTATAGCCTAGTTGTGCACCCTGACCAACTATCAAGAGTCAAGTGAACAATTTCGTTTGGTATATTTAAACGTCATATATCAAATAGTATTAGGCTATTGAAGGAATCTGAACATTAATTTGATCTACAGTGAATCAGATTTATTTTCCTCTATCTTATCACTAAAATTTGAAAAGTTTTCTGCTAAATGGTAATTGACACGACAATAAGATTATTTTTGTCATTCAGCTCCAAAAACAGCTGCCTTAGACACATGAATTGACAGTGCTAAAGTGTCACTTTTTAACCCAGGTAAATAAAGGACTGTTTTGATGATATTTTTTCCCTAGGGAGAAAAAGATCATTTAATGATCTTTTCGTGGCATGGACATCAGCTCGTCCAATGGTTTTGTTGAAATTGAATGATTTGTTCGATTATTGTTTATAGTCGATACAACGACTAAACTGTGAATATAAATCTAAATTGCATAGGTAATTTAACTTTAGATTGAGTGCGATGTGTCGATTTGATATCGAATTATAAAAACTGGCAATTGTAAATCAAAATAACAGCTGTTTATACAAAACAATGGAAAAGGTATCGTTCGTCACTCGTCCCTAAAGTGTATGTTTGATCCTCGCTCATTTAAACTTGAGCTCATATCAAAAGGTGTCACTTTAGGACCTAGTGATGAAATATACTATTTTATCATCATAGCAAATAAAATCAAGAAATAGGTTCAAAATTCAACACAAATCTTTGATTAAAATAATTTTTAATTACTGTCGTATTAACTGGGTTTCACCAAACGCAAATTGCCTGTTCAAAAGTTTTAAGTTGTTCTCTAAACACTTAATTGCACAGGGTTAAAAAAGAAAATGAAATAGGGTTTGAAATTGTCTGAAATAGTGAGACTGCCCACTAAGTCCGTGCACTCTGACACCTATTGCTACTTAGGGTCTTTAAGGAATCTTGTAGAACCACATCGAGCACGTACACTTACTTATATTCAACTTTATCCCATAAATTGTATGTTTTCATCTGAAACAGTCTGTAGATCTGAGTTATTATTAGTCTTCAGCCGAAGCAGCAATGTTTGCAGCCTCGTGAAGCATATTTGCGACTGTCTCGAAAGCTCAGTTCAGTCTTGAGCCAGTTCAGAGCTTTGAGTTTACAAAACTCTTTGTAGATTCTCCATTATGGAGGAAATCTTCCAAAGGATAGTAACGTAACAAAATTAATGTGTATTCTAAAGATTTAATGGTATGCAGTTTCGGTAGCAGCAGCTCTACAGCTGCTGTGCTGATGAGCTTTACTCGTATTCTTCTTATAGAGCAAATGTTGCAGAGCTGAGTTTTGCATACATTACGTTAACATGGTCAGCCTATTCCAAAAAAGGTCTGTTATCAACTAACATCCCCAAGTGTTTCACTTCCTCAACTCTTAATAAGTTGGGTTGATTTTTCTTTTACCTAAGGTAATTAATTTGGTTTGGTTGCTGCGTATAAAATACCAGATCGTTATTGGTAGGTATTGCTCAGCCATACTTATAATAGAGATGAATACGTTTGTTTCTAAAACTTCTTCAACTGAACTTTCAGATGTTACTAGTACGGTACATCATTGGCACACATACTAAGTACATCCTAGTCCCTTTTTGGAAGTCTCTTGTTAACAACCCAAGAAATCTGGCCCCAAAAGAACAAAACTGAACCATGAGGGACTCTTATATTGACAGTCAGTTCAGACGAACTATTTATTCAGTTATTTAGTTTGTAACGACAATCTCTTTAAACAAATTGTAAACCATTGTAATTTCATCAATTCAATGTACATATATTGTAAAGAACATATATTGTAAAGTGGCGAATGCCGTGGAAATAAATAAATAACTAGTGGTGATCCTTCAGTAGTCATAATTCTGTTGGTGTTTGGTTTAATCTCCACAATTTGTTTCCTGCTCTCCATGAAACTACGAAACTATATTAGTGCTACACCTAGTTTTGCGAGGCCATGTTAGTGACTATAGATATTTATTATTACTGCATGGTCAAGGAAATGCCTTTTTCATATTTGTAAAACCATTTGGAGTCTACTAGGAAAATGCGTTTTAAATTAAAAGTAATAACGAGATACAGGCCAAAAATGAATATTTGAACTCTTTCGCTTTTATCAAAATAATAATACAAACAATGCTCACTGATGCTATCTTTTTCCCTCCAACGACTAATTTTTTCCAACACCTGCCAATTATTAGTACAAAAATAATCAAAGCATTAAGTAAACAAATGGCCAGTGAAATATTATTAAAACATAAGTACAAGTGTACTATAACAAAATTCAACTGTCTAATCTATTTAAACGTGACAGCCTTGCTAGGGTCAAGGAAGATGCTCACTGATGTGTCTCCTTTGTCCAGGTTGCCTACGATGTCACAGCGAGATCAATAACAGCAAATTTTGTCAACTTTCTAAAAATAAATGTATGCTGATTTTTATTTGAAGAAAATACGTTTTTATCCTGGTGTACGGTCCTAAGAATTCGGTTTAGCATATGATCTTCTATCGATATACCGAAATATGTGATGTCATTATTTTCTAGGAAATTTAAAGCTTTTGCATGTTGCGTCTTGGCCAAATTAGTTTTAAGATCAAGATTTTCTACATGTTGAACCCATTAATGAATTCCATAAATTATAATATTATATGTATATTATATTATCATTTTTTAAATAATTTTACTATGTCTGGAATTAATGAAGTATGTCTGTAGTTAATCGTAATGCTCGATCAACCCTACGTTAACAGAAAAGACTTTGGCGTGTGTAGGCCCTTAATTGTTATGTCTTTAGGGACTACTCCCTCTTAAACAGATACGTTAATAATAGATATCTAAGGTTAAACAATACGCATAAAACATTGTTTCAATAACGATTGTGGTCGTTAATACGAGTATCAAACCTTTTAGGAGGGAGCTTTTTTTAATACATCTATCAGGTTGGTTAACCTTTGGATGTAAGAACATCAAATTTTAAGTGTTAAAATTTCAACAGTATTTACTATTGTAGGTCTACATTACTAGCACGATTTGTAAAATTATACTAAATTCACCATGTCCTATTAATTCTGTCCTTTTAATTTCTTCATTTAAGAAATATGTCTTTGAAAACCCATAGAATTTCTGACTGATGTCGTGTAGTATACGAGTACGCTCAACAGACACGTTTTACTAACGAATGTTGTCTACCCCTCTACACTTCTGTGTCCCTATGTGCTGTGCAGGGGGGTATGGCGAGGGGAAGGGGGCATGACAGTGTAGGGCTGTAGGTTGAAGGGTGAAGGTGCTGATCCCTGACCCTGATAGTCCACGTGTCAACCCTCAGCGCCTCAGCAGCCGCTACGACTTGCTGACCCAGCCTCCTCAGCATTGTCTTCCCCAAGAGCGCTTAATGTCCCTTTTGCCAATTATGGCCAAGTGTCAAATCGATACTTTCAAAGCAGACAACCCTAGCAAAGAAAGGTAAGCGTACTTATCACAAGTGCATGTCTTATCAGATGATTATACTTGCTGTTAAATGCTTGCGAACGGGCATAAGGTTGCTAGACAGTATCAATTAGTAAAATGAGATATACTTACAGCTCTTTCTACCGTCCAAGATGGAAAAACAAGGTTTTGAACAGCAGAGAAATAGCTAAACTGTTGGACTATCAAAACCTGATGATTGTCAATTGTGTTCAGGTCCGCGAATTAAATTTTATGAACTTAATAATTTACTTATAAAATGTGTCTAAATTTTGCAAAATATTGCTCAAGAGATTCCCTTGTGCTCAAGGCAATCTACAACCGTAGAGTAACTTAAATTTTAACTATGCTGACCAAGGAATCACGTAGTATTGTTGAAAAACTGGCACCGCTTCAGTAGACCAATCAATGTCATGTGCTTGTCCATCAAGTTCGTCAGTTCCTTCGTGTCAGACCTATAAGGAGTTGAACGTCCTTGGAAAACGGGTAAAATGAACATCCTTTTTAAGGATTTCTATTAGAACAAACAATTTATTTATGTGCTAAAGCGCTGATGATGAACAACCTTTGTGAAGACTTTCATAGCAAAAGCATGAGTCTCTTGGATAAATTAAAAAAAAGGTAAAACAAATTATTTCATAGTTAGTTTGCAATTACATGTAAGTGATCGTTGACACTTACGTTTAACGCTTTGAACAGTCTTATTAACCTGCCATTGAACTGTTGGATAAAATGGACTGAAATGGATAAATTTGAACGGAGTAACTTATAACTGTGAGAAGTCTTCCACAATCATTTACCAAGTGAACAAAACAGATGAGTTAACCGAGTTCAAGGCTTTTTGACGCATACTCTTTCCCAATAAGATATTTCCAACACATTCAAAGACATGTACATGTATCTTGGTCTCCTAAAATGTTCTACTGAAACAAGGCGAAACAGTTTAGGAAAACTGGGTGTAGTGTGGCTCAGTTGTGATTCCTATATGCTATGAGAAAGTTAGCCTGGTTCTACTGATCTGCCAGCCTTGATAGTATCGCAGAGATTACAGTTGTACAATGGCTCATAACGCTACCGGTGTTGCCTACCACTACTACTAGTAGACAGTAGACTGTTATATGTAGACTACTGTACTGAGTTATATGTACAATTGTCTCTGTAGAAGTGTTTATAACTCGGCTAGCTGCCACTGTTGGAAACTGAGGTATATTCTTGCACCATTGCAGAATAAAGAATTTATGTTTTAGTTTCAGCTTGCTATTTGTAGAAGTTGGTTTAAACCGAAAATGGAACAAACCCTATGACGACATTCAAACTACCAATGGGTTCTTAGTAGCTCAAAAATATACTAAAAGAATATTCTGAAAAATAAAACCAAATCCTTTATGGTTGAAGCGGATGAATCCTTGAGGCTGAACAGAACTATTATAAACGCATCCAGTTAGAATGTATTTCACTCCACTATATCTTTGACATTTTCAATAAAATATTTAAAACACCTGTATTTTAAAACACATAATAAATCTGGTGTTTTAAAATACAGGTCTCGAATTGATTAGTTGATCGATCAGACTGTACTTTTGCTTAAACCTATGAAATAAGTAACTCTCTAACGAAATATTCGGAGAGAATACATAGGTGGCGTGCAATAGAATCTTACAAAACCATGGAACAAATGTTTTACATTCGATCCTGGATCTTTACAACATGATCCTGGAAACCGTAAAAACCCAGATAAATAGTCCATAGAACCTATGTCGTCAAGTCAACAACACGGTTCAACAGTGGACTAATCCTATCTGGTATCGACATGTTTGTAATCTGGTACATTAATGAAGACAAGGGCTGATGAACCAGGTGGATCAGGGAGGCAGGAGCGAACAGGGGTCTGAGGTCCGGAGTTGTTATCAGAGCACAGGGATCAGCACTGCACAGCTGTCTCACCACAAGCATCCCTCCGCTGCGGCTCTGTGTTGAGGTAGCCTATCCACATCTGATCCACAATCAGTCACCAAGGTAGACAACATACATACGCAGCTATCAATCTTCGTATGTATATGTCTCGAACAATTTGTGCTATCGTGAAGAGTTAAATGCAATAAAACATGAAAAGTTCGATAATAGAGTTGACACGGTCTTAAAATCCGTAGTTAAAAAAAAAACAAAATATAGATTTCTTCTTAATAGTAGAGGCGTACGAGGGATCAGACAAGTTTCGACTTGAAATGGCAATATGATGGAATTTAATTTTTAATGTATATCCAGAAAACGAAAGAAGACGACCTTTCTCTTGTCTTGCCTATTTGGACTTACTCGCTATGACCAGTAAATAACTTGACGCCTTGATAAATTAAGTAATGGCGACTACAACAGAATGGCCTAATGATCTATAAAGGGTTGAAAAGTATGTACACCCCTGTATATATACAGTAGACTGAAATTCTTTAGAAATTCTTTGCTCAGTTCACGGTCCCACATTTAAAAACAAACTTACTACTCATTAACACATAAAACCCACGATAATCACCTGCAAGTGGAGCTGAGCTTATCTAACTGCGATCTAAACTGGCGGCAAAGAAAGGGGTGGCTGCAGAAGTCCTGCAAAGTTTTAAAAATGTATTAAAAAGTGAGACGTAGATGTGTCCCTCGGGTGTTATAATCTAGGATATCATCCTGCGCTATCTCCCCGCGTCGCGAGATGCTGTAAAACTCACCCCCCTCATCCCTCACCCCTCCCCTCCACCCGCCAACCACCAGAGATAAGCCGCTCTCAAGTTCCGATCCCATAACCACATCGTTCTCCACAACTTGCAAAGAATTGTTTAATTTATGTTTTCCTTGATAAGCCGCACGTTATTTCATTTAATTCGCCTTTTTATTATCCAGTTACACCCGCCCTCTACCCGTGTTATTCTTCTTTATGTGTTCGCACTCTTAATTCATTTTGTATGTTGGGTTCTCCACCAATCTTTTCTTAATACAATTTTGTGTTTTGTGAGGTTTGTAAGAGTTTTATTTTATTCATAACTCTTGTTATCTTGAGAGCTTAACCAAAAAATCGTTGTGGTACAGTCTCTTGTACTTACCTACTTATTTACTTCAAACTTGAGTAATAGTGTCACAAACACGTCGAATATTCGTGTGTTCTTACAGATATTCATTGACGTTATCAAAGGTTTTCTAATTGTCAGAGTTAGAAACTATTAATCCCATAGATAATTAATAAGGTTCCTGAGAAAGTATTCTTGAAACATGTTAAATGTTCAAATTAATTGTTAAAAACAAATTTATTTCTCAAATGACAATATCTAAACCTAAAACATCAAGCTACTACTAATACCCATCCCAATAGAAACAAAGCGAGTATACAAATCCAAACAAGCATAATTCAAGCTGAATATCTCCATTATTGCAGATATCACTAAGCGGCATTATGCAGTGTGTAAAAACCGCTTAGTCGCACACGGCGGCGCCAGATAGGCGGTAATTGTGTTGTAATATTGTGCATTGTGTCTGAGCACAATAAATGCGACACAATTGTCACAATATCAGATGACCAGTCGCACTCATCAGCCATTGTGCCAGACCTCCAATCGTGTGTTGCTGCAGCTATCTCCCACGAGCTGTACACTGTAGAGTTTTGCGGAATCACTCTGGACAACCACTATACACATACAGGCTAAATGACGTTCTATAATATTGTCGTTCTAGACTAAATAAACAAGCATATCATTTATTGCAAAAACATTGTAACATGTTAAATACGGCAGTATTTAAATTTTAAAATTTCCTTGCGTTCTGTCATTGAAGTCTCTTTCAAACATAAATTTTGTCCATACACTCTCTCCGATTCATATGAATGTTTCCCTCCAGCCCTATTGTATGTCGGTGATTTCCGCGTTGTGCCAGTCATGTGCTATTAACTCGTCTATGTCATAAAACGCCTTTGCGGTCAAGACCTTTCTTACTAGTTTTGAACACTTTCGGCATTTGACACTTAAATTATAATTTGGCTATCGATTGGCTAGTTGAACTTATGCCCTGTAAGGCAAACGTTTACGGATCATCGTTCTGTGTCTCACAGTTTGGTATTTATTTATCTCCAGTTCAATAAGAGTGGACGTCACTTCCTCTTTTGGGATCGCAGTTTGATTAGAAAAGAAGACATATTCAAGAATGTAGTGTCAACAGTTTCAAATATGTTAATGCTGGTCTGCACAATTCTCTTCTTTGATGTTTTGCGATTGTTCGCACGGATCTTTTCTGAAGAATGAATTGTGAAACAAATGTGTTGGAGCAACCACCCCATAACGTCAATACGATTACTCTATAATAGCCGTCAACAGTATTGGGCAGTACCTGAATTGGGCAGTATCCACTTGTCTGAGGCCAATTTCCTGCAAAATCAAACGTATTTGGTATTGATGAGAACATGGAGGTATTAACACACTATAAACAATAGGTCAACCTCACATGTTCAACCTCATTATTGTATTTCTTTCGAACGACACCTCGCCATTTTTGTGCAAACATTATACTGTATTTAGAGTGCAATGTTTTATGGAAATACCGCTAATAACAACAAGATGTTTAAAGACGTTTTGCTGTCTGAACTGTGTTAGAAATCTGTGTTAATAAGCCTTCGCCCTAAAACTACTGTATTGATGATAATAATAATAATTTTACTTGTCACAAACAAAAAATGTTTGTGTTGACAAAGCTGCAAAAAGGTAACAAAAAAGTATAAACAAATATTTAAAATTTAACAAAGTAAACCACTATAGTATAAGAGTGGTGCAAAACCTAGTCAAATTTATAGTAAAATTTAATTTTCAAGATTTAAATTCTGATCTAAAAATTCCCCAACAGATAAGCTTTCCCAATAGTATAAGCTTTCCAATAGATATGCGCTTTACCTCCTTTTGAATGAGATAACATGTTCAGGGGATTATTAGTTTATTAAACAACTTTTCACCTGCCTGTGATGGAAGCTTTCCATAAATGTGTAATCTATGAGAATGTTGTCTAAATGTTTGTCTTAATGTCTAAATCTATCAACTTGCCTAGTTTTGGATTTGCTGGCCTTGAACTAAATCATATTTTTTCAAACAGAAAAGAGTAGTCTCATAGATGTACAAACTTGGGAGTGTTAGAATATCTAAAGTCTTAAATAAATCTCTGCAAGATTCCCGGAAACCCAATTTTGAAATGATTGTTTTTGGAGGATACAAATTTGTTTAAACTTGCAATCGATGATGGCAAACTACGACTTGATACGACTTTTATTCGACCTACAAATTTCTAATAAACTTTATACACTATACAGGTTCTCAACAAATGTTTGATTGACGTAGTCTCTTATTAGCTGCGAATCGGGGTGGATCCCCATCATGCTTAAAGTAAATACGCTCAAAGTGCTCATAAGTTCTCTGTTTACTTGCCAAAACATTACATTAAATGAGAATTAAAGTAATAGGCTACCAAACACGATAACTTAAACTAATTCAATGGGTATTAACTTTTAAAACACCCCTTATAATACGAGTATATTAAATACAGAACTGCATTTTTAGTACTTGGGTACAGACAGCAAGAAAATGTGTTGTGGCATTCCTCATGAAGTTGTTAATAGACTCTTCCGCTTTTCATTGAACTCTTCCTACGCCAGCACTGAATATTAAAAAAGTCAAGTAGTTTCAATTATGAACTAAATTATTTCGCTCAAACCTTACCACAATAGTTATATATTTTGTAGTAACATGCATATTTTGAGTTTTTAGTTCAATCTTGCCGCATTGATTAACCGTTTATTTACATTATAATTATGTATATGTATATGTGTAAATGACCTGCCAAACTATATTTGCATTTCAAACTTAGGTATTGCTTGTAAAAAATGGCAGTGTTGATCTTTTAATCTACTAAACGTTAGGGAAATTGACACATACGACATTTCAAGTTTAGTTCATTGTGCTTTTTGGGATAGGAGTACATGGGGAACCATACGTATTTTGTTCTTTAGCTGCGTACCCTATCTGCATTAATCTGTGTACCAAAAATAAAATATAAAGTCCCAATATAAAAAATATAATATAAAGTCCCAATAGACTTCCATCTATAACAATCTTCAAATCTTTCAATCTTCAATCTTGTGCATACAATCTATATCAGCTTCATAAATAAATCTGCCCTCGTCACCACATTTTTAACTACAAATAAGTACGTTTAGAGGTTCATATAAAATACATAAACCGGTAGCGGAAAGTGACCATTTTGTTCTGTTCAGACAGTGCGAGGGGCGAGGGGTGGAGCCTGTTGCTCGTTGATGAATAATAATAGTTCCAAATGAAGGAAATTAATTCCATCTTGATTCAGACGCCATATTTATGGTCACTATCTGACACAATTCCGCAATAATTCTTTGTCGCGTATCTACGCCGGTGAGTTACGCACGTTTAAATACAGTTTACCTGATGGTGATTAGCATAATTATGACAGATTACTGTTGATATTCGCGCATCTGCTAACCTCCGCCACCGCCACAGGTCACGTGATATATATCCTGAGTGAATCATGCACTGTATCTGCGGTCTGCGCTAGTTTGCTAAATTAGTAATACAACAAACGAGCATTGTGTCTTCCATGGCGAACTTTACTGCTCGGCCATAATTTCAGTGATTTAGATTCAATTTGGGACTGTAATGATAGGCTACAGTGTCAGTTGATTTAAATGGGCGTTTGGATCAGATTTGCTGGAATTGTTAGTGGGTTGTGGTTTTGCGTTTTGAGGTTTATTGTTGCTGATTGGAGTTTGGGTTTTGCACTTTGATTTTATGCTGGGCTTAACGTAACTTGCTGTTGATTGAATTTACAGACTTGTTGACAACTCTGTATAACAGGTACGACCTTAAAACTTCGTAAATTGCTGTTCTGTGTCTTTTAGTTAGGTAGTAATCCCTATCTCTGGTTTCAAAAGAGTGTTCATTAGTATTTTTGTAGGGTCCTGAATTACCTGAATTGCACAGTATTAAGAGAGTTTCCTCAAAACATAAATGCCCGAGAAAAATTTTGAGCAGACGTGTTCAATGTGATAATTTCAAGTAGTTCCTCAAGAAAAGTTAATTCCTATGAGGTTTGTTAAATGAATCTTGAATTTCAGTCTTATCGAACATGACCGTTAGACTATGACATGAATCCAATTGCCACAAGCAAAAGCGAATGAAAGTTGAATTTGTGGGGTTGGTTTTGAGATTGAGGTCATTTAAGTGTTGAGCTGCACTATAGAGCCAATAGATGGGATTTTATCGACTTTGTTTTATTCGCGTTTCAACTCTTGATACAAAAGAGAACATCCCATATTTAAAAACATCAATTATAAAGAAGTGTTATTCACGCTTTGTTTCATTTTCAGGCTTGAAACTACAAAATGCATGCCAATAATCAAAACTACATTATATTAAGTGTTGCTTTGCTATAACCTATGTGTGTTTTGTGTTAAATCGTGTTAATCTGTTTACATTTTGACATCTAGGAACCCACATCGTCATCAAACATCAGGAAGAAAGCAATGGCGCTTATCAGATGAGTTATGGTGAGACCTCCATTCATTTCTTCATTATGAATGAACACTAAACCCTCTGAGATAGAATCGGCAGTTTGTTGAGACAAAAAGCACGCAACAGGGATGAGATCCGAGATCTACGATAGTTTGCCTGTTCTCCTAGCATCCATCTTCCTAATAAAACTGTCTACCTGTTGGCTTTTTTCACCAAATTGGCAGTGACATTTCCTCGTAGGTAGAATGATGAGGTGTAGCCCATTTCCCCTTGTCTCCAGAAGCCATAAAATGAAGAAATACGTGTGTTGGTCTAGCCGCTCGGCGCCAGGATCCACCCTCCTCCACAGGGTGTCATCCGCTGTGCAAAATCTTTATTTCCATGTAAATGGTGCATTTTAAGGTTTGTTCATTTTGCACTATAGTGTAAATGGGGTTCTTCATAAAGTACACACCTTTAAAAACTAGACGGGTGAATTATTATTACTCATATGAAAAGTATACTACTCTAATTATGAATATTTAGAAGATGACGTGAAGAAAAGAAATGCAAATGCTATATGTGTTAATTCTTATTTAACTTATATATTTTACATTGTTATTTTGTTATAGCTCATGCAAAGACTACTTTAATTAGATGTCAATAAAATATTTCTATATTTAATTTTGGCTCAACAATCAACCATTTTAATATTTGTAGAAATTAAAATGCGAAACAAAATTTGTTAATACCTGACAAATTATTAGTATTCATTACTTAAAAGTTGTTTGATAATTTGAACAAATTTCCGTTATAAACAAAAATTGTACAAATGTGTGGTGTACAGAATGCATGATCGCTGGCCATAGAGATTGCTATGTTAATGTTTCACATTGCTTGGCGAACTGCACTGATGGAGTTCTACTGATGGAACTTGGTACACCTTCTCACACTAAAGAAAAATGTAAAATATTTTTCTGATATTTGTTATTGAAACTTATAAAGCACATTATAAACTGCGGAAATTGTGACTAGTAGTACTTGAGTCTCAGTTGTAGAACTATAAGTGAAAATTAGTGTATGAAAAGAAGTGTGTAATCAAATTATTTATAACTTTCGTATCAACTATTTTTCTACATGGTAAATCGGTACGGTAGTAAAGTATTTTACAAAAAAACGTAAAATTTAACAAAAAATAATTAAAAATTTTTTAAGTTTTAAAACTTTTTGTCAAACCGCTTTGAGGTTGCCTTTAAACTTAAAAGTTGCCTGTGGTAATCCTATAGCGGTTTTGTGAACTAAAGCAGGTTAAAGAGTGAATTACGTTCGCTTTTCTTCATGGACACTGGCGGCGGAATGTCATGCACAAGTGTAGGAAAACGTGTGCATTTGTAGGATAAGCGTTTAGACTGTTATCGTGGTTATGTCAAAGAATAGTTTAAAAGTCTGAATCTGAATAACACAATTATAACACATGGTGTGTATTTCAGTAAAAGAGCTTAGTTTTAAAATAGCCCTCGTAAAACCACACTAATCTGTGTTATGGTATCTTCGGGGATTTTATTTTTAAGCTACTGTTCATCTATTAAGAACCTTCAATTATTACAGATCTGTTTCGATTGAATGGAGGACGACGATCTACATTTAGGGTCAACAGTGCAGCGCATTGCTTATTTTAAGTCGTCTGCCGTCATTTGTGTTATGCTTTAATACAAAAGTATAAACGGAACTAATGTATTCTTGTGTTAATCTTTAAGTAACTTGACACTGTTCCTAAGTAAACATCTTTTTCCTCGTCCTACGTAGAAATCAGCGATCCAATCGTTATAATCCAGTTTACCCAAAGTGCTATCTAAGTTGATAAATCAGAATTTATTAACGATTTATGATCTTCGGTCGCTACGCTTTACCTAAAAAAGGTAGCAGCTGTTTGGTCACGTGGGCCAGCCTCGCAAGAGCAGCCCTCAGCCAAATTAATTAGCATAACTAGACCATATAAAAGTCTTGAGCGAGGCGAGTGGCAGTAGCCCTGCGGCCCACAGAGTCATAATTGTACACCAAGAATGGGGGGAGGGGCGGCCCCGCCCAGGCCCGCTCCATATATCCTACGATTTGTCTCAAATTAGCCCTCTATCTGATGTTTGGCCTATCTTACGAAATATTATAATAAATTATTACAATTAATTTAACGTTCGCCCAACCCAGATAGCCTAATTACAAGAAAGGGCAAGGTACCTAGTACAGCTAGGCTGCTGTAAGAGGGTTTCGATTTTCAGGTAATGTTATCGTATAGGAAATAGGGGACCTACTATGAAAGAGAAACTAAAGAAATACAGAGTTTTTTGCCTCAGAAACTTAAATACTCATTACATGTGTTATCTATACATTTATTTCGCCACTTTTGTTCCATTGTAATGTTTTTGCCAACATAGCTTAAAATTGTTTTATGGCTAATTAAACACTTGTCAATACAGTGATCACTTTATTCTTTTTATTCAAGGCCAAAGTTTGCATATGCACACTTCAAAAAACCAACTTAATGAGTGTTCTAGTTTTACTGGTTCCCTTTGTTGCACGTTGTTTTGCGTCAGTGGCTCATCAAAAATAAAACACACACACAACACCTGCAAACTAATTAAATGAGTACGATTTTTTACAGGACGATCAAGCAAAGTAAACGCAGAAAATAGACTCCGGGAGAAGACAGAAGAGCGGACGCTTAGTTGTACTCGTGCATCACAAACAGACTACGAGTATACAGATGAGGATCACGAGGATCACGAGATGAAAATCCCGCAGCCAGGCGAGATGGGGCTGTTGGGCATGAGTCATTCTACCGGCGAGCATAAACCCATCAGGTGCTTTCAAGTATCAAACTATAAGTGATAAAACTAGCCTATTATGTGTGATGAAATCTGTCAGTTCTTTTTCATTTATTGGTTTAGCTTGTACCAGCCCACCATAATAATTTCCTTGGCGTTTTAATAAAAAACTGTATCGAGTAGCAAAGGTTCTAACACAATACTGTATTTCAAATTAGTAAAATGGCATTGTAAACTAACAATGGATTTCAGGTCTAGCAATACGTTATAGTTTACTAAGGAACGAGAGCTCAAAATAGTAAAGGCTGGCAACATATGAGATATTCCAGGTTTTCTTTTTGCCATTTATATTTTCTTCTATTTCGTTTTGAAACCTTTTAGCTTATTCACTGTGAAGAGGATTACCCACATGTATCAATTATCATTGACTCAATTAGTCCATCCTCTGAATAAGCTGACTATGTTGTCCGGATGTTGTTGGTAAGACGTAGCAGCCGGAAGTGCACTGTGCGAGCGCTATCTGGAATCACAGAGTTGTGTTAGAGGGTATGATAAAGCATCAGTACATGGGATGGATTAATATAGACTTACTTGGATGTAGCAGGGCAGCCACCTGCTCTCTGCTCAGATACAAGGTGTGATAGACGTCTATGTGCTGGACGAGCCTGGAGAAGTCTTCAAGTAGCTGGACTATTCCGTCTGAAACATGGTCTTAGCTTGAAATGAGATGTTAAAACAAGTTTCAAATGTATGAAGAAGTTCACGGTCATGCTGAAAACGGAAGGATTAGTAAAATAGACAAGATTTGCAATTAAAGATTATATTGAAACAATTTTAAACCTCCCAGTTAGATTCGAAACTGATCAGATAAACATTCAGATAAAGTAACTAAGAACAAGTCGACATATAATTGTTGGATTTCATATTGCTGTATGGACAGACTGTGACGGTTCGATTGTAGCCACACAAAAAACCATACAACCTTAAACAAATTGAAATTTTTGGTCTGGTGATTGGAGCAAGAGGAACAGCACGTAATTCGCCTATAAAATCTTTGTCAAATTCAAGAGTCCAAAATCTACATCACAAGAAATTTTTCAGAGGAAATAGAAACCGCAAAGCATTTGAATATACAGTTGATGTTTTTTATACTACTGTACTTAATTTCTACTAATTGTTTAATTTAAGTTGTTATTAGTTTTTAATAAAGCTACATAGAAAAATAAAACCATCTTTAAAATCTTTTTTACCCCATGATCAATGAACTTTACCAGGTTTTTTTTCAAAAAGATATTGTAGAACAAAGGTCATGCCCTTTGAGAAATACCTTTAGGGCAAAGAGGAAAATTGTAATTGTGTCATTAGTGGATGCTTGAAAATATTTAGAAACCCCGCATTAAAGCTATGGTTTCCTAGAAAGTGGTGACCGCTACATTACGGCCGTAATATGACGGTGAGTTTTGTTTTCAATACAATCAGATGAGAGTGGTTTGCAGCTCAAACAATTAATATGATCTCATTTGCATCGCTGACAAACCATGCAGATAGATTTTGTTCCTAGAAATCTATACAAACCTTTATCAAGCCGTACCTAGAAAGCTATACATCGTATGTCAGATTTCAACGAACTTGCGTCCGACCGCACAACCGACGATTGGCCGAACAAAGCAAAGAGAAGAAAGAAGAGCGTGAACAAAGTGAACAAAGCGTGGATTGAGACGTAACATAACACAAGCAAACACTGCATGCAGAGCAGAGTAGAGAGCAGCTGAGGCCGCGATGTAGATAAGAGCCACCCTCTCCAGCTGATAACATCGCACTGTTGTGACTGCTGCACATGGATGTATAGGTGAGTATGACAGCCGGTGACAAGCAAGAGGGAAATCCTTCTGTCTTTGAGCTCGCAGGCGGCTCCCACTCCCATGCAGCATCCCCGCAACTCAACCCCTCAACCTCACCATTGGTGTAATTGTGGTGTGTAATTTGATTAGGGATGAATAATTTATTTAGTCATGTGGTTGTTGCAACTCTGTATTTGCTTTTCAATGGTAAAACCTTTGTTTTTTCCAGTTTGACATTTGGGGATAAATGCTGAAAGTTTTATAATTTTTCCTTAATCCTAATTAAGAATATTCTAACAAAATCTTGATTGATTCTATCGATGATCATTTAAAGTCTTATTACACCATTACTACAACCATTTATTGTCAATTTTGGCTTTTAAAACCTGGTTATGACCTAGTTACGTGAAGACAACTCAAACCATACCCAGATGATTGAAGATGTTCTAGACTTCCACAACATTAAAGTAATCAGGTTTTGTGGTCAGTATGAAATGTTATTATTGAAACCTTTCTGCTATAAGGAATAAGAACTTTGCCTGCGTCCCTATCGCATTGGGAGAATTGTGGTCTCCGGTGCGGAGGGCCATGAGTTCGGTTCCCGACGCAAGCACATGTGTTTGGACTATTTTCCCAAAAGGTTTTCGTGGTCCTACAAATTAAAATGCCTCTCGTGTAGGCACCTAAAAAGGGGAAAACAGCAGCCATAGCGACGTTACCATCATAGCAATGATGATAAAACTGATGCACATAGGAAACGTAATAAGTATCTCGTGTTAAATAACTATAATTAATTAATGCTTTGGGTTCTAAATTATTACCAAGCTTGAAGTTATACATTATCTATAAACTCCCCATATTCTCCATGAACGTTTTACGTCCCCAACTATGATCCTGAACATTATGCAATTCCAGATGCAGTGTGTCTACAACAGCCCGCTGGTGAAATACCAGAAGCCTCTCTTATTTTGCTGAAGATTGGTAGAAAGATAGGCAGCAATTTGCGGATTAGAAGGAAAGTTGTCCGATATTGGTGACAAAAAGTAGCGAGGTTTTGTGGGTCTAGTGTTGCTGATAGCGATCACGCGGCTGAGGACCGAGGTGGATATTGGGGCGCATGCTGGGGATAGATAACATCACCTCTGCAGCATCTGCCTCCAGTCCATCAGACATCAGTGTCTTGTAGACCGCAACTCACGGACATTCCGGACCCGTGTGTATTGTATAGAAGGAGAATTGCAGCAAATAAGTCGTCTAGTCATGGAGTCGTGTAGTTTATATAAAGAATGGAATAAACTATATTTTTATTGCTGAAACGTAATAACATGCTACGTAGTTAATTGTCAATGTACATTTTACTAACTTAAATTTTCAAACTTAATTCTGCCAGTGAAGTTTTTTCAAACATACGGTTTGCTCATTCCCATTATCCACCTGAGTCTTTGTTAGAAGGTGTGTTCAACGATCTCTCAGTACCATAAACTCGCCTACACTGCAAACCTAATTTGCGATTAGGATCTTTTTATTCTAAAACATAGTTTATATTTTGTGAAAAAATAGGTTCTTTCATCTTCCTTGAACTGGTTTTAAGACTTAAAATAAGGTTATTCAAGAAGTTCTCATGCAACTCCGTCAACAGTAGAAAACCTCTTGTACAAGCGACATGGCATTTTCAAGCAGCGACTATTTCTAATTTACCAATACCACACCTGGTGAACTGTGGACGGAGGTAAATACCTTACTTTAAAATTGTTTCACACAAGATTTAAATGCACTTTTCATCGTGGCACCTTGAATCTAATTTGGTAACTGGTTTACGAGTTGAACTCTAACCTAGGAAGGCAAACAGTCATGATCTATTGTTCTGTGTATCTCGGTTCTTAAGTTCTCCCTACATCTTTCTTAATTACAGTGAATGTGATTTAGGTTGACTATGTACAGTTCTAGTTAGATTAGTTTCGTTAAGATACTGACTTCTGATGAAATTCATATTTCTTTTTAAACGGTTGTTTGAAACTCTATTTAACATAGGCTTCCTTATCTTTCACATACTGGTATTCATATTGGTTGAAAAATATGGTTTAACTTTAAAGAAAATGTTCATTTTGAGATAATCGAGTCCAAAATGTTGTAATCGGGTTAACAATCCTAAACCTAAACATTTAACTAACCTTTCGCTTGCAGTAGTCACCCATAAGGCAACTTCTCAAACTGTCGTCTCAAACAGTACAGTTTTCTGTTTTGTTTTTTAAATAATTAGTTTTTGTTAACTATACTTACGCAAGGTTTTGTTATAATACACAAGTTTAATCAAAACCAGTTAGATGAGAAATGTTTAATGTTTAAAGAGATATTTCTCGCTTTAAAGAGTACACATTCCATTTTATTTTGACTGGAAACAGATATTTAAGAAAATATGTATCTCTTAATAAAATACAGCTTTGCTCAGATTGATAAAAAAATAAATGCGTAGATTATAAAGGAACATTGTAATTGTGTTTTGAATTATTTACCACTTTTCGTTTACACAAAATTAAACCGTCCAGCACTTTGAAAAATTAAAACTAACAAACCCCTCTTCAGTTTTTATTTAAATATGTAATCCTTATACTCTTATTCCTCGGGGCTGCAAAGAAAATATGTCCATAACCTTCATCAATGAAGAAAGTTCGGTTCATTGTAAAGCTGAGATCATTGTTATGGGAGTGATTATGAAAGCTAAGTGATTCCTTTGTTCTAGTTATTGGGCTGCCAAAAGTTGGCCACTACACTGATAACAGATCAGCAGATGTGTGATAAGAACTGACAGCAGCCGGCTGGACCACCTGCGAATCTGCAACCCACCTTCTATATCAGGCAGCCGCAGCACACGTCCTGCCTTGCCTGTCACGTGATCATTGCAGAGGAGATGATGGGACACTACGCGGTTAGAATTATTGAAACTTATACTCATATCGTGAATAGACTTTTATCGTTTTGACCTAAAACAGCTGCTTTATACACATGTATTGACGTGCTTAAGTTTTGCTTTCAAATCCAGGTAAATAAATTATTGTTTTTCATTAATTGGTTTGCTATTAATCAGTGTTAGGATTAATTTCTGCTATAAAACAGCTTTTTTAACTTGTAATGGCGCTCAAGTTGGAGTTTTATACTCAGGTAAATAAAACTCTGTTTAAATGATTTTTTCTTAGAAGAAATATATCCTTTCGATGATACTTTTATTGCAGGGACAGCTGCAATTGAGCAATTATTGTAACCAATCGGCTCAGATGGTTACTTTGCAACATTGGTTACTTTGTAGTTCCTTAATAATATTGAATACTTAAATTTAAATTTATTTCTCAATATATTTATATTTTGAAAAGGTAATGTTCATTACTCGCCTTAAAAGTGTCTTTCCAGATAATATTAATTATAGTAATCAGAGAGGTTTAAAAAGGAGGAGAGAAAGAAGCCAATAATGAGGGAGGCAGAGGCAGTGTGGCGTACTCAGCCCATCTCACAAGCTCGTCTGACAAGCTCCATTAGTTGTTGACATCTTCCTCATTAGCAACAGGTTTAACGGTTTAGTCAAGTCAAATAAATATTCAATCCCAGCCCAGACGTATCTTTAAACAAGTTGGCAGCAAATGTAGACGAGATTCTCTCAGGGAATACGTTAATCAGCAGATAAACCAACAGTGCATATTGCTGAGGATTAAATTTTGAATGTTAGATTATTTTGCTTCGTGATGTTGTCAGCGAAAAGCTGAATTCGTGCGTTTCGTGCTTGAGATTGTTTAAATATTGGTTTGGTGGATTATTGTTTACCTGAGTTTGATAGTAATTTCGTCTTTTACGTGGAGTAACAATACATAATCTCCTGTAATATGTTGCCTTGGCAAGAAGAGTTATTTAAGATAATTAAGAGATATTTAGGATATTGCAAACCTGTGTAAACGTCACAGGTAGGTATTCAAAATACTACCACCAACTAATTAATTTACAGTTCAACCACATTTTTATTAAAGATTGTTCAGGGTTGGTGGGTGCAGTTTTCCAAAACTATCCTCCTTCAATAAAAAAAGTCAAAAACAACAAAAATAAATTCAAACATACGCACTCACTTTGAACAATAGCAAAACTGCAAAAGTCAGTCGTACAGACCAGCATTTTAAATTTAGAAATTATTAATATTAATTAACACTTTGCCTTTTAGGCCAAAGTTCGATATCAATCTAAAAGAAATAACATAATCTCTTATGACACTACAGGGAGGAGAAACTACCGAAATCACCAACATAGAGCAATAGTTAACATTTCATTTAAAAATCCTCAAAAAAATTTTGCTCGCACAACCGTTTTATGGCACAGCTACGAGTTCACGGCACGCATCTGAGAACGTACAAATAATGTGCAATACTGGTTTTAGTGGAATCATGCTAATGAATGGGAGCGTGAATGTTTGAAAGGGACTTCGATAGCCTATGATGACTTCAGTGACAGTTGCCAAACATAAATGTATGTGTTTTCCTAAAAAATGTGTTTATAGTCACCATTCATCATCATATAATTACAGAAAAGCATATAAAGTTAACCCAGAACCTTTCAATCATTCACAAAGGTTCTTCGACCTTTCGGCCATTTTCGTGGCGAAAGCTCTCATCTCAAGGTGGATTAGAAAACAAAATACACTCCGGCAGAAAAAATATGTAACAGTGACAAGAGGCATTGAGGGGCGTTACTGTAGTGGAAAAGGTGACAGCAAACCCCTAATGACGGGCAAACAGGAGCCGTCTAAACTTAGCAGGCACACAATGACAGGTTCTGAGAGGTGTCAGGGCCTAAGCTGGTTCGGGCTCAGGTCTGCTCGACTTTGCCTCACAATGCCAGGAACAATGCCCAGTGCTGTAACACTCCACCCATTAGACCTCTTCCCAGAACCTCCACCAACCTCCTGCACTATTTGGAGCACCGATGTTCGAGGATATTTGGAGACATGGTGAAAATGTGCGTTAAACATGAAATTGTCTTTGGTTCCTGCTAAAACCACATTTTTATCAACATGGGAAAAGAGTGGGTTTTGATGCATTTTCATGTAGCCTACATCTTTGAGGAATGTGAAAATAATAGGTGCAATACCTAGGAATAGTGCATTGGACGTAGTACACCGTAAGAAGGTTTTCGATATTGAGCTGATCCGACAATCTTCTCAGGGCAAAGATTGCTGAACTAACGGATCTTGCCACTTTGTCTACATGGCTTGCAAATCTAAGGTGTTTGTCGATGACAAGGCCAAGATACTTGGTGGAATCCTCAGAGTTGACCCTCTGCCTCCCAGAAGACTTGACAAACCATCGTCACCTCTGTCATTGATAGAAAACACAATCAAACTCGTATTCTCTGCGTTGACCTTTAATTTGTTTGATGTGAACCATTGCAGAAGACCGTTAGTTTCAGAAAATATGCTGCTCAAGTAAGGGTTTTGAGGCTTCGGAAAATGTCACTGCTGTGTCATCGGCAAAAAGACCACGTTGCCATTTTGGATACTGGTGTTGATGCTGACAAACACCAAGAAGAGCAATGGACCCATAATCGAGCCCTGGGGAACTCCCACTGACATGTGTTTTTGGGTTTGAACGATATAACTGAACAACTGAGTCTGTACCAATGAATGGGATTTCCACATGTTGTTGCCTTTGAGACAGGTAAGACTCGATCCATTGAGAGGAATTCCACGAACCCCTACTTGATTAAGCTTATTGAGAAGAATTTTTGATGATGTACAAGGTCAAACGCCTTGCTAAGGTCAAGAAATATGATGTGAATGATGTTTTCTCGAATTATTCAAATTAAGGTAATTAGATAAAAGTATTCCTGAAGTGCGCGTTACCTACATTTGGCGCATTTATTGTGACACACGTTTGACTGCAACGTTTTTACATCATCGGTGTAAACCTTTCGATACATTTCCACCTCCCTAAATTTCCGAACCACCAGGAACATACACATGATGTCAACGTGAGCTGAGAGAGAGAGAGCATATGTGGGCGTGCTAGCAGCGCGGTGGCAACACGCAGATGAGTGCAGATATGAGAGCTAGGCAAGTATGACAATGATTACTCCTGATGTATCCCGCGCCTGGAACAATGCTGATGCTATCACACAGTGGCCAGCCCCCGGGTGAGCTCCCTGTAGTCTCACGCCGCGCCCCTCTACACGTGTACACCATGAGTCTTACTTTGCAGTTTATTACTCACCGCTACACTCCTAGCCTAGCGAACATCGTGGGCGTAGTGAATAATAGTATAATAACTTGCAAAGAAAATGATTCTCTTCACTCACGACAGCGGCACGAATACGCTTAGTTGCGTTACGGCCTGTTTAGTCTTTGTCAAGTCAAAGTCAAATCTTTTATTGCCATTTGATACAATGTACATGGGCACAGGTCAAATATATACAAAATACTGTACATCCTTTTGCTTAGTTTAATTTACCATACATGGGCCAGAAATTCGCTAACTTTATAAAAGGCATGGTCGAGCAAAACTTGTTTGAGTCGCCTTTTGAATGAATTGTTGTTGGGTTCCAGTTTCAAGGAGATAGGAAGAGCATTGTAGAGACGTACTCCACAAAGCAAGAGGTGGTGTTCGGAAAAGGCTGTGTGGTGTCTTGGGATTTGGAGGGTCTGTTGCGCAAGTTGTAATTAGGATTTGCTGCGGGAATAGGAAACAGGGAAAGGTTTCTTTTGACGAAGGATAGTGTTTCCAGGATGTAAATTGAAGGAAGTGTCAGGATTTTGTGACTTCGGAACACCTCTCTGCAATGATCACGTCTCCTCAAATGGAAGATTGTACAATGCTCTTTTTTTGAAGAACGAAGAGATGTTCTGTCCTGGATGAACTGAAACCCCAAATAGAAATACCGTATGACAGGTGTGGGAAGACAATACCGTAGTACACCGTAAGAAGGTTTTCGATATTGAGCTGATCCGACAATCTTCGGACAAAGATTGCTGAACTAACGGATCTTGCCACTTTGTCTACATGGCTTGCAAATCTAAGGTGTTTGTCGATGACAAGGCCAAGATACTTGGTGGAATCCTCAGAGTTGACCTCTGCCTCTCCCAGAAGACTTGACAAACCATCGTCACCTCTGTCATTGATAGAAAACACAATCAAACTCGTATTCTCTGCGTTGACCTTTAATTTGTTTGATGTGAACCATTGCAGAAGACCGTTAGTTTCAGAAAATATGCGTTGCTCAAGTAAGGGTTTTGAGGCTTCGGAAAATGTCACTGCTGTGTCATCGGCAAAAAGACTCACGTTGCCATTTTGGATACTGGTGTTGATGTCATTGACAAACACCAAGAAGAGCAATGGACCCATAATCGAGCCCTGGGGAACTCCCACTGACATGTGTTTTGGGTTTGAACGATATAACTGAACAACTGAGTCTGTACCAATGAATGGGATTTCCACATGTTGTTGCCTTTGAGACAGGTAAGACTCGATCCATTGAGAGGGAATTCCACGAACCCCTACTTGATTAAGCTTATTGAGAAGAATTTGATGATGTACAAGGTCAAACGCCTTGCTAAGGTCAAGAAATATGATGTGAATGATGTTTTCTCGAATTATTCAAATTAAGGTAATTAGATAAAAGTATTCCTGAAGTGCGCATTACCTACATTTGGCGCATTTATTGTGACACACGTTTTGACTGCAACGTTTTTACATCATCGGTGTAAACCTTTCGATACATTTCCACCTCCTCTAAATTTCCGAACCACCAGGAACATACACATGATGTCAACGTGAGCTGAGAGAGAGAGAGCATATGTGGGCGTGCTAGCAGCGCGGTGGCAACACGCAGATGAGTGCAGATATGAGAGCTAGGCAAGTATGACAATGATTACTCCTGATGTATCCCGCGCCTGGAACAATGCTGATGCTATCACACAGTGGCCAGCCCCGGGGGTGAGCTCCCAAGTAGTCTCACGCCGCGCCCTCTACACGTGTACACCATGAGTCTTACTTTGCAGTTTATTACTCAAATTCGCTACACTCCTAGCCTAGCTTTGGCCTTCGATCTCAGCTTTTCGTCCTCTATTGTCACGGGTGTTGCATTGGGTACAGCCTCAATTCGGCCTTCGACTTCAAATTTACATCGTATTTTACTTAAAGTTTGACTACGTAATAGAAAAGGAAAATGCGTTTAAATTTCATTAAAATCACACTACTCATTCCGATGTTATAGGAAAAAGTTTGTCTTGTTTAACGAGGCGAAGTTATGACTACAAAGTCCTCTCTACCACTCAACCTCGACCTTTACCTAGCGTCGCCGTATTAGTCACGTTACAAATGTAGGTAGTGACTGCGGGGATCGAACCCGCGCCAACGGAGTGATGAGCTCCGGAGTCGCGTGCGATACCAATCCGCCACGGATCCGCTGGTATTCCAATTTCACTGAACAACGAAGTTGACTGAGGTAATTACAAAAGAGACATTAGTATCCAAATGTGTATACAAATCTGTCAAAAGGTGCGCTTCGATGAGAGCTCACCTTATGTACATAGGCCTACGTAATATAAAGTTTCGAAAAATGATCAAACGTGTTTTAGGGGTCAGTATTGCCTGGGTCTTACCATGCTGACGTCAGAAAAAATTTAAATGACATATATTATCTCACTTTCGCGTAAAATAAAATTAATTTATATACGAAGTGTTTGTGCACTCTTTTCACGGAATATGTTCCTTGGTGGTAAATAAGACCTGTAAAACATCATACAACTAGGCTACGGGTGCCAAAAGTATTATTACCTCTCTGTATGTCTCTCTCTTATAACTTGACAATTTTACATCCCATTAAAAAAGGTTCAAATTTACTATAATTATGTCAAGAGTGTTTATTTACGATTACAAAAAGTAAACAGTTTTTTTAACTGGTCATTTAAAACTTGATTTGAAAACTGAAAATACGACGAAATGTCATTAATTTACGAAATAAAAATGTCGGTTATTTTATTTTATTATAGAACACTAATATGCACTACAATGACGAAAAACATGTGAAAACTAATTAAAAAACAACCGAATCATGTTAAAACCAAGTAGCCAGGCGATCAAGTGCACTTCAGGTCAGAAGCGCCCAACAACGTTTTGAGTATATCTCTATAATTTTTAAAACAGATTTTCATATTATCGTATGACTGTAAACTAGTTTGTAGAAATAGATAACCACATGAATACAGTATAATTACGGATTGTATGAAAAGCAAGGTGTATCAGTTGGTTTAAAACAAAATCACTACTTACTACCATTGAGATTATAATTATGTTTTAGAGCAACAGGTAGAGGTTGGGGAAGTTTGTAAATCTGTACACATAGATCAACTTGTTTACTGTTGACAACTAGTCAAAGGGGTTGATGCCTACAGAGCTCGGGCAAAACTCAGCGAACACGAGTACCATTTGAGTTGACCCTCTCAAATGTATATTTATCTATGTTAATATACAGTACTTAAGAAACTGTTAACGTTATCAAAACTATAGAGCATTCAATTTGTTACCTGGTACTTTCTAGAATCTTAGGATGGTTATGATTACAGGGGTGTGGCAGAGGTTAATGAAATCATGCATTACAACTTCACTCGTTGTTCTCTTATAAGGCCATTACAAAATAGTAGTCTGAGCTGATTCACTCAGCCTTTTAAAACCATAAATTATGTTTAGTGGCGAATGACGTGTCTATGTTAACTTAAAACTTTAAATACATTTTAAATAACTAAATACTGACCAATAACAGAACTACCCTGTTCATTATTGTTCAAATGATTGTGAGTGTATTTTTCACGATAGTCTGGTACAACCTCTCAAGCAACTAACTCAACTAGCAGAATTTACAGACAGCTCTAACACTCGAGTTTCCAGTAGCTTGATAAATCCCCAGATACCGCTAACACCGCATTTCATTAGGCTTTGTTTTACCTGTCAAGGTATTAATTCACTCCTCAAGATGCTGACAGATATGCAAACAGCCTCTTAAAGTGGCCACCAAAACAAACCGTTTTCGAAGTGCTCAGACAAGGTTGAGGTGAATCTGTGGCATCCAAAATCCAAAACAGCTGATAATGTTGACTAATGGTCTGGGCGGGGGCGGGGTCGGGGGTGTAAGCCGAGCGCGCTGGCGCCTACACCGTCACCTGTCAGACACTTCACTTCTCTACCCCTTTAACTCAATTTGTAGTTGAATCAGGTGAGTGACAGGTTTCGCGCTAACAATCGCGTCTGTTGCTTTTCCTTTCACCCATTGTGAGCCCAAACACGGCTTCAAGTGCTGGAAACCCGAGGCTGAAACTCGACTCTTGGGCTTCTGCTAAACAGCCCAATAATGGCACACCTTCTCGTTCTGCTAAGAGTGAGACATGCGTTTTAAAAATAGTTCAAGATTGGGTGGATATGAATATATACTTGAAACTGTGTCGATAATAATTACTCTTTATACATTGTTGCAAGGCCCCTGAAGTAAGCTTGATCCATCATTAAGGAACTTTCGCTCCTGAACACTTCCTCCAACTTCCTCTAACCAAAAGACATTAAAGATTTCTTGTCTTCTAAGTACAGTAACAACATTCTCAAACAGCCGTGACAATACATAATATACAGCACTAACCAAGTATGCAATGACTAGATAAAATATAAAATTTAGACTGGAAGAACAAGATGTTCCAATAAGTACAACTCCAATTTCATCTATCCAATCGGAAGGAAGTGTTTTGAACTCTAGCCTATTCTCTACTATCCGTCCACATCAAATCCAATCATTATACATTTATTCACAAATTGTTGGACTATTGGAGTCATTTTACATATAAATAGAGCACATAACGAATAAATTCTAAAAATTATCGCTTAGGTAGAACTAAGTGTGAATTTCCTCACATGTTTGTGCGTGAAGGAGTACCTCCAAACTTCCACCAGCGACATTAACTTTGCTTCTGTTTATATAGCAACGCTACCTGTGTATTTATTCCTTATGTTCCATCGCCAAATCATAAATACGTGAGAATTCCAAGTATGAATTAAACCACAAAGTACAATAATAACTATATTGTACTCTGTGGTTGAAAGAGTGTTTCTCTTTGTGAAAATAACACGCATGATCAGGCTAACCACCTGGCCCTGGTACCTGCAAATGCAGGATCCCAGGACTTTTTATTTCCTAAAATACATGTACAACTACTTATTCTACACATCACAGTACACAGCGTTGATATCAGAATTTCATCATCTCATGTCTCTTATCGACGTCCTCCTCTCGTGTTTTTTCGTTCTCCTCTTTGAAAAACATGACAAGCGTTTCTCGGTTCGTATGTATTTTTCCTTCTTGACCATGCTCATCTCCGCAAGCCCATTGAAGTGGCTTCTGACGGATTCCGTTGGATTCACTATTTTGTTCAAGATCCTTTAATCTTCTTGTTTGTCTTGGTCCGCCCAATTGGAACTGGTTACATCTTTAACTCGCACAACAACCTTGTTTTAAAGTTTAAAGACAAGCTTGTTTCATGCATACCTATCAAATCTTTGATGGTCTTAAAATTAGTTGCTAAGAAACCAAAATACAAAATAAAATACAAAGTCAAATTTAACAGCTGTTAAAACAATTGCGTAGAGGTATATAATATCAATTTCTTTATCTATAAAGTTAGTACAAGGTTTGTACTATTAGTTTTTAATATTTAGTAAAATTTTGAAATATATTTGTAATGTATAATATGTTATTATATTGGAATTTATATCGGTTTTATGTATTGTTATTGTATATATTTAACGTGTTTAAGTGGTAGAGATTACTATACAGTGTTACGTAAACTATCAGTTATTTTATTTTATTTAATATACCGAGTGTCCCACGAAGAGGTTTAAACGTTTAATTTTATATTACGTGCCCATTCATGCACTGAAATATTTTAAACTCTACACAGTTTACAAAGTAGGTTTTAAAAATATTCTGGAAAATTTTCAGCTCCTTAATTTTTTTAGAAACAAAATGGCGGCATATTGACAAACGATACTTTAAAAACATTAAAATAGGTGTTTTTGGTAAGTCCAAAATTATTCAAACTGTAACCCACACACTAATAACAGCGCTTAAGAAATTGTTCGTAAGCTCTTACAAATAAACTCCGCGGTATCCAGAGAAGTTCCTCTTCTATTGACGTTTTAGTTCCTCATCATTATTGAAGCTATGGGTATAAACTTGTTCCTTCAAGTAACCCCATAAAAAGAAGTCACATACAGTTAAATCTGGTGATCGGGGTGGCCAATCTAAAAAATCACTTCCACGACCAATCCAACGGCTATGAAGGTTGCCATTTAGTAATTGCTTGACATTATTTGCGAAATGAGGTGGAGCACCATCTTGTTGGAAGATTGTTTGACTTTTTGTTCAACGTTAAAACCTTTTCTCGACTCCTTTTTCAGTAAAACAGTACCGAAGAAATGTTTTTATCTTATGTAGTTATGTTTTTATAGCTCAAGCGAAATTTTACAATCAAACCGCTGCTTTTCAACAATGAGCGATAGAACCGCAACTTAGTAAACAAATCAGATAATAACTCATGAAAGTAGTTTTTATAGGAAGCAAATTGGTAAAATTTTCAATATGCCGCCATTTTGTTACTACAAAGGTTAGGGAGCTGAAATTTGCCCAGAATATTTTTAAAACCCTACTTTGTAAACTGTGTAAAGTTTAAAAAAGTTTGGTGCATGAATGGGCACGTAATATAAAATTAAACGTTTAAACCTCTTCGTGGGACACTCGGTACGTGTTTCTAGTTTTGTTATTATTATTTGTTACATTGGTTTTGAATAATGTCATAATCTGTGTTAGTAGTAAATATTAACTCTTTGTTTACAACATATGTTACTCAATAATAAACACTGTTCCTCCAACTACTGTAAAAGTGTGTTGTGTTCTTTCTCTCTCTCATTCAATATTTAATTTAAACCTCTCTCATTCTCTTTCTTCCACTATACTCATTTAATGTATCCTCTCTATACCTTTCTATTTATAATTTCTCATCTCCCTCTCTCTGGTCCTTCGAATTTCTTTAATTTCAATCCATTACAACACAAAGTCCTAACTTCGTTACAAATAAATACCTTTTTCATTTCATTTTACAAGGTGACAATGGATAAGGTGGAAAAGTCCTTATGTTTATGTAAAAGGTGACTATTTTATCACAGGCCATAGATGTTTCCATGTTAATTGTTCATATTGCTTGTCGAACCACACTGATTAACCTGAAGGTGTAAAGCTGAAATTTGGTACATTTTACGTTGAGCGTTTTACCTTTATGTCATAAACAATATTTTTCTATAAATATTGATCAAAACTGCCCAAAACCCAAATTAAAATTTGCGGAAATGACAACCAGTTTGATATATTTTGTACTTATGTTACATTAACTGTTGATGAAAAACGTTAGTGAGAAATCATTTAAACTTTATATTAAACATTTCGTGTCTTCAAATGTTTGAGTAAAATTTTATTTAAAATACAGTTTTGGCTACTTCTATGTTTACATAGAAAATCGGTAAGTAAACTAGTAATCGGTAAAGTACTAGGACTAAAAAATATATCCAACAAAATAGTCAACCTTCTTTTAGTTGATGGAAAACACAATGGATCCAATAAAACAGTTTAATAGCTGGTTAGGGTTTTTGAGAACAAAGTTCTCATCGACAGACCAACATCAACTGTAGACGTACTCCTTTTAGTACTCGTACTTACCATTTAGTATTTTTCATCATTTTCAACTGATTAATGATGAATGAAAATAGTAATTATGAAAATAAGCTAAAATCTTATATTCGTGTAACTAGATAACTATTGTTAAAAAGACACAACTTTATTATTTTGTTGTCGCACCAACGATTTTTCATCAGATTGGTTTAGTACCTACTTTTATCAATAACTGTACACAAGTATAATAATCAAACTAGTAGCCATTTCCGGTAGTTTGTAGTGTGCTATTGGGGATTTTCAATGAAGAGTTTGGAAAAATGGTTTTTTTGAAATATATAAAGTAAAAACGTCTATGTGTATATCGAATTTTATTTTCAAATGTGTAGATAAAAATAATTGTTTAGAGTTGATTTTAGTTAACAATAATTTAATTATTAGTGCAGAGTACAATTTATTAGTCAATTTACAATGAAATTGTGTTGAATATGACAAAAAAAACTAAGAAGTAACATTAAGAAAATACACAATGATAAAAATGTGATACAGTCTATGGTACCAGGACAAGCTGAATCGAGGTGTAATATTATAAATTACAATATTATACCAAATAAATGTCATCTATAAATTCACTCAAACTGTAAATCGATTTATTAATAAAATACGATTTTACTTTTCGTTTGAAATTACTGTACTCAAGTTAGGTTCACCTTTTACTATTCAGGTAATTTTTTTTATAATTTAACTCCAGCTTGACAAGGAGTTGGTCGAAAACCTGTGATAATTATTTCTCATAAATTACAATACTTTGTATTATGGACATTTAAGTTTGCTCCAGTTTCTAAATTACATTTAGTTAGACAAAGAACAACTGTTTCAAAAATACACATACATGGTAGCGTTAATAAGTTAAGTGTTTTAAAAAGGTCCCTACAAGGTTCTCGAAATCTAGCTTTGGATACGATTAGTACAGCTTATTTCTGCAGTTACACGCATAGAACACGCTCCCCATAAAGCAATTCTATAATTTATATGAGAGAAGTATCAAAGCGAAATTAGCAGTTCTCAAAATACTAGGTTTACGATTGTCGGATAAGTTTTGAATAAGGAAAATTTCAGATGCAATTAGCGCAAACTGAGTTTAAGATAAATCTTCATCAATATGGATTTTTAAATATAATTCTTGATAATTTATTGGACACAAGTATTAAACTGTTCGATATTTCCAAACCACTGCTATTATTGTTATTCAATGCGAGTGACGTACCTTCAGCATATAAAATAGTACTTTCAGGATTTACAAACTTGTCAACGCCATTGATATAGATTAGAAATAGCATTAGTCCTAGTATTGATTAGAAGAATGTATTGCTCGGATAAAAAAGAAAGTTGTCTGTTCAAAAAGTGTTTTCAACTTGACAAATATAGGCAAAAGGGAAATCAGTCGGTAATTAGCAATTTTGTAACAGGAACCTTATTTTATAAATAGGAAAAACTGGGCTTGTTTCAGTATACATCTAGTTTAGTTTCCTTATTGATTTTTATTTTGAATTTGAATAATAATGATCCAATAAAATAAAAAACCAGCTATAAAAGTTTTATTTTATTGGATCATTTGTATTGATTTCAAGTTTAAAATAGTTTCAGTATATTTGGAAAATATTCTGGGTTTGACAGCACAAGAATGATTTCATTTGACCATGGTTTGACAAGCCTTCAGGAGAGTCCATTTATATCAGTTGATCATTTCGATGGAAAACTTTTAATTATCAAATATATTTCCTCGTCTGAAGCTGGAGTTGAATACATGGATTGTACATTACTTGGAATGTGGTTTGTTGAAAATTGTCAAATTTGAAAAGCATTAGGGTGCAAACTTGGATCTGCTGTTGATAAGAATGTATTGAAGTGCTCTGCAACCTTTCTATTTTGTTTTTCATTAGAAATAAGTTCTATTGGTTTTTAACACTTAATTTTAACAAGGTTTAGTAAAATTCATAATTTTTCAAGCAGTTTTTGATAGGTTAGTAGAATGGTGTTTATTAGTTGATTCACTTAGTAAGATTTATCAGCTTTCATTATCTTTCTATGAAAAAATTTATACTTTTATATTATCGATTAAAACTTTCGTTGTTAGAACTCAAGAAAGGTGTTGCGTAAACTTTTATGTTTTTTCTACACACTAAGATTTTTTGGAATTCAAGAAATATTCTTCTTTATAAATACTTGTTTGGACGATTTGAAAGGACAACTATTTCATAGTTCACCAAGGAATATGAAAGGTTAGTATGGAAATTCCTCTCGCTCGTGATAAGATTATCCCTCTGTTTAAAAAAACTCATAATTTTGGAGGGTAATTCTATCTGCACATCAAGCAATGCTTGCATTGAAGTTTCCGGTTCATATTTTGAGTGGTGCACTATCAAAGACACTTGTGAAGTTGTGTCGAACTTGAAGTATCAGCTGTTATCTATCGACTGCTGTGGAGGACAGGCTTTGATCTGTGTGAATGCTTGTTGATCTCTGGCTCTGACTGCTTCATGTTGACATTATTCACGCCAGATCAACCCCTTGCTGATAGCACATCTTCACTCAATACGTGCTATCTACCCTTGCAGTACGGTACAACAACCTCTGCACTCTGCAGTAGCTCTCGTCCCGTAGTGTTGGCTGTTTCAGAGGTTACATTGGTGCCAGGAAAGTTCTTTGTTGATGATTGTCAACTGTATATTTCAGCACTTATGGGAGACCATGTCTCGCACACAGGGATCGTTTAAGAATGCGAATTTGAACATAATCGTTGAAAATTAAAGTGAAGGGTTGTTTAGCTTTTACAGATTGTCGTTATCTTATAACAGTCAAATTTTTAGTTTCAATTTGTAAACAAATGTTTTGTGGTGCCTGTAAATTTATTGCTGTTATGGTTAGAGAGGTTATGCATAAGGTTTCAACTCATTTCTTTTGCAAAGCTCGCACACTCCTTGTTTGTGTGTGTGTTTTTTTTCAAATAATTTATAGTAAAGCCACACAGAAACCGGAAAAGTATGGTAATATTAAATACTGTAAAATAATTTCATTGTATATATTTGTCTTAGTTATGTTTGAACCTTATACGTATTTTTTACTCAAACGTAAATGAAAATATACAAAATAGATTGAATATCACTCAACGGATTTCGAGGGCTCATTGGATAGAATTCAAATGTTGTTTTTGGTCCTATAGATAAATTAGTAGCATCGCTTCCCTTGAACATATGTTTCAGGTTCATTGGAAGTCTTAGGAAGATAAGCGCTCTGACCGCTTATCAATTTCATCTGAAGTACTTCATGCTGATGCACGTTAGGATTAAATTCAAATAATCCAAATGAGTACCTTAAATTCTGACACAGCTACAGCATGGCGTAACATGTTTCAAGCACGACCGAACTTGACGACTGTCCGAGTGACCAGTTGCTGACAATGATTGGATCGTGTTTGGTTCTCGTGACCCAGTGCGCCGGCAGATGGAGGTGTTATTGAGATGTCCATCGCTGATAAGGCACAAAGCGCATCCTACAGCTGCCTTGATAACATCACTTACCCCCTTATGCCCTTGTTTGTTTTCTATTGAGCGTGTTTGTGTACCTGCTTTTGTCCCGTTAGCGTGAGTGCCATCTCACATATGTCGGTACCAGATACGTGCCCAGATACGCGCTTCCCATCAACGGTACCGGGTCCCGGCAACTACTTGACGTCACATATGTTAACCCTCACTGTCACATAAACAGCACGGAACAGTTGCTTCCCCTGTCACAAGGGTCGCTGTACCTTTTTCAAGTGTCCTTGAATTGATAGTGTTTTCTGCAGGTGTTCGCCCTTCAGGTTGCAGATTCTTCGAGGGTACGTGTAGATAAACAGCAACAGCGAGGGAAGATGTCCTCACGCAAGATGATTGGTAGGGTAGAGTAGTAGAAGTAGTGTAGGATCCCACACATAAGGTCCTTTCTCAACAATGTGCAGAGAGGAGTATCAAGAAACTATGGGGTTGGGTCCATATACTTTCGTACCTCGCGGCTGTCGGCATTGATGAATTCTAATAAGATAACGTCTTTGAGACTTACTGCTTGGTTATCTTCTTGCAGGAGCACCAGTACTACTTATTTCTTTAGGAGGAGGCTCTCAGTCCAAAACAACCGCAGAGGGTAACTTTACTTCCCCAGAACCATCTGTGAAGTGAATAGGAATGGTAATTCGTATTTACATGGTATTGCTTTTTGATACTTTTCAGCCCAAAACAGTAATTTCGTAAGTTTCTGTAAACTGGAAACTTGCATTGTTCGTTCAATGCAAGTTTTTTAAGGCAAGATTACGCAACGTTGTTTTTTTAACTAAAGTCGATATGTAGCTGTATAGTTGTAAATAGAGATACTAATATAAAGGTTTATTTATTCCTTTAAGCAATAGCAAAATGATATTACTAAGCGTTTACTGGTATTCTGAATGTTTTAACTTGACGGCAACTGATAAATCGCTGCAATATAACACCACATGTCATGTGTAACCTAATGTGAAGCTCTAGAAAATACAGACGAATGCGTACAAACACAAATTTAAATATCAAGATCTTTCATCCTAATAATCTCCGTAATGAAGCAATGATTGGCATCTTTCAATTACTCAGTGGAAGTGCATCAAGCCAGTACTGCCAGTAGGTGTCAGTGGGGCTTCGGGTGAAATAAAAACATACACGGGCATAATTAGTGGGTAAGTCCGAGCGCACGCCCACCACCCAGGGAGGGGGCTAAGTGCCCTGTGCCCCAGCCCTCCTCGCAGTGAGACAGATAATTACTATTGGTGAGCGTATTTAAATACAATAGAAGCACGGAAGTAGCTGCAGGGCTATCGGCAGATCGCGAGCGCAAGCTTCTGGGCGCTCCACACATAAACCCTGCTCTGATTTATCTTAACAAGCCCATTTGTTCTGGATGTTGTGGAAGAATGCGGCCGGTAAGTAGTGGTCTGCTGTGATAGTCTATCAGCACTAATGGACAGTATTGACCAATGTCCCACACGGTAAGGTAACGCACATTCGGTAATAAACAGATAGCGAAGTTATTTCCAACAAGAACATAAAAGAGTGAAACCACCGTGACCAAATTCCGCGAGAAACTTTGTCAACCCCAAGTCTTCTACTCATACGATTATTATATCAAACACACGACTCTGTAGCAGAATAATGTAACAAAAGGCGTACAAGGGCTCGACTGGGGTAGCGTTCAGCGGGACACTAGCGCTGTAACCACGGGGTGGCTTTGTGGGGAACTAGTCAATAATACACACTAATAGTGGTGAAATATTGCACACTATTCTACCCTGAGGTGACCAAATAAAGATGTTCGTCCCATACAACTGGACCAATAGTCAGGAACGACTTTATAAAATATTCGGACCCTTTTATATCATATGAGTTACCGTTGGTTTGACATTTGGGGTAACATTTGTAGGATTAGGTTCGATTGTGTGTTTATTTATGAGGAGATTTATGCTTTAGTGGTCACTTTTTGTTGAGTGTCTTTGCTGATATATTCGTTGCTTGGGTAAATAAACTGTTGTTGTGACAAAAAACCGATATTTAGATTTATGATTCGAGGTTAAATTTTAATTAAATTTATCCTTTAGATGAAGCCTATTCAATGTGTGCTAATCAACAAAACCTTTTTGTTATAAACCATTTATTGACAAAACCTCCGTTTACTATGTCAATATCAGTAAGAAGGTACATAATAAAACACTATTAATGCATACACAGTACACATTCCTTATAAAAACGGTGGCTTAGATTAAGTTATGGCAAAAAAAGTACACTATCGAAACGAGCCAATCAAAAAGTAATTTTGCAATTGTCGGCAAGTTATGCATGGTGGAAACTCATTACAAGAAGGAAAGGGGGTTCTCTGCTTAAACCGTTTAGTTTTGAAAATAATTTCAGTGTTTTCTAAATCTACAGAAACAAATTACCGTTCTAAAAATCAAGCTGTAAAAACTCATTATCTCTCAAAAAACTAAAAGAGAGAACTGTTTATATTTTTTAAATCCTTAAAGATGATCATTTAACGTTACATACTTTTATAATGTCAAACGTACATAACATGTTTGATTAGTTTCATTAAAATACCAAATAAAAGGCTTAATTAAAACCTTGCATTCTTGTACAACTCATATAGCTTAGATATATATATTATCAACAGACAGCGCAGATATTGTAGTCCTTGCTACAATGTTTCCTCTAATTTATGATTTTTGCAAGGTCCTGCAACAAATAATAAAATTGTAACACACTTGGAACACAATATTTCAGCGGATAATTCTTTTACCAAAGTATTTTACAAAAAGAAGTTAGATTTAAATCACTTACAAGCGTTATAAAGGTATGACTAAAGCCCGAGGCACAAAAGTACTTTTTATTTAACCGAGGCCATTTGGAGGATATATATGGGCATTGTCGGAAGCACGTACAACTCGGAGAGGAATTAAAAGTGAAACTGGCGCCATTTGCGGGAAAGTAATATTGTGCCGAGATAAGAGAGCGCGGTTAAACATGACATTAAAATGTTTCCTTATAAATTGTAAAAACTGTAATCTTATTAATTTTATCACCATCCGAGTTACGGGTGTAATTTATTATTCAGGGCTGTAAAAAGGGATGGGATCGCTGTAGATAGGGGAGATGAATGTTCTACTTGTGCGCCCTTGAGTCTCACAATCATTTACCGTACGCTCGTGGATTATGCATACTCGATGTCATCTAACCTAGTTGTGCATTTCGCTACATGTACAAGTATGTGTTAGCATGGAATAGCAAATTGAGAGTTATACTGTATATGGCGCTGTAAAAGATAACGAGTTTATAAAATTGAGAGTAGATTCGAAAAACTTTGAGGAACGCCTTTTGGAACTGGCAAATTATGTTATTTGTGTAAAGTAGAAAGATGAGAGGGCCGACCAATGATCCCGTGGCCTGCTAGATGTAATAGCTGGTTACGTCTTTTAGTTCTAGCTGAAAGTGTTATATTTTTCTGAGATCTCCAAAAATCTTCCAGCGAACAAGGTTTCAGTATTTATAAAATGGCTATCCATAAGTTAAAGCCTTATGGCAAATATTATTTTATTATTTTCTAAACTGAGTTTAATCAATAAACTTTTCCAAAATTACACAGTAAAAATTATAATACAAAATGGTGAACAATATATAAAATATAAAACATTATAAAATAAAGCATAATGTAAAATATAAAATGTAAAGCAACATAACATACAGAATAATATTTAAAAATATATATAGGCTATAAAAATAAATATATAAAATTAAGTTATTATTAGTTATTGAGTTTTTCAACTCCGTTTTCGTTGTATTGACGTTGAGATTTTGAGTAGAGTAATTACAGTTCTACGAGATGAAGATATACTCCAGCTTCAAATGTAGCTTTTGTCATAAGAAACACACTTCGAGAAATATGTGCGAGCTGTTCAAGAAAAATCGTACTGTTCATGAGGAAAGAAAATGTCCGGTTGTTGACTCGGAGGCCTCAAAATGATATCTTCTACTCCAGCCGAGCGAGGTAGCATCTAGTTGGGTTTGTTAGTTCTGTTCAAAAAAGGAGAAGAGACATGAGGGGGCCCGATGCTGATTCATGTTTATTTCACTAATTTGATTCTTATAAATGTTGTGTTGTAAATATGGCATACTTACTGGCTGAGGTGATGATGCTTTTGAATGGCGGGGTCGCCAATTTGTGGGTATTAAAACGAACCTAATGAAACAATAATTTTAGTACAACATAAAATATATAACTTGTATTTACAGTTGACTGTTGTATGTTCGTTAGTGTTTACAAAAGTCTTTAACCAAAACAAACAAACATGTGATTGAATAAATGGCATGATTAAACCATGGTATAAATTTGTTTTCCCCACAAGACTCAGCAGAAAAGAAATGAACTCAACGAAGTTACCCGACATGGATCTCGTAAAATTGTCAATGTAGTTTACTTAAAAATTATGAATTGTTGGTAAAATTCAATATTTAAAATAAAATCCTGGGATGCTGTTGATAAACATATACTAGGCAGGTGGTTAGCCTGGTCATGTGTTTCATTTGAGAGTTCGTAATAAGAAAGTTTTAAGAATAATGTTCAATTTGAGCAAGGAATAAAATTGAAACCATTAGGAAAACCCACACCCGATGGGAACTCTTGGATGGATTTGTAGCAATAGTTACACTCGAGGTGGATAATGAAAGGTGAATAAAAGGTAAATAAATGAATGGTGGATAACGTGACAATATGTTGGATAAAAATGGTCCACATTCAGGTCCTAAAATACAGATCCTTAAGCGGTTTAAAATAAACGGTTATCAAACCATTATTGGACATTATATTATTAGAATTTTCTCCACAGTCATTTTTACTAGCCGTTTAGTAGTAGGGCTCATGACAAATAAAAATATGTTTAATTTTATTTTCATTAACATAGTAGGCCTACAGTGGTAAGTTCAAGATTATGTCACTAATAAATAATTACTACAGTATTATAGACAAAATGCTGCATTTTTACTTCATACAAAGTCTAAGTCAGTTTTTTACTAAACCGTTCTCCGTCCCTGCTTTAGCCTGTCTTTTCAAAGAAATTAGTATTAAAGTATAGCATATGTTGTAGTTTTTTAATTAACTTAAAACGATAATTAGTTTAAAGTCACCCTTTATGGTAATCAATTGTGAGATGAAGAATTATTGTCCATCAACGATGCATTTTTACGCTTCATGTATTTAACAATAGTCATAACTTAACGAGTCATTACGGGTTGTCTTGTACAAATTGTTTTGAAAATCCAATACGTAAAATCTACAAAAATCTAATAAAATAACCTGTATGCTAACAATGAAATGTTATTAACTCTCTACGACTAGCGCGGACAAGGATCGCTTCCAATAGAAGGGACAATATGAAATGTTTGCAGCTAATAGACAGTGGGGTTTTAAGCTGTACTAACTTCATATCAATCGGACTTATAGTTCTTATACATAAAATTATAACTAAAACTATACAGGAATAACAAACTAACCTACTTGGGTTGTATGTATTAGCAATCAGTGGTCATCATGAATAATGATTCAAAATAGCTGACAGTTTTAAAAGTAAATTAACTTGGTCAAAATAATACTTAACATTTATAGAAGAAAACAAAATCATTACAAAAACATTCTATTTTTATTTATGAAATATAACATCTCGGAGTTGCTCCCGTTTATTATCATATGTAAACATGCTTCAAGTTTGTTTTGGAAACTTTTCCGTTACTCCATGCACGTACGAGTACATGACATTGGTAACGAGGCGATAGAATTTCTTATACAGACTTTTAAGTCGGCGATTTTACAGGGTTTGGTAGCAAAACTCCGAGCGAGGCCATTACTTTATTTTAAGATTAGCGGCGGGTCTTAGTTCTAGATGTGCCGACCCCAGGATACAGAGGATGATAAGCTATTTTCGCAGTTAATTTGAAATCTGATAAATTTGTTGAGATCTGAGTCACATCATCATATATGGCTGTCATATATAGGCAGTCAATATGAGGTTTCCATTCTAGATTTTTATCAATTTCTGTTCGTGCTTTTTTAAGATTGGTTACTTTTGTTTTATATTCTGATTTTGATTTGATGTCAGATTATTCTAATCCAACCGTGTTGAAGTGGCTCATTCTGAAGTTCATATTTTTGTACATATTTTCAATTTGTTTCAGGACATTATTTATGTCCCGTTAATTAGAAGGTTGTTATGTGTTGGTACAAATCCTAGTGGCCTAGTATAATCTGCAAACATCATGCAATTTAGGCTTGTCGGTAGATGTCTTCTGGAAACGCTTTGATGTACTTAATGCAAAGATGTGGCTCCAATATGTTTCCCTATAAAATGCCTTTTTCTTTTTAGTGGTGTCAATTATTTTTCTATATAAGATTTCTGTAGAGTATTATCTTAAACTGGGTGAATTTACACTATATGGTGCCAGTTTGTGAGCATGTCGTCTGCATGTGTTGATATACATTTGTGTCAAATTAATTGAAACTGTATATTTCGCCTCTTCTAAATATGCTTCGAAATTTAGCCTTTAACTGATTTTGTTAAATAACTTGACGAGGCAGGTGTTACGTATATTTTATGGTTATGTTGATTTTATGTAAAGAAATAACGGAATATTTAGGCCGATTCTATTTTAAAAGTTTTAGGTTAGTTTTATTTTAAATTTTATTTTGTACCCATATGGAAAGTTTTATTTTAATAGCTTTTATTCCCTGGGAAATCAACTAATAATGCTTTAGGAACCCATTAGCTCTTATCCGTCTTTCACAACCACAAGAAGGTGAAATCCCCTTTTAATAGAGCGATAATTAAGTATCTTTCTTTTATCTGCACAGCAACGTTTGATTAAACTGTAGGCTACTCATATTGGGTACAGAGGAAGGTACTCTGAAGTCATATTGGTCGGTTCATATTGGGCTATTTCCTGAGCTGGGATAATCACGTTGATTCTTGGCGAGGTCGGGAATACGCTAAGCCGGTCTACATTTACGCGGGTTTCCCCAGGATTTCCCGCCCTGATCCCTCTTAGGCCGCTACATGTCTACAGAAATAACACATACTGTACTTGCTCAATCATTGCACATTGATGAAACCCCTTGGACTGTCCAAGCGAAAATACTGGATGTCACCAGAGTAGGTAGTAATGACACTGTTCATGGAACGTAACTTATATATTTATTTGATATTTTTTATCCACAAATGTTTTGACGATAAAAATATGTGTTCATTCAAGTATTCCCACACTTTCTTACACATAATAAATTCACTCATTGTTTTAAATATGAAGATGAAATTTTAATATAAGCTTCCAATGTAGAACCCTTGACAATCATTTTACGACTAGAAGTCATTCTTGTAGGAAACTACACTCATATTAGAACTTATAAATAATTTTGTATAGAAACAAAAACTCCAATAATATTTAAGTTTAAGAGTGCAAAGTACCTGTTGGCAATGTTGTTTTTTGCCTTATAAGAGCAATGTAAAACAAGCATTTTCTTGAGACACCTCGCGCCTACAACTTTTCATCAGATCCTTTTGAAATAGGTTTTATTTGAAAGGTGACAATGTACTGCAGTGACCCCACTGACCGTTTTTTTTTGACAATTTGATTAATTTACTGGTAAAAACTAGAAATCCGGATACAAATTTCCCTCCATTTTTGTATTTATGTCACGGTCTTACAAACGAACAAATGGAAATTTGGCTCAGCGGAGTCACGAAAGTATTTAATAACCTTTAAAACAAAGTTCATTTCAGAAAGATCAGATGAAAACTGTAGACGTGAGGTATCTCAAGAAAATGCATGTTTTTACATTGCTCTTATGGAACGAAAAGCAAAATGGCCAACTCATGCGCACTCTTAATTTGTTAGATCTTTCACGAGCAATGCTCGCATCATCAGACATACCCATAAGTTCTCATGGGTTTATGGGTTGGTATGATGATGTGCTCATTGCTCGTGAAAGATCTAACCAATTAAAACTAAATAGCATTAGGATGTTTGTTTCTACACAAAATTATTAGGCCTACCAGAAGTGTTCTCAATTCTTCACGTGATATACCATTGCGTATGATATTAATAGCGAACCGGTAAATCAAAACTAATTGGAAATTTTGAAGAATTGAAAGAGATGCATCCCTCAGCATTTAAGTGGGATATTTCCTAATTTAAAATGACCTTCTGTAGCCCATTTTTGCTTATTCATGTCATCTGAACCAAAACGTTTACAATCTGATTTCTTGAGTTTCATACAGCCAATTCACACTTAAATAGGTAAGTCATGGAACATGTCTACGCACAATCTACTGGGTTGAAGAAAAGTCCTACACTTTTTAAACAGCTGTTTCCCATTAAGTTTACAATGTTGATTTTTTGCAACAATGAGCCACTTGGCGGATGCCATTTTAGTGAACATGGAGCAGTGGAAAAACATCGCAACGTCGTAATTTTATTTCAGAAACACGTTTAATTAAAAGTCTTAATCCTACTTGTTCTCGTCGGGATGCCATTTCTAGTTTTGGCTATGTTACGAGGCCTGTTCGATGGCCGGATCTAACAACGTGGTATAACTTTTGGTTGTGTTGTTATTTCAAATGCAGAGGTTTTGCTACTGCGCAACTGCCATTTTGTTGTACGCAAAGAAGAAACGAAATAGACTCGATACCAATCTCCATGGTTCGTCGGGTTTGGAAAGTAAAGGGGAGCATCTTTGAGATTTGATAGTTCGTACATCACATGACATGTTTTTCTAAATTTTTTGCTCACTTCAATAGAAATGAAGTAATATTTCATCGCACGTCGTGTTACTTTTAAAACTGTCAGGTTATTTCGGACAGCTTAGTATTAAGCCGGAATTTTTAAAGAATGGCAATATGTTATTGTCCAATAAAGTATATAAAATAACTACTTTAATATAATTATATAAATAATAATTTAATAAACTAAAACATCAACATGCCGTAATGGTGAAAATGTGACATTCAACGTTGCTTTGATACTTTGCAATTATCAGTTAATTATTGTATTTTTATCTATGGATTTACAATAATTATGAAGGTTAGTGGCCCTTTCTTTAAAATAATTATGTAAGTTCCTTCATTTATTTATACCGGTCGAGATTTATTTATACCTTTTTCATTCAAATTTACAACACTTCTGTTTTTGACAATTTGAAGGTCTTACATGTATATTATTAAATAAACTAAAATATTGGTGTTTTAAAAAATCATGCAGGCCATTGAATAAATCAAAAGGAACACATCACTAAAATGAAAAGTAAAGTTTTATCATATTTCTTCGTTCCACACCCATCGTCGTAAATTATACAATACAAAATGATTTTGCTGTGCAGATACAATTTCAGTTCAAGTAATGTCTACTCTTACATAAGTATATTGGCTTTATGTATACTGGTGTATAGTGTATTCTTAAACCTGCCCTTATTTCTACTCTGTTGTTTGTTGTTAGTGTTCTCTGTACTTAAGAAGTTGAGTTAAACTTAGCACTACGCTATTTATCCTAAAGAGTGGCCCTTTCATTAAAATATTTATGAAAGCTCCTAAATTTATTTTTACCAGTTCCGAAATACATTTTCATTAAAATTAACAAAACTTATGTTTTTTTTTATTTAAAGGTTGCGTAACATTATATAGTTATTATAGTCCGTCACTGCATTTTTATCTCGCACCTAGCTTTGCCCATTTACGACCCTAATGCTGCTAAGCGTAATTTTTAAACCTGTAACTACAAATCCAACTCAGATAACAAGTTTGGAACGACCTTTCCCTCCTGATCGATTATCATGATAAAGGATGAGCAGTCGTCATATTGAAACGTCAAGATGGCTACCAGAGATAAGGGCTCAAAGTGTCCAGCAGGACATGACAGGGGGTAAGGGGTTGCAGGTATAAAGCAGTTCACTATAATGGATGTTCAATATCCTCGTATGATTTGAATACTGGAGCGGCCGAGGGAAGGGAGATAGGGAAGGATCAGTCGAGGCCGGGATAATAGATGTGGCGTTTTCAAATTCGGCCAGATAAAGCGTCCTCCTGGGAGAGAAAAATGAAACGGGGCACAAGAAGAGCGGGAGAGCGAGTGAGAGGGAAGCGTCGTCATGGCGACGAATAGACGAGAAGAATGCGATTGGTTCGCAGATAAAAACAAATGAATAAAAGCGTGGAGTGGGGTAGCGCAGTTTGGCGCGGATCTCTTACCCCGTTTTTCTACCGCGATTTTTCCCTCCGGAACGTAGCTCTGCCGGCCGTAGATCAAAAGTTTTTACTCAAATTTATTGCTCAGAGATAGGGACCTTGCGAAAATCGCGATGTATTTTTTCAGCCCTCGGAAAAAACAACCCTACACGGGGACGAGTCTCATGTCTGAATAAAGAATGACTCTGTGCGGTATGCTTCCTCCCTCCACCAGTGATAAGCTAGATTTATACTTCCGACCCTCTGTAAAAAAGCTCGCCCTCGCCTAACTCGTATTCTTTATTATTGTTAAATATTTTTATCATTAAACATTGCCCGGTTTTGTTTTCCGTGCGGGCGAAATACTACAATGGGCCGTGTAATCTGTTATGGGGAATTACCGTGGTTCGCTGGACCACCGCGTCGCCGCGCTGCTCTCGCCGTGATAAGGGCTCGGTCTTCAGTTATCTACGGCGTGTCCTGGTCCTGGTCCTGGATAACGTACGACTGTGTGTTAGCTATGGCGGCTTGTCAATGGTTTCGACATGTATCCTTCCTTATCTAAGGGATTACACGGTTTAGAATAACACCATTCCCTCCCCCTACTCTCCTACCCTGTCCCACTATATGTCGCTCACCTCACTCGATAACGTTGATACCACCTTGATTGAAAACTATGGATGTTGCATCCTCGCCAAGCAGATCACAGCCTTTTACATACAATAAAACCAGGACCAGACTGACCATTCGTTGATCTTTAAAGAAGTCTTTTCCATTTTGTTGAAAAAGGGATACATTTTATTTAAGCGTAGGCCAACTATTTTCCAAATATTTTTGTCAAACAGCGCAGTCCTATATGTTTTTCAAAAGGTTAAACTTTAATAATCGTAGGGAAACTTTAATAAATTTTCTTTAGGTTGAATCGTGAGACGCTACAAGGTTCAAGGAAATAACTTCCAAAACACAAAATGTGTGTAAAAACTTATACAGTATATTATTATGTATGTGTAAGTATTCATAACTAATATTGTGTAAAATATATTATAACTCATGGGTGTTTATGGCCCTAAGGCCGCACAGTTCGGGCGGTAAAACGTGCCCTTGCAGAAGTTCGTAGTTTTTGTGTCGTTGTCAAAATTTCAGTTTAAAGTTTGAAAGTCTAAAACGAAATTTTAATATATTTTGTAGACGCGCTTGGAAGCCGACTAATCAATAATATTTTTGAGAACTATGCACTTAAAACAGATTTAAATTGAGGTACTTTCAAAGCTTTATTTAAGATAATTAAAATAAAATACGAAAATCCAATTTCAAGTGACGTTAGATTAACTAATCTAAATTCGATACAGATTATTAAGCTCAAAGCAGCTGATTATATAACGGCACATTTTGTAAAACATAAAGTGTAAATCTTTACAAAGAATTAAATGCGCGTGCACATCTCTACCGACCGTACTGCACCACAACGTTTTATGTGGTCATAACCACCACGTATAACATACTCGTGTCCTTGACACTTCTGTTGGCTTCTTACTGAATCAAAAGGCCTAGAGCGTTCATCAAAATTAAGCTCTTAAATAAAGACAGATGATTTTTATTTACAGGATAAGTTAAAAAAACTTTATTATGAAACATCAGACCGTGTGTACCATTGCAAATGGCTTATTAACATACGTATGGTTAGTCTTAAGCTTATATAATGGTTGAACTAACCGTAGCAATATGCCGGCAATACGGTTAAGCTATTTTTGAGCGCCTCTTGGTTCTTGAATTGTGTTTGTAATCATAATTTGTTTTCTTAGCGTATATACATCTCTTTAAGGGCTAACTTATGTGGAATTATCTAACAAGACCGTACGCTAGTCAATCAGAATTTTTGTTTTCATGTGACAGATATGTCATAGAAACAATAACCAATCAGCATCTTTGCAAAGATATGTTTATTATGTTCGTTTGATACCTGAGTGTCAAAATATCACCCAAACAGCTGTTCAAGTAGTTTGTTCAGTATTTTTTATAATAATGATAATAAAACGTCTTTATTGATAAACAAAAGGTGAAGTTAAGGCTTGAGAGCCCTTTCTGCCACTTAACCTTAAGTTATGTATATACATAATTATATGAATTAACATATTTGAATTCATAAACTACAGACGATTGTAGTAGCTCGATTGTCAACTTGATAACATAAGGAATACTTCCTTGTCCTACTTATTTTCTATCTCAATCTTTCCTTATTACTTTTTCTCCTTCCAGTCAATCCATTAGATTTGTCAACAAACCTACTGCAAGAACTTTCAATCACTTAATAGTCTATACAGATAGCTATCTAGGTCGAACGTTCCCTCAGGCTAGTAAATATAGACAATTCACATACAGCTAAGCAACTTTTACAAAGTGCCATCGTCAATGTAAACCACTCGAGGATTTGAGATAACCCAAATCAAACCTGCATAGCCTACCCAAGAGTAGTACTTGAGTAAAACAATTTACACCAGTCTTACACTGTTTTTGTAACTATAGATATTTTGCTTAGCTGTGATATTTTTGCTGCAGGTGTATAAGAGAAAGACCAGTTTTCAATTTGTTGACTTTGACATTTTAATTTTGTTAAGATTTCATTAGTGAAGTTAGGTACTATTCTTCTTGCAAAACTCATCAGATCGGACATTTAAAAATAAATTAAATCATAGAACTCCCCTAATGACATTTAAATTAACTCGACCAGTTTCAGGAAATTATCTCGTTATCTAGTATATGTGTTTGTTAAAAAAAGTGTTATTGTTTGAGGTTATATTTTGTTTGGTATAGTTTGGGATGTACTCTTAAGCTATGGTTTCCTAGGAAGCGGTTACTTTTTGTTTTTAAATCATACAGGAGTGTTCTTCTAGAGAACGGTGACCGTTTCCATAATTATAATTGCATTTAAAACCAATTTCCCGTAATATTACGGCCATAATAAAGAGGTCACCGTTTTACTAGGAAATCATAGTTTTATACGCTTCAATCAATTAGATTGGTTGATTGGTTGGTTGGTTGGTTTCCAATATAATTGCAGGATCTAAAATTGGTCTAATAGAACGTTTAACCGATACGTTTAACATTATGTCAATGTGTATTAAGGCACCATTTTTAATAATGATATAAGTGTTTGTTCTTATTATTCAGCAGCTCATTAGCGTTCGAACTAGTAAATTATTTATTCTACTTATTCTGTTATACAGTACAGTACTAGGTAAGCCCCAAATAAATTTGTGGCAAATATAGAGAATATTATTATTTTGTAAGTCCCGCATTCACAATAAAAGAACAAAGACTACTTTCCAAAGGCCAATATAGTACATCCTTGGACTCACTTAAGAACGATATGCCAGCTAAGCCAAAATCTGCTTTATATAGCGTTTTCAAAACCTTCACCTACTTAAAACACATAACAATGTACTTTCCAATCGGATACCCTACGAAGGTTGACACTGCAAATATGCTCCCTACACATTATTAGCTAGAATATTCATTATATCGGCAATCAATTAAAGTACGTCACCCGGATGGTGAGGGTCTAGATCTGATAAGGGGTATCAGTGCACTGGTGGCTGCTGATAACACGCTACTTCATTACACACCCCTTGATCCTATAAACGTCCACGCATGAGGAATCATCCCTCCGGGGACCGGCAAGCGACGTTTACCAGTTAATAGGGTGTCAAAATCCCTGGCTCACTTCTGATTTATACATTTAGTTTTATAGCTTTGGGGAGCTTTCCCCTGAGATTGGCCGGGATTGTGCGTAGGCACTGCACTACCGTTCACGAGTTGTTCTTGGGGTGCCGCAAACATTAAATGGCTTCGGAACTTTTCGTTCTGCATTCTATTTTTTTGTTAATCTAGCATCTGTAACATTAGCTACAGAAAGAGTAGTTACAACTTTTGGCTTTCAATATCTGAGCATAAAAAGAAATCAAGTTATTTTATGACGTGGTACTAATGAATTGGTATTTTAAATGGTTCGTCCTGTTTTGTGACCATGTACTTAGATTGTCAGTGCCCATCTAATGCTACAAAACCTATTATTGGATAATGTATTTAACTTTTAGTGCATGTCCCTAAATGTTTTCTGAAAGCGTAAAAGCTATTTTTAACTCAAGTGCCTCTCAGTTTTTAGGCATGTTAAAAAAATCCATATGAACTGTAGTAAGCTTCTCAGAAATACACTCCTAGACAAAATTAACGCATCATAATTAAAATGTCAAACAATTCGTAAACAATAATAAGTACCATCCATTTTCTCTTATTATACTATATTGCATATTTAATTGTTCCTGTTTACTTAAATTAAATATTTACATTCATTTAGCTAAAAATTCCAATTTTGAAATGAAAGACGAATGATTTAAGTTATGAGAAACAAAATGAGCGATGCGTTAATTTTGTCCAGGAATGTGTGTTTACTGATACAGGGTATTTTATTTAAACCCATTTGTTTGAGAAATGTTCCCTTAAACTCGTTTTATTAAAACAATGGCCCTTGTATGGACAGTAACTGTTGAACTGTTATTACTGTTTTAAAGAAATAAGTATTTCAATGAACAACAACTGGTCGAAATGTATCCCCATTTACCTACGTTTTCCTCCGGCTAACAAACAATTGGTTAGCCTAACCAATTCATCGATTTTTTGTCTACCGAGTGTCTTCAACACCAATCTGTGGAAATAAACCCCTTAAGAGGGGGCCGGATAGAGCTCGAACGACGTTCAAATGGGATAGGGAATTTAACATGGGAAAATTTGAAAACTGTGTTTTACGTAGGTTAGCGAACTAAAACGTGGAAGGTTTTCCCGGGAAGCATAGAGCCATTAGTGCTGCTGCATATAAAAAAGAAACAAATGAGTTCGGTTATAAAATAGAATTTTAATTACTGAATTTCGAGTGCTATGTTCATATGAAAAAATCCAGTTTTTAGTTCTGAAGTACAGAATTAATTTGATGACGAAAGTAAAAGTTTTAGTGTTTTTATGAAGCAGAATCAATAGATCTATGTTTCCTGAGAGAACATAAAGTAACTTGCCTAAAACGTAGTTGGCAGTTTTTAACCCATGTTATAATCGGTACTTTGAGTTGGACCTGCGGCCGCTCTATCCGGCCCACCCCTTTAGATCTCCAGTTCTAAGTTACAGTCGTCGCTATAAAACTTTCCGAAGCTCACGTTGAAGAACCTAGCTGATTTAAATTGCGTGTTTAAGGTAAATAAACCAACAACTCAATCAAGGCAAACGACTCCACGTAGAAAGATGACATGTGATCAAATATGAAAGATGAAATTTCCCCTAAATCATACCAATATAATTCATTAAACGTTATACAAGAAACATTGAAAAATACACAGTCAGCACCTTTTACGACTTTTTGTAACAGATAAAGGAAAAATTATAGTTACCAACCAACAAATTGACCCATAAAATCCTATTTATTTCTCAAAATCGTCGATGTTGTGCTGTAGGTTATCAATTCGGAATATCGGTGCCGTTTCGGTAGAGTGTTATACCTTGCTACATTTGTACAATTTCATTGAATTCGTATACTCGAATTCCATATTCCGTTTATCGACCGAATTCAGTTAAAATCAACTCAATATATTTTACCGTTTACATTTTAAAACTCTAAGATTTGAACCCACCCCCCTCAATTTAGTGCACACTTTGTATACACATATGGTTTATTTCAATTTTAAACCCTCAGCCAATAGTAGTTTGATGACTTACTGCGGTACGTAAAGGAGTAACGGTTTATTACATCATTGTATTGAGCCGTGAACATCATGGTTCAAAAAGCTGTACACTAACTTTGAACATTGTTGCAACGTACCTATCACGTGGACTACACTAAATCAAATTTTGATAACGCTTTTGACCATTTTAAAATGTATCTATGACTAATCTTTGACTTGTCCTTCAGCTTCATTCCATACTCGTTTAATCCAAACAATAACGGACCATGGATGGGGGAGGGGGAGATCGTCTCACAGGCGCTGATTGACGACCTAGAGGGAGTTGCTGAGGGTGCCCCCCTCACCCCCCCCCCACACCACAGGCAGTCAACCAGCAGCAAATACTTTCAAATTAGTTAAGTTGGATAGAAATCCCCTTCAGATAGAAAAGTCCATAATTGGCTGTCCTTTCGCGAAATGAGAAAACTTGTCCGATTATTTTCTCTCGGTTTAATTGAAAACAGTGACATTTGTTTCAGTTTTATATTGAGCTAAAGACAGTGTGAATTAGCTTATGATTGCTTTTCAGGTTAAAGGGTGATGAAGGATCTGTGAACGGATTGGACCCTTGTCTGAACAACAATAATCTGAAAGATAATTGATATTTTGACGTTTGTATTTTATTTAGTCAAAATCATCTCGTCGCTTGGTTTGATTTGACTTGGATGCTAATTGTCAAAAAGCTAATTTTGTTTTAAAATAACTGTTAAACCTTCCTCTTAAATTTGATTTTTAATAAAACAATGTATAAACATTACCACACACAAAGACAGAAGTATTTCCATCAATAACACTTTAAGCAATAATTGTATGAGAGGGAACTGAAAGCTAACTAACTTTGTGTATTGATTTCATTTTTTACCTCTTTGTCGCAGATTTTACTAATTATAACTATTTATAGTGGTAATATTTATAAAATTGATAATCTTTTAGTCTACATTCTCATATTTCTAAAATAGGAAAATGCAGGCCCAATATTTAATATTGTTTTCTACACATTTAAGGTGACCTATGGAGATTTTTGTTACCTTTGTGCCCAAAACTAACTCTCTCAAAATGTATTCGATGCTCACCTGCTTCCTTTGTAGCACATTGAGGAAGCTTTACAGCTTATAGATGACACTTTCCTACCAGAATTTGAAAACGTGTATGTCATCCTTCAGATGCATAAATGTTGCTGTTCGTCCTATTCAGGTTTGCACCGAAGTGCTTACCTGGTTCGCAAGTCGCATTATTGCCAACTGTAAACGTTCAACATGTTTTTTCATTTTATTTATGATACGCAGGGCCCCGATTACTTCAGGATCAGCTTATATTAGCTTTAGACTTTTGTTTTGGACTTTTGGTCCAAACCTATAGAAAACAGTCCAACAAGCCTATTAACATTGAGAAAACACTAAAAAGAAATCAATCACAGACGTGTGTCAGACTGACCAATTGTAATAGAGAACACAAAAAGACCTGTTTATACAATAGAAGGAAATAATTAAATTCTTTACATTTTATTATGAATGAGTCAGTTTTTCCTAACAAAAGAGTTAAAATGACTAACAAGAACTTAGGAAGTTACTGATAACGATAACTGATTATAGACCCAAAAACATCATATAGGCTAATGAATATTTTGGCAACAAATGGGTGCTGGTTTTTTGAATGGGGTGTTTATACCTGTTAAGTTTCTGTAACCTGTTTAAACTTATTAAAATCTATGATTTTTTGTATACATTCAAATTATTTAGATTATGAAATTCCCAATTTAAAGCTAAAACCTAGTCAGACTTAACTGAAAGCACACAACATATTAACAAACCCCGTTACTGTATTCCCATTCAGCAAAATTGACCTCACCAAATAAAAATCTCATTTTTGTCCCCACTTTGAGGTGGTGATAAAGCACAAAGCAGTAACAGGAATCAAATGACATTCCCAGCAGCGAGTACAATGGGTAATGAAGCCAGTGTGATGTAGTGTGAGTGTGAGGGGTGGTGATCTGTAAGGGATAGTCTGGGAGAGTAGGGCAGTGACAATGCACTGCACACATATGCTACAAGCTGTGACTGTGGTCACATACAAATCACACGCCACACTCACTACTACACGAGTATTGTGTTACGTGACTCGTGCCGTCGTCACTACTCGCTAGGAATCATCCTTTTCATTCAATCATTACAACAGTATCACTTTCGGTTTCTAGTGTTATCATTGTTGTTAGGTTAATGTTGCTTCTTGTTCAACTTCTACTTAGTTCAACCCCCTGCACTCTGAGTTTCGATATTTAGGGTTGAGCGTAAAATTGTTCAGTTTAAAATTTAACTTACCTAAATTACATACATTTTGTAGTATTCAGCGTGGTAGACGATTGAATGTATCACACCCCATTTTAAGGACTGCACATTCTTAGTAAAACGCTACTATAGTGTATCTAAAAGCATCGACCTGACACGGCCAGAAAAGATGTTTTGTTTCAAAGCTCTCAAAGATTTTTAGAAACAATAATTACACCTTTTCAACTTTTACCAACGTATACGTTCATAATACTCCTTTGCTTTGATACCTCCATAGATCAAAAGTAAACCCCAAAACGTGCTGTAAACACATCAAGTGTTTTCAAAGCCAAATGGGCGTAATAGTTTAATGTATAACATTTCAAACAAATATGTTGACAAACTGTAGTAATATTAATAGAACTTGTCCGCTTGTAATTCTTTGAGAAAATATAGTCCCCTTCTCATAAAACGAGCTAAATAACTTTAAATTACCTAACCTAACCACCCATTCTTATACTATGTACCCTTTACACCATTGTTTAATTGCTATTATTTTGTTTATTTTTTAATTAGCTACGCTCCTTAAACTTGGGTTTGTGAATGTCAAACACGTTTTAAGAACCTGTCACGTTTTGCCGGGAACCGAACCCGCGACCTCGTGCACGTGAAGCAGACACACTACCGACCAAACCACGAGCTTGAAAAGTAAGCCAACTTGAACAGCTCTATTGAACAAGTGTTTTCACACAGTTAACCTAAATTAAATTGGCGATATATCACGATTACGAGCCACCAGATCAAAACAAATGACACGGTCTGTGCGGTTCCCAGAGACCTCACGAGTCCGTGATAGAGCATGTAACCAGACGCACAATTGTTAGCATATTCGAGGGCGGGAGCATGACCGATGTTATTGGCCATTTGATTAGGTTCGGTTGTAAAGTTGTGCCTATAAAACCGGCACGAGCAGAAGCTGGGACAAGATAACGCTGTGGTGAGGGGAGAGGGTGCAGGGGGCAGGGGGTAGGGCCCCTCGTGGCGTACAAATCTAGGGATTAGGTCGAGCCCGGTGTGAAAGGGTGACGGTGCAGTATGCAACAGACCGCAAGAGTAGGATAAGGAGTGTTGTATGTGGAAAAAGATATTTTATCAAGTCCCTACAATTATTTAAATTGAATTCAAAATAGAATCAAACAAGATTTTTACAGTAATAATTTTAAAATAAAAATGATTAGGGCTAGTTAAGATTTTGTTATCGTACGTAGATAGCGCATAGCCACATGGCTGAGTCAGGAAAATCAACATACTTGCGGCAGCCCAAGCACAGGTAGCGCTTCGAGGGAACTCAAGAGTCTCACGTAGAGCCACTATTCGTTCGTTCTCGAAAATCGCACGATTTGGCCACATTTCTGTCACCGAAATCGGACACACTCGAGCACGTGGAACCAAGGGGGGAAGACGGTGAGAGATGACAGAGCTCGCAGCGCTATGTGGGCTTGGGCTGCCGCAACTATGTTGATTTTCCTCATTCCCTGCCTCAGCCATGTGGCAACTAAGCGCCATCTACCTACTATAACATAATCTTTGGTACTCATTTGAGAAAATAAATAAAATACCTAAAACAAATTAAAGGTGCCGTTGGTAATTAATGAATACTAGGATGTATTTTGAACATGGAGGAGGTTTTTGACCCCATCCCGAATTCCTTAAATGAGACATGATAGTTCATTTTTCTTTAATTTCCAAATATAAGTTATTATAACACTTTTCAGAACTGCACATTTAAAAGCCTATAAGTAATCAACATAATGTCCAGTTATTTTAGTCACATTCAACCTTATATTTAATTTTGGCAAAGTGGACTTAGCGAGGAGTTTGATATTAGGATTTAGGACGTTGGCTATAGCGCCGACTTTTGAAAACTATCGGTGAGGAGGGAAGAGTCAAATGGCTACGAAGGTCTTCCTTTGAAAATGTAAATGTACTCCTGCTCAGTACAGTAAATATACATGTATATCTAGTAAGGCAAGAAGTCAAGTTGCATGGTTGTTTGATTGTTCACAGAAAAAGGCAAACTTAATATAGAGAAATGCACTAATACCTAAAATATTATATTGTACTTTGTTTAATTAAATTTAAATGGACATGTTTTGCCTCAGCGTCGCCAGTATATATTTTAATACAAATAAGTATATGGTTAAGCTGTTCATAGTGATGCTTTCATTATTCAGTAATGACTACCACAAAGCAAAAAATAAAACATCAAGAAATAAATTATCTAGACAAACTAACGTAAGTATAATAAATGTTAATAACGAAAGTCTGTCTAAAAAAAGCATTGGAAAGTTTCCTATTGTGCTAAAGTTAGTGATGGCGATATTTGACAGATGTTGTGACTGCTCACTGTTCCACTGATCAACGTCACGTCTGACATGTTTTTACTCAATCACTTGTGATGTTGTGTGTTGTGGATGGATATTGATAGTGGTTTGGTTTCAGGAGGACAATGTCTGTTGTCACCGTGTGTAGGTTGTCTCTATCTCGCCACCAAGGTAGATACTTGCCGTGTTCACATGCTGCTACAAGCACCATTCAGTCTTGGATCTGTATAAACAACAGAAATCTTTAAATAGCATGAACAACAGCTAACCGAATTATACAACCCTTTTGAAACTTGACATTAATATAGTAAATACTGTTCAGGATGAGCTGCTAATTTTACCGTGAATCAAAAGAATACGCAAAAGGTGCAGTTGGTTTAATGGGCATGCCTTGAAAAGCAGATTGCCTGAAAACTGCCACAGTTATCGTTATTTACTAGCTTTGAAAACTGGTACTGTAAATGACCCCAGCCTTTCCAGCCATTAAGTACCTTTGAGTTACTTGAATCACAGTTGCAATTCGATATTTAATTCGTTAGTTTGCATTTTTGGTTATAGGCTAAGAAACGGATTTTCCGACATGAGGATTTGCCAACACACGCAGGATTATGTCAATGACACAACAAAAGGTGTTAAGAGATTTGGAGGAAAGTACTTAATGGCTATGGCCTATGTATTTATTTGAGAATCCTTTAAATCATTACCCAAAATCAATTTAAAAATAAAAGCACGAAAGCATATGCTAATTTGTGAACGATATACAATATTGAAACTTCAAAAATTACACGTTGCAGATCTTGAAGCTTTTTATTATTTGACCTTAAAATTAAATGCTTCTACAACTGGTCCAAAACAAAACTAAATCAGTAGATATATTCAAAGGGTAGTTTATAGGGATCTTAATAAATAGCTCTTTAGAACCAAATAAACGAAGCACAACTGAAGAAACGCCAAAGCAATTAGGTGATTGGTAGGAATATAGGAAGATAATTTGACGCAGATACGTAACAAACACTTTTTTATGAGGAAATTGAACTGAAACGTTTTAGCTATAACGTTTTGAGACCATAATTACCCTCAATAAATCATGTCACTAAACTTCCTTCAATAAAACAGTGTTTAGCAAATGGTGTTTTGTTACATTATGTATTAATTATATTGTATTGTTTAAATTATACCTAAACATATCTTCAAAGTTTAAATTCGTTGAATTTGTTGTGTGATAAACCCATAGCAACGCCATGGACCAACCGGGAAAGTGGCAGGTAGACTACTCATTAAGGTAAATACAAGGGTTATAGGCCTATCTAAAGTCCCGTCTGTGTTGTTTGAGTCTGAAAAACATAGGACGTAATGAAACTGTCATACTGTTGCATATGGCCGCGGTAACACGTAAGTTATACGACCAGTGGCGCTTCCTAGGATGTTGGCCGAGTGACTACAAACCACACAACGGCAATCTACCTATATCTATTGTCTCTGTGCTGCTGCGAGGCTTGTGTGTGGCACGGGCCAGGCAGCACCCCGCTGTTCTCTACGCGCCCCCTGCCACGCTACACAATCCTGCCATCACTCGCCACACTTACTGTAGCCTCAAACCAAGTGATTTTATTCAAACAAGATTTAACAGTGTCTGGAGGTTCTGTTACGTCAGCATGAGACACATTATTGCACCCAGGGTATTCGAACTACGGGAGTATTCTTAGAAAGCTATATTGTCGATACCGAATTTTAAAATTAGAAAGGCTCAAAAAATACTTTTGTAATTAAAATGTTCACCGTTTTAGGGTATTCCTTAAATTATTAGTAGAAGACAGAATTATATCACGGGTACTAGGCTAAATAGTCATATGAGTAAAATTAGACTAATATAGAACCCTCGCACAAGGAAAACTTGAAGGTAAGGTGTAAGATATGTAGGCCTAAAACTTCCGGGATTTGGCCTTACAACCATAACGACCAAAAGATATTTTTTTGTCATACAACTTTGAAATTTCTTGGCAAAACATATTTGTCTGTGTATTTTTATTACATTTTACAAAAAGACATTACTAATACAAACACCATTTAATTACCACCACAAACAAAACTATAGGAACTTCCACAATAACACAATAATGATCCAGTCTCCCCTCATAAACTGTTATCAATCTGGAATCACAGCTATTAAATCAGTGATTGGCTGCGCAGTTGTTGTCCACTGTGCCCTGAGGGACCCCGGTGTGGTGGAGAGGGGAGTGGGTGGGGGCTCAGGGGACCCCTTGACTCCGGTCTGTAATGTACACAGGATTGCTGTGGTGTTGTGATTGAATCCCCGACACATGTGGTTACTTGTGGCGAGGAAAGGAACCATGTGGTCTAGACATCTGTTGTGACTCCTCGATAGAGCAATAATTGCCCTTTGGAGCTCCCAAACTGGCCGTGTATATTCAAATGGGAGGATCAAATTGGTTTTAAAACTATAGGGCCGTACTATTGACCTTTTATTGCTGGGATAAATTGAGTTAGGGTGTTGGACGAGTTGAAGTAAGGTTTAATTTAGTCAGGCGTTCCTCACCCTATTGGAACAACCTGTTTCCGGTCTTTGAACAAAGCTTTAAACAGTAAAATCACAAATAATTGAACGTTTTAAAATACAGCTCTTATTTTGAACAAACTGTCTCACGAAATCCATCAATTAGTAGGATGTCATTCAAATAACGATGTATCTATACGTAATATGTTTTCTAGTCAAAATGTTTAGGTTAATTTAATATGGGCACTGAATATACTCTTTGGGAGTTCTGGCTCAACTCCGCTTAAAACAGATACGCGGCTGATTTGATTATCACCAAGTATAAAATAGTTTGTTCTAAGACGTAATTTTAAGCAGAGGTTTAAAAGTATATAAAGTTTTCCAAAATATATTGGAACAAAGCAACAACAAAATTAAACCAAACTATTATTATATAAGATTATATAATATCGTATATCTTGATCGAGAAACATAAGCTCAGAGAGGGGAAGGTGGCAGATTTGCACACTTATCAGTTCTGTATGCGATCTTAGAAATGGCACATTCTTGTAATACACTTACTGACTTTGTAAATTTGTAAATAGACCTAATCCATTCGAACTTTTAATTCATTACTGTACTGTACCGTAACAAATGTGTTGATTAAACTGTTGGATTAGCGCATTCCTCCCGTTGATCCAATATTAAAAATATTTATTTATTTTAACCATACAAAATGGATTGTTTTGGTATAACAATGCCAACAAAATACTTTAAAATAAAAATATCTAAATACAATTAAAATTTTATTTTAATTCATTTTTAAATTTAGTAACAACTCAGCCATTAGTAAGTAACAACAAATAACAGAATACCTAATGAGTGATTCAATTACCAGTCAGAAAATTATCAACACTGAAAAGTGTTTTTGAAAATAGAAAGTGTTTTAAATTAATTTTAAATGCTTTATACAATTTTCATAATTTTCAGGCTGTTAGGGAGTAATTTTACATCCACCTGTGAAGGTAGCTGGGAATAAATGTTTAATCTGTGTTGGTTTGTTCTAAAGGAATTGGCTAATCTGGTATTATGACAATGAATTTCTCTACCTTGAACTAAACTAAATTTTGAAATGCAATATATTATAGTTTCATAGACACCAATGGACGGCAGTGTCAAAATTTGTAATGATTCAAATGCATATTATGTACAAGTATCTCTGTTACAAAGACGGCAAATTATTCTTATAACAGACTTTTGTAAAATAAAAATTATCATCATCCTGTTTTTGGAACAATTCCCAAAAACATACACCATAAGACATGTAAGGGTGAACTAAACCATAACATGCTGTTTTCAAAATTTTAGGTGTGCAATATTGCGATAGACTTCTTAGAAAAAATATAGATGAGCACAATTCTTTAATCACAAAATCATTTATTTTTTTGCGATTTCTACCTGTGGTCTGGAGCTACACTGTACAGCTGGGTTCTGCACAGGGGCAGGTACTGGGCCCGGAGGCGTCAGGGGCCCCGGGGGGCGTCATGGGGCCCCGCAGAGAGCCCTGCTCCGCGTCTCACCTCCACACCGTATTTATGATTATTTAAACGTTCTGTCTCATTCCAAACACATCAGAGCCCACCAATAAAATGAGAAGACGGTCAGAATTTTAATGTTTGGATTAATATTTCATCCTGTTATGGGCCTTTCGACTACTGCACGCTGTTTTAAGAAGGCTTTTTCTTCTTTGTGTGTTTTGGACAATAACGGGTGATTTATTTGGTAGTAAAGCTTCAGCTTACATCGGCGTACTCGTCATTTAGTGGTAGCCTACATTTGAGTAACAGTTTTACCTTATTTGTATACTTTGAAGACTTCAAACATACAACATGAACGATTGTCGTCTAGTTACGAGTACAATTGCTTTAACTGGTTTTCATGCATCTAGACACACAAATGTTCCACAAACCACCACATTATCGTTGTAATGTAATGGTTTAAAGGTGCGCTGTGCGGGGTTAAAATGATGATGATGTAATTTGACCAATCAGCGTAGTCCATGGGCGCAAAATATGACATGTTTTGAACAGCTAGAAACTACAAAACCTAGCGTCAACTTTAAACATGCGCCTTTACAAAGATTTGAGCAGTTCAAAACGGTGTTGTTGTTGATATTTGATTTTAAAGTTTGAAAGTCATAAATGAAAGGTAAATACATTTCGAAAACTCGTTTGGAAGCTGATTTTTTCTTTTTTAAAGTGAGCTCGAAAAGTAATTTTTACAATTATTAAGTGCGAAAACATAACTAATTTGAAAAATCTGCTTCCTAGCCTGTTTTTGAGATCCATATTGATCTTTCATTTGAGACCTTCAAACTTAAAATTGACTGTCGGTCTACAACACCGTTTTGAACACTTTAACCCTCTGTAACCCCATTTTCCCCCGCCCGTTATGCGTAACCTTAATAGTGATTAATAAAACCACAAAGCATTAAAAACTATTGAAATGAATCTGTATACCTATTTTTATGTAGAAATGCCGTGTCAATTCCTGATGTAATAAGACGTTACTACTATTATTGCTTAAAATGTTGTTTTTTAAGTTTTGATTAATTTCTTAATGCTTATAGTTTTTTTTATATTAAATGACTAAATGTATGAGTCGTCGTGATTTTAATTTGTTCTCATATAGCACATTACACGTGATCCAGCTGGCGAAGGCACTCAGCGCACTGCCACTGCTGGTACTGCGTCTGCGCTGCGTGTGCGCACTGCGGGCAGATGGTACGCAGGACTGCAGGTACTCCAGTGAAGAGGGTGTGCATGCCAACAGTCAGCTGGGTGCGCGTGTGTGCTGAAACAATACCAAGTATCATATCACCTCTTCACCTCTGCACGACGGGTGGCCAGACCACCGGCACACTTCCTACCAGCCCACTCGTCGACCACCCTGTCACCCACTTATCATAGAATTGGCAGTGAATAGATTGTTCCATAAACTTCCTATAGGCTCTAAATGTATTTCACTTATGTTACATTTTTACTTTTGGCTAAAACAATCTTCAAAAAAGTGTTCAATTTACAGATTTTTTAGTTGAGCTTATTTTAAATTTGTTTCAGAGTTAAATCGTAGCCTACCAACGGTTGTAGTTGGGACGAAGGTAATGATGTAGTACACATTTCACATCATACTTTGCAGATTTCCACTTCAAAGCTGTGTATAATACTGGCAAAGAATATAGCTCTTTCTGTATAAAAGTAATCTTCCACTAAACTTAATAATCTATATTTAGTTAATAACATTTTAATAAATTAATTAGAAAGTTAAATACACGTATTTATACAATTGAGAAAACTGTGTGTCAAATATAACTTAAATGGGGCGAAAACGCCCACAATAATAACATTAGCTTATTATAAGGAGAAAATCCGTAAAATACATCATTGTTGTTTATACATTATAATGCACCAAATCGTGTTTTCTGTTGCCCTATATAATCGTTGCAGTATTTCTTCCTTTGAAATTAAATTGCACTTATGTTCGAGCTAGTATGTTCTATTATGTGTACTTTCTTCTTGATATAAAAATATGCGTTTGAAACTTGAATTTTAACTAATTGAGTGACACCAACTATTAATTCCATACCACTAAAGGCTTCCACAAGCTACACCACCTTTTTCACCCTTCCTAAGACAGTATAAGAAACTGTCTTCTAATGGTAAATCAATTACCCAACTTCATTCAAAAGCATAAATCTTTCAATGTTTAGCTTGCTTAGAAACCAAAAGCCCAAGTCTTGATGAAAATAAAACACATGATCAGGCTAACCACCTGGCCCCGGTATCTGTTTCTCAACAGCATTCCAGGACTTTTATTTACAAAAAATATAATTACACTACAGAAGTTCCGCGGAGATCTCTTCAGCTCCTCCTCGCACTCCCGGTAGTGTCTTCTCCTCTTCTTCTGTATTCTCGGTAAAGTCCATCAGAAGTAGCTTCTATCTGCTCCATTGTACTTGTTCCTTTTCCAAGTCCACTCTTTCTTTACGAAGCCACAGCGAAGAGATTCCATAATAACTTAATTTAGTTCTCTTCTACTATTCTCTTGACGTATTCTTGTCTTGTTCGTTGTTCTTCGCCCTTCATCAAACTCTTTGTTTCGGCCATTCACAGAAAGCTAACATCCTCGAAATTTCTGCCATTTGGATCACAGTTCTAAGTTTAGACGTGTTTTTACAGTAACTTCCACTTTTTATTGAAATTTTAAAATTGAGTTGCTAAGAAACGAAGTACAAACATAATATTCATTGTTAAACCCACATGTTTGGTTTGGCTACTGCTGATCTCATTACTATGCGTTACTAATCACTTAACGTTAGGTTGAGTAATTAAACTTAAGGTCCGCTTCAGTGTCGCGGCGACGCTCAATGCAAGATCTGCAAGATGCCAAAGTACGTCAAAATTGAGTATTTAGGTCTACACTCATCGTAAAGACAAGAAAATATATACACGCGTATGGAGCGTTTTTCTGGAAATTGTACCTAACCATCCTAAATCTAATCTGGGTTGAAAACATTTTCTTGGTCGATTTGTATAGAAGTAGCAATTCGGGCTCTATACAAGAATAGAGAATCTTTTTGTTTAAAGTTTGTTGTTGACGATGGGAGAATTTCAGAGTTTAAACTATTATTGCGGACACTTTCCATCGTTGGTGAATGGAACTCTGAAATAGAGAATCTCTTGGAACATCAAACAAACATCCAGTTTGTTGCTTAAAATTATTTTCAAGGTTGAAAAGAGTACCCGCGTAAACCCTTGCAAGCGCTCGGTTTGACAGTTGACACGCGACTACTGAGGCGGGCCCTTAAAATCAAAACACGTCAATTGGAACATCAAGTTTGCTCTTAAACGAAACCGCAAAGCTTGCCGGTGATACTATCCAAGTTTAGTTTCCCAGGCAGGCTTAGCCAGTCGATCAGTCAGTGAGCTACTCATGTCACATTATGTGTATGTGTGTACCGGCTCAGGCTAAGCCGGGGCGGGGGCCGGGGCGGGGCGCTAAATATGTTTAGCAGCGTGTGCCGAGCCGCTCTCACGCTCACAGGGGTGATCTCGTCATAATACACCACTTGCGGCCGCTAATTCTCGCTAAGAAGTCAAAGCACCCACTGCTCTTTGTCAGGGTATTATAGAGTCACAATTCCGCACCGTGCTGCTAGCAACATGTTTGCATTATTCTAGGTAAGACTGACTGTTCGTTTAAAATTGTTCTGCAGCACTGCGCTGGCAAATCTACAAACCGACCTAAAAAGGCTTCGAGATTGATACAAAGCCTGATTATCACTTGTATCTGTAGATATTGTTATTACTGGGTGCTGCCGCCAATCGAACAAGTTGAAAAATTAGCCTCAAATGATCCACCGGAGAGGTGTTTGCAAACTACACCCAAAAAGACACGAGTGTTTAATTTGAAAGATGGAAACTATATACTGTACTACGTGAAATCTAAACTATTGAATGAACGGAAAGTAGCTTTACTGTATATGCGTATGTTAATTATTTTAAGTTCACAAAACTAGCTATGTACGTTGCGAAAAGACCAGGAAAATGTGAGGTATCTGACTTTCTGCACAATTTAAAATTACCAAAATTATAAGCCATAATTTAAGTCACCAGTATAAAACCTTTCCAATAGCTGTTACAGTGCTCTAAGTTACTGTGCTATAAGCTAAATTTCCATTTCCTAGTCTATGTAATGTGATTTAAACACCAGTTTCAAACTCATTGTTTATAAACTGGATAATGTTTGTTTAGTTGTTGACAAACATAAGAAATTGAAAGGATACATAGGCCATTTTAACTTACAAAACTATAAGTGGTTTTCGAAACTTAATTTCTTTGGTATCAACCCAGTCGTTGTTTGATTCCCTTGGGGAGCTACCATGCTACCCGAGGGTAGCTTCTAAATTTTAATCTCTAGAAAACAAAATAACGACACGTCTACAATACTAATGTCAGAACGAGACAGCGCCACATAAGACGAGACTTATAGGTGTAATAAATCGCAAAGTTAAGAAGTCGGTTGTGCGAACTGCGAAGGAGTTTGTTTGGAGCAGGAGCAAGAGCAAGGATCTGGATCAATAGAGGCAGATGGATGTGACGTCAGAGCGCCATCTTGATCTTCCCCTTCCCTCTCCTGGTCCTGTTATCAGATAACAACAAGACGGTGTAACATACGAGCAGATCCGGGACCTCTAGCCTTCAGCTGATATGTCTCCTTCTTCCGCTTCCAGGCCAGTGCAATATTGTACATTCAAGACACCCAGTACAGTAGTAACTAATAGAAGAATTGTACTAGGTAGGCCTCAAAAGTGCCCAAGAAGAATTCCACAGGAACCCATCACGTCATGATACATAAAGCTATAGGTATTTATTGGCTAAAAAAACTACATGTTTTTCAAATTCACGGGTAATCTTAACTCTCTAACGTCTCTCATCCCCTATTCTGTAACATCTTCTGTCTAGCAGGACTTCTTGTGTACAGTATATAGTCTTACAGTAGCTCTAGGAGATCAAATAACCTATATTCAAATGGAACTTGTAAAAGTTTTCGATTTTTGGAGAATCTAACCTTTATGAACAAGCAAATTCACTTGTAGCAATAGTCTTGCATCGATGTCTTTTATCCTATTAGTTCCTTTTTGTGTTTGAAACGCCCCTCCAAAATGTCACTTCCGATTCATTGTTTACCTCCTAACGAACTTAACCTTGAGATTTTCAATAGAAACACTGTTCCAAATGTCGTTAAAATTGGACCAAAACGTGATCTGTATAGTGGCAAGCAAGATATTGCAAATATATAAAGTTTTGCTATTTGACTGTGGAGGTATTAAGAAGCTCAAAAACGGAAACCTTCTTGTGCTACGGTGTTTCGTTCTCTTTGCCGAAACAAATGAGTAGCTCTATTATCGATGAAAATTCGCTAACAATTTATCAGCTCAGAAAACGCTCAGATTTTATCACCTGAATAATTATTAATTAACCTCATAATAAATAAACTCCTCACCTCTCTAAATACGCAGCAGCCTGATAGTAACATCAAGCAACCCCACGCTCCCCATTCATAGACAGACCCCACATGACAAATGCGGCATAGCTTCAAACGCATCTACAATCAGATTGCTGACACAAGTAGATAAATCAAGCTGGATCCAAAACTAAGCTTAGACCGAATTAACCGTCAGAAACACATGTCAACAAAGTCCACGTGAGATTATCTTGATTGCGCTATAGAGATGGGGATGCTGCTATATAAAGCACGGGTTATCTGTATCTCTACGATGAGGAAACTAGTAGTTTACCTTTAAACTTTTGAATTTAAAACTTCAAAACGGTGTCATTACTTCATTGGATGGACACTGTTAGTACTCCATCTAATTTAATACATACGTTGTAAGTGTTATTGTGTTGGTTTAGACTTTAAAGTATTCAGTATTTTTACACAACTCGTCTCTTTTGATTCACCAGGCACCGCATTTTGACTTTACTTTTTGTTGTATGAAGATTATTTCAATTAGAACTTTTAGAATACATGTAACCTGCTATAATACATATTATTACTCTTCTCATTAATTCCTGTGTTAAAATTCATCTTGTATTTCAATAATATAAGAAGTTGACGTAGGGACTTCAAATTTGGCACAGAAATATAACTTGACACCCTGATACAAAATCAGTTACTACAAAAAGCATATGGCTCATAATGATGGCCGAACCAACTTGACTACAACCGATTAATTTGACTTGTTTAGTACTTAGGCTTGTACCGGGTGTACAGTGGTCGGATCTCAAATCTGATGGAAATTGTCAGGTGGAAGGTTAACATTCTATACACGATCTTCACATTATGACTATAATTTATTATCTCCGACATAAAGTATCAAATATATTTGCAAGTGTTTTGGTCAGTTTGACTTCACCTTTGAACCGCGCTTTATGGGTGTTAATAATGAACATCAAAAGCGCAATATTGATTTGGCCTTAGGTGTCATGGTTAACTTCAATAAGTACCAAATTTTAATATCAGTCAGTCCCATTTATGCTTTCGATATATTACGGTGCAACTAAACATAGAAAACTGTACATTACCAGTCAACCCTTTTGTGTATGAACCAGCCTATAATGTGTTATCTTAAAGCTATCAGAATAATTGTTTTAGTTCTAGTTCAAATCCTTTTCCTTTCTAGTCTCTAAGCCAGTCTCGTAAAAACAGTGTTTTTTAAGAATGTTGAATTTGAACCATGAACCATGTCTAAAGATATATTCAGATACATGTTCAGATATACTACCTTTTAATCAGGTTTCAACCTGATTTAGTAAAATATTTCCGCTTTACAAGTAGTTCAAAACGTATGGAGTGAGTTCATACTTATGATCATAACAGCAACTTCTAACGCGATGTATTCAATTACCAATAAAGATAGCAATTAGTTAAAAACATAAAATGCAAAAATGTAACAATTGATTACCCACTAACGCGTGTTTTCATCGACTTTGAATAGAACTTGCCCTCGTTCATTTAAGTGTTAAGGGCTTAAGGCTGTATTAAACAAGTATCATTCAAATTCAACACTCGACTACTCTGAAGACGTTTTTTTCAAAAGGAGAAACAAATTACTGATTTTATAGGTTGACTAGTATAAGAGGGACTAATTTGGTACACAATATCAAGTGTTTACGCCAATTTTAAATGGTTTGTTTAAAATTTTAAGTTGGCACGGGAGAAAATTAATAAGTAAATCTCTATGTCCAGTTCCCTATATTAAAAACTGTAGTTCCACCAAACTAAGTACAAAACTCCCACCTCCTATAAAAAACTAACGAAATCATTAGCTTGACATTCAAACAGCTTTTGAAACTAACTAGCCTCGATTGTGATTGATGCACAAGATGTCAGTGAGTTTTTTGACCGGGAACAAAGAGTCGTTGGTAGTATAGGAAACTGTGGTGTGAACTGTGAGTCTACTGCCACAATGGAGCGTGTGTCGCGCATTAATCCGCTATAGCGATCCGCTTAGCCATCCGCCCCTGCACACGTCGTGCCCCTGCACACCCTACACACACTACTCACACTGCACACACTACTCACTACACACACTACTCACCTGCTCGCATTTCAGCCAACTTCACTACTAGCAACAGTCACTCTAGACTCTAGTCTACATATCGAGTGTAAAGAATTTGTGCCGCAATCTAATCGGCTGGACTTAATTTTCATATGAATTTAAAGTAGCTTATTCAGTCGTTCGAAGTAAAAATGGAATTTACTATTCTAGTAAAACAATGAGCTACGACTATAAGGTTAAAATAAAAGTAAAAATTTTATATTGGCATAAAAGGGGTTTTAAATTACATTATATGGTTAACATTAATTGTATTTTAATTCATCGTATTTAACGTGGTAAAGCGGTAGAGGGGACTGTAGAGTCCTAACTTCACCACGTAAATAAAGACCCTTTCATTTTAATTTACTTCATGAAACGTCAAGTTTGAAAGACAACTTTAAAATAGGTATTAGTTTTCCTACTAAATTCATTAATTAAATCCTTTAGGTTAATCCAACTTTAAGATGACTTTAAAACTATAAAATAGAGTTGTGTATTATTAAAACTCGAAATAGTAGATTCCATTACTGTAGAGCTAAACTTAGCCTAAACATTACTATTGCTCCAAGGGTCATCTGACGGTCCGTCTTCTTTTTGCCTTTGTGCACTGGAGTGAAGGACTAAAGGTTTAGGTTGGTTGGACGGAATTAGGATGCTTCTTTTCTATTCAAAGAACCTTTGCTGTTATTATGTTATACAAGTGCAAATACTCTACTCTTTGAACCAAATTAAGAACTCAATCAAACTTATAATTAATTTTCAAGATTCTATCTCCTCAGCGCAGAAGATTATCCTGGAGAAGTACGCCGATAATAAGATCGTGGCAGGTCAACCGAAAGAAATCCTTTTCAAGATCAAAAGAGCAGAATCAGAAGTTGACTTTTGAGGATGAGTCAGGTGAAGAGGAGGCAAATTGGTGCAGTGAAGAAGCTGGAGAGAGAGGTGAAGGGAGGAGAAGGGAGGGGAGAAGGATTGATGGAAGACGATCTGCGAGACGTTGATAAGAGAAGGAGGAGAGCACTGATATCGTGCGATGCGGAAATAACACGGTCGCTAGGCAACCATCTGTGGCCGCCATCTTGTGTATCTCGGCTGATGTAGACGCCGGGTCATTAGCGGTAAACAGTCAGCATACAACACAAGTTACGCTGAAGTTATGAGAGCTGAGACTGAGAGCACAGCTGACAGCTTTTACACGGGCGTTGTACGTAATTATTCGCTGAACTGCAGTCGTGCAGCAAAGTCTGTTTACTTTGTTCTTCCACTGCATAAGACCTATAAATAGTTTCGGGAAAAGTACAAAATAAATTTGGTTTGAAAAGTATACTCTACTTTTTAGTGTGTTTAGAAAATAGTTAGGTTTAGCTATGTGTAGATGGAACCTTTCGCCAAACCCGATTTAAAGCGGGATTTTAGAAATAGTTTGATTAGGTTAGAAACACTTCTTTTCATGATAAAAAGGGCCCCTTGTTTCTAACTCGTTAATTCAGTAACTGATCTACTTGAATATCATATTTTCAGTTCAATATACATAGTACCACAGTAATATAAGGTAATATAATAATATACCACAGTAGTTTCCTTGGGTATTTGATTCTAAATTAAGACAAGGTAAGGTATGAACAGTGACGAACTATCCAACCAATGGTTTTCAACAGGAGAATCAATTATTATTAATTAAAATGATAATGCATATTTTAATTAGGTTTAAAATGTCCTATTTCTGTTGTGGTTTGTTACTCGCTGATTCCACGACTTAATTATTGTTCACATCAGGCCAACTGCATTGAAATTAAATGGTACATTTCTTCATATTAATTGATATTTGATTACCCTTAAATAGAAAATGAATTAGGCACGCTGACTGAGGGTTTTAAGTTTTAGAACTTACTACTACTTACCACCTGAGGGTCACTTATTTTTATTCATGTCTAGGTTTTTCTCTTAGATAATTGTTTGTCTGCAGAATTCATCATAGAATTTTGATTTTCACGAGGTCTTAAAATCAAGAATGAACTTTATCCTCATGACCAATCAGGCCCCTATCCTCAGTTACTACTAGTGTTATATCCAAACTAATCAAAGCCATTTGCAAGCTAACTACAAATTTTCCGTCCGTTTAAGATCGGGAAGTGATCGGCCGGCTCACCGACCCTCGCAATAACACCCTTAAACATCCACTAAACGTCCCACCCTCAGCCATGAATACATAAAACATTAAACTACATTTCATGAAACACCCCAGAGTCGATTTAACCGCCACCCCTTCCCTTGCCTCACACAAGGGGCTAATATCCGCTTTACCTCCCCCTTCCCCTCCCATAGCACGCGTCGGTCACGTGACCTTCGCGCTGGACCTGCTGATAGCGCGTATCTACCCTCTCTTAATCTCATCACGAGTCAACAATGATTGATTGACACTTGGTGTTTTTTGAGTGTTCCAGTTAGAGAAGCCCTCCCCTTCCCCTCCCACCACTGACGCCTCAATGACTCCAGATTGCATCCGTCATTCTTTTTGTCATCCCAACAACTAATTTTGATTAGGTTCTTTTGGGGGTTAGGGCGCTGAGTTAGTTTTGACGCGGCGTTTTAAAGAGTTTGATGAAGTGAAGAAATTTATCAATTAAGGTTGGTTGATTTTAGGATTGCTTACTGAAACAGTGAAACTCGAATCTGCTGTTCTACTGGAATCTTACTTGATAACTAACTCGGGTTACAATAAATATTGAAGCAATAGAATAATACTATAAATTATTGATCAAGTGTTTATCGATTCAGTGGTATTATAAAGATCAAATGCTGGTCTTTGTTCAGTTCGATGGTTTTAGGATGTCCCCTTATACACATTCAAGCTTTTACTGAATTTCAATGCTCAGTTTAGGCTTCTTTAAGGTGAAAGAATACTATACATTTTGGAAATAGGAGGCAAAGAACGGTTACTTGAAAATGTCAAATAAAGGCTAAAACTGTGGTTTTGAACTATTGGGCACTACTGTTGTGCCTGGTCCACCGATCGACAAGGTTAATTACGGCGTCATTACCGTTTTCGCCTCAGACTTGTGCTCTGCTGTAATATAGAGAATATTCCTTTATAAAAATACGTTTTTATATAATTTAGTTTTGTGTGTTAAATTGTTAGTTCTTGATTTTCCAGGTTTTACGAGCAAACTTTAGGCTTATTCAATGTTTTCTCAAGGTGAATACAAATTCAAACCTTACTCAAGGTTTCAAGTTTCCATGGATGAGTATATCGATTGACGGGTGAAATTTATTCCAGATAATTTAAATTAACAAATTGGGTCAAAATCTAAAGTTTTGTAAATCAGTGTTACTATCATAACAACTGTATATCAATCGTGATGATGGCAAGTTCCAGTTGGTCTGCTCAGTTTAGTGCCAGTTTAGTCACACTACTTACTAGAACTTTAAATGTAAACAAGAAAGGTAAAGTTAGTAATTTTGGTTTCACCATTTCATGAGAGGTCCGATGTCATCACAAAAAGCTAAGTCACTATAGGAACAGTTTATTCTAATAGTCTTGCCATGTTGGACATCAAAATTCAATATTACATACTCTAAAATCTACAGCCACACTATTAATGACTAAAGAATGGTGTGTTCCCCTTTCAGAAAAATCCACTCTATACACTGAGAACACAACACGTTGGAATAGCTCATTTCTACAAATTAAGGCTGTGCACTAGGTTTTGGAGATCGGGTTTGGTTCTTTGTGTATACGCGTTCGGTAAAAATATTCATGGTTACACATGTGGTTTGAATGTAGTGTTCTACTTTTAGTCCATTCATATCACACAAATTAGAAATGTACAAATTGGCTTTAAAACAAGTTAAAATGCACAGTTTTGGACCTGTCTGTTCCACAAGTTTTCTAGTTTGTTCTGGGACTTCCTATTTTGGTGGGGTCATACCCTCAGCTCCCCTTCATGTCCATAGCCCCTATGAGAATGGGTGGAACCTACACCATGTATTGCAGCCTCGTTTCACATAAGTTGACGACAAAGTAAGCTTGCTCTGCAACCGCTGATCTAAGACCGAAATAAATCATTTGAAGCAAGAAGCAGACATGAGGCAATTGCAAGAGAGAACTGAGAAGCAAATGTGTCAACACTCAACGGCGAGAAGGACGAGGACGAGGACGGGAACATCACGTCTGATACGTAGATAGGGGAGAGATGCGCGCGCACACCGGAAATTAAACCAGAGAGAAACTTTCATCGACACGACGGACTATTTCCGGCGAGCCGCGAAAAGTGTCTACAAACCGTGAATGTTCACTTGCAAAAGAAGTAAAATGATAGTCAAGCACTCAAGCTTTTAATGGTGTAGGATACTACTATTCACGAGATGAAAATATTTTAAAATGTGTATACGAGTATTTTATTATCGTGCGTTGTTTGCAAACATAGCCTAGCAGTCTTTTAACAAGGGAATTTAACATTTTTATCTTTATTGCTCGGACGAAGGTCTCTAATTCAATTAGATCTTTTGGGCCCTTAGCAATCTGTGGGTTTATTACAATTGCATTAATGAACTGATTTTTTGAAACTTCATACTAATGTTTCTTGTAGACTACCAATTATTGGAAACTGTATGGATTTCGCGTCAAACTGTATGGATTAAAAATGTTGCTTCTTTAGCTTAATGCTTGCTTGCTTCAAGTCGCTAAAGGTCTAAACCATTTTTAAATTCAACCATCAATTACTAACCTAAATTAGTTGCTCTTTTTTCATACTCCTTTACCGGCAAACACCAGTCCTTACTATTTTGTTAGAAACAGATGGAACTCTTTTTAACCTGCTTTAACTATTTCCTAATTATTTTTGGTTCTTTATTTTGAAAATAAAACACATAATCAGGCTAACCACCTGGCCCTGGTATCTGCTAGAGCAGAATCCCAGGACTTTTATTAACGTTTACAAGACTTATTCTTAAATAACAATACATTGTGCATAGTGTTACTATCACTTTAAGTTGAATAATCTTCTAGATGCCTTTCCTTTTGTGTCCTTGAAGGAATCAGCCAGTTTCAATTCCTTCTTCTGCTTCATGAGGGTCTTTCACTCTTCTCAGGTACAAAGGTTTGCGCTTCTCTTCAGCAGTTTGGTTTCTGATTAACTCCTTTATTCCATGTAATGTATATAGCACATCTATATTTCTGTTTACTAGTTAGGGCTTCAAAAGTCGTCTCCACATCATGAACCTTAAAATGTTGTTATAAATAGTAAGAATGTAAGATGTAAGTTTCTTTACAGTTGGGATAGCTTTAAATGATTGATTGTTGATACTAAGTTGCTAAGTAACTGAATTAAAATTTCTTTGATTGTTAAAACACATGATCTGTTTAATATTTTGAATTTTTGCCCATTAAGAAGAACACACAGTCACACTTATTAATATTTTGCAGACTGACAAAAACCGACCAACATCACTGGATCATTGCTTAAGTTTGCATTGTGACCAAGAAAATAACATTGCCGATGAGTGTGGAGGCTCTCTTTCTATTCTTCTAGGTGTTTTTGAAACTACCAAATTTGGCCGGAAAATATAGGTAAGTGTGTTTACGCCCTTTGTGAAATCTAGAGACTTCTCAACTTTGGAGAAAATATTCCCCAAACATGTTCTGTTTTGTTTACTATTTATTTTTCTAATTTATATGTTGCAATCTAGTTACTACAGACACTTCATGACTTTAATAGATACTTTAAAATACGGCAAAATTCAAATTACCCAACATCCTTACCCAATAGGGATATTTACCCCTCAAACCAATAGAGGCCCTTTAGAAAAAAGGATAATGATCAAAACACTAGACTTTTTGTCATCAATGGCTTTATTTGAGCATTTAAAACTAACAATGATTGTTGGTATCATAATCATTATAATAATACTGAATTATTTTAAAATTACATCACAAAGTATATTTGTACAAATCTGAGTAAATCTTGTGAACTTTAGTTTTGTCTTAAAGTAAAAATAATTTAGTTTAGGTGTGAATGTTTCTAATAACTTTTGTGTAAAAGAAATTAGACAGAAAAATCTCGGTCTGATGGAATGTTTTTAGTTTATAAGGAACAAATTCACTAAATGTAATGTGGAAATTCATCACATGTAAAGGTATATTATATTTTTGTGACCAAGAGATGGATTGGCTACAATCCTACAAATCTTCCCTCAATATTAGTTAAGTTTTACATTTAAAAGATCACTGATTCAGGATGTCTTATGCTGGGCAATCAGTAAAACTGCCCAGTCATGATTCTGCCAGTCAACCAAGGAAGACCAACTAACTGCAAGTGTGTGAACAGTCACATACTACGTTTTGATCAACAAAGTGTAGACAGTTTGAATTTGTATGAATTGTAAATTACCAAAGAGTAGAATAGAAGAATCAGACACCATTTATAGTAATTGTGTCTTCCAAATAACTTTTCAAACAGAGGATTTTACTCAGAGTTGGATTTTCACAATGTCAATACCTACATACAAATCTGGGATATTTTATGAAAAATATAATTTTATTTCTACAAAGTTATTTATGTTTAATAATGATTAATTCACAACATACAAAATATGTTCTATTGAAAATTTGGCAATGATCTAAAGTTATGAATATAAAATTACTAAAATATCTTAACACACTAAAATTAGGATTTTAAATCATTTGGTGTCATGCTGTAACAAATAGGTGATAAAAGCATACATAACAAACAATATCAGTCTAAGAAATAGCGTAAAATAAAATATAATAGAAAGCAACAATGTATAATACAAATTTAACTTAAGACTTAGATTAAACCTAAACTTGACTAGTAACTTTAATATAATTTGTGGCGTAGAACATACGGTGTAATACTAATAGTAATGTTCGTTGTATACTTGGTTATTAAAGAAAGTTCAAATGGAACTTTTAAAGTTAGTGTTTACAGCTACTGATTTACAAATTATAACTACCCACAACAATCACATGATACATACAGTACAAAGTAGTCGACCGTTTCATCTTGCATCAAAAACAAATGTACAAGGTTTTTCGATGCATTTTCTTCCGTGAGGCCTTAGTAGAGTCCTTGTAATGTTATTATTTATGTAACTGCCAATGGTTTTGTAATACTAAAATATATGCCTATAGAAAACAATTTGATATATTTTAAAATTTATCTAATATAATTAATACAAATTCACAATAATTCGAACTATGTAAATTATAAGTTGGCAGATTTAATCCACCCAACAGTTAGGAGACAGTCCTCTTGGGGATTAATATACAGTTATTTGAGTAAAGACATGTAAATGCATTTTACCATTTGGACATTGTTTGAAAAGGTTCCATTACTGTTCAATAAAATTGAATTACTGTATACAAAAATGTATTGGTTGAACCATTGTTTATTTTACATTAAGTGTTATTTTAACAATACCAAAAAAACTGATATTGCAGTGCAAAAACTACAGGTTTTTCAATCTTCACGTCATAACTAATTTAACTTGTACTTTTTAAACAACTGCAGATATTATAAGACATGGATTTATGTTATGTGTAGCTGTAAGTAAAAAATATATACAATCCAACACCTGCCTTCTACCAACACTAGTCCGTGTACATTTCTTTGCCTCAAATCTTACAGTCTTTGCTCACAATGAAACAGCCACCTTTGTGTTTACTAACATACTAAAAGACAAATATTTATCAATTCTGAAGTCTGCAAAAATTAAAAAAATATTCCAGTAATGAGCTAATTTTTTGAGCTTCTGTAAAGGATTGTCATCTTGGACAGGGATTAATTTGTTTATTTTATTTACTTTATAAAGGTACAAACAGTATGAAACTAGCCTTTTTAGGATAAGACCTGAGAAGAAATACAAGAAAACAAGGTGTTACTTTTCTTTGAGAGCTACAGTTACAGAAAATATTCACAGGTACAGAGAGGTTCAACTGTCAAATGTATGAAAGTGTCTTGATTTAAATATTGCTGAAGTAAATAAGCAAACTACCTTTATGTACTTCTATGCTACGAGGCTGTGTTTTTTAAGTAAGTACCGTTTTTAAATAAAACAATAACGAACAGAGATTTCATAAAAATTTTTATTTAACATGAAAGCCTGTACTTTAAACTATTTTCTACATAATTGCCATTAATATTGGGGCACATTTCATATCGACAGCTAGCTTTTGAATTCCAATGTCATAGAAATTTGCCGCCTGACTTGACAAAAATTCAGCACAGCCGTTTTGACTTTGTCGTTGTCGTTCGGGCGCATGCCTTGCGGTGCTTCTTCCGAAGGAACATGTGGTAAGTCGCCGCGATCTGGACTGTAGGAGGGTGTTCAAATTCCCCCAAATTTTCTATAAAATCCTGGTTCTCCTGTGACGCTGTATTGTCGTTAAGCAAAATGACACCTTTAGTCAGCATCGCCGCCTTTGTTCTGATAGCACGGCGGAACTCTCGCTAAGTGTCACAGTATAGGTCTCTGAATTGATTGTGTCCCCACGAGGCAAAAAATCCACCAACAACACCCCCTTCCTGTCCCAAAACACTGTGCACATCATTTTTTGGGCAGACATCGTTTGTTTGAACTTGACTTTCCTAGGCGACTTTCCTTGTCACAAACATTGGAGCGGCCATCTTTAAACGCCCTAACCCATTTTCTTACCATTCCTTCTCTCATAATGTTTTCTCCGTACACTGCCCTGATCTCACGATAAACATCGACTGCTTTCAGGCCTTTGGCACTGAAAAATTAATCACAGATCGAACTTCACAGTCGGCGGACTTTTGATAGACGGAGGCATTTTAAACGGTCACAGGCAAGCATACGATCAGCTAAAATGGCCGCATTGGTGTCTGGCTGACCAGAGATGCAGGTACACAACGCATGCGCCGAACGCCGACCATATGCCAGCGTAATTCCAAAACGGTACTTACTTTAAAAACACGCCTCTTACAATAATCCACTAACTTTGCAGCATAACAAAATAAATCTTACTTCCATCTTTATCCTATGATCAAATGCTGTTTATAAAGTGACTAATGATTGTATTAGTAGTTCTGAGTTACTTTAAGTGAACGAAAACTGCAAATGGACAAATCAGTGGTTTGGTATTTTAACAATTTACTTGTGATTTAAGATTGGATCATGTTGAATTCCAAAGAGTTTCAAAAAGGAGTAGCATTAAAAAATTAACTCGAATTTAAAATCAAATCGTAAAACATACACTAATAATAATAAAAAACAGAATGAACTATTATACAGCAACAAAAAATACCTAACATAAACCTTAAAGTAAAATATCACGGATAATGTGCTAATGACAATAATATATGAAGTGTACATTTTTAAAGACCAACTTAAATGTCTTCAGGGTCCGCTGTGTTCTGTAGTTTTGGAACTGAGTAGTTCTCCACGTTAAGAACTCTATTCGCTGCTACTGCTGTAAAATAATTCATATTTATATGCATTAACTTGAGCTGTGTGGCACTCACATGATTAAAGTACCAAGTTTAATTTGATTAACCTGATAGGGAGATAAAAATCATTAAATGAAAAAGACCCAATATCAGAGAGCTTATCAAGAGTTATGGACACATGCCCCATGGTTTCTTTTCTGGTATTGATGTGATGAATCAATACAATATTCTAGAGTTTAGAGTCTGGCATATTTTTAAAACCATAAACGTTGAATAAACAGCCATTCTTTTTCAAAATAACAATGATTTTTCCAGAGAGTAAATAAAATTGAATGTTTGTGCGATAAACCCATTGAACACCTCCCTTTTTATGACCATATAATATTTACCTTGGGGATTGTCCTCGTGGACTGGTGCCTTGGGAGGTATCGGTGGTGGGAGTGGTTGGCTTTGGACTCGGGGGGAGAGGGAGGGTGGCAACACCCATTCCTCGTACCCAGAGAGGTTGTTGGTGTTCTCCGAGTATCCAGAGTCTCGCAGCAGACTGACTCCGTCACAGCTCTCCGAGTCCTGACAATGAACAACGGTTAAGTCTGATTCCAGAACAGCCAACTCAAAAAGAAACCTTAGTTGAAGTTAATTGAAGTGAAATTAATGATGAATGCAGAACTGAATCCCTACAAGGATTTGGAGGTATAACTTGTTGAAAGCCACATGGATTACTTACAATACAGGAAATTTGACAATATTTAATGAAAGGAGGAAATTTGTCCGAGGCTTTTTGACTCAAAGTTGACCCCAGGTCTCTCAAATATTAAATGTAGTTTTGAAGTAAGTCAAAGAAAGTCATCTAGTTATGGTCTTATGTAATGATGTACTTTGCTGTATATCAAAGCTATTATAGGCAAGGGGTTTGTTGGTCTACATTTGCAAAAAACTACAGGCCCTTGAAAATATTAAGTTCTTTATTGTGCATTTGGGCTTGTAGCTCAGTGATAGCTGATAACGGTGGTAGACTGAGAGGATTTCAAATGAGGAGTGCTGGCTCTTCTTCAAAGTTCTATCAGTACCAAGAAAAATATTGCATTAACATTTATATAGGAAAGTTAAATTGTAGGAATGGCTTTTGGCTACACTTACTTTTCGAGATGGAAGTCTTTTTGGTGGAGCAGGGGGGACTTCTCCACTGTTCCTCTTATCAGGTGCTAGAACATTGCAATTTCATTGTCAGCTTAGTTTAATAAAATGTTTTTTTATTTGGAAAACAATGTTCTCTTGAAGCAAAGTAAACTATAATAACTGATCTTAGATATAGGATTGATTTTAGAGAGACTTGTTATTTGATTATTTACAATTGGATTAAGTTAGGTAAATACTGTAATCGATAGATTGAAAGTTGAAACAGTTAAGCCTTCTAAGTTCTGTCAAAGATTATGTTATGTAAGTAGAATGTGCATAGTTGCCATATGGCTGAGGCAAGAAAATCAAGATAGTTGCGGCAGCCTGAGCCTAGATAGCGCAGCGTCTTTCTCCCCCTCGGCTCCACATGCTCGAGTTTGTCCGATGTCAATGACCAATGACATAAATGTATTCGAATCTTGCAATTTTCAAAAAGGAACGAACTTGCATGTGCGTCAATGGCTCTACTTGAGACTCTTAACAGAATTCCCTCGAGGGCTATTTGTGCTTTCGGTCTGCATAACTATGTTGATTTTCCTGCCTCAGCCATGTGGCTATGTGCAATTTACTTACCATAACAAAAATTTGGTTCTGTTTAGAATTTACAAATTTAAATTGAAAGAATTTATTTTTCTACTTGCCTACTTGAAGAGGTAACATTTTTTTGTGGTGAAGCTAAAAGTGACTTTACACTCCTTCCAGTGAGACTGCAGCCTTTAGTTTATGACTTCAAATTTTTAGCACAAGCCGTTGTAGGATTACAACCAAGCAATATTTATTGCTGCAACACTCATGAGTGTTGTGTCAAGATCTTGAGTGCAAGGAAAGTAGCAAGAATGTACTTACTGATCCTGGGAGGCAGAGGTGGGGCTTCTTCACAGGAGTGGTTCTCTGGGCCCGGGCTTCCATCAGACAGTCTCTGCGACTGCACTCGACTTAGCGACCTCTGGTGTCTCTTCACCCCAACCTCTCCATTGCTGACAACACAACACACATAAGAGCTGCTCCACTTCATCACTCATTTCAAACGTCAAAAATAACTACACCAGATTAGCTTACTGGTGAGTTTCACAAGAAAGCTGGCGGGGCCTCATGTTGTAAAGTTTGATGTATAAAAAAGGGTATTCAAACTCATACAAGTCTTTTCTTTTTGCATGTCAAAGACTTTTAAAAATGTTTATTGTGTTAAGGAAGATGATGCATGGATGTGATGCATCTGTTTGTTAACGCTGTTCAAGATATCACTCTTATCCTCATTACTTCTTTGTTTGAAGTTTGTTGTTGAACATTGGAGATTTTTGAGCTTTAAATATTATTATTCTTTTTGTTTACTAACAATGGATAGCGTCTGCTATAATATTTCAAACTAAGAAGTCCCATTACCTTTGGCAAACCTGTCCTCAAAGTAGACAAGTCAAAGTAGACGAAGTTAGTAGACAGAAGTTGACTCTGTAGCTTACCCTGAAGTAATTTTATGGTAACGCTAAGAAAAATCGAGGTTGAGTAGTAGTGAAGAAGTTTCCGAAGTTTCATTTTTCGGACAGTAGTTATTACCAAACAGTAAATCACATTATAATGCAGTTTTAATGAGACAATTTCAATACCTATAGCTTTGTTTTTGCTAAACCCTTATCAATTAGAATAAACCAAAGGAACAGAAAATGGAGCAGGCTCCTCTTGTTTATTTATTTATTAACATACAAGGCAAACACCATTTTACAAAAAGATCTAGATGATTGAACAAAATTAAAAGATTATTGGCTTATTGCTGATTTAGAGAGAGGTCTAACCTTACTCCTATGACTATCACATTGATTATTCAGCTCACGCCATTACATTCAGGTTAATTTTAAGTTGATTGAGTTCAAACTACCTCATCGGGGTTCCAGCTCCACTTGATCGAGGCCGGAGAGGTATGGCTGGAGGTGGTGAGGCTCTACCATCCAGTCCTTCTGTCAATTCCTGTTTATAACAAATATTGTTGGTATTTTGCATTTGCTCCATGTACAAACACTCTAAATGACAGTGGAAAAAAACTAGATATTGTTATTTTTAAAACAAAAAATCTTTTCAGTGAATTCCACTGATGGAAGTATAAAAAAAGAACTTAGCTTGAAAATTTAAAGTGTTACTCACAAGAGGTTTGCTGTAGATGTCGTCTTCTTGAGCGTTGAAATGGTTGTAGCCCACAGTGTTGCAATATTGCTCTGCAGGTACTGGAGGCAATGGAGTGCTGCAACATCACACATTCACACATTTACAGACATATTATTTTGAGACATTTTTATGGTGAAATACTTAGTAAATGTTGACGGACTAAACAAGTTATGTTTTGTACTGAAAAATGAAAGGTTTAGTTAATGGATTAAGAACATTTCCTAAAATCTTCTCATTTATTTACCGTCAAACACTTCAGAGAATAGGAGAATGACAAATAATTACTTAGATCCAAGACTACTGCTTACTTGACAATGCTGTCCATGGGCTTCTTGATGCTTATCCTCAGCTGGTCCAGTCGCTCCAACAGTCTCCGGTGCAAGGGTTGTACTTCCGGTGGAGCCAGCTGACCGTGCACCACCAGCCCACTGGCTAGTATATCCACCTATGTACATACAGCTCATAATTATGTGATATTAGTATGATTTACAAACATATACAAATCAAGAATCATACCGCTGATATGTTATTTACCTTTTATCCAAAGGTCCACAGTAAAATCTAATCACAGTTAAATGCAAGATTACCACTTTCAATCAACACATAATGATGTTATTCATGATGACCAAAGTAATAAACGCTAATTTTATGAAAACTTCAAAAATTGCTAACAAATATTTTAATTTTGTCCAAACATGTTGTGGTTAATACACAATATTTGTTTGCAGTTTTTGAAGTTTCCATTTAAAATTAGTATATAACACATAATGATGCTTGTTCCACTCAGCTTTTTGTCATTATGATCAACAATATTTTTCACTCCTGCAAACCTGTTTAATCCCAGTAACTGCCACTGAAAGTTTTGTCAAAATGATATAAACACTAGATATGAGAGCCGATGTTGAACATTGGAGAGGACTCAACGCCCTAACTTCAGCTGGTGGCTTGCCTACCTGTTCAACAATCAGAGTGTAGAGTCGCTGCACATGGTTAGCAGCAGTCGGACAACTCCTCGTGAAGTCTGACGTGAAGAACGCCTCCTGGTACTTAGCAATTCCACCCATCACATTCGCATCTATCATACCCTGTTTAACATAGACCCAATGTTCATCAAGCAAAGGTACAAGTTCAAATATTTACAATAGGGCTTACTGATAGTATCTTGTGAGAATCATAAACTAGAATATTCTTAGTTTAAAATTTGTTAATTATAAGAGGTTAAACCGTGTAAGAAGTTGCTTTTCTGAAAAAAAACTTAAAATATTGTTTGGGATAAATATTTTGATATGTTCTGCAGAAGTAGATGGTGAAATTCTTTGACTAAAGTTGATTTAACTGAAAAGTTTTTTGAAGATGACAATAATAATAATATTTATTGCCATTTACAATAATTATTGTGTGACAAAAACAAAACAACAAGAAACAAAGTAAAACAAATAAGTATGGTAAAATACCCTTTAATTTAATTTCTTCTACTGGTGAGAGGACTGTCAAACTGTACATTTTTATTGAATAGAAATAAATAGATATTGATCAAAGCAAAATGTTCCTTACCTGAAGCCTCATGCTGAGTGGATTGACATTGCGCTTGGGGTCTTGGATGTAGGTGCTGACCAACTGGTTCAACTTGCTGTTAGCGTTCTGAACTGTCTCGAAAGCAAACTGAACTGGCGGCACCTCTTCTACCGACGTGTGGACCACTTCAAACCATCGCAAGATGCCGGGCAGAGGACTGCCTATCACTAACACCGTCCTCTCCAACCACAAGCTCTGTAACACCAAGATTTTACTTTTCTCAACCTTCACTTAACTTGGCAAAGAGTAAATTCTTCTCCACAAGTCAGGTAGTGCTGAGATTAAAAACAATTTGGCTTGGCTGCCTTTTTTTTGCTGCCAGTTGAAGATTTTGGCTTGCTTTTAAAGACGCCAGCACTTTGTACTGTGCCTGTTGTTTACAGTAACAATTGTGGACTGAGCCTTTTGTTTCCAATACCAGATGGAACTTGTTCTTTCCCTTTGGTGTTTTCTGTATTTAATTTTTCCCTTGTGAATAAGCTTTTTTCAAAATAAAACTTCCTACGGGTGCTTCTACATGGGTACCAACATAAAACTTAACATAATCTAATTGTTTAAAAATTTAATTAGCCGCTTCTAGCATTTCAAATGTAGACCTTTATTTTACAAATTCATGATTTTGGTGTGTTATTCAGATATACTCAACACAAAAGTTAAAATGAGAAAGATTACTAACCTTAAACTCATTCTCCTTGTCAATGGGAGGCTTGTGGACAGGCCGGTCTAGTTGGAACCTGGCCACCTGGTTGACTTGGTAGAAACGAGCAACTTTGAACGGAACTGGAGCCAGTGGGGGCTCATCATGAGGAGGTCCACTGTCCGGCAACGGCTTCACATTACAAATTTGAATGTCTGTGTTTATAAGTCAAGGTTGTATGTGTTACCAAGCTTGCAAACTTTACAGAGATTACACTAGCTTTCTGATCCTTTTATCTAACGAGCAACTAAGTCTAGAGTGCTCAATCTTTATATAGGAATTCCATGTGTATTATTGATTTCCAATGTGACTGGAGATCTAATTTCCAAATGCTTCTAATTTAAGGCGAGTTATTGACTTAAAAGAAGTGGCAGGGGTTACAAATTCAATGAAACTACTGTAAAAAATATATCTGTTGGCACAAACCATGATCGATAACACTCACAGTAGAGTAACGTATTGTTTGTATATTGTATAATGATTAGTTTGTTCTATTTAGTCTTTAAATTTTCAACAAAGCAACTTTTCAAAAGATCCAAGTTATAACAAAAGCTTGTTGGTTACTTGAAGGATACAGACCAAGAGGAAGGCCCAGGATGAGATGGATGGATGAAATGATGATGGACGGGAGGGAGGAGGCTGTCTTTGGGTAGAAGTGAAGGAACAAGAAATTATGGAATGATCTGCTGCAATGGTGAAGCTTAGTAACTCTTAGACCCATCCATCAGAAGTGGAACAGAACTTTGATATGGTTCAATGCAGATTGCAAAACACTTGCCTTAGTTTTCTAGGTCAGGGCTCCAAATCTTCAACATTTACCAAACTAAAGTAACAGTCACACTATTTGCTTATGGTTTTGGAAGGATACATTGTGAGTCAGAGTTCAGTACAGCCTGAGGAGGAGGACTGTTCTTGGCCATGATCTGCGCTGATGGAAACTCGTTCAGTAACCTTTGAGTGAAAGCCTCTATTCTCTCGTACTCCAGTCCTCGATAAATAAACACCTTGTTCTGAGAAAAGAAAAGATCATACATTAAACAACTCTACAACAATAACCAATTTGTTAACTTAGAAATTAAATAATCAAGACTGCAGGGAATACATGTTTAATTTATTTAATTTGGTAAGTAAGGTGTAGCTGATACAAAGAGCTTCTACTCCCTGAGCAAGTACTTTCATATTTTTAAGGAGTTAATCTAAACCCAGCCACTATTTCAATAAAAGTAAAGCAAAGCTTGGACATGAGGAAAATATAATTGGTATTAGTAACAAACTTTGACACAGACTGAGTATAATCAGTCAGTAACAACACTCTGAAGATTTAATTTTACCAAAACAGCAAAAGCAGTGTAAAAACTTCCTTAAAACAAGACACAAAAAAAGTAAATTTTGAAATCACATTATTTTTTACTTAAAATATAGGTTTATCATTTTAAATTTGTCTCATCATGTTAGTGATATTATGATTTTCATTTTGTACTCTAGAAGTAACTACATACATTTTACAGTAGATTCTCCCAACTACTTACCCTTAAAAAGAGAGGGAAGCTTTGTCCGTAGAAACCAACCCTAAAGTACTCTGGTTCTGGCCTCAGCTGCGTGAGAATGTTGTCACAAAACTTGGCTTGAACTTGTAGGATGTGGCTCAGTTTGCTGTAGTCAAACAGCTTCTTTTCATACAAGTTAGCCAGTTCCTTACAGAGAGGTATGCCCTGCTCCCAGCACTGAAGGAAACAAACAGAGAAAATATCAAATAATGTTTTAATCTGCCAATGTTATTTCCATCTACTAAACCGTTTAGGATCTCCCTAAAAATACTAGATAAATAAAGGTTTAACTTTTCCATTTCTTTTTATTTTGAATCCATAAATGAAAGTGTTCCTTGACAGACAACATATGCAAAGAAACTTCCAAAAAGTTATTTAAAAAAAAGCCCTGACTTGCGATGAGATATTTTAAAATTGTATTGTATATTTCAAACCTCATTTTACTGTGTATATTTGAAATATTAAGTAAAATTTAACAGGTTATTAAAATGATTAATATTGCTACATGAAGTTAGTCTTCCTGACTAGTCTAGCAATATTCGACTTTGAATTGATCAATTCGGTCCTTTTTCAAAATTATGCTCTTTAATTGTATAAGATGGATTGAAAAGCACTAAAACTTGGACAATTTCCAAATTATTGATCAATTTATGAGAAATCGTCTCTACTTGTGTTGGAAAACTTCTCTAGTTTCCAAATATATCATATTCATTAATGTAAAAATAATTTTGTAAGATGAAAAACAGGCTCCCATAAACCCTTGCAAGTGCTTGGTTTGACAGTTTGAAAGAAGGCCCGTTGTTAGCCTTGTGACGGTGTACTGGGTTCCTTGGACGGACAAATTCAGCCTTTCTCTGAGATAACCACTGAGGCAGACCTCTAAGGTGAATGGTGAGAGTGATGAGTGCATACCTTGCCCTTGTCAAAGTACTGGATGATCTGGTGATACAGCTGCTCCTTGCGATGCCACTCTGGTTCGTCAGTCTGTGCCAAGGGGTCTGACAACACGGCTCGACTCGTCCACTGCAGTGAGTCTGCGTACAACTTCAGTGTGAAGCCAGCCTCTGTGAAGTTGTCTGCAGGCACATGCAACGCGTGTAGCTTGTAGATGTACCGCAGATACATCTCCTTGCGGTTGATCTCGTTCTTGTAAAAGTTCTGTCAAGGACCAATTTAAATTAGTATAACAAAAGTCATATTTGAATGTGTTGTGATAAAAGTAAGTAGTAATAGTACGGGAGAACCTTAAAAACTGCTGATATTGAGAGCTATATCTTTTCTAATTGATCTTGCAAAAGTTGCAATATCTTGTGAATAGCATGGAACCAGCAGGAATAATTATAGATATTTTTTATTTTGTTTATAACACAAGGCCCTGTGTGAAATATTTCTGGGTATCGGGAAAAGTAAATGGTGCCTCTTTCCTGAACGCATGAGCTGCTCCTCCTACTACGCACTCAGCTTGTCTGATTTCTTTCCTTCTTAGTAAAGGTGAGAAGGGGCCTAGCAAGTGTGTTGTGTAAAGGAAGATCACTTACAGCCACTATCACCCATCTCACCCATACAAGGCCATCCAGTGGAATTCTGTGTTATGAATGACTATATGACTCTTGTAATCTAAAAACTGGACCTAAGTTTTTAAGGCCCTGATAGTTGTGGTTCTTCTGCATACAAAAAAGTACTTAAATATAATCTATAATGTTGATTATTCCGAAAGTTAAAACTTATAAGACATGATAAGAATGAACTAAAGAACTTTTTATTGTCAAATTCGTTTTATACAATGCGAGAATTCATGGAAAATTTTATTTACATTTTAATTTGCATACTAATATTTTTCACCATATAGCTGAAGATGTTTTAGCTATCTTTTCTTACCAGTGGTAGTAGATTTTGTGTGTTTCTTTTGTTATATAGTTAATTTGTTGTTAACACAATTATTATATATTGTATATTGACAAATAAAACTTATGTAAACTTATGATCAAAGTATTTTGGACTAAAGACTGATAAACATGATTACCAGTAGGTTGACAGTGCAGGACATGCGCTTGTCCCTGTTCTCATCACCCTGGATGACACTTCGGTAATCAAGCAGACGCTCCAACAATCGAGTCACTGACGTGATAAACGCTGAACCATTTTCCTTCCATGCAGGATCCTCCTTCTGTACTCTCTCTAGCAAGCTGCATCAGCAAACAAATATATAAGAGGATGTATAATAAATATAGCATGGATTTTTAACGTTTTGAGTTATGGATAGCTATATGCTAGTTACTTTTAAACAAACTTAGGAGTAAGGGTTACAATTTTTTATTTAGTTACGGGTAATCGTTACAATCTAGCAATAACAACTACATGTAACAAGTTACTTTTTACATGTTAATAAACAAAAACAATGCTTTTTTGAGTCATTTCAAATTACATACTTATTATTTTTCACATACAAACATGGTTTTTAATATATTTCTTTCATTGAAAAAGGTGGTGGTACTCAGTTTGCCAACCATTAAGATGCTTTTGAGCAAGGAATGAATAGAAAAGAAATAGATTTTAGCGTAACTGTAATGGTACTAAGTTACATTGACGTTTAGGTAACTTGAAACTACAATCAGTTACTGTTTTGAAGTAACTTTTCCAAGTCTGTTTGTGAGTGCACTAAGATAGATAAGTATGTAAAATTGATCAGGGTGTATTTGGGGCACCATACTCATCCTTCACAAAAAAAGCACAACAAACGGGAAGTTACAGCTACTTAATACTATGCAACAGTGTTTTTAGTTTAACACACATATATTATTGGTATAATTTGTACCTACAAAATAAAAATTGAACGTAAATCAAGACCAAGTTACACTATTTACTATTTAGTATTATTAAAATTATTTTGGAAATGCTCTTTTGGACCAGCTCCTTTAAATGAGAAGCTGGAAAAATAATTTTAAAAATTAATAAAAATTGATTGTAGCACATTTTAATTATTTAATTTTTACTACTCATGCTTTATAAAATAAAGTTCACCGTCATATTACGGTGGTATAATAGCAGTCACCGCTTTCTAGAAAAGTAGATAACCACAGCTTAATACAGTCAATATAACTATAACTACGAACATGTTTGGCATTTGTAACAATTGCCTGTGCAAATTCAAGGGTGATTCCTTCAATTGTAATTCTGAATCTAATGTTTGAGTTTTGTACTGTCATGCTATAAATACAATTAACCTTATCAAGCAGATACCACACCTAACAACACGTAAAATCAGTAACTATTTTAACGGATTCTATCAACTTGACTGGGTGTAACAACAAATAGTGTGCTATTTACAACTTATCCCAAGAAGCAAAATGTAAAACTTGTGTAAAAGGGATAAACTACAAAGTGCACCAAAATGTTCAACACTACCATTCTAAACTACTATCATACCGATACTTACACTGTACTAAGATGTTCCCTGCATAATGTGGATGCATTTCATAAAAATAATTGAAATTATTATGAGAAAGTTAGTTATAAAACAATTATTGATACTGTTTTTTAAATAATTTAATTATCTTGTTCTCTTTATAGTGTTTGCTATTACAAAATAATATAGAAATATTGTAACCATTCATTCCTTGTTTTTTAACTAAAATTATTATAACCTGTATGCATTTTCATCAAGATAGAAAATATAGTAGCCTAGTGGAGAAATCTTAAGAAAAAGCCAATCAATATTAAATACGAGGGTCTTTCATAAAGTAAGGAACATTTTGGACCAGGGCCAGCGCAGATCCCCTACCAACACGTCCCATATTCACCTGGTATCTACACCCCTTTACTTGGTTTGGACTGAGTTTTGTTGCCGTACAAACATGCATCATAGTTCCACAAAGTTTTTACTTAGTAGTGCCAAATTTAACACCCGCCAAATGTAAAAATACTAGCCTTAATGGTTATTTTGCACAACAGAATTTTCCCATGAAATTTTATGGAAAAATTATGATTTAGCATTTTTATAGGCAATTAAACACAGCCTTTGATAGAACTAGCTAAAGGCTGGCTACAGAACACACAAGTCCGGCCCAGGTGCAACCTCGGTAGCTTGGGGAGGCTTTTTGTACGTGTTTCAAGAAGCAGAAGTCTTCACAATCCTCACTTGCACCTATCTAGAGTTATCTGTTTGGTACAAGGGATAAACATAATAATCTTCTCAGACAGTCAAAGGCTGCCCTCAGAGCTGGACTGTCCACTTATCAACTCTGCATTGTCGAGGAATGCTCCCAAAGCTCGGGCTCTAGCAAAGCTGTAATAATGTGCGTCTTGAATGGATACCGGGCATCAAGGATTTAAAGGGAATGAAAAAGCGTTGCTGGCTAGAAAGGGGCTGTCATCCTTGCGGTCGCGGAACCAGCAGTAGGAATGGTCCTTCTTTTGTCAAAATTATGCTAGCCGATAGGGCAAATGTCGCGACACACTGGCGATGAAAACAGCTACCATGCCAGGAACCGTAAACTTTTAGTCAAGAATCCATCAAGGTTAACTTACCAAACATCTGACCAGTCTTAGTGCCAGAACATCAGACTGGTAACATCTTATATCACAGGTCATGGGCATTTCAGAAATCACCTAGCAAAAATGGGTCTGTACACAGGAGATACCAGTTGTAGGCTATGTGGCGTACTCCCTGAGTCCATAAAACACATTCTTATTGAATCACGCGAGTTCCTGGAGGCCAGGAGAAAGGGGTCTTCCTGGTCTCTCAAGGTGGCAGGAGTTACACCCATAAGAATTGGGTAGTCAAGATCCTCGAGCTTTGTAAGCAAACAGGGGTGGGGCTGCCCTAATCAGACATGTTTAAAATTCAGCTTTATACTAAATGTTAGATGAGTTATACTTACATTGTGTTGAAGAGTTGCCTGTATTCATCATCACCCTTGTTGTCACTGATCAGTATATCCAGCTTGTCTATCAGCTCGGACTCAACCTACAGAAACACAGTCATGTTATGTGCTTTGTATGACTCAGTGAAGACGGGGATGAGAGCAAACAGCTTCTACGTAAACGTCAATTCTATACAGCACTTAAGTACATTAACAATGGTTTAAATTATTACTTGTGATAAAGTTAAGAAAATGTCTATTAAAACAGAGTACTGTATAGTACAATTTTGACATAAAATGTATGATACTTTAATAGTTTTTATTTTAGTTCTATTGATACCAAAACAGGCAAAATAAAAATCCTGTTTTACATTTTAATTCTATAAAACATAGAATAAATGGGTAAATCACATTTTGGGTGGTGGTACTCTTAGAGTCTCATAAATTTTGCATGTTTAAAAACTAGAGCCTTCTACAAAATTAATTTGAAGTGTTGAAATTGACTTTTTAAATTGAAGTTTTCTTTCTTTCCAAGAGAACATCAACATAATTATATTTTGCTCACCAGTTTAAAAATATTTACCTGTTTGAAGTTGCCATGGACTCTTTGTTCACAATCCATCATATCAAAGAAAATGTGGAGTGTTGCTTTCCTCAACTCTGGTTCAGGGACTAACGTCACTTCCAAGAATGGACCGACCATTGATGGTATGAAGTTTATTTTGTGTTCACCTGAAAGTTCAATCAATTGATATACATTATTAGCACTTAAACTGAACAAATATTTATATGTTTAAACAGCTAGTATAAGCAGACTGATATAGTATTGTACATCACTTACCTAACTTAGACCAGACAGAAAGTATTTGAAAGCCCATCTGTACTCGCATATCTCCATATTTTGACACTATTTTTTGTCGCTTCACATCACTAAACTTTTCTAACTGTAGCGATGGTTGAGTTAAAAAGGCAACTGCCAAGTTAAAGTAGTCCAACCAAACCTGGAAATAAAAAAATGTAATTACCAAGTCCTATTTAAGTGTTATCATTGATAAATTATAATATTAGGTATCTATATTTTCCATCGAATAAAAAATTCATGGAAACTAACTACAAATAAAAACTAATAACATAAATCAAATACAAATAAATAAAATATAATTGATAATACAAGTTAAGTTTGTTTGCCAAAATCCAAGTAAAAGACAAATTTTGATTCTGACTTTAGATCTTTTACCAGCACTAGTTTCGTACCTGGTTGTCAAAGTGACACCTGTTGTCCAGGAAGCGCATGATAAGTGGCTGAGCCAACTCCTGCAGACAGTTGAGTATGATGTGGTTAGCAGCCATCTTCATGACGAGCCAGTCTGGCGGGAACACATCTTGCCGCACCAGCATGCGCAGCACCAGGAACGCACGCAGCAAGAAGTCTTTGAGTGGTTTGCTCACGCAACTCCTCCCACAGCGCTTGGTAGTGGAACTCGTCCAGCAGTTGCAACAAACCGATCAGACATGCCACCAGTCCTCCCTAAGTAGAAGACAATTTGGGAGTCAGTATATTTTTAACTCTACTACTTTTACTAATCTCTCAATCTAAGGCTCTTCAGAGTAAGGAGATAAAATTTAAAAAGGGTAAATCTTGCTATGGTTGACACACAAAAATATTTACCAGGACTGGAGGGGAGCGGTCGATGATAATGAGTACTGTCTGAATGAGCATATCCAGTGTGTCTCTGCATAATATCTCCAAGTCTAGATGAAGGCTGTTGTTCACCTGAGACAAATAAGAAACATTGGGATAAGTCTTACTTACATCATTAAAACTGGCCAAATATGACTCTTTTGCGTCTGTTAGTATGTAAATCATGGGGAAGGCAGGCCTTTTGAAAGAGTTTGCTTTATAGAAGAGATTATTGAAATAACAATATTGTTATTTGCACTTGTTATTTGTTACTTTTGTTGTTATGTTCTGGAGATTGCTGGTGTTTTAGTTTCACTTTGGTTATGGCCAAATTAGTTACATCTTTACTTTACAGTAAGAACGTTAGTTTTAGAGTAGTGAGAGTTCTGGGCTGAGTGATTTGGTCGAACAAAGGTGTTGTACTGATATAAAAACCTCAGTTATATGTACAGATCATTTACTGATAAATTTTTATAAAAGCAAGGGCAAACTAAAATAAAGAAACAGCAAAGTGGGTTGCATGTTTTCAGCGCTGCAAATTAATGGGACTAGGAGAGTGTTACGTTGAAATTTTTAATTTTACCACCAAACTAAGAATACTGGCAGACATTAACTATGCATTGTAACCAAGAGTAGTTACTTTACTAGAGAATGAATTGCAACTGTGTAGACCAAGATCGGTTTGTTACTAACCTTGCCATTGACCTGTTCCAGTCGCTGTTGCTGGTAGATGTAGGAGAAGATCTCAGTCAGTATCTCGGAGCACAGCCTCAACTCGTCTCTGTGAGCCAGGTGCATCCTCAGGTGTTTGCAGCAGGTCTTCAACAGCAAGTATCTCGCTTCTGAAAGTGTTAAAAGAAGGTGTTGAAATAAAGGGAGTGTCACACTATCGAGTTTCTACTGCAGTGTCAATAGAAACGTAAGATTAATCACATTTTTATATACTTTTGCATTGTTAAGCTACAAGTGAATTACCTACAATACAATGTAAACTTTTGGAGAATACTGTACTAAAACACATTGGAATACTATACATACACTAACATTGGTTCTGAAAATACTGGAATTTCTCTGGTTTATCACTGGCTTGTTAAAACCCAAAATTGGTTCTGAGTCCCGGGATCCTGAACCCCAAGATTGGAAGCCCTAGTTATATCATAACGAGAGCAAACTTCAAAAGTGGTGTTGAAGTGTGAACAAGTTGTAATTTTTGGTTGATACTAAGAAAGAAAACCAAAAGATCAGTTTAATCCTCCAATTTTACTGTGCCACCTACCGTCATCATGCTTGAATATTTTGCCTGCAACCATGTTCCTGATGGCTACCAGCTTGGCTTGAGTGAGTTGTGCCGGGAGGTCTGTTGTGCGAGTGGGCAGACTGTCCAGCATGTCGGACGCAAGCTTGGCAACCTCTACGAGAGGCAAGACTCTGGTCAGCTGATCATACACAGCCGATATACTGTGCAGCAGCGCGATCTGCAGCCACATACATCAGATGGTTCAAGTTGTTATTATGAGATTTCCGATACTATGATTTTACGTACGTTAGATTTTAAAACAGGTCATAACAAGTTTCTCTACCACCAAACTGATCAAACTTAAAGTTGAACAATTGTACAGAAAAATAAATCAGCTAGCAATACGCCATAATATCCCCCTAATTAAAAATTGATGTGGACATGAAAATCTTGCTTATTATTGCCGGTTAGTATCCTCTCCCATCCGTTTCCACCACAATCAACAATGTGGCTGCCATTTTTTAACTGCCACCACCCACAAATCGTCAATTAAAATATTTTTAAGTTTCTAATTTCCTTCTATGTGTGGATCATATATTTACAATTTGGTAAAGTTAAAATGCAAATTGATTTAATTAAAGCCATGTTGTAGGATAACCTTGCCAACACAACTCTGATCTAAAATGTGTATACTGAATTACAATGTCACTGACCTGAGTGGGCATGATGACATCATAGGTTCTTATGAGCATGCCGTTGAGAGCATTCAGTACGCTGAGCAAGTCTCGCTTGAAACTGTCTTCAAACTGGTTACCGGTAGCTCTAGCGAACAAGAACCGTGAACCAATGATGAACTTGAACATGTACTCTAGACTGCGGAAACACTTCTGTATGGCTTCCTGCTCGTGAGTAGCACTCACCCACGTTGCACAGTGTTTCACACTGGTTAAGAGACCCCTGGAACAACCCAAGTACAGAGTCAGCTTCTAGTCTATCATCTTTTTGCAAAACTTGAATTTTTAAATAATATACTGGGGGATTTATGTACAATAGAAACGTATCCGGCTATCCGCCTGAACACTGAATAGAGTAAAAGGGCAAGAAGTCACTTTTTCATCTTAGCTTTCAAGCTTCATCTGGAATGGTTTTACATTCTCAGGCCCTGAAGTAAATAACAGTCCTTGTTTTAATTTGTAGTACCAGATATATTTTGAGAAGGCATTAGAGAAAATTGTAAACATCTTGACTAGGAAATAACAAAACAGGTTTATTCAGATTGCAGAATATAGTGTAAAATAAATAATCTGTAGACTACAAAGTTACTGGCTGTTTATAGTATTTTTAAGAGAAAAACAGACAACGAGGAACTTACTTGTACACTAGAGCTGCAGCAAAGTGGCCTTCAATATAAGCATCCATTACCGGTTTGAAGTGTTCAAACTTGGGATCCTCCAGCAAACTTAGGATGCTTACCTAAATAACAAGGAAATCAAATGTAGCTAAAACATAGTCACAAGTGCTACTAAAAATCCTAGAATTATCAGTTTTTAGAATTTTTCAGTATAAAGTTCAATTGTCTCTTTGGGAGTTGGTTTAGTCAAAAAAGTTGTAGTTTGGACACATTTGTACAATGAACCTGGTTAACGTTTGAGCTACACTGCCTTACAAGTGTGTTTGGTTGTTGCAGAAGAGATTTTGCAGGCACTTGTTCACCAATTAATCACAATTTTAAATTAGAGGCAAGCCTACAACAACAAAATACCCCATTAGCCATTATGTATCTACTGTCTAGTAGGTATCTTTTCATACTACTCTATAGTATCCAGGTGAACCTCTCTATTACATACTAGGTGTATTTGTGCATAAACCATAGAAAAGTTAACCAACCATTCTGAGTGAGTTTGGTGGAGCAGAGCAGAGTCCTGACGGTGACACTCTCCTTGTGACTACGAGTGTACGTGGGACTGGTGCAGGTGTTCTCGGCTAAGTCTCGTGTTGTGGACGGCAGGCCGAGGTAGTGGTCGGGATGCAGCTTGGCAGTCTCACCACACCGATAGATCAGCATCTCGTGCATCCCATCCTACAACAATGTCACATTCTAACAGTCCATAGAACAAATTTTTATTTACTTTAAAACACAGCAGAAAGTTTGCAGCTGGCTATACAAGTTTAGTTTTGCTTTTTTGTTAATGTGGGGACACGCTACTGGGTGCTCATCAATCTTGATCTTGCAGAAAACAGTCTCTGGCTCATCTCATCTAGTGAAAGAGTTACCCATTTACCCAAAATTCTAAAAGCACTGTTTTAACTGGTTTTAGCAGTATATTGTCGACTGTGCTCTGTTTACTAAGGCCCAAACCGCATCACGACATGAACCGTGTACAAGCAAGCTGCCGCCAAAGTTAAAAAGTTTGGAATCGAGGAGGTTCTTGCATGTTCTGAGAAGGTGAGTGTGTAAGAGAGTGCTTTTACTCATTGAGAGAGTTTTTTGAAGATTCTTTAGACAATTGGGGGTCTAGACTTTTCGCATCACCCTGTTGTCATCTTAATGCTTAGTAACGACATTTGTTTTGTGTGTGTTGTGTGCTTTTTTGAGGCGCAGATTATCCAGCGATGGTAGCCTATATGGTGAAGATATGGTAAATGGTAAACTTAAGATGGCCCGCACTAATTGTTTGTCAACACTTCTGCTTAATTTAGTGTATGGAAAATGGCATGAAATATGAACAAAAGTTTTAAATAAACTTAGACCTATTCTCAAAATCTCCACATATAGTTCAATTGTTATCAAGAAAGCATACCTGTAAAGTGGCTCCGCTGGGTTCCATCAGTCTTGCAAATGAAAATCCAAACAACTTCTTATTGTCAGGTTTGTCTCGAGCTGAAAATGAACAAAATGAAATAAATACCAGAATAAAATGTGTTATGCAAAGAAATCTAAAAAATTACATTACTTCTACCATAATTAGTTATAAACTTTCAAACTCGTTTAATTAATTAGTGAGCTCCAACAAATGAAGGAGAAATAAAAACATGTCAATTGTCAACAGTTAGTAATGAATGAGTGTCAGTTGCGGCACTACCGGTAAGTCGTATGAATTACCATACCCTTGTGTCTATCGTTTCCACCACTGGACCTTAAAAAAAACTTTTGCTTATTCAGATAATAACATTAACACAGGATTGGGGCTGTCCTCACATTGTTCTTTGTCCAAGGATTGAGTGAAACTTACTTGAACAGTGTTTGTACTCAAGCCGGACATGAGCTGAGGCATACTTGTCGATGGGAACTGTCAGTCTGAGGGTCTCAGCCCAGCAAGGTGAGTTGTGATGGTAGACAATCATCGACTGGTACTCACTGCTGCCTTCCGTCCCCGTGGCTCCCCACAGGCAACCCTGCAAACAAGTTCCACTGTAAACCCCCTTAATGTTATATCTGATGAACCTTATTAAACCTGCTATCATCTAAAACTTCCGGGAGAGACCGTACCAATAAACTATTTACACTGTCAAAGGTTTCGACTGTCTCAGGAAGTCCACTGAGGATACCTGATTGTAAAATGAGCTAAACGATTGGCACTGTAAATAGTTTGAAATTTAAATAGTTTATTGACACAATCTGTACAGGAAGCTGTAGATGATAGTTGTGATTCCAGCCGCTAACACCTTATTTCTCATATTGTTAAACCTAATTTTTTTACCCTGATGAGTGTTATTTTATGTATATGATTACTTATATAAGTGCCTAATTGAAAATAATACAAAGGAAGAGACAATTACCAACCAAGTTTTTTTGTATGCCTACTCAATCTAGTTTTGGTGTGCATAAACTGTTTTGTGTACATGTTGTGTAGATGTTATTGTGACTGACAACTAAACACAACCATCAGTTGGATAATCTGCACTTGTACGTATCCGACCCTGCAGAGATCTCTTGGAAACATGTGACACATATTATTACATCTACGTTTATTTGATTACTACAACAAAGATAGCTAAGGCTAATAATTGTCAAAAAATCTAAAGGGGAAATTAAAGGATAGAATAAAACCAAGTTTTGGTTTACAAACCAACAATTAAATTCATACAATAAAACACTATTGCTACACAAATTTGACTCACCTCCAAAATCTTCCCCTCATTGTCAAAAACAGATACTGATACTTCTATGTTTTTCCCTGTTGTTTTCCCTCCTCTTTCAAATTCACCTTTTTCCAGTGTCAAGTATAAGTCATTTCTAGATTACAAATAACAATCAAAATAATTACAATCAACTCTCACAACAATACAATTATTATTTAAGAGCTGTTTCAAAATATTTGTAAATCATAATTCGCTACTGTTTGATTTAAATCACAACAAAATTCAATGCTTACCATTAAGACCCACACACAAAATTAAAACATGTGAAACTTTGAAAAGTAAATTTTGAGGAAAGTAAGTTACCGAGGAAAAGGGCAGACTGTAGTTTCAGCAAGGGAGTTAAGTTTTGGAAACGTCTTCCTCCTTACAACCAAATTGAGAAACAGGGTAATTTTTTATTTCCAACAAAATGTTTTGTTCCTTTTTATCATTATTTATTTTAATAAGTGGTTTTAAAATTATCATGATATACAGTATCAAAAAGTGTATGTAACTACAGATATGGAAATTCCAGCACTTTGTTATTTGTAAAATCAGGGGTAAAAGATGTCATTAAATATTTACAGTATCTTTTTAAATTGTTGGTAACTTGTAAAACTTTTCATTTTTAAACCCACAACACTTTTTTATGTAATTTAGCAAATTTATTTTGTAACCTTAGACTTGATTCTAATTTAGTTTAGTAGGTCTTATTGATTGAGCTAACAGCTACGACAAAAAAGAATGGTTAACACTTTTGGTTTATAAGCATAGTTTAAGTTTAGCCAAGATGAGTGTTGTGTAAGGGACCTCATTCACACTGTTCTACTGAAGGTCTGAAGTAGGTACTTTGTTTTTATTTATGCTTTATTCCGTGGTTATTTTGATATTTTTAGTTATTTTAGGAAATTTATCTTGGACATGTGTGCAAGAGTAAAACCACATCTTTCTTTCATTTGAAAGCCTTCATGAATCGATCCTGAATGTCTGGCAAAACTATTCTTCCTGTCTGGCTCTTTGCAGATATTTACAGTTTGCGGAAAAATCTTTAAAACTAGCTGCTGTTAGATACTTTGGACATATACTACAAGCTTAGCCAATCAAACTGTGATGAAACATGTATCTAGTCACAATTGTCAATTCTTGGGAGTTTCAAAAACTCTGTTAGAAGTCTTAAATTAATAACGTACCTCACATCTCCAGGCATAATGACATCTGAAAATCCAAGTTTTTTCGTTAACGAAATACTTTTGAACAGAAGTGGATTCTCTTCCCTGACTTTGTTCAACTCTCCATGAAATATCCTCATTGATATGGCCAATCCTAAAGGAAATGAAAAACTGTTTAAAGCAGGTATACAACTATAAGCAATTTGGTTGCTTGAAAAAATGTATACAGAAGATACCTGTTTCTATTGATGAATAAATAATAAATACATCATTAAAACAATCTAACAACATTTTAATGCAGAGACTGGGAATGGTAATTTCAGCGGAAGAATGAAAAGCACGATCTGAGTGGATGAAGATATTTTGGGTAAACATAAAAAACCCTAATCCAATGACTCATGAAGTCCAACATTGCACGTAAAACTAGAAAACAAATTTAAATATTGTTAATTTGTTATAGTAACTTTTGAAATATGGGAACATATTGGTGGGATAAAATCACTAACATTTACTACTTGTAAATGTGACAAACATATTTTCAAAGGAGCATACCAAAAGCTTACCATAATGACTAGAAACTGGACTAAATTTGTTTGATTGTTTCCTAATAACAAAATCGTGTAGTTGATGAAAGTCTTTGTCTTCTCCTTGGTAAACCTTAAACAGAAACTCCTTCTCTTCACCAGTCGTAGAAAACATCTCTTCTATGTTCAACACTGCTACTCCGTACGGCCTCTTGAAACTGAAGTTTCCACTTTGAGAGGACATACTACCTGCAATACAAACAAGCAGATCAAGTTAATTAAAAGAAGTGGCATGTTCATTCTATACAAACAAGGAGGTAATTAAAGGAGGATTTTAATTTTGTATTACAATTAAAAGTTATTTATCATTGATGTGGGTTTTAGAAGTAGAGGAAATCAAGATGAGCAAGGTACAATTTCATAGGAGTTTTATTAATGCAAACTCAAATGTGTTAGTTCAAATAATGTTCAAAATGTACATTTAATTTTAACACACAACCTCTCATATTCTTTACTAAGAGAATCAGACTTACCTTTTTTACTTGACTCTGAGTAGAGCATTTTCCCTATCCTAAGTATGTGAGCTATGACGTAGATATTCTTATTTAAATCACTGTTTCCCAGGTCCTGAAAATATGCATTTAGGTTAAACCATAGAAAATGTAAAGTATTTCATAGGACTTAACTAAATTTGTATAAATGTAAAATTTCAAATTGTTTACAAAATTTATTTCAAACAATACGTTTTTTAGTTAGATTGTACTTACTGTAAAAATTGTGCAGTTACTGTTGAGCTTTTCCACATAATTTGAAAATCCTTCTTTAGAAATGCGAACTAAAAACCTTTCACTGCAACAAACAACAACCAAAGTAAGTTTTAAAAACTTGTGTTGAAAGAACTTGTGAAAACAAATGTTGAATGTTCATACCAGGCGAAATAGGTTTCAGAAGAGTTGAACCTTTATTGCTGTTGAGACAGTACCAGTATATTGGCTTACTACCAACTTGATTTAACTTGTTCTTACACAAAGTCAATACTGTGATAAACTAGCGTTCAATCAAATGTTTTAACGAGTTAGTCAAGATAAGCGCAAGCACTTATTTTCCAAAGGTCACAAAAATCCAGGATGTGGTAGATTAAATCTTGTCCGGGCTTTTGATAGATCGAGCAGAAGACTTTTGTTACCTTGTCAAAGCAATGCTGTAAATCAATAAACAACTAAAAGGGGGAAACATGACATGTACTGTAGACTGTCTGCATCCTTTTGTCAGATAAACCAGCTGACTTTATTTTTCATTATATTAATAATAACTATTTTATTAACGTGGTGTTGCAACATTGGTGTCACCTGATGTATTTGTTCTTGTGGCAGTCGTACAGAGAGAAGTAGATTTCTGTGTCTTCGCCTATGTTTTGGCCGTAGTCTCTCATGCACAGATACAGGTGGTGGGTCAGGATCTTGCTTGTCTCTTTCTTCCTCATTGTGCCTCGAGCCTGCAACCGTTAAGAGTTAGATAACTACGCAATCCGACTTAGCTCGGTGCATTGGAAATTGAGGAAAGTTGGTCTAGGTACTATTGCTGTACACAGAGGCATATTTACAGAGGGGACTGGACCCCTCTTTTCCACAGAGGAGATGAGGAGTACAAACAAATTAGGAAAGAGAGAAACAAGCAAAATATGGTGAATATCTTGGAGACTAATTTTGTTTGTGATCAAGGAAATATTCACCCACACTTTACCCATTATACAAAGTACCTGTTAAGAGTGTAAACATTTATATGACCAGTACTATATATTAGACCTTGAGTTCTGTTAGTTAACGCATGTTCTTTTTTCATCCACGCTGCTAATTTTCTTAGTGAAACCCACACTTAATTCGGAGTTAACTTAGAAACAATGCTCAAAATCTGTTTGGAATAAATTTATGATTGTTGATGCATTGTATATATTCCTCTTGAAGTATTCGCTTGTATAGCCATTATGTTGTCGGTGACCATAACAGCAACCTAAGCATAGCTTTTTGCTCCAACAAAGATGGTGGAGACGGCTTCACTTGCTGATTTGCTATTCAAATAAGCATAGTCCATCTAGATATACTTTGTGGTTGTTGGCTAAAAGCAACAGAATTTGTACTTGAGTGTCGACTGGCCATTACAGGGAGAAATTGTCTCTGAAGGTGGAAGAGGTGTAATGAGCTCCGCGCAAACTCTATCTTACTCACTGCAAATTCAGTTTTCAGAGTGAACTTGCACAAAAATCACACTATTTTTCAATAATACAGATGATAAATTACTCACCGAAACCACCATTGAATTCTCTGAACTCTGCATGTGCTGAAAAAACAAAATTCCTTAAACATGATTTATGGGTTTTCATTTTCATGGGACTGACATTAATTTGTAAAATCTGTAAAATACTCAATAGATATTTAAGTATAAAACAAAGCGTAAGGCATTGTCTTATACTTTTTATAGATAAAATTTGTGAAATTCCCAAAATAAAATTGTTAGAATTAGGAGTGTTTTAAATCATAGCTAATATTTTATGCACAATGTTTTTTATAATAAATTTGTAAGAAAATATGAGTATTTTCAAGCAACTAATGCACTTTATCCCTGAAGTTACCATTGAATTGTCCTATGCACGTATTACTGTACTTGAAATCAAAAGAGTTTTGTAAGCCAAGTGACTGTGTCACAAAAGTATTTTTCTAAAACGTACAACTGTACTTTAAAACATTTGAAGTTGATGAAATTTATTTGCATTTGTTAACACAATTCAAAGTTGTAGTTTTTATAGATGTTGTGGAATAGGTTAGGTATTAATAGGGTAAAAATTAGTTTTATTTTTGGCCTTCTTTTTACATATTATTTGGGGGTTGCCATTAGTCTATGCTATAGTTAGTTTAAAACAGGGGGTTGCAAGGGGCCAATCCCCATTATTGCAACTTTTGGCATCTACTTATAAATGCCCACATTTTCCCTCCCTGGCTTTTGGTTTAAAACACCCCAAGCCCCAAACTCCAAAATAAAATTAAAACTCTCTAAAAAAGCCTCAAAATGATGAAGATTCCCCGGAAGACAACTCCTGGACCTCCTGCTCCTACTAGGGATATGCCATACCCCTTAATCCCCTAGTAAAACCCCTCTTAATAACCTCCTGATGATTGAGCCTATGGGCACTGTCTGCCCAGAGCCAGAAAATCCTGGTTACGGCTCTAGTAAATCACTTTATTTATAGAGAAACTAAGCAAACAAATAACTTGCAGGAAGAATTGCACTTTGCAGCTTACCACTTGGTAGAGCTGCACAATGCTCATGGAGCTCGGGTCCACCATCTCTGCGCCACATCTCGGCACCAGGTCCAGCCCCAGCTTCCTGCAACACACACATCACAACATGCTCAATCAAGTCTCACAGGACACAGGCTAGTAGTTCACACGACTCAATTCAGTAAATACATAGTAAACCATTATGACCCGCTAGATCAACACCTGATAGAGTGATATGAGCTTCCAACCTTCAGATTATACTCGTATGATTTTATGAAAAATAAACCTAAAGCGTTATTTAAAAAGTTGAAAATAAGGCAGAATCTTCATTTTATGTTGGTCTGGTGTGACCAAGTAAATGAATTTTTAGATGATTCATACCATATTTTCGAATAATAAATTCAGTCGAATAAGTTGATAGCACTTCACATTGGCAGTATAAATAAGTACTGTATATCAAGTTCTTCTTCAGTTAGCAAAAATGTAACGTACAAGCGGGAACCACGCGCATCATGTTTATCACTATCAAGTACTGTGTATTTACGGATAGACAAGGTCGAACCATGCACCAATCTATTTGACCTACACATCCCAGGTCACTGTCAGGACCCTCTGTCATAAACCTGATTCCAATCAGAGTGCCTTATCTCACGGTAAAGTATTGAAACACTCACGTCTACTCTTTCTCTGTACTTTGGAACCAGCGGAAGGAAATGTTGAAAAATGTTAGAAAGCTACGTGAAGAATAAATAAACAAGTTACGTATTGCATAAACATAATACTTTAATTTCTCTACGGCAATCGTCAATAATTGTGCTTAGAACTCGCCAGCCTTACTCATCGTACCACTCTCCCAACGACATGTCATATCAAAATTACTGATTTAAAAATTTTATTCTGAAACTAATCAATTTACCCGGAAATACTACAGACTGTGTTCTGATCACGAGATGAAACCTTGAATCAGCAAGTCTCCATTGTTTCAAACCTTGGTGGTCTCCCGCTGAGAACTAATTAAAGAAGTCAACCAATGTTAATTAGCATCAGCCAAGTCTTGGTCTGTATATGACGGAACTCAGGGCCTGCGAATTAAATAGACTGCAACAGCGGGTTTTGGCATTTTTACTATTGCATTTATCTACTAGGTAACTGGGATCAGTCTAAAGTGTAAACAAGTAGGCCTGATTTAGTACACTGCGAAAACCAAACCAACTACCTGATTGACAATAAATAAAATGTATACGATTTAAAATGCCCCTCAAGTGTCTACAAATCAATCGTTTAGTGGTGGTTGAAAAGCCTAAAATCGCAGATTGTTAAATTAAATTAGTTTATTACGTTAATGTAACATCATAACTTTATTATCTTTATTACTTTATTATTCCAGTTGGCAGTTTTCGTTATAATAATGTAAACGAAACACACATGAGGTAGCATGTCAAAAATAAAATGTCTACTGTAGTAATCTACTAGTATCTACTGTAATCTACAGTACAGTAGATAATCTAATCTACAGTTCAGTAGATAATGTAATCTACAGTAGTTCAAATAAAATTATAGAGAGCAAACTCGACCTGCATTGATTGTAATGAAAAAGGTATAATGCAGAGATTTAATTCATTACAATTCATCTCGTATTGATTACAACCAGTAATCAATAAGGTTGTAGGATTATTGGTGACTTGGTGTGTATGCTTAACTAAAAGTATGTGACAAAATACCTTAAACCTCTACAGTTCAGAATTGATAAACAGCAATTGATTAATTGTGGCAGGTGAATCAATGATAATAGTTGGACAACCACCGCTAGACTCACAACCCTTATTTACCTTATTTACAGTTTGAAAATGTTATAGATACTGTATATGCCTTGTACAGAAGGGATTTTCATACTGATTTTCGTGAAAATAGGTCAATCTGTTCGGCGGTTCAGCAGAACGTCGATTAGAGACGCATACGAAAGAACCGTGAGCTATCAACCACAAAGCACCCAATAGAAACTGCCAGCCTATAATGCTCACTATTAGGATCGATGTTTTCAGCTGAGGAGTAGAGCTGATGCTGGATGTTTTCAGGACGGGAAAGGTGGCGGTGGCGGCGGGTGTAAGCTGTGTACAGGTGGCCTGAGATGCCAAAGCAAACCAGTTTGGCTTGTGCTTGCTGTGCCTTGGCGTGCATTGCGGCTGCAGACTGCACAGCGCTCAGCGCTCAGCACTGCCAGCTGATGCGCTCACATTGAGAGGCTAAACCGTGGAGAGCTCTTGGGACAATCCGAGTCTTAGAGAATAAAACACAAGTGTTCAATACAACGTAGAAGTAACCACGCTGTAGCGGGTTTTAAACGAGAAATCTGGGTTTTAGTGTATTTTAGGCACTGAGAACGACGTGCCATCACTTATAAATTGTGTATGATATTGCAGACGTATGTACCTTGTTACAGGTTATTATGATGAATTTTGGCTCAAGTAAAAACTGAAACTAAAAGATGGTTTCTTATGAGTAAATAACCCTGGTGTGTATGGTTATTGTGCCGAGGTTGTTATGTACCAATGTTGCGATAGTAAACATTGTGTATGATGAAGTAGGCCTAATCACTATAAACAATCCTCAGTAGAAATATGCAATAATCATTGACCTGCAAGACGAGACGCTATTACGTTGACGTAGCACTTTCAAGTGAGTGATGAATACTCACAGGGGGTCCACTGTAAGTAGTTTCCTGGCTAGCGTACTCAGCACTGCTGTGGGCGTTAGCGTCTGATGCTGCACAGTTGCAGGTTGGTGGCGACGCGTCGTGCTTGCTCAGCACCTTACACTGGCACTCATGACTCAGCTGTGGTGTTGTCGTCGTCTTACTTAGTATCACATGTTCATTAATTAATTATGTCGATTATAATTTGTGTTGTAGATAAGGTTTAGTTGTAAAACTGAGAACTTAAAATGTACCAGTGTTCAATGTACCATGTAAAATGTACCTAGCACCCCGTAAATTCGCCCATGTCTCCGACACATCGAGTCTGTAAGTATCTCGTACCGAAAACCACGAAGAGGTAAACTCATACAATCTGACGAGCCAGTGTAGCAGACAAGTCAAAATCCGACAGTGAATTATTGTGATTTACCACATCTCCGCTGACCATCACCGCTTGATAGGGCAGAAGACACTCACATTCACACATAAAATAATGCAATGGGGCTTACAAATTACCTCCTCATTGCTTGAAGTCAAAGCATTCTAATATTGTCTACGTACACATTGGAAGGGTCTTTGTACCAACTTTCTGTAGGGCGTATCTTCTTTCATATAATCGCAGAACATAATTACTCAATTGATATCTTTACTTTAGTTAACCATTTATTAACACGACCCTGTAGTTCAACCTTCAATCGATTTTAAAGTGAACAATTCGAGTATACTGTACTACAATTCAAGGTAGTGCACTTCACCATTGACTTTCCATCCTACAAATTTCCAACCCTTGTAGGATGGAAAGTCAATATTCTAAAGAATCTGTATACTGTGTATGTATAGTCTTTGATTTCACATTCTTTGTTACAGCCTCTGCTGGTGTGCTAGTGTGCTGGGTCGACGCACTAATGGACATGCTAGACACAGTTGACAGATGACAGTGAGTGTATTGCATTAATGAGGGCGACCAGTGTCATGTGTGTTCTGTGTAGGTGTGAATGCCGCTCTCTCACGGATATGCTTATCTCTCTCTCCCTCTCCACTCCCTCTACTCTGCTCTGCTCTGGACAATCCTTGTACCATGTTATCAACACTTACTCGTGTAACCTTTTGGCACTCACAGTGAAAAGTAAACACCATTGAAAGACGAACATTCCCATAAGAACATTGAGACATGATGGAATTTGTATTGAAAATTGAGACTGAGATTTCGGGATTGGGATGGAGTTTGACAGGAATAATATACACCGGATGGTGAAACCGATCTTAACTAGTCACTAAGCCAACGATGGTAACTATTGGCTCAATCTTTTCAAACTGTAGTTGTGATATTGCAGGGTTTCATAGGAACCTGCTCGATTTAAATAAAAACAACAAAACTTGTTGAGGATAGCAATTTTCATTAGCCAAGCCATTGTACTATATAGTACAAGACCTACAGACTCACACTACACTGTACATGCAACTGCAAAAGTGTTGACTTGTTACATGCATTACTATAATGTCACTCTACCCACGTGAGCTGCCGACTATCATCAGCCTATATTGAGCCATTCCCACGCTTACCGATCCAATCCACTTCCCACTCATTCTACAGTCTGTGTAGTAGTCTACAGTGTACGGTCAATGTCAGGATCGCCGTTACATAACCGACGCTCACTGTTTCCAGGTCCCAACTAGCTCATAAGTACATCTGGATTTATTTATACGACCGCTCCTACCCAGAATTCGGGATGAATACATTTTGTTTAGACTCTTCCTAGATATAATGGATACATTAACACTTTCTGTATAAGTCCCATCAGGACAAATGAAGAACACTCATTGAAGAAATAGTAAAGGTAATAGGTAAGTTAAACAAAGAAATGCCCTCTATGGTAACACAACAGCTACTGGACGAACTGCGCAGTCGCACAGATGCAATGGGACGACTGTACAGTGTACAGTGCATGCAGTGTACTATTGCGTCAACTGTATTACGTTGCAATAGTGCTGAGACACGCTTTGACAGCATCAAACCGTGTCTCTGAGTAGCCGTGCACTCTCACTCAAGGTTAAGTCAATAGCGGTTTTATGCTGTACTTGACTACTTCAGTACGTGTGTATACTAGTATTGTGCAAGAACAACTATCCTCCATGACTGGCATCAACCACTGCTTCCTTCAATCCATCATGCATTTGGTTGGAAATAATAGGTCACTGAATGGTAAGGACTCATGAAAAATGAGACTTGTAAATGACTCAGAATTGTCTTACGCCTAATATTACAGGTGGATACCATTCGAAAACTACTTCGCTGTCGATGTCCCAATCAAGAGGCAAGTCCAGGTGGCTGACCCTGCAACCAGTTTGTCGCAGTTGAGTGGTGTTTTGGGTGTGTTAGAAACAGAGAGAAAAGAAAAATAAATTCAATTCTTTTCTGTTCTCTCTGGTTAGAAACTATTGGGTATAATGTTGAACTGGGTTACATATTGCGACACACCTTCATCACTACGAAGAATCTAAGAATTTATTCTTACAGCAAAGGGACATCATCTTACAAACCTACTTATCCGTAAAGAATGTTTTCATTAATTAACATAGACATACACACTTACTGTTGTTATTGCTTTTAATAAAGCTGCTTTTGCTTTTCGTAATATTGTTTTGTTGACACGTGACTTACAAACAGGTGTTTGTTGAAAATCATAACCACTTCAATATAATGAGTTGAGTTTTTATTGGTATAAGATCTTTCGCAAACGATGCATAATGTTTCTTTCGCAACATCTTTGGACCAAACCATAAACTGTTTATTCCATAAACCCTTGTACCTTCAAGCTAATGAGACTGGCCATCTTTTGACTAAGGTAGTCGAAATGCACCTGCGGTAGCTATAGGTTATGACACATGCATTATGGTACATGAGTAGTATATCAACTTGTCACAAGCTCTCTAGTAAGGACGACACTAAACAAGAAAGTGTGAACCGGTAGCCGGTAGGTGTGAAATGCACCGTGAAACATTTAGACCATCGTTTCAAGTGTTGAAACAAGCAATTACCTCCTATTAGCGCACTTTGAACCAACTTACTGGAAGTTTTAACTGTTTGTATTCATTTTGTTCACCTATAAAAGGTGTCAAATGGATTTAAGTTCAAACCCAGTTATGAAAGAGTTGTTTAAGACAACGAGCTTAAAGGAAGATCTAAGATGTCTGCACTCCTCATAACTTTATACACGGAGTGACGGATACTTCGTTTTTAAGTTGTTTGCACAATATTCTTACCCACAATACATCTTTGACCGATACTTATGTTTACTAGATTTTTAACATTTTGTCAAATTACTGAGATTAGCACATTTGACAATAGTTAACCAGATTAAGGCTGGTTAAGAATATCTTATCTCTTACGTTTTTTATCTTATCTCTCTTTTTCCTGTGGCATTAAAGGAGTTCGCCATCACGAGTACGTAGCCAAAATAAAGTGTCTTGACAATGGAAATCTGCAAATTTGATGTCCAGTTTCATAAACTTTGCTCATGTTAGTCTACTTTTCTTTGGACACAAACTCAGAAATCAACTCGTGTATACTACCGAAGACAACGTTATAGAAAGCCCCATTGTCTTTGATACTAGGCCTACTATACAACATTATACATAGCTCCTTTTTGATGCAATGATGCATGGTGTAGACTAACGCTCAGTGAAAATGGTTTGATATAAAGGACAGCTTGGATTAAAGACAGCTTTTTAAGCGTGTTCAAAAGATCCAAAACCAACGGCAACTGATCTCTTCACACAACGAAAAGCTCTCCCTACCCAATGTCCCAATATACTCAAACTCATCTATATTACTCTGGCCTCAATCGCTGTTGGAATCCAAGTTGCGTGTTCAGTCTTTACAATTGTCAACCATCTGGCTTAATCAACAAATTTCAATTTAGACGCCATGACGTCGACATTCTCCTTCACGTCTTCGTTCCATTAGATGCATGACGATTCATTGATCCTACCTTCCCTAATCCTGTTCTTCTGTTCTAAGATGGAGAACTCAGGTATAACTCTGGGGATTTGAATGTGAAGACTGAGACACATGTATGTAAGGAGCGATTATGGTCCATGGATACAAGGATGATAGCACAGATACTGTTGTGTAGAGTGTAGAGGCTGCTGAGGTTGCCGGACAGCTCGGCGCCGGTAATGATGCTACATTACAGGCCGAGGTGTGAGTGTGAGAGTACGTGCCGGCAGGTAATCATAGACAACTGCTGCCGTCTTCTGACGTACCGTACCTCTACCTTTACCTCGCCATATGTGCCAGACCAGCTGATCCGTGCTTGCACCTGGTAAATGGCCGAGAATTCATAGGGTAACCGGTGAATACGTACTCGGAAACACTTTAGAATTGCACTCGAAGAAAAGGGTTTCAACCAAAGCGTTGACAGAGTGTATTCCCAAGTAGAGATCTCGTATATGCTGCATATGCTAGGCGTTAACTGATTATTTATTGCTGTCAGTTAAAACATGTGATATTTGTTGCGTATATGCCAACCGGTGCCGCAAAAAACTTCTTTGATACGGAAACTGTCAGAGATTTTGGTAAGTCTTGAGTGTTGACGTCAAGATATCATTGAATTGAGAGGCGTTGAGACTCTCGGTGTGATACTTTTAGAGTACTAACAGTAGGGTTAGAAGATATCTAGTCCTTAGATTGGTGGATAGCAAGCTCTAGGGATCGAGCTAGTTCAAAAGCTTCTTGAAGAGATCGTGAAGATGTTTCCAAAAGTCTCTGCCTGATGTAAGGTGACTTCAATCCACTTTCCTCAGTATCTTCAAGCCTTCCAAAACTGGCGATTGTCACTAGATTAGCCAGCATTGATTCTCTACACTATTATTGCTAGGCCATGTTCAATTATTAGTTCACTAAAGGCTATACTTACGTTACTAGGTATATTTATTACACTATCCTAGTTGAAGGACCACCAGGTAAGAAGCCGATACGAGGAAACGACATAGAAAAGTTCAAAGTTATCTACTGAATAGGTTTTATAACATGAAGCTGGAAAGGCGAAAATTATATTTGGCAGAATTTAACATCTAAAAAAAGATGGGAAACTTACATACATAAGGGATTCCTCCAATAGTTATATACTTTAGGAAATGCCAGGTGAATAAGAGAAGTGCAGACATAATAATTCAGCAATAGGCTATTAATCCAATATCAAATAAGCTATCATTACCACAATCGGAAACTTCGGACATAGGCCACGGCATGAAAAGAATGCACTTCTGGCCTAAATAAACACACATTATTTGTATCAAAATAATATAATTATGTATCTAGTCTGGGTGTGAGGTTTTCAGTGATAGGTCATAGTACTAAGAGTGTCAAGTACAAGTACCAGTCGGTCATTTTCCCCCATAAAGAACAGTGCAATAATAAGCATTTTCTCCTCACAATTACTATTTTTATCAGATCCTTTAGAAATAAGTTTTATTGAAACATTAAAATTAGGACTACTGCAGAGGCTCCACTGACTACCGTTTTGAACATTCCAAAATAATAAACAAAGATACAACATTTTTCAAATGTTGGACTTATGTGACGTTTTAATGAATGATAAAGTAAAATTCGGCTCAGCGGAGTCACTAAAACACTGAATAAATTTTATAACAAATTTTATTTCATAAAAATCTAATCAAAATTATCGGCGTAAGGTGTCCCAAAAATGCACGTGTTTACATTGTTCTTATGTGACGAAATTCAAGGTCACTGCCACTACTACGAAGTCTTGATTTTCTACCGCGCACTTTCATAACATTGCACGCACCAAAACAACCCGGGTTCAATTTCCGGCGCTGCATGAACAACTTTTTAACCCTACTTTTCTCCCCGTGGTTTGGATGTCACGTTCAGCTCTTGGACCCTTGCCCATTTCCATCAGTCGTTGACCGTAATACATGGTACACTCGGCCCTAGTTTGTAACAAGACTACACCTCACCATCCATTAAAACACTCATCACACATGATGAATATTGTGTAATAATTTATTATTTTATATTTATCCTATATTCACGTTAAAATACTCGCAAGAGTGAGTGGCCAGTGTCTCAATTGAAGTATAGGGACATGCGGGGATTTCGGGATTTATTTTGTCCCGCTCTACTGTGGTAGCGTCTGCAGCGACTAGCGGAGTAGGGGTAGCGAGTATTCTCCGTCCGGCAGTGAGGCAAACACCATGCTGTCCTAGGTAGAAACCCGTGTTCAGATTAACTTTATTTTTTACATTTGGTTTTAGTTGACGGTAGGAAACCTTGTGTTCGCGAAGTGTTGAGTGCGTTAGTGGAGTGTCTTGTGTTTGGATTACATTTTTGGATTTTACTGCTGTTCGACTTTAACAGGTGGGTTTCTTGTATTTGAGATAATAAAACCAATTCAACCTTGACACCTTCTTAAAACTGAATAAGTTGTACTTATTTTGTATTGATGTTATTCTTTGCGGTGCTTTCTCTGGTCGCCGTAGAACTTTCCTTCGGCTCCAAATGGTAGATTAGTCAGATAAAACACGACTTCCAGAGTTCCAGGATTTGTTTGGTAATAACAGTTTTTATCTATTAGTGACAAACAGCTGTAATGTTTTTTCAGGATTATTTTCATTAGGCTCTTAACTAATTCATCGTAGGTATATACTTTGTTCCAGCTCAAATAAGGTAATACAAGAAACCTACAAATTAGTATAGTTAAGTCCTGACCAAAGAGCATCACCCGATTTTACAATTTTGATTTGTTGTTGTTTGAAATTATTAAAACTTCAAAACAATGCTTGAATAACAAACCTCTTTTAAATCACTGAAATTGGTTATAGAAAATTTAGAAAAAAGTAAAACAACTTTGTTTAGAAAATGTGGGCTTGCCAAGGCAAAATTATGTAGTCACGACAGAACCTAAGTCCGAAGTAACCTATGATGTCATTTTTTGCAGTTAAAGTATGGTATTGCAACTAATTGGCAACTTGACTCAAAAACATATTTGACGACAACATTCAACAGACGCAATCACGTCAATAGGCTACTTTTAGTTATCTATCATTCCTAAAACATTAGTAACCTTTTCTCGGCAAAATTCGATCTCGGTCAAAAGATTCGTTGAACTATTCAATCAACGGAGAAAAAAGTCTGCCTTGACCTGAACATTAGAATAGCAGATATCACATCGCCTGATAAGCTCAATCTCACATTGTTCCTATAGAGACAGGCCTACTAGTTAAGTGCTACAGTGAGATACCAAATACTTGTTTTGAAGTAACACATCGCTGATAGTAAATATATCAACAACAAACTTACGGTACAAACTATTTACAAGATTTTACATTATCAGTTTATTATACAGAGTTAGTTAAAAGTGTGTAAATATGTACCCTGATTACTTTTGAATGCGTGAAAACAAACTTAGTTCCTTTTTTAAATATACACAAGAGCCCTACATGTCTATAGGAAATTTAAGACCCTTAAATCGGAATTCAGGACATCCTTTATGCATCCTACGAAAATGCTTCTACTTTAATATTATTTATTAATCAGGGGTCTGTTCGTTGAAATATATCTTTTTTGTTAGAAATAATCGAGAGATTTTGCTGTTTGAAACATAGAGCTAATAATTGAGAAGAGACACTCAAGTGTAGAAAAATCATCGCCAGGACAAATTTTAGAAGGTATAACTAATAATAGGTAACACCATGTTCAATCAAGATATTGGTAGGTAAAGTAATGAACTTTGTAATTTACAAATAGGTCTGCCGATACATAAAAATCACATTTTTATTGCTCTGAATAAAATTAAATTGTGAAATACAAATGTTTTTATGTATTGACCTTGTAAATTATAAATTATTACATAAATAAAACCAATTTGACAAAAACTCTAAAACCGAACAAAATTACGGATTCTAAACTAATTGAACTTATTTACCTCTGAGAAAACCCCTCTAAAAATGGTAATATTCTATACACAGGATATATAGATTGCTTCATCGATGAGCGTATTTGAAATGCAAGACTGATCGTGTTGCCAGTTTCCCAGGTCATTTATGCACGATAGCCTGTCTGTAGTAATGGTCGAGAGATAACTACATACTCATAGCCGAGAGCAATGTTCAAGTTATCCTTGAACTTTGCCATGTTCAGCAGTAACTAAACACATCACGAAAAGACGCTTGTAACTGACGTGATTCCTTGACACTTTGCTAAACAGAATACGACGAAGATGCCCGTCATTCACACAGTAGAACTCTTTCTACAGCAGTTTCACTAGGCCATTTAGCCACTAGAGAATAACACACCCTACTGATATAAATCTCGTAAATGAGGAGAGTAGAGGAGGTCTCACAGCTGATGACAAAGGTGGCGGAGGTGAGGCGAGGACCACGGGACGTCAGGAATGCGGCAGGGAGGGGCGTTCCTCAAGACAAGGCGATAGACGGACATTTATCTCAGTCATCAGAGTTCCCACACTGTCTCTACCTCCAGTCCTCTAGTCCTCCACCACGAGCCCTTTATCTGCTCAGTGCAGTCACTGCTCAGCTGAGACACAATAGATAGTAGATAGCTCTACCGTTTCATTGCGTAGGCTCTGCTGAACTATCTACACCTTCTACCAGAATCTAACTTCGTCTTCCTCACTGAGTATTGTCATCACAACCACTCAATTTTGTTCGTATCAATTCAGCCAGCCGAGAAAATTGGTACAGTACCAAACAATTTAGCTTGCTGACGATAGTCTCCTTCTCTCCAGAACATGAAACTTTTGGAACAACCGTCCTGGAAATCTTCGCCAAGCACGTTCTCCCCACAGAAACCTTTCTTTGAGAACCACACCACGAGAGGCCCAAAAGCCAAATTGTTGAATGCGCCGTGTCTGTAATGATAACCTCCGATTCATTCAGTGAGATGCCACAAGTCTGATCTCCCACGCACGAGCAGTTACCGAATGTCGGGTCTGTAATCAGAAAAGACTGGGAGAGAGGAGATGCAGGGCTCCGCCCCAGGCCGCGGGGTCATCTCCGGGCCTCCGTCCACGGGCACCCTCGGCAGCCGAGGCCGTCTACTCACTTTTGATTACAGACCTACCGGCCCGTGGCCTACTCGGGTTTCATGAAGGAATCTTGCTCCCATCTACTCCCAACCGCGCGGCACGACAAAGAACATCACGTGGTAGGGGCGACATTGTGAAATCAAACATCAAAATGCCATGATTCATGTTTACAAGGTCATTGTAAACTTAGTATTCACTATTCTCGAACATAACGGTCTCCAAGTAAAGATAAGTGCACTCATAAACCAGGCAATTAGGCGAGAGGCCTTTTGATCTTGGCTGTAAACTGTACGGTTGAATGGGTATCGAACTAATAATATAACGTGAAAGAATTATCCAAATTTAATAACTAAAAGCTATAAAATTATAACAACAAATGGATAGTTCAACTTACTTTGAAGGCTTAGCAAATGTTAACATTAAGAACATGATAGTTCTATTAAATCACGATGACTTTTTCACGGTATTTTTGCTCAACCTAAGAAAACAAAACGTTATTTCTAAAATATTTTTACTCTTACTTACTCTGTACGTTTTATAAATTTACAAATAAAATTATATTCAGTTTAATATAATTTAACTCCGCGACCATGACCACTGCGTCAATGTAGGCTATTCGTCAGTATGTTGTTCATATAACCATTCAACAACCTCGATTCGGAACACACTGACTTACTGTTCCTTTCTCAAACCTCAAACAACTTAAAGCATTTTCCTCTGTAGGATTAAGAACTCGACTTTCAGCAAATCACAGGTAAATGAGGTAATAGAAATAAAGATAACAAACTGTAAATCATATCTGTGAACACGTGTTTACCACAGCATTCTGTTGCCACGTGCGTTGAAATTAGCATTTTCACAGCATAAAACAATGAATGAAAGGCTGGCATGCGTCCAGTTCTAGGTAAAGTAGTAGTACTGTAGTTGTATAGTAGAGTAGTTATACCGGGGCGGCATAAATGCACTTCCTAATTACTGGGCAGCACTTTGTACAACTTGCGCGGTGTATCTTGGCTTGCCTCGTGCAACCTTCAACGTCTCTTGTCTTTGCGAGTGGAACTGAAGCCCACTTATTGTGTAACATAGAAAATATTCCATAATTCAACAGATGACCTCATCTGAGCTGTACTTTATTGCTCTCACGTGTCGCTTGTTTACAAGCCAATAAACAACTAAAAAATACTAATGATTAATATTTTATGCTTGGAATTAAATATTTATGTTGATGCCATTATTATAGTCACAATAATCTGGGCAAACTATAAGCTTCCAAGTAAAACCGTAAGCGAATCTAGTAGCGCAGATGTCCCTTAGTTACGCAGGTTCGAACCACGAGACGTCTCTCCACGTCATTCCTGAAGAAAGGTCTTTTGAGTTCTAGGAACACGGATTGAACCTTAAAATCAATAAGGTCACGCCTTGCTTGTTTCTTTTTTGAGTCATGCATTTGTTAGTGAGTCATGCAATGATAGTGTTAATAATACGCAAACTAAGAAAAGGTTATTAAAAAAATATGCTTGACTTTTTTAATAGCTCGATAGTCTCACAACCAGAACGCTATATTGAGGGCTAGCCAAAGAGTGTTAAATGTGCCATCACATGTTATCTTGTGGAATTCGCAAATCGGCAATCACAACTGGAAGAATGCAAACTCGATGATGTGCTGATAACAGTGCACCAGCAGCCACCAGTGTAGCTGACTAGTGACAAGTCATTATAGGACTCTTATCTTATCTGACCTTGAATTGTTTACCAGTTTCTCCCAGATTGCAAAAGGATGAGGCTGCAGATTCTCTCTACCTAAGGGACGTTACAATAGCATTGTTCTATTGTATTTGAGTTGAGATAACATTTACTACACAAGTTTCAAGTTTTGGCGAACGTGCATTCCAAGAACCTCCATGACACCATTTCATTTCCAACCGAGAATAGTTAACGATACTAATCAAATAGTTACAACTGTATTTATTTTACCTCAGGCCACAAAACATCGGTGCATGATAGGTGTATAGCAATTTTCCATACAAGCTTAGCTTAGACTAAATAGCTACATCAAAAAAACGTACCAGCGGTACTTCAAAGGTTGTGTAAATGCGATTTAGACAGAATAACTCGTCATCGTGACAAACCTTATGTTCCTAGAATGTAAACAATAGATGGGCGTTGCAACAATCAATCATCTATAGATATCGTTACAATCGTTCCTCTTATCCTCAGGGATAACAAACTAAAACACCGAATATATCGATGTACGTAACATTTCAGAAGAATAAGTGGATGTATCTACTGTAATTAATCGATTTATTTGCGATGTACATGTCCTGTTTAGGAACGCGTACAAATGAATAACAACCAAAATATCAAAATACGAACCATACAACAAACAATGGCAATGTTTAGGGCTTGTAACCATATTTTGGATCATAAATGTGTTAGGGAGATCGTAGCAAATCCAGAATTCAATGTATACGGGGCTTCCTACTATAAAAAAACCATTGTGATGACCTAGCTTCCAAATTGTTAAAGTAAAATACAAGTTTTTCCACTACTTCTTTTTTACATACAATATTAAAACACTTCACCAAAATTTACTTCCGAAAGTCAACCCTTACAGAGGGTATATCCCTTTCATCGGCCAACTAGTATCATTGAAAATCAACGATCGTATGCAAAACTTACGAAATGTTTGCATGATATTCAAACCAACTTATTGAGTTAAAATATAAATATTTTACTCCTACCGACTATTAATTGAGTCGCTTTTACACTGGTGCCATTCAAACACAAACGTCCTCAGCTCATTTCCTTGAAGAAAACAAATTCTCCCTATAGTAGACTGACTTTAGTCATGCCTGCAATGAGTACTTTTTATTGAATACCGAGCCTCACCCAATTTTCCCGTTTACCAGGTGTGAAAAAGCCGACAGGCTGGGCTGGTTCTGCAGACTTGCAGTGTGCCCGACATCCTGGTGTAACCGTGTAAGTGTGGTGTAACTCTACACCTCCAGCGGGTCATGAGGGGACTGCGTCACAAGGACAACGTAGTCTGCGTCAACCTTTCATAACTTGCATGCTTTTCTTAGTGAATGGAAATTAAAATTCAAGACAAGTCTACATACAGTGGTCATACGAAAAAATTTACATTTCTGATGTATAGATTTTCAACATATCTTGGAAGTCATAGACTCACTATTACATCAGTGGATATGAAACATTAAATCTCGCCAGCTTTACAATCGCTGTGTCATATCACACGTTGATTGAGCATTGAGCACGTTTGATGATTGAGCATTGAGCTAGTTTCCTCTTCTCAGGTCATTTCGTCATACGAGTTGCGAAAGCAACATTCGTCAGCGTTTCCGCCGTGACGCATTCCCCGCTTGCAGTAAACTGTACTCTCTGCTTACCTGACGTGTAAAAACTAAAGAAACTCCCTTTTTGTACCCACCATAAACAACTCCAAACAGAAGAAGACGACGATGGCGCACCGCGAAGACAGCGGAATTACTTTCTTCAGTTTCTTGCCGGGTTTCTGATCACGTCCCTGCAATTTTCGCCCGGAGATGGATCCTCGCACACCCACGCAACATCCGGTCAATGGCCAGTTTGAACTGAGGAGGAAAACACCTCCGTGTCGTGCCGTGATTCATGGCGAGTGAGAGCCTTCGGAGAAACATTTACGGTTTTCTATCCTCGGGCGAGTCCCACAGTTCTAATATTACCCATGGTCACTTCAGCACGCTAACCTTTCACTGCGCGTATTGACTCTTGGCTGAGCTTTGAAGGAGCCATGTTATTAGCGGAATGTTGTCGCCCAAAAATGAACGCAGAGTAAGTTTTTATATCAGAAGGGTCTTAGGCAACTTTAGAAGAACCTCTCTGTAGCAGTGTTTTCTAATGATGCTGAACGGTGATCAGATCATCAAGGGTCATCCAATGAGCTTTTAACAAGCACATCATTAAATCCACCACTAATTGGCGGACCTGATAAAATTGTTATAGAATGTACGTACACAAGCTGAAATGTATCAATTAATGATCAAGTCTTGAAAGTGGATTGAATTTATGCACGAGTAGATCTTGAGAGTGAGCATGTCCAGAGAGAGCAGCATTGTGCCACGGTTCTCGTGGGAATCAGCTGTTCAGTGGACACGTGTGATACTGGCAACACAGATCACAGATCAGTGAACACATGACACGAGTGAGCAAGGAGAAGCTACAGCAACAGTTCTATCAACAAGCTGCGTGCCGCACTTCCTTCTCTCCTCGACACCATTCATGCTTGACCCACTCACACTCATCTCATCTCACTCTGCCACTGGTAGCCACTTTATCAGCTCTACGTCACCGCATCAAGCCTCATCTGGGCTCAACTAGATCATCTCGGTCTGTCTTTAGCCACATGTGCTGCCCGAGTTCTTCCAAGCTCTTCTACACGTGACCATAGCGAATAGAGAGTGTCCATTGTCTCTGGTGTCACTGTGATGTCTGTGATTAATAAATCCGGTAAATTCGACATACTGAAGCTGTTTGCCTGAATACTTGGATTAAATATAAGACACCTTACTATAGAAGTAAAGAATCTGCATACGATTTGATATGCAATGCAGTATTGGACAAACGCCCGATGGCTTTGACCTGTGTGTAGATCGTGATACTGACCCTGGTTTTAACCTTACTGATGACTTGTTTCGGAGGTCACCGGAGGTCGAAGACCTGGTTGGGTATCCTGAACCTGTCAAAACTGAACTACGTTGTTGTCCTACTTGTTCTTTAACGTCGCTAAGTTTGTAGCATACAGTTATCATTGCTGGGTTTTGCCTTTTACCATTAGTGCTTGTATTTCTAACAAACTTTACAGTATACTCACATCAATAAATACAGAATTCTTGCGCTAAATGTAAAATTTCGTCGTATCTTGAAGCCCTACCAACCAACCCCTTCCCTAACCCTCCCAAGATATATTTTACAATTAATTTCTTAACGAGTTAGGGACCACAACGTCACATTTCAATCCCATGCCTAAATACTATTGAAACCCAGTTGCTGTACTACCTTAGCAAAAAGGCAAGGCATATCATGATTCATGTTATGTTATGATTACCTATCAAACCATATACAGTATGTCCTTTATGTGACGTGACGACAATGGCTTCAATAAAATAAAACTACGTCGTTGGAAAAAACAAAGACTTCGGGCTTGCTTGATATCTGTTTAGAACAAACACGACACACGAGATATAGATAAGATCGTACGAAGTTCAATTAAGATGGGATGGTTCAAGTTTCAAACCAACGTGATTCACGTTATTTGTTTAAACAGTAAAACTAGGCTGGGCTGACATAAATGGTTGAAACACGGCTGTCAACAGCTTTGAAAATTGATTGCTTGCCAGATTGATTGCTTGCCTCAAAATTATAAAACCTCTTTAACTTGTAGAATTTGAGAATTCGTGAACTCGGTTCAAAACGCGAATACAGAGGCAGACTGCAGTTTAAACCTGATAAAACCAGCTAAACGACCTGTATCAGTAGAAAACTGAGGGCATACATTGTCCAACTCCACACCCACTTCAATGCACGAGAACGCCCCTGAGCTACCTAGATAGTGGATAGACTATTGTGCGATCACGTAAGGTCATGTCGTGAGCACATGACTGTATTCTCTACTGTTCACTACCAGCTAACCCTTCATTACACCTGATTGTCCGCTGCTGCCTATTTCCGATTGGTCACAATGATCCAAGGCCTTCCATTGTCAACTGGATGGGATAAAGGGGCCCATAATCTCCTAATGAGAAAGTGAAGCGATCTGCTGGATTTGTTTCTTCTTTGTCGAAACTGTGTGTATCGTCGTACAGACGAAAGTTACAGTAGACAACAACAGATGTACGAGTATGTACCTAACGTGCCACTTTTATCGTGTAAAATAATCATAGCGATGGTCTAACAGCCATTTTTGCTGAACTTTAGGTATAAAATAAACAGTATACAGTACTTACATATTCCATTACCAAAGAACGGTTTTAGCACCAAGACAGCTTACCTGAAATCAAAATAAACGTATTAAACTACTGATTAGTGACATTCTAGATTATTATTTATAATATGTGTATTGACATGATATTGTTGATCACATAATGCGCTTATAGTTCATTTGGTGAAGATATAGTAGCAAGATAGGGCAAGAAAACACATGTTGCCAAAGTGTACACATGTGGGTGCCAGCTGCTGCCAGGTGACAGCTCCATGACCCTCTCTACAGACGAGGGCTGGAGAAATGGAGAATACAATTCTCCTATAGTATCCTAGTCCTGTAAACAACTTGCAAACAAAACTTAGTACAAGCGCTACCGTGAATCCTATTGTCCGCCACCATATTGTTCTGGTTGATTGGGGTTTGTTGGTTTTTGGTATACATGTTAGGTACGGTGCCATACATTTTTGTACCAATTTGAATCGAAATTTGGCCATAAATACAATTTGTATAGCGTAAAAACAATTTTGGGGATACACCCTTCAAAATGTCACTTCCCGTGGACCCAAGTTGCGAACTTAACCTAGAGATTAACAAAACGAATATTTGTACCAAATTTCGTGAAAAAGGACAACAATGCGACTGGTCAAACACACACGCGTGTATATTTATCAACTTTGTCCATTTGACTCAGGAGGTATTGGGAAGTTCAAGAATGCAAACCGTTTTGTTCCACGACGTTGGGTTTCAGTCTATATGGCGGTAGAAATGAATAGCTCTATATTTCCCATAGAAATTCGCTAATGAAGAGAGAATGCCGCGGTTATAACAAGACACATTTGAAACATTGTCCACAGAGTCGAGGAGGTGAAAGGTTGGCCACGTGACACGTGAGGAAAGGGTGGAGCGAGCCTAGCTATCAGCTGTGTTGTGAGACCACACACACAGTCAGTCACCTGTCCTGTTGTTGCCCAGCCCTCATGCGTGGTCCGTTATACACCCACACTACATAAAACCACTTTATACTTATATTATCTGACACGTATTTTTTTCTCTCCACGCAGGTATTATCACCGACCGGTTCATATGAGTCATGAAGTATAAAACGTGATTTTTCTTCGACAGGTTTATAACATAACGTTTGTTTTAAATGGCTAGAAATACTTAGTATAGTAATATATTGTCGAGTAATTCAGATATATTTGACGGGGTCACGTCATCTGGTCGGGGTAGGAAGGAGTAAGAGTAGTTTAAGGACAGATTGGAACCCAGAGACTGTATACAGTATATACCCTTCCTGGTCTTGAGAATATATGTAGCTATTAAATGTTTAGATGGGCTGAACTGTTTCACTCTCCATTAACTAGCTCAAATCACTCTTCGCATCACACTTTGCAACAGTGGATTCATAATTCAACCATCTCAAACGTTACTTTCCAAAATTTCTCATTTATAAGGCAATAACAAAGCCATCAGTTATACTTAAATCGAGCAGATTTGTCATCTATTCAAACAGTCAGTAACAAAGTAACTGGCAAAGCTTGTCATTGCTTCAACACAATACCAGAAGCCATTAAACCGATCACTCATTGTCAAAACCCAATTGACGTAACAGAAGCGAGGAAAAACTGTGTATTTGACGCAGTTTCACCGACAAACGGTAATCACAGCTTAACCAGCGTAGCGGGTTCTCACTTTCGACTTTTAACGAGAGTAAGTCAGATAATCGACAAAACCATATCCAGAGCCTCAGACTAGAAGCGATCACTAATCGAGTAGATTAGTAATCATTGCTAGAGGTATGTCGCACTATCAAGTAAAGTATTTGATTTCTCAGTATCTCTGAATGCATAGTCAAATAATCAACTAGATTGTTGTTAGAATGTCGACCGTTATCGTACTGAAATTCTTCCATATAGAAGAATTTAACTTCATGTTTTTTGTTCTACGACGAAATACAGCCGAAACATGTAACCATTTGAAACAAATATCAACTTATACTGAACTGCTAGACAGAGTAGAACCTAATTTTGAAGTCTACAAATCGTACCTTTGTCAATTTCAAATCCCACAACAATTATTGCTACTATCTTAACCTCTGTGCAGCCAAGACACTAAGTCGTTAAGATAGCTACTGCTTCCTTATCAATAAACACAGGTGTTAAAAGCCAAACAATGGAACCTATGTACCACTTTGTCTGATTAGCTTATCGTTATCTCTCAACTGTTCTACATGACGACTCACACACGCACACTCCTTCACCGACACTCTTATCTTCATCTTGTTTCTCATATTTGTAACCGATTGTTGTACTCTTCGTAGATCCAAGAAATGAGGAATCAATTGTTAAAGTTGTATGGCATAACATTATTGTAAGATGCAGGGTGTTTTAAATTATGCTTCATGTCTTAAAACCCTTATTTAGGTAATCTGCACAAGTTCTGACAATATTAAAAAAAAGGAATATCTTTAAGTTTGTTTATCACGAAAGTTTTTAGAAAGCCGTTTATTGGGTATTAAAACGATTTCAAACAAAATCATATCTCAAAACACAGTTTTTGTGGACACGGTAAGGCCACCAAGTTATAAGCGTGAAGCAGTAAGTAAAATCTGATGACTAATTTTGAAACGTCTTGTTCACTTACTTTTATAGTAGATTGCACATTTAAGAAGATTTCAAGAAGGTTTAGGCTGCTGTAACTGCATGCTACTGGAACCTTGCGAAACCCTTATTATAACACGCCGAACATGCCGACTAACCAACCTATATAATATAGAACAACAGGATCAAGTGTCTTGAAAGTGACACCTTGTTGTTCCAACTTCCAGGGCTTTCCGTCATTGGATACTTGGGTCACGAACATAGTTAACACCATACACCAGCTTCAGTGATGTAGCTACTATTAAAACCGTATAAAAAAAAGATAGGATGCACCAAGGTAGACTCACACTATTAAAATGTTGCAAGAAAAAAGAAAAAATATAAATCCAACTTCGCCGTCAATGATCGTGTCCAAACAGTGCTTCTTGGAGTATACGCTACGTTTCCTTGTCGGTGGTACAGTTTAGTATAACATTATTAAATATTATCATACGATTTGGGCGAACGACAAATTTTGACTCAAATCTTTCAAATATTTCTCAACTTAGAGAGAGTAGAAACATTCACATATGTGACACACACAAAAAAACAAAACACTTTTCCATCGCAAATTTAGGATTTTGCTATCTTAAAGATTCCAGATAATTCGCGTTCACAAATGTGTTGATGGAAGGTAGAGAACTAAGAACTGCCGATACGATATACGAGTTGTGTGCAACAGAACGTTATCTAGCCATGCATTGGCCATTAACATCTACAGGTAATATCTACATGGTAGAAACTAGGTATTCAGTGGGCTACAATTATGACTATTTCAGTGTTCCTTGGGTAAAATCCAAAAATTACGTTTACAGAAACAGCCAACACAACATCTCCACGCATGAAATACATAGCTTTACATATACATGCAACCGGGTTTTACCTAGGCGATCTCGGTACTTAAGGGCTCCCCAATGTTATCGCTGTGTGGTTAGAGGTCCACTGGTCATGGTATGCAGATTTAATAAGCCAGCACAAGCACGTGGTAGCGGTGACAGTGATGCATCTTGAGACGAGACAGTAGTGGATACATTTGCACACAATGGACACATAACACCTTAGTGTTGACTTGATACACCGAGCTACGTCTTGCTTTGCATCAGCAGACTCAGCGACTCTGTGTGTCGTCACACAACGGTACACTGTCTTCTGTCTTCAACTCTACTTTCCTCTTTCATCCTGAATGAAACCCTCTTTTCAGTTCTCAGTTCCTCAGCGATACAGTGTCTTCTGTCTTCGACTCTACTTTCCTCTTCCCCACCGACAATTCATTCATCCTGAATGAAACCCTCTTTCAGCTCTCATTTCCTCAGCGAGAATCCATACTGCTATACTACGATTAGTATACAGATGTACAGTACTTGTAATATTAATTCTATGGGATCCGAATTTCAACCCGTTATAACCTTGAATTGCTGTATTTAACCTTGATCGTACTTCGAGATTGCGGAACACCAAATGTATAAATTCATCGACTATCGTTAATTGTGGACTCCAGTATCTCAGACATGACACGTAGGGTTGTTAAGTCGTTGTAAATTGTTAGATCATTCATCTGTCGGGGTAAACTAAGAAAGTTGATAGACCTGTTGTGTTGATATGTTCCAAAGCATCATCACGTATTAAAAGACAGAAGCGTTCAAGATACGATAGAACTCGACTATCTACAAAGACTATAGAGACTCAGTAGTCTTTGACTACCTAGCTTTGGATAAAAAAGAAGAAGAATAATCATTAAAATGTTCATGACACAACATACGAATGTTATTAGGAGACGGCATCATTGATGATACACGCAGATTTAGGTTTCGGTTGAACCTTAGGCGGTCAACTCATTCCACAACAACTTTAAACCATCAGTACGTAAATAGCTATGGCTAAGTAAGTAGCACGAAGCCACGAACAAATTGAGAGGTAAAGGTTTTGGGTTGACTGTTCAGAATGTCACGAAAGCGGCGAATTAAACTGTGGGAACCGCTGAACCGGTCGGAACACGCGGTTGGTTGCAACAGGTTACGCAATCGTTGCCGAAGAGTCACATTACGGGCTTTGGTTTCAGCCGTGGATAAAGTCTAACGGGTCGGACAACCATCGTTAGTCATCCAGGTTTGTGAGATTTAGTCGACTGTCGAGCTTCTGGGAAGTCAGCTGCGAGTCATTCCGTTCTCCCGTTGTATTTGTGAGATGAGATGACTCATTTGGCTTGAGGCGAAAACAACAACGGAGAAAACGCAGTTTTAGAACTTTATGATGAAAAATATATTTTAAGAAAGGGTTTCCACAAACTGTTTAAAATGTTTTAACAATGTTTACTTGTAGTTCTTCCTCGACAGGGATGATGGAAACTCGTCCTAACCAGCGTAAAAAGATGTTCATGCGATGACGGTCTTTGCTGACTCTACTTTGCCTGCCTGCTCACATATAGACTCAAAAGTTGTTCTTCCCCTGAAACGTCTAGATTTCTCATGTAGTCAAATAGAGTTTTAAAAAGGAATACAACATTAAACTTCTAGCACACTAAGCTTTTGAACGTGTTTTCTAACACGCCAACCCCAACCACGTTTCACTTCGTTTGGCTGCACCTGCAGTAAAGAAGAACAATTTAACATTTTAACTCGTAGATAGTAGCTATCCATCCACCATACTGCATTAATAATAACGATTAGTTAACTCACTGGCAGGATTAAACGAAACACAGTTAAAACACTCGTGTGCACATTTCATACACCGACACACGTCAGCTTATCGCTGGATGGAATTGCTAATGAGTTGATTAGCATAAGGCAGAGATCTACTGATGGTACGCGGAACCCGGGGAACAATAGAGCCACCAGACACTCACTGTACCGTGTACGTGGTTTGTGTCTCCAAACGTGTGATCGGCTGCCGAAGCACGCCTCTCTAACTGACCACTCCAATGTTGTGGCGAAATCGTGCACGCTCTTCGGGTTTCACCTCTTGCCTCGTGCATCCTCTTCGTTCTAGGGATTGCAAAACCCAACATATTTGATCGTAAAATATGAGGCATCGATAGAATACGTTTCTCTCCATTTTTTAGTATTTCATATTTATGAATTTCCCCTCTGTTCTTGGTTTCCATTTTAGTTTTTGGTACTCAATCAAAAACTTACGGGGGCCTCGTCCCTACAACGCCTAACCAGCCCCTGTAAGTTATGCCATGAGTGTTGCTGATTTAAATAGCAATTTAGGATACATGGTAATTTCTCAATGAATGTTTGAGTCTCGTTTTTTAGAAGATTTTGGTCGAATGTTTGCTCCAATTTTAAATTGGTTGGATATCTAGACGATTATTGTACTGGTTTGAAGTAGCAGCAAAGCTGGAACTTTTTTATATAAAACTTATATTAAGATTGGCAATGCCAGAGGAGCTTTCGTCAGTGTTTGTCAATTACATTATATTTTTTGAATATTTGTAAGCCGGTTTCTTTATTAGTACTTCTAATGGGTCCCAACCGAAGATTTTCTTCTAGACTTTTGATTCGGGGATCAAAAGTTTAGAGCAATGCCTCAATATTTTTAACGGCAGAACACATAAATGGGTACAGTTTGTTTCCAAGTTTTGGAAATCTCGGACTTTCACCGTCCTGTGGTAATCTCTCCACGAGACTTCAATGGTTAGTAGTCTAAGCGACGATGATTCCCCGGAATAGCTTGCCCATGACTGGACAAGTATGACCGCCGGATCGAAAGTGAACCTTGCTGTCCTGGCACTGCCCTACTTCCCCAAGAGCAGGCAGGATACGACAAACACTATCCTGAATAAAGGATTCGCCACGGGCTAATCATGGCTACAAGCGTGAACACAGCTCTTTACACTAACAGCCTTCGATCATTCGCCAAACCATCGCCACTCTGCATCCAACCAGCTTATCAAATCACGCGTCACGCGTAAATATACATTCCTTGAATTAACGTCACAAAGAAAGCCAAGGAAGGAGGAAGTTGAATTAGAAACTGAAACTATCTGACGAAACAGATATGACATTTCTACGTGCCGTATCTAGACTTTGGCCGATGACAAACGCTAAGTGTGCTCAGTGCTTACAGTATATAACGAAATGTGACACATTATTCACTCCCTGGCTTCTCGGACTTGATTCAATGCGTGTTGCTAAATCATATATTATTATTAACTTCATATTAAATTGCGCTATCTTATTCCCAAAATCGAATGAAATATGACTATCCACTTTTTTGCGATATGCAACCCGCAAGCGTTGTACCTTGGCAATATTTTACAACCAATTACTTTCACTATGATTGTAGAGTTATCACTTATCTACGAGGCCAGACGCTCATCTACGCGGGTACTTATTTCCTAAGTTTACGACTAACTCGTGGAGTCGTGGGTAACATAAAATAGGCTTATTCCTGTTTCCAATTTTCAAAAGGAGTGGGTGAGTGTACGACGAGGCGACCCGCCAGAAACACGAACATCAACTTATCAAGTTAATCAGATACGAGCAAACGATCCATTGAGCGCGTAATTAACCAGAAAATACACTGCCCCAAATCGGATGAGTGGTCGCTGGTCAGCGAGACTGTGAGACAGAGGCAGAGGTAGGGCAGGGGCTGTGCGGAGTCAATAACCCTGAGTAGGTCTTTGTCTCGGCCTGGCTCCTGGGACTGATTCACGCACAGCACAGGCAGGCCGCAATATCGCCTGGTAGGTTGCCGGGCCCAAGGACACCCGGTGTACCTGGCTGTGGCATCCTGTGCACAGTCTACTGCCGACCTCCCCACCGCCATGTCCCTCGTCCCCGTGTGCGTGTAGTCAGTGTCTGCACTCAACCCTACTGCTTGCTGCATTCCTCTCTCACAGTCACAGCATCTCAGGTGCGTCACTTACTCATCGCGTCCACTGTACAATTGTACATAGTATGTGTTGTAGGGATAGGCAAACAAACAAAGCTTCAGTTTATCTGTGGTTGATTGAACTAGCAACTGTAAGATTTGACGTTTCAAACATAAACAACAAACATTGGACTTCAGGACTTGACATTTTGATAATACATTATTATTACTATGGGCATCTATAGAAGCTTTGGAAGTTGTAACAATACCAATCCAATTTTAATGTTTATTCGATTTACTACTATACACAACTAAATAGGGTTCTAGCAGAAGAAAACTGTTTGGAAAATAACACAATCATGGACCCTACAATTTTGACTCTGAGAATGTGTTAGCCAAATGAACATATTCAAAATATTGTTGGAAGATGTATGGGGTTTATACATATTGAATTAGATGACATTAATGAACCTTTAATCTACCAACATTTATGATTCCTTGATCAAGGCTTTATATTTATTTTTCAATATGCAGATTGCAAGTTAAGTTCTGATTTAATAAGCAATTATTTTGGCTATAATAAATTTTATGTGTCCACATTAATACTGAGCAAACGTAGACACAAACGTTTAAGAAAGCAGTCCAAACACCATTGCCTAATTTTTAGAATTTAAGGTACCGGTGTCAGCAAAACATTAAGTTTTTTTTGCATGAACATTATAAAGCGTGATTTCGACTAAAATGACTCTGTTGAATCCTATGCCTGCACCAAAAATCGGAACTGTGCACCTTAAGCTGAGAGACTGCTTAGTGCCTACTGAGCCAAAAAGCGAAGGCATTCTATCAAGACAAATCAAACAGTTGACAAATACAAAACAACAACAAGCCAAAACAAAATTGTTTATCACTATTGCCAAAGTTTGAGAGGCCAGATGATTAATGATGGGACATTATGACAAGTATTACATTATATAACCACTATGACGGTTATTAGCTTGTAAAATGTTTTATTTCAATCAATTACTTGTTGTTCTACAAAGTATAATACACTTGAGCTGACCAAACAACCTTTGACATTCTACATTATAGTTTTGAATGCTAACACTATATCAACACATCACAACAGTGGGATTGACCACGCCTACAAATGTTTGACCTAACTGTGATGATTGTGTTACAGAACTGACTCAAGATGTCTGTGTTCGCGATGGCCAGTTCGGTGGCGGGCTTCGTCAAAGTCCGCTACCTCATGGACAAAGCCATCATAGACAACATGATCTTCAGGTTCCACTACCGAGTCACCACCGCAATACTCTTCGTCTCCTGTGTTCTAGTTACTGCCAATAATTTAATAGGTAAGTTTTTATTCAAGGAACAATTAATTTAGATTTGGAAAAGTTTCTATTTGAATAATTTGTTCTGTATTCAAAGTTGGGACTGTCTATTATGTATTAGTATTTAAAGAAGGCTAAAATTAAACCAAACACTCTTTTGATACGCACACAATGTTCTATACTCTGTTGTCTGATTGACAGGGGACCCCATAATGTGCATCACGGACGGAGCTATACCCGGTCATGTGATCAACACGTACTGCTGGATCACTCACACGTTTACACTGCCACACCAGCAAGGCAAGCCAGTCGGCTCTCACGTTGCACATCCCGGCGTCGGTGACTTCGTGCAAGGCGAAGACGAACAACGCTACCACTCGTACTACCAGTGGGTCCCATTCATGCTTTTCTTCCAGGTAATCTTGCAGTTACTCTAACTCACATTTCGTTCGCTTTCATCAGAGCTCCTTTTGAAAGTAGTTCTTGCTTAGTTTGTTTTGAAATACGAAGCTTCTGAATTTGAGTTTAGCACTAACGCAACGGTCAAGAACTCATGCTACTTCTTATTTCTCTAGACTACTACACCTACAATACTGGTTCTGGCGATTGTTGTCTTAGGATATAATAAACAATATCTGTTACAACGATAAGACATTGATTCAACTTTGTTTGTTCTTAATTAAAGCTTCAAATATGCTGGAATCATTCATGTCAACAATGTCTTCTTTAGATTACCTAATAGTATTGTTTGATCAATTGTTTTGTGCCCAGGCAAACTATAAAGGGTTAGCATAACCAATTTTGCACTTTGCCAATAACATTTACAATTTCTTTAGACTAAAATTTTAACTTAAATACAAAGAAAAGGACCTATTTAAAATATTTTTTTAAAATACAACAAATAGTTTACTTTAAAGAATTCTTAAGACCCTGACATTACATTCGTAACGTCAAAATGCTTTTACCGCCGGTATCAAAAAAACTGTTTACAGTATATGATAGATAGAGGTACAGTAAAACGTCTGAAAATAGTTTTACCGACAAAACTACTATTACTAACAATCTTATGGCGATTTCCCTGTGAGGTTAACTAACACAAACTGTCTGTATTGCAGGGTGTACTGTTTTACATGCCACATTGGATATGGAAAGCATGGGAGGAAGGCAAAGTGCGCATGATAACTGATGGTATCCGAGGTGCCATTGTCGGACCTAAGGAGGACCGAAGAGATCGACTTAGTCGTCTAGTCCAGTACTTCATCGAGACTCTACACATGCACAATGTCTACGCCAGCGGTTACTTTATCTGTGAAGCCCTGAACTTCCTCAACGTGGTAAGTCCATTTCACTTATCTTAAGTAAATACGAATTTACGTTCAATAATTTTGTGTTTTGCCTCTTTATATAGCAGTTTGCAATCATCACTTGAAATCTGTCAAAATTAGATTCAGTTTAAGCGTAGAGACATTGAAAGGAATAAACTTATAGCTAATACTAAAAGAACAATTTTGTAAACGAGGAATTTGTAGAAAATTAAAAACTTCCTATAGAGTAAGAAAATTAAAATGTTTTTAGAGTACAGAGATGTCACATAAAGCATTTAATGTGAAACACTACACATCCAAACAAGGGCTTCTTATAGGTCAAGATTTGAATTGGTTTAAAATATTTTTGGTGTTGATTACGAAAGTAAATCAGCAGGTGAAAGATTTATTTACATAATTTACTACGCAGAGGGGACAATTAAAATCACTCCCACAAGGGTTTCAACTGAAGCAAATGAGACAGAGTAGTTGGCAAACAAACGTGTCCCAATTCTTTGTTGAAACAATACTATAACGTCGACCAAAGGGATATTTGGAGCTTTCACTGTTCTGAGAAAGAAACAGTGATAAGCCACAACAGGTTGACTGCTGTCAGCTGGAACCTCTGTTAATGAGCCAACAGTGTTTTTCATCTGCTGGCTTAGGCTTCAACTTAGCTTCTGTTTAACGCCAAAACTCACTTTAAAATAATTCAATTTATTGCTAGTGTGAGTAAAAATAGATTAAAGATCTTTATTTGTATAAACGCTAAATAGCTAATTTATTACTAAAGCAATTTGAAGACAAAAGTGTTTAGTAATAAAAATAGATTTACTCACTTTTCAGTTAGTTTTACAAATTATTTCTGGCTATTTTACATTGACTTATTAGGTCTGACCCCAGTAAAGCTAGTAAAATAAATTGACACAAATGACGTAAAAGCATATCAATTTGAGCCTTAAAGCAAATCCCAATTTAAGATGCATCCTCAATACATTTTATTTAAATACAGAACTAAAATACGTTTTCATATGTTGAATTGAAAGTGTTATTAGTTGCTAATGCCCCGACCTCAAACCCTTGTTGATGTACGATTTCCAAAATGTACTGAATGAAAGTGATTTGCCAAAACGTTGAGGTCAATAAGATAATACACAATATAAAAAGGTTTGAGATGTATTTGCAAAAATGATCATTATAATCCATCTGTACAAACATTCAAATTTCATTTTACTTTAATACCAAAAATATGAAAACAGGAATGTCAAAAAAGTTATTCAGATGGTAAATCATGATAAAGAGAGTTAATAGATGAATATTGAAGGCTTTAGAAAGTGAGGGAGGGAGTGGCCTTGGACCAATCAGGCATGTAGAACAGCAGAACTATTCAAGCCACTAGACTCTGCTACGGTCTTCATTAAGCCCCACCAAATTGCATTGGGAGTTTCAAACAACAATTTAATTCATGGGCCTATGTCTTGTTGCTATGTAGTTGCATATCAAACAGGATTTTAGAAGATTTTGAGTTGCATTTAGTTTTAAATAAGAATAGGGTGACTCCTCAACTTTAAATTTGCAAAAAGAAAACAGGTTTACCTTAATTAAATTGGTAAGATAATGGATAATGATATCAGTATATATTAAAAAGGTTATTATCTAGAAAGAACACCAAAGACTTAAACGTTCATTGTCACATGAGTTCATATTTTTCAATTATTAGAGGAATAGAAAGGAAAAGAGTTGTTTTCAGCATATAATATTCTAGTAATCACTCTTTAGACAAATATTGTAATTAGTTTGAAAAATTGCTAATATAACAAATTTTCTAAAAATATCTAAACAAGCAGGTAAGCAATCTTATAAAGCAATTCACTATTCTTGTTTCGCATACATGAATTCTTGTCTATGAATTCAGCACTTTACATTAAGACCTAAATATAAGGTAGCTCAAAAGATATTAATTTATTACATGGCACATACACAGAGGGTTCAAAAAGCGAAGGGATGAAAAACAACCTTTCATCGGGTAATCCTGGTCAATGGAACTTTCAACGTTATCAAATAGCTTGGAGATGCTCATCTTCCTGTAACTATCGACTTTAAACTCTCCTTTTACTGCCAAGTTCCATTGTCTGGTTCCACTGTCGCATTTTCCAAATAGGCGCCCTAACCATAACTAGTAGCTCTTACTATCTGATTCAAAGCTGAGTAATTCTAAATTTCTTAGGTTGTTTCTTATCTTCCTCTAAGCTAGACCAGAAGATCCAACAAAAACTTAAATACGATGTAAGGCTATTCACACCATTCACTAAAACTAAATCGGAATAGCCCGGCAATGATAGTTTTCACAATACTGCTCATGACTCTAGCCCAATAATTCAGTACAAAACTATGACGTGTTCCAATGAATTTACTGTAGATTTTATTCTCTACAATAAGTAGGTGAGAACATTTAATTGCACTACGTTATGTTTTGGTGTCATCTGGAAACAGGTTGATGGGAGTAAAAACAGGCAACAAGACAAATAGCAAAACAATCAAACAACAAAGCAACTGTTTTTATTCGTGGTAGAAGTTGGAAAAATTGCAGCTAAAAGGCAGCACTAACAAAACAAGATTAAAATCTATACTAGTAGTAACACAGAACCACCGCTAGAATGAAACGAAACCCGGTATTTCAGTAAAAGTTTTAGTGTAGTGGAAACAGCTATTCCATCAGATCCTCTCACCACATGCATGTCAGTACAGCCACGACATGCGGTCCGTGTGCCATGTGCGTGGTTAAACCAGTAGGTTAAACCAACTTTAGAAGTTACAACTTATTAATATTAGGTTTGTAGCATTGAACCTTGTAGCAGTCAACCTATGTGAAAGTAATATGAAGCTCTCTAACATACCCCTTTTAGTCTAACTTGAAGATTTATAAATTATAATGTTATCTGTTACATTATTTTATACTTAAAAAAGTGCTTTGAGTATTACGAGCACTTTAACTTCAAATAATTAAAAAAACCTTTTTATGAATTTGGCAAATTGGTCCCTGCGAGAAGTAATTAAGCAAACTGTACATGATGATGAAGTGCTTCATCAACGTTATATTTGAAGTTTCACTGACCCAGGTTTGCTTTTAAGGGCAGTTACAGTTTGTCAACGCTTGTGTGATCACTTGGTTAATGACTGTGCAGATTGGCAACATGTTCCTGATCGATGCGTTCCTTGGAGGAGCATTCATCAAATACGGCATAGATGTGATCAAGTTCTCCCAGGAGGACCAGGAAAACCGCACTGACCCGATGGTGGAAGTGTTCCCTCGAGTGACCAAGTGTACGTTCCACAAGTTTGGTCCCTCAGGCTCCATCCAACGTCACGACGCTCTGTGTGTGCTGGCCCTCAACATCCTCAACGAGAAGATTTACATCTTCCTTTGGTTAGTATATGTAGTCATAATTTCACGAGCAAAGTCGATATTTGCAAGTGGCTGCGTGTGAAGGCACTTTAAACTAATTTCGTGAACATGTCGAGTAAAAGTTGGAATTTTCTTACAAGCATACTCTATTGATCAACAAACTCCTGAGGGTAGTGTGTTTCAGCTACAATCTGCTGATACTACACACAAATCTCCAGCTGTAGAGGCCAGTCAACGCCAAAACAAACAGGCTCTTTCCATTTCACCAAGGGATGATACGACTTGCCTACTTGACAATGGGTGTTTTATTTACACCTCATACATGCGGAAAGAGTTTGTTCTAGTACCTCCATTTTGGTATTGATTGGCCTCCTTAGCTAGTTTTGTATGGAATCAGCAGATTAGTTGCTTCACAGAATGAGGCCATTAAATTTGTTAGTGAAAAATGTGTACTGTTCATTGGATGGCCAGACAATGTATTTTAACGACTGTTTGGCAGAAGAAAGATTGCATCACACATCATGTCAGCATTGCATCTGTGGAATGGTGTATTGATGATTTAAAAAAATATGTTACAGGTTCTGGTTTGCGATACTGGCATTCTTCTCAGGCCTGGCTCTAGTGTACAGTTTTGCAGTCCTACTTCTGCCCTCCATGCGAGAGACTATCCTCATCCGTCGCTTCCGCTTCGGCACACCAGCTGGTGTCACGGCTCTCATCCGCAAAACACAGGTAATGTCTCTCACGTGTCTTCTTTTGTGGTTCTTTATATATTGTTGTAAAAGTAGAGGAAACGGTGCAGAAGTAAGTAAGATTTATGTGTTTGGTTCCATAAAGTCACAAGTCAAGAGCCCACTGTAATATTTAGAATACGGAAAAAATGAATTCTCAAATGTTCCTACAAACTTCTATTTTTTCTCTCTTTTTAATGCTCAGCCTCGATCAATAATTCACTGCTCCGCCTAAACTATGAGCATGATTTGACTTCAGAGGAGAGCTGGCTCACTTGGATAAAGTATAAACTATAAACACATAAGAGAACACAAACTGTCAAATTTTCAGCCCTACTAGGGCCTTTGCCAAGACAAAAGGGTTTTCTTTTGTCTTGACGGAGGTCCTAGTAGGGCTGTAAATTTGACATTGTAGTCTAAGTCTAAAACTGATATGGTTTTATTAAGCAAGGGTTATTTACTTGTGTCAAAATTTGTGCAGTGTACATGCCAGCTTTCACTTGCCACACTGGGCTGATTGGTAAATTGCAAACTGTTTTCAGGTCGGAGACTTCCTACTGTTACATCTCATCGGTCAAAACTTGAACATGATGATGTTTGGTGAGCTGCTAGATGAGTTGAGCCGCAAGTTACATCTGGGGAACAACATCCCGACAGCGCCCTCTACATTAGAACTCTCACCGATCTATCCGACCGACAAACTGCGGCTGCACAAGGAGACTGAAGCCTAAACCTTCCACCGACGCAAGAACAATCAAAGCAATGTAGCGGATAGTGAGCTAAGTGAAAGACTTGTTGATGTTTTCTAAATAATTATTGTTTATAATAGATATTTACATTTTGCTTAAGCCATTAGACTTAGTATGTAAAATGTTGTGACTGAAAGGAGGTAATTATTATAAGTGATCTCTAGACTATTTACACTAGCATGTTTTTGAAATTGTATTAAAAATCACTTCAACATTCCATCAAAGTATTTTGTTCTCAGCAAGATAAAAATTACATATCATAAGTCTTCCATTGAATTTATCTTCTAGTTTATTTGTATAGTACATATGAAATGTTGTAGGATTTGCTTTGCTTTATAAACTCGGTTTATGTAATGTATGTACTCTATTGAGTAGCACTTGTTCACTTTCACATTTATTCTCTGGTCTTTTTATTAGTGTATGACATTAAAGTTAGGACTGAAGTTTAGAATGTGAAGCTAGTTTACACATTCCACAAGGAAAAACGGAGAAAAGACAACGAAGCGCTCAAAAGTGTATTTTAATAGACATATTGTAGGAAAGGTCTCCGTTTGTTGTAGTTGACTACTTTTATACTCAATAAGATATGTTATTGATACATCTAAGCTGTAAATTTAGTCAAATAAATTGTATTTTTAAGAATGGCTTCATTTATTTGGTTACTAGCCTACATCTCAAGACATATTGAGGGGGCTGCCGTCCCCCTCATATTTGGGTCAGGAAAAGATTAACATACAATTTGGAGTAAGAGGAAACCATATTAAATATAATACTTAGCGAGCACGGAAGTAAAAAGAAAATGTGTGTGCGATACCTAAGGCAACAGAAATTCACATCACGGTGCATGGATGTGCAACCGAGGACTGTTAATATGGATTTCGTAGGGCAAGGTCACGTTCATGTTGAGTTTGCAAGGGCAAATGTACCAGAAATCTTGATTTTGCATCACCATACTGACACTGTCTAGCTTCATCCCCTGTCATGTTTCAAATTATGATCCTGTAATCGCCCAATAGTTATTGATGGAACTCCTATGCAACTAATGACTCAGTACGCTTACTATTTCATTTTAACAGCTCATTGTGAGGTGATCAACATGCCATATTTTCTCCATTTTGACGATGCCTTATTCGTAGGTGTCGTCTGTCACAATCAATGTTAGATAAACATCACATCCCTTGATTGGTTCGTCAGTTGTAGTCGTGCTATGAGTTCATCAAATATAATGTAATTTGTTGAGATTTTGACATTTCGATACAGAAAAATGATTATAAACAAGTTTGAAAGAATAAACAATCTAATTTTTGATTACCCAAACTGCAAAATGCTCATTTATCAGTACATTCAGAACCTAAACTCACAAAATAGTTTGCAACAAAAAAACCTGTTGATTTCAGTTATACAAATGGGGTTTTCATCCAGCTCAAATAGATAAAACGTATATTGTAATTTGTAATGCAATATCAAGTTTATTTAAACAAGCTATTATGTTACAGCTTAGCAAACCCAAATAAGAACTCTGTGATTGTTAGTTCAACACTGGAATAGTAATAGTTCTGGTGTTTTCATTATGTAATTTAAACATAGGGTGGATAAGGAACAATCAACAATTACTTAAATTATATGTGCTTTATTTCATATCATAACCTTAATGCTAATAATCCTTTGGTTTAATATTTCCGGAAAGCCTAGGTTTGTTAAACTTTGAACTGACTTGTATTAAAGTATAACTTATACTAGACTATGTTGCTTATGTAGCCTAGTCTATAGCTTGCTGCAGCTTAACAATTCTGAACATATTATGGATAACTTAGTATCATATATTTGCCTACAACCGAATTTACCTCGGCCAAGAAATTTAACCAATGTTAAACCTCTTAGTTGCACTTGTGACTTTGGCGATCATCTAGTTTTATTTAGCAAAGAACTGATAACCAAAATAGCCAGAGAAGCTATAACCGGCAGCAATTTGGAACGACCCATCCCTAAAGTGCATGATAGTCGATTCTATAGTTATTTACTGATCGGGTATCATAGCTATACAAGAGTTGTATCAACTGTGTGTTCAACTGATTGTCCAGTTTTTTAATTGAGAGTGAACGGTTTACGTATAAAATAAACAATATGGGACAAAGGATGTAACCCTTGGAGAACTCCAAATCTCAGTTCAATAGAAGCAGAAAAAGCATTGTCTATCTGCACCTGTTGGGAGCGTCCACTAAGATATGACTTTACCCACTGAAATAACTTATTTGTTAATAATTGACTTACTTATTTGTTAATAATTTTAATAAGATTAATTTAATATCAAATCAATACAATTGAAAACTGTAAAAATCAAAATAAATGCTCATAGCCTTTTGTTGTTTGGATAGCCTAGAAGGAAATATGAACAGCATTTCAATTTATGACTCTTGAAAGTCAAATAAAGAGATACCGTTAGTAAACTTTCCCAGCATGGATATCTCAGTTGGTAATAAGAGACCAGACATCTAAAATTTGCCACCTCATTGTGAGTATCTCCCTGAGTTAACTATGAAGTTAGCCAATGCGATAATGCTTATGGACCAGTAACACACAAGCAACGTAATTAGGACTGGTGGGCTAGCTTAATAAAAACAAATAAATACAGGTGGACAGGATTGGAGTTTTTTCTTTTGAGCGGAAATCGGGCAAGAAACACTTTTCTTGCTTGATTTCAGGAAATTTTGGGTGGGTTTAAGAGCTAGCTTCAGTTATTATATATTAAAAAGAAAAGGTCGGAAATTTGAAAAAGGTTTTTACAATACAAAAATGTTCCCTACAAATCCCAATGTTGTGTTCTATTTGTGAGTTTTATACAAAATGTGTATAGTACAGCATGATTTTCCTTTGATTTGATATTATTATTGATCGTATTAGTGATATTACCATGTAATAAAACTTTGTAATCATTACAAAGTATTGTGAACATTAAAATGTCAAAAAGGGTTAAAGTAACAACTAATTTACTCCTTGAAATAATGTAAAAATTTAAAATACATTTTTGCTTGGACTTGTTTTGAATAGGGGAATTTTTAATAGGAATTCACCTAGAACACTGATTATGGATCAGATTACAATGATCAAAAAATGAAATTGTGTGGAAATCTTTCTGGAAATTACCTTTCTGCAAAGAATCTCAGCCACCAGAAAAATTCACCAAAAAATCCCTCCTCCTCCAAAATTTCTCTGACCTAAAGTCCCTTCTGTTTTAAAAATTCCCTGAAAAATCCCTCCCGCCTGATAAAAATATCTGTTAGGGAATTTCCACTTAATTTTTAGGATTTTGATTATCGTTGGGAATTTCCTGATTTTGGGTCTCGTCCACCCCTACAAATAATCTATAATATTTTTTCAAAAGTTTGTCACCTCTAATTTTGTTAAACCTAGCTAAGAATTACATAGCTTATAAGAGAAAATTTGTATAAGAGTACAAGGTTCACCGATCCCACAAGAAAAAGAATGCTTGTCGGTGGCACACTGTGATTGGCTTGGACAGACATTTATGCAGGAACCCGATGAGGAGCCAGGCAGGAGATGCTGGTTACCTGCAGGAGAACTGAGGCTAGCACTTCCACACTGTTTTAAGAAATAGCAACTCTTTCGACAAACATTTTTTAACGTGTGAAAACTTTATGCATTAAATATGCCCAAGGTAATGGACTACTGTAATGTACAAGGTCAACTACAATACTACTTTGTAATGAAGATGATTGTGTACTGACTGACCTGTTGCCCCAGTCGATCTTGGCGGTGGTCTTGAGTTTGAGTTCCCGCATCTGGTCCTGAGTCAGGGTACCGGTCAGCAGTTGTCGTCGCCAGTCTACCAAATCTCTCATCACCTTGCACACAGTCTGGAACTTGTATGTCTCTCGTTCCTGTTGTTAACACAAGGTCAAGGGTTTAACATGGATTACTGATGGTATTCAAGCATTTAATGTGGTTAATATTTTTTAATGATTTTTTGTGTTTAGTGTTGGGAACTTTGTACTTTGATAAAGCCCTTAGTAATGGCGAAATATCAGTGAATTTTGTGTGTAACTCTTCTGTGTGCCTTTTTGTTGGCCCCTAAACTTGTTTTTCTTATGTAAGCTAGCTACTATCCTCTCTCTCCTTGTAAAATTCACCTAATGTGGTCAATAGCCATACAGCATCAGGTAGCAAATACCGTTGGTGAAAAATAATGCAGTAGACTCCCGTAAGTTCGGCCTTGGTTAGTTCGGTCTCCACTTAGTCCGGCCGGCTCTCTGAGCACGAGTCACACACTTGCCAAATGCAAACAGACAGCAAGTCTCAACTTGTTTATTGTATTCTTTGCTTTGTCCATCACTTTACGTCATGTATTCATAATGTGCAGTCGTGTGGCTCTCATCCTTACAGTAGACTTACAGTCAGTGATTTTTGTTTCACTTGAGTTTTTTACTGTTGTAAATACTTAAGATAGGCATCGGTTAATTTTGCCACTTTTAAATTCGGATTATGGTCTCGTCCCAGGTGGCCGAACTTACGGGAGTTTATTGTACTGCTAATACTTTGTTTGTGAATTAATTTTTAATGCTAATGTGCACTAAAGAGTGAGTTTAAATGTCAGTTGTGTGTTGAAATCTATTACATGGAGGAGTTATAGCATCTGTGACAATAACAGCATGGCACAGCTTGCAAAAGGCCGAACAAGAGAATCTCCTGTATTTGTTTTAATCTGATTGTAAACTCCAACGTGGTAAGCCTTCACTTGCTACCACCAGTAACCTTGTTTATTTGGAACTAAATTTCATAAATTCCAATCCAACAACTATTAAAATTTCTAATATTTTCCAAATAGAATATGACACGCCTCATTTAATTTACACAATATCACACACTGTTGTCTGGTGCCAGATCAGTCACTGCAATCTGCAACTGATATACGACTATCCATCTTTCAGGAATAGGAGTGTGTTTCATGTTGTTTTGACTTTGTTTAGTCTCTTCAGCCGTAGATAGGTCTGATGACCACTACGAGACAACATTAATAAATACAAAATCTAGATTGATTTCAGTGAGCGTGCGAGTATTGGTGCATTGCACATGAACTTTTCACAAATACCAGCAGCAGTTGAACTTACAACAACTTTGATGCTTGCTGTGTAGTCCTATGCTCTAACTTCATTTCAAAATTACATGAGACTAAAATTAAGATACCTCTTCAAAATATAAGTTGAATTTTAATTCACCAAAGATATCATTGCGTAGCTAGAACAGTTGCAGCAACAGATCTCAGTTGTCTGCAGAGTGGGACGTGTTAGGTGTAACAACCATCTATGTATCACACACATCTTTCAAAGTGGTTTACTAAGATTGATGAGAATATCTCATAACAAACTTTCTTATCATAGTTTCTAATTTTATGCTCAAATTAGTAGGTTTTAAAAAATGTAGATGTTTGTTCAAAGCTATTCATATTACTTTCTCACTGGGCAATGTAGAAAAGCAGCACTTCAAGTCATCATGGCAGTCATTGAATCATATGGAAGCATTCACATGAGCAGCATGCATCTGCCAATCTTTGCTCAGTGTAATGCATATGATTCAATCACTGCCATAATACTGCTCTTTACTGCAAGATAGTTAACGATTATCACGTTAAGTTCATAAGCTGTAAATCAAGATTAATAGGTTATTAGGCTTACCACATATAGATTCTTCCATATTCCATTCCATTCTCTTAGGACCAACGTTGTTTCTCTCACCACTGGATCTTCCATGGGAGTTACGGTTTCAAATGATCTAAAAACATAATTTAGTTTAGACTTAGGTTACGAACATTAATATTTAGTTCCAAGCTAGTTCTTGCAAGTGCCGAACTATCAAGGCTTGCATTTTTGTCTTAAACCCCTAAGCTAGTTTTATTTATTTAACTTTACATGGCTGTTTTAACTATGACATTAATTATGTATAAAACTGTTTAAATTTTTTTAATTGTAAATTCACTTTAGACAGTCAGTGTACTATTCCAACATTATGTTAAATAACGTATGAAAAGATTAATCAAAATAAATTTTTAATTCACAGAAAGGTTTACATAAGCAATACTGTATCAATATTATGTTATTTTTACCCACAGTACAAATATGAGCGGCATTGAAAATCTGCCCCCTTTTCCAGATACTATCTGACATTCATTATGCTGGTATTACAATATTAACTAAAAAAGCAATGGGCTTTTCTACCATCGACAACAAAGTAACAAAACAAACACAATAAGCGGTAGAAAAATCCATCAATCATTGAAGTTAATTTTTAGATATATCTAACTTGAACATTTCTTTTGCACATATAATCATATAAAAGGTATGATAGATGATAAATAATTGGTGAAAAAACTTAATGGCGAATAACTGGTAAAAAAAATATTTTTTGGAAAAAATGTCATTCTTGATTTTTTTAGTTTCTTTATTTATTTATGGGTAATACCAACTTTACAAAAGAATTTAACGTATTATGATAGTACTAATTTTGACCCAATAAACCTAACCCCAAGGTTTGTGACACCATTTTATGAACACCCTGTATACACATGTGTAACTACATTACAGGTCACATTTTTTGTCAGTTTTTCAGAGAATTTTGTACAAATGTGTCTTTTGCAAATCTCCAAGTTATGTGTGCATCGAAATCAGTCCGCTGGAAATGACCTTTTGAAGGGTTCTCCCCAAAATAGCGGCAAAAAGCTTTTTGTATATGATCATATCAATAAATGTATTTAAAAAAGGGTGTTAGGCTATAAATAAGCTATGCAAGAGCAAAATATAATGCTATTTGTAGACTTAATGTTTTTAATATTTTGTAAATCAAATAAATGTATTGATTGATAAATAATTGTATAACTGTACCAATGTGTATGATCCCAAACCCCAACATATTTTGCTACGCCTAGAAAGATACAGTTCATCAATGGCCCGAGATAATCTTAACCGATAATTGGGAACCACACTCTTAGTTAAACGTTACAACCTACAACTAAAAAGATTTTAAACTTACACTTCATTTTCCACTTTACATGGCTTGATGTGGATGTAACTGCCTGGAAAAATTCCCTGAAACATTTTACGTTGACTTGTAAATATAAACCAAATGAAGAAGAGAAGAAGACCTTCTTTAATAATACATGCAGTCAGCCACAAGCTCAGAGCCTTCTCTTTCATGGCTGGTTGCACTTAGAGAACCATATTTCCAACACTAACCGTTCTTTTACTATTAACGCATCTCTACACTACATGCAAGAGTTGCATTTACGGTAATCTAGTTTCCCATTCTGATGAAAGTGCTTGGTGATACTTTTTAGGAGTTTTGTAACTCTCACTAATATTAAATATCCGCCACTCTTACGTGTCTCACAGTGAGTTCAAGTGCGACTTACGTAAAATGTAGAAAAGTAAATCAACAACTCTCAACATTTTGGATTTGGATGCAAAAATGGGGAAAGTTCCCAGAATTTTGTCGCACTTGAGGAGATATGTCTAGAACCTTTTGTCGTATATACTTGCAATCAGCACTGAAAAGAGAAACATAGTAAAAGTAGAACATATCCCAGAACTCACCTTAATAGATCTGTTTTTCGTAGCAAACCCACGGTACCATCCTGAAACAAACCCAAGTTCTCATAGACTTGATTTATACAATAAAATTGAAAACATTTTCAAATTGAGTAGTTAAAAGAAAAGAAATACTGAGGTGTGTTAATAAGAAAAAATTAATAAAACAGCCTCAGTCAAAAAATTATTTACAGTAAGAACTGTGGTGAGGTTTCCATTTACATTCTGAAGTAATTTAGTCAGATTGTCCCAACACTTTCTTGTAAAATATTGTTATTAAAATATTTGCTTTTAATGTAAAATATTGTTGGCTAAGGGTGTTTTGTTTTCTTTTCTTATTCACATTTTAACACCCCTTATACTTTTAAATTTATGTAAAATATTTTTTCTTCTGTATTGTTAAATTTTATATTAAATTAGCTATTTAGCGTTTATACAAAATTAAGATCTAAATTTTATATTTAAAAGAAATAAGAATCATTTACAACAGTTTGATAAGGACAAGTTTAGTGGATTAAGAATTGTCATAACCTCTTGAAACACATGTTTTATATTATAAAGGATGGCCAGTTGTCAGCACCCAGTAAAACTTTCCAAGTATGGTAGCCATATATACTTTCCTTATTCTACTTTATGTAAACTGAAAATAGCACAATAGGTAAAACCAAGGAATTTATTGACACAAATTTTACAAGACTATACTTTCTCACACTGCAGTATAAAGTACTTCCACATTATGACGCTATATATTTCAATAAGATAGCTTCTATGTATGTTATCATTTGAGCCACTTCACACCCAACATAGTATCGCTATGCTAAGCAAAGTCCAGCTTGACTTGGCTATAGATGTAAATGTAGCTCAACCCAGTTCTATTATTTCAACAGAACTATTAAAGAGGGTATTTTTACTTTGTCTTGGAAATGTTATTGAAGTAATTGTGCAACAAGAACACATTTTAGTACAAGTAGGCTATTGATAGAGGAAGCATCATGTCACAATATGGCTATGTTCTGGTATGAGAAGGCCTTAAAGTAATATACTAATCCATTAAATAAGGGGTCTTTGTGGTCTAGTGGTTAACTCTGGAGCTTGAGGTTGCGGGATCAATTCTTGCTCTAGACGTTTGGTTTTTCACCTCAAGTATAACCTCGCAATCCACTCAGCTGCATGAGTAGCTACACCTACACCTTGCTAACAAACACTGGAATCAAAGTGAGGGTCAAATTCAGAGGGAAATAACCACTTGTCCTGATTCAAACGGCGTCCATTCACGAGGGCAACCAGGCCCAATCACGGATTAATATTATTATTAAATAACTAGCTGTGTACCCGTGCTTTGCCACAGAAAAATATTATAGTATCATGACTTTAAAGTATTTTTGTACAAAGGCAGGCTGTAGCTCGGGTAATGGCATCAAACTATCGATCCTAACACCGGTTCCTTCATTTAGAAAGTGGGCTTTCTTTAAGTTTCCCAGCTGACATACCTGCTCTTCGCACGGTTGTGTTTAATGTTATACGTCAGTTTTGGTTTTTACAAATTGTAAGAAATTGTAATAACCCTAAACCGGTGGATTCATTTCAATGTACAGACAAACGGAAACCAAATAAGTGTTTATCAATGTTTGGCAACCTTGAGAGAATCATAGTAATCCCGCGATTCCAGCGTTTTCAGAGCCCAGTTAGGTCCTTGGCCATTTATTTTGTAGATGTTGTATGGGTATACAGTATAGCTAAAGACACACAGCGTAATAGGCTGTGGTAAAGGTCTACCCTTAAACAAAGTTTCACCACTGTAGCTCCAGCCGATTTTGAGTTATAAGTGGTCCAAGATGGCTTAAAAACGTTACAGACAGACAGGAATTGTTTTGACGCCAGTTTCGGTCTTTGCCAAGTATATAAACCCCAAATTACCAAAAGGCGATAGATCCATTGCAATGTACAGACAAAAGTCTTATTTTATTTATATAGATTTGTTTATTTATAATGAGACCTTTTTTGACAACCAAACACTCTAAGCTTGAACAAACTTAAATACTTAGAATAAAAGCAATAAAATGGGGTTCTACGGTCCATTCCTTGAAAGAAAATTACCTTGACTTTCTTCCAAAATCTGTACCGTGTCCCCAATGTCCAATGGCAGTCCAAAGCGCACATCTCCATTCCAATTGTAAACAGCTAAAACATTAAAGGTGTAAATGTAAACAACTAATAATCAATGGCATTTTCTTATTTCTAAGCATAGTTAAAGTGATAAAAAAGAAGGTGAAAACTTAAATCTAGAACCATTTGAATGAGTTCTGAACTTCGCTTGGCTCTTGTGGTTGATTATCAAACTCACTCAAACAGTGTTAGACTTCCTGACCTCTTTCAATGATCTTTCCTTACTTTTTTATGAGACCTACATAAGTGCTAAGTTGTTGAACACAGTTTCATACAGCGTGTACATCACTTGGAACTTAAATAAGTTTAAACACAAATGTTTAAATAATTCAATTACCTCACCTAAAAATTTACTGTACCAAAATATGTGTTTATTCTTGTCTTTAAAATTGACTCTTAATTTTTGTGTAAAATAGTTGTTATATTACACTAAGGTATTGACGGAGAGGCTAATTCAGCGTCAGATTCCCTTGTAACCAGGATTTTGCCTGTAAAGGCTGCCTTCTGCAGGATTTTATCATTAGTTTTTAATTAGTTATAATAATGTTTGTTAATTTAGCGGATAGAAATGCATATTATTCTATTTAAAGTTTAAGATAACGTTGTATGTAATCAAGTTTTGTTACTATTATGTACAAAAACATATTCAAAAACTTGATATATGTGAAAACTAGAAAGTTTTCAAAATGTATATAGAGCCGATTTTTCATAAGTTTTAAGTGTACAAGATGGAGTTAAAAAACTAAAACTTGGACAATTTTTAGTTTATTTGTTACTATTGAACTACAGTCAACTCTCGACTAACCGCGATAAAGGTCACGCGGGACACTATTATCGTCTGTTTTGTGAGGGATGGCGGCATTGTATTTTTTCCAGTTGGTGTCGCGATTAATCCATAACCGCGATTAATCGATTGATTGTCGAGGAGTTGACTGAACTTAAATGTGAATTGGGCTTTAATCGCGTGTCGGAAAACTCCTCTAGTTTCCAAATGTATCATTTTTATCAATGTGAAAATTATTTTGAAAGGTGAAAAACGGGTCATTGTAAATTCTAGCAAGTACTTGGTTTGACAGTTGGGCCGTAACAGTTAAGAAAGAAAATCAAATTTTTAGCCTGTTGTTACATGCACTGTGTCGTATACTCCTCGGTCGGACAAATTTAGGCTTTCTCTAAAGAGACTACTGAGGTGGATTCTTAACACTTTGAAGCTGAAGACTGCTCGGCCCGTTTATTGAAGTAGTTACCATGATTACCAGTAGAGGGCTAGTGTTATGTGCAAGCTTTACCAGGTTACTGAGACGATAGCTTCTACTAGGGGTGACATTGGCCGTCTTGTGGAACGTGTCAGCTGACAAGCTGGTAATTGAGGTAACACGGTTTGAATCCTGCAGCAGGAGCAATTTATATTTTAAGCTGACTTACGTGTGGTTTAGTGATGAGGGCGCCACCAAATAGTGACCGGCAAGGGTGGAAGTTGACGGCGTAGGGGAGTTCAATATGAATTGCTCAAAACACCTGTTTTGCTACTTTTTGTTTTGAATAGAGGAGAAGGACTTGTTTTTCATTGTTTTGGGGTTTTACATTTCAATAAAATTTTAAAAAGGGTGTGGCATAAGTAAAACAAACAAAAAAAGATAGAAAACTGTCATTTTTTTAAAATGGGCCAAGCTTCAAAGTGGTAAATAAGCTACACTTATAAAAGACAGCCCAGAAGTTGGAAATATGGAAAAAGCTCTGATCCAACAGAGGAGGGGAGCTGAAGACTTGGCCTAAACTATGTAGGTTTACTTGTGTGCCAAGCCTGGCCTATCTATTAAGTTGAGCTATTAAAAAAATAAATTCACCAGGCTGGTTGGGATTTTCCGGTTGAAACTATGTATATATATATGCTCTTACCTCGTTGTTCAACGACATATAAGAGTAATGATCATTTAGCCGTAAAAATGTAAACATTAGTGACATTACAAAATCAAAACAAATTTGACACTTCCCTGTATGGCAAATTATTACTCACCTACGCCATACTTCTTGTTTTTTGTTGGGGTCCACAACATTTTTCCGGTTCAGGACCTAGTCATATTAATATAAACGTTTGGTATAACTAAAAAAGTTGTTTTGAAAACAACGTCTATTATAATTACTCTTTCACAGTAAAGGAAATCATTACTAGAACTTCTGCTGTTAACTCCTGATTATGACTTGATCAGCGGCCATCATCTTCACTGCCATTTGAATACTTAAACTGAAAACAACAACAAACTTGTTATTTTTTACTTTAATATCTTCCTCTGCTCAAGTTTCATGCCTTCAAAGTACTATAACGAGTTCTCCCCCCTCTTCACATTGCTCAACTTTGACTTAATTCCTGTAAATTATTAAATGATTTTATTAGTATCGTCTAGGTCAATATTCAAGTTAACTAAAATCAATCATTCTATCAATATTTTTTATGTATCTCTGTTCGAACAAGAATCAAAGACCCATCACCAAATTCGCTAGTTGACTCGGTTAGAAGTCGGGGTTTTGAAACCTTGACGTTCCACCCGTGTTTTCGTTTTCAAGATTCTTCTTCACTGTCCTTCTCCATGTCATTCATGGCTGACCGTCTTTACCATTTTTACTTTAAATATACTCGCCCTTCGTGCTCACTTGGGGGCCTGCCCCCTCAACCATCACTCAGCCTGCGGCCTCGTACTTTGGGGGAATTCTCAAATTAAAACATTTTTACACACGCACATAATTTTTTATGTCTCGGTGGTTGATACTTACCGCAGTTGCAGCTGAGAGCCCAAACACAGCGAAAAGTTGAATTTTCGACAATTTTACTTCAATCTGATCTAGCAATGAAACCGTCAGAGGTGGTAAAAGTGTTAAATACAAAAGTTGTAAAAAATGAGATCTCTGTAGTCAGCTGGTTTATGCATAAATTATTTAAAACTAATAATTTCTAAAGATTTGGTTGCTATGGTCAACTATTGAATTTATAAATCATTTCATTTTTTGTCATAATGGAGTCAAATTCGTTTTGCAAACATGCCTTTAAATTAACTCTCGTTCCTACCTGGGCTCCAAGTGCTTCATACACAAAAATAAAAGTATCATACCACCAAGAAGAAATTCACAATCAGAATGATTTACTCAGTATTTTCAGAGCATATTCTTGTAATTGTTGGATCAACTATGAATCTAATAGCCAGTTAAATAACACAAAATTATTTATTGAAAACTAAAAATTAATTGAATGGACATTTTTAAACAATAATTAAGTGGTGCTTCGAGGGTAAAGACCTCGGTGAAAAATCACAATTTTTACCTGAAGTCAATCCAAATATTACTAATGGGCCTGAAGTGGTAAAGATTTAATTAGCCATTTTTGTACAACTTGTTTACACTGCTACTTCTCAAACACTCAAACATTTTCTAAACAAAACAAAACTCCATTACTGCCAAAGAATTAACAAAAACATCTGTTGTCATAATAATTGTTCAAAGAGCAATAAATAAACAAACAACTAGTATGTACTATAATTTATAACATACTCCCACCTTGTAAGCGATAGATTAAGACTTAAAATCGCTTACAACACAACAATTATTCTGCCGGTAACGTGCAGGTATTCTGATTTTTCTTCCGTGTTTAGTGGTTCGTGAGTCTTCTTTTGGAAATAGAATATCTTCTCTCTCACTTCCGACTTCTAATGGATAAATCCGTTGAATCGGCCTCCATAGTTCTCCGGTTGTTGTCTTCAATTTTATGGTGCGTACTATTCCGTCTTCTCCTTGATATTTCAAAGTTGGTCATTGTAAATTCTAGCGGTACGGTTTGACAGTTGGGCCATTAACAGTTAAGAAGAAAATCAATTTTTAGCCTGTTGTTACATACTGTGTCATATAATCACCGATTAGGACAAATTTAGGCTTTCTCTAAAGAGACTACTGAGGTGGATTCTTAACACTTTGAAGCTAAATTTTCGGCCCGTTTATTGAAGTAGTTACCATGATTACCAGTAGAGGGCTAGTGTTATGTGCAACTTTACCAGGTTACTGAGCGATAGCTTCTACTAGGGGTGACATTGGCCCGTCTTGTGGGCGTGTCAGCTGACAAGCTATTGGTAATTGAGGTAACCGGTTTGAATCCTGCAGCAGGAGCAATTTATATTTTAAGCTGACTTACGTGTGGTTTAGTGATGGGGAGCGCCCACCTTAAATAAACAGTGACGGCAAAGGGTGGAAGTTGGCGGCGTAAGGGAGTTCAATATGGTGCTAAAACACTATTTTGCTACTTTGTTTGGAATAGAGGAGAAGGACTTGTTTTTCATTGATTTGGGTTTTACATTTCCAATAAGAAATTTCAAAAAGAATGACGAGAGAAAGTCATGGCATAAGTAAAACAAACAAAAGATAGAAAACTGTATTTTTTAAATGGGCCAAGCAAAGTGGTAAATAAGCTACACCCATAAAGACAGCCCAGAGTTGGAATTATGGAAAAAGCTCTGATCCAACAGAGGGAGGAGCTGAAGACTGGCCTAAACTATGTGGGTTTAGTGTGTGCAAGCCTGGCCTATCTATTAAAATTGAGCTAAAAAATAAATTCACCAGGCTGGTTGGGATTTTCCGGTTGAAACTATGTATATATAGATGCTCTTACCTCGTTGTTCAACGACAGATAAGAGTAATGATCATTTAACCCGTAAAAATGTAAACATTAGTGACATTACAAAATCAAAACAAATTTGACACTTCCCTGTATGGCAAATTATTACTTACATACATGCACTATTGTTTTTGTTGGGGTCCACAACATTTTCCAGTTCAGACCTAGTCATGTATTAATGTAAACGTTTGGTGGTATAACTAAAAAGTTGTTTTGAAAACAACGTCTATTATAAATACTCTTTCACAGTAAGAAATCTACTAGAACCTGCTGTTAACTCCTGATTATGACTTGATCAGGAGGCCATCATCTTCACTGCCATTTTGAATACTTCAACTGAAAACAACAACAAACTTGTTATTTTTTGTAATATCTTCCTCTGCTCAAGTTTCATGCCTTCAAAGTACTATAACGAGTTCTCTATACGCCTCTTCACATTGCTCGACTTTGACTTAATTCCTGTAAATTATTAAATGATTTTATTGAGCTCGTCTAGGTCAATATTCAAGTTAACTAAAAATCAATCATTCTATCAATATTTTTTATGTATCTCCTGTTCGAACAGAATCTAACCTTATCGCAAGACTCGCTAGTGGACTCGGTTAGAAGTCGGGGTTCAGAACTATGACGTTACCCGTGTTTTCCGTTTTTTCAAGATTCTTCTTCCTGTCCTTCTCCATGTGTTCATGGCTGACTGGAATCTTTACCATTTTTTACTTTAAATATACTCACCCTTCGTGCTCACTTGGGGGCCACCACCCACTCAGCCTGCGACCTCGTACTTTGGGAATTCTCAAATTAAAACATTTTTACATGCACGCATAATGTTTTATGTCTCGGTGGTTGCCTGCAGCTGAGCCCAAACACAGCTGAAAAGTTGAATTTTCGACAATTTTGCTTAATCTGATCTTACAATGAAACCGTCAGGGGTGATAAAAGTGTTAAATACAAAAAGTTGTAAAAAAATGAATCTCTGTAATCAGCTAGTTTAGCACATGAATTATTTAAAACTAATAATTTCTAAAGATTTGTTGCTATGGTCAACTATTGAATTTATAAATCATTTCATTTTGTCATAATTGAGTCAAGTTCATTTTGCAAACATGCCTTTAAATAAACTCTCGTTCCTACCTGGAGCATTGGTAAAGTATCATACCACCAAGAAGAAATTCACAATCAAGGATGATTTACTCAGTATTTAGAGCATATTCTTATGGAAAATTGTTGGATCAACTATGAATCTAATATCAGTTAAATAACACAAAATTATTTATTGAAATAAAATTAATTGAATGGACATTTTAAACAATTAAGTGGTGCTTGGGTAAAATACCTCGTTAAAAAATCACAATTGTACCTGAAGTCAATCAAATTATTTACCTATATTGCAACTCAAATTAATTTTATACAATACTTTGTGATGAAATAGAAACTGTACTTAATATTTCAATATTTAAGCTGCCACTGTGCTTATTAAAGATAGTTAAGAAATAAGCATGCACAGTGGAACAGAAGAAAAGGTTACTACAGAAGATCCACAAAGATAATGATAAAACATCCTTAAAGACCAAAGAAGAGTACATCTGTGTCAAAAAGTTCTTGAAGATTGCCCAAGGAGAACACCTCTAAAACAGTTCTTAAAGATTGTGACCAAGAGGAAAAAGCCTCTCTAAAAACAGTTCTCAAAGATTGTGCATCAAAGGGAAGCCTCTCTAAAAACAGTTCTCAAAGTTGTGGGAGATTACCTCTCTAAAAAACTTCTTGAGATTGACAAAGAGATGCCTCTCTAAAGTTCTCACAGATTGTGCCCCAAGAGGAGAATACCTCTCTAAAAACAGTTCTCAAAGATTGTCACCCAAAGAAACCTCTAAAACTTCTCAAAATTGACAAAATAGGAGAACACCTCTCTAAAAAACTTCTAGAGATTGACAAAGAGATACCTCTCTAAAAACAGTTCTTGACACCCACCAGACAGCAACAAACCAAGATGAGACAGGCCAACTACCACCACAGGCGATTACTAACTGAGGGCGATGTGCAAAAGATCTTGTTAATTACTAGTAACCAGAAACAAAGTAGCGGATTAAAAACTGCAATGAGGACTACATGTGAAAAGCGATTCTCTTAAGTTTCACGGTGGGGCTATTGAAAGATTAATATAAGACATAATGTTGATGCTTCATGTTTTGAATAAATTGAATTATCTCTGAAAGCAATAAACATATTTTATTGACTTGAAACAATATATTAAAAACTTTTAAAAAATGAGATATCTGTAATCAGCTGGTTTATGCATAAATTATTTAAAACTAATAATTTCAAAGATTTGTTGCTATGGTCAACTATTGAATTTATAAATCATTTCATTTTTTGTCATAACTTGAGTCAAGTTCATTTTGCAAACATGCCTTTAAATAAACTCTCGTTCCTACCTGAGCCGGTATAATTCTCATACCACCAAGAAGAAATTCACAATCAAGGATGATTTACTCAGTATTTTCAGAGCATATTCTTATAAATAATTGTTGGATCAACTATGAATCTAATATCAGTTAAATAACACAAAATTATTTATTGAAAACTAAAAATTAATTGAATGGACATTTTAAACAATTAAGTGGTGCTTCGGGTAAAAGACCTCGTTAAAAATCACAATTTGTACCTGAAGTCAATCCAAATTATTTACCTATATTGCAACTCAAATTAATTTTATACCGATACTTTGTGATGAAATAGAAGCACAGCGCAATATTTCAATGGCCCCAAGCTGCCCACTGTGCTTATTAAAGATAGTTAAGAAATAAGCATGCACAGTGGAACAGAAGAAAGGTTACTACAGAAGATCCACCAAAGATAATTAAACTTCCTTAAAGACCAAAGAAGAGTACATCTGTGTCAAAAAGTTCTTGAAGATTGCCCCAAGAGGAGAACACCTCTCTAAAAACAGTTCTCAAAGATTGTGACCCAAGAGGAGAAGTTCTCTAAAAACAGTTTCAAAGATTGTGACCCAAGGGAGAACGCCTTCTAAAAAACAGTTCTAAAGATTGTGAACCAAGAGGAGAACCCCTCTCTAAAAACAGTTCTCAAAGATTGTGACCCAAGAGGAGATCACCTCTCTAAAAAACTTCTTGAGATTGACAAAAGAGAATGCCTCTCTAAAAACAGTTCTCACAGATTGTCACCCAAAAGGAGAACACCTCTCTAAAAAAAACTTCCACCCACCAGACAGCAACAAACCAAGATGAGACAGGCGGCAACTACCACCACACGGGCGATTACTAACTGAGGGACGATGTGCAAAAGATCTTGTTAATTACTAGTAACCAGAAACAAAGTAGACGGATTAAAAACTGCAATGAGGACTACATGTGAAAACGATTCTCTTAAGAGTTTCACAAGTTGGGGCTAAGTGAAATTGATTAATATAAGACATAATGTTGTTGATGCTTCATGTTTTGAATAAATTGAATTATCTCTGAAAGCAATAAACATATTTTATTGACTTGAAACAATATATTAATGAAACTTTTAACAAACAATAGAGAGCGTGTGTATACGAGTACATGTGTATTTTTGTTCAACATTCAGTAGAAATTTTCTAAACGAAGTTAAAGGGGAAAGTCAAAATATAGGTTGAAAAGGTAACTGAACCTTGATCAGGGTGAGTTGTAGAAAGTTTATTGTATTGGATAGGCGCTGGGTTAAGAATGGTTTTTGCGTGGTATTTGCCTCTTAGACCATATCAATTCATTTAACATAGGACTAAAGCTAAACTACATCAGTTTTGGAACTCTTAAGGGCCCAAATACCTTTTTATCTTATTTTCGGGTTGTTCAGCTATGTTAGATTGAAAGGCCAGACGCATTTTACATTAATATCATATTTATTTATTGACCATTACAAAAATGTTTTGTTTTGGTTTATAAAAAAATATCAAATATAACATTATTTAATTAAAATACAAGCCTTAAATATTTAACTAATTGTATTACTTAATATCCTATTAATCAACACAATAAGTGGTGGTAGGATGATCTAAAAATTCTTCCACACTATAAAAGATGTTGGAGGTCAAATAGTTCTTAAGTTTAGTTTTGAATAATTTTGACCCTTGAAGATTTTGAATTTGATGTGGTAGTTTGTTAAACAATAATACTCCAGCTTGTGATGGCAATTTCTTGAATATTTCAAGTCTATGATATCCGATTCTATAGTTATTTACTGATCGGTATCATAGCGAATTTCATTGCCTTGGACCAAATTGCACTTTTTAATGTGAAAAGTACAGTTTCAAATATAAAGTGAAGGAAATGTAAGAATTTCTATTCTTGAAATAAATTTTGACAAGAGTCTCTTTGTTTAACGTTTCCCAAGATTCTAATAGCGTATTTTTGTAAAATAAAAACTCGATTGATTTTTGTTTTGGCACAGTTTTCCATAAGCATGTTCCATACTGTAAATGGGGATGGATGATACCGTAATAGGCCAATTTTAAAACATCTTTAGAACAATGATTCGCTAGATTTCTCAGCAAGAAAATACCACTTGAAACTTTGCTACAAACATGGTTAATGTGAACATCCCATGTAAGTTTTTTATCCACATTGATCCCTAAAAAATTGAAATAATTTACTTCTTCAATAGGATTATCATTCACCAGGACTAAAGGGGTCTCTTGTTATTTTGGATCCCGACGTTAAAGTATAACATTTTTGATTTATTGAGGTTAGTTTTAAGGTTCAACTGTTCAAAGAACTGCACACAGGCATTAGTGGATTGAAATGAGTTCATTTCCAGCTTTTGCAGTGTCTGAGCAGAGTACATGAGAGTTGTATCATCTGCGTATTGAACTGAATGTTCTGATCTTATAATTTCGTGCAAATGATTTATATATAAAATAAACAATATGGGACCAAGGATGGACCCTTGTGGGACTCCAGATTTCAGTTCAATAGAATCAGACAGAGCAATCTTATTTACAAGAGTTTTTGCTATAATTTCAAGTAAACAATTAGTTATCCAAACATCCCTATTAACAAGACTACATCTCATCATCAGGGCCGGATTTAACACTAGGCCGACAAGGCACTGGCCTAGAGCGCTAAATTATGAGGCGGATGGGGAAACGACTTTTTTTCAAAGCCTTTGTAAATGTATGGTTTACAATAACTATCAGCGAGAGAGATGCATACGTTCATTTAATGAACGCTGTGAGGGTTGAACACTGTGGATTGTTTTGTATTGCGACTCTAGCAGTTGATCAGTTAACGTTAGTTATGAGGTATGCTAACACTGAACAGTGATGGCGTGCCGTAGAGCGTTCTTTGAGTTTCTCGCCAAACTGGACATATAGCCGAAGATATTGTAGGTGCCATTTTAGTCGTTTTTGAGAAATTTGATTAGGATATAACAAAATTCTGTGCGCAGTCTTATGACAATGCCAGTAATATGGCTGGGATATACCGGGGAGTGCAAGCCAGAATCAAAATGATGTGTCCTCAGGCTGAATTCGTCCCGTGTGCCGCCCATTCAATTAATCTGATAGGATCTGTGGCCGTTAGTTCATTGTTTTTGCTGTTTCCTTTTTGACCTGCTTCAAGAACTGTATAATTCTTTTATTAGTTCAACCCATCGATGGGAACTTTATTTAAACCATGCTCTGTGGTCCATCAAAGCGTATCAAAAACACGATGGTCAGCAAGGCACGATGTCGAGCTCTGAAAGCAAACTGGCAGGCAATCATAGAAACTTTGAAACTAGTAGAGAATGATAGAAACAAAAAACGTTCAACCAGAAGTGATGCCTCTGTTACTAGACTTATTTCAAAAAATTACTTCCAAGCTTCAGTATGAAATTAGTAATTACAGTACTAAGTAAAGTGAGGGGATATTACCAGTCAGTATTGGCTGGTTTTGTGGCAGAGCTTAGAAATGATTTTTGCAGAATGGAAACCTTGGCAAAAGAAAAGTCTGGTATGACTGAGTACAAATCAGAGCTTCATAGGAAAAGGAAAAGAGCTTTAGCTCAAGATGAATGTGGAACCAGTTAGTCTGAAGTCGTATTAACAGTGTGAATACATTTAATGTTATGGTGGATTTCCTCAGCACTGTGCTAGCAGTTCGAGCAGAAAAGTACAAACATTTGCAAACTTTATTTGGTTTTCTTGCAGAACTAAAGTAGCTACCATCCTCCATAGTTACTGTGAAAGCAAAATACTATAGAATCGTACTCTAATGGCCTTGAAGAATCAGTGGTAGAGGAGCTAAGGGACATTGAAAACCTTTGTGAGTCTCCTTGAGTTGAGTAAACTGCAAAAAAGAAAAGAAGACGTAGCAGATATTTACCCAAATGTGGAAATAGCTCTGAGAATGGGTCTTACTAAGTTTAGTTATAGCCAATTCACTATTTATATTTGTGCATTTCTTATTTTCAACTCCTTGCGAACGTCTCTTATGTAACTAAAGCATCATAGTAATGCAAATGTAAAGGAAACTACAGTGGTGTATCAGATTTTAATAAAATAAAGGTGTTGCTGAAAAAGAAAGGTGTACGTGAGTTCGACGAATCTGTTATCGTAGGAGCGTAAGTGGCGTGGGAGGGGGGAAGGGCGGCACAATACTAGTGCCTAGTCGGCTTTAACACGTAAATCCGGTCCTGCTCATCATCCGTCAAAAAACTCATCAAACTCCATATTCACCTTTAAATACCCAAGAGTGGTCGGGGCCTCAAAACAAAAGTATCAATGTTTCTGAGTTTGCAAATAAAGTATCAAGTTACAATTTAAACACTTTACATATTAATTAAAATTAATTAACAACTGTAAATTTTGTATTTTGCAATGGAAAAGAGAAAAAACACCAGAGATTTTTAGATAATATATTTATTAGGTGCTTACTTGTTATCACAATAAATGAGTACAATGTCAAGACATTTAAAAATGTACTGTCAATTCAATCATGTTTGTGAAGATGATCTTGAGGTAAGGACTATTCAGCACATTGTATGTACATAATTTTTCTATTTATGAGGATTTACTTGGAGAAGAAAAACATTGTACAGTAAACTAATTTTTTAAACACAAAAAATAAAATAGAATAATTATTTTAATTTTTAATAGATAATTCAAAACACAATTCTAGATCCTCCATAACAATAAAATTACGACAAAACATTTTCTCGTGTTAAAGTCTAACATGTTACTTCAAACATGTAAAAAGAAACAGTACATAACTGTGTAAACATAAAGCTACATAAATAATATGTCCTAGATATCAAAAGTACATATCTAATTATACAATACAAAAAGCAATATTTGTTTAAAAATCATGTAGTAAAAGGAACTTTAATAAATATTTTAACTATAAATTAACTACTAATTAGCCTTTCTTTGATCTTGTATTTTGGTATCAAACGCTTTTATTGCTCCCAAGACTTGGTAAAGCCCCTCCATCAGACCTGAGAGGACTTGACCCAGATCTTGCTCCGTGACGACAAACACATCTGTAACACACAACCATGAGGTAAAGAGAGTCGTTAAAGCAAACTTGAGCTAACACAAGTGAGTGACGGCTGGTAAACTTTTGATTAAGTTCACAAGCTTCAATTTAGTACTACCGAGCGTTTTGGAAACAGTATTTACTACATGCATAATTACTATGTATAAAAGCCAAATGTACACTTTTCTGCCCAGTTCAGCAATTTAAAGCTGCAATAAAAGGATATTTTAAATTAAAATACTATCATATTGACCTTTTTAAGATTACAAAAGGTATTTTTAGTTCCTTAACAATGTACATAATCAGGTCGTGTGATTGCAAAAGTAGGCCTAAAACAGAGTAGTTGCACCGTGCGGAATTTGAAATCTAATGACAGCTGGACAACTGGTCTGTTGGCATGGCCGCCAGTTACGGGCTTTGAATATACACTCTAGCTGCTACAGCTATAGTCAGCCCGCTTCTCGCCTCAGCGTCTATCCCTACCACGTAGGTAAGCGTCAAGTGAAGGCCGAACAAAGCTCTTCACTTAAACCAAAGGATTCCGGTCTTACACGAAGCAGCCAGTGGCAACCATAGAGGCGTACTAACTTTCTGTGGCGTCTATCGAGGCAACCATCGATTATTGCTGCCGACCTTGTATCTTACTCACTGTCGTCGTTGATATGTGATCCCATGGACTTTGGAAATGGACGAATTAAATGTTAAAGTTTAATTTTTCTTCTCTAAAACATAGGTGAAGTGACCCTTCACCTGACAAGCCGCCACTGAATTCATAACAAACACAATTGGTTATACGTTGCTATAGAAATGTGGCAAACACACTAGTGCTAGCAGTGGTTAAACCCCTGATTGCAACACAGAATATGAGAAGATTTTATTTCTTACTCACAGTAAAAAAGTTTCTCTTTTTCCGCATTAAGAAGTTAAGAAAATGATCTGGAAACAGCAGTTTTGTAAACTAGTTTTTTGTATGGAAATTGTTATAGCTTTAAATACACTATGATGAAAGCATATTTGTAGGATTTATATTAGCTCATGCATGGGATCTGGAACTATGCCTCACTCACACTTTTTTAGAGAACCAGCTCTTTTTTTGGAACAGAAGACAGAACCCAAAGAATAGGTAAATAAATCAACAAATCCAGTGTTGAGTATTAAAACTATTGTGAACGGACCTGGCTTGTCTTGGACGAGATGATGACAGTAGACACTCAGGATACTTGTGATGTCATCCTCTTCAACTCCCATTGACATAACCTCGCTGGGCCACATCCCTCTGAAACATTACAGTACATAAATGACCAACCATATACTGGTAGCTAATTTGCTACAAATCCAAAAACTTGAGAAATTCAAACAAAACTAAATTAACAACTCCTGTGTCTAGCCCAGTCGTAGTTAAACATGTTGACATGTTTCAACTAAATACAACAATGAAAAAATTACAAAAAGTATTGATAAAAAATAAAATTAGTGACAAATGTGTAATAATTTATCTACTTGCATTGTATGTATATATTTTATAATGTCTTATCTCGGGAAATAGCAATGTCTTTCCACATCTCAAACACACATAGAGCATCTCTTATAGGAACCAAAATTAATAATAAAGAATAACTAAGAAAGGAAAAAAAAATTTAACTTTTCCTTCTTGCCAAGGAAATTAAAATTGCTGAGCAAAGTGACATGTAAAGTAACAAGTTAGCACAGATGTCAGAGAGGAAAAAGGTGGCTTCCTGGAAAGTAACCAAAAGCGTGTCTCACGTTGAAATTCAAAAGTAAGGTTAAAACAATGTGTTGCATGATTATGTGATTCAGCAAAGTACTATTGCTACCAAAATTAAAACTTGAGACTACATAAGAATACCAAAATAGATTCACGATTGTTTATTCAAGTACTGAAAAACATCAAAAAGGCATTGAGAAGCATTTAAATGTTAGAAAAGAAAGTAGTGTTGGCGTACCTGTTATGGTGGGCGAAGTGCAGAGCTGAGTGCCACTTGGTGTCCTGGAGCAGCTCCAGTAGTGTACTCTCTGATTGGTCCGGGACAGGGGACGGGGAGGGCGAGGGTAGGGGTGCCTTGGTCACTTGACTCCAAGCCTTCCTCCTGTGCTCGACTCAATGACGACCTCATCTCTGCCACCTCCCATGATATGTCGTTTAACTGGAACAGAGTCACTTAGTTGAGTGGAAAGTCTTCTACGCTAAGTTATGAGTAGGTTTGAAAATATTCCAATTTGGCTAATTAAAGAGCAATCGTGACAGTTAGATTTGGGTTAAGCATGGGTTTCCCTTCCAACATAGCTGATTGATTAGTGGCTGAAACCACTGATGCTCGCCAAAATTCCTTCTACAAAATATTATTTTTGAAAAATGCCTATGGCCATACTCTGTGTCACTGTCATTCTTTGTCATTGGGTAGATTGAAGTAAAACTGTTAATCATTGAACACTTATTTTAAGTAAATGGTTGAACTGCTGTCACCTGGTTGTCTTGTGCGGTAGAGCAGAGTGCAGTGAACATTTTGTTGGCAGACTCTAACAGCAGAAGCAGTTGGAAATGCAGTTTGTAGAGAGACCGACCCATGTCCAACACTGAATCATTGTTGCCAACTGCCTTCATAGCATCCATGCACTGAAAACCAATCATAAAAGTAGAATACATGTACAAAGAAACTTTGGACAGAGAAAACTAGACATTGTTTGTAAAAAGATACTTGAGGAAAAACATGAAAGTGGTGGAATCAAGACTATTTAAATAATAGTCTAAAAATAATAGTGACAGCTAAACGGTCTTACCTCAGCAGCGTGATCTTTGCGGTCGAGGAAGGTGTCGAGGTGTTCCTTGAGCTCGAGCATGCCGAAGCGCAAGGACTCGGTGAGGCGAGGCCCGGCCACCCGCTCAGGACTGAACCACACCAGGGGCGGGTCTCCGTGCAGAGCCAGTGTGTCAGTCAGCTGTGCTAGCTGCTGAGTCAGCTGATCTGCTGCCACTCCACTCTCCGACACGTAGTGACAAGCTTCCCGTGTCAAGCACACACTCTTTCTCAGTACATCCTGCACACACAAACAAACATACTGCTGGTTATTACTGGTGGATTTCCATTGGTGTAGTTAATTATATTGATAAGGAATGGAAAACTGATGACAAATTAATTTTTGCTATTAGCTTTCTTGTTTGTATCTGAGCATGCAAACAGAAAACTGTGTAGAATAAAATTTGGAAAGTTTCTTGCCTTGATAACCCTGTGAAGCAGGTGGAACAGATGGAGAGGAGACGGAGGCACCTGAGCCACCAGCCCCTGGATGTGTTGTCTCCAAGCCTCCTCTGTATCGTCCCGCGTGATTGGTCGAAATGTGAGTAAGGCAGACAGATTGGGTGAAGCATTGCACGGTGTCAAGTCCCCAAGGTCTCCAGCACTTGATCCACTAAGGAAATTACAGTGTTAAAGTTATTTCAAGTTAAGGTATAAAAAAGTGTGAAATTTATTGCAGTATTTGGATGCAACCAAATCTTGTTTTTAGACCAAGGAGAGATACAATTAAATATGTTTTCATAATTAATGATTTTGGAATATAAATTGTTATGATTCTAAATGAACTTTTTAGAAAAAAGGAACAAACAGAAAACACAAACTAAAATTTTGCTTAGTGAGGCTTTGGATAAATAATTTTTGAACAATAATTGGTGTCTAAGTGACTTTCACACTTATCCTACCTCTTAAACTATCATTTGTATTTTTTAAACTTAAGATGATGGTAATCAGATTTAATCAAATTGTATTGTTAATATACAGTCTAAAAACCAATTATAATGACAAAACCCCATTAATGGCTTACTCAAGATTCACAATTTACAGAACTAGTATTATCATCATTTAGAACTTATTTCAACTTACGAAGTGTCAGATCTGTTTTCAGAGTCCCTACGTTCTCTGAGGTTGAGGGTGAGGGGTGGGAAAGCCCCACTTGTCTGGGCGGGGGTTCCTCCTCCACCAAACTCGGGGGCAGCCACCATCTCATCCAATGGCGATTCTGAACCCACCTCATCATCTGATGATTCCTCTGGCCCTCCTCCAATCTGTTATTAACATGTGGCATTTGTGACAACAAGTTTAGGCTATTTACTATCAGCTACAATTATGGCAAGATTTAACTAAGTTAAAATAATGGACCCTATACTCTGTGAAAACAAATTTATTTCTCCCCACCCCTTAAAATGAAATTTGCTAAAACTAGAAATATGCCCTGAAAACTAGCTTACCAAAACAAATTTTGGAAACAATAACAAGCTAAAATAACTTTAGAACTATAAAAACTCACGCTATATTTGAGTTAACTTTGGAATAGCGTTAAGTGCTAGGCCTATAGTTAACTAACACAAGTAGTGTTTGTGAGGTTTGCGTTAGGCTAGGGCCACGCCACGCTCTTTGACCTGTGACACAATGTTTGTTGCGATCTTGGCGCGGCACATTTTGTATCTCACAAACAACACTAATGTTTTATTGCAAAAATAAATTGAAAAAAAAGATTTTGTCTCTGTGACAACTCACCTTTCTAGAGCTGAGTATTGGTGTTTTCTCACTGAGACTCTCCTCCAGGTTGAGTTGACTCTGCTCTCCCTCTCCCTCCCCCTCGCTCAGTGGTCGCCGTCGAACTCCCCAGTTGAAGTTGTCCGTGCTCTCTCCCTGTTTACATATACAACAATTAACATTGTCAATTACAACTTACTCAGTTGGAGATGAGAAAAAGGTTTGATAGCTCAGTTTAATCCACCTTACGTTTCAAATTTTCTCATAACTAATTTTAGGTTTAAACTATATTTTGATTATTTAAATATAAACATTGACTTAAGCCGTGCTGTTTTACCCAATATTTAAAATTAGTAGTGGGTTTTAACAACACAAGTAGAGACAAAACCATGCTTACCTCAACACTCTCGCTCTCATACTCGAGGAAGTCAAAGTCCTTGAAGACGCCGAAGTGGTCCGGGTTCTGAGACCCGGCGGAGAGGTCCGGGCCCGACACCTCCTCTGTGCTCGACGCCATGCTGCTCTGTCGCTCCATCAGATCTGAGCTCTGGCTGAAGATTACCTGCACACAACACTTGGTCTTAGACATCTTGCAGCCCATATCTCGGCTTTTGACATATGTCTGTTTTCAGTGTAAATAGCTTTTATAAGCCCTCTGATATTACCTGCCTTGGCCAGTGGGCAAAGTGTCAGATTTTCTCTCAGACCCTTTTAGGGGGGAAGAGATGGACTAAATCACCAAGGGGTTTGGAGTATGGAAGTAGAAATAACAAAATGTTGACTGTACAAATATGCGCTTAAAGGCTGTTGTTAAAGGCTTTAAATTAGGAAGAGAGTATTGACTGACATGTGGTGACCAGCCTGAAAGTTTCAACTCAAAATCCAGGAAGTTTAGGGATATTCTGCTTTTTGTAGTGGATTATTATTTGAACAACATCAAACACAGTTTGTTGGTTATTCCAAAAGCTAAATTACAGAATATCGGCAGCTAAACAATGATGGTAAACTGACAGAGAATTTAAACTTAAAAGTACCTTCAGTCAGAAAGGAGTACTGTACACATGTCTAAACATTTTTAGGACTAGACCATCATGGTTTGCTGTCATGCAGAGCTTGATGGAAAGAGTTTTAGCTACTTCAAAATAAGTACATAACAATTTTAATAGCAAAGTGTTAATTTTCAAACTAATTCATGTTCGATTACTCCATTTGATTTAAGGAACATTGTACAAATTAGTTCATATATGATCATATGCAAAGGCATCCTAACAAACCGTTGTATAAAAATACCACACTAAATTTATGACTATTTTTAAATATTTGAAGATAAATGAATCTTACCCCATTCAAATGTGCATTTTACTAAAGATAGCTAAATTATGTAATTGCAGATTTACAAAGCATTCTATTCGAAACCCTACAGTTAACAAAAATACCAATATTGGACTACAAAGAAAATACAGAAACAGGTAAGAAAACTAACTAGTATTTACGTGTTTATACCAAGGAAACGACTTTGGAAAGAAATAATTTTGAATAACTAGCAGGATGTAAAAACCAGTAACCAACAAATTAATGGTACTAATTACTCAGTCCTTAAATATTAAAACTTGTAATTAAAAAGTACAAGTTAAAATTTAACTTGGAACTTATAAATTTATTTGGATTTTTTGACAAAAGATCAAAAAGAAAGGAAAACCAGTTGCCTGATATAAGATATTTAAACTTTATCACAATTTATGCATAATCATTTGGATCATTGCAAATAATAAAAATTAAAACACCCCAAACAATAAAGACTGTTGGGAAATTAACAGATTTTCTATTGAAATAAAGTAAACAGTTACATTAATTAAACAATCATGGGAAAGGCTGATTTGATTGATATTTAATTTGGTAAACAAGTGAATTAGCTACATAGAACAATATTACTATAGTGTAATAATATCGCAATTGAACAAAAAAACTTTAGTGAATGATTTAGTATTATGTCGTTTAAAAATAATAACGAGTTAAATAAATTATAGTTACTAAAACTTATATTGCAATGATTGGCAAAAACCTTTAAAAAAATTTAAACAAACGCAAAACCAAATTTTGAAGGAATCAAAATCTACCGTAGTTATATGTACATACGCCTTCTGACACTTGGTCGTTTCCTTGGCATTTGCTTGAGACAAAACAAAAACACACTGAAACATGCAAATAAACAAAGAAACATGCAAAACATTCCTTAAAAAAATCCAAAATGTATCAACTTATCATGTCTAAAACATTTTTAATGCCAAACTTACTTCAAATTGTATTTTCCAATTTAAAAGTTGCACAGTCTTTCTAGCAATGGAGGATGAAATAATTAACATATGAATTTTTAACTCTGAATAGTTATGGCTTAAGATTGGGGATAGTTATCACTAATTTAGATATTAATTTGTTTGTATTTCTCATCTTAAACATAAATTGGTTTAGGAAAACATGTGGATGCCAGCTTTGCTGGCGAAAGGCTTCACAACTAAAAACTTTTATGTTGGTTTACTGAGTTAGAAATAATTTATTTTATAAATTGGTTTGCCTATTGCTTGAATAAAAGCACTAGCACAAAACAAACAAATATATCAAAATATCATGGCTGCCTCTAGAGAAAAAGTACTGATTCAACAATCGTGTTCCTTCTTTTTAAAATTAGAAAAGTGTATCCTTAAAAGATGGTGTATCCATACAGGCACTAAATTTCTCTTAATGTTTTGTTAAAAATAGAAACTTAAATCAGCTTATAGATTAAAATAAAACCATCACATGAAATTCGATTGGAAGAAAGTCAAAGTGATGTGTTAAATATTCCTACTCAAACAACCTATTAAATTTGTAGATGCATATGTAAAGCAACTAATTTATTTATTTTATTAATACCACAGTAAATAATTGCCTACCACAGTTTGGGCAGGCTTTCACCCAATTACATTGCAGTATTGAAGATAATATAGGTAATAACAAATAGTTTACGAGTTCATGCGGTCTGCACTGTCTTCATGCACAATCACTGTAAAGTTATAAAGCTAATGGGAAGATAGGATTCTAAACAATGTGAAAACCACAAAAATTAAATTAAGTATGTCATAGAACACTGTTCTTGGACAATGAAACTGCAACACAAATCTTAGCAATGTGTAGAAGTTTTGAAGAATCCGATAAGCATTTTTCCCTATCTTGTGTTGTGAAAGTTAATTAAATTATAACTGCAGTGTTTTGGTGATGACATTTCATTTTACAGTAAGCAAAGCTTGATTTTTACAAAGCATTTTACCTTTGCTAGGGAAGTGATTAACCCGTCCTGAGAGCACCATTTGAATTTTATGTTAAAGGTTAAATGTTACATTGATACACATTAATGCAATGTTTGGAACAATTTGGGGTTTAAATATTGATTCTCAATAAAACTGTTGGATAAGTAATAAATAGAGTAAATAACAAATATAGAAGTAAAAATAGAAAATGTAATATAGAAAACAAGCATGAAATTCTTTACAAAATTAATGCAGTCTAAATCTTAAGGTAACTCTTGAAGCTTTGCACACCTCATAATATTGAGACAATACGAGTAATGGAAATTTATGTAGTTATGTACTACATTTAGTGATTCCTATCACCCCACACTGGTTGTTCACATAAATTCCCAATTTTAAACTTTTAATCAAAACATACAATTTTAATCTCAGCCCAGACAAGTCAACTGATTATTGATTGTTTTAAAAATTAAAACCCCTTTAACAATACTATAAAATTAAAGTCCTTTTAACTTTAGAAACCTAATTTAATTACATTTTTGGATTTAATACAACTCAAAAACAATTTGATAACTTTAAAACCATTAAAATCTATCTAATTGTGTCTCAAATACTTGCTTGAAAAAAATGTTACACATAACTGATTGCTGATAAAAAGCAAAGCTTCAGAGATATGACTAAAATAATGAATACCAAAAACATCTATTTCAATAAACTGAATAATTATCCTATTTGCTTTTAATATTGGCTAAAGTTTTAAATCTAATTGAGTATTGTTTGAAGATATGCTTAGCCAGCTCATACAAAGCATTCCAGAAGATTAAAAGTTTGGTTTTATGGAAAGGGACAAATATACACACATATACATTCAAGGTATAAACACAACTAACATAACCAGGACAGTTATTAAGATGAGCAAGGTTGATAAAACTTACCGATGGACTCTTGGGCAAACCCACTCGCTGCCCGCAGGTCGTTAGCAGATTCACCAAACCTTCTCGCACTCGGCTCTGTAACAGTTTGCAACAATTAGTAGAGATGTAAGATATCTTAGGATTCCGAGACAAGTAATTTTTTTTGGCTAAGATTTATAACTTTTGGAAAAATTGTGACACGCAAAATTTTTACTTTGAGAAGTCAGTAGCTAAGAGTGTGATTTAGTGCTGCAATGTTCATTTTGTGCCTTAAATCCATATCTAACGCCAGCGGCGACTAATTGAGGCACATTACAATACAATAGGTCAAGTACACTGATCAAACTCTCAAAAAGAATACTTTGAATAACATTGCTTAAACTTTGAAAGCTCTAGCTCTAGAATATCTAGAAGAAAAGAATTTTAAATTAATTTTACATGAGTCAAACATAACAGTATTATTTTGCTGAAATGTCTAAAAACTTTGCGCCACTTTGAAATATTAATATTCTTTAGAGTAATAATATTTTATGAACGATTCGGGTTGAAATTTATTCTTGAAAATTAATGACTAACAGAGTTAGATCAGGATCTTTCCAAACCTTAAGTAATGTTATTCAAATGGGCTTCATTGAGAAATTTGGTTGGCTGTAGCTTCTAAACAATTACTTTTATCAAAAAATTTCAAATATAAAAAAGTCATAAGTTGTGTTCAAAATCCAAAAATAACATAACATTCGGATGTTCTCATGAGACATTCTGTAATTTGCCGCCACATAGGAAAATTATAAAAATTGAACATTACTTACTTCAGCTGCTGCTAACAAATATTCACAAAATAACTAATATTGCAAAGGAATAACGTACAGCAGCTGGCACAGCCCCATTTGCATTTACCAACCAGTCTTATTTAAGGCCAATTTAAGCTCTACATTAACAAAACCGTTTTAAAAGTCAGACTCCAAATAAGCTATGTGATGATTTACCTGGCACATCCAAGGCCGTTTCCAGCCGGACACTGAGGCACTGTCTGCCGGGGAGAGTGAGACGGAGCGTCGTGGAGAGGCTGACACTACGCTGCTGCTCTTCTCACTGCGCCCACTCTGGTTCTTACGCTCTATCAGCGGTGTTTGCGACAAGTCAAATGTGAAGTCCATTGTGCGACCTTAAACATTATTATTGCTGATTGTTTATTGGCTTAACCCTACCTGAGTTTTGGTATCTTTTCCTAAGGATGCTAAAAGGAGTTTTTTTTCTGTTTTGTTTCTATGATTTAGGATGAAGCTTAGAACAAAAATAATTATAGTAAATAAATAAATTTGTATTTTTTATACACATCTTAAATAATAAATAATGAAACCAAGCATTTGCTGAAAACTATCTGCACAACCGAGAAGCAGTGCTGTTGGCAAGATACTACAGAGCCCGCTTAACTCAGAAGCATTTGTGGTGGGTAACTAATATTTGGTTTAAAAAATGTCATGAAATATTTAATGATTAATGATTATAGTTACTAAATGCTTACATTATGCTATTTGTAATTTGTCCTTGAAAAAAAATGGAAACTCATATAGGGACTTTAATAGAGTAGTAAATATGGTTTAGGAAAACAAAACTGGTTTCCATGCACCATTATCTGTTAAAACTAGTTTATCTCTAAAACTATACTTCCTTTGCTTGGGGTTTAGACATAAAAAAATTACTGGCCTGGAATAACACGTTTATTAGTATACAACCCAAACTTTGGGTGCAACTAAACATGTATATGATAAAATTACATGCAAGATAGAAAGATTAAACAAAGAACATGCATATGAGTTTAAAAGAAACAAACCAGGAAGTTCTTTCTTAGAGATCTCAGTGTCAGTCCAGGAGGGGTGAGGCTCCCAGGAGGAGTGAGTGGTCGCCAGGGGCGGAGCTACGAGGGAGGAGGAGCGAGTCACCACCAACTTCAGTATCTTCAGTGACTCCTTCCAGTGTTGACCCTGTACAAGTGTTAACAACAATAAGTTTAAAATCATATAAAGTATAAACCAATATTTAAAATTTTGTATTTATAAGGCTTTTGACAAGCAAAACTGTCATCTTCAGATAAGATCAAAAATTGAAATTGTAAAAGCTGAAACATTTATTTTTGAGGTTATTTGAAGATGACAGCTTTGCTAAATATTGGTTTATATGATTTTAAATTTGTTTACGTTATCAGTCAAATTTTAGAGCTTTTCTTCAAGAACAATAAGTTTATTCAAACTGAGCGGTATCTTTAAACAAGGGCTAAAAAGCCGATGGGGATTAGTCTAGATTTGTTTTGAAGTTTGACATATAGTGAGTAACTATATTTTATTAGCAACTTTGAATGCCATGTATCTTATAAACTTCGCCTAAATCAACTAACTAGACCAATTGGAGTGTTCCAAAGTAATAATTGTAAATCAAGTTATGTTTTTAAACTTTCTAAAAATTGCAACATATAGAAATATGGTTTCTTTTTCCTAACATTTCTCTCACTGCAGCTTGATTTCATTTAATTAGCTGTTTACATTTCTCTCTTAACTTAAAATATTGGTTCAGGAGTTACTACTTTTGTCCAATGCTGGTATGAACATCAAATTGAATAAATCACATTAAAGTCACCAAGCACAATAAGGTTTAAATTTCAAGTTTTGTAAGTATGAAAATGAGCTCCAATAGGCCAGCTACCTCAATGTACTTGGCAATGACCCTGAGGTCAGCGTTGATGGGTTGAGCAGCTGCTGAGGCCAGATCTACGTAGTGCAGCATACAGTGAATAATGCTGAGCACTGGCAGCTGCACCATGGTAGGGCCCTTTTCCAGCACCTGCAAGCACCAAACTGGAGCTGAATATCGGTACATGGTAATCAGCAATAGAAACAGTAACTATGTAGATGAGTTGATTATACAAAGAATATACCTGAAAAATGAGATGCACCGATACTGTTTTGCTGCTGGAAAGTTAAAACCATAGTAATTGTAACCTAATGAAACCGGGAAAACATTGAATAAAGTCATCTCTAAATAATGTTTGCAAAGGAAAATTACTAGAAATACTTATTTCTTCTCTGTATTCATTTTTTTTTTGTAAATGTAGTAGTAAAATAATTTGTTGAGTACAAATTAAGAAAAACTTTGGATATAAATGGTCTGCCCATCTAAAAGGGAAAAAACTCAAGAAAAATAAACTTACTCACTCTGGCAAAACAACTCTAATTGCATCTTTCTTTCAATAAAACTGTAAATAATATATATTTTTTGTAAATAGTAAAATAGTGTTATGACTTAAGGCCATAGTGTTTATACTTTATAATATTCAATAAAATGGTAAAGGGAATTTATTTTGCTGTTTTGATATTTCTCATAACTTCCAGAATATTAGGATTTCTGACTTTCTGTCTCATTCAGCCCAGATAAGTAATTCTAATTTTCTTTAGTTATTGGACTCTTGGCGGATGGGATTGTTCGCAACTTCGAACATCGTTACTTCAGTAGTGCCGGATCAATCCCCGCCGTCACCACTCATAACTTTGTCAAATGAATATGTGGCGACATTAGGTAAATGCCGAGATTCATTGATAGAGAGAGCTTTGTATTCCTAACTTTGCCTTGGTTAATAAAAGAAACTTTATTACTAGCTTTTTTTATAGCCCTATGAACATACTCCTATCCATCCCACCACACTCCACAGAATCTATATCTCTGCTTGAAATATACACATTAAAAGCACAAGGCTGAACTTACCTCAACGAGGAAGGCCAGCATGTTGAGACTGAGATGTGAGTAACTGTCGTACAGATACTTGACCACACACTTTGTCCACTGGAAACTCTCCTTGCTGAACGTACGTCGGCTGTACAGTGTCATCACCGTCGCAAGGTTCTCTAGCTTCTTGCTCTTCTCTGTGCTCACCTACAATACAAACTCAGTGAAGAAACTTTCTCAATTTAACATGCTCGTATCTTTGGAAAAAAACCTAGCTAGGTGTTTTTATCCTGGAGTTTGGGCCTTTACCAGAAAAACCCAGAGAAAAAAAACCAAATTGATGTCAGTTTACCTGAGCTATATTCTCAGCACTCATGACACAAAGTTGGTTTGAGTCTTCATAATGCAGCAGCATGTACGGCAGAAGTGCTACAACGTTCATGGGAAAAGCGAGGCTCTGAGTGGGGTCAACGACCGGCAGATCTAACAACGGTGTAAACTGAGACAGTAGAGTCATCACCGGCTCGTAAGTGTTGGGGTTTGTACAGCCCTGAAAAATAATATTTTATATTAGATATTAAAAACAACTGAACTGCTGAGCTGAGAACTTGTTATTCATTAATTCTTTTGAAAACCAAAAGATTCATAATGTATTAAAATCCTTAAAATAATATGCACTTGTAAATACAGTTTTAGACTAGATGAAATTTCAGTTAGTAACTCGTAAGTAAGTACCTGTGTAGAACACGGCCGAGCAGCCTGAGTGCCAGCAGGAACTCATGCTCATAGTCACTCTCCAGAAGAACACGGAGAGCCAGAACAGCTGAGCGAGGATCGTCATCTTGTCGTCTGCACTGGCCGAGTCTCCCAACAGCTTGAGCGACTGAGCACTCCGTGAGCGACACAGGTTAGTCGTGTACTTGTTCAGATTGCAGCCTGACCTTGACTCCAGCTCTGAGAGTACTCGCCCTCTCAACTCTGATGTGAAAAAACATAGATATGCCAAAATAAAACAAGTCTACGCTTGGTTTTAAAACACATATGAAGTGGCAGATGAGCCCTATTAATGTTACATTATGTAATATACTTACAAATTAACCTATTTTTAATATATTGGAAAGCCTACCTTTAGCATCAATGTTGGAAGGGGAGCCGGTCGCCTTGCGCATGCAATAGGACACAGAGTAGCTAGTGCTGCGAGCATGGTTGAGGTGGGAGCCCATGGGACACATGCTTGGCACTCCCACTCCCCCACCAGGAGAGCGTTTACCCGCTACAGGGCTGCCTCCCGGCCCCACGCCAGCCACACTTCCCTCCTTGTTGTTCAAGTTTGGGGTTGACTTGAAGATCTCTTTCATAAAGTCTAACGGCCGGAAATCAGATTCCAGAGAGTCCACTGCAGCTTCCAATGTCAGCAGAAGCTCAGTAACGTAGCCCTGGAACCAAAGATATGTTATATCTAGGAAACCGTTGATGGTTGTAACTTGTGATAAATATGTTATGTTATAAAGTAAAATGCAATCAGTGGCATGCGTATTAAATTTATTGACCACCTAGACTAAAAATGTTAAAAACTACAAATCAATACTGACTTGCATATCTTCTCCCTGTTCAGCGATGGTCTCGACCAGCCTGGATAGTATGTCTGACAGCATGCGCGAGGTGATGGGCACCCGTGCAAGGCTCGGTACAGTTGCAGCGAACGCCCTGCGTAATGGCGCGAGGAGCAGCTAAGCCCCAGCTGTAGTGCAGTCTGTGCCCAGCGCTCACTGATCAATGCATGTGGCAGTGAGTCTCGGAATATCCTCAGCACATGCTGCAGAAACACATCCATCTGCTCCACACTGCGGCAACTCCACACCTTTGCTGTGATGTCCTCGTAGCTCCACATCACTTGGTCGCGCCTGATAATACAGAAAAAGTTTGGAACCAAAAAAATACTAAGTATTTAAACTACTCAAGAAACAAAAAATTATTAACTACTATTTCAATATCCCTCACTTTACAAAAGTTGTCCTGCAGATCCAGCTTTTTGACTGTGTATACACTGCTCCCTATTCTGTTTTGTTCTCATTTGCTAATTGTTTTTGTTATGTTATGACTAAGTTTATAATTTGAATAGTTCTCTTCTTTAAGCTAATTTAATTAAAATTGGAGTTTTATGACATTTTAACAACATTTTTTTAACAAATAACTTAGTTTATACTGAAGGTGGACAACAACAATGCTGCTTACTAGTTGCAGGCACTCTCGTGTGGCAGGGGGAGGGAGCTGAGTTGCTTATCTTATCTACACTTGCCGACTGCCATAGTGAGTGGAAGGAGAAAAACAAGTTAAAAAACTAATTGTAACGGTCCAGAATAATAGTGACACATGTTCTTAACGTTTAAAGGGTTAAAGAAGATGATAGAGTCTGCAGACTTTGGAAATAGGCTGAAAATATTGTATTTAGCACACCCTCTTCACTTTATTTGAGGCTTTTTTGATCCAGTAGTCTATATTGCTTAGTAGCGCCGCCTCTTCTATACAAAGTAAATAGTTAGTTATTTTAATTGTATCCAGCACGACTGGTCATTTATTAAGACCTTAGTATCAGGTAATAGCAGAATAACGCAAACTTAAATAAATGACAAATGTTCTCACTTTGAGGCAATGAACTCCATGAGGGACTTAATGACATCTTGTATCGGCATGTTTGGCCCTGGCTGAGGTCCAACCCAGACACTCTCCTCTGGCACCACAATCACAGGCGGAGTCGTCACAACCACATTCCCTGAACACAACAACAAACCAATCAGTTTGTGTGAAAGAAAACATTACCTTGGATTTTGAATGATTTTTGTAACATTTACATTAGAGGACAGGCTCTAAAATTCTAAATAAGTTTTATTACCATAAAAGTATTTTTGATCATCCCATTTAATGTAGTAATAATAATAATTCCTTTTACAAAATCTTGTAGTATTTACAAAGGGGTGGTATTATTTCAGGGCTCATTTGTGGCGACTGGTAGCCGCTTTGGTTAACGGTTTGGAAATTCAATTTAATGGTAAGAGGTAAGTTATTTTTGTTTGAAATGAAAATAGTCTAAAGGAGCAAGTAAACATACCTGAAGTTGAGGCAGAAGCTGCAGGTAAAGCTGCCAAGCTGTTGGATAAAGTTCCACCCCCTTGGTTTTGTAGATAGCTGTCAAACTCTGCATCCAGCTCTGAAATGTAAATGTAATCAATTTTACTTTGTTATATGTTAGAAAAACTACAATACTATTTTTTGTATTGAGAAGTAGTGGTCTTCAATAATAACAATTCAAATTAGGTTTTACAACATTCCACAAACTTCTAAATCTTGAATATTTAGCTTTCCTCATCATGTTTTATGGTTCACTATGCATATTGTACCAGTAAAGTTGTGTGTGATGACGGGTAGGGGCGGGGTAGGCAAGCCAAGGCCGAGCTCTACAGTCTTGCGGTTGAGCAGGATCTGAGCGACGGACAGGTGATCATTGTGGTCAGCCAAGACAAGCAGCAGGTTCAACAACAACTGCTTGCAGTGCTCGTGGACTAGTGTGCGAGAGTGGTCCAGGCCCAGAAACAGCACGTGGAGCATGAGCGGCACATGTATGGACCAGTCCACATCCACGACATCAACCACCACGTCTGTCAGCAGCATTACTGCCACGTTACACCTTTAACAAAGGAAACATCCGTGTTGCTTTCATTTTAAATAAACATCAGGTTGGTACTAGTGAACTTTATCAAAGAAACAGTTATCGATCATTCAATAGACTAATGATTACCTATGGAAGCCACTGCTGGGTTGCCCGTTGTCAGGCAGGTATTCTGTGAGGGGAGCAAAGTAGCCACCGTACTCTGGCATGGGCAGGGGGTGGGGCTGAGGGAAGTCATAGCGGTTCGGACCTCCTTCATCTACTTGTGCTAGCTGCAAATCAAACACAAAATCACCTTTACTTTGTTACATAGATAATAGTCACTCTAACTACCAGCAACCTTATCTTTACATCCTTATATTCACCTACTCCCTGTAGGAAAAACTGTAAATTAAAATAGCTACATTTAAACTTAAAGTACTTACTTCAGTCTCATTGGTAGCAGTAGAGTTCTCTTCAGAGAGCATGGCGGGGCCGCTGGCAGTACGAATCTTGTCTGGCCCCCGGGGAGGTACAAAGCCCCCCGCCAGGGCTCTCAGGGCAGAGTCCGACTTTGAGGTTCTGGAATACAAAAGAACGTATAAACTATAAATACACCAAATACAAATCACACTTGTAAATTTATTGCACACAAAATCTGTGGAAAGTGTTTCATCTTTATTGCATTTACAAAACTTGAAAGCAAACTTTAGCAGCGAATTCCTTACATAAAGTAAGTAACAAAGTTCCTATAAACTTGGGTCATAAGGTCCACATTGTTTTGCAGATGCTTGAAATCTTAGAGATCTCAGTCAGAATGAGTATTACAGAAATAAACTGAAAACTCAAATCCTATGAAAGGAAAACGATAAAGTTAACTGTGCAAGTTTTATTTACTCTGATTATTTGAAAACAGCCAGACTCTTTAGCATTTCAAACCGAATTCGTTGAGAGTTTTTCTAATATGATAGTTTAATCCCATCATTGTTATAATTGTAGCATAGTTCTGAAGGGATCAGTGTAAAAAACTTACTTAATTTATGAAAAAATAGAAAAATATATATTATTGCTATTTTTGTTTGCTATACAGTTCTTTAAAGAACACTTTGATAACTCAAACTTGTGTGCCAATCAAGTCTTATCTGTTTTTTCAAATCTTCATTGGAAATCTGAATCCTAAAAAACTTGTTTATAAAAAACATTTTAAAATATTTGATTTCCTACTCAAACATGATTATAGTTCTGGGATGATTTTAAAACATCTTATTGAAAATTTGTTGAGATTAATTGATAATACATTTAAGAAAGCCTTGGGGTAGCTGCAAGTCAATAATTATTAAATTGTACTAAAAGTACTGAGTTTTGAAAATGGTGTAAAACAGAACAGCATTCCATGGAAAGGAACATTACATAAATTGTTTCACATTCTGAATATTTAACTCTTTCTCATTGTTTGGGTTGATAGCTTGAGGCAAGGTCTCAACATTAAACTGGAGAGCACTTTTCCATCTTGGGTAACTTTTTATTTAACAATGAAAATGATAATACTTCCCATTTTTCAAGTTTTAAGAAGAAAACTTTTTCAGAAATAAATCCATCTTTTACTCAAGAGGTCAGGGATTATTAGTAGGTATTCATTAGTAGGTAACCTTCTGATAATAATAAAGTTATAAATGACAAATTATAATTTTTATTCATAAAATTATAAAAATGTTTTGTGTTTGTTTTAATTGATGATTATATTAAAACAGGCGTTGAAATAAATTGAAAACTTAATTTTAAATGTTATTTTTAACAGAGAAATTGCCAATTAATTGATATTATTATTAGGCATAATATTAATCTGTCTGAGCCAAAAAATTCAAATCTCAACTAGTTTCAAATATTGTATATGAAAGATAATTAATACATACATCTTTGAATGTTTCTTTTACAACAAAAATTACTTTTTAACAGCTGAAATGCAGTGTATTGTTAAATGAAAATAAAGTGTAACAATTTCTTATGCGCACTCTTGAGTCGGTTTGGGTACTGACCCAGTTTTGCCCGGGTCCTCGCCACTGTGGCGCTTGGTGTGAATAGTGCCCTTCTCCACTGTGAGGTCAGGTCGTGCTGCCGGGTCGTTCTGTCCCGGACCCGGGTCCGAGTGACTGGACGCCTTGAGCATGCTGGTCAGCCGGTAGAACGGAGGCGTCTCTGTGGCTCTATCAGACAGTTGAGTGTCTCTATTGTCTGCAGCTCTGACATCATCTCGTCCAGCAGGCGGTCAGCTCGAGCTCTTGCTAGGTACATCACTACTCGCTTGGCCTGAAACAGCAAACCGATGTTGGAACATGAAAATACAATGACAGATCCACAATTAAATATAACCAACTAGTGGTTTGAGGTTTTAAACTCTGTGTATTATTTTTCCTCTGATAATCACCACAACTACTAGTAGTGTTCGAAGAATTAAAAAAATTCAGTACATGGTGTTTAAAAATAAATATATTAAAATAAAACCTGCTAATGAATAGTATGAAATATTTCAAAAATTGTAAATTTTATTAAATTACTTGTTGCTTTTCAACAACAATTTTTAACTAATTAGGAGTAAATTTGCCTCCTTTTTAATATAGTTTCAGTTATAGTATAGAGAGTAAACATGTGATCAGGAGAGGCTTTTTCCTTTAACCAGTGAACCGGGACAACGAGCAATCTCCTAAACAAATATTGTGAGACCTTTAGTTTTTCCTACACTTTTTCTATAGGACAAGACATCACATTTCAGCAGGAAAATATCTTCAAAAGAAAGTCACAATAAAGTGAAATGTGTTAATGTCTTAGTCACAAGCTATATAAAACTTGTAATAAAAAAAAGAGTCAAATCCATGTAAAAATATTGACTAAGAGGGGTTGGAAAGTTGAATTAACTTATCCCTATCAAAAATTGATAATAATTTTGTGAAGCAGATAAAAAACAAAATCCCTTGTTTTGAATTCATAAATACTTAAATAGAGTGTTATATAAATAAACTACTCAGGAGGACAAGATGAACTTAATAGAAAAGATTAGAGATGCTTACATAAGGCAGGAGTTCTTGAGGAGCCATGCCGGAGATGATGAGCAGGTAGCGGATGATGACTTTGAGGTTGTTGGGCCAACACGAGCACAGAGTCGCCCACACCTCCTCCACCTCCTTCGGGTGTTCATCTGCAAACTGAGCAACACACTTCATGTATGAGTTCTTGCATCTTGTTTCAGAGCTAAGTAGAATTTGTGTGGGAATAAATATTCTTCATTACGTGAACTATTTTGAAAAGTAGACTTGACTAAGTGTTGAAATTCAAAAGCTTTAGGTAGGTAGCTGTTGAAAAAAAAACACATACAAGAACATTATAAATATTATAATTTATAATGTTTGTACATATTGACTTAGAAATAATCAAACACAAAAGCAAAAAGAGAAATTTACGTCTTTGATTATGTACAGAATTACAAGAGTTTGCCAATTTAAAAAGTTAATTAAAATGAATTTGAGTTAAAGTAGCTTCCCAAATAAATTGATCTTTGCTCTATTTGTCCATTACACTGAAACGTATGTATAGTAGCTTCTACAACCAACAAGTTAGTTTTTTGTTAGACAAACCTGTAGGAATCATTTGGGTTAAGTTTATAATTCGCTCTAGTTGAATGATTTAGTTTTGGTTTGAACTTTGTTGAAATAAGTAAAGTAGCTGACACTTCTAAAAGTGTACATTTTGTCCGACTTACCTTGGCTGTGATGTAGAAAAGATTGTTAAGCACCATTTCAGTGGCCTCCACAGAGCCCCAACCTTCCCTCCGTCCTCCTGACCGGGAAATGTCACTTGCGTAGTACTGAAACAAATCAACTTTCAGTCAGGTTTGAATTTAAATACTAAGCGACTGTTCTTAGATAGTTGAGTTATATGTTGACACCATAACAAGGGTGTTTATTCTACACAAAATTGTACTGTACATGTTCAATTCAAAACAAGGTGTAGTTTACAAGTACTAACTCTGGAGGTAGTAGGTATTTAATTGTCAATAGTATTGAAATACCTTCAAATTTATCAAATGAAATATGTGGAGTGAAACTGAACATAAGCCAAACAAGGGAGCAAAACAATATCTCAAGAACCATTAAAATTCTCTGAAAGAGCTTCAAATTGCGTCAATTTCCAAATTTTCCAGGAGACATCCTCTGGTTGCACTTAAGCGACAGAAATCTGCCGAAGGGTCAGAATCCCCTGGCTTTAGCTTTGCTTGGTTTAGTAGCAACACATGGATCCTTGAGTATGACCTGTGTACCTGGAAGTAGGAGAGAGGATTGCCAGGAGGCACGTTGGGATCTACCAACTCCATGTTGTGCAGCCAAGGCAGCAAGTACTGCAACAACAGCTGCCTCACCTCAGGCCTGGCTGTCTGGAACCTGTGAGTGATCTCTGCCAACATTACATGTTATGCGGTTAGTTAAACAAACTGCACATATTATTAAAGACAATTATTAACTTCACCATGATAAAAACTACAAAATTTAAATGAATTCCATAAATAATACATCCATACTAATCGCCAATCGCTAAGGGCAATTGCCATTCCAAATCCCACAAAACCAATTGGTTTGGACTACTTTCTTTTATATTAAGTAAAAAAAAACCTGGAGTAAACTGAAAAAAACCTTCAGTCACAGACAGCTAAGACACAAACGCATAATTATTCTAGACCAAAGCTTTGTCCAAAATGACTGATTTATATTTACATAAAGCTCGAATGTGTTTGTCTTATTTCCTTTGATTTAGGAAACCTAGTTTACAACATGATAAAACACTGTTAACTCAAACCATTCTCAACTGATGTTTGAGGGAGGAATAAAAACGTTCATCAAGCGAACTGTGAACTGTAGATGAAAGAAGCAGGCTAAACCCAGGTGTTTTCTTAGTGGAATACTGTGCTTTACTTTGATGCTGAACTGCTCTATATGATGTGTCAGTAGAGAGTTACCAGGTTGCATACCTCAGAATTGCAAACAAAACCCTCAGTACTTAAAAGTAAATATTGTTTATAGCCCCACTTGCATCTAATGTACTTGTGCACTGCATTGGGCAAGGAAAATATTAACTTTTGACTTATTTTAAATAACTTATAAAATATTGACTTTGTTTACAACTTATTCAGTTTATTATTTTTATAATGAACAATTATTGAACTATTAAAAATTACACAACTTTTAGTTATAATTGGAAAAATAGTTTCTATCTCAATATTTATTTGGAATGGGTGAGTTTTTGTTGAACAGTAAGATGAACTACATGAAAGTTAGTAATTCAATATTATGAGTTCATTATTAATAGTAGGACTCTACTTTTGTGCCAAGATTCTAACTACCATTTGAGGCCCACAAGGAGTTATTTTAGACAATCTTTAAAAGCTTACAATTAATGGAATCTGCTAGTACAATTAAACGCTACAATAGTACAACCTTAAAAGGTTCAATACAAAAGAAAATATTGGTTTAAAAGTTAAACCAAATCCGTTTACTTCAAGATTTAAGCTAATATTTCATAAACTACCCCAATTATTTGATAAAACTGTTCAACTGGTATGGCAAATTAAACACAACGTTTTCATCTCCAGACAAACACCAACTCTAAATGTAACAACTTTAGTTTTGAAAGGTCTAGCTGATGAAAGTATGTAACAATTCGAAGTTTAAAATAATATTTTGAAAAATCCACTGCTACAAGAGTTGAAATTTTCCTTTAGTGTCTGGTTTTGGTAATTTGTTCTTTGAATGTTCAATTTAGTTTCTTGAGCAGATGTTTATATTCAAATCTGTATTAAACCTGAAAAGCTAAACGTGGAGTTGAAAAGGGTTGTAAAGGCTTTGGTTGGGAAATGTATTGTGTGGATTAATAATACTTTTGGGTGGATCAATACTTCTAGACATCAAAGGCGGCTCTGAAACCAAGTATGACTCTAGAGTCCAGTGTGGTGAACCTAAATGTTAACTGATCTGTGAGTGTGACTGACCGGAAAACATGGGCATGGTGAGCTCAGGGTGCAGCTGGGCCAGCTGGCGGGAGAGATGCATCTGAGAGCGACAATACGCTGTAGAGAGTAGCAGATCCAGCGTGCCACCTCGCCGCCTCTCTCCACCTGCAACACAACCAGCCAACTAGTAAAGTAACCATTTAGATCAACTTTGTGCTATGAAACATTTTCACCAAAAGACGAAAGAAAGAATAAAAAACTACTCAACAGCAATAAGAAAAGAAAAAAAACAACAAATTAAATTAAATAGATGTAGTCGAGAGTTCTACAAGGATGAGTTCTTGGACCTGATGTGCTTGTAAGGCGCTTACCGAAATCCTCCTTGAATACAAGGGAGTTCATTCTAACTATCTGACATATGCTTACTTACAACACTATACATACTTTGATTAAGTAAAAACATATCAGGCATGTATATATCCTGAATATAACTGAACACAGCAAGGAATCATCTTGAAACTGTACATAGTCAATGTTGGGAAACACACTAGCGGAGAAACGAAAACACGTTGACACTAAAAACATAATATTAATCCGAGTACATTTTAAGTTATTTATATATACTTTAATAACTTGAACTTTGTTTAAGGAATATGACAAGTATTTTAAAACTGTCAGTATAATGGAATATAAAAAAAAATTGACGAAAGGAATAAATAAAATAAAAACAAAACAACTATTGTTTATGTAAAACCATATTTTGATCTAAATACTTATCAGGCCTTTGACAGCACCAATAACCACTTGTGATTGAAATTAGAATCAAGTATTATACTCAAATTATGTCTTTATGTCTAAAATAACTAAGTACAAAATTAAATGTAATAAAATCGTATTTTTCTTAGACCAACCATTTCAAGTAGTCTCTGTTAGAGAAAGGTACAGTTTGTGGTATTTAAAAAATAAATACTATGCATTTGATTCACTCTTGTGACATCGAAAAACGCGTATTCACGTACAGCATAGGTTAGTCTCAGTCTCCAAGACAATTGACACAAGTATAGTTAATCAGCAGGGCCGGGGTTGACATATCTGGATCGGGTTCACAGTGCATGACGGTTTCTTGTCTGAGAACTGAATGTTGAATGTGAGTTCTTGTCGATGAAGGTCATTGATTGATTAAAAGCCAACAGAGTTTGTCACATGATTAATCGAAGCTAGTCTTTGTTACACTTGTATTGTTAAAACCAACAACATTTTCCAAATATTCCTTTAAATATTGTGAATAGATCCAAAGTTAGTTGTACAACTAGTCCTGTTAGCCATTTATCCTACTGATTTATTCTTTATGAATAATGCCTGATTGTTAAATTTCGTCTGAGTTGTCTTGCGAGTTGCGGCATAGTCTGCATAAGTCTGCTCTAGTCGAACCCGTGAAGATGCTTTAAATCGAAATGACTGGCCTAAGCAGAATCCAACCACTAAGTATTCATTTATTTATATACTTTATATCTATATATTTATATACTATTAATAGCCTTTACATTTAGCTAGTCTAATAGTGACAACTGACCAGTTTCGTTGCTGATCTACTATTTATTTCTCTCAGGAAATTAATAAAACCACCGTAAACGCTAATTTTAAGTATTATTTGAGAAAGGATTTCTAGTTATTTGTATTTAAAACAGCCGTTTCCAGCTTCGACGAAGTACGGTATTTTAAATATAAATTGATTGAGTTGCAATCAAATGTGATGCACTGCTAGAAACAACTTGTGTAAGCACTTTGTCTTGTATTAAACTGCAGTGAGGGGAGGGAGGGGGAGGGAAAGCTGGAAGCTGTCACAGCAGAGCAGACTTGGCAAATATGTTTCATCTAATCTCGTGTCCGCAAGTTTTAGTCAAATCTTATTGTGTTTCATTCAACAAGTTTCAACAGTTTTGTAACGGTAGTTCAAGAGTTTTACATAACTCGTTTCACAAGTTTGAATACCTCTTTATTTCCACGAAACGGGGTTTCATATTAAAATCTGCTGCAGTAACAAAAGATTCTGTAATATTTCAAGCCAATATTTTGAAAAGCATTTTCATGACGATTATTCAGATTTCCAAAATGTTGTGTTATTCCTTTGGATAACCTCGTTACCAGGCGAGTTTACGTATTCGCTTGAGCACCAACACCAAACTTTCAAAATTTAACGCGAACTGTTATTAATTACACCGAGGAAATTATAGAGGTTCTTGGTTTTGCCTACGAACCCTTAAAACGATGTACAGTTCCATATTGTGCCATGAAGCAAGTTCCTACTATTGCTGCGTGTGTAGTTGTTTTGTGAGCTTGGGTATAGTATTTTCTGAAAGTATACAGTGAACTAGAATGTTAACTTGGAGACCCCTTCCAACAACCGTGTGTACCATCTTGCAAGTGTTCCATTTTCAATGAATAGAGTCACTGACAAGTTGGATATTTAAATATTCGTTAATTGCTAACTTTGCAATCAATAACTCATATTTAATAACAAAACCATTCCTCTTTGCACTCAAGATTGATAAGATCTCATTTGCTAAGATATATGCTTATAGTAAAATATGCACTCTTTTTAATTAGTGTTTTTAACCAATAACTTAATTTTGTCTTATCGTTTTCAGCTGAGTTGATTTTAATGTTTTGGTTTGTGTCTGAACGAATAGATTAAACTAATAGTTTGACGTTTAGCTAAGTTCAGTCAACCTGTTATTCTATCGTTGCAGCAATTATTAACACCTTGTTTGTATTCCGTCACTAAGTTTGATTTATTTTTTAACAGCAATTTTACTTTGAGTTTGGAATTTTACGATATGAGAAATTACATAAGTACTATAACATTTAGTTGCAAACTCTACCTTAGGAAAAGTTGAACATCTTTGACATCTCTCTAGGTGCAAAGTTTTGTACTTCAACCAAAGAGTAGTTGCACATTAAACAACTGTGTAGGTTAGGTTAGAGCTTGGAACACTAATTTTAATATTTATTTTATTATTTCAAAATTAAAAAAACTTTTACCAAACCCTGTCTAGGATTAGCGGATTAAGGTATGAGTGAAACCTTAATATATGTACATTGAGTTACAACTCTGGAAAAAGTCTTGAGATGATCAAGGCATTTTCTCCATCAAACTCGCCCAACTAACAAGTCTCCTGAACACAACAACTTATTATCCAGCACTTGAGGCAGTCAGGGTCACCGTCTTCAAGCACAACAGACACTCATTAAAAATGGACAAAATAAAACACAACGTTGTATCGTACCTGCTATTCACTGTACATAATGATACAAGAGGATCCCAAACCACTCAAAAAATTACTAAGTTCGTTATTTTTAGTTACAACTAATCCTCTCTCCTCTGCAATTAAGAAAACAATACTTTTATGTATTATGGAAATTGGCAAAAGGGACATTTTTAGAACATTGTGTAAAAATCGCACACAAAATGCTAGAATGGTCACACATGCTATTAGACTCAGTGTGCGTTATTTGACTCCATTTTGGTATACGACGTTTCCTTCTATAAGCAACAGAAATGATTATCTCTATTTCCTATGGAATTTAGCTTATGAGGTAAACTGTGAACAGCTCAAGGTAGGTGGTGTGCAGTGTAGGCGGTGTAGAGGTTACATGAGCAATCCACCTACAAACCGATAATCGAACTGAGCCACTTACACAGATCTGATTAATTAATCAATTAATCAACACGTTTGTAACAAATGTGCCGTGAAAGCATCCGTCTATTTTACACTAAGTGGATACAATCAAGTTGGACTTAACATGTGTGAATGCACAATCAACTAACTGGCCAATTAGTGAGAGGAGAGGAGAGAGTTTCCCTGTGACAAATGCAATCACATCCTTGTACATGAAATAGTGGCTCTGGTCCAGCTGAGTTATGTAGAGTGATAACAGATGTCAAAACCCAGGCTACAGATTGTCAGCTGATAACCCGGGTTGTGAATAGCGAATGTGAAGCACACTATTCTGCTCTGTAGAGGACAGAGATTCATTCTGGGAATTATGATGCTTATGAAAAAGGTGTGGTTTTATATGTTATGTCCCAATGAAAACCAAAATATGACCAACCTATTTAGAAAATTGAACAAACAATTGCCGTTTAAGAGTAGACATGTTCCCAAATTGCAAGACAACAATTTTAAGAGTGCGGAGTACCGGTCGGCCATTTTGCTTTTGTCGTGTAAAAACAATGTGAAAACATGCATTTTCTTGAGGCACCTTACGCTTACAATTTTCATCAGATCTTTTTGAAATTAGTTTTATTTTAAAGGTGACAATGTATAGCAGTAACTCTGCTCACTACACTTTTGGAAGTTCTATTAGTTTTATAGTTAAACAAAAAATAAAGAGTAAAAGGTTTCCTAATTTTTGGAATTATGAAACGGTTTTATTACTAGGAAAATGGAAACTCGGCTCAGGAGTCACTAGCAAGAATCAAACTTGAAAAATATTGTAGGCGTGAGGTGTCCCAAGAAAATTAATTTGTTTCCATTGTTATTATGGGCCGAAGTTCAAGGTCACGGCCACAGCTACTTAAGTATGTAGGTTTCTCTCTCGTATCATCGATTTGTACTTAAACTATACGATCGGCCGAAAAATACATATGGGAAAGAACATATAATGTTCCATCCATTAGCGATTAAAAAAGGTATGATTATAAAGTTTACGATCCCACTTTTGGAATTACACTTCAAAAATAAACTGTGTGTAATTAATATTTAATCCAGAGGAAAGTGCACCACTCAGTTTCAAAGTTACGTCTCAAGTTGGAAAGAAACTTTTCGTGGCTACCGTCTTAGAATCCTGATGATGCATTGTGGTTTTGTTTCCTTTCTTAGAAAACAACAGACTATTCAAGAGACGAAATTAAATTTATGATTAAACTTGGGCCAAGAGAATTTGCCTTAGTTGAAAACTAAACGGTAAAGATAATCCAGGAACTCAGTATGCAGCAAATCACAAAAATTATATAATATAGTCTTTTTAGAAACGTTTGCCGATAACCCAAATAACCAATTGCCAATGAACAAGCCGAAACTTGTATACACTGTCTACATTTGGTAGAGAGGTGAAAAGCGAACAGTTCATTTTACAGTTCTCACAGTCTACAACACTTAACATGGAGTTACTGTTGAGACTAAACGAAACAAATCAACACTTTTCCTTTAAACCACGTACAAAGGGTACTCATTGAGATATAGGTGAACCCACAGACTACTTTGAAAACAAAAATATATTAATAACCAAGGAGTACTTAAAATATTACAGTAGTTAGATAACAGTACATAAAATGTAGGAAATAAGAATTAGTTGTGTTTAAAACCAGGAAACTCTCAGGAAGTAATTTCTTTCCGAGATTTAATCGGGCGAAATGTCTCGTGGCCGGAACCGTTGTCGGTCGCCGCGAGCTCTAATGGTATGCGTCGTAAGACAATCCGCTTGTTTAAAGAAATAAGAAATAGAATACTTAAAGACTTTGTATTGTTTTGTACACAATTACCTCTTTATTGCATTAAACTCTATACACCATATTTACATTAGCGACATATGTTGAAAACTAAACGGTAAAGATAATCCGAACTCAGTATCAATTAACCACGAGTTAATATAGTCCTTTTTGAAAAGTTTCATAAATAACCTTATTCCCAATTTACAAGCTGAACCTTGTATAATTTGCTATTTACAAGCCGAACATAATCGTTTCATGAATGGACGAATAAATTAAACGCACAATACCGGACACCGAACTAAACTACGAGAAAAGTAGTTTGATTTTCTACTACTGTATTTAGCAGGCAATGTTTAAAAGTCTCATGACTACGAATATCCACAGGTGTAAAGTATGCTACTGTAATCCCATTGTTTCTTCCTACGGGGTTAACATTAACCGAAAGTGGCGTTTTGACCCATTTTTCGACTTTGTAACCAATTCTTCAAGTCTGTGTCTGATTTTTAAGAAATTAGGTATAAATGTTTCTTTTGTAAATATCTAGGTTAAGTCGTTGACCAGCAAAGTCGGACCACCAGAAGTGTGCGACAGTCCGTACCTTTGAGGGGGGGGGAAGCGTTTACCCACAAACATTTTTTTCATAAAAACACTGAAAGAATTAAGAACACTGACACAACCTTAAATGTATTTGTATTGGTTTATTGAGTTTTGAAATTATTTAAAAATCACTGTTCAAAATTAATTAATATTTACACATTTATATAAACCGTTTAACAACGTTATTATAATATATCATATAAAGTTTTGCCATTTGACTCAAAAGGTGCTAGGAAGTTCAAAATTGCAAACCACACTGTTCTACAAAGTGTTCTTCTCTTTGGCGAGAGAAATGAATAGCCCTGTTTCCTATAAAAATTCGCTAATAAATCCACTATCAGCTGTTATAGGAAACTATGATTTAGGGTTATGCTGACAGGTCCATGTTGGCGGAGGGCAACAGCTGGTTGAACAACAGCAGTCCAGCCACAAACAGTGTCGTGTGAAAGCGTTCACTTGATTGTGTGTTTCAAACAGCCCAATCATGCTGTGTTACGTACACCGAGCAAACCCCGGCCTAACTCAGTTTAAGTACGTATTCAGTATAATGATCAAATTTAATGTTTTACATTCTTTTTACATCACGACAATCTTAAAATTCTACCTAAAATCAAGGCGTTAAAAAATCATCCCATTGGATTAATAAAATTCATTTAGAAAAACAAATGCGATTGTGTTTTCAACAAAGGGGTTTCCTATTAAAATTAAATTCTTTGTTTGAAGTTTGTTGTTGACGATGGGAGAAGTTTGCAGAAGTTGAACTATTATTGCGGACATTTTCCATCGTTATTGAGCAAAAGGATTACAGAAGATCACGCTGATTACTTTAGGGTAGAACATTTTCTAATGTTTCAGGTTACTTTTCACGCCTGAAGACGGGATCAGATGATCCCGAAACGTCGTGATCGTTTTGCTCACTAACGATGGGAAATGTCCACAATAATAGTTCAACTTCTAAAACTAAATGCTACACATTTTAGTTGGAAGGGATGGTTTAAGACAAAATGTATGAGCTCTATTTGAGTAGACAACGTACTCAAATTACGACGGTTTTAAGTTTAAGAATGTTAAGCTTTAAAACGTCTCTATAAGTTCGGGTTTGCGGTATTGTGTTATTCTCCATGCAAACTATGTGACCAATAAAAACAAACAAAAACATAACAAGAAGGCGTAGGTAGAGCTTCAAGAATTAAAATCTCTAAATAAAGAAAGGTGCCACCAACCTAATTTATAAAGTCGATATTTTCAAGCGAAATTGTGACATTTAATTCTATTTAAAAGACAAATAAGGGCCTTAACCTAATATAGCCGTAGCATAATCTCAAGCTATTTTGCTAACGACTTGGTAAAAAGGACCAGGTAATAAATAGGTGGAATTTCAAGCTACACATATGGAAGAAGAAAGGTTGGTTCAACCTAACCAGCCAAATAACAGTTTGAGCTAGGGTTATCATCTGATAGATATGAGAGCAGTTTTGAGCGTGGAAAGTCTGTGAAGTGAAGTTGACTAACAAAGACAGATGACTTTCATTACTAGAGTTTGTCTTTGAGACTCTCTGAGCTTCTGTCCACTTCCACAGTGATTGTCAAAGGACTCTGCTAAACCACAACTGTAGAGTGTAGACTCCTTACAGTACCGGTAGTCGAGCAAGTAACAACTCACCAGTCCCCAGTTTTTATTTGTTTTTAAGGTTAAATAAACAACAATGAAAGTTTTTGGTTGTACAAAGAGGGACAGTTAACTATCTTGAAATTGTTAAGTTTTGAAATAAAAACAACTTAACGCTTTACCGTAGTTGTGAACATTGTGTTTGAATAGAACTTGAAAACGTTGGTATTGTTGTTATTTATTAATTTGTGATTTTAATCGAGACCTCTGAAAGAATGAAATTTATAATAATAAAACCCTTTGATTAAAACATTTTGTATATAAAACTTTCAGAAACATGTTTCAGCTCTAAGGCCATGATCAGACTTATGCGTGATCATGGCCTAAGAGCTGAAAATATTACTGAACATGTTCTATACAACATGTTTTAATCAAGGGTGTTTTATTATAATGCATTTATTTCTTTGTGTTAACATTTTCAAATAATCGAAACCTCTTAATATATGCCCCTTATCTATTGTTGTTTATACATGAGTAGACAAGAATGAATTAAAATGAAGAAATGAAATCACAATTGTTATTATAATAACAAATATACTCACACATCTTAAGCGATATCTGTGAGCAATAAAAGAAGTGGTAACAGTTCTAGATTGTTGGATACAGCCTACAGACGAAATACAACCAATTTACAGATATTTCGGCTTAAACCTTAACAGCCATAAGTGTTTTTAAAATGGGCCTATTCCAAATATACAATTACACTGAAATTAAAAGTAAGTTTGTTCAAAATGAACAAAAAGGTATGGAAAACAGGTGGTATTAGAGTTTACTTGTGCATATTTACTGAGTTTTCACCGTAACCACGGTTGGACAAACAACACGAAGCAGTGCGCTCAGATTGAGTAGAAAGTTAGACGCTTTTAGCAGGTTACTTTGTTTCTCATGCAAGTCCAAGTAGATTCCTCTCTCAAGTGGAATATGTTAATTAGCTGACAAGCAGTAAGTTTTGTAAAACGTTGACAAATAATGTAATTTTTGTATTGTATACACTATTTCCAGTACTTTTCGATGAATCAAAGCACTAGTCGCTAAAGCAACGATTGCTAAGAAGCGAGCCCCTGACCGTTGAATATTATGTTCTAAAACGATTAAGGTGAAACGACGATTAAAACGATTATGTCTCAAAACAAATCAGATACATCAGCTACATATGATTAAATTAAAGTTATCATCCTTACGGATTACATAGTGAAATAACATAATGAAAGCTTATGGAAAGACAGAAATCCAGCTGAGGCTTGGTTAAAGGAAACTAGATGACTTTACGGCTTACCTACCTCGCTCGGTCGGTTCATTAATTACTGCATGCAGGCCATAATAATGACGAACCTACATCACAGTAGGACAAATCTTCATACTTGTCCAAACTAACGCAGTTAGTAAGGAGATATTATGAGTGTTAGATAAAATGAAAACATGGCATTTACTTAGAACTAGCCGACATAATAAAAAACTAACGAAACACGCGGTATGTTTTGTAAAAACACCAATTTTTACAGTTTGCAGATTGTACGAAGGAACAATCTCTATAATCATGCGGTTGAAATAGAAACATTCCATTGTTAAGTTAGGCCACCAAGTCGTTCCATGCAACAATTAACCACAATAAAAATACTGGGTGTTTCAAAGTGCCCTACCCAACTTGAATTTTTAAACCACGTATATGTAACAGAGTTTTGAAAAATCTCTTAATGTGTTCTGGGGATCAGGATAGTTGCTTATTTAATGATCCCGGGTCTAACTGTGTTTATGTATAAATATCTCATTTTTCCAAAAAATGTGCTAAAAATAATCCGCGTTTGGGCCCGGTAGGATCACGCGACTAGACGGTGTTTGAATCGGGAGGAGTGGTTTTAATTCGAGTTTTCATTACGTATCTGGTTCTGGGAGTAGTTTGCCTCACGCAGCTGAGTGGACTGCACTGGTAAACTTAAGGTGCAAACCCAAACGCCTAAATCGGGAGTTGAACCCACACCTCGAGCATCGGAGGTCAGTGTTTTTATATCTTAAAAAATAAACCTTTGGCAGCCATTTATCTGAGCAAAAGGTCATTCACGTTTTAGGCCGTCAATCGAGATAACGTAGCTTCAAAAATGTGCTTTGAGGATATCGTTGATTTTTCTTTCATATGGGTTTTCAAATAAAGAGTCCACATGTAAGGGGCATTCAATGAAACTTTCGGACTTAACCCCAAAACCCCGATTTCGGGGTGGATGGCAAAACTCGATTACGTCGAAAAGTACTTAAAGAATAGGATATTTTAATAACTAATGCCAAAGCGAATTTGAACAGTTTTGGTCGCTCACAAGTAAAACTATTAAAACACATTGTATGAAAATCCCTCTTCCAAAACAATGAAGCAAATATTTAATCCAGTAATGTTTCTAACGCGGAAACATTGCAAACCGATGAAAAGTGTTAAGCCAGGCAACTGAGAAGTTGTTAGTTACTTATGAAACTTGAGGGGATTGAAAGTTGACAGAGTAAAAGCGAAAGTAAAGCGGATGAATGAAGCAAAAGCAAGGCAAGATTCCGCCGCCCACGCCGCCGCCTGGGGGATGTTTAATGTCAAACAGTTGATGTTTTGTGAAGCGCGCGTTATCATGTTTACCTTGCTACTCACTCACATGTTACACAGTTATGTATAATTGACAATGTATGTACATGTTACTAATGTTACTGAATCACAGCGAACACGACCTTAGTTTGACCTTTAGTGTTGGTTTATCGAGGGTTCAAGTTTATTTACCTATAACTATAAGCCTCAGGTTTGAGGGTTTCAAGCTAGTTTTAAAGAACCAATTGAACTTTTTGGGCTGCGTTTTATTGAATCAAAGGAATAAAACAGGAAGATATGGTTCAGTTTCAGACAAAAGCATCTGAAAATTGCAGATATACATAGCAAATGTCTAAGACAAAGGAGATTAGATGAAACTAACTAACCGGGTTCTATAAAAATCCCACTTAAAAGGACTGAACTACTCAAACAAATGTACAATTAAATTATAGTAAAAGATAATGTAATTTAATAAAGAAACATTTAAATTTTAAAAGAATTTTACCTTAAAAAAGACTTTTTGGACAAGTTAACACTTAGCTTATAAGCTACAACTTAGCTACTTATACCCCTTACTTAGTTTACTCAGTTTTACTATCACAAAAGATGAGTAAGGTAAGTTCACCAAAGATATCTTCTTTTAAGGCGAAAGCCCTGACAAATTGAATTTGTAATTGTTAAATATTCTATTTTATCTTCAACAAAACTATTAACAAAATCCCAAGAAGAAGAAACTTATAACTTGTATATAACTTATAACTACATCATTATAACGTGTTTACACAGTTTTAAAGAGAGGAGAACGATGGAGAAATAATGATTGAAATGGTGGTTTGACTAGGACTGAACCCACAGTCGGGCGTCATTATACAAGCACTGGCGATGAACCTATCATTCTCTCATTTGTACCACCACATCGCCCGGCAAGGTGTGTTGATAAACAACCAGTCTGGCCAACTTTACTGAATGGCAACATTTCGTTGTTGTGTTGTAGAGTATTTTATGTTGAACCTCAACGAAACAAGTGCTGTCCCGTAGGGAGAAGACAAGATGTTGCATCTTATGTGCAGTATAAACTGGAAAGGTGTTAGTGTTGTTGACATGGCGTACTAACCTTGTCGTTACCAGCTATTATGAACTCGACAAGCTAAGGTTGGTTATGTTGATGGTTGAGACGATGTTCTTTTATGTTGTTCGGAATTTGTAATTTATAATGTAAGTTATACGATGTGGTTGCTTATGGATAGGGGTATAACATTCTCATCACACTCGCCACTCATCCCACGTTCACCTTGAAATATCCTCTAGTACTGGTCGGTTTCTCAAATCAAAGTATAAAAAGTATATTCTACTGTGAACTGAACAAATATGTTAGCTTTGTAATATTAGTTAAACACTTAAGAACAATAATTTTCAAAAGAATGGGCCGTGCACATTGCGTTATATCACAGTTGGAAATACATACAATCATTCGTCGAACGATCGCTTCTTAAATACTTAACAAGATAACTGATCTTTGCAGATTTTTAATAAGAATTGATGATCTACAAATAAAATTACAGTTTGTTTGTATACGGAGATGAAAAAGTTTTTAATTTAATTTCACAAAACTTGCACTTACTCAGCAAATATTTTATTGAACTTACTAAACATATGGACTACACAATATATGTAAAATTACGCTGAAAAATAACAAAATAAGATATTGTTTTTGACATGGTTATCGTTATACTTTATACAACTTAAGTTATGGGAACGACCTTATATGCAGTATACGCTGAAATATGACCGTTCATTTATGTAAAACAAAAGATTATCATTATGTTTTTAGGGACATGTTTTGTTTAAGCTTTGGCAATTTATTTCCCGTATACGAATAATTAAAACCACAATTTACATACAATTTTCTGTTTTCTTCAATAGCATTATTATTATTTAAGAGCTTAACTGTGTTTGGTGATGGCACTACTTTCATCAATCTTCTTGAACTGATAACAGAACTGCAATCCATTTAAGGTCGACTTGGCCGACAGCTTTGCGTGTTTCATGCTAAGACCAGCGAAATTAGGAAATTAATAATAATTAAAGTAAAATAAACCACCATTCAAGGTAAAATACGTGACATTTAACTGTGAACTCATTAAACCTTCTAATTAGAATGATATTAAAAGTCCATGAGGTGGTATATGAGTGACATGAGGTGGCTATAGGGTTGAATTAAGATTTTCAATGTTATTGCACTATATGACGATTGAGATGTACATATGTACTTGTATATTGTATTCAATTCAATAAAGAATTTGAATATTGACTAATAATTTCGGTGCGGCAGCAAGCATTGCAATGTCACAAATGTGAGTTGGCCGTTAAAACCTTGAGATATTAAGCGTATAAACGTAAATTCTCACTTGAACGAGAAGTCTTGACTGGGACTCGTGGCGTGGTTAGTTTCCAGCTTCATGGAGGTCAGGTTTTGAGGATGATATAGGTGGTTCGGAACTCATGTTAAGCCGTTGGTCCTTGTATTTCCATTGGTCATTGGGCTATTAATTAATGACCCATTCTAAGGAAGAGCCGGCCTTAGTTTGTAACAAGACTACATAACAAAACCTCATAACTCATTACTACCACTCATCAAACTCATCCTTCACCATATTTGCCTTAAAATACCATCATGAGAGTGGTCGGCATCTCAAATAGTGAATAGTCTAAAGCTTCTGAAGATGTGAACCTGGTTCATAATATTGATTCAAAAGCACACAGTGCAGACACTTTTAATAAGCTGAATTTTAATAGTGAAATCATCTTAGGGCCTACAAATACAAACTATGCTGGCGTAGCTATATAACTGACTTTGAATATATTTACGTAAGACTCAAGTAAGCAAGATCATGTGGGTCTCGTCTAGGACACTGTTGCACAGTATGCAAGGAGAGTGGGAGGGTTCTATCTGTACATGCACATCAAATCCCTCTTTCCTATCTTTCACATACACTCTTGATATTAGTCACGACCTTCATTCAAAAACGCATCTCGAAACAAATTTTCTAATAGAAAACATTAAATTAAAATTAATCTAAAAGTTCAATACAAAGGTTTAGCTTAAAGCTATTTACTCACGAATTATGCGTTCATACAAGGTGAGTTTTATATGTCCCTCCACCCTTAACTTTTCATAAAAGAAATATTTTGAAAACGTTTTGGTGAATGGTTTTATAGGGTCCTGAAGTTTGTTTTGTACTTTGCATCATCTACTCCCCAACCAAAAACCAAAGGAGAGAGGGTCCCTAATTTCTTTAAATACCTCCCTCCTTGTGGTATTTAAAATTTCAAAAGAGGGAATTTCAACACAAATTCAACGACGCAAAGAGATTTTTTTTATCTCACCCCCTTTGTTATACCCGTTTAAAGATTACAAGAAATCAGATTTAAAATGTCATTACGTCAAAACAAATTTGTGGATCCTACAAAAACATTCCCCAAAGGGATTTTCAAAAGATTTTCTTTTTCAAAAGTTAAGGGGGGACATTTAAAACTCACCTTGTATATATCATCAGAGCCTCTAGGCTACAGAACCTTTGATAATTTGAACATGATATTGAACGGTTTGGTTAGTTTTTAAACTTAACTATTTCCAATAACTTCAGCTTCAAGACATTAAAAACATTAACCTGGAGATCAGCAGCCAAACGATCAATTTGGGACAAAACTAAATGGCTTTAAAACCTACAAAAATACCCGACAAAATATTCACAGACAAGTTAACAAACTGGCTACAATTGCTCAATTGTTTCGGAACATCGGTAAAAACAACAGAGGAAAAGAACCACACTCTGCATTGTTTGTACGTTTAACAGAGAAAGGATAAACAATTGCAGCAGCTTTTGTGTGGAAAGTTGGCAGCGAGGTTAGCTGACAAGTTTGATGTGAGGTTTGGTGAGTCAAAGCAAAGCGTTCACGAGTCTATTGTGCAGACTAACTCGGTGAATAGTGTGCGGCCGGTAACGGTATACTGTAGTTACAGTGACTGTCACACATACTACCATGTACAAGCAGAAACTAAAGATGAGTTAACAGCCAAATATGTCACTAAATCACTATTTGAGATGCCGACCACTCTCATGAGGGTATTTTAAGGCAATATGTAGTGAGGATGAGTGGTAGTAATGAGTTATGAGGTGTAGTCATGTTACAAACTAAGGCCGACTCTTCCTTGGATGGTCATTAATTAACAGCAATGACCAATGGAAATACAAGGACCAACACTTAACGTGACTTCCGAACCACGCAGGTGATGGTCTGATGTGTCTAAACGATGGTGAGAGTTGATGCGGGTATCATCAGATGATCACTAAGACTATCTGAGCCGCTTTAGACCTATATCATCCTCAAAACCTGACCTCCATGAAGCTGGATTACAGGACCACGCCACGAGTCCCAGTCTAGTATGTAGTACCACGTCGGGATCATTCCTAAATGCGTATTATTAAAAACCTACATTTTGTTTAATTTCATTAAAAAATATTTCAGAAAGAAATTTATGTTTATATCAGCAATTATTTTATGCATGCACCTATTATTTTCACTAAAAATATCTTCACAACATTGATATTCAAAATATTACGGCTTACTGAAACAAAAATCACGCACATCCAGCGTTGCCGTCATAGAACGAGCCCTGTAGAAATATTCTTTTTAACTTTTTATGTTGTTATTGATTAACTAAATATTCAAAAATGATTCACAAATAACTACTTTTATAACGATTTATAAGGAAATATGCGTAGGAATTTTAAATATTATATTTAACTTTTAATAAGAGGTTAAATATAATTTGTATTGATTTATATCGATTTAACTTCTTTAGAAGTACGTAAAATACATTATACGGTGCAATAAGTACGTATAACCTGATTGACTACTGAATAATAATTAATGAATAATTGAGAAGTTGATGAACACCCGAACACTGTAAACACCACCGGAAACAAGAAAGTTTCTAAGTTTATTTCTAAACAACTTTGCAATTCGGAGATTTTGAATTTGTTTGAAGTTTTTAAATAATGAGATGCTTGAGATGGCAGTTTTTTAATAATTCAAGTCGATGATAGTCGATTCTATAACTAGTTACTGATCGAGTATCATGACTATAATAATTGCAATGCCTTGTGTTAAACTACATTTATTTATGGTATATAGGAAGCTCTTTCTTATTGGAAATTACATAAATTTAAGAGAAATCTACAAATATTCAATAATGTAAAAATTGAGGCCTTTCAAACACCAAATGTTCATCTTTAGAGGCACATCAAAACTATATAAAAAATATCAAGTTTTGATGTGCCTCTGAAGATGAACACTTGATGTTTGAAAGGCCTCAAATTTTACATTATTGGAATATTTGCAGATTTCTCTTAAATTTATACATTTATTTAGGCAGAAAAGAATGGATTCATAAATATAAAGGGAAGGATAAGTTAGAACGTCTAATTGTTTAAAAGCTTCACGACAAGAGTCTCGGGTCTTTAAATTGCATAAGATTCTAATGACAAGTTTTTGTCAAATAAGTACCTTTTACGTTAGTTTGTGTACTATTCCCCCACAAACAAATGCCATACTTTAAGTGAGGATAGATGATACCGTAATAAGCCGTTTTTAAAACGTCTTTGAAACAATACTCAGACAAACTTTTGAGCAAAAACTCCAGACGGTATTTTACTACATACATTTTCAATATGACAGTCCCATGTAAATTTTAGCCTCGTTATCGTGAAAACTAAAACATAATTTAGCGGGTCAGTGGCGGATTGGTATTGCGCGCGACTCCGGAGCTCATCACTCCGGTGGCGCGGGTTCGATCTCCGCAGTCACCATTATGTAATGTGACTATACGGTGACACTAGGTAAAGGTCGAGGTTGAGTGGTAGAGAGGACTTTGTAGTTCTAACTTCGCCTCGTTAAATAAGACAAACTTTTCAAAACAATACTGCCTTGTCAAAATATTGAATAGTTCACAACAGAAGAAAAAAGTGTACAATTGGAATGTCAGATTGTCCCTAATGGCTGTGTGTCGATTTCATAAGGAAACGCTGACTGTTTCCAGCTTGATGGGGCGATAACGATCCTTACTGCATCTGGAGAGGTTCCAACTGCATTCACCCTCCATCTATCTATCTATAGAGAAAACTCTACCTTTTCATGCTGATAATCACCTCTCACCTCTCAGCTCGTCAATAGAGTACTAGTTCAATAATCATCAGTGCAATGGGTATTGTTTAATTGTATATTGCAACGTTAAGTTGATTAACGCTGGATTTGTCAAATATGTATATATGAAATTTTGTATTTAGAACGGAACTACTAAATACTGTAGTTGGAAGAAATTTTGTAAAATGACAACTTGTTAAAAAAAGCCGTTTCAAAATCAGTAGTTTGAAAATGAGCTTGAAGATGTCTGCGCCGATGAACAACTGATCTGTTATGATTCGAATAACTGATGTTAGTTTTTCGATATTTTTTATTAATCCTTAATAATCTTAATGTGTGTAATAATATTTTTCGAGGCTGAGTGGTAGGGAGGACTGTATAGTCCTAACTTCACCTCGTTAAACAAGACAAACTTAACCTTTTTACATCATTACTTGTTCGGCCCTTAATACAACTTTAAAGGTCATTATAAATAATGTATTGAAAAGTGTAGTTCTAGGTTTTTACATTGTTGTATTCTTGTATACCAAGTAATCCTCATCTAACTGTATATCTACAAGTGTTTATTTAAGAAGCATTGATAAAGATCCTCCTTCCAAACTAGTATGATTCTAAGTACAATATTTACGAGTTAAAAATATCAATAACGCATTGAGAATTTTGTCAATTTTTTATAAGTATCAAACAAGTAACATGAAAATGTATACTTAAAGACACTATAGAAAAGCTAACATTGTAAATTGTACATTCAACAAGGAAAATACGTATACACGCAAAAGTAAAGGTGTTATCAAACGGTAAATCTGGAAACAAAACGGGGGGTAAAATATTTATATAAATATTTCGAGTGGAAGACACGGACAAATGGGATTGTTTAAAGTATTGTCGGCCGTAAAATCTGGAGATAAATGAGCCACTCCTGGCCTTGGACCAAGCGGTGATGACTACATAATGTTACAGAGTGAGTTTTCACGCTTCCTTCACGCGTATTTTTACCCCACTTACGACAAACAGACTTCTTCAAGAAAAGAGTGAGTTTTTGTATAAACACACTAATGCGTATTATTGGAGACTAAGCCTCGAAAGAAAAAAACCAATTTGAATAACACGTTTAACTCGTTTTTACACTTTTATTATTAACACATTAATAATGTTATCGCTAAATATATCCAAAATTGTGTTATTGGACAAGAGCCTAAATAAATGATCAAATTGAAACAAAACATTTCTTCGCTGGAAAAATTTACAAGAAAAAACCAAATTAAATTAATAGACTAGTTTAATTGACACAACTTTGAGGGAAGTTTGAACGAAAGTGTTAAGTGTTAAAGTTATAGTGATTAGTTTTCCTATAGTTGAAACGATTTTAATGGGGAAAGCACCGACTAACAACACTGCAAGGATTTCTTCTATTACCACTTCGGTAAGCTACAATATTGCTTATTCCTTAAACAGCACGCCATGATTTATCCACATACCTCCGCAACCTATGCAATTTTTAAAATTGTTAACTTGCGACTTTTCCGGCCTAACCTAACCTTACAGTTCACTATAGTAAACACGTCTTAACCTAGAACCTAGTCTAAGAAAAGAAATATGGTAAACAACATGGCACAACTAAGTATTATACATACCCTGAAAACACAGAAATAACTCTTACGTATAATAACTAAAAGCCTAGGACTCAGCCAGGACGCTAGTTGCAGAGTCCTGTCACTTACACGTCCAAACCAAAACTGTTCGTGCTATTAATTTACAATGTTTATTAGACTTGGTTCAGGTTAAGGATCCACCTCAGTGGTCACCTCTGAGAAAGGTTGAATTCACTAAGATCCCAAGACTAGCTGAGTCTCAGCCAGTCAACAAGCTACTGAGGATGACTCTCCACAGCGAGGTCGAAACGTTTAGCAGTAATTATATTTCAACTGTGACGCGGTGTAAACCGGAAGCCTTAGATCTTAGTGATGACACCGGCCGCGAAAGCCTAAGAGTTAAAGGTTGAATTCGTCCACCCTAGGAACACACGCCCCCGCGCACGCAACCTCAAAGCGGTGTCTGCGGTAGCGAGGGTCCGGCCCGTTTTTCACCTTTCAAAATAATAATTTTTACATAAGTAAACAAAATAAATTTGGAAACTAGAAGAGTTTTCCGACAAGTGTAAAGGCCCGATTTACCACAAGTTGTTCAAAAGTTTCATAAAATAAACTTTGAAATTGTCCAAGTATTAGCGTTTTTCACCTCCATTTTGTACATGTAAAACTCATAAATTTGAAAAACTCTATACACTTGTCGGAAAACTTTTCTAGTTTCCAAATATACATGTTTATTGATGTAAAAATAATTTGAAAGGCGAAAAACAGTCCACCGTAAACCCTTTCATTGAAGCATAAGCTGAGGCGTACCCTCAAGTGTTTACAATACTATAGTTAAGTGTAAGGTTAGGTTTACTAACCTAACTTTACTCACAATATCACAATGGGGAACTCTACTCTTGACAACGGGTAGAGTTTCCCAACTGGCCGAAATGTAGGGGGAGGTTTTCCCCTAAAGTGCCGGAAAACTCCTAACTAAACATTCAAAAAATTAATCTCCGTCACTTGCATTATGCAATTTAATGAAAGAAAGTCGAGTATAACTAATGCGGGTAATGCGAGCACGTGACGCGACGTCAGGGCGACCTACATTACGCTTTTATTGCCGTCCTCCTGTCTTCTCTCACTTGTCCTGGAGCACTCTTGCCTCCACTCCCCTAGGTACTGCTAACACTTCCTGGCTCATCCTGACTAATAAACCAATTAGAATTGTTTTGATGTATGTAAACGTGTCTTAGGCTTGAAAACTTGCAATAGGAAATTGTTGTAAGGAAATTTTGTTCAATTTTGATTAATGTTGAAAAACTGTTTTGAGTAGTTAAAATATAATACTCATGCAGAGAAATTTGAGTTTTAAAACTATTTCATGAATTCCATGATGCATATATTTTTCTAAAATAGGGGCATCCCAAAATATAACAAGATTAAAAGAAACACCGTTAAATACTTGGCGAATTAGCATTTGGTCATTTTTACACAAAAGATTACAACTTTTCTTCTCAGATTTAATTTATTCACGAAATGTTAACGAGCTTCAAAGATCCCGCTTCCTGTTGGATGCGGCCAGTTGTAAAACAAGTTATTTATCATTATTTAACTAGATTCCAATAAACGTTTTCTCACCATCCCGACCTTCACACATTACTTGCAAGGTCGTGTAATGAGAGTGATTAAGATAACAGTGCACAGCTTGCAATGTGTAAACCTGAGATAATGTACTAGATGTCACTACAACAAACCCTGTTAGATAAGATAGCAGGATGTGGGCCAAACACATGTACTACGAGTAGTTTAATTAACTCAAATATTGCTTTACAAATTACCAAACGTAGTATTTTACCGGCGCACGTAAATAATTATACCACGGAAAGTAAACTTTTGGGACGAGTTATAAACGATAATTTTTATAATAAAGCAATATGATGAATCAAGGAAAATCCACACAAATGTCAAAATGAAGCCATTTCATATAATTCTTTTACACTCATATACTTTTTTAATGTGTAGGTATTTATTCTAAAATACAGGGTTAGTTTTAAATGTCCCCTTCACTTTAAATTTTAAACAGGAAATATTTTGTGAGACTCTACCCCCAGTTTTTGGGTGAGGCGTAGATGACGCAATGTCAAAACAAACTTCAGGATCCTATAAAACATTGGCAAAGTGTTTTTTTAACATTTCTTTTTTCAAAGGTTAAGGCATGTAAAGCTCACCCTATATGTATGTACAAATAGCATTTTTTGACAAATTTTCATGAAATGTTCATGCATTTTCATGAAATTTTCCTTTTGTAAATACTTAGGACAAGTTCGCTAGCCAGCAAAGTCGGAATAGTGGATGAACCCTTTTGGGGGGGAGGGTTTATCAAAAAGTGCTTTTATGATCTAAAAACAGTATATTTCATCCGACTTTGATGAAATTGGAAGTAAATATGTATTTTGAAAATATCCATTAATTTACAAAAAATTAGAAAAATCCTTAAAGTAGTTTCAAAATCACGGCTATTAAAGTGATTTTCCGCCCTATTAGCGTTATAAGTAGTCCAATTTTAATTCAATTTGATACCAATTTCCCATTTATGATGCGTAGTATAACGTACAGTACAAAGTCACGTAAGTCTGAGGCGTTATATCCGCTATATACGTGATAGTAAAGAATGAAAACCTGAGGCTGAAGGCCGAAGCAGGAATGTGAGCGAACCGAACAGTCTCGTAACACTCGTGACCATATATGAGGCAAAGCTTAGGCCGAAGGCCGAAGCGAGGCTGTGAGTGTAGCGAACAGCCTCGTTTTTCCTATAGTAATCAGGAAATTCACTTCACTCATGTTAGTGGCGCTTAGCTGCGAGACGGCACGGTTTTTAATATTCTCTTACATCATTCAATCTTTGAGATTATTTTTCATTATCACAATGTAACGTAACAAAGAACCTGAAAAAATGCGAGAGAAAATAACATTTCAGATGTTACAATGAATGCAATAATAGAAATTTGATTTCCAATCAGGAGAAAGTCAGTCTTTTGTAACCTCAGGTCAAACCATTATTACCAAATAAATAACGATTGTCATTCTCGATGCTCACAACCACATCATAACTTTAGCTCAGTAAAGGCATTCGCATTGATATAAAGACCATAACATTATCTAAACGATCGAATTGTTTTTGACAGGTATTCGACACTCGACTACGAGACCGGTATTCCGAGGTCTCATAGTGGCCAAGCCATTTAACAACAGCTATAAGAAACACCAGCCTTACATGTTTTCGTATCACTGCGTATCAGACTATTTAAATAAGGTTGTAATAATATTAGACAACAATAGCCATTAAGCAGTCTCAACTTTACACAACGACGCCCTTCGGCCAATATAGTCATCCGTCGGTCACAACAGACCTTCTGACAGCCATCAAGCTATCGCGTCTCAACTACGCCCTTCCAGCAATAAACGTCACAAATGTCACAACGACGCCCTTCCAGCCAATAAGCAGTCTCAACTGTCCAAGCGACGCCCTTCCAGCCAGCCAAGCAGCAGCTGTGTCAACGCCCTTCAAGCCAATAAGCAGTCAACTGTCACAACGACGCCCTTCCAGCCAATAAGCAGTCACACTGTCACAACGACGCCTTCAAGCCAATAGCAGTCCAGCACTGCAGCGACGCCCTTCCAGCCAATAAGCAGTCTCAGCTGTACAACGACGCCCTTCCAGCCAATAAGCAGTCTTGGCAGCGACGCCCTTCAGCAGCCAAAAGCGTCAGCGGCCTCGCAGCCAATGGCAGTCCAGCTGTCACAACGACGCCCTTCCAGTAATAAGCAGTCTAAACTGTCACAACGACGCTTCCAGCCAAAGCAGTCTCACTGTCACAACGACGCCTTCCAGCCAATAAGCAGTCTCAACTGTCACAACGACGCCCTTCCAGCCAATAAGCGGTCACAACTGTCACAAACGCCCTTCCAGCCAATAAGCGGTCTCAACTGTCACAACGACGCCCTTCCAGCCAATGGCAGTCTCAACTGTCACAACGACGCCCTTCCAGCCAATAAGCAGTCTCAACTGTCACAACGACGCCCTTCAGCCAATAAGCAGTCACAACTGTCACAACGACGCCCTTCCAGCCAATAAGCGGTCTCAACTGTCACAGCGACCCCTTCCAGCCAATAAGCAGTCTGACAGCCGCTTCCGTAATAAGCAGTCTCAACTGTCACAACGACGCCTTCAGCCAATAAGCAGTCGCTGTCACAACGACGCCCTTCCAGCCAATAAGCAGTCACAACTGTCACAACGACGCCCTTCCAGCCAATAAGCAGTCTCAACTGTCACAACGACGCCCTTCCAGCCAATAAGCAGTCACAACTGTCACAACGACGCCCTTCAAGCCAATAAGCAGTCACAACTGTCACAACGACGCCTTCCAGCCAATAAGCAGTCTCAACTGTCACAACGACGCCCTTCCAGCCAATAAGCAGTCTCAACTGTCACAACGACGCCCTTCCAGCCAATAAGCAGTCTCAACTGTCACAACGACGCCCTTCCAGACAATAAGCAGTCTCAACTGTCACGACGCCCTTCCAGCCAATAAGCAGTCTCAACTGTCACAACGACGCCCTTCCAGCCAATAAGCAGTCTAAACTGTCACACGACGCCCTTCCAGCCAATAAGCAGTCTCAGCTGTCACAACGACGCCCTTCAGGCCGCAGTCTCAGCTGTCACGCCCTTCCAATCAGTCACAACGACGCGACTCCTTCCAGCCAATAAGCAGTCTCAACTGTCACAACGACGCCCTTCCAGCCAATAGCAGTCACAACTGTCACAACGACGCCCTTCCAGCCAATAAGCAGTCTCAACTGTCACAACGACGCCTTTCCAGCCAATAAGCGGTCTCAGCTGTCACAACGGCCTTTCCAGTCAATAAGCAGTCTCAACTGTCACAACGACGCCCTTCCAGCCAATAAGCAGTCTCTGTCACAACAACGCCTTTCCAGCCAATAAGCGGTCTCAAATGTCACAACGACGCCTTCCAGCCAATAAGCGGTCTCAACTGTCAACGACGCCCTTCCAGCCAATAAGCAGTCTCAACTGTCACAACGACGCCCTTCAGCCAATAAGCAGTCACAGCTGTCACAACGACGCCCTTCCAGCCAATAAGCAGTCACAACTGTCACAACGACGCCTTCCAGCCAATAAGCAGTCTAAGCTGTCACAGCGACGCCCTCCAGCCAATAAGGTCTCAGCCTGTCACAACGACGCCCTTCCGGTAATAAGCAGTCTGCTGTCACAACGACGCCCTTCAGCCAATAAGCAGTCACAACTGTCACAACGACGCCCTTCCAGCCAATAAGCAATCACAACTGTCACAACGACCTTCAGCCAATAAGCAGTCTCAACTGTCACAACGGCGCCCTTGCAGCCAATAAGTAGTCTCAACAGTCACAACGGAGTCACTCTGTCAACAAAAGGAAATTACCCTCTCAATCCTCACAACTAAATAATGTGGATTCAATAAATCGACTTAATTTTATTGTAATATTATCAAAATAACGCGTTTTGACAAATGAATTGTTCCGGATGTAAAATCAAATCCCTGGCATCCAGGAAATTATTCCACTCGACAATGTTTATTTACAAGGCAGTTTTAACGAAACGTTCAACTCGGTCAGTGTGAATACTGCTATGGATGTGAGAGGGCAGCGATGTGAGAGGGTAGTGTATACTCACCGGTGGTGTCCATGGTGCGCAGGGGGTGGCCGCCGCGCTACTGCCGTCTCGACGCCCTGCCACTGCCAGCTCGCCAGTTCCACGCGACGCGCCGCCTGCTCATCACCTCTCCCTGTGACAGTGTCCGCGACCTCACGTACGTCACCTCACCTCACATACCATCGTACCTTCACATGTCACCGGATCCTACCCTACGATCTCAAGGTATGGTATTGCAATTATTGTATCTAGTGTTCAGGATTTACTTATGGTTTGTAAGAGTTATTTATTTTTCGTTGGCACTAAATTCATTTCATGGATAATATTTGATGCGAGATTACGTATTTACTGATGTATAAACAAACATGATAAGGGCTCAATTCCTTATTGAATCTTAATAATTGTTAATCGAATCATAATTATGTTTTCTAAACAATAATGAGAAAAATACAAATCTTCGAGTATAAAAATTACAAATAAGGTTTACATGTATACTAATGATATCATGCCCTGAACAATAACATGTACACTTCAAATAATGTGTTTGATGTTTCTTTTTTAAATCATTGCGCCGTGTTAAACACTTTAAAGCTGGTATATTTTTTGGCATACTGGGTACTTTGTGGGAAACAGTAATTCAATATTCAAAGTACAGTTTTGAATAATCTAAAATATTATTTTTTTACAAGAAACGTATGATAGTTTATGGAAATATTGTCGGTTGTGTGCTGTATTATAATACAAAGATAACACTATAAAATTCGAAAACAAATATTTCTCAATAACTTATCTGGAGGTTTGTGATAGACTGATACTAGGGGCTCATAATATATATTTTCTCATAAACACGAGAAAGTATCAATATGAAAGCTACTAGATGTTTCCAAGCTATACCAAATAGGACAAAATAATAAATTGTTTGAATTCGTGTTTACATTTCCAATATATTGTCGTTTTAAAAGATATCCACGCATATGACCATTTCTCAACATTATTTAAACAAATAATTTTAAAACTAACTTGTCTTTAACAGTTTTTGAAGTCTGGACGATTTTTTGGAGCACTTGCTTACTACCTAAAAGTCTGAAGTGTGTTTACATAAATTATACTGTAGACTAAATTAAATTTAACAAGTAATTTATCTTAAAGAGGGGAGTAGTTTAAATTATTTAATTTATCTTATTTTGTTTTATTAGCTTTTGTACCAACTCAATTGATATTGCATCGGTAAGTACGTAAATCAATAAAAGTAAAGCTAAGCAAAGTAAAGCAACATTGGTGCAGTGAAAGAGGTTCGATTAATCTCGTAAGAGGTTTTATTGACGTAAAAGGGATACATTTACAAAACAAATTGTATTGGAAGCTCAAAGCAATGTTTTCAAGTGTACAGTAGCAATAAACACAAGGAAAGTAGACCATTCGGAGGAAACTAGTGCAGCGAGTGTGAACAAATATTTGCATTGAAGACAAGATTGTAAACGTACAGTTCCGACGCGCTATAAGAGATAGCAGCACACGGCCTCGGTATGTATCATCAGGAGTGTGGCGCGCAGCAGGCGCAACTCTGGTTGACACACGCTGCGCATTTTGTCATCAAGTATAGAAATACATTAAATCGTAGTGTACAGCCTTATCTATAAATATATATATAAACCAAATACCACTCGTCTCACTCATAAGCCCACAACTACTTGGCGGATAGTCTTGAAAATTTGGACACACATTCCTATTAGGCTCTAGACGCGCACTAAGAAAGGATTTGAAAAAAAAAAATCATTTTCAGGGGTGCTTTAAGGGGGTTTAAGGACAAAAAATACCCAAAAGCAACACATAGGGAAAAGTCTTGACCACTATTAGGTTATTTCTAGATCAGATATGAAGAGTAAATTATTTTTTTTCATGTGTGCAAGTCCCAAAATTTTGGATTTTGTTTGCAATAAAATTGTCTAAATGCTCGGGCAGAATTATTTGGTTTCAGAATTATTAGTATGAGGGTAAACAACGGAAGTAACCATAACCCCAAAAATCGAAAACGACTTTTTAGATTTTGTTTAAAACTATTACAATAGTTTCCAAAATTTAGTCCAAAACTTACCGTTCAGACTATCGCGATTGCAATATTACATAAGGTCAAACACGAGTTTTTATTATATTTATTATAATTTTTTATCATTTTAAAAATTAGGCGACAAAACGGCGCAGGACTCAAACTTTTAAAATCTGGGGGTAATATTTTGGTTAACTAGATTAGTATTTAGTTTAGTTTTTACTATGCATTTAACAGTTGTTTTATTACTATACTTAAATCTCGCTCCGTAGCGAAGCACGATAGCGTATACTCTAAATATAATATTTTCTAAAAGAATGTTAGTTGTCATTGCAAAAGTACGAGTATGTAATGATTTGAATTCACTGCCAAGACAGTCATATCACATAATATTTATGTTGATATTATGAATGTAGAAAAATAGGCCAGATTTGAAACCACGGGAATAGATGGGTACGACAGTTCAAAATAAAAATATGTAAAGCATAAATACTCACACTGTAATTTTACTACCAAAACCTAAGATAAGACTTGGCTAATTATTTACTTTAACCTTACCGTACATATCGTATATTCTTATTGATTTCTTTAGTAATATCTCCAGTAAAGCTCCATTTCTAAAGCGCGCCACCTGATACGTACAGTCGGAATGAGAAAGGGTTGTAGTGTAAGATGCTGGGCGAGGTGAAACAAACCCGGTTACTTGAACACCAGTTATGAAACCCTCAGCCGAGCTTTCAATTTGACATTATTAAAAACACGCGGCTCTCAGAGTCTTGTATAACTCAAGCCTTCTGAGCCTCTCTCCACTGTAACTTACAGGCTCCAGTTACACAACACACTGAAACCAACCGTGTCCCTTGTCAAGCTGACATTATCTTAGCCTTTTTTGTGAGAGTTGAGTAACAATTAATCCAGGATTTCGTTAAGAAATTCGAGTGGAGTAGGCCAATATGTTGAACATTTATGTCCGCCGGTAGGCATATACATGAATGTTAGGCTGTATGGTTAATTTAAAGGTTCGTGTTTATTTAAACACACTTCATGTAAAGGAACAATTTAAAATCTGTAAACCAATTTATTTTCAAAAGAAGGCACATTAATTTTGATTGACAAACGTATAGTTTGTTTGCCAATTGCTTTTTGTGTTTTATTATTGAGCTATATCTAAAGAATTCAGTCAAATCACGCATGGACACGCGAGAATATGAATTGCGTCCTCGTCCCTGAACAAGCAACAGACAGACAGAATCACGCCGCTAGAGTGAGACTAGGTATAACTAGATAGTGATTTGAATTCAAAATCGGATTTGTTTAGCCATTAGACTCTAAAAACCTGTATGTATACTTGACTCATATTTTCTTAGTAAAGAGTATTTTCTGACTGCTACAGTGTATTGTTTCAGGTATGTAATGTATTTTAAATATACAGTAGAGTCCCGCTAATCCAAACCTCGTTAATCCGAAAATCCGCCTAATCCAAACACTGTTGGGAGGAAATAATTTATAAAGTGGTTGATTAGGTAAAATAAATAAAACTAGTTTTCCAAGTTATCAAACTGTACGTGCTTAATTATGAACCAGCTCACAATAGAACGATATACGCAGGTATGCGCACAAGCAATACAATATGAAACCAGTTTTAGGGTTAACATAACTAACCTGCTTCAACATTTTTATGTAATTCTTCTACAGCACTGCTTTAGGACGCGTACAATGACGTGCTTAAGTGCCAATGTAATTCCCAGGAAAAAGGTTTTTTACGATATTTATGGGATAACAGCTTGGCAGTTCAAGCAGCTTTGTTTGATCTGAATAATTAATTCATAATTGTTAATAGTCAATACCAGCAACCAAACTGTCAACCGTGAATGTAACCAGAGTAACAGCGGTTTATTTAAAGCAATATAAATAAAAGTATCTTGTAATATGAATATTAATTCAAAACGTGCTAAATAATATTGTTATTTTAATAACTTATGGCCGTAAACAATTGCAACTGTTTACATATATATGACTAAACCAATCTACAAAAGAGCAACAACAACGTACTCCTCAACCAGCTATTAATAAGTTACAAAACCCAATGCATTATTATCTGTAATATTTAAAATAATAAAATTATTAAATGGCAGCGGTTTAACAAAGAATGTAAACAAGCTAAAGTGTTTAAACAAATTTACATACACGACACGAAATTAACATATTCCAAACAAATACAGTAAGTACAGTATTTTGTTATTAATTCAATTTTTCAAATAACCTGATTGCACAAAAACATAATTTTCTCAACTGTACTGTTCTGCTGAGTGGGCCAACTGGAGATCTTGATAGAGCCCACGAATCAGCAACAAAAACTGGCTTCGGCGAGTCCCAAACCCTGACCTATCAACATTCAACAAGCCGCGCACGCGCTTTGGATGTTTCAGACAATAAGCCTTGGCTCGATTTGGACACAGTCATGGCAAAACCAGGTGGGCAGTTATGTCAGTGGATCTCACTGTCTGTCCAGACATATGAGAATCACATATGTGGGTCGGGAAATGTCTTCATTTGATGAGTCCGATTAATTCATACATAGAAACACTGAAAAATCTTCGTGGTCTGACATATTTTAATACATCACACCAATGGGTTTATAGTCCAAATAATATAGTATAACGCAAACGACAAGATAAAAAATCTGTTTTGGACACACGCAATGACCTGCTACAGTTTCACTTTTGTTCTTAGGAATACAAGATTTGATATGATGATATTTTATCCCAAAGGGAAAACAGAATATTTATTATGATGTTTATAGTGCAGGAAAGCAGCAGTTTCAATTAATTCTTTTTAATCTTTCCACTGATTGATAGTATAAGCTGGATAACAGACGTTTCTTCTCAACGATATACTGATACAGACTACACAGTTTATAATAATAATCATTGTTTACTCTTAGGCTTTTATAATTTTAATAACTTAAATTGAATTTTTGTCTTAATGATGAGTATTATGTCAAAAGTATCGTTGACCATTCGTGCTAAAAGTGTCTTTTTGACTCGTCCGCGTTTAGCTTCCTCGGACGTTACTATTTATCTCGTAAAAGCTTTAAGTTAGGTCTTAGCGATGCAAAAGTGTTATTAAATTGAACACGATTTAAATGTTTAGGTTCTTTAAATACTCTAACCTCATACGCGTCCGATGTGACCTTTCCAAAAGTTCCTCCTTATTGGAGGTTTAAAATATGATCGTTACACAGACAAAGCAGTACTCCTAACTAGATTCCTGAAGTTGTTTAACAACATCTTTATCGTCTGGAATCCTAAACCGACTAGCATACAAGTAGGATGTTAACGTCAAATAATTCACAGACTAGTCATAGGTTTCAGCACTTTCTATATTCCTAAAACGCCTGATCATGAATGCCAGCAAGTGACGCACGTACAGATGTACGCAGGACTTGGGCTGTATCAGGGGAACATGAGAAGAGAAGAGAGAGGTGAGTCACAATGCGGGATTCTGGGCCGCCGTTGACACGCTTTATCGCCGAGGTGAAATATCGACGAACTCTGCTGAAGCTAGACTGCTAACTGCTGGAGTGCTAGGAAAGGAAACTGAACTCGGGTCCTCTATGTCACATTAACCTACATCACGAGCTCACTTGCAAGTAGATCCATCAATATCATACACTGCCCTTCACATACACTGCCCTTCCCATACACTGCCCTTCCCATACACTCGCTTCACTCACAACTCACGGATCAACTTTCAACAACGCAATTACCCCTTGCATCTTCTACATCAACATCTTATCAAGCAAAATTTGTTTTGTTTTCTATTACCTCGTAATTACAGTTAGTTCTGTATAATTCTAGAAAATTGCCTATTCTACTTTAACTCTTATTTTAATGAAACCGGTGAAACACAATTAACTTCAACTATTTAGGACGACTACATAAAACTATTATTAGGAACATAAAACTATTTGGTTGATTCGAAATTTAAACACTATGCCACGAAATAGGTGAATGTCTTCTAAATGACAAGTACTATTTGCCCATTTCGATATTTTCCTTTAATAACAATGTAAAACGTATATAGACCTTCGAGAAATAAATTGTATATGAAAGGTAATGAGAGTTTCTAGTTATTTTTAGTTTTAAAAATTAATATATTTAACGAAATGAAATAACAAAATTAGTGTCACGGTGTTTTAAATGGGAAGATAGACAGTCTCTACGTCATGAAACTAACTTTAAAGTAAAGTAATAAAATATATACGAGTGAAGTGTTTGAAAAAAAAAACTCATGTGTTTTACATAGTTCCTAAAACACAATTTAAGGTCACTAGTATCTACTGCGCACTCTTATTGGGAAAGGAGACAAACAAATATACTATCGCCAAAAAATATAACAACTATTAATCATCCAACAAAAAATCTGTATAAACATAAAAATCAAACGGAAGAGAGGATATATTGTCTACTAGAGCTTCTAGATGTGACAAGCTGTTGGCTTGATGCGGGGGACACAAACTGGTGAATTCTACAACATAAACCACAATCTGTGACGCGGCAGCGCGTGTTTACGCTGAACTCCACGCAGTGAGTAGTGTGCGTGGGTACTGTACATCTACCCAACCCACATGTACAACATCGTATCTTTGTAGTTTAGTTCAAAATCTGTATAAACATACAAATCTAAATGGAAGAGAGGATATATTATCTACTAGAGCTTCTAGATGTGACAAGCTGTTGGCTTGATGCGGGGGACACAAACTGGTGAATTCTACAACATAAACTGTGTACACACCCAGACGCGGCAGCGTGTTTACGCTGAACTCACGCAGTGAGTAGTGTGCGTGGGTACTCGTACATCTACCCAACCCACATGTACAACATCGTATCTTTGTAGTTTAGTTCAAAATCTGTATAAACATACAAATCTAAATGGAAGAGAGGATATATTGTCTACTAGAGCTTCTAGATGTGACAAGCTGTTGGCTTGATGCGGGGACACAAACTGGTGAATTCTACAACATAAACTGTACACACCCAGACGCGGCAAGCGCGTGTTTACGCTGAACTCCACGCAGTGAGTAGTGTGTGTGGGTACTGTACATCTACTAGAGCTTCTAGATGTGACAAGCTGTTGGCTTGATGCGGGGGACACAAACTGGTGAATTCTACAACATAAACTGTGTACACAATCTGTGACGCGGCAGCGCGTGTTTACGCTGAACTCCACGCAGTGAGTAGTGTGCGGGTACTCGTACATCTACCCAACCCACATGTACAACATCATCTTTTGTAGTTTAGTTCAAAATCTGTATAAACATACAAATCTAAATGGAAGAGAGGATATATTGTCTACTAGAGCTTCTAGATGTGACAAGCTGTTGGCTTGATGCGGGGGACACAAACTGGTGAATTCTACAACATAAACTGTGTACACAATCTGTGACGCGGCAGCGCGTGTTTACGCTGAACTCCACGCAGTGAGTAGTGTGCGTGGGTACTCGTACATCTACCCAACCCACATGTACAACATCGTATCTTTGTAGTTTAGTTCAAAATCTGTATAACATACAAATCTAAATGGAAGAGAGGATATATTGTCTACTAGAGCTTCTAGATGTGACAAGCTGTTGGCTTGATGCGGGGACACAAACTGGTGAATTCTACAACATAAACTGTGTACAATCTGTGACGCGGCACGCGTGTTTACGCTGAACTCCACGCAGTGAGTAGTGTGTGGGTACTGTACATCTACCCAACCCACATGTACACAACATCGTATCTTTGTAGTTTAGTTCAAAATCTGTATAAACATAAAATCTAAATAGAAGAGAGGATATATTGTCTACTAGAGCTTCTAGATGTGACAAGCTGTTGGCTTGATGCGGGGACACAAACTGGTGAATTCTACAACATAAACTGTGTACACAATCTGTGACGCGGCAGCGCGTGTTTACGCTGAACTCCACGCAGTGAGTAGTGTGCGTGGGTACCGTACATCTACCAACCCACATGTACAACATCGTATCTTGTAGTTTAGTTCAAAATCTGTATAAACATACAAATCTGGGGCCAGAAGAGAGGATATATATTGTCTACTAGAGCTTCTAGATGTGACAAGCTGTTGGCTTGATGCGGGGACACAAACTGGTGAATTCTACAACATAAACTGTGTACACAATCTGTGACGCGGCAGCGCGTTTACGCTGAACTCCACGCAGTGAGTAGTGTGTGGGTACTCGTACATCTACTCAACCCACATGTACAACATCGTATCTTTGTAGTTTAGTTCAAAATCTGTATAAACATACAAATCTAAATGGAAGAGAGGATATTATATTGTCTACTAGAGCTTCTAGATGTGACAAGCTGTTGGCTTGATGCGGGGACACAAACTGGTGAATTCTACAACATAAACTGTGTACAATCTGTGACGCAGCGCGTGTTTACGCTGAACTCCACACAGTGAGTAGTGTGCGTGGGTACTCGTACATCTACCCAACCCACATGTACAACATCGTATCTTTGTAGTTTAGTTCAAAATCTGTATAAACATAAAATCTAAATGGAAGAGAGGATATATTGTCTACTAGAGCTTCTAGATGTGACAAGCTGTTGGCTTGATGCGGGGGACACAAACTGGTGAATTCTACAACATAAACTGTGTACACAATCTGTGACGCGGCAACGCGTGTTTACGCTGAACTCCACGCAGTGAGTAGTGTGCGTGGGTACTCGTACATCTACCCAACCCACATGTACAACATCGTATCTTTGTAGTTTAGTTCAAAATCTGTATAAACATACAAATCTAAATGGAAGAGAGGATATATTGTCTACTAGAGCTTCTAGATGTGACAAGCTGTTGGCTTGATGCGGGGGACACAAACTGGTGAATTCTACAACATAAACTGTGTACACAATCTGTGACGCGGCAGCGCGTGTTTACGCTGAACTCCACGCAGTGAGTAGTGTGCGTGGGTACTCGTACATCTACCAACCCACATGTACAACATCGTATCTTTGTAGTTTAGTTCAAAATCTGTATAAACATACAAATCTAAATGGAAGAGAGTGATATATTGTCTACTAGAGCTTCTAGATGTGAAGCTGTTGGCTTGATGCGGGGACACAAACTGGTGAATTCTACAACATAAACTGTGTACACAATCTGTGACGCGGCAGCGTGTTTACGCTGAACTCCACGCAGTGAGTAGTGCGTGGGTACTCAACATCTACCCAACCCACATGTACAACATCGTATCTTGTAGTTTAGTTCAAAATCTGTATAAACATACAAATCTAAATGGAAGAGAGGATATATTGTCTACTAGAGCTTCTAGATGTGACAAGCTGTTGGCTTGATGCGGGGACACAAACTGGTGAATTCTACAACATAAACTGTGTACACAATCTGTGACGCGGCAGCGCGTGTTTACGCTGAACTCCACGCAGTGAGTAGTGTGCGTGGTACTGTACATCTACCCAACCCACATACAACATCGTATCTTTGTAGTTTAGTTCAAAATCTGTATAAAAAACATAAAACTAAATGGAAGAGAGATATATATTGTCTACTAGAGCTTCTAGATGTGACAAGCTGTTGGCTTGATGCGGGGACACAAACTGGTGAATTCTACAACATAAACTGTGTACACAATCTGTGACGCGGCAGCGCGTGTTTACGCTGAACCCACGCAGTGAGTAGTGTGCGTGGGTACTCGTACATCTACCCAACCCACATGTACAACATCGTATCTTTGTGTTTAGTTCAAAATCTGTATAAACATACAAATCTAAATAATGGAAGAGAGGATATTATATTGCCTACTAGAGTCTAGATGTGACAAGCTGTTGGCTTGATGCGGGGACACAAACTGGTGAATTCTACAACATAAACTGTGTACACATCTGTGACGCGGCAACGCGTGTTTACGCTGAACTCCACCAGTGAGTAGTGTGTGTGTGGGTACTCGTACATCTACTAGAGCTTCTAGATGACAAGCTGTTGGTTTGATGCGGGGACACAAACTGGTGAATTCTACAACATAAACTGTGTACACAATCTGTGACGCGGCAGCGCGTGTTTGCTGAACCCACGCAGTGAGTAGTGTGTGTGGGTACTGTACATCTACTAGAGCTCTAGATGTGACAAGCTGTTGGCTTGATGCGCGGGGACACAAACTGGTGAATTCTACAACATAAACTGTGTACAATCCAGACGTGGCAACGCGTGTTTACGCTGAACCCACCAGTGAGTAGTGTGTGTGGGTACTCGTACATCTACTAGAGCTTCTAGATGACAAGCTGTTGGCTTGATGCGGGGACACAAACTGGTGAATTCTACAACATAAACTGTGTACACAATCTGTGACGCGGCACGCGTGTTTACGCTGAACTCCACGCAGTGAGTAGTGTGCGTGGGTACTGTACATCTACTCAACCCACATGTACAACACATCGTATCTTTGTAACTTAGTTCAAAATCTGTATAAACATAAAATCTAAATGGAAGAGAGGATATATTGTCTACTAGAGCTTCTAGATGTGACAAGCTGTTGGCTTGATGCGGGGACACAAACTGGTGAATTCTACAACATAAACTGTGTACACATCCAGACGCGGCAGCGCGTGTTTACGCTGAACTCCACGCAGTGAGTGTGTGTGGGTACTGTACATCTACCCAACCCAGATGTACAACATCGTATCTTTGTAGTTTAGTTCAAAATCTGTATAAAACACAAAAATCTAAATAGAAGAGAGGATATATTGTCTACTAGAGCTTCTAGATGTGACAAGCTGTTGGCTTGATGCGGGGGACACAAACTGGTGAATTCTACAACATAAACTGTGTACACAATCTGTGACGCGGCAGCGCGTGTTTACGCTGAACTCACGCAGTGAGTAGTGTGTGGGTACTCGTACATCTACCCAACCCACATGTACAACATCGTATCTTTGTAGTTTAGTTCAAAATCTGTATAAACATACAAATCTAAATGGAAGAGAGGATATATTGTCTACTAGAGCTTCTAGATGTGACAAGCTGTTGGCTTGATGCGGGGACACAAACTGGTGAATTCTACAACATAAACTGTGTACAATCTGTGACGCGGCAGCGTGTTTACGCTGAACTCCACGCAGTAGTGTGTGTGGGTACTGTACATCTACCAACCCAGATGTACAACATCGTATCTTTGTAGTTTAGTTCAAAAAATCTGTATAAACATACAAATCTAAATGGAAGTGAGAGGATATACGGTCTACTAGAGCTTCTAGATGTGACAAGCTGTTGGCTTGATGCGGGGGACACAAACTGGTGAATTCTACAACATAAACTGTGTACACAATCTGTGACGCGGCAGCGCGTGTTTACGCTGAACTCCACGCAGTGAGTAGTGTGCGGGTACTCGTACATCTACCCAACCCACATGTACAACATCGTATCTTTGTAGTTTAGTTCAAAATCTGTATAAACATACAAATCTAAATGGAAGAGAGGATATATTGTCTACTAGAGCTTCTAGATGTGACAAGCTGTTGGCTTGATGCGGGGGACACAAACTGGTGAATTCTACAACATAAACTGTGTACACAATCTGTGACGCGGCAACGCGTGTTTACGCTGAACTCCACGCAGTGAGTAGTGTGCGTGGGTACTCGTACATCTACTAGAGCTTCTAGATGTGACAAGCTGTTGGCTTGATGCGGGGGACACAAACTGGTGAATTCTACAACATAAACTGTGTACACAATCTGTGACGCGGCAACGCGTGTTTACGCTGAACTCCACGCAGTGAGTAGTGTGCGTGGGTACTCGTACATCTACCCAACCCACATGTACAACATCGTATCTTTGTAGTTTAGTTCAAAATGCATTATAACTTTAGATTTAAGTAGCTTTTGATCAGAAAAGATACAATAACCTTTTAAAATAATAACAATAGGTTTTAATAATTATACTGAATAAAACTTAAGTTGCACACAATCTAAATAAATGTAATATTACAACAGTGCACGTATTTTCGCAGAGGAGCCTGATGACCTAAACGATGTAAAACTCAACGTAAATGGTGTCCATGAAAAAATGCTATAAATGTTAACTGTAAGAAATAAAACAATCCGCTTCGAGTATTTTACACACGATACCTTGCGTACGTGCTAGGTAGGGTTGATCAACATATTGGCAATATGTTACCAAGCTACATATCAACTACATTACCAAGCCAATGGCCTTAGTACAAGGCTCAAAGCTGTAGGGCAAATCAGTTTTGATTGTATATGACAGTTGATGCTACCCCATCGCTACAGAATCTGGCCGTGCTACCCTTCCCCATCTCTGTAAGTCAACAGTTCAACACTTTAAGTACCTTGTTAAGCTGCCGCCCTCCATTTTGACATGGGCTTAAATTTTCTTTCAGGGATATCGTTGCAACGATTAAACTTAATTTAACGTTTATACTAAAAAGATAATGTGTAAGGAGGGGGTTATCATACGTGGGCTTTTAAAGTCAAAATGTGACCACATAAAAACAAGTAGCATTTACTCTCATGCAGCTAGCGTCAGGAGAACTACCGAATCGGGAGGCACAGAACGGTAGTCCACGAGGTTCGTATTGGCAGACAGGAGGTGGATTCTCCAACAGTTTCTAAATGAATTACAATGTGACATTCAAAGCCTCCTACACACTTTCATGATGTTTTCGTGAACTTCGTACAGCACAGACGAGTTCATAGCGCAGCAGTGGGAAACCTCAGAAACGACCGACTGACTAACTTAAGTTGCGGAGTGGATGACAACAAATAATCTGAAATGCATCAATGGTTGAATTTGTAGGTTTGTGTTACTTAATGTTAGGTACAAAAACATAATTTTAGCCACGAAATATATAAAATTGACGCATCTAACTAAACTTGTGTATATATTTTTACAAAATAAAGAAATAATTGTTACTTTTAAGTCATAACGTGTTTTGAAGCATCCAGGAAGGTGGTCATAGCTCAGTGGTACAGAGCGTGCTTCGCACCAAATCAATCCGGGTTCGATTCTCGGGCGCACTTTTCACGATGGCCACTCCCTGTGGTTCGGAAGTCACGTTAAGCCATTCATCCACATTCCATTGGTCGTTGGGCTATTAATTAATGACCCAATCTGGGGAACAGTCAGCGCTAGTTTGTAACAAGACTAACCCTCATCATCCATCAAAACACTCATCACACTCACCCTTCATTCCATATTCACCTTAAAATACCCTCTAGGAGTGGTCGGTGTCTTAAATCAAAGTATCAAAGAAGGGGAGGGGAGGGTTAGTAGGTTTCAATGTCAATGTCAACAATGTAAGCACAAAACACGACAGGAGTTACTTGATGAAGTCTCCAGTGTATTGTGTGAAGTGCACCAACACCGTGTTCCTTTGCTACACAGTGAGATTTCATTCCACACATTCTCACAAATCGTGTTACACGTACACCTCAACACATAATGGGCTTTTGTCAACCCGACAATATTATATGTCATTGCCTTTCTTCGAGTCTTTACACAGTTCGATGTCCTACAATCAGCTATATCAATAAAACATTGAACTGCCGCTGCTTTCAGTCTAGAATAAGATGTGTGAGCTAAACATGGTATGATGACTGCAATAAAAAACCAGTACGTATCTAATATAGCTGTTCGTGGTCCACAGAATTATTAGTTTACTTTATCGTGCGGTTGTACACGACTTCATTAAGTAATCGTGTATCCTAAAAACACACTTTTATTCCCAAATAAGGAAGAAGAAAGGTCTTGATATTTGCATTTATAACACGTTTTCAAATACGAGAGTATTTGTTAATAATAATTATAACAGAATGTTTTGTGTGTTTCTTTATCGTTTATATTTAGAAATATATTATACAAAATGAAAATTCTACATTGTGTCCCGTTTTCTCCTTTCTCCTTTTAAAAGAATAAAACTTTTAGATTTTATAAAACGTTAACAATTTGAATTAAAATATTGCATGATAAGTGAAGAAATTAAGTGTTTCTCCATTGTACACCTCCTTTCAACTCAATTAATAAAGCTAATGTATTGATACAGATAACAGACGATAAATAAAATAAAAAAGGATACGTTGTTTGACAAACAACTCATAGTCAATTAAGATTTCAGCGAGGAAAACTAATAAAAACCAGTGCTTATTTCCCTAAAAGCTCCCTTCATAGGATTTACGAAGAGCACCTGCGAATGAGATCTCGCCGTCCTTGAGCGCAAAGAGAAATGGTTTTGTTATTAAAGACGAGATATTAATTGCAAAGTGATTAACGAATAGTTACACTGCCAACTTGTCACTGACTCTAGACGAACTGATTACATTTCTTGAAAAGGAAACATTCTTCTTGGTTATGTGATAATTGGAACTTTAGCTCTAACTTTATGAAACCGGTTTCATAGAATAGGCTACATCCATACTTCACTGAATCTTGCGTCCAAGAGTCTTACAAAGTCTGCACAATCGGCTGTATACACATGCCTTATGCCTGATCATAATAAATTTACACATAAAATTAGACTACTAAATAAGAAATATAAGTGTGACAGTTAATTTTTTTCTAACATTAATTTACAACTTCCATTAGGAGTTGATAACAAAACATCCCTTTATCCGTCAGCGATACCAAACATAATACCACACGTAACATTTATTTATTGTTAAAAAATATTGATTTTATAAATTATATATTGTTATAAGTGTTTATTGTTGTAAGTTAATTATTGTCCTAGAATTATTTATTTTTATGAATGTTAAAAATAGTATTTAGACATTCGATTCTTCCAATTTGCAATGTATACATGTTTTTTTTCTAAATTCCATCTAACTTGTTTGAATTATTTAATATATTTACGTTAATATAAAATATTATATGTTTATATATGCATGACGAAATTTGTAAACCTTGTTTTAGCTTTTCCCCCCAATTAGCAATAGCTAGGGGGATAAAATGTAACTGCCATGCATGTATAATTATGAATTTAATAAAAAAATTGAAATTGAAAAATTGAATATTCCAGTACGTAATTTATAAATTTCTAAGAAATTCAATTATGGAAAGGTAAGGTTTAAAATTAATTATTTTGTAGTATCGGGGTACCTAGGACTTCAATTTACAGCAGATTTTAATATGAAATTCCGTTTCGTGGAAATAAAGAGGTATTCAAACTTGTGAAACGAGTTATGTAAAACTCTTAGAACTACCGTTACAGAACTGTTGAAACTTGTTGAATGAAACACAATAAGATTTGACTAAAACTTGCGGACACGAGATTAGATGAAACATATTTGCCAAGTCTGCTCTGCTGTGACAGCTTCCAGCTTTCCCTCTCCCTCTCCTCTCACTGCAGTTTAATACAAGACAAAGTGCTTACACAAGTTGTCAGTAGCAGTGCATCACATTTGATTTACAAGTACATGCTATATTGTGTTTGAAAATACTTTAATCAAACTTTAAATAAACAATTTTACGTGAAATTGGCTGAAATCCACCCGGAAAATATGAGTTCATAAGTTTTTGGGGTGGTTTTGTTTATTTTTGTTTTGAGGATGATATAGGTCTAAAGCGGCTCAGATAGTTTCAGTGATCATCTGATGATACCCGCGTCAACTCCCACCATCGTTTAGACATATCAGACCATCACCCGCGTGGTTCGGAAGTCACGTTAAGCCGTTGGTCCTTGTATTTCAATTGGTCATTGGGATATTAATTAATGACCCATTCTAAGGAAGAGTCGGCCTTAGTTTGTAACAAGACTACACCTCATAACTCATTACTACCACTCATCTCACTCATCCTTCACCACATAATTAGCCTTAAAATACCCTCATGAGAGAGGTCGGCATCTCGAATAGTGATTTAGTGATATTTCTGGGAGAATTTTTATTACTTTTTTATCCCAGGATTCTACCCAATGTTCATACTTTGCGTCCAATGTTGCAAAACTGTACACTAGTGTTGACGATCGTTATTAGGTTCCAAGGAGCTTTTACAGTAATGTTGGTTTTCGTGTCCAAAGTGTTTGAAAGGTTTTTAAGAGCGATGTCTTATTGTTTGTTGCGGGTTAGGAAACGGGTCGTAACTTCAATAAGTCCTGAGGCTAACTATGGCATTTCATTTGTAAATAATACTAACTTAATGTACATTTTAAATAGAAGTACGATATAAAAATATCATACAATTACCACAAATAATCCAATAATTAAGTTTTATATTTTGGCTAGGCCTTAAAAAAATTTAGAAATAATTTAATTATTGGATTATATCCGGTACTTGTATGCTATTTTGAAATTCCAATAAAAGTACGATAGTTCAACATGTCTAAAAAATCAAAGCAACAAAACGTTTAAGCAAAAAGAAGAACAAATTACATTAACAATTAAAACAGCTTGATTATAGATGGCTTTAATTATAGATGTTGTACTCGGCAAACTACAAGATCGAGTAATAATTGCTCAATAATTACCGAGCTGATAATTGATTCAAAGATGATTATAAATAGAAATGTCCCCGATGAGAGTTTTCAATTCTCAGGCAGCTCATTTATAATTGGTCACACTAATCTTGTTTAAGCCAGTTGAAGAAATATATTGCCATAACATTTCGTGGTTCAGCTTTAGCAACATAAACTAGTCTTAATCGTAATATTTTAACACCAAAATAAGAAAAATAAATTAATCGTACGGAAGTTGTAGATAAATCATGTTGCTAAAATAGTAATAAATATTTAAAAGTTAGTACGAGATTTATCAATTCTGATTTTATTTAATTCGAGAATTACATGTACAATTTACTGTCAAACTCTTACGGTAATGATAGATGGCTAATATCTTAACATGCTACAATTTGCTAGTTTTTCTTTTATCATCGAAATGAAATGTATTTAGGTATTTGCGGCTTTCTCATGATGTTATTAGTTCGTTGCTTCTATTTAGCCTATTGGGTCGTAAATCGTAATACTATTTTGACACAGACAAGGAACATTAAAGTAATTTCCTAAAACTTAAAAACAATAACAATTAATTAAGTCAGTGTACAAAACATGTTTTGTGTTAACTTTTTATGAAAATGGATATGATACAGAATTGGTGAAACGGAAGATGAATTACAATGTAAGAATGTATAATGGACTTAACTTTTAAAACAGTGGTAAACAATAATACTCGTAGTAAACATGTATTCCTTTGCTACCTTTGTTAAACGATTTTAAAATTCCAAATAACGAAATCCTAACTGACAAAATTTAGTTTTTCTGTGAAGAAAACTTTTAGACAAACGCATAAGAAGAATATATGCAATAATCAAAAGTATTTTTGTCATAATAATTATGTGTAACATTAAAACTCCCTTTTTATATTATTACATTCGACAACAATTAAGTGAAATGTTACATTTATGTTACATTATTAAATATTGAAGTTATTTAAAAACTAAAAGCTATATTTGTATTTACGCTCAAAACAGCACGAATCGCAATATTAAAAGGGTATTCTACTGTACAACATTCAGACGGCCCTGAAACCACGGACACAAACAAAACTGAACACGTCATTCATTGGTCGCGACTAACTGGTTTAATGGTAAAATGTTTTAAGGTAATGACGTACTAATGATGTAATGAGCTTGTGTAATAAAAAATACACTTTATTGTAAAATCACCATTCTAAATTAAACTAAAAATGTGACTATACAGTGGAATAATTGAAATCCTTTAACCCATAACGTTGGTTTCCCATAGTCAAAAATAAATTATGTCAGCTATTATAGCTATTAACTATTTTGCTAAACAAATTTAAATGAGAAGAGTTACAATGCAGTTTTTGATTTAATAAATTAATTAACAAAAATAAACTTAATTAAAAAAATACAAAATTTTATTATTTTATGGAGCGTGACATTACTTTATACTACATACAAACACGGTTATAATTTATTTCACATTTTGTAAGCTAAAACATAGCCAACGCGTAGACACAAGCGCTAACGTGAATCCTTGCGAATTTAGTATTATATACTAAACAAAGCATTTAAATATTGTTTGTAAAATTTCCTGCTTGTTGATTTAAATTTGCTATTGACAGTCACATGTTCCGGATAAACATTCAGTCACGTTTTAATATGAAGATATACACGTAAACTGGTTTAGGTGGTGTAACGTTCAGCATACTCACGTTCAAGTCCCGGTTCGTCTATTCTCAAAATATCTTTCAAACGATTTTATGCCTGAATCTTGGTACTTGGGTACATCATTCAATACACTAAAGCTTATCTTACCTGTTAACATATTGCGCGTTTAAGGTTTATATACCTTTTATGAAAGTGAAGTCACTGGGGTGTTATGCAAACATAATATTCGACCTCGATAATAAAAACCACCCAGGAATAGAAACAAAACATTCAGCTTTATTCTGGCAGCCTGACGATTTTTCGCATTAAATATTCTTTTGTAACTAACTGATGACCGACCGCTTCAATACAAACCAGTCCTTCTAAACTCCGGATTAAGGAGGACTCACAATGAAATCCTTTGTGCAGTCACAGCTAAAACGTCAACATTTCAAAAGTTTTAACACATAAGCGTCAAAATAATTGCTTAACCCCTTACATACCTTAACAACCTTTCATTGTAAATTGAAAGACTGAGCGTGAGTTTTAAACTGTAATATATGATTCGAGCATTGAGAATATTTCAGGCTATTGTTCAGTTGCTTTAGCAAGGCGGGAAAGTTGAGAGCCCGGAGCCACTAAATAATGATCCGAGCCAAATCAACTGCCAACAAAATCTGTTCAAGAGGGAAACTTTGAAAAGAGTTTTAAAAGTGGATATTTTGTAAATTGAATGCTCCAAAATGTATTCAACTACAGCAGATTGTGTTGATACAGACTATTGTGGTTGTCGGTATTCGGTGATAGAGGCAGAGAACGCTTTGTGAAACTCGCTGAAATCTGAACCGATATTTCGCCAAATAATGAGGGACATATAATATACTGGGTCCTGGAATAGCATGTCATATTGTAGGATAATTTAGAAATCAAAGTGTATGACAACAAATAAACATACTCGTACATCCAAATGACTGCCTTTGTCTATAGACTCTTCTTATTCAATCAGTCAAAAGGCAATATCATTTCACTTGACAGGTTAAACCCGGTCTAATGGGTGACCATTTTAAGTGGCCTTGAGTGAATGATTTCAGTAATACATATTTATAACCTATAATAATGTCTGTTGAATCCATTGAAAATGGTGAATGTTAAAACTGTAAAAATCGGAAACTGTGTTGAAACAGGTTTGGCTTGTTATATTCAACAATCTTCAAAATATGTTTGTTAAGTAACCATAAATCTTTTACAACACAACTAAATGAAGTTTGCCGCTGATTTGAGAAAAGGGGTCATCTAAATCAAAGTTTATTTTTCATTCAACGTACGAAGCAAATTAACATATTTGGGAACGAAAAGACTACCTACATGGACATTAAAATCAGGGGTGATTCAACGCTTTCGAGAGTTGTTATGTAGATATGAGTTACTGAAAGCACCACACACAATTTCGGGTTTTTGGTAAAACGATCTTAGAGATTGTATGTAGTGGGGCGAGAGGAATAATAATGATTTTAAACTAACAAAGACATTACGTTGTTGCGTTTCTAGGTATTTTGGCCTAACAATAAAAGATTGATCTTACTCATTTGAATCACCGGAACCTTATTCTTAAATTATTAGGTAGACTTGACATCAAATAATAATGCATTAGATTAGTTGTAGGTAAATTAATTTATGCAGTTGATGATAAATGTAGTTGATTAGAAACTAGTTTTGCCAAACAAAACTATCAACATTCACCTAAAGGCAAGTACCTATCTTGCGCGTTTGACCAAGTAATTTGGGAATATCTTTTTAGCAAAATCAAATTGACTTGTACACAAATCTCTCTTTTAAATAGCAATAACGCAAGGTTGTAAGTTATTAGCGTTGAAGCCATTACCTGTAAGTGTAATGTGCTCGTGTAATGGGGCAACAGATTGTTCGACGATCTTACAGACGAGGTGCAAGATTGCCCCGTACCACGTGATCATTACTCTCTCCACTGTCACCCTGAACCATTACAACCGGAAGTGTACTAAATACTTAAGGTACCTCTCCTTGGTTAACAGTTACACAAAGTTATCAAAAGAATGGATTTAGACAAATAGATTTAGAACAAAAATGTAAAATGAAGAAGAAAGATGTCAAATGAAAGTATTTTTATAACGTAAACTCCATTTCACTTGAGTTAACCACTAATTCAATCGTTAATGATAATATAACCGTAATAACTTGAAAATATATAAAACTTTAATCTTGAAGGAAATCTTTTGTTTAAAATAAAATGATTCCTAACATGCAAATATCGAACGTCACGTATATTATAGCAATCATTTACCAAACGAAGCGAAGGTCTCTTTTTTAACTCGACCTTTGAGACCGTCTGACATTCTGCCTGTTTGTAACGCAGTTTCATCCACAATCATCGACCGATTCTCTTGACGTTTTAAACGTATTTAGGTTAAGATGAAACGACCAAAGTATGTTGAGGTTTTAGAAATTTGTTTCCACTTCAAAATGTCGGTCTTTAGTTCCAAAATGGCGGATGTGTGTTTAACCTAATATCTCGTATAACGAGTTGTGCTTCACACGGGACCTCTGACCAGTCAAACAATACGGGAAATCGGTATAATTTAATTTAGTCAGTTGAACAATTTGTCCTAAAACCAGCAGTAATATTTAGGAAGTAAAAGGTTAATTTTGAAAGTTAAAATTTGAAACTGTGTACTTTTTACTGTTGTTAATAGTGCATAATTATTTTTCTGCAAAATGTTTAGCGACAATAAAATACAGTGGAAAAACACCTTGTATAAAAATTGAGGTGAAATGGAATTGTATGTGTGATTTTACAAAAACAGAATCGTTTCCTTCTCACATCCCATTACTCAAACTCAATTAAGGAAATGAACTCAGTTTTTGTTTCAATTTGTTTCGTTTGTATTTTAAACTCTGGACAAACTCACACTAAAAATGAACCTGTATACAGTACATTCAATACTAATAAAGATTAATTCATTGTTCTGTCCTAAAATAGTGTCGATATTGATTGTAGAAGATCAAGTCGTATACGAGTAGCTCACTACTTGTCAAAGTGACACGAGTTTGTCCCTCCTGGCAGGTTATCAATTCCAACAATAACTGATGGATTTGTTCATGTTTGACAGGAAACACAATTGTTTAACTATTTACAAATATGATAAGTAAGAAACATACTGGTACTCTTTCTCGTTGGATGGTAGGTAAATCGGGTGATGTCAGTATTAAATCTTATCGTGAACTAAATAGGGGGTTTTATAATTAAATTAGACGAATTAAAATGAGTGTCGGTAATATATTTTAAATCGATAACACAATAATTATAGAGATGGAATGTTTTAGTTTTGCTTGAAACGTTGCTAGTTTGTTAGTCCTTGAACTTCTAGAGCATTAATGTTACATAACAAATGCCCAAAGGTGACATCGTAGCTTTTGAAAACACTTGTGCTATAAACATAAAATTTATACTGACGCGTTTGAGTTAAAATATTGTCATATTACTTACCAGTTTATTCTTTTAAAGATTCAATAGTACGCATGCATTGGTCAATCGTACGCCTACTTTCAAAAACTTGTATACGCATAGTAGGTTTAACCATTAATTAACCTTCCCATGCAAACGATAGGCAAATAATCGTGAAGTTTTCATTATTCCTAATCTTAGTTCTTTGCAAAACAAAGTTATTGTAACAAAGGAGAATTAAAACTCACAACAAACTTTGAAGCAAAGTAATTAATTCGGGCCTACGTTATATTCCATTTAATCTCGTTTCATTAAATTAAAATCTGTCTAACTTTTCACATTTATACCGCACTAACCATAAATAATGCGGTTATCTTCTTTTCCCGGTTCTTCGCAGTCGCTTGAACAAAGAAGATATTATTATTATTGTAATTCACGTATATGCCCTGTCGGACCAAGCGAAATACGCTAACACTGTAGAAGTTTTCTACGGTAACGAAGTTCAACAGTTTTAAAAGGTAGTGAAACTAAATTGTTCAACTTAGTATTTACAGCAACTTGTGTTGAAAGGCGGTTTTACAACAGAACTATGAAGTGCAAAGATAACCCAGAGAAACACTATGCTTTCCACTCGGATTGATAAAGGTAAAGTTTGTCTTGTTTTAACGAGGCGAAGTTAGGACTACAAAGTCCTCTCTACCACTCAACCTCGGCCTTTTCCTAGCACCACCGTATAGTCACATTACAAATTGTAATTGGTGACTGCGGGGATCGAACCCACGCCACCGGAGTGATAAGCTCCGGAGTCGCATGCGATACCAATCCGCCACGGATCCGCTCCACGTATTGATACGTAGGACGTCTGACGTGGTCGTACACTACGTCAGTATTTTCAACACATATTGAATGAACTGTGGAAACAAAAGTGCAACGAGGAGACCCCACAGTCTAGAGTCTTGTGAGCTCAGTGGATATATTTTCTTTATTCCACGTCTTCAATTGAGAACCGAATTTCTTTGAAGCTATCTTTTCTTCTAAGATTCATTTTAAATAATGCAGTTTACATTTCATATTAAGACTCACTCGCAGATATTATGTTACTTGAATAACTCGTGTTTCTCTGCTAGATTATTGGACACTTTCAGTCAATAACATCTCACCAAACAAAATTTAATTTTAATATAAATTGTATTGTTTTTCACCCTTACATACGAGCTCGTACATACCGCACTAATTTTCAGTCAATAAATAAATTGGTCAACCGTGCAGTGTAAAATACCCAAGACGAAGTACTGCATCGAAGGTAGCATATATTCATATTCTGTTATTGTCTTTGAGAGCACATTTCTGTAGACATAATCCTATTATTTGAGAAGATACAAGAATCATTTCCAAACTAAACACTACCCTGCTTCACCCTCTAGGAAAATACGATGAATAAACCCAACAACGGACATTGCTGGACGCTGCTTTTGTTCACAATAATAGAATACACTCAGACCATTTGCTTCTCATTCTGTTTATTTTTAAGAAACAATACTGTTGTATTCTAAGAACCTTTAGAATGTAGGATCTGAAAGAAAATGTTTGTGTTGTGACATTAGAACATTCCAGTATTGTTACAAAATATCAGTTATGTTCTCAAACTCGATATTTTTATGCGCAGGATGAACCTTTTGCTCTACAACAAAATGTTGTTCTTTAGAAAGGGCTTGTGGCATCACATTCAGAAAACAATTGGGTATAACAGTTGGCGAATCTTAAAACGATAAATGTATACCAGGTTGTTAAAAATCCGATCACCCCTTGACATTTGAACGAATAGAAATTGTTGAATGTGCTTTGGCATATGTATATTAGTGCAACTGTAGTACCCTTTGGCATATTTTGATGGTTTGCCCCCACCTCAAAATAGGGGTAATGGGATGTGACCCTTTAAATATTTATTTTACCCATGTGACCACTCATTTAAAAGGATATAAAGCGAGAATTCATTGATACCATTGAAAGAAATTCACGATGCTTCTGATCATAATAGCGGCAAAATGTTATTCATTTTTTGAGGCGTGATTCAAAAGACCGTAATCGTTACAATTTTTTTAAATTTTAGGAAAAATTACGAATTTAGTTTTTTTTTATTAAAGTTTTAAAATTATATGTTCCAAGGTACATTATGCACACTTTTGAAGATTGACTTTTTTTTTTTAAAGGGGCAGTTTTCAAAAGTGTGCAAAACTTGTCCTGCAACTGAATAAAAACTGAATCCATATTTTGTTTGTTTTTTCCGAAAAGTCATTGGAAATATTAACATCAAGAATATTAACAAATCTAGGGTACACTCTTACAACAAAGGCCGAGCTACATTAATTAAGTTGTCAATTCTTAACAGCGTGTATGTACAACAGCTTGTATGTAATTTGTATTGTAGATTTCACGTTTATACTAACTTGATACAACACACGAGTAGTAAACTTGACCTTTAAAATTTTTGTTTTAAGAACATTAGAGATATTATTTGTCATGGTTTGCTGATAATATGATATTAAGATACTAATGAACAAAATAGATACATGGATTTCAAGTTCCTACACGTTTTCTTTGTTCTTAGTTTTATTGAAGTTAAACGACCACTCAGAACTGAGAAATATAAAAGAAATTTGAACGATAGAATTGACACGGACGTTGCGTTGCGTTGGACGAGATCCAAACTATTCAATATTTCGATATACTCGTACATCTTTTATTCTTAAAGCAAACAGAATTCCTCAGGGATTTTATTGTTCAAACTCGTTTAGTTTCCATACAACTCATTCAGAATGACCATTGGCTATCCGTTATAAATAATCATACTACTACGCAAGCTTTGCTTTATGTAAATATCTTTCGAACGACATTCGCAAAACTCGACATACCAAAAAATAACGCAGACAAACGTACTACCCTGTATAGATCAGTTGTGTAAAATTAAAAGTTGTTATACACAGTATGTTAAAGAGAGGCTAAGCTAGTTTTCAATGTGAATAATTTCCTAAGAATACTCACTCAACACAGGCTTTGAAATGAACCACAACTCACCTGCAAACAAAACATACTCTATCAATATTGATATAAACAAAACTCCTAAAATTAGGTTTAAATATATTTGGCTTTGGAACAATTTTAATTCGTATAGGTACCAAAGAATTTGAAACGACCAAGGGACGAAGTTCGTGGTCCGAAAGGATTTAGTTTTAAAGTAAATACATTTTTAAAACAAACAACCCAATAATATCTTATTTTGGAATTCATATAATGGCACTAAAATATTAAAAATAGTAATACAATATAGTACATTATTTAGGTTGAAATAAAATTAGCAGTTTATTGATGATAACAACATAAATCTAATGGCAAATGACATTGTACTGTTTTATTTAACAATACTGTACATTACACACATGCGATATACAAACTGTTGGTAAAGGGTATACTTTCATTGTTTAGCAATGGGAAGTACTAAAGAAACACAACTACTAAGTAGTAAAGCAAACTAAGGAATGGAGTGGAATAAAGTTAACTGTCTGGAAAGTAATTTACAGTACTTAGCGGGCTAACTTTATACTCTAATTACAATTTGGAGTTGTTGTCCTTAGCTTTTAAACTAGGTTACGTGTTTAGCGAAAACTTTTAACATCAAGTATCCTTAAAGTTATGTAAACGAAAATTAATATTGACTTTTGTGAGCAAATCATAAAACTGTTAGTTTAACAGAACATTTGAAGAACAAACTAAATTATTGAGTTTATCAGTATGATGTAAAAAGTTAATTTTGTTGGGGAAGAATTAGTTGAGAATTATACTTTAAAAGACGCGATAATTCAAAAATACTTTGCATGAATAGCGTCTCAATTATACATAAAATATACAAACTGATGAACTATGGAAAAGACGGCAAAAATCCAGTAGCACAAAAAAACATTAATGTTCTCTATAATTGAGTTTTGACAGTTTTATAAACAATTACAGGTTGAATGTTTAGCCAATGAAAAGCAAGGGGTTTGTATCGTATGTTGGATAAGTCTGATACGTCAAAACTGCATCACGCCTGATTGGCTGCTGAGAAAGCTGGGTTTGATAGCGGAACACTGAAAGCACAGCTCACACCTCTGAAGCATTCAACATCACTTGAAACTGTTGTTAGTATTTTCAAGTGTTTTAGTTTTGGAGGGATCAAGATGTAATTGATTATTTCTTAATATACTCGTAACTAAAATAAAATGACTGTTCTGAAAAAGGTTAATCCATGTTTGAACAATTCAAGAATAAAGAGCCCGATAAGCTGACACACTAACAAGAAGTAAAAGAAATAATAAACTATACATGTAAATGAATAACGAAAATATTGGAATCCTGACAAAATAGTGCACATGACTTTCAATTATTACTAAAGTTATTACAAACAAGAACAGCAGATCGAATATAAATAACTGCTCTAATATAAAACGTGTAGTTAATTCTTATCATTAAGTGGCCTACAACGCGTTTGTCATGATGGAAGTTCAAACTAATTTTAAGTGTAATGTAAGTTTAAAAAAATAAAACACCATACATTTTAAAATATAGTACTGATTGGCGAGATTTGTAGCTTAGGGTATGTTCCGTGCTACCATAAAGAACATAAGATAAATAGCTTAAATGTCACAGGTCGTGGTTGTTAGTTTCGCCCGTACCTTTAGAAACCTTTTGAACATTAAGTAAACAGAGAATATGGTTTATAACTAGCTGACCTAACAGGGTTTTTCCTGACTAAAGTTGTTTAGTATTTATTAGCTGTATGTTTTTTTACTAAATAGGCATATGGTTAAATGTAAAAAATTAATTAAACAGAGTTTTCTAGAACTTTTGATTTCCCGTGTGATTTCCTTTATTTCTTTTGTAAGAACATTCTACATCGAATTGGGAAACTAAAATAAATGAACTGTATATGTGTATGTGAAGCCGTTCTTGAATTATTCCATTTCCAACAAAAACTGGATTCATTTGTACTGTACATTCAGATTATGTTCAGCTGTCAAAACCACACACGAGTACTAGAAATCAATTTAGTAATTTCATTATTTACTAGTTCATTATTTAGTAGTTATAACGCATAATCTTTATGGTGCTAGGCACTGAAGGGTACGATTCCCAGCGGTACACTAGCATTTCACGACGGCCACACCCTGTGGTTTGGAAGTCACGCTAAGCCCTTGGTACATTGTCATCGGTTGTTGGGCCATAACACCACATCTCATCACACTCACAATGTTATCCCATATTTACCTGAAATTGTACCCTTTAAAGCTCTAATATAAGGTAAAGTTATTAAGATTAAGTACGGACGATAGTAAACTGTGTCATAGTAATAAGTACGGCCAAAATATTCAGACTGATCACGTTCATGCATAAATCAGATTAAGAAATGGCGAGCATTTACAAGTGAGACCAAGTGTATGTAAAGGACGCTATTAAAAAGACGAATAGGCTCTCAGCATTCGCTTCTAGACCCATAACTTAACCACGAGCTATTATTTCAGCTGTGTAAGATGAATAGCTCAGTTTAAGCTTGGTGGAGCGGGTACAGATCAGTAAGTAGATTTTACAACCAAACAGCACACACTAGTGTAAAATAGGACACTACATCTTTAATCTTTTACCGACCTTCAAACAATTTGCAAAACAAAAATGTAGAGATGAAATAATCTTATTTGAGATATTCCACCAAGGTTTTGAGACAATTTTCAAACGCAAAGCATTTTTGCAAAGAACTTTGTACATTTTTTAAGATTTAAAATGGTAATATGTTTGAAAACAAACCTAAATAGGCTTTCAACATTTTTTACATTTGAAAAGTAAAAAAGTTTGATCCATTTATAAAATTTAAAGACTACTCACTCACTCATAGGATCAAACACTTCTACGGTATTGCAAGCTGATCGATGTTTTGTTTGGTTACTGGTTTTAGTTGTTACAATGCATGAAGACTGAGTGTTACGTTGCAGTTAAAACTAGCACACGATACAAAAATTCATTGTATGACCTTCAAACTACATATATCTATATTATCAATCAGCGAAAAATATTAAGTTACAATTAAATTATCTAATCAAGTATACATAAAAGAATACGTATGACCAAACCAAAATTAAAGTTAACTAATTACTAAGTTGCGTTAAAAGCTAATTTTTCTTCAAAGAATTACAATTCAAATTTTAAATTAACACTTGAAATAGATTAGTTATTAAAGAATTGGTTAGTTAGTTAATCAAAGTTTAGAAAGCAAGCCTTGATGAAATACGAGATCAACAAATTATTTTACACTTAAAGACCAAGCCTTATTATTAACTTAAATTTAAATACATTTATTATGAAACTAATATCAATTATATATTGGATATAACATTGCACTCTCGATCGGTGATCGATACGCGGCGTGGAAACTATCGAGAATTTAGGCGGAAGGAAATCCACAGGGACCGAGGGATCGGCTGAGAGATTAGTTGGAGACTGCCTTTCTGCTGATCCAGTGCTGATCACCTCTACTCGTCATCAGTGTCCTCTCACACCAATCAGATTGCTGCATTCTGCTGGGTGTGTCGTGGAGAACAATTATACACACACATAACTATGATTGGTGAATCGACAGTCAAGGTTAACTTGACGAGTAGATGTTACTTCGTTATTTGAAATGTATTATTAAATCAGCGGAACTGTTGCTAACTGAATGACAGGAGGTAAGTGCTTAAGTTCGGTGTGAACAGACTTTAGGTTTCAGATACCAAAGATTGAAGAAGCTGCGATGAAATGTTGAACGTAAAATATAATTAGAGAAGAGTAGTAGCTGTTATAGGTACTACTAACAGTAAATAGTTTTGTTAAATCAAAACCACTCCAATAATAATTTGACCTTTTATTACTAACAGTGTTTATCTTATAACCTAAATTAGTACGATGAGCTGTAGTTAATTTTTGACGTTGGAATTTTGTAAACCTTCAATTAAGAAACTTTACCCCACCGAAATGTTGGAAAAGTACGGCTGTGTCAGCACGTATTTGTATTAACCAATATGGTTTAAGTTTAGGTTTTGCTAATAACCTAAAAGTGGCTATTGATCTTATGTCCATCCATCTCAGTAACAATAGAAATGATTACTTACCTATACAAACAGAAATGCAAAGACATGAAAATGTTGATTTCAATACAATGTAAAAGATCTAACCCTTAAGAGGATTTTTGTGTCCTTTGAACCACTTGAAGTAAAGAGGTAACATAAATCTAAGTAAATCCTCAAAGGGCCTTTGACCTTTAAGTTATCCTTAGGATTATTACATCCTTTGATGTGAAATTCCTCTACTAAATCAATGGCGTCTGTCTGCAGACAAAGGCCTACATACATGAGTATGTCAACTAAACAAACATTGCTCATAGATCATACACACTGTTAGATTGTTAATTAAAATAGTAAAACCTTGCTCTATTGATCGTAATTAAGCAAAACAAGTGACAACGATGAAAGGAAATTATCGTCAATTCAGTTAATAAAAATTAGTTTCATGATTGTATGCGTAAAACTCTGTTGATTTGTCAAAGGTCAAAGGTTGGATTATACAAATAATACTGTGATTATTGTTTCTCATTTAATATTAATTAAATAGTTAGAGATTTTAACTAAGATAAATTTTAAGGAGGAGATATAGAATACACAAGACGATGACTAATTACCAACATATTTACTTCGAGCCAAGGAGTATCATTCGAATCTACTGCCATAGAAAAATCGAACATTTAGCCAAAAGTGATAGAACGTTTGAGTAGCCTACATTATATTTTTCCGTGCTACGACTTATACAGTAGGTGATTGCAGTAGTTACGATCAATCAGCATGTGCTTGAAGATGTTATACTAAATTTCTAGGTATTTATTTAGGTAGTAGTTTTTATTGGACAGTCACATTGAACATATCAGTGAACATATTAGGTCTTCTTAGAAACCTCTGCCAACACTGTAAGCTAGAAACTCTGGGAACGGCTTACTGTGGCCTAATCCAACCATATATTGACGATGGTACTATTTTCTGGGAGATCTTGTTCAGTTTATAAATTCCTTAGAGTATTATTCTCCAAAAGAGAGCAATTCGACTTATTTCAAAACTAAGGCACGTACATTTTGTAGAGACACATTTAAAAAAATTAACACAGTATTGTGATTTTACTTATGAAATCATTATATTTGTTTGTATAAATAAACAAATTTAAAACTTGCAAATAAGGTGATTGAATTGTAAAAAATATAATTTTACAAATAGCAGTTTATGTGCGTTTGAATAAAACAGAGATATACTGTATGTAGTTGAGACATACATACCGTGTAGTCTGTCTTATTCAGTATTCCCATAATATTCATTTGACGAACAAAATCATTAAAACACATTACGTCTTTTTCAACTGAAATTTGAATTATTACCTCCAGGTCATACTTACACAAAGTAGTTCGCTTAAGAGAGCCCAATACCGGTCGGCCTTTTCTTTTTTTAACCCATAAGAACTATGTCAAAAGAATCGTTTGAAAGATGACAGTGTACTACAAAGACTTTGCTGACCACCTTTTTGAAAACTCAATTAGTTTAATAGTAATACTGGTAAATTCAATGTCAAGATGTCTTTAGTTTTTGTATTTATTTCACGGTTTTGTAACGCTAAAAATGGAAATTCACCTCAACGAAGTATTGAAAATTCAAAAACCTTTAAAACAAAGTTTATTTAATAAAAACCCGACGAAAACTATATGCATGAGTTGTTCCAAGAAAATGCCTGTTTTGTCATTGTTCTTTTGGGACGGTATTCAAGGTCACAGCCAATACTGCACACTGTTAAGCCGAACCAAGTATCACTTACAAACTAAATAACCTGATTCGACAGCAACTACATTGAAATGAGTAAGCTGTTAGTGTGTACGGGGCAAGTTATGATTGGTTAGGTACTTAGCAAGTAGACTGCATGCAAGTTAGTGAGACACATTGCACGCCTCACCTCCTTCCTGGACCCGCTCATTCCATGCATCATCTCAGTTCACTTTCATCTTCAGGCCAAGTCCCACCAATTAGATATTTTACTGCAGTTCACAAGATTACACGAATTCGTTATCATCAATTATCTTCAAAATTAACGTTCCTTAAAAATACGCCAAGCCGCCGGTTATCACGGGAAGCATGTACCGATGTATTCATGGAAGAGTAGTTTAGTTGAAAACTCGCGAGATTCCAACATAACATCACTTGGAATGAACGAAATAATATTTTATCAACCAAAAGGACTTTTATCTTGGTTAGCAAAATACTAGACCATCTTTTTGAAATAAAACCCTTCGACAACTAATAAATAATTATTTAGTTTGGAATTGATTTTAATCGGGAAAACATGAAACAGAAACGATTGAACGCATCAACTCCTCAACTGAAGCCAACGTCAAACACGCATTTACGTCATGTAAATGCATTAACGTCATGTAAACGCATTAACGTCATGTAAACGCATTAACGTCATGTAACCGCATTAACGTCATGTAAACGCATTAACGTCATGTAAACGCATTAACGTCATAAACGCATTAACGTCATGTAAACGCATTAACGTCATAACGTAAACGCATTAACGTCGTAAACGCATTAACGTCATGTAAACGCATTAACGTCATGTAAACGCATTAACGTCATTTAACGCATTAACGTCATGTAAACGCATTAACGTCATGTAAACGCATTAACGTCATGTAAACGCATTAACGTCATGTAAACGCATTAACGTCATGTAAAACGCATAACGTCATGTAAACGCATTAACGTCGTAAACGCATTAACGTCATGTAAACGCATTAACGTCATGTAAACGCATTAACGTCATGTAAACGCATTAACGTCATGTAAACGCATTAACGTCATGTAAACGCATTAACGTCATGTAAACGCATTAACGTCATGTAAATGCATTAACGTCATGTAAAACGCATAACGTCATGTAAACGCATTAACGTCATGTAAACGCATTAAGTCATGTAAACGCATTAACGTCATGTAAATGCATTAACGTCATGTGAATGCGCTACCGTGAATCCTGGCGAATTTGTAGTTCAAACTTGAAGTTTACCATTGCGTTGTATTTACTGAAAACATTGATTTTTTAATGAATTCATGATTTGATTTCAATAAAATGTACAATGAACATGTAAGGTACTATAACTAACTTAAGAAACTCTATGGTAGCAAAAATCATCAAAATTCAACCAACTACAAAACACACTTCACCGCCATCTTGGTCTGGCTGTACGTTGAAACAAACAAATGTCCTCAGTTTTAAAACTCGTGTGTGAATACAAAACGGTTCAGAGTGCAAACAAAAGTTTTGGTTTTGTTTATTCAGTTTAAACGAAAACAAGAAAAATATTTCGAGTGTAGATAGGGTTTGTAAGAAAAAACAAAAATTAAAACAGGTTATAAGTTTTGAAATGAAAATATATAATAATTTGTTATTTTGTGTCTACATTGATTACATTTACAACAATTTCGACCGACTATTAGTGTACACAAAACCCGCATTTTAATATAATTATATAAAAGGTGTTTTGTCATTTGAATCCGACTTTGATGGGGAAACTCCAAACTGCTTCACATTTCACTATCGATAGAAATTAATAACTCTATTTCCAAGTTAAATTCAGTAGATTTAGGTGTGACATGATAATATTCACCGGTAACATGGACAAGCTACTAGGTACGTGCACAACGAACGCAGTTTACAGTCGGTACGTGGGAACTGGGAACTGGGAACGCTTGTCTACTGCATTGACGAGGGTGAGATTCCAATCAACTAGTCCCATATGGAAGCTTTCCGTTATAGAAATGTTCTCTAATTGGATTGCACACTCCACCCACGTCACACAAGGTTCAACAAACCCCGAGCCGAGAAGTTCCAACTCAACACACATTAACTAAATGAAACCAGACACATATCGAAGGTAGAACATGCTCGATATTGGAGAGTTATACAACACAATTTCAAAAACCAACACTTTTCTTCTGGACGAGGCATGTCAGTAGAAATACCATTATCTTCAAGTTCTAGCAAAGTGTAACGAATAGTTGGAAAACAATGTTGGGTCAATAATTGAAAACATTGAAATAAGTCACATGGAGTTTAATGAAATGAATGTACGGATTATGTAGTATAATTAAATTTTAAATCCTATAGATTTAAGTGTGGATTTTTTCTTTCTCAAATCTTACCTCATTTTTTACTTTTGTAATTTCGCACTGATCCGAAGAGAATACGAGCAATGCTATTAAATAGCCTCGTATTTACCTTTTAGTTTTTAGAAATAAATTTCGTCAGTTTTTAAAAACAGGCCCATAGAATGCAGGAAAAATATCGGGTAATATCTTTGCCGTATCTGCGAAGATCATCAAAGCCGGAAAGGAAACGGAAGGGAAGGGAGTGATACAGACGGGCCCGCTGGAGAACGCCGCCGCCGCAGTGGCGCTGTAGCAGGCACGCTGTTGTGCGCTCTGTAGTCCTGGATACCAATGGATTACTAATCTACTAATCTAAACCGTTCTAGGTAGTTTTATTCCAAATGTATTGATTATTTAAATATTAATGACGGTTTAGATGCTGTTGAACGCTTGTTGAACTAATTTCATTAATGACCTTTGTTAGTTACACCTATCTTATGTTATTGAAAAGTACGGTGCTGAACTCACTTCTCCACTCATTGGGTATTCATGATCAGTACGGGCTGGCGAAAAGCCGGCTGCTTTTATTTTAAAGCAGCGTCTGTGTTGGCGTCCCGCCTAGAACGCTTGAGTACCTTTGGCCGGGGGAGTGAGCTGTTACTTATTGGGTGCTTCTGTAAAATCTATTTCATACAATTGTTTTTAGCTTCTCAAACTTTCAATTCTTATTGATTTTATTCTTAGTATTTATTTATTGTTACAACTGTTATAGAATTAATATATTTATATCGTTACAGTTTATTGCTGTTCATCTTTTTGATATTAATATTGTTGCTTATATCTAACTAGCCTTACGGCATATTTTTCTTTGGTAGTAATTATTGTTTAAACCTTTATTAATTATATTGTTGTCTATACGAGTATATTTTAAATTAAATATTTGTTAAAATAGCGTACTCATTTATATATGGTTTATAATTTAAGGATATAGTTATATTAAAGGTGCAGTGCATGAATTACAATTGAGAATGGATTAAATGGACTAAGAGACATTATTGACCCACCCCCAAGCACAAGTATCTTTTTGGGGGAGTAGTTCCAATATACAAACATGCTAATATTATTGTACTTATTTGTGCATGGAATAAACAAATTTCATTTCATTACTCAATATATTTCACTTCATAATTGAGTAGATTAGTAATCATTGGTATTATAATATATACCCTAGTATTTAGGCTAACCTGAGTTTTTCAGTTGTTAAAACATTAATTTATGGAAATGTAAGCACCAGAAACGTTAGTCACACGACATTAAAAGTATGCGACAACTATAAATAGAAATAGATTTCGCAGAAATCGTCACTTGTTCAGTCTCTCAGCAGTATGTACTCATTAAACCAAGCTCATAACTCTAAACATCTCGTTCTCATAATTTATTCGCCACAAATCTCTTCTAAACTTAGATCAGCCACTGGACATGATTATGTTGTGTCTGGAAGTAGTTGTTATGATTGTTTACAAGACTATGTGTTCGTTAAGAACGAAATAATGTTGTCTGTAAGCCCATTCGCGTCAGAGAGTTTCTAACCACACATTAAAAATAATACACTCATAATTAGTCAAATTAATGAAAAACAAGTTTAGGGTTGAAATGTTTGCCGTAGAATCAAAGTGGACCGTGCAGTGTACTTTGAGTTTGACTTTGCAGTGTGTAAACAACCATCTTACTGGAAAATGTTGGTTGTAATGTTCCAGAATAAGCATGTACTATTGTAATTACCATATAGAATGAATAAAATTATTATTTTAATTCCCAATTCTCACGCTGCTTATAAGCTTTTATTTTAGTTATAGTATTTACGATTTACAAACGAAAATGCAAATCTGGAACATGTTTTAAAGCTACCTGAAAAGCTTTGTATGTATTTTAATATTATTTCCATATTTATTTAAACTAATTTGTATCAGCATCAAAACTTTTACTACTGTATTAAGTTAATGAATTGAATAAAAGCTTTGATTTCATTTTAACGAGACAGTAAATTAAGCAAAGCTTACAGAAACTTAAATGCACATTTATTGACAAGTAAATTCCCCGTATTAGCGGAAATGAAGAGTACACATTTAATTAGGTTTAATCACAGTTGCAAACGTACGTTAGCTTTCTATTTCATGTATAATTAATGACTCCAATTAATTTCATTAGCGGGCAAAAAGTTTATTTTGTAACATTTTATGTTGTGTTACCTTTTCCGTAATCTTTTCCTTGACTTTTTATCCCTGCTCTATTTTATAAACGCGTAAACGACGTAAACTGCACAGTAATATAATTAAGCGACGATTATTTGTATTACGTAGTTATTGTACTGTCTAAAACGTAGTTTCACTTGGCTCAACTAACAACACTATGAACTGTTGTTAGCTCCATCAACAAATACGAGTATATTCATATGAACTATACATTAAATAATACAATAACATCACTGGTAAATCATATAGAAAAATATTAAAGTCGAACAAATCAAGTAAATGTTTGTAAAGAACATGATATTTACGATTTGTTCATGTATGACTGGAGACAGGGAGAGGGATGGATTGAGCTAAAACAGTCACAAGCTAATGGCCGGATGAGAGATGAATACTGCGGATGGTGTTTGATTTACTCATCACTTGACAAATCTCAGTTGCCGTAGAACTGCTGTTCTCACTCATCAATCTGTGGATTATAACACTGCACTGCACTGCGCTGCGCACACATATTGACAACTAGTCTGATCCATCCCATCCATGTCAAATCTAATCATTCTCAAAAGCAACAAAATATAGTATGTAGTCCGTTCCAAACGTTGGTTATTGGAAGCTTGGAAACAAGATAACTTTCGGATTACGGACAAACATTGAATAGTGATAACTTACACCCATTCAATTGATGAAGCTTTACAATTTTACTTTGGTACTCATTATGTAGCTATAGTAATAATCAGCTTTTTTATTAACACTCCTGTTTTAATAGGCTTTAAAAAAATACTTAAACAAAACAAACGGTATTTTTCATATTTTCAGGTATGTTATTATTTATATTGTTGTTTAGTTGTATAGAATATTTATCTATGTATAAAACAAGTGAGTGATTTGGCATGAACTTTGGACTACATTATTATTTACATGTCAATTAAGTACAAATTTAATGTCACATTATAATTGGGCGATTTGCCTGTGATGTAACATTGTAAAATAAATAAATAAATATTTGAGTTTAACAATTTTAAAATAATCAAATACACATTTTTGAAGCCTTTAGGGTATAGTTCAGATTTTTAAGTTAGGCAATACATTAAAGTTTATAACCGTATAGGAAATGATTTTTAATTTTTACGATACCACGTTGACATCTCAAACTAGTGTTTTGGGTGAGCAAGACTAGACCGCGCCGCAGTGAGTAAACATTGCAGTGTGCCGAGCAACAGAATAAACAGAGCGAGACGTAGCAACTCTTCAATTAATCAACAGTCTCTTCCATGTTCACAACACCCGCCTTTAAAGCTCAATTCAACCCGGGTTCCAAAACAAGCCGGTATTAGGAAAATTGTTTACCCATATTTTATCAAAGGGCCGAATACAACCGTTAAAGGAATTTACAAGTTAATAAACACAATCATACATTTGGCTTTGACGCGGTTTGCTAAGTTTTATTATACCAGATTAAATAGACATTTCGAGCATACATAGGTTTAACTAGTAAAATGTTGTGTAAATAAGATAGTTTCAAAAACTCATACGTTATAAAGGCCTCATCTAACATTTATTCTGATTTTCCCGGTTAACAGTAAAGATATATAGACAATGTTTGGATTGTTCAGTATGACACGATAGACAATTTCAACCAAGTTTTGTGATATATTTTTGAAACTATAGTTTGAATTTAGTGATTACAGGGTAATTACAAAAACAAACTAATCACTCAGATTATAGCCCATGCACGATACTACTCGTATTTCAACCAGGGGCACAACTCCGGCGACAAAGACGTTACACCTTTTAATACTATTTGTTTTAACTATATTTTAGAAAAGAAAAAGTATTCTCAAAACGTATATTTTTTGGCATGGAACCGGACAAACACGGTAGGAGGTCAATAATAGATAAGAGAGTCTAGCGAGCATGCGGTGCTTGGCAGGTTACCAGGTAAATGTGGTGAACGGTGATTCATCATTCACAGTCTCATTCACTCCACCGTATCACCACAGTAGGACGAGTAACACAGCTGTTAGGCAATGTGTTGAAAACTGTATTCCTGTAGTGGCTTAGAACCGCAAACTAGTGATGGAACACTGTTACTCAATGCGTAAAGTTAAAAATGTAAAGTGTCAACTTGGTCAGAAATAAGTAATGCAGAGTACAATTTTACTACAGGCTACAACCTGCGAGGAGAATCATTCAATTTATATTTTGTCCAGCAATCGATTGGCCTTTGTAGAGCACATAATTATTTAAACCCCTTGAGTATTTTAGTGTATAATAAATTCTTGCTGTTTTAAACTAAAATGAAATAAAACTTGCTTTAAAAACGTTAAGGATTATTAAACGCACTTAAAAAGGTTTATCAATAGTGATTAAGTTAAAGGTTTGGAAATATGGATGTATATTATTAGTCTGACGATTTTAAATACTAAATATCATTTTCAAATAATCAAATCATGTAAATATAATTTTGATTTATCTCATGGTATTGAAAAAGTCAAGAACTATGAATTCACCTCAGTAGTAACTAGTAACGATTTTATACGTGCCCAAGTGTTATTTTCTATTACTAGTCTTCAAATAACAATTACACACTGCACAAACATCAACGCAAATACAAGTTAACAGTTATCAGTGTTCTAGGCATATATGAAGTCTTTGATCATCACTCCTATGTACATTGTCTAATGCACATACAGTACAGTATGTATGAAGCACAGTACAAGTGGTCAGCAAGCTTATTGTCAGTGTTTACAGTTGAGTGTACAGAAAGTATCGCCATGTGGTCAGAGCCATTCATCAACCTATCCTGACTCGTCGTAGCTGTTATAGCTGCGAACACCAAATGAATTTATTAATTTACAACAGTGATGTTATTTTTACAAGGTCTTTAGTTGGTGATATATTGAGAAGAAACTTCGTTTAAAGTAGTATTTCATCTAATAGTTGGTCTTATTTGGTCGTGTAATAAGTTGTAAGGAATTTGTAGAATTTACTACTCTAAAATCACCTAATCGTTTAAAACCAATATATTTTATATACATTTACATAACACCTTTAAAAGGTTATTAATTGAACGGACTTGGAAGCTTACGGAAGTTTCCTCTTTACTAGGTAGATTCCCCCTGTTGGTAGATATTCGACATAGCAAATCAACGATTGCTTACCATTGTTAAGACGACTGATAAATATACTATGACGGGTAGACCCTCGTCTGTGTGCTCAATGTAGGGCTTAAAACAAATAAGTAATAACAGCAAGTAATTGTACCATTTATATAGGCCAACAAGTGCAATATTGCCATTATTTGCATCTATTTACCTTAAAAATACCTATCCCACATTTTTGTTCATATAACTCTAAACGGTAATAATAATGAACGCTGTAATATACTGGTTTACTTGTAATAATACAAGTTTAAAATAATTTATTAGTGAAACTGGACTTCTCATGGGGTTAAGTGTGCGTTCGGGAAAAGCTAATACATCGCGTTCGTCCTGACAACCCCAAGTACGAACAGGACGTATGTAGCGGGACGAATAGGCAATTGACACAAATAAATTTACCAAACAGATAATTTTGAAGAGCATACAATGCAAAACAATATTAAACTGTTGAAAACGCCCGATTTACTTTTAATACTTGCACTGCAGAGTAACTTCAAGCGGTCTTGGTTTGGTTGAGACACGACAAAACAAACTCGCCACAACCACCAACCAACAACTCAACCGAGGTAATAGCCTGAGCTAACTACTGTTTGAGCACAATTAGCGACAACCTTCTTAAACACTGTTCAACTTCTTGTTATCTCGGAAAAACAATGAAACCCTCTTGTCACACTTGCAAGGGTAGCACCGATGTCTTTCAGATTAGATAAGAAATACAACCGAAGCGTGAACAACTAAGATATAAAGGCTAAATTTATTTGTTCTATTTCTTAAGAGTGCATTAGTTAAGATTTCTTTTCAGACACAATAAATTGTATTTTCATTAAGTATAAAGTCAATAATCGAATATAACAACTGTTCAGTAGTTGGTCATGAATAAATTAATAACTACAATAAACCATATACAAGAACTTAACAATTACAGTAACATTAATACGGTAATTGCTCTTGTCCTAAATTGCCTGATGGCTATCCCACCCCCTCAGTTGTTTAGCTTTTCAATTAACTTGTTAATTGAACAACTTAACAGTTTAATTATGCAATATACAGCTCTACATACACGTAACTCAATTTAAGTTACATTCATAACAACCTGTCGGCGCTAGTATCGCACATGTTCATGTATTTACATGCAGTTATATTGTATCAAATGCAGCTCACGATAACAGTATTATGCTTTGCACCTTAGATGTATGTGAACAGCATAGCCTGGAGACCACAACAAAACCGATGCAGATAAGTATATAAAGCCTTAAGCTCGGAAAAGAAGATGTGTCATCGGGTTCGTTTTACGGTTATCAGCTCACATATCATCTTTATGTTAGGACATACTGGGGATTTATATGTTATATAATTCATCAAAAGAAAAGTTGGACTTAAACGTGTTTAATCAGCCAAACAAGTTTAATCAAAATTGTATTACAAATATAGTTTTTATAGCATTAACCCCCATTTTGCCACCTCTCCCAAAGGTACTGTTGGTACAATTTAGTTGGTTAACAAACATAATCTAGATATTTACAAACGGAGTATTTGTGAAAATTAAACAAGAATAGGAACAGTAGAGTGGTCATTAAGGTTCAAAAGGGGTCAACAAAGGGACTTCCAGTGTATTTTTACTTCGTTACAGGAAATTCTCTAACATTGTTGGCAACGCGTCGGATGTATCTTACTAAGCAAAATAATATGATCTAAAAACAAATAAAACTAAATGCAGAAATGTGCATTTCAAACCTTAGCATTTCCGAGATATCACAAATCGAGTTGTGAGATGAAAAGTCCTCCGGGGGTTTGAAGGAAATATGATGAACTCCTTTAGAAACCTTTTGCGTGGGATAAAACACTTTGGGCGAATTGACTTTGACCTGCAATATCCTTGTCAATATTACGCCATACAAAACTGTTATATAACATAATGTATAGTATGTTGTTTTCTCAAAATTTGCTTGATGATAACAACTACTATTGTGGAAACGACATTAAAACTGAATTAGGAGATTAAAATCGTGTGTTGTTGACTAGGCATCCTCAATATTGCAGTGTTTACGGAGCTGTCAACACTTGAGCCTGGAGCTACTTAACTCTAATGAAGGTAACAACAATGCTCAGTGACTAAGTGCTTCAGGAAGCTTTCCTTGCAATCAACGCTAAACCTCTTATTCAGTTTTAGCAACAGTTAAGCTTAAGTAGCTTCTCTTAGATAATCAGTCTCAATTAATGGTTCAAACTCAATTTCCAAACAACTATCTTGGTAAGTTTTAAAAATACTGATCAAAGTCAAAGTGGATTAACACACTAATATGAAATATCAATACACTGAGATGACTGACATGAAAACTACATAAATACCACCATATGCCACTGATACGAGTGACTTTGCTATACTTTGTTACTTTAAAAGTAGTGACATTATAAATTTGACGAATTTTCAGAATTGAGTAGTTGTAAAAATATATAATTTAGCCATTAATGTTTTAGGTTGCTAACGATGGCAAATATATATTATTTCACAAGAATAATCTTTGACTGTTGTACTTTCCACCATATTATTGTTCTTTATACTCAGTTAAAAATCCAACTGAAAAGTATTTTCCAATCCAACAAAACTGACGAAATTCCACTGGGCGATGGGGCGAGCGGCAAGATGAATCTATTATCTTCTCCATTTCAATCAGTATTGTAATCAATCTCCGCGAAGCTTTGTTCACTGTAATAAAAGGCGTTTTAAACGGTTAGTCAATTTTTAAAATTACAGGATAAATAGTAACTTTTCTCTTTAAAGTTCGTTTTAATCCTATACCCAAGGTTGAAAACTCTAGGGGTTTCGACCTTGCGTGTATTTGTTCTAATAGCCGAGAACATTGCCAATCTTTGTTATACATTGCCGTAGTTAAAAGGCACATATTGTGTTCAAACAAAGACATATACTATAAGGCGTATACATTGTAAAATTATGAATTATTGTCCTTGGTTCAAAGCTTTTACATTTATTCCCAAAAACATGTACAGTAGTTTTTCTTGTCCCGAATTGACTTGGACATTTTATTTAACTTTCGAATCTGATATCGCCGATCAAAAGCAGTTGTAAAAACAATTTGTTTTAAAGTTTTCGAGCATTTCAACTCTGTTTTTAATTCATAGTTTAACCGTAAATTATCCCAAGCAAATTGTAACAATTAGTTACAAGACGAACTTCAAAACCCATAACGTAGAAATATTGTAACTAAGTGAATAATGTTTAGTTCGTATAGGAGATAATCTATACGAACTACAATAAAGTAAAGGTCTATCTGTAATACTTTATTATACTAGAGTAAAATAGTGACCATAATATACATCAAATAGTTGGTTCCTATATTGTTAAAGGAACTCGCAGATGTCCACAGACAAGGCCAGTGTTAATAGAAGATTTGTCTGTTTAATGAGAAGCAATTTGGTGGACAAGAACAGAGTACCAGCTTCGGAAACCATTACAGAGACGAATAACTTTCTGTTTGTGCCTGGACTCTAAGTGTAGTTGTACAACGATGTTTTAGGAATTAAGCACTGAAAGCTATGTTTAGGTTCTCAACATAACCCACCTTATACATTAAGACAGCACAGTACCTGTCCGCCATTTCGTTTTTATCCCATAGAGACAATTTAACGAGCATTTTCTTGAGACACTTCACGCCTACAACTTTCATCAGATATTTTTAAATCAGTTTTATTTGAAAGTTGGCAATGTACTGCAATGAATCGGCTGCCTACATTTTTGAAAATTGCATTAGTTTTCTAGTAAAACAAAGAATTAAAAAACAAAGCTTCTTCAATTTTCGGTATTATGTCACGGTCTTATAAATGATGTAATGGAAATGTGGATCAGCGGAGCAACAAAAACATTTAATGCACTTTAAACCAAAGTTTTTTGCATAAAAATCCCATGAAAACTGTAGGTGTGAAGTGCCTTAAGATAATGCATGTTTTTACATTGTTCTTATGGGCCATTCATTTCATGTAGTTCATTATTGTATGACTTATGACTGTTCTGAAAGTTTTGGTATATTACAAATTTTCTGATTTCTTATGTTATGCCTCTGTGCACCAACTTATGTTACCTGGACATCTTTTGATACGATTTTTAACAAATATTGTGAAATAATTTCAGTGTTAACCTTATTCTACGCGTTGTAATTTCGCAATCAGAAAGTGGGAATTGTTTTACATGGTTTGCGGGAGCATTGTACCAGGGGAAAGCGTTATTCTCTGAAACTGGTTTACTGGGATGTGTGAATGTATTAAAATGTAATTCTTATTTGCACACTTAGAGGATAAAGTAATCAACACTGAACACATTATGTTTGTTTTGTATCTATTATGATTTGTATGTATGTTTGTTTGTGTATGTTATCTATTTTGGTTTTACTTCAGCTGCGGTATCGAGTCCAGGACTGTTTTAGATATCACAAATGCAATCCCAAAGTGCAGCGTGTCTTTTAGGGTTCTTTTATTAGTTTTACTTGTAAACTAAATCATCTATCATTACTTAATAATCTGATAATTCCTTAGTAGATTTGAAATTGAAGGTTCTAAGCGAATAAGAGGTTTCGGTATTTGGCAGTGTGTTCAGAGTGTTCAAATGCCCAAGCTCGCTTTTAGTATTTGGAAATTGAAACTAAAAAGTTAAAATGAGGCGCCTGAAAAGTGAACTTTTAAGAATGATGCTGAACAACCGTTACACCAAAATATGTCTATCAAACATTGGTAAACATTTATAAAGTTCGAGTTGATATATCAATTAAAAACTAATGTGCTACACTCAAGAAAAAAAATGCCAAAAGTAAAATATCGCTCAGACGGAGGGTCAAAACCCAATCTTAAATACTGAAATCAATCTTGTACCGGATATTGAAAGGATCTTATTTGCTTTTCCTGCAAACGTTTTTCGTGAAAAACCCGCATACACAGTTTTGTCTGGAGATGACAAGGTTTTAAGAAACTATTCATAGAATAAATGTTTTAGGGAAATGACAAGCTCTTCTTTGAAGAAAGTTGCATAGTACCTTCCTCTCTGAGGTTGCAATTTTGTTTGATTCAAATACAAAAACTAATGGAAGAAACGAATATAACCGCCATAAATGCTATAAAACTCCTCACTATTTTGCAGCTTTAATAGGCTATTTGTAGCAGCACAGTATACATTAGTGCTTGTAGTGATAAGTGCAATGCGTTGAAAGTATATTTTCTATGATAATAGATCATATAAAGCGTAATTAAACATTATCCATAGCAAATACATTTTTGTATTGTCACTATTATAAAAATACAACTGTCCAAAAATCCATATATACTGACATCAAGGTCCCTTCCAAACATACAATTGTGTCCATTCGTCCGCTCTCACTCATTCGAATTGTTCCTCTCAATTCTGTTGTCAGTCAGGGTGTTTCGAGTTCTCGAAGGTCGTAAGCCGTGAACTCGTCCAAAGTGTAACATCTTTTGAGATCAAGACGTTTCTGATAAAATTTGAAGCCTAAATCAGCTGAAACACTGTTTGTAGCATCAAAGTTAATGCTATGGTAAGTAGATTGCATATATACATGCCACATGGCTGAGGCAAGAACATTAACATGGTTCGGCAGCCCAAGCAGAGATAGCGCTGCGAGGGAATAATTTTAAGTCTCGAGTAGGGCCATTGACGCACAGGCAAGTTCGTCACGAAAATCGCAAAATTTTGTCCCTTCTTTGTCATCGACATCGGACAAACTCGTGAATGTCAAGCTGAGGGTTGAGAAAGACAGGAAGACATAGAAGCGCTCGGGCTGCCAAACTATGTTGATTTTCCTGCCTCTGCCATGTGGCATCGATGCGCAATCTACTCACCATAATACTATCTTTGGTAGCGTCAACAAAGGTGTCAAGCTGAACGAACGCCTCATAAGTGATGATTTGAAACTACTAAGTTCTGTGACAGAAGTGACAACAAATAGTTCGCACGACAAACAGTTGTCTGACAGAAAACTTAGTTGTTGAGTGTTGTGACGACACTAACTAATCAATCTTTCACCGTGACAAATGCTTTTGTGATAAATGGTATTTGAGGAAACTGTGTTTGTTGGTAAACTTGTAAATAAACACGTGTCCTAAACAAGGTAGGCCCTAGTACTGGTTACACATAACACTTTAGTCCCTAGTTACATTTAATTTGGTTTCATCCATTTAAGCTATTGTTACGTGGTTCATATATAGGTCATTAGTTTAGTTCCACAAAGGACAAACAACCACTATTACTCATGCAAATTAATTTAAACCATACAACATCTCTTCTAGCAGTTATATTTTAAAACAAAAAAGCCAACATTGCTGTGATGAGCTGGGAGTAAAGTGAAGCGAGGTTCCTGTGAGTAAAGTATTTAATGATGACAATAACAAGCAACAAGCAGGTGTCTTACGTCAACTTCCGGCGGAGTTTCACGTCAACTAATTGACAAGCTTTTCGAAAAGATCCAAACAATCTTAGTCAACTATAAGAACATCCCAGTAAGTGCCTCGACCTTTCAATCTCCTCAAGACGGCTTTCATAGGAAAGAGTTAACAACTAGAAAAGTGTTGATAAATGTGCATAGCATTACTCAAGTATTCTTTTAGTCAGTATTAAGGTTTAATCATTTTATGCATTAAAATGTAATTTGCATTCAGTTTCAGGAAGAATGGAGTGACTTAATAACTAGAAGGTAAGTGCAAGTTACAATCGTTCTTAACTGGTTTAACTACTGTACTTTCAGATCACGAAAGAGTCTATGGGCCCGAAGATGACGACGCTGCCAAATTTCGCTGTCGGTTTTAGTAACATTAAGAATTAATAAAAGAGCTGTATATTTAAGCTTGACGATCATTTATGAAGCTTTATTTATGATAGCTTTAATTGGATGTCAATAGCATACTAAATTTTGTACGAGTGTACGAGTATAGCTGAGCCAGAGATAATAAAATGGCAACTTTCATGAGGTAATAGAATGGGCTATTGTTTATGTATTGATGTAAACATGATACTTGGCCTATATTCGGCTCTAGTTATGATGAAATTTAAGTTTATGAAAGAAACCAAACTTTATGCGTGTGAGAACCATTAGAAAATTGAAAGGAACACCAGGTTTCCTAACGATGAAAGAATTGGTTTGGTCGCGCAAAATCACATTACACTAGAAATCACTTATTAACACTAAACAAATTGAAGTTCAAGATGATTTTAATAATTTCCATGTACTGGTTTGTAAGTTAAATTGCAATATTTTTTAATCCAAATATATTGTACTCGTATCTATTAACAGTAAATGAAAAAAAAAACTACCGTACTTAGTTTTAAGAGCAACTTTATTAGCAGAGTAATGATTTTAAGCGATTTGTTTTCACCAGGCGCTATCGAACCTGTTTTCCTTGAGCTATCGAAACGTTTAATTTAAAACTCGAAAGCCACAATTTGAAATAACAGAAAATATACCGTTATAGAAATAGGCCCTAACATCCAGGCCCTAATGTCAAAAGAATCATCGCACTTATAGAAATGACCTACATTTTCATTAGACCAACTGTGTAACGAAATGCTCATTTGTCTGGTTAATATTAAATAACTGCATTGAGCTAAAGTAATTATTATTTGTTATTACGAAAGTCAATAAATCACCCTGAATCAAGAACTTAATAAACTGGGACACGGAGAACAAAAGCGCCGACAACAAAGCTTCAAACTGCAAATTGACACATGATTACAGACAATAACAAGTGATTTAATATGTCAAAGGCAGCTCGTTCATATCATATGTGTTCCTTTACTTGGTTCATTACTTCTAGCAAAATGTGGGTTAATATTGGTTATCTGGATAGCTGAATATATTGAATTTTGATTTGATTTCATCCATTGTGACCTATCGCAAATGTCAATCAAATCAACAGTTAAAAGCATCACACGGGAGCTTCAATAATAAATATTACCACAGATTTATAATATATGTAATTTAACATTTATCAGATGAGAAGCTACCATACTAACACATCAAGTTATTTATACCGAAAGTTTTAAATAAGCAGCACCAAAAATAAAATTCTTTTGAAGAAATGAGTGTTGAAGGTGCAGAACTTGTGTTTGCTCGTATGATTTGGGTATGCAAATACCTTTCCTGGAAACAATTTGAATACTTTCGTATGACTTGAAAAATAGGGTTAACGTAATAACTGAGACGATTTAAATTGATGAATCAAAGAACCATACATTTTGCAACATTACGAATTTCATGTTGTCAATAGTGTGATTATATTGAGTATCCAATAAGGTTTCCTTTGATTACTACTATTGGTTCGTCGTTATACGTTGTTTGCTAACACTCTTCGTGAGCGGTTAGACGGAATGTTTCCTGGACGTTGGCCGGGACGGTGTGGACACCACGAAAGGCCTGCGAGAAGTCCAGATCTAACTTCGTGTCATTACTATGGGGGTTCTATAAGGAAGAAGAGTAAAAGTGCAAGCCTGCAAACATAAATGAATGGGAAAATTGCATTCAAGAAGTTATCACCATATTCCAATTGACCTCTTTCAAAAAACTGCTGACTGTATTCCCGGCCGATTGTAGAAATTGGCGAACACCGGTGGTTACGTAGAAATTTAAAACCATCTTAAATGTTCTAATGTAGTTGAGCGTATGTGTACGATATTTTAACAAGTTTAGATAATTATTGTAGGAATTATTACAATTCCTTTTAGCCTACTTACTTTTCAACCACCCTGTATATTCAAGTTGCGTTACTCTTCCGTAAACTAATTGCAGGAGGCCGCAGCTCAGTGCGCGCTACGCACCACAACTGACCGAGTTCTATATTATCGGCCCTGAAGATTCCCTCATGGAAATATAAGTGTCACTTTAGGCTGATCCACGAGTACACAGTTCATGCATTAGTATTTGCATTTCCATTATCTGTCAAACTTGTATTGACAGCCCATACTGGGCAAGAGTCGAACCTATTTTATAAGAAGACTAAACTGTATCATTATTTCACAACTCTCATCCCACTCGCATCCTGTATTCACCTAATTGAAATACTAACAATGATCATTCAGTCTTCAAAACAGACGTACCAATTAATGTTTGAATACTTTACAGGGACAACACGCATTGGCTAGCTCTTAGATCTAATCTAGCCATGAGCATAGATTTTAGTAGGTTATAATTGCTATTAGCTCATTATTTTGATCACGCATTTAACAACTAATCTATATGTTCAATTCTTAAAATAACACTTAAATAATATACACATTACTTTAATACATACTTTGTGGTTTAAGTAATTAAGCTGTGTTGTGGTCATAGGAAACTATTTCCTACGTCATTTTCGCACAGCAAACACAGACGATTGGTTTGTTGTTCTGTTTTTGTAAATTAGTGTAAATAGTCATATTCATCTACGGTTAGCACAGTTGGTGCAGTGTGTACCTAACTAGTGCGGCAGATACCTACTTTGTGCTATTATAACAGCAAATAGCTAAGTCTCATAAATGTTTAATAAGTAAAAAGATTACTTACATAGCTCAATTCGATATAAAACTAAACATAATAGAATTTTGAATCAATAATTTTAGTCAAGATTTTACTTATATATTTACATTTTGAATTTATGCTTCAAACAAAGTTCAAACCAAACAAACCGCTCTGTACTCACGTGCTGTGTATCAGACATGAGTTGTTTGTGGTAAACAAAGAAGCAAAATAAGGTTACGGAAATGATAATGGCGCTGTAAGTACAGTTCGGTGTTCTCAGTTTCTTACTACCAATGATTTATTGGGCGAGACACAAACAAGGCACGTCGTGGAGAACACTACACTTTACGATATTATTCCGGGATTCACTTTCCTCCAAGCGTCAATATCAGTAATCAATTGTTCGAAAAGACTCTCTTGACTACTAGTCAACATTCTATTCGACATATATAAAAACTCTTGACCAAGGTTATGACGTAGTAATGATATTGAGTATCAATAAGGTTTCCTTTGATTACTACTATTGGTTCGTCGTTATACGTTGTTTGCTAACACTCTTCGTGAGCGGTTAGACGGAATGCTTCACGTTGGCCGGGACGGTGTGGACACCACGAAAGGCCTGCAGAAGTCCAATCTAACTTCGTGTCATTACTATGGGGGTTCTATAAGGAAGAAGAGTAAAAGTGCAAGCCTGCAAACATAAATGAATGGGAAAATTGCATTCAAGAAGTTATCACCATATTCAATTGACCTCTTTCAAAAACTGCTGACTGTATTCCCGGCCGATTGTAGAAATTGGCGAACGGTGGTTACGTAGAAATAAAACCATCTTAAATGTTCTAATGTAGTTGAGCGTATGTGTACGATATTTTAACAAGTTTAGATAATTATTGTAGGAATTATTACAATTCCTTTTAGCCTACTTACTTTTCAACCACCCTGTATATTCAAGTTGCGTTACTCTTCCGTAAACTAATTGCAGGACCGCAGCTCAGTGCGCGCTACGCACCACAACTGACCGAGTTCTATATTATCGGCCCTGAAGATTCCTCATGGAAATATAAGTGTCACTTTAGGCTGATCCACGAGTACACAGTTCATGCATTAGTATTTGCATTTCCATTATCTGTCAAACTTGTATTGGCCCATACTGGCAAGAGTCGAACCTATTTTATAAGAAGACTAAACTGTATCATTATTTCACAACTCGCATCCTGTATTCACCTAATTGAAATACTAACAATGATCATTCAGTCTTCAAAACAGACGTACCAATTAATGTTTGAATACTTTACAGGGACAACACGCATTGGCTAGCTCTTAGATCTAATCTAGCCATGAGCATAGATTTTAGTAGGTTATAATTGCTATTAGCTCATTATTTTGATCACGCATTTAACAACTAATCTATATGTTCAATTCTTAAAATAACACTTAAATAATATACACATTACTTTAATACATACTTTGTGGTTTAAGTAATTAAGCTGTGTTGTGGTCATAGGAAACTATTTCCTACGTCATGCTTTTCGCACAGCAAACACATACGATTGGTTTGTTGTTCTGTTTTTGTAAATTAGTATAAATAGTCATATCATCTACGGTTAGCACAGTTGGTGCAGTGTGTACCTAACTAGTGCGGCAGATACCTACTTTGTGCTATTATAACAGCAAATAGCTAAGTCTCATAAATGTTTAATAAGTAAAAAGATTACTTACATAGCTCAATTCGATATAAAACTAAACATAATAGAATTTTGAATCAATAATTTTAGTCAAGATTTTACTTATATATTTACATTTTGAATTTATGCTTCAAACAAAAGTTCAAACCAAACAAACCGCTCTGTACTCACGTGCTGTGTATCAGACATGAGTTGTTTGTGGTAAACAAAGAAGCAAAATAAGGTTACGGAAATGATAATGGCGCTGTAAGTACAGTTCGGTGTTCTCAGTTTCTTACTACCAATGATTTATTGGGCGAGACACAAACAAGGCACGTCGTGGAGAACACTACACTTTACGATATTATTCCGGGATTCACTTTCCTCCAGCGTCAATATCAGTAATCAATAACAACCAAGCTTTTCGGAAAAGACTCTCTACTTGACTACTACAGTCAACATTCTATTCGACATATATAAAAACTCTTGAAAATGACTTGACCAAGGTTATGACGTAGTAATGATATTAATCAAACAAAATATCGTTTAGAACTCTCCGGTCTAGTTCTGGTTACACATAACACTTTAGTCCCTAGTTACATTTAATTTGGTTTCATCCATTTAAGCTATTGTTACGTGGTTCATATAATTTAACCCATTAGTTTAGTTCCACAAAATAAAGAAAAAAGGAACACAGGACAACCACTATTACTCATGCAAATTAATTTAAACCATACAACATCTCTTCTAGCAATATTGTATTGTGTAATTAACACACAAAAAATAAATAAATCTTCTTCTGAAGAGTGAACAGTACCTGTCATCCATTTTGTTATTCGTCCTATAAAATTATTGTAAACAAGGATACTTCAAAAGACTAAGGGGTAAAATACATATTTCAAAGGGTCACCCAATTTAGTGGGATACCCCAAAATATGCCAAAAAGTATTTCAAATTACCTTTAATACATTAACCAAAACACATTAAAAATTGTCATTCATTCTAAAGTTAGGGGGTCGGACATTTGGAGACCTAGTATATCTAAGTAATAGAATTATAAATTTAATTAAACATAATCAAAATAGGCATATGTAATAAAAGAAATCACAGTTATATTCAATTGTATATTAACAATGAAAACAACAACGCTTGTTCATATTAAACGTCAATACCACAAAGGAAAATCGTAACACATTTACAATGGCGTGGACCTTTTTTTCTTGTTAATAACCCACATCAATTTACTGTAACATTTAATTAAAATTAGTTTAATTTAATTTGCAGCAGTTTAACTTTAATTGAGTAATACCGCAGAGCAGCACAGTTAAAAGTCATACTCTGTGGATTGGTATAAAGTGTGAAACAGATCTGGCGGTGGCGGGCAAACGGTTTAGACATGTGGTTCAACTCAACTGTAGCCACAGTTTCAACCCTTCACATAACACAATTACACCGGTCTCCCTTAACCCCGCCGTATCCAACACCCAACACTACTGCTGCTCCCAATTACACTACAGCCCTACGAAGTACGGATTACCTAGTCTCCACACAGGACTGTTTCTAAAACTGGTTACTAGTTAGCCGTGCTTCACAATCTAGAAACAACATCGAATGAACGTAAGAGGATTCAAACGTAAAGAAAACATCATTTCAGTATAGTGTTGGAAATATATTTCAGTTACCCAACAATTCTATTTTAAGAAACACTTATGTAGGTACGTAGTTCTGAACTAGACTATTAAAAACTAGTTTCGCGTTGTTTATAGCATTATTACACATCTAATTTAAGCCCACGGAATACTGGAAATTAACAAAGCTGTATACATTATCGTCTAAACAATCTTTTGTATTTTGACTACCAGTAAATTAGCACTGAGTGACGAGGTTTCATGAATCTTAAACCCTTGGGTTGAAATGGATACTCGTAACAAACTGCAATTACATGGAGATCTAAGGTTTCAGTGCACGAGAATGTTAAGGGGACATTTGTAAATGTCGCCCGAGTATCCTGGCAGCAGGCCAAGCCTTGTTAGCAGACCTATAACAAATGAGGCTGACCCGCTGTATGAATCACTCATACGCTCTTTCTGACCCCGCATATTTATTATTTGTGAAAATATCCGCTTTGACTTCATTTGAGGGCTTTTAGACATTTTTTAACCTGGCAAAGAGACAGCGTCGATGAAACTTGATGTTGGAAAAAACCTAATTAATACCAATCCTAGAAGAAACTATTTACATAATTGAGGTAAACACATTGTGGTGTTTTAAAACACTACTGACCTTTACCTCACGAGAACGATATTCATTACGGGACCATTGACTTCAATTAACTCGAAAGAAATCCAATTAAGACCTCTTGCCTGGCTTTTAAAGATAAGACTCGGAGACGTTCCACAAAAAAGCACAGCAATATTTCTGTTCTAAGGGTTTTGATACCAATTAAAACTTACTATCATAGCTTAATTTAGTTCTGTAAAGTATACATCCGAAAGTGAAAAAACAACATGTAAATATTTTGCTTCTCAGTATGTGAGTTAAACAAATATAAAATTTTAACATAGAATTAAGTCGTATCATTTTAAATCACTAATCATTAAAAAAAGAAAGACATTGGAACACTTTACGATATCTATAGCGGAGGTTGCTATTAAGTTATGCTTGTACATGAGTACATGGGTATTTTTTCGCTTACGGTGTATATTGTTTTATAACGTGAAAGGTATTGACAAACCATAAACTTCAACATACCTTTAGAAAACCCTGTAAAATACTTCATCAGGCTCAACAAGTCAATACGTCTTGATTCGTACCCCAAAAAGGAAAAGCTTAAAAATATATTAATAGTTCAAAGGAAGTCCGATAATATTCCAGGTTTTGTTTAGGTTTGCTCTATCACTCGAAGTGTGATTACCAGAGACCTTTTGCTGTGTTAGAGAAGCTATTTCCAGTGCAGCTAGGAAAGCGTAAGAAGGAACGAGACCTTATTAAAAGAAACCTACTGTTAATATCGTAAGGAACGCAATAATGGCATAACAGCAAGAAATCTGCGTTAACTTTCTATCCTTTAGCTGATAATAAAACTACATTACTATAATTCAAGCAATATTGTATTGTGTAATTAACACACAAAAAATAAATAAATCTTCTTCTGAAGAGTGAACAGTACCTGTCATCCATTTTGTTATTCGTCCCATAAAAACAATGTAAACACAAGGATAGTTCAAAAGACTTTTGAGACACTTCACGTTTATAATTTTAATCAGATCTTCTTTAAAACATATTCTTTTAAGCTGACAATGTCCTGTAATGACTTCGCAGTCCACATTTTTGAAAATTTCATAAGTTTACAAGTAAGAAAGAAAGATTTAATCTATGGCATACAAGATTAATAGGAATACAAAGAAAGTACTGTATATATAAAAAAGAACAAATCAACAAAGAAAAAAAATCTAATACAAAGTTTCTCCAATTTTTGGATTTATGTCACAGTCTTTTAAATTAGAAATTAGAAATTGAACTCAGCGGAGTCACTAAGACATTTAATACACTTTGAAACAAAGTTTATTTCATACAAATTCGATAAAATCTGTCGGTGTGAGTGTTCCAAGAAAATACGTTTTACAACTTTCTTATAGGATGCAATTCAAGGTCACAGCTAATACTGCGCACTCTTAATACATAGCCACATCAAACGTGCACAGGTCTACCAATAGTAGTTATCATTTGTTCAATCTCTGACAGAGTAACCAACAGCATATCGCTGTCATGTCAAACATGCACTAATCATGGACATTGACATGACAGTGGACTTGTTAAGCGCACATTTTGGAAGCGCTCAGATTCACGTCACTGTATCGAGCCTAGACACACGCCTGGCCCAACCCGTGCATCGTGCAATGTTTCAATAGTGGTCATCCGGAGCTAGCAATTCATACGTCTTATCGTATAGTAAGCTCAAGAACGTTTTAGTACAAAAAAACGCTAAAAACGTTAACCTTATGTATTTATTCTGAACACAATTGGACAGGTTTGAATTTTAAGAACTGTGTAAGGTAAGTTATGTCCTTATGTAAGTTAACTGTGAAGTGTTACCAATGTTCAAGCTTCTTACGCGTAGATACATTTGCGTTTCAATTTTAACTGAAGGTTCAGATCAGAATTAATACTAACACGCCTTAATGACCAATCCTATTCCTTAATGCCGGTTGGTTAATTTCATTTTCTAAAAGGTTTCCAACAGTTTTAATTTCATATGAACAATTATTTCTTAAAACCCCGTTTTCGATATGTCTGATTCGTGATTTTTTATACCAGTAAACTTTAGTTTCAACATGTGTATACAATTATCGTCTCAAGTAAAGGCTGCTCACTTTGAGCAAAAACATAACGATGCGGAGGCTTGCAGACAAAAAAACACCTCGCCATAATACTTTGGGTTGTCACCGGAAAAAACCTTTACAGGTTAGGTTTGTAGAATACCTTTTCCCTATTTGAGACCTACCAATTAACCATTTTATTTACCTGTAAGTATTTTGAGGAATTTTGTTTTGTAAGAGGCTTGTGTCACAAATCAACACATAACTTCAAAAGTTGCAGTGCTTTAAAGTAAAGCTCTTTAAAATATTTTTTACAGTAAACTTATTAAGGAGAATTCCACTTTACTAACTCCAATCGGTTTAGTGTCTAGCACGGAGTATTTATCATTTAAGAATTTGAAATAGGTCTCTCCATTTTGGTGTCCACTTTGTGGCTACGTCTACCCAAACGTCTTTTGTTTTTCCACATGTAGTCTACCAATAGTGTTGGGGCACATTAATAAGTCCTCGATCCTAAACAGGACTTTAATAAAAAGACTGTAACGACTGGTCACGAAAAATAACGCGTTTTGTAAGTTAAATTGTAAAAATAGTAAGAACTTACAATAATATTATAATAAAAGCTATTGAATTGAAAATCTGTGAACGACCAAACAATGGTTGATTGAAGTGTGAAAGAGCTTACACGATATAAGAAGACGTTAAACTGTTCTATAATTGAAAACTGTGTCACCTGTCAGCCCGCTTGTGCAGTTTGTATAATCGAATCCATTGGACGTGTAATCATCTTGTTAGCTAGCACGTGCTGTTCCTTACAACACCCTTCCATATCACCCTTTCGTCGTCACTGAACTTGTAAGGCCACGTTTTATATTTAATTCATGTACTGGAAAAACAAACAGTCCACCAAATTAACTTAGTTATTTACAGGTTATATAGGTTGTTCATAAAACACTTTACAATATTAATACCATCGTCTCTCTAATTTAGTGTTGAAAGGATTCATATCTGGTTTCTTTACCTAGAAGAGTGACTTTTATATCAACGTTTAATTTTATATCAATTTACCAATAGCCTTTTTTATTTGCTGCATATCAAACAAAACAAACGAATAAAGAAATTTCATGTGAAACTCGGCACTCCTACAACGGCAGTTTGTGGTATTACCGAGTCTGTTATACTGTACAAGCAATAATACAATACACACATCTTCATGAAACCATACCCAATTACATTTACTGAGTCACTGTATCAAATAAAGTCAACAAGTTCATTATTTCACTAAAATAAATTAAAGCATATATTTAAGAATTATTGTACAGTTGTTTGATAAGCAATCTCTATATTATAGACGTAAGTTACTTACACCTAACTCGCCATATTACTGTTACCTTACATTAAAATTGTGATTTGATGACCTGTTAATGTAGTCTAGAGGCGTTAAGCACGTACTTAGCTGCTCGGAAGAGCGTCATTGCAGAGGTTTTGCGGATATAAAATGGAAGACTTTATTAATGCTCTTAAATGAAGATAAACATATTATCTAATTTGTCTGTAGTTCATTTTTAACATGTCATTTAATTTTACATGTTATGGTTAAGATTAGAAAATATAGAATGTTTTAAGGACCTTATGAAAGAAGCTAAAACTCGTTTATCAAAATCAACAGGGAAAATAAGATAAACTCTTCCTCTTTCTATAAAAACTAACAAATCAGAATTTAACCTTCATATAAGAGCACTATCTACTTTCTTCGAATCGCTTGCAAGCGGAGGGTTTGACAGTTAGGCCGCATCAGTTGAAAGAAAGCCTGTTGTTTAGACCGTTCGTACGTGCACGGTGTCTTGTGTTTCTTGGGCGGACGAATTCAGGACTTTCTGTATACGTATTGTAACATGAAACGATATAATATTAATAATATAAACGATATACATTGTGATATTTGTACATAATATACAACGAATATTTGGGCGGATTGAGGCAGCATTTTCAAAACTACGTAGCTTTTCAAAGATCCAAAAATTATGAAATTAGCTTCAAATCAGCCCTGAAGGTATATCACAGAATCTCACAATTACATTGTTTCTAGATTGTTGAGATAAAAAGTAGCTTTTATGTGTATGTATAAATCAAAACGTATGGAAATACCTGACAAACTGAAATTAAGCAACCGGCATAGTTAAGTATTAATTGATTAAAAGTCAACAAGTTAAGTGATACTGATGTTTGTTTGTATCTCGCGTTGAAGTTTCAGTTCAAGATTGAAACACATCGCGTGTCTAAGACACTTTGACATTGGTAACACTTACAGTGAGTAGGACAGTGTTTAGATCAGTGGCCTCGCAGTATATTAAACGTGTTCCAGTCTAGAAACGACGAGAGTGACACATTAACGGATTAAACTCTGGTAAACATGCTTAGCTAAATGGAAGATGGGCGGTGAACAACTGAGCTGGATAAAAATACACGTTGTACACTCAAATACAACATCTGCAGCTAGTGTGTCTTCGTGTTTCCCATTAAGTCGCACATCAACACCAACTCACTCATAACGAGATAGGTTCAAAGAAATACGAGAATGTCGAGAAAACCCCTTTCTGTGAGAGATTGTATTCAAGCTGTTGCTGCTTATAAGTACTTACCTATAAAAGATCAAACATAGTCAGTTGACGCGTGGCCACAAGTGCTACCGTGAATCCTAAAGAATTTCTTATAACTGGGTTAATTTGTAAGTGTCGGTTGGGAAGGGGAAGGTATTGTATTTTTTAAATCTACTCTGTGAAACGTAAAATATTGCACCTCTATATCTCTGAAAACCTCATTTCCAAGTGTAGTATCAAAAAAAGTGGCTCAAATATTACCTAGATAATCATTATGAGAGATTGAAAAATTATGATACAATCAAAAATATTTACCGTATATTACATTTTTACGTAAATAATCTGATTGATTAGTATGTAGTCCAAGGGCTTGAACTACGATACCTTGCGTCAACTTTGTACACGCCAATTGCATTGTTTTCACAAGACTTTGTAATTGATAACCGCTGCTCTCATGTGATGACTTTTAGTGCGTATCATTGTTTTTACGTGATGTAAAAAATATTATCAATATTTATAGGCATATTGTAACCACATTTTGATATTTCACTTTTAGGGAGGTTTAAGAGATCCAAAATAGAGTACCATAACGTATTTCGAAGTCAGGACTGAAATGCCGAAACCCTGAATTCTATCAGCCCTATTGACTTACCAGTAAAAAGTGTAAACTTACGCTACGGCGGCACTTTTTCGATTACAAACGTCTGCACCATCCATATAAGTTTTATCTGCCCGTATACACTCGTACAGTGCAGCCTTAAAGTAAGATATAAAATCAGACTTTCACGGTAGCTACATTTGGAACCAGTGTTCCGTGAATTGAATAGAGTTTATTGAATCTTGGCTTTGGCTCTTGGAGTGAAAACACAGAAGTCCCTCTCCTCTTTTGTTTGAGCAAAGCTGAACATATACCCAATTTTGACATACTTCAACAATAGGTAATATTTGTGGCTTCTTTGCAAAAATTAAAATCTTACGAAACAAGACGTGTTAGTATTTATTTACGTGTATTTGATAATATGTCGGGTTATGTTGTACAGTTGTGTTAATAATACAGCCTAGAAACGTCACTTTCAGCGCAACTATAGAGAAGTGTTACGATTCGGTGGTTTAAATACAGTTTTCCTCAAGAAGCATTACAAACTATTTGCAATTGACTTCCCTGAATTCCAATTAAGACCGTCTGCCGGGATTGAGAGATAAGGAAATGTGAGAAACGTGAAGTCTCACAGTGGAAGAAAAGATTCAACTTTAGGAAATATAATTAAATTGCTTTTAAACAATACTGGTTACATTATGAAAATAAATTACTAAAAAATGAATACTTCATCTTAGAAATAAGAGAACACGTACTGATTTCAAACCAAATTTACGTTTAAGCTACTTTTCTAATACATTTAAAATCCTAATCCATTGTTACTTAGGTTAGACAAAAAAACAAGCACATTGGAATTTCAAATTAAATCCGGTTTAAGAACGCGAATGCTTTGGTAGTTCCGATTTTGCCATTTGTATATTGTTTCACAAGTCACTTATGTAAGGGAAAGTTAAAGATAAAACTGTGTGTTTGTTGACTACTAAACGACGTAATTATGGTAATTAATTGAATAGGTTACACAGACAATAACTTAAAACTGAAAGGACCGTTAATAGAGCTCATGTGTGAATATGGATGGCAAACAATTTATGTAATTAAACTGCCGAAGTTTAAATTTAACTATTAAAAACGCTAAGTATGAAACAACGATACATGCCATCAATCACTTTTGAGGAATTTGAAAGTATAAGGAATGTTAATGTGGATGAGAAAACTATGAAACGAAATACCTACTTGCATAACAAAAGGTTTTGACTAATGATGTTTTATTATATATTTGTATTATTAAGTAACAATTAATCAAGGAGAAGGAGAAAGCTGCCAACGAAGACGATTAAACTAAGCTGTATAATGAACACAAAGGATTAGTCAACACAAACACGACGTTTTACACTAGATCCGATTCTTGATTAAACACCTGATTAGCCCAGGTGTTTGATATGAGCAACTTACTCTAAACAGAATAGACTGCTTCTATTGTACAAATCAAACCATTAAGTTTAAATCCATGTTGGTTTGGAAGCCTGTATTCTCAAATATATAAAAACAGTTTAAGGACTTGAAAGAGATCAGTAAGAGCTCTGATAAAAGCAATAAGAAAACATGACGACGAAAAATCAACGAAATAATGAATAAAACGTTTTTAGTATATTGTTGTATTTACGAGAGTACAACGACGGGCAAACAAATATTCGTAAAAGTTTCGTCAATCGGTAAACAACGAGAAAATACTCGTAATACATTAAAAGTAACTAATCAGACATAAATCCTACATCATTCAGAAGTTTAAAAACTAAATGACGATTAAGAATGAATATTGCAAATAGTACCGTAAATGTTTAATACATTAATACTCGTCTGAAATGACATATACACGAATTTATTCGTTCAAACAGCTTTAAGGTGGGTACACATATAGGGAGAGAACAACAGGGAGTTGTGTACATACACGAGACTGAAGTATAGCTTCTGCAGTCAACCTTTCACTGTCTGTCTAGACTAGTGGGCTAGCCTTGTTATCCTTTCAAGTAAAACAGCAAAGTCGTAGTTAGACCTCGAACCACGAGTACTTCCGCTCACACTTGGCACTTTTTTGTGGACCTTCCGGGGGGCGCAGACGCCGAAGAACACACTTTCTTCGACTGCGGGGAGTGGTAAATTCGTCGCAATTTTCTGAAGTTAGACACAAGGGCTATCGAATCACAGTCTATCGTTGCATGCTTCGTATCGATGCTTCGTGAGGGTAACAACTGGAACTGGATGGGTGCACTTTGTCGAAGGTGTCCTCAGAGACAAAGGGGCAGGACCTACAAAGGGGTCGATCTGCGTAGTAGAATAAAACATCGGTGTCGAGCTCTAACGTTTAACGGTTTCAGATTAGTGTCCTCAACGTTAAGAGGTGAAGAGGTTTTAGTTCATAATGAGGCTAATTTCAATATAATTGCCAATAGGATATTTTGAACAACCTCTTTTCTTCAGTTATAGAATATCTTGAAAATGATACGTTTACAAAACTACCCATAACATTTCATGGATAAATATTATACACACGTCTATGTATCCGCTTTGAATATTACGAAGACAGGATAAAGCCACCAATCATAGGTTGCAGAGTAATCTGTGGATCAGGGGATAGTGACTGATAATATCGTAACGTGGCTATCAGAGTGACGTGATATCTCATCAGAGGACTGGTATCTGCACCATCCAATCAGCACTTGTCAATCACATCCCAGTCCTCAGCGGAACTCGGCTCAACTCTACTCTACTCAACTGCTGTCCAAGACTGATACACTCATCATCATCATCATCATCATCGTGGTATGGATATAACAAATAGTTCAGATGGAGACGGACTAGAAGTATCACCATGCAAGTCGAAAGTGTAATAGTTAAATCGAGGGAATGATAGAGAAGAATGATTTTTGTGTTGTTGTCAAACATTTAATAATTTTCTTTGCAAGACCTTTCAACAAAACTGTCAAAGTAATAAAAATAGCATATATCATTGCTGTGCCGTTCGGTTATAATGTGAAGATGTAAAAACAAAATATTAACGAGTTCGTAAATTACATTTAATTTTTTACGTTGTGTACAGCTTGGAAATGTTCAAAACATTCTTTGAACAACTCAAGCTTGCGCACAGGCTTCCACCCGTGCAATCTATTTTCTTTCAGGTTTTAAATCATTTTCTTTTAAGTTTATTAAAGGCAAGTTGCACCACTTAGTTATAGTTTCGAGCTGTAGTAAAACTTGTGTAAGCTTGCAAGAAATTATTATTGTTATTTTATAGGAATGCACGAAAATTATAATTTTACGGAAACTTGTACGGTTATCTAACTAAAACAGACAGCTTTAATGTGCTTATTTTTTACTCTTAGGACGCGTTTTCAACTCCAACTAAATGTTTCGATTTAAAACTCTACAATTTTAACCATTTTTTACAGCTTTTGAACGCTTAAAGAACGATTAAAGACGAAAAAGCCAATAGTATTTATAACCAATTCTGCATTCAACATCCATATGCTATGCTAAAACGGTTGTTTATAAATATAGTAACAGTAACATAAAAAACAGGCAAAGTAAAAGTTAGCTTCAAAACCTTTGCAGCGTTTCTATTGGTTGAATAAAAATTTAAAATGCACGTCTGACAAGGGTGTGTTTTACATTACAACGTCCGGGGATGTAACAAAACAAAAAATGTGTTAAAATATTGACGGAGATAACTAAAATCCTATATCATTGTGAACCATCAATCCTGCAGAGTAGTGAATAACTTCAACAGTCGGCTTGGATGAGTGTTTACACATTGTGAAGATCGGGAACATGTACAGCAAGGGTGGTTTACAACACAGCAAGTAGAGGTCAAGGGGGTTGTTTCTACACCCACACCACTACCAACCAGTTCACACGTCATAAACCACCTCGATACTCGTATCGTAAACTCTCCCCCTGCCCTGCCTTCCTTTACATATTCTAACAGCTTTTATCTCTTACATAGACAAAATAGAATATCTGCTTGTTACAAGGGCTTCTGATAAGCGACAATACACGGCGTCACTACAACTATAAGGTACTAAAAGCATTTATCCAAAACAATTTGATTAACAGCCAACTACAAGAAACCAAACAACAAATTTTAACGTATTTTATGTGTAAAATTAGGATAAAACACGGCATATAATATGTATCCCACAGACGCTCGCCCTAAGAGGACACACAGTCCTTGATGTACCCGTTTTACGCACGGGTTTATAAGTAATAGCTGTGTACCCGTACTTCACTACGGTAAACATACAACTTAAAAGGATTGACACCCCAGAAGAAATTGCTCAAAACATGCTCTCGTAGTCCCGCGTTTAGGAAGCTATTTTTGGGTGCAAAGATTAGAAAAGTTGTTTTACATGGATGTTCTCGAAGATTGTCTCGAGGTTTGTAAACCTGGTTTTTAAACATCTAAGGCCAATATTAGCAACAAATGTTAAAGTTGGCAAAAACATATTTTAAAATGTATTATATTTTTTTACAAAGATTTTGTCGTTTTCGTGTATAAGGAACATAGTACCACTCCTACCCTATCATGTAAAACCGCATTTGTACGTTTCGGTTCATAATCGCCGTCGGAAACAAAAACCATGTTTCACCACTTTTTGAGTGAGCTGAGCAAAGTTGGAATTTCGTTACCAACATTTCTCTTGACTGGCAGATCGGCGGCACCCAGACAAGACAACCTTACTGGAGCCGATGTTTTCGAAAAGTAAAATAAACCAGGATAGGACTTCCACCTACCCCTCGACCACTAGAGAGAAATAATCAATACTCCGCTATTTCAGTGTTAAACTTGGGTTTTGCTTGGTTGACAATCCTCTTAATCCAACCGATTATGACTAATTTGTATTAACAACCATTGAATGTGGGTCCCTAGTTTTGCCGTGATTATTGATCTACCGTGACGTGAGAACGGTGACATAGTGCGAGTCGCTACACGATACTATTCACGTTTGTTTGTTTTTGAGAAATCAAATCCATCCGTCTGAAGAAAAACTTCTTTACTTTTTATGGTTTAAAATCTTAATCGATGTGGGTAAGGTCCCAGGAAGCAACATATTTTGGAAAGAACGTCCGGACAACCACTAAGAGGATGGAAAGTCTATGGTGAAACATACCAGCGTCATGTGCCTGACCCTAACCACATAATGTCTTTGTATAACAAGTAAAATTATAATTTATATCTGGCCGCCGCTCTGGTGTAAGGAACAAAAGTGGCCCTTTGAAGTTCAAACCAGAATACAAATAACAATAAGAGCTACCATTTCGTTTCGGTAGGGTATTTGATAGTCTTATTTAGCCTTAGTAAATCCACGTCCTTATAACAAGTAAACGGTTTCGTTCATATCGGTTCTAAAGTTGAAAGCGAACAGAAGCGATTCCTCGAAGCCGTGCGAAACTTTCCGCCACCACTATTTTGTTTTGAACAAATTTCAGATAACTTTTTAAAAAGTTTTAATTTTTTCAAAACAATACAGTGAAAATATTCATATTTTAAACAATTCTTTTTCACATGTTCGTCTGACTTTCCATAATCTAATAGAATCGTATTTCTGCTTACAAAATTATGTCTGAGAAGAAAACTTTCGTCAGTGTCCTTAACATATAAAATAACTAACAATTTGATTAACAGCGAATTTTTGTTTAAAAGATTTTATTTTTACAACCTTATCAAAGCATTAGATCTTTTAAAGTATTTCCATTACCTACTTGTCGAACTACATGCTTATTATTTATTTTTCCTTCGCTCAAAGCATTACGATTAGTTGATAAGTCTTATCAAGCCCATCTTGATATTTTTAGTAAATCGTTCAAGTTATTTTTGAAGAAATATAGCAGCCTTTTGTTTAGCAAGTACGAACATTAATGTATTACATGATAATTTATTAATGTTAATTTATTCATTGTAGACTTGACACTATATTTTGTTAGAGTTAATGGTTTATGTACTTGAGTTCTTTGTCCTTAGGTGATAGCTGCCAGCATGTTTCGTGTTAATCAATATATTTAATTTACCCTATGTTTGTTAATATTTAATTTTATTAAGATATTATTAAAATTTTATTAGGATAGCTGTTTTGAAAACATCTTCTGTATCTGTCATACTAATGAACAAATGAATAAATGTAACTACGGCCATTACAAAATGTAAAATGCTTCGTTTATATTATAGACCTTGGTTCGGGAGTTACTGACATACAAGACGTATTTTAAGGTCAGCAGGAAACCCTTTTTTGTTCTTCTTGTACAATGCGTAAAAATAAACAACAGTATCTCAATTGTAAGCAGTGTACAGACAAAATACATATTTTAATAGTTAGATGTGTAAGCATAAATACATAATTTTAACCTAAATTAGTCCGATTATGTGTGTTCAGCATACAGTAATATAGAAATTATTGATATATCATGTAAATGTGGTTTTCACCAGATGGTAAATCGACAACGCAATGGTGGCTGTGAGGGTGAAGCTATGAAAGCATTCAAACGACAAGAGATTAATGATGTCCTAGATTAGACAATCTGACAACTCCTTGTATAGAACTCCTTAGTCAGCTCCGGAGCTTCTTGGCGTAGATAATACAAAGAACGGTAATACACAACTGTGGACCACAGGAAAATGAATACCATACACAAGATGATCATAGCCTTTGGAGATAAACCATCGCAAGCAGAGCTAAATTGTTATATAGACCATATAGACAGCCTCCGGAAATAAATAACAGATGGCACCAAAACGTTTAAATTAACATATGTGGTTGCAGAATGATGTCTACACAGTTCAAAAGTGTTTAGACCCGCCATAATCAGAATAAGGTAATAAACTAATAATCGAATCTTGACTGTTGTTATTATTATTAGTTAGTCTGAACAAATTTATTCTTAACATTGGAACATCAACCCTCATTACCCAATAGAAATTTTGTTTCACATTTGTTAAAAATTTCTTGAATTTGAAAATATGATCAATTTTTTTTAAACATGACGTAACGGTCGTTTGAAACATGTGGGACTTGGGCTTTGGTTATGACAAAGAAACAAAAGCTCAATCATTACAAAAGCCTGAATCGAAGAAAAGTCTTAAATAAACGTTGTCTATTTTAGTGAAGATACGATTGATCTAAAACAACAGCTGTGTTACTGTTGAGCCGGATGATGCATTGCTGCAAACCGCATTGTTGTATGTCAGTTACACTCTCATGTTATGTAAATAGTCCTCACAATCTTTTGATCACCCCTCGTATATCAAGTTTCATAAGTAGGGACTTCATAACAGTTTATATCTTCAGGAACTCGTTACATATTATGTAAAGTATTTGTGTTGAGGACGTTTCAAATGCATGATTATAAAAATCCTCGTCAGAATAAATGTTTTTACTTAAATACATCAAATTAATAAGGATATAAGGGAAAACAAAACAATACTAAATTGAAGGTGAAAGTAATCAACCTAGATTTAACTTAATCATTCTGTCTGCGTGTTAGATCACGGCATTTACGTGCATCAACACATGCAGAGACACATGAGTGTGTGCGAATGCGAGTGAATGTAGACTGGAGTGAAAGGGGTGGTCTAGACACTGCTTTCATTGTCAAAGTCAGGCGTCGGCAACTACACACATGGACTCCCTTTCCCACCATCCCTCTCTCTGTATATCTTTATACGTGAAACTTAAACTTCAAAGCACACATAAACGTCTTAACGGACGGAGACCATTATTGTAAGTCGGCAAAATAACAAGACTTTATGACTATAACATCTATAAAAATAATTCACCGTTACTAACGTGGTTTAATAATCATCTACATCAAACGTTTTACTACCAAGTAAAAACAAGGTACGAGGTTTCAATGTTGTCTTAAATAATTACAACCTCGTAAGTTCCATTTATTTATGAAGGTTTTTGTTCCAATTTATTTAAAAATATAATAATTTATTATATAAATTAAACCAAAATAATATAAAGGGTGCTATGTTTTATCCAATAAATATTATAAATAATTTATCTATGGCTAGTTTATGTACAAATAACGAGATTATGTATAAGAATCCAGATGCATTTTGTAAGTACAAAGTATAAAGAAAACGGTCAAACAAGAATTGGAGCCAGGGTAGGATTTGATTTGTTTGTTCGTTGTAAGTTTAAATACTGTATGTTTTCCGAGCGAAACTGGTCACTTAATACCATAAAAGTGGTTTTAACATTTTAGTCCCAATAAAAGTCAACTTGCTTCCCTTGCGTCAAAGTAATGAAACCAATAAGGAAAGCCCACAAACTTGGGAAATTAAAGGTAAACAGTCGTGAAAGTGATTAAAAGGCACTACAGTAATGAAGTGATCAATCTGTTGGTAGGTGGATTGGTAGCACTGTCAGTGTAACAGCTGATACAGGGTAGCCAATATCACACCTCAGTAAACACTCCCTCCCCAGATCAACACCACTGTCCGCCTCCGTGCCTTACACTTGGTGATATTCAAGACAATCTCCTCGCTGGCTAAGGAAGTGATTAACCTGTGTGTGGGTAGATTGGTAGCACTGTCAGTGTAACAGCTGATACAGGGTAGCCAGTATCACACCTCAGTAAACACTCCCTACCCAGATCAACACCACTGTCCGCCTCCGTGCCTTACACTTGGTGATATTCAAGACAATCTCCTTGCTGGCTAAGGAAGTGATTAACCTGTGTGTGGGTAGATTGGTAGCACTGTCAGTGTAACAGCTGATACAGGGTAGCCAATATCACACCTCAGTAAACACTCCCTCCCCAGATCAACACCACTGTCCGCCTCCGTGCCTTACACTTGGTGATATTCAAGACAATCTCCTTGCTGGCTATGGAAGTGATTAACCTGTGTGTGGGTAGATTGGTAGCACTGTCAGTGTAACAGCTGATACAGGGTAGCCAATATCACACCTCAGTAAACACTCCCTCCCCAGATCAACACCACTGTCCGCCTCCGTGCCTTACACTTGGAGATAGTCAAAGTCAAAGTCAAAATCCACTTTATTTCCATATATAAACAAAATGTACATACATAATAGAAAATAAATAAATGATGGAAGAAGCTTAATTAACAATGTTTACAGATGATTAGTCTAATATAAAGGTTGATGATTGCTTATCTAATACATTTTAAACTAAACCAAATTAACCTAAGTGATATAATGTCAATTACAGTAAAATTAGCTTCCTGAAATAAAAGAAATATATTTTGGAAATGAGCTTACATAGGTTAGAAGCCTGTGCGTAAGCTCGAGTTAAGTTAATTAAACAGAGTATAATGTAGTATGCGGATACGAATTATTTTAAATGAGCAATTAAATTTTATTGCAATTGGTAGTAATTCCGACATGGTGATGGTAATTTATCAACGCGCCAGCTGGACACATTGGCTGTCAAGTGAAGATGGTGGCGGGGAAGGGGTTGACTCTGTAAAGTAGATAGTAAGTAAGGTAGCCGGTGCGTCAAATGTGTACACGTTATGTCATGTTGTTAACCAGTCCCGTTCAAACAGCCAGATAAGCCTTTCTACCTCTGACACACCAAGATCAATCAACCAACTAGAAGCCCTACGCTTGAAGACATCTAAGGACACAGAATGAAAATATACATGTTAGAGCAAATTCCTGTACAATACATTACAAACATAGAAGGGGTTGGTGGTCATATGAGACTTAACCAAAGATATAGAACTGACGCCAACCTGCCGAGAGAATTGGTGCTATAAGCAAGGGTGTTGAGTAAAGATATTGTGTTAATTTTAAAATATGAACAAGAAGACTTTTGACGAACAGATGGGAATTGTAAAAATACCAGACTCTGAAAAAAGATCGCTAGATACCTCCTCACTGTACCAAACCACCTTTAAGATATACAGATTTTTGTACAACATTTAGAGGTTGAAGATATGTGTTGGAAAGTTAGCCCCACAAATATAATTCCAAAGGAAAGCAACGATTAACATAAGCATAGTATGCTAGTTTGATTCTAGAATATCTCGTATATTTGAAAGCAAATATATACTTGCGCAACTTTTCTTGAAAGGTTTCTATGTGACATGACCAGTTTAGACGACTGTCAAAATCACACCAAGGTACTTGTAGGAAGATACTTTCAATGGTTTACATCTACAATTAAATTATTGTAATCGTCACACGTGAATCATTACATCATTTAAGTTAAAAGCAGGTAGAACGTAAAAGAAATGGGCAGATATTTAGTTTTTGAGACGTTAAAGAGAGGATATTTTGGTCAAACCACTTTTTTAAAAACATTAAATTGTGCAGTGCTCTGAGCGAACTTCGTTCCGCTTCCCTCAACAAAATTAAAGTATCGTCGGCAAAAAGAAACAACTTGCCTTTCAACTCAGTTTTGAAATGTTATTGATATATATCAGAAACAATATTGGCCCAAGAGTGCTACCCTGGACGACGCCAGTCAACTGGAAGAAGATCGCTACTAACACAAAAATAGAAACACATTGGCGCCTGCCTCAAGATAGCTAGTGAACCATGCAAGAGTATTACCTGAACCCCAATAGACTTAGTTTGTCAAAGGTTTGTTCCTGTCAATACTAATAAATGCCTTTTTTATATCTAAAAAATTAACATAATTTTGTCGTCTTTAGAAACAGCATCGTGAATTTCTTTGTTGACTTTAAAAAAGAACATCTGTTATGCCTCTATCTTCTCTCCGTACTGGGATGCTTGATAATATATTAGCCTGCAAATAAGCAACAAGTTGGTCTTTTACTACCTCTCAAGCACCTTAGAAAACACACTAAGTAAAGAGATGGGTCTGCAATTATTTCGTCATGAAGTCGTTGATTTATACTAGGTGATATTCAAGACAATCTCCTGCTGGGAAGTGATTAACCTGTGTGTGGGTAGATTGGTAGCACTGTCAGTGTAACAGCTGATACAGGTAGCCAATATCACACTCAGTAAACACCTCCCAGATCAACACCACTGTCCGCCTCCAGCCTTACACTTGGTGATATTCAAGACAATCTCCTTGCTGGCTATGGAAGTGATTAACCTGTGTGTGGGAGACAGCACTGTCAGTGTAACAGCTGATACAGGGTAGCCAATATCACACCTCAGTAAACACTCCTCCCCAGATCAACAACACCTCTTTACACTTGCAGGATATTCAAGACAATCTCCTTGCTGGCTATGGAAGTGATTAACTGTGTGTGGGTAGATTGGTAGCACTGTCAGTGTAACAGCTGATACAGGGTAGCCAATATCACACCTCAGTGGTACACTCCCTCCCAGATTAACACCTTACAGTGATATTCAAGACAACTCCTCTGCTGGCTATGAAGTGATTAACCTGTGTGTGGGGATTGGTAGCACTGTCAGTGTAACAGCTGATACAGGGTAGCCAATATCACACCTCAGTAAACACTCCCTCCCCAGATTAACACCCTTACACTTGGTGATATTCAAGACAATCTCCTTGCTGGCTATGGAAGTGATTAACCTGTGTGTGGGGAGATTGGTAGCACTGTCAGTGTAACAGCTGATACAGGGTAGCCAGTATCACACCTCAGTCAGTATACACCCTCCCAGATTAACACCCCTTACACTTCAGATATTCAAGACAATCTCCTTGCTACGGGAAGTGATTAACCTGTGTGTGAGATAGCACTGTCAGTGTAACAGCTGATACAAGGTAGCCAGTATCACACCTCAGTAACACCTCAGATACAACATGTTCCGAAAATTGCCAAAGATTATTTTTAGAGAATGCTAGTTTTAAATCTGTGATATTTAAGAGTAATGTGACCAATGTTCTTTTATAAGAAATATCAAACTTACGTTACCCACGTCCAGGGTTGGAGGGGGAAACTCCCTAATAACGTCAAGGTAATTGGAAAATAACATGCGCCAAGGTGTGTTTGAAAGTTGTGAATTATTTTGAAGTAATCAAAAGGGTTCTTTGAAACATCCAGTACAATAAGTGTATGTATAGGGTTAAGGGTCGTCCTTAGAATAATAATGGTGTCAGAAATTTTCCTAATTTCTCTCCTGTAGACGTAGTTAGGTAAGTCAGCCCAAAGTAATTTCAGTACGCCCATATAGACACCAAAAGGCTCAACGACTAAACCCAGAGGTTAGATAAGGCTTCTGCGTAAAGCCCACCTAAACCCTTCAGTTTATTACTCCAAAGGTATTTTCAATGAATCTAAGTTCCCAAAATAACTCAAACGACACAGAAAAAAAACTATTTAACAAAAAAGGCCGGAAAAATTAAGGAATTAAGGATATTCTAACTAGTGTGTAGTTTTGACAAAATTTTAAATTCTATGTTCATAAAAATACTATTCTTACTTTATCATGTAAAGAAATTTCCTACCCCATCCGGATGAGATTATTTGGAATCACTTTTAAATGTAGACCCCCATCAAATATCTCATTGATTTTTGGCCCATTATTATAAGGAGAACGATGCAAATTTGATGTATCTACGACAAAATGGCACCATTTAAAGTTAAGTGTGCTGTCCCAAATATAATTAGCCTATATACGTAGTTTAGGCACTAGAACCTACAGAGGTATTGTGAAAAATTACAAATTATAATATTATTTTTATTTTTGTACAGTCTTAAGAATTATATCAATTAATATGTCGTAGACAAACCCCTTTAATTTGTACTAAACAACATTTTAAGTGTACATTTTTGTTTGTAATAATTATGGAAATGTTGAACTAATGTATTTGTCAAACAATATATACAGGGTTAGTTAAAAGTCTGGAGACACCCCCATAACTCTCCACTGAACATTGATAGAAAATCCAAACCTGGGAGATGTTTATAGGCTATAAAAGCACACTTCCCCATGCATAGGGCAACGTTGCCCTCCAACTCAAAATCGGAACTTTGGGATACCCAATATTTTTAAATGTAAACCCCTAGTGTGTGACCCCTCATTTTGTAGATCTTGATAAAAGAAAACCAACAGCGCAAACTAGAGCTCTCTATCTCATCCCTACCAAAAATGCTGGGATACGGAAAATTGTTAACCTCTGAAGACTTGAGTGGGGCCAAACCATGATAAGACTGGTCAGATTATCTTCTGGGAATTCCCAATGAGCGTTACAATTCAGTTTGATGATTCTCTTTCCAGTTTATCGACCAGCATTTTTGATAAGGATGAGATGGTGACCTCTAGTTTGCGCTGCTCATTTTCTACAAAATAAGGTGTGATTCATTGAGTTAACTTGTACGATAACTTTAATTGATTGTACAAAACAGTAAATGTTAATTCAGAGCCACAAATTAAAGAACTACAGCTTGTACTTACAGTGATTGTAAAAGAAGTTAGACAGGAACAAATGAACTTACCTGAAAAAGAAATGGATATGCATTAGCTAAAGAAACGTTACATAAGCTAAAACGCTATTAAACCAGCGGTCTAATTTCGGAGCAACGTTTCATAAATGAACCTTTACTGAATGACTATAATTATGATGATTACTATCCATGTACGAGTTTCACTAAAATAGTTATGTAAGGAATAAAGCTCTTTAGATTGAAGTATTTTAATTATACTAATAAAGAAACAAATGTATATTTATACAGTTAATAATTATATTATGAGTAATTCATGTGTTCTTATATATTTCGATTTCCGTAGAGCGTACGGATGCTCAACGCTTTATAATTTGTCTTACTTGAATGAAACGGAGTTACTTTCAATACACTTGTTGACAACTTTGTGTTTAGGCTCAAACATTCATCAAGGGTAATGGGACGATAAAAGGAAAACGCCATCTCTCCTCACGCAATTCAAACAAACGATCTTTAGTTAGAGATCTGACTGCGTTATGCGTAGGAAGAGCGTAAAGGTGCAGATGCAAAAACGACCGATAAACCAGACAATTACAGATCCAGAACTTTTTCCAAAACCGATGACATTTAAATATCTGTCATAGAACGCATAAAATGTATAGAATACATGTGCAGGAATACATAGAATTAAAGCAGCTCTACAGGGCCTGCGGACAAAGATAGCACGAGGTTTTGTAGCTCCTAGTCGCTTAAATCGTTATGTTGCAGAGGCACCCTAAATAGCTGTCGCTTCCTCGACAAATTTGAAAGTACTTTTACGAAGTTATAAAATACCAATTAGGTAAGATAAATAAAATGTGTGTGTTGTAAAACTATTAGTAATGTTTATGACAGTCGTTTGCAAACACGTCCTTTATTAGTAAATAAACAGGTTCATAACTAACCAATTAAACACTAACAACCTTTTGAAGATGATTTAATGAAGCGTGAAAAAGTGTCTGATGCTGTAGATAAAAAGGAAGACCAAGAATAAACTAAACTTTGCTAGCAATTAAAGGAGAAGTTCGTGGCTTTAACTACAGTTTGCCGGACAACTTAAACATTGTCAACAGCAAACGAAACTTACAGTTTCCCGTCTAGTCGTAGTTTTATCTTTCCTCATTTGATATAACAGAAATTTATAAGTTGTTTTCAACAAACTCTGTCTGCAAGACGGCTTGAGGAAAACTGTTATAGTTTGCAATTTCCGTTTGCTTATTGCACACTTCCATCCTTGTGTCTCTTTACACAATAAACATTATGTGCAGACTTTAAAATTAGTGAAACTAAACCATCACTGAAATATTTGCTATATGCAACATTATAAGGATAATGTTGTCCTATACCGTATAGTGCTGTTATATATTACTTTATTTAATCGATAGCAAAAATAGTATTCTAGACAAGAAATAAATCTGAAATAATATTTGCAAAATACATAGCGTACGTACGTTTACAGTGGATAGCGTATTGGAACCTACAACTTTCAAAGTACGTCGCGTGTTTGTCGTTTTAACGGATTACGTTGGAAAAGTTAAGTCGGACTAGCAGCAAATAAAATGGTTTGATTACATATAAATTATTCCCTTTGTAACACTGCTTCAGTTACGACAGTTAGCGGAATCTGTCATTGATCAATAAGTTGTATTCATTCAGCAACATGTCTTACGAGGATATCGAGTGTGCTATTTAAACTGATGGACAATACAGAGGGCACGAGAGTAAAGAATAAATGCTGTAAGTCAGCCGAATAACTATTACATTTTATCAACATCACATTACAATAGATACTGAAGATATAGCACACCTTCTTTTTGTAATAAAAACAAACCTATATAGTTTTGTTTTTATTATAAAAGAAGGTGTGCTGCCAATCAGTCTTTAATAATGAATAAACCACCTTCAACATCATATCGACAAAAATTACAAATAGAGATGTATTTTCAACATCATTATAAAACCCTTACAAAAGTAATGACGGTTTGGTTTTCAATAGTATATTTCATCACTGTTACGATTTAGTACACATGCATTTGTTATTACGTAACTATTAGCGAATTTCCTTTTGAAAAACGAGATATTCATGTCGTTCTCGTGGCAAGACCCTGACATTTTTGAGACCAGTGGTGAACGATGGTACTTTTAGTCATGACGAAAATAATAATAAGGAAAAAATGACAATGAGCGTTTTCAATATTATAAAGAAACTGGAAGCAAACAGTGTTGTAAATTAAGCAGTATAGTTTAAATTGTTTTGAAGAAATAGTTGTAACGCTGATTTATTATTAATGACCCAGTGTGAAAATGCAAAGCAAAATCGTTGCAACAGTTGATTTGCATGCCAGGAAAACACCATTAAAATGATATTTTCTGTCTAAGGAGAAAAATATCATCAAAGCAAACCTCTATTTCCCTGGGAATAAAAGCGCGACTGTAGTACAATGTGGCTAAAGCAGCTGAAATTACAAAACTTTTGGGACGAGTTATGAACGATACTGTCTTTTCCTCATGCTGCAAAGTAAGATAACTAAACCAAGCCGAAGTTTTGGATTGCGCTCTACTGTACTTTCAATATTTAAAAATGTAAATATATGCAAATTTTGTTTAAAGATTTTATATGCAATAAACGTCGTGTACTACAAAAGAAAAATAAAATTGTCTCATTTTCCTACTACAATTATTGATTTTTGCACTGCTAGCTAGGTATTAGGTTTTCGCCAAACTTTCAAAGCTATGTAAAAACAAATAATGCTTTTATTATGATTTAACTCGAAGAGTCTATTTACAAAATACATCTATCAGGTGATTTATTCAACAGATCATCATTGAAAGTAACCAAAACTTAGTGAACACCAACAACTTTTAAAATCAAGTTTCTGTATATTCGCAGTTTAAAACACTTAAAGTACAGCACATCAAAAAGCTTGTGTTTGGCCTAATTTCTTTCATTATGCAGTACGACTAAACGCCTTAACTAGGGCATTACTTAATGATTTACGTGCACTAGTCATTAGTCATTCACATCCACTTCCCTTCGCACGTAAAAATGCGAACGTAAAATTATTCGCACAAACCACTGTTTCCGTGAACTTGGTAATGCTCTAGACTTCTGTACTTCAAGTGATGAAATGTGCCATTTGACTAAATACGTGATACGGTCTTTCAAATGTACCAGGTGAACAGAATTTGATTAAGAACACATTTTAATTTTCTACACGTTTATATCACAGACAAAACCATAATCATTTTACAGTTAATTCATGGATTATTCAAATAAAACAACTAATTTTCCCAGAAACATAACAGCATGTTGGTGACGGGTTCGTCGTATTTGTTTTTATGAATCGAATTGGTGTTAAATTATTTAAAACAAAATGCAAATGGTTTATTAATTGGTTAAATAATTGGTTAATTTTCCACTTATGGTTAGTTTAGGTTAGGTACAGTCACATGAAGGAAAACTAATGTAATTTCATCTTGAGTTTTGCCTATTATATTTTGTTATCAGAAGCGTTATCTCTTTCAAGGACAGCGTTTGTTTGGTTCGCACATTGGACCCAAGAGGCATCTAGATAAGAAGGTTTGGTTTGCGATAGGTCTGTGTTTTGGGACCAGCACCCTCATTCATTATACAGTGCTGCGTGAACTGTTCATTCTCAGATTAGACTTAACAGTTGTTGAATGAATAAGTAAGCAGACTGTACAGTGACGACCATTGTGAGAAGTCTGAGAGCTAACTGAGGAGATCATTTTCAGAGTCGAAAGTTACGTCGTAAGACTAATCAACTTGAAATTTAATAAAACTAGCGAATTAATTGGACGAAAAAGACACTACTTTACGCAAACTGTGTAATTTTGCAGTTGTGTCGATCTTTAATTGTGTCGAAATCTGCAGTTGGTAATATCTTGAAAAACACTCACAGAATATTAAACATCGTACTAAATTGGTTTAAGTCAAGTGATCGAACAATGTTAAGGACTAAAGCTTCCAATTAACATCTTTAGTTACGATAACACTAAATGAAACCTTAATCTTTACAATATTAATCCTTTTGAGAAACTATTATTTTTATCTAGATAAGTGAATTGTTGTAGTCCTGTATCTAAGAGTCATACTTTCTTGCTATTGAACTACACGTGTTTTAAAGTAATACTCAAAGAATATTGAGCACCGTACTAAATTAAGTTTAAAAGTGATACTTTATTGATTTTAAATTACACATCCTTTAATGCAAAACAATATGAAATTGTGTTACAAAGAGAAAAAAAATACAATAAATACTTTTTAAAAAGTACTATAATTTGGACACTTCAGTCACTCTTGCATGCACGTGCATCAAATAAACATTCATCTTCACAAGAGGCATTCACAGATCTGAACTTCTTATACAAAGACTTCTTTCTACCAATAACGTTTAAAATAACTTTCACAGGAATATAAATTCACCAAATAAAATGACTGAGGTCGACTTTGGTGTCGTAGAGCTTATTAAAACTGTTCAAATTCGATAAAATATTAACGTTAATTGGCAGTTTATTTAACACTATGACGCCATGAGTCTCACTCCAAATACCATGGTACGTATATCCCTTTTGTTTTGTAAGAATGTATACGTCTTACTGACCTTGGTTGTATTTTGTCTAGCAGTAAAAGAGACAGATTTTTAGAGACAGAGTAAAAGTCAGCAGACTAAGCCTCTTGAATAAGTCTAGACATAAAGCTCAAGGAAGCTTTTGAAATATTCTTCAGCGCTTGCTTTTGTAACCTAAACAATCTTTCAAAATATGTTGAGAACAACTCCTTGGAAGTGTATTTATTACCTAACAAAATATAGGGATAAAGTACACGGAAAAATGTCATTATCACGTAAAAGCTGCAAGGAACAAGATGTTGAAGGAAACCGCAAAGCGTAATTTCCAGAAGAAACGCTGATACACACTCTGTCCTAAATCACTTATAAATAAGACCTTGGTCGTTACTTACTCCTGATAATTTCATAACACACTTTGACTCTATGGATTGGTCGTCAATTTCCATTCTAGGGGTATGAATGTCTAACCAACGCAAGAGAACTTTCTTAAAACATAGGTAGCCTTATAGCTTGAGGCCAAGCTCTACCCACGCCACCTCCGTGGGCATATCCTCCATAAGCTCAATGTGAACTAATAACACCAAATTTTTCTAATTAAAATTAATTTGAATAAAATGTTTCAGGTTTACGAATGAAAAAGGAAGATTACGGAGTTTGAGGTAAGTTTTTTAATGTAACGAGACGGAAGCTTCATTTCAATTTAAAACGTTTAACTGCTTTACAATACCTTCAATGTGTAAAAGATTATTTATTAGTAATCCCGTATAGGCGCAGTCAGACCGAGCGGAGAATGTTAACAATGTCTTGAAAAGGTGGCTTTTGTTGTGTCCATCAATTTAAATTATGATTATTTTAACAACATGTAATATACTACTGTTACGTTAAATCTCTGTAGTACGGTGTACTCGTACGTCTATCTAGCAAACTTAGAAAGTTCGTTCGGTACGTCTGCCAAGTTTCATATTAAACTAGTAACAACTCATTGGTAATACTCAAAAAAGACTACGTTTACAATTTTAAGTAAGAAAAACAATTTTAGTCAACTCAACTATAGTATAACTATTCTTAATAAACAATATACCTATACCAAAACCCAAATATTTTTGTAGCTTTACATCATATACTTTTTATGTTTAGTTTTTCAAGAATAAATTTTGAATATTGTAGTGATATTGATCTGAAGAAATCTGAAGTTTTTTAGGTGGAAAATAAACAATTTTAAAAACTGTTGTTTTAATAGTGTGAAAATAATTTGCCAATTATTTGCAGTAAAAAAACATGTACATTTTATTATTTTGAAATCAGGTTAAAGAAACAACTACTAAGATCCTAATATTAGTTATTAACGACCTGATATAATTTTAATAGGCGAAAATCAGTACTTATTGAACTAAAAGGAACTTGCAAGTACGAACAAACTAAAAATATTAACGACACTTATAGTCTTGTCTACAAAGCTTTAACTTGGAACTCGTACAATAATTTAAGTACCATATAAAGGTAAAAGGTAAGGTATGTCTTGTTTTACGAGGCGAAGTTAGGACTAAAAACTTCTCAAACTTCTCTGTCACTCACCTTGACCTTTACCTAGCGTCACCGTATTATTCAAATTACAAATTGTAAGTGGTGAGTGAGGGGATCGAACCCGCGCCACCGGAGTGATGAGCTCCGGAGTCGCGCGCGATACCAATCCGCCACGGATCCGCTAAAATAATAAAATCATTACTATATGAGTGAAGACTTGCATATTCGTAAATTTATTATAATATTCTTAACAAGGAACTACAGAAATCGTAATAAGTAATACATTAAGAGTAATAAATAAAAGTAAACGCTGACAATGACACAATTGTATATAAATCGAAGTGTCAAGAGCAGGTCGTCACATAGATGAATAATGCAAGTGAAGCTGAATATGTAGCCAAGGGTAAACACTGACTCTGCCGCGTTATTATTTGTCAGCTGTCAGTCAGACCAGTGCTTTAAGCTGAAAATTACTCAGAGAGTTTTCACTCGTAAACGTGTTTGTCTGCATAAATTGTTCCACCGTACAATTCCAAGAAAACGTATTTGAATATTAAGCGAAATGAACTAGTTTCTTTTTATCATTAGCAATAAAATGTGGTCAGATAAACATTTATTAGACCCAAAAACCATAGCTAGGCCTTCTGACGTGGAGATGATTCCCGTTTGAAACCCTTTAATACCATTAAAAACGTACGCAATAGCGTTTTAAAATTAAACCAGAGGTTCTGAGCTATTTGAAAAACGATACCGTTTCATAATTTGCTTAAAGAAAACAAAAGCCAATACTTTTAACGAGTAATTTGCGAGGACTTTCCCTGGCAAAGTTATCTTTTAGGGGTAACGAAAACTACAGGTTCTGTTACTTCAATAAAACATCAAAAGTATTATATACCCACATATGGTAAAAAACTATAAACAGAGGACGTAGAATAGTAAAATTAGTTTTTATTGTTGAGCCAATGTGGGTTAAAGTTTCAACCAAGGGGCCAAAATGGTTAAATAATTTAAAGGGTGTCCAGAAATTACGGGATCAAACTTCACCAGGTGATTTATCAAGTCAAAACAAACAAAAATCCCATAACACATAGTCCTATCTTGCTTAGTTTTCCGTCTGTGTTTTTCACTAAATAATTTTTATCTCCGAGGTATACAAAAATCTTGCAAACTTTTTAGTATAATCGAATTCAACATTTAAAAAGTAAATTTGAGTTATTATCATTTCTGGTTTTAAAATGGCGGCCATTTAATTTAATTACTAAGTTTTCTAAGCTTTATAACCCAAAACTCTTAGGGGATCAAACTTCACCAGGTGACTTTTCAAGTAAAAAAATATACATACATATATCCAATTACAGATCTTAATTTGTATAAACGCTAAATAGCTCATTTATTACCAAATAAATTTGAAGACAAAAAAAGATATATCCAATTACACATAGTCCTATCTCGTCTAGTTTTCCGTTCGTCTGACTGTGTTTACGGAGATTAATAATTTTTAATTCATAAAACTAATTATTTTTTTTACCTAGGTAGATTAGGCTATAAACTTAAAACTTTGCGTACTTGTCTATCTACGTTTTTCTGAGCGCACTCGTAATAAAGAAGTGCGCTCAGGAAAACCTATACCTCTTCGTTATTATTTATCACAGCACAACAAACTTGACCTTAAAATGTAAGATAATAATTCAAATTAATTTGTTCAATATTGATTTTACTCACACTAATAAGTAAGCAAAGTTTTAAGTTTATAGCTTAGTCTACCGCAGTGATAAAAATTATTAAGTGGAAAACACAGACAGGCGGAAAACTAGGCGAGATAGGACTGTGTTATTGAACAATTTTTGTACTTGAAAAGCCACCTGGTGATGTTTTATCTCCTAATTACTGGACACTCTGTATAAATATAAAAGTACTATCGCTTGAGATGTTCGATAAAAACGTCTGAAAGTCATAAAATAACCTTAAATTTGTGTCCCCCGTAGTTGCTGGCTTCGCTAATTTAATTTTTTTATATTAAGTTAAATAATATATATTCAATACTCTCTTCACAGTTTCAGCTTTAAAATATGTTTCAAAATGCAACGTTAAGTTACGTAGGGAGGAGTGCAAGTGCAAGTTGACAAGCCAAGACGGAAACGTTGGCAATACTAACTAGTGTAGCGTAATGTACAACACTGATGCACAAATCCGCTTAACCAGTTCCACGCGTTCCACAGCCGGAACTCAGTCACTCAGAAACGTTAGTCACGCTGAATAATTGAATATCCCTAATCTCGTTGTCATAAGCAATAAGTTAACATCTAACTTCATGAGCTGTCGATAACAACGTGTCAACAACGTAAACAAGACTATAACTCTGGTTCCCGAACCGTACAGTGTATCAATGTAACTTGAGATTATTAGAACTTGCACGTTAATAAGACTAGACAGATGGTAGTCAAGTGCGGCATATGAGAAATGGACTAATCTGCAAAATGAAATCCCGTGATGCATTAATTGTGTCTGCATATAAATCAAGCGATCTGTTGCAAACACTGCATAACATAGTAAACTTCATAACAGAGTCACAGCATATGATGTTTGAACTACACGCAAGTACTAAGAAATAATGCAAATCCCTAATTAAATAAAAATAACCAATGTTTGCCAAATTTACTTACGAATACCATTATATTTAACGTAGACAGGAACGTAAAATATATATTTTAGTTATGTTCAAGTCCTCAATTTTAGAACGCTACCCAAATTTACAAAACAAAGTTAATATTTTTTGTGATATTGAATCTTTCCACAATGACAACTTAAGTGGAACATGGATCAGTTGGTTGTACAAAGTGAAAGAACCATACAGCAATCTTAGGCAAACGCCTAGGGTCTGTTGGACTATGCAGTTAGATTGCAAAGTCAATGTCCGAGGTAACTACCTAGTATACGGTGTACATTGGCGACATATCTCAGTGGCTAAAGTACATTAAAGATGGAGTATTCCTGACCGTTATAATAACAGCTTCATTCATAAGGCGAAAACAAGAAATTAACATAAGTATAGCATTATCCTCACTTAAAATGACGGATTACAAAAGGTGGAAAACGGCAGAGGTTATAACGGAAGTGAGCTTGCGAATTTATATAATAATTAGTTAACATAAAAACTGCTTGTAGATTTCAAAATCTTAAAGGATCTAAAGTTAACTCTAGCATTGAAGATATGATGACATCATCTTAATTAAAGAAAAGCTTTCTTAATAAGCCCCAGGGGTAATCAAGGAAAAGCATTGACTACCCTTTTAGGACAATTTATAAGGAAGGTAATGGAAAGAAAGAAGTATCATCTGTATCTAAAAAAAAAACGACAAACTGTTGATCATTTACCAATTATAACTTTTAAAACACTCAGCAGATAAAAAAATATCCAACATAATAGTACTTCCTATCTGACACTAACTGTCTCACGATGGCTAAGTATTTAAAGAAGATGTCATCCTTAAGGATTTCAGAAGGTGAAAGGCAATACAACAGATGGGAGCTATATTTCTTGCATCACACCGTATACATTCACATGCAAAACCAACGTCTGAAGTACAAAGTCATGCGTGATACTACTTTGTTGACATTTCAATGGCCAAACTAATTAATCCATTACAAATAATGAAACTTTATTTGAAAAGAACGTAATAAGATAAACACGTTCAAGCTTTAGATGAAAAGTATCTAATGAACTGTTTGTGAAATATCGTCTGGTTCGGACAGAGGCAACGCTTTATTGGATGATCCAAAGGAAATTCAAGTTTGCTTTCGAGGCGTCAATCAAAGCAAAGGTAAGCGTTTCTATAAGAGTTTATCTACCAGACAACTTCCTGAGATTAATTAGTTTTTCGTTGTGTAATCCTTTGCTGACTTTAAGCTGGGAATATTTCCACACGTGGGTTTAATTAGTTGCATGTATAAGACTTAACTTCGTAATTAGGATTTAAATGGGATAAACATATTGCACACTGGAATAAGTTAGGGTTTTCTCGTGTAAATAAGATTTGTGTGTGTATGAATCGTAGATGATTAATGCCAACTTTAATATAAAACGTGCATTGTTCACACAAGTAAAGTAAAGTTAGTTATGTTTCAGGACAGTTTAATATGGGTATCGCCTAACTTTACTATGTTTATATTGTTGTATTCATGAAACCAGATACATTTATGTTCAAAGACGATTTCATACACGTATGTAGAGGGTGGGAAAAAAGGTACTTATATTTTAATGGTTAGTATACAAAACTGGCCAATGGTTTTTCATTAGCTTTACAAAACTGACTTTATCTTATGCCATTCCGTATGACACATTCACTCTAAAAATGAAGGAGTGAAGACCACTCAGAAAGAGTGAAAATTCGCTTTTTTGGGTGTAATAAACCCAGGCACTCTCTTTAAAGAGTGGCTCGATTTTCACCCTTTTGGAGTGGTTTTCACTCTTTTATATTTAGAGTGTTCCATAAGTCTTAGCATGCTTGCAGCCATTCCTGAACATACCCTAGGAGTGCAATCCATCAGAACTGATGTTATGTTTTGCCTCATAATTTGAATACTTTGAAATGTGGCCTGAAACTAGTGTTTCGTTCAACTGACTTCTCATACCCAACGAGAAGTCCTGATCTTTCACTTTGTAATACTTTGTTGTGGGGAACACTACAGGAAAAGAGTTTCAGGTTTTAAGTATTTAAAATCTGAAGCGAAATATCAGTTCTAATGGATTGCACTTTTCGAGAGTGTTCAGGAAATATTGCAACAATTTTAAGACATACTGATTATATTGTACTGAATAGGGAAAACATATCAAGCGTTTAGTGTTAAGACAAAGCCAGTTTTGTACAACTAATAAAGGAAATACAAACCATAAAATGAAGATTACCTTTTTATTTGACCACCCATTAAAAGTGGAAATGATTAATTATCTAAAACACAAAGTAGACTAATTATTCACGATGGTAAATGTACCTAGAGACTAAGATTTCCCGTGGGTTTCGGTCCAATTACGCCGCTCACTGGATACTCTTGCTTTGCCTATAAATAAACTACTTTTACATTTTACTCACTTTTGCACTAGACACGGCTATTTATACTGTTCATTTGACACTCCTCCTTCAGCAAACAACCTTTGTGGAATTTTGAGGGTTCAATTTTATTTGAATGATACTAATCGCTTCTTATTGTATCTAAGGTCATTGTTTTATACATTCGTTTACTAATAATGCCGTTTCATTTTTTTGTGATAATCTTGTTTACTAATAAACTAAAAGTTAAATCTGTGTCTTCGGTAGGACATGACTTAAGCTTCTATGCATTGAAATGCAATAGTTTTAATATGAAATGCGGTCTGATGCAAGTTGTCTATTATTAGGTCCTTATTCCAGGACTTTGGCTTCAATCAAGCAGGTTGTACCTGTAAGCTCTACGTGTAAATACGAGTATGTGTTCAATATGTAATAGGTTTTGTTTTGTTTCTAAGATGAGGTTATTAGGAAACTGTTGGAATCACTATTCACAGTTTTCGGAAGTTAGTTGAGCAGAGTTACTTTGCCCAAACTAGAGGAAAATTAGATTAATATTACCAAACTAAACTTGCAAACATGACGCGATGAAGGCGTCAAATTACTAAACTCCTGCTCTCCAATGTTTCTCTACAAGCTGACAACCAATATATTCATGTTTGTTAGTTATTACTCATAGTTCATCATGCGGAAACTTTATACACCGCGGGCAAGAATAAAAAGGTGAAGTATAACTTCGAAGTACGTAGAGCACATTCAAGTACACGTTAAACATATGCGAAATTGGTTAAACAAACACAAAACAATTAGAATTGAAAGATGGGGTAAGAATTACATAGTTCCTATGAACGGGTAAGAATTACACCGAAAATGCTGCCCTTTTTGGACCCTTGAGACCACTCTGCAGGCAGCAATTTTGTATCCGATTTTCACGAAATTTGGTACAGATGTTTCTTTTATATCTAAATCAAGTTTTTGACCAGCAAAATCGGACTACCGGAAGTGCCCTTTTGGGAGGGCTATTTCCACAAAAATGGGGTTTATGCTGTAAAAACTGTATTTATAAACCGATTTCTGGGTAAAAATACTAACGACAACAAAACAACAAACACGTGGAACAAAAATCAACAAAATCCGTTCAGATAGATAAAGATAACGGCTCAAAATAGAATTTTCGACGCCATTTTGGTTTGGTGTTACGGATTTTCTTGACTTTTGGTAAACGTATCACTTATGGTATCATACAAGTTTATACCAAGCTTAACTGAAACCAGACCATAGCTAAAAAGGTCACCTCCGGTGGACAGATTTAGCCGGTTAACGAACTCAACGAAGAGATTTGCAAAAGAAACATTTGGACCAAATTTCGTGAAAATCGAACCGAAAATGCGATTTAAAAAGTGGTCACACGCATATTTATATGTATTAAGTTTTGCCATTTGACTCGGGAGGTGTTGGGAACCTCAAAACTACAAACTATTTTGTTTCACGGCTTTTCGTTCTGTTTAGCGAGAAAAAATAGTTCTATTTTCTATGGAACCCCGTAATGTAAGCATATCGGGATTAGAACAGCGAAGAGAGTTTATCGGCTACGAGAGATTCGCCTTAACTAAATATTCTTGTGCTCTTAGCTACCGTAAAGAGTATGGGCCTTTCCTTTTCAATGACACTGAAACTGGAGTAGTTTACCTTGATACAATGTCATAATGTCTCATTCCTCATTTTAAAGAAGATGTTCTAGGTGTAGTTTTCCATCTTTATGGAAGCAAATCTGAAGTACTGAGTTTTTGAAGGATAGTCGCCATAAAGACGCTCTGGAAATGAATGTAGACTTGATACGCCAAAATCGCCTGCCAATAATTCATCGCCATCTAATTCTTTCTTCTGATGGTTTATTAAAAAAAAAGTACTACCCTCATATGCCTCAAGCCCTGCCAGAATTTATACATCGAATAACACATCATGAAGTCCATTAGCCAGGAAATGCTACAGAACACCTGGGCTGAGTTTGAATTCCATTTAGAGATTGCAAGGTATTCTAAGGAGCACTATTGGGCATTTGTAATGCATTCAAATGTAATTTTCAACTTAAATTAAAATCTTTATTACAATAAATGTTTTATTCTGTTTTCATGATTTTGCAACTCAGAGAATGCAACAATTTACGTTATCACCATTATTTTTAATAAAACTTCCATACCGTGCAAGGCTATTAAAATACCTTTACCAGAGTATCCAAATCTTGTTGACTTAGTTTGTTGAGGAGAAAGAAACTACTATTTTACTAACAATTACGAGTATAATACACATCTCCAGTTTTACTATCATTCGACAGAACTTCTGTCATTTCTTTTAACGCCTTTGAATCAAACTGAACCAAGAATGCACATGAAACATGAAGTTGGTTTGAGAACAACGAAGTCGGTGGTTGAACTTAATCAAAATAGTTTCACAAATAGTTCAGGAGTTCCCTTCCTTAAACATCGATCTTTAGCGGCTGTCCACTTTATAATAGTTAGGCAACTTCAGAGGAATAGTTCGCTGAGTAGTTAATGAAACACAGTTACAATTTTGACGCAAGATATAAACAAAAAACCTACAACAATTCAAAACAACCAAATTTATACTACACAGTTTATTTTTGACCGGGATTGGACTGTCCAATAATCAGTTAGGTCCAATTAAAATTTTATGACATTTCAAAATAATTATTTAAAAAATATATAAATGGGCCTCGGTTTTTCGTACGGATCAAAATAATCACAAAATCAGTGTTCTTGCTCGGTTTAAGCACCAGTTTGAAAAGTTAAGCTAATAAAACAAACTTTATGTTTGAACGCTGATAAATACTTCAAAGGAAGCTTGCAGCGTAAAGGTTTTCCGATGAAATACGACACACAGTGTCAAGAGATTTCAGACCATTCTGCAGTTATTTATTCTTCAAAGGGACACATACAACTATTTTGGGAGTTTTTCTGCACCAGTTATAAATCGATGTACATTTCATTAGCTGTTAGGTAATATACTTCCTCCAACTACCGAATCAAAGGTAAATAGAACTTTCCGGTCAAATATGATGGAATAAACGAGCAAAACCTCACAGTACATGTATTTTCAGTCAAATACAATATCTTGTAAGAAAATATGTCAGCTTTGTATTTGTTCATTACATTTTATACACTGTACTTTTGTTAATAGTGATACTAATTGTTAGCAATCTACAATATGCATCTTAAAAATAAGAACTTTTTAAAATTTAACTTTGAAATACGCCAATTGGTTAAACTACAATACTGTATTTATAATGCATGCAGGGAGTATACAAATAAAGGAGTTTATAGAAAGTATTAATGTTATTATTTTAGATGAAACCTTTAATAACTTCGAGCATTTGATTAAAAACCGTCAGAGACCTTCGTCTTATTTGCATATTGTTTTAGGGTTAAATCATCCCAAGCTCATACACATGCGGTTGACCCTTTCACAAAAAGGTAATCCTGGCCGTATTGCAAAACTTTCTAGGGTAGACAATTTCACATATATTCATCACCATCCGTGTTTGAACTAGAGTGATATAGTACATAACAAAATTAAACACAAGTTTGAGTTTACCAATTCTGCTCGACTGTTTGACTATGAAGTCAGAATATGAAGTCAAAAGCACATTATTAAGCACAGTATGGTTGTATCTATCAGCTTGGATACTGACACTTGCCTCAGCACTTATTTTTTAAGGGCCTGACTTCAGTGAATTACTCAAAAATGAGTTTACTTTAAAGTTAAAACACTACATATCGAATTTCTTTTGAGAAAAAAAGAGATATTCAAGCCGTCAGCATGGTAAGAAACAGGCCCAGGACCAAGAAATGAGCACCGATCCTGACCACCAGAACACGTGTTGTGCATTGTTTCACACTCTATGTGCTTATGCATGTATGTGTATAAACTCTACAGGTCGAATTTTTGTCCGATTTTCACCAAATTTGGTACAAATGTTCCTTTTGCCCAAATTTGAGACCGAAGGCCGAAGCGATGCTGTGAGCGTAGAGAAAAGTCTCGTAACGTACTTGATCATACTAGAGGCCAAGCTGAGGACAAAGGCTGTGAGTGAAGCGAATTGAAGTAACAAATTGCAAAGGAAATTCAATTCACTCATGTCACCGGCGCGTTAGCTCTTAGCTGCGTGTCGGCCTAGTTTAATTCAGGAAGCAACACTTCAGGTTGTCACTTAATTTAATATTCTTAACATCAGAAAAATTCCAGCGTCACAACCAATCCGTGTTGTTCAGTAAATATTCATATTAATTGGCCCTTTGTCCCCTAAGGAAAGTCTGTCCCCACCAAGCCAACATCTTGGTCCCTCTAAATTAATGAGCGTAAATACCCGCAGGAGATTCCTCTAAAGCAACTGATTCCGATGAGTAGTTTAGGAAGGATCTAAACCTCGTTAAAGACACTAAATACTTACTAAACACTCGCATTAATAACTCTTACACTATCTGTACAGGATACTCTCATAAGCCTGGAAAAATCTGCAATAAAACTTACCCTATATCCCTTTTTTGAACCTATCAAGACCAACCACAACTAATATAATCAATGAATAGTTTTAAAACAAATCCAGGCCAACACGAAGCTAAGCGCTAAAGCGTCGCTTGCATTAGTGAATCGAATTTCCTTTGCAATTTGTTACTCTTATTCGCTACGCTCACAGCCTCGCTTCGGCCTTCAGCCTCAGATTTACGTGGTCCACTATCACGGGCGCTACGAGGCTGTTCACTACCCTCACAGCTTCAGACTTAAGTGTTCTTTTATTGCGAGTTCTATTACTAACGCATTTCAAATGTGAATTTTTAACTAATAACGCTGTTATAAAACTAAAATAACTTTTTTGGCCGCCATTTTTAAACGACTTAATGGATTTTCATAATTTTATTACTTTAATAAATACTATTTAAATAAATTTTTCAAATTTCAGTACCATCTGTTAAAATTAATTTTAGATCATTAAAACCACTTTTGTTGGCTCCCAAAACTCCCCCAAAAAGGATACTTCCAGCAGCCCGATTTTGCTGGCTAACGAACTTGATTTGAGATATTTACAAAAGATACATTTGTATCAAATGTCAAGAAAATCGGGAAAGTGCGACCTGTACATTCACTGCAATCTTTCGATTCACTGTGAGAGTACACACACTCGTATATAAATACATATAAAGTTAAGAAAAATTCTCAAACGTGTTTTGCGTTTTATTATGAGGACGACATGAATATCTCATTTTTCCAAAGGAAATTCGTTGCTTTCTTTTTATCGTTTACGACGGAGGCAACAACACATTTGTACAGAAATTGAATAGTAGAGCCAGAGATAGGTTTGAAAGTTTTAATTTTCTGGCCCCCACTCTAAGCTGTTTTCACTTTTTCTCTCCACACAAATGGCCAATATCGTTGCTTAAGCCAGCTGTATTGTTTTCTCTTTGGTTTGCTATGATAATATTACTTGTACTGAATAGACCAATGAGAACGATACAATTTAAAATGCTATGATATATGCTTTAATATTAGACAGTTAAATATTAAATTTTTTTTTTCCCAGTTGCAGGACCCTGTTTTATTACAGTTACCTTGGTTGTGGTGCCTGTAGATCCTAGCTAAATATTGTACTAAAAGATAGGATATTTTTTGACATTTTACTTGAAATAAGTAATTTATTAAGAATTATATCTAAGGGGTGTCGAACAAGCTCACACTAGTTGTGGAGTGTGGACTACGTCTTGCACCTGTTCAATATTTTACAACATAATAAATGTTTTAGCAATTTCGCAAATTTTCTTTTGTTTAAAAGTAGTAGCAGTATTATTGAATAATCTTACCCAGTTTGTAATTGTTTTATGACTAAGAAGATTTCCATGTCGACCTAGTTGATATAGAATCTAAACAATCTTTGAGTTTTAACAAAAGAATCACTGCTACGATGTTCAGGACGCCTTTTAACTAAAATGGCAGAACTTTATAGACTTTACACAGCTGATGATTGATAGTTGTCATATTGACCATGTGAGAGCGTAAACAAACTGTATCGTTCTCATTGGTCCAATCTGTGTACATTGAAAAGAGTACATAATCATCAGAATACACAATGGAAGTACTAAACAACCTTTATAGTAACGAACATATTAAAATGTATGCGCATTCCTCAAATTCATCACAAATCTTGTATATTTTGGCAATAAGATAATATATGTATTTATCTGCGGTTTTACTAATATATGGAACTGCTAATTTACATGGGCGACCGTTACACTGTTACTGCAGAAACACAGTACTTACGTTCAGAGCATGATTATTTGGAATGAAGCCACGAATAAGTTTACTCACCTAAAACAAAAAACCATGGATTAGTATAAACGAATTAAAAAAAAAAAAAAAAACGCATAAGATAAGCTGGCTTTAAATACGTTGTCTTTTTCTTAACGGCTGCTATGGACTGGCATTACACAATATAATTCATGGTGTTTTATTTTATTACACAATAAAAAAACTCTTTCTGCTTGATCCTCACACGTATATTCAAATACTGGATTGAGTAAGACCGAGTTATTTTTCAATCCACTTGGTGACAAGTTTCTGTTTAGGATAAACATTCATCAAGGGTAATGGGACGTAAAGGAAGCATCCATCTCTCCTGGTTCAAAACGATCTGTACTGCTGGAGCCTACGTAAACACTCAGCTTGGCGAGTGAACGCGCCCTTTTACGCTCTAGCTAATGTTCCGAAAACATTTTATTGGTGTTTTATATGGATAACGAATGGTTTGAATATTTTCGAAACTAAATATTAAATAAAAAGCTTAGAGCCATTTTTCATTAAAATTACTTCTTTTGAGAACTCCTAAATGGTAGTGTAGCAAGTAGTAGTTGGGGTCATAACATATGCTCCACGGATGAACCTCCTCCGATTTTAAGAGGTTAAAACAGCAGTTTAAAGATAATTAAGTCGTGAGTCAGAATATTTCTGTTTCATAAAATCCATCAAATAACTCTTCAAATCTACACTACAATTGGGTGTCCCAGCTGATATTTACACCAGTCAAGCATGGTCGTTAGTGATTGCGGCAGCCATGTTGGATTAAAAAAGAACCAATAACTTAGCAGTTACAATTTGGCTATGTAAACCTTTTTAGTTCTAAGCATAGTTTGATATCGACTAGGCTTGGACAATTTAATGACGCTTTTATTGAATTAAATTGTTGTTGTATTGTAGCGTTCATCATCAGGGTTCGCAAAGCCCGCTTAAAGGGCCCCATACACTACGGTCCCGGCGCGTCTCGCGTCAAAACAGTCCAAAACCGCTACCAATCTCATTGTTGTAGTTAAAGGTTTATGAACACTCTTTTACACAACTTCGATACGATTTTCATTACAATTTAAATGAAAATCAACATCAATGAGTCCAGAATACAGAATACGTTTACATCAAATAATATGTTTTACATTATAATTATCTCGACTAAGTTTTCTCATTGGTTAAGCTAATTACCAAACTAAATGTTTGGCTGTATCAATGAAAAAAATTACAACTAACAACAGCCCCCAATAGTGTTCAAATTACGACTAAATTTTCAATGCTAATTTTTACAAATTTTAGCCGACTCAAATCTGCATACATCAAACACTGTATTTAAAAGCTGTAGTGTTCGAAGATTTCAGCGGTGTGAATTTCGAAAAGGTTAGCTTATAGACTGGCCAACAACGAAACATCTGAGTCGTGGGAAGAATTTCCCAGCCCCACTCACGCGTCGCGTGTCTTACACTGTTTTAGGCTATAAATTGCCTCAAGACTTCAAAAGAAGAAGCATTAATGTTCGTATGCTTGCTTGGGTGTGTGATGATAAAATATGAAACGCTTCGACATCTAATTTCCGATCATTCACCTGATACTTATAACCCTGCAACCAATCTTGCCTTACACGTGTTGCAGATTTTACAGGGTGGCTAGAAAATAACTTCCAAACCTTTAACCTTTTACCTGCGTCATATTTGCTGATATATAATGTGTGGGTTGAAGCTACACAAAGAGAGTGAATTATTTTGGATATAACAGATTTTTAAATTACAGTTTAGTTTCATGTGAGAAGTAGGCTTACAGATCAAAGCACTACCCCGGTTTTCTTCACCTTAGAAAACCCATGAGTTCTTACAACAACAAAACTGTTTCAAGTAAATTTCAGCGTAATATCGCTAACTGTGGTATCGCTGTAAAGTGAATATGCAGTAACGCTAGGTAAAGGTCGAGGTGATATGGAACCGAGGGCGTTCAGTTTTCACCGCGCCCGCTAAACGAGACAAACTTTACCTTTGTACCTTAGTTACTTTCTTATGCAAACTGCGACAAGACATGTCAGTTTAGATAAAAATGAAAAACGTAAATAAGAGTATTAGTTAATAGTGATACTAATAAAATGGCTGGTGATCCTTGGTATTTAATGATACCAAAAAATAACAGATTTAATAGGATTCTTACAACATTTAAATTCGTCTTAAAAAGGTCTTAAACACAACAAACCAGACAAGGAAATGCCAAACAGGAAGAAACCAGCAGTTTGTGTTTTTTTTTTTCATTTTGAGTAAAACTATCGAGTAACACATCATTTTATACCCTTAATAACACTAACAACATACATAAAGATATCTGGAAAACTAAACGTTCACAACAATTTTTATTCATTAGGAACGTACAAGCGCCGCAATTTTGGATTATGTTGAGACGAAATTTGGGATAAACTGTTACATTGTACACTACTTTTCAAATTGGTAACATGAATGACTGATGCTGTTCAGTTAATAATCTTTTTTCCGAACGTCCTTGTAAACTAATTGGGAAAAATCGCACATTTTCGTAGCTCCTGCATATAGCCAGATAACAGCAAACAACGGAAATATCTCAACAATTTTACAGAGGATGGTGACCTTTTTTTGCAATCACTCTGTATGTCCAGCGGTAAAAATACGCTACACTTACTTTGGAACACGCGTTTGTACAATTTGGTATTTTTTCGAATTGAGTTTGGAAAAATTATATTTTCGCCGACAGCATGGTAAGATTTAGGCCCGGTACCATGAAATCAGCACAAGTCCTGACCCCAAAAACACGTTTTTGTCCGATTTCCATTAAATTTGAAACAAATGTTCCTTTTGTAAATAGCTCAGTCAGTTCGAACCCCCTTGGGAGACTTTTCACTACAAAATGGGCTTAAATGCTCAAATTGATGAAACTTGAAATCAACATGTATTTTGTTATTATACATCAATATACCAAAAATTATGAAAATCCATCGAGTCATTTCAAGATGACGGCCAAAAGTTATTTTTGTTATAGTAGAAGAATCATTGGATTAATCGTCAGTCGTTGATCAGACGGAGCGCTTGTATTGTTTATGGCGCCAACGACTCAGTGACGGCCGTGTGAGTGACAATGGCGCCATAAAAAACAATACAGCAAGCGCTTCTGACGTCGACGTCCAACGACTGACGTTGAACGTTAGACGTTCCACCATGACAATGCACCTTCACAGCTGGATGAGTAGTCATATTTTATTGAAATTTAAAATATGCTTCCTTTTATGATATGTATTTTAACCTCAGTAAAAACCCCGTAAACGTGAATCCGAAGGGCGAAGCGAGGCTGTGAGTGGAGCGAATTAGAGTAACAAATTACAAAGGAAATTCGATTTACTCATGCCAGCGGCGCTTAAGCGCTTAGCTGCGTGTCGGCCTGGTTCTTAGTTTGAGTTCTTTTGTTTAGGTTCACGTTTCTCAAACCAAATACGTTAGAAACACGGTTCAATCACTCTGTATAGTGACGTATAGTAGAGGTTGAAAAGGCAAGAGGTATCGTGAGATATGACAAATGTGGGCGATATTTCCTGCTTTATGAGCGAGCCCTGATGTAAGATCAATGTCCGAGACAAATCACTTCACTTGCTCTCCACTATTTTTTATTAAAATAAGTGGCCAACATTCTTTTGCCACAGCAAACTAAGCAAGTTTTATACATATAATTTAACGACGACAAATAATCAAAGTTGAGTTTCTGAGGAAAACTAACAGAACATTTATAAGAACAAGGGTAGACCGCGCTAATTAGGACTCAGTGTCCCACAAACCCCTTTCAAGTAGACATCTGATATATTTCATTATTCCTTCACAAACAAAATGTTGCATCTTCCCTAAATGGATCATACACCTATATGTATTGTCTTTGACAGAACCTTCAGCACGCTTCATATCTTAATTGTTGTCACTTCTTACATGGAAAGTCCTGTATGTGGGACAAGTACAGCACAGATTGACCGATGTATGTAAAATAGTATGATGGATGACCATAAAAAACTTCCCTGATTTTTATCATATCTATAGTTTACTGAAAACTTTGAAAACATAGCCGTCACGTAGCCACAAGCGCTACGGTGAATATTAGCGAATTTCCAATAAAACAAAAAGAGTTGTCATTTATCTTTTTTAAACTAAACAAAGCTCCTTTATACACATATGTACTGAACACAAACAACAGCTGTTATTAGTTGTATTTGTTTTGAAATAAGAATGTCGTTTACTTTGTGTATCCTAGGAAACGTAGGCTAGACAATTATGTAACAGCTGATTTATTTGAATTGTTGTATACTAAATACACAGTGGTGTTTACCGTTACATTGATAAAATTTAATATCTGCCCAGTGCTCTGTATGTCAAAGTGAAGAAATGTGGATTAAATTATTTAATTAAAATAACTTTAAAACGGTAGGTTTTAGAGAAACAGGAGTTGTTTTGATCGATTAGGAAGGTAAAAATATATTATCCAGGGTCAACTGTATATTCATCTATGGACTCACTACAATAATTGTAAAGTAAAAAAAAACTTTGAAAGACCACCATTTTGAAACGGATGATCCAATATAGCTGGATAACAAACTTAAACCTAGACATTTGCAAAAGAAATATTTGTTCCAGGTTTTGTGGAACTCGGACCAAAAATGCGACCTGTACAGTGGTCAGTTATATATATAAAATACTTTCAAGGTTCTATTTGTGTAACACACCTGAAGATGGAATTGTCTCCAAAACCAGTTGTTTAAAATAAAATTATAAACTAAGGTTACTTAGTTACTTCATTTTTCGATTTAATGGATGTATGTATTAAGTGAAAATAGTGAGAACTATAAACTCATTGATTGACAATATTTTATTTATACTGTACTATCTGTTTCAGAAATGACGGTTGTGTGTGTACAGATAAATAAATATATGTTATTTATAAATAGATAACTAACAAACAGTTGCAATAAAAAATAATTTATATTATATAAGACAGACATAAGGTTTTGCCATTTTACTCAGAAGGTGTAGGTAATCTCAAAACTGCAAACCGTTTTGTTCTGCGACGTTTTTTTCTCTATTTGGCGATAAAAATGAATAGCTATATTTTCAAAGAAAGTTCGCTAATAACCGCTAGTCAGGATAAACTTACAAACGTAATTTACAACACTAAGACAGAAACTACGTTCGGCAAAGGTTAAAGACGCAGTGCATTGAAAGTGGCGAAGCGAGGAATCCATGAAGCTGACATAATTGTGCCCAAACCCATGGGAAATCTGTCTCCTTCACTCATCATGTGTACACTTCGGTCTTGCTTACATCACTATGGCATTTTACGTAATATATAAATATGTACACAGAATACAATATTCATACACAAATTCAGCTCTAAATTAAAATTAAAATCTGACTAAAAATAACACAGATTTATTGAAAACATAATTTTTTATTCATTCTTTTGTGTTGATAGATGACTAATATTTAGGAAAAAGGTTGTTGTAATTGACAACTTTTAAAAATCGTGTGTAAAGCCTTTATTTAGGTTTTATGTTTTATTTAATTTGTTTACCCATTTAAATCCATTTTGTAACTGATCATAGTTTCAATAAATCTGTGTTATTTTAGTCCGATTTCAATTTTATGTGTGTTGATAGATAGAAAAATATATTTATAAAAAGGTTGTTCTTTATAGTTTTTGATTTCTTTTATCGTTTTCCCGTCATTTAAGCTACACTATTTTGGACGCAATTTTGAAATTTCGAATTCGACCAAGTTGATTTTCTTTTCTATGATGGATCTCATCTACTTCAACATACATACTGAGTTTAATAAAAATCGGTTAAAAATGTTGTACATAAAAGTCTTTTTGTAAAAAAAATACAAAATGGCGGATATCTGGTAAATAGTGCGTTTTAAAAGAAGTTATTCTTGAATTTCTCTTTTTTTAGACCCATAAAAACGTTTCCCGGAGTTTGGCACTTTACTTAAGGGACACCCTGTATATGCGTTAACGTATTTTGCGTGGCTTGACAATAGTAAAGTTATGCTTCTCCCTCAGCAGTAGTGGGAGAATATATTGGGTTTGTACAGTGTACTAGTAAATCAAAGCCAATTGATTGAGCGAAATTAATTCTGGAACACGAATACCTTAGAACAAATATAATTAAGCTCGGTTCGAATACAAATCGCAACTACACCCTCGCTAAGTACAATCCGACCCATTTACCTTATGAACAGGATATGCTGCTTGAATGCTTCCTTGACGCACGCTATTCATCCCATGTGCACCTTAGCATATCCTCTAGGAGTGGTTGATGTCTCAAATCAAAGTATCAAATAACTTGAAATCACTTCAAATAATACACTCATGGACAAAATTAAGGAACTTAATGATATTCTTTCATTTCATCGCCCCTTTTTTGTTTGAAATTGGAATTTCCTTTAGCAAAGTGTGCGTAAATATTAAAACCAACTAAACAGCGTGTTAAACGAAAAAGGGGCAATGAAACGAAAGAAAATCATTTGGTTCCATAATTTTGTTCATGAGTGGACATTCGTCAGAGGCCAAAACTAAAACGGTGATAGAACATTTAAATCTAGATATATCCGACCAAAGTGAACTTTCAAGTGCGGTAGTTAGTAGACATTAGCACGATATTATAGTCAGTGACCGGCCACCGAGAAAGAAACAGTTCAAATGCATGTTAGATGCAACATTCAAACTGAGGATAAGAAATTCAACTGAAAGTGAAACAGTGAGTAGGAAAACCTTTGAAACTTAAGTCGGTGTCAGCGTCAATCAATCAAAAAGTCGTTACCAACCCTGCCCTGGATATTCTACCTTAATCCATTTTCCCCGTCACTCAATGGTGCTGGATGTTCTAATCAAAACAAAACAATGGAAAACATAACTTGTACAATCCCGATGGACTTTGCGAAAAGAAGAAATAAAGATAATATTTTTAAATTAGGAGAAATTGAACCCATGGATCTCGAAACCGAGATCACACCTACTGAAACATCATTCACGCTAGACAAGAATCCGGTTTTCCTTCATTGTTGAACAACAATTTCTAAGCTGTTTACCAAAGTAAACGAGCAAAAATATTAAAACTACAGACTAGAGACTCTACTATAGAGTCCGTTAGTCTATGTTAAAACGTATGATATATTAAAACGGTGGCACTGGATCGATTCCCGCAGTTACCACTTGAAATTGTAATGTGACTAAACGGTGACGCTAGGTAAAGGTCGAGGTTGAGCGGTAGAGAGGACTTTGTACTCCTAACTTCGCCTCGTTAAACAAGACAAACTATACCTTTTGCCTTTTTATGCAGGCCTGTAACGATATCTATTGTAATTTGTAATATGTGCTTGAAAAGCAGCTGTTTCCTTGCGTTTGTAAAAACGTAACCATCGTTCTTAACACAAAGATTTACAACAAAATACAGTAGAATGACTTCCAGAATAGAAAGTAGTATCAGAAAACTCCTCACAGGGAATTATATAAACATGCTTTACATTTTGGTTCCTGATATTCATGTCAATAGCATGGATAGGTTTATATTGTATGTTAACTGTACACTTTTGAATTGAATTGTACACTTTTACTCTTATTACGGACAAATCTAAAACCAAATATAATTTGAACTTCGGTGTGTCAAATTTTAAATCAACCATAAATCAAATCGCGTTAAAGTAAACTTTTAAAACCAAATCCAATATATGTGAAAAATACTCCACCGGCCTACGTCCACTATTGTGTGTGTAAATATATTCACTGCAAATTAGGAGGATAAAAACCAGTGCATCAATAACAGCAGAGCAAACATTTTCTTTTCACTTGGGACGACGATTGCATTGATTTAATATATTTTAATTCCGTAGTTTATCACTCCAAACCACTTGGTTTAGTGGTCTGCATACTCGTACATATGTGCATAAGTGTTCAACTGATCCATTTGGGACTTTATTCGTTCCAAAATAAGCTCCTCAACCGGTGCGAGCTTATCATTAAACATTGATTAAAGTTGTGAAATACCTTGACAAGCAATGACTTCATTCGAAGGTGTATACAATTAAAGTGAAATATGGCGCTTTAAGTTGAATATTGCACTGAAAGCTCAATTGTCTGTACTTGGCAACTGACTGACGTAATTGTAACAGCTAAACGTGTAAACTAAGTTATGGTTTACGTCAAACTAATAAATTACAGTGAGAAGGATATGAAAGTTTTGTTCTCAAAGTTTGCAAGGAAGAGAAACATTTACACCGTTGCACAAAGGCGAGCAACAACAACTGATTCAGCGTTGTTGTTATTTTTGTTACACCCTCTTTGTAACAACTACTTTGAAATATTTTAATTGTTTGAAAAGGAAGAAATTTTGCACCCAGTAATTTTACTGAATAGGGCTCTGTTTCCGGACTAGCTTGAATCAAGATTCTCTTTGACGTGCAAACAATTCTTTAATTAAAATCTGTGTTCTAAGAAAACAAAACTGAGATCTAGAAAGAGATTGAATGTAGTTTTCCAGGTTAAATAAAGAGGTTTTCTTTAACGAGTTTTCTAAATTTAAATAGTTGGAATTGATTTATGCTAGAATGTTTTAATCGTATGAGGAAATGTAAGGTGATTTCTTATATCATTTGCATTTCAAACGTAAATTTCTATGAAATGAGTTTAAACGTAGAGTAAACTGATGAATCTCTGCTGTGTTCAAAACTCGACAAGATCCATTCAAGGTACGCAGTGAATCGTTATCGTTATAGTGAATCGTTATATATTTCTACCACTCCAGGTTTTCTTGAGATTCACATTGTTTCCTAACTGTCCTTTTTTATGTATGTCCTTTGTTTCATTACATTTTTAACCAATTCCTTTTTTAGTTATACCCAAAGTAATTTTGCTGGTATCCGTAATGCACACCCCTTAGCGAACCATTGTAATTATTACACCCTATAAATATTTTATTGCGGAAATATATGACCGTGTTACGCAATCGTCATTGAGATGCGTTCTGACATCAAAGTCACGTTGAAACAGCCTACATTTTGTTCATTTACTCTCTCCCATTCTTTGGATTGTTCCACTCAAGCCCTGTTGTAAGTCGGTGACACCTGCGTTTTCCAGTTATGTTCCATACACTCTGCACCGTAAAATCCTTTGCGACATACATTTGTTTTAGAAGATCTTTGAACGTGTTCGGCATTAGGACACTTTTAATGGAATTTGGCAAGCGATTGACCAGTTGAACTTCTGTCTGAGAAGGGAAACAAACGTTCATGAACTACCGTTCTGTGTCTACCAGTTCAGTAGTTCCACCTGCCTCTTGTTTCAATAGAAAGAATGTCATCTCCTCTTGTGGGGTCACATTTCGATTAGATAAAAGACAAATTTAAAGAATGAAAAGGCAAGGTAAAGTCAAGCGTTCTTAAGTGAAAAGCTGGCCTGCGCGACTCTCTGCTATGAAGTAGGTTAGGTTGATATCTCCACAAACACTCTTTGGAAGTTTCAACTTTGAACAGAGTGGTGTTTGTCCGCAGGTGGAGTGGGATGAGATGAACGGGTCAGACAATGTGTCGCTGCAGCAGTACTACGGCACACAACGTGTCCTCTACGGCTTCCAGCTGTACTACACGCCTCTGCTCGTGTTCCTGGGCACAGTCGGCAACACGTTGTCCGTGTTCGTGTTCTTCGCCACCAAGCTGCGCAAGTTGTCCTCCTCCTACTACCTGTCTGCACTCGCCATCTCCGACACTGGCTTCCTGGTCGCGCTGCTCTTCCCTTGGCTCAGCCTCGTCGACGTCAACCTCTTCAACATGCCTGGCATCTGCCAGCTCACAGTCTACCTCACTCAGGTATACATACAAGCTTTATAACAACACATTATAGCGTTAAAGTCCTACTATGAATCTGTTTAAACTGTTTTTCTTTCGTTGCTTTATCTCTGTCCATCAATTGACTGGTACAAATATGTAAACTGTTAACTAATTAAACTTATTCTCATTAAATTTGCATTTTATTTACTTTTTTCAGCTTGTTTTAGATGTTTTTGTTTGGATTTACTCAGCACGGAAATCAAGCCACATTTCCATATACATGTAATCCGTTTTCTATCTACGTCTAAGTAAAACATAATTTTACTTTGGCCAATCTATCCTCAACTCCTTAACACCTAATATGTTCAAATATAGGTCCATAGTTTTAATACCTAATAATTGCACTTTATTAGTTATTTAATTTCTACAACTGGCTTCACAGATAACTCATCTCGGTTCCATCTTTTAACTGACTCTCTTACCATACAAACAATGTATGGTACATTTGTCTTAAAAGAATAAAGCTTATCAACGTGCTAAGTCATTAAAATAGCAGTATCTGTTTGCATTCTTTATTCTCTCTATTCACTACCTTAAACTAAACATTTCTACTCGATTGCCATAAATAGAGATTGTGTTCTTTACTTTGTATTGTTGTTGATAGATCCGGTAAAAAATGTGAAAAGTGAACTTTCCATTTATGACACCCTTCCAATATGGCATTAATTGGTACTCCCATGATTGCCTAGTGATGTAAGGATTTTGAGATTGAATTCCAACGCCTTTATAATTAATCCCATTAACGACAGTGACAGTAACGGTGTTAAATTCGATTCCACGTAACGATTGATTACAGTGTACGAGGAAACGTGAACCTACATGCAAAGGACTTCCTGGTCGCTTGGACTAACACAACTTTTCCTTATTAGCGTAAATGAAGCAAACATTGTAATTTCCCTCGTTTCCTGTAAACGGAATACTTGTGCGACGTGAGACTGCGTTGTTATCTCAGGCAACGGAAATGAGCTCCAGGGCTGATTATAGACGTGTTAACATAAGTTGAAACCTACATTCATTGCAATGAAATCTCAGTGTTTAAACACACCATTTGACTTCCTCCAAACAACCCCAGGTTCTTCATTTACTTGAATCAACCTCGTTAGCTAGTAAAAACCTCGTTGTAACAACTTGTTTGTTGTTAAATGCAAATTACATGGTGGTGAATTTGATTTCAACTTAAATTGGGTTTATTTTGTATATACATTTTTTAATGTCTAATCCATTTAAAATGCCAATTTTTGGATATTTCGTCAAACAACAAATTAACTAATAATTATAATTTAAGAACAAAAACAATATTAAAATGCCAAATCACCATTCCAATTTTTAAACTAAAAATACAATTTATGCGTCAACAAAATTGCATAATAAATTTCCAGATAACGTGAAGCAATAAGTGTCTTCCATTTTCCGGTTAAATTAAAAAGTATCTCTTGAAGAAGGCCTTCTACTCCATACACGACTACATGATGGAAGAAATGTGTAAAGAATATCGTTGTGTTCTTGGTTATATTGGTTGTTTTTTGTTTATTTGTTCTTTGTTATATATTTTGATTGTATTCCTATGCATCTTGTTCGAGTATGCCATGGATTAAATCTTTCTTTCTTTCCTTCTTTCTTTGACGTTATGCTTTAGAACTACTGCTATCAAGAACAAAACATCAACATTTTATCTTTTGAAGACACCCCTTATGTTAGCGGACTCATGGCGGATTGGAACCCTGCGTGACTCCGGAGTTGAATTCTCCGCTGGCACAGGTTCGATCCCCACAGTCACCACTTACATTTGTAAAGTGACTACACGGTAACGCTAGGTAAAGTCGAGGTTGAGTGATAGAGAGGACTTTGTAGTCCTAACTTCGCCTCGTTAAACAAGACAATTTTTAGCGGTTTTACCTTTACACCCTAAAAGTAACTTAAACTAAGTGTAATCAGATAAGATTCAGGACAAGTTTGACACATTTATATTTTACGACCTTAAATCCATTACAATAACTCGGTTTGATATTAAGACGATACATGAAAACCTCTCCATTTATATAATCAATCCATTCCACAAAATAGATTTACCCGTGGAAATAGATATTTGTTATGATCACTCAATACCAAATTACAAAACTTTATATATGAAGACAAGACAATAAAGGTTAAGTTTTTGTTGTTTAGCAAAGTTAAGACTAGACAGTCCTCTCTACTACTCAACCTCGACCTTTACCTAACGTCACCGTACAGTCACATTACAAATTGTAAGTGCTGACTGCGGGGATCGAACCCGCGCCACCGGAGTGATGAGCTCCGGAACCGCGCGCGTAGTGATATATATCTACTTCAAAGTTGTTTACTTTTCATTCTGTTTTTGGGTTTATTTATGTATAGCTGTAGGTAATACCTAAGACTATATTATTATAATATAAGCTGAGGCCGAATACCGCAATTAAAATCAGGAACGACCATTCTTATAGAGTACGTAAATCTGAGGCCGACGGCAGAAAGAGGCTGTGAGGCTGCTGAACTACTTTATAACGCTCGTGGTAGTAAAGTAATAAATAATTAGTTATTTTTAAATCAGAGTTTTTATCACCCTACATTTAGTTGGTTTTCAGGCTTACATTTCTAGTTTCAGGCAAAATGCTAAATAAAACCAAGACAATAAACCAAACTCGTGGCGATTGCTCCCAACTACTGATTCCTGCCGTGTGTTTTATCTCAACTCCGCCTTGGCAAGAAACATGTGCAGCATAAACAATTTGATCTCTATCAGGATTTAGATCTACGAAGCTATTGAAGGAAACACATAAAACGCGGACTAAGTGAAATCAGAGTGGCTATAAATTCCGAGCGTAAGTCACAGATCATTTCATGTTGTCGAAGTTATTTCAAAATCTAAATACCCTTGGGTGTTACTGTACTGAACTGATCAGCAGACATGTGTCATGCTTGACATCGGGCAAGCTCTCCCAGCGGTATCTCTGCAAGTCAAGTGGGTCATCAAGAGGAACTATACAGGGTTATTTCAAAAGAATGTCTTACTTTCAGAAAACACCATTTTAATTATAATTGCTTATATTTGCATAAAAAACACTGATAAAAAGAGCACATTTCAAAATTTGTCCTCTTTGGTAAATTTCTATAAATGCTCAATATGTTCTCTTGGCTGTTCGGCAAAACTCAAGCCAATAAACAAACTCTTCCCACACATAACGAAGCAAATATTGATTCACGATATTGACTGCAGCTCTGGTTCCGCAGGTTAACTACAATTTTCGAGAGATGGGACGTAAACTTTCTTCTTAAAGTTCCTACAAGAAAAGTCACAGGGATTCGATTGGTCGCAAGAATTGAAGAGCTTGATATTCAACTCCCATGCGTCCTATCTACCGCTGAGGAAGTGCAAAATATCTTGTGTTGAAGGACAGCAATCTTGTTGATTGTTAACATTTTAAATGACCTTTCAATATATGCAAACACATTTTGAACTTTCTTCTTTTCAACCATGTATTTATAAGTCATGTATTACTTATAATATAAAAGTTACAGAAGAATGAAAGTAGGACATTCTTTTGAATAACCCTGTACTTTAAACAATTATTCGGTCGAGCTAAGCAAGGTCTCTGTTTCAACTGCACTCAACTACTCAACGTTTCATCTATTACGATTCTATAGACTATTTACAACTGTCGATTGACGCAATAATAACAATCAGGTAACAATGCATGTATGATACAAATAAATGACGAGACTATACGCCTAACCATAGCTAAGTCTCAGTATACAGCGCAATGAAGTAGCTTAGAGGAACGTGTATGAACGTCCCGCAGGCAACACAAAGGACCGGAGGCCTAAAACAACACAGGCTCAATCCGCCCAGTGTTGGGGACAAAGCTGGGGCCGGAGCCGGGGTCGTTAGAGTGGAAACGCTTGTTCAAAGTAGTCACCACTTCGACACAGCTCTACTGTATATACACCGTGATACACCGCTCTCAACTTTATATCTCCTCAGTGTTAGTCTTTGGTTTTGTGTTGCTAGCTAAATTGAAAACACACCAACAGCTCGGAATAGAACTATGCATACACAGGATGGATAATCACCGGAGTTAAACCAACATCTCAGCACTGATGACGAGCTAGCTACCCTTAAAATTGATAACAGTGCACAAACTGATCATAGATACAAAAACAATACCGTGATTGCACTATATACACTAATTTATTAAACACGTAATTATCGAGCTTAGTATTTTTTATGAATTGTCACTTAAAAACTACAATTCTATATTTTATTACGTTTAATTCTTCTAAGAATAAATTTATTGAATTATTCCTTAATATACCGGGTGCGGCAGAATGAACTCCCTATTTAGAAAGCTAGTTAAAACCAACCACGTAAGATTTGACAATTATTTTTTTACCAAAAGAAAACGTATTATATATAATCCAGTTTTATACCTGGAAATATTGTTGTATTTTATGTCTAAAATAGACTTGACACCCTGTGAAATTTTTCTATTAAAATATTTCAAGTCCAAAGTGTACCTATATCGCCCTCAAACGTTGAAATAACTCAAGAAAAGAATTATCCAAGGAATTACACCGGACATAACTCGTAGAGTAATGGAAAACTACAATGAACGCCTTAACCAGTGCGTAAACAAGATCGGTAAGCATTTGAGTGTTCACAATCCAAAATTATATTTCCAGGTATAATATAAACTAGATTATATATGCTTTATTTTGCTGAAAAACTTAATTGTTCAATCTATAACCCGGTATTTGTCAGCATCCGGTATTTTTGTGCGCTTCGTTTATGCTTTAAAGAGGCATTGGAATATAAATCTACCATACCAAACCTATTAAAGTACTAAATTTTTGCAACATTTTAAATTAAGTGGTCTAGCCACTAAACCAAACATTCTGCAAGATATATTTGCTGGCTGTATTTGCCACGTGCATTTGGACATCACTTTGATGAACTATATTCGTTTGAACCATTCAAATCGAGGGCAGGATTGAAGTACACAACTATACAAATATTTATAGGAATAAAACGCTTGCTAGTTCACTACTATATTTCACAAATAAAGTCAACGTTTCCCGCAGTTCTTTAGCAATGTTATTGGTTCTTTGTTAGTGGGAAAGAGAAATAGTTAGGAGTTGCAATTCAACAGGATATTTGAAATGGGTTCAAAGGAACGAACAGCTTTTCAACTGTATGACGGACTAAATAACTGACTTTTGAAAGGAAACAAGTTAAACTTATTATTTGGAAAACCAATTCCGAATTCATCGAAACTACCTGTCAAAGGATTTGCAATGTTGAATAGTACTGGCAATTGGTTTGTCTGTTGAATAATTGAAACGTCCAATGTTCCTTATTCCAGGAACGAGCCTACGCGCAACGTCTACAACCTTTTCTGTACAAAACGTATTTATTGCGTTTCGTTCTTTTTTAGTTCATTATGCGAATTTTACGCCAGCTTTTATCGATTTACCCCTCAAAAATATACAAGGCTATCTCTTTATAGTACCTCCAAAGCAGGATAATACTACGACGATTCAGGTAATTTCCACACACGAGTCGAGTAATGCGTCTCTAAAAGTTAATTTTAGTGAAAGCTAAATGGTTAAGTCAAAAACAATTAAATTGAAACTAATTTGCATGTGTGTTGAACAGGTGTGCAGTTTTCTGAGTGTGTGGTTCGTGGTGGCGTTCACGGTAGAGCGGTTCATCGCAGTGCGCTACCCTCTCAAGAGACCGTCCATGTGCACCGTGACCCGAGCCAAGGTGGTGTTATCTGTAGTGACACTGTTCACTCTCACCATGTGCAGTCCCTACCTCTTCATATCCGCGCCGCAGTGGCGGACAGACCCTACTGACAGGTATGTATGTAATGTACGCTACCCTCTCAAGAGACCGTCCATGTGCACCGTGACCCGAGCCAAGGTGGTGTTATCTGTAGTGACACTGTTCACTCTCACCATGCAGTCCCTACCTCTTCATATCCGCGCCACAATGGCGGACAGACCCTGCTGACAGTATGTAATGTACATCGCAGTGCGCTACCCTCTCAAGAGACCGTCCATGTGCACCGTGACCCGAGCCAAGGTGGTGTTATCTGTAGTGACACTGTTCACTCTCACCATGTGCAGTCCCTACCTCTTCATATCCGCGCCGCAGTGGCGGACAGACCCTGCTGACAGGTATGTATGTAATGTACATCGCAGTGCGCTACCCTCTCAAGAGACCGTCCATGTGCACCGTGACCCGAGCCAAGGTGGTGTTATCTGTAGTGACACTGTTCACTCTCACCATGTGCAGTCCCTACCTCTTCATATCCGCGCCGCAATGGCGGACAGACCCTGCTGACAGGTATGTATGTAATGTGAACATCGAAATGGGTCTATTTTCACAGTAGTGGATACTTCCTAGCTAACATGAAACCGTACTAGCCTTCTTTAAAACAAATGTTGCGACAGCGACAGTAAAACAAGAAATGTCTTTAGAACGAAAGAAAATAAACCTCTAAACTTGTATAAGGAAAATATTTCGATACTACTAACAAAGATTAACAACATTTAATTGGGCTTTATTTTAAGATTCGTTTCAACTGTTTTACTGTAAATATTAGCTGGAAATAAATGATTTTATAATTATAGAAGAGGAAGAGTATATTCAGTCAGGTTGAAGCAGTCAGTAAACACGAGCAGTTAATCAATTAACGGGATGAGAGTCAACTTCGCACTTTTGATCAGAGTCAACTCTACATTATGAGAGTATAGTAAAGACATGTCTTAATCTATAATGATAGGAAAGGGCGAAGCTTACTTAACCTTTCAGTAAAACGAGGAATTTAGTCGATTGTAGACTACTTCTATTTCAGTCTCAACCAACATGACTGTTTAACTACAATTTAGAACTGTCTGGCGAAGGCTTAAGTTAGTGAAAGATGATTTGTTTGGATTGGTTTTAAGTATTTAAATGTATACACTATACTTTTAAGTAAACGCATAGGCATTATAATTTGTAGCAATAGGTATCTATACACAAGTTTCTGAAAATCAGCCCTATCACTTGCTTATGTATTTACATAAAGATTCGGTAACATTGAAGACAGCTCGAGGTAGAGTCGCAAAGAGAAATTTCTAAGTCCAACCATCTCGTTATAAAAAATGAATACTGTAGTAAGATTAACAAAACGTAAAACTTTCCTTTGCGTCTAAAGCGGTGTTTTATTGACAAGTGTCAATGTCAGAGCCAAGGCAATATATTTTTACACTGGATCCCAGTTGGATTGAATAAGACATCGAAATATTCTGAGTTGAGTTTCATTACAAGCGTTTCATTGTATTGAGGCGATATTGAAGAACAAGCTTTGATCACGAGAAGCGGAACGCAAGTTACTTTCCTTAACAAGTTCCCGAAATTCGACGTCCCAGCGAACCTTTCATCCCCGAGCGTTTACTCTTCAGTAAGCCCATACACTTCAGTGTGAGTAGAGAATTCCACGCTTGAGAAATTCCACAATAACGCGTACCGAGATTATTCCTATTTTAATACTTCCTGTAAATATAGCTCCAATTAAAGTTTACAAACAAATGCGCCATGTGTTTTTTTTTTTTTAAGAACAAACGTTACGATGAAATCTTATTGGAGATATGATTCTGGAGAGCGTAATGCCACGAACCCGACCTCACTCTATCCAAAAGTCCACTACATCCAAATAACGACTATTAGAGTTAAAAACAACGGAGTAAAATCTCAAACGCTGACTTGGGTATTCAGATGAAATTCACGACTTTCAATTGTAGTAGTACAAAGCCATTAAGTTTACTAGAAAATAGCATGATTGTGCTTTTCACAAAATTCTTTTTGCAAGCTTCAGACAGCCGTTTTAAACTATCCTGTGTATCAGCTGAAGGGCCAATCAACATTCAGCAGCAGGAGCTGTGCCATCGTCGTTTTCAGACATTTTACAAGAATCCGTAAACAGAAATTTGTTCAGAATTACATCCAGTGCTTCCTGACTGTACGAATCCTTACCTCAAACACAGGTCTATGCAAACATGTTGTCACCTATTATTTCAAAACAATTTATACTCGTGTTCATTTAATTATAACATCGAACATGCCAGCTTCAGATCTTAGCAATGGGGATGCCAGTCCCCAGACGCAGCTCATCCTCCTTTGATGGTCAGGCTCTATGGAAGAGACCAACCCCGTCTGGACTGCGTGGACAATACAGTCTGCCACCGATGAGAGCTGCTGGCAACGTGTCTGCACGGCTGTTGTGCAGACGTGGTCGTTCCCTGCTCTCATCGGTGGCAGACTGTATTGCCCACGCAGTCCAGACGGGCTTGGTCTCTTCCATGGAGCCTTCGACCAAAAAGGAGGACGAGCTGCGGGGGACTGGCATCCCTACTGATGAGAATGAAGCCGATCGAAACGCTGGACATGGTCGATGTTATAAACATACCGTTGCAACAACTGAGCAAAGATCTTCATTTAATATATTTTGTCTGTTTATGTTTGTTTATATAGTGAATTTGTTGTCAACACAATTATTGTATATTTTATTTGTTTTTTATTAACAAAAAATAAAATAAAATAAATAAATTTACTAAGCTAAGTTGAACTTGCTATACTATGTATACAAGTTAAGAAATGGGCTCTTGATAATGAACTGTTTGGTTGATAATGTACAAATCAATTTTCTAAGCTAGATGGTGTAGCGGATCCGATGTGTCGCATGTATAGGGACGTGTAAAGCAGGGATTGCAGTGTGAGTGGAAACCCCAATCCCGCCCGACAACTGACGGCTAATGTAATCCCTATCCTATGCATTTGTCATTTTTCTCCTCCTCATCATCTATGTCTAAATAGCATGGTTCTTTTCATTCATGTTAGCAGTGCTAAGGAAATGTGACTACCTAATGCATCGCGACAGCGAACAAAGACACTCATGAGAAACTGTTGTTAGAAAGTTGCAGTTTTATTCTGACAAATTTGATTCTCGTCTGAGGCGGCCGGACAGAGCACGAGCGACTTTCAAGTGGGATCGGAGTTTAACATGGGACAATTTGTAAACGTTGTTTTAGGTAGGTTAAATAACTAAAACGTGAAAAGTTGTTCTATGGAAGCATAAGTAATTAGTGCTGCTGCCCATAAAAATATAAAATACGAGAGTATTTTAACTTTTATTAACGTAGAGTTTTGTTATAATTTTAAATACTGAATTTTGCGTACTTATTATGGAAAAATTTAGAAAAGGTTTTAATTTAGGACAAAGTTTATTTGATGACGAAATGAAAAGTTTAATGTTTATATTAAGCAGCGTCAATAGATCTATGCTTCCAGAGAAAAGGTTTTAAATTTAAATAAATTAACTTGCTAAAGACATAGTTTGTAGTTTTATCCCATGTTGCACTGCGTACCTCTTAACAACGAAGGCGAAAAGTGTAACTGGGATATTTTGAGTATGGAATAAAGACTGCCAAACTGTAGTAACGATGAAAATTCATCAAATCAATATCTTGGTTCAGACGTTCGTTCCTACTATTTAAATATAAGGTACAATTGGTTCTTTAAGAACGATACCTTAAATGTACAACATGATAACGGTATGTTCAACATGATCATTAACCAATGACGCTGAAAGGTATCAGTTCAACCTTAGGAGTAAAACTTCCATACAATACAAGTAAATTGGTAGTGAAATCATTCGAATATATACTTATGAGTATTTGATCATTTACAGCATTTACTGAATCAAACCCCTAAAGTGTTAAACAAAATAGATTTGGCTGAAACAAGGTTAAAATCCAATATCCGTATTGGCACATAAACTGAAACCAGGGTTAATCCTCGTTTATACCAAAGTGCATTTAATGTTTGGCAAGATATCCACACATTTATCACTGTTTAACCTCAATGTATATCGAGGTGAGAGCTCTAGGTGATTTAACTGGAGCGTAATGATAAACGGTGGGTTTTGTTCTAATAGTTATACCCTGCATTGCTGGATTCAGTTCAACAAACTGCACTCATTGCTCCCAAACGTATTATCTCTTACGCGACGTTTCAGTCCCAAAGTTAGTTAACAGCTTTTCTTAAAACATCTTTTAATTGAAATTTCGACCGATACTTTCATCACAGAGAACGTTATAGTAAAAATCGTACGATTGTCGAGAACACTTGTAGAACTTGCGTAGGAGAAAACTTGCCCATGCGTAGTAAATGATCTACTACAGGATTCCCTCAGCGCATTCTCTGCGGGCTGCCTCAACTATTTGAGTTTTCTGCCTCAGCCATGACCACTCATTTCACTCATCCTTCAACACATATTTGCCTTAAAATACTCATGAGAGTGGTCGGCATCTCAAATAGTGATTTAGTGACCTACCATAACATTGTCCTTGTTTAAATTTAATGTTTTCCCCAAAACATCATGAACTTATACCCTTTTTGTCCATAAATTACGATATGTATAACATGATATTTCTAACAAATATAGTGAATATTTTGAAAAGAAATGGTTTCAATGTTTGAACCGTTTTAAATTTAACAAAAAAGATATAAACTAAAAACAAAATATTTTTTGTATATAAATTGCTGAGTTTATTTTCGTTGACCGTTTAAACTCGAGATTGGGCGTAGAGAAGATTGGCAGAAAGCACACAAGCGTACTGGGAATGTCTGTCGCAGAAGGTGGTAATAATTCTCGTGAAACCTCCTCCCCTCCCTTCCTTACGTCTCACTCGTTCAATGCCTTCACAATACAAGCAATGGTGACAGCCGCCCAAGGCACAATAGTCGTAAACTAAACATGTACGTATACTCGTAGACAATTTACAAGTTTACCTTTTTAAATCAATTGATATATAGGTATTATCAAAATATGAGTTATAGTGTTAATAAGAGTTGTAGTTTACTCCAAAATTTTCGGCAAGGACTCTTCATCGGACCTTCGAAAATGTTATGAATAATATTTCCATATATTTCGGTGTCCACGTTCATCACGTTTTTTAAAGATCAAATGAAGGAATCAAGCCAACACCACTTTTGAGGTACAGACGAATAAACGTTAAAATTAAATTAAATTACGTTCATGACGATACAGTTAAGGAGATAAAGAAGACTCAAATTTGACGACTATTCCTTGTGCAAATGAAAAACGCAGTGGCAAGTGACTAGATGCAAGCTAGTAGTTACGATAAGCCAGGGATTCATAGTTAGGGATTACGCTGTTCCAACACCGATATGCAACGTAGATTAGTAAATCACAACTTTGTTTTGTGGAATTAATTGGTTAAACAAACCCTGAATACTCCATGTTCTCAAGGTGTTCATTTGTTTATGCCTGAATTGCCTGGTTGGCAAGGTTTATAAGCCTATCTGAAATAAATATGATATTTTACTAATCATTTACTACTATAGGTAGATGTACTCGTAGAGGAAATAATACCACAGAGAAATGCATAGGTAGATTAGATGTTTTGTCAAACTTTATTGATTTTATTCTGTAATACATGGCAAATTAAATATATGGACATTTTACAGTACTTGTTGTCAGGACGTGATTTTCGTGAAACATTTATTTTAAGACAATTAAATATTCATATTATATTACAGAAATGTTAGCTAATGCGAACACTACGGGTAGGAAATCCAAGCTGCGGTGCATATGAATAAATACGCGGTAGGCATTTATTTAATTTTAGTTATTTCACTTGAGCTGAACGAGATCGCAATGTTGGCCTAATCCGTCCAATTCATTGAAATTCAGCCACGAACTTGGATTGGTTGGGATTTATGCATTAAGCTTGGCCACTCGCTGGAATGATCAAAATTCATGAGAAAATTATTCTCTCTGCCACGGTATAAATAGAAGGAGCCCTGTGGTTCGGAAGTCACGTTAAGCCGTTGGTCCATTCCATTGGTCGTTGAGCTATTAATTAATGGCCCAATCTGGGGAACAGTCAGCCCTAGTTTGTAACGAGACTACACCGCATCATCCACTATAAACACTCAACACAATTACCCTTCATCCCATATTCACTTTAAAATACCCTCTAGGAGTGGTCGGTGTCTCAAATCACAGTATCAAAGTAAAGTATCAAAGGTAAATAAATAATAAAAGAATGGTAGATTGCGTGAATATAATACATTTATGTATGACGATCTTCAAGAAATTAGTACACAATTCAGTAATTAGGATATGCTTATCACCCACTTTGAACTACGACCACTTTATTTTCAAATATTGTTTTGCCATGTTAAGTAGTCTAAGACGCAAAACGCTACGTACTTCACCAATATGTCGCCCATGTCCAAGCAGCAATTTATGAGTGAAATTCTATCAAAACAAGCCTTTTGAACGTAACAGATTAATTTGTCTAAGGACAGTTTTGGTTTTAGGAAATAACATTGACTTTAAACCTAAACATTTAAAATCAATTGAAATAATCTGATCTAGTACACGAACATTGTTCAATTCTAATAAATGCGCTGACAAAGTTTTTTTTCCAGATGTAAAAATCAAAATTTAGAAGTGTTTAATATTTTGTTATATATTTTCTTAATAGTTTAATAAACTTCCTACTGTACTATTTTTGGATAAATTCGGAATGTTTTACTTGGTAGTGTTTATGTTAGCGGATCCGTGGTAGTTTGGTATCGCGATCCCCTCAATAACCACTTACAATTTATAATGTGACTATACGATGACGCTAGGTAAAGGTCTACATTGAGCGTTAGAGACTCTGTAGTCCTTATTTTGCCTCGTTAAACTAGACTAACCCGTTTTAGGCCTACTACCTTGATGGTACGAGGTATTCAAATACATATCAGTTAAAGAAAATTGCCCTAGGATCACTAGGATAACGCAAAATGGTCAACTGTATAGCCGATATCAGCAGAGCTAGAATGTACATTACTGTGACGTGATCGGTCATAAGCACTATTTAGGTTTTATTGCGGGTTTTGTTTGATTGCAGCAACTCCACAGTGTTGGTGTGCACCCTGGTGGACCACTGGATGGACCTGGCCACCACACTCAACTACATAGACTTCGTGGTCACACTGCTGATCCCCTTCTGTCTGATCGTGGTACTGAACACACTCATCAGTCAGACTTGTGTATGATTGCAGCAACTCCACAGTGTTGGTGTGCACCCTGGTGGACCACTGGATGGACCTGGCCACCACACTCAACTACATAGACTTCGTGGTCACACTGCTGATCACCTTCTGTCTGATCGTGGTACTGAACACACTCATCAGTCAGACTTGTGTATGATTGCAGCAACTCCACGGTTGGTGTGCACCCTGGTGGACCACTGGATGGACCTGGCCACCACACTCAACTACATAGACTTCGTGGTCACACTGCTGATCCCCTTCTGTCTGATCGTGGTACTGAACACTCTCATCAGTCAGACTTGTGTATGATTGCAGCAACTCCACAGTGTTGGTGTGCACCCTGGTGGACCACTGGATGGACCTGGCCACCACACTCAACTACATAGACTTCGTGGTCACACTGCTGATCCCCTTCTGTCTGATCGTGGTACTGAACACACTCATCAGTCAGACTTGTGTATGATTGCAGAACTCGGTTGGCACCCTGGTGGACCACTGGATGGACCTGGCCACCACACTCAACTACATAGACTTCGTGGTCACTGCTCCCCTTCTGTCTGATCGTGGTACTGAACACACTCATCAGTCAGACTTGTGTATGATTGCAGCAACTCCACAGTGTTGGTGTGCACCCTGGTGGACCACTGGATGGACCTGGCCACCACACTCAACTACATAGACTTCGTGGTCACACTGCTGATCCCTTCTGTCTGATCGTGGTACTGAACACTCTCATCAGTCAGACTGTGTATGTTTGCAGCAACTCCACAGTGTTGGGTACACCCTGGTGGATGAATACCTTTGCCACCATAACTACATGACTTCGTGGTCACACTGCTGATCCCCTTCTGTCTGATCGTGGTACTGAACACTCTCATCAGTCAGACTTGTATGATTGCAGCAACTCCACAGTGTTGGTGTGCACCCTGGTGGACCACTGGATGGACCTGGCCACCACACTCAACTACATAGACTTCGTGGTCACACTGCTGATCCCCTTCTGTCTGATCGTGGTACTGAACACTCATCAGTCAGACTTGTGTATGATTGCAGCAACTCCACAGTGTTGGTGTGCACCCTGGTGGACCACTGGATGGACCTGGCCACCACACTCAACTACATAGACTTCGTGGTCACACTGCTGATCCCCTTCTGTCTGATCGTGGTACTGAACACTCTCATCAGTCAGACGGTCTGGAAGCTGGCCAGGATCAGACGCTCCATGACCAACTCCAGCAAGGAGCCTGCCCTGGGGGTGAAGAGGCCTATCCTCGCCCGCTCGCACTCCAAGCAGTCCTCCTCCTCGCAGACCAAGGTCACTGAGATGCTGCTCGTAGTCAGCTCAGTCTTCATCTGTCTCAACCTGCCCTCCTACGTCATCAGGGTCTGGGTCTTCGTCAATGAGGTTAGTCCCGCTCACTTGTGTATTGTTATATGCACTCATACTCAATAGGACGGAAATTGGCATACGAGCTTCGATATTACAGAACCTGCGTCTAGATAGTTAAAATGTGTGAAACAAATACGTATGCATTGCAGCTATTTAAACAAAGTTGCTTATTAAATAAGGCCTCTATATTGCCCTGTAATCTAGACAAGACACATACGCGGGAATGATTCATTTAATCAGCCAGAAATCTTCCTAAACGCCAACTATAGAAGTAAGATATTAATACTAACAAACCAGCACAGCATCATGCGCAGCGTTTTGATCATATAAAAAGGAACCTCCCTAGTCCCTACTAAACGCTGACCTCAGGATCATATTGAGTCGCGTCGTTAGCATAACACGGCTTGTATTACCCTTGCTACAAGCTAAGCTAATAAACAGCTGATCAAACTGAAACTAGCCTTTAAAGCTATGGCTTTCTAGGAAGCGGTGAACGCTACATTACGGCAGTAATATGGCGGTGAGTTTTGTTTTTATTACAATCAGATGAGAGTGGTTTCCTGAGAATGAGAGTGGTTTCTAGAGAACGGTGGACGGAAGTACTGTGAAAATTAGTTAAAGTTTTTTCTGGCCAGATGAGAAAATTTGTTTTGTAAACAAAGGTCTAGCTTGTCTATTATAAATAGGTAAATAAACTTTGAAATTAAGATAATCAAAAAATGTCGTTGTTTAACATTCGTTTAAATATTGTGTTGTAAGTCCACCGCCAATACGATCACCGCTGTTTACGGCCGTAATGTAGCGGTGAACTTAACTGCGACGGTGGACGTAACACAATATTTAAACAGATGTAGACAAAAGCAACTTTGACATGTTGTTTATTAATTGTCAAAGTTTATTTACGTATGTAGTAATGACGCTAGACTATTGTTAACAAAACAAAATGTGTCACCTGGTGAGAAAAACCTTAACTAGTTTTCACCGCTAACTTTACGTCCACCGTTTCTAGGAAACCACTCTCATCTGATTGTATTGAAAACAAAACTCACCGTCATATTCCGGACCGTAATGTAATGGTCACCGCTTTCTAGGAAACCATAGCTTAAGGTCTTGTCCATTACTACATACGTAAATTATCGTTGACAACCCAAATAAACAACATGTTATAAGTTGTTTTTATACATCTGTTTAAATATTGTGTTACATCCCCCTTACTGTTGCGTTGACTGTTCGCTACATTACGGCCGTAATATAACGGTCAACGCCTTCCTAGGAAACATAGCTTTAGTAATCAAACCTAAAACACAACGAAATTATGAATCGCTTAAAAACATACTTTTACAAAAGAAGAGACTCGAAAGTGACAAGACGACTGGGTGTAAACAACACTGTTAAGAACGTCTGGTTGAACTTGACATATCCGAGCCGAAACGGGGGACGAATTAGCCCAAGGCAATCGATACTCAATTCCTCATTGACTAAGTGGATTTATCATGCCTCACTTTGTTTTAAATTCATCAACGGTAATATTTAAACTTGATTTATTTATTCTTCTAACAGAACAAACACCATTTACAATCAGAAATTCTTCAAAGAGGTTAACATGATTCAAAGAGGACCTTTTTATTACTATATGCACGAATGTATATTAGTGCACTAGTAAATGCTTTACGAGTTCAATATACTTGGAAATAAATATAAACCATTATATAAGTTTGGAAAGAATAACGAAATATAATAACATATCTTATTGTATGACCACAAGTTATTTCACTTCATTTAAAACCGGGTATAGGCTACTTTAAAGTAACTTTGTATACTTTTTATGCCTATTTTAAAAGACAGTTTTCTAATTATTTAATGACGGTAATGGAAATTTTCTCCGTTAGTACAACTAGTGTACTTGAAATAAAGCAATTTATAAAATAAACGAAAGTTATTAATACATGAGCAGCGCTGACCCGTAATCTGACCTGGTAAATGAAAAAAGAGGGTTTTGTTCAGCAAGTGGTTACCAGGATATAATTGAGAAAAATCAGCAAATTTACTATATCAAACTTTCAATATTGGTTGGATGAGTTTTAATGGAAGTGGTAGAGTTACAATAGAACCTTAATTACTCTCAAGGATTAAAATGTGATTATCACTGCGGTCTCACACACATTAACCAGAGCTCAAGAGCACTTTGGTGTTGAGTTTCTTGTTCAACCAAGGTTACTGAACTTCCTGGAAGTACGCTTCGGGCGGTTATCGATTGATCGAAACTTACACGCATTAAGAGTTTATGGCTGATCAACGAAACCTCAAGTTTTGAGCATTTTCTTGAATCACCAAAGTATTAACAACAAGGAAAAATATGGTGACAAATTTTCTTTAAAAGGATAAAACGCAAGGATTTTTGAAAGTCACTGAATTTTAATTCATTTATTAGTTGGTGTAATACGAACGTTATACTTTTTCCAACAACCTAAGTGGAACCCTCTAGGCTCCACCACCTTACTGACCATGGTCCACCTATTTTACAGTTAGATACTCAACGAATCTCGCTTCCCACTGTGATAAAGTTACCTTAATCCCACTTTTGTCCATGTTCCCAGCACAGAAAAATAATTCTATTAAATTACGTTCTTTCTTATAATCCTTTCTGCTATTCAAATAAAACCGATAAAATAAATCCAGACATTAAAATGTATTTTTGACATTCCAAACGTCAAACATGTTTTTGAAGTTCTATCCAAACAACCATATTTATAACTTATGATCAAAATATTACAAGTATTGTGCGATAGAGCGTGTGCAGTTCGAGAGTGTTGCAAAGAAAACTGAGTCTGACAATAGTTGATCAACTCATTCAAATCTAAGGCAGAGTTCGGCACCACAATCCATCTTACATCTCTATTCACTATTCAGTCGACAGTCTCACAATGATCCATTCAGCTTCTATTGTGCCCCATGTACATATCGACTGATGCGAGAACTTCTCATCAAGGTCTTGAAACTTTCAAACTGTGCAAAGTCGTTTAAATGTTAAACTATTTGTGACGATCCGATTGTATGTAAATTGGGGGTTAATTCCCACGAGTTAAAGTGAGCCTTGACTGATGGTACTGGGTTAGTCTAACCGACTTTAGGACTAGGCAAGATAAACTAACCTTACTTCTCATGAATAAGTACAAAGTGATAACCCAGCTTGTCTTTACAAATTACATTTCGAGTAAAGGCTATGACTTTAAATCGCATCCTAGCCCAGCCTGTACGTTCGATATCGTTTCTCTTTTATGGTTGTTAACACTCATTGTCATCTCAGCTTTATACCAATGGGTGAATAGATATAAGCAATTAAGCATTGTTCCTTGAGGTTGTAAATGGAATAACGTCATAAACTTGACGCCGGACAACTCAGGAGGATAAGTAATTATATCCAATGCTCCACTCCAACTTGAGATATTTTATAGCTAAGATTTGCTGTTAGCTTAACTCATTCAGCAGTGGGATTACGAGTGAATAAGGTCAAGTCCTAGGTGGGCATTGAAAACATGTACACGACAAATGAAACCAAAAGAAAATGAAAGACAAAGAGGCAAACCAGAAGGGTTATCAAAGCCTCGTGCCTTGATTCCACTACATAACAATTCAATCGTCTGGAAAATAATACAAAACAATCCTTTCCCAGCTATAACTGTAACTGTTTTAGGAGAATAGAATTTACAATCTATGATATTTTGACGCGGTGTGAACTAGAAGAACTGAATTAAATTTGTGACACTAGCCGCGAAATCCTATAAGAGTAGAACTTTAACTTAACATAAATCTCTGTGTGATATCGTGCGGCAAAAAACTTAGATCAAACTACATTAAATACAGAGTGTAAATTTGAAAAGGACCGTCATTAATGTATTGTGAACTATTAACTTTACTGAAATGTTATGTTGGGATACTTCACCTTGTTTTTCCCAACAAATGTAAATAAAAACTAAAAATTTCGAAACATAGAGAATATTCCAAATCTTTTCACATCCAATGCGAATATTAAGGCGATTGTGGATGTAAAGTCCGATGAATTATTATTGACATTGTTTAAGAGATAATTTTACAGACAAATTAACAGTTACAATACTGTTTTTCAAAAGCCTACTGAATTTTCAAACAAAGCCCTTGATTATAGCTTTGCTTAATCTTTGGAGAATCTAACTCCTGAATTACTCTAAATAAAAACATTTTCAAGAACAAAGTCTCAAAATCAATCTGCTACGCAACCATACAAGTAGTGTATTCTAACATAAACAGATAAGTTTCCACGGTCGTTCTACTGTATACACTTCACTGTCTTAGTCTTCGGGGATAGACCGTATCGAAATAATAACTAAACAAGCCGACGTTTCAGAACCGATGCAACAATCCTTCATCAGGGCGGACAATGCTCGACTGACACAGTCTAGTACCGAACACCAAGATAGTTGAGTAAAATATATTGTGTTTAAAATGTCTTATATTATGAAAAATATTATTGTTCGGAAAAACAATACTTTTATGGCTAGAGCTGGTGTAAAATTGAGCTTGACGTATACTCAGTAGGTCCCAGCTGTGTCCAGATGTCTGGTAATGAGCCAAAGCCCGGGTCAACGCCGGACACAGTCAAGATGTGTCATTTGTCATCCCGCTTCTCGCAACCCCCCTTCCCCTCAAAATGTGCAATGATATGGATAACTCTGCAGCTGGCGAGCATGAAAACTTGAGCCACACCCATTATGGGATCCGTTTTTAAGCTTGTTTTTATAAAATGTCTACAAATGAACTATTACATTTACGTGTTGAAAATATTTTTAAAAGTGTATATTATGCAAGGCGGAAAAGGCCAGGAAGATCAGCACGGCAAGGCATGAGCTGTGAAGTAACAGTACTGCGGTGAATAAAGACAAAATATAGGAAAGAGGGTGACGAAAATACAACCATAATATCCAACCAAAACATGACAAAATAAGAAATGGTATAAATTAAAAGGAGTTTCTTCGTTAAATTTTATACAAGGTGAGTTTTAAATCTCCCTCTTAACTTTTGAAAAAGGATATTTTTAAACTTTGGAGAATTTTTATAGGGTTCTAAAGTTTGTTTTGACGTACTTTTTGTATCACCTCACCCCCACCCATAATCAGGGATTTTTCGAATACAACCCCACTTTGTGGAAACTCAAAAGAAAGGGAATTTCAACACAAATTCAACGACGCAAAGAAACACGTTTTATCTCGACTCGTATTTTTGGTATCTCAATTTAAAGATGATACTAAATCAGGGTTAAAATGCCACATTTCACATACCGGTACCATTTATTTTGTATGACAAAGTTTTCTTCAAAACACACTATGGGATCATGTCATAGGATTGTAATGTTTCCTCACAGTATTTTTGAAGAAAATGTTGTCATTCAAAATAAACTGTAAGTGTAATGTTACATTTTAAACCTGATTTTGTGCCATCTTTAAATTTGAATAATAAAAAACTAGTCAAAATAAGACATTTTCTTTGCGTCGTTGAATTTGTGTTGAAATTCCCTTTATTTTGAGGTACAACAAGGGGGGTTTGTATTTAAAAGATTTGGGGGTCCTCCCCCGGATTTTTGGGGGAAGGGCTGGCGCAAAGTACGTCAAAACAAACTTCAGAATTCTATAAAAACATTCCCCTAAGGGTTTTATGAAATATTTTCTTTTTCTATAGTTAAGGTGGGGAGGGGGACATTTAAAAACTCCCCCCTGTATAAATACCCGTTGAATTTTAAGTATCGATAGTTACGTAGCCAATGTTTTATAAAAAATCTGAGTAATTAATCAGTATGATTTTGCTGATGAAAAGAGCTTGGATTTGGCCAACAGAGATATGAGCTGCGGGAGTGTTATTATTACAGGCTTACAAGTTTCAAGCCTTTGTCCAAACTTCATTAAAACTAACACCGCGACGTCGCCGCTCTCCGAGCACCAACTAATTACTCCCCTTGCTTAGCAGTTAGCTCTTAAATATACATCGCCACTGAACCAACCATTACACTCGTTGTTCATATATTATTAGGTTTGTAATATTTCAAACGTTTAACTAAATTGTGTAGGTACGAGTATGTTAAGAGCTACAAATGAATGAAATAGGTAAAATCGTCAGTTGATTCTAGTTTCAACTGAATGAAATAAAGATTTGTTTATTATGAAACTGATCCCCAAAGGTATTGGCGATCTAGACTCCGGAACTTGAGGTTGCAATTTGAATGTCTTAAGTCATTAATTTTTTGACTCCTCAAGCATATCCTTTGCACTCAGCTGCGTGAGGCAAGTGAATAGCTTCAACAGCTGTAGTAGCGCATCCTGTTAACGAACACTGAAATTAAAACTGAGTCGGGTTCAAAGCAAAATGGCTACTCGGCCCGTTTCAAACACCGTGCAATCGCGTGGTCCTACCGTGCCCGACCACGGATTATTATAACACACGGATAACCACGGATTATTGTTTTTTGGTAGGAGGTATTAATAACCACCTCTTCTCCTTTAAAATAAAATAAAGCCTCTAAAACAACATTTTTTACGGGAAGGTTTTAAATTATGTTCAGATTATACTCAACAGTTAATTACTTAAAAAAACTATTAAAATAAACCTTGTAGGCTAAACATTTTCGTACAGGTCATACTCAAACAATATAAAAAACTTTACCTTTTTACTCCTACACTTGTCCATTATGAGTTTATGATCCGATTGCCGTAAAAAGCAAACTTAACTCAAACATTTATTAAACGCCCACACTTACCTATTATAATTCTACATGTTGCCATAAAAACAACCTTCATTGTACATCCAACTGACGTTTAACTTATTTTTGTATAGCCTATACATGTTCGGAAACCAAAAGCTTACTTCAACATTAATCTGTTAACGTTATTCGGTGTTTCGGATTCGACTGGTCTACTCTGTTAAGCGCTTAAAAGTTGTTACTGCGTTGATAGAGATAAATTCGGTATTAGGTTGTTTTAGTTGTATACCGTCGTTTTATTTGAGGATAAGATTAAAATTGTATTAAATTATGACTTATTCTTTACAATACCCAAGTCTGGCTTTTTTTGATTCAGTTGAAATGAGCCAGCTGTTGATTACGAAGTAAAAGTGAACAATGCAAAGCACACGGGTAAGGGAGGGATGCTTTTGGGTATGTGAAGGGGAGGAGTTACAATTAACATGTAAAGTAGTGTCAGCCTACCTCAGTGCTTACTGTCTGTCTACGTACTGTACACACGAGCTTGATGCCTCCCTCCCATTCCTAGCACTTACCTGAAAACAAAGCAATATCTTAATATTGTTATAAATGGGTAGAATTTATATACAGGGTGTAAACAAATGTGCAGTGCGCTTTTTTCTACATACAACCGGGTTCTAAATACAAAAGTAAGTATAAAATGTCTAGTAACATTTTTTTTATTTCGGCTTAGTTTAGCATTTTGCATTTTTTTTTTTTAAACCCTTAGAGACAGTTTTGTGAAATTTTTAAATGACCGCCATTTTGAAATTTGATAAGTAAGATAAAAAATTGTTGGAAAATGTTATTTGGAAAATAAAGGTGTATACCCAGTTTTACAAAAAAATTTCAGAGGTTTTGAACTATCAATTATTTTCAAAAATGTACGAAATGGCGGATTACGGCAAACATTAAGCCGAAATAAAATATGTTACAAGACATTTTTGACTTAGTTTTGTATGTAGAATCTGGTTCTGCCTAAAGGAATCTGGTCTCAAAGTATACCTGTATTGGAAATAATAAATAATCGTCCAGAAACTACAATATCTCTAATATATTAAATTCAACAAACTAAACCTCAAACAGGTAAAAAATACTAATTATTTGAGTGATAGTAATTTATAGAAAATTAAATTTGGTAGTAAAAGGGCTTTAGAACAGAAAGAATTTATTGTCAAGAGCTTTGTTTCATTTGACATACAATAATTTTAAACATGGTACCACTGGTAGTAAAATAAATATACACATACAAAATAACTACAAAACTAACATCAATACAACATAATATAACATCATAATCGCATAATATAAAACAAATTTTAATAAAGATAACTTTTAAACGTGTTTTAAAACGTTTGATAACTATACTCTTAATATATTAGGCAGGTGGTAAAAAATGTCCCTAACAGCTTCAAATGGGAGTTTTGAAACCAACTAGTACCACATCTGTACCCTTGAGGGATTTAAGATATGACGACGTCAAGATGGCAAAATCCCAAATGGGACTATTTGGAAGTCGCCGCTTATTGTCGATGAGGTAGTCGTGTAGGGTATCAAATTAAGCCCTTGACGTTAACAATCTAGAGACTATATTTTACCCTCCAGAGAACCAAATTACAACGCTGAAAAAAACTATTTAACGTTATTTGATATTAAGGTATTTCTATTTTAATCATAGCTCGTTTCCTATTCAATCTAGCTTACGAGTATATACAAAAATATTTTGTTCGACTGAAAAATGTCTTTTTGGTGGAGAAATTGGCTGTATTTATCTTCAGTAAATAGCAATTCTTGAATTTTTGTGTATCGTTAAACTATCGTTCAGGTTGAAATAAAGTATTCCCCCTTATTAGATGGTCTAAGAGTATTATAAATCCATATAATCCAAACCTTCTCTAATATTTACTGTTTAGCTATAATACAAGATATTGGCTGAACCCAGGTGCACTAGATTGACTATACAGCTGAGTTCTATAAAATCAGTATTTATTTATCTTTTTATTTTAGCTTCAAACAACTAAACTAATTTCGTTTTGAAATTGGCGGGGCATTGAAATTTATTTACATTATTCGTAACACGTAATAGAAGACTTTGACAATTCAAAACCCTCAAGGACAACGACCCGGAGGATTCAGAATCAGCGCTTCATTTGACTATGAAAACATATCTTATGTACATTACTCGAGTTTTTACTTATTCTCGACGGGTTCCGGACTACTATTGATATTCCCTATAGAATAGAGAACATCGTATTTACATAAGTGATTAATAACGGGAACCCCACATTATTTCCCCAACAATTAAAAATACTATTCCGAAAATTTGACTATCGACCACTGTTTGCCAAAATGGTAGTTAACTAAAGCCGTCTATTGAGCACGACCAAACAGTATGTTTATTTATGTATGAATTCAACGCAAACTTTAAAAACTTGATTTTTAAAGGTGTTGATGCACTTAATAGTTTAGGAGAAAGTTATGAGTAACGCCCGTTTGAATGACGGGGCTTAAACTTTCAAGAACTAATAGCTGTAAGCCAACTAAAACTTTTCCGTCAAGTCAATAGTCTAGACTCTAGGCGATACCTTTGGTGACCCACTTAACGTTAACTTAACACCCTGTAGAATAACAAAATCAATTATACCATGACGCACTGAATTCCAGTGACCAGTTTACCCAGAGAGCTGAAAGAGTTTTTGTCATTCTGCTCTGAAAACAGCTGCTTTAGACACATGTATTGACAGTGCTAAAGTGCCACTTTTACACCCAGGTAAATACGAGTGAGGTTTGTTTTGATGATTTTTATGTGACAAGGATATCAGCTATTTCAACTAAATTGTTTGATAGGAATGATTGATCTATTGTAAAAAGGTCAACTGTTGTAACTAAAACTACTCTAAATATCTAACTTAATAGGGTTTAGTTTATTCTATGGGTAATGATCGATTCCAAATCGATACAAAGCACTAAACTGATAATCGTTTAGGATGAGCTAGCGTAAAACAGCTGTTTCTACGAATAAACATTACAACTCAGACTTCAAATGAGTAGTTTAACTTCAATGGTTTTAAATTAAAATTTGATCAAATAGGTGCATTTATTGATATAGTTTCTGCATCGTGGCAAAAATATCGTCCATCACTCATCCAAAAGTTCACTGTTTGACCACTCCTCTCGGTCATGCTTTGGACTTAAGCACGCATCAAAGAGTTTAGCACCTAGTGATAAAAAATCCAATATTTTTGGTTTCGACTCTTGCGAAGGCTTGAGAAGCAATCTCCGTCACCTGGGTTCTAGTGTACGTGCACGTGAAGTGATATAGCTGATATCCAGCTCTAAGAATACTTGACAAATTCCACCCATCAATGTCCAACACACGACCAACCCTCACTCATCTCTCCGTGACCCTTGAACATTCAATCTGCTTTCAATCTTACGTGGAATCTCTACACAACCATAGTCAGTGCTGGGTTTGAGGCGAAGTTTTAACGGAGAATTTTACATTAACTTCTGGTTTTTTATATAAAACTTCATAAAAACTGATTTTTCTTTATTTATAAAATAGGAAGACGTTAACTAACGTCAAATAACTTGTAGATCTGTCATTTTGTTATGTAAAGTTGTAGACTTGTAATTACAACTTTACATCAAAACCAGTCTGACTCAGCTGTTTTACAATTTTACAATGTTCATGTTGTCTTGATCATAACCTCAACTTTTTGATATTTACAATTTTACTTACCAAAGCATGTGGGTAAGAATTGTATTACAATTTTACAAGAATATGTAACTTTGTAAATACAATTTTACAAATACAAGTTTACACACCGGTGATGTTGTAAGAAATCGTCTGTAGAATTGTATTTTGCAGCGGTAGTTACAAGTTTACAATTCATTGTTTATGCAACACCTGTATTTACAATTTATAGAGTTTTATATAAATTCACTTGTAGAATTGTGACTTTTTTAAATTGTACTTTTATGCAATAGGGCCCAGATAGATGTATAATCTGTGATTTGCGTAGCTTAAAGTCGCATTTCAGTCTACTGAATGGAGGGGCTTTACGTCTCTTGTGTCTTAAACGATCTCAGCAAGCACAATATTAATATGTCTCATAATTTATGGATATGTTTAGAAACTTGATACTATGAATAGAAATCAAATTTTTCTTTTAGCACTTTCCTCACTTTATCACTGTAGTTGTGATTTTGTTTCATGTTCGATTAGAAAATAACGCTATTACATATCAATTATCTGATAAAAACAATTCCACACCAGGAAAATTACAGTTTCAAAACATAGCAAAAATAATTTACAAAAAGGTTTCCAGGTTTAGGAAACTTGCAGAGGTTTTCTGTTGGAGTGGTAATCTATTAGGTTGCTTCTCTTTTTGTAATGCAAGTTTCGCTGTTTCCGCTCCAGCACTGAAACTGTAGTGTTCAGCCTCGTTATCCCTTTATACACAAGCCATGAAAGCTATTGTAGGTTCCAGGAATGTTTATAGTTTATAGATATGGTTCCTTTGAGAAAAGAAAAATAGCCATTCATATGACCATCAATTGAGTTTAACTATTAATAAACTTGAAATATTAAAACAGCAAATGTCTATTTTCTACAGATTACAAGCGTTTGAATTTAAGACTTGAGTTTTTTTTTCTTACCTTCGCAGAAATGTTTCATTGTTAAATAGCATTGGCGGTGCTTGGACAAATATTTGAAAGGTTTATAGGTAACGTTTTTAAACCCTTTAAACCGATAGTTAATATGAAAATCAATACTAAACACGTTGCATATAAGTGTAGCCGTTTTAAAAGGGGACTAACAATTTGAAGCTTTATTTACTGCTCATTTTTTTATTTTATGTATTTCAAAATTAAGCTAACATCTATTTGAATGTTTGTTGAAAGCCGTGTCATAATCAGTATTCACTAGTTTTAAGTTATCGATTGTAAAACTATATCTCGCCAATACTGATTAACGAATCACGTACTACATAGAAGAACTTGTATTATATTCAAAACGCTTGATAAGTATTTATGAAAGCATTTAAAACACGCCATATATATATATAAATGTAGCGGTTTTTATTTGCGTTAAAAATATTCTGAATGTTTTAGGCGAAATATGGCAGCGATTTGCATAATGATCGCATCGTTTGAATATCGCCATCATCTGTAACGAAACATGGCTTTGAAGGGTGTCTAAAATTACAGGGTATCTAGAATTACATTTTTTTTTTTAAGAACAAACGTTACGATGAAATCTTATTGGAGATATGATTCTGGAGAGCGTAATGCCACGAACCCGACCTCACTCTATCCAAAAGTCCACTTCATCCAAATAACGACAATTAGAGTTAAAAACAACGGAGTAAAATCTCAAACGCTGACTTGGGTATTCAGATGAAATTCACGACTTTCAATTGTAGTAGTAACAAAACCATTAAGTTTACTACAAATAGCATGATTGTGCTTTTCTACAAAATTCTTTTTTGCAAGCTCAAGACAGCCGTTTTAAACTATCCTGTGTATCAGCTGAAGGGCCAATCAACATTCAGCAGCAGGAGCTGTGCCATCGTCGTTTTCAGACATTTTACAAGAATCCGTAAACAGAAATTTGTTCAGAATTACATCCAGTGCTTCCTGACTGTACGAATCCTTACCTCAAACACAGGTCTATGCAAACATGTTGTCACCTATTATTTCAAAACAATTTATACTCGTGTTCATTTAATTATAACATCGAACATGCCAGCGCTTCAGATCTTAGCAATGGGGGATGCCAGTCCCCCAGACGCAGCTCATCCTCCTTTGATGGTCGGAGGCTCTATGGAAGAGACCAACCCCGTCTGGACTGCGTGGACAATACAGTCTGCCACCGATGAGAGCTGCTGGCAACGTGTCTGCACGGCTGTTGTGCAGACGTAGGGTCGTTCCCTGCTCTCATCGGTGGCAGACTGTATTGCCCACGCAGTCCAGACGGGCTTGGTCTCTTCCATGGAGCCTTCGACCAAAAAAGGAGGACGAGCTGCGTCTGGGGGACTGGCATCCCTACTGATGAGAATGAAGCCGATCGAAACGCTGGACATGGTCGATGTTATAAACATACCGTTGCAACAACTGAGCAAAGATCTTCATTTAATATATTTTGTCTGTTTATGTTTGTTTATATAGTGAATTTGTTGTCAACACAATTATTGTATATTTTATTTGTTTTTATTAACAAAAATAAATAAATAAATAAATAAATAAATAAATAAATAAATAAATAAATAAATAAATAAATAAATAAATAAATTTACTAAGCTAAGTTGAACTTGCTATACTATGTATACAAGTTAAGAAATGGGCTCTTGATAATGAACTGTTTGGTTGATAATGTACAAATCAATTTTCTAAGCTAGATGGTGTAGCGGATCCGATGTGTCGCATGTAGGGACGTGTAAAGCAGGGATTGCAGTGTGAGTGGAAACCCCAATCCCGCCCGACAACTGACGGCTAATGTAATCCCTATCCTATGCATTTGTCATTTTTCTCCTCCTCATCATCTATGTCTAAATAGCATGGTTCTTTTCATTCATGTTAGCAGTGCTAAGGAAATTGTGACTACCTAATGCATCGCGACAGCGAGCAAAGACCAACTCATGAGAAACTGTTGTTAGAAAGTTGCAGTTTTATTCTGACAAATTTGATTCTCGTCTGAGGCGGCCGGACAGAGCACGAGCGACTTTCAAGTGGGATCGGGAGTTTAACATGGGACAATTTGTAAACGTTGTTTTAGGTAGGTTAAATAACTAAAACGTGGAAAGTTGTTCTATGGAAGCATAGAGTAATTAGTGCTGCTGCCCATAAAAAATATGAAATACGAGAGTATTTTAACTTTTATTAACTCGTAGAGTTTTGTTATAATTTTAAATACTGAATTTCGCGTACTTATTATGGAAAAATTTAGAAAAGGTTTTAATTTAGGACAAAGTTTATTTGATGACGAAATGAAAAGTTTAATGTTTATATTAAGCAGCGTCAATAGATCTATGCTTCCAGAGAAAAGGTTTTAAATTTAAATAAATTAACTTGCTAAAGACATAGTTTGTAGTTTTTATCCCATGTTACACTGCGGCCACCTCTTAACAACGAAGGCGAAAAGTGTAACTGGGATATTTTGAAGGTATGGAATAAAGACTGCCAAACTGTAGTAACGATGAAAATTCATCAAATCAATATCTTGGTTCAGACGTTCGTACCTTTTATTTAAATATAAGGTATGCAATTGGTTCTTTTAAGAACGATACCTTAAATGTACAACATGATAACGGTATGTTCAACATGATCATACAATTAACCAATGACGCTGAAAGGTATCAGTTCAACCTTAGGAGTAAAAACTTCCCATACAATACAAGTAAATTGGTAGTGAAATCATTCGAATATATACTTATGAGTATTTGATCATTTACAGCATTTACTGAATCAAACCCCTAAAGTGTTAAACAAAATAGATTTGGCTGAAACAAGGTTAAAATCCAATATCCGTATTGGCACATAAACTGAAACCAGGGTTAATCCTCGTTTATACCAAAGTGCATTTAATGTTTGGCAAGATATCCACACATTTATCACTGTTTAACCTCAATGTATATCGAGGTGAGAGCTCTAGGTGATTTAACTGGAGCGTAATGATAAACGGTGGGTTTTGTTCTAATAGTTATACCCTGCATTGCTGGATTCAGTTCAACAAACTGCACTCATTGCTCCCAAACGTATTATCTCTTACGCGACGTTTCAGTCCCAAAGTTAGTTAACAGCTTTTCTTAAAACATCTTTTAATTGAAATTTCGACCGATACTTTCATCACAGAGAACGTTATAGTAAAAAAATCGTACGATTGTCGAGAACACTTGGGTAGAACTTGCGTAGGAGAAAACTTGCCCATGCGTAGTAAATGAATCTACTACAGGATTCCCTCTCAGCGCATTCTCTGCGTGGGCTGCCTCAACTATTTGAGTTTTCTGCCTCAGCCATGACCACTCATTTCACTCATCCTTCAACACATATTTGCCTTAAAATACCCTCATGAGAGTGGTCGGCATCTCAAATAGTGATTTAGTGACCTACCATAACATTGTCCTTGTTTAAATTTAATGTTTTCCCCCAAAACATCATGAACTTATACCCTTTTTTGTCCATAAATTACGATATGTATAACATGATATTTCTAACAAATATAGTGAATATTTTGAAAAGAAATGGTTTCAATGTTTGAACCGTTTTAAATTTAACAAAAAGATATAAACTAAAAACAAAATATTTTTTGTATATAAATTGCTGAGTTTATTTTCGTTGACCGTTTAAACTCGAGATTGGGCGTAGAGAAGATTGGCAGAAAGCACACAAGCGTACTGGGAATGTCTGTCGCAGAAGGTGGTAATAATTCTCGTGAAACCTCCTCCCCTCAAACGTTCTTACAAAAGGTTAGGATGAAAATACAAGAATTTTGGATTTACAGAAAAAACGTAAACTGCAAAGAGAATCTACACATACAAACATTCTAATTGTGACGCACGCATCTTATATCTAACTAATTTTTGAATAAATAGCCTACATAGCAAAAACGCAACACATTAAACTACAATCAACTTCTAAAGAGCTTGGTTTGGATATATAATCACCTGTTTAGAAGAATTTACAAATATTGACTTGCATGTAACTGAAATAATGTACAGAAATCTGTTCAAAATCACCTACTGCATTTTTCTCTGGCACAAACCAACCCAGTTTGAGGCGTAAATAAGAGTATAAATTAAAGCTGTAACTGCATGGTGCTTAAAGCATTTTAATGCAAACAAAAGAAAGTTAACAAAAAGTACAACTGAAACGAACGAGAAACTAATTTTAGCTCCCACATTTGTCAGGCTATGGTCTAAAATTAAACTTACATTGAATACGCTACCCTGAACAAAAGTACATTTATCAATGTCTCTCCTTTCTTTCTGTTGCAGTACTTTTATTTTCAAACACGACCCCGCTCTCGCTTTATAGTAAGCCAACTATTTATAGCTGTACATTATTTTCATGTTTGACCTGAAAGTACCTACTACAATTCCAAGGGTTTTACATTATTTATATGATACTAAATTATAGGTGGTTATTTAAAGTAACTATGTTTATGGGTTTGAAGACATTTACTAAAACTATAAAATGTGATTATACTCGTAGATGATTGGTCATAGTACTGGCCTTATCAACTGGCCTTATCATAGCTGTAACTTATCAACTCATGGGGCTCGATAAGTTAGATTCAAACATGCGTACTTTATATTTTTCAAAACTGTGCTATTGTTTAAAACTACGCTACATTGTTATTATCTCTGGTTAAGTGGCTAGTAGGCGATATATGTATTACGAAGATAATTTCTTATGCGGACATACTAAGCTCTCGAAAAGCACGTTTTGTGCTGTTGCAGCTGTAAATTCACAATGCTATTTACAGGTGAGTTACATCATTAGGAAACTGGCAGATCCGAAAATCATTTGACTATAAATGCAGGGTGCCCCTTTGGACGTTTGTAATTACCGTTGTTTGTAGACTCATTGCTCATGTGAAAACAATATATTTTTCACGCCCGTAGACCACTTTAACAGATCAGTTTACATCGTCATTGATACCGCCCACACTGCGCACCCTTATTTAGAATTAATATGTGTACTTAGATCACCATAAACAACACGCACTTTAATACATAGTGTATGACTTTAACTGAGATAAGTCGTATTGCTCAACGATAAGTCTTTCTGCGAATAACCTTTTGTTCGGTAAACAATACAATAACATGTAAATCCCTAAAGAAAGATATGAGTTGTATTAGATTGACGTGACTTATTTGATCCATACAGTTTGATATACTATGCGACAGCAGACTATTGAAATCTACTCAATAAGGTACTATGTATTTATTAAGGTCATGCTGAACACGGTATTGACATCGTACCTGAATGGTTGTTCTTTGATAGAAAATGTGTGATCGAGTCATTCGGTAAGCCACAACACCTTCTAATTGAACGAACGTAAATAACAGTGTAACTTTTGTTAGCCATAGTACATTTAGGTTTCTTAGGAGTTCTGAGAATTGTTAATACGGTTTAAAACTCACTTATAGATTAATTCAATTCAAACTCTTGATATATTAAACACTAAAACAAACCGTAACTAACAACTTTTATTAACGCGAAAGTATTGAATTTGTAATATGTCAAGCGATATCAAATAACCATATGCTAACAGTGTTGATCTGATCTCTGATTGGACGGTTGTGATGAGGATTTAATAAGCTGTTGCAAAACCAATGTAACCAACGGTTATTGCAGTACATGATACTCATTTGACAATCCATAGCTAACCCACTCCCTCAGGCTGAGTTCCAAATCACAGTGAACCAACTTGATGTAGATTATATTTAGCACTAACTCAATGTTACCAGCAACGTCACCAGGTCTGTGTATACTTGTCTGTTATACATATCAGGGAAATTGTTAGATGACAATGTTTGATTTAAAATAGTAGCTGACAATGTGTTTGTATAAGTCAAAAGGGAATAGAAAAATAAAGAAAGGAAAAGTACACATCTCTACATTTTGTCAGGGTCAAATTCATCAAAAGAGAAGTACGAGATATGGAGGAAAAATAACAACTATTTTCATGTTCTTATCTATAATGAACGTATTTAGCAAATCTTACACTAGAAGATTATTGCCTTTTAAATATCTACAAATTTTCTAGGTGAAACATTTTCTTGTTTTTACTTTGCTTTATCACAAATTGTCTACACTATTTACCTAAACATACTAATTTTAAATCGCTTAACTTTTTACAATTACCTAAGTAATAGTTTCCCTCGCCAATTTCAATTTTCCGTGCCGTGATAATTAAGCGCATAACTTCCATCGTCACTGCAAAGCTAAAGTCTATGTTCATGCTTAGTTCAAATTAAAATTAATAATTTTGGAACTCAATGAATTTCACAACCAGAATTTTAACCCTAGAAGAAACAAATATAGTTTGTATCTAAACACTAAAAGTAATGACATCATGTGTTCCCTCATGATATGCAGCAGGGAAGCCGTAGGGCCAATAAACCCTGTATCAGTGAAGATTAATGGGTTGCGCCAGCAGGCAAACTATTAATGGTAAACAGTTCAACCAACACCCCTAAATTTAGTTATAGTGTCAAACCAGTAGTACAATTGATTTTATAAGTAGTACGGTCAACTAATAATAAAACCGTTTACACCTTTACAAACCATCTTTCTTAGCAAAACATCTTTATAGCTGAAAAGTAAAACTAGATAAAAAAATAAGAATTAAATAATAATAATAAAGTCGAACTAAATCAGCCGTTAACAGCAAAAAAAGTTTAATACGTACTGCACTGATGGTTATTTTCCTGGTGTTATTTTTAATTATTTTGCGGGTTACAGAAGGGAGATTTAAAACTGTCCAAAGATTCGTCATCTTACTGTCACACTTTGGAATTAAGAAGATACGATAATAAATGTAAAAAACTCACAAAAAACCTTCCTCTTTATTTGAATTACCTTGTGAATTTATTAGCCTAGAAAGTATGGTTCACTACTCCCGATTGTATTAGAACATTTTTATCTCGCTTAACCTATGTATTTTCCTTCAACCTAATAAGCACTTAAACAACAATTGTCTTACTATGTTGCTGCTCACTTTTGTTATTTTCTTTCTATAAATGCAGTAGTTGCTATTATCAGTGGTTTTATTATTTTTAATTAGTTTTATTCTTTTTTATTATCCGTCAAAATCACAGAATCACTATTTTTGAAATATGCTCGCTCATCGCAGACTCTATGTCGTCCTGTCCATGGTGATGACTAAATTAGCATGAATAACCGATCAAAACAATACCATAATGTTTTACTTTCCCCCACCACAGCTCAAGTATACTACGCGAGTCAAACTGCTCAGTCCGTTCTGCCACACCCTGTATTACAACTAAACAGACAATAGGGTTAAATCTTAACCCTGAAATTAGGTTTTAACTGTTTAATTCTTTTCAAGTCAAATCTTGATACGCAAATGAGACTAAAAACAGTTTAAAACCGTTGGCGATAAAACTGTGTTTTAAACAACTTCCCTTTTAACGTTTTAACAATGAAACACAAAAACAGACAATTCAGACAGAAGATGAGAGCAAATCCGTTATTTACTTTTGTTACTTGCGTTCTGGCAGACGAATGTCAAACTCAACCTCAACAGTGAAATATTTAGTTTCTTTCTCCTTGGAAATTTGATAATTCTGTTTTCAACGACAGCTTTGACTGTCTGAGATGAGCTCAGACATATTATTTACATAACTTCCATGTTTGTCGTCAAATAGAGAAAACAAGTCCTCTATATTATAGTTCATACTATTTGTAGTATTCAACATAATATAAAAGTTTTTGCTTATTTATTGCCGAGCAGTTAAGTTTGATTGTATTTTCTACAAACTTTTCAACAGCATATAAGATCCCACCATCGTTTAGACATATCAGACCATCACCTGCACGGTTCGGAAGTCACGTTAAGCCATTGGTCATTGTATTTCCATTGGTCATTGGGCTATTAATTAATGACCCATTCTAAGGAAGAGTCGGCCCTAGTTTGTAACAAGACTACGCCTCATAACTCATGACTACCACTCATCACACTCATCATTCACCACATATTTGCCTTAAAATACCCTCATGGAAGTGGTCGGCATCTCAAGTAGTGATATAGTGATTTTCTAAATCAACATTATTTTTACAATTACAGCTTGTTTTTGTTCAGGAAATTTGTTAAGAAATAGGTTTGTTATAATTAACGTTGATCTAATCAACAATTACCCAATTATTGTAACAATTTACAAAAAAGGTAAAATGTAGCCCAGCTCGATTTGTTACATTTGACTAATCTCGAAGGATTACAGATGCAACATTTACATATTCAATTAATGAATACTCTGAGTATGTCCATGAAAGTTATTAAATGTGTAAATTGCTCCAAAAACGGTGATTCATAACAATTAAAGATTTACAACTACAGTATCTGTAAAAATGCTATACCCCCTCCCCTAGCAATTATGCACATAAATAGTATAATTATGTTATGTAACCGCAGAAACAAGTTGTTTGAGATGTTAAGATTCAGATGTTAATTAGCTTGTGACAGTGGTTGTAAGCTTGCGCTTTGTTTGAAAAGCAATAAGTAAGAAGATCCAGAAGGAGAAGGAAACGGCGTGGAAAGTTAGATTACTCAAGTTGGGCTCACCTGACACGTACCGTGAATAAACAGATGTTTGTGCGATTTCACTTATCTCGACACACACTCATACATAAATCATAAGCATCGGCTAATTATTGTCTATTATAGTCTTCTGGTTTGATTTTATTGTATATATTTATCGTGGTTAAGTGGTAGAAAGGATTTTAAAGTCCTAACTTCGTCACGTACGAGTAAATAAAGATTTTTTTGGAAAAATGAGATATTCAAGCCGTCAGCCTGGTAAGATCCAGGCCCGGGACCATGAAATGAGCACCGATCCTGACCCCAGAACAAGTGTTAAGCATACTGTATTTTCAAAACTTTATATACATTTGTACTATATAACGTGTATACTCTCTACAGGTCGCATTTGGGGGATATTTATGAAAAATGTATGTTAATGCTTTAAGAACAGTAAATTTAATCAAATTTTGATGGCAATTAAAATAATAATGTATTTTAATAGTAATCATCACTATACCAAAAACTATAAAAATTCAACAGCCTCGCAACGCTCGTGGTAGTAGAACGGCAGAAGACCGAAGCGAGGCTGTGAACAGAGCGAATAAGAGTAACAAATTACAAAGTCAATTAGATTCACTCAAGCCAGCGGCGCTTTAGCACTTAGCTGCGTGTCGGCCTGGTTTAATTTCATTCCATTTCTTGGCCTGGCCAGTGCATAGTTTTGTTGGTTAGCGTCCAGGAGCCACGATTCAGCTTTATCATTGTCCCACGTCAAACTAGTTTTATCATATTATACCTTAACTGTAACGTTATAGATATGCTTAGAAAACAACTGATTAGCGGGTCATTTGCCCGAGTATACAACAAGTGAGAAATATTACCATTGAGAAAACATGCGCACCATGTCTTCAAAGGAGAGAGAACATTTTCACAGTTTCCTTATTCCAATTAGGCGCTTTGACACTGCCAGCGCTAGTGTTTTTGGCTACATTCCTGTAACAGTGCATAAAGAAACAATGTGTGTTTCCTCGTTTGTCTTTACTTGAAATGTGTTGTTCCCACTTGTACACAGAGGAATAGTATGAATATTAATTTTTGACTGAAGGGTCCTCAACAACATTATTTCACAACTAGCTGCGCCAGCTGGGGGCTTCGCCTACGGCTCGGTGCCCACTTTGTAAAACGGCCATCCCGATGTTTTACCCCCACTTTTAACCCCCCTTTCTCCCCAAACAATTTGGTAGACAACCAATATATTTTTGAAATCAGCATAATATTCTCTTTTTGATACCCCATCGATTTTTATGATTTTTATTTCTTGCCCCTTTATCTTCCCCAAATCCATATATTGTGCCCCGAACCCCAAAATCAGTAGGGTCTTTGGGTTAATGGTATACAACTATGTGTCGAGTTTCAAACAAATCCGTTGATATTTACTAATAAATATTTACTAAAAAAGAAATATAACATGGGGAATGGGGACCTCAAAACCCCCATAAAAATAAAATTCTGAATTACCCCAGCCAGATTCCGAGATCTCAACACTCCGGACAACCCTAACCGAAATACTAATAGTATAGATGCCCCTAGCTGACATCTGCGTCGTGGAAAACCTTAAGTAGAGGAACTGCTTCTGTTCCATTTGTATTAGTGGTTTTTTTAAACCACCCTTCGGTTTTGCATAAAACATATGACTGTTACACTGGCGCGATGACATTACACAGTTAATGACTGAACTACTGTACACCATCAACAACACTGGTACTGTACTGTACACTGTAGAGGTGTGATATCTCATGCATATTGACGGGACATATGCAATAGCAATCCTGACACATAATCACACAACTAAACCAGCCAGGTTAATTGCACAGTCCCACGTGGCTCTACTCATTTCACAGTCAAAGCACATATCTGTACCACAACGCTATTTTTCATTCGGTAAATGCGTACAAATTAAGAGGTCTTAACACTGTTAATTACGTGATTCATCTATTAATTATAGTGTTTTATTTGGACGGATGTTATGATTAACCTTACACATCAATGTTAAAATTGTATATTATAATCATGGAGTGAAAGGTACGATTTCCCAAAATAGCTGAAATGACATGAACTTGTTCTTTTCTTTTCATCCTGATATAACAGTTTTCCAACATACGCAAAATTAAATGTTAAGCCTTCAACTCAATGCTGTTGGTTATAGTCAAATGCTCTGTTTTAAATCAACCGTTAAAACGCGGTAGTCAAATCCTACACAATTTAATGATTCCAATCGTCTTGAGTAGTAGTAAACCTCTGTAACAATTATATATATATTCGATTTAAAAATAACAAACTTACCTGGCAGATTATAAAATATTTGAAAGAACAATAACAGACAAAATTGGTATACGGCCGTAGTTCAAGATACGTCTTCAGATGGAACAATAAAAGACTGTGTTATTGTTTTAGTTGAAATTGATTATCCTGAAAAATGCTAATGTGTGTATCTTCTATATTTTATAAATATTAGAAAACTATTGGCACACAATTTTGGTATCAGGGCACACAGTTTGACTGATGTCGTAAAAGTACTAACATTGATGTCCCATATATGTGTCTAAAGGAAGTAACACGCGCGTTTCCAATTTATTTAACACAAAGCTTGAGGTAATAATATACGTGTGATTATTGCATACTCGTGTGACATAAGCGAAACTGGTTTCACATGCAAGCGGGTAAAGTTACCTGATTAGAATTTAACAGGTGCCGTGACTTTGTAGTTCCCATTACTGCACAACAAAGCTGTCTCAAAACCTCATCCGCCCTGTTGCTGAGCTCACCAGTTTACAGCTTTGAATATTAACTAACTATTACTGCAAAACCACCGATAGTTAAGAACAGTTATACGTTAAACGGTAAACTTTGTAGTGCGGAGAGTCAACAGAAACAAAGAACATATTAATTAGATTATGTCATGTCAGGTTTAGTAAAACGAATTTACCTCACGGGCCAATATTCTCTAAGAAACCATTGTAGGCCGCCACGAGTTATGATTGTTTCTACCTTAAGACAATATGGGTGGATTTAACAACTTAGAAATAAATAAAGTCATCGTCATAACAACATTGTGCTAAAATATGAGTTACTCCCTAATTAGTAACTATTTTGGTCTGAAAATCTAAGTAAATTACGTACACGAAGTTAAAAGGAAAGTTTTTATTTACAGAGGCTCAGTCTCTTTAGCGTATAAAAATGTGCGAAAAAGTGTTTTATTTCAGGTTTCCACCTATGTCACAAGTGCACAAATCGATTGAGGAAATCAAATCCACAATTTACGTTTTGAAAAACTAAGCAAAGAAGACGACGATTTAACTTTTAATTAGTTAACTCTTGGATTTCACACACGGCATATTTTAAAATCGATAGAATATAATTAAAGTCCATAGTAAGCACTTAGACGACGTGCTAAATCTACGGATTTTGTTGATATAATGGCAAGCATTAGTTAAGTCCATTAGCATAGTTCGAGATAGGTTCGGTCTACAGTTTATGCCTTCAAACTTCTTAACTAATGTATGGGCATCTGGGTAATTTACACCATTAAGAACTGATCAGACATAAATTATGATGAACCTGGGATGTAAACATCGCTTAAACATAACAAAAATCTCTTATTAAACATACTCGTACAAGGTAAGTTTTAAATGCCCCCTTCCCACCTAAACTTCTGAAAAAGGAAACCTTTAAAAATCTCTTTGGGAAGGTCCTGAAGTTTCTTTTGACGTACTTTGCGTCACCCATCCCTCAACCAAAAAAGCCGGTGGGGGGAGGGAGATAAAAGTTTTTAAACGTCGTTAAAATTGTGTTAAAATTACCTTTCTTTTGAGGTGCCACGAGGAGGGGGCTTGTGTTAAAAATATTTTGGGGCCCTCCCGACCCTGGTTTTGGCTGGGGGTGGGTGATGCAAAGTACGTCAAAAAACTTCAGGATCCTATAAAAGCATTCCCAAAGGGGTTTTGGGCATTTTCGCTTTTCAAAAGTTAAGGTGGGGAGATTTAAAACTTATCTTGCATATATGGAACAACTGTTGCTTCATTAAGGAAATAAATTATAACCAGACCATTGAAATGGACTTTTCTGAGGGAGTTTTAGCCGTACTCTGTCGGTGGCGCAACTATAGACATCAAGGACGAACTGCGTGACGAATGACTGTTGCTTGTAAACAGCTTTTCTCACTTACTTGTCCCTCTACATTGTATATTCAATGGTTGCACTCAGTGCCAGCCAGCCATCAGAGCAGAACGGGTGATGGGTATGTTTTGTCAACTCGTGTAATGTTAAAGGTCTCCTGGACCTGACGGCAATCATTGCGTTCAATGGAAACAAGGAGGCTATTCAGCCCTTCTGACCTTCATCAGCCCGACGTATTGCTTCCCTACGACAACCGTGCATTAACCACCCTTACGTTAGATAACACTTTGAAACCAACATGATTATACTTTTGTATTGGGTCATCAATATGCTATGGGTTTGAAGGGGCGTTTAAAAATAGGATTTATTTTTAAGCACGGTTTGAAAGAATGTTCAAGTTTAAATCCATACAACTAATACATTAATTTAAAAATCCGTTACAAACAAAGTCACAAAAACCATTTCTATGCTGTCAAAAATACGCATACACCATTTAAAAATATTTATTTCTTAGGCGCGCACACACACACACACACACACACACAACACGGAAATTGAACTGATTTACTAAAGGACTAAACTAAAGGAGGAAAATCACAAATCTCAATTCTACAACAGACTTGATAGAATGTAAATTGACCAGTGAATAACAAGTGATAAACAGGAACCCAAAGCAAAGCGCATTACGGGAACACGACGGTTCCCAAAGTGTCCCTAACAAGCACATTCCTCATCCGACAAGCTCATCTGCCCACAGAATAGTGGACTATAAAAAAAAGACATATTATCACGTGTTTTAAACTCTAGATACTTGGCAAAGTTTAATAGAGATAACCAAAAATAATACTTTCTAAAACAATTTTATTGCAAATCGAGATGGGCTCGATTAAATACAACCACCCCACCGTCTATATCGGTATCATTTGAGAATATGTCCAGAATATAATAAATTTACAGCTAAAAGCGTGCTGTCTCCACTGGTCTACTCTGTGACTTTTGATAAATTCAATACGTTTTTCGCAACAAAGTATATGCAGGTAGAAACACGCTAATCAAATCGTAAATGTAATATAATAATATATGATGAATGGAAAACAGCTCATAAGGTATTCATTCATTCACTCTTGAATGGAAGAGAGATATGGGTCTTCTGTTAAAGAATGCAAGCCACATCCCATATTGAAGTCGCATTATTACTGAACGCTCTTGGTTTTCTTATTGACAAATCCAACTCCCTTCCCAATGGATTTATACTGATCTCGATCTGTATCTCTTGACAGGTTTTCTTTACTAGTTTTATGAAGATGAATTTCAAACTTTATGAGATTTGTCTTACTTGTTTTGCGAGTATTCTCAGTAAAGATGTCGTCGGCATGGTTAGACTCAGACGCGGGATCAAACTATATACATCTGGTTAGACATTTCAAAATGGCGGCCGAAACACGGGGGTTTCAATTAAACAGCGCGATAAGTTGTAAAATTTCAATGCAATTTGGTATACTTTTTCTCTTTAAGCACTTTTGAGGATGGAAGGCGTGAATCTAATAAACGCCAACAGCCTCATAACAGCCATTAAGTAGGACACAGAAATCTGAGGCCGAAGGTTGAAGCGAGGATGTGAAAGTAGCAAAAGAGCCTCATAATTACCACGTTTAATAGATTGAGTGAATTTGAGGTCAAATTAAGTTTTAAAGTTACTTTAAACTATTCTAGTTCGTAAAATCAAAAACATAATTATGAAAAACAAGTATTAGGGCGCAAACAGAGTACAAGAAAGAAAAAAGTCCAACTTTTTAATAAATAATAACCTCATTTTATGCTGATCTAAAACACAATTTGGTTTTTTATCATTACGTTGATTATCAACTTATGTGTCCCAGTTCATATTTGAACCAACACAAACATACTTTGAAAATGATAAGAGTCCTTCAAGAACTTGCTCTTAAATTGGCATTGGGTAATGCGGTCTGCTCGATAGCTCTCCACAGTATTACAAATTGACGTTCTTTGAGACGATATTCAGAAAGAGCTACAAAGCTTAGTTGAAAAGATTTATCCGGCCTCTGAACTTTGATAGGTACCTTTAAATAGCAGTAGGACACGCTAAAAAGTAAACTGAAAGCATCTAAACGTGTGTTAAAAAGTAGAAGATTTACACTTCTGTTCATAAAGCTATATGTATATGAACATGTGAACATTTATTAGTTCACATCCATCGTTCAAAAAACACAAAAATTAACATATTGGATTTTTTAGGATCCGTATGTAATTTGTAACGATATTTAGCCTATACTGGATGTGTGTTTTAATTTAAACACATAAAACATGAGTCTTTAAGCAAATAAGCATTTCAAAACGTTTAAATACTTTTGTCATTGTACCGTAACGTTTTAAGACTGGCTGCCCTCCACAGTTATTTTGCAGAACACCTCTTCTTCTTGCGCCTAATGTGTCTGTCACTGTTTACAGTTCCATTCAATGAATGCATTAAATCCAAGTAGCTGAGGTTTGACGCTGAGAGAATTCCCTTGTACGAAGTTTGAGAGCAGTAGTGTTCCTAACACAATCACAATCTACTCTACATTCACTCGTAGTGTCAGTCTACTGTCACTGCACTGCTTACAACAGCTTTTATGTCAAGAGTGTTTTTAGTTGTGCGATTTACAAAATTAATTTAAACTATTAAAAATAACTTGTAATAACATAAAGTTGCATTTATTTTATTTACAGTGTTATGACAGAATTGTTAAACATGATTTCTGGCATATGAGCTCCATGGCGTGCTCATAGAAATTCTAATTCAGCCCAACCTTACAACAGCTGGAGGCGAATCCCGTCAATAACTCGACGAATGTTGACTTCCAAGTCATATAGAATCTGAGACATCTCAGCTTGAGGCAGTGGATTGAGAAGATGTGGCGCGACGTGCCAGTCAACAACTACTCAAATAATCTCGTATAGAGGTAATGTGAAGTGGGCTCAACGGTGATATTACGCCGACAGATTACTTTCTGTGAGAATGTGTGTTCGCTGACAAGCCACAGACTGTACATGACTGAAAGTCAAAATACGTCGATTTCACCCCCAGCTGTTGAAAAGGGTGTTTAAAGATTGGGCTACTGAGTTGAAATTTCTACGGACACATCATGGAATCCATATTCCGGAAACCATTTTAAAACGCTAATGTCATAACACTGGTTAAATCAATTTCATGTTTATGTTAACAAAGGGTTTTCCATTGTTTTATATTATTTTTAAAAGAAACAAAAAACAGCGTTACATAAAATTTTAAGGTCAAATATTTTGAATTGTATTTTATTTTTTATTTCTATTAAAGACAAACTGATTTTTCAACCGAATTCCTAATGATTATTAAGTGTTCTACTTCGTAATTTTATAGTTTATTTGGTATGAAGGAGTGCAAATTCGCAATAGGTAGGCAATGCAAACTTCCTTGGTGGACTCGATTCTTAAACTAATTTAATGGTACTTACTTCTTTCAAAACGAAAAAAGTTACAAAGTTAAATAAAGAAACTAAAGGCACGAAAAGTTGCATACAAAAACTATGCGTTGTATTCTTTTTCCTATTTCAAATATTAGTATTGTATTTTACTTTGTTGGCTAAGAAAGTTTTCTATTAGTTTAGCAAATCGCCCGAAACCCCTTTCAGAGATGAAATGCGCAGAAATAGAGCAACTTTAGATCTTAACAACAACAGAGATTCTCCTGTTGCTTTACAAATGTCTACTAAGCACTCTTTTGTATTATGAAGAAGGTTTCAACCCACTAGTTTTGAACTTTTATCACTTTCATGAAACAGTAACAATCTAAATGTGACTTCCGATCTCAAAGTTCAGTTATAGGGCTAAGCCCAACACTTGTAATTACACAATTAGGTTTTTTGAAAGCTGTAGAATATTATGGAGCTCCGCTCAATCTTCACGGTTCCGCGGAGTGGTAATACAGGGTGTCCCATAAGTAAAGTGCCAGACTCTAGGAAAAGGTTATATGAGTCAAAGTAAAGAGAAAATAAAGAATAAAAATTTTCCAAAAACGCTTAGTTAACCAGATATTTGTCATTTTATATCTGTCACTAATTATTTATTATCTCGAGTTTTACGATAAAACTTAAAGAATACCATTTTGTCTTGAATTTTATTACCTATCTATTGACACCAAGGTCAAAAAATCTATTAAGAATCAACAAAGTTACAGTGGAAACCGTGGCAAACATCAAGATAATAAGGTGGAAAGTTGTTTGTTTTCAGCCAGAGTTTCCTTAAAGCTTCGTTGTTTCCTAACAGATTTTTATGACCTTGGTGCCAATAGATAGGTAATAAAATACACTACAAAACTTTATTCTTTACATTTTATCGTTAAACTCACCGTTTATTCGCTATTTAAGGTGTAACGCCAAAAATGCCCTAAAATTACCATAAAATAGCCACCGTTTTAAAATGGTAAGTTAGACTATCCTGGTAATTTTTGCCATAAATGGTCTTACTTAGATACAAATTTATGTTAAGATTGAGTCAAATCCGATAAATGGTGTGGGAGATAGTAAATAATTAGTGAAAATATAAAATGGCAAATATTTGGTTAACTAAGCGTTTTGGAAAATTATTCTTAACTTTCACTTTATTTTGACTCATATAACCTTTTCCTAGAGTCTGGCACTTTACTTATGGGACACCCTGTATACTACGGAAAAATCCTCTGTTTAAGAACTTCGATTTATTTCGATTAAAACAAGTTTAAGAAATTGGCAGAATATTACCTAGGATTAACCTGCAGCTTTGCTGAAAACCTTATAAAATATTAGGTGACGTAGCTGATTTACCCTGGGCATAGCTGAGTACTAATAGCTTCGTGAGATGTGAGAAGTTACTGAGGGGATTCTCTCCACGTGTACAGTGAGACTCTAATGAATAAGTTAACAAGTAGAGAGTTGTAAACCTACTAGACAAGGGTACAACAGCTGATCTCGAGTACTAAACTGTGTTTACATCTGTAATGTGTGTTCGTTCAACGTCTTAAACAGTACAGAATTTAGACGTTTCCACTTGATTGTAGATAATTTATGTCTCCAGTTCCCGAGTGTAGTAGCCACACTCTCTACACAAGTTAGCTGGTTTTAAAATCGCTTTATACTAACTTGAAGACCAATCCTGATCCCCCGACTGATTACCGATTAAAAGCCTTGTAAGTAAAAGAAAATATTTATCATAATTATTATGCATCTAAATCTCTTATTGCTGATTCGTTTTATAATAGTTGGTCCTACTATCGTCAGAAAACAGCTGTACCTTACGACCAAGCTAAAACCATTTAAGATTACCTAGGTCAATTTGGACAATACATTTAACTAGTTCAAGAGGTTTTATTTACATTTGCGCAGCAGCTTTGAAGTAAAGGTTTTGCAAAAATGGGCACATCTAAAAAGCTCAAACTAACCACCATTTTGTTTTCAAATGTTGTATAAGCATATGAAGTACTGTAGTCTAAAACACTCAGCGCAACCCATATAAGCAGTTAATTAAATGTTATTCTTACTCTTACCTTAGACCTAATTAGACCTTAATTTTGATATGTGACGCGAACGATACCCATAATATGTATTATTTCAAAACACTATTAAGCTGAAATAAGAATGGTCCATAAAAGTTCTTGTTTGGCTTCGAGTTTATTTAAGTTCTTAATTAGTTACATTTTACTTTAGAGCACATTAATTTTAACAACAAAACTCTACATGAGTACATATTTGTACCATGAAACTCAATACTAATAGTAAACCAGTAACATAAAATATCTCAAAATACAGCAAACTTGGTAATGAAACCAGCTATGCTGAAGAATACGTCAACATGAATTATCTTTTCTTAAGTAAAACTGTCCTCCTACAGCTATTAAGGTGTCAGACTTTTGAAATGAGGCTAACCTTTAAAGAAATTCCTCTTTCAGAAAAGTCTCTCAAAGAACGTCAAATTGGAACACTCTGAAGAGCTATTGAGAAGAGTGTATTACTTTAAATGCCAATCATGAAGGGCACTTGTGTTACTAACTCACTTAGAAATTTCAAAGGGTTTTCCTCTGGTTAAATATTTTTCATTTTCAATAAAGCACTGTTTTAAAAGTGTACTGAACCCCAAAACCAGTTTGAGCTGTTTTTAATTCCGTGCTACTTACCTCTAGCATGTATGAACGACAAATTTGGTTCGTATAAGGTTCCTCGTATTATGTAGGTTAACCATAACAATTAAGTTAACCACGCCGGTTGCAAGCACGTATCTAGTTATTTACTCCAGGATATAAAGTAATGTTTCAAAGACAGTTTTGTTCGTAAAAACATTTTTCGGAAGAATTATGTCTATGTTTTCAAACGAAATGTTTACAACTTTTCCGGTTACTTCAGGAGAGAAAACTACCACAGAAAGTTTGAATACTTTGTAAATTGATCTTGTCGTTACGAACTTTCAATCCAAGTTGGTTAAAAATGAAAAAATGCTGTAAGTGGTCGGTTTGTCTGATTAGAGCAAGATATTGGGCGAGCATACTTGAGAAAGTTTGCCAATATCTGCCGGAGATCCACTCCAGTGTGATAAGAGGCTTAGCATTCCAACTTTTGGTCGTTCCACCGCGCTGCACCGACGCTTTTCCGTTTATAATAACACATAAGGAGGCTACTCCGTATTTGCTCATTATTTGGTACTGTATGTAGATAAATATTATATAAAATGTCAGAACTGTTTCATAAAACCATCAAATTCACAAAATATGAAAATTTGTAAAAGATACATGTATACAGCTTTTATTTATATAATTATAGGCTATATTTATATTCTGATATAACAAGACTGTTTATAATATGGGCTGTTTGAACGCCGTCATCCACCGAGGAAATAAAGACAGATTGTCGGGGGTGATTATAATGAATTGATTTTCATAATCATCTTAAAGGCCATTACGAATGATTTTAATGAGCATGTCTACCAATGTTAACTATTATGTTTGTCGTATATAAACCAACACTTAAGTTACACCACACATACACTACACACCTCAGTTAAATAAGTATTGCTATTTTTATTACAAAACGTCATCTACAAATTTATTGTAAAGCAAACCTAGAAAACTAAGAGTTGAGTGAATCCCCGTTTGTTAATACTGTCGAAAAACTTCTCCTGTTTAAAACCTTAAATCTTCAAAACTAGTGTGGTATTTCAGTTCAAAGCAAAATACGATCGTTCTGCCAGCAAGCCTTGCATAATTCGGGAAGAAGAAATAAAATAAAAACCCAAGTTAGAGAACAACTGTTTAAGGGAGAGGTAATGTTAACTGATGAGGTAATCTAAAGTTTGAGGGTACCAATGCAGCAATATCCTAGTTGAAGAAGGTAATAAACTTCTAAGTAGAGAAGAAAGAAAGTATTTGAATTAAGAGGTCAGAGGCTTCCTTGAGGCTAGAGAAGGAGTTGGAGGGGCATTTCCCTGCGGAGAAATGTTCATCTCTTCATCCCTTAGGCGTTAGACTGTGCTTAGTGGCCTAAGCAATAAACCTTTGTACCAATCCCAGTCCAAGTACACTCTGGTTATTACCGTATACTTACTTCCCGGTGTGATAAACACGTCAAACTTTCAAATGAAAACGATAATAAATAGGAGAAACTGTTTTAGGTGTATTTCAAACTGAAACAAAAAGAAATTGGAATGGAAAAGTCCGCTTCAACTATCTCGGTTTTCTGAGAAAGAAAGAGGAATTTCCTGTAGTGTACAGTCTTCGCCTGCAGATGTTGAAATGCGGTTTTTGGGAGACCAAAGCAAACATTTCTGAGAAGTGAAATATTGCTGGCATCTAGATCTACCAGTTGTTTGTTTGACATGTATTGTATCTCTGAAATATCCTACACTTATCACAGTGATACTGCCTATGTTTACATGAACTTAATAATCAAGAGGGGTTTAAGGAGTTGAGTTTGGCAAAACTACATTGAAAAATATTAATGTAGAAAATAGTTCAAATATTCCAATAAAAGCAATTAATTGCTCAACCAGCGGGCTATTCAAGGAAGATACATTAATAAACCTTTTTCATTAATAGTGTTCTGCAAAAGGATTTTCAATAATTAATAAATAAATTGTTTATTGCAAAACATTTTACAATGCACGGCAATCGTCAGAAAAGTTGATTGTTGAACATTTCCCTTCACTCTCACATTTAAGCCCCTTTCATACATACAATTTTTTAATCTCTCTCTCTCTCTCTCTCATTCATTCGAATTATCCCATTTGTCCCTAATCGGTCAGCCAATCACAAGATCTTGGGTGGACAGCACATTTTTGAGACGAGCTTTGAACGCCTTGGGCACTTGCTGTGCGTGTTTACAACATTATAATGTGTTCAAATCCAGATTAGAAATAGGAATACACTACATTTGCGATACATATTTAATAGTCATAAGCTAAATTAATAGTCATTGTGCTTACAGTTACTCGTTACTTATTAACGTTAGACTGTACATTATTCTAAATAAGTCATAAACAATCTACAAGAAAAACAAAACAAAATGAGCAAAATAGTTGTTACAACTGCAGTACCGAAAGATAATAAATAGAAATGTTTGAGCTATAACCCTTCATCTGAGCAGTGTTTGGGTTGATTGCCAAACCTAGGTATAATTGACACCTTCATTTATGTTGTACCAGTTTTCAGTATGTTGAACATTCGAGTAAATAGGAACACGGATCCATTGTAACTACAGATTTCCAAAACTCTTTATAAGATGCATCTACAGGGTCGGCTCTTATCAATTTACATACGAGTATACCTAACATCAGTATGGTATTTGAGATTTTTAAACGGTATAATAATGCTTATGTTCTTTATAACTAACAGATGAGTTTATTTATAAGCACTTATCATAAATTTATTAATAATTTAATAAATGCTTTATGAATTTAATTCTTACAACCTGCATCATGATATAAATAGTGTTATAAACCAAGGAATGATCATGTGTTTCAGGCGATACAGACGGAAACAGTGAGTGAGATAGTGATCCTACAGCACTACTTCAACCTGCTGTTCAACACCAACTTCGGTATCAACTTCGCCCTGTACTGTGTGAGTGGACAGAACTTCAGGCGAGCCCTGGTCACACTGTTCTGTCCCCGGTTGCGCAAGCGCCAGGACAACACGCAAGTCTGGGTGAGCGCGAGAATGTTCGTGTGCATGTAGGGTGTAAACACAGCAATAAGCATGTCGCTATATTAAATATAGTTATCTTCTTCAATATGTCTTTATTTCCTTGATGGATGACGTGTTTCAGATCAAACTAACAATTTTCAATTCTATATTCTAACAAATATTATACTTCAGAACTGTATGTATATAAATATTATATAAAATGTCAGAACTGTTTCATAAAACCATCCAGATTCACAAAATATGAAAAATTTTGTAAAAGATACATGTATACAGTTTTTATTTCTATATAGGCTATATTTATATTCTGATATAACAAGACCGTTTTTAAAATGGGCTGTTTGAACGCCGTCATCCACCGAGGAAATAAAGACAGATTGTCGGGGGTGATTATAATGAATTGATCTAAAGGCCATTTTCATGAGCATGTCTACCAATGTTAACTATTATGTTTGTCGTATATAAACCAACACTTAAGTTACACCACACATACACTACACAACTCAGTTAAATAAGTATTGCTATTTTTATTACAAAACGTCATCTACAAATTTATTGTTAAGCAAACCTAGAAAACTAAGAGTTGAGTGAATCCCCGTTTTTATACTGTCGGAAAACTTCTCCCATTTAAAACCTTAAATCTTCAAAACTAGTGTGGTATTTCAGTTCAAAGCAAAATACGATCGTTCTGCCAGCAAGCCTTGCATAATTCGGGAAGAAGAAATAAAATAAAAAGCCCAAGTTAGAGAACAACTGTTTAAGGGAGAGGTAATGTTAACTGATGAGGTAATCTAAAGTTTGAGGGTACCAATGCAGCAATATCCTAGTTGAAGAAGGTAATAAACTTCTAAGTAGAGAAGAAAGAAAGTATTTGAATTAAGAGGTCAGAGGCTTCCTTGAGGCTAGAGAAGGAGTTGGAGGGCATTTCCCTGCGGAGAAATGTTCATCTCTTCATCCTTAGGCGTTAGACTGTGCTTAGTGGCCTAAGCAATAAACCTTGTACCAATCCCAGTCCAAGTACACTCTGGTTATTACCGTATACTTACTTCCCGGTGTGATAAACACGTCAAACTTTCAAATGAAAACGATAATAAATAGGAGAAACTGTTTTAGGTGTATTTCAAACTGAAACAAAAAGAAATTGGAATGGAAAAGTCCGCTTCAACTATCTCGGTTTTCTGAGAAAGAAAGAGGAATTTCCTGTAGTGTACAGTCCTCGCCTGCAGATGTTGAAATGCGGTTTTTGGGAGACCAAAGCAAACATTTCTGAGAAGTGAAATATTGCTGGCATCTAGATCTACCAGTTGTTTGTTTGACATGTATTGTATCTCTGAAATATCCTACACTTATCACAGTGATACTGCCTATGTTTACATGAACTTAATAATCAAGAGGGGTTTAAGGAGTTGAGTTTGGCAAAACTACATTGAAAAATATTAATGTAGAAAATAGTTCAAATATTCCAATAAAAGCAATTAATTGCTCAACCAGCGGGCTATTCAAGGAAGATACATTAATAAACCTTTTTCATTAATAGTGTTCTGCAAAAGGATTTTCAATAATTAATAAATAAATTGTTTATTGCAAAACATTTTACAATGCACGGCAATCGTCAGAAAAGTTGATTGTTGAACATTTCCCTTCACTCTCACATTTAAGCCCCTTTCATACATACAATTTTTTAATCTCTCTCTCTCTCTCTCTCATTCATTCGAATTATCCCATTTGTCCCTAATCGGTCAGCCAATCACAAGATCTTGGGTGGACAGCACATTTTGAGACGAGCTTTGAACGCCTTGGGCACTTGCTGTGCGTGTTTACAACATTATAATGTGTTCAAATCCAGATTAGAAATAGGAATACACTACATTTGCGATACATATTTAATAGTCATAAGCTAAATTAATAGTCATTGTGCTTACAGTTACTCGTTACTTATTAACGTTAGACTGTACATTATTCTAAATAAGTCATAAACAATCTACAAGAAAAAACAAAACAAAAATGAGCAAAATAGTTGTTACAACTGCAGTACCGAAAGATAATAAATAGAAATAGAAATGTTTAATACTGACAAAGATTAGCCTTTGCATGGGCTATAACAAAACATATATAACACAAAAAACTAGTAATAATATAAGTATAAGAAATATAAATAAACCGAAAACATAAAATAAAAAAAATAAATAAAATAGAGGAAAAAAATAAAAGTAGAAACAAAAGCAAAAAAGTTGAATTTAGGCTTCACTAGTCCAATCTTCTCTCTCCATGTCATCTTTAAGGTATTCATTTATGGAGTAGTAAACTTTTTTATTAGAAATAATTTTAAATTTCTTTTGAATTTCTTCATATTGTCTTCAAGAATATCGGTTTGTTTGGAACCCCACAATGACGCAGCTAATGCTAGACTTATACTGGGGAATAAAACCTCTGCACCTTTTTTTTGGAGACAGCTGGTGAGTGAAGAGAATGTGTGCCCATTCGAATGTGACTCTAATGCACTCATTCCATTTACCTTGCACATCCCTTTTTCACTTATGTAACAGTTGACAAATTATGGCTTTTAAATACTGTACTTTATGTTTTGACTCATTTTATAACATTTCGCCAAATTAACAATTCACTATACACCATAAGGTTTTTCAGAAGAAACTATGTTACTTAACATAAGTAAAAACTTGTTTCGGTTTAAAACCACATATCATTCATTGTTCAAGCATAAAATGTCAAACAAATTTTGAACCTATGTGTACTCTAAAGATTTAGAATATAAATGTTGAGTTGTATAAAAATAAAGTCAGTCGAAATGTAGCGGTTTTAAATCCAAGCACAAAAGGTAAGCGGAGAAAACCAATCAACACAGGTCCACAGTCTTAACTTAAACAAAAGCGTAAACAATTGGCAGTACAGGGCAGGCGGCAAAATCAGGAGAAGGTAATCACTAATCAATCCAGCCAGTGTGTGACTTGATTAACCAGGCTCTACATTAATCAATCTCCTCGCACAGGGAAATCACCTTTGTGTTCAAGGATAAACGTCAATTACTAGCAAAAGGATTGTGTTTCAATCAGTCCTTTTAGTTTTAACAAGACTAGAAACTGCAAGATTCTCTCCACTCTATTTACAACACTTCTTTACTTTGAGTTCTACTTTATCAAAAAGCTTGTTATTGTGCTTGTCAACATACGATATCTTTCATTACTTATATTATATTAGTTTGTGATTGGCGTAAACCAATAAAATATAAAGCCATTCAACAAGGAAATGCTAACCGACATCATGGAGTAACAAAGTTTGTTAAGCAAACATTGTTCAATGTATGTATTTTACTCTCATTTTAACTACATATTTGTGCAAACTTTTATGGTTTAATTACTCATGCAAAAATCTAGGTACTTAAAATGTCAACAAAGTAATAAGTTAGAAAGGTATCTTATGATGTAAGTGCTTAAATAGTCTTTGAAAAATATAACTTCAACTGTCAATAATTGCCAAAGCTGAATTCTGAACTCTAAGTAAATAAAGGTGTAAACTTACTAATAATATTCAAATTGAGAGTGTATTTGAGGTGTTTCCAGCTTTATTTTATACACTACTGTACCAATTTTTTAGTTTATTTTAGCTGCATTACACTAGAAACGTGTTTTGGTATTAATTAAGTTGATGGAGTTTTGGTTTGATGCAATCATCAAAATATTAAATGATTAACACAGTTAAAATTTCAAACCCTACCAAACTGAATAGGTAAAAATCAACAACTATTATTCTAAACTTATTCCTCAACACATTTAAACTACAGCATTATTGTTAGTAACTATTGACTGATTGTAAAAATACCTATTCGAGATTCAGTTTGAATCAAAAGCAATTAATTACAGCGAGTGAAACGTGCCAATCCCTTTCAGATGAAAGAACTATTCAATTAAAAGAAGAGCCAAGTTAATTGTTGTTAGGTGTTGTTCTGTCCATGAAGCTTCGGTGTAATCAGTGAGATCGATTAACTCTTCCTGTGGGATACTTTGATTAGGTTGTTTAACCGAGTTTCCATCAGATTCTAAAAAAAAGCTAGCTTCTATTTTCAGTGTCTTTTTTTTAATTCATTTTTTCTTTGAATATTTTGCAAACACTTTTTGCCGTAAAAGGAAAAGCATTTCCTTAAATATATTTCTATTTATTATGACAAAACCAGCGTTGTTTCAAGGGTGATATAATTATGTTTTACAAACTTAAATTTTATTACTTTGTCATTTTGTAGAGCATACAGTCTACTGAAAATTAAAGTGAATGTAAGATTTAGTCTATCTATTTAAAGAATCAAATTATAAGTTAAAATAATTTTAAAATAAACTTTTGTTTTTATATTTTTACAAAATTTATTATTGAATTTTCAACAATAGTATTGTTATAAATATACCAAAGTTTTTAAATATATTACAAAACATTTCAACCGAGTACACCTTAAGGGTGGTTCTCTAAAATTTTGATTTCTTTTCTGCTACAGTTTATAATGTTCAAACCCTACCGAAATGAACAGGTTAAAATCAACAACTATAATCCTAAACTTATTTCTCAATAATCTACAGTATTATTGTTAGAATCTATTGACTGGTGGTAAAAATTACCTATTCTAGATTCAGTTTAAATCAAAAACAATTAATTACTCATTATTTATTATATATTACGAGTATTATTAACTACGCATTATAAATTATTTATTTATCATGGTAAGTTATTGAGAAAAAAAACTATTCTAACTTCTTGTGTTTCTTTTATTTTTGTTGAATAACGTCTTAGAGTTAGAGATCTCAATAAAAACTTGGTGCAAGGACAAACCTTGCAGAGAACACAACAACCCCTTTGAGACCTAAGCAAACCGCACCAGTCACACTGGGATATAAATTGACCTCATTATGTTGTTCTTGGAAGCAACCCAGTTCCAATAAACATACGAGAGAATTACTTCAATGCTTACAAACACTGCTGTTTATGATCGGTTGAAATAAAATTTCCCTTGAACTATGTTACAACAATTTAGTTTATTACAGTAAAATGTGTGTGTGTAGCTTAACTATAAAAAGTAGATGCTCATGGTTAGATAGTGTACATTCATTCTTACAGTTCTGATCGTGTGTATGTATTTTACTTTGGTTGAATCTACTTGTATAACATGTATGTTGGTTTCTTTGTTTGTTTTTTAATTGTGTTCAACTAGAATGCAACTTTGGTATGTGAGTTGTTGACAAAACCACCAGAGTCTCACAGTTGTCACTAAACAATTAGTTTAAAATCGTCAATTTTACAAACCAGCATAGTTAAATCCAGTACAGAGCTGTTGTCCAGTAATGTATTCACTCGTATTTCACATAGCCACTACTAGACACAATATACACTGCTGCATGCAGTAAAGAATGAGCAATCTAATTCTGTAGTCTTTATACGATTTTGGGGGTTTCTTTAAACTATTTTAGAAGCGCAGAATTTGAACAACTAACCAAAGACACTCTTCTAGGTACAACGATCGCGTCTAACAGACGGCAACAAGGTTCCTTAGAGTCTAACCAGTTGGTAAGCACTAACACTATGCCAGTGATGGAAACAAGGGAGAGCCAAGGTTCCGCAGACTCCCTAGAGAGCAGCACCTTCGCTTGCTCCCCTTGGACACGAGTCAACAAGTGGATAGAGAGGAGAAGAGGCAGAGGAGGAGGAAGGCAGAACATTGAGGCTGCTACGCCTTTGTCAACGATGCAACACTTTTATGTTGAGGATAGAGAAAATGATTGAACATTTAAGAGTCCATTTAACAGTTCTGCGCCACCTAAAGGATCTCATTATTAATTTACAGGTTTAAAATATCTCTTAGATTAATTTTTTACTCGTACGGAATTTTAGGTTGAGAGCAATATGAAAACCTTTGGTTTTAATTGCTTCCTCAAGTTGTGTTACATAATTGAGTAGCAAGAGGGATTGTAGTTTTTGAAAAAAAAACAAAATAGGAATAAAACAGATTTAATTTAACCATTTTCTTTTAAAAATCCTAATTTTAAATAGTTTTGAATGAACACATAGTAAAGAAATAAGTGTTTTCTTAACAAATCCAATAATTGAAAATATTACCCGGCCGAAATGAAGTACTTGAACAAGAAAGAGCTTTGATTTGCCACAAGTGGGCAACATTATCAGTGGGTATTAATATTACCACTTTAATCAACATATTAAAACAGGAAAATTGCATTTGTTTTCATGTAAAGTTCAAGTGCCCTCAAGCTTCTGACACAGAAAAAGTGTTAAACTAACAGCCCACTGAATGTACTGTAATGCAAACTACATTCAAACAACAATACAATACATGTAGTGCTTTCTACTTTGCATATTTATAAATCAATCAATATTTATAAATTTATCAAATCCAATCATGAAAATCAATCCTTTACATGTTTGCTGAACTTACACCCTCCAGCTAGAAAGATAAAATATAGGCCTACGTAAGGTTGTCCAAACAAGCTTCACAAACATGATTTGGTGTTTGTCAAATAAACATTTGAAAACAAAATCATAACGAATCAGGATACAAATTAACTTTAGAATTCTTGGAAGTAGGGGAGACTGGGAAAAATGGGTTGGGTTTTATTTGACTTTGAATGCTTATAAATATACTAATGTGTTGAAAATGCTGTCTGTCAATTCTAAAGACAATAAGGGTGACTGCAAGGAAGCTAGAAACCTAATTTTAAACGCTGGAGCTGACGTTTAACCCTCTTTGTACTGAGGATGAATGTGTTCAAGTACTGTGAAATTGTATATATGTTAGTTTTTACCACACTAATGTAAATGTTGTCTTATTTTTATTTGTATTCAAACAAATCTGTAAGCATGCTTTTGTGATTGTAAAAAAATATGCATGTTTGCATGACAACTAACTTATACATGTGGGTCTTTCAGACTATCTTTTGTGTAGAAGCTTAAATAGTTTAATAATTGTAGTTTGTCAAAAAACTTTGTGATCATATTTTACAAACAATAACAACATTGCATTTGATAAAACAAATTTTCGCTGTTTAAAAGTTAAAAGATTTAATATGATTTGAAATCAAAGTAGTTTACAACAAATACAATGTTATTATTAAATTTAATGATAACCTTTGTGAAGTTTAAGAACTTAAAACTAGGCAAGTGCTCGTAGTAACTTTTCTGGTTTACTCTAAATTTTACCCTCAAGTTCGAGTTTTATTCTAACTGAGTTTTCTTTTTTACTGTAGAACACAATTAATTTTAAACTTTAAGTAAAGTTATGATTCATAAATACAAAATGCTCTGGCATTATTGTTACTCTTTAGCAACTTCCTTTTAAAACCAACCTTTGAAATTAACAAACAAAGACGGTCCACACATTTTGTCTTAAAATTTCTTTAGTAATACAATCTTAAGTCTATAAACTATATTGAAAGCTTTCAATTTTTAGTTTTGTCTTCAAAGCGTTTTAGAAAATGTTCTTTTTTCTTCAAAATTAATTTATACTTTCTATTTAAATTTGTCCAAACATTTACCAGCTAGACATCTTTGAATGCTCAGTAAATTATTTGCTTAAAATAAATAATAATGAGTAAATCTTATTTATTGTAATAAAGCATTGTCTATTTTCATTGAGTATTATTTATTTTAGGTTATGTGAATAGCTCTCTGATTTTGAGCCAAATGTTCAGACCCCAACTGTTCAAAAGTGTTGGAACTAAAAGGTGAGATTTAATCTTCATCAAATCGCATCATGAAACATGGCCGGATGCATACTTGAGCTTGGGTTCCAGTTTTAGCTTCACAAAACTAGAAAACTAGTGCCGGGGGAATTTTGTTATAGGCTTGCTTTTAATTTCAACATTATTCATTATAATTACTATGTACTCTAGGAAATTATTATTAGGTAGAATATTTTATTAGTTAGTGCTATTTGAGCAAAATGACAAATTAACATTTATTTCTAAATATTAATTTTATTATATTTTTTTTATTTTTTTTATTATTATCTAAACAGAGTCTTATTCCTTTATTGTTTAATTATAATCCTTGCACATAAAATTTTATAACACAGGACATAAAATTAAAAGTATTAAATTTTTTAGAAGCAATATTGAGGGTCACTTAGAAAACATTTAAAACTTAGGTAGCACCTTTTCAAGAAACAAATGTTTTATTGCAATCGTTTTCAAAATTTAAAATTCATTTGTTCAAAAGGAATTACAAGTATGTTTTTATTAGAAAGTAAAACATATTATTTTTATCTTTTTTTTATCTTCCACTGAAACTTTGCACAAGCTCCAGTTAGACATACTGGACCATTAAGACAAACATGGTCCAACTTAAAGCAAATAAACTTTGCAGTTAAAGGATTTTGATTTTTCACAAATTCTTTGGTCTTTTTAATTGAGTAGGCTATTTAAAGAAAACTGCTGGCCTATAAAACAGACAAGTAAACAATTGAACATAAACAATGTTATCTTAAAGGGATTCATAATGCTGCAATAATTTACAAGGACATCTAAGAAAATATATATACAGAAGTAGGTATATTTTATTAGTATTATATTTTATCTTCCCATGTGAAGTAAATTATTCTTCTTTTAATTTCCTTAAAAATACGCTTTTTCGTTTTAAGAGAAGCTAAAATAAAGTCAAGTAGTTATTTAGAAATATATATATATAAAGTACTATTTATAATTTCATTTATTATAAAACCATTATTATTATGTTTTTGGCATAGGCAGCTATAAACGTTTACTGCTTAGAAGGGTTGCATTTGCTTTATTGCTTTGAGTTTATTGCATTAGTGTATTGGATATTTTATATTCTGCATAGGAATCTTTCATCTTTCCACCGCTCAGCATACTAAGCCATTTTATGCTATCAATACGATTATGTCACCATTTCCAGACCGTCGGTTTTGTTTAACACCAATTTAAAAATAGTTTTATTTTACTAGCATGAAAAAAAAATTGTTTTGAAAACTTTGTTTTTGCAATGAATTTATACTTTAATTTTAAATGTTATTTATTTGTATAACCAGTTGAAATTATATTCCAATTCAAATACTTGTTAATAGGGTTTCAACCATTTTACAACTGACACTATAATAAAGGCAAAATACACTATGTTTTAATAACATATTTAACAATCACTTGACATATTCTGTGGTGACTTGATAATAACAAAAACGGCAGACAACGAAAGATTTCAAAATATTGTCTAAAAATTAGTAATGATGTATAAAAGTTATGTTATACAGTAAAATTGGGGTTTCTTACTTTACAACAATTCACTTATTGAATAAACCGTATTTAGTAATATTTTAATGCCTTTCTAATAAAATCCTACATTATTGGGTACCAATAAATAATAGAACTATCAATTTTTTAATTTAACTAAAATAACACGTGAAAAGACTTAAATGCATTTTACTTGAACAGTTATCGAATGTAGAGACAATAGAGTGTGCAACCCTATCATAAAAAAACATAATTTACATAATATGTAAGAAATTTTGCTTGTTTATACCAAAAACCGATGTTCCTGATGGGCTTGAAAGCGTGACAGGAGACAATACACACTAGATAATGCTTTGGAGAAAAGGACAGTAACAGAAATCTTAGTCGCAACATTTCAATATGAACAGAAAATTCTAATGCAGGACAAATGCATCAAAGTCCAAACTGTTAATACTTTTTGTTTTTTAAGTTTTGTGACACCATTTTATTGCTATTTTTTATGTACCTAAGCTTAGTATATGCATTTATTGCTTATTTTTGTATGAACTTAAACCCATCTCAACAAATTAAAACATATGATATGCATGGTAAACTTGTATACTTTGTTCTAGTTGTTTCTGAGTATACAAGATCGATTGGCTCTCAGTATCGCCGAAGGACTGTCACGTTGAACAATGGATCCTGGCGAGACACACACGAACTCATGCCGATTTCACATTGAACCTGTGTTTGATGTGCAAGAAGCGAGAACATCTCGGCAGAACTCAATCATGGAACGAATCTTAAGAATTCAACCTGAGATCACAACGCCAAGAGTTGATTCACAGTAGGAAGTGAAAGGCGTAGAGTGGGGCTGGTGTGTAAGTTGTTCAGTGCATCAAATGCGCAAGAAAGTTATGTGACATGGTTAAAGAGTTAAGAAACTCAACCTTTGCTTGAAAAACTCAAATGAGGAGCTTTAGAGAATGGCAAGGAAAACACAAGATGTTTACATTTTAATTCCAATTAAACTTCCAAACATCAAGTTTGGTAAGGTTTTACACAGAAAAAGAGGCTGCAAGTTTCTTCAAAATAAATAAGCTGATAGGTTTAATGAGACATTATGGTCTTTCCAATTAAATTATTTTACGCAAGTCAAGTTTCTATCCTTGTAAATTCGTTACTTACAAGCACGGTAATGTATTTCTCACTTGTAATGAAAATGCTTGGCCACTGCCTTGTAAATCAAGAGCATTATTATTATTATTATTGTATTTTTTGTTGAGACCCCCACTTTTTTTAAACTAAGCAATATGGTAACATAACCTTATTAAAAACACTTGTTTTGTGTTGTTTTTTAAAATAGTATGATGAAAACCAATCCTCACTGTATTGAACATTTATTGCTCTTACCATTTGAGTGTCCAGTTACATTAATAATAATTGTTTAAACTAACAGTTCTTTTATTCCATTTCTCAAAGTTGGAAATGAAAGTTGGTTATAGTATATTTGCATGGACTTATCAATAATCTACCACCTCAAGAACACCACCCATAACCAGCTCTCACAACACAATGTTGGAACATGGAAAGCGTTGTAGTTGCAGATGGTATTATGTTGACGATGCTGTATTGTTAAACCAATCAATCAACTAGTGAACATGAGTATTGTGCAAACATTATTACAGATGTGCTGACTTTATAATGGAAATGCACAATGTCTATTGTGCAGAATAGTTGTGTAAATATGTGAATAGATCTGTTTACAGTATTTAGTGTAAAGTGTAGCAATCTGTTATTTTTGTGATGAATTCAGCTGTAAGTTTTCTATTCAGTACTGTTGTAATATAGCTTCTCCCTTACTATCCAAATGAATTAAAGAGAAAATATGGTGAAAATATTTTGTAGTAGGCAAAAAGTGATATTTTAATCAACAAGTCATTGAATCTTAAACCTTTATTAATTAACTATATAAATTTAAAAACAAATTAATCCAAAGTTTGGCAATTAATACTTATTACTTACCAATGTAAATAGTAAAATTGTTCAACTGCATGTTAAATTAAAATAGCTGGGCATGTATCTTGTATTGCTACACTAAATCAAAATTCAACACGATATGAAAGATATGTCAAAATTACTTTATAAATTAAGTAACTAGGTATCAATGTATACTTGAGCTTTGAAATGCAACACTGATCACCAATTAATAAAAACATTTAACATTAATTTATTTTCAATGCTAAAATCTGAACACTTACTGTATTTGTTTTGAAATCAAAAGAGTTATTTTCATAATTTCCTGAGTAACTAATATTCCTTTACTAAGGACAAACAAACCTCGTCCGCTTGCTAATGTACTAGTTTATTCATGTAGTAAACTAAGTTCGAGACAAAGGACAGTGAGCACTTAAGTGTTCTTTGATAACTCAGTTAAGTACTGGCCATCACTAGCACTTATGTCCACTCAAGGTGCTTGCATCCACCAAACTTTGTAACATATTTCCCTTTCTCACATTCTCTATCAAATAAACTACTATATTTGACTGTTTTAGCTGTTTTACTTCTTTATCCTTATGTCTCTGCTGAATTCAAGTACTTTTTTTAACAAATTTCCATAGGAAATAGAGCTATCAATTTCTCTTGCCAAAATAATGTAACAAAACGCAGATCAAAACGGATTGTAGTTTTGAGCTTGCCAACACCTGCTGAGTCAAATGATAATATATCAAGCTGATAGTATATCAAGTTTTACCACATTTATGTATTTATTTGTATACATACGTGTGTACTCACTGCAAATGACATCTTTTGTCCGATTTTCACTTTAAATTTGGTTAAACTTTCTTTCTGTAGATTTCTAGATTAAGTTCCCTAACCGGCAAAACTTTCGGAAATTGGGGGTGACCCCCTGGAAGTGAACTTTTCGAGTTTTCGGGGTTATTTCCCTTCAATAATGGCATTTATATTTTATGCTGTACAAAATGTATTTATGATATGATTTGGATGAAATGCTTATGTTTTTGTATCAAACATCTGTACCAAAAACCAACGTTCAGCCAGACTAACAGCGGCTGGAACCGCTTTTTCTTGCACCACCTTAGTCTGGTTGTTTGGTCCTTTCAAGATATAAAACATATTGTTCTATTATAACAGTTTACTTTGAACTATAAGTAAAAATAACACTTTATCTTGTCCAAAAATCTTCCAAAAGTGAAGCAAGGAAAAGTGTTTCTTGCCAGAAAGAAAAAACCTGTGTACCCTTATTTTAAGCTTGCATTTATTTGCAAAAGTGTTAGAAGAAAGTTTGTAAAAAGGCACTTGCCAATATTTTTTTATCTTCTGGCTGAATTTAATCAGATAACATAGTCCAAATATGTCTGAGTGAGATAGGCTCTTTGTATAAACAATGTAAGAAACATTAAATGTGTTAAAAAAACAATACAATTTAAATAAACCGTTTGTCCGACTTTTTGTCTTACACTGTATATGCAAGCTAATGTTCCCATTGAAAAGTACAATTAACAAAGAGAGGCAGGGATTCAGTAACAGGGACAGGGATACAGTTAGATTCAAGTTACTTATTATCTAAATCCACATGAAAGCAATAAGACAGGGGTTTAAACCTAATTGTCTGTGATTGTGAAATGTGATATTCTCTCTCACTAACTGGTCTGTTGAGACTTACTTCAAACCCAGTCTACAATCAAATCTCATCTACGAGTCTTATCCTAAGTGCTGGTCCTTGGAGCATTCAACCTTTGCTTTTCTTTATAGGCTCTATACTATACAAAAAGATAAACCAGGCCAACATGCAGCTAAGCACCTCACAGCCTTCGCTTCGCCATTCGGCCTCAGACTTATTTTTACTTTAAGTTATACTAAATATTGTGAAAGGAAAACACATTTTCAAATTTCAATAAAATCGGACTACTCATTCGGCTGTTTTGGCCGCCATTTTGAGACAGACCAAAGATGGATTTTCAAAATTTTTTATGTATTGCTGTATAGTAACAAAAAACATATTTGTTTCAAATTTCATGAAAATCTGATGAAATTTACTGTTTTTAGATCATTAAAAACTTTTTTGGTGAAATGTCTACCAAAGGGACGTTCCAGTAGTCCGATTTTGCTGGTTAACGAACTCTTAAAGAGATGTTTACAAAAAGAACATTCGTACCAAATTTGGTGAAAATCTGACAAAAATTGTAATTTGTTTCTGAGATTGTGAAAGTTTAAGTATTGAAACATGAAAACCATAAGAAAAATTTTTACTTAGTAATAAACTTAATAATTTCATATATAACCGGTTACGTACCTTTCCTTCAGTAAAACATAGTTGTTTAATAGTTTCGACTATCAAGTAGTAATTATCAAAACATTAAGAACATTGAGGATCCATCTTCCTCGATTTCGTCAAAATTAATAAAGTCTAGTGACAGGTACCAGCGGGTGCATACAATGTTTTATAAGTGTTCTTTGTGTTTTATGTATTGTGTTATTGATTTAAACAAAATTAATGAAGATGGATCCTCAACGTTCTTAATGTTTTGATATTGACTACTTGATAGTCGAAACTAGTAAACAACCATGTTTTACTGAAGGAATTGCAACATTGAAAGATACGTAACCTGTCATATATTCAAGACCAATTCCAGAAGGCTAATCATGAATAATAATTTCAATTGAATTTCACTAAGTCTAAAACCGAAATTTGTATGTTGTTCACCAATGTTACTGATCAAATATAAGTTTCTTGTCAAATAAAAAGACTCCTTCATTCATTCTAATTAAAACTTCAGAAATACTTCAAAGCAAAATGTAATTAACCTTACTTGATGAATATTTATAGACTAAGCGTAAAGTCTATTAAGAATTAATACTTGGTACCCAAGATCAAACACTCATTACAAACTCTTGTTCCTTCACTTAAATATTCATTAACAACTTTCCACCGCTATTACCTCAAATCCTTAGTCTGAGAGAATCCAACTTTGTTCTACTTGGATCTTTCATTACTCAGTTCAATATCTTCTCATATGGAAGATAGTGATGAACAGTAAATAATAAATAGTTTCAGCTTCAAGTATTTAATTTTGATGCTTATAATTTGAAATAAAGTTTATCTAACTAAATTATTGTAAACTAAATGTTAAAAATACACTTTTTATGATAACATTGTTACAATATTATGTATGAGGAAGTTAATAAAAGAAGAAAGAATATTAGAATAACATAAGTATCCTTGGATAATTTGAATTAAAATAAAAATTATAAATAAAAATCATCTAAGCATACTTATGTTATTTTTGGTTCTTTTTATAAACAAAGTATTCCTTCAAAGTGGATTCTATCCTACTGAGGAAGTTATGGGTTTTAAAAGCAAGATAAGGCAATTCTTTTTTTTAAGAAATAATGGTTATAATAGGAACAGTGTACAGGACTTGGATGAGTCTTCAGTTGGAATGAATTGTTTGTGCTAATTGTTTATCCACTTATTAACGATCGCGAATACCAAACTACAATGACCAACAGGCTTATTAATGATCATTGGTTACAATAAATGGTACTTAAGAAAGTCATTAACAATGGCTGATCCTGAGAAACGGTTGTTGACAAATCAATAACACTTGCAAACCTCACATAATGCTTGTTAACACACTGATTAATGATCGCTGAGCTCAAATAGCGCTTGTGAACACAGTTAATCACAATTATTACAGAGGGTAATCTGCTGGGAGTATTTATAACAATCAAATGGTAAAGAATACATTTTAACCAGTTGTCAACTCAAAAAGCTGTTTAAATAGTATTTTTGGGCTTATTATGTCTTGTCCTATTCAGTCCCAAAAAAGTACTTCAGTATTTAAGAGTATTTAAACGTCCTGTGCTGAGTTTTCATTAAAAACATTGTTTAACTACCTAAAAACAGTAAATTTGATTAAGTTTCAATTAAATTTTAAACACATTTTAAACTCAATGTTAAAATTTCTATTATTACACCAAAAATTGTGAAAATTGGTTCAGTTGTTTCAAAATGCCTGGCAAAAAACTGATTTTTATAACAGTGGAATGAGTAGTCCGATTTTGGTCATAAATTGCAATGTGTTTTCCTTTCATTTTATATAATGAAACTTGCAGTGAAAGGCCACGTGTATCTGTGGCTGAAGGCTGAAACGAGACTATGAGTGAGCAGCCTCGTAGCGCTGGTGGTAATAGAGTAGAAAAGCTTAGACTCAAGGCCGAAATGAGGCTGTAAGCATAGCAAATTAGAGTTACAAACTGCAAAAGAAATTTGTTTCACTCATGCCAGCAGTGCTTTAGCTTAGCTGCGTTTTGGCCTGAATTTCTACATAACATGAGCATTTCAGAACCACACCGAGAGTCTTCAAAAATAGAAAAAGACCTACTGCAAAACTATCCTGGCCGTATGAAAAACTAAACTACTGAAACTTGCAGTGGAATGGTGGAATTGAAAATACACATTTTTCTCTTCTAAGTCTTCAGCAGAGATACCCATCCGATAAACATAAACAAGTTGTGACCTCCCCTCATCATCACCAGTTACAAGTAACACGGTTCATGTGCAATTCTATTCTAAGCGTCGAGAGACCAAAACATAGGACTTTACTGTATATAAGTGTTATTAAGGTATTAATAACAAACACACACTCGAAACACTTTATTCACCACAACCCACTAGCACTAAGTACGTAGACGAAGAGAGGACTCACCAGTGTCGCCCTCTGCAGGGAGTGGCCCGACAGAACCGAAGAAACGTTTGTCCAACACCTACAGCAGCTGGAGCGCAGTCTCGTGAACTATTGTGCGTGGACACCCTGTGTTCATCAGTGTCACGTTGATGATAGCCGTGTAGTGGTCACACGGGTACTCACTGAAACAAATGGAGAAGGTTATATTTGTTGTTACTGTTAATACATAAATAAAGGAAACCACGGTAGTTTTAATCCTTATCACCAGTATTCTGGAACTTTGTATCTGATTCTATGCATTTTAATAATTGGTTAGAAGCAATTAATGTATACATATTTGTAATTTTTAATATGAATTTGACTTTTCAGTTACATTACAATATTTTTTAGCTATTCATCAATGAAATCAAACATTATTGCCATTGAGCAGTTCAGTTTTGTATGTGGCGTAAGTCAATCAAGACAGATTATTTCAAAAGACTTTCGGTGTTCAATCAAGTTACTTATTGAGTGTGACTAACTATTCACCAAAATAGCATAATAATATAGAGATAAAAAACAAAAAATCTGTTTGAAATAATCGCCATACAAATTGTTTCAAGATTCAATACAAATGTATTTAGTAATTAAAAAAACATTAGACAAAGGGTCAATATTGACTTTTAGTCATTAGATCTTCTATCTATAATGTATACTGCAAGGATTAGACAAGAATTATTCATGAAATATTAGTAAAGCCAACGCCAAAACTTATGGGGTCACTACTATGTTCCAAACAAACTTGAAACTTCAACCTCATATACGGTAGATCATTATCTTATAAAATCCCAATGATTCCAATATGAGATTTATTAGGGAGAGGTCTTCGTCAAAGTTATTAACATTCTTTATTATAATTTGTTGATAAAAGTCATTAATTATGTAATATTTTAGATTTTATTCTATAGATCTTAAAGTAAAACAGGTGTAACCAGAGAGTGTGGAGATGGGTTAGTAATGAGTTTCCGGAACTGCGGCGAACATTATTGAATTTTACATTGGACCAATCTAGATCCAATCTCCCGGCACTCTATGGGGCCTTGAGATAGATTTGCTTTCTTTCAATCGTCAGATGCATGCAGAACTAACACCAACCACAAGTAATGTTTTATGAATTTCAAAATGCATTGGGAAATATAAACCTGTAATACTGAAACATGCTAAAACCAAACCAAAATATAATTTACGATAGTTGATCAATGCTTTTTAAAACCAAGAATATATTATTTGTTGTTAGCTATCCTTTAGACCCGAGTTGACCACACTAAGGTATTACTTAAGCAATATATCGCAGATCAACATGTAAGCTAGTGCAAACCCGCCTTGATTGTCATGGATTACTGTCTATATAGGGTAATCTGTCATGTCAGGACGATAACACTAATCAAATACAATACTGGCTATCTGACACGATCATTAAATGAAAAACAAATGAAGTCAGAAACTTATTGACTATAAAATTATGGTTTTATTAATGATTATTTACATCAGTTTTGAAAACTCGCCTGTCAAAAAAAACAACTACGTCGATCTAATCCGGCCCTATATGGGATAGAAGTGCGTTAGGATTATCTGGGATTAGTGGAGGTTCACTAAAAAGGCTCAGTTTGCCAGAAATAATCTTTCTTACGTTTGAAGGATGATTCAATTTCTTTCTTTTTCTTCCTTATGTGCATGAATGTTTCATCTGTTGATGTTGAATTCCTTGGATAAAGTAGCAAACTTATAACTACTTTCTAATCATTTTAAAATCACGTACTTTTTATTAATAAAGTAACATAGGTGGCTATTTTTACGTTTATGCAACATCTCACGGCCCGTACTGAACGGAAGCACAGAGCCTAGGTATTAGGCCGCTTTCAGACGTTACAACTTTTCGCCGTGCGCCGGACACGGCGTGAGTGAGTTTGATTACAATAGCATCATATGGAGCTGTTCAGACGTGCGGACGGCTGCTTACACTCAGCCAGGGCGTTCTATAAGCGCCGCCCGAAAAATTAAATGCGTCTGAAAGCAGCCTTAAACAACGCATTTGTCTCTGCAGCAGTGAACTGAAGTAATCGATACAGACGGAATACGTCACGCGCTTCACAAACAAGTGGAGACTGGAAAACAGGTGGCTAGTTGACACGGTTACATCGCCGGATTACTGGACGTGTCGGAGTGGCGAACGGCCGGATTATAGAGACTGTACTGTACATTAAATCAATGGCTATAAATAAACCACCTATATTTGTGTGTAATCTACATATATTTATAGCTGCATATATTTATATATTTTATTACTTACATTATTTATTGGCTTACAATGAGGAGATGAAATAGGTTGGCCATTGTTAAAGTGTAGACAAGTTCTAAGACTTTTTAAAGTTTTAAGAGTACAATCTCTTTATTTAGTTTTGGAAAAAATTGAATTAGGATTAACTTGGAAACAACGTTTTGAAATACTTTGTTTCTAAAAGCTAAATTAGGCTAAATATTTGTATCATTAACATTTAAATTTAATTATTTATTATCTATAATATTTTAATCCAACTTATTTGCATAATAAAGATACTGCAGGCACTCATAAGTGATAGGTTTGGAGAGGGTGGGTGCTTATCTTATCTTGCCCTTACAACAAGTAGAAGGATGGGGTTTGTTTACTTTCTGTTGCACCTGCTACACACCTAAGTCCTAACCCACACAGTTGTTAACAATGCAGTTTACTAGGATATAAATCAACTTTGTTTTTGTCTATGTCTATCTTTGGACACCTCGTTGTTTATGGATGTCAGGTCAAGAGTTCTTGGTTCAAGAACCAGTGGAATTGAGAACCAACTTTTGGTACTGACGAATCTATTATTTGCCTAACAATTCTAGGATAAAACTCATTTTACCCATTCTTATTGTTTTCAAACATTCTTTGTGGTACTGTTTCTTACCAAACATTATAAAAATATTGTGCGTCACTTTGTAACTTTCAATCCAAAACAGGAAAAACTATGGTATTTTTGGTAAACTGAATTATAAAATTCTGCTACAAACACATGAACAAAAAAATTAAAGCCTTTTTTCTGCAATGTTAAAAATTAAAAAAGGAATGGAAATATTAAATATAATATTGTGACCAGACGATGGCATTATGTCCGAAACCAGTCGTGTAATAAAATGATAAATCAAGGGTGCATAGTTACTCCTTTTTTCGTTTTAAAATATTAAATATAATATAAAACATTGGTTAGTGTAGATTTAACTGTAATCAACTACAGTATCAAACTATCATGAAGTACTTACTTGTAATATTAATTTTGTTTTTATATATTTTATAGAAGTGACCAGATAAATATGTGAAAAGATAAATCTCTGTGATAATTGAAATTGCAATATTTATCTGTAAGAGTTGTCCTTCCAATGAAATAAATGAACACAGGTAAAAAGATAAACCTATCTCTTAAAACTGTTACATCACTCATACAGCGGACATATGTTAGTTTGAAAGATGACTTCTCTTTCTCTCCACTCCACAATTGAGTGTACACATAAACTATCTTGTGCTTGATGGCTATTTATACACACTCTTTCTCAGTGAGCAGTACAAATTTTAAACTCTTAATTTCAAGCTGTGGGTATCCATATGGAAAAGGTTATTACAAGATTTGCTTCTGAAAAATGCTTGTTGTAATCTTTTACCTTTTCATCTGTCTTTTTTTCAAAGGGAGAGAAATAAAATATAAATGTAAGCTGTGATGCTTTTTGCCTTCAGTTAAGAGATCAATTTAAATAAAGATTTACAGGAATATGTTAAAATTTTATGAAAATAAAGTCCCGCTAATACAAACAAATTGAGACTGACCCCTGTCAGAAAATCTGAAAAACACCTTGCTATTTGTGCATATAAATTAACCTTAAGTCTGTCATTAATTTGTAGAAATAGCCTTTGACATTGGAATAGACTTCATTTACTTTGAAATTATAATTAATACATTCAGTATTGTATCTGTAAACCAGTCCAAGTCAAATATAGATCAAAACTTTCCATACATCTCTTTTATCAAAGATTCTTACTTGTTTCAAATTTCCTCAAACAAATACCTTACAGGCAGAAAGTAATATGCAGAGCCCACAAATTTAATAAGTTACTGAAGAAAAAAATCCTGTTAAAAAATGAGCTTAAGAACAGAGGCTAAAAGCTTGGACAAAGTGGAGAATTAACTTGACTGTGTTTCCAGAAAACAATCAGCAAACATGAGGGTTGCAAACAACTCTTTCCATCAATTATCCGCCGTTCTCTACCTAACAAAGAGAGCCACTTTCTTTGTCTGGTCAACTTTCAACAAATTGTTTCCCTTCCCGTATATTACCAACACTACTTAAAAAGAAGAAATATCCTACTCTTGTTGTTTGTTATTATTTCTTCAGTAGTTCTTGATTGTTGCTCAATTAAAAAGATGATTTATTTACAAGTAAACATGGACATTTAAGGTCAAATATGTAAATTGTCCCATATTTTGAGAGGGCCTTTTCTTTCAATTTAGCAATATTAATTTTAAAAATTATCAATTGAAAAATAGATTAATACCATTGACTTTCCATTCTACAAGTGGAAAGTCAATGTTAATACCAAATTTTTTTAAACATGTCTAAAGTTCTTGCACTGATAATATCAATAGGCTATAACAAGTTCATTTCTCATACATAAATGAAGAAATGAGTAATGAGTAAATGGTATGAGTTCATTTCTCATACCAGGCTACTGTGCACCTTAGCGCTGAAGCTTGGTTATGAGTGAAGCAAATTTCAAGAATTATCATAAAATAGCATTTTTTGATTATTAATATCCATTTTTTCAAACTGATTTCTAAAAGACCTCCTTTGATATTCTGGTTTTATTGACCAGTAAATTCAACCGAAATATTCAAGAATGTCTACTGAATTTCATGAAAATCTGACAAACAATGCAACCAGTCACACATATCCATAATTATGCATATGAACAGTATGAAGCTGTGAAAAACCCATCATAAAATGATCGAAGGGCAGGATTGATGAAAATTAAGTTCATTCAAACCTTCTATGTCTAAAAGTTGTTCTATAATCTGTTAGGACCCCATTGTGTACAAAGTGTACTAATATTTAATATTACAAGACTAACAAAAACGTAAAAACATTATTTACTCACCGGGCACTGAATATGGTGGCAAGAGCTAGAAAACAGCCATCGGCAACCTTGGCTTGAGCAGTGTAACAGCGGTCTACCACCCAGTCCAGGAGAGTGCCCAAGTCAGGGTTACACTCCAACAGTAGCACCACAGTCTCACACACAAGTTGGTACACCTGGAACACAGATCAGATACTAGATACTAGATGTAGGGGGAGAAGGATACGTACAAAGTTACTTTTATTCTAAACTTTTTTCACATTTGTAATTATTTTACTTTTCTCTTCTTTGTTCTACCTTAACTTTTATTACTATCATACGAGAAGTATAGTTGGAACATCTTGTTTCTAATGAACCCCTAGTTCACCCAAAAGTTTTATTTCAAATAATTACTCATTTAGTTTTTTATAAGTGAAGACTGAAGATGATTCTTCATGGCTGAAAAACTATGTTTATTTTTATGAAATATCAATAACACAGAGCAATAAGCCACTTACAGTACAATAGACATATAGCGTTCCTTTTTCACAATATTGTTCTGTCAATTTTCTTCCAAAACCGTTTTGTTTTTTCTGTTTCAAATTCAAAATTTCTCATTTCTTTTTTACCTTGACAGTTATACTTTTGCTGGATTATATAAAAATGTACAATGTTTTCGGCCAGATTTTGATTTTGACTAAAATTTAGGCAAAATAATGTTTATTGTTGAGGTTGACTCATCAAAACTAATAAAATTTAGTTTCTATTGATTAACATGTGTGACTTGTCTAACATAATTTATTTTCAAAGATACAAGTATCATGACTGTCACAAATTTAATTACTATTGCATTGTATACTAAAAAATCAGGAGAATCAAGTAATATTGAAATGTAACTTGAGAACAAAACACAATCGGGTGAAGTTGACTCCTTTGCATAACAAGGCAGCGTGTGTCGATGATTCACAGCCAATTTGCTTTGCAAGAGGGCATTGAAGATGCAAGGTTTGATGATTGTATCTTCAAACACCAATCTTCTATCCTAGGAGATTTTTTCACATTTTTATCAGTTTTACTAATTGTTAATAGTGACACAAATTTCCCAAACTCTTTTAACTTTAATACAGTTCGTCAGGTTTAGCATGGCCGGTGAGATGGGCTATAGGGCCATAAGCGGCCAGCAAAAAATCTCAAGGCATGCTATACCTAACAAACTGTATAAGTTATGGATATTGAATTTTCAACAGATGTTACATTAATGATAAAGGGAGTCAAAATGATACACCCTCTAAGTTTATTTTTGAAAATTTTCTCAAGTGACCATCTTGTTAAAATAGGTAACATAGGAGGACTAGGACTCACATCCTAGATCAAACATTCGTTTGTAATGGTTATTAATTTATATTTGATGTTATTATTTAATAAATAAACTTAGTAAAATGTGTTATTGAACTAAAAGGTTAACCCACAAACCAGTCGAAACCGACCATTCGATTGACTTCAGAAAGGGATTAACTAATGAATGCAGCTGAGGCGTAACTAAAACCTACGGATCAGGAGAGATTTATGCAATCCACTGAACACCTGCAGTTGGACAAAGAACTGACACAGAAACAAGACTTTCAATCATCTTGGTTTAAATTTACACTAAAGTTTACCTTTTCATCGTTAGAGGCGAGCAGACTGTCAAGCCATGGTAGAGACAGCCCTCCTCGGCCAGGTACTGTGGCTCGAAGCATGGTCCACAACAGAGCACCACACTTGTCGCCTGCAGAGCACAGAACTGCTGCTCCTCCTCGTCTCCAGAGTCCTTTCAAACATGACAAATATGTCCATATCATTAGCTCTGTTGATTGAAACATCAAAGAAAGTCCTGAGGGGGTCTGGAATTTTTTAGTAAAAATTAAAACCCTAAATACCAGGTAGACATTTCTTGAAACCGGGAGTTTTTTTGGTGGGAAGGTATCATACAAATATTGACACTTTGTTTGCAGTTTTCCAGACCAAACAAACCTGGACCTAGGTGTATCAGTACCAAACACTTTTGAGGTCCCTTGACAACCTCTAGAACAACGAAGATAAAGTGTTAACAATATAACAGGCACAAACTAAAACTAATAACAATTAGTTTCATACTTGCACAACGGTAGCAGGAGGAGTCACGCCAGTTATTTCAGCGACTAGGGCTCGGCTGCCACTCCATCCAGCAAACAGGATAAACAGATTCTTCCGCAGCTCTCGCTTCAGCAAGGTTGGGTAGGTTTCCACTGAAATACATTATGTTATTGGTGTGGGTTTGGATATTATAAAATAAATGTGCAGGAAATCAAAAGATTATGGTAAGATCATTAACAAACGAGCAATGTCAATTTACAAAAAAAGTAACTTACGAGGAAAGCTTTTGAGCATTTTTCTGATGAAGTTACAGAAGTGCAGTTTGATTTCCTTCAAGGCTTCTTTGTCTGGTTCAGCCTCCAAGCACAGCCTCGCCCCGTCCACTTACTCCACTATTGTCGGGTGGAGAGACTGTGAATCTCTGTCCAGTACACAGGGGCTGCAAATAATCCAATATAACTTACTGTTGGTTACTTTATATTACAGTTTTGTTATTAGTAATGTTTTCTTGAGTTTGAATTTACTTTCAATTGTTTGAAATTTTTGGCTGATTCTTTTAACCCCTCAGCATCTTAAAGGACTTTATTCCTTCTTAAATATTCCTGTTACAAATTCATTTATGACTAACTACTCTGATAGAAATAAAATTAAACTCTTAACATTTTGTATGGTTAACATTTTGAACAAATGTTGTACTTTCTAATACTTTTTTCATATTTTTCACTTTTATCAGTGGCACTTGAGTCTGATAAGCCATTAGCTAACTTGTGGCTAACTGACATCACACGCAACAAAAAGCTTTTCGGGTGTCACTGCTATTAGCCCATTGAGATATCCACTTCACATTTGCTGCAAATGATTGCGTATTTGTATTGTTTATTTTTTCAACAACTTTTGATACAGGTATATCTTGTTTTTGACTCAAAAGTAATAAACAAAAACACTCAAACGCAAGATAATTACTCGAAGTATGAGATTTACTCTTTGTGGAACTACTACTACTAGTATATAATATTCTGTACCTAATGCCAAATGTGCCATATCCAGCTATCAGTTCAAACACTCTAACCAACTGCAGCCTCAAAGCATCTCGTCTTCTTCTTCTCCTCATATTTTCTTGCTTTCTGTCAATAGCTTCTCTAATGTAGACGACAAGCTCTTCCATCAAGTCCCTTAAAAAATAAAAAATTATTCCAAAATTGAGTTATTTTGAACATTTATTTAAAACATCTAGTAGAGCTTCTTATTGAGCTTATAATTTTGTAGTTGATTGACAAATCTTTTACAAGTCAAATTGGATGCTTAAGTGGATTGGTACTGACTTGAGAGCGTCGGCGTTGATCTTGCCGAGAGCCTGGACCGCAGCATCCCTCACGTCCACCACCTCACATCGGAGCAGAGGAATCACCAGCTTGTACAGACCACTCGGAGACGTGTTCACTGCCTTGTTGTCCACCCTCTCCGTTGTCAGACTGTCCGGTGACGAACTGTAACATGCAACACACACGTTACAACAAATCTACAACATAGTGTTCAGATTATTCCAGCAGTTTTTTCAGATTTAACATATTGGTTCCTATTTCTTGGATTTAAGTCTCTTTATACGGTAATATTTTGGTAAAAGAAACAATTCAGACAAATACAATAGAAACTTGATGGTTCCACTATTTGTGAATAAAAGAAATGTCCAAAAGATTTTATCAAAATATCGCACAATCCAGTATACACAGAATTTTATCACAGAGAGGGATTTTAATACCCACAAAATATAGTTTATTTAATGAGTAAAAAGTTACAAAGTAAGAAAACCCTATTTTACTGCATAGCTTAGCTTGCATACATCATTACCATTGTATGAAATACTTTTAAATCTTTCCCTGTCTGACATTCTCGTTATTATCAAGTCACTGCGAAAATTTTCAAACTTCAAGGTGTTTTGAACTACCTCTACTGTAATAGTTTATCGAATCAAAATCAAATCATTTATTGTCGTTGATCATAGTTTACATGAAATGGACATGGTCAATTATTCTTAAAAATAATATATAATTGAAAATGAAAATTATTATTCTTGTGGATGGTCCCAGAAATGACAGGCTTATTTGTACTAGTTTTTAATTTAAAACCTAGTATCAGTTCTGGCCATTAATAATTACAGGCCAAAAAAGTGTCTAGGCAAAAGTCAAAATCCCTTCAATGTCAGCGACAACTCTAAGCTGATCTAATCTTACAACCATTTCCAAACATACATTACTGTATTTGTTATGATGATGATTGCCATGCATTGTAGAAATGTTTATGCAATAAACCATTGATTGATTGATGATGAATACACAGACAGTCCTACAAAATACTCCTTAAAGAAACATTGTAGTGTAAAACCTAGGAGAGGACAGGAAAAAACAGTACTTGGGATTTTTTGGGACTGGACAGGACAAGATAGAATGAGCCAAAAATTAATAAATAATATGCTAAATAAATAAAAGTAATTGTGAATACATGTGTGGCAAGCTCATTAATCAAGTCTGTGATCGTTAATATGTGCATGCATAACAAAGTTTTCTTTTGCAATCTTCATTTAACATTGGCCCAAGCAAATGTGGTGTTTCCAATCATTTGGAGAAAAGACTAACTCCCTTAACAACAATTAAAAGGTCTTGTTCCATATTTAAATAACCTTTTTCCAACCTGAACTGCCATCCCAAAAATTTCAGGCCTGACCACCTCTAGTAGTAGGATCAATTTATGTATGTTTTTTGCTTTGTTGAAGGTGATCATTGTCATGTTCCTGTATGTATTGTAAATCTAAAACTATAAACCATTTATCCCATTTTATTATTTTTCTACCAGAAGTAAGGCTAACAAAGAGGTTATTCTATAGCATTAATAACCAGGGTACCGAAAAATTGTTGCAGTATAAGTAGTCTAGAAATATTTCTTAAATACTGTCGTCCTTCTTCGGTACAAGCTTAACACTTTGAAAGAACAAACTTATTGCAGCTAACAAAGTCAAAATAAAATAATTAGCCTAGCTGTTCAGCCAATTAAACTCTTCAACAGGGAAAAGGTCTCCCAATCAGTCCCAATTTCGTTACTATCAACAGAGTTACCAATTAAGACAAACCTGATTTTCCTGTCCAAATGTTTAATAAATAACGAAAGGAAATATTTTGAACAGTGCAAATTAAGGTCTTCAAAAGTAACCAAATATTTTCACTAGGCATGGTGATATATTTTTCTAAAATACCTTTTAATTTAAAATAAATAGCAAACAAACTTTAATTTAAATTAAACTTAATTTGTTGTTTGGTTTAAAGATTGAACTCTGGAAACTTTTTTTAACACTTAGTACATCTTACCTGCTTCTTTTATGCCTTTTTGTGGGCGGAGTAGGTACACAGTTTAACGAAAGAGAATCATAAACTAATTCATCATCAGAGATGCTTGAGAAAGTTCGACCTAGGGAAAAACTGTCGAAACATCGAAGATTAAAGACAGATCTCAAGATGTGCGTTGTAAAGCGGCGAACACAAAGCAAAGGAGACGGGAACCACACAAACCCTAACACTTGACTAGAATACCTCCCTACTCTAGCCGTGGAGCAATGTCCATGGTACAGCCACATTGAGAACCAAAACCACACTGTACACAAAACTAAAAACCTCCAGCCAATAACTAAGCTTCCCGAAAGTATGAGGTTAAGGGACAAACACTCTAGAAGTATAAAAGAATGGTGTTGCACAATCTTCACCTCTCCTGAGAGATTCGCTCTAAACCAATTGAAAAGGATAAGAAAGAGTTTTCATAAAAACTAAAAAGCAACTAAAGAAACGGATTACTAGTTAGACAACTACAAAATAAAAGTTTGATAGAAGTTTATGGGTAAGTATGAAGATGTAAGCACTGCTTGGGAAAGATCTCACCCATAGAAACACAACAATATTGGAGTGGATGTGTGTTATAACAAATTATTTATAAATAGTTACATAAAATAGTTAAAGAGGAGAAAAGGATTGTTTGCTGATATAACAAAATCTGGACCAACTTGAGGTTTAGAAATCAAAATACTTGTATGAAAACACAACTAAAATGTAAAACATATGTATACAAAGCAACTCACATAATGAAGTTCTGCAAGAGACTGGCTAAGAACTTCAAAACATAAACTGAAGAATCGTTGTCATTCTTGATAGAAGCCAATATTGCTACTGAGCTTTGAGACTGTAAGGTTGTTACTTTGTTGATAATAACAAAAAATAAAATTTAATGTTGATATTTTTATGTGAGGTATTTAATGGTGAAGTTTTTTATATCTATCGTCTCAACCTTGTATCTCAAGATTCTTGATCATTCTCCCTCCCTCTTGTTTTGAACTTAAAACCTGTCTTCGCAAAGCTCTAAAATTGAATCATCCATCATTACACCTGAGAAAACAATCACTACACTAAACACTTGGCCACAAGCAAGTGATGTGTTTGGAGTTTTTCAAACAAGCTAACACACACTAAAGGTTAATGGTTCACACAACTATTGGCAAAGCTCTTGCATAATTATTAATTAGGAACAAACAATCGCCAACCCTTAACCACAAAGCTAGTAAACAAACACAACAAAACAATACAGAACAAAATCACTAAAACAATATTATCATAGTGAGTTAAAATGATCTTAAAATATAATTACGTTTGAAGAATGGTTTGATTGAAGGTTACAAGACAAAACAAATGAAATTAGGTAGCTACTATACTTTCATGAAACAGTACAAGCCTTACTAACCAACTTCATATAGATTCGTTTAAGTAACAAGTTTTTTATTTAAGCTTGAGATTGTTTTAAAACAAAATAAGCCAACAATTTGTCATGAGTAATTGAAGGGTTTAACTAGCTGCTAGTGACCTTAACTTAGCTGTAGCTACCACTTGAAGGACAAAGTATTAATGTCTATGAGAGAATTTTCTAACCATTCAGAAGTTATCTTTGTTAATTTAAAACTGTCATTTTCCATATTAGTACCAAACAAAAGAATGTAGTTTTAAACATATTTGATGACATACATGATAGTGCCGTTAGCTTCTGTAGGGATAGGCCGATTGGATTTTTCCTTTATATGGAAATCAGACAGGAAACTGTTTTTCTCACTAAATTACCCTGTCTACCAAAAATGTCCAACATTATCTTTCTGTCCAAAAGTCCTGTTTAAAAAGTCCCATTTGATTGGGATTTTCATTTTTATTGGAAAATTCCCTAATACTTTGGGAGCTGTCAACCCTTATTTATTGAAATCAGAAAATAATTATGTGTGAGGTGTTAATGTATGGTATCTATGGCTTAGGTTTGACTACATGTGTCGGATCTATTCACCTGAGACTGAGGTCGGGCGAGGCGCAGCGGATGATGGGGCTAGGGGCGGGGGGCACCACACGCATAGCAAAGGTGACATAGTTGCGCCACACCACCATGTGCATGTCACGCTCAGAGATGGGTTTGCGAGGAGGTGCTGAGCTTCTCAATAACGAAGCTCTGTTGTCACTCACTGGCCTGTAACATCAGGTTATTGTAATGTATCAACACATTTCTCCAAAATAACTTTACACAAAATATATTATGTTTGTTTAGTAATATTTTTGTAAAAATTTACAACTGTCAAAAATATACAGTGTTTCAAAAATACTATAGAATATTTTGAGGTATTGATCCTGGGACTAAAATAAGCCAGAAAATTATATTTGTTTTATCCAAAGCTCCTTTGTTTGTACAACCGGCATTTTGTTTTTATGTTTTATTTTTAAATTCAAATTTGACTAAGTGTACAAACTTGAAATTTCCCATACACCTTAAAACATACATACTTATTAAAACAAATATACATACATACCTATGAATAATAATCAAAACTATTAACTTAAGGGACAAACACTCTAGAAGTATAAAAGAATGGTGTTGCACAATCTTCACCTCTCCAGAGAGCTCTAAACCAATTGAAAAGGATAAGAAACAGTTTTCATAAAAACTAAAAAGCAACTAAAGAAACGGATTACTAGTTAGACAACTGCAAAATAAAAGTTTGATAGAAGTTTATGGGTAAGTATGAAGATGTAAGCACTGCTTGGAAAGGATCACCCATAGAAACACAACAATATTGGAGTGGTTGTGTGTTATAACAAATTATTTATAAATAGTTACATAAAATAGTTAAAGAGGAGAAAAGGATTGTTTGCTGATAGAATAAAATCTGGACCAACTTGATTGGGGTTTATAAATCAAAATACTTATGAAAACACAACTAAAATGTAAAACATATCCAAACAAGCAACTCACATAATGAAGTTCTGCAAGAGACTGGCTAAGAACTTCAAAACATAAACTGAAAAATCAACCTCATTCTTGATAGAAGCCAATATTACTACTGAGCTTTGAGACTGTAAGGTTGTTACTTTGTTGTTAATAACAAAATATAAAATTTAATGTTGATATTTTTATGTGATCTATTCAATGGTGAAGTTTTTTTATATTTATCGTCTCAACCTCGTATCTCAAGATTTTTTATTGTTCTCCCTTGCTCTTGTCTTGAACTTAAGACCTGCCCTCGCAAAACTCTAGAATTGAATCATCCATCATTACACCTGAGAAAACAATCACTACACTAAACACTTGGCCACAAGCAAGTGATGTGTTTGGAGTTTTTCAAACAAGCTAACACACACTAAAGGTTAATGGTTCACACAACTATTGGCAAAGCTCTTGCATAATTATTAATTAGGAACAAACAATCGCCAACCCTAACCACAAAGCTAGTAAACAAACACAACAAAACAATACAGAACAAAATCACTAAAACAATATTATCATAGTGAGTTAAAATGATCTTAAAATAATTACGTTTGAAGAATGGTTTGATTGAAGGTTACAAGACAAAACAAATGAAATTAGGTAGCTACTATACTTTCATGAAACAGTACAAGCCTAACTAACCAACTTCATATAGATTCGTTTAAGTAACAAGTTTTTTATTTAAGCCTAAGATTGTTTTAAAAACCAAAATAAGCCAACAATTTTTTTGTGAGTAATTGAAGGGTTTAACCAGCTGCTAGCGACCTTAACTTAGCTGTAGCTACCACTTGGAGGACAAAGTATTAATGTCTATGAGAGAATTTTCTAACCATTCAGAAGTAATCTTTGTTAATTTAAAACTGTCATTTTCCATATTGTACTAAACAAAATAAAATAGTGTAGTTTTAAACATATTTATTGATAGTGCCGTTAGCTTCTGTAGGGATAGGCCGGATTGGATTTTTCCCTTTATATGGAAATCAGACAGGAAACTGTTTTTCTCACTAAATTACCCTGTCTACCAAAATGTCCAACATTATCTTTCTGTCCAAAAGTCCTGTTTAAAAAGTCCCATTTGAATTGAGGGATTTTCATTTTTATTGGAAAATTCCCAACTACTTGGGAGCTGTCAACCCTTATTTATTGAAATCAGAAAAGTCATAATTATGTGTGAGGTGTTAATATGTGGTATCGATGGCGAGGTTTGACTACATGTGTCGGATCTATTCACCTGAGACTGAGGTCGGGCGAGGCGCAGCGGATGATGGGGCTAGGTGCGGGGGGCACCACACGCATAGCAAAGGTGACATAGTTGCGCCACACCACCATGTGCATGTCACGCTCAGAGATGGGTTTGCGAGGAGGTGCTGAGCTTCTCAATAACGAAGCTCTGTTGTCACTCACTGGCCTGTAACATCAGGTTATTGTAATGTATCAACACATTTCTCAAAATAACTTTACACAAAATATATTATGTTTGTTTAGTAATATTTTTGTAAAATTTACAACTGTCAAAAATATACAGTGTTTCAAAATACTATAGAATATTTTGAGGTATATTTGGGACTAAAATAAATGAAAATTATATTTGTTTCATCAAAACTCCTTTGTTTGTACTGGCAACGTTTATGTTTTTTACTAAATTGTTACCAAACTTGAAATTTCCCATATACCTTAAAACATACATACTTATTAATAAGAACAAACAATCACCAAACCACTAACCACAAAGCTAGTAAACAAACACAACAAAACAATACAGAACAAAATCACTAAAACAATATTATCATAGTGAGTTAAAATGATCTTAAATATAATACGTTTGAAGAATGGTTTGATTGAAGGTTACAAGACAAAACAAATGAAATTAGGTAGCTACTATACTTTCATGACAGTACAAAACCTACTAACCAACTTCATATAAAAATCGTTTAAGTAACAAGTTTTTTATTTAAGCCTAAGATTGTTAGAAACAAAATAAGCCAACAATTTTTTGTGAAATTGAAGGGTTTAACCAGCTGTTAGCGACCTTAGCAGCTGGTAGCTACCACTTGAAGGACAAAGTATTAATGTCTATAGAGAATTTTCTAACCATTCAAAAGTAATCTTTGTTAATTTAAAACTTTCATTTTTTCCATATTGTACTAATAAAATAAAATAGTTTTGTTTAAACATATTTATTGATAGTGCCGTTAGCTTCTGTAGGGATAGGCGGATTGGTTTTTCCCTTTGGAGTAAAATCAGGCAGAAACAATTTTTCTCACTAAATTACCCAGTCTACCAAAATTCCCAAAATTATCTTCCTGTCCAAAAATCCTGTTTAAAAAAGTCCCATTTGAATTGTGGGATTTTCATTTTTATGGAAATTCCCAACTACTTGGGAGCTGTCAACCCTTATTTATGAAATGAGAAAAGTCATAATATGTGTGAGGTGTTAATATGATTGTGGTATGCGATGCGAGGTTTGATCTATACCTGAGACTGAGGTCGAGGCGGCGCTTGGCCGGATGATGATGGGGCTGAGGCGGGGGCACCACAGCGCATAGCAAAGGTGACATAGTTAGCCACACCACCATGTGCATGTCAGCTCAGAGATGGGTTTCTGAGGAGGTGCTGAGCTTCTCCAATAACGAAGCTCTGTTGTCCACTCCTGGCCTGTAACATCAGGTTATTGTAATGTATCAACACATTTCTCCAAAATAACTTTACACAAAATATATTATGTTTGTTTAGCAATATTTTGTAATAATTTACAACTGACAAAATACAGGGTGTTTCAAAATACTAAACAATTTTTGAGGTATTGTTAAACTAGGAATGATGCGAGGGTGGATTTTGACAAACACAGTGTCAAAGTGTGTGTGTAAAATTGCCTACAAAGTTAGTTCCTACATAACTTCTCCAAGGCTGTTCTCCCTGTCTTTACTATGATCAATCAAGGTTCTATTGTACTTAAAAAGTTAAATAAGAAGCATTTACGTTGGGTCTATGACTGTGAAGAGAGAATGCAGTCGAGAGTACACCACAGGCCAGGAGTGTGAGACAGCGGCTGGACACAGTGACAAGACTCGCCCTCTCTCCAGGAAACTGAACAGACAGACTGCCCAGGGGTCACTAGCTCCACTGATCATGTTGGGCGATAGCTTGGAGCTGCTCTCATCTTGCAACCCTAGACACACGCACACATTCATCTCACCTCAGCTCAAAATTTCTTTATTTGCATTTAGAGTAAAGAATAAAAATTAATCAATAAATTTTCTTTTGATTTCCAAGTGATGGCCTACAAATATTTTAGTATAGCTCAGGTCAAGGATATGAAATGGTTTTTAGTATAGCTCAGGTCAAGGATATGAAATGGTAAAAGCCAAAACCGTAAATCCTACCTTGAAAGATTCATTCCATCAAAATGGTGCTGCTTCAAATACGAACACAAATAAAATTTATTATACTACTATTTTTATTAAATCCACTTTTAAAGTAAAATTTATAGCACTCATCTCTACTAACAAAGCTGCTTAAAATGATGCCCAAAATTATAGTGGTTTAATATATTAGACAAAAACCAAAATCTTTAAAAAATCTTGAGAAAAATATAAACATTAAAGCAGTAAAGTATAAATGTATAAAGCAGAACAATGGGTGACAGTGTCGCAGAACAAACCTGCGGGAAGATCAGTACCCAATTTGGCTACCTTATAGGAGTCATAGATACCCTTGCTTGTACAATGACCGGCAGTTTAGTGGCAAGAGTTATCTAATTTTTGACATAACAAGATGCAATAAACTTCCTACAAAAGATTTTCATGTTTTAAATGCATTGCAGAAATATTTCAACGGTTCTGCTTAAAGAATCGTAATTTTCAATGCAACTTACCTCCAGTCCAAACGGAAGAGTTTCTATCTGCAATCCACTGCAGATCAATGTTGGAAACTGACAAGACTGCAGCTTTCTCGGCAGGGGGCAGCATTGGAAGACAGTTCTCTACTACTTGAGGACAGCACCTGTCTATCACATCGATCACTGGCTGATCATCCACCAGAGCTCCTTTAACATGAAAAACACAAAACAATGTAAATCTAAGAGATAAACCTGACTTTTGCATGCCGTCAGCACTCAAAGCGGAGTTCATGAAATGAGCACCGATTCGGACCCCCAGAACTTGTTTTGAGCATTTTTCAACACTTTATATACATATTGCATCTCTACAGGTCGCATTTTTGTTTGATGTTCAGAAACTTTGTAGAAATGTTTCTTTTGTAAAATATCATGGTCAACTTGGTCAATTTCGTTAACCAGCAAAATTGGACTACCCCTTTTTGAGGGAGACTTTTCTTTAAAACACTCTTCTAAAATCACCAAATAAGTGTTTATAGATCATTAACTAAAAACAGTGAATTTCATCCAATTTTAAAGAAATTTGAAGTAAATATATATTTTTATTCATTGAGTTATTTATTTTATTGTTTTCCATCAATATACTAAAAATTATGAAAATCCATCAAGTTGTTTTAAAATGGCAGCCAAAAAACTGATTTTGTCATAGCAGCAAATTTGTCCAATTACATTGAAATTTAAAATGCGTTTTCCTAAATGATGACCCGTAAGTCTGATCATACAGGAGGCCAAGCTGAGGCCAAAGCAAGGCTGTGAACGGAGCGAATTAGAGTAACAAATTGCAAAGGAAATTCCTCTTGCCAGCAACCCTTTAAGCTGCTGCTTGTCTGCCTGTTTTATACTGTGATTGTCCGTGATGGTTTGATACAAGACAAACTAAATATTGTATCCTATTTGATTAGTATTCAGAAAATCCTTGTAGTTTAAGGATATGTGAAAGCTTATTCAAAAGAATATAAACAAGATAATTATACTTTTTGCATAACTGTTACTTTTCAGAATATTTGGTTTTATTCATAGTTCGATATTGAAGTATTCCTTAGATTTTTGTTTCCAACCATAGTTTCGAATCATCCCATCTTCCTGGTGTTTACAAAGCATCAAAATATACTCTAAAATACTTAACTTTGAGTTAAGCAATTCCTAAAACCTAGTGGCTTGAAATAAAACAGGTCTAAAGGGTGCTTCTTTATCAACTTTGTATTTAAGATAATTATAATATTTTATAGCTTCACAATACTTGTACGGAATACATTTGTCCAATAACTAAATTCAAAATAAAATTGATGTGTGGTTGTTGACCATACAGGAGAAGTAACAACTTCTTCATTAGTAGGTCAACAGCCTGACAATTGCCAAAAGGTATTGCTTAGTAAATGCATCAGGTATTACCGAAAGTTTTGATGAGAGTCTTGACCTCCCGCAGAATGTGAACAGCCAGTCTACGAGGACACAGCCTGTTGTTACACAGCATAACCAGGGCAAAGCCTTCTACTTGATGGAACACATTGCACGCACTCTGCTCTCTCTAAACAATACAGATTTTTCTAGCTAGATTTAACTTTATAAAAATATTAAAAAACAATCCAAAATTCTTCAGACCTTCATTAGTTTTCGCATGAGGTTTGGTAGTCAAAAAACTATTTTTTGTTAAATTGACAACAAAATGGTTATTTCATCAAATGTGCAAATTTACACTATAAATTTACAAGGCCAATACCAGCAAGATAAGTAGTGGTTGATTGATTGACTGACACATATGTTTGGTTGCTTCTAGGTGAGCTACAAACTTACAAATCTTACAAAGGTCAAAATGTATGTTGCAGAATTTTTTAGTTTTTTTATTCAAAAGGGTGGTTTATTTCAGTCAACTTATTAAAACCTAAGTACATTGATACTTTTATATTTGATACTTTGATCTAGTACTGAATTGTAAAAATATGAAGATCTTTATTAATTTAGTTATTTCATTATGTATAGAATTTATTTTAATCTCCACATATTTTATATTAGGCTCAAATTGCATTTATGTTACAAGTAGTTCTTTATTTTTGTAAATTCTATTTATATAATTATTATAAGGTTAAGTGTAAGACTTTGTTTGTAAACGTACAACTTTGCAAGTAAAGAGATTTTCTATTCTTTCTATTCTATTCTAGTATTTTATTTTAAACGTGTTTTTTTGTATTTATTACTTTTATTTCTATTTATACTCTATGAATGGTGTAGAACAAGGAATAAACTTACAGATGCATGGTCAGTTCTTCTAGGGGTAATAGAGTTCCTCGAAGGTTCAAGCTCCTTGGGTTGCCGATCTTTAGGTCCAAGAGCATTCTTCCAGCTAGTGATCAGTTGCAGCAACATTCTGAGCCCATTGTCCAACAGCTGTGTGAACGAGTCATGCACATCCCGAGCCAAGAACTGAGTGAAACCTACAGACAAAAACTTTGTTTTGTACTGATTTTTTTTCATCAGATTGAAAGAAAGTCTCATAGGTAAAAAGTAAACGGAAAACATTGGGCTAAGGTTTTATAAAACTTTTACATCAAGGAAAAACTGATAAACCAAAAGCTTATTAACTGAAGTGTGAATTAACTCGAGTTTAAACCTAAAAAACTCAACATTAAAATATGCAACTTGGTCTCTTTCAACTATTTTTTATTTGCTGAAACAGACCTTGTATGACATCTTGCCGCCAGTCAGGGAAGTCGATGACAAGTGTCTGCAAGCTCTGGTATGCTAGGCCTCTCAACTCCTCATCCATGTGGACAGTGAGTCTGGCTAGCAGGTCTACTAACTGGCTCTCTTGATACCGTCTGGTGGCGAGACGGGCACAGCCGCCACGCACGTCCGGAACAGATCTATCCTTGGCTTCCGCTCTCCTGTTATCATCTCATCTGGCTCCTAGATTGCACAAAAACCTTAATGTAAATACAACTTGAAAGGTATATGGTTATATTTTTGCTCAGTGGGTAGAGTACTTAAAAATCGCTGGCTCATTAGGCACAAGGGTTTGACCGCTTCCTAAAGCGCTTTTGGATGCCCATAACCTAAGTTAAGTAACTCATTAAAATGCCATTACAGCAAAAAAAAAGGAGGATTTTTTCAAATTAAAATAAGATTCGCTTGGTTTTATTACTTAAGTAGTCAACAGTTTGTTACAATAGACCTCCTTGCAGGTGTTTCAGATGTCAGTAAACTGGTTATTCTTCAGTAACAAATATTATTTTTGAGGTTTTAATCAGGTTAGCACTTTGACTATTGTCTACATCCTGCATTTTAATATGCCAGTTTAATATTTCACTACCTTAACATTATTCATATTTTACAGAATGTTTGTTGTACTGTGGTTTTCATGCATACTTTATTTAAATTCTGTGTACTGGTCATCATAAGTGGTCTTCCATAATGAACATCTAGAGCTCGCAAGATATCCACAAAAACCCTTCGAACATGAGGGAAGTAAGCAGACATTCCGATGCTACGAGCTGTGTCTTCTGTCAACATCTGGAACAGAATAGCATCTCTAAGAAACATTATTCTTTATGAATAAAGGATCAAACTAGAACAGGTTTAAAAAAACAGTGTTCTCTATTTCACGTTAAATTATAACTGGAAATGTTTTGGAACCAACACATCCCTACATTGTATAAAAGTAACAACAACTTTTCCAGTATTAATAATTAAAAAATGCATGCTAGTTTTGCAAGGAAATGAAATTTTATAGAAAACCTGAAACGTTCAGATTTTTTATAAAAGACTCTAGCCTACCTTGTTGAGAAAGGTCTTCTTGACTCTAAGGGTGTTGCCAGAGGGCAAGGCTCCGGAAGTGCGGGGCATGGGCGGCGCTCCCTCCTTCTGCTGGAGACTGTCTGCCACCACCAGGAAGGCACGCAGTCCGATACTCATTCGCTCTGGAGTCAGGATGATCTTGATTGGTCGACCAACCGATAGTAGGTCAAACACGATTTCTCTCATAGCAAAATCCAGCCTTTCCTATAACATCAAAAATATAACACTTCATATAATATGTTAATGGCATTTATGGGATTAAAGTGTTGTTACTGAGAAATATAAACAAAGAATGTTCTAAGTCTAAAATCCAAGAGAACCTATACCCCTAAAGTGCAGCATATGTTTGTTACTTGGCTTTTTAATTTTTAACTCATAATAATTATTTTTTATACTCTTTTTTGTTAATAAATATATTTTCTAAAATCATGTATTGGTTAGTTGATTTACCTGTGCAATGAACTGAATGATCTTGACGAATATGTTGAGTGGAGTGTCCCTGGGCACGACGGCCTTGGATCCTTTAGGGAACAGACTGTTAACGATGCTCTGCAGGCGAGACTGTGTTGCTGAGTTGCTCTCACATTTTATTCGGATCATGTAGACCCACAGCAATCGGTACAACGCCTCTGTAAAATATAAATTATATAGTTTTGTTATGATTTGTATAGTAAAAACCATAAAACAAAACCATTGTGAGACAAACTTTGATATGCTACAAATCCAATAAGTTAGAGATGAAACTGTACAATCAGTAGAGCTGTTTCTCAGACCTCCTCTAACTCTCAAAGCTATTTTAAGCAATAGTTTAAAGTGCTGAAATGTTTTACTGTACTTGCCGATCTCTGCAATCAGTTTTTATTCATACCATATTCATAGCACATTAATTAATTACAACAGTTTCTTGATACTTACCTAAGGCCACACGACACATCTTTGGGTCCCTGTTTTTCAAGTGAGAAAGACACATGGCTAGGAAGTAGTGCCAATTTTGAAGAAAGAACGTTTTTTGGGAAACGCGCAGTAAACATGTGACTAGGGGAAAAAGAGCAAGACGATGTTTGGACTTTGTGCACATGTCCAGCGTTTGCGAATATAAAGATTCCACAAAATTCTTCAAACAGGGAACATTCACTTCATTTTTTACAGTCTGGAAATACAAAAAACAACATGTTAATAGTTTACATGTCAAACATATACAATGGTGTACTGCTTAAAAAACACAAATTGGACAACTAATATCACTTTACCAGACAATAGTATAAATTTTAGTAAATTTTAACTTTATAGTTCATGACCTTTATTCGCTATGTTTCATCGTGATGAGTTGAACAATGTTTTTAATCGCTTTACTTTACACACACACACACACACACATTACTCATTTATCCCATTCACATGAAAATATCCTCTAAGAGTGGTTGGTTTCTCAAAACTAGTATCATGAACTATTGCATGGTCAATAAAGTTGACAAGTGGGAAAACCTTATACCTTATTAAATTGGTTTTCTTGTGCGCTTCATTTATTTATTGGCAAGTTGGTTATTTAATAGTCTTTATTTAAATGAAGTTACTCCACTTATCTAACTATTTAAATAGATAAATAACTCACAGTTGCAAATTTAAAAAAATCTAACTACAGTAGACTCACGACTATCGGCTCGCGACCATCCGACTCCATTGCTATCCGGCCTACCATTTTGTAAAAATTCATCCACAAAGAGCGTTAAAATTGACACATGGTTTGAGCGCCTTCAGTTGTGAAACTGCTAAGTTTGCAATGCATCGCAATGCGTTGCACGTTTCCAGACTGAAGGCGTCAACAACCTAGCCAAAGATAGTGCCGTGTGCACTGTGGGGCGATGTGCAAACCCCGTATGGCGCGTTTACCGCCCAGTAGTCCACTGTTACGCCAATGCATGCGACTTCGCAGCGGTTTTTAGTTGTGAGTGCGTCGTGTCTACTGCTTGGATTTAAGTGATACAGTGTTACAGCGTCTAGTGGTGAAATACAATCCTCACTTGACAATGACCGACAACAAGAGGAAAAAGTCGTTGTGACAGTTAAAAGGTTAGATTCAGTTAAATGAAACTTGTAAAATCAATCTAGATAGGCCGGAAGTCCAAGTTCAATGAACTCCGGCCTATCCGGCTTTTAGTTATCCGACCTTTCGAGTCTACTGTATTTACTTTTTCTTAAACATTGATAACAATTTTTACACCAGTCTATTTTTAACTTTTAACCCACACAAGTAGAGAGCTTTACTTACTGCAGCTACAGGAACAAGAATTTCTACAAATAATCCAGCAAGTGCGTGTTTTATATCTTTATCCTTGACTTCTAAGAAGTATTGTGCGCATTCTTGCATGAACTGGAAGGACGCTTCAAATTCTTCAATGGGTACCATCTAAAATTTAAAACATTACATTTACATATTTGTGTTTGTACAAACAAAAAATGTATAGATAATATTTTTTAAACTATCCAATGCAACGTATGAGGTTAAAAAACACATAGCCTACATGATTGTAGAGAATGGCTGGAGAGAATGAGTGGAATAAAAGGTTTAGAAATGTAACTGTAGCTATAAAAACTCACATGATCAAGCTTAAGAGTTGAAAAATCTTTCAGCTTATTTATTGCAGTGTTTCAACAAAATAAAACTTGAAGAAATAACACTGTTATAAATGAATGCATAAAAGTCTACTTAACACATACTTTTTTTTTATCACAATCAAGACAAATAAAAGGAATGGAAATTGTTTTTCCACCCAATTCCAAAGTACACATTGCTGCTAGCGCACCTTGATTCGGAAGAACTTCATGCCCATGAGGAGGGAGATGATGCTTTGCGTAGTGTGCGAGGTTGGTTCCTTGGTTCTCAGTTCCTTGAGTTCAGACATGAAGCGTTTGCGTACAGAGAGAGGGGGGACTGAGCAAACACGAGAACCTCGACGCTAAGTCAGACCACTGTGTGGATGTTTCCTGCATTCGGACTTGTTTGCACTCTAAAACAAAATTTAATCAATAGGTATGATTTCAATCAATGTTAAAAAATTGTTTTATTCAATCCTACAGAATGAATTCCTTTCAAATAATTCGCGTCAATTTTATAAAACACTTTTAATATATTTGAAAGGAATAAACATTTATGTATTTATTGTCATTTTGAAATCAACATAATGAATCGTAATACATCACATTGTTCATATTTTAAAATAAGGTTTGACTTAAATAGTATTAAAAATTGGTTTACAGGGTAAAATTCCGAAATATTATACAATGGTAGTTTAATGGGGAACTTGTTACTCACAACTGTACAAATATTTACTCTCTATCTGATCATCGGAAATTAACACAAACTATTACATCAAAGCCCAAATCACACGTTATCTACTCAGTTATACCAAATTCACAATTATGATTCCTATGGATATTTTTCCTACAGACTATTTTTTTATTCAAGAATTACATACATATCCAGTTTTCAAGGATTATTTTTTAATGAAATATGAAATCGAAGCTAAGCGTGATCAACCCACCCTTCTCTGTACTTGAAGTGTTTGAACGCAACATCCTCGATGTAGGACACCAGATCCTCATGGCCAGGGTGGAACTGCAGTTGTTTGAGCACATCGATGAGGACCAGACAGAAGATGAACTCAACGGCCAGACCTCGCCTTTCTTGTAATGCTTCTGCTTCACTGCGCTCTCCTCCATCCACACTACAACACATTAAACATTTTATGATTTTATTGCCAGAAAACAAGACATATTTTGTGTTGACAACAAAGTATCACATAAAATAACAAAAACAACTTGAACCGGCACCCCAGTCAGTCGCGACAGGGACAAGTCCCTGTGCATGCAGCTAACCTCAAACAAAAGTATTGCAGCCCTTCACGATGCAATGACCTAACATTTATACAGTACTGATAAATAAAATATAATGTGCGTTGTTGTTCTTGTATAATTACGTTATTTTGAATAAGAATGTTAATTTAGGGTCTTTTTCTGGTTAATCTGAACTTTCACTAGTCCGAACTGGGTCCGGTCCCAATTAGTTCGGATTAACGGACTGTGGTGTAGTTAGCGCGGCACATCTTGGCATCAATGTGCCTAGGTAAAGTTGCAGTTGGTAGGTCTAGTATTGTTGACATTATAATGATGTAGGGCAGTATGTACCCATGATTTAAACCCTGGCTGATAAATGCTCTGTATTGTACGTCAGCAAAACTGTTTTACCATTCAGCAAAGTATATGGTTAAAAATCAATAATAATGATTTACTAGTTTTACAATGCACATTCAAAACAAATCATTTTGAAAAACTGTTGATTATCAAGCTGGGAGACAGAATACTGAGTGAATAAATAATAACTCTTGTTACACAACTGAGTATTTCAAGTAAAAACAGGAAGGTTGAAGAAGATGAAACCAATACCTTTTTCCTTTCTGGTCCACTTTCTTAGCCTCGACCACTCCCAAGTCTCCGACCTGTCTCTCGTACCAAGCGAAGAGAGCTTTGAGCATGGAGGGGAGGCAATGCTCAGCGACACAGCCGAAAGCTGACAACAGCTGATCGAACACTGGGTCTTCTCCTCTTTGCAGCACTTTTGACAGAGCCTTCTCCTGGGAAATTACTCACGTGTTAAATTACACTCTGATCAATAGTTTAATAACAATAAAAGCAAAAGATACAACTTAAAAGTAAGGGTTTTACTTATATACTTTGGATTTCAAATACCTTACACCCTTACTTCTAAACCTTTGAAACATGGAACCAACTGGTGGGAGATGTAAATATTACTCTCAAGATGTGACATTCTCAAAAACCGTTCTTAGACTTGACTATTTTTTCCCAGCTTCCCACTATGAATAATTGGACTTTAAGACTACCAACCAAAGTTTCTGTCTAGCAACTCCACTGTGCGGCGTAGAAAACCTATTCATGGGTTCACAATAGCAAATAGTAGACTTACTTGATCCGCTAGCACAGTCTCTATCTTCTTCTCTGCCTGGAGGGTGAAGTCTGCAAAGAGTGTGCGCATGACGAACTCGCCAGGTCGGATGTCCATGTCTATGTTGAGGTTAGTCAACTGAGGTGATCTCTCCTTGTGAGCTCCCCACGGCAACATTGTCGCAATACTCACACTTCGCCGCTCACTCTCTACATTTTTTTTTAGACAATTAAATAAATTTTATGCCCATTTAACTGTTTTTATAACAATGGGATTATAGGCTCAAAGATATAGTTAAGTAAAATTTCAAATACAAATTCTATTTCTCTGGGTTTGTTTGTATTAGGAAACAAACTAAAAAATTAAACATTAGTAAGAAAACTAAAACTAAAAAGCAGGGCCAGCTTCAGGCAGGTGTGAAAAGTGCGGGGACAATGGGGTCCGGAGCAGGAAAGAAGAAATTCTGCAATTGCCTAGCCTAGTTATAAAAACTTGAATTACAACTAATAACAATATAACCAGTGGTGTGTCTTTTTATTTAAGTCTTCATTAGGCAATTTGAAATGAATACGCCCTACTTGAAAAAAAGGTTCTCATGAACGGTAAAGTTCCACAGTAAAAACTAGGTGACATAGAGGAGAGAGACATGTAGACGCTTGGATCAGTCAGCTTAGATTGGTCAAAATCATCCCTTAAGGGAGATATGGCCTTTATTTGCAAACTGTATCTCAAAATGTATTTATACTCATGTAAAGTGAACAAATTAATTTGAGCACTATTCCCAAATTAATTTCTGGTAGTAAAGCGTAAGAAGTTTAGTGCCATAAAATAAGGGTTACTAGGGTGTACTAGAGGCTTTGTTAGAGTTGAAGGAAATACACTTCAAAAGTTAGGTGATGTCAGAGTCCAGAGAGCCCGCGTTTGAGTTTGTACCAAGCTCCGAATCAGCTAAGGCCAGCCTCGACTTGAAGGTGAAAATTAAACTAGACTCGGCTCAACTTGTAAAACTTTTCAAGGTCATGACATTAAAAAACTGCTCTTTTTGTTATGTTTGTTATTGAGAATCAGGATTAATTTTTTGAATACTGATTTTGCTTTGTTGTGACAGAAAATCTTACATTGGCAAAGCCTGCAGGGAAGGGAGTGAAAGTCTAACCTGGAGTGGCCGTGGTGACAGTGTCCGTGCGACTCTCAGGCCGGCTGTGATAGTCCTCATCTCGGCTGGTTGTGCCTGTGTCGACCGTATCTCTGTCCTCCTGGTTCCCTCCCCCCGCTCCGTCCCCTGTACTCTCTGCAACCACACACAAGTAATGTAATCAGACAGTTCATTTCTGGGTAAGCTTGGAAGTTTGCTCATTAAGATAATCTTGGATTTTTAGCACTACCCTATATCCCCTAAAACCATTTTCAATGCACCAGTACTCCTATGACAAAAGCTCTGACCCATGAGTCTTACACCATTTCTTACGCCAGATGAACTCGGGAAACACATCATTAGTTGCAACCATGAACTGTGAACTGAATTAGTTGGAATAGCCGCTGACAGATTGAGTGGCCGCTATTAGGGACTGTCTGAGGGGCATCGACGGACTGTGGTACATGCACAGCTGCCTATTCATTGTTATTCTCATAACTAGCTGAGAGTACCCGAGCTTTGCCTCGGGGCTTTATTATCATAGCTGTGTGTATATTTTAAGAAAATTGCAAATTTAAAGTAAAGGAAAAAATAGTTTCCTATAATTTATATCCTTAGAAAACCATTTAGTTTGCCTGTTTATCTTCGCCTTATAAGTGTTGTCATTTATTTTGTGGATGTTTTATGGATATGAAATATGGCTAAAGACACACTGCGTAACAAGCTAAACCCTTAAACGAAGTTACAACGCCATAGCTTCAGTCGATCTGAGTTACAAGCGACAGACAGAAATGTTTGACGTCAGTTTCGGTCTATGCAAAGTATATAAACATAAGTAACCAAAAACCGATGGATTCTTTGCAATGTACAGACAAAAGTATTTGTTTATTCACATAGATAGGTGTTGGCTACCTTGTAAGAGTCATGGTTACTCCCGCCATCCCACCCGTTTTTACAGCTCGCTTTGGTTTTTTGCAACTTATTTTGTGGATGCTATTTGGACATAAAATGTAGCCAAAGACACACTGAGTGATTAGCTTAACCCTCAAACAAAGTTTCATTGCCATACTTATAGCCCATTTTGACTTATAAGCGGTCCAAAAGGCTTAAAAACATTTTCAGAGTCCACTTTGGTCCCTTGCAATTTATTTTGTGGATGTTGTATGGATATGTGATATAGCTAAAGACACACTGCGTGAAGGTCTTGACCTTTAAACATAGTTTGACCGCCATAGTTTCAGCTAATTTTGACTTATATGCTCCAAAAAAGCCTAAAAACCGTGTTCAGTGTCCACTTTGGTCCCTCGCCAATTATTTTTTGGATGTTGTATGGGTATAAAATATAGCTAAAGACACACTGATGGGCTTACCCTTAAACGAAGTTACACCGCCATAGCTTCAGTCGATTCTGAGTTATAAGCGGTCCAAGACGCCTTAAAAACGTTACGGACAGACAGACAGGAATTTTTTGGACGCCAGTTTCGATCTATGCTAAGTAAATAAACACCAAGTAACCAAAAACCAATGGATTCTTTGCAATGTACAAACAAAAGTCTTATTTTATTTATATAGATAAGTCATATACTTGTGTAAATGACAACTGTATCATAACTTCATACAAATGGTGTATTTGAGGTATAAATAAATAAGTATTACTTGCTTAAGTTTATATAGGAGTGAGGAACATTCTCTGGAATAAGTAGATACTATCAGATAGTTGACGCAATCTATCAAAAAATCTTCGTAAGCAATGAAGAAGACAAGTATCAAGTATAAGCATATAAGTCTCCACTAAATTGAAATTTCACAAAAAACTGCAGGTTCTTACCCAATTTTACATTATTACCAAAGTATTTATGAAACTGGTCATTATTTTTCCCTTAACAATAAAACTGATTGAGGAAAACTATGTAATTTAAGTACTGTTCGCTTTGACTTTATAATGTCTTTATATCAAAATTACCATCAATTGATAATTAAAATTGTAGGAAAACTTCAGATCCTTACCTAGTTTTACATGGTGACCAAAGTATTTTAGAAACTGCCTTGAGGAAAACATGTATGTAAAGTTAGCACGGTAAAGGTAACATACTTAGTGCAAATGACAGAAAAGTGCGGGATTGTGACTTCACTGATAAGAGCCAAGCAGTCTGATAAGTGACAAACTGTCAAGTCTTGAGTTTGATAACTCATTGATAGTGTCAACCAGTGTTAATGTTATCCTAGGAAAAATATTAGCCCAAAGGTAAAAGGTGGGTAAACTCAGATACCAACAGTTTTTTGTAAGAGATTGGTAGTTAATTTGTTTGTAAGCACAAAGGAACTTAATTTTAACCAAGCACTTGTCTCAAAAAGGTAAACAGAAGAAGTAAAACTTATTTTAAAATGATGTAAAATGTGTGTGGATAACGGAACTCGCACAAATGATGATTAATTACCCCATATGTTGTTTATTTCCAATGAACTAGTTGATTCTACTTGTGTTTGTTTTAGCACGTTTTCCATACCCTACCATACCAAACTTTTAAAACTCAAACTTTTCAATCTAATTTGTGTACTTTTTACCTCATTTCTAGTTCTCTTAACCCTCTACTAAATTTTTAACATTTTTGCTCCTGAAACAACATTTAAAGACTTGATGAACACACTTATTTTTATAACTTGTGTTATTAAAACCAGGAATACTTACCAAGTTTATTAATTCCAAGAACAAGAAGACTTATGATGTTGAAAGAATAAAGTATTAAACACTTATTTTAACACTGAATTGTTGAGTTGAATCTGGAGAATACTAAAAACTATACAACTGCGATGATACATTTACAAAAGGGATCGGTATTACATAAGTGCTTTGGGGCGTAAAAGAAGGAGAGTGCATCGAGAATCTCTGGTATGGAACAGAACTAGACAACAAGTGATGCCTGAGAAGTGAGGTGTGGAAGCCACAAAGCTGTATAATCCGATATACTCTATGCATAATACTTGACTGTGTTATATATATGTTTCCATATATCAGCTTAAGGTCAATGGACACATACATTTAAATATTTTCAAATAGTATCAATATGTATTAATTTGTATACAATATTTGTGTGACAACTTCAATCTAATTGTTGGCAACTGAAAGCAGGAGAGTTCAGTTTTTGTTTAAGTAATACTACTTGCTCTAAAAAGAAAAATATAGATAAAGCTAGGCTAACTGTTACAGAGGTATAAACTTGGTATTTTTTTGTTGCTCAATTTCTTCATTTCAAGTAATTATTTGTAAGAGTCAAAAACAAGCTCTAACATTCACCATTTTACTCTGATTTTTCAAAATTTCGGAGGGGAAGTTTTCCATACCCCCAAACTCCACAGAAGGACTGGAACCCCTAGAAACTTTTCTGGCGACTCTCTTGCTGTATCGTAAATGAATAATTGGTTGTATTTTATTGTCTATGTTTAAAATTTTTAACTGGTAGAGATGAGAACTATATAGTCCTAACTTCGTCTTGTAAATAAAGATTTTGTCATTTCATTTCAACTTACCAGAAGCATTGTCAGACTCCAGACCACTATCTTCAGGCTGTTTTCCACCACCTAGAAACATTTATTCAAGTTAACATTAAACCTTTGCCTTCGAGGTTTAAATTATAGTTTTGTTTATAGTTTTTGAATACACTCTAACTATATATTTAAAGGCAGTTGATTATGGTCTGTTGATGAGAACTTTGTTCTTGAAAGGCCTAATCAGCTATCAAATTGTTTTATTGGATTGATTGTGTTTTCCATCAACTAAAAGGTTTTTATAGTTTGCTAATTTGAAAATACCTGAGTCATAAAACTAACCACAAGGGTCATCTTTAGACTTGTTGTTTGCTTAATTTTAATAAGGCTTAGCTAAGCAATTTCCAATTTGAAATTTAATTTATTTTAATAAAAGACATTGATGACGTTTGATTAAATTACTACGCTTTTTTTGAATAAGAAGTACCAGTTAGATGAAACTTCACATGGTGGTTCTCTGCATAATGCAGGTTTTATTTGAACACCTTTCCAGTGTCATGTGACAGCTTTTTCAATGAAAGAACCAGTACAGTGGAAGACTATGAGTAGGGTACAATATTCCAAAATGTTCTTTCAGTACCCCCTAGTTGTAACTTGATAGTGTCATAGACTGAGAGAAATGTCATAGGCTAAGGCGATTGTATATTAAATTGAATTTTACAATGCCGAAATGAACCATAAAATAATACTGTATGATACTTTGATTTGAGACACCGACCATTCATATAGAGGTATTTTAAGGTGAATATGGGATGAAGGGTGTGTGTGTTGGGTGTTTTTGATGGATGATAAGGTGTAGTCTTGTTACAAACTAGGGCCCACTGTTCTCCAGATTGGGTCATTAATTAATAGCCCAACGACCAATGGAATGGACCAACGGCTTGATGTGACTTCCGAACCACAGGGAGTGGCCATCGTGAAAAGTTATCACTGCCTCGGAATCGACCCGGCTGATTTGGTGCGAAGCACACACTGTACCACTGAGCTATGGCCACCCCCCATGTATAATGTTTACAATAACCACTTACAAAAGAAAAAAAATGGGATAGTTTGGTAAATTACATACCAATTGGCTAATTTTAGGCCATTTTCGAAATGTTCAGTTTATGTTCAAGTGTCATTCTCTGGTGTCATTAGCCTACTGGTACTTCCCAACAGAATACATCATTAGTACCCTGAGGAGAACACTTTATTTCAAGATCTACAGACCTGAATTACATAATCAAACTTAATGCTTGCTTGACATATAACACTGCGAACATATAGTGTTCGGTCAGTCTAAGAATTCTTCAAGTTTGTGAAATGGGTTATCCAACATCCATTCATTTAGATGGTTAGGACTTGACATAATGGTCTCTGTGGCAGAATGTTGAAGAACTCTGCTCCTGAGTATGTCGGATTCTTTTCAAACCTCTTCTTCCGGTGGAGAGGTAGTGTAAGTTTTTTCCATGCCTAGAATACTACCAGGCCAGTTAATACCTGCTATTATTCTGATGGTCTTTTCTGGAGAATTAAAACACTCATTGCATTGAGAAGTTGAGCCCCAGATAGCAATGCAATGCCATAACGGAGATAGAACTTCTTAAAAGAGTATGGCAGGTTGTGACGGCATAATATTATTTTAATATTCTCTTAAAAGCACAGCAAACAGGGAACTACTTGCAACCTTTTGCTAAGAGAGTTCATATGCTCATTATATAAATAGAATAGAATAAAGGTTTGTCATCAATTATTATGATTCTTATGTGTTTGATTAATTCAACTGAGAGAAGATTGGGTAGATCTGAAACATCACCTATTTTGACTCTGAAAGATAACTCCTTTGTGATAGACTCATTTAATACTAAGTCATTATCATGGCAGTACTTCAAAGCCAGGTTAACCACTGCATATGTGTTGATTTCCAACGCTTCAGCAGACTTGCCAGAGGTGCGATGTTTAGAGGTAGATCATTGGTAAACAATATGAATTATGCTATCTTCAGTCCCGGGGAAAGATCCCAGTTTTAAAGAGAAAAATTGGCTCTGTGTTGAAGTGGCCTTAGCACAGGTTAATTGGATGGCCTTAGTACCTTGCAGTGCTTAATTGGATTAGACAACATTTCATTTGGCAGAAATCTTAGCCTTCAGGCCATCTATGATTTTGCAGAGTTAGCAGGAGATGTAGATTCAAAACATGAAATTAAGAGCTGGATGAAGTGAGCTGTCCTTATAGTGTCTTATAGATGTCTGGCAGGGTCCGATGATTTTTTTTGTATATACTATTAAAATGTTGATTGAAGTGGTTAACAATCGACACAGGCTATCCTACTTTGCCTTATGATATGACCGAGAATGTAATATCCCCTGGCCGTTCATCGTAATGGTTTCAGTGTTTTGAGGACGTGCAATCTAAATCAAATAATATTGCACGTATGACAGGCCTACCAAATCGGTGTACCGATCAATAACACATACTATAAAAAAGACTAAACCTTTAAAGACTACTATCATTAAAGAATTCCTTGAAGATTAATCGCAAACTATTGACAACGATGCTGTTGATACGTCTCCAGTAGGATAACTCTCCAAGTATTAAGTAAGTAAGACCAAAATGATCCTACAACATTCAAAGTGTTTCAACTATGGTATAAAAGTAGTGCATCATTTGTTAATTTAGCCATTGGCCTGATTGAACTGGTCATCTTTAAAATAGATAAACGTAGGCCTTAGTATTCGGCTAGATTAGTCACTATTCATTTGCATGTAAAAAGACATTAAACTACGTCTCTTTCAACTCTTTGAAGTCAAATAGGTCTAGAAATTTCCAAAAATACAACTTACCATCAAACATGTCTTCTCCCTTTGTATCTCCCAATTTCATTGCACCTTTCAACCGTTGTATTAACTACCAGCTTTTACTAGAATTGTGACAAACTTAATAAAATTGTATACAAGTTTATTGTGCTATAATAAGTAAACACGAACGAATCGGTAATGTCCTCCGGTTTAGTTGTTAACCTAGAGGTTCAGTGTTTACCAAAGGTACATTATATTACTTACAACGTAAACACAGATTAAAGAACACTGTTTTCGTAATTAATGTCTGTTATCCGGCGACTGATGAATAAAGCTACATAATTTTAACACATAATTTAAGGTTTCGTATCATTTAATGGAATCCTAATCCACAACACTACTTTACACCTTTAATAAATTAATCAAAATGCAGTAATGAGGAACCAAACACGAATCTGAAATTTGACAGATGAGTTCATGACGGAAGGACAGAAGGTATTAACAGCTGTTTGCAATTCCAAACAAAGATGTTCAAATATTATACCATTCTAAGATTCTATAAAGATGACGTTTTAGTTTCTGTACTATATAAAATCACAAACCTCTGTCATGGTATAACTTCTTGCTTGTCATGTATAACCAAAGATAACACACACATATTTGTAGTTATACTTGAAAAGTGAGCTCTATAATATTGGTTTTTATTAAATTAGTTTATTTTCATGATCCAATATTAGAGCTCACTTTTCAAGTATTAATAGAGTCAAACTACAAATATGTGTGTGGTATCTTTAAATGTACATGACAAGCAAGTAGAACTTTTCTAATATTTACACCAAAAAATTGCGTCCAAAACTGGGAACTACCAGAACATAATTATTTCGAGCAATTTTTCTAGGCTGATCAAGCCCCTGTTACCTTGAGAATTCCCTTTAGAATTTACCACTTTAGCGTTTTACGATCAGTGTTGGAAAACTTTAATTAGCATTAATTAATTATGTGAAATACCTTGTATTCGGCCTGATGATCCTACAAATTGTAGAAGTCTAGAAGCAAATATATATTTTATAATAAACTTTTTAAATTATAAATAATAATATATAATAAAAAGTATATTATAAAATATAAGTGAACGTAGCACCCTGAATTGAATTTATATATATAGCAACCGTAGACTCATCTAGGGTTGCTAGAATTATATAGTATAAAAAATAAGTGAACATAGCCCCCTGGATTGAAAACTTTTATATGTTGCAACCGGTTTCGACTTAAAGTCATCTTCTACATGTACATCAGACATGAGTACTCGCCGAGAAGATGACTTTAAGTCGAAACCGGTCGCGAAACATATGAAAGTTTTCAATCCAGGGCTATGTTCACTTATTTTTTATACTATATAATTATTCTAGCAACCCTAGATGAGTCTACGTGTAGCAAATAACAACAAATATATGGCCAAAATTTATAATTTATTAACTGCTTATGGGAATAAAAAGGGAGACAAAAAGAAACATTTAAGTAAATTAAAAAGTTGGTAGATTGAAACCTTTTAAATTGTAAGGTTGGTAGGTTGACTGGGACTCGTGGCGTGGTCCTGTAATCCAGCTTCATGGAGGTCAGGTTTTGAGGATGATATAGGTCTAAAGCGGCTCAGATAGTCTCAGTGATCATCTGATGATACCCGCATCAACTCCCACCATCGTTTATACATATCAGACCATCACCTGCGTGGTTCGGAAGTCACGTTAAGCCGTTGGTCCTTGTATTACCACTGGTCATTGGGCTATTAATTAATGACCCATTCTAAGGAAGAGTTGGCCTTAGTTTGTAACAAGACTACACCTCTTAACTCATTACTACCACTCATCACACTCATCCTTCACCACATATTTGCCTTAAAATACCCTCATGAGAGTGGTCGGCATCTCAAATAGTGATTTAATGAAAGGTTTAGGTTAAATAGGCATAAGTAAAAATAAAAACATTGACGTTACCAGCAGGATTCCTTGAAGTATTCAAATAAGGAAAATAATATATTTTGTCTCTCTTGTATGACATCATCGCTGTCCTCCAATCACATAGACCATTGACTTCCATTGTTTTTTCCCACCAACTGTGAAAGCTTAGAAATGTGTATATTTCTTATGGTTTTTCCTTTTGTACTTTTAGTTTTAATAATTTGTATTTATGTATATAATTTGTGTCTTTTTTGTATATTGCTATATTTTACTTTGACGATGTACATACAAACATTACTTATATCTCATACGTAACTGTATTGTTTCTGGACAAAATTAAAGAATTTGATTTGACTATTTAGTATTTACACGTCACTTGTAATCAGCAAGTATACGTCTTAGAAGAAGATATTTCATGTAATTAAAATTAAAAAGTAAAACTGTGTATAATTTGACATAATTGGCATTACAGTATATCAAAGCTTGTAAACTCCTGTAAATTGGTGTTAACCGTAAATAAATAAAATATAACAGTATAGCCTACATCTTAATTTGTATACACGCTAAAACACTAATTTATTACTGAAGAAATTTGAAGACAAAAATGTTTGGACCGAACCGGGACTTGAACCCGGGTCTCCCGCTTGCCGGGCGGTTATGCTTAACGGTTGTTAAATGTTTATCTGAATGTTTCGGATAAACATTCAGATTTAAGTACTTCTCTAAATTTGAAGGCAGAAATAGTTGGGCCGGATGTTGTAGTGGTTTAGCATAACCGCCCGGCAAACGCGAGACCCGGGTTCAAGTCCCGGTTCGGTCCAAATATTTTTGTCTTCAAATTTCTTCAGTAATATAACAGTATACAAATATCATTGATTTTAAATGTGTTTAAAGTCAATGCAAATATTCAGCATACTCTATACTAGGGATTCACGATGTACGTGGGGTAGCATTATATTGAGGATTGGGATGTCTCTAGTTATGTTTAAAGTTAATGGTTCACAGTTAGCCATAGTTATTTGAAAAAGCACATTTTCTAATTGGTAAGCAAAGTAAATCTAAGTCTAAAAGGGGTGGGGGTTGAAAGTAAACGAAGTACTGGCAAGATCTCAGATTGAAACTGAAGCTTTGCTGGTAGCAATAGATTTTTCAACTTGCAAATGCAAGTGGTGATTATCACGCTAACTTGCAAAAACTTATATGCAGAATTTATTTTCTTGTCAAGTTGTCTTTATCAATATCAAAATTGATATTGTTCTTCAATATCAGAATGTTTTACTGGTAGTGCCGAATATCATTTTATAGCTTGGTAACACTGGAAACATCTTGTTTTGTTTTGTTTTTACTGTAAACTGTAATGTGAACTTGTGATTTGTGAAGTGTCACTTGTCAGTTGATGTGTTGAGTTTGAGTACGGTTACTGATATTTGTTTATACCATATAAATATATAGCTATAGATTAGTAGCAAACGTTTCTTGCCATTAATCAATCAACCTGTATGTAATATATAAATTACATCTTAATATGTTTGTAATGAAACAAGAACCTGATTTCTCTCGGTTAGCCTCTTCACTAATGGCTGTATAGACCTATATGAAAAAATCTATTATTTTAATAACGAAGCGGATTCTGCAACCTATATCAATGAATCCTGGAGAATCTCTAATAATAGTTTATTTAAAATAAACTTTGTTCACCTTTATTTTACTACTAGACCTATATTTACAATAGGCCAAGTTGATTAGGTCTATCTTGATATTTTAGACCTAGGTTCAATTGAGAATGGGGGATAATGATGAAGATGAGTGCTCTTCCAGCAGTTTTCAACTTGCAAGTATCTTATTTGGAAATATTGACGAAAGTGGCCAATTGGAAGATGATGTTCTTGACAAAGAATCTCAAAGACACTTATCTTCACTTGCTAGGTTAGGTCTTAGTTCCATACTGAACGAGCTGTTAAAAGAAGCTGAGCTGGACAATCAAGGCAACAATGATGATGAAGATGATTCATCCCAAAGCTCAAGCGTCAATGATTTGATGAACAACCAACAATTCTCAGAGGATTTTGATATTAAATCTCCTTCTGCTATTGACTACTCTGATATAAATGAATTGGCGGAAGATATATTTGGAAATGAAAAGATAAATAGTGAAATTGACAACACAGACTATGATGCTGATGATGAAGATCCAAATCTACAAGGAGATGACCAGCTCATGCCTCCACCTCCACTGCCAGGCAAAGATATCAACGATGATGATGCGTAAAAGAAGAAGCTGGAAACACCGTTAGCTTCGATGCTACCTTCAAAGTATGCCAACGTTGATGTGAGAGAACTCTTTCCTGACTTCAGGCATGACAAGGTAGGCCTAATTTATAAAGTAAGTTTCTTTGCCATCTTGCTGAGGAGGTGAGGGTAGTAATAATTTGTAATGTACCTACATGACCTCTAACATCATCAACTAAAAAGCTATTGGGGTTGTTTGGTCGCTTAATAGAACCGGAACCCATGATGAACAATAAATGTCTTAGACTTTAAATGAGAGCTAACAGGCCATGACACTAAATCCCTGATGTCATAGGAGATGGTTATCACAAGCTGCTACTCTCCATGAGAACGTATTCAAATTGACGCGACACTGCTCTTGTTTATCGCAAGCCCTTTCGCTCAATATACTGTACTCTTAAAGCGTATTCACGTAATCTGCATTTAATATTGAAAACAAGAATGTAAATAATATAATTTGAAATCAAAACTACAGGGTAAAACTACAGTTTGAACTTTAAAAAGCTGTGATTACCTCTTAAAACCAAAATAATCTAGTTCTCAGGTTAAGCTACTGATTTCTTGATACTTACTTGATACTTGAATCCTGCGTCGTTGACCAAAAACTTCGGATAGACTATGTCATTATTAAAAAATTTTTTATATACATTATATACAGGTAAGGCGGAGGTTAGCAAACTCCAAACAGTGGCTCCACCTCTAGCTCTTTTAAAGAGTAGAGAGGTCTCTTTAATAGGCAAACCTTAAGTTTCCACTTAAACATCAAGATCTAAGTTTTTTTTCACGCTGGCAGTAAGTTGTAAATCTTATGGCGGAGCAGGGATAAGACTTAAGGCCGTTTAATTTGAGCCTGTTTGCCGCCAACCACGCCTTGGCCCAATCAAGGATGTTGTCAGCGCCGGTCTTCAGCTGGAGCAAATCGCTCCCTGTAGTCAACAGGGTGGTGTCATCTTCAAACAGTAGTGTTCTTCAATTTAGCTTCAGATCATTTCAAATACGACACTGGAGCCTATTTTGTCTAATGCACTGTGTCCTATGCGGGTGTTATATTTTATTATGCTCTTTCTTTGGATCTTCAAACAACAATAGAATTTTATGTGTTTAAAAAGAAACTTAAAACCCTGTTAATATCTATGCCTCTACATCCTTTAGATGAGTTTTTTGAGTAAGTTGATTAAACCATTGTTATTTATGTTCCATTCCTTTTGTATAAATAATTAAGTAGAATATAAATTTATTAATTCACAAACCAGATTAGTACAATTTAACTGTAATAAAAATTTCTTTTTTTTATATTTATTATTATTAAACAATGGCTAGAATTAGTTATAGTTGTGAAATTTAGTTATAGGACTTTTATGACACCATTCCTTGTACACATAGTACATTTATGAATAAAGGTATTTTGACTTTTGTTTTTTAACTTTAACAAGTTTTATAGGTTTTACGATTTTCTCACCTATTTGGACCTGGAAAACCAAGTAGTATGCCTCAAATATGGAGGAGTGTCAGGAAAAGAAGGAAAAGAAGAAAACACCAGCACAGTAATCAACAGCAGTTGTCAGACTCAGGATCGGACACAGAAGTTACCCGTCACAAAAAGGTTGGCTGGATCTTACAATATGGTTCGCCACCACCACCAGAAAAATGTAAATCAGACGATGAGGTTAGTTGTTTTGACTTAAATATTCTGAAATAGTTGTAGATATATATAAAAGCTAAACATAGCTCCCTTTAAAATAAATTAAATTTTAAATATTTACAACAAATTTTATTGTTTTTGCTCATTATTACAAAGTTAAACTAGTAATAAAAAATCAAAGAAATATATAGGCTACTTTTTATTTTTGTGTAATGTTGTAGAGTGATAATACAGTCAACTCCTGATTAACCATGATAAAGTCAGGTTGAGGCTTCCCGGATAAGCAAAATTGTGGTTAATCCGCGAAACCTAAAATTAATGTATAATAAGAGTAGAAGATTTAAAGGTTCAAAAAAATGATAATCGACTTACGAGTTTTTTCGCGCGAAAGTGGGTTTGATTACAATGGCAAGCGTCGAAACCGGGCGGGCGCCGCGGGTCGGCTTGTCAGAACAGCTCCATATGATTGTATTGTAATAAAACTCACTCGCTTGTGCCAGATCTGGCACACGGCTAAAAGTCGTAACGTCCTCAAAACGGTCTTATCCTCATTTTAGTTGTTTAGGTCTTAAATACCTTATTAGGTATACATTGATTTTCGCACTTCATTCTTTGTCCGCTAACGTTAACCCACATTACGGTTAATCGGGAGTTGACTGTAGTATAAAGCTCTGAAAGTGGTCCGTCTGTTTTTGTAAATAATTAACTCAATTGATTTGAAAGAGTCCCATGTTATATCTGATCATATTATGTAGTTATTTTCAAAGTATCCCTAGTTTGTGAATGTTGTAGAATTCTTAATTAGTTTTGATTTATAATGGATACGTTTTCTATTGAGGTAATTCAGAAATCAGAAGCTGTTAAAATTATTTAGAAAATATCCCAATCTGCCTTGTGTGTAAAGTCTCCAAGTTATAGATTTTTATACCTATAAACTACTTTCTCAATTTAAAATAATCAGCAATTGATTTTATTTTTATTTTACATTAAACAAGACATTAAAAATACTTTAAATGAAGCTTCCATGTCATATTAAAACTAACCAAACTCCATTTCACTCTAAATCTATTAAAATCTTCAAACAAATCCAATTAAGGCCTATTTGTTGAGAAACCTACTGGACAATGGTTACTGTACAGGAGAAACTGCTGAGGCCTCAGGAGAATCGAGCGTTGAACAAGAGTGTGGATAACGGAGACAACTCGGACATGGGGCCGAAGGTAGCTGACTGGAGGTTTGGTCCAGCACAGGTCTGGTACGACATGTTGGATGTGCCGGAGACTGGCGAGGGGTTCAACTACGGGTTCAAACTTAAAGAAAAGGTATTACAACAAACCAAGTAGATAAAATAACCTTCAAAGCTTACTAGAAGCTCACTATTTATCATTTAAATTTAATTAATAACAAAACCGTTAACACTTGATAAAACTGTATTTTAAATTTTAATCTTTTGTATTAAAACAGAAAGAAAAAAGAATTTTATTTTACAATCTTACACAACATACACAATATTTATAGGCTACATATGTAAAATAATAATAAACAATTATGTTACAACTTACAATATTAATATACTACTGAAAAATAGCTATAAATTAATCAAAAGTAGTATAGTATAAATTAGTAACTTAATAGTAGGCCTAAACAGTTATAGTAGAAAAACACATAAAAGTAAAATTAGTTCATAAATATATTGTATACATTAAATATATGATTTAAATAAAGTATAATTCTCTTCTCTGCAGATTTGGAAATATCCTTCTAGGGTATATATTGATTTGGTTGCCAGCCATTTAATGAGCCTGCTCTTGAAATTGTATTCCAGTGCCTTCATACCATAAGGTAGACACTGAACAGTTTCCTTCCTGTGAAAGAGGGTTTCTTGCAAATCCTGTAAACCTGTGGGCAGATAAGTCTTCTTTCCTATACTATGTAATGGATATAATCAACATTGAAAGTGCTCATTACATTCATCATAGTTTCAACTATGCATACAGTTAAAATCCTCCAATCTTTAATGTATTTCAGCAACTTTCTTGTGATTTTTGTGATATGCAGAGAATGCAAAACTAATGGTTTGAATGATTAGCCAGAACTTTTGGCCAGAATGGTAAACATAACTCGTGGGTGCCTTTGGAAGTCATAATATGTGTGAGGCATTCATACTAGGCTCAAGTGATGCCTAATCTTTTGCAATTTGTACACACTAGTTAAAATATTTATTGAAAACCACAAAAGATAATATCGGATTCCCTTGTCTGTAAAATAACAATTCAAATCCAAACTTAAAAAATGCAACTCAATTTACATTAAGTTTTTTATTTATGTTTTAGCTCTTATTTAAGTTAATGAAGCTTGCTAATTGTGCTATATTTTATATTTTCACTTAAGGTTTTGTGTAAACCAATAAGTAAAACGGTTTAATTAATAACAACATTTTCTTACTACAGACTGAGGAGGAGGAAAGGGAGCAAAACAATGACTTTCCGGATGATGCGTTTCTCATGGTTGCACAGCTGAGATGGGAAGACGATGTTGTTTGGAACGGAGAAGACATTAAACACAAGGTTAGTTCAAAACACTATTTTTAAACATTGCGTTAAATATGTTTCTACATATCCATCAGACTTAAAAGACATTGAAGACATTATTACCAAGTAGGTTAGGGTAAGATCAGGGTTAGGGTACGATCAGGGTCAAGGAAAGTTTTAAACAAATAAGAGATAGTCAAGGATTTTCAAAAGAGTTTCAAAACTGTTAATGCTAACATACAATGTTGCAATAGGTGATGCAGAAATTGAATAGCAAGACCAATGCAGCGGGCTGGTTACCGAGCAGTGGCAACAGGACAGCTCAAGCGTTCAGCCAGCCGGGCAAGGGAGTGCCTCAGTTGCCAGGCAATGTGCGCCTCGCTACTCGCCACTCAGCCATCAGTTCCCCGCCGCCAAGCCCAACAAGTAGGTCAATTGTAATAGTCAACACATACAAAGCCTTCTCTTGCCAGTTCTTCATAAAAGCCAAAGATCTGAAGATGACAGATCTTTTACTGATCAAAATACCTCATGAATAAAAAATCTTAAATATTGGTTTATTTAATTTTAAATTTTAATAATAGTTTTGTTTTATTTTTGTTTAGGATGGGAAACAAAGGACAGAATAGGCCTGGTGAAGACAACAGTGATGATACTTGGTATTCAATCTTTCCAGTAGAAAATGAAGAGTTAGTATACGGAACGTGGGAGGATGAAATTATTTGGGATGCGGAGAATATGTCTACCATTCCGAAGCCAAAAATCTTGACTCTGGACCCCAATGATGAAAACATTATCCTGGGTATCCCCAATGATATTGACCCTGCAAAGCAGCGTATAGAGTCGACAACTCCAGTTAAAGTGAAAATACCACACCCTCACGTCAAGAAGTCAAAGATACTGCTAGGCAAGGCAGGTGTTATCAATGTACTGGAGGAAGACACCCCTCTCCCTCCTCCCAAGTCACCTGACAGGGACCCCTTTAATGTGTCTAATGACAGGTTAGTCAACTTATTTGTATAGTTACATAAATTTCTCACAGAGACAATATTCCAAATATTTAATCTAAATTATAGTGGTAGTTTAAGAGCTCCAACTAAAATTACCATTTTGACAGTGGTGTCAAGTATCCAATTGAGCTAATGTTCTATACGAGTAAAATTTCTATTTGTTTTAAATTTTTACTTATATCCGTTGCGGATGGTTAATCTTAAAAACCATACTGAAGAAATTTTGACAAACAGCTAACATTAGGTAAAAAATGAGTAGTTAATTTTTTAAGTTGAAATTGTAAATCTTTTACCAGCATTTCAGATTGAACCGATATTTACTCATTTAAACATACACCTTCAAAACTGATTTTACTTAGTCAAGCAGTTATCAAAATCACCAATCGTTACTGTTCACTGAAAAATATTATTAACCTCACAAACAGATTAGCCATGTTTGTTCATGCCATATAACTAATCAGCTAATAATTGGATGTAAACAGCTACTACCAGCCTCGTTCCTCGGAGACAGTGCTCAGGTTGAAGGTGGGAGGTGGGAACCTGATTCAACACTCGACCCCAGTGGTAGAACTGCGAGTGCCTTTCGTGCAGACACACATGGGACCCATGCGCTTGCGTAACTTCCATCGGCCACCGCTGAAACGTTTCTCTCACGGCCCTCTGGCACATACAGGGCCACACACGGTGCTCCCGCTGCTCAAACACATCAAGAAGAAAGCCAAGGTACCCTATCCACCCTTTTGTTTGTGTCATACACATCATTGATGTAGCTGTTACTTCTTAAGCATTAAAGTAATGCAAGTTGGTCTCATAATTGAATTCTATTTTAGATCATAAAAGAAAGTCAATCGCATCAACTATGTGAGGGTAGCATTAGTAGAAGGGGTTTAAAATAATGAACCATGCGAAAAGTTTTAAGAAAAACCTACTAGGTTGTAGCAGTTACTGGGCAATGTGCAGCATGATGTTTTCAGGCATAGGATTGACTAGGGGCTCCAATCGCTCTGTGTTTTAAGTTTTGGGTCTGAGAGAGGTATTTCAGAAATCTTAATCAAAGCTTGTATGTAAACTTGCATAAAAATGTATTTATGTTTGAAACCCAAACTGTCAGACTACAATAACCAAAAAAACTTTAAAAATTTCCTTAACAGCTCGCATATTTTCGGCATAGCCTTTTTCAACTGTAAATAATAATAAGTACAGTAGACGCTGAATGGTCCTCGCTAATGACCGATTCGATGGTCCAAACACCGGTAAAAAATTTAAATAAACAAAACATATTTTTGTTACATACAGAATTTTTTAACATCAATGTTAAACGCTAGTAATTAAACAATATTTAATGACAATATAGTGCACCAACGCTTCACGCTGACACCGAGCTACATGAGAAACGCAACTGAGTTCTGAGTTTGGCTAATCGATGCTGGGGTTGTCAGGGTACACCGCAACTGAGCAGGGGAGGGATCATAATGTCAGGCTATCTACTGCGACAAGCGAAGTCACCTTCTCCCCGCTTCCCTGCACTGTCATAAATTTAAACAGCAGTGAGTCACCTGCAGCTGATTCGATGTGATATCTGTATTGTGATAACTTGTGTTGGTGTGTCGTGGTGATTAAACTGTGTGATTACACGTAAGGACAAAAGTTTAAGAGAGTGTTCATTTGTATGAGGACAAATTAACGTTTTGTTTTGAAGTCAGAGCACTTTACAATATATTTTCCCACGCTTGGTATATAATTGTTTGCTGAATTGTGTGTTCTTGGTTTTGCGGTAGCCAAATACTCAAAGCGTGATGTACATTTTATTAAATTAGAAACCTTTTTTTACTGTAATTATGAATTGTACATAAATTGTGAAAATACAGTATTTGAACGGCAAATACATTGTTGAATGTTAAATGTGTTTTTTTTTCCTCAGAAGACCCCCCCAAAGTGTGAAAACGCCTGAGAGGATGTTTTAATGCAGGCACCAAACACCGCCAGTAACCGATCTTGACCTCAAATTACGCTATCTTGAGTCAATTTATCACCGATCCTAATGCACCAGATGTTATCGGTATGCTTATCGCATCGTCCGGATTTTTTTTAAACTGACCACCCTTCCGCCATTATTAGTCTGTTCTATCAAGGGTCTACTGTAAATTATTACTTATTAATCTTACATATTTACAGTTGTAAAAGGCTATGCTGAAATATACCATGCTTTTATTGAGCATTTACAAAGTTTTTTTGTTTACTATAAAATTCCGTTATTTATAATGGGTTGCATTGTAATCTTATTTATCTGGTAACAGGAGATGACTGCATTATTTTTAACTCTCCTCGTCAGTTTCCTTAAATGCTTTAATTATCACATAAAAGTGTCTTTTGCTAACATCAAAAATGAACTGGTATTTCATGTATATACATATTGTATAGAAAAAAAAAAATGAAGTATTATTATTAAATTACACTAACCAGGTTGAGGAAATCTATTAGGCCTGTTGTCATTATATAGATTTTCATTATTTGTGTTAATTTTTAGCAAAGAGAACAAGAAAGAATAGCTTCCGGAGGTGGAGATGTGTTCTTTATGAGAACCCCAGAAGATCTCACAGGAAAGGACGGTGACCTTGTTCTTGTCGAGTTTGGAGAGGAGCATCCACCTCTAATCAATCAGGTGGGTAATCCTGTTACAGATTGTTGTTGCTACAAGTAAGGGTTGTTAGTCTGAACGCTCATAATAGTGGTCGGAGTATACTCAAGTAAAAAGAAAAGAACGGACTTTTCCAGCTACCTCCGGAGAAAACTCCTAACGCTTCTGGTCGTGGTCAGAGTCTGGGTGAGATCCTTTCAATTAATAACCACCTACCATGCACTTTTTGTGTTTTTTTTTTCAGCTATTAGTTTTTCAGCTATTTTATTGTAAGGTAAGGCTAACATGTAGTTTTATCCCTATAACGTGTATTTTTACTTGCTCACATATTTTGTAATTGAAATTTTGACAAGCCATCAATTTTATGATTTTATGTATTTTCAAAGATATTTATTATTTTATTGATTTGGTCGAAAGCTGCTTTTTGTAAGTTATTTGTTTTATTCATTGTGACTCAATTAAAAGGACTGTACACCAGGGCCATTCGAAACAAGTTATGAAAAGATGCAGAGTTTTAGCTTCCTAACAAGTGATGAATAGGCTTGTTGTTTTGAATTGTTTGAACTTTGAAACAAACATTTTTGAGTGATTCAAGTTGTGCTGGCCCATATCAGGAACACAATTGTCTGTTCCACAATTACCTAATATGCTGTATAATGGCACATTTATGGTAGTTGGGTTATGCAAATCTAACAACAGTTTCAGTGCTGTTTAGTCATTGTGCCACTGTGAAATTTATATAGTAACTGTATATGAATACATTGACACACATATTTATACTGCCAAACTGCCGTAAGAAGAAGGATAGTTATACACTCTTGACTCAAGTATAAGTGAAAGTATATCCATCCAGATTCCAAACACTCAGAATTCTATGTACTGTTTTTAAACTAGCTTATACTTCTTTCTATCTTCAATTACAGTTACACATTATTTTCTTTGTTCATTTTTTCTATAGGCAACAGTACTGCATTCGAGAGCTGGATTCTCTGTTTGTGGCTGGCCAACTCTGTCCGCTTTATGAAGTTCCAGGGCCTAACTCTAAAAGAGCAAACAATTTTGTTAGAGACTTTTTACAGGTAAACAATATTTTTGATTTCTTAGCTGTATGAAAGCTACCAAAAATGAATGAATTTATGTCGTTTGTGGTTTTTGGTAAGGTACATGGTACAGTACAGTTCTATAATCCGCCGTTTCTGCCACCTCGACACGCCCAGTAATCCGCGCTGTGACCGGCCATTTAGGTCCTGTTTCAAGTCTCTACTTGTCTGTAAAGCTTATCTTTATTGCTAATCGGTGCTTCCGCTCAGGCCGGAGATGTCGCGAAAACTTAATCATGTTAATTTCACATAGATTAAAAGCATGTGATTTAAAATGATTAGAAGGTGATGATAAGTTAACATCGCCAGATCAAAAAATTCACAGACATAAGGAAGAATAAGAATGAAATTGAAACATTCCTTGTTATAGTGAATCGCCCCTAACGTAAGAAATATTATTCCTGGCAAATTGAATTTTTAGTGAACCTCCACTAATCCGCATTTCTGCTAATCCGCATTTCCAACCCGATATAGGTCGGATTAGGAGATCGTACTGTATCTTGAAATGCTAATATTGTATTTATTAGGAATTTAAATTGTTTAATTAATCAACAAGAAACCCTTAGTTTCAATTTTTCTCAGAGTAGGAATTAGGAAATCACATTTTTGAGGATATAGTTGTACAAGTATATCAATAGTGATTAGGGTTGTGCGAGTATCATTTTTTTAGTTTGAGTCGAGTCGAGTTTGTTAAAAAAAGGTTGAGTGTCGAGTCGAGTATTATCGAATCACAAGAAAAAATTAGCTCATTTTGGAGTTTTCTTGACAAATTCAAATTTAAATTAACTAATTATGAACACATACATTAAATATATCACATAAAATCCACACGAAACAAAACGAAAGAAAGACTTTGTTAAGGTTTAAACAAACAATAAAAATCTAAACAAAACCAAAATAAAACACAAAATAAATTAAATCCACAAAAATTGACTTAACTTTATAACTTTCTGTTATATTTTCTGCAGCTTTGTCTCCAGAGCAGCATTTGTTTCAAGGCAAAACCTTTTATTTTGAAATCACTCTAATTTCATACCGCTTTCATGCATCTCTGACTCGATAATCCAGTACTGACACCCCTAATAGTGATATTATGGAGCGTTTTGTCTTTTAACATCATTAATCATGATTCTATAATTATTTACTCTTGCTATGTTCAGGTGTTCATCTACAGACTGTTTTGGAAGAGTAGAGACACACCCAGGAGGATTAAGATGGATGACATCAGAAAGGCATTTCCCAGCCATTCTGAGAGTAGCATTCGTAAAAGGTTGAAACTGTGTGCCGATTTCAAGCGTACTGGTATGTAACTACTTATTATTATTTTTCCTACTCAAGAGCCAAAGTTGTATTTAAAGTAGTAGTTAGCTATATAGCTGCGTGAACTCAAAGTTCATATAGTTAAATTAAACAATTAGCCAATACTCTGTAATTCTAATTTTATATCTTAAGTCTATAAAATTATCTTAACTTAAATTTTCATAAATTATTAAAATGTTACCTTTGACAACTTATCATATATGTTTAAAATTTTAAAAAAGTGTTACATTTATTTAAACCAACTTTTTTAAAACAGCAAAATATATAAAAAAACACAAAGTTAGTAGTATAAATTACCTCCTTGACAATATCTTAAATTTAACCCATCAAAAAGTGGTTGTAATGTTGTACAGGTATGGATTCAAATTGGTGGGTAATCAAGCCAGAATTCCGATTGCCGACTGAGGAAGAGATCCGAGCAATGGTGTCTCCAGAGCAGTGTTGTGCTTACTTCAGCATGATTGCAGCTGAGCAGCGTCTCAAGGTAAACACAAAGTGCTCAACAATTTTTCATAGTTGGGTCATCAATTTAAATGTGTTTATGTATTCACCTTTAATACATTTTACCAAAGTGTAAATACACACTCAATAACTACAATACTGACTTACAAGATTGTTGTTTAGTTTTAAAAATCAGCCTGGCGTTGCGGGCTCAGTGGGTAGAGTCACGGTTTGCAGCCAAGGTCGCTGGTTCGATTCCGCGAGGCACAAGGGTTTGACCAATTTCCCCTATTTTGTGATGCCCACAAATCCCTAGGATAAGAACAAATTAAAATGCCATTGGCGTAGACAAGAAAAAAAAAACAAGAATTTAAAAAGATTGTTGAGAGGACTAATTGTCAGTTAATCGATGATGATGTTGTGGCTAGGTCCAATTTACCTCAGTAAAAAGTAATTTCAGACTAAATTGTAGTTTTCTTTTATATTTTTAAAATTACAGCAAAAACAAACTGATTTAAAACTTGATTGACAGTGTTTTGTCCTCCATCACAGACATCCTCATTTTCTAATCATGGTGTGAGACAAGCCAATATTACTATTATAACTTTTCCACTGTCTTCGCCAGCGGCTGTATTTTTAATTAGCTACTTAATCTAAGGTTAGTGGGCATCACAAAACACTTTTTTGGAAAGCGGTCCAAAAACTTTTGCTAGCCCTGGGAATCAAACCCGCAACCTCGTGCCACGCAAGCCGTAACTCTACCCACTCAGCCACGGACGCAGGACATATTATGTACCTAAGAAGGGTTTTGAGTCATATTTCTAAAACGGCGGAACCCTAATAGCTACATTGAAATCCCAAACCAAAGTTTTAATAGGCTCATTTAAATCCACACTGTTATCTAGAATGTTTTCTATTCAGCATTTCTTTTGTCAGCCTTAACGTGTCATTAGCAAGTGCCTACTGTACAGATGTTCTCTCATATTGATTTTTGAAGGTGTTTCCAAGTATGAACTGAGTGGGTGTGATTGCAGGATGCAGGTTACGGAGAGAAGTTTATCTTCACACCGCAGGATGATGATGATGAAGACTTGCAGTTAAAGATGGACGATGAGGTGAAGGTAGCTCCGTGGAACACGACACGAGCATACATCCAGGCGATGAAGGGCAAGTGTCTGCTTCAGCTGACTGGACCAGCTGACCCTACAGGCTGTGGCGAGGGCTTCTCATACATTCGCATGCCAAACAAACCAACGGTAAACATGGCCAAGCAAGAAGGAATTATTTTTAGTGTTCGTAGTAGCTAAGTTATTGCAGGCTCAAGATGCTGAAGTTATCCGATGAAATACCTAGCATACTATCTAATGTGAATGAAAAAAATGTACAACATTCTCTTGTTAAAAAAGATCCAAAACCAGCAAATATATGTTTAACCTGTAATCTTTAGTGTCCTAAATTTGCAATATTTTTTTTTGACACAAATTGTATGTTTTCTTGAAATAAAAGTATTTTAAGTTGATATTTTAAATTCAGTTTTAACAGATATTACAAGTTTGGTTTGACCATCAAGAATGCTATTTTCTTCTGTTGTTTAACTCATGTCAATTTTAAAATAAGAAGTGTGTTTAATTTTCAGCAAAGCAAAGAAGAGCAAGAAGCTCAGCCTAAGAGAACTGTGACAGGAACTGACGCTGATCTGAGGAGGCTGTCTCTGAACAATGCAAAAGAATTGCTACGCAAGTTCGGAGTTCCTGAGGAGGAGGTAAGTGAAATCCACAATCCATTAAGTGTAAATTTTAAAATCGTCTTCTTAACCTACTTTATGTTTAAAAAGATTTGAGAGATGAACACTAAAAATCTAAACAAAACCAAAATAAAACAAAAAAATAAATTAAATCCACAAAAATTGACTTAACTTTATAACTTGTTATATTTTCTGCAGCTTGTCTCCAGAGCAGTATTTGTTTCCAAGGCAAAACCTTTATTTTGAAATCAATGACTTCTCGGATACCGCTTATGGGCGCATCTCTTTGACTCGATAATCAACAGTACTCGTGACACCCCTAATAGTGATATTATGAAGGTTTTGTCTTTCTATAATTATTTACTCTTGCTATGTTCAGGTGTTCATCTACAGACTGTTTTGAAGAGTAGAGACACACCTAGGAGGATTAAGATGGATGACATCAGAAAGGCATTTCCCAGCCATTCTGAGAGTAGCATTCGTAAAAGGTTGAACCAGCCGATTTCAAGCCGCACTGGTATGTAACTACTTATTATTATTTTTCGTACTCTAGAGCACAAAGTTGTATTTAAAGTAGTAGTTAGCTATACAGCTGTGTGAACTCAAAGTTCATATAGTTAAATTAAACAATTAGCCAATACTCTGTAATTTAATTTTATATCTTAAGTCTATAAAATTATCTTAACTTAAATTTTCATAAATTATTAAAATGTTACCTTTGACAATTTATGATATATGTTTAAAAAATAAAAAAAGTGTTACATTTATTTAAACTAACTTTTAAAACAGCAAAATATATAAAAAAACACAAAGTTAGTAGTGTAAATTATCTCCTTGACAATATCTTAAATTTAACCCATCAAAAGTGGTTGTAATGTTGTACAGGTATGGATTCAAATTGGTGGGTAATCAAGCCGGAATCTTGACCGACTGAGGAAGAGATCCGAGCAATGGTGTGGTGTTGTTGATTGACTTAATGAATTAAACCTAACATCCCATTAGTATACATTTTTCAGATGTAATTAAACTGTACAAACTAGGTTTAGGACTTTAGGGATATTGTTCTTTCTTAGCTGTGGATATAGCACAGTCTACTGAATTTCAACTTTCAGTTAAGGAACATTCACTCATACACTTCTATGTTTTACAGGTACAAAGAAGAAAGTCAGAGGGTCTTTGATTTGCAAAATCGAGTGCTGTCATCATTTGAAGTTCTTTCAACAGACGATGGAGAAAGCTCAGATGAAGACAGCTCTGATATTGAGGAAATGGGAAAGAACATTGAAAACATGTTGGCAAACAAAAAGACAAGCTCTCAGGTACACAGGAGTTTATTTTATTTCTGGTAATACCATCTTTGACAGTGAAGAAAACTTCATGAATAATCCAAATTTGAATAGTTCCTCTTTCTTAAAATTAAATTATAGTTCTAAGTCCTTTGCTCTCTAAATTAAAGCAAAGTTTTTAAGCAATCTTCATCTGATTACTATTTAACCAACTATTACAGTTTTAAAAGTTAAAACTCATTCCAGTATTCAAAATTACTTATTGATTTACATTGTTGTTACAATCACTGTTTATCTGCAGCTTTCTATGGAAAAAGAAGAGCAAGAACGGCAAGAGTTAAGGAAAATAATGATGATGGGAGACTCAGATCATGATCCAAGGAAGAAAAAAGATATTAAGAAAGAAGATGATGACTTGAACTCTCTGGCAAACTACACTGGACAACCAGGTAAAACATAACAACTTAAACAACTTAAATGTATTTTTAAAATAACATAACTCGTACAAGTTAATTTGAGTAAGTTTGTTCATTACTTTCATCTGATTTTCAATTTTTAGGAAGAGTTCTCAAAATTTACAGAACGTTTCGAGACCCTGAAGGCAAAGAGTATACGCGAATGGAAGTTGTACGAAAAACTGCTGTCATTGATACGTATGTAAAAATTCGTACTACCAAAGACGACAACTTTATTCGCCAATTTGCGACCTTGGATGATGCCCAGAAAGAAGAAATGAAAAGGGAAAAACGAAGGATTCAAGAACAGTTGAGGCGAATCAAGCGAAACCAAGAGAGGGAAAGAATAACAGGAGGAGCTTTCAACAGACCACCTTGTAAGTCAAAACAGCCTTGGTTGACTATCTTCTTTTATCAAAACATTTAGTTTCATAACATTTTAAGAATTATTTAGTTATTCATTTAAGTTTGGACATTGTAAGTGCAAATTTGTTAACTTGAAATTGATTTGCAGACATGTCTCACTCTCTTTGCTGGGGCAGAGCTCGATGATGGGAGACAGTTTGGATGGTTCTACAAGTATGAGTCTCTTGTCCCCCACCAAGCCGGCTCCTGCCATGATGAAGCCTTCCCCCTCCACAAGTACCCCTACCCCTCCCCGCAGCCCAACAAACTCAAGCCTGACCTCAAGCTTAAATGTGGTGCTTGTGGCAATGTAAGTCAGCTGTTTTGATTTTGTTCTAATATATGGTTAAATGTTAGTTTTAGAACATTGCACAAAGTTAAAGAATTGCCTGATGTGGTAAACTGAGGAAGGTTATTAAGTAATAAGTACATACTTTTAGACACTGTTTTCTTGTGAATTCATACTACTGAATCACTACTAGGCTAAGTTTGACTAATGTGTACTTGGACTGAATTTCTATTGTTTTATTGTAGGTAGGACACATGAGGACCAACAAAGCGTGCCCACTTTACCAAGGCTCCGCAGCTAACCCGCCTAAATGTGGCCATGACTGAAGAACAGGAAGAGGAAATTGAGAAGCAACTAAATGAAGAACCCGAAGATCTAGTCAATGTGGACGGAACCAAAGTCAAACTTTCGTCTAAACTCCTCAAGGTAAACTTTATAATAGCAGGGAAGCAGACTTATTTTTTAATAAATCCATTTCTTGATAAAATACAAATGCTTTATTAGATTGCCAAACTATCAGTGACTGCAAATAGTGTTTTATTTATGATTCTATGAAGAAGTGGGAGTTATTGAAAAGTAATCCTGCTTCTCTGTCAAAGTCCTAATATCTGATATCTTGCAACTGCAATATATTCATAAAAAAATAAGTATTGTAATAATAATTTTGGTGAAGGAGTCCAATAATTACATTTTGTTTTAATAGTTACTAAGAATTATAGGGGAAAAAACTGTAATATTGTTTTACTAACTACTAACATACAATTTATAAAAATAAAATAAGGGTTTCTCTTATGAACAGAACATTAAATCCAAGCTGATTATAATTCTTTGTATTACTTAAAATATTTAGTCTTCGACACATACTTAAACTGAGTGTTTTGTCGCCAGCATGCGGAAGAGATCAAGAGGCGATCTCTGCTTCTGAAAGTGCCAAAGGATGCTGTCAACTCCCGCAAGCGACGCAAGCCTCCGAACGAGCTGCACTGTGACTACTTGAAGCGGCAACAACGACCTGCAAACCGCAGACGCACTGATCCAGTTGTTGTCCTTTCTACTATCCTGGAGTCTATACTCAACGAAATGAGAGACTTGCCTGATGTACAGCCGTTTCTGTTCCCTGTTAATGCCAAGGTAAAACTAGTTAATGTTTAGATTGATGCTTAATTGATTAGGGCTTCTATAGAAGATCCCAAGAAACATTTCTGGATTCCATTTACCTGTAAAATTGTTCTTGAACCCGAAGGCTGCAGTGTAGTATATTTTCCAGCATCTTTTTGAGACTACTATTTGTCTAACTAGCAATAAGTTGGTATTCCGTTCTCGAAAGTATATGTAAAGAGCAAAATACTGCATATTGAGGGGCTACGTGAAAGCAATGGGTGCTCGTTCAATGTTTTTGAATGTCACTTACAATAAGAAGTTTGTTTAATTTTCCAGCAAAGCAAGAGAGCAAGAAGCTCAGCCTAAGAGAACTGTGACAGGAACTGGCAGCTGATCTGAGGAGGCTGTCCTTGAACAATGCTACCAAAACATTGCTCATAAAATCGGAGTTCTGAGGGAGGAGGTAAGGTAAAATCCACAATCCATTAAGTGTAAATTTTAAAAATCGTCTTCTTAACCTACTTTATGTTTAAAAACATTTGAGAGATGAACACTACAAACTAGTTTATTGATTGTAACAATAAATTCTATATTTATCAACAAGAATTTCATGCATCCAAAGTCTTTTAATTCATGTTATTCTGCCTCTCAAAATAGTTTGTTTTTTATAGATTAAGAAATTGTCTCGGTGGGAGGTCATAGACGTTGTAAGAACTCTGTCAACTGAAAAAGCGAAAGCAGGCGAAGAAGGAATGACAAAGTTTTCAAGAGGGAATCGATTCTCTATTGCTGAACATCAAGAAAGGTATCCCAATTTTGTTATGTTGTTTTTTAACCTAATATTATTTATAATATTATTAGTTTAATATTTTATTTATTAAACTAACTTGTGATTAGATTGAACCATCTTAAAGAAGTGATCTTTTTAATTGTAATGCACCAATCACACATATCTTCTATTTAGGGGATCAGAAATAGTATGGTGTTGTTGATTGACTTAATGAATTAAACCTAACATCCCATTAGTATACATTTTTCAATGTAATTAAACTGTACAAACTAGGTTATTTAGGGATATTGTTCTTTCTTAGCTGTGGATATAGCACAGTCTACTGAATTTCAACTTTCAGTTAAAGAACATTCATTCATACACTTCTATGTTTTACAGGTACAAAGAAAGTCAGAGGGTCTTTGATTTGCAAATCGAGTGCTGTCATCATTTGAAGTTCTTTCAACAGGCGATGGAGAAAGCTCAGATGAAGACAGCTCTGATATGAGAAATGGGAAAGAACATTGAAAACATGTTGGCAAACAAAAGACTCTCAGGTACACAGGAGTTTGTTTTATTTCTGGTCATACCATCTTTGACAGTGAAGAAAATTTCATGAATAATCCAAATTTGAATAGTTCTCTTTCTTAAAAATTAAATTATAGTTCTAAGTCCTTTGCTCTCTAAATTAAAGCAAAGTTTTTTAGCAATCTTAATCTGATTACTATTTAACCAACTATTACAGTTTAAAACTCATTCCAGTATTCAAAATTACTTATTGATTTACATTGTTGTTACAATCACTGTTTATCTGCAGCTTTCTATGGAAAAGAAGAAACAAGAACGGCAAAGTTAAGGAAAATAATGATGATGGGAGACTCAGATCATGATCCAAGGAAGAAAAAAGATATTAAGAAAGAAGATGATGACTTGAACTCTCTGGCAAACTACACTGACAACCAGGTAAAACATAACAACTTAAAACAACTTAAATGTATTTTAAAATAACTTACTCGACAAGTTAATTTGAGTGTTTGTTCATTACTTCATCTTTCTGATTTTCAATTTTAGGAAGAGTTCTCAAAATTTACAGAACGCTTCGAGACCCTGAAGGCAAGAGTATACCAATGGTTGTAAATAAAACACTGCTGTCATTGATAATGTATGTAAAATTGCACCACCAAAGATTACAACTTTATTCGCCAATTTATGACCTTGGATGATGCCCAGAAAGAAGAAATGAAAAGGGAAAACTAAGGATTCAAGAACAGTTGAGGCTAACAAGTTTAAAACCAAGAGAGGGAAAGAATAACAGGAGGAGCTTTCAACAGGCCACCTTGTAAGTCAAAACGCCTTGGTTGATATTTCTTTATCAAAACATTTAGTTTCATAACATTTTAAGAATTATTTAGTTATTCATTTAAGTTTGGACATTGTAAGTGCAAATTTGTTAACTTGAAATTGATTTGCAGACATGTCTCACTCTGCTGCTGGGGCAGAGCCTGAAGGATGAGACAGTTTGATGGTTCTACAAGTATGAGTCTCTTGTCCCCCACCAAGCCAGCTCCTGCCATGATGAAGCCTTCCCCCTCCACAAGTACCCCTACCCCTCCCTCACCAAGTAGCCCAACAAACAAACTCAAGCCTGACCTCAAGCTCAAAATGTGGTGCTTGTGGCAATGTAAGTCCAGCTGTTTTGATTTTGTCCTAATATAATGTTAAATGTTAGTTTTAGAACATTGCACAAAGTTAAAGAATTGCCTGATGTGGTAAACTGAGGAACAGCTATTAAGTACATACTTTTAGACACTGTGAATTCATACTACTGAATCACTACTAGGATAAGTTTAACTAATGTGTACTTGGACTGAATTTCTATTGTTTGATTGTAGGTAGGACACATGAGGACCAACAAAGCGTGCCCACTTTACCAAGGCTCCGCAGCTAACCCGCCCCTAAATGTGGCCATGACTGAAGAACAGGAAGAGGAAATTGAGAAGCAACTAAATGAAGAACCCGAAGATCTAGTCAATGTGGACGGAACCAAAGTCAAACTTTCGTCTAAACTTCTCAAGGTAAACTTTATAATAGCAGGAAGCAAGACTTATTTTAATAAATCCATTTTGATAAAATACAAATGCTTTATAAGATTGCCAAACTATCAGTGACTGCAAATAGTGTTTTATTTATGACTCTATGAAGAAGTTTGAGTGACAAGTAATCCTGCTTTCTGTCAAAGTCCTAATATCTGATATCTTGCAACTGCAATATATTCATAAAGAAATAAGTTATAGTAATAATAATTTTGAAGGATAATAATTAAATATTTTAATAGTTACATTTATTGAAAAACTGTAATATCGTTTTACTAACTACTAACATACAATTTATATAAAGAAAAAGGGGTTTTCTCTTATAAACAGAACATTAAATCCAAGCTGATTATAATCTTTGTATTGTTAAAATATTTAGTCTTCGACACATACTTAAACTGAGTGTTTTGTCGCCAGCATGGAAGAGATCAAGAGGTTATCTCTGCTTCTGAAAGTGCCAAAGGATGCTGTCAACTCCGCAAGCAACGCTAAGCCCAACGAGCTGCACTGTGACTACTTGAAGCGGCAACAACGACCTGCAAACCGCAGACGCACTGATCCAGTTGTTGTCCTTCTACTATCCTGAGTCTATACTCAACTAAATGAGAGACTTGCCTGATGTACAGCCGCTTGTTCCCTGTTAATGCCAAGGTAAAACTAGTTAATGTTTAGATTGATGCTTAATTGATTAGGGTTTTATAGAAGATCCAAGAAGCATTTCTGATTCCATTTCTCTGTAAAATTGGTCTTGAACCCAAAGGCTGCAGTGTATATATTTTCCAGCATCTTTTTTTGAGACTAATTATTTGTCGGAACTAGCAATAAGTTGGTGTTCCGGTTCTTGGTTCTCGAGTATATGTAAAGATCAAAATGCTGCAAACTGAGGGGCCAGGTGCAACGATGGGTGATTGCTGCAATGTTTTTTGGAATGTCACTCGGGAACAAGCAATATACCGTTTTCGGGCAATTAAAAGCCAAGGTGGCTTGATTGTTGTAATCTAGAAAATTGTACTAAATTTGAAATTTTGTTTAGGTGGTTCCTGACTACTACAAGATTGTTCAAAGGCCCATGGACTTACAAACCATCCGAGACAACCTGCGGCAAAAGAAATACCAAAGTCGAGAGGAATTCTTGGCGGATGTCAATCAAATTGTTGAGAATTCCACACTGTACAATGGTAAAACTTACAATTTTACATGACCAGTTTATCAGTTCTCAAATAAGGAACGTTTGCAGTGCTCAATACTGTTTTCCATAATACTAGTTTTGAGGACTGTTTCACAACTAAAGATGTACGCTCCTCCCCAAGCAAATGGTTCCCAACTCGGCAGGATGGAACTCATCAATGGCTTACCAAATCCCAAAGATTTCAAATTCAATAAAAAATTACAATATGTCTCAAAATTAAAACACTGTTCCTTCCATCTCAATTTTTGATTTCTAGTGGTGTCGATTAACTTTGGATATAATAATGATATAAATACTAACCAGTTTACTTTACCTGTGAACAAAATGATTTCAGGAGTGAAGAGTTCTCTGACGGTGGCAGCAAGGCGGATGTTGGGAGTGTGCATGGAGCGCCTGGCTGAGAAAGAAGAGCGACTCATGCGTCTGGAGAAAGCTATTAACCCTCTACTGGACGACGATGACCAAGTGGCTTTGACCTTCATACTCGACAATGTGGTCAATAACAAACTCAAGATCATGTCCGAGAGTTGGCCCTTCGTCAAACCTGTCAACAAGAAACTTGTCAAGGACTACTACAATATTGTCAAACACCCCATGGATCTAGAGACGATAACGAAGAAGGTCAAATGTAAGATACTTGAGTGTTGGTTACAAATATATATTTACAGTTGAAAATCTTTTGTTAAAAGGGGTTATTAGATAATAGAGTTGCTATACAGTCTTGATTTTGTTTTTGTGAGCAAAAATTTTTGAAAGCCAAATTAGTTAAAGTTGTAATCTAGTGGTGGTCTAGGTCATTAAGTCCAGTTTACTCTGGGAACTAATCAGGTATATATTTAAGAGATAAAACTACAAAGTAGATAATTGAAGTTAATTCAAACAAAAACATTGTTTCATCAAAGTTTACTTACCAACAAAACTTGACTCCTGTATATGTTTACCTCACTAAATAATTATTCAATTTTAGTTAAACTTACAATACATGGTTGTTTTGTTTCGATTTCAGCACATAAATATCACTCCAGACAAGAATTCCTCTCGGATGTGGAAAGAATTTTGCAAAACTGTGTTTTGTACAATGGCAAAGATTCATCGTACACCCAAAAAGCTGAAACTTTGTTCAAGGCTGCTCAAGAAACTCTAGAAGAAGTAAGTATACCTATCATTCAACATTACTAAAGACATTTGAAGACAAAAATGTTTGGACCGAACCGGGTCTCCCGCTTGCCAGCCGTTATGCTAAACCACTACACCATCCAGCCCAACTATTTCTGCCTTCAAATTTAGAGAAGTACTTTAATCTGAATATTTATACAAAACATGTGACTGTCAAATAGTGACTTTAAATCAACAAGCTGGAAATATTACAAACAGAATTTAAATACTATGTCAAATGACTTATTACCATATATCATTCAACATTGTTATCAATAAAATTAGAATTAAGAGGTGGCCAGATAGAGCCGATTAGCATTTAAACTTTAAATGGGATTGAAAATTAACATGGAAATGCAAACAATTTTTTAATTAAGTTGATGAAGTAAAACAAGGAATGTTTTTGTCTGAAAGCATCAAGCCACTAGTGCTGCTGCACATAAAACCGATAAATTTGAGTTTGGTTTGAGTTTTCAACTACTATTTTGTATGGGAAAATAGAGTTTTAAATTTCAAAATGCATTTGATGACGAAAGTACAAAATACATTGTTATATGGAGCAGAATCAGTAGGTCTAGGCTTCCGGGCCGATCCACATTAACTTGCTAAAAGCACACATTGTTTGCATTTTTTACCCCATAAGCAGTTACTCGAGATTTGGACCTTGACCCGGCGCCTCTTAATTGTTTATGTCCTTACCTGTATACCTAAGGTCAAAGTTGTCTTCCACGCTGAGACATGCCCGGACAATGTGTCACTGTTGTTTGCATTTTCAGTACGATGAGCACCTGACACAGCTGGAGCAGAACATCAGCCTGGTGCAAGAGAGAGCTCTGGAACAAGCAGAGACCGACTCCTTGGGCACTTGGCTGGGAGGAGAAGAGGACATCCATGAGACTGAGCATCCACAGGTATCCAACCTTTAAACGTTAGACACAAGCTCTCTCTAATACAAAAGACTGCAGTCTTACTTAAATATAAAAGTAGATTTTGGAAATAGGGCTCTAGGCTAGGACATGCTATCAAAAGGAATAGAAAGGAGAGGAGGCTCACCTGGCTCCCCACGTCAGATCGTCCGTTGTAACTATTAGGTCACCACTCATCAGCCCAAACTACTTGTCTTAAAAATTTGGACACACATTCCTTTTAGGCTGCGGCACTAAGAAAGAATTTGGACAAATTTTAATTTTCAGGGGTGTTTTAAAGGGGTTAAAGTACAAAAAAATACCCAAAATAAAATACTTGGGGAAAAAGTTTTAACGGCATTTAGGTTATTTCTAGATCAGATATGAAGCGGAAATTATTTTTATTAGGTGTGTGCAAGTCCAAAAGTTTCCAACTTTAAAAATCTGGGGGAAATATTTTGGTTAACTAGATTAGTATCTCTCTCAGTTTATATTATGCATTTATAGTTTTTATCACTTTACAAAATTCTCGCCAACAAGAACTTCGTATAGTGATAAAAAACCATTTTCATGCATAATAAAAACATTAGAAATTAAGCAACAATGTGTCCACAGATGAATTTCTCCAACTTGGCAAGCACTTTGCTTAACCCCTATATTTCAAACACCCAGAAATAAGTTTTATTTGAGCTCATGATACAAATAGCTTTTAAATTATTAAACTGTTACAAAAAAGTTATTTCAGGTATAAAAGCTATTGAAAACACATTGGAAATAAATACTACAAATATACTGAATTTGATTTGAAATATTCAAAACTTTGAACTAACAATAAAGAGCCATCAGTAACAACACTGTAGTTGTAGATCAAATAATAGCTAATTTTTCCAGGGACCATCAATAAATTTCTCTAAGCTGTAAAACTGGTTATAAATTATTTCAATTTTAATCAATATCTTAGCTGAAATCAATATCAATTTTAATTTGCAGGACCAAGGCGGTTCACCGGACTATAAAGAACATACAGAAGATTTTGATTTTGTTGATGTCGAGAATGACCTAGACATCAAAAGGGAGATCAAACAAGAAGATACGGGAGTACTCGAAGAAGGTATATATTTTACAATCTTCATCTTCACATTTTAGTTATCTTTCAATTGCAGTATGTACATTTAGCACCTAGTTCGGTTGACCATTTAGCCTTTGCATTGACGGTTAAAAACACCACTTTGGATCTAGTTGTTAGTTGATAGCTACTTATATACAGCTTGTAAATAAATACTGTGTAGTCTTATTTGGTTGTTAGAATTCTATTGCAACATCAAATTAGGCCTTGTTATAAGTTTAACTTCATAATGCACTCAAGAGAACTATTTAGCCAAGATAATCTATGTTAACATAAAAATCAATGGTCTTTCCACCGCTTATTATGTTTAAAAACTGTAGAATGTTTTTGAGGTATGAAAACTTTTATTGATATCAAGTTTAACTTATCATATTATAATCCTAACAAATAGTACAATATACTACAGAAGCTTATACAGTATAGTCTCTATAATTCGGCCGTTCGCCACTCCGACACGTCCAGTAATCCGGCGCTGTGACCGCGTCATTTAGGTCCTGTTTTCAAGTCTCTACTTGTCTGTAAAGTGTGCCCTGTTTATTGCTAATCCGTGATTCCGTTCAGTACAGGCTGTGAGATGTTGCAAAAATGTAATCATGTTACTTTGACATAGATTAAAAGCCGATGATTTTAAAATGATTAGAAGGTGATGAAAGTTAACATTGGCAGATCAAAAATTCACAGACATAAGGAAGAATAAGAATGAAATTGAAGCATTATTTAAGAGTATAAATGTCCTCTAACGTAAAATATTATTCCTGGCAAATTGAATCTTTTAGTGGACCTCCACTAATCCGGCATTTCCGCTAATCCGGCGCCTTCGATCCCATATAGGGCCAGATTAGTGAGATCGTACTGTACTACTTAAATCAACCTACACCTATATCCAACATAGAAATATGACACACTAAAACATAGGCGTTCACTAAGTCCTTCCTCTTATCCTACTTGTGTGCGTAGATCTGCAGTTCTCCAGTGAGGATGAGCTGGAGGAGGTGGTGGGGCTGTCCGACAACGAGGTGGGACAAGTGGAGCTGGAACCAACACCCCTTGACGATGACAGTCAGCAAGCTGCTGAGGCAATGGTGCAGCTGGGCAACATCGCATACTGTGTACCTCAGGATCAGGGTATATACAAACTGTTATTTATGTTTCACATGGATCTCTTGAAATGTCACAAGATAATCATATATATAAAAATATTACTGTCAGTTAATAGACAGGGTGTCGAAAACAAACTGTTAAACAGGTTATGGTCTAACTAATCGTTTAAGAAAATCAAGTATGAAATAACCAATCCAATTTTCTGTTACAACATCGGCAAAATGCTCCTTTATAAGTACGTTCAGAACCAAACCTCACAAACAAAACTCAAGCTTCAATCCAATCAAAACGTAAGCATAGCGTGTTGATTTTTGTTATTCAAATAGACTTTTCATTTAGCTAAAATAAATATTATGTATATTGTAATGCAATATCAAATTTATTTAAAGATGCCATTTTATTACAGCCCAAAATACCCAAATTAGAACTCTGTGATTATCAGTTCAAGCTAGGGTAGTAGTAAACATGGGTTTTCATTATGTAACTGTAACTTATCGTGATAGGGTGGAATAAGGAATAATTATCAATTACTTAAATATATACTGTACTATGATTTCATGTTATAATTTTAATATTAAAAATAAATTAGTTTTATATTACTGGTAGGCCTAGGTTAATTAAACTTTTAATTTGGCTTGTAACTTATTGGGCTCTGTTGCTGTAGCCTGGCTTAAAGACTGGGCCTAGCTTGCTGCAGCTTAATAATTCAGAAAATATTATGGATAACTTAGTAACTTATGTTGGCTTACACCTGGATATATACCTATGGGTTAAAGCTATGACAAAAATGTCGGACCTCATAGTTGCACATGTGACTTTGGCAATCATCTAATTTTATTTAACAAGGAACTGATGGAACCGGTAGAACCGATAATCATTGACCAAAAAAGCTTGAAAACCGATAACCGGCAAAAATTTGGAACCGACCCATCCCTGGTTTTTAACTTTGAAATACTTTGAGTTGTTGTTAGCAGTAAACTACAAAAGATACCAAAATCTTGTATATTTTAATTTTTAAAAATTACCACAGATATAATTTGTCGCAAATTTAAATAAACCTTATTTAGGTGCCCAAAAAAACTCCAGCACTGTATTATTTATTGGCCGCTGCAGCCTTTTTATGAGCTAACTGCCTGGGCTACTAGTCAATACAAGCAAATCAGGAGACTTAATAGTAAGTACTCGTATTCATAGATATAACTTTTCATATCACTTTCATTCAACATCTTTGTGCATTTCAGATGAAAGCATGGATGTTGATCCAAACTACGATCCGTCAGACTTCTTGATGCAAGGACTGCCGAGCAGAGAGAACCGACTACAGAGTGGCAAAATTCACGATGACTTGGCAGTGAGTGAATCTGATGAGGAGCCTCCTAACACGGACGGCAACATCAAGGTGGAAGACAACGAGAACAATGATATAGATGCTGGCGAACTGTGGTTCTAATCCTATCTACCATTAAGCTTTGTACATATTGTATTTATTGTAAATAGAAAGTATTTTATTTTCAACAGATTTTTATTTTAAAGGATTCTAATCAAGTTTAGTCTAATGACAAAAAATTTTATGGATTAGGTCTTCTATGACAATTTTATTTTTATAGTTCCGTTTACATTACCAAAATTATGTTTTTATTTTTCTAAAATATTTTGACTGTTTTAAGTGCCAACGTCCAAATGTGCCAGGCTTCAAAAGGTTGTTGATGTGTAAGAATCACTGTTCAGTTTTATAAGATGTTCAACATTTAACAAATAAGTAATAACCAATGTTATTCAAGCCATTATATTTTTTCCAAAAAACCACCACTATTGAACAGCTGAACCACAATTGAACTATTTCATAATTAATTACATAATTCTTTCACAGTATTAATACGTCACTCAAGGAGTATCATAATTTCTGGGAAGAACCAATACAAATTGTTGCTATAATGTGACTGAAGCTCTCACTCAGTGTCACATATTTCATTAAATAATATTCAACAACTTGAGAGCCATCAACAAATCCAAAGCATAAGAGTATACATTTCTAGAGGATTTCGATTCCCAAAAGTAATTTTTAATTTTTTCCTTGTTTTTGATTGCTATTGAGTTTATTTTCATAAATTAATAATGTTTGAAGATTTTTGTTTGAATAAAATATTTTGTTGCTATTTGATGTCTTTATTGTGACCTATTTTACAATTCATCATCACAGTTCCAAAACTTAGTTTAAGACTTAAGCACAGTGTCCTTATTCAGTTTTGAAATTTGAGTACAAATTTAGCTTGAAATATTGATTTATCGAGACTTGATGTATTAATTTCAGTGGCAGTAAATTTTTGTGGTTCTCATCTGTGTTAAAAGTAACAAAAGATGAAACAGCTGTACAGGTGGTAAGAAAAGAATGTCTGTTTGCTGGATTAGATTTTGTTATAGTATTGTATAGCACAACCTACAACAAAATACAATAACATCTTTATTTACAAATTCGTAAGAGAATTGTAATGGCGTCAAACCTGAAAAATATCAATACAAGCTCAGTTTTGAATAATTAAAAAAACCACGTCATATTCCTCACTCAAAAATTTTATTTTCAAGGTTTCAAAAGTTTTAAGTTGTTTATAAAATGTTTAAGAAAGTACAAATTGTTAAAAATTTATAAAACGTCTACAGTGCAAAAAGTTACGACATTATAGTAATGTGTGAAACTTATGATGACTCAAGCGTGACCGGCCAGGGCGAAGAAGAAGGATAATGCGAGCGAGTCACTTGACACCGGTCCTTGTCAATATACAAGGAGTTGCGCTTGATCTGTATCTCACGCTCCAGCTGCCCTCTGGTGGTGTACAAACGCACCAACGCCTCCTCTGCCTCCTTCAGCCTGCCTTGCAGCTGACTCACCTGCTCGGCCAGCGTCTTCACCTCATCCACTAACCTGTGCATCACACATAGAACATTGTATCGAACAGTAGTTGTCGGACAAAGCAACTTATCCAGCCATATGTAAGATTGAGGGATGAGAGAAATTTGAATAAGAAAAATCTGCAGCTGTATCTCAAAGCAAAGTGTGAGAAAACAGCCCAAGTCTTTCACAGCTGCTTTTTCCATGAACAAAGTGAACGAGTCATATTGAAACAGATTATCTACCAAACTGAATGCAATGCATATAATTACGTAAGGTTAAATTAGGTCCCAAGGTTAGATGTTAAAATTAAATTGATTTGTTTGAATCCTTAACAGACGAACTTTGACACATTACCCAAATTGAGATTTATCTCTGCAGTTCTCGATTCTTGGTCTGAAAAGCCGATTGTCCAGCCTAGTTTGTGCTTTCTTCATTGGTGCATCCATTGCTCTTATAGCTGCTTTCAGCTCAATGATAAGGTTTTCAGTGTCTGCAATACGCCTTACAACCTAAAAATAAAATTACTGTATACCAACTTTATTTTTTTTTAGAATAATGTTGAAAATTCTATTGTATAAGATCGCGGAATTGATCCATTCATTCTTAAAAAAACTATTATACTGGTTGTAAAATTAAAATTTGTATGAAGTAACAATTAGAAATAAACAACTCCTACAGCTTCCACCCCCGACTAGTTGGTCTTCATGTTAAGAAACTTTTAAACTAGTTTTCTTGCAGCTAAGATTGTTTGCAAAGTTGCTGTAGTTTAAAAGCTCAAGGCTGATCTTGTCTATCAGTTATTTGATGAATTCCACATAATTTGACAGTCCAATCAATAACTACTAAAATTTAACTAAAAATTCAGCAAGAACAGAACTTGTACTAACAACAATGAGCTCGTTCTCCAGAGCTTGGCGGCAGAGGTCTGTCTCAGCCACTCGCTTGTCGAGAGCTCGGTCTACGTTGTCGCACTGGGCTCGCAAGTCTCTCACACAGTCGGAGAAGATAGGTCCGTCAAGCAATGCTCTCAGCTCACACGACTGAGCCTTCACCTCCTGCGCTGTCTGCAGGATGTCACGTACATTCTCCTCCCATCCAGCCGGCGTTGACTGACTGTCGGAGAAAAGCTTTTGGATGTATGGAGTTTTCAAATAAGTACATTCGGTGACTTTATATTGACTATTAAGGCTTAATTAACATAGAAAACACAGCTGTTATAAGATACAAATGGCCTTGTGTAAAGAATCGGACTGGCTTTGTTTGAAGTCTCAATAGATCCATCCTCATCTCATATTGTGGATACTACAAGGTAAGTTGTCCTGAGAAATAACAATGTATTAAATTATTGAATCAATCATGTTGTTTAAACCTTGCCTACTTTGTCCTTTGATAAGAGAAAACCTTATATACTTGTAGTGGCTTATTCCTTGTTTGTAAGTGTGATACTGAACAATCATCATCTAGTATTGAGCTTTGATTGACTCACTTGAACAATACTAATAGATAATTTCAAGTTCTGAACATTAGTTCTGATAATGTTAACAATTTAACTCTGCATCAGAAAGTGCAAACTATCACAATTAAGTATTGTAATAAATGTTGATATCAGTGACTAACACAAAGATATTCACCTGTCAGTGAACCTAGTGGATCCCGGTTTCCACAGGATGGTCGGGGACTTGATGGTCAGGTTAGTGTTCAGTGCCTCTATGTCATACGCCTGCTTCTTGTCGGACCAATCATCTTCCATACGAGCCTTCACCGCCTTGTTGCGTTCCTGTTGTTCCTCGATCTGCACGATGGTTCTGTCTATTAGATCCTCTATCTCCTTCACCAGAGCTGCCTCCTGAAAAAAGTAGTAGTATTGCCATGGGTGTCGATCGATTGATAGATATGGGCGAAAATTCAGTTACAAACATACAGACTAAATGTCAAATGGTTCTGTTGAATCTTAGAACTCACTTAGTTCTGTAAAATATTTGCCAGGGTTTTACAATTTAAAACAAGTAAAAGACTTGAACCATAGAGGAGAGCGAGCCTTTTCTTGCCAATTTTAGTAGGCCCCATAAATATTGGGTGTTTTGTGCATTGGAAAACCCTGAATTTAAGATTAAACTGAATTTTACAGTTAAACCATAAGTTAAAGTTTTACACCCATATAGAAAAAACTGTCTTGGAGTTCAAAAGTCAGTTAGTATCTTGTTCAATAGATAAGCTTAAAATGACTGATAAGACTCAAAGCATTATAAAAGTAAGGAGAAAATTTACAAAAATAAAATTTAAATGCAGCATTTTTTGTACCTTTATAAGTTCCTCTTCGGCTTCATCCCTAACAAGATCAGGTTCAATTCTCTTAGCTCTTCTTCCCAAACACTCCGACACAATATTCTTCACAATACCTGTAAAACATGCATTGCAGTTCTTAGTAAGATGCTATTTAACTGTAAAAATTGTCATGTTTCAGGGTAACTACCAACACAAATTATTAGACATGCCAAAAAACTTCTATGTGTGTAAACTGTGTATACTGTTGTTATTCTAGTTGGGAAGCTGATGTTAAAATACTAAAGTTTGCATTAAGTATTTTATCCTTATTAATTTCTTCTGGATTGTATGCATACATGTAAAAAGGTCCTTATTCAAATTAAGAACACCATTTTAATTTCCTGGTCAGCGTTTTGAGTTAAGAGCTACAGGGCCTTAAAAGTCTGAGTTTAAAATCTGAGGTGAAGAAGAGTGAAAGAATTGTTTGTAGTTTTTGCAGCTACAAGTCTCCGTTGTTAAATGATCAAATACGAAGTTGATCTTGTTAAATGCGTGCCACAAATGCCTTTTGTGTTGTCCTGCATTTCAGAAACCCATAAACAGTTAGTTATCTACTTGAATGTAGGGTCTGCTGGATACCTAAAGCAGTCTTGGCCTGGCGGGCGCGGCGGCGCTGCTCCTCCAGCATGTCTATCTCCTGGATCATCATCTCGATGGCTCGCTCCAGCTCAGTCCTCCAACGCAGGATCTCGTGAGACCTCTGTCCCAGTCGCAGCGTGTTGTTGTGCTGGTTCTTGTCCGCTGCTGCTGCTATAGTCTCCATCGCCTCTCGACTGTTTAGCTCCACTCTTCAATCAATCAATGAAAATACAAGGAATTTGTGAAAAGGTCATTGGCTCATTTTTTGGGATTTCGACGTTAATTGCAAGACGAGGACTGCTTTGAAGCGGCATTATAAATTGTTGTTTTATTTTTATAGGTGGAAAATACAAAAATAAAACAACAATTATTTATAATAGTGCGATGGTGATAATGTTGTTCAAACATTCGATAATGAATTTGTTTTTAGATGGGGGTTCCTCACAGAGTCTAGGACAGGATTGGTAGATAATCCTTTTGGGGTCACGGGGCTAGAAAGCGCAATGTTCGATTAAAAAACTATTATATTTAAGAAGCATAGCTATTACAGCTATTATGCTTAACACTCACATGTTCGCCCGACGCTGATCATCGCTGGCAGTGCAGAGGACGTCATGGTTGTGTTTCCGCCATTCACTCTCACTGAAGCGAGTGATGGAGTAGTTGTCCACGACCGGCCTGGTGCCAGTGAGTCCTCCCAGAGGGCCCCAGTCCACCTGCCCCGTGGCCCAGGGCCCCACTGGACCCATACCCTCCTCACTCACCTTCTGGGGCACCAGGTCCTGGGGCTCTGGTAGGAAGGTAACCCTTCCCCTCTCCTCGCACGGACCCATTGCTTCCTGAACACAGACAATCGGCATATTTGTACATACAGTTTATTTTGTGGGATTGCCGCATGCGTTTCATAAAATGTATCAAATTATCATAAGATAACTCTTTAAAAGTTTTGAAAGACTAAAGTCAGGACAGAATGAACTAGATGGAAAACACTGGAGGAACGAATATCTTGCTGCACCATGGTTGAAGTCAAGGTATATTTGCTGGAAGCAGCCTACCAGAACCCGCTCACATAATTCTGATTAAATGTGTACATGCATAGATAAAAAAATACATTATCTATGGTACATGTGCTTGTCACTTGTAAATATTATAACCTAGAACTGCCGTAATTATGAAATCAATGACCATGTCACTGTCGCTATCTTCGAGCCTGAGGTGAACACGTTATAATTTTATTTGAGGTGGTTAGGGAATTTCTAGTGTAAATCTACAAATATTGTGAAACTCCGAACCCTACCTCTGTTAGTCTAAGGGCGATTAGTTTAAGAAACTCCGACCCCCACCCGGTAGGACTTCCTCCCCCAAATGAAGTCCTGGCTACGCTACTTTACTTTCCTAAAAAATTAACTTACTAAAATAACTAGAAAAGAGTAGCTAGCTACATTCACGCTAATACTGAGCAAACTTTAGAATGGATTTTCGAACTTGAGTGGCATGGATAATATACGAGTGTATTATCCATGTGTTTTGAATAATGATGTTTTGCTCGTAATACGATGTGTTTTGCCGACTTCTACACCGCGCCGCGATCTTCGTCCCGTAACACATTTTCGGCACATCCCGCCACGGCACGTTTTGTTGGGACAGACCTTGTTAGAGCAAATCTTATTGAATTTTTGAATATTTCAGGATCAAAGGTAACGGTGGCTGAGATTGTAATGCGCTGTCGCTTAAACAAGTATAATTATTAAACCTAAAAATTTCATAACACGTTATTCCGCAATATAAACAATTTATTTTTATATAATAAAGTCAATATAGTTCTTTATGTACATACATCACTTTAAAATATATTTCGGTACCTTTGTACCTTCGACGGAGTCTATGTAACAAACATACAAATGAAAAGTAAATACTTTCGGTATTTACAAAAGCACCTAGAATAAAATAAATACTATAATTCAATACAAGAAAAAGAATTGTCTATTAAAAACGTTAGCAAGAAGAACAAATAAAAAGAACTGACGGGTTAAGAATAAAAAATATTGAAAAATATATTCAAACCACATTAACTTTTAAAAAAAAATCCGCTATAATGTTGTTGTTGAATTTACCACGATGACTTGTGTTCTGTCTCGGAGTTATGCGTGACTGAAGTTGTTGAGTGCTTGTTGTTATGTAATCCAGCCGAGGATTTATTGATTTGAAACCCGATCAATAACTGACAGATGAACTAGCTTATTTGTATTGTAGCAAAAATATTAATTACATTGGACATTACAACAGGATTGATTTTAAGTATGGTATAATTTGACAAACAAAACTAAAGACGAACATTATAATATATTATGATAAACTAAAATGTGATGAAAACACATTTGTCTCAATACATCATAATTATTATCTCTAGACAACGATAATCCTTTTCCGTTGTAACATTAAACCCCAACTTACCACTGCATAGTCCCCAGTAACTTTATTTTGACCTTCACAAATACACTCCTCTTCAGGCATTGTTTTTGTTTTCACTTAACGATTTTACTCTCACTATTCAGCAATTAAAATTATCAAAGAAAATATACCGGTTCTTAAACACCCGGTAACGACGCAGACACCGGCCTACAGAATAACAACAACAAACTTGGAGTTGTCAAGGAAACGGTTGTCAAGAATCAGCTGCTCGAGGTGTTACCATACAGTAACAGCTGAGTGTTGTTCATTAAATTTTGCCATGCAATTTTGCAGTTAATCAATAATATATTTATTTTATAGACAGTATAAAATATTGCGTAGCAAAACGATACAATACAACTTAATTAAACATTCACACTCACACTGCACTTACATGATTTCACACTCATTCAAATTCACTAACATCAGACCTGTCTTTAGGAGGAATTAAATACGTTTCAAAGAAAAATTAGTTGTCCTTTTATAAGATATCGGAATATCCACCAGTAATAAGCTTTCTTAACAACACGTTTATTCAAGATTTAAATTTGGTACTTTCAATTTCTTTTAAATTTTAGAGGGTGTTTGAAAAGTTTTAACCTACTTGCATGGGTAGTTGTTCAAATTTAATGTTCTATGTTGACCAATTTACCAGTTTCTTTCTTCGTGTTATGTCATGAGGATTTTAGATTGAACCAACATTTTATTAGTTTAGTTGCTAAAATACTTCTAAGATGTAGGACAGGGGAAGTGTCAACAAACTTAATTAACAAACATGTCTCGTCATGATTCCCAACTTGCTGAATTGCAGTCACCTAACACTCTCAATTGATTGTTGACATCCTCATACTATTTCATAAGACAATTGTTAGTGTTAGGATAAATATGTAATGTGCACTATAAAACACAATATTTCGTATATGAACATGTCAGTGAACTTATTTTAACTTAGTTGTGCATTAAGATGTACAATCTCCCTATTTGTAAACACTGAATATAGTACAAGAATAATAGTTTATATCCTTATAGTTATAAAATAGTTCATACATAATTGAAAATTTAGTTTAGTAATCTAATGCTGGTAAACAATAAAATATAAGTTGTCATAAGCTGGCCATAATAACTTAGTTATTAGCCGTATTTCTTAACGGAGGACTGCCTTTGGCCAAACCTTTAATCATATCGTATAACGTAGTTATACATAATTATAAGTTATATACAAATGAAAGGCACCCCACTGAGCTCTTTGAAAACTCCCGTGGCTCCTTCATACAATAAAATGCCGCCCGTGAAAATTACCTAAAGCAATCAAAAGTGAAAAGACCATTAGCTTTTAATTCTCGAATGACGTATGACCATTCAATATAGCCTGCATCATAGCCATTGCACTCAACCGGTCCATAAAGTTTCTTCTGTATAAGTTATCGAGAGTCGGAAATATGTTATGTTGTGAAAAACAGCGCAAACCACGTCCCAGCACTAAGAGCTACCACCTTTTTATTTCCAAATATTGTACGGTCATGTATAGTGTATATTGTATGCAGTAGTAGCATGCAGTGTAACATAATAATCAACCAGTACAGTTTTATCTATATATCTGTGAGATGAAATATTATAAGCACTGCCTTTTGAACGTTACAAACGGACAGAGACAAAACCAAAGTTCACCCATCGTAAACTTTTTTTTATTTTCATAATGTTTTAATGCTCGAAGGGCGGAGTAGTTCTCAAAGTTCTCATTCATCTTTACCGGAACTTGATGCAAATGTCGCAGCTACGTGAATGAATAACAAAGAAGAATCGGTTTTACTACAACACAAGATAATAGTAAATCCCCCTAAACCTTGTAATTAAAGATATCCGTAGATAAAAGGATCAAATCACACTTAAATTTAGAACATCGGTATCTCGGTGAGTCTGAGTGGTTCTCGTAAAAACCCTTTCACAACCACGCATTTGTGTAGGCGCCACTCTGCAAGCAGTTTTACACAACCGTTGGCTCTCCTACTTGGTCTAAAAATAGATTTTGTGTATCAATTAAACCCTGTATACTCGTACAGTGGTTGTGTATGGGAGCTTTAAGTCCGATAAAATGATAGCTACTCAGACAAACTGAGCCGTTTGTAAAAAATCCTGTGTTCATTGAGGAGTGTGAAACAACTGTTTTTAAAGTTTGCAGCATTCTTCTAAAAGTGAAGTCTACAGCTAAAAGTGTTACGATTTGTTCCCATACAAAGAAAAGTGAAAACCACACTGGAGAGACTACTCTAAAACCTACTACTATTGTAAATTGTATTGCAGTTTTAATCGGTCCCACAGGGATCTTTTACTAATGGGACTTAGTTTCACAAGGGTGGCGTCCTTTCGATGATTTATTCCGTCTCTGATTATCATCCCTGAAGCCAACAACACCAGTAATGCATATGGGATTGAATAGTTTGGCATTGCATTTCCCATATTACAAATGTAGTTAACAGCTTGTAGTTATTGGCACGCACAGTATTGTTCTGTACTAAAATTCATTCAAAGATATTTCGATTTTTAGTTAATTATCTTACTTGGAAAAAAGAACTTAATAAAATTACAATGGTTATTAATTTATTGGCAGTTGGCACGATGTTTTCCATTACGTTTCCGGGCCATGTGAAGTGTAGCGTGCGATCGATGTGGGGTGGCGACTATCAGGTGAGCAGTGAGCTGATAAAGTTGTCATGGAACAGCTGTGCATTGCCGGCGCGGGCGCGGGTCTCTCAGCTGATACGTCACGTACAGTTGAGGTTATGTTATGTCAGCTGGTGGTCTGTATCAGTTGTTGCCGCGGCGCAGCTGTGTTTGGCGGTTAGTCTACATCGCGCGAGTGTGTGTTTGTGATTGTTTACTTTGTTCGTGTGTGTAACAGCTGATAATGAGCGTGAAAAGTGCGTGTCGCCGTCTCTACGTGAGTTAATCTCAGCGAAACAATGGAGAGCAGTGTCAGAGTATAATAGCATTGATAAAACGATTTTGCAGTCATCTGTTGGTTGTTGCGCTTGTTTGTGTAAAAGCTAGCACTAGTTCGACACTTTCTTGAACAGGTGTGTTTAGGGTTCAACCAATTCTATTTGTATTAAATAATATAGGCATTTTGGAAAAGGTTAGCAACATGTATAGATTCGAGTGCAATTTTAACATATGCCTACATCACAACAATTCTGTATAACTTTTTTGTAAATATATATGACAAAGAGATTATAAACTTTAGGTATTTATTTAATTTTTAGCATTCTGCATAGGACGAACTGGTAGGTTTCATTTTTATTTGTATGTTGCGCTCTATAGTAACTATAGTCACCCCAAACCTGTGCTCTGGGGTAGTACAAAAGCGTGTGCTAGAAAACTGCTTCAGAAAATAGGCTCTAATCTCTGTCTTATTACAACAGTAATAAGTTTACAATATTTAACTCAATGGCGTTGATATACTTTTATCAAGGGGGATACAAATTTAATAAGGTGGAGTCGGGGGTGGGGTATGGAATACCCCTAGCAGAAGGGGTCCGGGGAAATGTGAAAGTTCACATCATCTGATGTGTATTTTAAGTCTCTTTGGGTCAATAGTTTTTATTCAAGAATAATAGCTTTTTACTCGCACACACTTAAAATTCACCAAACCATTATTATAAATACGAGTATTTTACTCTAAAATATTACAATTGTTTAAGATTGTCTTACTAATTTGTCTTACTAAGTCGAAAATAATTGTCTTACTAGCAGTTTTTACTTAGTCATCAACTATACGATTATATGAGTATGAGTGGACATTGAGCGTATTCGGATCGTTGTTCTGTCGAACAGAATCTGTTGTTTTTAGATCGCCCTCCGTTGCATTCAATTCGAAAACAGAAAATCTTGAATTGATGTACATCGCGCTTACGTTTAATGTGAACCCTTGTCCGCTAGGTCTCGGTTTTTTGACACGTTTGAATACGGAATATCCATCCAGCCAGCCTAGCAACGTTGAATCTAACTAGGCCTCAACTCATGAGCGTTACGTGAGCTTGGTTGGACCAACGATTAATTTTGTTATAATTCTTTTTTTCATTCCTAATGGGGAATATATCCCCCTGACCCCCCTATTGGTGGATGTTTTAGTTTACTTAGGTTGTTAGTCGTTCGCGATATACGAGTATTTCTACTTTTAAAAGGCGCCAGAAAAAGCCAAAGAAGAATTTACGAAATACCTTTTTGACGTTTGCGTACTATAAACTTCTTTAATTGAAGAAGAAAAACCATACCAACCACATTCCCTTTCAAAAGTTTTTAGTTATAAATAACTATTTTCGTTTAAAATATACCTTATCAAACTGTTCTTAATGGGTTTTAAATAGAGGAAACTCCAGCTAATTTTTGCCCCGTATCCATTTCAAGCAATCAATCAGAGCAATCCCTTTCATGAAATTTGCAGTTTGGCAAGTGAACAAATTTAAACTATTGTATTCATTTTAGCGTTGTTTTGATTTATATATTTACTACACTTTATAAAATCCCGAGTTCAATAATGGTTTTATAAAAGGTCAGTGGGTTGATGTTGAAACTTCTGATTTCGTTTAATTAGTAAATCGAACTGAAAGTAAAACGAGTTTTGTTTTGGTGTACACGCTCCATGTTTAAAACTACCGTGAGATAAGCGGCAAAAATAAAACCCTGGAAACAGAGTCATTAGCCAAGATTCAAGATTATTTCCTAAGTGGGATGGGCTTTCAATATAACGACCCCTATCAACTATTCTATTCACTTCTTCGGTAGTTTCCAAAACAAATCTGACGGCCAGACATTGATTTGGAACAGGTGTGATTGTAATCTCCCCTCAGTCCCTCACATTACTCACAGTGAGTAATAAAACAGTGACGTCAGCGTGCTTGGGAAACAACAGACCGTCGTGGCGGATGAGTGAAGAATTCAATATCATTAACAGAATTTGTATGATCATTATATTTAACTATTGCGATGCAATGAGCTAATTCTGTTATTTAGGCAAATCGTTGTAATATATATCTGTACTGTTTATTATTGTGGGTGTTGATGAATTTCCAATAACACATAACAAGTCAATAACTAGTTATAACAACGAATAAGATTAGAACATTTTAGATATTTTTGTCGTAACCATGACTGTTCTGTGACATGTCTTTAAAAACGATTTTTCTACGACAGGTTTTGCACGAAGGAAGAAAAGTTTAGTATTGAAAAGTTACGAATAAAAGTTTAGTATTGAAAAGTTACGAATGAAAAGCGTAGTATTGGTTTAGCGTTATGGGTGCTGTACCAAGTGTAAACAATTTCCGATGGTTATTTTACTGTGCTCGATTTAGAAAAGCTCAATTATAGCCTTAGTACAGAAACTACTAGAATCTGTTGCAAAATCAAGCAATCTATGATTGAACGTGAAGGAATTTTACAGGATAAAGATAAACGTTTCTTTCGTCATTGAGCTGGAATGTTGATGATCCAAACACTACATTGTGAAACACGGTGAATCACTTCAGTAACTTTGAAAGTTCAGAATATAATATTCTTATCAAAGAACCAGTCACTGATAAGGTATCTAGAGTATGCACTAGATGTCTAACAATGCCACGCCTGGTTACAATGGTATTGTTGCCGAAGCTGGAGGCACGTTTTGACATTACTATAAACAAAATTATTGGAACAAAAATTATTAAATTTTAAACAACAAAACGGAATTGTAAAAAAACATTACGGAGTTTACGTTGATTTGCCACTTGGTTGTTTCTAAAATGTAAGAAATTCTGACGTTTTTATGTTTTGGGTGATACAGCGTGAAATTTAATCTTTACGACTTGTAACAAAGCAAAGTTTATGCGTTTGGTTTATTGGCGAGTAGGTTCTTCTATTGTTTGTTTTCCCCACATAAATCGTGAGTCATATGTGTGTATCTCGTTCATATGACTCGTTGTTGAGTGATTCTGTATCAGTAATATTCATAGAAATATTACAAGTGTGCTTATATTTTATGGATCCAAGCAATTTCTCGAATACAAAGTTTTTGCGTTTTCCAACATCCTTCGTGATGAAACAGTGTAAACAATTATCATTTGTTTACAGCGCCACGTCTTTTACGTTGTGTCTAGTTCGTCATAGCTCGTTCTTACCGGAGGTCTATAGGTTATGTGTACCTTCACCTTGGGCATCCCGAGCATTACCTGGCTAACTAGCGGTATTTAGACGTTTTTATCTTCTTGTTGCTAACCTTTTTCTGGTGATTTGCAGAATAACTGAACTGAACCGAGGCTTGGACTCGTGTTTGCCGATACTTGTGCAAAAACCATGAACCTACAATCATGAGTACGTCCCTGGGAAACAGTCGCTACAGTGACTCCGATGACGATTTTGATGACTTCGACTCGTCCAGTGAATCCGAGTCGTATCACCAGCGCATCCTACAGAAGTACAACATTACAACGAACAAACGTGAACTCGAGGATATTGACGAACAACGCCATTATGTCGCCGTGAATCACACTTTACTGACAGAAATAAACTCCAAACAAGCAACAAATTGTGACAAAACAAGCGAACCTAGTGACCAGAGCACATCACCTGAGTGGAAGGATTTGGAGAGTGACAGCGGAAGTGACAGTTGGCTAAGCTACCAGAGAGATACAGGTTTGAAATGTGTCAACATACCAGATGATGTCAAGTTTATAATAAACAATACTGATGAGTGTAAAGCGATAGAAGAAAACTATGTGAGACACTTCGATTCAACTTGTGAGCCTGTCGTCGTTAACCATAAAGATTCGCCAAAAGCCCCGAAGAAAGCGAGTCTAGAAGATATCAGTGAGTCAACGAAATTACAAAACGAAACAGTTCATTTAATAAGAAAAGAAACCTATACTAAAACAAATAAACCAGAAGAACCTCCGCCTACTGAAGATTTGCAAATAGACCCGCTGATAAAAAAGATTGCTCTTAAGAAACCAGTTACAGAAGAAACACCAAATGAACCTGACTGCAGCCCCAAGTTAGATAGGAAATTCAATAGTGTCTCTCCAAAAAGAAAAAGCATCACTAGGATATCTTTGCGAGATAACAGACCACTTGCCATCTCACTGGATTGTCAACTTGATCAGTCAGTCCCTGAACCTTGCCAGCAGAAGGAAGACCACGACGAAGGCATTAGCAGCGACAACGAGAGTAAGAACAGCTCCAAAGATACCAACCAAGTTGAAGAACCTGCTGTTCTGCTGAGAAGAAACACCCATCTGAAGCAAGACACGCGTCCGAAAAGTGAAGCGTTCTTGGACTCACTCACTTACCTAGTGAAGAAGGAGGATCTGTATCAGAGTAACGTGAGTTTAAACAGTGCGTGTGAGAGTGTGCAAAGCTTTAGAAGTGAGAGTAGAATAAACAAAACCGAGAGGCAGAATAGTGTTACGAGTGAAGAGAGTGAAGATGTGAAAGAGCTCGAGCCCGTGGACAAGAGGAAATCCAACTTTGCATTCATAAGGGTAAGTGAACCTTACAGTTGATTATATAATTTATTAAGTATTTAGTCCCCCTCATAAACTGTTTTGTTCCCTAGTCTATATATGCTAGGCTACTCACATTGCGCTTGGTGCATTCGAAAATATCTAGTTAGGTTTTAGTTTGATATTGTCACAACTGTTCTAGCGTAATCAGAACGTTGATTCTACCATTGAAACTATATGTTAAGACCTCAACTGAACGTACGTTCGCAACCAACTGCATGCAGTTTTTCCGTATTTCCCCATGATGCTGGGTGTAGGTGCACCATCTTCTTAAATTTTGATAGCTGGTCGTTGTAAGTCGTCTTCTGTTTGACAAATCTTCGAACACTGAACCCAATGATACTGACGGGGTGTAATCAAAATTCAGCGAACAAAGTTCCCTTTGAGTTTACCTTCTGTTCAATGGCGTCTTCATAAAAAATTGTTCACCTAATCAACGTTTAAAATAAGTAACACTTTGCGTGCAGGGTTCAACTAAAAGTGAGTTTTATTTTAATATCCGATAGAACCAAAGCTACTGAATATGTCCATAGTATTTTCCGATTACAATATTGAATTCAGTCATCCCCATAAGCTAAGGTATACTTGTAATCAGATTTGAACCGGTATATTTTCAGTGATGAAATATAATTACTCTGCTAGTTGCAAGGCGTTGTATTTTTTACAGGCTCTTCAACCTTCCTCCTTGTAACTAAACCCGTAATTAAATATACCTGTAAGTGAAACCTTGGTGACAAAACTGGCTCATGTTTTACATTCTCACTAACAGCGGATTGTTTTTGCTAAGCCTAAGAGCATTACTGGACATGGAACCGTAGCGTGACATTTGAAGTCCAGTCATTGATTGGTTGGTGCGAGGTCTGCCGAAGCCTCATCAGTTCAGTGCGAAGCCCCTCGCCTCGCTGCGAACCCATGCCGCACGTAGCACTGTGTGGCCAATCTAGGCAACTAATTGATATTGAATCCGACTCGATTACTATTAATCGATATCAAATCTTAATGTAGTGTGTTGTCTAGGTTTGTTTCGTTTAAATACAAGGGGTGGTTTCAATTGGCGGACGCGATTAAAATGGAATGATCAATGGGAATTAAAATCAGCTGTTGAGGTTGATAACTATTAAACAATTATTTAAACAAAATATTATTCGAGTGATTGTTTCTATACAAAGTTTTTGATACTTATTGCTTAAAAAGTCGATCCTCAGATGTCGCTTTGTGCACTGTTTATGTTTTAATACAGGAAAAGAATTTTTTTACGGTGACTTTATCATGTGGTTTTTACTTAAAATAAAGATTCACTCTTTACATTCGTGTATTCCATAAGATGTCCTGTTGTATGTGAGAAATTAACACGTAATATCATTTGGCTTTCTTTGCCAATATAAGTGTAGGCTATCGGCTCTAAGTCTCTAAACTTTGGAATGAACACATGCAAATCACCACCTTACCTATGTGAAACTAAAGATAATCATAAAGCTACTTTTGGGGAATCAAGCTAATAACTGCATGCTGATTCATTACCGTCCCCTAATTAGTTCTGATAAGAGAAAGTAAAAATCGTCTCGAAAACGACAACTCTGCTCTACCCTTATACCAGCCGCACGACCAATAAGTAGCCTCCTTGACCTTTGGCACCAACATGTTGGCCGATTACTATCATTTTCGTCTGCAGTCTGTTGCCAATCCTGAGCCGATTGGTCTGTTCAGTTGTAGGCTACATTGTAGCCAGTCTCCATAACATAACCTCAAAATACAACTGGTTACAGGTTACGTTATGTGGTAAGTGCTCTACAATGTCCAGTCCCCTGTTATTACCGCCTCCATTATCCCATATTGTACGTATTTACCACGTTAGTGCGGCGGTTCCCTGCCTTTCGCGCTGGTTTCAAAATACTTCACTCCGCGCGGTCACGTGCTCGTGTACGTGCAGCCTGGTTTCAGCCACGAATGCGGCAGTGGAAATGATCAAGAGTTTTGATTGATAACGTCTGGACTCGCACCTCGTCAGGGCTTTCAGGCACCCAATTATTGAACTGTTACTGTAACACAAACTTAACTGCCAGAGGAGACAATTTGTTTCTCAATTCCTGGCAAAGTCTTTAGTGTGATCATCCATCGCAAAGTGGACACCAGCAACTGCAATGTATTACGCAGTTCCTTGTCGCTACCTAATGGAAAATGTTTATTTTGAACTCTTTCGTTACACTCTTGTCATTTTGGTGAGCCTTGAGAGGTGCGACTTAAACTAAGGTGGGTTAACAGACCGAAGATAAACAACTGCAAAGAATGCAATTCAGCGCAGTTCGGGTAACGTGTATAAGATTTTCTCAGATCATCAGTGGTGTTCAAAAGCGGTTCGGTTCGCAAGTGATTTACCCTAGCCTATTAAAGACGCTACTCCAATAACACAAACTGAACTGCCTATTTGTAAAACCCATTTAATTGATAATTAGCAGAATGAATGAGGATTGTGAAGCTAATGAGGGAGGCGTGATGTATTGAGTTGTGTGCCGGAAGCGGGTGCGGGGTTCCGGTGAGACAAGGCTATGTACCTATTGTCATGACAGTGGCAGTGGCATCACTGTACCAGTGTCAGTGACAAGTAACATTGGTAACCCGCATACGCACCTGTAGCAAGGTAGGCTCAGCAAGAAGCCAACAGATCAGTCGTTTAGGAAAGTGATTACTATCAAACTCTTCAGCTGGTTGATGATCAGGGCCTTAACTACGAGTTTGGGCTTGGGGCATCAAATTATGCAACGGCCCTTACCTGGAAGTTTGGGTTTATAGAGTACCACAAATTAAGGCATGGGTCCGGGGATTCACCCTGGAAAAATCTGGAGGATATGACTCCTCCAACATCATGTTTGAACGAACTCTGGAGGTGTACTATGTAAAGCGTAAACTTAGTGGTTCTAAAATTAATTAAAAGGTAATGAAGGGGTTCCTGTTAGGTAAAGGTAATGAGGGGGTCCTTGGTGTCTATCACCTGTTTTCTAAAATTTACTGTACAGTTGATTACATATTAAAACGAAAAACACTTCATTTCATCGCTAAAAAGAAATTGCGTTTCATCGTTACTGTCCCGAGAAAGGATTGGAAAGAGGCCAGGTTCAAATCTGTATGAGAGGATCTCAGATTTGGAAAGATTGCAGGCTAAATATCCCATTTGAAAATGATGTTGAGTTTGTGCAGAACTATTTTCAAAACCAGCCAACTTAATGGGAGTTCAGGTGGAGAATTTTATTTATGTGCAAGATGTCTCACACTCTATACGAACAATCGTATGAGTACACGAGTCTCGATCCTTCCAAAACAAAAGCGTGCGTTTTTTCACAATGCCTAGGCTACTACATAAATCATTCCTCTGGCGTTAATAGCAAAGAGATTAAAAATTCCGTAGTTTTGCCTTATCTCAGAGAGTATTTCAACAAGTTGTATCTGTTAACTTTATATTCAACTTATTAGTTGTCCTTTAGTTATTATTTGTAACATTATTAAAGTTGTTGCCTTGATTTACGGTCGTAAAGTGATCGTAAGGTTCTAGAAAGGTCTACACCATTTTAGAGCATCCAAACTAAAAGGACTAATTTTGTTAATTCTCGGTTCTTGCCACTTTACTGGGGAGTTGGCTTTTCCTCAGACTGTGTCAACTGACTGTTCCTCTTCCTTCATGTAAACTAGTTAGATGCGATTGTGCCAACCAATCTTCTGAGTCTCTTATGTTCTTTTCTAAAGTTTTTCTTTTTTCGTAACCCGCGTTTCAAAGTAACACTTAGAAGACACCGGCTTCTACCCACAACCTTGTTGTCAATGGAGATGGAGATTACTCGGCCACACAAAGCCTCATCAGGTTGTGACATTTGCATTGTGCGCATGCGCAAGACGCAGATTACGCCTGGAGGCTAAGGTGAGTGGTCAACTCCCCACATTGTCACAGCTGTTCACTCGACAATGCAACAATGGATGACTCACAACTGTACCAGCTCTTATCTGTGGGTGTTCACATTTCACCGAAACGTGTTAACGATTTGTTAACGATGAGAAACAATGGAAATTTACATAAATAAACCATACGGACAGACGTAGCTAATGTGGAAGATGAGGTTTTATTATGTAACTCTTGTCAAGTTGAAGTAGAAAAGACAGTTACCGTATATATTTGCTTGCAAAACCTGCAGATGATTTTGCAATTTTACCCCAAAAGCTTCTTAACACTTGCAAAATAGTCTCAACAATCTCGAAAGTTGGTCTAGCAGAATCAGAAGAACAAAAAAATCAGTCACATTGATTTTGACTACGAAAACTAGATGCGCCTGTAGTATCAAGTATCAACAAAAGGCATTCCTTTAACAGAAATTCAAAGTGTGAAGTATCCTGGAACGCAACGTGAGAAACTACTTCTGAAAATTGCACATCTGAACCAAGAAGATACGCCCTCAACAAGAAACAAACCAGTTTGGTTTCTTAGCAAGAAATCAACTACCCTAAAAACAAATTTTTGTTATACAGTTATGCTTATAACTCCCTATTCAGATCTACGACATTTAGCATCTCAAACAAAGAAAGAATCAGACTCATGAGATGCGAGGTTCCAATCACTCGCACTGATCGAATAATTGAAGCACCATAGTGTCCAACGCTCGCTAACACCTTCTAATTCTAATGGTTCGATAATAAATCAAAGAAATAGCTAGAAATACTCCTTGAAACTAGAGTGCTTGCAATAAATAAAACTAGTATTAAATATCAACATAAATAACTAAACCCCGAAAACAACACTTCTCAATTTCTAGACAACACTCAAAAGTAAAGCCTCAAAAAGGCAGAGACGGGCCAATATACAGTATTCAAATTGCCATGATGGTAACTTCCAAAGGAAATACTTAGTACTTCAATACTGCTTACTAGTAGTAACACTACACGCCGTGATGATTTGCCAACTAGAACTAGAAGGCGCTGAATGATCTCGACTTAATTACGTCAATTTATAGTTAGTTCTTTTATTTACTGATAATATTATTGTCTAATGTATGTAGACATACTGTAAAACAAATGTTTGAGCAAGTTACTAATAATAATAATGTTAATTAACCCATACTTAATACTTATACTTATCTCAGATTTGAAAGCTTACTCAAAAGTTTTATTTTAGATTAGCAATACTTGCATTATCTGATTATAGTCCAGTTTACAGCTAGGTAAAATTACCTGGTGTTTTATTAATGAATATTGCTGTATAAATATTACTAAAAATTACTTGATGTGTCAGCTTTAAAAAAATTCACTAGATTCGGGAAACAACTAAAAAATATAAATTTATTTGAAAAGTAGGTTATCCATATCGGAACAGTTTATACTCAAACAACAATTACAAAGTTGTATGTGCACTCACTACATCAGCACACTGGTACTGTTGTTCGGAGTAGCTAGACATAGTTGAAGCGTTCACCGACAGGTGTCGACTCTCATCACAATGACGTAAACACTGTATCGTGCCATGAGGATTTGCTGGAACTGGCAGTCTGGCACCACATTGACTATTGAGCACAAGTTATGAAATTAGTATAAATATTTTGTGAGATTTTGATTGATACTAATTAACATCAATCTCTAAAAAAATTATAATCTCATTTTATGCATTACTTTTTTAGTGGGTCAGTTTCACACTCAGCGTGTGATTATTCGTGAATGAAATATAATTGTAAAATGATTTAGTGTATAACTTTTACAGGGATTTCATATAACTAGAAGATATAATGTCTTGGAAATTAGCTAGGTGTTTTAATAAACTATTGAGTTTAACGAATTAACAAATTTTGTCTGTGAGCTAGCCAATAAATTTTGTAGCCCAGGTTCGGCCACCGTTTGTGGCATCTGTTAATTGGGCAAGTAGCTAGAACAAAACGTTAAACATATAATCAATGCTGAATTTAGCTATGAGGTGTGCCGTGTGTGGGGTTTTCCACACTGTTCTAATGGAAGTCTGAAGTACACACTTGGTGATCTACATCGTTAAAGACTTATTTGTCTTTGATCAGAAAGACTTGAGACCTGCACCTTGCGCACCAGACATGTTGGGGCTCCGACAATAGTAATGTCTGGGGCTCTGGGCCATCTCAATATCTAAACTGACGCACAGGCCAATATTATTATTGTGAAAATAAAGAGTTGAGTTCTGGTTCTGAGCCTCAACTTTTCAGGGTTCCGGCTCTAGAACGAATTGAGAGACATGAATACGTCATACCATATACCTTTTAACAATTATATCTTGCTGCTGATAAAATCTACTTGTTCTGAAGATAGGGCAAATACCGTAAAACGTAGGAGGATGCGAGGGTCCTTCTTTAGGAAAATTCGGCAGTATTTTGGGTAAGATTAGACTTATTTTTAACTGATTTTAGTACGTTTAACATGAGTTTAATATTACTCGATACTTCGGGGAATAGATTGTTTTGGGCTCGAACCCAGAAACTGTAATTGTCCTCACTATATCTATCAGACATTCAGACTACAGCTTTGCTAATAACGTGGTTCATTCATTTCGTGAAAACTGGGTATACTTAAAGGAATTTAAAAGATATCGTACTCAAATTTTCCTTCCCTCTGGCTTTTTAGGTGTTTTGCAGGGGAGCTAGCTGGTCCATCTGACCTTTGGCTCTGCCGTCCAGACCATGCTCAAACCTTTCACGTGTTTGTAAAGACCTGGTGTTTGCAGAGCCGAGTGCACTGAACAACTTGTCGGTCAGATTCCCACGCCGCGTAGCGCCTAGCGGTAAGCCTCTGTTTCCCAAATTAATTGTAACACCCTGTAGATGAGATGAGGACCGTTATACGCGCGAGTGCTTCCTGCGAGTGTGAGAATACCGGAAGTGGACCGGTTCTTCAGGAGCAGCACCTCTGCTGATATCAACCAGTTGTTGATGAATCAGACACCTCCTCCATTCATGCGGTAAATGTAGTAAGTGGTTATCTAACTCACCAAACAGAGTCCGAATATGTTCCAGTCTGGAATCACGTGGGATTGGACCGTTTCGAGAACAAGTTGGGAGACCATAAACCTAAACCTATTTCAGATAACGAAACTATCATTTAACGATTGTTTTACCACCTCGATCGCCCCTACTGAAGGATTGAGCTAGGGGATATACTCGAGGCGTTGCATTCAGATTTTAAATGGTTAGGAGCATTTTTTACTGCTTTTACATCCTTGTTGTAATTAAAACTTTGCTCCTCAATCGTGGCTATCCACGAACCCTTTACCAGGAAACCAATGTGCATTAACTTGAGCAAGAGCAAGCAAACTGCAAGTCCAAAGTGCAGGCTAGATTCCAAACAGAACTCTTAAATCAGACTGAATTAGCGGGTAAGGTGACAAAAGGACAAAATAAATTGGGATTTGATCAGCTTTAAATAAAAACAGAAACGTATTTACACCATGCAGCCTATTGTGATTTTACGACCTAACTAACAAAGCATTCCCTTATCACTGCGCTGACTGAAGCAATTGATTGCAGATTGCAAAGCCAGGAATGTTGTCACGTAAACAAAGACAGTGCTGTTTGTGTGTGGAGACGCAGCAATTAGCAGACAGTCGAGGGGCGGATTGACTGAAGGTCTGGGAAAGAAGACAGGCCAGTAACCGGCAACAATGCTCTCATTAAACGGCAGTGAGCAGGGCAGAGCTGTGCTCGTGCGAGTGGAGTGCACAGTGTGAGTGTGAGTGTGTCACGTGCTACCTAGTGCAATGTTTGTGTCCAGGCTGGTGATAGGGCTCAACCCCACGGTGCATTTCACTGTGGACCCCCTCTGGTTCATACCGGAGAACATCAGCGCGGTGCATATCCAGGTGAGACTTGACACTCACGTGCATGACAACCTTGAGTCCTTGACAGTGTTCCGCGATCCTGCTAGGTCGCGAGGCGCATACATTTCGAGTAAATATATTTTGAACAATTATTAATTAGAAATACCCAATTTACAATAAAAATCACTAATGTAAGTCTGATAGTTTTCAAAAATTAGTTAGCACGACGATATACAAATGTATCATTGCTATGGAAGTTTGAAAACTTATTTTGTAAGGCATAAGTATATTATTATTTGATTTCGTGATTAAGTACAATAAAGTATTGTCACTAAGTGGTCTTAAATAAGAACTTAATTAGAATTATGGCATAAATTAATAAAATTCAAAGGCCTGGTCTCACCAGGTAGTTTAGAAAATAACAACAACAAAAAACTGCAAACATTCCAAAATAATAAAACTTGTATTGTCTGAAGTCCTTAAATGCATTGGCACTATCTGCAGAGAGACTAAAAGCAACCGAAGGAAAATTAGAAAACAGCCCTAAAACATACGAGTATGTTACAACCTGCTGTAAATTTTAATTACTAATTAGTTCGTGGCGTCTAATTATTATGGACCTTTTGTAGTAAACTTTTAAATGATGTACTGATTCTAAAGAATGTTTTGCTATTGCATATTTATATCATTTGTTGTATTTACTCTAAGTTAAAATATGTATTGTACTAGCCATACGTTGCCTGTTTTATATAATGTACAGGTTCATAGGCAGTGAGAGTGCTTGATAAGTTAACACTGAAAATCCTGCTGAAAAGCGCCGCTTGCATGAGTGAATCGAATTTCCGTTAAAGCTCCCTGCTTGGCATTCGGCTGTTCTACTAAGGGTATTTCTGATGAGGCTATTGTTCGCTGCGCTCACAACCATGTTCAACCCTGTTTCTGGGATAATATAATATCTTGTAACCGGTGTAGTCCGATATCAGCCCAAGGCCTGCATGTTTATTGTCTACCCACTGTCATGTCCTGAATAAGTTCGAATCTTTAAATGTCGTACCTCGATATCACCTTTGATCCGATTGATGAGTAGGTAAACTTGAGTAGTTATTATGTACCATGGATCAAAGAATACATGGAAGTATATTCAAACGTAACACATCATCTTTTAAATTCAAATCGTTCTTATTGTACAAGAAGTACGACTCTAGGTGACCCTAATCAAATTCTAACTTGGCCATCACAGTAACCACATCCGCCTAGGAAATTCTATCTAAAAGTATAAATTTAATGTACTAAATATATTGAAACTCTAATTTTTGTTTTCAAAATTCCAATGTTTGCTACCTTCTCATAACTACGAAATTCGTAATAGGAATATGTTAAAATATTTTAGAAACATATTAATTTATTACAATTTTATTAATTATTACCAGATATCTTATTATTTATTGTGTCCTTAACTAAATTGATCCTCATGCATAACAAATAGATAATACAAAATGTTGTATGCAAACCTACGTTTGTTAAAAAAAACCTTACGACTCGATTAACGCTTCTGTAAACAAGTTATAATCAGAAACTCGATTTCACATAAAAACTTACTTCTATAAAAATAATGCAATCTTCAAGACTGACAAAGTAAGTTTCAGAATGTTATGAAGCTCAAGTTAGTGGAAAGTAGAAAAAATTAAACGATGAATCCCGCCAGTTCAGGTAACACACAAAATGACATAATGAAAGAAGAAAGAAACAAACGCTACTAGATTTGAAAGTTGGTCAGAAGGAAGTTACTAAAAGGAGAGGTCTATGTAACTATGTAAGGCCTGGACTGATGAAGCAAGTCTGGACACCAAGAAATCCAAATTTTAAAGACAGCGTTAACGTACTACGTCAGGTCTAACTGCAACTATACGTGATAATAATAGTATTAATTTGTTTCTCCGAGTCAAATATTGACATTATAACTTATATACTGTAAATGTAACGCGTTCAGCCAAACCAGCAACGGAAAATTGGTTTTCCACCACATTTATATAAACAAGCATTTGTGCAATGTAAACAATCCTTTTCATCATGTAGATTTAAACCCGGAAATATGTTAACAAAATGAAAAACTATGGAAATGGAAACAATGAATCTTGTATTGCAACATGTATGTCGTAAATAGTCTTTTCAAAAATGTTTGACTACAGATATGTTTATCATTGTACTGATGAAACAGTGTACTGATTAAAAAGAATAGTATACAAGCGTCAAAAACAGTAAGCTCTTGCTGTATTGGTTAACATTTCCCAGGTGAGGATCTTCGGACCCCTTATACTCTTTAGCAGGTTGGGAACTGCCTACAAAGCAGGTATAACGTTCGAGCCTCATAATCGATAGTCACTAAAACTCTAAATCGGGTTTCAAATGTATTTGAAACTTTTACAGGCTATTTTCTGGCTGTAAAACAACCTTAGATTGACTGAAGCCAGGAATGCAACGTCTAGTGACTTTAAAATCTCTAGTTAAATACGCTTAGTGAAATGTGTCGAGCTTGCTGGCTGCAGCGGGATGACAATGTATATCTCAGGGCTTCAGTTGCACTTTGTAAGGGTTCCAGAATGCAACACGACTAATCTTGTTTCCACACAGAATGTTTACTCAGCAGATTTATTTATAAACCATGAATTATTCAGTGCCAAACTTATTATACAATTATTTGCGTGCCTGTGTGAATTAAGAACCTGTCTTGTAGAATTGAGTTTACAAATTACGAGGAGAGCTCAAGATTGTTATACTGTTGGCTTTAACTACTTATATGGATATTCTTAGTAAAGCCCAATACGACGTATTATCAGGTTAGGTTTGTTAACTCGGAGTTTAACTTATGTAACTCCATAGCTAAAGACTTAGCTGTATTAGATTTAAAGAAACTTATACTTTTATGCCAACTAAGTTGTTATTACATTTGTACGGTATTTGTCTTCAAATTACTTGACCAAACACACTGAAGTAAATCAAAAGCAAATTGGATTTGAGAAAGGTGAAAGTACTTGTCTAAGAAACTCGTCCTAGTAGATATCAAACCTTTTTTTATTCCAACCAGTTTGGGGCTTTATGCAAAACGAATCTCAATGTCTTGTCTTTTTTGTACAGAAGTCCTTGGCCTGGATTAGCCAATTACAAAAATACTTGAACTGTGTTATAGTATGTCCACTACTTGCTTTCGTACAGTAATATAACTTTGGGTTTGATTCAACATTTAAAATGACAAGTGAATGTGAGTAGCGAGAGATGGGAGAAACAGCTGGCGCCGCTCAACTTCGCGATGCAGTTCAAGTACACGTCTGTGCTGCGGGTATAGTCGCGTCAAAACTGCAGGCGCCTAGTTTGTTATTGTAATCCATGTACAGTAATACAGTCGTCAAGTACTTTCGCAAAAAATATATATGAAGTAATTTAGTGCACATATAATAAGTGTCATATTATATTTAGGTTACTAATAAAACATGCATAGTAACATACATAACTTAATAATTGTATAACATTATATCACCAGGTTTATTTATATAGATTGACGGGCTACGCAATAAGGGCGGGCAAAAGTGACGTTCCATTGAAGCTAGTGAGAACGACGACAAGGTGCTTTCTGACGCTTTATACACCATTACTTAAAGAGCTTTGTTGAACATGCATATATGTACAACATGTATGTCGTAAATAGTCTTTTCAAAAATGTTTGACTACAGATATGTTTATCATTGTACTGATGAAACAGTTTACTGATTAAAAGAATAGTATACAAGCGTCAAAAACAGTAAGCTCTTGCTGTATTGGTTAACATTTCCAGGTGAGGATCTTCGGACCCCTTATACTCTTGCTTGGGTTGCCACAAAGCAGGTATAACGTTCGAGCCTCATAATCGATAGTCACTAAAACTCTAAATCGGGTTTCAAATGTATTTTAAAGTAAATTTTCTGGCTGTAAAACAACCTTAGATTGACTGAAGCCAGGAATGCAACGTCTAGTGACTTTAAAATCTCTAGTTAAATACGCTTAGTGAAATGTGTCGAGCTTGCTGGCTGCAGCGGGATGACAATGTATATCTCAGGGCTTCAGTTGCACTGTAAGGGTTCCAGAATGCAACACGACTAATCTTGTTTCCACAGAATGTTTACTCAGCAGATTTATTTATAAACCATGAATTATTCAGTGCCAAACTTATTATACGATTATTTGCGTGCCTGTGTGAATTAAGAACCTGTCTTGTGGAATTGAGTTTACAAATTACGAGGAGATCTCAAGATTTTTATACTGTTGGTTTTAACTACCTACTTATATGGATATTCTTAGTAAAACCCAATACGACGTATTATCAGGTTAGGTTTGTTAACTCGGAGTTTAACTTATGTAACTCCATAGTTAAGACTTAGCTGTTTTAGATTTAAAGAAACTTATACTTTTATGCCAACTAAGTTTATTACATTTGTACGGTATTTGTCTTCCTCGTTCAAATTACTTGACCAACCACTGAAGTAAACAAATCAAAAGCAAACTGGATTTGAGAAAGGTGAAGGTACTTGTCTAAGAAACTCGTCCTAGTAGATATCAAACCTTTTTTTATTCCAACCAGTTTGGGGCTTTATGAAAAACGAAGAATCTCAATGTCTTGTCTTTTTTTGTACAGAAGTCCTTGGCCTGTGATTAGCCAATCACAAAAATACTTGAACTGTGATATAGTATGTCCACTACTTGCTATCGTACAGTAATATAACGTTGGGTTTGATTCAACATTAAAAATGACAAGTGAATGTGAGTAGCGAGAGATGGGAGAAACAGCTGGCGCCGCTCAACTTGCGATGCAGTTCAAGTACTCGTTTGTGCTGCGGGTACAGTCGCGTCATAACTGCAGGCGCCTGTTTGTTGTTGTAATCCATCAGTTCTATACTATTAGTATTTCGGTTAGGGTTTTCCGGAGTGTTGAGATCTCGGAATCTGGCTGGGGTAGATCAGAATTTTTTGAATAGAAATGGTCCTTAGTGTTGGAGGAGGGTGAAACGAAAAATTACTATATAGATTTTTATTTTTATGGGGTTTGAGGTCCCCACTCACTGGACAATTCCCAATTAGTTGTTTTTAGTAAATATTTATTAGTAAATATCAACGGATTAAGGGGGGTTAAAGGGGGCACAAAGCGGGCACTGAGGCCGTAGCGATACCCTCAGCTAGCTGTAGTATACAGTAATACTATTAAGTCGGTGAGTACTTTCTAAAAGAATATATATGAAGTAATTTATTACATATAATAAGTGTCATATTATATTTATGTTACTAATGAGAAACATGCATAGTAACATACATAACTTAATAATTGTATAAAATTAGCTCCCTAGGATCAAGCTCATGACGGTTCACATATGACTCAGACCAAGGATCAAGGGAGTCACGGAGTACTGCTAGAGCCTAAAAGCAAGGGAGCAAGCTGTGACGGTTCACATATGACTCAGACCAAGGATCAAGGGAGTCTGGAGGACTGCTAGAGCCTAGGAGCAGGGAGCAAGCCCACAGGTTCACATATGACTCAGACCAAGGATCACGGGAGTCACGGAGTACTGCTAGAGCCTAGAAGAGCCAGGGAGCAAGCTCATGACAGGTTCACATATGACTCAGACCAAGGATCACGGGAGTCACGGAGTACTGCTAGAGCCTAGAAAAGCAAGGGAGCAAGCTCATGACGGTTCACATATGACTCAGACCAAGGATCACGGGAGTCACGGAGGACTGCTAGAGCCTAGAAGAGCCAGGGGGCAAGCTCATGACGGTTCACATATGACTCAGACCAAGGATCACGGGAGTCACGGAGGACTAGAGCTAGAAGAGCAGGAGCAAGCTCATGACAAGGGTTCACATATGACTCTGACCAAGGATCACGGGAGTCAAGGAGGACTGCTAGAGCCTAGGAGAGCCAGGGAGCAAGCTCATGACAAGGGTTCACATATGACTCTGATCAAAGACCTCGGGAGACTGCCTAGAGCCTAGGAGAGCCAGGGAGCAAGCTCATGACAAGGGTTCACATATGACTCTGATCAGGATCCTCAGGAGACTGCCTAGAGCTTAGGAGAGCCAGGGAGCAAGCTCATGACAAGGGTTCACATATGACTCTGATCAAGAGACCTCGGGAGACTGCCTAGAGCCTAGGAGAGCCTGGGGAGCCAGCAGGTGCCGTGGGAGTAACGGCCCGACTGACCTACATCCTGGAAGATGCAGTGGAACCTGTCCCCTTGCAAAAACTGGCACCTCCAGTCCTCCTGCCCTGCGCACTACACACTTACACGTCACTCCCGCACCCATGTAGTCCAGGCTCAACATGCAATGAAAGGTCTAGGCAGTCTAAACCCAGCACAAAAAGAAAAAAAAAAAAATGTTTTGTTTGACTTAAAAGATATCATTTAAAAGGTCAAGGTCACAAGAACTAAAGCTAACACTTTGCTCATGAATTAACACTTATTCATATCTTTGTATTTGTAACCTTTTAAAAGGAAAGCCAATGGGCCAGTTTTAACATCTCTACCTGTTCAGTTTTATGTATTTGTCGGGAACATGGTATATTTAACATGGTACATATGGTTATTTAAATATATTTGTGAGCTCAAAATATACTAATAATCAATTTCCGATCTTAAAAGCACAAAAGCAAAATGGGTCGTTTTCTTATTACACTCTCCTAAGAAGAAAACTATTCGAGTTTTAAAATGCCGAGTCTTATAATCGATATACTGACCAAGACACTAGGGGTGAAAAGTCTTGCTCAACTTATATTACTTATACTCGGAAAAATAAAATGACCCTCGGTAATATTCTTAAACCTCGCCAAAGGTCGTAAACAAGTTATGAATTATAATTTATACGAACTCTATCAACAAGGGTTGAATGGCAAAACGACATGATGGCAATGATGACATGCGTTCGCCTTCGAGGCTAAATTTCACAGTGTACGTACACTGGTAACCGAGACATTGTACTACGTCTTTAGTTTAAAATAATGCTCAAACCATATGATAGAGTTGAACTTGAAGAGGGAACACTCGAAACCCACCTAGTGCGTCAGCGAATAGTCTTACAGTGTTCAAAGTCATAACCAACTTTTTCCGACAAATGATAATTTCCTTCTTGTCATCCCTCGCTATAATTGTAGATTCCCGGATGATCTGTGTGAGGTCAAGGACTACACTACAGTCTACACGAGCAGTTGAGTACTGTGTATGTGTGTTCGAGGCACATTCTCCAGCGGAACTGTGTTAACGGCACTCTTCAGGAAACATCTGTAACAACTATCAGCTGCTACAATGTGTTCAATTGTAGAGAGTAGAAACTCCTGCACTAGCAACCAGTCATCGCCGATGCTTGGTCATTTTTACAATATTAGGAAAGAAAAGAAATACTGTATCCAACTTCATAACTCTAAATTATACGGTTGACATAAAAGTAATATGTGGTAACTTACAGTTTAAGCCAATAGGAACAAAATAAATCATTTTTATAAATAGGTTTGTAGTTGATGTTACTGCCCTTTTTAGAGTATCCTGGGTGGTCAAAAATCGATGATCCCCTGTCAGAATGAAATGAGCGGGCGGTATCGAACCCAATAACTTGATTATTTTTAAGTTATTGATCAAGTACAATTATTGTCACTCAATATATGTTTAACTGCTATATATGTTCATATAATAGTACCAACTCATCTGCTATAGCTCAGTTTGGCATAAATTGCATGGATTCATTGTAGATACTTGGCAACTATCTGCTAAATTATAACTCAATTTTCAAGAAGAACTTATATATATTACGGTATTTTCATACTCTTCATCAGATAAAAATGAAGAGTATTGAAAATACTCGATTATATTCTTCTTTGAAATTTATTACACAATATAAAAGTTCTAATAATTTATAATTACGGTTACTTTAAACAAAATCGCGTTGCTTTCTGATTATAAATTCCTGCTTTATACATTAATCTTTAACATGTCTTACACACCTTCGTTATATCCTGGAACTTCAACCTTGCAGCCCCGCCTGAGAGAGTTCAAGCAGACTCTGCCCAGTTTGGAAATACAAGTACAATACAAGACCAGGAAGTTCCCACCATGTATAAAACATCTGAAACCCTAACGCAACGCTGATGAAGTAATGAAACTTTAACAGTATTTAAGATTATCCTTGCACCGTTAACATAAGAGTCTATCAATGTTTAGTGGCAGTGGTAGTGACTGGTCAAATCAAGGGAGTTAGCTGGTAGCCAGTAATGGCAGAAGTAACGGCCATTGCGGTACTTGTAATAACTCGCCATTTAGTGCTTATCTCTGATAATTATGGCTCACGGCCACTTTTTCCTTTATTAGCTGATTTTATCTTTCAATAGAAGCTACGGTTTGAAGCGTGGAACACTATTAGCCAGAAAGGTGGCTCGCTCATCGAATAGTTAGTACCTACTGTCGCTAAGTAGTTAAGTTCTGGTTTAAATCGTGCCATTAAATCTGACATTTAAACATTTGTTGACATTTATTAAAACAAAATTTGACACCGAAATTAGCCAAGGGTATCGTACCATACGAGTACATGTGTGTTTATTAACTTCATCATACATGTATTATGTCCAGGTTTTAATTTATTATTATTTAGGCTAATCTACTAATTAGGAATGGAATTCCAGATTTTTTTTAAATTTCCTTAAACGTGCCTTTGTTTTCAAGATTTACCCAACACTTGTTCGAACATCACATTGGCTCTGGTTTATTGCAATTCTTAGTAAAACTTTATTTCATTTGTTCTTGATCTCCAACGATCTTAAGAAGTTCTTATAAAGGACCTTTTCAATTTACCAAAATTATAAATATAAATAAACGAGTTTAATTTAGGTGTAAAAGAACGATATATGTCACGAAAGTGAAGCAAAGTTATTTTGATTTTATTTCGTGTAAGGCATGTGTATATGGTAACAAAATCAGCCTTGTCTTCTCACATTTTTCAAACATCATAAGATACATATCAACACATAGCTACCATCACGTGAGCATTGATCAAGTCACGCCATTTTTGTTTGATATTTAAATTTCATTTAGCAACCCCTGAACTGTGTAATTAATGACTAAAATTAGATTGTTACCTCCGTCAAAACTAGGTATTCGTCAACTAAGGTATTCGTCGAAACATGTAGCCAACTTATCTAACTACAAAAAATTTGAACTGTTTGACGGAGGTAACAACCTAATTTTAGTCATTGATATTTAAGTTGTTTAAAATTGTAGAAATAAGTAAGTTTTAAAATTTTCATTTTTTCAGGTGAGTGTCCATAATTAACTTAAGCCCATTCTGCTTGTTCGTAAGTATTTTTCAAAATTACGTGATTTGTTTAGTTTTAGAGATTTGTTTTGGTTGTTTTCCAGAATAGTCAAACATTCTGTTACCAAAATAGTCAAGTTTAACATTTTCGTTGAAATAAGCAGTTACCATTAAATAGATGTATGGCAGCAATTTTAAACCTAACTTCTTGCCAAGCGCTTTTCTTTGGGCCTAATTAGAAAAGGGGTGTACATATGAAATGACATAATTTATTCTGTTGGTGGTGAAACCATTACGCTAGGAAAGCACCAAACTCATTGTAGAATCATAAAAACACTCTCGCTGTGAGATTAGTGGTAGTGGTCAGACTTTCTTCATTACTGCGCATGTTCTGTGTTGTTTACAGTAAACAGCTGTTCTCTATTTACGCGTTTCTCTCTCTCTCTCTCCTTGGAGAGGAAAGTGCATCAGTGCAAGAAACTCACTATCATCACACCTACAGCGGATTTTGTACACAAAAACTGCACGGGCACTAGTTTTTCCCATAGATGCAATAGGAACTGAAAGTGATTCGACTTTCTCCTTGTTTGTCTATTAAATAAGTGCTTCGTGTGGATTCAAAAAGCATGAAACGATATAATATAACAATAACAATTTGTTTAATGTCAATTTTTACTATTTTTAGTATTGTTTTATTGACAATATACTAAGGTAAAGTTTGTCTTGTTTAACGAGGCGAAGTTAGGACTACAAAGTCCTCTCTACCACTCAACCTCGACCTTTACCTAGCGTCACCGTATAGTCACATTACAAATTGTAAGTGGTGACTGCGGGGATCGAACCCGCGCCACCGGAGTGATGAGCTCCGGAGTCGCGCGATACCAATCCGCCACGGGTCCGCTAAGTACCACAAGTAAGACGTTAGCCTAATTAAACAATTGGATTATGGAACTTTACCTATCTATAAACTCTCTAATTGTATAAAACGAATTTCGGGTAAGATAGTTTTATGAGTTTGGATTTGAATTGGTTTGAAAAATAACTTTTAATGTTGACAGGAAGTTTATTTTATAGAATTCTATCGGCTTCGAGAGTCGATGGTAATTTGGTGGAATATAATTTTGATCTCGTGTGTTGTAACGATTATTTTGATAATTGTTCACATCAATAGAACACTTAGCCCTAAAGAACAACAAGGTTTCTAAAATGTACTGAGAGCATAAAGGCAATATGGGTAAGGATTTAAAATGTTCCCTGCAAAACTCTCCAAACTTTAGCCTACCAATTATTCTAATTGATCTTTTTTGTAGAACAAAAGTCCTGCGAATTTTTGTTTCGGAGCAATTACCCCATAGGCATAATCCGTAAGATAAATGAGAATAAACTAATCCATAATATATTTTCAATTAATTTTCATTTAATACAGAAGTTTTGAAATCTTATTTTTCAAAAGCTCTTTGCCACTATTGAGTTTTGCAAACCAGTAAAGCTGAGCAGCTGATGGTAAGAAAAAAAACAAAAAACATGGCATTGGTGCAAATACAGAAACATTAAGAACTGTTGTGTAAAACATAGATGGAAAGAAACACAGCTGGTTGTGGGTTCTCGGAAGAGAAGCAAGAGAGAAGCAGCTGGAAGGTTTATGTTCTTTAAAACACAGACATGAAATGTAACAACATAAACGTAGACAAGTTTGGAGAGTAATGACTGTAGGTCTAAGTGGAAGAGTAGGAACATAACAATGAACTGGTTGTATAGTTGCAGCTGTCACCAGGCTAGGGCTGAAGGTAGAAAAAGTATAGCGGTAAAATAAGAAAATAATTCCAGTTCTCAATAAAAGAAAACTAATAACTTCGAGTTTAAACATTTTTAGGTATTCAATCACACAGTTTATTATATTACGCCCATATTTCTAGAGTGGAAGTTAGATGAGTTAAAACTTACAACGTAGTGCGTACAGTCAAATACACCCACAACACTCCTATACTTGAATGCATCTAGCCGTGGAAACCATATTGACATTCACACTTAACTCACGTTATCGACGCGATACCGAGTCAAAATCAAAGTTGATGTTATTTATTTTTGGTTCAAGTAAATAGCAAAGGTCATTAAAGAAATTATGTACGGTACATAATAATTCTATTTTATAATTTATTATACAAGTTCAAAAAACGAAAATGAACTGTGTCCAGAATCTCAATTATTCTGCAGCCTTTACGAAAAAGTTTAGTTAAAGTTCTGGATAAGAAATATTTTTTACAAAATTACTCGAAAGACAGGTAAAATATCTGTAAATTGTTTACAAAAAATTTTCCACATTGTTATTTTGGTTAATTTTACCAACTGACAAACTTCTGATTGTGAGTTTTTTTAGAAATGTCTTTCAAAATCTTTTAGTAGGGACTATAAGTTTATACCAATTCAAATACGACAAATAGAGGTGTACATATATGAGGACAGTTAAAATTTCTACCAACCAATTTACATTCAAAAGCCATATATTGAAAATATTTTTCCGGGGATGGCCCCCGGCCTCCTTATTTTAAGGGTATTTTATACCCCCCAGGGTGTCCTGTAGTTTATGGCCCTCTCTCGACGATTTGCTCTGAATCTGTCACGGGTTGTGTACGTAGAACAAAGCCTGCATGCCTGGGGTAAGGCGTGGTGTACCGTGTACCGGCTGCGCAGTGCAGGGAGTTACCGGAAGAGTCTAGGTGCGGCGCAGCGCGGGCAAACTGCCCACTTCCCTGCTCGCTGCAAATCACTTTCCCTCAGTCCACGGCTTTCTAATTGGCTCCAAAATTATCATAACCGAGGCTTCCGAGGCTTCACAACACTAATTGATGTTTTCGTTGGTTGGCTGCGACATTATGGCTTCGGGAAACGGACAACGGTCGGTAAACAAGACTATTACTTTGAGAAAACACAGAATTATGAGATTCTTCTCTGCGGAACAGTGGAGGTAGTTTTCAGGAATCGGTCTGAAATGAAGGTTGTGGAAATTCCTTTTCCTCGTAGAAAGTTGTGAGAATTTATGAAGCATGAACAAAAATAATTGTCAGTAACCTGTATGATTAGAGAGATAACAGTGCAACGACAACGACTCCAAAACCGTATAGTTTTCCTACAGCACAGAAATGTAAATAATATGCACGTGATTGCAAAAATGGCAATGTTTTGTTCACTAAACGATTGCGAAATCCAAATCTCAAAATAAACTAGTCAATTTCGAAATCAAACATTTTCTGGTGGTGGCCAGTGATGGTAGTAGACCTAAAAAAGTTGGGGAGGCAAGGACTAAACGCTAAAACACCAATTTAAGGGGAGGACCAATACTGGGGGTCTAGGCACAAGTTAGATATTTAGAGGTACTCAAATAAAGCCAATTAATAATAATATACAAAGTCATGGTCATGTTTTAATATTACGGTGATAATTGAAAACGAAAACTTACACGATACGAGAATACGGTAGGTTGGTAGTCCTGTAGATCCTTTGCCGACATGGTCCCATGCGCGTTTAAAATCAATGAACCTACATGTGCTCACGGCAATTTGTACATGAAACGCAACCAACACAAATTAATACTAAGGAAAATTAGAAAACAAAAGTACGACAACATTTCGATTTCAGTGTTCGTTCCCACTTTCCTCAGCAGAGGTGCAAAGTCCACGCCCTGAGCGATACAAATGTACATGACTCGCAACCTCAAGACCTGGGGTACTGTGGCATAGACACTCAACCCTGATCCTAACTGGCAATGAATAATACATTTATGATTTATGTTAGTAGGCTTTATCAGAAATTAAATCACTCTTATACCACTAGTTATTAGTTTAGTATTTCTAGCAATAACTTACATAAAGGTGCAGAATCCCAAGGAAAAGCAGGAGAAAACATGCCAACTAACAAGATAAAATTGCATTATAAACTAAATAATTTAACATAGAAATAGGTGGACCTTCCTACCGGTTATTGTGTTTAAAACTACACAACGTTTCGAGAGGTATGAAAACTCCTCTCGTTATCAAGTGAACCTTAGCCTAAATCATATTCTAATTCTTAAAACTACAAAACAACATACAATTTACTCAGAAACAAATGATGCAATCAACCTATACCTGTAAGTGACATAGAAACATCCACAACAATAATATTTACAACTACAAAATACAAATTGGTAACGACTCTATGTTGGTAACGAATTATATGTTGTTTCTGTAGTTTTAAAATTAGATATGATTTAGGCTAAGGTTCACTTGATAACGAAGAGTTTTCATACTCTCTCGAAACGTTGTGTAGTTTAAACACAATAACCGGTAGAAAAGTCCACCTATTTCTATGTTAACACCGGCATTATGAATTTTCAACGATTAGTGTAATAGTTTGTTGCTAAGAAACGGATTAGATGAAAAATATATAACGACTCCTTATAGTCTCTACCTTTATGGGTCCGGGTTTAAAATTCACTGAACTGTTTGTATTTCATCTGTTTAGCATTGTGTCCTAAAATTTACTATATGCACTATGTGATTGCCTTTTAGGGTTGAATGTTTTTGACAGGACAGCTCACGTTAATAAGAAAGTTGAAATTATCCTCTAAAGTTTAGAGCTGAAATTCGATGGGCTCTGCAAAATATAACACTTGTCTCCCTTTTGAGAGTAGAGCATTTATTTGTGCGATATTTGTGAGCCTCGTATCTCTGATTTGTTTGCTGGTAGGATATCTCGTACTGGTTCGTGATTACTTAATAGTGACCTGTTGTCCATAGTAGTCCGAAATTGCCGTGTTGATCACCGACACTTAAAACCAAGGGTCTTCGACGCCTGTTTAACTGGTCAGACATAGGCAAATAGAAGGAGAGGTAGGCATCACATGGAAATGCGTAGAGGTATAACAATGTTTACTTATTAAATTAAAATTAAAACCTTTTAAACCTGTTTTACACAATTTGTCTTCAGTATTTTGGTAAATTTATTACATGTTTGTTCCTCGTATTACGAAATTAACGGAATTAACTGTAGCGTTAAAAAATGCGTGCGCGAATGCTCAATACCCATCTTTTGGAAATATCATTTACGGTCGCTTTTAAATGTGGATACAATTAAATATAATACAAGTAATAATCGACTGTAGTATTACAAATAATCATTAAAAACTGCATGTACCATGAAGTGTTTATGCTTAACCCCAGATCGAAGTCGTGAATTCGCCAGATTGGGTTTCGATACGGAATCATTCTCCTAAGTGATGCAGTTGACTCAAATCATTGATGAATGGAAACACAACCGCTATCAACTAGTGCTCCTGTTATCTGTGAGGCCAGCTGATCGTATGTTGGTCACCTGGCCAAGTGTGACGTCACGTAGCGGTCCACCAGCTGCTCTGCTCCACCACTCTGCGCCGTGGCGGGAAACGATCAGATGGTCCGCGGAACTAATACGCTTACCACAGATACTCACTTACCTTACCAGTGCAGTGTCACAGTGTTCCTCTTCCTTCCGGCTCGCACTCGCGCGTACGTTCACGCAACCGGGTCGACGTTCTTACGCGTCCGCGAGTGACTGACGTGCTTCATTGTTGTGAGTTTTTGTGCTGATTAGTTTGCTAGTTGAATGTTTTTGTTCGGATGGTTGGTATTCTTATTTGTGCTATGGTTAATAGTTGTAAGAGAATTGCTAGTATTTTTTAATGGCAATAGGGGTTATAAATTAGGTCAAAAGACGGTGCTGTAATTAATCGTTTACTTTTTATAGCATGTATACTGAAATTCGATAATTTAAGCATTGTAAGGCTTACATAGTTAGTAATGTGTAATGATATTTTGGATTATGATAGTACCATGTATTATTACATGCCATGTAATTTAAGAGAGAAGATACCTTAAATTATGAATACGATGATAAGCCTTTCAGTTTTTAGACCAAGTGTGTGGTCTTATTTAAAAGATGGCTTATGAAATATAACTACAATACATATTAAAAAGTAAGTTTATCACTAACCTGGCTTGGGTATTAACCCCTTCGGCTCTCATTTATTTCCATGGCAACCATTTTGTTACACTTCATCTGCATCTGGTTTATAGAAATTAATACTAATAAACTAAAATATTCGTTTAAAAAATAAAAAGAGTGTTTAAAAAATTAGTTTTATAATTTTTGTAGAAAAGGCCTACACAAACGGCCATGTCGGCAGCCGACAGGAGAGCTGAAAGGGTTAAGCCATTAACAATTATTTTATTGTGTTTGTTGCAAAACCATACAAGATTACAGCTTGTGATAAGCGTGAGGGGGTATAGGCAGGGTTGCTAGTGACAAGAGGTGGTTGTAGGAGAGGAATGCTATAAAGTAATTCTTTTGTTTATGTCTAGGACATTTGTAACGATCGGTTCGATGGTATCTCATAGATTAGTGAGGTACAGCATTTATGATTTTGTAGAATACTCAAAGCTTCTTAGTAGCCACAATAGAGTTCAGGCCTACGATTTCCAAATTTTCTTCTAAGATACAAACCTTCAACCATCGATATAATACCCAATTCTAATGGCTAGAGAATACTTCATATGTGTCCTTCTCGTCTAACTTTGATATGGTAACTGTAAACACTGGTAAATCAGGTTATTCTGGCGGTAGCTACGAGCCATTCAGCTGAAACAGAGAAGAGCATGTAGGCTACATAAACACTTGTCTACAGTATGACGACCTAGATATCAGCAATGTCTCGAGACAAGAGTCCTTGACCATGACTTGGAGATGAGTCGCAAGGTGCTGGAGGCTGTAGGCCAGTGTAACCATCTCACAGTACACCATACAGTCGCTAGGCAACTTCCTACGGTCAAGTGTGCCGTTACACTGTGCTCTGCTTTCTTTATCCATCTTTCTGCCATATTTTCCAATATTTAGAGATGTTATGACTACTATACAATGTACACAAGTTGTTGTTGAATGATACATTACTGGATAAAACCTACATTACACACCTTTTGTTTGCTAATAGTACCGCAGTAGTTGTGGAAACTCCTAAGTTCCAAAGTTTGTCAGTATTTATTGTACAGAAATGAAATATTTTACCTACTTGTGTCTTTAAACCTTCAATATTACTCATAGATGCGTAGTTAGGATATTTATAGAGCTACATAAAGGACTACATAAGTGACTAACTACATAATTATACAAAGATAAGGGAACATTTGTTTTATTAACATGTGTAGCTATCAAAAGTGACGCTACACGTCAATTGAGTATAAATGAGAATGAGTATCAAATAAGTGACGCCAGCTCTTTGTAATAATCAATCTTCAAAAATGATTTAAATTATTACGCGAAAGAGAATCACAAAACAGGGATACTTTAATTATGTATAACAGTGTTGCAAAAATTATATTTAAATTTATGATTTAAATTATGTTTTGACAAAGTCGTCCATAGATTTCAGTGACATTATATTTTCAAACCAACTATTCAATTTTTTACCTGTAGACTGTAATTTATTGCTAGCCTTTCGGAAGAAAAGAACATATCTCGCGGTTGGAGTTGAAACTGATTTATAGTAGAGTCAGTAACACAGCTGTTCTGGGTTCTAGGCGAAGAGGTGTTTATTTATATTGTGTTGTGGTTATTAATATTCGACAGGATCGAAAACAGCTTGGGCTCATAATCTCATAACTCATGGATTTTTCAACAGCTTTCAGAAATTTGTGTTTTGAAATCTGTTAAAACAATCTGTTTTGTATGGGATTAAAATTAGAGATATATTCGAAGGACCAGAGGTGAGACGAAAAGAGATGTGAAATAAAAAGGGATTGAGAGAATAATGATTAATAATATGTGAAATTGAGTAAGAGAAAAACATAACACACTATTACAATGGTTGGAAGCACAATAAAGCTAACATTAAAGGACATCACAAAACTGTTTTAAAGCATTTTTGGAAACACAATGTTAGCTTTATAAGGCAGACTTGTGTTGTAAATAGTAAAGTTTAGTATTTATTAGTAAACACAGATCACCCAGAGTGCATGTAACAATATTTCAAAGAAACTATAATTTCATAGAAACATGTTTTATTATTACAAATAAACTAATTACTGAAAGTTTACATAACACAATGAAAACCCGTTTTCAACGACAACATAAACTAAAGGTATTCAATAGATGCTTGCAAAGATACAGTATATTTAGAAACCAACGATAACGTTTATGTACAAGCGTACAGGTCTCAGGTAAAGCTTTCGGAACCAAATTGCTGTGCACGGCAATTAATTTTCCTGCTTCTTGACAAGAAAAACATAATCTCAAGCTAACTTGTACAATGTAGTGCCAAAACCAAATTCCTTTACGTATATTTCTAAAGTTGCTGGTCGACAGCTGGTTGACTTGAACACTCACGTCATGTCTGGATCCAGTGAAAGTGAAGCTTAGATCACTGAACCCGAGCCAAACTTGCCCTTGGTTATCAACTCACACCTCCGCCCGCCTTTCTCGACCCCAGGCATCACTTTCCCCACCCAGCGTCACTTTCGATACTTCACCTCCACCGTCCACGCAATTAACAATCAATCTTCAAACTTATTAAAACGTCGAATATTTTATAAAAGAAAGTTGATATTTTAAATGTGTACAGAAAGTGACGTAAACTAATGAGTTTATGCTTTCCACATCATATACTCGTAGCTATAAAACTGTCGTGTTCTAATAGACTAGGGGAAGTTTTTAGAAGTGTGAAAATAATATGATGATGTGTTAAAATGTCCATGAAAACGTAAAGAAACCAAACAGGAAACCTCGAGTTCTGGTTTTGAGATTTGGAAAATTGAATCAAACCACTATCAATTCAAAGGTAGTTTGTTTAGTTTTAGACTAATTTTAAACTTTAGAATATCTTTGATATCCAATTTCACAGTTTTGTAATCCAAAATCAATAAAACTAGAAAGCAAAACTACGGTTATTCTAGCCAAACACTCAACTGACTTGACTACTTGATAAATTAACCTAAATTTGGCCATCCATCCCTAAACGTTCAGGACAATTACTATTTTATCTCGGTAGGAAACCCCATATTTGTAGCTTATACTTCATACCCACAGATTCCATTTCCATTGTTATCGGTCTGATAGCCGACTAGACGTTTCGATTTGGAGCACGTGTTCAGGGTCTAGCCACGTGTAGACTCCTCCCCCACATCAGTGTGTCAGAGGCTGGTTCAAAGCTCGCCGCAGCCACACGCGACCCCGCTCTCAACAAAGCAGATCACTGATCTGACAGCCTTCCCTTCCCTTCTCTTCCTCAGATCCACAGAGAGGATTGTCTCGCTCGGCTCCAATAAACTGTTTGAGGAGTCTTTCTTTGGTCTAGCCAACCGCCACGGATGCGCTTGCTCGTGTACAAGTACAAAACTACAAACCGTAGTAGTGAACATCTAAAACGCATCATGATAAGGTTGTTTTTGTTTAAGTAGCTTTTTGTGTTGGTTAACCGTAACTGGAACTGTGCGATCGTTTAAATGTTGTAAGTGACTTAATTTCCTACAACCTTACAGCCTGTAAGCACCTCAAAGCAGGAGTCGAAATAAAATATAACTGTTCGTGAAACTGTTTGGAAAACTTCGGTACTGCAGAGTGCAATAATTAGTATGAAATTCATAAATTGGAAACTACACGTATGTTCACTGTTTAAATAACCATCACCTTCCCATTAATTTATTCAGATCACAGTCAGATAGTTTAAAACTAAGTGGGTGATTAAATGAATTTTGGTTTAAAAATCTTGTGAACCCATTTATTTACACAACAAAGAAGCCACAAGGAAACATCCTTGAGATGGATCTTCCTCTTATCGATAATGAAGATTTTGTGGGTCAAGCTACCTTTAACGGTACATTAACACGCTGTTCAAAGTTTTATCATGATGAAAAGACATGTTTAAAACAGTGTTAAATTAGTTATTTCTCTAAATCTTGGTCAACTAATATTAAATTCATTAGGATGAATACCTAAAAGATTTTGCCGTACCTTTTACATTGAACACTTGATGACATTCTTTAACGACAGCTACAAGATATCGCCGTTCTTTGCAACACTGTATACTGAACTACATACCATGCAGTTCAATAGTGTATATCAACTAAAATTCTTCTCGCCACCGAGATACCAGCAGATAATTGATTAATTAAGATCAGAACAGCCTATCTTGAGGCGTGTAACGGTCGTGTTGACAGCTGGTGCAGACTGACTGACTGTCGCGACATTCTTGGAACTGTCGCTGGAACGGTGGAACTGGAACCGGAACGGTCCAGATAGTGTTAATTGCTCGAGTACGGTGTAGGACAGACCCGTTCCCCGCACTCCGTGATAAAATGCCTGGAATGACATCTCGGATTAGTGTAAGATATGTCCTAGACCACTGAGTTATGTTTGTATGAGTCATTATCTCGCGTCTAATAGCGCTGTTTACGCGATTCTTGTTATCTGCGGGTATTCATCATGGGTTTATATGAGACAAGAGGAACAGAAAATGTCAAGACAGTCATGAGGAGTTATCTGTGGGTTTTGCTTGTGTTGCAGAAAAGGTCGGAGTGACCATATATTTTAGCATTATCCAAACATTTGAAATTTCTCAACCTATGGCGTGTGCCTAGCTAGGAATTCGCTAATTATTCGTGTTTTGGAGGAAGAGAGTGATAACCAAGGCTATTTAAACTGGTTGACGTGACCTACAGTTGTCGTCGCTGCGTTTTCTTTACAAACGCCATCTTACGTTACAAAGTGCTCGCTCAGTTAGAAAAACTCCTTTAACAAGGAAAACAACCTTAAGAATTTAAAATGTTTAGTTAGAATTACTTGTCATTGGTCAATGACAAGATCCTCATCATGATCCTCCTCATCATGGTTCCTTGTCATGATCTAACGAATTAAAAAAAGGCTTCACCAAGCTTAAATCGAGTTGAAATCTTTCTTTTTCTACTGAAAAACAGCCATTGAGAGACCATGACGCACAATACTCCCAGTACCAAATCTGTACAGAAAGTGCATACAAAACTCAACAAGGCAAATCCCAGCGGATTACAATAGAGTATCAGTATCAGTACAGCACAATGGCGGACAATGTCCATGCAGTACACAGTAGCGGAAGTGAGCCAGTGGCTTTCACACTGTTTAGGCATTGGATTCACTTTCACTGTGGCAGAATACACCCGTTATCCACAACCTGTGGCCTCCATACTTCTGTCAGCTCAGGGGGGAGTCCGCCGTGTGACGTGTACCGAGCAGGGAAGTGTCAAACACATTGCAGGCGACTGGTGAAACGGAATGTCGGAAATGATATCGGAAATGTCCGTGTCTAAATAATTGGACAGTGGACACGTTGACACGAGGCTGCAAAAGTGAACTAGAGTAGTTTAACTCTTGGCTGCCGACAGGCATTTGAAAATTCAACCCCTTAGCAGAAGCCCCTTCACAAAATTTCTTCGTTTGAGTTTTTCATAAGTCCTACGCAAGATAGCCACCAACTTTCTAGGAATGCTCGCTTACCTTCCTGAAGGAACATTCCTGGCCTCAGGTTCTCCAGGACAATTCCTTTTCGTCTGATTCAAATTCGATCCATCAGTGGGACAGGATGCCTTCAATCACTCGGCGACAGTGTCACAGACATTTACATATGAAGATGAGTCTCCGAGTCGGGCAGGTTTGTTTATGCATTCTGACTCAGTCCAATAACAATAGTGGATCATTAATATCTAGTGAAGTGGCGGTATCTGAGAGGACCAAATATGGGAGCACATTACCATCACAATGCGGCACAATCGCCTCCATTACAGAGGTCGCACTCACACACGCGAGTCTCCTGCGACTCCACAGTACACCTCCTCTCCTCCTTGGTGGTCGGGTTCAGCTAAGTTTTCATTTTCCCAAAGGTTTTTGATAAGAGATAGTAGTATTTATTTAAATGTAGTACACGATAAGATGACATTTGTACGAATTCCTCCTAAATATAAGAATGATTTCTCTGTGAAGTAGCCTTTTATGTAAATAAATTACTCAAGGATGGTTTTCTATTTCTGTGAGCAAACTATCCGTTGAAACCCCATACTTATTGAATACGACTTGTTTATTATAGTAGTATTATAAGGTTGATTTTGAAATAGCCCTACGATTAGGAAACTATAAAAGGCCGCTTAAGAAAGTTTAGTTGAACTTATGACTAAGAACTAAATCACTAAATCACTATTTGAGATGCCGACCACTCTCATGAGGGTATTTTAAGGCAAATATGTGGTGAAGGATGAGTGTGATGAGTGGTAGTAGTGAGTTATGAGGTGTAGTCTTGTTACAAACTAAGGCCGACTCTTCCTTAGAATGGGTCATTAATTAATAGCCCAATGACCACGGGAAATACAAGGACCAACGGCTTAACGTGACTTCCGAACCACGCAGGTGATGGTCTGATATGTCTAAACGATGGTGGGAGTTGATGCGGGTATCATCAGATGATCACTGAGACTATCTGAGCCGCTTTAGACCTATATCATCCTCAAACCTGACCTCCATGAAGCTGGATTACAGGACCACGCCACGAGTCCCAGTCAAGCATTTCATCAAGCAATATGCATACTCATCATACATTATATATACGCGTTATTATACGCGAATACATGTGAAAATGTAGCTAAATCGTTGAAATACCCATATCAATACTTTCCGAGCTTAAAAGTGTATACAACCATGGAACTAGTTTATTGAAGCTCTAAGTGTGTGCTAGGATTTGTTTGCAGCCAACTGATAGACTTCGCGTAGTTAGGGATTGATGCCTGTAGGTGTGTCACTTGTTTACCTTTGACAGCTGGTAATTGTACTATATAGACTATGTTCTGTATGTACCAAATCTTCAAACGCTTATTGGGTTGATGCCGATAGAGTGCGGGCTAAACCCAGCAAACAGCCATTTGCCGACTCGCCTTTGCAAAGCTTCCGTTTTATGACTTTTGTTTGCGGAACTTTTAATGCTTGTCGATCTACTTATGACCGTTCGTTAATTCGAAAATTACTAATCGAAATCACGAGCCCATTTCTGATTGAGTTACTTCCCATTGGAAGATTTGCAATTGAAATGTCCACGAATGAGGAGTTTGCACGGTGCCAATTACCCCTCTGATTAGACGTGTACAGTAGTGAAGTGAAGTGAAGTGAAGTGCTGGCAGCACCGCCTGGTGGCGTCTGTCGCAATTACACCCTGGTTACTCGCGATTACTCCACCACATCGATGCATTATTCATTGCTAGTTATCATAAGAACGGTCTACGGTCTGCCGGCACCGGCAAGTATAACGACCTGCACCGGAACTCTGGCCTAGACCTAGACCACAGTGTGCGAACTGCAACTTGTAGTTCCAGTTCGTTCTGACACTTCCACAAACTTATTTAGCCTATTTGAACATAGTAATACCATAGAGAGCTTATGTAAATTGAATCCGTTAACCTTGAGAAAACGTGAGTTGTAGAATTTATGTGTACTCGTCTTAGAGAAACTTTTAAAACTAACAAACAACATCGTTGAAAATCAATATATATATACAAAAGAATTTAGGTAATTTTGTTTGTTTTCAACTTAAACTCATTTGCCTTATGCCACTATGAAGAATGTAAGAAAAGGCAAAAACCAGCGTTTCTCAGTTTAGTAAAATTTAAAAATATAACAGAACTTGGTGTGAAAACTTGTGTATTGTTAAAGTGGATTGCCTTAAACTCATGTAGCAGGTAATCAACAATAGTCACGAAATAGTCCACGAGTTGTTCAGTGCTAACTTTCTAACGTAACAAAACACAGTTTAAAATTACAGTAAAAGATTTGTATGTTCAGGACAGTACATTTGCTTGGTAAGTAAATTTTCAGCCCGGCATAGTTCTGAACACAAGAACGATAAATACACATTGCAAGTTAGTTGGCGTTGCTTTTCAGTGGCAGCAGTAGTCCTGATCATGATCTATCTTCTCACAAGACCGCGAAGCTGATACTAAAAACGTGACTTTAAAATTATTTCGGAAATGTGATTTTATTCAAGACCATAAAGAACAGATCCACTCGTGCGTTTACAGTCACGAGGTGCAAAACTAACTTTACGTCATCGTCTCGAGTCGAGAATCCAGCAGCGTTGTCCATTATACTCGTAAGCTTCCATCAAATTCAGTACACCACACTACATTTCTGATTACTTTATCTAATAATGACTACGAAATTTTATTCAATGGAATAAACTGAAATAATTGAAAATTATATCATGGACATAGTGTATATGATAAACACGGAAAATATATTCCATCACACATGGTATATGACACGGTTTTAAGGAAATTTTTCAATTAGAAAATTTAAAATTGGCTGTAACCAATGAAATCTGGTATTTTTTAGGTTAAGTTTTGAAATGTTTTGATTTTGCATTTGGTGTTACATTTGTATTTAGCTATATTAGCATAATGAATCTTGTTAAATTCAATAAAAATGTTAATCTATACCTTTGTCATGAAAAGGTCTTAAAATAATTCTTTTAAACGCTTAAACGTTCGTAAAATAAACATTGCATACTTAAACATTAAGTTTTCCATCTACATGCTATATGATACGTAGCACATTAACTGTATACTTTTCTAATACATACTATATTTCCTACCTAATGAGGTAGCCAAGCTCATAAGTACACTTCTTCTAATAATCGAGTTATCAAAATACGATTTGTTTTCCTTAAAAGAAAGCGACTCTAACCTTGAGCGGCACAAAACATGACACATCTCAAAAACACTTTACACTGTACACGTCCTCAAGACAGTTTCAGCAGAACGAAGAGTTAATTCAATTCTTCTATCAGTTCCTTGTCCGTGACCGTGCCCAATGTAGGTGATTACAAAGTTCAATGGTGTGTAGAGTACAATCTACGGGAAAGTGACGGATCAGCTGTTATGATCTTGATCAGATTCGATCACTTTCGCTCGCAACACCGGGCCTTCTGCCGAACCCATCTGTGTAGTCGCGCCGCCACCTGTCTCACCGCTCGTAGTAGTCTCCTGGCCAGAGCGGCTTTGGATTGGCACTTGACGTAGATCAAACGTAGTTTATGGGTATTAAAAATTAATTGATAGTTCTTAAGGTACGTTATGAGTTCTGAATAGTGTTATTGTGATAAATCAAGTGTTTAGCAGATTGTAAGTTCGTATATTGATAATCACAATAGTAGTTAGCGAATTTTGATAGGAACGCCCCTCAAAAGGCCCTTTCTGGGTAAATTATACTACATTATATGAAATTCACTAAGATTCTGGTAGCTCTTGTGGTTGCCCTTAATTCAGTTACGTTTTTTATTCAAATGTTTAAAAACAACTGTTTTGTACTCGTAACATATGTGTACGTGAAAACTTCAACAAAGTTAATAACTAATACAAGTTGGAATACAAACTGTCAATAAATGTTTTATTTGATTTGAACAGACGTTTCTGAAAGGTTTACCAACTGTATTAGTTATAAATTCCAATAAGAAGCTGTCTCCTGATTCAACAATGTTGTTAAAAATATTTTAAGAATTAATTTGTAAATCGTATGGTTACGTCAAAATAATGTTTAACATTTTTGCATTGTTTCGTGAAATACTCACATATGAAAAGAAGTGCAAAGACAGTTGGCATTGCAGTATACTCGTAGTGCTCTTTGGTGTAGCAGTTGATGATGATTTACATTCACTCAGCGTTATCTCTCACACCACGATGCACTACTCATGTTTGGTGAGATGTTACGTGACTACGTGCTCGGGAGGACACGCATGTCGATGTGGTGCGTGTTACAAGCCATCACGTCACAGCCACTGGGGCGTAGCCCTACACACACGTGGCCTCGGGCTAGGATTCAAATACTTTAAGCCTCTTTCACGATCCCTGTGTCTTCTTTGTTTGAGATTATTATCTTCTAGCACAAAGGTACAAGGAAACGTGTTCAGTTTTTATTGGCTATGTAAAAATTACATTGAAGTCTAGGCCGACAAAAAAGAAGAGGTTATCATTACAAACTATTGTAACAGACCTAACAGCTAACACACATACTCGTATCATGGAAAAAGCTAAATAATCTGCCAGAAAACAAATTTGTAGGTCAAGTATTAGAAATCATGGCTAGTAAATATATTATAAACAAAAAGAGTACCCAAAAATACTAGCCTGCTACATATTTTGAAAACGGTTCAGCAGTTCTGTTGACAAACAAGCTCAACTGATTGAAGTCCTGATGATTGATATACCATTCTGAAACTTGTTCAGAATTGATAACGAGGTACAACGTTATTTGGTCTAGGATTATTATTTTAATTTATTTATTTACCTCAAAAGTATTAAATTTTATTATAGAGCCATAGGCAGTTACAGATGCGTCAGATGCAACAATTGCAAACACTAATCTACTCAGGTATTTAACTCTATCATTAAGCTAAGCAATCAGACAAGGTTTGCTGAGTCCATTATCTGACGACCTTGAGATAGGTCAGTGGTTCTCGCTATCACATCAATAGTAACTTAGATTTCATAACCGACCTTCTTAGTCCACAACCGTGTCAAGGTAAATAACTCTCTCACCTTTCCAATATTACTCTCATTGTACCACTCTGATGAGTTTCGTTTCTTTGTGAGTAATTTAGTTAGTACTAGTTATTGGTAATTCTAATCCGGTGTTCTCCTTCTTCATGACTTAAATGAGTGAAGGACATAGCCGACACGTAGCCAGAAGCACTACTGTGAATAATAGCGAATTTCTAATAAAATAGAACAAGTTTTCATTGGTCTATTTTAAATTAGACGAAATTCCATTATACATTATCCCCACAGTCACTACTTATATTTGTAATGTGACTATACGGTAACGCTAGGTAAAGGTCTACGTTGAAAGGTTGAGAGGACTTTGTAGTCCTAACTTCGCCTTGTTTACCTTTTTACTTTCTGTATCCGAGGAAACATAGGCTGGTAGGTAACATAACAGCATAATTTATGCCCAGTGCTCTGAATGTCAGAGTGCAGAAATTCGGATTAAATAATTAAACAGAAATTACTTTAAAATGGTAGGTTATAGAGCAACGGGAGTTAATTTGATCGATTAATAAAGTAAAGCTCTACAATACAGGGTGAACTTTGTGCTCGTTTATGGAATCCCAACAATTGTATAGGGAAAACAAAACTTTGTATGTCCACCATTTTGAAACTTGGAGATTTGCAAAAGGAATATTTTTTTCAAATGTTGTAAAAATCGGACCAAAAATGCGACCTGTAAAGTGGTCACATGTATAATTATATACATAAGTATAAAATTTTGCCTCAGGAGGTCCTAGGAAGCAAAAAATGCAAACCACACATTTCTGCGACGTTTCGTTCTATTTGGCGAGAGAAATGAATATCAAAGAAAATTCGCTAAACACGGTATTATTTACGAGTAAAAGGTTTGTAGCCAAGAAGGCTAATAGCCTGCTTTTGTTACAAAAACGTGTTCAAAAAGTAACTAAGGAGTGGCAAGACAATTTAGAGTTTAGGAATTCAACTGTAATTGTTACACCATTAACGTGTGGATTAAGTAGCTATTAAACGTTTCTCAACAGTTCATTTGTAACTGCAATCTGTTTCTTTCCATCAATAAACTCTCAGTGTTGAAAGCGTGGCAAAGACTTTTACTTAAAAACGTTGCTTGTTAAGAAAGAATTCGTTGCAAAATATCGGCACAAAAAGTATTGAGCTGGGATCCAAGCAGCAAGGCTGAAGAAATTCAACAATAGAGAAATTCCCCTCAGTTAACATCCCAACAAATGGCTTACTCTTTGACCAAGTGTTTTCTCTAAACTATCACTGACAATTTCCACGTCGTCATCATTCTTCCTCTTTACAAGTTTCAAAGCGTGGGTGAATTGGTTTCCGTTATGACGTAATCTGTGGGATATTTTACTGCTAATAGAGTTTGGTAGTTTCAAAGCAATGTATACAAAGCGTTCTAAATGAGTGTGGAAGTTTATAATACACTCATTACTTATGACTTGGAGACAATAACCAATATCTCATTTATTCTTTTGAGAATTTCCATTGGCAATAGAGCTATCCATTTCTACCGGCAAATAGAACGAAACGTCGTAAAACAGAACGGAAAGCAGTTTTGTGCTTCCCAACACTTCCCGAGTCAAATGGCAAAACATTATTTGTAAGAGTAAACTTAAATATGCAGTTGTTGTATTAAAACAACTTTTTATATATGTTGGCTCTACATATATGGCGGGTTGGAATCGTGCGCGGCTCCGGAGCTGATCACTCCGCTGGCGCGGGTTCGATCCCCGCAGTCACCACTTACATTTGTAATGTGACTAAACGGTAACGCTAGGTAAAGGTCGAGGTTGAGTGGTAGAGAGGACTTTGTAGTCCTAACTTCACCTCGTTAAACAAGACAAACTTTACCTGAACTTTCTTACATAATATTTATACTCCAGAGTACAGTATACAATTTTATGTAACGTGTGACTTAATTATAAAGTTAATGAACTAAGTTCATACAGTTGATCAAATAAACAATTAATAACAACAGCTGGATGTTTAAACACATTTTTTAAATAATATATCACTTTTCGTTTGTACTAATTTATACCATCTACTATCATCATTTAGTTTAAAAAACTTTTAACAATATACAACCCCACGCCAAAAGATCACTTCAAGTGTAAATTATTATCCCCATTTACAAGAAATTCTCTGGTATTCATGATATAGTGCTTGTTTTTTTAACCTTTCCCATCAGTTACATTCGAATACACTATTAAATTCTTCCCAGCTATGTTATGCAGTTAGAAAATCAAACGGTTCATGTGAAGAGCCCATGGGTAGTTGAAAATAGCAAATTAGCCTACACGACCTAAATACTGATTAAACATCCATACCACATCGAAGTTGTTATCATTTACAAGATTTTCGTTTGTATTCATTATTAAACTTGACCAATAACGCAATATTATCAATTCTCATTTAGAATCTCTTACTGTATTATGCAATAATAGCCAAACCCTTACACAACAACTCTAGGTTCCAAAAACGTAATCCGTTCACAGGAAGTTGGTAATCCGATTGACGGAAGTTGATAAAACCAACCTAACCAGGAAAGAGTGAACTCGAATACTCGCGCGGATTAAATCAAAACGGTACAGGAAGAAAGCGTATATTTAGCGAAGCAAATGAACCAATAAACGGACCCAAGTTTAACTGCAAAGTTCTGGTCACCCAAACTTGATTTGCGTGATTAGTAAACTGGTGGGCGGAAACGGAGCAGATTGGGCAATGAGATGCAAAACTGTACACTGTGCTCGCAGCAGTGGGCCAGCCCGAGGAGGAGCTCCTCAACGTCCTTGCCTCATCACAATCACAGGCTAATCAGACAAGGAAAACTGTTTGATACAATCGAGAATTGCGTTTTCTACTGAGTGAGACTAAGACGCCATATTTTTATTATACTCTACTTTATGCCAACGTCATAGCTTAAATTGGTTTAAATGGTCTAATGTAGGTAAATGTAGGTTACACTGAGTGGGACATGCATTATCAAATATTTAAATTGGTGATATGTACAGTCAAATAGGTTAATAAAACTTAAACTTTTGATACAACAAAGAAGGATGGATGTATAATCAAAGCTATCGGCTGGTCCACTGATAATGAATCAGTCAACTAAGGCTGAAGACTTCCGAAGGGACTCTTAGTACTTCTTTTGCTTTAGAATCAATTGCTTTAGATTGCTACTTCAATTGCTTTAGATCTCTAGTTTAAGATAGGCTGTAAGTACATAGAATCGCAGGATTTAAAGTGAAAAATATAAATTACATGCGCATTTCCACGACGTATACTAGTAGAAATGGCACTGGAGCCTTAAACCAATCTACTAAACAATACAACAACTGTACTCGTAATACGTGTTTAAATGTGGTTTACAGTATTATCCATCATTATATTTCAACACATACATTCAGTTCAACATAGTTTACGTTAGATAAATAAAACCCCATCGCACCGTTGCGTTTGTAAACAATATGGTAGCAAACTCTTCCGAAACAAGCCTACTCCTTGTTCAAATGAATTTGATTGCTCTAATATGATATTATTATGACTGTATACGTCAATGGTGTTTTTAATTTGATACCTAACCTAGATTTTGTGGGCATCACAAAACACATTTTGGGAAAGTGGTGCCGGCAACGGGAATCGAACTTGTGATCCCTGCGCTCCGCAAGCCGGGACTCTACCCACTGAGCCACGGATGATGACGCGGATGACACTAACCCGTATTCGTTAGCTGGATTGACTGCCAGCACAATGACTAGACTGTGCAGACGGCCCGTGCCTGTCCCACTTGGGTCCCATTATCCCACCTCATGTCCCAGGCCAGATGATAGCCTGTGTCCCTCTAACTACCGTCCTCAGCCACATCTACTTGACACGCTCTATTTTCACACAATCCTCCGCTTTACGACGTAAAACTATTATATTTTACGTGCAAATAAATTATACTGGAGCGTAACAGACTATTGTTGGGGTATTTAGGTATACGTTCACGTTTCTTGAACTGTAAAAATATTCTCATAACTTTAGAAGTAGACTGGTAAAATTGCTTGAATCACCTTTTCTCACAACCTAAAAAAATATCTGTATTCATTTCAAACGAACTAAAGCTGACAGGTCAGTTATTTATTAGATTTAATTTTGACGTAAACTTGCTTGGCACAAGTTTTAGCCCCATTCCCCTCATTAGACATTGTCTGTTTATTTTTAGTTGTTTGCTCGTACTCTTACTTTTGGTTGTGCATGGTGGTTAACCATAACGTAGTATTTTACCTAAGTTGATTGATACCATAGCACAAATAGCATACCATACCAGTAAACAAAACTGTATTGTGTGGTACATACTAAGAACTAAGACAGTTAGTGCTTGTTGAGTAGACAATTGTGTGTTTGGCAGTGGAACTGTGTAAAGTGTAGGGTGGAACTACAGCAGGCTGATGGTACTGGATGAAATGCTCAAGTGGGTGAGCCTAGCAGAGGCACGCAAGCGGAACAACGTAAGTACATAAACATACAATCCATTTCTGAATGTTCAGTAGGATTTATAAAAAACGAGCCTATTTTATAACCAAGCCGACACGCAGCTAAGCACTTACGATCCACTGGCGTGAGTAAAGCGAATTTTCGATGGAATTTGTTACTTAAATTCATTAATTTAGCTATATTGTAATTATTGTTATCTAGGTTTTACAATCATTGTTGTTATTGTTTTCTATATTACAAATTTTGTAAGTTCATGTAAGTTTAATTCACCATGTTTGCATGTAACGGTAAATTTATAAGGGGCCTTCCTTAACCACCACTATTAACTACACAAAAAAGGTTAATACATTTTAACACTATATTTAAACTAAATGCATGTATCTTTTTTATTTTATGCATCTATTGTTATTAAACTATTGCATGTGGTCCCCGACGACAAGTTATGCATAAATTGGTGGGGCCATGCAAGATGATGTAAAAAGTTGTAAAAATAAATAAGTAATAAAATTGTAAGTCAAGTTTGATACGCTCACGGCCACGCTTAGGCTATCGGTCTCAGCTTTTCGAGTTTTTTACCACGGGCGTTACAAGGCTGTTCGCTCCAAAGCTATTGACACCAAAGTCATAAAAATTGACTGAGAGTCAACAAAGTTGCAGTTGGAACCGTGGCTAAAAGCAAGGTGGAAAGTTGCCTGTTTTCAGCCAGAATTGTTCCTAAAACTTTGTTATTTTCAATCGCTTTTATAAACTTGGTATCATTAGTTAGGGTATTAAATGTGCTACAAAACATTTTTCTTAACATTTTATCGTAAGCCTCACCGTTTATTCGCTAATTAAAGTGCTTAAAAATGCCAAAAGTAGCCACCATTTTAAATTGTAAGTTAGATCATGGTGGAATTTTCCCATAAATGGTCTTACTTAGATACAAATTTATATTAAGTTTGAGCCAAATCCGATAAGTAGTGTAGGAGATAATAAATAATCAGTGAAAAAAAACCAAATGGCTGATATCTGGTAAACGAAGAACGGATATATGGCTTTTGGGAAAGATTTTCTTTTGATTTTACTTTATAACCTATAACCTTCTCAGAGTTTGGCACTTGACTTATGGGACACTCTGTACATGATCGAACAGCAACTGCAAGGAATTTTGTAGACTCCCAGCGTACACAAAGGTATATGGTCTTTACTGGTCTCAAACAGTTCTTCAGTTTAACTGGCTTGATAACAGTTTTATGTTATGTTTGTATTTAAGATGCTGCCTATTTTGTCTGTTGTTTCTTGGATGCCTGCCAACAGACAATGCTGGCTTTGAATACTTTTTGTATAGCACTTTTTATTAGCGTTAGCTTTCAGTTCTAGTGGAAGAATGTATTTATACACTTGTTACCTCCCACATTGTATCAATTGTCCAATGAAACGGAAAGCGTGGCCAAGGAGACGAAGGCTTGGTTCTGAAAGAGAAGGAGTTATTTTTCACAGCGGGTTCTTTGGTCACAATAGAAACCCTGAAGGACAGCCGCTGAGTTAGAAAGTGATTCAATTTAGGAGATAAACTGACCACAATGAAATGTAGCTGTAAGGATTATGTGACTCAGCGGTGCTGTGCACTTGGGACCCTGCTGGGTAGGGTGAAATTCACCAAGTCACACCAGCGTGCTCATGCTGGGAACTCATGCCCAATTCTAAAGTAAGTTGCTTAGGGTAAAGTACATTTTGACGTAGTTTGTACCCCACCCTCTAAAAAGTGTGGTCAGGGTAAGAGCTCCAGATAAATGTCATGTAACCAATTCATTTTGAAGAGCATAATAAAATTACAAAACCAATACTCTTGATAAAAAGGTGCTTCTATAAAAACTCTTGTGAACTAGATTTGCTCGTGTGATACGTTGCTAATCGTAGGTCTTGCTTGCCAATAAATACAATAATTGCTAATATAATTTAAAAAAATTAAAATCAGGTGGTTAGACCTGATGAAGGAAGCCTAGCTTCTGAAAGAGCTAGGAAGCCAAAATAAAAATTTAATATTGGCATAGAAGTTTTTTTAAATTATATTATTCTTTCCAATATTGGAACTCAAGTCCCTCGTTACAATAATTGTGGAAATCAAAGTGAACAGTTGAACACTGTAGAAATGTTTTGGTTGCCAAAACCTATTGAGTTAAAAAATAACTAAAATTAAAACATTTACAAACATTACTACGAAACAACAACACACCATTGAAAAACGAAATCAATAGTTACTGACTATCTCAAAAATGTGTTGACGTTTTTCAGTACGTAATTATATTTAAAACGGTTAATCGTTTACGGTTTAAGGTAAACCACTCGTTCCAGGACATTTCAAATACATTTTATAAATCACAGTACCTACGTAATATTTAATTAATGTTTAATTAACATTAAATAAGGTAGTCATTATTATAGTATTTTAAATATAGAAGTCGTTGATTTTCTCAACACTTTACTTCCATCAATAAAGTTATCACATACAAAATGTCCTTTTAAAAACATATTGTTATAAACCAATGGAGTATTAGCCAGGAAATGAAAGCCAAGTGCACAAAGTGCATTGAAATGATCACATGGCGTGTTGAGGTAGTAACTCCTTTCTCTGAAACCTCCTTGTCATTGCTGAGGTATAAACTTTCTTCTCTGAACCTCAACAATCGAGCATCATGAACTCTGATAGACCAGCTGCTGCTGCTGCTTTGGCTCATTATCCCTTACCGGTGTAACCTTAGTGTTAAAGAAAGTGCATACACATTGTTGAAAAACTCACACACACTCACTCACTTTATAAGCTGACCAACTGTTTGAGTTTTCTTTCAAGAGGGATTAAATTAAAACTTTATCTGATAAACATGTCCGTAAGCGGGTTTGAAGTTATACATTGTAATGCACTATGATGTAGGCATAAAGTATGCCTACATACATTATATTTGTTATTGTGGGACGGAGAGGAAGAGGAGGGAGGAATGATGATAACCGGAAACATAAAACAGAGCATGTTATGATAATTAAAACCACATTGAATACTTTGGAAACTAGGAGAATCTGTATTCGTGAGACTTTCTTATATCTGTTCAATGAAGTCCGATTATTTTATATAATATACATATAAATATATTTGATATTTTATACAATCCTTTGCAATAAATATTTTACGGTTGTTTTCTGATAGGTGTATTTTCTTTGTACTTGTAGGGTTGTAACACATTTGTACAAATATGGTGTTTATAATTAAACACTTAAAACTAATCTCGTTGACTTTAACAGTGCAATATTTTGCTCTTCGACGCTTCGAAGGCCCCGAAGAATGTGCGATTTAAGAATAATTTACATAAGTGAAAGCAGTAAACTTCCATCAGTAATCAAACTTTCAACTTCCACTGTCGAAAACTCTATTAGAAAATCATTAGCGAAGGAAGATTAGATAGTTCCGCACCAGCGACACTCAAATAAGGAAACGCTCCACTCAGCGTGGTATATTGAGGTATAGGCTACGACATACAACAGGTGTTATATAAACAGTGAGCCACTAACTTGAGATAATGACCGCTATGATTGGGCTGTGGCTGTAGATGTTCAGTTGAGTAACAGAGAAAGCAGGCCTTTCATCTCCGGGCAAGTGTCTAGCATTGTGTTGTGTGCCGTATGAGGCATTGGGCTAGATGATTTAGTCTTTAATCATTAAGTTTGTTACGTTTGGAAAACTTCATGTCTGCTCGTCATTTTTTTATTGAAGTTGAATGTTTTTATCTTAAGCACTTGTTTTGGTCTATGATTGAAAACACAATAGTTAACGTTATAAAATATTATGGAGGGTAAAATTAATAATCACTTCATTCTACCCCTACAACTAATGAGTTATCAAATAATTTATCTAATATATGAAAAGAAATGGTAGCTATCATAGTTCTCATACCCAGTTTTACTGAAATCGGTTCATATAATTATACAGTTTTTCTTTACCCTGTTATAGGAAATTCGTTAAGATTCACGGTAGTGCTTGAGGCTCCGCGTCGGCTTTTCCGTTAAATCTTATTTACTAAAAACCAAGCTTGTCACCATGGACGTGTAAATTCTGTGCAGTCTTGAAACTGTGAACTTAAGGAATTGTTGACGTTGAAAGGTACGTAACCTGTTATAATTCAGACCAATTCCAGAAGGCTAATCATGAATAAACTGTGAACCTTTTGAATTTGCGTGCGTTGCTTACTGGATAGATCCTGTCTTTCTGTTAGACCTTAGTCAAACAGTCAGTCTCATGCCATCGTTTTACGTCAAATTATCATGCTCGCTGATAAAATACTCATTTTGATTGTGTATACATTGATAAATAGGTATTATCTTTTACTAGTATCTGTGGTAGAGTAAACATACTTAAATTTGCCGTACATTCTTTCTACTCGTATAGGCAGGGCGTATGCACGCAACACTTGGTAAATCTGTACCACCATGATTCATAATCGCACCGTGTAAGCTGAGACTCACACTAGTGCCGTATGTCTACTATTAAGAAAAAAACATTATAAGTCTTTCTATAATATCGTTTCTTTCATTGGAAAACGTGGCTTGCGTGGGTTGTGTCACGTGTTCTGTCAATTGTTGCTCTCGGATTTGTGCTGCTGTCCCTCACAATAGTCTTAATCTTCAAGAACTTTCTTTACGCAAATATCTCTTTTGACCACCTCATAATAAGTGGTTACTATACAGCATGTTCATAAAGGGCGTCAAAATATTTAGAATTGGGTTAAAATAAAAAGAAAATCAAGAGTGATTTTTTTCAAAACTCCTTGTAAACCAGATATTTGCAGTTTTGTTTTTTTTTACTAATTATGTATCATCTCCTACATTATCAATCAGATTCGAAACAAACTTAATAGGCCTATAAATTTGTATCTAGTAAGACCATTCATGTAAAAATTATTAGCATTATCTAACTTATCAATTTAAAATGGTTTTATATACTTTTTGGCGTTACACTTTAATTAGCGAATAAACGGTGAGTTTTAGAAGAAAATATGAATAATAGCGTTTTGTAGCAACTTGTATAACCCGTCTAATAACACCCAAATCGATTGAGAAAAAACAAAGCTTTTGGGGGAAGCTCTGGCTGAAAACAGGCACCTTTCCACGTTAGTACCTTGGTTTTTGCCACGGTTTCCACTGTATTTTTGTTAACTTTAAATTGATTTTTTGACCTTGGTGTCAATAGATAGGCAATGAACTTGCTAAAAAACGCCTTTCTTTGCATTTTATCGCTTAACTAACCATTTATTTGCTAATTAAAGTGTAACACCAAAATCATTAAAAATATCATAACATAGCCATTATTTTAAAATGATAAATTAGATCTTGCTGCTAATTTTTTCATGAATGCTTAGATACAAATTTAAACGAAGTTTGAGTCAAATCCAATAAGTGGAGTGGGAGATAATAAATAGTTAGTGAAAACATAATGGTGAATATCTGGTAAACGAAGGATTTTTTTGAAAAATATCGTTCTTGATTTCTCTGTATTTGACCCAATTAACCCAATCCAACAGTTTGTGACACCTCTTAATGAACACCCTGTATACTGGATCTGAACTGAAAAGTAAAATTGTATAACATTGTCCTCGTGTGTTGTCGGTTGAACATTGAACAAATTGATCACAATTTATTTTATCACAATAGTTAACGCGTTAAAAGTCGTACAAAAACCGGAGTTGCGGTGACGTTTTTCAGTTTTCAAGGACAAAAATCCCACTGAATACCAAACCATGCCTGTATCTATAAAGACCAGGACGAGAAGGAGGATGAGGAGCCATGATGCAAACATCTGTTGGATAACTGTGTACCAGCAGAGTATACATAAGCAGTGTCATACATGAGTAGTCAAGAGTCAGGACCAGATTCCATCCCCGGGTTCCTCATTGTTATCGTACCCGCATCCTCTGTGGGAACCAGCACACTCTCCTCATGGAGAACAGCAGGTATGGTTATGTTGACACAGCCTCATAGCAGTTCTTCTTTAATAAACACACCCGAAACGTTCACGTATAGTTTTCGATTGAAAAATATTTCTTGGACTATGTAATGAATATTGAAAGATAAAAAGTATTCTCCCTTTTAAATTGATGTTTGTATTTGTATCCACTTATGTGAACCAACAGAATAAAAGGTTTAACCGTCCTGTCCCCAGAATCAATGTTGTAGATCCTGTAACCCAATGGTTTTATGATACACAAACACGTTCCTCAACCATTTGCCACGGATACTAATAACAGAAGTCTAGTATAATAATGGCTTTTGAAAAGGAATTTTTCGGGAAGCGTGTCTTCCAGGAAGGTTTCGAAACTGGGGACCCCGCTGTTGTGACAGGGGTCTACGGTGAGTTTAATAACAGGCATTTAAAGAGCCCGCGGCGCTGTCCCTCCCCCCATTACACGAAATTAGGGTCTGTTACGTTTTGTAATTGAGCAGAGTTATATCCCAGTTTTGCTGTAATATCTCACAGCTGCTAAACTCGCTCCTCGCTCCGCCTGTGCTTTAACCTCTGCGGTATACGCCTCACGTTAACACGAGTAGGTCTATATTTTGAATGTTGGAATTTGTAGTTTTCTGCTTTTCTATGTTTTTTATTTGGCCCCGATACAATACTTACGAGTATATATTCTGCTATTATTTAACAGCTTTCCTGTTTGCTGTAACTTTATCAAAATTTTAAAATTGTAATCCAAATAAATACGTATGCAGTGTAAAAACAATCCATCTGTATAAAAAAATTAAACGGACGTTTGAAGAGGAAAGATTTCTGATTCAGTTCTTATTCATCCAAAATTCAAAACAATACGTTGTTATACATTAAAAACCTAAATAATAAAACACTTAACATCTCAAATAAACCCCAACCAACGAAACTACATTTTATATACAAAAAATATAATATAGAATACGATTTACCCATGTGTTTTGTAGGTACAGCTGTAATATTAAATAGATTTTGTCTTAACATAATTTAACTTATATTTCGTTTAAAATGGTGGATTGATGCTTTAAATTATTTCGAAGCTCTCTTCAACAATTTAAAACAAACTAATGGAATCTTGAAGAATAAAAGGTAAAAAAGGTCAAGTTTGTCTTCTTTAACGAGGCGAAGTTAGGACTACAAAGTCCTCTCTACCACTCAACCTCGACTTTTACCTAGCGTTACCGTATAGTCACTTTACAAATGTAAGTAGTGACTGCGGGGATCGAACCCGTGCCAGCGGAAGTGATCAGCTCCGGAGTCGCGCACGATACCAATCCGCCACGGATCCGCTATCAAGTTTGTTGTCCTGCAATAAATAGTAACGCAGAAATCTGAGTTTTACTGAGCGCACCCCTTTGTTTTCATTTAAGAAACATATGTAAATACAGGAATACGCTCAGAAAAATTGTTTTATTGTTTTACTCTTTAAAGGTACATCTAATTAAGTTTCCATGAAATATTTTGAATTTATCCCTTAATACTCGTATTGACTTTTCCGTGCTCAATTTTGTATTTTTTACTAAACTTGTTAATATCATATTTTCTTGAATCATATTATCTTTACAGTTCAGCTCGTTTACCCCTTACTGAAATTTTCTTCTTTATTTACAGGTTTCTAATATTTTATCAAGTACTAAATCTAAATCTACTAAATTACCGTTTACAACAAATAATGAATAAATCTGTGCTCCGTAATTCCAGTATTTCAATAGAACTATTCCCGTTATGTTGCAATGAGCGCACAGGAATGTACATTAATTAATTAACGACGACCCTGATGCATATTTGCTCAGTGATGCATTTGAAATCACAGGTCTTGCTCGTCTTCGTACTGGAAACCAATTCCATGACGGACAACAACATATCGATTCCTTCTATAAATTTAAAGATTACACGTTAATTTTAAACGATGAAAAGAAACAATGGGGTTTGATTTCTATTAACGTATTTTTAGGTAGGTAATTTCAAACAACACACAATACCAATCACAAACTCCAAAGTCAGACAACACTTGTGTTTAAGCAGTTGCAAAATCAATTTTAAAAGTCTGCTTTATAATGAAAAACTTGTAATTCCTATATATTTATGGTACGATCAACTTATCCAGAGTTAATGGCTTGACCAGGTTACTTACGGTTTTCTGAATACTTGCAAAGATAGGTAAGAGAGATATGTTCGACATCTTAGTGTTTTGATTTTGTTGCGTTGCTTTTTTTGTTTTATCGAAGAAACTTTACTTTATCCTAAACTATTTGATTGATGGAAATGTACTTAAATTGGGAACACTGATATGTCCTATAAAATAAAAACGTCTTAATTCAGGTAAGTAGGACTGAATCCTCTCTAACACTTAACCTGTCAAACAGTGAATATACGCGTTAGTACAATAATTATTAACTAACACTAGAAATATATAAGTAGAATCTAGTTAAGTAAAGAAATAGTTTGAAAAAAAATGTGTTGTTGATGTTGTTAGTTCCTATTTTGAAATAAATTACGACCAAAACTAGCCTTTCAGGGATAAGTGCATCAGGAACAAGATAGAATACCTACTCGTACATACTCTAGGGTAGCCAAGAGGACAATATGTCTGTGGTAAATCTGAAGGCGCCTGTCAGATACGAAAGTTACAGGATTGACAGCGGGCAAGACTTTAAAAGAATTTAAAACTTAATCAATCAATGAGCATAAAATGTAACTGCGACTGACCGAGGTACGGATTTCGTACAACGTTATAAATATTTAATGTTTATTTCCACACGTTAAATTCTTATCCACAGAACCCATTTTGTCCCTTTCTACAACCTCACACTTTTTGCCTTTCACCTGGCCCACTGGGCGGTGACTGGCACTTCCCTTGATGGTTCTGACATAAAAACCACCCTAATATGATTTGAGCTGTGGCGGCCCAAGCCTGGACCTCACATTAGCCCATAATAGAGCTCATTATTGACCTAGGAGCGGCTCTAGCCTGCGCTAGTCACTACGCACCATTCTTCACTCAGCCCAGCTTTGTATTCTTCTCTATGAGTTATGAGGCCAGCACTGTGCTCGGATGATCCAATTATTAGTTCTTTGATGGATACGGATCACTCTTGAGTTATTGTCCTGTTAGATTTGATGGCTGGAAGAGTAATTTTTCACGTGCGTCGATAATAGTCACTTTCTCTATTGAGGTTGAAGATTTCGAAATTTGGTGTTTTGATTTTGACGAGACTAAACTAGAGGCCAAGCCGTATTATTGTTTTATCATATAAGCTTTCAACTTAGGTGTAGTCATAGGACACCGTTAACGTATTTACATCGGCCGCTTGGTCTAGGGGTATGATTCCTGCTTTGGGTGCAGGAGGTCCGGGTTCAAATCCCGGAGCGGCCCGTAAAGTTTTGTTTAGGACGGAAACTTTAGGAGTAACGGTAGTACCCAAAACTTGGTTTGGTTTTGTGAGTTCTAGTCTTTGAAAGAACAGGGGTTTAAAAATATGTAAAAGGTTCGGGGTTTTTAATTTGAGGCTTTTTGTGAGTAGTAAGGACAAGACTTACTTGATGTAACCGAAAATCAGCAAAACCTGTTTAACCAAATCAAAACTGTTCTCCGAAACAATTTTCAGTTGCCATTTTGGTCTGGCTGATTGGCTTAAGTTGCATCTGTGATTTTGTGATTACAAGTATTCATTACTGATCGGTGTTATGTCGTATGAATCCCTGTAGCTGTGTGTGTACATTGCCAGTATTAGGCTAGCTCAAAAGAGGAAGGAAGCAGTATCTGTAATTCTGGTCGGTTAATTTAAAATACATTCCAACCCATTGATAGCCATCAAAGCTTTATATTCATCAATCATAGAATTAGAGCTCTTTACATCAAGAATATTAATATTTACATCCCCAATCCAGAAAAGGTTTTCGCATTTTTAAAAACTTTACTTTTTTAAATTGTACTAAATTCAGTTATAATAAAATTATTTAATAGAGTATGAGTGTAATCTGTATAATGCTAATATATTGAACCTTTGCTCATATACTTCAAAGGATAAGAAAAGTGAAACTGCTGTTTCACTTAAGAGCTGAAAATCGTTTACTTTGCTTATGGAAGACTCAATAAAAACGGCTATTCCACCACACCTTTGCTCCTTATTGGCTTTACAAAACAAATTAAAACCAGGTATTTTATATAGGTTGATTTCACTAAACTATTTATTGTTTTCACATTCAGGTTGTTAGATTTGTCTGTTAAGCTTGATTAAGCTATATTTCAATAGTTTGAAAGTTATGAAGATTTTCTAACACATTGAACCGGTTTTGATTAAGTTGAAAATAGTTTTATCATTCATTTGTTTACTACGTTTTGTAAATGTGCAAGAACTAACCTTAGTGTTGACATTGCTTTTTATAGTATATTTGGATGGATTGTGTCCCCAGAATGCATTTTAGTTGAAACTATACTATCACTATCAAAACTCTTCGTGACTATGTTAATGTCAGGTGACACACTCAGGTTAGGATTGAAACCATTGGATAAATCTACTGTAACTGTGGAGTTGAAAGGATTTGTGTCAACTCATCTTGCGACTACGACCACTCTATTGCAGGTGATAACGGTTCGATCTATTGTACGTTGCAATGATATTTGCAAATATATAACCTGATAGCAGTGACAAGCAAGCTGTGCAGTGTAATTTCTATATTCTCTACTAGATGGCGTGAAAGTGTTGTTCTAGCTGATGTTGACAGAGTGACTCCCGACCAACAGCCTTGTACAGTGACATCTTTCACTTGTGTATTGTTGACTTTCTCTTGGAAATTGTAAATTGAAATACGATTTACATGATAATATCGGCCGCTTGGTCTAGGGTATGATTCCTGCTTTGGGTGCAGGAGGTCCGGGTTCAAATCCCGGAGCGGCCCGAGATTTTTTAAGTAAAATGTACGTTTTATTGTCTATGATATAATGGGTCGATTTGTACTTTTTGACACAATATCAAACTAGTAATCAATTGTTTTAAACAGTCGGAAGCACTTACATTCTTATATCATCATGGTTGCGATATTTTGCTACTGTAAGCAGTTTTACAGCCGCGACAACTTCATTCAAACGGCAAAACGAAAACTTCTAAGAAACTGGCTTCTATGATTTGTGTGGTTGGCAAACCTGATTGAGTCTAATGTAAACTGAGAAACGCTGTTCTTTTTGCAAATTTTCGTCTGTTCTCTTCTATGCGTTCAATTTGTTCCTGTTTCACCACAGATAAGAAGTTGCTTATCCGTTTCATTAAGTAACGTGTTTACACTTGATGCGTCTGTGGGCAACTTGTAAGATGGAAAGTCAATGGTATAAGTGAATTCATTATAAAAATACAAAATGTTAACAAAGCCGCAATAATTTCACTAGAATACTGTGTATCCCAAAACAGTTATATCAAGTTCGTAATGTTTTCTTGTACAGTTGTCTAGATGTTCTTGAAAACACACAATTATTACTCTGTTGTATCAGCAATGGCTGTTACTTCACTATAACAAGACAGTTACTCATTACTCATTACTCCACGGTACAGGTGACGACTAACAAGCCATCAGCTGTTATGTTTTACACCTCGCTATCGTAACGGGTTCATTGCTGCAGTCTCGTCCGTTAGTTATGTTCTACGTAAGAAGAAATTTTATGACATTAAGAGGGTTTATGTACCTGAAACTTTTAATACTATTTATTATGCCCCGAGAAAACTATAGTTAGTGATTGGAAAACTTCAGAAGTCAAATGAACTGCCTGAGTTTTACGATAGCAGCAATCAAGCTGAATCAGAAGTTTGAGCATTTAGTTTAAATAAGTTTCAACACATGTCGGGAGTGTTTCCAAGTTGTCAAGGTTATTAGTTATACTATTGAACGTAATGTATTGTAGTTTTTTAATATGAGTTCTAAGTATAGTATAGTATATATTAAAATTGTTTGTATATATGAAATTGTTATATCTTTGTACTGCGGTTAAGTGAAAGAGAGGACTTTAAAGTCGTAACTTCGCCACCAATAAAGACAATTTTCCATTCCTTTGTCTTTTTATTACTCAGTAAAAATTAAAAACTAGTGTTATGGTAAAGTTCTACTACACATACATAAACGCCATTGTAGTTGTAGAAATAGTGTAAGAGTTGGGGTTCTTGCATCATTTGTTTCTTTCAACCTCCAGCTAAAATTTTCACTCTTAAATGATCTTGTCAACGCAAAACATTGTTAATACGAGTAAAATGTGTATGTTTTATATTATTTTGGCTCTTGCGGGAGTTTCAGGGGCGGTGATGGCTGGTGTGGCGGCGCGTGGTCGGGGCGAACCTTTAGTCTGAATGAGCGAGTTAATGCGAGTTTAAAAGATATAATATTCAAATTTAGTTTCTTAACTTTAACGTTTTTAAGTAATTTCTTTTCTCATGCTAAGCTACATTTTTTGTAATCACTATCAAATTTGTTAACTTTTCTATTGTACGTAATGTATTGTAGTTTTTAATTTGAGTTCTCAGTGCTCATGTTAATTTTTTTAGTACATTGTATATATTTCAATCGTTCGCATATATTATTTTGTACTGTGGTTAAGTGGAAGAGAGGACTTTAAAGTCCTAACTTCGCCACGAATAAAGACGTTTTTCATTTCATTATTTTCAATTTTAAACTTGAGTGGTAAGTCATAATAAAAAATCTTTTTTTGGATGAAACCACGAACACTTGAACTTGTGCGAGGTTTCAAGATTGCACGCAGCACGTATGTGGTTGACGCTGTGTTTGTCCAGACTCACGCGCCGGCTCGACCAGCTGTGTGGCCTTGGCCTTGGCCGCCCCCTCAGTCTTGTCATAAGCGTGAATGATGTCTGGCCGCTATCAAATATTTCATCCGATGAATATGAATTAGCCCCGGCTTTTTGTTTTGTTCTCCAAAGTGAACACGTGTCTCAGAGTGATCTGGAAACTTTATATAAAAGTCACACTTGAATGACTGGTCGTTTTGGAGTAAATCGTAAGTAGTGTGGTTCAGTTTGATTTTTTCAATTTTAATGAATAATTATTGGGTAAAGGTTAGCATTAAATGTAACTACTTATTCCTGAGTGTTAGTAATGTACCTTTGACTGTAAAAGCTCGATACAACTTGTCATCAAAACCCTCCCCCGCCGTAACAAAATAAAATATTTACGGGCCGCTCCGGGATTTGAACCCGGACCTCCTGCACCCAAAGCAGGAATCATACCCCTAGACCAAGCGGCCGCTGATGAGAAGTGAAGATCGTACCAAGAGAAAGTCAACAGTGAACATCAAGCAAGTAGAAACACTCGCGCGTCTTCTCAATGCTGTCAAACTGCGACAAGTCCTACGCCAGTTGATCTGGTAAACATAGCCATATCACTTCTTATCACTAAATACTAGATCCTAATCTGTGCAAGAGTGTAACTTGTGAGAGGTTACGTGTGTACACTCATGATAAGTGTCATATTAATTGTAGTTTGTTAATGAAATAATACCTTAATTTCATAAAATCTCTACAAGTCACTAAAGCAATGAAAATACAAATAATTCAGAAAGGGTAAAACGAACAGGCAGTTTAATCAAATAAACCAGAAATCTACTATGTACGCTGTTGTGCCTTAATGTTTGAATAAAGAAGCTTCTGTCTTTGATATTGCCATTGCATGTTAACAATAAATCCTGTACTCACCTACTTACAAAGATACGGGCGAACGTCTCCAGAATTACGTTATAACCAAATATTAGAAATATTTGGCCTTTATTCTTATGATTCTTTTTAACATCTTCTACTTATTTTCATTGTGGATACGCTCATCTTGCCATCTTATGTTTGGATTACTTTTCCTGACTTCGCGGAACTTGGACTACATTATTTGGCAAACAACGTGTTACATCAAATTCACAACAGGGTGTATTTTAGCTAAACGATAAATTGCACCTATCTCTAATTTTCTCGCAAATCCAACTCGAAAATGGTATTCACGTGGGTTTAGCGATGATGTATAGAAAAATGGCAAACACTGGATTGAATTAAAACTTCCTAGTTCCAAATTGGCAGTACTTCTGTGTGAGGTAACTTGTGATTTGTGCGGTTGATGCCACTAAAATAACCAGGGGAGCTTAGATAAGGCTAAAGAACTGAGTGATCTGGCCTATGAAGAAGGAAATATTTGGTTAGAGGCTAATGGGCTGATATTGAATGAGGGTAAAACACAGAAAATTAATGAGCAGATATGAGGAAAATGAGAATACCGAGCTGCTGGGAATCTACCTGGATTCTAGACTTGACTGGAAGAAACATATTGAGGCAGTGCTAAGAAAGCCGATGCGTAGAGGTATGGTTAGTGATCGCGTTACGCAGGACTAGATTTTCATACCTTCTTCCCCAGCACTTTGGTAGGAACATGCAGCTCGGAGAAGAAACCTTCAGTAAACTGCAAGCCCGTGTTGGTCAGCCAGGACACCGGGAGCCCTCGAGCCTGAAAATTGGTGGAGCCTCCTGTATGAACCCTGACGAATTTTACACTATTTGAGCAGTTAACTTGATTTCAATGATATTTCATCTAACAACTTGATTAATACTGTCTTGAGTAAACAAATCAGTTTAAATATGATTAAGAGAAAGAAACCAATAATAATAAAAGGAAGGAAACTGATATTAGAAATTTCATGTGCATCCCGTTCAATAAATCAATTAACAAAACCCTAAGAAATACATTCTCAAAAAAAGATTACAGGCTCAGCTATAAAACAAAAAATAATGCTTTTAAAATTATATCTAATATGACAAAACAGCGCAAAGATACTGACAAGTTTGACAATTCTGGAATATACAAATTAACATGTGATAATTGTAGTGCTTATTACATAGGCCAAACTGGACGATCTTTTAGATCCAGGTTTAAAGAACACGTACAAGCGCTAAGAACAAACAATTCAACATCCATGAAGTCAAAATTTGCCGAGCATTTATTAGATACTAACCACAGTTACACTAGCATTGAGAACAACATGGCAATTTTAGATTTCGGAAGGAAAGGAGAAAAATGAACTGCAAAGAGGATTTCCAAATTTATATGCACCAAATGAAAGACTCTAATATTTTAAATACTACATATCTAAGTGAAAATAATCCTATTTTTAATCCTATTGGAAACATAAAAACGAAATGTTTTTCTTCTTATAACAGAATGTTACTGTACTTGCAATGATTTAGAATCCATCCCTGCATGTGTTTTTGTTGTGTAAATATTGATATTAATTTGTATTGATATTTTGTTTTCCACCATGATCATGGAATAATTTCCGAAACCGGTCGGTAATGATAACAGGGTAGGTATTTGGTTTTATTTTTTAATTTTAAATCAGTTTAAATTTAAGTAATTCAACCTTGATAATACTGAGTCGAGGCGTAGAATCAAGACTCACTACTCGCCACAAGTGGAGTAGAAGAAGGTATAAAGAGACGTTTGCTTGTTGTCCAGTGGTTCCAATCTTGGAATTCTGGAGATGTTCAGCGTGTCTATTTCCGATAAGTGTTCTGGGATTTTCAGACGCTTTCCACCAGGAAACAGTTTTTCTAAAGTGAAACCCCAACGGTCATCCATCATCAACGTTTCATAAACTCCAGACTTTGCACAGATCATCGTCGTAGACCGGAAGGAAGAAGAAGAAAGGTCGGTAATTTGTAACAATCAGCTGATAGAATTGTCACAGCTGACTGGAGGAGGAAGTAGTGACTACAGCGCTGGTGAGTGGCGGTGGCGAGGAGAGGAACTACCTGAAGAACAGCTGATGTGTCTTCACCTTGGTGTTCCTCAGTATCAGTGCCTCTGCGGTGCGCGCCAGTCTTCTGGAGATAAGTGCTCGTCGGTGCTGTCTGGATACGCCGTGTCTATCGTACGATATTATTATCCTTGTGGTGTTTAATTAAATATAGCCTCAGCATTTGTTTGTAATATATTAAAACTGTTTATTTAACATTTTTATTATTCATTTGTTTTATATATTAAAATATTTTGTTATGTAGTTAAATTTTTGCGGCTTATACATAATTATACGAGTGATCTACATTTATCGTATAGCTAAAGTGTTTTAAAGTAAACCTAAAAGTTTTTGAGTATATCCATTTAAAATATTGTGAAGGTTTATAATTTGCTTTTTTACTACACGATTTTATCATAATAACTGGGCAATTTGTATACTGTATGTAGTATGTTTATAAATTTCTAATAGTATAATATACAGTATATAAATATGATATACAGCAGGCCCTATATAAATCTTACATTTTGACACTAACATTCCGAAAAAATTAAAAATTAGTTAGAGCCAACTCGTGTTTTATGGTTTTACAATTTAATTGAGGTCAGTAGCCTACCAATTAAACCGTAAAACAATAATCAGTTCATATCAATATTTATGTTAATGTTGTGGTTCTCTATTCATAAAGGTCGCCGAGAGCGGTTGCTTGTTTTCAAATCTGTGTTCGGACTAATACATTGTGTGTTAGCCAAGTGAAGTACTTTATTATAAAGATTATTACATAGTCGAAACTTCGCTGTGAATATACAGTTGCAGTGATAACAAGTGTGTGATAACAGTGATAAGGGAAGGATGGCTCAAGCTGCAGTACTAAGGGCGCAGAATCGCGCTCAAAATAAGGTAAACCTTTACATTCCAATGTATATTTATGTCCTACAGGGTATTTATGCGTTAGATAAGCTATGTCTTCTTAAGAGTAAACGTTTGTTGACGTAGTATCGATGTTCTCGTCTCGAATGTTTCTTCAAGGGGTTTTGATAATGTGAAATGCACGCCACTCCTCTCTTCGCTTGGTGACGACAGAAGAGTTTGTTTATTATATTCTTACAGACATGTCTACAGGGATCAGAGGTGAATTCACAAATTTGCAGCCCAGAGAATTTCTCGCCTTTCTTTTTCTACCTTTTTGCAATTTCGATTGTAAGAAGTTAGCAAATAAATAAGATGTTTGCTCTTTTCTATTCTCTGAGCTAAGTTATACATTACGGTAGCCGTTGTATAACACTGCACGAGATTGAGTTGGTGGTCGAGGACCTCCAAGTAAACCAGATTTCTCCGTAGAATATGTTTTAGGAGCCCATCTAGAGCCAGGGCTTAATTCCTAATTCCCGGCACTGCAGTAACAACTGTTTACTCTGGCCCTTAGTTTGAAAGTCACGTTCAGCCGTTGGTCCGTTTCTATTCGTCATTGGGCTATTAATTAATGACTCCGTCTGGGGAATAGTCGTCCCTAGGTTATAAAATGATTGCATCTCACAATCCACACTCAACCTACTCTAATGTCTTAATGTCTCAAGTCAAGTAAGCAAGAAGAATATTCTATGGTTTCTGAAAGTTTGACAACCGAGATATACAGGGTGGTTATCTTATCACTGATCATATGGATTCACATGTCAAAATTTGAGGTGTTGACATAGGCACTTCAAATTTGCTACCTAATTAGACTTTCGCATATTAATACAAAATTAATTTTGAATTTTCATTTTTGTTTGTCACAATTATTTTACGCTCTTAGGCTAGTCATATTTAAACAAAATAAAACTCAAAATTTACTTTGTATTGAGAGTGCCAAAGGTTGGTAATTGTGTACCAATTTTAAAATATTTACGTCACACACCTTAAAGACTGCTGTTCAATCATAGTAAAATTTAACATGGGCATCTACTGTATATGGCCAGTGACAAGATAGCCACCCTATGTATCTTACATAGAAATTTCGAGGAATATCTCAGTTAAAGAAATACTATATTATATTTTTCACTTATCACTAAGATCATCAATGGAAGGTATAGGGATCATAAACTCCGTTCTTTAAACATCTTTTTTCCGTCCCATTTACAAACCACAAACTCTCTATTGCAGGAATTTTCCTAAATGAAATTTATCACACTTTCATTTCTCACGTTTAAACTATCTGTAACCAAGTAAACCAGTTCAGCTAAATACGGAAGAAGTGAAAATGTTGTAGCCAAGAATTTTCAAAATTATATAGTGATTTATTCTTCATGAACGTTCAAAGTGCCACAGATAATTAATTGACAAAAGATATTCAAACGCGACTATTTGTGTAGTGTTCTGTAATTTTTTTCTCGAAAATCTTCAATTAATATAGCTTAAGGACCATATAGCCTGTGAAGTCTGTACAATTGCAGGTTGTAAGGTTTACAAGTTGTGTAAGGTTTGGATTTTAATTTCACTATTGGAGTAAATTTTCCTATCAATGAGAAAAACTGTCTAGAACTTCAAACTTGTGAATGTTTTGGTTTTAGCTGGGTTTTATTGTTCAAATACGTGGTCACAGGTTTAGGTAATTATACACTAAATCTTTTATCGTAATGTTAAACCGTCAGTTGGCTTAGAATTAAACCGACTCCTCAAAGACTTTTCATCATTATAACTGTGGTATATAAAAGTTCCACTTGAGCCAGTTTTACTTTCGAAATCTCCTCCCTAACCACAACTCTGATGTAACCTCACGTCACTTGAGATACAGATCACTCTGGAGAAGGTGAATGTCCCTTGCTCCTCAACTTTCATAGCCCCTCCTCACCCCTCCCACCACACCACTGATATCAGCTGACTGATAACTGATAGCTGCTGGTCACTTCACTTTCCGCTTCCCATGACCATCAGCTGCAATCCATCCGATACCTGCCTTCAGATCATCGTCACTGTCAACCACTTTCCCTTCCCCACTGGATTTCATCATTGCTTGCAGTTTTGTGGGAACGCTTGTGAACGTTTTGAATTTAGCTTTTTAAAAATACCTCATAGTGTGGTTTTATGGGTGCAAACCACCGTAACTTCACATACATTGTGTTTATATATTGGTTGTGAAACGTATTATAGTTTTCGTTTCTAGCTTCATTGGTATTGCTAAACGTAAAGGTTCAAATTCAAATTTCAATTATCTTTATTCAAATGTGTACAATAACCTTTACTTAAACTAAAAGGTTCTGTAGAATGAGTTCCCCACTCATCATAATTTAGATACAACAAATTAGGCTAAATCATATTTAAGCCTATTAAAAGTAAAAATCTATCGAAAAATAATGTTTTACGACAATTATGTAAATAATATTGTTACTTAATTGGATCACACTTTTAAAATTAGACTTATTACAGACACGTACACATCAGAACATTAAGAGAATTGACCTCATCCCTCGGACCTAGGCACTCAAGCGTAAATAACATATTCTTGGTACTGTAGTTCCGAAGATTGAGTTTTATTTTGTTTGTTAAATAAACAACCTCAAAGACCCCGTCAACGTTATAACTCAATACTGATGTATGCGCGGAATTATGCATAGACGTTGGTTTTGCTCAGGCAATGATGAAATCATAAGGTATATTTAGCTTCATTTACGAAGTGTCTTGGTATTTTGGAGCCATTCTATCAGAACTGAGATTAATAATGTAAATTATATTCTGTAGTGTATGTTGATGAACACTATACTATATGGAGTGAGGTGAGAAGCTGAACTGGGTGTTGGAATGATACGCGTCACGGTGTCACGGTTTAACAACGCCGCCCTCGATACAACAATGTAGATGTGCATTCTTCCGGTCACGCAAAACATATGTACGACAAACTCATCTCACGTGGTCTGTAGTAGAGTATAGTTACAAATAACGATGTAGGGCGGTTGAAATTGAAGTTTTGTTTGTCCCGTGGCTGTATAGAAGACATTGAAACCATTCGCAACGCGTGCTTGGCTGCCGTCTTGTCAGCCTCGGAGGAAGTGTGTGGAGTGGAAAATCTACGAAGTAATAAGACGCCAAGGTTTAGCATTGCCGGTGTTCGTAGGGTTTAGCATGACCGGTGAGATGGGCTATAGGGCCAGCAGGAAATCTCAAGGCCACTGGCCAGCGGTCATGCTATACCTAACGAACAGCAACCACTGTGCCACCAGGAGCGGCGGGCCAGCAGGGGTCTTTAGAGGGCCGGGCTAAAATGGTTGTCTTTATCCCAATCTTCAATAAAAGGTGTGTTGAATCAGGTCCCAAAGCTTTGAGTAAACTGTAATTAAACCTAACCTTACCTAATCTAATCAACCAGGACATAAGTATCCGAGGAAAAATAGCATGATATTGCTGGAAAGGTCACTTTGGTCTAATGTAGCCACTAAGGTGTAGTTTTGTAATGTATGTAGGATTACAGTCAAGTCAAATTAAAGAACGTGGGGATTATGTTGGCGATGTGCCTCACAGACTTGACAAAATAAAGGTACAGGAAGTTTTGCAAAGACAAGTCTGTCAAGCTCTGTATAGATCTCTTGAGCAGAGACAGTGGTTTGGTTTATTGAACTGATTGTTGAACACTGTTGTGATCTCTCCTTGGACACAGAATCTCCAAAAGGTCGCGTCTCTGACAACAATAGGACCAGAGACCAGTAGGATTGCAAATCAGTGTTCAGTCGGGGAGTTAAATTTTTACTGACCATCAGAGTCGCTCTGCGGCACATCCCATAAGTGGAATGTTGAATTACGACTACGACGGCGGTGGCGGTGAGGGGGAGGACTTGTAACCTTGATTTTGGCGTAAATCGTCCCACACTTACAAGTGGGAGGCAAGGTCAGAGGACAATAGCTCAGCGGTGAGTTATGTGCCGTGGGATGAGCAAAGGCGTGAGTGAGGGACCGCAACCGGCAACCGGGGAACCACCCACTGGCAACCGCTCTGAGTTATGTCACTGCTATCTGGTGGACACGGGGCACAAAATAGTGAGACATCTGGGGAAAAAATCACCCATGTCCAGCTGATGTGCAGAATCGTCGACTTGACACTGGTGGTGCCGGTGGGGGTCCTCGCGGACTGGACACGATGTGGTATTCAACTTTATCAACTTGTCTGGTAGAGTTTATTGAAGTCTTTCTGGTTGCGGTTCTTCAGAGCCTTCCATGCAGGACAGTTGAAGGAATAACCTTTATCGTAAATCTAGCCAAGCTTCCAAAATCTTCAATATTTTTCTACCAACATCACCCCACCATTAATCAAATAATAAAATAAACTGAAGCTGCGGAAAAGTGACTACAACATCTGTATCGGGGTTCATGAATGCTGGTCAAGAGTCGGCGGGTCGAGGCTGTAATTACATGGGCCACTGTGACCTACAGCTCCAGGCTCAGGATTACCGCTAGCAAATTGAGCCCTCAGAGTCACTTACATTACACAACGCCAACTTATTGCAAGTTTTATGTTAGGATGTAGGAGAGTCTTAGAGCTTTTATGCTGATGGTTTGAAAACTAACCTCTTTCTAAATTTATTAATAAAGAAAAATTTTGTCCTTGAAATATTATTTAATTCACAAAGCATTATTCGAAGATGTATATACACTATAAAGCCTTTCTAAAGGATGGTTTCTAAATTGGTTATTCGACACATCAATGCTTATTACAGCCTAATTCTTTCGTGCAGCACATCGCATTTTAATTTTAAAACATGAGTAATAATTAAGATGTTTAAATAGTACAAACCGACGTTTAGCTTTAGTTAATCTGACAAATTTTCTTTTTGTTATAGGTGAGTACTTGGTTTGAGCAGACCCTGAAAGTTTCTCAACGTAACTGTAAGTCTTCTCTTCAGCTCTTCATAACATGTGTAACTCGTAATTAAATATACTTGACTTGACTCTTATCAGTGGTAGCCATACAAACACTTCTAGAGTACTTCATTTTGTATCTTATTTAGTCGCACAGTTTTTATTTAAGGCACATAGTGTTACATTAATATTGTCTTTTTAAACCAGTTAGTATGGTCTCCGTCCAATCATGTTTAGTTTTATGAACTCGCAAAATGAGTTTTCACAGTCGGTCGCAGAGCTTTTGTTATATCGCTACATCATACTTATTGCAGTAATATTTTAAAACTAAATAACTTTATGCCGTATTTGTTAAAAATATAGTAAAAATGATAACACTATTCAATAGTGTTAATTTAAAAACACAGAGTTTTGTACAGTAGTGTATCTAGAAAGTATACTACAACGAGAAGAAAGACTTCTATAGAATGTAGAAAGACTCAAACACTATTAAAATCGTATCCCCAAACGGTTTGGATTCAAAAGTATTTTTAAAATTATCACAAACAACGTAAACACCATTAATATGATTATTAAATAATTTAGAATGGGCAACCATAAAACTAGGTCCTGTCTAAAGTCTCTCCTTTCTTCTCTTCTAGCCAAAGAATACTTTTGGGACAGTCTGGCTGTATTCCAACTTGATTACTTCTATTGTTATTTATGATTTAATCGACGATTGTTTAAATGGGAAATCTGTTTCGTGTAGTTCGTTTGGAAATGTTTTGCCAGCGCAAGGATGTTTTACCGCCATAATATTTTGCTACTCACAGTAGGTTCGTTAATCAGTTGCCTGACAAATCAGTAAAGTTTAGAGTGTTCATGTCAATGTCTGATGATAAGTTTGAATACTATCAGTAGATATGTGAAGGAACAAAGCGACAGTCCCGTTATAGTTTATCTGAGCTAAGCTAAGGCTAGGCGAGTCCCGTTGGGAGAGATTTATCGTAGGCCACATTAAATTCAGTGTGGACTGCAGTAATGAGGCAATAGTACTTGTGAGACAGGCTGCAGCCCAGCCTCCAAGCACACGGCACAGAATGCTGTACAAATACTTCAGACTTAATTTGTGTCACTCATAAAGAATGCTTTAGACAGACGTTTGTTTCTTTGCTGCAAAGTAACAGTAAATTAATAATGGAGTACCATTCTAAAGCGGCTCAGATAGTCTCAGTGATCATCTGATGATACCCGCATCAACTCCCACCATCGTTTAGCCATATCAGACCATCACCTGCGTAGTTCGGAAGTCACGTTAAGCCGTTGGTCCTTGTATTTCCATTGGTCATTGGGCTATTAATTAATGATCCATTCTAAGAAGAGTCGGCCTTAGTTTGTAACAAGACTACACCTCATACCTCATTACTACCACTCATCACACTCATCCCTCACCACATATTTGCCTTAAAATACCCTCATGAGAGTGGTCGGTATCTCAAATAGTGATTTAGTGATTCTTTTGGAATTTTGCAGTTTTGATCATATTTACGTTTTTTTTATAGTTGCCAAGATATTGAAGAGATCACTGGTTTTAGAAATCAGATCGTTTTACGTTTTGACGCCCACTACATTAATTTTAATGTTTTATGGTGACAAAGAAGGTTTTGACTAAGTGTTTTTTAATTATTTAATATATTGTGCATCCTTTTAGTATTTTATTTGTTCTACATCAACCTCATTGGTTACCGGTATGAAAATGATTTGTTTTCACAGGCACGAATGTGGAGTCAGTTGTAACGTAGCGGTGGAGTGTTGTCCGAGTAATCATAATAGGTGATTATTTAAAAAATAATAAAAATCTCGGGCCGCTCCGGGATTTGAACCCGGACCTCCTGCACCCAAAGCAGGAATCATACCCCTAGACCAAGCGGCCGATGTAAATAAGTTAACGGTGTGTTTTATCACCAGAACAGAACTGTTAACAAGAGAAAGTTGACAGCAGCATCTACCAAACAGGTGAGAGATGTCACCGTGAAGGTCTGCCGGAAACACTTGCGCGCTATCTGGTAGTAAAACAACCATGAAAATAGACAGATACTGTGGTTACAGAAACAGATGTTTAGCTATAAACCAGCTGTAATCCATACTTGCTTAAGTTTTATGCCCCACAATTATTTATTTCAGTACATTCGTTTTGCCGGAAGGTGTGAAGTTATACGTTCTGTTATAGAGACTGATAACTGCTCACTCATCATTTTAATAACCAGAAAATCGTTTGAAATATCCAATTTTTAGAGTTAACGAGTTAAAAATTGTGCGATTAAATTAACGACTGAACAGATCTCCAAAAATGGAGTTGAAATTTAAATAGGAAATACGAGCTACGACCTAACCCGTCGAACCCCATAAAGTTAATTCCCATCCACCGCTTATTATTCCTTTTTAAAGAAGGATGATTTCTAGTATCGAAAATGGTGAGGATATTGCCGAGGAGAGAAAGCTGTAAGTGGCAAAAAGTGCTGCTTGTATGAAGATGCAGAAGCGAAGTAGGAAGGGCAGGGAAAGTAGTGGATGATAGAAAGCTGACGTCTATGTTTGGAGTTGAGTGACAGAGTCAACAGATGATCCTTTGTTGCTAGTCATCGACTTTCGATCTCTAGCATCTTCATAGTGCAGATGTACACTTGTATACCTTGTAGAGGTATAGAGAGATCGACATGACTTGGTGCCAGTCGGCGTAGGGTGAAAGTATCAAATGGTATCATTTTCAAGTTTTACTACTGGGCTATTAACAATGTATATAGAACTACAATAGGGTGGCTTTAGGAAGTTGCAGGACGCAGAACTCAATCAGACCAGATACAGAGTATACATAAGTATTTACTAAGAACATATTTGGGTCTACGTTAAATGGCTTCGTTAAAAGCCATTAGTATGAACCAAACAAATTCAAAACTCCAATCTTTTCATTCTTGGCGCATTCTATATTTGAGAAATAAATAACTTTATTTGCAGAGCTGTTTGTTCTTGTTCAGTACGCTTAAAAAATCTATTTACACATATCAACACAACTTGTGAACTGTGATGAAGCAAGCTATATTGGATCGTGCAATATATTCCACTCAAGAGCTCTGTGTATTGCTATCGTATGTATCCTCTGATGTGAAAATTTTGCAGAAAGGACGATATGAAAATATGACGATATACAATATAACCACCTTTATTGTATGTGGTCTTCATTGAAGCGCAATGATTTAGACAACTAAATAGTTTGCAAAAAGCATCTTATTAAACAAAACAATGTTTTTCACTATTAAATATTTTTACTTTGTAGTTACAAAGGCAATGAAACATGCACTGAGGTTGAATGTCGGCGGACCGCGGTCTGACGAGCAAACGACGCCACAAGAACTAACGGAAGACTAATTACTAGACGGAACTCCGCCGAGCGCCGTCAGCATGGAAACAATTTTCTTCTTCACCAAGGTCACCAAAGTTCGCAGGATAATATTCCTCAGCTGAACCAATCACGTGGAATGAGAGATTTCCAACAAGCCGCTGACCGAGGTCGTGGAGGCCAAGGAACGTATAAGGACAAAAATCGAGATTAAAATAAGAAGTTACAGGTTATATAAGTTTAATACCACTGCACCACTACAACGTTGGTGAAGTAATATTTTCCTTAGTACCAAACAAAATAGGAAATAAATTGATGAGCGAATGGGGAGAGAATCTTTTACTTGGGTCAAAAGTGTTTGTTTGGTGTGTGTCTGTCAGTGATTTCCAGCAAAAACTTAAAATGAACAGACTCGAAACTTTGCACACACGTTTATACGTTGCACATTGACGGCTGGTATTGAAGGGTAAAAAATCGGTTTGATAGTTTTTAACTAGGAGTCTCTTAAATCCATAAATCGAGGTCTTCAAGCAAAACATTTTTCTTATTTAATCTACAAACGGTACGTTTATCCAAAAATAAATAAAGTTTTAAAACTGCATTTAAGACGCGTTACAGCTTCGGTAAATAACTTTTTACCATATCTGGCCTCCTTCGCACTTAGGTAGGGCTAAATTCTTTAAAACGTTGGTAATTTTAGGATTTTCTACATTTGAGAGTTTCTTATGCAACATATTGAATAGCCTATATTGAAGGACGACGTCACGATGATGACTCAAACACACCGTTCTTTACTATCGCACCTCTTCATTCACTAAGAGAACACTGTTTCACCATTAACCTCAATACTAAACACACAATATTGACCTATTTTTACTAGCAATATACTGTATTATCAAGTACAAGTATTCGTACCATCCACGTGTCTCTTGAGTATGAAAGTGGAATACGTTTTGTCCCTAAATTACTGTCTATTGTACGTTTACGGGCAATAAGACATTTCATTATTGGGGAAAACGGTGTTCAATCTACTTCCTGGGCAATTTTGCACAGTGAAAGGGTTATTTCCAATCATACCAGGAAGACTCGGAAATTTGTATTGGAAAGAAAGTCCAATTCAACCTAATCGGGCGGCAATTTAAGCAGTTGCTCCACGACTATCGATATCTATTTAACGAACAATCGATGAGTTCAATGTATTCTTTGATTACATCCTGAAACGATATCTCTCATGTCGGGCGATTGAGTCTAGACCGTACAGCCGTACATTCCACCGTTGTCTAATTGAACCACCCACGAAATATTTGGAAGAATAATTACACAGGCGGACTCCACGCAAAGCTGTGACGCAATTGTGCGGCTGGACCAATAGCGTGCCAGAACGCGCGGTTTTGACCAATGGCGTGCCTGTGCCAGTTATTGACATGTATTCACACCGCGCGTGAGAACGCTCGCTACAATCATTAGTGATGAAAGGCCCAGGAAATGTCATTGTCTGAGTATGAAAATAAACAATGATCACGTAATACACCGGCTCTGACTCGTCTCTGTGGTGAGTTGGACCACCAAGTCAGTCCACGTCGACACTAAACTTCAATTGTGTGTACAAAATTGTTGGATTCACAAGATTATTGGAAGAAAATACACATGGAATTCAGGTGCGGTTTTAAATCATCACGGGCCATCAAAAAGTATGGCAAAATAAACAAACCGGACTGGGGTTAAATTTTGGGTATTATCTGGATAGAAAATCTATATGGTATTTCAAATTGAACGAACACGTATGTAGTAAAGTCTCGTCATTGGAAAGTCTGCTAATTCAATTTTACTATACAACCTGTATATCAAAATGTGTTGGATTATATTTGCATTTTAAGTCTAAGCCCATGTGTGCTGTATGGCTTTCAGTACTCTGTTTTTGTCTTAAAAACAACACAACTAACTTTGTACACGGTTTAATCATTTGCAAATAAAGTTAATATCAAGTCAAACATTTGATCTTGGTGGAATCAATTTTATCTTTATAAATGATCATAATCGTCAAAATTTGCAGAATAACGGATATCGACAAAAATTATTATATAAACGACAGACCCTGTCCTAGTTTTCGTACTGTGTTTAAATTTAATAACACAAATTACTAAGAAAGACAGCAATTAATACAAACGTAAAATATTACGACTGAAACTTCAAACTGACAAAAAGCCAATTAGAGAGCCCATTCCAGTTTCTGTACTGATGACTGCAGTAAAAGTCCCGCAATGACATTCCGCACCGCTTCACGTTCGCAAACCCGTACTCCTGAAACACAATATTTAACGTGGAATGAGTCAACAAATCTGTTGTAAAGAGTATCTCGCCCGTGGGGTGCCACATTGAGACTCATTCAAGCGAGTAGAGTGTCATCACTTTGCGTGAATGTGTATAAGCCTCGACCACACGGTGCGGAATATCAATCACAATCTGGCGAACAAACGGTTTGGCGATTCCTGATCTTACTAACTTACGAAAAGGGAATGAACGTTTATTTGACTTTGATTCTTCTAAACTATTAACAACCAATACTAAATTGTTTCTAAACTCAACACGGAGTTAAAGAAGTGAGGACAAATCTACACACTGAGATGACGGACTTGTTTCCCTAACATCGTGTGTCACTGGCGTGGAATGAAGTGATAAGGGACAGTGCATGACTCACCACTTATCAGTGGATTGTGCAAAGGTGTGAACAGTCACACTAGAAACCTCATCTGAGATTGCTCCAGTTGTCAAACAATCATGTCAGCCTCCACTACTCTCTTCGGCACTAAACGAGTAAGTTTTCACACTATCTTAATTGACGATATTATTATTTACCTCGCTAAATTAATGTTCTTTCAGTTAGAACAAATAGTAAAAATAAAGTGAAATAAAGATGTTGATATTATTTTAACACCAAAATTACTAACGTTAACCGTTATGACGTAAGTTAATTTTGAGATGAAACATGGATGGATAGGATTACATCTATCATATTATTTTTCTTTTAATATACGACCCAGCGGTGCTAAAATATCTGATGTTAATGGTTATGGTCACTTTGTAAGTCACTTATGTTTGCTGGTAAGGGGTCATTGACTAATTGCACCATGTAAGAATCGGCCAGTTAGCTAAGCACAAGGGCCAATCGGAGACCTCCTCAGTCACAACACCATGGTTTGATCAACCTGCATCTCCTTTCTCCCTCTACCTATCGAATCTGACATCCTATTAACAATTACAATGTGTAAACCACATTTCCAGCTGATGTTGGGTCAGCTTTGCGAATATTTAGGTCACTTGCAAAATTCCCAAAGCATTCTACTGGCATCGATGAAACAGCTGTTGGAAATCTTTATAATGCTGATGTTCTATGAGCTTATGCTTAGTTTGTTTTAACGTAGGATAGATTCAAAACATTTAATCCATTAGAAGGTTTCAAATGTTGTCTCTAGTTAATCTGATTCACACCGAAAACTGTTATCTAATGTTATAAAAAACAACTTGTATAGATCTAAACTTTAATCACGAATAAGTGCATTAATTTAGAGCGCTCTTCAAAAATGTGTGACACAAAACCTCTGCAGTTAGAAATGGTACATTATTTATCAGACCGATACGGCTCGAAAAATAAATACAAAATGTCTATAGTGTAAGCAAACACTGATTTGGTTACGAAGTACTGTACTGGCAAAGTTACTCAACTGATGACAATGAAGCCGTGAACCGATGCTAATGTCCCTGCGCCTGCGCAGTGTAGGCGGCTGGCGCGAGTAGTGAAACTAACCTGTTTTCACGCACCCTTGTTTCGAAACCTTGGTCTGAACAATTAGAACAGGTGAAATCAGATAAGTACTGACAGCCATTGTTATCACGTTATCTACGAGGGTAATGACTTGTCTGCCCAGTCAACCCACCGCGTAGGCGCAATTTTGGGCTCTGTGCTCTCTGCACAGGTGCTTGCACTTTGGTTGGCTTCAATTGTGTTAATGTACACATTGTACCAGTATGTTTATGGCTATAGAATCCCAAGTTAATGTTAGTTCCTGGTCGCGCCAAATGTCTTTTTCCGAAGTTCGGAGGTGCGCCACTTGTGTATTTTTACCATGTGGCGCTGATGGTTTTATAATAGACGATGTTCTCTGTTTACAAAATCTTCAAAAGCATCTAGGGTTGATGACGACATATTGCGGGCAGAATTCAGTGAACAATAAGTAGTCCCATATGAATCGGTTCTCTGTAAGATATATTTAATGACTGTACTTATGATGAGATTAAAACCGTAAGGCAAAATCATGAATCAAGTTGGCAAACAGTTACTGTACAAGCTTCGAAAATGTTGATAAAATATTCAATGTAAAATAATACAGTATATTTCATCTCTAAGTGTTGATGGTTTTGAAAATTAAAACCCACTCTATCTTAGTGTATCGAAGAATTCTCAAGATCTAATCGGTGGGAAGTATATACTTAAGTTGATGGCTAATTTGTTGTTCACGTGGCTACATATGGGAATTTTGCTAACGATCTACTTTTTAGTTTCTACAGTTAATGTCGCTACAAGAATACAACATTTTTTTATTATGAAGTATCCGATATGCTACATAACTTATAAGATTAATTGTTATAGTGTTCACTATGCAATTTATGCTGAAACTTCGTGCATTCACAATGTTTAACGATTATACGTAATAAGTACGTAGTTTAGGACAAAATACAACTAAATTCTGGAGTGGTTCTAACGAATTAGAGAATTACCCTAGCTCAGTCATAGAACTAACCTATAAAGTTATCCTTACTAATGTATAAAATGAGATGGTGTGTGTCTGTCTGTTCCTCAATCACGCAAATACCACTGGACCAATTTTAATAAAATTTTACAGGAATGTGGCTTATATGTGCCTGGCCAACATATAGGCTATTAACGTGTTGGATAATTTAATATTTTCAAGATGGCGGTTATTGATGAGACCTCCTTTCATATAAAACTTTATAAGCCCAATACTGTTACGTGAAATTCTAGAAACACCGTAAAAGACATTTAAGTTTTGACAGCCTATATGAGCCTTAAAATTTAATCCTCTACAAAAAGGTTCTGAGCACTTTGTTGTATCTTTAACCGTTGCTTGGAAAACTTGCTTCAGTGTGGAGAAACACGCTCATGATGCGCCAAATATGTTAAATCTGAGGTTGGGCAGCCCTGACTCACCTCCCGTCTTCTTAGGAAGGAGAAGATGGTGAACTTACAGGCAAACTAAATGGTTTTCTAAGGATATAAAGAAAAATTATTTTACTTGAAATCGGCAATTTTCTTAAAATATACACACAGCTATGTTTACAAAGCCCCGAGGCGAAGCGCGGGTACTCTCAGCTAGTTAGAGAATAAAACCACACAAATTATAATAAAACAAAACATTAACACTAAAAAATAAATGTACTATATATAATTGTTTTATTTGACAATTAAGGTCGGATAACAAATTTTCTTCCTGCACTAATAACATTCTGTTCATTTTTAGTGATAATATATTATGAGCTACTTGCGATTAGCAGAGTGGTCAATTTCGATAACAATAAAAGCGGGCGTAGCAGTCCAATAAAGCTATCGAGTCCGGCAATAATACAGCAGTAAAGATGGAATCTGGGAGCGGCCGTTTGTTGCTTGGGCGACGCGACGGCCCAGACGTCCGTAGGTCTGGTCTTATTTCACGGATAACGATTGCAGACCGCGACTTTACTTGTGTTCATTAGGACTGGAAATGCGCTCGATAAGATTTAAGACCAATCAATCCAGTAAAGCGGTTTTACAGTCAAGGCTCTGTTTTATGGCAAGGAACAAGACCATGTTACAAGCCTCCATGAGGAGCGGGCGAACGTAAAACACAAGCTTAAACATATTCATGAAATACCAATACCATCGGTCTACTGTACTTTATATGATCTACTGTAATGGGATCGACGTTTAATAGGCCCTCTCCTGAGCATAGTCCATCGGATGATATTTTTAAGCGACTGTCTTTACTAATAGTTCGATCACAATTATCAACCTTTTGATGGAACGATATTAATGATCTATATGTAACCTCTATGGCCTACCTTTTCATAACGATCTATATTTACATTGACTACCAGATCAACGGTTACGACAGCTGTTTTCCTCTCATGCTAAACGTCCCTTTCTATGTTCGATATTCTGAAACGTTCCATGTAGATAACAACCGAACGTAATCTAATACCCAGCCAGTGCAGAAGTTGATTCCGTAAAACAACATAATTTGCCGTGGAGATTACTATGAAATGGGCAAACGGCTATGAAGATTTCATTTTAAAATTAGTCACAAATGTCAAATTGCAAATTGAGGGAAAAATCCACTCAGCCACGGCAATTCCGTTCTAAGCTAATCGTCGCGAGTTGGATAACCTCTTGCAAAACCTTTCTCCGCAATGCACATTGACTGGAAAGCGTTGCGCGGTCGCCGTGCCCCGGGGGACTAATGCATTGTGACGTTGCGTTGCGCAGTGATGTTGCCCAAGAGGGCAGGGTGCTGTGCTGGACCACCTGAACAGATTGACAGCCTTTAATTAGCCATTGTTGTTGTGGCGTGGGGTGCATCCTGCCCGGGGCTCGGAATGTAGAGAAACCACGAGGTTGCAGCATCAACACAGTGTGCTTGTGACATACACTCCGCGGGAACCCTGATCAACTTTCTCACACACGGCGGTCTCTTTTGTGTACACCCAGCGCAGAATGGTGTCAGCGATGCAATGAATCAGTGAAATGTCTAGCAAAACACCAGTGTGTGAGCTGTTCCCATCTGTGATGCTAGTTCCTCCTCAAGTTGACCTAGATAAACACTGAGAGTGTCGATTGGAGCTTGCATCAATTTTGATAACATAACATATTCTGCACATACTATATTGTTATCTCTTAATATCACTTGTGGTTAAGTGGAAGAGAGGACTTTATAGTCCTAACTTCGCCACCAATAAAGACGATTTTCATTTCATTTCATTTTCACTTCTGGCCTTCTGACCAAATAAGATAGGTTCATATCACCACAACCTATAACACTGAAGCTAGGACGTCAAAGGTATCTAAAGTCTAAACCTGAGTAACTCTTTCATTGGAGCAGATCTTCAAACGCATCCTCTTTCTAGATATAACTGGAAGATGTCTGTCATCTAAAAACATTAATCCGTACAACAATAAGGTAAAATGTTCAAGACGATAATTCAATAAGTCTGAATAGTCGGTTAGCTTTGGTTAATAGTTTTATGAGCTCCTTTAGACTCTATTCCATCAAGGTCAGTTTGATTGTCTCTACCTCGTTAGATATAGTACGGTAGACTACAGTATATCTTTCCTACTCAACAAAAAACACTAAATACATCACTGCCAAATCGTCACTACGTGTTTTCCACCTGGCCAAACCGCATTCCTCACTTCGGAATGGACAAATTACAATGATTGGTCCGAGATTCATAACTCTCTCGCCTTGCCAAATCCATCACGAGTTGAGGGCCCTGTCATCCATCCTCTAGCAGTACAGTGCGCGTGGCAGCCTCTGATAAATGGCCAGATTGCGAGATCCCGCTGTACCTCCCTGCAGATTACCTTCGTCATTTACACTCCCTGTGATTACCATCAACTTGCTACAGTCGTTTTGCAACTAGAAATCTCCCGTTTAGTCCACATTAGCGCACGCTACAGTTTAGTCCTGCTGGAGAGGTGGCCTACTAACGGTTGCTTCTTTTGAAATTCTTTAGCGTTTTAGGTGGTTATAGAGGAAAGGGATTTTCTTTGCGTTTTGCCTGATTATCATAGTACTCAGCTGAGGTACAATTATGTCTATATTCCTTATGATTTGTATCACGCAATCGTTAATTAACACTTCTTAAACTCCCTACTACCACTATGGTGAATACATCTTGTGATTCCTCATACCTTGTGTGAACATTTGTGGCGAAATGTTCACCTTGGTAGTAGTCTAAGAATTCTTGATTTTAACATCATTATTTTCGCAACAACTTTAACTATCTCTTCACCTTGCTTTCTTTAGCTGTATCTGAAACGCTCGACAACGACGCAAACTCAGAGCCTTAGCAACCATATAACCCATTTACAGTAAGCTGCACTGAGGTTGAACACATCAAGTAATCTCAATGTGGATTTCAATAACGTTGACATTTCCACTTTAACCTTCCACTGGATTGTCCACATTCAGAAACTGTATCCCCACTGGATCACACGACTTGGCTTTACAAACTCCTAGTATGAGCCGTGGATCGTGTGCAGCGCCGTGCTTTGTCGTGCAGAAGATGCGCAGAGTTGAGCTTGTCCTCTCCTCGGTTATGGCTTGACCTTGTTTCCACCTCCCATATGTCCTCTTCAATTACTCTGCTCAGCTCCGTTACCGTAATTGTACCCTTTGTTGAGATGTGCTTCGTCACAACAATCAGTTTGCGAACGTGACTTTCGCTTTGTTCAAACCGACAACCAGTTAGACTCTGAGGCCTTTGTCTCTTTGCTGGTGTCATTACTCAACCTGCAGGACGGAAAAAGATAGTGGAGTTTGGATTGTTCATATATGTTTACTCGGAATATTCTCTAAAGTACATAGCTATATTTGTTAGGTTGTTTGTTTGCGTACTTCGCTTCGAAAAGGTTGTAGTAGTTTCGTGCTCATAGTAAAAACTAAATTCTGTGATTTTCTCTATGACTTGTTGGTAAATTGTGGACCTCTCTGCAGTTTCTCGGCTCGGTTACTGAAGTAGGCCGCGGGCGAGGAGAAGGACACGCTTTCCTCCTTCATCAGCATCACATCAGCAGATCAGCCGACCTTGAGCCTTGAGCTGCGCATACCGAGCCCCAGTACAATGGCGTTACCTACTTTCTACCTATCTTCAAGTACCGAGAGAAGAACGACCCTTCCGATCAATGCACATTGTTAACCAAAGTGTTAACTTTTTGACGAGCATGTTAGTGACAAAACGTTGGTTGTACGCTCCTGAGGCTTTTAAAACGACTCTTTTGCCTGGTAAAAATCTCCAAATGCTTGAAATTCAACAGTACAGTAATATTCTTGTACAGTATATTTGATTTAAAACTTAATCACTTTTAAGTCAAATAACATCACGTTTTAGAATAAACTACCAATTTGCAACCAAAGCGATCCTGCTTTCCAGGAAGAGCATTTCACCAGTCTATGTGAGTGGATTTGGAGGTGATCAGTTTCACTGGATTCGACGCATCAAATTGACCGTGAAACTGGTTGGTTCCGACGCGAAGCCGCAAAAACCACCAGCCATATGATCGGATCCCGTTGGCATTCGGCGAACCGGTGTCCGGGTCGGCGGTATTGTGTAGCTGCCGGAAGCCATGACCATCTTTATCGGGAGATGAGATGAGCGCGTCTAGTGAGTTCGTTTATCTCAGTTACCGGTCTGTCTAGGTGATCGGTGAGTCATCAATACCTCATTCAGCACGGTTACATCTAGGCTACATCGGTACAGGTTTGCATTACCAGTGTGAAACTGGCCAAACCTTACATGTCCACTATAGGTTGCGTAAAGTTCTTTCGTAATCTTGGAATGTTGAGTATAGTGTAACACGTAATAGGACTTGAATTGAACGAAACAGGATTGTTGATGTTTTCAATTGAGTTTGGTTACGTAACTGCCAGTGGTACTCTTGACTTGAGAACCTCTGTGGTTTTAGACCCATGACAAAAAACGCTTATGAGCTTTGATAGTTGAAAAAAGCCACAACCATTTCCATCATCAAAATAATCCTACTGTTTATTTGTGCTTAATCTTGTAAAATGCACTCAGAAGAGCTGTGAGCTCCTACCAATTGACGAATTAAATTTTAATATAGACCACTTATGACTCCGCAATATTATCTTACAGATCCAGACGGCATTCATGAACTACCAAGGTAGAAGACCAAACCTGTAGAGATAAAACAGGTCCTGATACGGTTATCTACACCTATCATCTGGCCATTACCAGGTGTTGTGTTCAGCCTCGAACTTGACACCGGCTGATCAGCTGATCCACTGTGTCAGCTGAGGAAGAGTTCATCCTACTCTGTGTGGTAGACACCGCTCTTATCTCAGATCTGTCTGCCAGCGGGAGTGACACCTGACACTATCTTCATCCACCTACCTGACCACCTACCTACGTTCCTCTGAATTTCTGTCATAAATATGGCACGATAAGGTGTTCTATTTTGTCCGCAGCACAACATATTAGGAGTTGATAATTTTTTCGGACTTAATCAATATATAACGTGGAGTCTTAAAAAAATTGTGATTTAACTAACTTGGCGTAGTAAAACATGTACTATTTATTTATTATTATTAACCAAATACATACTTATCATTAATTTATCTACCGTAAGCCCCGACATACTTGTAGAAAATATGTGCTCGTGCTCAACCTATATACATATACTAATAAGGATTTCGTTTTCAACCATTTAATGAAATATACATGAAATGAAACTTTAAATTAAAAACAACTCGAACTTAACAGAACTAATGATGAGACTTTTTATAGATTAGCCCAATTTCCAGTTAAACATCCACAAACTTTCAGTTTTAATTACCCCCAAAGAATAATAATTCTGGAAAAATATCACGAAAAATATATTCCAACCATGTTAATGTTTCATGCTTTTATAAATTATTTATGCTGCAATCGGAGCAAATTCTGAGGCCAACTACATAAAACGACCACCAAATCATCAAACATTCGGGATTCCCAGATGATTCAAATACCGCTATAACACTCGTGAACACTGAAATTGAAACCCAGAATTGGAATCCGTTTAGTCACGACCGCAATCACCATCTACTGTATATAGCGTTCTAAACATACATGAGTGTTGTCATTTTATTAGTTATCGAGTTGTGTGCTAAGCTAGTATACATACTGGTTTCATTGTCCTGCTAAGCTTCTTGTTTTCCGAAAGAATAGTACAAGTTTACGCGAGATTGTTTCACTCAAAAGTAGCATCTAGCTACCATGTGAACTTTACATTCATTCTTTATAGCGAACCATTCTTCACTGACACCACCAATCACCTAAACAGTAACTCCCAAAAGTAAGCCATAAATCAAGAGGTAGCGTTATTGAAAACAATACAAACAAACCCACGAAAAGCTGAGTTATTATTGCCAACGCTCCCGAGTATAAAAGAATAGATAACGACTTGTTGATAACCAGAAGAGATTAGTCGAAGGAAATGAGATTATGGAGATTAATAGTTGACCAGGAGGCAGTGTGCGTGGGTCTCTATTGAATGCTAATTCTGCAGCCGGGTGATGCAAGTTCCAGAAGCGGCGGCTGCTGAAAGAATTCGACTTCTCGCGGCGCGCACTGGGTTTGGTTTCACTGGGCGGCCTTGGCCCACTCATTCCACTCGGCACTCGGCAAGCTCCAGGGTAAATGTACTCGGACAGAAACAAGTCTTTCACACCCATCTCTGCCTGTTTCTTCATTCTTCAGACTTTCTTTTCATGGAATCCTTACTGTATGACTAGAAGCCCCTCCTCTGACCAAGGCACGTCTCGTCGTTACTTAAATGGTCAAGAGGCAATAAAAAGAAGGAACTGAGTAGGTTTCTATTCTGAAAGAAAGTAGGGAATAGCTTACTTAGAATGACAGAGTATTGCTTCTTCAGTTATTGGCCATTCAAAAGGTAAACAGTGTTCACATCTTACTCGTATATTGGTCACTGTAATGTATCGGTAACCATTATTTATAAAATTACACACGCTAGAGATCCTTCCATGCTTTTCTTCACAGAGAAATACTGGACATGTTTTACATCAGTGTACAATAATGATTCACTCAATATTAATTGCAAATGAACCTGAAGCACGTTTGATACGAGTACGGTTTTGAAAACACGCACACCTACCGAATTGTGCCAACATGTAGTCAACAGTTGGAGGCAACTTATTGCTGGTTGGAAACGTTTGGATGTTATTCACTGTTACTCACTATGCCTACTCACTATGTTACTCACTGATGCCTATGTTCACCGCCGGTTATGAGTAGTGGTCAAACTAAAACGTCAACACAATTGGTTTACGCGCACTATAAATCGACCAGCTGATTGACCAAAGCTTGGCAACTCCCCCTGTGATCTGTTTGGATCATACTCTGTAGTTTGAACTTTCGGAAAAACAAAGAAGTGTTTCAATGAAGGCCTGTTCTCCTTTTTTCATTTATTTTAATTTTTTCAACTCATTGCTACTCTGTTGTCTCTGGTGTACTTAAAAACGCATTCATTTCTTACAGTTTCCGAACTAATATATCAAAGGCACTATTATTCACTAAAATTTGTTTGAAGTTTGATGTCGACTATACGGGTGGATTTCAGTGCTGGAAGATATTGCGGACATTTTCCAATATTTAGTAAACAAGAAGTTTACGATATATCGGAATTTTGATTCAAACAGAGAAATCAGTAAATGGGTTGTTTTAAAGTAACCAACTTAAGCTGATCATTCTCAATCAAATAAACAGCATATAGCGATCTCAACAGAATGAGATAAACCAAGCATAAAAATAAACTAGACAACACACAGCATGTACACTAGTGAGGACGGACGCTGCGTTGCAGACTACGAACTATTGACTGCAGTTGTGTGGGTTTATGAACTGTTGTTTGACGTGTTGTTGTTGTTGTTGCAGGGGTCGGACCCGCGCGTGGCGACATGTCGCGGCAAACTGCAGAACAAGCGCAGCAAACTCAACCAGGAGATCAACAAGGAGCTGCGGCTGCGTGCCGGCGCCGAGAACCTCTTCAAGTCAGTATACACTTATTTAATTTCATATAGCTCGTAGTTATTTTACGGATTATAGAACTGTATTGACAATCAAAACTGAAAACAACAAACCCCCTATAGTGGTAAGGCCAATAAATATTAAAACTAGTAAAAAGATGACTCAGGAAAGCTGTCTCAAACTAATAATGAAAAACTATTCAACCTATTATTCTCATATGAGACAAACTTATCGCAACTCATATCATATAACGAACCATAGTTAAGAAAATGAGTTTGTCGTCGCATTTTGTATACACGGTATACAAGTCTTTTAGTAATGGGGTCAGATATAGAGATTTTGAAAATGTGTCATAGGTTGTGAAATATCTTTAAAAATTGATACGAGTAATTCTAAAAAGTCTGAGAACTCAGCTTTATGGACGTACAAGTTAACTGAAGTATTAGTATGAAACGTGTCCCTCAGGCAATTTTGAGTGTTGTTACTTTCTTGCCATACGTGAGTTGCTTTTTAATGAGTTTTTCATTACAAAAGGATTTTCATAAGGATTTCGAGAGCTTTATTGTAGACTATATTAGTTAAATCTTATAATATTGAATATTCGACTTTGATGGCCTAAGAATTCAACTTCAGCGCTTTTGCTATTTGAAGATATTTTAATTTGCTATGCATGGTACCAACCTCAGTTGTTGGCCCACTACACTACTACACTGCTCCAGTACTCCCTGTGTCAACGGGGTCTGGTATTGTTCAACTCGAGTTCCCACGGTAACCGTTCCGGTCAAACCAATGGGTCCTGACCAACCATTCACCAAACTCTGCGGTTAGAGAATACACAGCAAATGTATTGTTTTGATTGTTCTTTCATTAGAACTCACACTTCAAAAATCAGTTTGTCATTGTGAATTTTAACCAGGGATGGAAGTTCCGTATGAGCTTTAGAGAATGATACGTAACAATTAAAAAATAAAATATAATTTTCATATTTAACCAAAGTTGGGCAATTTAGTTACTTCTGGACATCATTACTGCGGTGTAGTTGAAACTCAGACGACTATATTTGCAATGGGATACACTTAAAATCATGTTAAAATGTGTTATGTTAAATGCGAGTGTATTGTTTTGAAACTCTTGCCCAACCTAGTGTTTCTGAATACTGACTAATAAAAAAAACATAACGTAGTTTTGACCACATATTGCTTAACCAAAAAAGTCTTTGCTTGGCATTTGGTGGCAGTCGTAAATAATTATAAACGAAAATTTCAATGCCCGTGCATTGAGAAAAATATTAAAACTGATCATACACTTTATTTATTGTGTTCAGTTGCTCTGTAGAACCGAAGGTGATAGCAAATAATAATTTATCGCGTAGACACTTGCAAGACGAGTGCCTCAGGTAGTTTAGTTGTCTGGAGGTCGTAAAATATGTACAATACAACGGACCATAAACTTGGCCATAAAAGTGTGGTATGTTCCATGTGGCGACGACGCTCCGATACAAGTGAACTGCACGACAAACCTGAGTCTTAGCAGATGCTGGCTGTGGCACGTGAAACATACAGAATGTGTTAATAGCTATGCATGATAGGTTTACGGAATGGTAAAGTTTGTGTGCGAAATGCGTGTGGAATGTGAATATGTTTACTATCTACCAAGGAAGTGCAGCAGACCGGAACACCTGGTTTACAGGCTCATTTCATAAGCGTTACAATCATTTTGTTTGTATTTAAAGAAATGTAGTTTGCTTGGTAAACCCGTTGCTAATTTCACTTTACATTACAGATGGTAGCCCAATGAATAAATGTTATTTCAATAAAGTAATATGTACTAGTAGCTGATTTAGTGTTCTGAAGTCCGAAATAGTAGGAACCGAAGCTCAAGACAAACCAATAGGCCTACAGAGTGCAAAACCCGAGTCCGAAATAGAACGAACCGATAAGCGACACAAACTAATATATACAGAGTGTCGGTGAACTCTCTGGACATATTTTGTAGACATCTTCCTTGGGTCAAAACAATAATATTTTACCATATTCGTAAACCGGGGTCTCCAGCGCTTCGTTGTCCGTCTGTCTGGGTAGATGTGTATTTTGTAAAAAGGCTATGACAATGTAACCAGAGATATTCTGTAATATTACTAATGCATCAATTTTCACCAAATTTGTCAAAACTGTTAAATGTTATTTATTAATTAAGAAAAATAATTATTTAACTTAGTTATCAAATTTCAAAATGGCGGCCGTATAAAAATTAAATAGCTCGAAAACGAGTACTTTTACAACAAATCAATCAGAAAAACTTGTTTTAGTATACTGTACTTAATTCCCTTTCCAAAAATATATAAATTGTGAAAATCTAATGAGAAATAACAAAGTTTACATGTTCTGCTTATTTATTGCGGCGGCATGCGTGCCCAGTCAGCTAACGTAATAACTATTGTTATTAACGGTTATTGTGGACGGTAGCATGATCGGAAACGACTTATCATTAATTGTAGAGATATCCATATGAATTTAACTAACTCCAAAATAAAAATAATGTAGTTAGTTTCATTGTTGTTGAGTAGCTCACGCGGGTAACGCATGGGGGCATAGGCCGGTAAAACAGAAATAACAATAACTTTGTTATTTATCATTCGATGTTCACAGTTTGTTCATTGATGGAAAGGGAATTAAATTTACTTAAAATAGTTATTCAAAATAATTTGTTGTATAAGTACTCGTTTTTAGGTTATAATGTTATTTAACTTTGAAGATTTTAAATGGCTACCATTTTTAAATTTGATATGTCTACAAAGTGCATATCAGCCTTTAAGGTGCATTGTCACTGGTGCGGCTGGAACGTCTAACGTTCAACGTCAGTCGTTGGACGTCAGACGTGAAACGCCTACTTTATATAAACACATTCCAACGACTGACGTTGAACGTTGGAGCGGATTTCAACCCACACCAGTGACAATGCACCTTTTAGAGTTACACACTCCCGAAAATAGTACGAACGTTTCACATCCCGCTTACTCAGTAAAACTTTGCTTACTGCCGTGTATTTCTGTCGTATATATTGACTGTGGGCAAAACTACAGTCGACATCTACCTGAAGAGATCCAGAGAAATCGAAACAGTGAAGTACACGTAAAATGTTCTAGAATTGACGTCTTTCTCTGTCCTAAACGCAACAAAACCAACCGGGCAGCAGAAAATGGTTGAAACATTACTACATTACTTCGGTAGTATAGCTAGTAGCGATCAGCGTTCAAAGTACCTCCAATATAGCTAACGAGCACTTCGGCAACTACCTGCATGTTTTAGCTTCTGATGTAGCTAACATGTTTAAAGTGTTGAACCATAACCATGAGACGGAGATAAATCCAACATTTTCATATGTATTACCATCCCCACCAAAGCTTCTGCGGAAAGCAGACCAATTGGTAAGATGGTATCATTGAGAAAGACTAACTACGTATTATAAACAGCCACAGCCGGCGATACCGGAACTCAAGCAAGTGGCAGGCTGGGTACAGCGGTGTCGATGGATTCAGCGGCCGCGGAGGCCTGGCCACTGAGTTAATTACCTTCTCAGCGTTATGCGTGAAACGGCCACCTGGCTGCTGATGGTATGATGGCCCGTGTTGCGCAAACTGAATCCGCCTTCCCTCTCACTCACACACGCCCCTTCTCCGTCTCACGTGCACGCACGCACACCTCCCAGGCTCCAGTTCCGCCTCACAACCACCACCGAAATAGAGTTTCAAATCCGAAATTAACTTTATTGGCACGCAATCAATCTAATATTATAAAACTGAGCTTCATTTCCCTGATGTGTGTTTTTGACATTACAAATTTGATGGTGTTCCGTAGATCGGTTCGTACTTGACTTTGGTGTCTGCTCTCTTTACGCACTGACTTATTTCGCACATTGGTGTTAACGCTTCGCCGTTTAAAAGGTCTCATTGCTAAACGAATGTGTTTCCTTAGGCTCCTTTCAAGACCTTGGGAAACTACTGTAAACAATTACTGAAGTATTAATTGTATTAAAACATATAGCAAATAGCTACAATCTCCAGTAATATATCAAACTTATAATAGTGTCAACCGGTCACCGAGGGGTTGTTGCTTGCTTCAATGGTAAACGTAATATGCTGTCAAATTTAACTAGGAATTCTAAACTGAGTAAAAAGTAATTTCTCAAAGAAGCTAAACTGTACGTTTGTTGATTGATAACTGGGAGCAACAAAAACGCTGCTGACTAGGCGCGAGCTAACTGTAATAAAATCCGTAATAAACAATCTAATCTGTAATAAACAACAGAGCTAAGCTGTAATAAACAAAAACAAGAAATTGATAAGAACCCAACCAGCACAGTATTTTAAAAGAGCAAACATTCAGAAAATTATACACTAATTACTTTGAATAGGTACAACTAAGAATTGCTTATGAAAGCTGGCTAAGATTGAATACATTTTAAGAAAAGTAAAAACCACAATACGTAGTACGACTAAGAAAAGTTAACTAAATAATTGAACAATCAGAATGGTTTAAAATGTGGATAAGTAAAGAAACGTTGATAAATAAATAAATAAAACGAAAGCACTAACCCCACCATATTATGCCTTTTTATATTAGCGTTGTTCTGTTGCCCTATATCCGTTTGCACATGCCAGCACGATATATCTCGACTCAAGATAGACCCTTGACTTATGCAAGTTTTCCTATATAGCTTAAGCCTTTTAAAGATTGGCAGAGAAGTCTCAAATAAAAGGAGTAGACTCGGGTATTACAAAAATCGTGGTAACGATTACTCTATGAGTTGCCGCGTGACTAACATAAATCATATAAATATAGTGGTAATCAATATCAAAATACCGTTGTATAGCTGTATGCATTGATTGGGTGTTGATTTGTCGACTTGATTACGAAGTTTCTGAACCAAACTTGTTTACTTTCTCAACTACTGGTTCAGTTACTGCTTCTGTCCTGTCTTGTCTTGAAGTAGACTATAAAATCAGCTGGTTTGGTGAGAGGAAAGCCGCCTTCCTCTACGTGATAAGGAAACCCCTGTCAATGACTGGCCAACCAGTTTCTCCATCTAGCCAGGTACCTTCCAGTACCAAGCATTGAGCATTTTAAGTAATAGTAAATCTTTTCTTATATTGCAGACACTAAAACTTTTAAGTAATGTGCTAAAATTCTAGCAATTGTCTCTTGTTGTAGGAAGGAATTAGTACTATAAAGAATTAAGCTATTTTTTGTGATTTACTCAATCATTAGTAAACATAACCCAAATCAAAATTAATTCGGTGGGACACTACTACAAAATTGAAAATTCCCCGAAACCTCCGCCGTACCGATACCCCTAGGGACAAATGACTGAAATGAGGTGCAACCACTTGTAGTTTCCTTTTTAGTAGTATCGTATTTCGTATATTAAAACACCATCACATAAATGAGAATACAGTACGCTACGACTGCATCTTTGTCTAAATTGTATGCTTCCCTGCTGTTTTGATGTATTTATAATAGTTTCAATAACGCAGTCGTAATATAAAATAATATAGCTTTTTATACCTAGAAAGAATTCTGCAAGTACTAGTTTTCAATAAACCATGGATATCGTCACGGACAGTTTAAGCTATTACCGATTCACTTATGTTATTCTATGGAGAAGCAACCCACGTCTGCCACCTCCCACGTCACTTACCTTCTCACCTCACAATGCACGTTGTCAGTGGATTCCGAAGTACTCTAATCAAATTACGGTCGACCCTTGGCCTGGCCCGCGGAGATGCCGTTAGCACGCTCGCCGCCGGCCATGGCTTATGGTTAAATAATCTGAAGGAAGTGGAGTGGATTGAAGGGTGTGGGATCCGGTCGAGTGAGCCCGTTATGATGTTTGGTCTGCAGCTATTATATCGGCCAGAGAGCGGAACTGTGCACGGCACGTCTCGCGCCTAGACCTCCAGGCTGTCTGTGGGAATGCATCCTTGTTTCTGCGGTGATGGACTCACCAATCATAACCTGATATACACCTTCAGGTGCTATTGCTGATTTACTGGTTATCGCGGCAACGGCTTCTTTTTAGGAAATTCTTCTGAACATTTTAAACCTCCTACCTCAAGTACATGACATAATCAATTGATATATGTCATTATTACTAACTGTTGAGTAGGTTAGTATAGTGCATGCATAGTTTTATCTGCGGAGATGAGTACAGAAGGCAGACAACGTGACAACGTTTTTGGCCCAACACTCTGCCAAACGTGCCATTTCAATCTGTCCAATCTGGTCATCGGCGTTTATGCACCATCCATACAAAGCTGTGTTAGGATACAAACATCGTGTATTTCTATTTAAAGTTGCCTTGTGCATCTCTCTGATTTATTTGCTTTGCGGTACGATATAAAATAGTTGTACAATTTTTAAAAGAGGTTTCCGGCAACCTTGATAGAACAACGTTATGATATCTTTATGCGAACATCGTTGTGTGTTTCTGGGTTAACTGTCGAAGAACAATCTGTTTTTGCTGTGGGAATGCAATCGTATTTGATATGGTTTCACCAACTTTGCTCTTCGTAACGTTATGCATACCTTCAAACGATTTCGCTGGTTATCGTTTTTTCCTCGTCTTTTCTGCTTTAAATTACAAATTCTATCTTCTAGCATCTACTGTTGACTTCTGCAATAGCAACGGTTAGTTGTCCAAGTGTACTGATTGTGTGTGTTTGGTTGCAGGGCGACGACCAACAGGAAGCTGAAGGAGACAGTTGCGCTGGAGTTGAGTTTCGTCAACTCGAACCTGCAGCTGCTCAAGGAGCAACTCGCTGAACTCAACAGTTCCGTGGAGTTGTACCAAGGTGACAGGTGAGACAGATACACATCTAGCCTCACTTCTCTACAGGATAGGAATTGAGTAGATGACAAAATGTGCGTTACCTGCAAATTTCACTAAACATGTAGCTTACACCAAACGATACCGATACCAAATGAAATGACAACACGGTCGGATGATATCGATACTAAGTATTAATAGAGGACCATATTTCAAGCAGCCTTTCTGTATCATCATTCACCTCCTGGTTTCTGGTAAATCATCACAGCGTGGTTGCCAATGAGCATGTATTAGTTGGCTTTTTCGAATAATCTAGTAGCTGGGTCTTTATTTTTAACAAATGATTAAATTAGAGTAGGGCTGGTAATGTACCAATTGTACGTCAACCAAAGGTTTATTGTACTACCCCGGCTATCTAAGCCTGGGAGATCCACTCCATCGGACCACACAGCCTCAAGATTACTCCCCCAAGCTCAGACAAGCTTCATCTCAATCAGTAGACACCTTCTTTTTTTTAACAAATGAAATAAAACAACGACAATATCGATGCGTTTTGCTTTGTTGGTTTCAAATCAGGACTACGAGGATTTTGTACAACAGATAATAGAAAAATAAACGATTTCACTTAACCATGCATTTGCATCCAGCAACATTTGCTGGAATACAGCTGTTCATTCAAAATGCATCTCTTCAAACTCCCCGTTTCTTTTGAATCTACTGGGTTCTCCAAATTAGGCCAGAGACCAATGGTATGGAACTTATATGCTAATATAGTCTCCTAAGCCCTATTGGTATCCAGCGTAAGTAAGGAGGTAAACTTTAAATACTAAAAGTTTAGTAATATTGCTAAATAATAAATTATATGGGACCTCGTTCTTTTGCTGATCCAGTCGAAAATTATTTTAGGTAGCCTATCTACAAGGTGAGTTTTAAATGTCCTCTCTCTTTGAAAAGGAAATATTTTGAAAAAAAACCATTGAGGAATTTTTTATTAGATCCTAAAGTTTGTTCTGGCGTACTTTTCGTCACCCACGCCCTACCAAAAACCGGGGGGGAAGGAGGATTTTGGAAGGCCCTCGTACCGGTTTTTTTACGCAAAGTAGGCCTACGTCAAAAACAAATTCAGAATCCTATAAACCCTTCCCTAAAGGGTAGTACGAACCGATATGCGTAAACAAACCAGTCATAGAGTGCACAATCTGAAGGTTGAAATAGTATCACAGGTATAAAATGCCACATTTCACATTGTAATTTGTTTAGTAACAAATTGTTCTTAAAAATCTGTTGAGGGAAACATTACAACTCTTTAACATAGGCATTTTAAACCTGATGTAATCTTTAAATGGGCATTACAAACAAACTAGTCGAAATAAAAGATTTTTCATTGCATCGTTGAATTTGTGTTGAAATTCCCTTTCTTTTGAGGTGCCACAAGGGGAGTTTGTATTCAACAACATTGGGTGGCCCTTCCTCCCGGTTTTTGGGTGGGGGTGGGTGACGCAAGGTACGTCAAAACAAGCTTTAGGATCCTATAAAAACATCCCCCAAAAGGGTGTTAAAAACATCTCCTTTTTTCAAAAGTTAAGGTTGGAGGGACATTTAAAACTAACAGTATGATGGAGTCTTGACTGGGCGCATACAACACGGTAAAATTCAACAGCTAAGTATAAGAACGAAGCCCTAAAATGTTCATCATCCAAACCAAGTGGTTGCAGCCCTAGCTACGTACCAAGAAGGCGAGAACAATGTCCATCAACAGCTGTTCAGACACAATGTGTTCACACTCGATTCACGTAATTCAAAGTCACTCCAGCGTGAAACTACATGACGTGACGCGCCTGCGCACGGCCTTATGAATATTTTGAGTCTCTGTCATAAAAGTTTCAAAGCAGACAAGGAAATCTCCGAGCGTAGTTCCGGGCGAGGAAAGAACAGCTGATTGTATAAACACAACAAAGAGTAGGTAATGTACTGGCTCGTGGACCGTGAACCGTGCATCGTCTGCGTGCACTTCCGGTCATAACATCAACATCTTCAGATAAATCTAGATGATGTAGAAGAATCCAAACACTCTCGGAAATGGTTCCGTTGAGTTAGGTTGAATTTTTGGAGGCAACAGACGTACAACATGAATTTAATGTAATATTATTTATTTAAGAAAAGTAAAAACAGCAATTTTCGTAGATTTTTATGTAAAATACAATTAAACAATGATTATCACCTTTTGATTTAAAGGGACTTCCAAGCAGTTCACATTTTTCTGATTGGTACCAACGGCTTAGTGTAGAACCACGGGGTTATCGACAAGTTCGTTATGACCACGGCTGGAATGAAAAATGGGGTGTCAAGCTCGAAGGTCCAAACTTGCATAGTAATTATTTTTATTTTAGAAGTTGTTATGAGTTGTTAAGAGGGGTTAGCGCATTAAAAATTTGCAATTATGAATATGTTTAATCGTACAATTAATCAATCTATAAACCACGAACAATTGAACCGTAGGGGCCAAAGTTAACCAAAGATGTGTAAATTGTATTATGTTTTCAAATTTACGTAATAAATTGGTCTACAATATGATGCATTTTGTGTTTTCCAAATTTTAAGCGATAACAAACTAATTACGATAACAGTTAAAAGTTTTTACAATATTACGCAGTAAAAACTTGGAAAGTTATAGGTCACGTTACTTAGAAAATTTGAAAAATAACAATTAATAATAGTTTATATATCTTCATTTAACTTTGACTTAAACGCCCCTAAGACGCAATTCTTTGTGGCTTGTAGGTAGATTAACAAACGATTAAAAGAATTCTTAGTTGCATATTTTTTATAAGTCACTAATGTACAATATATACAACACCCAGAATGAAAATAAAAGTTAAATGATAAACTAAAACGGTAAAATTAAAAACTATCCTTTTGCAACCTAATGAGCCAGTATACGAGCATTTCCTTGTATTTTTCTTTATTTAGTATAAATAAAAATTTATCCTGTTTATATTCTGTACATCGCTGTATACATACAGAGATCTGAAAGATGTGTGGAGGCAGAAAACAAAGATAAAATTCAGTTTATGTAAACAAAAGCTAAAAAGTGGCATTTTGTTACTAATTTATCGTCAACTCTCAATTATTAACCTTTCAATTCAGAGGCTCGTTGACATGCTTAAAATGTTGACACAATGCATGATAAAACCAGAAATAAGGTGACAATGAATTTGACTTTAGGTTTACCCGTTTATTACAAGTACACCAACCCTCTCTAACTTCGCACCGTTAAATTAATGAGTTTTAATTTTCAATCGTATTTCATAGTAATGCTTTCTTTGCCAAGTAAAATATAAATGAATGGCGGCAAAAATGTCGACTTGTTCAAATGGCACAACACAACGCCGTACAGTCAGACCCGGACACTACGAGTAGGCAAGTCCAGCCAAGCGGTGGTGTAAAGAAACCACTGGTGCTCATATTGAAGGCACTTTCAATGCTAATACTACTGTCTGAGTGTATGTCCCTGTATATTACTTTATTAGATATCAAACAAATATCTATTCAAACGTATACTGATAATCACTTCTTCACACTTTGGAGGCAAGGGACTCCTCCGTACTTTAGAAGCAGGGGACTGGACGGGTTGGATAAGGAGATAAATGAGATGTTCTGGTGAGCGGTATACTACTTATAAAGAAAGACCGCTAGAGTTGTAATTTTGATACTGTACTTAGTCCAATAAAATTATAGAATACTAGAACAGTTATACATTTTCTATAAAAATCATAGAATTATATTTCTATTGAAAAATAAAGTAGTACATTTCATACATGTGTTCAGTATGTCTCACTTAATATTTGAATGATAATTTCCTACTACACAAAAGACAAACGTTTGCAAGAAATATTACAATCTAAGTTTAATGGGCATTGTATCCAAACTTTTATAAAAAAATAACAAATCAAAACTATAATAATTTACAACAACACTTATGTTGCCTTGAAAGAAGTTATGGCACGATACATATACAGGGTGTCCAGTAATTACGGGATCAAACTTCACCAGGTGATTTGTTAGTTCATAATAAACAAAAAATTTCCTATAACACATAGGCCTATCTCGCTTAGTTTCCCGTCTGTCTGTCTGTGTTTTTCACTAAATAATTTTTTACCTCCGAGGTCAATTAAGTTACAAACTTCAAAATTTGCACATTTGTTAGTATAATTATTAATACCAATATTTAAAACATAAATTTGACTAATTTTCACTTCCGGTTTAAAAATGGCGGTCACATTAAATTTTTAAGCTTAATAACTCAAAACTATAATGAATTTGATGGTATTTACACAAGAATAACAATATGTGGCGGATGTATTTACAAACATTTTAAAACCAAGTTTGTTGTCCTGTGGTAAATAATAACGGAGAAATATAAAAGTTTTTCTGAGCGCACTCCTTTGTTTACATTTAAGAAACATAATATGTAAATACAGGAGTGCGCTCAGAAAACTTATATTTCTCCGTTAGTAATTGTCTCAGAACAACAAACTTGGTCTTAAAATGTTTATAAAAACATTTGCCACGTATTGTTAGTTTTGTATCACCATTAAGTTTAAGGGTTTTGAGTTATTAAGCTTAGAAAATTTAATATGGCCGCCATTTTTAAAGTGAAAATTAGTCAAACTTATTTTTTAAATAAGGAATTAATTATACTAACAAATGTGCAAAGTTTGAAGTTTGTAAATTAATTGACCTTGGAGATAAAATCATTTAGTGAAAACACAGAGAGGCAGACGGAAAACTAAGCGAGATAGGCCTATGTGTTATAGGACATTTTTTGTTTAATGTGACCTGACAAACCACCTGGTGAGGTTTGATCCTGTATGGACACCTTTGTAGTTGTGTAAATAGTAGCTTCAACACAATAAAAGAATATATATATGTAGTACAAACATCTTCTGTATTTAGTTATTTGAAACCATACAAGTACATTTTACAAATGCTCAGTCCTCAACCAAAGTAAAATATATCAGATCATAACAACAGTTAAGGACTTATTGCAATCGTAATGTAAATTTTCAAGCAGTGGTTTTGGTTTAAAGTACAGTGAGTTTTACAAAAATGTTTTGTATATGAATAATTCTTATCCTTTTCTTACTATGTAACTATATTAAAATTTGACCTCTTCTTCAGATTTAAAACCTTTATTTTCAGATGTATATGTTAGTTATAATACACTCCTGAATTCTTCCCAATGAATAAATCTCACAGTATTTCTTTACACATTGTAAATCCACCCGTATGATGCCTGTAGTGACAAATTTCTTTTAAAATAAATATTGACTCAGCTTAATTTTCAAAAATTTTTCCAGATATTAAAATATAATAAAAAATTGTTATGATTTTTTGTAACAAAACTTTGGTTAACTCACTGTGTTTGGTAGAAGCAACTGCCTCTGGAGTCGGCATATTGCACAGTTATGGACTACCATTGTCGGGAGTTAGATCAACTGTTGGTAGAAGAGGAGGGCTAAAGGAATCCAAAACCAAATGGATAATGCACCATATTGTCAGTTTAAAAATAAGCCGCCAATCCATAATTTTATCTTTGTTTTCACTAAAATGTTTACTAGAAAGTTATTTAGTTTTCGTACTCAAAGTATTGATCAAGTCTTGTTTTTGAACGAATAATAAACAAACTAAATTAATCAGCTGAAACACAGTTTGACAATGTTTTAATTAGCTGATATAAGAATTTCAATGTGTTTTAAAAAGTAAAATAAAGGTACTTCAAACTACTAATAAAATAATATTATAATAATTAATAATGAAACATGAATGGCAGAATTATTATAATGATACTACATTTGCCAACCTGGAATCCATTATAATTTTGCTTTATGTGTTGGTAAACACAAAAAATGTAATTGGCACTGAACACTCAGCCTTACACCGAAAAGAGTGATAAATAGTTTTAAAATGTATACACTCTCTATACAAAGGCCACTAATATTACTCCGCAACAACCATTAGTATAAAACCAATAACATTAAATTACAGTATTTGTGAATTAAAAAAAGGTGAATAAAAATAAAATAAAACATTGTATTTTTCAGTCCTGAGCCTGTGATGCCAATGATTCCATTAGGTCTGAAAGAAACAAAAGAAATTGATTTTCGAGAACCATTCAAGGTAAGGTACCCTACAAAATGTATTTCAATTTAATTGTTAAACTATATAAAAATGTATACAAACAAAAATAAATAAATACAATTAATAAATTAATAGACATTACTAAAACTAAAATAGAAAAAAATATTCAGAAGAGAAGAGAGGAATTGCAGTGCCATCTTAATAATTAATTTATAATGAAGACTATATTTTAACATAGTTATATTTTTATATAGTTCAACTATATTAATTTTAATAAAGAAATAATTTTGGATTAAAACCATTGAAAATGTTTAGTGATTTAAAAACAATTGCAATCATCGTGATGAAACTTTTAAATTACCAGTAGCTTGGGACCCCTTTTTTACATATATGAACCAGCAAAACTAACTATTTTTTTCAGTCAACAGTTATTATTTTGAAATAACTTTTTTGTAATTCTGCTGCTTTAGACATATGTATTGAGAGTGCTAAAGTGTCACTTTTCACCTAGGTAAATAAAGTATTGTTTTGATGACATTTTACTCCCTAGGGAGAAACAGATAATTTTAATGGTCTTTTTGTGGCATGGACATCAGCTGGTTCAACGAGTTTGTTTTGAATTTTAACACTGACTTATAGTAAACCAGTGTAACGACTATTTCTTCAAAACAATATAATTCAAACTGCCAAGTTCAAAACAACGTTTACTTAATTAGTTCTTTATAATATTAACCATTTATTTCTCATTATTATTTCCATCATGACAAAAATTATCGTGACTTTTTGACCCTTGGTCATTTGTGACCTCGTGTCAAAAATTGTCACTTTAGGACCTAGTGATGAAATATACTATTATTTTTACCATCTGGTTTAGTTAGTTTATTTTCAAACGCTAATACTCGGGATACATGCCGAGATATTTTTCAACATTTAGAGATCATGACACTACCTAGCCTGTATATATTTGAAACCATAATCTCTAGCCTTACTAGGTGTCATCTAGTTAAAGGCGCTGATATACATGACTATGACACAAGGCATAAAAATTTGTTTCGGCAAAAAAGCCACAGGCTAAAACTGTTTGAGAGCATGCCTTCACAAGCAGGTGCCAGATTTTTCAATAGACTGCCTGCAGGGATCAAGTCTATTCAACCCATGAACCTGTTTAAAAACATCTAAAAAGCTTCTGACAAAACATGCGTACTACACTGTTGATGAGTTTATGCACCAAACATTTAAGTTTCCAGTGCACCAAAATTAAAATTATTAAATTAGGTTAGTTGGTTTTAAATTAGAATATTATATAGATTAAAACGACACAATTGGCTGTAAGATTTTGTTACCAGTGGCTTACCATATTTTATTTTAACTTTAATAATTATGTCTACACAATTATAAATTGTACTTGACAAAAATAAAATAAAATAAATTATTTTAACTTTCAATTTTTATACTTCTTATACATTTTTATACATATATTTTATACTCTTCTTTGTACAACTTAAGATTTCTAATATAGTTTAGACAAAACCTGTGGTGTTTTTAAATCATTAGAACATGTTCAGTGGTTTTGATCCAAAAATATTTCTTTATTATGACTAATCACTTAAGTTTGAAATTGAAAATATTAATTTTAACATTATTTCTTAACAGCTACATAGATGAATTTTGGCTAAAAATTATTTTAAAGTTTGACCCTGATAAAAACTACAATTAACAATATAGAAATGTTATTTAAGTAGTATCTTTAAGCTGTACCAGTTTAAGTAACATCTTATATAATTTCTCCTTCTGAATTTGATTTGATACAATGTGTTTTAGGATTTCATATTAGAACACTACAGTGAAGATGGCACTGTGTATGAAGATTCCATTGCCGAGTTCATGGATATGAGACAGGTGAGCAAACATTTTGTTGTTAGACATCTACTTGAGCCAGGTCACCAGTTCAGCCGAGTACTTCAGAAAGCAGGCACCCGTACAATTTTCAATGCTACAATGCAAAGTTTTTTAGTAGCTAAAGTTAATGCCACAGCCATGGCACTTTTTCTCAAACAAACTCATCTGAACAATTTGTGTGCAGAAGTTTTGCAGTTTTGTTTTTGTATTCCACAGACAGTATTATTTTTATTTCAGTAAAACTAAAAGTTAACACAAAATTAATGTAAGACTAACATAAATCACCATGAAGTTTACTTAAGATCTTTGATGAAGTATCAAATGCAACTTAAAAATTCTCTTATTTTGCTATACAACCAACAATACGATATTAAAATCTAATAAGACCATACCAAATAAAACCTTTTAAGACACTCTATAAAAAAATCAACATAAAGTTCCAATGTCCAATAGTAAATTAAGGACACAATGTTAAAGTTGTACTTTATAGAGAACCTGTATTTCAGTGGGAAATTTATAATAGTATGGATGAGTTAAGTAAAATGTAATGTATTGTAATTCTTCTTGTTTGCAGGCAATGAGAACACCTCATAGAGATGCCTCGGGAGTGGCCCTTCTCTTCCAGTATTATAACCAACTCTACTTCATAGAGAGAAGGTTTTTCCCTCCCGATAGAAGCCTTGGAATATACTTTGAATGGTAATTAGTTTCATCAGACAGTTTAAACTGCTGCTACTCTTTCACACTGATGACATCCATGAGGATTGTGGCAAATAAAAAGTATCAAAATGCTTGGGTTTTCCACTTTAATATTTTCTGATGTTGTTTATTGATATAAAAATGCAGCCCAAAAAATATTTTCTCTTTATCACTTTATTTTGCTTGAAACAAATACCATGCAATTGAGGGAGCACATTTGCTTATTTCTGCATCTTATGTCAGTTTTTATATCTACAGCACTAATCCTAAACAAAATGCTCCTTTTCAAAAGTGAAGATTTTAAAATTTAAAGTTATTTTACTGAAGTTTCCCCATGAATACACTACAATTGTTCCTTCCATGATCTTTAAACTGGTTTTAACATTACAATGTCTAGCGAGAGATCTCAGATATGTGATTGTCAGGTATGACTCGCTGACTGGAGTGCCTAGCTGTCAGCGCACGGTTGCGTTTGAGAAAGCATGTGTTCTGTTCAACATCGCCCACTGTACACTCAGCTGGGAGCGAAGCAGGACCGACTGACTGCCAAGGGTCTGGACCAGGCGGTGGATAACTTCCTGAGAGCAGCGGTACATTCACCTACCTCCACGAGAACTTCACCAACGCTCCTAGCATGGACCTCGCACCCCACATGCTAGACATGCTCGTTCAACTCATGCTGGTATGAGAGTATATTGTGTTTATTTGAACTGTTTTTGTACTTGTTTCAATTACAAAACATGTATTTTATAAAGTTCATTTAGTCTTAGTATCGTACAATATTGATCTTGTTAATGTTCATTTCAAAATTGTCTAGTGTGACTCTTAGTTATTGTACATATTAACATGTGGATACATAAAACAATTAAAATAACTTGGGCACAGGCAAAGTGTTCTAAACACCTTACAGGCACATAAAAGTGGCTTTTTTATGAAAATAAGGAGTTACAACTTGTCTCATGTATAGAAAAATACTATATCATGTTGCAGGTTTTCATTCCCAATGTTCAGTTTCAGTTAAATTAAAATAGGAGGAAATTATAGTATATACAGTACAGGATAGTTCTTGAAAAATATGTTTCAGGCTCAAGCTAGAGAGTGTCTGTTTGAGAAGTTAGAGCTGCAATCAAGGGACAAGAGAGATGTGGATATTTCATTGGATCTGGCTCAAGAAGCAGCACAGGTATGAACAACAGGTTGACATTAATAATGCCCTATTTCTATTGTTTCTTTACTAACATTGAACTATGGTTCATTTAAAAGAAAACGTTCAATTTTAAGCACATAGATTTAAATAATAGTCAAATTTCAACCGATACAATTTGACACAGGTATCAGAGGTATACTGCACAGTGCAGACGCTCATCTCAGTCTCAGCTGTGCGTGACTATGTGCCGTACTCGTGGCTGTCGCTGGTGCAGATCAAGCGAGAGCACTACGCAGCCCTGGCGCACTACCATTCCGCAGCAGGCTTGCTAGCACATGACCTAGAGACTCTGAGCGCACGAACCAAGCAAGCTCTGCAGCTGCTGCATCGTGACACTGACCAGCCCCGCAGCACGCAGCTTGATATATCCGAGCCACACGACAACATCGAGAGGAAACTGTTGGGTAAGTGTTGCAATAGAGAGAGGGATAAGTAACTTTTCACAAGACAACAGTTTTATGTGTTATATTATATTTATTATATGCAGACAAATTCTTTCAAAACATTCATCTCAGTGTAAGGGCTGTACTAATAAACACAGTATATTTGTGACTATGTTCTTTAAAATCCATGTTGGACTCTTTCAAGTTCAACTTCAGTAAAATGCTAAAACAAGATTTCAACAGCAATAACTCAACTAAAACGTAGCTTAATTAGTGGTGACATTAGGACTATAACATTTTGTAGATTAAAATGTGTTGTATGTGAGATTCAACTTGATATCTGGACTGTAACATCATGTAGCAATGATTATGCTGAACGTCATTGATGTAAATCAATACAATCTTATTCCATTATTGACAAATTACATTATTGTACTGTTTAGTGCCTTGCTTTGTCTTTTATTTGGAAAATAAACTGTTCTGGTTAAAATAAAGTAAAAGCCACAGAATAGATGTTGAATCCAGCCCTAAATTAAGTAATATCAATACTTATTATTGCTTTTAGCTTCCTTCCATCTTAACCTCACGCATTGGCTGTTGTTACCAGGTCGAGCTCACCTGAGGTCTGCGCTGATGCTGCATGAGGAGGCAGAGAGGTTGCTGAGGATGTGTCGGGAGCTGAGAACTAAGCAAGCTCTGCTGCAAGTGCTTCACAAGTCCAGAGAAGCCACACACTCTTACTACAACACAAATTCTGACAAGTCGGACGACTTCAACGACATCCTCGACCCTCCACACATCCACGGTGGGTGCAGTATGGCAGGCTTTTAGTTAAACTGTTATCTGGCAGATAACAGAAGAGAAATGTTTAAATAAGAAAGTTGTTCTTGAATTTAAATATTAAGCATCTAAGAGTAGGTACTGAAAAACCAATCAATTAAATTCATTGGACATGCCATGTTTGGAGACAGCCAACAGTCTAGACAGTCAACCAAAACTACAAACTTATCATCTCTACATTTCCTTGTTACAGCATCAACAAAGTTCCAGTTGAGCCTAACGCCTCCAGACTTTGCGCAACTGAAAGTGGAAGACTTGTTTAAGGGGCTAGGTCCTGTGGCTATATTCTCAGCCAAGCACCACTGGACTGGCGCACGGGTGTGCAGTTGTGCTACCGTGGGCGATGGTGAAGTTGGCTTTGGCTTCAGTGTCAGAGGCGACTCACCAGTCATCATCAATGAAGCCCACCCACGGCTCACTCGCACATATTAGTAGCAATCATCAGTTTTACCTGATTTGATTTAAGTTAAGTCCAGTAGTGGATTAGTGTTGACTTTGATCACTAAATCACTATTTGAGATGCCGACCACTCTCATGAGGGTATTTTAAGGAAAATATGTGGGAAAGATCAGTGTGATGAATGGTAGTAATGAGTTATGAGGTGTAGTCTTGTTACAAACTAAGGCCGACTCTTCCTTAGAATGGGTCATTAATTAATAGCCATAATAATGTTAATTAATGATAATAATGTCAAGTAGAATTTAATGAACCCAGAATTATTGGGAGCAGAAAGAGTCAATGTGACTAAACCACTTAACCTTGGATTTAAAATTGTAATATATAACTACAGAGTAACTCTGTTTTAAAATTGTTAATTTGTTTTGTTATAGTTTGGAGGAATGAAGGAGGGAGATTTCATCGTTGCCATTGGAGACAAAGATGTGAAGTGGGCAGTCCATGAAGATGTTGTCAGACTAATAAAGGATGCAGGAGACTCTCTAAGCTTGAAACTTGTTACCCCTATGGATAGAAATTATCTCAAAGTAAGTCTTGAGACACTAAAACTATTCTAGCAAAAATTTGTTTGCTTTAAACATAGGACATAAAGATTATTTGTTGAGGTATTGAAGAAACATTTTGAATCAAAGTTCGCTGGTTTGGCGGAATCTAAATAAATACTGGATGATGAAACTAAACTTCTTTAGTCTATAATTTGAATTCTTTTTTCCGAGAGACTTATTCATTGAGTTTTATACATTTCAGCAGCCGTCGGGCAGTTCACAGTCTAGCACTCACAGCAAGTCCTCGAGCAGCAGTCAACCGAGCCCTAGCAACACAGCGAGCAGTCACAAGAAGCTGACGTGGAACCCCTTCCGCAAGCAGAGGGAACGGGAAACTAGCTTTAACCTGATCCTGCGGTAGAAACCCCACTCCTACACTTGACTCATGTGCCAAAGTTATCTCTCCAGTTACTGGGCAGATCAGTAAAATCTATTCTGGTTAAAAATAATACAGTAGCATAAAATCAGTGGTAATTGAACCTTGAATAACCATTTTTATTTGAATCTTGATAAGTCAAATTTAAAAGACTTAAACCTCTTCAATTTAAAGTTTACCTCTGTACTGCAGATTTCTACACGGTAACATCTATTACTTGAAGTTTTAATTCTGTATTTGGTTCAATATGGTCCCCATCAACTGCTAGGTCTCTACGTGAAAACTATTGTGGACTCCAATAATTTGTGTTACATAGATTAAACCCATGAAACTTTGAGGATTAAAAGACATAAAAGAAACATTTAGCCTGGATTTTTAAAATTGTTGGTAGCTCTATTTTAATAACTCAAAACTCACTGACTCGAAAGCCTTGGTTTTTTAATGTTCTAAAACCCCCATCATATTCAAGTCATTGAAGTTTTACTCTACTCTTGAATCTTAAAAAATAGTTATTCTGTTAGTCAAATAAAAATTTAATTGAGTTCAACACTTGCACTTGTGAAAGTATTGTGCTTACATATAATAGAATTAAACATTATCCTTTGCTCTTTTGTCAGTGAGTTACTACATGGCATTTTAAATGAGTCTACTAAAGCAAACAGTTGTACTAAAACCACCCAAAAAATGTTGAAGTGCATAAAGTTTGAACATTATTTTGCTAGTATTTGATATCGTGTAGTTGATACATTTTGTCTCAGAATACATTGTATTAGCTATTTACCTTTTTATAGTGAAGTATTGATGTTCTGCCCATTATTACTGCTACCTTTGTAAATAAATACGATTTGTTGTAAATGGCTGCAACGATTTGTTAACAAAAGAATACCTAGTTTTTATTGCCAGGATAAAGTTAATTACTGTTATCAGATACATTAATCGATAATACTTGGTAAGAATATTGTAAAAATGGACATGTAATTATTTTTATTTTAAAATCCTCTAATATTAAACAAAAAACCTTTTGGTAATTTGTCTCTATTACAACATAACAACTAATGTTATATTTAAAAACTAGCCACAATCAAGCATTCAAAAATTTATTTGTGTCATGGTTTTAAGATATTGAAACATTGTCTTTGCAAATTGTCTATTACATCATTTTGTTTCATTCCTTTGAACTTAATATTATAAAAGGATGCATAATGTATATATATCAAAACATTTCAGTAATATTAGAAGGATTTAGTTTATTCTAGATTTAATAAGTACCTATACAACTAAAAGACTGATATTTGTGTAGACTTTTTGTCTAATTTCATTGTACATCTTTTTAATGGGGTGGTTTCGGATATTTGGGGGTTTGGGGAAGGTTTGTACATAATTTGTTAAAAGTGTTGTAGATAATAAATTACCTGTATAAATACATATTTTATTTTATCTGTTCCATTATTTGAACATTCTCCTCGTGCAAATCTTGTATTAAATCATGATAGTGCTTTCCCAGTGCAAGTATACCATAAACACAAAGTTAGTTGAACAGGAAAACCAACAGGTTCTAGTTTCAATTTTGTATGCAATATTATACAAATTAAGTGTTTAGCAACCATTCAGAATTGTCATCAAAATGTAAAACCAACTAGCAAAACTCCACAACATGTATCCCATTCAAAAACATGGTTGAACACGGTAGGTAAATAAGAAACATCGATATAATATACACAAAGTAGTTTATTGATATTTATATTTAACTCAGTCTGTAAAATAGAAGCTCACAACAATAATAAAAACAAAAGCCCGCTTCAGTGTGTACCAACTCTAACTTCAGTCTCATCAATAAAATTTACACTTAAGTTATTTACATAAAATTATAACTATTATACTGAAATAATAGTGGTGTCAATCAGCTCCACATACACGGTAAAATATTGAATTCAAACAAAAATACACTTTGCAGAACTGAATTAAATAATAATCACATGCAAATTTAAAAAGGACTAGCAGAAACTTAATGTAAGCAGAATTATAAGTTGACAATGTTAGGCTCTTATCTTAACACTAAAAAAATAAACATTTACTTAAATGCAGAGAATATATTTTTTAGAAAAATATTACAAGTTCAATCATGCTTGCAGTGTGAAATGGCTCAATGATAACATGGAAGACTTTTTGAAAATAATGGCATCAAAAAGTTGATTTATGCTACAGTATGATGTGAAATAGTATATCACTACATCCTAAAGTGACACTTTTTAACACAAGGTCAAGTTAATGTCCGAGGCTAAATGACTTAAGAGTCAAAAAGACACTTTCGGGCCAAGTGATGAACGATACTTTTTGTAATGATGCAAATAATAACAATGACACTTTAGCACTGTCAATACAAATGTGTCTAAAGCAACTGTTTTAGACAAATGTATTGACATGCTTAGTGTCACTTTTACGACCAAGTAAATAAAATATTGTTTTGATCATGTTTTTCACCCTAGAAATAAAAGATAATTTCATTGATCTTTTTGTGGCATGGTCATCAACTGGTCCAAAGAGTTTGTGTGTTGATTGTTTTGAATTTTAAAACTGACTTAGTAAATCAGTGTAACAGCTGCTTCTTCAAAACAATATAATTCAGACTGCAGAGTTCAAAAAGATAGATGTTTTTAAAGTAAGTACCGTTTTGAATAACGCTGCAACGCACGGCGTTCCTGCATGTTCGTTGTGTACCTGCATCTCTTGGTCACGCTTCCAGACACCAGTACGCCCATTTTAGCTGATATGCGTACCGCCTGTGACCGTTTAAAATGCTCCATATATCAAAAGTCCCGACTGTGAAGTTCGATCTGTGATTAATTTTCTCAGTGCCAAAGGCCTGAAAGCAGTCGATGTTTATCGTGAGATCAGGGCAGTGTTCAAAGAAAACATTATGTAAGAAGGAATGGTAAGAAAATGGGTTAAGGCGTTTAAAGATCATGGGCTCCAATGTTCATGACAAGGAAAGTCGCCCAGGAAAGTGAAGTTCAAACAAACGATGTCTGCCCAAAAATCACATGCACAGTGTTTTGGGACAGGAAGGGGGTGTTGGTGGAGTTTTTGCCTCGTGGGGACACAATCAATTCAGAGACCTACTGTGACACTTGGCGGAGTTCCGCCGTGCTATCCATAACAAAAGGCGAATCATGGTGATTAAAGGTGTCATTTTGTTCTCACTCCACAATGCCCATATGTCACAAAGATAACCCAAGATTTTATGCGAAAATTTGGTTGGGGACAATTTGAACACCCTCCCTACAGTCCAGATTCAGTCGCCGGCGACTTCCACATGTTCCTTCACTTGAAGAAGCACCGGGCGGTAAATGACGACGCACGACGACAAAGTCAAAACGGCTATGCTGAATTTTTTGTCAAGTCAGGCGGCAAAGTTCTATGACATCGGAATTCAAAAGCTAGCTGGACGATATGATAAGTGCCCCAATATTAATGACAATTATGTAGAAAAATAGTTTAAAGTACAGGCTTTCATGTAAAATAAAAATTATTATGAAATATCTGCTCGTTATTGTTTTATTTAAAAACGGTACTTACTTAAAAACACGCCTCGTATTTACTTAAGGTTCTTTTTAACCCTTTGAGGTCTCATTTTATTTTTAATTTTCATTAAAAGCCTACCGTATGGGTTGCTCATGTCCCTGTAAGCAAAATTGCAGCAAAACTGCTTTCTCTGGTACGGTGCATTACCAGTCATAGAACCACTCCTCTAAGCGTGGGGATTTAGCGCCTCCCTAAGCTCAAAAAGTGCCACTCGCCACCTCACTGGATTTGATGAGACATTTTCTCTTCAGAGATCCTCAGCAGGTCATTGTGGCCCCCGCAACGATTCAATGACTAACATTGCACCGTACCAGAGCGCAACCGGGTGGGATTCAAACCCATGCTGTGACAGACAGGGGCCAACTGTCCGTCACTAGAACCACTAAACCACCGGGCTGATTGTCGTGGGCTGTCAACCTCACAAGTGAGTTGGCGTTGGGGGGGAGGCCGGAAGGAGTGGTAGTTTCAGTGATCTCTGCTAGGTGCCGTTAGTGTAGTCCTTACACATCAGAAACTGTTGCAACCGCAACCTATACTCTGCATCCAAACGTTCAAAGAGAAATAGAGTTTGTCGACCTATACTCGACACGCGACCTCATAGGGTTAATATTAAAACATTTATTTCTCATTATTATTTGCATCATGACATAAAATAAGTATCGTTCATCACTCTGCTCGAAAGTGTCTTTTTGACCCTCAGTCATTTTACTTGACCTTGTGTGAAAAAGTGTCACTTTAGGACCTAGTGATGAAACTATTAATCAATAATCATTGTGTTCAATTTAGTATTGCAGCTGCAAGTATTTGAAAACTTGAATATTACCTCAAGCAAGTCAATAAAATATATAACGTTTAATTTAAAGTCAATAATTTCTTTTAACGTCTCAACAACAATAAAATTACAGCAAAACTTAGAAAAATACATGAAATATAAAACATGAAGAACTAAGAGAGATTAAGTCACTAACGGTCTAGTCCCTGTTTGCTGGATTAGCCGGGAAAATTAAAAGTTTTAATTTATGTAAACAGAATAATTAAATCAAGTTAATTAAAAACCAGTACAGAACTTAATATTGTTCTTACCATTTAAATCTAGTGTACAAATATGTCACATAAAAGTCATAGTAAAACTTTAAACCTTCGACCAGTGAGTTTTTTAATATCTCTTAAACATACTCCTGGAGCTGATTCAGTCTGCCGGATCAACGTTGAACTAGTCCTACTGGTAATGTTTCAGACAAGTTTTCTGTAAGTAGCAAATGTGAATCCACTAAAGCAACCTACTGTGAACTGAGTCGGCATTACAAGGATCAAAAGTTAGAACAGGTTTGCCAATGAATAATCGAATATTGAACATTTTATTTACAAATATACAAACTAACATTGTGTGTGAATTTAAAAAAAACAACAAATGGTACAAAAATAGAACGTTACAAGCCACTACAGTAAATTTAATCCTAATCATTTAACAATTATTTGATTTTTATAAACCATTCCAATGACAGAAAGCATGTATTCTTTACATGATCAGAATGTAGTATAAGAACACCAGACTTCTGAATGGTGAGTGAGCGGTCTATAAATTCCCGAACACTATAAAACGTATTAGTAACAAGATAATTTTTAAGTTATTTGTTAAATGATTTAAAATTTTTAAGACTGCATTTTTTTTTTATGAAATGTAGTTTTAACCAAAACGCTAATTTTTTGGATGATTCTAGTCTGTGATGATAGATTATATCATTAGTTAATGAACAAGTACCTTAGTATTTTGTCTATAAATATCACTGCCTTGTACTAAAAGCATTTATTAAGTAAAAATAAAATGGAAATGTAAAGTGTAGTAAAGGTTAGAATGTCTAATTGTTTAGAATAATTGTTACTTAGGTCTCTTTTATGCATATTATTTAGTTCTGCAGATTGTGTCTGGTGTGCCGACAAGGACTCTTGCGTGCAACGTTACACACTGATCGAAGGGTAAAAGTTAAAACACTTCAAAAACAAAGGTGCCGTAGTTTTGAAAACCCAAAATGTACAATGTAAAACAAGTTGAACAACATATAATATTTATAACTTAGACAGCGTTGGTACAAATTATTTACAACCAAAATCAGATAATTTGATTCAAGAATAATACATTTATTACTCATTAAAAGAATAATTAAAAGTGTAACGTTTACGACTTTATCCGTTCCTTTAACTAACACTCTTAGGGCCGTTTTTTCAATTTAGCCTTAACCGGCGGTTAAAATTAGGACTGTCAGCCAACCAATAGGAAAGCTGGATATTTTTGGGGTTAAGTTTTACATTGTCTGTTTTGATTTTGCATTTTGATGTTATGGTTTATATTGAACTATAATGACATAATTTATACATGTTAAATTCAATAAAAAAAATGGTAAATTAATACCTTTGTTCCATAAGTGATCTTCAATAATTCATTTGAGTGTTTTGAACTTTGCGTGAAAATGTAAACATGCAGACTGTAAACAACTTAACCGGCGGTTAGTTAACCAGCTAGTTAGCAGGAAATTGAAAAAACGGCCCTAAATGTGTGCAAAGTAAAGTCTAAAAATAAAATAAACCACTCTAAATGTGTGCAAATAAAGTCTAAAAATAAAATAAACCTATCAAAATTTTATAAAAATAAAGCACAACAAGAACACCAATCACAACTTGGTTAGAGTATTTAAATTTTACATCAAACATTACAGTAACTAACATGTGCCACATGTAAGGCATACATCAAACACTCATTCTAACTTATGTAAAGTACACAGAAAATACAAGTGTTGGAATGGGGTACATACATCTTTGGTAGGATGAAACATTGAACCATTACATTGAGGGGACACAAATTTGGATTTATAGATAAGTTCAGCTCATATTACACGGCTTTGTCATTAGTTTCCTTAAAGTTCTTTGAAAACTCATTGTAAGAAAGACAATGTGTAAAGTTTACACAACTGCTTGGTAGACTGCAACTACGCAGACTAGAGAACAACTATTTGTACAAAATTAAGTTCGGGTGTAGTGATACACTGATATTTAATTTATGCTCTTAGGGCCGTTTTTTTAATTCAGACTTAATTGGCGGTTAAAATTTAACCGGCGTCCAGCCTATAGGAAAACTGGATTTTTTTTAGGTTAAGTTTTATTTTGCTTGTTTTGATTTTGCATTTTAGTTTGTAATTAACTTTTTAAGCATAATGTACACATTTTAAATTCAATACAGAATGGAAAAAGAACACCTTTATTACAGGAATAATCCTCAATAATTCATTAAAGTGTTTTGAACGTTGCATGAAAATTTAACATTGCAGAATGTAAACAACTTAACCAGCGGTTAGCTAACCAGCTGGTTAGCAGGCAATTGAAAAAACGGCCCTTAATGTTCCTATATTTAATGTTATGAGTACATTTAAATTTTAGCCTTACATCACCCGTTCTTGTTGGAGACGCAAGTGAGAATTTTCTGGTTAAACCTTCTATACAGCAAAATGTAATGCAATGTTAATTTGGGAAAGTTATAGATAACTTATTTATAGCTAAGCTTGGATACATTTGGAAAGTAAAACTGTGAGTGATGAGTAACTTACATGTGTAAATGCAGGCAGTTTGAAATTGATTTGAAAACAGCCTAGAGCAGAATATTTATACACTGATGGCCAGGAGCTCGGAATAGTTATTGGAGGGAGTTGGGGGTAAGCTGCTAGAGGCTGGGGAGGCAAACTCACCTCCAATCCAAAGGCGGCAAATATATTAACCTGACAATGGGGATGAATAAACCAAACAATTTTGTTCCACTACAAGGTTCTGACTTGTACTTTGGTTTTGCTTGTAACTGAAAGTACATGAATCAAGAACATGTTTTACATGTTGCATGTAAAGATTTGCCACTTACTTGCAACGTCTAAACCCCACATGAGCAAAAACAAGTTTCATACTTATGTTGAATTTTCCTATTTTGTTTTGTATTTAACTAGTTTTTTTAGTCTAGAATTGTACACCTACAAAATAAATAAACAAAGTATTAAGTGGTAACACATTATGGTAAGCATATATTTAAGATTGGTTTGTAACCTGGAATGTTTTGCTAAGCTTACACAGTGCTTCACAAAATTGTTATAATTGGTCAATTGTAATTTTAGTATTGTCTCGCTATCCCACAAAAAATTTAATAGTTAAAGTTAATTGTTAAGATAGGGGTGTGATAAACAAAACATAATAAATTATTTGACTTATATATTATGTGGAAAGGTATTATTATATGGCATGTCATTTCAGAAACTTTTTTCTCGGTACACACAATGTACTGTATACAAATTGTGTAATATTTCAACTTTATCTTTTCACTGTTATTTTACCAAATACTTTGAATCACTTTAATAGAAGCACAAATATTTAACAAACATTTTGTAGGAAAAACCGTTTTTAAAATTTCAATCAGAAAAGTACAGTACAGTAGCTAGATTGGTCAAACCTGTGTGTTTGGCAAGTACCTGGTTGTGCATTTATTCCCGGCGTATTACAAGGTAGCCTAGCGTTTTCAAATGCCATGATCTGAAGACCGATTAATAACTGGACACTCAATCTGACTCATAGAGCCAGCTTTCACACCCTTATAATTTATAAATACATATGGAAAGAATATATGAACATGAGTATAGTTTTACACTTTAAATACTTAACTAGTTTTGTAGCATTGTAAAATATGACTACACTGTGTAGTTGGTAAAATATTATTAAAATCTCTTTCTAAATATTATAAAATATACAATTTGATTTCTTTTAATGATTTAGAGTCAATATATATAATTATATTATTGGACAACTTAGTGCCCCTGCTAATATAGGTACACTCCCCAAGAGTGACTAATACAGTCATAAATCCGAACAACTTTATCAAATGTCTTGATAATGGACACAAACATAATTTATGGGTTGATAGTGTGTGCTTTAAAAAATAAACTTAACTATAAACATGATGCGTCAATATATTTCAAAAATAGATCCATGCGTATATGAATTTGTTGCTCATCCAATGGGTGGACATGGATTGAACTTGTTACTACATCTGAATAAATTCTTTACCAAGAATATTCCAAGTATGAAATAAACTTTACTTAAGCTAGTTGTTTAAAGTTACAACTGAAATACATAAAGTTAAAATAATTCATGTATGTACATAAACTCTTAACATTTTTAGTAACACAAAAATAATAACAGCAAAAATGTATTATTAATATTTTTACACTCTTAAGTAATATTTTTACACTGTTTCACGTCTTTAAAATGATCTCAAAGTAAAAGTAACGGTTTGGATTAGAACCTGAGACAACATATACAACTATTTAAGGAAACATCTGTACAATTAGAAGGTTGTTTGAAAACCTTGACCCCATATGAAGATTTAAATCTTATTAGCTTTAGTTTATACATAATAATAATATTTTATATACATATTGGTAGAGTTTCAGGACTGTTCTTGAGTTAAAATCAATGTTCTTAGGAAGGTAAGTTCTTGCTTGTATGCAGTTAAAAGAATGTCCAGATTGTGTACCAGAGAAATTTTAAAACAAGTTTATTTTGCTCATATTCATTCTCATATATCATATGCTATCTGTGTATATGGAGCCACAAAAATATCCAATCTTGACACTATTTTGATCGCTCAAAAGAAAGCTATTAGAATTATGCCAGGGCTGCATTTTCAAGCATCTGTAAAGGATCATTTTAAAGATTTAAAAATACTCACTGTATATGGTCTGTACATCTTTGACACAATAATGTTTGTAATTAACAACAAAATCAATCTCCAAAATAGACCAACATTCACAATTGCAATAATACAAGAAACAAAATAATTTAGTTACAAATCATCACCGGCTTAAGCTTTTTGAAAAGAAAAACTTATGCTGGAAATAAGTTTTTAAATTTACTTCCCAACACAATCAAGACCCAACAAGAAAATGTTGATAAATTTGAAAAGACTCTTAAAGAGTATCTTATAGGATTGGCTCCGTACTCATTAGATGAGTTAGAAACTTTAATTAAAACTAATTTTTCGGATGACCTATTACAATCACCATTTCAGACATGTGGACTATCTAACTAAGATAGTTTTATAAGTACCTATTTTATTTTTATTTTATTGCAGAGAATTGTTAAATTAAAATTTTGATCACTTCAATTATGTTAGATACAGTGGAGTCCCGCTAATCCGAACTAATTGGGACCGAACCCTGTTCGGATTAGCGAAAATTCGGATCAAGCCGACTTTAGGCATATATTGATGCATTTATCATATATTGACCTTATAAGGTCATATATTGAGTTTGAGACTTATATATTTAATTGTAAGAAACTGTGTATTTGAATACAACTGTGTACACTGGAATATAAAACAGTGCGGAAGTAACGTACGTAGATATGACAGGCAGTACAAAGATGATGTGGCGGCAGGGTCTACCCCTGCCTTTCCTCCCCCAAACCCCGCTACCACTTACAGAGTACCGACATCCGTTCTAAAAACAATCAATGACTCATCACCGTGCCATACTGTGAGTGTGTCGTCGCTCACTACCCCGCCGAGTGGATGTGTTTTGTTTTGTGCGCACACCTGTGTGTATAGTGCGTTGTTTTGAGTGGTGGTTAGCGTGACTTTTACATTCTTTTTGTTTCTACTGTCAATAAATATGGCAAGCAAACGTAAACATAGCTTTAAATACATAAAGTATAATATATGTAATTGGAAAACCAGTTTTATTTATTTTACCAACTCAAAATCGTATAATTTTTTTCCCCTCAACAGTGTTTGGATTAAGCGGATTTTCGGATTAGCGGGGTTCGGATAAGCGGGACTCTAGTGTATTATAAAGTAGCTATGTAAGATATACTGAAATATATATTGACACTATTCATGTACTGTAAATATGTAAAAATTTAAATAAAGACATTTTGACTTTTTTTGAATGACCCATTAAAAACAAGAAGGAGATAGAACACTTTCTTTAGTTTCAGAAGAACCTTCAATTTGGCTTAGAAGAAAGTGGTCTGAAGTTTGATTGGTGTCTTCTTCTGAAGTTTGATTGGCGCCTTCTTCTGAAGTTTGATTGGCGTCTTCTTCTGAAGTTTGATTGGCGTCTTCTTCTGAAGTTTGATTGGCGTCTTCTTCTGAAGTTTGATTGGCGCTTTCTTCTGAAGATTGATTGGCGTCTTCTTCTGAAGTTTGATTGGCGTCTTCTTCTGAAGTTTGATTGGCGTTTTCTTCTGAAGTTTGATTGGCGTCTTCTTCTGAAGTTTGATTAGCGTCTTCTTCTGAAGTTTGATTGGCGTCTTCTTCTGAATTTTCTGTTTCGACCTCTTCATCATCCTCTGTGGGAGTGCTTTCCATTTCTTCTTCACTGGGTCCAGTGGATTGTCCGTTGTCTGGAAGTTGTGGCATCACCTCGTCATAGATTTCACTGCTATGCACTAGTTGACAGTGCCTGCGAACCTGACGGTCTGTCTTGAAAGACTTGCTGCAGTACTTACATATGCTTGGTTTCTCGTTGGTATGTACAAGTAAATGTGTCTGCAGATGACCTTTGATGCGAAATGATTTGTTACAAATATTGCAAGTGAATTGCTTTTGGTCTGTATGAATAAGAAGGTGGGTTTTTAGAGTATTCCTCCTTGCAAACGGCTTCTTGCAGACTTCACAATAAAACATTTTTTCACCGTGGACTTCTGCATGTTTCTTGAATGAATTTGGGTGGCTGAATCGCTTCTTGCATATCTCACATTGGTAGGGTTTGACTGTAGAGTGATAAATTAGTTTGTGAGATTTGACACCGTGCCTCCAGCGAAACTTCTTATGGCATATGTCACACTTGTAGTTTTTCTCGCCTGTATGTACTCGTTGATGCAATGTGAGAGTGTCTTGTCTGGAGTACTTCTTAAAGCATATCTTGCACTCAAACTGCTTAGATTCATTATGAGTTAGAAGATGTGCTTTAAGGATGCTCAACATAGTAAACGACTGTTGACAAATTTCACAGCGAAACGGTTTTACTGGTTCATGTGTGAGCTTATGCTCTTTTAAGACTACTGCTGTAGAAAACTTCTCATTGCAGACTTCGCATGTGTAAGCATTGACCATATGACTTGACCAGTGAGATCGCATTAGGTCTTTGGTAGGAAAAGTTGCATCACAATAAGCACAAGGGAAAGAAACTTTGACTTCCACTTCCACATGTGATTGCTTGTGACGATTCAAGTTTGCAAGTTTTTCAAAAGACTTAGAGCATTTATCACACTGAAAAGGCAAACTTTTGTTGGTTTTGGCTTCATCCTTGTTTAGTGGTTCTTTAAAAGAGGTATTCAAACTGCATTCCCCACTAAAGCTTCCGACTTCTGGCTGGTGATGTATTGTTTCCAAATGTTTCTTGATGTAGGCGCTTGATGAATAGCGTTTGTGGCACACAGGACAACTGAATCGTTTGCCTGCCATTGTAGCAGATGTTGACGGAGTTTCTGCTTCTGATTTAACGTGGGTTTGTATGTGATTCTCAAGTTCCTCTTGAGAGTCGACAGCAAAGTTACACTGGAGACACACTAGGGAGCTGCTGCCAGTCTGAAGAAGAGACAAACTCTCTGGGTCACATTCTACTGTCATGTAGTCAGACTCTTGCTTGTCCACTGACTGCAATCATCAACCGAATGCAAATTTATTTTTTAATATAAAAATTAGAACAAAATTATCAATAACAACCAACTTTTTTAATATAAAGTTAGGGTTCAAATAGTGTAATTTTGTCTGAGTCTTTAAAGCGGTTTTAAATTCACTTTTTGGCACAGTGAAGAGATTTTACAAAGAAAATGATTGTAAAAATCAAATGTTTCAAAAATATCAGGGGAAGGCAACTCTGCGCCAATTGTAAAATAACTGGAACATAATTGTACGAATTATGTCGGTATAAGACAACAGAACACGCCAGATGAGAATGTAAGTGCATGTACATGTATTTTACTCTACTTGTCATAGTATTTCAACTTAAGTACCTTTTTTAGTTTGTTTAATTATGTTATCATAAGTAATAAGTCACATATGATTGATTGTAGAAGAAGTCTTCAAGAAAATATTGAGTTGTTGTGATAGCTCCTGATTCAGACAATATTTGTGTTGGTTTTCTATAAATCATGTTTTGTTTTATTAATGCGTTTGAAATGTTCTCAATTATTCACTACAAGTTATGGGGTCCCAGTATACATTATTTGTTTTAAGTTATTATTATTATTTGTTTGTAGTTTGAATTATCTACAATTTAAAGATAACAAAGTTCATATACACAGTGGTTTTTTCAAAGCATATTGAACCACAGGATACATGCACACAAACACAAAAAGGCATCAAAAGTATTTTAAAAGCAACAATTTGTCATTGTTGGGAAACCTCAAAACTGATATCCAAGCAAAATATGCAGTGGCGGCTTTCCCTAATGAGCTCTTGGACGCAGTCCTCCCAAGTCTGTTAATATATTTAAATGTTGGATTAAATCCTCTATTAATAAGATAAATTAATAAATTCAATCATCCAAGCGTTTGTACAACGTGCAGCCAGGTCAGACTTGACGTGGTGAGCATATAGAACGATGCTTGGGTGCAAGCCTGAGCGCCCCACAGAGCTACTGGTCAGGCATACGGGAGAAGCAGCCAACAGCTAAGAGGGTACCGTGACGTCATTCCAATGCATTTATACGGAGTGCTTTGGGCTCTGCCCCAACCAAGTGCCCAAGCGCGGCCCCTTCCCATTTTACCCCGCCATGTCAGACCGAATGATCTGTAGATCAAACAGCTGATCTAGTGGACACCTACAGCTGATAACAGTAAGGCCAACACGATGGACAAAACTATTATTGTTTTAATAGAAATTCAAATTGAATAAAGTATAAACGCTACTGGAACTTAAAACTGTTGATTCAAAAACAACAATTTATACGTATGGTAATGGTGTCACGGTATAGCCCTCCCACTAATTGAACACACGAGCGCTACTAAAAATATCAAATATCAAGTCCAATAATTTGTCCAAAAAACCATACTTTTTCTATACACAATCTATATAATAATTATACAGGACCTACTGTATGTCTTATAATATTATTATAAAATTTATTTTAAAGCATTAAAATCTATGTTTTAACTAGCATAGTTGTGCATAGGTATTAAAATCACTCTGTATCAAAATTGAATGGGGATTATAATACATGAATCAATGTAATATTCATCAATGTTATGTTGATTGATGAATATTATAAACCAACAAAATATTTGTCCTTACATCATATTTGATAATTGTTCATATTGTTTTTAAACAATGACAGTTAAAATCAAATAAATACACTGTGGAAAAGGGATCAACTTACATTTACAGTAGAAATGCCTTTTTTCTTGAAAGACAACTTATATTCTAAATCTTCATCAGTCGAGTCGTCAACAAATCCAAGGAAAAGTTCATCATCATCATCACTTATCAACCCTGCCTGTAACAACATAGAAGTTAGTAACTTTAAAGCATCAACAAGTCTGATATTTAACAAATATCAATTGGACATATGGGTGTACAAAATTAGGTTATATATTATTAGTTTATTAGTCTTTACAAATCACATTTTATGTTTGATTTTCATGAAATTTGGTCATGTTCCTTTTGTAAATACTTTGGTCAAGTTCGTTAACTAGTAAAATTGGGCTACCGGGAGTATCCTTGGGGGGGAGGGGGTGATTTTCACCAAAAATAGGGTTTCAATGATCTTAAAACAATAAATTCATCCAATTTTGAAGAAATTTGAAATAAATATACATTTTGTTGCTATACATTAATATACAAAAAATTATGCATATCCATCAAGTAGTTTCAAAACAGCAGCCGAAAAAAGTGATTTTTAGCTATAATAACTGATCCAATTTTATCAAAATTTAAAAAAGTGATTTCCTTTAATGATATGTAGTATAACTTCTAATAAAAACCCTGTAAATCTGAGGTTGCATAAAAAAACAGCCTAGTAACTCTAGTGATCATACATGGAGGCCAAGCTGAGGCTGAAGCCTGTAACACTTGTCGTAACAGAACATAGAAATCTGAGCCTCGTAACGCCCATGATTATTCAGGTGTCCAAGCAGAAGCTGAAGGTTGAAGCGAGATTGTAAGTGTAGCGAATTAAAGTAATGAATTGCAAAGGAAATTCGATTCACTCATGCCAGCGGCGCTTTAGCGCTCAACTGCGTGTCAACCTGGCTAAGTGGTTTTATACTTAACATTCTACTTGTTTTGTTGCTATAAAAGTAGCAGTGCCATTTCTAATAACTGGACACAGTACAATGAAACCTTTTGACTCTGCACGATAAGGTCAGATCATGATTTTTCCCGCTACTTCTGCTAATAAACAGTACCAAATGTATCAATAAATTAAAGCTTCGCTCTTGCATACTTGATAACAAACATGCTGCGCTCACTTATGGCCTAGAAAGATATGACAAAGAGAGTGGTGTGTCCCATGCAGAGTGATAGTTAAACATGTTTTTATAACACTTTTATGGTTAACACTGCATCTTAAAATGTGATTTCAAATTAATTTCAAACTAGCAAAAATAACTAAACACTTCTTTTGGTTTAGTAGTTAGGTTAGGTTGGGGGGAAGAAGGAAGAATTGTAACATAGAACCAATGAAAGTTTTAACTGTTATATCCTGTGGTATATTTCACACATGCTGGTAGCCCCTCTAAGTTTAAATACTGAGTGATTTTCTAAGTACGTTGTAACTAAATACATTCAGGGTGGTTCTAAATGATCACACAAGTGGCCAAGCTGAGGCCGAAACGAGGCTGTGAGCGTAGCAAATAAGAGCCACAAATTGCAAATGAAATTTGATTCACTCATGCCAGCGGCATTTTAGCGTTTAGCTGTGTATCGGCGTTATCTTCCATACCACCAATAGGATTTTGTTTAAACTTAGTAAATTGATATTTAAATATAACCATATATTGAAAAAATCCCACTAGAATAATCTAGCTTATCACTTGAAAAATAAGTCTATTTTTAGATTTTTTTTGCATTATACCTCAACTAGCAGATAAACTGTAAGGTGTACAAAACAATGTTAAGAACGCTTTTTAGGACATTTTATTACCTCTCTATTGAAAATAAATTAAGAAACAATTTCACAATAGATTTTCATGATCCAATAGTTGGTTAATAAAATGTGCCAAGAAATGTTATTCCTTATAATTTTGTACATCTCACATTTTTATGCTAAAAAATACACCCTATTTTAATATTTCAAAGGAAGAGATTTTGCAAACTTACCGTCAAAGGATCAACTAGTTCCTCTTCCTCCGTGATCACAGGTCCAACAAAGGATGACTTAGGGGGTCTGCCTCGTTTTTTGTGTTTCACCTTAAAATACAAACATAATATTTATTATTTATAAAAGAGGAGCAATCTAAGTATAATGAATGGTAATAAAATGTGCCAAAATGTTATTCGTTACATAATTTTGTACATCTCACATTTTTATGCTAAAAAATACACCCTCTTTTAATATTTCAAAGGAAGAGATTTTGCAAACTTACCTTCAAAGGATCAATTAGTTCCTCTTCCTTTGTGATCACAGGTCCAACAAAGGATGACTTAGGGGGCCTGCCTCGTTTTTTGTGTTTCACCTTAAAATACAAACATAATATTTATTATTTATAAAAGAGGAGCAATCTAAGTATAATGAAAAATAAGATCAGACATCATTATGGGACTGCAGTGCCAAAATGTTATTGACTTACCACACTTAAAAAAAGATTGGTAATAAAGCTCACTAGCAAAATAAAGATGGTAATTAATAATTATTCATCTATCATCATTATTCGATAATGGAATTTAAATGAGATATTCATGCTGTCAGCATGGTAAGACCCACACCCGGGACTATGAAATAAGCACCAACCCTAACCCCCAGAATACGTTTTGTGCATTGTTGAACAACTTTATATACATATGTAATTATGTATACAAGGTGAGTTTTAAATGCCTCCCCACCTTAACTTTAGAAAAAGGATATTTTTAAAACCCTTAGTGGAATATTTTTACAGGGTCCTGAAGTGTTGTTTTGAGGTACTTTGCGTCAAAATAAATTGTTTGTGAAATGTGGCATTTTAAACCTAATAACTTTAAACCTTTAAATGGGTATAAAAACCGTTGAATTTATGTTAAAATTACCTTTCTTTTGAGGTGCCACAAGGGGAGGTTTGCATTTAACAAATTAGGGCCCTCACGCTTTTTTGTGGGGGTGGGTGACAAAATGTCAAAACAAACTTCAGGACCCTATACAAAAATTCCTCTAAGGGCATTTAAAACTTTTTCAAAAGTTTAGGGGGACATTTAAAACTCACTTGTATATGTGTTACATATCTATAGGTCACATTTTTGTTTAATTTTCACCAAATTTGGTAAAAATGCTCCTTTGGTAAATATTTTGGTCGAGTTCAATAACCAGCAAAATATGACTACTGGAACCCCTTTTGGTGAGGACTTTTCACCAAAGAAGGGTTTATAAATTATCTAAAACAGTAAGGTTCGTCTGATTTTGATGAAATAAGAATTAATCATGTATTATTCATCAATATACAAAAAATTATAAAACCCATCTAGTTGTTTCAAAATGGCAACCAAACAAGTCATTTTTAAAAGTGTCTAATTTTATAAAAATTTAAAATGTATTTTTCTCTTATGATATGTAGTATAAGCTCTGCCTCCAGTAATAGAACCAGAGCGCAGCCAAAAGCCCCGTAACGCCTGTGATCGGCCAAGATGAGGCCGAAGTTGACGTGAGGTTGTCATAATAATCATCTTTATTGCATTTAACATTACGATATTGCATTAAATACAACAAAAACTGGTGCAATTGTCAAGGTATTTTTAATTTAATTACAGATAGTAGCTATGCTCACAGCCTCGTAAGGCAGGTGATCTTTTAGGAGGCTGTGAGTGTAGCGAACAACCATTCAACACAGGCCATACTAGAATATAAAATCTGAGACTCAAAGCCAAAGTGAGGCTTAGAATTTCGATTCGGAACTTCCGATTCACTCATGCCAGCGGCACTTTATGCTTAGCTGCGTGTCGGTCTGGTTATTGGTAAAAGAGGTGAATAATTTTCCTTAATCTTTTCAAAAAAGAAGTTTTAATATGAAACCAATATATTTCAAAACTTCTATACCTATATTAATTCAGTACTAACTTAAGTCCTAAATTTGTTATACAGTTGAAACTTGAACATCTTTTGAAAACTTGTCTAACAAATTTGTGACTGGAGATGACTTATAGAAGTGAAATCAAGTCTCCTAGTCGTCAGACAAGTTATTCTATCAATGCCTAATATCTAGAGTGAAATTTCTTTTCTTAACCTTACCGGTATTGGATCAATGAGTTCCCCTTCATTGGTGATAACATGGGCTACAAAAGATGATTTAGGGGGTCTACCTCTTTTTTTTAGCTTTCGGTTTCCGTGAACCCTTTTACGTGAATCCTGAAAATAAAAATTCAGAAATGTATTGATTTTCTTAAACCATCTTCTTTGTCAATTATTTCTGTCTTTAAAATCACACAATGCTCACTGAAATTGGTACTAGTTTTGTACAAACGTATATAGTCTATTTAAATATAAAGAATTATAAATCAATTTACTCCTGGTTAACACACTTACTTTTTATTGATACACAAATAATGTACAATTTAACAGCTTGATTGAAGAGCTAGCTTCAAACTATAGTAAAGGAGAAAGATACTATTAACTACTGTAGTACTGTTGAGTCAGTTTCTGAATATTTTGGTACTGATCAATACTAGTACTTGCACAATTGATTCTTGATTCCGGTTTTATCTTTTATGACAAGAGCAACTTTATTACACTAAACACTTTGGCACTAGTGCCAATCTTATTTATTGGTATTGACTGTCGAGTCGGTGCCTAGCTCTTAAATTATTGCTGCGAGGTTCTTGATTTACAGATAAACTTTGCATAAGACTTATTGTACATAATAATAAATAATTGAAATTATGACAAAACCGAAACAATACAAGAGCTTCCGTTTAAAATGTATTGACTGCAACTCTCGGTTCCTAACAGTATCGTTGAGAAACTTTGGTTTTCACCTGCTGCGAACAAGAGTCCAGGGTCTCGAAATTGTTAGGATATATGATCTTTGCGTTCATTTTATTAATTAACAATTCCCTTTTAACTAGTTAGCCATTTCTATTTAGTATTTTTGTGATGAATAGAAAATCTTATATTTTTTTAAACAGAAATAAGGTTGTCAATATTGTCTAAAGTTGGTCACGGAGTAAAGCATTGTACAAAATGGAAATTAGCTGGGAGGCCGCCTAAACCACCCAGTATTGCATTAACCAAAACTAGCGATTATATAAATCTGAGTTCAAACATCACATTAACGTCAGTTGATGATTGTTATGATGACCATAACTGCTGCCATGTAGACAGTAGTGTTACACACCATGTTACTTTCAGTTAAGGTCTGTGTCAGACATTCCAACCATGACAACAGGAAACGGTGACAACAGCTAGTGGAGGCTCTATACAAACATATAATTAACCTACAAAGGTACAATTATTGAACTTAAAGTCAAAGTAAAAAGCAAATTCATATAAAAGTTGAAACTTGTCAACAAAAAGTAAAAGGAGACAATGTATTATTTGGATTTAGTGCATGAAGAGGATTGAATGTATAAGCAATGTTAGCATTATGTAGAAATGCTTTTGCGGTATGCAGGATCAGAACAGCTGTGTTTAAGTAGACAACGGTCAACTGTAATGTACTGAACTGAACCTAGCGACGTCTGCCTCCAACACTATAGTATAGTGTAACAACTTTTTTAATTAGTTTTTATTTATCAATTAATTTTACATTTTTTTACCTAACAAATTAATTTTTTTCAAAAAATCTTTTGGGTTTATTCAGTTTGGTTTGGTGTGCCATAGGCGGGCCCCTAGTTGGTCTATAGTGTTGCTGGTTGGAATGTGAAGATTTGGCAGCAGATAATATAAAATATCTGTACTCACTTCTTCGTACGGAAGATAAAAGGTTTTCCTCTTGATTGTTCTATTTGATCTGAAAAACATAATATATGTTGCAACAACAGCAAAGTAAATAGGCAATGTATGCATGGTCCTTGCAATAAAAATCGAGACAGTAAATACTTGGCTAAAATTCCATTCACACAACACATTCTCAGCACCTAGAATGCTACAGATAGAAAAAATCTAAATTGCACCATAAAACAATCACAACTGACAATTAAGGCTCATGTGAAGAATCAATGTTTTTTTAAGATAATAGAAAGGGGGTATCTTGTCAATCTGGCCCTATACAGGGTGATTCATGTAAGTTGTCTTGAATAAGTTACAGGCAAACTAGTAGACTTAAAAAGAAGACATAAACTTTGTCTCCAGCAAACTACACACAAGAATTACATAAACATAATTCAAACATTTCCGTATAACATTAACACAGGACTTCATTGACAAAATATTATACACAAAGTGAAGTTAGGGCTTTAAAGTCATCGACCACTTAAAACATTAAGCCCCGTCTACATGTTCCAATTTATTGTAACAACCTAACTTACACAAACCATATTGTTACGATATGTCGTGCGTGTGGACCGAACATTGTTACAGTTTACATCGCTACAACGGGCGAAAGAGGTTGGAGTGGTTTGAGTGAAATTTCATAAATCACAACGACCTCAAAGGTTGGCAACAATCAGGTTGAAACATGTAGACGGCAGGAACCAACTTGTCTCTCCAACCTAACCAATAGTTCAGTGTTTCCTCATTTATTGAATGTGACGAATTACTTAATACTTGCTTATTGTACTGTACTAGGAAATGGCAGAGATATCAGCATGACGCGAGTTTTTGGGTGAATTTATCGAGACCTACAGAAGTTTTCCTTGTTTGTGGCTTAAAACAAGCAAAGACTATTTTGACAGAAACAAGAAGGACCTTGCTTATGCGGAGTGAGTGGAACTTCACAAAATTGGAACCCACCGCCGACCAAAACTTTGTAGGTAAGAAAACTAACTCATTACGTACTGTGTACAAGAAGGGACAAGCTAAAGTAAATGGCTCGTCAAAATCAGGAGCTGGTACAGACGACGTGTAGAACAACAAATGCAACAGTTGAAACGGAAGTTGGAGTAAAAAATCGTTACGTTGGACAGCTCACTTTTATCCAGATATGTTGTATTGATATGGTTTGTGCAAGTTGGGTTGTTACGATAAATTGAACGTGTGGACGGGGCTTTACTGCTACGAATCTGTTTTAACATTAAAGTTTGTATTTGATTGAATGCTGACTGTGGCACGAATTGGCTAGCAGCAAATGTGTTAACCTTAAAACACAGCATTAAAAAAGTTATTTAGTTTTTTTACCCAAGAAACCATTTCCCAGAGTTTGATAATTTATTTACTTTACAGGGTGATCCTGTAAAAAATTTTGAAAATGTATAATAGTGGCTAAAAATTAGTGGACATTATTATTACTGGCGGTGGAGCCAAGTTAAGCCGTTTAGATTTGTTAGTGATGGGTGGTCTCCGTTCACAATGGGTAAGTGGTAAACTTATTGGGTAGTGGGAGTAGGAAAAGTAAGTAAACTTAGTGGGTAGGGAAGCTAGGTAGTGTTAGGTGTTGGGAACAGGATAAGAAATTAAACTTAACAAGTAGTTGTGATGGGTTATTAGTGGATACTGGGAGCAGGGTAGGTAAATGAACTTTTCAAACAAAAAGGTAGATTGGGTAATTGGTATCGGTGGGTGTTGGGAGTAGGTAAGGGATATTAGTGAGTAGGCAATTGGTAATGGTGGGTAGTAGGAAAAGGACAGAGAGCTCTGATAAGGGTAAAAAGAGGTAAAGTTTGTCTTAACAGGGTAAAGTTAGAACTACAAAGTCCTTTCTACCGTTTAACCTGAACCTATACCTAGCATTACCACTTAGTCACTTAATAAATTGTTAAGTGACTGTAAGGATCTAACCCGCACCAGCGGAGTGGTAAGTTCTGGAGTCGTGCACGATTCCAACTGACCACAGGTCCACTAGAGGGGAGCTTTGGGTGAAGGAGAGAGAGGAGAGGGGCAGGGTAGAGTGTTGAAAGCACAACTGTCAGGGCACAAGACATATAAAGGAGCAAGTAGGTTTGTGGGTGGCGTGGACGAAGGTATTATTCGTTCAACTTGATGTATGGAACAGGTATATCAGCTAATATAACCTGAAACTGCAGCATTGTATGTTGTTATTTTACAATTCAAAACTCCCTGAAAAGTACCATGACCATCCTGCTTCTTACAAATACATTCAAAAATATATGCTCGAGTCAGATAGTAAACAATATTTTAGCTGAAAACAACACTTCTTGAAGTTTTACTAATTGAACTTGTCTTGTCACTCGCTGTGCTTACATTACTTAATTTTTTGTCTACTATGCTCCCCTTAATAAGCATTTTACTCACTGAACTCATTCTCTCTGCATTTCGCTCGCTGCTCTTGCAAAATAATATAATGAACTTTTTACTACTTTAAAATGTTGTATCTACAATATTAAAGTTAATGTGTTTCAAAGCAGTTGATCAAAGTTTCATGCTCTAATGTTTTAAACTTAATTTTAATGAATTTTTAAGTAATTTTACATAGTTTACCACACAACTATAAAACATGAACTAAATAAGCCTAAACAGCAGGGAGAAAATAATGAAAACATTATTCCCCTTCGGAAAATTATAGAACAAAATTACGTATAGAAGAAAGGGTGAAGTGGTGACCACTTATAAACAGATTTCTGCATGCGAGTTTTACTGTAGAAATTAAATAATTCATTTGAATTAAAAATTAAACATTTTAATTCTAATGTACGAGTATACTGCTTTAAGTTGTGTAGTTGTTATGAAAATTAATGACCACTCTCTTTTAAATTCAGTTGTAAAGGGGTTTTCACTTCAAAAATAGGGGTTAAAATGAACATTTCTAAAAAACATAGAGAACGCTCTGGGACATTTGCCAAATACACTTATATGCCAGATTCTAAACAAATTGGTACATAAATGTAAAGTTACAGAAGACGTCAAAAGTGTTTTACAGTTTTTGTTGTTGTTAGGGTAATAACAAAAAAGTCTTCCAAAGAGGTTTTTCAGATAGATTTATATAATGCTAAGAAGCTAATTTATAAAAGCTTTTTCATGAATACCAAACGTGTTTTATGCTCTTAGTGCATATGGGGAAAGTAACATGCAGACACAGGCAAGTCAAATACAGTCATTTGTTGACAAGAAAGGGCAGCAATGGACTTCTGCCAGACTGAGTAAAGGGGGAAGAGATTACAGAGGATTGGTGTAGAAAAAGTACAGCAGTGCCGACAAGTAGCACTACTGAGTACTGAGTAGTGCCAACTCTTGTTGCAGTTAACTGCCTGGCCAACTACATAATTTGTCTGATTTTCAACTTGGGAGTGTTTATCATGAACAAAATTAACTATTGTAACTAATTATGATACTACTGAGGCTAACTAAGAATCTTTTATAAAATAATGATGCAAAACTGAGCTAACAAAAGAGAAGAGTGTGCAGTAGAGTCTCATTTTTCCTCCTTTTTACCTACCACGAAAAAAGTAAAATTTGAATGAAAATTACTGTTGCTATACCAAATCTATTTTGTAAAGCACTATAGTCAGTTGGTGTACTTTTATTGTTTTCTTTTACCTTTTTTCATTGCTCCCAGCAGTCAAACACTTAATTAGTAAAAATTAAAATCTATTTTTAACTGTTTGACAGATTTTTTTCAAGGCCTTTATGTTATCAGTAATTTTTTATCATCCAGAACTTTTGTGATGGATAAACAAGACTCTACTGTAAATTAAAATTATAAGAGTAGAAAATAAAAAGCCTACTTACTTTCTAGATGGAACAAAGGAATCATTTGTTCTATATTGATTGATCATTTGTTCTTGTGCAGTTTCTTTGACATCAATCTTATAACTTTTCCTGGCTTGTTCATTTTCTGTGTGTGCTGGTAAAAAAGCATATTTTCTTGCTTTGTGGGGCTTACAAGTGGTTCTTATATTTGTTTCATTGAAACTTCCTTTCAAGTGTAAAAAATTTTGTTTAGAACCTGGTACATCTTTATAAGCACTTTTTGAATCAATAGCATATTTCCGTGGTCTACCGCGTTTCTTAACATTGGTTACGTCATCATTATAAGCCTGTCTTTTGGGGAGAACATATTTCTTTGGTCTGCCACGTTTTTTGGCTATTGTTACATCATCGTAACCATTTTTTGGAGGAAGAGCATATTTTCTTGGCCTACCACGTTTCTTGGTACTTGTTAATTTGTGTTCATTAGACTTAATGCCTTCTAAGTCAATTGAAGGTTTAACATAATTTATTAAATACTTTCTTGCTTTGTGGGGCTTCCATTTTTGAGTTGATTTTAAATCTTGGTTTAGTAATACGTCTTTATTAGAAGTTGTGTTAGCTGACTTAGGTTTGCAGAGTGGCGAGCCTAACTCTGACCTAAAATCTTTACCGTACATATTTTCACACTGATTAGCAACATCAGTCAACAGAATAACAGGGGTTTTTACTATAACTGTTTGATTATTATCATGTTCAGTGTTGAATGATTTTTCTGATGTTTGTATTGGCAAAATTTTCATGTCTTGGTTTGGTTTCAAACTGTCTTTACAATGGCCTGTTCCAATTGATTCCTTAAATGCATCTTTTTTCAACACAGCATACCTCCTACCATTTTGAAGCATGAAATCCCTCTTCAATTTGGCCATGAGAGATAGTGTCTTTTTACCTCTAACCCCTTTACCCAAGATTGGTCCAGTTTTATTAACAGTTCTGTTTAACTTAACATTATGTATTTGGCCTTTCCCCTTATGTTTTGGTTTTGATACTTCTGCAGACTGCTTTATTTCCAACTCTTTGTTTTTAGTTTCTAAATTTGACCCAATACCTTTTGCAGAAGGCATTAAATCAACAGATTCTTTTTTCAACACTTGTTCAGTATTTTTAACAATTTTGTTAGGGTCCAGTGGAAATATTTGCAGCCTCTCATGGACAGCTTTTTTTGCATTTGTATTTTTCACTTAAGACTTCATTTTTTGCAATATTTGATGTTTTTGCATCAGTATTATCTATGTGTCCTTCAACGTCCACTTTCTGCTGATTTTCATCATTATTAATTTTATCCAAAAATTGAACTGCATGATTGCCAACCTTTGAGACATTGTTAATGTTTAAAACATTTTCATTAAAATTGGTGGTGTTTTTGAAACCACCTTCCGATGTTTCTTTTAGTGCTAAATCTGATTCACAACCAACATTGAGCTCTTTTATTTTAGATTCTTCAAAAGGCTTGTTTGTACTTTTCTTTTGTTCTGAAATATTTTGCAAGGATTTACTTATTTCCAGAGTTTGGCCGTTTATTTCTTCAATTAAGATTTTATTGTTTTGTTTCATAGTATTGCTACATTTGGCATCATTAACAACACAATTGTTTGTTTTGTCATTAAGTCCTTTTTTGGAGCCTAATTGCGTGTTTGATATTGAGTCCTTTGCAAGTAAATTTGCAGTTAAACCATGAGAATTTGAAAAATGTTCAAAACAATTACGAAAATCTGATGTTTCTAAATTTTTTGAGACAGGATAGTTTAGAGGGGTTTTTAGAGAGGTTTGATTTGAGGGAACACCATCTACCTCCATAGGCTCAACTGGCACTAATAAATTTGGTTTCTGATTACATAATCGGTTAATTGGTGCAGTTGATTCATTAGATTTGACTCTTACGGTTTCACTTGATTCTCTGGAGTCTTGTATTTGTAACAGAGCATTGTTGGGGTCAATAGATTTAGTTTGATAAATAGATTGGTTTGATTCAGTTGCCTGGATGAGTTGATTCGGAACTTTCATGGTCCCGATTTGTTCTTTGAGATCTTGAACTTTCAATAGAGTCGATTTATAAGCTGATAATGGTGAGTTAGAGAGAGTACTGGATACAACAGAATGCTTTGAAGCTGGTGAACTACTGGTAGGCACATTTGCATTTGTTCTCAAATTGTGTGTTTTGTTTCCAAACACACTAGGTTGGTTTTCTGTTAAGTCTGTTTTAATATTGACTTGACTGTTTCTGTTGTTGAGAGTTGAATCACCAAAACATACTGGACGTTTGGGAAGAGATAATGATCCAATTGTTGGCTTTATGCTAGGAATACTTGGCTTGATAAACATGAAACTATTATTTTCTGAAGACTGCTTGGTTATGGTAGAAGTATTCAAAAACGTTTCCATGTTGGAAGCAGAAACTAATTTGACTTCTGAAACTTGTGTGCTTGGAGGCAACTTCAGTGAACATGAAGATTTGAAAGCTTCACTACCAGTTTTAAATTCATTCATGATGCTTTTTACTGGTGACTGGTTCAACGTTACCCCACTACTCTGCCCTGTTGTTGAAAGGTTCCCTTTACAGTTTGGTGGATATCCCAAATTGGAACTGGTGGATTGAACATGCATCCGTGCTTCTTTATTAACTGTAGGTTCTCTGAGTTCAAGGTAAACCTTCGGCTTATGCTCTGGAAAACCTTTTGACATTTTGCTTTCAACTCCAAAGGAGTTTGTATTTGTTGTTTCAACTACAAAAGGTGTCTTTAAAGGTGATTTCATGTTGATATTGATTGAGTTTCTAGATGAAGAAAGTTGAACAGGATTCTGTTTGTGTAAAGCCTGAGATTGGTAACTTAACATTGATTCTCTTGAACCGTCATGTTGTACTTTTGAGAGCCCATTATCATGATCACGAGTGGAGGGGACACTTGGAGTTTGTGAGGTAGAGGGCATACTTGTGTTTGTCGGTTTAATCAAAGGGCGGCATAGTTGCTGATACAGTTTAGAGCTGGTAACTGGAGGTTCATAACTATTAGATACTGGGTTTATCTTTGGTGATATTCCTGAACTGTTTTGTACTTTACTTGAAGAACCAACAGGTGTCAACTGTCGGCTTGTGAAACCGACAGGCATCAACTGTGAGAGAGTTGTTTTTTCTTGGTACGGCTGATTTGTCTGATGTGTTATTTCAGTTCTCTTCTGCACTGATGTTGAAGTGCTAACAAGCTCTAACTGAGAATAAGTATTTTCATTTTTAGAACTATTTACTTTTCTGCTAATAGAAATTAGGTCTTGATGTGCCGAAAATTCTTGTTCAAAATCTATTGAGATATTTTTTTGTGACAGGCTCTGGAGTTGTTGATAAACTTTTGGTTCTGAACTAGTGGGAAACTCAAAAACTTGAACGGGTTGTAAAGTTTGATAGACATTTTCATTTGGTAATAGCATGGAATCTATCTCACTTGAAGGTTCAGGCTGAGGACATGGTGTGTCTTTGATATCATTTGGAATAAATTCATAGCCAAAAGTAGATGTTTGTGAGATTGGATGTTTGAATGAACCGTCTTGATTGATATTATCAAATGAAACATTTTGATTATTTGTCAAGTCCCTTTTTTTGTTTTCAGTAGCTTCAATGTTGTGCAAATTCTCACTCAATCTACCTTCTAACCCTTCCATAACATATAAGAACCACCTAAAACAAAATAAAAATATTGTATGGTTATTGTATTCATTTCTACTATAAATAATAGTTTAAATAAATAATAATGTTTAAGAAAAAAGTGTGGTTACAAAAAATAGACTCAAATATATTACCCAAAAGGTTATTTTTTTAAGTTAAGGATTTTCTTTTATTTTAAATAGAAGTTGTTATGGCTTAATTAAATATTTTAAAATTTTTAAAAGATGAAGGCTTATGTGGTGGGACATTTAAATCTGAAATGTTTTATGGAAATACCGCTAAATAACAACAAGATGTCAAAAGACGTCTCGTCTGAACTTAGTCAGACATCTTCAGTTTCATTTTAAAATTATATAAAGAGTAAAATAATTGTATAATGAGGTTAAAAGTACAAAAATAAATATAAGTTTAAAATGTTAACCTTATTGTGTGGCATATCATTTCAAAGGGCACTGTAAGACAAATAAAATTAACCGATGATGCCCTAGAACTTTTTAAGGTGCTCCTGACCAAAATGACACTAAAACGTGCTTGAATTTAAGCTGCCCAATTTTAACTGTGAAATGAAAATGGCTGAGAATGTGTTCTTTTTCAAGTAAGGAATAACAAAAGTTACCAAAAACTAATTGCTGATTTTTTTTCAGAGTACTTATTTAAATTATTTATTAATTCAACACTAATATTGAATCTGTTTTTAAATATAATGGTAAATTTAATCCAATTAAAAAATTACAAAATTCCAATTATTGTAATTTAAATTTAAGCCTCTTCAAAATGAAGCCGTCTTACAAAGGAGCTCTCTTCTTCAACCACCTTCCTGAATACTTGAAAGCCCAAGACCCACAACATCTCAAGAGACAGCTGACTTTGTGGCTCCAGGAGAGACCCTTCTACTCAGAGAAAGACTTCCTGACCAACAGAACTCTACCACTCCAGAACAGCAACTAATGACGAATACATATATTGCATTGTATAACATATTTTTCTTAAAACCATTTTGACGCATGTACTGTTCTCCATGAATATGTAAATAAAGAATATTGTCTATTGTCTAATCACGAAAATTCATTTTTTAAATCCCGTAGCGAAGCACGGGTACTTTCAGCTTGTAGTTCTATAAAAAAATGAACCTTGCGCGTAACTGGGGTTAAATCCTAAAAGTAAGATTCAAAAGAACAACACTATCTTTTGTCCATATCTTTATAACATGAGTTTTAAAACTAACGAGGGTACGAGTAAATCAGATGCTATCAAACTAATCTTGACACATAGTATTGGTTAAAATGCTACAGAAAAGTACGGGAATTTTATTTTTGACTACTAGAACGCTGGCATTTATGAACCAAGCCGCATCAGCAAAGGTTCCTGGCCATTTTGACTTTGTTTAGTAGCAGTTGGCACTTGCTAGGGGCTTCACGCTGCTTATTCTACTGAATTTACCTGTGGCATTTTTGTTTCCTTTCCTCTTTCTGTTCTGTTAAGTTTACCTAGGTTTGGTTCTTTGTGATCAAATCAATTTTATCATTAGCGAAGATAAATACAAAATCTTCTTATGTAGTGTTTTAGTAGGTTTTAGCAAATTGTTAGCTTAAGTTGGGTTAAGCTATCCATATAAAAAATAAAATTTTGTCTGTACATTGGAATGAGTCCATCGGTTTTTGATGATTTAGTTTTTTACACTTTGCAAAGACCAAAACTGACGTCTAACAATTCTTGTCTGTCTGTCTGAAGTAACTATAACTCTCACAAGGTAGCCAAACACCGATAAACACTTATTTGGTTTCCAATTGTATGTACATTGAAATGAATCAATAGGTGTTTTGTTATTAAGTTTTATTACACTTTGTAAAGACCAAAACTGATGTTATAATATTCCTGTCTGTCCGTAACATTACCTGTAACGTTTGTAAGCCATTTAGAAACTCTTATAACTCATAATCAGCTGAAATGATAGCGGTGAACATTTATTTATGGGTTTAGCCCATTACACATTGTGTTTTCATCTATAGAACATTTAATAATACATACAACATCCACAAAATAAATGGCAGGGAACTAAAGTGGGCTCTGAACTTGCCTGTAAGTCTTAGGCCGAAGTATGACTGTGAGCTTAGCGAAAAGCCTTTAAACTCTCGTGGTAATAGAGCACAAAGCTAAGGCCAAAGTCTGAAGCGAGGTTGTAAGTGGACTAAATTGGAGTTAAAATTACTGATTTAGTGTAACAGATTGCACAGAAAATTTGTTTTATTCATGCCAGCAGCGCTTTAGCCCTTAGCTGCGTGTTGGCTTGGTTATGTACTGAAACTATAATATGGCGAACTCATAGGGAAACAGTATAATTCACCAAACAACACAAACATTGATTCTTGTTTAGAAACATTTAGGTAAATATTTAATCACAAAAATTCAATATTTAAATCGCGTAGCTAACACAGGTACTGTCAGCTAGTAATTATATAAATCTGGGTGAGTTTTAAATGCCCCTCCACCTTAACTTTAAAATGAAATATTTTTAAAACCCTTTGGACAATGTTTTGATAGAATGCTAAAGTTTGTTTTGACATACTTTGCATCACCCACCAACCAAAACAGGGAGGGAGGAAAGGTCCCAAATTTTTAAATACAAACTCTCCCTTGTGGCACCTCAAAAGAAAGGTAATTTTAACACAAATTCAACAACGCAAGGAAAACCTTTTATCTCCTTTCGTTTTTTTTGCTATACCAATTTAAAGATGACTTGAAATCAGTTTTAAAATGCTTGGCCTGCCAGATCGCCAAATCTCACCGTTGTTGATTTATAGAATAAAGGAGCTAGTTTATTTCAAAAAGCGACCACAAGAGATGACATGAAAGTTCAAAATTGTCAAGCATGTCATCAGTTTCCAGCTGAAGAAATCAAAATTGCTAGATTTGAAGAATTGAAAATGTTAGGAGTCCAATTTGAACATATTATCTAGTCATCTAAGCAATCAGGCAAACAAACATTTAAGACTTATTCAGTATAAGTGTGTATTTTAAATCTATCAAAAGGTATATCTTAGCAGTAATAAAGGTTAAAATCTGAATGCTTTCCATTGAATGCCTACCTAACTATTCCATGCTATAAAAAATAAAATAAAAAAAATCATTATTATTTATATTGGTTTTTTGTAAATTACATACATTCTTTAGTATGTTTTGTAAATTACAATAAAATTCGCTTTTGGCTGCCATTTTGAAGTGGGTTAATATTATTCAAACCTCTTTCACCAATGTTGTCTAGTACATAGACCTTTAACGATATACAATACAATAGGGTTTAGTATTTGAAAAAAATTTGATATTCATGGTAGACCATTCAAAATTTGGGGTTTTTTGGTGGGTACAAAAGTTTTCAAAATAGCATGTTGTTGTATATTGTTGGAAAGCTTACGTCATGACAAGTAAAAATCAATAATTAAATGTTTGTATTGAAAAATATCAAAAAAAATACAGGTAGTTTAGTGATTTTGTTTTATTTGAGATTTTCAGTCGCAATTTTGTAACAACTAGACAAAAAACCCTTTTATCTTCAACATTGTTTTTTATTTAAAAAGAGCTTTAAAATTATGTTTAGCATGACCCTCCTTTGTATTTGGAAATTTCAAGATTCGAACCAGTGACCCTCCATTTTTGATACGCCCTGTATACTAAAATGTAGAAAATAATTTTCCTAAATTCTTCGACCCACTTTAAACTTGGGAGCTTTTCGATTCAATAAAATCGGATTTTGTGCCTGGTGCAACAAAATTGAAGGGGCCAAATTTCAGTAAAAATTAGAAAACAAACTTATTTGTATGCAGTTTTATGAAAATCCCAACGCAATCTTTTGCGCTGATGCTTTCAGAACTTGCTGATGCTTTGACATAGCTTTTAAAACCTCACACACTCTCTCCAAGGTTTCAGACCCAGGACCAGAGATTTCCTGTTGGTGCTTTCAAAACTCAGTGCTAGATTTCATCCAACACTTTTGATGTTTCGCCAATACTTTCTTGGAATTCTTGAGTTTCCACAGCGCAATAAAAAAGAAAAGTAATTGCCATTGATAGTTCTGAAAGCCTCAGCTGCAACTCAAGGGTATCTCGAACAGGGACAATTTCTCTTTATAAACATTTAGGTAAATATTTAATCACAAAAATTCAATATTTAAATCGTAAGCGTAGCACAGGTACTGTCAGCTAGTAATTATATAAATACGGGGTGAGTTTTAAATGCCCCTCCACCTTAACTTTTGAAAAATGAAATATTTTTTAAAACCCTTTGGACAATGTTTTGATAGAATGCTAAAGTTTGTTTTGACATACTTTGCATCACCCACCCCCAACCAAAAACAGGGGAGGGAGGAAAGGTCCCAAATTTTTTAAATACAAACCTCCCCTTGTGGCACCTCAAAAGAAAGGTAATTTTAACACAAATTCAACAACGCAAGGAAAACCTTTTATCTCCACTCGTTTTTTTTGCTATACCAATTTAAAGATGACTTGAAATCAGTTTTAAAATGCTTGGCCTGCCAGATCGCCAAATCTCACCGTTGTTGATTTATAGAATAAAGGAGCTAGTTTATTTCAAAAAGCCGACCACAAGAGATGACATGAAAGTTCAAAATTGTCAAGCATGTCATCAGTTTCCAGCTGAAGAAATCAAAATTGCTACATCGAGCTTTGAAAGCCAGATTGAAAAATGTTCAGAAGTCCAGCATTTTGAACATATTATCTAGTCATCTAAGCAATCAGGCAAACAAACATTTAAGACTTATTCAGTATAAGTGTGTATTTTAAATCTATCAAAAGGTATATCTTAGCAGTAATAAAGGTTAAAATACGAATGCTTTCCATTGAATGCTACCCAACTATTCCATGCACATTGCCCCACTCCTTTCAAGCTTTTGCTGTTTATATCAATGATGTAGTTATTGATGAAACTATGGTACTGTTGCATATCATAAAAATTTGTATAACCAAAAAAAATCATTATTATTTATATTGGAATTTTTTGTAAATTACATACATTCTTTAGTATGTTTTGTAAATTACACCCTATTAATTACGCTTTTGGCTGCCATTTTGAAGTGGGTTAATATTATTCAAACCTCTTTCACCAATGTTGTCTAAGTACATAGACCTTTACAACGATATACAATACAATAGGGTTTAGTATTTGAAAAAATTAGATATTCATGGTAGACCATTCAAAATTTGTGTTACCTATAAAATTTTAGAAATTCCACAAATGGTATTTATCATATACGAATACAGAGTGTGACAAAAACGTGTAGAGCGCTATGCAGCACCGGATTCTACATACAAAAGCAAGTCGAAAATGCAGAATAAAATTTCTTATTTTATGAGGTTATATTCGTAATCTTTTGTAAATGTTTATAGGAATAATTCAAACACCCTTTGAGATATTTTAGTGAAACTTGGTATAAAGCTTAATTGTACTCCTAATAACATTTGCCAAAAATATTTTGTATCAACTTATTAAATTTTAAAATGGTGACCATTTGAAATTTTCAAATTCAAATGTAATCAAATTGGGATTTGACTTTGAAATCTTTAAATGGCTGCCATTTTAAAATTTGATAAGTTAGATGAAAAATGTTCTTGGAAAATGTTATTAGGAACACAACTAAGGTTTATACCAAGTTGCACTAAAAAAAGTGTTTGAATTATTCCATATTTTCCAAATGTATAGTGATTACGGCAACTATCAAATAAAATGTTATTCAGCATTTTCAACTTACTTTTGTATGTAAAATTTGGTTCTGCATAGTGCGCTACACATTTTAGTGACACCTTGTAGATGAGTAAAATGTATATACAGGGTGTGTAGTAATTACGGGATCAAACTTTACCAGGTGATTTGTTAGGTCATAATTAACAAGAAATTTCCTGTAGTACATAGGCCTATCTCGCTTAGTTTTCCGTGTCTGTCTGTGTTTTTCAATAAATAATTTTTATATCCGAGGTCAATTAAGTTACAAACTTCAAACTTTGCACATATGTTAGTATAACTTATACCAATATTTAAAAAATAAATTTGACTAATCAAATAAGTTATATTAATTTTTTAAAGTAATAACTCAAAACCATTAAACTTTATAGTAATACTCAAAACTAACAATACGTCACAAAAGGTTTTATAAACATTTTAAGACTAAGTTTGTTGTGCTGCGATAAGTAACAACGGAGTAATTAAAGTTTTCCTGAGCACAAACCTTTATTTACATATGTTTCTCAAACGTAAATAGAGGAGTGTGTTCAGGAAAACTTTAATTATTCCGTTGTTACTTATCAGAGCACAACAAACTTGGTCTTAAAATGTTTATAAAAACATTTGCCAGGTATTGTTAGTCTTGTGTATTACCATAAACTAAAGTTTAAGGGTTTTGAGTTATTAACCTTAGAAAATTTAATATGGCCCCCATTTTTAAACCAAAAGTGAAAATTAGTCAAGTTTATTTTTTAAATATTGGTAATAATTATACTAACATAATTACTCGTATATTATAATTATTTATTCACATTAATGTTATCTGTCTTGTATTCCATTACCATGTCGTATTGTTTGTGTAAAGTCACTGTTCAGTAAGAATTGCAATAGGAATTATTTAAATTTGTTTTACATTACTATGTTTTAAGTATTGTTAATGATTTATCAACTATTTTACATATTTTGCATGTTTAAAAAATGTTAATCTATACCCCAAAACTTTGACAATGTCACCTGTTTTATAGCAAAGCTATGTATATGAACGACAGACAATAAAGAGTTGATTTCTGATTTCTGAAATGTGCAAAGTTTGAAGTTTGTAACTTAATTGAATTCGGAGATAAAATTATTAAGTGAAAAACAGGCAGACAGACGGAAAACTAAGCGAGATTGGCCTATGTGTTATAATAAGACATTTTTTGTTTATTATGACCTGACAAACCACCTAGTTAATAATAATAATTTATTAAGTCAGTGTACAATGTGAATTGTGTTGACTTTGATGCAATGGAGATGATACAATATTGGTGAAATGAGAGGTGAATTACAATTTAAAATGCCAGAATGGGCTTAAGCCACTGGTAAATATGGTGAAATAATGTCCATATATGTCTTATAATTTTGTCTTTCTTATTTTAATTTAGATATTGTAGTTTGAGTGGCTAACTTGATCTTGTAATTACTGGGCACCCTGTATATACATAATTTATATATGTATATATACAAAAGGTAATTTGACAGTAAAATTTGTTAATCAAACTGGGACATATACAATATACAAACAAAAGAGTAAAAATTTAAACACTTAGTACCCTGGACATTTTATTGTCTCACGACCGGTTTCGAGCTGAGCTCATCTTCGGGTGATGCAAATTACCTGATTAACAATTTTTCTTTAAACTAATTGTAAATAAATGATCAAATAAAACCTTGAAAACATTTCACAAGACACGCAGCTAAGGGCTGCTGGCTTGTATATTGTATAATCCTGAAACAATATACAAATATTTATATAAAGTATTGTCATTTGACTCAGCAGATATTGAGAAGCTCAAAACTGCAAACCACAATTTCTACACCATTTCCTTCCCTTTGGCAATAGAAATGAATAGCTCTATTTCCTATGGAAATTCGCTAATAACAACAAGTTTTTTTTTCTAGTTTGTAATTTGAGTCCTAAAAAATATCTTTCATCATTTTTTTGTCATTAATAATTGTTTACAGCTTCTGGTGTTTCATAAATGTTACTTATATACATTTAAAACTATGTACTACCAAAAATATCTTTCTATGTATTACCAAAAATATCTTTATCAATAACGTGCACCAGGGAGGCGGTGAGAAATTTGTCTGCCCGGGTGCGGCAAATACCTAAATCCGTCCCTGCTTCCGGTGTAAATTATACCTTGTTATACAAAACTCACAGTAGCGCTTGTGGTTATGCGTCAGCTATGTTTGATTCATAACAGTGATTGCTATAAATCATAATTATGTTAAAAATTGGCCCAATCAGAAATAGGCGCACCACTCAAGTTAGATAGATAATAGGCACTAATGTAAAGTAAAAAATACTAAGTTTATGACTCTAGGCTAAAAATAAATTTTAGGCTACACTCTTGTACAATTTGGTAGTTTACATTTAAACGCAAAAATTTTGTTTTTTCTGTAAATTGTACATATTTTGGAAGTAAGATAGTTTTTTCTGTATGGAATCTAAGAGGACTGTCCAGAAATTAACTTCCGTTGTTGTACAGCTAGTAGACGAATGATATCATATATGCAAATTATGCGTCGTTAGATATCCTGACTCATTGTAAATCCTACGGTATACTCAATTATTTTCTTTTGACAATTGTATACTAAAAAAAATCCCAAGCCAAAAAATCTCTAATGTAAAAGTTTTTGCCAGTAAACAAATAATTTTCGCGTAAAGTTTTTTAAAAGGTGTTTCTTGAAACCTTGTTTAGCCAAACTCATATGTTTCTGTCTTTAACTTTAAAAATTGTGTATAATTCAGCATTTTGCAGACTTAAGCAGACTAAGAGCAACACACGTCCAGTTTTCGTTATGGAGCATGCGATTGGAATGTCGTGCAATGGCTTAGAAAACCTTGTGCCTCAGTGTCAAAAGTGATCCAATCGTCACTGTAAACATGCCAAATTACAGGTAAAAAAAAATCCTTTATTATCACTATAATATAAAGTTACTAAATATTTTAGAACAGATTCCGGAGGGATACTGTAATTATAATTAGAAAAGAAAAGTTAGTACTGGTAAATATATTTTACCATGGACTTTCAACCTTTAGGCATCTTCCATGTAAGTACATTGCATAATCTACTTACTTGCATCATTATTACATGTGGAAGATGGCCTAAAATTAAACTATCTAATTTTACCAGAATACCTTTTATCTAAAGTTACTAAAATAGCGCGCATTCTAGAATTTTTGAACTTTACTTAATTATTTTGAACAGCCCTTATCCTAGCATTCTCTTGATGTATTCATTTGTGTGCTAATTTAAAACCTACGAAACATGACTAAAATAGTTTAGTAACCCACCAAGTAAGTTTTTTAAATATCATATATTTACTCAAAATCAATTTTTGGAATTGGCACAAATCAAAACAAATTATTAGAACTAGTTTTACTAAGCCACAATCTTCTTTGAATCTCCAGACGTAGGTATTTATTTTGGTTATTAGCTATATAGTTGTGGTCAATATAGTTTCAATTACTTAAACAGTTATATTTTATAAACACCTACTTTTTATAATAATAGTTATATACTCGCTTGATAGTTCGACTATTAGTGGTTGAGAGGGTGTCCCAACTATCAAAAAGTCAAATTATTCAGGATAACTTTAATGCCCTGTATAGTATTTTATCACAGAGCAGTATTGAAATACCATTAAAGTTATCACAGAAGGTGTTGTTCTATGTGTAAAGAGTGTCAAACTACTAAAATTCTAATATACTTCTGATATCAAGATAAACTGTCAAAACATAAAATTCATGTTGAATTTTTCTTTCATGGAAAAACTATATTTGGCATCTTTTTTGGTATAGTAAAGTTTGAAATTAAAAACATTCAAGTATTGATCACAGCGTTACGATCATTTTAAATGGTTTAAAACATTGATGTTATGGCTCTAAGTTATTAGGTGATTTTACAATCATATATTAAGAAACTATCTTAAGTTTTAGAAATATAATTTTAGTAGGCCTAAAAATATTTCATCAGAAACTGTGTTATACCAATTAAACTTGGCTCCAAAAGTAGCTATTGGATTATTTATTAACCCTAATTTTGTTCAAAATATCTTTGCTGAGCTTTAGAAGGGTTATAAAAACCCTCTTTTGGTATTTATTTAAAAATTTGTGTAGGGATTATTGTTTAAGTTTTAACATACTTCAGTGAAATTCTGTAGGAATTTGTATTTTGACAAACTTCAAAGGAACAAAGTCATTATTTGTCCGTTTTCCTTTATATAACATTGTCCCACATGGTTTTAAAAATATAAATAAATCGAAGTTCTTTGTGAAGTGATATATACAACATGGCAGTAATATTTTGACATGAATTGTCTAGGATTTTACAATAGGCTTGAAAAATAACAAATGTGTGTGGCGCTATAGAAAATTAATGCATCTCTTCTAGGATTAAGCTAATTTAAATCAAAAGAGTATCCAATAATATTGTGTCCGTTTTACTGTACATATACCCTTGCTACTAAACATTCTGATTCTAAACATCTTGATTCTTGACTAGATCGAACGTCTTCTCAAACACCTGTTAATAGATAAGGCCTACTTTTATCTTGTAGCCTAGCCTACTTGACACTGAAGGGAGTGATTGTACCCAAAATTAATAATACGTTGAATTAAAGTAATTATCATATTATATTCTGTATATTTACCCTTTTCATGCAAGTAAATGAGTCCACATAACAATAGTATCGTCTGTAACACCGTAAATTATGCTAATTGTGTTAGTGAAAGTTTGTGTAATTATTATTATTGTAATTTGTAACACCTTACACCGAGTTAAAGATCAGCCATTTGTTTTGTTTTTGTTTATTTTTTGAAAGTGGTTGAACCAATGGGATGAACTTTTGATGAACAGGTGAGTGTCGGTCGGAAGGTTATGATTATCACGGGTTTGCTCTTGACCTTGGCGCTTCTTCACGCCGACCTTGAAATTTACAGGTAATAAGATCTAACCTCGAAAAAGCCATGTAATATTTTGGACACATGAATTCACATGGAAAATTACGCAGCGCGCCAGTTCAAAAAACGGTAAATTTAATTTTATTAAAATCACAAGCATTTCCAAGAAATGGATATAGTGTTCAAGCAGCTCAAAGTCCGTTGTGATAACAGTACTTTTAAATATCTATATTATTTCTAAAAAGTAGTAGATTCAGTCTTATGATAGAAATGAAAGTTAAATATGTGTGTATAGTGCTAAGTAAAACAGCTTTTATATGATAGACGAATAGGAGTCATCTCACAGCATGGACTACAAGGGATCGGGTACCCGGTAAGGAGTTCTCTAATCTGTGGAGATTACATTGATTATTCCTTGCCATGGAGAATGAGTTTACAAGCGTAGCCATATCTCTATGGCCGCAGAATAATACTACATAATTATAAGAATCAATCAAAACAACTGTTGACTTTTTTTAAACAATAGATTAATGAAATTGTTAAATGCATGGTACTTAAAAATTGTGAAACACATTATTATGAATTTTTTTAATAAAATGTACTATGACACATTTGTACACTCTATGACATGTTTGATAGCAAAAATGTTTTAAAATCTAATTTATATTAATTTTTAAGTTGTCAATAAGCAGTATTTTACTTAATTCTTAAAATTGTATAAAATTAGTATAGTTTTGTGAACTTTAAAGATGACTCACACAGAACCATGTACTGGGCATGAGCGAAAACATTGATTTTTTACCAACTACTGTGGACAGCAAGCATACTTAGTGGAGATATAATACTGTAGTAATTATCAACATTTGTTTTAGTATCTAAAAAGTAGGTTTTAAATTTTGTTAGTATACTACTGGATATTTGGGGTCAATACACTTTGATTGAAAAAAGATCTTAACACAATAATTATCATTCCTATAAAATGTAGTTGAGTTTAGTAGTGAGTGCTGGATGAAGCTGCTAGTGCTAGATTTCTGGACAATCAGTGGTGAATGTGAGTGATATGTGGGAGTCTGGTGTGACCTCACAGCTTAATCAAGACATTGAACACCAGAAAAGTATTGCCCCATCTGCATCCATGAGATTTACAAGTTGCTCTGGGAAGAGTTTTGTATTTAGAATATGCCTACTGCAGGCATTGTTATGAAAATAAGAAAGAGAATGTTATAAAAGGCAACCTTTCTCTATTTAAAATGCCCAAGAAAATAGGCTTTAGTGTGGTATTTGCTTCAGGTGAGTTAAATACTGTAAAATGTGTATTTTTCCTAAAAGAACGTTTTAAATTTTAAAACAGTTATTAAAAATGTAGCAGATTCAGGTAGTCTGTTTTATGTTCATAAACAGCTAGTCCGCCTAGAATCAGATTTATTACTATTTTACCATTAACCATTTTAAAATATTACATGTAAATTGTTTGCTAAAAATCTTGTATTTTTCCTGAAACTACAACACGTAGCAGTGTGTATTAAAAATATAATATTAATTTTTTCATGACTAACACCATTTTACAATGCAGGTTAGCAAATCCAATATATAGTTAGAGATATACAAAAATTCAACAACACAAAACTAAGCTCTGACAAAGTGTTCATATATTTTCAAGATTATAATTTAAAATATTACATCTTTAAAATTGTCATTAAAATGAAATTGTCATTTAATGTCATTAAACCATAATAATTGTTTTTCTCAAGAATTTGCTTATAAAAGGAGTTTGCTATCTGAGCTACCATATTTCCAGATTGTTTTACAACTGCATAATTGACTCTGAAAAAGTACAGTATTCCTCTTGAGTAGAAAGGTACTAATGTGAAAGAATAATTCTTTCAATGAAATTATTCTGTCATGGTGTCCTACAAATTGATTCAGTTGCTAGTTAGTTATTATTTCTAAATGTTATCAATAATAGTTATACTGGGCATATGTATGTATACTATAAAAATTCGATTTTCAGATATTTTAAGTAAAAAATGATGTACATTTTGTTAACTGTGGAAAATAAATTCATTTTTATAGATCTTAATTTGTATAAACGCTAAAAAGCTAATTTATTACTAAAGAAATTTGAAGACAAAATGTTTGGACCGAACCGGGACTTGAACCCGGGTCTCCCGCTTGCCGGGCGGTTATGCTAAACCACTACACCATCCGGCCCAACTATTTCTGTCTTCAAATTAAGAGAAGTACTTAAATCTGAATGTTTGTCCGAAACATGTGACTGTCAAATAAAGACTTTATCTTAAGCACCGGTTTTATTTTCAAGTTGGCACCGAAAAGACCGGATTTTTTTATCTTGGAAATTGAAATTTTTCATCATTATAAAACCAACTGTAATAACAAAAATATTACTAACAAATAATTTACCATACAATTTTATCCTTAAAATCCGTTAAAATATTTGCCCGAGTCAAGTCGGGAATCTTATCCACAGCAGTTGTCATCTCTAAAACTGTTTGTTCACATTATAGCATTGTCAAAAGATGATATATACAACAAAAGAACCCATATGAAACCTTTATAGCCAAATAACTATAAAAGAATTAATAAAAGATATGCCATCTTAATCGGTTCGAATGTAATGGCCAGACTGTCAAAGTATCATAAGTAAAATATAACACCTGTTTTTTCATTGATACTTCATAAATTTTCAATATAGCTTAAGCTTTGTATGTGCTTTCCCAAAAAAAATCGGGGGTTCATAGCCACTCTAGCTTCTTCATCACTTGTATCTGACTCGTAACTGCTATATTCTAAATCACTTTCCTCAACTCTACTACTACCTTCACTATCATAGTCACTTTCAGTATCACTCATTGTGCAAATCAACACGTGGTGTGTCAGGTGGGTGTGTGCACAAGGTCAAGAACACAACCCCAATGGCGGCTAGCTTGCTTTCAAAGCGACAGTAGAGGTCTAGCATTGAAATAGGTCAGTGGCTATATTCTCGCGGAGGACGGGCATGCAACTAACGCACGAGTCAACTCGATCAAATACAGCAGGGACCGGCAAAAAACCAATCACCTTTCGGGCAAATACGTAATGGCAAAAATGGATTGCCTGAGTACACTCGGGCAAAACCGTCAAGTGGTTAAACTATTATGACCATACAAGAACACCAAAAATTAGCGTTTTCTTAGGACACAGCATATCTACAACTTTCCAAGCATTTCCATTAAACAAACTTGATTTTAGAGTTAATTTAATATGCTATAGTGACTTTCCAGGAGGCAAATTTGTGTTTTACCATTTATGAGATTGTGACATAAATCTTAGTTTTAAGAAATATCAGACTGTTTTTTACCACCAAAAATGTGATTGTTAAAAAAACCCCAAAGTTACTGCAGCATACCATTTTCCTTAATCCAACATCGACAATTTCAGGTGAGGATGAGAAGTATAGAGCGTGTGAGCTGGACCGCCATGGTCCATCTATCCGAGGCTGGCAGTCGGCCAAGGAGTGTTCGTATCCTCAAGAGTTGATTCTTCAACTTCACAGCACTGCAGTCCTCCATCAAGTACAGATACTGGCTCACCAGTATCTCATATGTAAGGGCACTTTATTTGGAACATTATAAACTAAAATCTTAAAATTATCTGTTACAATTCTGGAATAGCCACTTTCGAAAGCCACTAGAAAAACATTATTATTTTGAACAAACTAACCAGTAATTGAAGTTGTTGGTATGAAAGTTGAGTATAATTCGTGTTGTGATGAATGATAAGGTCAGAGGTAGTCTTGCTACAAATTGGCACTGAAATTTTCCAAGAATGAAATGAAATGAAAATTGTCTTTATTGCTGGCAAAGTCCTCTCTTCCACTTAACCACAGTACAAAGATATTAACAATTACATATATACAAACAATTGAAATATTTACATATAATATTAAATATATACTATGTAAATAACTGAAATTAAAAACTACAAATAAACTATGTATAATAATATTATTAATAAAATGGATAGTGTTAAAAAACACATACTATACTACACACATTACTATACTAGAATGGGTCTATTATTAACTGTCCACTACCCATTGGCAATGTAACAAGCATTTTTGTTTTGTATATCAGTTAAACCAATGGCTTGATTTGACTTTTAAACCAGGGGAGTCTCTACTGTCAAATATTATTTATTGCTGCAGCACCGTGAATTGACCCCAGACCATTTTGTTGTAAAGCAGGCACCATACCACTGAGCTATGACCACCCCTACCATAAAAAAAGTATCTTTAAGCAATTATTCTTTATTTTTCTCGTACACTGTTTGTTTAAAAGTGCAAGGAAGTTAATGAGGAATCTTTATCCAGATGGCATACAATTAGTTAAATTAAAAGAATCATAAAACTCTTTAAAAGTCCTGCATAGTCGTCACTAGAAAGTAAGGTTGATTTCACAATGGAGCTTGCTTCTGCACTTTTCCAAGTTAAAATGTTTCTTAAGAGTGCTCATTACCAATCAGTCTTTTTTTATTTCTCCTATAAGAACCAGGTTAAACATGCATTTTGTTGAGACACCTCATGTCTACATTTTTCATTCAACTTGTCAGGAAACCGTTGTATTTGAAAGATTTATTGGTTAAATAATTTAAATAAAATGTCTTACAACTTATAAACTAATGGATTTTCATTGGTAAAACTAATATTTGTTTCTACTTACATTTTATTTATTTTTATAAATAAATAAAAAAAATAAATACATTTTATTGTCAAAGTTAACAAAGTTTGTTTTATTTATTTTCTAAGAAAATTGCAGTCGTGTTGTGTCCCCATAAAATGCATGTTTTTACATGGTTCTCACAGTCACATAACTCGATCACGGCCTGTGTTCTTATAATATCAAGTCACCTCTTTTACCATGTTTACAGCCATGATCTGAAACATATATGCTTTTCATCTGTTATAACCTACAGTAACTGAACTCGCGGACATTTCTAAAACATTTTTATGTTTTCAGCTGAAAGACTTGATTTATTTGTTGGACCCGAGGAAATCACTGAACACATCACTGAAGATGAGGCAACTAAGCTACCCTTTGAATATTTGGGATACATCACCTTGAACGACAACCAATCAACTGAGTTCAAAAGCAGAGAGTTAAAATCTATTACAGTTCCACCTTTTAGCCCAACATCCTACGTTAAACTGCGCCTTTATCAAAATCATCCAAATGCTTTGAATGTATTCAATCAGGTATGCATTTACGCAGAGTGTTATTTATTAGCTTAAATTAAGGAAACTAAATAAGATAATTTAGTTACAACCATCACACGGTGAAATGTCTAGAATATTTTAAGCATTTCTCCAGATAAAAAATTAAGTGAGATGAAAATTTTATTGCACAGTCGTTTTTATTTCAATAGCACACATAGATCTCTTTCTCTATAATTTTCACACTAATTTTGGGACTCAAAAGCTGCTTTGTGAATGCCTCAGGACACTTCATTGAATGTTTTTGTTTTTTTTTTCAAATCAAATTGTTTATTGCATCAGACAATATTTACAATTCTATAGTAATTCTTAAATTATAGTTAAGACTAAAAAGAACAATTACACACAAGTTGCATATTATACTCATCTAAAGTTATGTAACAGGTCAGTATTGTCGCCATTCAGCTCATCGGGGATGAAATTAATCGTGGAGAAGAGAACAACAATGGACATTTAGAGCATAACGTACAAGCAAGGGGAATCAATCTGTCATCCACCTGTGACGACTTGGCGTTTGAGATGTATGTTGACAAAGACGTGGCCAGGATAATTCGGCTTTTGGAACAGAGGAAGCATCAAGCAGTTCAAGGCAAGCATTTGAAACTAAAATATGTATTTTTTATCACTTACATTTTACAGTTATTACAGTTAGCTGGGGTTGAATTTTAAAAGCTGAAATAAAACTATTTTTTAAATGTACACTCTCTAGATGGAGTAAAGTGTTTTTTAAAGTTGAAGCAGAGCGCATTTTCCAAATTATTATTTTTTCAGTATTGTTTTTACCATCAAAATTGCTTCACCAATTTGTTTGAAACTCATATTGTTTTCGAGTTTTTACCATAGTTTGAAACTTGACTTATGGGCCTTGTCCCCATTGTGTAGGCTAGATCTAAGCAGTTTTTAGGCATGGAAAACTGTTATCTTACAATGCCAGTAACTTTTTAAAACCTTTGTTCCCAAAAGTATTATTGAATAAAAACTTTCATAGTAAGAGCTGTCTTGTAATCATGGTCAGAAAAAGGTCTCATACCTCAGTCTAAAATTAATTAACAATGGTATTTGAAATAATGCATGATTAAAATATTGTACTTTTGCCTCTGTTTTAAAGATGAAAGATTTGAGTATGCCAGAAAGATTAAGTCGGCAATGGTAGAGCTAAGGGCTGCAGGGGAGCGTCTGGGAAAGTTAGAGATTGGAAAGAAACAAGCCATTCTTCATGAAGATTATTCCAAAGCCAAGAAGAAGAAAGCTCAGATGGACGAGTACAGAAAAGAAGTCTACACTTTACTGGAAATCGATGATCTGTTAGAAGAGAATGGGGTAAGATGACAGATTATATAAAATCACTTACTCCTATATTACTTTTGCACATGTTTTCATCAATGTACGGTACTATACCTTAAGGATTATAAAATCAAACCAAAAGGGGTTTGATTTCATATTTTAAGATACGTCATTAAATCAATTTCTAAAAATAATTATTCTTTTGAAGGTTTTAATAAGATATTTACAAAACACAAATTTACTTAACAGCTGATAAAAACTTTATGTTTAGCATGTAATACCAACATTTGCAGATCAAGCATATACAAATTATTACTCAGACTTACTCCTCATGCTGCTAAAGGTAACAAACACTTTAAAATAAAAATATGTATTTATGTTATTTAGTAAACTTAATATAATTTTTAGCCCTTGGCAAAGAATGACGAGGAATCACCTGATGCGGACAACGGCACAAGCACTACAACTCTCAGTGAAGACCTCGCCATTCCGCCATCATGTCCCGCCTCTGTAAAGCTGCCGCGGTCTGTGCCTGTCCCTGCCACCCTGGAGGCTTCATCTCCACCACAACCAGACCAACCCCCCTCTCCTGGCGTCTACCAGAGCCCAGTATCCCCTCTTCACTACGCTGGTCGTGTCAGTCCCACTGGGTAAACAGCAAATATATAAAGCTTGCAGTTTTATTGACTTCTTGAGTATACTTCTTCTGTATTAGAATGTTTACATGCAGGTTGAAAACAATGATATTATTGAGGAGATTTGTATTATTTAAAAAAGATATTCAATTTGTAATTGGAGATTTCTAATCTTACATACTGGTATGAAGTATCAAAAAATATCTCTAACCTAGACGAACAAAATTTGTGTTAAAAGGAAAACCACTAATCAGCTGAAAGAAATGTACTTATATCTTATTTTGTAAATTACTAAGAGGAGTTTTATAAATGTTGTCACGTCATTTAAATTTATAATTTTATAAAGTAAACTGATTTGCTTTAAATAAAACTTAAGGTTAAAGGTAGTGAGTGACATGACTAATCTTTCAGCCGTATCCATAAATTATTTCTCTTGTAATTTACAAACAAAGATACCTACACTCACGAACAAAACATTTTTCATCCCAAAGATACGATTTTGCTATTGCTCAATCCAACAATACAATACATAATAATAATATATTAGAATAAAAATCAAAACATAGTACCCTTTAAGAATTTTATAATTGCACGACTAGTTTCGGAGGTCATGCCATTTTCTTGGATGCGATCAATACAAATTACAAGTTCAAAATTATTAGTATAATTATTTATTAGTATAAATATTATGTATATAGTATATTGATGTAAATATTTATACTAGAATAATTTTTAACTTGTAATTTGTATTGATCGCACCAAGAAAATGGCATGACCGCTGAAACTAGTCGTGCAATTATAAAATTCTTAAAGGGTACTATGTTTCGATTTTTATTCTAATACGAGTATACAATAAAGTAGCCCTATTTGAATCTCCTTCTATAAAATGAATAATAATAATTGTAATATCTTTATTTACAAATTCGTTGGAGAATTGTAATGGCGTCAATGATCAAAATGATCTCGTAATGTATAATTTTACGTTTCAGAGTGAGCCCAAAAGGACAAGCTTACATTGCCACTCCAGTCGTTGCTTACAGAACCAACTCTGGGTCACTTAGAAGAAGGAACAAATCTGCTGTAAGAAATAGTTACGAAGCTTACGATGAACGCACTGTCCCAGCACACAGAAAGTATGAACTTACTTTGAATATTTAGTATTTAGAAGATAATAAATTAATTAAATATTACATGTTGTGAACATTTTACCTAAAGTTCTAAACAGAGTTAAAAAGGTGCATGAACAAAGTATATTCCACCTAAATAAATTGTTTAAATATTCTTATATGACCTAAATCTTTGAAACATTGTTGGAAACCATTTATCTGCAAGATACAATCTCTACTCTCAATCGAAGCTTCTTTCTTTTTTTTAAGTAAGGTGTTCATATCACAAACTAAATTGTAGAGTACAACTCAAACTCAAGAGTTTCTAAAAAGGTTTGACTCAGTGTTTATTAAATTGAATAAAACTAATATATACTTTATTGAATAGACATGTTTACAAGCCTGTATTTCAATTGTTCATTATTTTATCGAAAATTTTGCATTGATTCACATTTAGGTTCCTCTTAAACACATAACTTAGATTCATACTACAGTCGATCTCACTAATCCGGCCCTATATTGGGATCGAAGCGGATGCGAAATGCGGATTAGTGGAAGTTCACTAAAAGATTCAATTTGCCAGGAATAATATTTCTTACGTTAGAGAACAATTCACTACTCTTAAAGAAAGCTTCAATTTCATTCTTATTCTTCCTTATGTCTGTGAATTTTTGATCTGCCGATGTTAACTTATCATCACACTTATTAATCATTTTAAAATCACGTGCTTTTAATCCATGTCAAAGTAACATGATTACGTTTTTGCGACATCTCATGGCCTGTACTGGAACGGAAGCACCGATTAGCAATAAAGAATGCAGGCTTTACAGACAAGTAGAGACTTGAAAACAGAACCTAAATGGCAAGTCTGCCGGATTACTGGACTTGTCGGAGTGGCGAACGGCCGGATTATAGAGACTGTACTGTATTCTCATTCACTTGAATCTTCCCAGTCTACTCCTGTGACTCTGTTCCCCGAGTCTCCCAATTGTGTGCCATAAACTCGTTGGAACTGTAAAAAGCTTCTGCAACCAAAACCAGTTTTACACAAGGTTTAAACGCTTTTGGCTCTGGGATATTTTTTGATCAAATTTGGAAATCTAAGTAAGTGAATTAATTAAGTAAGTTAAGTGGTTATGTTTCACAGTACTCAAACTGCGGAGCCAAAGGAGAACAATAGCACACCTGCAACCTCGTCGGTGTCAAAACTCAACGAGAAAGAAAGGAAACAAGCCGCCTTGCCAATCACTGTTTTTGGAATGGCTTTAGTGAGTATTAAACTATTTACATTCCATTAATCATAGTTTGAAATGTAATAAGCATCTTTCTATATAGTTGGGACATTTTCTACAAATCAAGAGTCACATAATATTCAGATTTTTATCACAAATTAGTTAGAAATTGCAAAGTAAAACTGATAGTTTAAGAATTAAAATGGGGTCAAAAATTTACCAATATTAAATATTTTTCTGTGGTGCATTGTAGTGTTATCAAACTACAAGTCAAGTAACTTTCAGCATGAGTCCCTAAACGGGAAACGTAAACGCTACATAAACAACAAAAAAACTGGACACATCAAATTTTTGTGCTATAGGTGGAAAAGTTCTTCTCGAAGCAGTACTCAGACAAGGAGGAAGGCTTGCGGTTGCTGCAAGCTGCGCTGCGAGCTCATGTGCGCAGTGATTGTGTGAGACCTCCTGACAACACAGAGACACACTCACCCAACAAGACAGCGCGCGCCGCGGTATACCTCCTGCACCGAGCACTCAGGGATAAAGTTTTTATTGTATACAGCACTGCCGCTGAGGTCATCAGATACTTCTTCAGCGAGTTTGTGTCTGAGAGGTATGATTGAAAATCTTTTATAGTAGGTAATTTAGGAGCCACCTTGAATTGCTTTTCAATGTTGAAATGTTTAAACTTACCAAAAATAAATAAATGAGTTTTACAGCACTTTTACAGTGCTTGTTGCTTATTTTGTTATCAAGATGTTCTCGCTCAAATGGACAATACAGCGCTGTTTTAATAATTGAAAATCAATATACCTTAACCTTTAAATTACTCTAACTTTAATTTTCTTCAAAAAGCTATCACCTTCATTTGTTAAACAATCATGGTAAATACATTTTGTGATGGTAGGATAAAAACAATCTATCATTATTACTGACAGTAATAAATAATCAGTTATACCGCTTTATCATTGCAATAAAAACCCTAAACAAAATATTTTTCACATTGTAAAAGGCAATGGTTTTTATTTAAAAGATGAAAGAAGAAAATTACACAAAACCAATCAAGAAAAATTAAAACAATATTTTTGCTCTCTAACAATGGAAAATGTCTGCAATAATAGTTTAAACTCCAAAAGTATACTGTTGGAAACAAAATTCTATTCTTTGGTGGATTTTTTAAAAGAGAATTCATCATCGACATTACATCTCTAAATTTATAGTTTGTAACATTTGTATATTTACAATTTTGTTCTTGTCCACGTGAGCCTTTGTTTGTCAGACAACAAATATGATTATTATTTATTGAATAATATTTGATTCAGAGTATCGTCAGCAGAGGTGTCTCGTAGTTTGGACAGATTGCTACCAGAACTTATTCTGAAATCTGGAGACACTACTCCCAGAATACACAACATGGCCATTCACACCATACTTAGCCTTGCTGATTGTAAGGATGTTAGGTAAGTGCATAACAGTTTTAATGTTTGAACTATTCTAAGATCAGAAATTCACTGAAATTGTGTACTTATAAAACAATATACACATTCTTTAATTAAATACCAAGGTATTTTACTAAAACAAATCTTTCATATTAAATTTTACAAAAAGAATTAGCATGTGGGCAACAAAGTTGGAATACCTGTGTTTTACACATTTTCCTAGATTAAAACCAAATAATTTTAATGTTGTTTGGTTGTGTTTATTAGGTGTTTGAATATCATCCCAGTGCACCTGACCAGAGCATTGACGTCCAGCACACATCCTAGGTTGGCACTCAGTAAGATGGAGATGGTAGAACAACTTATACTCAATCATGGGATCTCCTCCGAAAAACAAAGGTATATTTTGAACATTTTCAATGTAGTTTTTTAGGATTAGTTTTAACAGCAGTTCTTAAAAGTGGTATATTTTAAAACATAATATTTTAACTTGTAAATAATATATTTTCTTCTTTTAACAAAAGTAAATCAAACCACTTTGACAAGTGGGGCAGAATGTATTTGTTTGAACTATGGATGAAAGTCAAAACTCAAAAGGATAAACCCGATTTCACAAGTATATTACGAAAACATATGCATTGCTCCCTAAATTAATGACAATAAATTGGTCCAGTGTGTTAAATTCTCTCTGACAAAAGGCAATTTAAATACCACTCATTTTTCATGTCATTGTCAAGTGGTAAATGAGAGATAATTCCCTTCACAGTTAAAACTATTCATTGGAACTCTAATTATTGAAAAGTCTTTACTGCTTATGCACAACAAAGAAAGAGTCAGGAGATGACAAAATTTGTAATTACAAATCCTTTCAGTGTCAAGATGTTAAAGAATGGGATGCACATGGTTTCAGTGGGATGACGTGCAGAGTTCTCTCGGAGTTAGGAGTGTCAGGTCTTCACCACCCGGCAGAAGCAGTACGCAAGGTAGCTGAGCGTGTACTTATCCATGTGTACAAGGTCAACCCACGCCTCGTCCGCAAGCAACTGCCACCCGACGATGACATCACTCGGCGCAATCTACTCTACCGTCATCTCATGCAGGAGTTTGACAAAATTGACTTGGATGTATGTCTGGGTTTTAAATCCAATTTAAAATTTTACTTGTAATATAGTTTATAAAAAAGTAATGGGGTTTTCTCTTTTTCTTACAGCTCAATGCTTTTTTTCTACAAGTTTCATTTGGTAACAAAGCTAATTATGCCTTATGCTGTTTGAGTAAGTGCACCAATGATAAGAATTATGCTTCATTTTCAAATAACTTTGAAGTTTACTGTCATTAACTCCTTTCCTTATAAAAAACTGACTTCTACATGACGCACCAAACCGAACCGCAAAAACTCAAAAGTTCTGGCTTAATATTTTCAGAGAAAGCCAGTCGAGCCCTTCAACACCAACAGGAACAAGCTAGTTCGGTCAGGAAGTGTGAGTAGTGCCAACCCAGCCACATCGTCAGTGCTACGGCCCTCCACCAGTGTCTACACACACTCAGACAATGCTGCCAACATCGCAAGCAACTCTCCCGAAAGCCAGAGTGTTTCATCCTCCTCCTCGTCCGGGGGAATACTCTCCCCGCCACCAGAACAGCCACTTGAGAAGTTAATATTTGCTTAGTTCTAAAATATTTTAGTGCCTAAAAAAAGTAGCCTCAGTATTTTTTACAAGAATACAATGTACTGTAAAGATTAACAACATTTCTACTCACATTCTGTCACTGTTCCTTGCTAAGTAAGACACCTTTATAGTGTAAACCAACGGTAAACCGATTCTGCCTTTATAAGCCTTGATTGAAAATAATATATGCAGTAGTATAAGGACCCAATATAATAATAAAAATAGTCGGTTATTGTCAAATTGTACAATAAAAATTGTTTCTTTGACATTAAAATAAAAACATAACATTCAAAACCCCTAACACCACTGGTAAGACACAAATAGAAATAAAGCTTTACAAATTGGTATGTATCCAAACAATAATTTAGTTGTCCAGAAACTCTCGTAATTTATAAAACAAATTTTGAAGCAAGTTCTTTTTAATATTGGTTTTAAATTGTTTTGAATTTCTATCTTTAATGTTAGTGGGTAATTTATTATACAATTGCCTACCAGCTTCCATAGGAAGCCTGTCACAAATCTGAAGTCTGTGGTAGGTTGTCGAATCGATTGATTTCTGGTGTTGTATACAATGTTCTGTTCAACGAAAGAATATTTTGACGCAAAAAACAATACTGTTTCTAATATATAGAGAAATGATAATGGCAATATTGATAATGATTTGAATGATTCTTTGCAGTAATCTCAATAATTTATTCTTATTGCCTTTTTTGAATTTTTCCAAAGGATTTTTGTTTCAGAGCAGTTTCTTCATAAACACAAGAAAGATGGGGATGTATAATGCCATAATATGCCATTTTCAAAACATAATATACAACTTGCTTTGATTTTTTCCAGACAATGCATCTTTTGCCTGGAGAGGTCAGAGACATTCACAGAAGAGGGTCTAAACATTCACTATTGGAAAAGTTGCCCTCTGCTGATGAGATGTCAACATTGTCAGGAGGTCATTGAAGTTGCATCTTTAAATCAACATTTGGCAGGTAGGTCTTTAAATTATGGAGACACATTAAGATGACAGTTTAGAAATGGATTAATGAAACTAAAAAGTTGAATTTTGATTAACCAGACGAGGGTTACTGCAGGTCACAGATTAATCTGCCCCAATCGGCAACAGATAAAATCTGGTGGTTCTGTCCCAGAAGCAGATACAACTTTGAGAAAAGTTAGGGAACCACAACTCTAAGAAGGTATGCGGCAAACAATTTGGAAATAGCAATTGAAAGACTTTAACTCTCAGAAGAATTGAATTGATAAAGTATTTATTCATTCAGTTTTATTGCTAGCTCATGGACTGTTGGAGAATGCTTCGCTGACACTGAGATTGAATTTGGTACAAAGTTCGTCTGCAAATCATCAAACAATTTCATGGATTGAACTTATTATCTGTGTTTGCAGATGAGTGTGATCTGCGCAAGCTGTATAAGAGATGTGACCACTGTTCTAATGTTCTACATATTGACAGTTATGAAGGACATCACAATTCTACTATCTGCTTGCGTAAGTAAAACCAGATTTTCTTAGTTCATTCAACACAAAATATACTGTAGATTTTCTAAAAGCATCTAAAAACGGAGTTTTCTTTTTAAGGAGGCTAATACTGAATAGTTTGCTTTGATTACTTCTGCAACAACTAACCCTGACTATTGACACAACTAGCTTCTCGAAAAAGATTGGAAGAATAAAAACAGAGGAAAGCAAAATTAATTAATTGTTAAGCCAATATGCAACTTTAAAATAATGGGTTAACTATTTTTGGAGTTTAACGTCATAGTGTACATTTGTCATCTAAATGTTATGTCGGTTAGTAGTGTGTCTTCTGTCTAGCTATAAGTGTTTGTATATTTATTTTGTACACTGTAAAGCATGTGTTTTTGTGTTTTTTTTATAATGTGATGTAATGAAATTATTTCTTTTAAAGGTTCCAAGACTCCTGACTTGCCTCAAACGTCAACGTCCATGTACAACTTCCGCTAAGATGATAACCTATCAGGAAATATTGCCTTCTATATTTGTACTAACTTAGCCTATCAGCTCCTTTACTTTGACATTATCGCTCAATAAGTTTGTTAGTTTAACAGCGCTAAAACTAGCATTTTTACCACAATCTATTTTTGGATATTTTTTGAAAAAGAGCTTAAGAGTAAGTAGATGTTTGAATATAGTAAAATGTGCCAGATACGAGATTGACTGTGAAAGGTACCACCGATTTTTTACACAAATCTGAGGGAAAAATTACTTAATCCATTTCTTTAAGACCAAAAGAGTATTTTAAACCATAATGTTGATGAATTAATGGTTTTAATTGGCAAAACTGTTGTTTAATTGAAAGTCTTGAAGCAAACCTAAGAGTTCAAATAAAAAGATAACTACTGTACATATCTTTAAGACTTAAGAACGCACATTTGGTTATGAATGGTCATGGTAAATGTTATTATTTAAAATTGTAAATAATTTTCTATTTCTTAGACAGAAATATTACAAGTTTGTACAGTTATCTTTCAATTTAAACCGTTTATATTTTTCTTTTGAAGTGTATTGTAATAAAAGGCCTAATACGTTTTAGAATGGTCAGTAATATTTTTTTGACTTGATTGTTTGTCAAAATTAAATGTAACAATTATTTAATGGCTTGTTAAAATGCTTAGTAGTCATTCATTGATAACTAATGTAGTAAAACGGTACAAATGCTTTTAACAAGATGATTGGGGAAAATATGGCTAGTTGATACCGGTAGACGAGTTACACCTTGGAATACTTTCAAGAACTGCCTTTCAATTTCCATGTAGAAAAGAACATTAGCAATCTGTAGAAAAGATACAAGATTCTGTAACTTTCAGTAGGGTAAATTTTGGATTTGCTTGGCATAAAAGCTTTTATGACTGCACAATAAGTAAATGTAGCACAATTTGAAAACTGCAAGTTTTTAGTACATTTTAAAACAACCAAATAACTGAAGTAGAATCTTAGGATTTTCAGAGAATTATAAATTTAGTTCTGGGTTTCTAGAGGTGTGCAGCCTGTTTTGAGAGTTTCCATTACAAAAAAAATAAAACATAGTTTTGTCTGAATGTAACAAACAGTTTAATGGTGTCAAATTCTTCAAATAGCTCTTCTTAAAAATACAAATTTTATGAATTCGCTCACTGAACCCTTTGAACTTTTCTTGTAATTAATTTAAGTTTTCCTTAAAGTTAGATAAGCATGGAGTATTTCTGACAAAATAATATGTACCTATACTTTAGAATATATTTCTGGTTTAGAAAACAATAATGCTATACAGTATACTTTGACTTGATTGAGGTGGCAGTGGCAATATACAAGGGCTATTTTTAAACTAAGTTCTGTAAAAAATACTAAAATGCTCACTACTGTATTTGTAGAAATGTTGTATTAGTTTTTCTGAATCTCCGAAAAATGGCACCACATCTAAGCCACTTTGTTAGGAAGACAAAGTGTACTAAATGAGTGGTCACATGAAAACTACAAATGATTAATTTTGTTTAAGAGCCCAGCCTTTGTAAACTTAATTTAAAAATCTCACAAAAGAAAATACAACTCAATAGTTTGATAACTTCTGTTGTTCATAAAAAAATAAAGTGGTGGAAAAATAAATATTTTGAACTGCAGTTCTTACTATATTGTAAAACTTTTGTGTAACTACTGAGTAATGTAATGTTTCTAACTACTGAGTAGTTTTTGTATGCAAGCATTGTTTTACTGTAAAATTTGTTTTTTTTACTTTGCAACATTTTACTCAGAATAAACCGTATTTAAATATTTCTCTGGAATTTAAACATACAGTTATACTGGATTGTTCAACACCCATCGGTTCACAAATAGTCAAACTCTTGATTTCCTTCTGTATAAGTCTGATACAAATTGTACAGTATTACAATTTTTAATTTTTTTAAATAATTGGCAATATTTTAGTTGAACTAAATCTACACTGAAAGTGGTGTGTGGTAACTGGAGTTCAACTTGAGTTAGTAGATCATTATACAACTGACTGTAGCTTTGTAAAACATTTAGGCCTACTTTGAAATGCATGTCTTGAACTAATGTTTTTTCCAACATACATGTTAAACAAAAGCTACTCTTGTTGTGATAGTTTTTTAGAACTAAAAAAATACAGTTTCTAAAATAAAGTAATAAATTAGGCTCTTTTTAATTGAAACTAATCAGAAAATTACATAATGTACGATTACATGGAGAATTTATCGTAAAAGTATGTATTAGCTAAGTAAATTTGAAATGAAATAAAGCAATTATGTTAGTAAACTACAAGCATATTGCCACTTTTAGATATATTTATACCTCAGCCTTCTGATTGGAAAATAATGTTGATTTGAGAACAATGATTTGTTTTGCCAAACGTCGTTAAAAATTGCAGTACAGTGAAATGGTTTAATTATTAAGCTCAACGCTTAATTAATAATTTAAATTTTTGAGACATTGAGATTTATATTTTATATTTATACTATATTTGAAGAAATACAAAATTGATGAGGGTACCAAACTAATTAATAATTTACATACTATTATATAAAGTGTCAATTATTTTACTTATTGTGATTGTTGTAAAGAAATAAATTATGATAAAAAGATGTTATTAATTAGAATTGTTAATGTTGTCTTCAAGTGCAATAATTTAGTCTTTTATTTAAATTAATATTGTTAGAAAGACTAGTTAATTATTGTTGTTTAAAATGGAAAGTATTCTTTCATAATTTATTTATTTATATATTGTTTTAAAATTATAGTATTTTAAGATATGTTAAATTGATTTGTTTAACAAGCTTACTTTTTATACTTTGATTTAATTGCTACCTAACTTAGGACGGATATTACTTCATCACCTAACTAATGTGCTACGAACGGTAGTGGCAAAAGTTCAGTTGACCTTAATATACCATTTATAAAAAAAGAAAACTCACATATTAAATAAAGAAAAAAAAGTAAATTGGATCAATATAAATCAAACTTAAATCAAAATAATAATTAGTTTTCGCTTCTGAGTTCATTTGACAAACAATTCTGTTGTCATTTTACTTTTGTGTCAACTATATTTACCAACGACTGACAGTTTTACAAGTAGTTTTTTAGTCTAAGGGTATGAAGGTGTCAGTAAGGTCTTTACTGTACATTTTACTTTGCTCTTTTCTAAGGTGAAAAACTTGAAAGCTGCAGGAAAATACTTGAATTCTTTTTGACGGCTGAGCCATGCTACAATTACCCTTCATTACATGAACACTAAAATACTTTGTTTCTATTACAGTATATGATAAAAATATTTCATTTTAAAGCATTCTGTATTTGTCAAATCAAATTCTTATGTAACCAAATTCTAAGTGTTTATTCCATTTCTTAAAATTTTTGATCAATAAAAATAAAAATTGAACAATGGTTTTCTATGTATTTATTTACCTAGATAGATCTTTTTTAGCCACACCCTCCCTCCATTTAAGAAAGTGCAGTAGTGCCTATGACCTTGAATTTTGCCCCATGAGAGCAATGCATTTTCTTGAGACACCACATGCATACAGTTTACATAGAATTTTTATGAAAGAAACTTTGTTTTCAAGTTTATTAAATGTTATAGTGGTTCTGCTAAGCCAAATTTCTATTTTGCACTCCAAAAACCTGACATAAATCCGAAAAAAGAAGAAATTGTGTATTCAAATTTCTTGTTTCAACTATGAAATTAGTAAAATTTTCGAAGAAGTGGTCAGCGAAGTTACTGCAGTACATCGTCAAATTTCTATTAATAAAACTTACGGTATCTTTAAAAATCTGATGAAAATTGTAGTCTTAAGAAAATGCTTCTTTTACATTGTTCTTATGCGGCAAAAAGCTAAATGGCAGACAGTTACTGGGCACTCAAACTAGGGAAACTTAGTCAAAGGATGAAATGGGAGATGAAGTTGACTAGAACTTTTTCAGACTCCACTTACACCTTGTAACGCCAATAGCGTAATTTGTATACCGAATTATACAGCTTATTTTTTGAAGAAAAATCCACAACCCCACCTTCAATAGTTTCACTCTTATTGGAATTGTGGTATTTACAGAGTTTAAGTTCTCCAACATAAAAAAAAGACGTTGTATTTGACTGATTGAAGTATCACACTAAAAGGCAAACAGGCTTACATTTAACATTTTGGAAGTCCTTAAACGGCCCGTCTCTTAAGAATGTTGGAAACAAGATGACCAGTTCAAATAATGTCGGATTTGTACGAATCATGACTTGGGCGAATAGGCAAGTCACATATTAAACATTTCAAGATAAGTTGATAACCTCCAAAACTTTATAAGCAGTAACAAAATCAATATACAAACTTTAGAGCATAAAATTGAAATTGAACACAAATAACACACATTTATGTAATTGCTAGACACGCTGGTGGACAACTCTGTGGATGGAGTGGAAATAATTAATCTAATTTTGTGTCCTTAGCCTTTGGTTGTACCAAACACAAGGGTCTTTGTTAATGATTTAATGTATGCCCAGCGCCAGTTACCAAACCTCACAGTAATAATAATTTATTAGGTCAGTGTACAATGTGAATTGTGTTGACTTTGATGAAATGGAGATGATACAATATTGGTGAAATGAGAGGTGAATTACAATTTAAAATGCCAGAATGGGCTTAAGCCACTGGTAAATACGGTGAAATAATGTCCATATACGTCTTATAATTTTGTCTTTCTTATTTTAATTTAGATATTGCAGTTTGGATTGGCTAACTTGATTTTGAAATTACTATATATTTTACTATGTTAAATATTCCATATTATGGGAAGTTATCAGGTTCTGCAATAAACTCTGCTACAGAGTAAGGAGCCTTAATCAACAAATATTCTTTAAGTTTCCTTTTGAATAAAGCCAGTTCTGGCAGTAAACTTTGATCTCGTTGGGGAGCTTGTTTAAAAGTTTTACACCAGCCTGCATCGGCAATCTCATAAATAAGTAGTCTATGGATATCTTGTCTAAAAATAGAATTTGAGCGTGTATCGTGAGAATGTCTTGGCCCTGTACTAAATTACATTTTGAAACACAAAATAATATAGTTTCAAAATGTATTGTGACGCTAATGTAAGAATGTTTAGATTTTAAAATAATCTCTACACAATGTCCTTGACGTCAATTTGCTGATTACATAAACTTTTCAGTTGTAGACTTTTAAAGTAAATGGCGAAGACTATATTATTATTCATTTAAAAGACCCAGTTGGATCACCTGCGCACGTTAATTCCGCCTTGAAAAGTTGGCTTTTCTTTGTGCCTGGACTGGTTTCATCCTTTCGAATAAGTTCTTTTATTTCATCAAATTAGGCTATTCAACTGTTAGTGATGCCTCTGAGGACGCTCCAACCAACACGCGAAAAATCCAAAATTGAATCCTCAATCAAGGTTTGTTCAATAACAACAAGAAGATTTATTGTCAACTATTATACAAACAAGTTTATAATTTGACAACAAAAAATACAAACCACTGGTAATAACTTACATCTATAGAGAAAAACACAAAAGAATTAACATTTTAAAAAATTTAAAATTTTAAGCCTCCATGAATTCTTTCAAATTATAAAACCAATTTTGATATTATTGTTTTATGTGTGTTTTAAATATTTTAAATCTTTATTTCGTAGTAACAGGTGGATTAAACAACTTCCTACCAGCTTCAATTGGTAGTTTGTCTATTTAAAGCCGATGGTAACAAAAGAATATGTGGGTTGTTTTCCACCATCAGGTGTGATAACATCTGCCAACTGCTACTTTAAGGTGCATTGTATTGAGGGGATCTATCGTTCAACATTAAGTCATTGGACGCTATCGAATTGCTATTGTTTCTTATGGTGACATTGTCACCACACGCTTAGAGTCAATGGCACCATAAGAAACAATACAGCAGGCACTTCTACGAACCAATCCACCGGACATTGAACGATAGACGCTCCAGCCGCACTGTAGTGACATTGCACCTTAAGCTAATTTCTTCAAGCAAATTAAATGTTGATCAACACACATTTACAAATACTTCACATTTCACGGTGTTGACAGCAGGATTGTCTTATTTATTTTATTTGATTAAGATCATATCGCTTTAGTATTCATAGCAGCACACTAAGAATTGAACAATATTGTCAGTGTGTGTTACCTTATATCACAAATTGTAAGTATGGAAGTAAACAATACCTACGATATCATCTATTGAATTCCACAACTAGCCCAAAGTCACTACCTACATTATAGACTGAATCATCGGTTTGATAATATCAATAATAACAGCCCTGATAATGATGTTCACTCAAAAATTTTGAAGAGTTGGGATAAGTGTTAAATTTCTTGGAATCCATATTGATAAGATTTATCTTGGAGCTCTTGTATCTAGAGCAGGCGCAATCTAAAATTGCATCTGGAATTTTTCTTCTTTCGAAATTTATCTGATTATTGTAAACTAGTATTTTGAGATCTGCTTATTTCGGGTTTAATCCATCCCTCATTTAAATTATGGAATTAAGCTTATGGGGGGAGCTGTTCAAAACAGAGAGGTTTATGCCACTTTTCATACTTCAGAAAAAGGCTGCAGTAATCAGACTAAAGCTAGATTTAGTGGAAATGTTTAAAACACCTAACATTTTAACACCACCTTGTATGTACATTTTGAAGCAGTTGTTCTATGTCTGACTAAATGTAATTTAGAAACTGAGCTAACTTTCATGTAACTTTTCAGGTACTCTAATGTATTGAGAAATAATTATCACAGGCTTCGGTTTATGACCAACTTCCTTGTCGCTGGAGAAATTATATAACAAACTGCCTGAAAATATAAAATCTGAACCTAATTTGGGTATTTTCAAACAAAATCATATTTAATTATTAAATCATTTTACAGTGTGGGTGAATTTATGCATGACAATCAAACGTATCATAACAATTGGATTTATTATTATAACTTACAAGCAATATTACACCTCAACTCAGCCTTGTCCCTGTACCATAGGTTTTATCAAATTTTTATAATTTTTGTTATGTTAATGATTAATTATAGTTTTGAATTTTCTCTGTGTATACTTGATGAAAGTGGATAATTAATAATTAGGCATTTTAAACTTTGGAATTCTTTGTTATTAAACTGAAAATGCTCTGCCGGCTAAAGCTAGCTCTTTCAATAAAAATCAGTGAAAAGTTTAAAATGTCTAATTTACTATACTCAATATATAAAATGAGATGGTGTGTTCGTACCGTTTGTCTGTCTGTTCCTCAATCAATGAAATACCACTGGACCAATTTAATGAAATTTGCAGGAATGTGGCTTATATACCTGGTTGGACACATAGGCTATTAACATGTTTGATAATTTAATTATTTTCAAATGGCAAGGTCATTACTAGGACCTCACTACATGTAAAAAAATTTATAACCCCAAAACTCTCACTAAAAATTTAGAAAAACCATAACAGATATTTAACATTTTTGACAGCACATACGGAGCTTTAAAACTCTAATTTCACAAATGGTTCTGAGCATTTTTTACCGGGGACTTCCAACCGCTTGTTCGGAAAGCTTGCTTCAGCGCGGAAAACAGGCTCGCTGATGCGCCGGGCTGCACGCTTCAAACTCGCACTTCCATTGTTGTACCCTACTCGGCGCCAGTACGCCTGACCGACAGTGTTTGTTGACCATATTACTTTACTATTCATGATTTACAGCGAAAGTGTTGTACCATAGCCATGTAGTTTTCCATTTTGCATCAAACAAATTAGTTTATTTTGGATTTAAAACGTATGTGGTTCACTGGTTTGTCATGATACATTTAAAAACAAATGTACTTTTAGCCATGTAATTTTTTTATTTTCAACTAAACCAGAGTATAGTTTATTTTGACTTTAAACTATGTGGTTTGTTATGGTAAAATTAAAATAAAACCTTGGTCAATCCAGATTACAACAAACATTGTTTTTGTATTGTGGTTCACCCAGAAGTTTAATTTTAATTTAAAATTAGTTTAATAAAATGGTTTTAATGACCCTTTATAACTCAAAAATCAGCTGAAACTATGGTGGTGAAACTGCTTAAGCCGCAAGTAAAGCCTAGCTTGCCACGGAGGTAGTTTTAGAATAATTTATATCCATACAACAACCACAAAATAAAATGCGAGGACCAAACTAAGCTCTGACCAAAGTGAAAATTGAACATAAGCAATGCATATTCAATCGCTTAAAACTGAAAATCGGCTGAAAGATATGGTAGTGAAACTGCTTAAGGGTTAACCCACTACGCAGTGTGTCTTTAGCCTTTGGTTGTACCAAACACAAGGGTCTTTTGGGTTATTACCGGATTTAATTAGTGTTTGTATTTGCTGCAGCAACTTGTTATGGTATTAACCAACGAAGTTACCTAACACACTTCTCACAGTAAATTAATAATAATAATAATTTATTAGGTCAGTGTACAATGTAAATTGTGTTGACTTTGATGAAATGGAGATGATACAATATTGGTGAAATGAGAGGTGAATTACAATTTAAAATGCCAGAATGGGCTTAAGCCACTGGTATCTGGTGAAATAATGTCCATATACGTCTTATAATTTTGTCTTTCTTATTTTAATTTAGATATTGCAGTTTGGATTGGCTAACTTGATTTGAAATTACTATATATTTTACTATGTTAAATATTCCATATTATGGGAAGTTATCAGGTTCTGCAATAAACTCTGCTACAGAGTAAGGAGCCTTAATCAACAAATATTCTTTAAGTTTCCTTTTGAATAAAGCCAGTTCTGGCAGTAAACTTTGATCTCGTTGGGGAGCTTGTTTAAAAGTTTACACCAGCCTGCATCGGCAATCATAAATAAGTAGTCTATGGATATCTTGTCTAAAAATAGAATTTGAGCGTGTATCGTGAGAATGTATATCTTGGCCCTGTACTAAATTACATTTTGAAACACAAAATAATATAGTTTCAAAAATGTATTGTGACGCTAATGTAAGAATGTTTAGATTTTTAAAATAATCTCTACACAATGTCCTTGACGTCAATTTGCTGATTACATAAACTCTTTTCAGTTGTAGACTTTTTTAAAGTAAATGGCGAAGACTATATTATTATTCACGAAAAGACCCAGTTGGATCACTCAACGTACGTTAATTCCGTCTTGAAAAGTTGGCTTTTCTTTGTGCCTGGACTGGTTTCATCCTTTCGAATAAGTTCTTTTATTTCATCAAATTAGGCTATTCAACTGTTAGTGATGGCCCTCAGGGGCGCTCAACCGAACCGCATAAAAATCAAAATTGAATCCTCAATCAAGGTTTGTTCAATAACAACAAAGGTTTGAAACTATAGCTGAAACTACTTCCCCATCACTAAGTGTGCTCCCAGCTATATAATATATTCATACAACATCCATAAAATAAATAGCAAGGGACCAAAGTAGACTCTTGAAAATGTTTTAGGCATTTTGACCGCTTATAAGTCAAATCATATGAAACTATGGCGGTAAACTTTGTTTAGGGGTTAAGATAATTCACACAATGTGTCATTAGCTGCATTCGATGTCAATATAACATCCTTTCAAAATAAATTGCAAAAGGCTTTAAAACCGCCTAACGGCGGGAGTAACTAAGGACTCTCACAAGGTAGCCAACAGTTATAATGAGAAGATGGTGAATAACAGGTAAACTAAATGAGTATTTGAAGGATATATTGTATAGAAACTCTTTGGTTTACTTTAAATTTGAAGTTTTATTAAAACAGACACACAGCAATGATAAAAAGCCCTGGTAAGGAAAAATGTCTAATTTATTAGTTATAGTTTGTTTGTTTTTATAGTCAACACAACTAATTTTGTAAAATGACTAATAAATTGTTATTGTTAACTCTGATCTCAGCAGATACATGCTTCGAGCTCTTTGATTGGTGAGACGTGTTATCTGCGTACTGGACGAGTTGTTACTTCTGTACCGATGAGCCAACATCGTTGTAGTTGAACTAGGAAGAGTAGGAGAGTGAGAATGGAGTCTTGCGGAGCTATTTAACCCAGCCCTTACTCCCTCAATCGTACGTCTAAAATTTCAAGATATTATGCGTTCTATTGCTGAGGTAGAACTTTGATCCACTTGGTAAAACTCAAAATATCTAATTATATTCTACTTTATGAATCAATGTATGACCATCACAATCGAAAGCTTATGATTTCGAAGAATACACTATACATAATTTCTATAGCATTTCGACACCACTGTATGTATTTTCTAGTTACCACTTCGGAATCCGAATTTGTTTGATGACAGAAGCTTTTCTTCTAGAAAATTAGCAAATTGGATTAGAAATCGTAGTAAACCTTACTGAAGGCTGGAAGGATTGAGATCAGGCGGTAATTTTGAGTTGAAGAGGGGTCACTCTTTTTTAAATTTGGTATGACCTTTCCACTTTTAGGGAATAGTTCCCGACTGTAAAGGCTGATTGGTCTAATATTCAAGAGGCTTCAGCAAGAGTTTTTTGCACATTGTTTGAAAAGCCACGTGGAGAAAAGATGAGAGTCAGTGGCTTTTTAGGTGTCAACTATTTTATCACTCTGGAAATTTCCTCTTCCGTAACCACAGTTAGAACCAACGCTGTAGAACTCGGTATTGAATGATCGAAATGCGTTATCAATCTTTGAATTAAGTTGGTTGTGTTAAAATCTCATTGTGTTCAGATTGGAGGCGTTAGTTCTAGAATGTAGGATTTAGCCGCACCATTAACGCAGACCACTTTGCTGCTTGATTCAAGAACTGACGCAAAGTGCATTTGTTTTGGTCAGGGACGTTTTATTGGTAAATTAAATGCTCAATGTAATAATTAAAAAAATTAAAAACTATAGCCTAAAGTAAAGATTTTTAAACACTTCCAAGTTCCAACCCTTTCAGGTGTGTTTCATATTACAGTATTCCATTCGAAACATAATGACACAGAAAGAGATCTACCTAGGAGTATTAAGCCATTTAAATGTTGTAAATATTACTCGATACAAATTAGTGGTTGCCATGATGATTAAATTAGCTATTTTAAAATTAAAAGTAAAATTTGCCTCAAAATCAACAGTCTGAAGCTTAAAATTCACCGTGCTGGCCACGGGAGTGATGAATCTACAGCAAATGAAAATTCTTCTAAATCTTCAGTGTAGAGCTTAAAATTCACTGTGCTGCCTCTGGGAGTGATGAGTCCACTATGATTGAAAATTCTTCTACTAAATCTTCAGTCTGAAGCTGAAAATTCATTGTGCTGTTCCCAGGAGTGATAAATCTACAGCAAATGAAAACTCTTCTAAATCTTCAGTGTAGAGCTTAAAATTCACTGTGCTGCTCCTCGGGAGTGATGAGTCCACTATGATTGAAAATTCTTCTACTAAATCTTCAGTCTGAAGCTGAAAATTCATCGTGCTGTTCCAGGAGTGATAAATCTACAGCAAATGAAAACTCTTCTAAATCTTCAGTGTAGAGCTTAAAATTCACTGTGCTGCCTCGAGTGATGAGTCCACTATGATTGAAAATTCTTCTACTAAATCTTCAGTCTGAAAATTCATTGTGCTGTTCCCAGGAGTGATAAATCTACAGCAAATGAAAACTCTTCTAAATCTTCAGTGTAGAGCTTAAAATTCACGTGCTGCCTCGGGGTGATGAGTCCACTATGATTGAAAATTCTTCTACTAAATCTTCAGTCTGAGCTGAAAATTCCTCGTGATGTTCCCGGAGTGATGAGTCCACTATGATTGAAAATTCTTCTACTAAATCTTCAGTCTGAAAATTCATCGTGCTGTTCCCAGGAGTGATAAATCTACAGCAAATGAAAACTCTTCTAAATCTTCAGTGTAGAGCTTAAAATTCACTGTGCTGCCTCTGGGAGTGATGAGTCCACTATAATTGAAAATTCTTCTACTAAATCTTCAGTCTGAGCTGAAAATTCACCGTGATGTTCCCGGGAGTGATGAGTCCACTATGATTGAAAATTCTTCTACTAAATCTTCAGTCTGGAGCTGAAAATTCCTCGTGATGTTCCCGGGAGTGATGAGTCCACTATGATTGAAAATTCTTCTACTAAATCTTCAGTCTGGAGCTGAAAATTCCTCGTGAGTGATGAGTCCACTATGATTGAAAATTCTTCTAAATCTTCAGTGTAGAGCTTAAAATTCACTGTGCTGCCTCCGGGAGTGATGAGTCCACTATGATTGAAAATTCTTCTACTAAATCTTCAGTCTGGAGCTGAAAATTCACCCTGGTGGTAGTGATGAATCTGCAGCAAATGAAAATTCTTCTTCTTAATCTTCAGTCTGGACCTTCAAATTCACTGTGCTGAACCCGAGCGATGAATCTACAAACACTGGAATATGTTTCTTTAAAGATATGTTTGTAGTGTCTAGCTTAAAACGCTCTTTTTGGATTATACATACTTTTTATACAAAAATGTGTGTAGTCATTGCTTATGGCAAGTAAACTGTAAGCGATAATCTAATTTTCGTTATTCAACAATGTTACTACAAATATCTTTCTAGTTTCTAGTCATCAAACAAGACTCCCCAGACATTGTCAACGAATAGTTAAGTGCTACAAACTTGAAGGATGCAAGGACGATATTGGCGTTATATTATGTTGATAGTAAAAAAAGAAGCCCTTTAAATTTCTATTATTTTTTAATGAGTATTATTTTGTCGACAAATTAAAACGGCTTGACAGAAAGCAAGTCTGAAACAAACAAAACAGTTTGTGGGAGCATAATGTGGGAACCAGGAAAGTAGTTTACATAAACAATATCTTATTTGTGCATACAATGGACGGGTTGGCTGAAAGTCTCTCTGGAGTTTGAACTTGACGCAACTAACTGATTTTGATTGGCTAACTTCAGAGTGGCACAACTCAGTTCTCTCCTCCCCTTGCCTCACTTCTAATGTATCTAATGTTATGTAAAAGGGGCTATTTTGGAGTGTTTCTGAGGCCAAAAAAGAGTACTTATAAAATCTAGCAACTCGTTATCCATACAGCCACAATTTGTTCTTTTCACTTAAACAACATACATAACGCACTAACTTGAAACGTAGTATTGATACTTTTATGAACAAATCAGAACAATATGTTCGTAATGAATAGTTTTAAAACGGTAAAAGGTCAAAGACAGTACATTTGCAGATCTGTCATTTGTTTGAAAATATACAATCAAATCGATGATGGAAAAATGACGGGAAAAGTAAGTGAAATAAGTGTGGCAATTTTCTGATTCTGGATTTGAGTGGTTTCTTTTCAGGAAGAAATACTGGAAAACCAGGTCCACCCTTGGTAGAAAATCCTTCTTTTGTTTAACATAACATAATAAATTTACTGCCATTTCCACATTCATGGAATACGAAAACACTCTGAACACCCTTTAACAACAAACTACATATGCATGGTCCATCAATTCGCTAACACTTTAAAACAACTATTAAACAGAAAATGGTTCAAATGTGATTTTAAATTTTTAATTTGTTGTATATTTTTGAGTAATTAAGTAATTACCAAGAATATAATAATAGAATATACAAGAATATAGTGGTGTGTGTCTGTGCACCACCGCTACCGCCATCTTGTATAAAGTATGTGTTTTGTAAATATTTCTTGTGATATGTAAAGTATTTATTTAATTTTTGAAGAAGCCTATCCAGTGACACTGGTCAGCGGCAAAGAAGTGGTAATAAGGTAATTGATTAAAACATTTGATTTTAGCTTGAGAGGATAAACCTTTCAAGTTTCAATATTTGAAATATGCAATGTTTAATTCTATATTGGGCCTTAATTTTTTAGGCCTTCTTGTTAGGTTAAATTTGTTCATGAAACATTATAGGTAGTTTCAAAAATAAAGTTACACAGTAGTAAAAATTGAAAGTCTGTTTGACTGGTTTATAGGTTTTAAAAGGCTGACACATCAAGTAGCAGGACGTAATTAATGTCCAGTAGATCAGTACATAATTATCAAAGAGAGCGAGTCACTTAGTTTAAGAGGGTGACGAAAGAGAGAGAAGCTACTTTAAACCACCAACTTCGTTTAACTTTGATTGGCCAGTACAATTATGCAACAATGAACATAAATAAAAAAGACTTGGGTAAAAACTGATAACTGTTCAATTTTAGTTAGCCAGTAAACCTTACTAGCTATTACCTGTACAGGTCAGTACATTACATGGCAAAAGTAATGAAACAAGCACTCATATCACAGTTTTTATTCATATATAAAAACATTGGGATAAATTGTTAGGGTACTTTACCACTACTATTCTGTTTCCATTTTTAACCTGGTTTCTTGTCCATTTTCAGAATTAACTGTGCTATTGGTTTCAGAACTGTTTTCGGTTGTAATTTTAGCACCAGACTCTTCTACACTTGTCTCAATTTTTATATTTTCCCCAGTAGTAGTGGTAGTTGAAACAACAGAACTCGTTTCATCATCTTTCTTGATAAATTTGTTTTTTTCTGGAAACAATGGATCATAAATTAAAAGTTTTAAAGGTACAAACATGGCATGTAAAAGAAAGAGAAGAGAACCTTTATTATATACAATAAATATTCTTGAGAAATACTAGATTAGAGATTGAAGTGACTATTACCATGAAAAATTACAGAAACTTAGGGCTTGACATTTTCAATGTCATGTTCAATTGTACCAGGATTGTTTTTAGTAAGTTAAACTTTGGCTGTTACAATGCTCGCTCTCCAGTCTAGCCAAACTGGTGCCGCACACTTCTAGTCCGAGTGGTCTAGGACTTGAGTGGGTCCGGCTGGTCTATGTTTAACTTATAGTTGTCACAGGATTGATTCCCACAGCAGTTTGAGCAATTCTGTACTGAGCTCACTAACACTGTAGCAAGTTCATGGCCAAGAGTGGCAAAAAGTTAACCATACAGGTTTACTTGTACAGAGGAGAAGGACATCTATTTTTAAACGTATTTGATATTAAACAAACCATATTGTACAATTAGTAATATATGAAAAAGTTATGCATGGTAAAAAAAAGAAGAAAAACTGACTGACATGCAGCTAAGCAAGCGATAAAGTGTTACTCGCTTGAGTAAAGCAAATTTATTTTACAGCTTGTAACTCTAATTTGCTGTGCTACGAACATCACTTCGGCCTACAGCCTGAGTTCTCGGCGCTTTATTATCTCAGATTGTTAAAGGTAAGCTTCACAACTTCACACTAACCAAACATTGTTGTGTCTCCGCCCAGCAGCCTGACGTAGTGTACACAGTCGGACTGAGGAACGTAAGCCCTCATGGAGCAAGTGCCACGCCAGCCCACCAGGTCCAGGTTCAAGCCGTCCTCTCCCGATACTCCAGCACGCAGCTTCCGTGAGCTAGTCAAACAACATTACGTTTATTGGAACCTCACCAGTGCTGTTGCGATTAAGTATTCAGAAATTAAAAGTTTTAAAGGTACAAACATGGCATGTAAAGAAAGAGAGAACCTTTATTATACAATAAATATTCTTGAAATACTAGACTAGAGATTGAAGTGACTATTACCATGAAAAATTACAGAAACTTAGGGCTTGACATTTTCAATGTCATGTTCAATTAATACACCAGGATTGTTTTAGTAAGTTAAACTTTGGCTGTTACAATACTGGCTCTCCAGTCTGGCCAAACTGGTTTGTTGTAGTGCATACACTTCTAGTCCAGTGGTCTAGGACTAGAGTGGGTCGGCTGGTCTATGTTTAACTTATAGTTGTCACAGGATTGATTCCCAGCAGTTTGAGCAATTCTGTACTGAGCTCACTAACACTGTAGCAAGTTCATGGCCAAGAGTGGCAAAACAAAAAGTTAACCATACAGGTTTACTTGTACAGAGGAAAGGACATCTATTTTTTTTTTTTAATGTATTTGATATTAAACAAACCATATTGTACAATTAGTAATATATAAAGTTATGCCGATAAAAAGAAGAAAAACTGACTGACATGCAGCTAAGCAAAATAAAGTGTTACTCGCTTGAGTAAAGCAAATTTATTTTACAGTTGTAACTCTAATTTGCTGTGCTAGGAACATCACCGACCTACAGCCTGAGTTCTCGGTGCTTTATTATCTCAGATTGTTAAAGGTAAGCTTCACAACTTCACACTAACCAAACATTGTTGTGTCTCCGCCCAGCAGCCTGACGTAGTGTACACAGTCGGACTGAGGAACGTAAGCCCTCATGGAGCAAGTGCCACGCCAGCCCACCAGGTCCAGGTTCAAGCCGTCCTCTCCTCGATACTCCAGCACGCAGCTTCCGTGAGCTAGTCAAACAACATTACGTTTATTGGAACCTCACCAGTGCTGTTGCGATTAAGTATTCAGAAATTAAAAGCTAAGTAGGTGACAACATATAAAACTCTTTTTGAGTCTCTCGTAAGATCCGTATCTTATGACACAGCTTGGTAGTGTGGGATATGACATCAGCTAAAAAAATGAAAAATTTCATCCTACAAAAAAAAGTTGTGAGAATTATCAACCTCCACATCAGGGATAACTGCCAGGAGGGTTTTGTAAGCCGTAAGATTCTTATTGTTGTCGCCTTATTATTACAAAGTCTGCTTTGCTTTTACTACTCTTTTTCAGTGCTCTCTTTTGTCTTGACAAAGGCCCCAGTAGGGCCAAAAAATGGATGGTTTGTGTTTTCTTATGTGTTTCCACTTTAGCTAGGTGAGCCTGCTTTTCTTTCTATTCCTTCTGGTTTTATACAGTAAACGTGTCACTATGTAGTATGTACTCTCAGGCTGATTTGGAAAGGTTATCAAGATGCTATAGCAAAAATACTTACCGGAATCCTGAAGATTTTCCTGTGTTTGTTGATCCAGAGTGGTTATTTCTGGTGGTTTACTCAGGTCTGTGCACGTGAGAAGTTTTAACAGATCTTCCTTGGAAACTTGAATCCTTCGCTTCTCTCCTATGTAGGGCTTAATACTTTCAAGTCCCTAAAATGATTATTCCTCTCCAAATTAAATTGCACATTAACATAATTATTTTTTCAGTCACTACACAATATTGACTAGACAATAGACAATTTCTTTATTAACATATTCGTTGAGAACAGTAATGCGTAAAAATAATAAGAGTACAATACAGATTAATATATTGTATGTTCTTCATTGTTGGTTGTCCAAGAATTCCTTTTCTACAAAGAAAGGCCGTTCTTGAACCCATGCGTCAGATGACGTTTGAAGTGTTTTTGTTGTACTGTCTTGAGGTGTTCAGGGAGGTGGTTAAAATATAGAGCTCCTTTGTAGGTTGGTTTTTGTTCAAATGACTTAGGCGATGTTCAGGAAGTGTAAAATTGGTGGCGTTTCTTGTGTTATACTGGTGGAGGTCTCTGTGTCTAACTTGTTCTAGGCATGAATACATAAAAAAAGGCACGCTAGTTTTACACAAATATTTTCAAAACAATAAAATCTCTCTCCTTCTTGAAATTTGAAATGCTACTAGACAAGCGCAGATTACTGATAAGTTTTACAATGCTATTTAATTTGAAATTGTTTTTGTAATCTTTTGAATATCAGGTAGGTTTTTTAATGCTCGAGTTTCAAGTTTCAATCAAAATAGGCCTATTTGTACATGGCTAGTTATTATTAGGTTGCTTTGCCTAGAGTGGAAGACGGAAGTTGAGAATAAATGTTGTATATTAAAAATAGAATTGGAAAAACATGCATTTTCATACCTCTTGTGCCAGACGAAAGCAAGACTCTGTGTTTTTATTGTCATAGCGGGCAAAGGCTTTCACACCAGCATTTATAAGCTAAAAAACAGTACATGGTGAATTCAAATGTAATAAAGGTTGCAGTTATATAGGAAAAGATATATGTGACCAAGTGTTTTAAATTTTATTTTTAATCATAATGATTTATCCTTGACTCATATCATTGATTCTTTTGTCATAATTAATCAAGCTTCTAACTTTTCCAATGGTAGCTTTAGTGGCTATAGCTCATTGAAAGATTATAAGACTTAGGTGAATCTACTCTCAAAATTAGTTTCATTCTCACTTTCATACTCAAGATTTTGGCCAATAAATATTTAAATATTTTGCCCAATAGATTTACTGCAATATTGCACAGAGCAAGTGCATTTCCACTGTTACCTTTATCTTGCTTTGGTTGCTGTTGATGATATCTCTGACTAATGGTGTTACAAAGTAGATGTTTTTCCTTTTACCAACATGACACCTTGTTAGTAGACAATCAAGTTGCATGTCTGTGCTAATTCCGTAAAAATCCCTGAAAAAAAAGCCATTATTATACGAACATTATTTTAAAATTGATGAATGTAGATAATATGTAATATAATATATTCCTAATAAGTATATTCAGGTTACTCAGTATAAAACTCAGGGCCAAAGTGGAAGTTTGGTTCGGTCGTTAGTAGAGAAGGTTCATCGATATACAGGGTCCGGCAGTCAAACCTGACGGTTTTTAAAATGGGATAAATCAAAAAGTTATTAAGATATTTTAAAAATTATTTTTTCATTGTAAAGAGGAGGATTGGAAATTTAATATTCATAATATAAATAATTCATAATAAAAAAGCACAAAAATAACATATATATAGCAAAAGTTATGTCATTTAAATGATAAATGGGATCTCCCAAAGTTCTCGCCGAATGAAGGTTTTTGAGTGGGGATAGGTAGTGGTGGGGGCGTCTGGTCAGGTGGGGATGGTGGCTATTCTGTTCACCTTGAGCGGAAGCTCAGTACTTCAGTAGCAATGGAGCGTTGGACCGCTGAACACCGTGCGTATGTAGTCGAGACTTATTTTAGAAATAATGATTACACTATGCAGCCCAGTCAGTTACTCTTTCACAGTGAAGAGGCCGGTGGTGAAGTTCCTGTGGGTTATTTGGAGCCCAATATCAAAAGTTTGGTTTGTTGACACATCCGTTGAGATGGAAATGGGCCTCGTATGAAGTCAAAACAATGATTCCAGGGTCTTCATCGATCATTCTTAACATGGTTTCAGCAAAATTCAACCTTCGTTCGAAGTCACGTGCTTGTAACTCTTGAATAATAGCAATCTTGTAAGGATGGAAGCTTAGGTCTGATAGACCGATCTGAGATCCTAAGAGCTTGGGTGTGAAGAACGGCAGAGCGATGAGGGCTCCGTTCAAAAGCATGTCGAACAGCTTCAATATTAGCAGGTGTTCTAACCGTTCGAGGTGATCCTCTTCTCCTTCTTGTTGTCCCAAAAGCAGTGTTCTGAAAGTTTCGAACCCATAGAAGAATTGTGTTTAGAGATGGGATCGCTTTTGAACATTTAACTGTATATGAAAACTCTTTTGTGTTAGAATCACAGAACCATTATTTCTAAAAAAAGCCTCAACTAAATACGCTTGGTGGTCAGCGTTCCAATGCTCCATCGCGGAAATTTCGTTCAAGGTGAACAGAATGGCGACCATCCCCACCTGACCAGACGTCCCCACCACTACCTATCCCCACTCAAAAACCGTCATTCGGCGAGAACTTCTTGAGACCCCGTGCCAAACATTGGAGAGAGTCATGACTAACTTCTCCAAGAGACTCGTACAGTGTAGAATAAATGTTGGTCATTATTTAAGTGACATTACTTTTGCTACATAAGTTATTTTCGTGTTTTTTATTATGAATATTAAATTCCCAATTCTCCTCTTTACAATAAAAATTTTTTAAATATCTCAACAACTTTTTGATTTATCTTATTTTAAAAACCGTCAGGTTTGACTGCCGGACCCTGTATATTGTGAAATTGGATAGTGGGGAGACCTCGCGAAGACATGTCAACCAGCTACTGAAGACACGATTTAAGGGGGAGGATTGATAGATATTAATAATCAGCTGAACCTAAATTATTAGTGTTTTGTTTAGTTATGTAAACACGTTATGAAAAGAATACAATTCCATTGAAATAGTAATATTTAGTTTTCTATTTATTATGCTAAAATAGATCTATCAATTACAAACATGTTCAATATGGAAATTCCAACTAAGTTTCCTGTCTAGGCGAATACCCAGAAACTTAAAATGTTCAACCCCTTCTATCCGATTGATATCTGAAAATACCGATGGGGTTTCAGATGTAGCTTTTGAAACTAGATTAAAATACATGAACTTTGATTTGTCAATATTCGTTTTAAGGTTCAAGTTTTCAAAGAACTGAACGCAAATATTTGTAAATTTGAAAGAATTAACCTCTAGGTTTTGCAGCGTTTGAGCAGTGCACGTTAGAGTTGTACCATCTGCATATTGAAACGAATGACCATTATTCATTAGTGCATGTAAATTGTTCACATACAAAATAAACAGCATAGGTCCCAAAATGGAGCCCTGAGGAACTCCGTATTTTAGCTCAATGGGGTTAGATAAAGCATCGTTGATTTGTAATTTAACAAAGAACCGATGGAACCGGTAGAACCGATAACCAAAAAAGCAGAGAACCGATAACCGGCAAACATTTAGAACCGACCCATCCCTAATATAAAAATAGATGAAACACTGATGTGATTAAGACTATTAATTATTAGTAAACGTAAACTTTGATCAATTTACACACAAACAAACCTTATCAACGGCCAAACTGGTTCTTCTTCTTTGAAAAACACGAAAGGATCCTCCCTGTAGCCTTGGATTCTTCTCCTCTTTGCAGGTGGAGGTTTACTTTTAGGAGCCGAACCACTGTCAGCAGGTATGTCACCGTTTCCCATAGAGGACTTGGTTGATTCCCACGGCAGTGTACCCACCTTCTTCAGAGAAGCCACAAAGAATCCACCAGTGTCTTGATGGTGGGGTGAAATACGAATACTGAAACCATAACAGCAACATTAATCAACACTATAAAGCTGTTGTATCTTGCTTAACTTTGAACAGCTCTTAAAGAGACAGGTTTAAATAAAACAATGGTACTAATACAATTATTTTGGAATGATAAAAATTTAAAAATTTGTAATTAATTAATATTTTTATTAAAAACTAGCGGACCCGACAGACTTTGTCCTGTCAAAAAGATTTGTAATTTGGCAGTTTTTTGTTCCGTACATATGTTTTATGTCTGTAAAATACGGATATCAGCTGGCAACAAATAGCAATAAAGCTCAACTTGACTACGTTTTAGTTAGAAAACGTTTGAATGGGAAAAAGAAAAGGGCTGTTTTAAGGGGTTTCCCGGCAATTATTTGAATTTTTCTCACCGTAAAACCATCCTTGAACTCCAACGAACATTTAAAAAAAATTTTGGCCAAATTGGTCCAGGTGTTGTTGAGTTATGCGCTTACCAACACATTTTGCGATTCATTTTTATATATAGATATAAAAATATTAATTAGTTACAAATAAGTTGATAGCAAACTGCAAGTACTAATACAACGAACATAAACCATCATGAAAACATAAAACTTACCACCTATTTAAGCGGAACTTTTCCGCATCTTCACGACTGGGAGGGAACATGAAAGGTCGTATTTGAGTGTGTAAGGCTTCAGGCACCTTCTCAAAGGTCTTGTAGACCTCACACTCCTTGGAGGCTAGGACCCACGACGACACACCGGGCGAGTAGACCAGGCCTGGCAAACTAGCCGACACATCTTCCAGTTCAAGCGCTCCTAAACCAACACAAGGAATTGTTAAGAGTTGTTAAGACCTGTCCTATTAATTCAGAGTAAAATATGTCATTCATGATTAAAGTTACAAAGTAGTTGTGAGAAAGAGAGCAGAATTTTGTATTCTAACAACTGTTTATCAAATTGTTAAATAACCAAATGGAGTAGAAATTGTGCTAATATAAGTTATTTCAAAGTTGTTACAAAGAAGAAAATGTGTAAGAGTTGAGCTAAGTTGGAAACCTACTATCAAAGTCACTGGGAAGCTTTTAATCTGAACTCTCAATACTAGGGATGGGTCGGTTCTCGGTTCCAACGGTTCTTGCCGGAACCGATAACCGACATGGCAAAACATCGGTTCCTGGAATCGGGCGGACCTTTGCTGATACACGAAAACACGGGCGGGTATTGAATCTCATTAATCCCAGTAAAATAAACTGTTATTTGCGCTTTAGAAATGCAGAGTGAGCGTAGTGCGTTTTAATTGCATTATTGGGCAAGTAAACTCGTATCGAATGCAATTTTTTTGACTATCGACTAGTTTTGATCATCGTCCATGCCACTCTGTTACCGCGCAGTTAACGTAACGCGTTCTATGGGCAGGTGTGTCGTCTGTCACTGTCAGACAAACAATATGGCCCTCGATCGCATCGTCAGTTGTACTCGTGTTACAAAATCATCAAATATGATGTAAATTGTTGCGATTTTGGAATTTTAATAGAGAAAAGTAGTTTAAAACAGATTTTTAAAAAGTAAAAATTAATGAATTCAATTTTTTGTTACAACACTGGCAAAATGTTCCTTTATCAGTTCAGAACCTAACCTCACAAAGACACAAACAAAACGCTAGCTTTAATCAAATCAAAACGTAAGCAAAGACTGTTGATTTTTGTTTTTAAAATGAGCTTTTCATCCAGCTTAAATAAACATTGTAATGCAATATCAAATTGATTTAAATATGTCATTTTAAAACAGCCCAAAATACTCAAAATTAGAAATCTGTGATTATCAGTTCAAGCTAGGGTAGAAGTAAACTGGTGTTTTCATTATGTAACTGAAACTTATCGTGATAGGGTGGAATAGGGAATAATTATCAATTACAGTACTTAAATATCTAATATGATTACATTATAACTTTAATATTAAAAATAAATTAGTTCAACATTCTGGTAGGCCTAGGTTAATTAAACTTATAATTGGACTAGTAACTTATTGGGCTATATTTCTGTAGCCTGGCTTAAAGCTTGGGCCTAGCTTGCTGCAGCTTAATAATTCTGAACATATTATGGACCTCATAGTTGCACACGTGACTTTGGCGATCATCTGGTTTTATTGCAGAATTTTGGGTTCGTGACGGGAACGGGAGGGATTTTGCAAACAATCCGGGATTCAGGAACGGGAAAAGCTGGCAAATAGACATATTAAAGAAATATTAACTAAAACTGAGTTTCTTCAATCAAATTATTTTGTTTATGATCAATCGGTTGTTTGTATCTCACAACCGTGCAGTTTTAAAATCAAAATGCTCAAAGTACATCACAACTATTACATAACCCACTCACCCTCACCCATTTACAATGAATAACACTGACTCACTTAGCCCCAAACATTGCAAAAACAGTTGGGGAGAGTCGGGAGTATGAATCACAAAAGGATCGTAAATCAGAATGAGCTTGCTGCTAACATAAGGAGTGAGAGAAGGAATGAGACTGTTGAGCTACCAGCTCACAGAGATGAGGGGTGAAGAGAAGACAGGTAGAAAGGACAAGGAAAGAAAAAGCGGAAGAGAGGGGAAGACAACAGCTGCAGTACAGATGACTGAAAAAGCTGGAGAACCGATAACCGAAAACCGGCAAAAATTTGGAACCAACCCATCCCTACTCAATGCTTGAAGTAATTCAGAATTAAAACTTAATGCTATGTGGTAGAGCGTGCTCTAATAACTATACTTAAAAACTAAGAGAAATAAACTATAACAGAAGCCCACCTTCAGATTCAACAATGATTCGGTGCATGACAGCTTCATTCTCCACTGGATTGAGAGAACAGGTGGAGTAAACTATTCGTCCGCCAACACTCAACAGTTCGGCAGCTCGCTTCACAATTCTCATTTGCACTCTGTCAAACAAATGATAAGCCAAGTTACTTACAGGCCTTTGTAAAATATAAAAATTCTTAATCGAACAGGACCTGGACAATGGAGAGGGTTTGTTTTAGTGTTGGGTCGATTCTTAATTTTTTTCAATTCTTGATTCAATACCGATACAAAGGTATCGATTTTCTATTCGATTTTAAGCGCTCACATGCATTCGTGCTGTAGACTAGGATCGATTCTTAATTTTTCAATTCTTGATTCTGATACCAATTCTTGATTCAGGGCTCAACTCCCAATTCTGGTCTTCAATTTTCAATCTGACTTTACCAGCCGATTCTCAGTTGCAGGAAATTGGTTGTAGTAATTATTAATAATTAATCACTTAGAACACAAATAAAGACACATAGGCCACAAAATCCACTACAATAAATACTGTATATACTCAGCCCAAGCGACCCAAGACACACCCATAATTTTACCCTGAATATTTGGTAAAACTCTACACCCTGCGTAGAAGGGTCAACATACAAGGGTCAACAACAAGAAGATAAGGAAAGGAGGCAAGTCGGGGACCACCTGGGGCTGGGGTCTGTGAGGACTATTCTTTGTAGTCAGTTAGTTCATGTTTTTGCCACTGGTGATTTAACCATATTTCCAAGCTAGTGTTTGATTTGCAATAGATGCGCATCTCCCTCTTATATGCTACTACATCCCTTCTCTTCTTTCTTCTCCCCAACCAACCTGGTGACAAGGGGGGTGGGAGAGAAGGAAGGAGGCTCTGAATGTAATAAGAAGTAATTCGAGTCCCCTCTAGTCACTTTCTCTGTTTTTCAACTATTCCTCCATTCCACTCTTCAAAACAGGCAACGCAATACGCAACTCTATTGTGGTTCCTGTGTTTCCTACCTCTCTCGTGGCCTACCTGAATGTTTTTGTCGATGTTTTGAGTGTTTTGTAACTCTTTAAATTAATCCAATATTTTCATCCTATTGTGAAAGTCTAAAGTACCCATATAAAGAGCCACCCTTATTTTAGAGCCTAAAATATGGTAAATAAAGTGTCCTTAGATTCGAGTATATACGGTATTACTAGTCACTATCGCTCTACAATACAAAACAACTTGTTGCTTAACGGGCTGTCAAACAGAATGGACTCGTCATCTCTCTGGCTAGCTTCCTGCCTTACCCCAGAGAGTTGACTCGACCACCCACGCAGGGTCTAGCTAGCAACCCTGTAAACAAGCGGTTTCTATTCCGGAAAAGATTTACGATTATTAGATTTTCGATGCTACGATCGTACATCCCAATTCTCGAATAAGCAATCAATTCCGATTCCAAAACCGATTTTCGATTCTTCCTTTGATATTGATTGCTGATTTCAAAATTGATTGTTTCTTTAGTAACGATCCCGATTCTACGGTATCGGAATCGATTTTACTGACGGATTCCCGATACTGATTTTTTACACTAAAATCGATGGGATTTTTTACACTAAAAATCGGTGGAATCGAAAATCAGAAATGACCCAACACTAGTTATTTTTAAAGAATGTTTGTCTATGATGATACATTTTGTTATTGTGTTCGCCTTTGTTAAATCTGTTGCTCAGGTTCAATCTCAATGGTAGATTTGCACCAATTTTCATATTCTAAACTCTTTAAATTTTAGCCTGTATATAACTCATTTAAGCCTGTTCCTATAATGAGCTAAAGCACTTGATAACTTGAATATTATCTTTTATGTGTTAACAAACGGTTAGCAAAATCTTCCAGCTGCTCAGTTCTCCATTGAAAATCTAACATATTTACAAATAAACTATTGAATGTAAAGTGATATGAAGTTACCCGTGTAAGTTGTTGCCGTTACAGGGGTTCCACTTGCCCCAGATGTCAGGATTCTTGCGCAGAGTGCCGTCTCCTGTGCAAGGCACGTCACACAGGATCCGATCATACTTCATCACCTCACTTGTGCCATCTACAATCAAAGCAATCGTGCAACACAGCAGGTATTTTATTTTTGCTGAGAGTCAAGAGTAAAAGTTTTAGATCAAAAGTAACTTTAACTGATATTCATGTCATCTTTTGACCAGCAAAAAAGAGGTTGGTGGAATTAAATAAAATACATAACCAATCTACTACCAAATAAATAAATTTGTTTTACCTGCAAATTTTGGTCAATACTGTTAGTTCAAGAGGCGAGGAAAAAGGTTACAGCATTTGCTTACTTTTCTAATACATGAAATATTATAATGCTCACATAGAAATTTTAAAAGCTTTGAGTCTGCCAGCTAAATAACCTGACCAAAGGGTAGAAAAATTGTGGGGTAGCTAAAATTCTGTTTCAATAGATTTCTGCCTAATTTTCAGGATTTTAACTTATAACTGCTTGGGACACCGGAACCCTTAAGTGTGAGATCACTTGGTGTACCTGGTTTGGCGATGGTTATGTTGGGTAGTATACTGGCGTCGTGGTTGGTGACGATCGTGCAAGGACTGTTCAGTCGCTTGGCTTGATGTACTAACATGTAACAGCGGCTGTTGTCAACGTCATTAGCTATCACAACACCACCTACAATGCACAATTTCAATTGATTTTATTTCTTGTTGTTATAACAAAACCTCTTATATAATGCTGTGAATATATATTGCTATGCATTTGAAGATCGACTGTCTTGCTACTAAGTTCAAGTCAAATGCTATACAAATTGAAAAAGTGTTAACACTATCCAAAAATAAATTCAATGCACTTAGGCTGTTCAGTTTGAGATAATTAGTACACAAAATCACTCTTCACTAATAATTTAATAAATTGAATTAAGGAATTTTGTGTGTGGTTAATCTGTCAAATAGACTGTACTTTTATAAAGATTAAAATGATTACAAATACTTTACTAATAGTTAACGCCATCTTACTTGGAACTTTATCCTTTGAATGCATCATCTCAATGAGTTGTGCAGTTTTGGAGCCTGGGGCAGCACACATATCTAGCACCTGAAATATTAAATAACATTATGAATGGGATACAAGTATTGTTTGGGTTGGCTGTAAATAATGTACCCTACTGTTATGTTTAATTGTCCCGCTTTTTCAATTTATGTATGTAATTCTGCTAGTATTGAAGGCATTAATAGTTGGGCTGGATGGTGTAGCGGTGAGCATAATCGCCCGGCAAGCGAGAGACCTGGGTTCAAATCCCGGTTCGGTCTAAACATTTTTGTCTTCAAATTTCTTTAGTAAAAATGTCTGCTAGTTTTACACTTGAAAGAAATTATGTTCTCAGGAGGCTCTGCCTGAGTTTTCTTTGTAAATGTTAAGAAATAGAAATGGTGCATTTGTTAAGTATAAGCTGTGTTCTGTGTAAAATTAGACTGGCATTTTGTATTTTGATCGCAACACTTCTTGAAGTAATGCAAGTAATAAAAGAAATGCATACAGCACATTGCTACTATTATTTTAAAACAATTATCTTCCACAAACTTTAAAACTAAAAAAGGCGAATGTTAATTTTAAAAACTAACTAAAAGAATTGCTGGTTAGTAAACCATATTACACTATAGATGAATTTCTGAATTCTTCTGGCGGCTTTGAATAATTTAGTTCTATTATATTAGTATAAATTAGGCCTTATTTGTTAACAGTGGTTTTACATTGGTGAATTAGTTTCTTTTTTTGTTGTTTTTATTTTCTGTTTTATTATTTCAAGTCAACACAAAATATGATTTGTTATACTGGCAATAAAATGTTATGTTGTGTTAAAAACTAATCACTAGTAATTTGTTATACAAGATTATTAGGGTACACAGTCAAATATCGGAGACATGGGTTCTATAGCTTTGAAAGTACTATATTTACTTTTTAAATAATTTTCCTCTATACTAATATTTGAGAAACTGGCTTCTGTTCATAATGGCTGAACTTATCGGATCCTGCAGTCCTCTGCACACCACTTAAACACCTGCGTAACGTAGCTCTAACAGTTTCACTGCTTATCTTTTTGGCTGTTTTCTGGCTTCTAACTCAGCTATTTTTTTTAAAACCTAGGTAATATAGAGCGTGCCAATTTCACACTAGGCGTGCTCTGAGGCCAGAAAGGGCTAAAAAATGATTGTTTCGAGCTTAGGTATGCTACTTGGAGTGCAAGAGTTGTTGCACACACCTTGTGGTGAGGTTTGACGTCCAGTACCAAAGGAGGAATCATGCTGACTACTTCTTGTCTACTGATACTGCCTGAGTCAGTCTCGGACATCAGGAAGTTATGGAGCTTGAAGTAGTTTTCTGATCTTCGGATGTCTTTACGAGATATTGGTACTTTCCATCCAAAACGGTTTGGATACCTTGAAAAATGGATACATTGATTACTATTTTGGAAAGGTTGCAAGAAAAGAACTGTTCAAAGATTTTCTTTGATACTTTGATATTCCTACTTAACTGAATAAAATACGTACATAAGTATTCAGAATTAATGAGACTAGCTTTGTTTTTAGTGTTTACTATTAAGCTGGTAACTACATTACCTTGCTGCTAACTTTCCACACATTTTTTGTTTAATAATTTTTGTTGTCTGCACTAGGCATGAATCATTAACAAGGTAATGTAGTTACCAGCTTAATAGTAAACACTAAAAAACAAAGATAGTCTCATTAATTCTGAATACTCATGTACCATGATGACAAACTGAATTAATTTCATGTACTAAAAAAAGCTCACCACGGTAAACAAACTGGAACTTTTTTGTTCCCTTCCGGATCATCTGGATTTATGAGATTTTTCAATAAACTCCCTTCTACTAAATTGAGTAAAAGGGATGCTTCTTTTTCATTGCAAGCACTGATGCGGAACGAAGCTGGGAGATCTTGCCTCAACACTTCTAAAAACTCGTTCCATTCTTCACTTGGTACAATATTTTGGGTCTGAAAAAACCCCAAAAAAGATTAAGTTATACAAAATTTATTGTCATCAAGCATGTAGCAAACAACATAAAATGCAATAGGTTAAGTGCCAAATAAAATATGTAACTACAAAATGGCACAATGAGTACTGCAAGCAGGGTTGCTCATGGAGGTTAACTCCGAGTTGCCTCGTAACATGAGGAGGCACATCATTATAGACGTTACCTCCAAGCTCTAATACAAGCAGTTAAAAACTAATTTCATCAAAGCTGTAAGTCGCTAAATTATATTTTTGTTTTCTAAAAGGAAAGGATGAAGGTACAGGCTTCTGATAAGCGGTTTGATGAACGAACAGAGATACACCACGTAACCTACACAATGCAACCTCTGGAAAGTTAAAAACAATAGGCCTACTGTAGCCGACTTGTAACCTGGTTTTTATTGACTGAAACTGCTGTGCATTACACCTACCTTGTAATATTTTTCAAAAGTTGAATTTTCTTTCACTACACTGACATAAGTTCCCCTCTCTCCTGGCTTTGACTGTGAGTCACAAAAGAAAAACAATCATATTATTTAAATGAAAAATATACATAAAATGTGTGTACTGTGGCGTTTGTGTTAAATCAATAAAACGTTAAAAACTAATGATTTAATCCAACTACAACTAACCACAAGGGTGGACCTAAAAGTAAGATTGCGGGAATTGCATACTAACAGGTCTAGTTCATGAGTTCACTTTTCCTTAACACTAATTAGTTATCCTTTAGGCGCTTTAGTTAAGTATACCTTATCTTGTATTTAAAATATCTATTTTAAAGGTAATTTGCAATTATCTATGTAATGTATTTGTAATAAGTATGATTTACTTGTATATATTTAACGTGGTTAAGTAGTAGAAAGGACTATAAAGTCCTAACTTTGCAACGTAAATAAAGACTGGTTTCATTTCATTTCAATTCTCTGAGGAATTGATGAATCATTTCCTTTACCATCCCGTTGACCCCGAAGGGATTTAACTAATATAAGTCAAAAATGGGAAAGTGTTGAAAAACCTTTAAAGATACAATAATGTCACTGAATACTCGAGTTTGAAGTGTCACCTCTGATGGATCGGGAGGATTGATTGTCCGGACGCCTCTTTAAATAAATCGGGACTCAATCTTAAAATATGGGACTGTCCCAGAAATCCTGGGACAGTAGTCAAATTAACCATGCATCAGGTACTCATGCAGGTTTCCTCTGGTTGTACACACACACATAAATAATATTATGTTTCCATAACCTTTTACATACAACAATACACTTCTACGTGTTTATGCTATCAAAGTCCAGCTCGCCTTCATTGTCTAAAATACGCTTGCTTGGCTGTGAGTGTGTTTCCTTCCTCAAGTGTGATACGATTGTTTAAAACTAGTCACTCGCTCACTGGTAAAGGGGATGCACCCTCTACCCCCTTCCTGACAACCACGAGCAATAGAGATACACGTTAAATCAAGTTTTCAGATAGGGATCATGTGAAAGTTTTCAGATTCTTCCTAAAAGTATAATTGAAAGCTACCGATCAGCGATTGATAATCAGGTCAAATTCTACCATAGTGACTTGTGTCCATTTTGCACTTTTCTAAGTTAAAACCTCCCAAAAAGCCAAAAAAGGATATTTTAATTATGGGAAAGTTACGGAAACCATTAAAAACAAACAATGTTTTTTTAAGTAACACTATCACCTTCCACTACCATAACAGACATGGCGCTTCACTTCTGCAGCAGGCAGATCGTTACTCGAGGACGGGATACAGCGGACTGAATTAAACGGTTGATGCCGTGATACGCACCACCTCGTGGCTGGTCCCCCCATTCCAACTAACATAGCCTAAAAATAAACTAACCTAACCCCACGATAATACCTTATTTAGCCTTTAAGTTAATTTAAAACAGGGAGAATGAACCAGCTAATGTAACAGCCAAGTGGGTGACAGAGAGTGTTTGGTGCACCGCGCACGCGCTTCACAAGTCTTCCGCTCGTAAAATAGTCCCAACTTTAAAGCCATTTTTAAATATGTTCCGTGCCTTAAAAAGTTTTTTGTTTGCATAGGGGTCCTCCGCATTGTGCTAAATCAGTTTTGCTAGTTATAAGACAAGTCACTCTATTGGAATAATTCCGATAACCATTCCTCTGACGGTACTTTAAAAGGATTGATTTAATAAAAACCAAAAGATACCTCCTTGAAGCGCCCGATGCAGGGTTAATACATATTCTTGAAGTAGGCTACTTAGTTTACAAATAACACCTATTGATGATTTCTTAAAGCATTTTTTTTAATCTGTAGGCTAGGTCTAACCTTCTTTGAGCCCAAAGATGTCATGCTCTGACACACTTTATAAGACATGTTATTGCCGATTGTGACATTGTTGTTAGAAATGGTAAATTTAGAGGCAATGGTATGTTAACACGCGTGAATTTTAGACGAGAGTAAGTAAACTCATCTGGGCCTTGGGTAAATTTCGTAATTGGGTGTACAGGATAAAACATCATACAGTTTACCTACCGGTTCATTACTTTTGTTGTTTTGTCTGTCTCGTTTCTTATGTTTAAACTTCCGTATACCTCCCATCGTGTAATAATTTAAAATTACAATTTCACAAACAATGTTTAAAAAGGTTAGTAAACATGTACAAGAGCAAACTAACCTAAAAGTGGAAACTGTAGCCTGTAGGAGACAAGCAGTGCTACCACTAATCGTTTCAACATTTACCCTAATAGTTTAGATAACTACTCTACACTCATATAAAACTACCCTTAAACTCTGGTTATCAAATTCTTGTTTTCTATGTCAAGATAAAATCATAGATGTGAGTAACTTTCTTCATGCAAAACATAGAAAAATGCGTATTTACATGAAAATAAATAAAATGGGTAGACAATTTAAGAACAATAATAGGAACTTCATAGAACATTTCGACGTGGATGATGCTGCAGAGGGGAGACGGGACTGGATGGTTCCAGAGTCTGACAAAATAAATAGACTCTAAGACAGCGTAGAAAAGACACAGAGGTCAACCTGTTCTTTCTAGATCAAGGGTGCCTCTAGATGACTCGTCAAGCTGTTAGGGTTTTCCTGAACTAGAAAATAGACTGGAACTCTCACAACGAACCAAGTCTGCGCTCTACTCTCCAAGGTTTTTTCCTTCTGTATCACATGAGCAGATTTACTTTGTATCTGATCTCTATCTAGTGATAGTGTACTTCCCCGGGTTCCATAGTCACATTCTGTATGGCGTTCGCCTATAGGGCCACTCAAGCGAGGCGTGGGAGAATCTCCAGTTATAAGAATAGGGAGCTGTTAGAACTATATCGGGAAGTACACCCTTTGATCACTGCCTACCGCTCTTCCTTAGCTAGGTTGGGTTATGACCATAGAGTACTAATGATAGGGGTGGTCATAGCTCAGTGGTACAGCGCGTGCTGAGCACCAAATCAGCCCGGGTTCGATTCCCTGGCGCAGTAATAACTTTTCAGGTCACTCCTCGAGGTTCGGAAAACACGTTAAGCCGTTGGTTCGTTCCATTGGTCGTTGAGCTATTAATTAATGACCCAATCTGGGGAACAGTCAGCTCTAGTTTTTAACAAGACTACACCTCATCATCCATCAAAACTGCACTCATCATACTCACCATAATTCCATATTCACCTTAAAATATCCCCGTGATAAAGAAAAGGTTTAGATTAGTTCACTTTGTATAAGAATTACCTCAGTGGGAGAGTGATAAACGGCCAGAGTTCAACTGTGAAACCTGTCACTTGTGGTGATGTCCCCAAGAGTGCCATTCTGGGACCACTCTTGTTTACAGTAAGGGTAAAATATCTGTGTTTCGTCTCACACGATTCTGTGTACAGTATTTTAAATAATATTACTTAGATAAAGGACATAAAATAAAATGGGTTTAAGTCATCTTTATGAGATCAAGAGCGTAATGCTCTTAATAAAGTAAAATCGTAACAGGATCAAAATTTTATTTTTGTAGACATCCCTTTTTCAGTAGGCACAGTATCTTTTAACATTTATTGTATCTTTACTCTTATGTTGTAAAAATTGTGTATACTAAAAACAAAACAAAAATAACTCGAAGCAGCCAATAAAACATCCTTGTCGGTGAAAATGCTACTTTACAGGAACCAATTTATATAATTTCTTTAAAAGTTAAGTAAAATTGCTCAAAAGCTGTAAAACAAGAAATCTTCCTTGTTCAGCAGATTTATATTCTCTGTTACAAAGAAGTTTCCAGTTATCTCAGTTAATGAATCCATTCAACATTCAGGGCGTTAGAAATGAATTATTCTCTATACGTTCTGAGATGTTGTAAGTAATTACATTTTGTACAACTATTATATAACCTTCATTGTAGCAAAATGCCTAACCCAGTATGAGTAATTATAAACAACGGAAATGATAGTAGTTGAATTCACTGACATTTCAACATTTAACATCGATAGTAAAGAATAACACTACTGTTTTCATTTGTACATGATTTCTCTATACAAATAAAACGTTTTCAAGGAGTGTTGCCGTTCCCAAAGAGCACTTCCGGTCTCTGCTTTTGCTGGTTAAAAAACTTAGTTCATATTTAGAAAAAGGAATATGTTCCGAGTTCAAAATCAGTCAAGAAATGCGACCTGTACAGTGGTCAAAGGGCACAACAATACAACCTGTAGAGTGGTCACAAGGACCCAACAATACAACCTGTAGAGTGGTCACAAGGGCCCAACAATACAACCTGTAGAGTGGTCACAAGGGCCAGAAAATACAACCTGTAGAGTGGTCACAAGGACCCAACAATACAACCTGTAGAGTGGTCACAAGGACCCAACAATACAACCTGTACAGTGGTCACAAAGGCTAGAAAATGCAACCTGTAGAGTGGTCATAAGGGCCCAACAATACAACCTGTAGAGTGGTCACAAGGACCCAACAATACAACCTGTAGAGTGGTCACAAGGGCCAGAAAATGCAACCTGTAGTGGTCACAGGCCCAACAATACAACCTGTAGAGTGGTCACAAGATTTCCAACAATAAAACGTGTTCAGAGTGTTGGTCCCAAAGAGCACTTCCGGTCTCTGCTTTTGCTGGTTAAAAACTTAGTTCCATATTTAGAAAAAGGAATATGTGAGTTCAAAATCAGTCAAAATGGAACCTGTACAGTGGTGGTCAAAGGGCACAACAATACAACCTGTAGAGTGGTCACAAGGGCCCAACAATACAACCTGTAGAGTGGTCACAAGGACCCAACAATACAACCTGTAGAGTGGTCACAGGCAGAAAATGCAACCTGTAGAGTGGTCACAAGGGCCCAACAATACAACCTGTAGAGTGGTCACAAGGCCCAACAATACAACCTGTAGAGTGGTCACAGGGCCCAACAATGCAACCTGTAGAGTGGTCACAAGGGCCCAACAATACAACCTGTAGAGTGGTCACAAGGACCCAACAATACAACCTGTAGAGTGGTCACAAGGGCAAGAAAATGCAACCTGTAGAGAGTGGTCAAGGGCCCAACAATACAACCTGTAGAGTGGTCACAAGGGCCCAACAATGCAACCTGTAGAGTGGTCTGGGGCCAAAATACAACCTGTAGAGTGGTCACAAGGGCCCAACAATACAACCTGTAGAGTGGTCACAAGGGCCCAACAATACAACCTGTAGAGTGGTCTAAGGACCCAACAATACAACCTGTAGAGTGGTCACAAGGCCCAATACAACCTGTAGAGTGGTCACAGGGCCCAACAATGAAACCTGTAGAGTGGTTTAGGGCCCAACAATACAACCTGTAGAGTGGTCACAAGGGCCCAACAATAAACCTGTAGAGTGGTCACAAGGGCCCAACAATACAACTGTAGAGTACAGGGCCCAACAATGCAACCTGTAGAGTGGTCACAAGGTTAACAATGCAACCTGTAGAGTGGTCACAAGGGCCCAACAATACAACCTGTAGAGTGGTCACAAGGGCCCAACAATGAAACCTGTAGAGTGGTCACAAGGGCCCAACAATACAACCTGTAGAGTGGTCACAAGGCCAAAAATACAACCTGTAGAGTGGTCACAGGGCCCAACAATACAACCTGTAGAGTGGTCACAAGGGCCCAACAATACAACCTGTAGAGTGGTCACAGGGCCAACAATACAAACCTGTAGAGTGGTCACAAGGGCCCAACAATGCAACCTGTAGTGGTCACAAGGGCCCAACAATGCAACCTGTAGAGTGGTCACAGGGCCCAACAATACAACCTGTAGAGTGGTCACAAGGGCCAACAATACAACCTGTAGAGTGGTCACAAGGGCCCAACAATACAACCTGTAGAGTGGTCACAGGGCCCAACAATACAACCTGTAGAGTGGTCACAAGGGCCCAACAATACAACCTGTAGAGTGGTCACAAGGGCCCAACAATGAAACCTGTAGAGTGGTCATAAGGGCCAACAATACAACCTGTAGAGTGGTCACAAGGACCAACAATGCAACCTGTAGAGTGGTCACAAGGCCCAACAATGCAACCTGTAGAGTGGTCACAAGGGCCCAACAATACAACCTGTAGAGTGGTCACAAGGGCCCAGAATACAACCTGTAGAGTGGTCACAAGGACCAGAAATTACAACCTGTAGAGTGGTCACAAGGGCCAACAATGCAACCTGTGAGTGGTCACAAGGGCCCAGCAATACAACCTGTAGAGTGGTCACAAGGGCCCATTAATAAACCTGTAGAGAGTGGTCACAAGGGCCCAACAGCAACCTTGTAGTGGTCATAAAGAGACCCAACAATACAACCTGTAGAGTGGTCACAAGGGCCCAACAATGCAACCTGTAGAGTGGTCACAAGGGCCCAACAATACAACCTGTAGAGTGGTCACAAGGACCCAACAATGAAACCTGTAGAGTGGTCACAAGGGCCCAACAATACAACCTGTAGAGTGGTCACAAGGGCCCAACAATGCAACCTGTAGAGTGGTCACAGGGCCCAACAATGACAACCTGTAGAGTGGTCACAAGGGCCAGAAAATACAACCTGTAGAGTGGTCACAAGGGCCAACAATACAACCTGTAGAGTGGTCACAAGGGCCCAACAATACAACCTGTAGAGTGGTCACAAGGCCCAACAATACAACCTGTAGAGTGGTCACAAGGGCCCAACAATACAACCTGTAGAGTGGTCACAAGGGCCCAACAATGCAACCTGTAGAGTGGTCACAAGGGCCCAACAATACAACCTGTAGAGTGGTCACAAGGGCCCAACAATACAACCTGTAGAGTGGTCACAAGGGCCCAACAATGCAACCTGTAGAGTGGTCACAAGGACCCAACAATACAACCTGTAGAGTGGTCACAAGGACCCAACAATACAACCTGTAGAGTGGTCACAAGGGCCCAACAAGCCCACAATCTGTAGAGTGGTCACAAGGACCCAACAATGCAACCTGTAGAGTGGTCACAAGGGCCCAACAATACAACCTGTAGAGTGGTCACAAGAGCCCAACAATGCAACCTGTAGAGTGGTCACAAGGGCCCAACAATACAACCTGTAGAGTGGTCTGGGGCCCAACAATACAACCTGTAGAGTGGTCACAAGGGCCCAACAATGCAACCTGTAGAGTGGTCACAAGGACAACAATGCAACCTGTAGAGTGGTCACAAGGCCCAACAATGCAACCTGTAGAGTGGTCACAAGGGCCCAACAATACAACCTGTAGAGTGGTCACAAGGGCCCAACAATGAAACCTGTAGAGTGGTCACAGGCCCGTGTGAAACCTGTAGAGTGGTCACAAGGACCCAACAATACAACCTGTAGAGTGGTCTAGGGCCCAACAATACAACCTGTAGAGTGGTCACAAGGGCCCAACAATACAACCTGTAGAGTGGTCACAAGGACCCAAAATGCAACCTGTGAGTGGTCACAAGGGCCAACAATGCAACCTGTAGAGTGGTCACAAGGGCCCAACAATGCAACCTGTAGAGTGGTCACAAGGACCCAACAATACAACCTGTAGAGTGGTCACAAGGGCCCAACAATACAACCTGTAGAGTGGTCACAAGGGAGCCAACAATGCAACCTGTAGAGTGGTCACAAGGGCCCAACTGAAACCTGTAGAGTGGTCACAAGGGCCCAACAATACAACCTGTAGAGTTGTCACAAGGGCCAGAAAATGCAACCTGTAGAGTGGTCACAAGGGCCCAACAATGCAACCTGTAGAGTGGTCACAAGGGCCCAACAATGCAACCTGTAGAGTTGTCACAAGGGCCAGAAAATGCAACACGTAGAGTGGTCACAAGGGCCCAACAATACAACCTGTAGAGTGTTCATAAGAGCCCAAAAAAGAGGCAAAAAAGGCACGTCTGGTTTAATTACCCCATTATAGGAAGTTCGTTAGGATTAACGGTAACGCCTGTGGCTACACTCTTAATACGAAAGAGCGAAAACCACTCCGAAAAGAATGAAAATCGAGCCACTCTTAGTGCCACTCGAGTGGTAAAGAAATTTCACTTCTTCTGAGTGACTTCCACGCGTCAGTTGTGTTTTATAATAGCAGTGAAAAGATTTACAGTGGTAAAATTATAGCTGTGAAATCTTTGATTCGGTCTCTCTTTAGTTATTTTGGTCATTTTAAAGCATCGAAATAAACTCGTTACTGACGCAATGAAAGCATGAAAGGCTGCCAAGCGCAATAACACTGTGACAAGCAAAGTTGTTGGTTATGAAAGGACTTGTTTTTCGCACTTGAACAAAAGTTTAATTTAAACTTTGTGGTAAATAAGTTGTCAGAAGAACGTCACTACCTAGACTGTGCTAGACAGATATGACGTCACAAGATATCCTCCGTCCCTCCCGACTGTACTTAACGCGACATTAATGTTACTGTTTAACTGCAAATACTTCTGTTTGTTTTAGAAGCTAGGTGAAAACTCGCCAGTATTTTGGCAGGTGTTTTTATAGTGATAAACTAGTAGTTTCAAATGTATCGATTATAAATTGCATCGAGAGCATGAAAACTAAGCAAAGTCCGCCATCCCAAAATTTAAAACTAATCTAAGTTACATATTTTTACCTTTCACAAACATGCAATTATCTAGTTATTTATGCTCAAAATTGACCACTTTTACTTGTTTTAGTCTAAACTGGATATCTGGTGAGTTTTCCATTTGTTATGTGTTGTAGTTGGCATTTTTGCTCGTAGGAACACACTATATGTCCTAAGTGATAACTTATCTAATTTATTACTTTAACTATTGTGATGTAGTTTTCAAGGAGCTCTCAGATAAACTGCAACAAAGTTATTTTGTTAGATTTATTTTTAATTTAACATGTGATGAACGCGTAACACCATACTTTAACAATCTATCAGTATTTAAGTTAAAATAATTGAGAATGTATCATACAATTTGTTTTTACGTACAGTTCTTACTTTGAAAGTTCCAGCCTACTTATCTGAAAGATATCAATTTGTTAACAATAATAATCAAATACATCGCAATAGGTAAGCTTCACTATTATCCGTTCCACCGCATAGAACAAATTCATATACAAAATCATTTACTGTCACTGCGTGTCGATTATGGAACAACCTAGACATTGATATAAGAACAATAGATGATTGTGTTAGGTTTGGTAAGAAAATTAAAAATCTACTTAGGCTATGCAGGATATTGAGGAGTGATCTATTTAAATTTCTTCAAACCTGTGCATAATAAAATCTGTTTCTCGTTTTTGTTTAGTTTTTAAGATTTTTGCTATTACAGTATTCTTTAGTTTTCTTTAGTTTAAAAGTTCTTCATGTGACACTTTGTTAGTTATTTATATTTAGTTTGTTGTTATAGTTGATTTTTTTATATATATATATACTTTGTTGAGGTTAAGTGGTAGCTTTTAAGCCCAACTTCGCCTTTTGTAAAAACAAATAAAGACGATTTATTATTATTACTAGCCTTAATTAATTGTTGACAGAACGCCAACATATGCTGGCAATAATGTGTGGATAACTATTCTTTGAGAAATACAAAACGAGTTTAATTGAAATTGAAACAAGTGGCACTTATAGTTAGTTCACACGATTTTTAGTGACTACTTTAAAGAACTATTGCAGTTTGACCTATATTGATGTGTTAAGTTACATTAACGTTTGAATTCCCAGTGATTGAATAAACATTGGACGTTACAAAACCTGATAAGTACAGTCCAGAGATCTCTTATTGACTTGGTCTGCTGAATTGGAACAACCAGTGAACCATTCCACATTAGTAATCCTTTACACATTAGTAATGTGTAAAGAGAATCTCTGAGTACGCATATTCAAGTGATCGTTAACGTTATAAATTTGCACTAATATTTCAAAAATTAATAGAAATCAATTAAATATAAAGTGAAAATTACATTAGTACACTCTCTTAATAGCCTATATTTCACTAAAAGTATCTGAAGTGGTTTTTTTCCGTCTCGAAACATCCGTGTTTACCTGTGAGAAAAAGCCGAACACGTATTTTCAGTATAAGTTGTCAACGATAATTGATAAAAATTGCACAATAATACCACAAATCAAAAATACTTTGTAAAATTAATTTATTTTTGATTATACATTCGAATAGGTGTTTTATAGGTTAAATGTTACGTTTACTGTACAGTTTTGGTTAAAAATTCCCTATGGTTGTTACTGTACTTATATTTATAATTCTGTTGGCCAATTTGTGAAACTTTGTTTTTACGTTGCTACGGCTACTGGCACGAAAATGACAGGTGATTCAGCTGCTTTGTAAGTGTGATTTGAGTACAAGAAAATGTGCTGAAGAAGAATCTGCATCTCCCGATCATTTAATATTTGCCTGCAAATTATATGAAAAATCCAAAAATTCTCTCTACAACACACTAACAAATCTCAATATTCAACTACCAACACAAATTTCAACCTTACTACATAATCAAGACCATAAAGTTTGGAGGGCAGTTGCAGAATTTGTCATCAGAGAAAATATAAAATTATAAGTGATATAAGAATAATTATTGTTTGATGTATATAAATTGTTTGTAAGTTGGCTTGTCTTGATGTTTGTTCTATCTAAAGCCATAATAAAGATTAAAAAAAAAAATGTATAATATCAACTTTTTAATGTCCAGCTGTTCTAGGTTGATTTTACTACGCAGCAACAAAACCTGGGATTTTGAATACGTCAGCTGGGAGTTGGTAAAGAATATATCCTGAAACCGGGAAAATCAATGCAGTAGCCACAGCGAGTGATATTTGTCAAAGTGATGTTTGGACAAGGAGTTTGTGGGACAACTGTTTCTGTATTCTCTATGTCACGTGACACCTGTGTGTCACTTTCATGTTCAATACAGTACATCTCTTTCCACACAGACTCAACTGCTGGCTTTGAACCTCATGTTACCTCTAGTTACATCACAGTCTGTCAACAAATAGTTTAAAATGTACCAACAAGAGATCAGTTGTGTTAAACAACAATATTATTTACCAATACATCTTGTACATATACATATACAGAGATCGCTTGTCTAATGTAGTCTGTACATAAATGATTAGTAGAAGTGAATATGAATGATAATAGTAACGGGGCTAGTCACACTCGGCTACTTAATAGCTGCTACTACAGCCATATGTGTGACGTTTTCGTCATGTCTTCAATAAACCAGCAGCTTAATTGATTGATATTGGCATGCTGCTAGCTTCACACGTCTAGCTAAAAGCAGCTTTCAAATTAGCTCAATGGGACTGCTTTTTCAACTGACTGGTGAGAGAACCTGATCAGTTGGCACAATTGTGTTTGTGTGTTGATGCGAACAGCTGATTGAAGCAAGTCAGGCTTACCACTTGTCAATACTCGGTAAACAATAGTACATTTATACACAGTTATATGAACATTATAGAATTGCTGCCTCGATATCCTTTAACCGCAGAAACCAGGGTACTGGAGTGAAAAGAATATATTGAAATTCGTTAATGCTCGTGGTGCCTTATTTCAAATTTAACTTGTTTAAAATTAAATTTATTTTGTCAAACTACAACGTAAGCTTTTATTGTAGAATTTCAACCTTTATTAGATCACTCTAAACAAAGCGTGAACCAGCGAGAAATCATAAAGGTGAACTACATTGTTTTAAAATCTAGAGGTTTCTTTACGTTATATCATAATAAGAGGGATTTTTCGACTAATTATTTAAGACCTATGTGATAGAAAAAACTATTGGAGAGCGCACGTTTTGCGAAAATCATACAGTATAGTTTTAAACATTACTATACGATTAAATACTGTAGGCTTTCATTTCAAGTATAACGCATGAGCATTGGTAAACTAATCCTAACTTGTTGTGTTATCATAGATATTAAGACATAACATTATTATTTCAAAATTTTTACTGTATTCGGCTTTCAAAAACTATAATTTTTGCTTGGGTTGATCAATCCGTAATATGTAGTTAGTGCTATTTTGGTTATATTACTGTCAAAAGGAGAACAAATTTTACTGCTGAGGTGTAAGTGTCCTACAGATAACCATTTGATGGCTATCTGAAAGTGTCGCCAAATTTAAGAAAGGTAGAGAAGTGAATCTCTTTCGACACCTAGCAGCTCCGGTCCTCCCGCCAGAGCGCGCTGAGACCGGCGTATATATGCCGTCACTGTGCGCGCACTTACCACCGAGAACTAAACTCAAACAGCTGTCATTTAGAGGACCTCTGTTTAGTTTTGTCATGTTTTAGTGAGTTATTCGTGCTTACCTCTATAAACAAAGTAACATTATTTATTGTATGCTAAAAAACGGCCTGTAAGTATGAATTATGAACTACTTCCCTTTTATTCGGATATAACGATATAATTGATCTATTATGGGAAAACATCTTAACAAATTGTGAAGTTTTGAGCCGGATGCTGATAGGTTACAAAGCTATGTGAAAAATCCACGGAGATGTCAAAATTTAATCAGTTTACCACTATTATGAATTTTTTTTAAATAACAGTAATGCTTAAAAGACTACTTGACCGTTTCATTAAAAGAACTTAGTAGAAAAATGGCAAACACATTAAATGAAATCCTTATATAGTTTTCTATATATTTCGTGTTCTTCATAGTTTATATTATAGTATTATAAGGTTTGAGATTAAAAAGACCTGACAGCTAAGTTCTAATAAAATTGATTGATAAAAGTTAATTTATTTATTTAAATAAAACTTTTGACAACGCACAGTTTTGACTCATAATTACAGTGATGTCTTGGGTTTAAATATATATTTTAATAATTTAATCGCATTAGTGTTAAAACAGATGACGAAACATTTTACTTTTGCAGTTGCGCCACTACAAGTCTTTCAATATTCTGTTTTAACTTTTGGTTTTAATTATATAATTACTCGTACAATGAGTTACTTAGAAGATATGTTAGTGCCTAGGCTTCAATGAAGTAGGACTTAAGTACTTACAACATCGCAGAACGTGGAGAATAACTCATTACTAACGCCCTGAATGTTGAATGGATTCATTAACTGAGATAACTGGAAACTTCTTTGTAACAGAGAATATAAATCTGCTGAATGTGCAACATTTCCAGCTTTTACTAGAATAATTTTAATTCTCTTTAAAATACCTGTTCATGTAGGTGTTGTAATATCATAACATAGGATATTGCATTGATTAATTAAAAGCTTGTAGAGGTCCCTTGTAGAGGTTTTACATGGCTTTTCAAGTCTCCGCCTGAACTACCCGTACTTTGTATTTGGAGCCTAATTGATAATACTACAAAGAAATTTATCCGTCACTTTAGTTTTATAGTCAACAATAATACTTCTTTTATTTATTAGAGCAGAGTAAATATATTAAATATCTTACGAACTCTTCTTGTGGTGCACGCCAGGCTAATCTGCCTGAACTAATGAACCACTCTTGTCTCCTTATGTCCTGTGTTTAGATGGCTCAGAGCACATTGAGTTCGGGTCTGCTCTATTCAGGAAGTAGGCCTAAGCCGGATTAGACTCTGCCTAAACCTACACACAGGACATCAATAAGCCATCAGTTCAGGAACTGACTCCATCACGTGCCAGTCAAGTTCAACCTTCAACAGAGATAAAGTAATCATGTATTTTGTAACTACATTTTTACTGTTCAACCCATAGTTCATACATACTTACATAGTTCATACATAAACACTGACCAGGTACTATGCACAATTCTCAATCACACTCCAACAAATTCAAATTTGAAATACAAAAGGTAATACAGCGGATATGTCGTATTATTGATTTTGATGTGATGTATTTTATTGTAGTTATATCGGCCTCGATATATAATTTTGATTCTAAATTGGTATCATCTTCATTAAATCAATGAAAAACATGAACAGTGCGATTAACGACGGTTTAATTGAAATTCGTATAGTCCTCGTATGTTTGTTTCAATGAAAAAGGACGGGAATGTGTTGAGAGAGGTCCAAAGGGAACGTTCTGGAGTTATTACCTCCCGGATTGTAAACATGTTGTCGATGCTGAACCCAGACCTGTTACCACTGTTTATAAAACTGTACAAGTAAACAGACCTAACCACAGGCCGACACGCAGCTAAGCGCTGAAGCGTCGCTGGCGTGAGCGAACCGAATTTTCACTGCAATTCGTTTTTGTTTTACGCTAATTGTAACTCTAGTTCACTACTCATTAAGCTTCGCTTTGACTTTTGGCCTCAGCTTTTGTGCTCTATTACCAAGAACGTTATGAGGTTGTTCTTTACGCTCATAGCCTCGCTTGGGTCGTTCCTGCAAACACAGAATAATATGAATGCTTCAGAATGCTTCTCTGTATTCTCTGGGCTGTTCAGCCTAAACCTTTTGTGCTCTATCATCACGGGCATTACGGGGAAAACTAATTAAACCCATGCCGGAATGACTAAAATCATCCCTGATACGCTTTAGTGAAAAGGTTGAACAAAAACGCTGTAGGCGTAACGTCGACTGACACTTATCTATAACCCGACAGTTTTGATTCAATATCCCCCCGGGAAATGTTAGTTCCGATACATTTCCTCCTGGAGCGCTACTGCCTGTTAAGTGTTATCAATCTACAATCCCGGTAACTACATAAAGGTGTAATTTGATTAATTACATTTGATTAATTAAGATTAATTTGATTTATTACAGATATAGCTTACTTGTCTCTTAACAGCTAATAAACGTCACGACTTGGTAACCTCAGTTCAAAATTTAGGCTACCACAGATAAATATAGGATAAACTTCTCATATCATTTATAATTGAGACGTTAAAGGCTAATAAGCAAAAAACAACTATTTAAACCGATATTTTTAGTTTGTCAAGACCATTATTAATACTTAGAGTGAGCAAATGTCAACATAAACAAACAAAGTGACAAACATAGGAAATCATTGATAATATAACCTTCACTTGTGTTCAATGTACTTACAAGTGGCCCCTATATAAAACCAAAGTAGCTTTTAGTTTACATACAAAACAACTTTGTACTTGGAATATAAGATACGCTAATGTCTAATTGATTGTTTAATTGATTACTCAGTGTTCAGTGATATTACTATGGGTCTTAATGGGATCAAAATAAAATTACCGAACTATGACTTAAGCACTTAGCGTTTCAAATGAAATGCAAGTCTCCTTTGTAACACAAATGTATAGAGATTGCCAGTTTGATGGATTGACATTACTGTATTTGGTTTCGTGGTTTTAAAATGTTACAGTTGGTAACAATGGAAGTACTGATTTACTGTTGCAAGTCTGCCAACTGTCAAAGCCACACAGTTCGACGTCTGATTAGTGGTTTGTCTGATTAGCCTAGCTTCGTTAAATTAACGCTATTTACCCAGAAACGCAACTAGCCTTGTGTGATGTCAAAAATAAAAACCACTCTAACTTATTACAAACTGGTAGCATTTGAAAGGTTTATAATTCAAATTTTAGAAGGAAACCGTGTGAACGTTCATTAAAATATATAAACAAATATTATATATATAATAATAAATAATATCATTTTTAAAATATTCAACCTTTTAAAAGTTGAGAGGTGATATATACGAGCTTAAGATACAAGAGAAGAAGATATGGAACATCCTAGCAGCCTGGCCACGGTAGCTGGATGGAATAGAAGGCCTTTACTCTAGTAACTTTTGTAAGCGTGTAACTCCCAACATGTGTGCCTGACGAATTTAAATAATTTATCTTATCACTGAGGAAAACTGTTAAGTGTTAATGACGATGACTGGTGATCTAATGCAATAATATAGACGCATTACCAACAATAGCACTTGCAAAACACCTATATTTACAAGGCCTAAAGGTAAATTGTTGAGCTTCATTTGTTATGAGTTAGTTGTGTCAGTCATGATTTCCTTAAACACTTATCAAAAACACATACGAAGTATCACTGTAGATATAAACAATGTTACGGTATGGGCACGAAATATCCCAACCTGATTGTAGTTATGGTTGTGATGAACCGATGAGTCTCTTTCGTTAAATGTTTGTCACACACTAAACTGCAAGAAAGTAGGACTTGTGAAACATGGTCATGACAATATTCGTGATTATTTGTGCTTAAATATCGAAGTTGCCTTTCCATCAACAGCAGGATTGTGGCCCAGGCCCTGTGATACGGGGATACTTCAAAGAAGTATTACGCACACTCCAGCATTGATTGCGGACTACGGGTTATCGGTCTTTGGGAATCAGGAAGGACTGTCTGATTGTTAATCCAGACGCACCTGCCTGTCGTTCCCAAGACTGGACCACAATTTTAAGCCACCATGCTGAAGAAAAACACTTGAAGTATAATCGTTGCCCCAAGAAGACATTCAAAGCTCATTTACTCCAGCGGTGTGCTCTAAAGATCATGTCCTCCGTTTTGAGTTTGAGAGAATGTTTTAAAAAATGGCTGACACAGTCATATGGTGTACGGTAAAGTTATACAGGGTTATTCAAAAGAATGCCTCTTCAAACTCAACAACTCTCGTTAATTGCCAAAACGGGCATCAACTTAATACTAGTAAAAGAGCACTTTTCAAAATTTGTCTTCCTTGGTACATTTCTATAAATGCTTACCATGTCCTCCCAGCTGCTCTGGCAAAATCTCGCCGATAATCAAACTTTTTCCCGTAGATCACAGAAGTTAATATTGATTTATGATTGACTGCAGCTCTGGTATGGTTCCACAGGTAATCTAGAATTTTGTCAGAGTTGATACGTGAACCACCCTTACATTACTAAAAATTAGAGAAACCACAAACCTACCACGAAGCTCGCTGAACTGGACTGACTGGCTTTTTACAAATTCAAGCACGCAAAATATCTTGTGTTGAATGGGCAGCCATCTTGTTGGTAGTCAGAAACAAAATTATTTCTCAGTATATGTAAAACAAAACTTTTGAAACAACTTCTTTTTTGGCCATATGTAAATTATTCATGAAACACTCATACTATAAAAGTTACAGATGAATGAAAGTAGGACATTCTTTTTAATAACCCTGTATAATTCAAAGCATTGCATAGACCAGGCCTACATACAATATTTAAAAGTTACTTTAGCTTTAATAGTTCCATTGTTCACCAGCAGATGTCTAAATGTATTTCTGTCAAAGCGTTCTATAATGTTCATTGAACAGGAATACTTTCAGATTCGAACTGAAAAGAAATCAGTACAATTTACGACTCACACAAAGTCTGACTGTACCTGTAGGAAGTTATTGAGCGCTGAAATTATAACTCACATCTTCATCTTCAGTCTTTTCTCCTCTCAAAAACGTTTTCTCAGGCATTCTTTTGATTTCTATAAAGAACTTCCAAGGTACGAGCATTTTCTATGTTGTATGAAAATACTTAAATAAATACTTATTTACTTAATAATTAAGTACATAATATGTTGTTTTGACACCTCGCATCTACTGTGTTGTGACAGCTTGACTTTGGTTTGATTTCACATAAAACATTTTCTTGTATTTGACTGGGTTGTACAGTGAATTACGTAGACTGTTTCCTTTAAGTTGTACAGAATGAACTTTATTTTACTAGTTTAATGCTATAAGATTTACAGAAGTTGTTGAAAGGACACCATTTTGAATTTAAGTGCCAAACAAATGTTTTATTGGGCACTTCTTACAGTAAAATAATGAATTGCTTGTAACATAATTATTTAGTATATTAAATAATTTTAATACACTTACAACAATTATATAATAATATTGAAAATTTACAACATGCTTTTAAAGACAGTGTTTAACGCGTTTATACAGCGTTACTGTAGTATGTATACGGTTCGTTTGATAAAGGCAGGAAGTAGATGGAATAAAATCGGAAGAGCGAATAACCAAGAAGGTGATGCGATTACAGCGCTTGCAGTGGCAACTGGTGGAACTAATATCATCCACGAGACCACTCAATGGCTTTCAGCTACCTGGTTCTCAGCATCAAATGCTTTTAGTCGTATTTCTAGAGGTTCAATTTTAGTTTTAATCCTTCGCTTTTGGGTTATAACTTCCTTCTGTCTAACCTCAGCGGTTTTAGCTGACCCAAAGATCATAACATCATCGTGTCAAATATCAAATGTAAATCTACCCCGATACATTGATTTTAAAATTATGCTATGTATACATTTACTACTGGGTTCGGGTGAGCAAATGCAAGTAAGTGAATCCTAATCCTCAACCTTGGAAAAAACGATCTATTTGTTTGCTCATAAGTTCGTTTTTTAGTTAATTCATTTTAACGAACGTCGAGGAACCGAAGCCGAAGACTGAGGAAATAACTATTATTTGTAATTTTGTGATGACAAGACGAGGCTGTAGGCTGAGGTGAAGATAAACGGTTTGTAGATATATTGGTGATATACTGAGACTAAAGTTCGCGAGAAAGTTTGTATATACGGGGCAAGTTTTAAATGTCCCCCTCAACTTTTGAAAAAGGAAATATTTTTAAAACCCTTTAGAGAAAGTTTTATATTTTAAAAAATTTTTGACGTACTTTGTATCACCCACCCACCCAAATCTAGGGGTGGGAGGGTCCCTCAAATTTTATAAATACAACCTGAAAAGAAAGGAAATTTTAATACAAATTCAACGACGCAAAAAAACTTTTTATTCGACCTTTTTTTAAATATTATAAATATTTGTTTAAAGACTACAAGAAATCAAGTTTAAAATTCTTCATTTCAAAAAAAAAAGATTTATGACAATTTTTATTTTCAAAATACGTTATGGGATTTTGCTATAGGGATGTGATGTTTCCCTCAAAGAATTGTCAACAAAGATTTTGCCATAATACAGTTGTATGTGAAATGTGGCATTTTAAGAGAATTTAAACTGACACTTCATACAGCACTTACGTACACGGCCCCTATTACACGGACTTGCTCTGAACTGAACTACTGGGGGCTCCTAAGGAAGGTGTTTATGTATCCACGTAGCTAGATCTCGGAGCTTCTCCGAACTTCTAGAACATCAAGTGACTAGACTTTCAACCAACAGGATTGATGTTCTCGTATATTCGATGTTTATAATGGCGCGTGTCAAACAACCAACCGTAACAAACATCGAGGGCAATAGACCTGCCACTCAATTGGGTTTCCGAATTCAGATAGGTTCAATAGAGCGGCCGGCCTATTGTCCCGGGGGTAGGCCCGGCGTCCGCCACATTATGTAATGAATGTTTGTCGTTTATAAAATGCACCTATCAACTGATCTGGATTTAAAGATTTTAAATAATCATTCTCTATACGAACGAATTCAAAATCAATAGTACTAGATATAGCTTGCTGGAAGTCTTAGATCTGAGATATCCATCAACGAATCAATTCAATTTAAAGCCCAAATAATGTATAGTGGCTTTCTGAGGGATAATATGTAATTTGTAGCTCCAGCATATACCTCGTACATTCTTCAACTTACAGACAAAACTCACATTCAAAGATTGCAGAACGAGCAATCCTGCAAGAGCTGATGTTTACTTGATGTGAAGGTTTACTGGATTAAGCACTTCCATTGTTAATCTAATGCAAGTTTCATACCAGAGAGCGAGGAGTTTAACTCAGGCTAAGTTTAAATGAGGAAATGTGATTTACAGGATGGTAAAGTTTCTAACGGAATTGTTCATACCTTTGATCTAGATTCAACTAGTTCTCTAGTAAAATTTGATGTACGTACTATTCTTTAATACATGCTAGAATTACGAGTATAGTAAATATTTTAAAGAGAAAATCCTAGACGGAAACTGTAAGGAAAAGAAAACAAGGTAATCAAGTTTTTTAATAAATGGGATTTACTTAGTTAAATAATTGTCTCTCTTAACCATCGAATTATGCTTAGAACGGTTACTAAATCCTTGAAGTAGTGTCTATGTCAGAGTAATGGGTACAGTAAATAGTATTTTTGGTGTCCACAGCTGATAGCAAGGCCCCTAGTGGACCAGCTGTAAATGGAATCAGATCTACCAACCTCAAACCCCTTTGTTGTGGCAACACTGATTAGTGGTTTTGTTCATTAGTCTTTATTTGATTAAAGGATTGCTTAACATTTACCGTAGGTTAGTTAAGCTATTTGCAGTTTTCCAGTGTTTCAGACAAATAAATCGTGATTACTAATAATTAATAATTGTCATGGCTGTTATTCATTAGTATAATAATTATTATTAGAGCTCAGAGCTTAGGAACAGTTTATTAGTCAGAATATAACCGATGGTGATGAGCATTATACTACCATATGACTGTATTACGGCTTGTGTGAAATTATGTTTGGTTCGTTTATCTCGATACACGTTGCAAAGTGAATGGTGGCTTCCTTTATTTAGAACATATAACAGATATTAGAACATAGAAAAAAATAGAGAATAGACATAGTTCAATGCTGCGGCTAGGTAATATCACAGTTTGAAGGACTGTTATGCCTCAATTGCAGCTGTGAATAGTTCCAACGTCCCAACTTACTGTCGAACCCTTTGTTAGAGACCTGATTAGGGTTTGTTCGTCCACTCAATGTCACCGCTTTGTTTGGAGCTAATTTATCAAAACTTTTGAATAGACTTGTGAATAGTGTGTTGTAGCTATGTGATGTTACATTTTGAAGTACTGTTATGTCTTAATTGCAGCTTTGAATAGTTCCAACGTTCCAACTGTGGAAGCCAGAGTCAGAGGCTTAATTAGGGTTTTGTCATCAACTCAATGTCAATGCTTTGTTTGCAGCCAATTATGAGGACTTGTGAATAGACATAGCTCAGTGTTGTGTCTTTGTGACGTCACAGTTTGAGGCACTGTTTTGTCCTAATTGCATCTGTGAATAGTTCGAACGTCCTAACTGTAGAATCCAGTGTCAGAGACCTGATTAGTCGTTAGTTCTCCTAATCAATGTCAATTATTTGTTTGTAGCTAATTATTAAGACTTGTAAATAGACATATTTCAGTGTTGTGGCCTTTTAATTTCACAATGAGTAGTGCGCACACGCTAACATTGGTTTACAGAGACAATTATGCGCTCAGGAGTTATTTTATTCTCTACTATTTTTATGCGCAGGAAGGTACACTGTATGCTGCATGGAATTCAAGTTACAAATCCTTAACTGAAATTGTCAACTAATCAGCTAGCGTTGTTTGAAATGTCTTTGGACTCGCGGTTGAACCACCGTAAGGGGTGGTCGACGTCATTTGACTAGGAGCGCTCTGCGAACCGTGAGTAAAACGTTCGACACTTATTTCTCATTTCTTATTCTCATAGCCTCTTTAGTTTTGTTACCAAAATTCTTTCTTTCTAGGTACTCGATAAAATTTATAGTTGTACAATAATGACCGATTTTGTTGTTAAATTAATGTTTGCATTCATACACAACGAACTCCCAACCAAACATACAGTATTTCCATTAACACGATCCTCATTTGTTCAAATTCATTCATTCATACAGCCCAGGAACAGGTCCGTAGTAGGTTTATGTGGAGTTTCAGACCGTACAATAAATTCCATTGTACTATTAAAAGCAACTGCGACCAAAATTGCTTTACGGTGACCTAAAAATGTATTTGGCATGGAGCACGTTTGATATAATTTGGCAATTTGTTACCGATTTGCTATCACTATACAACCTTCAGGATCAGGTCTGGATTAGCCATTATTTACGCCCCAGGGCAAAGTTCTAGATGCGCCTTCTGTGTTCTGAGAGGTTTGAGGTGTGTGGAATTTTTGCCATATTTAACTGTACATAAGGCAGTTTGCACTGCGACTAGTGACCAAGACTAGAGACAGGAGACCGCGACCAACATGTGCCTCGGTGTCTTCTGTATGTCCTGTCTCTGTCGCATGCGCGAACTAGCGCCTGTTCAAAGCTAGATGACAAATACATAGATTGCGGTCACCTGTCTCTGGTCTCGGTCTTCAGTCGTGACATGAACCACCGCCACTCGTTCTAGAGCCTATTTGGAACTATTTTAGCCATTTACTAATTTTTAATTAATTAAATAATATATTCCAAGAGATATTAGGAGCAAACGGAATAGAAACACGGGTATCAATGAACTTACTTGAATAGATATAAGACGTTCGCTTTAAGGAGGGTGTGGAGGAAAATTTGGAAAGGAACCTGCCGTTCAAGATGAACAAAATGTCCCCAAAATTGTATGGTCAATGATTGTTAATTTGTTAAATTTCTTGTTTTTTGCTGTTCATTTGTGGGGGTAGTGTGGTGAACATTAATCTATGTTTAATCACATGTTAGTTTTGTTTTGTAACACAATTTTGTAAACATTCAATTAAGTAAACACAACTTTATTTCCGTTGAACTCATTATTTTAATTAATTCGTTGAGTAAGTTTTGATACGTACACAATCCCACCCCTCACCTCATCTTCGTTAATCTTCACCTTCCTCCCTGTCTGGTCTTCTTTCATATCTAGTCACTGAGACAAGTCTCCCATGTCACATCATTCGTTGCAGATCTCTGGTCACCACTCCTCACCGCAAGTTCAAGTGTTGCAGCTCCCCGGAGATGATTTGTCCACCTGCTCCACTGTTGAGAACTTTGCTGTCACCCTGGCAAGAGCCCTTACAGAGAAACTGTCATCCGGGCCAGATGACCTCCGGTTTTATCGAGGTTGATACTCCTCCGACTCCTCCTCCTCGTTGCCGAGTCGGGCTTGCCACCGGCTTAGCGGAGTTAAAAATTAGGTTTTTGTTTATTTTATAGATGTGTAAAAACCGTGAAAACCCACATCTCCGCGGCGGGGGCGTGGAAGCCCGGTAGCAATCCTCTGTGCAAACCCGACCCGCTCTGTGTTGCCCGTTTCCACCGACCAAGGGACCTAATAGGGTGTTATCAACACTCTAATATGAAAGAGGGAAAAGAGAGTGACTCGATTTTCACTTTTTCATACTTAGAGTGAACGCAGACCCGAGCGCGAAGCAAGACGGGTGACCACGGTGTAACCTCCCTTAACCAAGGGACCTAATCGGGTGTTATTAGCGGACGTTACACCGCAGCTGGTCGAGGAGTGCTACCTTATTGATATACGCAAGCAATCTGGCTTGAGTTGCCATAGAAATTGTACGTTGTACTTTTAATGTTATCGTTAATAATTAGCTAAATTATGGAGTAACTATGGAAATAATATGTTGAATTGTTAAATTTAATATGAAATCTAACGTCTCTAGCGAAGGCATTAAAGCTACCTGTACATCTGACGACAAATGTATAACTGAGATTTCAAAAAAGAGGTTCTCGTCTGATTTTGATGAAATTTGAAATAAATATGAATTTTGTTGTCATACACGAATATAGGCCTATTAAACATTATGAAAATCCATTGAGTCGTTTCAAAATGGCGGCAAAAAAGTTAATTTTGCTACAACAGCAAAATAAGTAGTCATATTTCAATGAAATTTGAAATGTGTTAACCCTTCAAGATATGTAATGAAACTTGCATTAAAAGAACACGTAAGTCTGAGGCCGAAACCAGGCTGTGAGCGTAGCGAAGAGCCTTATAACACATTGGTAATGGAACGTCGAACGTCCGAAACAAGGTTGTGAACAGAGCGAATTGGAGTGACATATTGCGAGGAAATTTGTTTCCTCTCACGCCAGCATAGCTGCGTGTCGGCCTGGTTTTAGTATTCAGACTGACCAAAACTAATAAAAAAATTGATTGTGAGTGTAAGGTCTTCACTTTCAATCAGGCCATTTTAAATCATGGTAATAATTTAATTTAATTTTCTTTTAAGTTTCTTTTAAGTTTTTACGTTTCTTTTGAAAAGAGCAATATTTGACAGTGTAGCTTTAACTTCTAAAGGAGTTTGTTCAATAATGTTACACCAGCTTGCATAGGTAATTTGTTATGTATATTTAATCGGTGGCTAATTTGCCTGTACACTTCACTAGATCGAGTATTGTGTGAATGTACATCTTAACCCTGCAATAACTTACATTTTGAAACACAAAATACAATTGTCTCATAAATGTATAATGCCGGCAATGTCAGAATTTCCAAACTCTTAAAACTGTTTCTACATGACACGACAGAGTAATTTGTAAATGATACGAACGGCTGTTTCTTGGAGAATAAATGCTCTTAGTAATTTAGTTTCAGCACAGCTACCCCAGAATATTATGCCACAGGAGATATGAGGCTATATTAATCCAAAATAGATTATTTTAGAAAAATTTGTAGAACATAAACCTTTTAGCTATTTCTTAATTTAAAATCCCTGAAGATACCCTTTTACATACCTTTTTACATACGTCGATATGATTATCCCAGCATAAAGATTTATCGATGTAGATTTCTAAAAACTTTGAGCAATCAATCCCATTGATAAGTTGGTCTCCTAACATTACTGACGCTTTTTTGTCGGTTGTAAAATGACTGAGACTGAAGTTTATGTACGATGTTTTGCCCAAATTGGTTTTAAGATTTAGATTGTCAAAATACTGAACACACGAGTTTAAATTTTCATAAGCTGATATCTCCAAGCTTTCAATAGTTTGAGAGCTAAAGGTCAAGGTAGTGTCGTCAGCATATTGGACTATATCTACAGCATTTTGAAGGAATTTTTTGCCATATTTAACTGTACATACGGCAGTTTGCAACGCGACTGGTGACCAAGACTAGAGACAGGAGACCGTGACCAACATGTACCTCGGTGTCTTCTGTATGTCCCCTGTCTCTGTCGCATGCGCGAACTAGCGCCTGTTCAAAGCTAGATGACAAATACGTAGATTGCGGTCACCTGTCTCTGGTCTCGGTCTTCGGTCGTGACGCGAACCACCGCCACTCGTTCTAGAGCCTATTTGGAACTATTTTAGCCATTTACTAATTTTTAATTAATTAAATAATATATTCCAAGAAAATAATCTAAATCAATCACACAATAACAGTGATCGACATCAATGTCGGAAGTGGCGTGATCTTGACATGAGTCCACCGGCGCGCTACCCTGCTCAGCCCTCTTGAACTTCCTCTCCACTATCTTCTAAGTCTTCTGGTAATCTAGTTCACACCGGAATACAAATAGTACTACTTTGACACAGTGTGAACCTGAAGACTTAGAAGTTAGTTAGGACATCGGTCGTGAAAGCTTAACCAGTGTCTATGTCAAGACTCAAGGTTAGTGCCTGGACACTCATTACTCTCTTAACTAAGTATAGTGCAGCAATTTGTCGTTTTCCCCGCGACTGCGCCCCCCGAAAGCTTGCGCCCTAGGCCATGGCCTAGGTTGGCCTTATGGGTAATCCGGGCCTGTTCAGGATAAGTGACCGCTACGATTATTTCAAGTGCTTCAGAGGTCTGGTGAGTAGAGTTTTAGTTTTATTGTACTTGGATGGATTATTTTAGTTTCTTTGCCACTCCTCTGTATCCTGTTACTTAGCTAGTTGTCCAGACAGGTTGTAGCTTGATAGAAGACTTTATTAGACTATCTTGTTTTTCTAAATTAAATTAGGCCTAATTCGAATGAATAACGTAAACGATTTTCTTTCCAAATTTACTTAAAGGCGATGATGAAGATGAGTCAATATTTAGTCGGTTGAGATGAGAGCTGAGCCCACAACAATAAACTAAATAATCCTTTCAATTCATTGAACGACACGGAGCAATGGATTAAAACCCAACAGTCCGAGAATATCCGCACTGAGAATATCCGAGCTCACCACGTGACCGACCTCTTTTCCTCAATTTTGAGGAGCAAGTCCCTTAAGAAAAATTCGTCACTTGCCACAAAAACCAAATGTGCCACCAAAGCTAAATTGAACCAAATTAGCATTGAGCTTATTAATTAACATTCTAAACTAATTAATTCTTCATTAACATTTTGTGTAACAGCAAATATTTATCAAACAAAATATAAAAATAAACAAAACATGACAAACAAAATGTGTGCTTTACTCTGTAAATATTTTAAATTGATTAGTTAAGCACTAGGCGCAAGGTGGCCATGCTTATTGCTCATGTATCTGAAAAGGGTAGTGAGTGGGGAACTCGACGATGCTGATTCCACCATGGTCTTGCTGTTCAGTGTTCTGCGCCTGGACATAATTTACGCTCTCGTCAGCTGTTCTCCCAGCACTTTTCTCGAACTACAGATTCTTCTTTGAATACCATGGTTAGACTATTCCATGTACGTCATGGGGAAATCCCCATACATGGGGATCTCAATTTGCATATCATGCTGCGCAAACTTATGTTATTACACAGTTGCTGATTCCTGTATAGTGTTATTTGTAACTATTATTTAATACTTAATCGTAACTATACGTAAACTGTTTATTTATTGCGGTTATACACTTGTTGTTTTACTGTTTATTGTGTTCATTTTTGCTTCGTAATCAGATACTGTTTTTGGGTGTTGTTATAAAACTCTTTAAGTGATTTATCTTGATTTATAAAAATGAGAGTAATTTGGCATAAACTAAGTATGGATTACATGTCAATTTATTATGAAATTAATGCCACACTGTAGTTGGGTGTAACCTGTAATGCAGCATTATAAAATAAAGAAATAAAATTGTAATGACCTCTGTTACGACATTGTAATGTATGGAATTGTGTCAAAGACAACATTGAATACCCAGGGAGCTGTTTACTTGTGTCAGTCGCCTCCAGGGGACTTATACCAATCACACTTTCCATTGACCTACTGCTCTCTCATTTCTCTCTGTTTGTACCCCTCTCCCTCTATCTCTAGCTCTTCATCTCTTTCTCTCTCTCTTCTACTTATGTGACGACAATTGTGACCCGTAGCTCACACTAGTAGGTAGTTTAGGAACTACGGTGAATCCGAGACTGACTCTTACTGCAATGATAGTTAATACTGTATACTAATATTATTAGGAAAATCACTAATGAAGGTTACCTTGCCTCTTCATTTTGGAGACGTGTTTCTTATCCAAAATCAACATAAAAAGGTAATGCCATAAGAGGTACAGACGTACACTCTTATGAAACTAGAGGCAGGGACAACTACCGAACTGGGAAACACAGAACGGTAGTTCATGAACGTTTGCCTTCCCACACAGGAGTTCATTTCGTCAACAGACTACCAAATTCGTTCAAAAATGCCCCTGAGCCTAAGTTATTCATAGCTTGTCTTAAAACAATTCTGATTTCTCAAGCATTTTATGATACAGACGAGTTTATGACATTCAATTGGGAGACCTATGATTAAATAACTCACTAGGGGCTAGAGTGGTTACATTCGAATGTATGGGAGAGAATGAGTGTAAAAAACTGTATGTTTGAATGGGATATAGATGTAAGAATGAAAGGAAAGTTTTAGATACTAAATGATGTGACGATTGCGATACATTTATTGTAAATGTCTGTATGCAATAAAATATTTACTTTTTTTTATCTAGGATAATATAAGGTTTTAAAACATAAATAAACAAATGTAAGCAAAATAACTGTTTTAAAAGGGTGCTATGTTGTTTATGTTTTTATACATTATAACATTGATTACATTTGTATTTGTGTGAAATGGTTCTTGACACAACACAGTATCTTGGGCACATGAGTAATGAGTGAGGATTGTGCAGGTGTTTTGAAGTTAAGCCTCTTATAGCTTCAAACAATGTTGATTGTCTGTTTCATAGACACCTTTTTTATCTTTATTTATTTATTTTTGTGTCGACATTTGCGAATGTTGTTTATAAAGCGCTAAGCGAACAAATAATACATTTAATTTCATTGGATAACAATTTATTCTTAACGATATGCAAGTTGCCCTATCTTTTGCAGAACCTGCACTTACAAGTATCTATTTAAGTTGATTGTTTTTACAATATTTGAAACTTTAAACAACAATCATTACCCGTGATTGTATAATTTATCAGAAATGCGGCTTACGGCATTATTGTTAAAAAACATTTTTAACGATATGCAATTTGCTATAGCCATCTGAAAAGTCAGTCCTACCATTGGCTTTCCATCTTACAAGCTTTTAGGGTGGAAAGCCAATGGTCTACTCAAGGTAGCACCCCTCTGGCCAACGAGTACGTAGAAATGTTGTTTATAAACCCTATAAAAGGTCTGTAAAGTTTGACGCGTTTGTATTGCGCCATTGAAAGGTTATTAAGCCGTCTCCAAACCAAATTGAAACCTCGTATGTTTTACATTGTTTTTATATCGGTGTAATATATGTGATGTTTGTCATTTTGATTGATTTTAAATGGGCTAACCTCCTACTAAATAAATAAAGAAAAATATTCATTAAACTGCACACCATAGTACAACAGTAAACAGCTTTTAGTACAGCAGTTTTTGTTCATAAACCAGGCTTCCTGTTTAGCTGCAAGGTGGAAATTTTAATACCATTGTTATGCTATGTTGGACAGTTGACAATGGAACTGTAACACACAATACAGTTTCCTGTGGGATCCGTTACATATTAATAGCTCTCAGATTATTGTTTAAATGATATCAAAAAGCTTCCTCCAATGTATTTATGCAAATAACGAGTGCTTTCTCTTTAAAATATAATACAGTTGAACATGTTTTTCATATAATTCTGATTTTGTATAATAAGAAAGTAGTCCCAGCAATGTACTCGTATTTAAAATGTACACACTGCAATAAGATAAACGTTCAAGTTCAACTTAAATGAACTAATTTACCTTCCATAACCCGGCTGGTTTTTGTTGGAATTATTATTCCAATATTTTATATTTTGTAATGCTCAATGTTTATTTTGATGTAATAAACTATTATTGTTGTAACATCTGCAAATAGATTTACAATATAGGCGTACGCCTTTGGTTCCTTAAGTAATTTAGATTTGAATTATTTTTATTTTGAATAGTTTTTGGATATTTCAATACAAGTTTAAGTTATAGTGAACCAATCTAAATGGCGACTACTATTTTATGAACATGGCTATCCACATCACTTACACATATTGCCTTAAGCCTACCTGTACGAAAATATTACTAATATTAATCGAAATCACCACGGAAGTAGGAAACTAATACTTGATAAATAGCTTATTTATGCATGAAAAGGATAACTAGAGTTACCGGTTTGCTAAGCGGTTTGTACTGTTAGTTTAGGTAAGTTCTTGTTTTGAGCCTGCAGGTGGCACACCCTGGTGACAGCTCCTGGAATTATGTATGGAATACATTCCAAGTCAAGTTCCAGACTTCAACATCCAAGCAAGCTGTCAGAGCGGCTTCAGATCAAGCTCTCACCGACGAGCTCTTATCATAGTAAAGTATATACAGTTTTATAAGTTATCTGACATTAACACTTCAAGACAGTTACTAACCTATTAGATTGTATCCTAACTAATCAGTGTTTAAAAACGTTCACTTTAGTTCAAAATCGTAAAATCATATTTTCTCTTATATTTTTCAAGTTGGACAACAAAGGATGTATTTATAATTTTTTAAATGTTTTGACGTATATAGAGCGTTTGTTTGTATAAATGGAATTCTGGTATTCCGAGTTCGATAGATAACGACCTAAATCAAATTATTTTCTAAAATACATAGCTTTTGAAATTTGGAAAAATTGCAAAAGATGTATGAAGCATATTCTAATATTATAACACTTGAATTGGATAAAAAGCTGTACCAAAACCGTGTTTTGTCATCCTAGTAGTTTACAGCAGTGTGGTGTTAGAGTTATGCCAATTATCTATCAACAGTTGACTCACTGCTATGTATTCAGGACTAGGCAGTGTAGATACAGGATTCTCCAGACCAATCCTGCATTTCCAGCCTCATTAGTCTTATCACAATAATTCTTTAGTTCATCTTAGTTGTTTGTCCTAAGATGGAGCTAGATTATTTATTGAGTTTTGTTTAAAAACTAGATTTCGTTTTTAACAAAAGAAAAATTACAAATTTACTGATTTTATTTTTAGTTAGAACAATCTTGATAAAGTGCCAAAATAATGAGTCTCTTGAGTTTTAACACAACACTCATAGTTTACTCGAAACGATTATGTTATGGTACGAGTTTATATAATCCCGTTTCACTAAAATAAAACTGCAATAACAAAAACGAAGTCGCACGAATGTACCTAAATCATAAATTTAATAATGAACCGAAGTTATTACGGAAGCAATGCCCATTAAAGGAGAAGTTTAAGGCAGTTTAGATGTAAATGGAGGCAAGTTGTTATAGAATGGAGAACTACTTAGAAGATTATGCATGGAATACATTGCAGACCAGGCCGTCTTATCACTCAACAATCTAATATTGAACAGGGCTCGGACAGATAAGTACGATGACGAACATAATTATCTCAGTTAATGAATCCATTCAACATTAGAGCGTTAGTTATGAATTATACTCTACGTTCTGTGATGCTGTAAGTACTTACGTCTTGTACACCTTACTTTCATGGTAGCAAAAGTGCTAGTTTTTACTATCATGGTTTGATTGTGGTGATAGCAATAATAAAACATAGCCGACACGTATCCAGAAGCGCTACGGTGAATCTTAGAAAATTTGTAACAGAACAAAAAAGATTCTCATAAATCTATTTTAAAATAATTGACAATACTCTTTTATACATTACTGGTTATTTTTTACAAATGGTTTTTTTAAGATTTGTTTTATTTACTCTATAATTTTGAACAGTTAACAAACAACAGCTGTTAATAGTATTTTGTTTTGAAATAAACATGTTGTTTACTTCCCGTGTCCTAGGAAACCAAGGCTAGTTATTAAGATCTAAGGCTTCCGGTTTACACCGCGTCACAGTTGAATTACAAATATTGCTAAACGTTTTGACCTCGCTATGGAGAGTCATCCTCAGTAGCTTGTTGACTGGCTGAGACCGGTCAACACGGTTGAGCTGAGCTCTGCTGTTCTTTTATTCTTTTAGAAATAACATAGTGTCAAAATAAAAAGGAGTTTAATTAAAATCGAAACAAATCTCAATAAGATTTAGAAGAAATCACTAACAAGTGGCACGTTGAACTGACTACAAGTTAATTCACACGTTTTTAATAAGTAGTCTACCTTTAAGAACTATTGCACTTTGACCTGTATTGATGTGTCAAGTTTTATTATTGGTTAAATTCCCAGTGATTGAATATACATTGGATAATTGGTTACATCAAAGCGGATCCGTGGCGGATTGGTATCGCGCGCGTCTCCGGATTTCATCACTCTGGTGGCGCGGGTTCGGTCCCCACAGTCACCACTTACATTTGTAATGTGCCTATACGGTGACGCTAGGTAAAGGTCGAGGTTAAGTGGTAGAGAGGACTTTGTAGTCCTAGCTTCGCTTCGTTAAACAAGACAAACTTTACCTTTTTTCACATTCCCAGTGATTGAATAAACATTGGATAATTGGTTACATTCCCAGTGATTGAGTAACCATTGGATAATTGGTTACATTCCCAGTGATTGAATAAACATTGGATTTATGTTGGTTGGGTTCCCAGTGATCGAATAAACATTGGTTTATTATTGGTTAAATTCCCAGTGATTGAATACACATTGGACGTTACGAAACCTGATAAGTACAGTCCAGAGATCTCTTATTGACTCAGGTCTGCTGATTTGAAACAACCAGTGAACCATTTAATTCGTATAAAGAATCACTGAACACGCGTTTTAAAAAGGCCGACCACAACATAAAATATATGCTCGTATTGTTGCGTATTGAGACCATTATCGTAGCATTGTTGTTGTACATTTTGCGCCTTCCGAAACCCATGAATACTAATATAAACAAACCGTGATCATAACTTTGGTATTAAGTATTTCAACTTTAAAACACTCTTAAACTTACTTGAGAGATAAATAACGTGTAGTAGGCCTAATAAAATTTTAAGAGTTTTATTTGTTCAGGGCTGATTTCATTATATCGATCAAGATATAAAACATATATATGATTCTGAAAACGTGGAGATTTGTAACCCATAAGTTAGGCTTTGTTATTTGTATATAATTATAATGACAGGCGTGGACTTAAGTAGGTATACAATTTTGATTAGTTGGCTGTATTACATCCAGTGTGAAAAAAGTAAAAATTTTATCAGCAAACCTGTAGTACTGAGCCATTAATCTATTACAGTACAAGGTTATTTTCAAAAATAAAAATACCTAACCCATCAACGGTTTCATATACCTTTATTTACCCTTGTATATCCTGAAACCGGGAAAATCAATGCAGTAATGATGTTTGACAAGAGTTTGTGGAGACAACTGTTTCTGTATTCTCTATGTCACGTGACACCTGTGTGTCACTTTCATGTTCAATACAGTACATCTCTTTCCACACAGACTCAACTGCTGGCTTTGAACCTCATGTTACCTCTAGTTACATCACAGTCTGTCAACAAATAGTTTAAAATGTACCAAACGAAGAGCAGTTGTGTTAAACAACAATATTATTTACGAATACATATTGCACACTTATACATGTGCAGAGAGTGCTTTTCTTTTGTAGTCAAACAGTATTGCGTGTAAACTATTTAAGCCATTGACAGTAGGCCTACCGCAGTCTAGCTGCTGGACCCATTTTTGGTATTTTTTAATTTTGTAGGGAGTCAAGCCAAGCAGTTGAGTAGCTTTGTAAACACTGAACAGTGAAGTTTGCTTTGTTGATGTTACATTCTTAAAGATTTTTTAGGGGATTTTCCAAAGTCACTCAGATATCTACCAACATTTCTTCATTAAGTACAGTGTGCCTCCTGTTATGTTTTTTGTTGCCTACGGAACCTGTTTCCTTAAACTTCTTAATAAGGCTATAAATAGACGATTTGTTAGGAAAACTCAAACCTGGAAACTTGACCTCGTATGCTTCTTGACCCAAAAGAAAAGATCTTGTTTTTAGGTACTACAAATATTTCTTGATTATTGTTTAAAACCATGTTTGCGTTTTTCATACAATAACATCAAGTGAGGAAATGAAAAGTGTAATATTACTGCAACAATGCATACCAGCTGCGATACCAGCATAGGTAAGGAAACTAGTGATACTAACATATGAACAATTATTGCTCTTAAATACTGACGTATGTAGTTTTAAAGTTGGGTTGCGTTAAAAAAAAACTGTATAACGTATAAGAATTGCTAAACTTATCCTATCTTCTTGTACATATCATAAATACTGTTTATGTATTTTTAAAGTTAGGTTGCGTTAAAAAAGAAAACACACTGTATAACGTATAAGAATTGCTAAACTTATCCTATCTTCTTGTACACATCATGGATATCATTACATATTACTATTTCAAAATATTCTTACTATATTCGGCTTTCAAAGAATATAATTCTTGCTTGTAGTTGATCATAATGGTTATATTACTGTCAAAAGGAGAACAAATTTTACTGCTGAGGTGTAAGTGTCCTACAGATAACCATTTGATGGCTATCTGAAAGTGTCGCCAGCTTAAGAAAAGGTAGAGAAGTGAATCTCTTTCGACACCTAGCAGCTCCGGTCCTCCCGCCAGAGCGCGCTGAGACCGGCGTATATATGCCGTCACTGTGCGCGCACTTACCACCGAGAACTAAACTCAAACAGCTGTCATTTAGAGGACCTCTGTTTAGTTTTGTCATGTTTTAGTGAGTTATTCGTGCTTACCTCTATAAACAAAGTAACATTATTTATTGTATGCTAGAAAACGGCCTGTAATTATGAATTATGTACTACTTCCCTTTTATACGGGTAAAACGATATAATTGATCTATTACGGAAAACGTCATAGAAACTAATGAAGTTTTAAGCCAAATGCTAATAGTTCACAGAAATATGTGAAAATCCTAGGAGATGTCAAAATTTAACCAGTTTACCCCTATTATGAGTTGTGTAAAATAACAAATAATGCTTAAAAGACTACTTGACCGTCTCAATAAAATAACTGAGTAGGCAAAACCGGCAAATCTATTAAATGAAATATATATAGCGTTATCTTTTTTCCCCTTTATGGATTATATTTTAGTGTTATAAGCTGAGGTTGAGATTAAAAAGCCCTAACAGCTAACTTGTAATAAAATAAAATCTTTAATAACAGTCCTGACTCATGAATGCAATGATATCTTGGGTTTAGATATATTTAAGGTAATTCACTCGTATTAGTGTCAAAACATATAACTAGCATAATTTAGACGAAACATTTTGCTTACATTAAACAACTTTTTCAGTTGTGCCACTACAAGTCTTTTAATATTCTGTTTCAATTATTGGTTTTAATTATGTAATTACAATGAGTTACTTAGAAGATATGTTAGTGCCTAGGCTTCAATGAAGTAGGACTTAAGTACTTACAACATCGCAGAACGTGGAGAATAACTCATTACTAACGCCCTGAATGTTGAATGGATTCATTAACTGAGATAACTGGAAACTTCTTTGTAACAGAGAATATAAATCTGCTGAATTTGCAACATTTCTAGCTTTTACTCGAATAATTTTAATTCTATTTAAAATACCTGTTCATGTAGGTGTTTGTAATATCATCGTAACAGGGGATATTGTATTGATTAATTACAAACTTGTAGAAGTCCCTTGTAGAGGTTTTACATGACCTTTTAAGTCCCCGCCTGAACTACCCGTATCTCCTTCTTTGAATGAAGTTTGTTGTTGACGATGGGTGGATTTCAGAAGTTGAACTATTATTGCGGACATTTTCCATCGTTAGTGAACAAAAAGGATCACGACGTTTCGGGATCTGCAATCTGATCCCGTCTTCAGGTGAAAATAACCTAAAACATAACACAGAACATTAGAAAATGAGCTAGTCAAACTCTACCAAACAACATGTAGTTGTTAAGTCAAAAACAAATTAAATCTTAGAATTTAGGAATAGCCTAGAGAAAACAAAACTACAATATTACAAACACAAGCCACACTATGAAAGTAAACAAGTCACCGGAGTAAATTCAAAGCAATCACAAACACGTCCTAACTGAACTGAACTAGTCCACTAGGCTATTACTAAGTTCTAAGATTTAATTTGTTGTTTGAATTAACAACTAGATGTTGTTTGGTAGATAGCTGACTACTTTAGGCTAGCTCATTTTCTAATGTTCTGTGTTATGTTTTAGGTTATTTTCACCTGAAGACGGGATCAGATTGCAGATCCCAAACGTCGTGATCCCTTTGTTCACTAACGATGGAAAATGTCCGTAATATTTCAACTTCCGATACCCGTATTTTGTATTCAGAGTCCTAATTTGTAATATTACGAAGAAATTTATCCATCTCTTTAGTTTTGTAGTCAACAATAATACTTTATTTAGAGCAGAGTAAGTATTAAATGTCTTACAACTCTTCTTGTGGTGCACGCCAGGCTAATCTGCCTGAACTAATGAACCACTCTTGTTCCTTATGTCCTGTGTTTAGATGGCTCAGAGCACATTGAGTTCGGGTCTGCTCTATCTGGAAGTAGGCCTAAGCCGGATTAGACTCTGCCTAAACCTACACACAGGACATCAATAAGCCATCAGTTCAGGAACTGACTCCATCACGTGCCAGTCAAGTTCAACCTTTAACAGAGATAAAGTAATCATGTATTTTGGAACTATATTTTTACAGATCAACCCATAGTTCATACATAGTGGGCTTGTTTAGTAACTTCTTATCGTATTGTAAGTTGTTACATAAAGACTGACCAGTAACTATCTATGATTCTCAACCACACTCAAACAAATTCAAATTTAAATTTTAAAGGATATGACAGCGGATATATCGTATTTTTGATTTCGATACGATTGGCTTAGTTGTTATATAGTTAATTTAGCCTCGATCTATAACTTTCATACTAAATTTGTACTATCATCTTCATTAAAGCAATGGAATGCATGAACAGTGCGATTAACAACGGTATAGGTGAAATTTGTATATGTTTGTTTCAATGAGAAGAACGGGAATGTGTTGAGAGAGGTCCTGAGGGAACGTTCTGGAGTTATTACCTCCCGGATTGTAAACATGTTGTCGATGCTGAACCCAGACCTGTTAGCTGTTACCGCTGTTTATAAAACTGTACAAGTAAACAGACCTAACCATAGGCGAGGGGTAGCCACAAGCACTACTGTGAATCATAACGAATTCCTGTACCGGGAATACTTTACACTAGAAGTGCCTTTTGGTATTAGGGGTTGTTTCCACCGGATTTATGCTGGAATAACTGTAATTAAAATACGATTTTTATTAAACTTGTGCAACATGTATGGCATCGTTTTTAACGTGTGTTCCTTCAATTTACGAAATTAGACTAGCCAGACCAAGTTGGAAGCAAAACTATTTTCCGCTTCCATCTTGGTCTGGCTAAACGGATTTGCGGTGTACAAATGTAAGGTACGTGGCGCCATTGATACTTGACATTTTACTTGCCCACTAAAACCTAAACAGTGCAATAACGCCGCAATCTCTAAAGGAAATTAATACAGGCCGACACGCAGCTAAGCACTGAAGCGTCGCTGGCATGAGCGAAAAGAATTTCCTCTGCAATCTGTTACTCTTACTGGCTTATAGTAACTCTAGTTCACTTCTCTCTTAGCATAGCTTCGACCTTTGGCCTCAGCTTTTGTAATCTATTACCAAGGATGTTATGAGGTTGTTCTTTACGCTCATGGCCTCGATTAGGCCGTTCGGCCTAAACCTTTCGTGCTCTATCATCACAGGCAATACGGAGAAAAACTAGACCAGAACTAGTTAAACTCACACCGTATTAACTAAAAGCATCCCTAATGCGCTTTAGTGGAAAGGTTGAACAAAAACGCTGTAGGCGTAACGTCGACTGACACTTATCTCTATCCCGACAGTTTTGATTCAATATCCTCCCGGGAAATGTTAGTTCCGATACATTTCCTCCTGGAGCGCTACTGTCTGTTAAGTGTTATCAATCTACAATCCTGGCATTTACATTGACAGGTGTAATTTGATTAATAACATTTGATAAATTAAATCTCTTAACTGATAAACGTCACGGCTTGGATAACACAGTTTGAAATCCAGCCTACCTCAGATAAGTTTAGTATAAACTTCTCATATTTGTAATTGATTTATTTAAGGCTGATAGGCAAGAAAAATAACTATTGAAACCGACTTTTTGGGTTTATCAAGACCATTTTAATTATAGTGAGAAAATGTAAACATAAACAAACAAAATCAAACCACAGAATCATTGATAATATAAACTTTACTTGTTTTCAATATACTTACAATTGGCCCCTATATAAAGCCAAGTAGCTTTTAGTATAGGCCTACATATAAAACATTTTTGTACTTGGAATATATCATATAGCATATAAGCTAATGTTTCATTTATTGTTCAGTGTTGAGTGACATTATTGAGAGTCTTAAAGGGATCAAAATTAAATTGCAGGTTTCATCCGAACTATGACTTAAACACTTATGTTAAGTTTTAAATGAAACGCAAGTTTTCTTTGTAACACAAGTGTTTAAAGATTGCCAGGTTGATGGATTGACATTACTGTATTTGGTTTCGTGGCTTGGAAATGTTACAGTTGGTAACAATGAAAGTACTGATTTACTGTTGCAAGTCTGCCAACTGTCAAAGCCACACAGTTCGACGTCTGATTAGTGGTTTGTCTAATTAGCCTCGCTTCGTTAAATTAACGCTATTTAACCAGAAACGCAATTAGCCTAGTGTGATGTCAAAAATAAAAACCACTCTAACTTATTATAAACTGGTAGCATTTGAAAGGTCTATAATGCACATTTTAGAAGGAAACCGTGTGAACGTTCATTAAAATATATAAACAAATATTACCTTTAAGTAAGTAACTTTCAAAATGTTTTACATTTGTTCCATGAATTAAATGTCCCACGGTGATTACTTGCATAGAAGTTAGTGTTAATATAACTCTAATTGTGGGGACTGATTGTCACGTTTTGAATTTAAGATTATGCTTTGATTCAATTTCTTTGATGCAAAATCTCCATACTGGGTAACCCAAAAATAAAACACCCTTAACAGAACAGAGCACGCAATAGAATAGAGACACACACCGGGTGTTCAACATCCGGTCCCTACCTTTAACATTTGAACGGTTGAACAAATTTCCAAAGTCTTGAGCGGATCAATTGGAGTGTACTTTTACTTTTCAAAGTGTTTCGGTCCAGCCGAACTACCATTATATGAAATATGTAGCAATGTGATCAAGAGTTCATTGCAAACCCAGGCGCCGAAAATTTATTTCGGTTACAACATGTTAGAACATTACTCAATATTGTAACACTATATTGTAATTGGCGTATGCCGTGTGTCTCAATAACGTTATCTCCGACATTCTTTTATTGATTTGAAAAACTTCAAAGGTACGAGAATTTTCTATGGTTTATTAAAATACTTAAATATAGTACTTAAGAATTAAGTACATAATTATGTTGTTTTGACACCTTGCATCTACCGTGTTGTAAGAGCTTGACTTTGGTTTTATTTAACTTTAAAACCTCATTCTTCCGTTCCACTAAGTTATACAGTGAATTCATAGACTGCTTCCTTAAAGTTGTATAGCATGAACTTTACTTTACTAGTTCAATGCTATAAAGTTTACATAAAAGTTGAAAGAACACCTTTTGGAATTGAAGTGCTAAAGAAATGCTTCATTTGGCACTTACAGAAAACTATTTAGTTACAAATAACATAATTATTAAGTATATTCAATAATTTTAATAAACTTAAAAATGTATAATAATTCATATTGTTATAATCATTATTACGTTTATCTACAAACATCCACTACATGCTTTAAAATGTTTAACAACAGTTTGTACAATTTTACTGTAGTACGAGAATGTATACGGTTCGTTTGATAAGGCAGGAAGAAGATGAAATAGAATCGGAAGAGCGAATAACCAAGAAGGTGATGCGATTACAGCGCTTGCAGTGGCAACTGGTGGAACTAATATCATCCACGAGACCACTCAATGGCTTTCAGCTACCTGGTTCTCAGCATCAAATGCTTTTTGTCGTATTTCTAGAGGTTCAATTTTAGTTTTAATCCTTCGCTTTTGGGGTTTATGTTTCCTTCTGACCATTTTCAGAGGTTTTAGTTGACCCGAAAATCACAAAACATCATGGCAGATATTTAATGAAAACCCACTCTGTTACATTAACTTGTACGCTATGTATACATTGACTACTGGTTTTGGATGGGCGAATGTGAATCAGTGAATCCCAACCCCCAACCTTGACAAAATATGTATTTTTTTTGTTCCGTTCAGTTTTTAGTTCATTCGGTTTGCGAACGCCGAGGCAAGATATTAGCTAATATGGGTGAAATACCGAAGCCGAAGCGGGGAAGAAAAGTAATGTGTAATTATATGATGACAAGACGAGGCTGAAGGCCGAGGCGAAGACTAGTTTGTTCATATATTGTTTGTTTGATGTACCGAGACCAAAGATCGAGGGAAAGAACAATAAGTTTATGTATATAAATAGAACTACTGAGGCTATAAGAAGAGAATAAATAGTAATGATTAGTAATAGAGGGTTGAATCTATAATAGTAAGACGACGTAAGAAAGCCAAGTCTATAGGAAAATCTGCAAATCCATTCTAAACGTTTTGATTATTGTACAGACGCCGAGGCCGAAGGCGTAAGCAAGTATACACTAAGGTATATCTTTAGTTCACCCATATTAGTAATAAAAGTTTTCATAGAATTGTACATCCATCAAACAGTTAATGACAGTTCACCTACCACCATTAATCACAGAAGTGTGTGGTAAAATTTTAAGTTGTCATGAAATCCTTTCGTACCTATACAAGTTCAACTTTTTGATCTTTGTTTCGTTCATAACACGATACTCTCACAAGTTTTATTTCTACTAATTTTAATTTATATCAAATCAACTATTAAATTACTGCAATGCGTTCTCAGCACTAGCGTTGAACCGCTTATTGTGATCCACAGTCCACAGAGTACCCAGTGTCATTCCATTTAATATTGATTTTTTGCTTATAGCTATGAAGTACTGAACTCTCACAAGTTTTATTTCTACTAATTTTAATTTATATCAAATTAACTATTAAATTATCTGCAATGCGTTCTCAGCACTATAAAAAATACTGATCAGCTAATAAACGCACTTTGGAACATTTTACTGAGTTAAGTAGATTGAGTGGGACTTAACTGATCACAGATCGCAGCACAGTTAGTATAAGCAGACTATGTACAGTTGCTTTCATCTGTTGAACCGCTTATTGTGATCCACAGTCCACAGAGTACCCAGTGTCATTCCATTTAATATTGATTTGTTGCTTATAGCTAAGAAGTACTGAACTTTTAAGTAAATATGGTGCGCATAGTATACTCTGTGACGAGTATATAAGACCGTTTTTCCCGGAATATTATTACACTTGTGAACATGAGAAAACCAGAGAGTTAGGAAATTTGTAGTTTATTTACGAATAAAGCTAAATCGGCTAGCTTCTAGTACTGCAGATGGAAACTAGATGTTTCAAAATTCTAAATCCTCCAGAGCCTTAACAATTTGTTAGGTAATTGCTCGATGTCTAAAGTACATCTCCCCAAACTGATCTGGAATTAAAAGAGTTTAAATAATCTTTCCCTATGTAAGAATGCAAAATCAGTGGAACTAATAAACTATTTCTAACCCTTAACACTGGACATCTCCACAAGGCACTGGATAATTGTTGTAACTGCCAACGAACCAATTTTTCATATTTAAAACTCGATTTTACTTATAGTGGCTTTTTAGGATAAATGTAATAAATCAGCATAAACCTCGTACACACTTCCAACTTAAAAACATAACTCAGCACATTCAAAGATTGCAAAACGAGCAATCCTGCAAGAGCTGATGTTTACTTGATGTGAAGGTTTACTGGATTAAGCACTTCCATTGTTAATCTAATGCAAGTTTCATACCAGAGAGCGAGGAGTTTAACTTCAGGATAAGTTTAAATGAGGAAACGTGATTTACAGGATGGTAAAGTTTCTAACGGAATGGTTCATACCTTTGAACTAGATTAAATTAGTTCTCTATTAAAACGTGTTGTACGTTTTATTCTTTAATATGTAGTGGAACTACGAGTCTAGTAAACACTTTAATGGGTAAATCCTAGACGGAAACTGTAAGGGCAAGAAAACAAGCTAATTAAGTTTTCTAATAAATTGGATTTATTTAATCCAATTCTCTCTCCTAACTACCGAATTATGTTTATGCTGGTTAATATAAATCCTTGAAGAAGTGTCTTTTGTCACAACTTAATAGATATAAAATTGTACAATAAATTATAATTTTGGTGTTTATAACTGGTTGCAATGCCTATACTGAGCCAGCTGTAAATGGAATAAGATCTACCAACTACCAACCCCGATTGTTGTGCAACACTGATTAGTGGTTCTGTTCATTAGTCTTTATTTGTTTAAAGGATCGCTAAATATTTACCGTAGGTTAGTTAAGCAAATTGCAGTTTTACAGTGTCTCACACAAACAAATCGTGATTACCAATTTTGAGTTATTGTAATGGCTGTGGTTAATTAGTATTCTTATTAGTTTGTGGCTTGGATATTAAAAAAAACATCATGAAGGTCACTTCAATACATTCTAACTCAGACCTAAGGAACATCATATTAGTTAGAATTGAACCGTCTGTGATGAGCCCTATACTATCATGTATAACAGCTTGCGTGAAATTATGTTTGATCTTTTCAAATATTAATACATTTCTAAAAAAAACGTTTATCTCGGTACTTGTTGCAAGGCGTATCGTGGTTTCCCTTATTAAGAACCACCAATTAAGTGTGATGAATAAACATAGCTCAGTGTTGCAGTTTGAAGAACTGTTAAGTCTTAATTACAGCTGTGAATAGTTCCAACGTTCCAACTGTCGAACCCAGTGTTAGAGACCTGATTAGTGTTTGACCTGATTAAATGTCAACGCTTTGTTCAGAGCCAGTTATCAAGGCCTGTGAATAGACATAGTTCAGTGCTGCGGCTATGTAATGTCACAGTTTGTAGGACTGTTATGCCTTAATTACAGCTGTGAATAGTTCCAACGTTCCAACTGTCGAACCCAGTGTTAGAGACCTGATTAGTGTTTGACCTGATTAAATGTCAATGCTTTGTTCAGAGCCAGTTATCAAGGCCTGTGAATAGACATAGTTCAGTGTTGCGGCTGTAATGTCACAGTTTGTAGGACTGTTATGCCTTAATACAGCTGTGAATAGTTCCAACGTTCCAACTGTCGAACCCAGTGTTAGAGACCTGATTAGTGTTTGACCTGATTAAATGTCAACGCTTTGTTCAGAGCCAGTTATCAAGGCCTGTGAATAGACATAGTTCAGTGTTGCGGCTATGTAATGTCACAGTTTGTAGGACTGTTATGCCTTAATTACAGCTGTGAATAGTTCCAACGTTCCAACTGTCGAACCCAGTGTTAGAGACCTGATTAGTGTTTGACCTGATTAAATGTCAACGCTTTGTTCAGAGCCAGTTATCAAGGCCTGTGAATAGACATAGTTCAGTGCTGCGGCTATGTAATGTCACAGTTTGTAGGACTGTTATGCCTTAATTACAGCTGTGAATAGTTCCAACGTTCCAACTGTCGAACCCAGTGTTAGAGACCTGATTAGTGTTTGACCTGATTAAATGTCAACGCTTTGTTCAGAGCCAGTTATCAAGGCCTGTGAATAGACATAGTTCAGTGCTGCGGCTATGTAATGTCACAGTTTGTGGACTGTTATGCCTTAATTACAGCTGTGAATAGTTCCAACGTTCCAACTGTCGAACCCAGTGTTAGAGACCTGATTAGTGTTTGACCTGATTAAATGTCAACGCTTTGTTCAGAGCCAGTTATCAAGGCCTGTGAATAGACATAGTTCAGTGTTGCGGCTATGTAATGTCACAGTTTGTAGGACTGTTATCCCTTAATTACAGCTGTGAATAGTTCCAACGTTCCAACAGTGTTAGAAACCTGATTAGTGGTTTCTACATCTACTAAATGTCAACGCTTTGTTTAGAGCCAACAATCAAGACCTGTGAATAGACTAGTTCAGTGCTGCGGCTATGTAATGTCACAGTTTGTAGCACTGTTATGCCTTAATCGACTTTGAGTTAATGAACAATGTCCAAATAAGGCCTCTAACACTGGGTTCGACAACTGGAATGTTGGAACTATTCAAAGCTGCAATTAAGGCATATAACAGTGCCTCAAATCGTGACATTTCGCCTTGCAACAGGCTATGTCTATTCACAAGTCTGTTATTGACTCTAAACAAAACATGGACACAATTAGATGAACAAACCACTAATCAGGCCTCTTACAACTTCGGTAACTAGGTATTGGAACTATTCACAGCTTCTGATAAAAACAAAACAGTGCTTCAAACTGTGAATAGTTCCAATGTTCTAACTGTCGAGCAGTGTTGTTGTCTAGTTTAAAATACACTTGTAATGCGTTGAACATATTATTCACTATCGAGTGTAGAATAAGATGTCCATCACTTGAAAACTCCTTGCAAAGGGACTGAAGCAAGTTGAATGGTGACCCTTTTTGGCGTATTCTGTCTGAATAAACATTTAAATATATTTGAATATGAAATTGTATGTTAGATTTCGGCCTAACGCCTTCATAATATATAAAACTATAATTTGTATAAAGATTTCTTTTCGTTAGTGACAGAGAAGTGAAAACGTCTTTGCCATAAAACTAGTGTTTTTTACTTGACCAAGAATATTTATCATTAATATTGGATGTTTACTGGTAACAAATGAGTTGAACCGAAATTTCAGTAATGAAGCTATTATTGTAATTTTGGACAGACTTGTGCAGGTGAACTAGTGCAGTTAAAATATTCAAGCTTTTATGAATCTGTTGATAGATAAATCATTTCGAAACGTGCAAATTACTTGGAGAACTTGCCGATGGTTTAGTCACTCATCGTTTCAATTGGTTCCGTTTTGAAACGTCAGTCAGTTTCATACATTCTAAATAAACTAAAATTAATGTGCTCGGAGGTTATCTATCGACATTTGATAAGCAATATTTTTAAAGCTATTAACGTGACTGTCTTGACTTTTACAACATTTGTATGGAGGTCAAATTATTTAAAACTCTGATAAGTCGTGGAAAACCTTCTTAAAACTTTCTACTTTGACCTATTATTTGATTCTTTACTTTTATTTTGGCTAACGTTTTAAGCTTGACTTATACGCAAGAATGTACACAATCAACTGAAAATAATACAAATTCAAATACATACTTCGCTGAGTCAACTTATTAGCTAGCGTTATATACAATTTAATTTGATATATTTGAGACTACAGCGGGCTACACACTTTTGGACTTGTCCCCGATGACGACTCTAAACCGAGCAGGGTGTAACTAAGTCCGAACCCCGGACAAGACACCGGGCATCAGTGCAAAAAAGCACTCTTGGGGCGATATTTTAACGAAAAATGAAAGTGTTCTTCTCCCTGCTTGGTTAGGTGTCTTGATCGTACTTGATAAATACTTTTATGTTAGGGTACATTTAGAATTAATTTAAACCCAATTTAATATGTTATTTCTTAAGTTTTTACTCTTATACGAAAATTAAAATAAATACATATTAGAGTGAAACAATAAGTTCAAAGTTTTCCGTATATTCACTTGCTAGTACTTGTTAAAATGAGAGGTGACAGTTTAAATACTCCATTGTTCAGCATATCGGACAATTGACAATGGAATAATAATTGTAGCAAACATTATAGTTTCCTGTGGGATCCGTTCCATATCAAAAGCTTTCAGATTATTGTTTTAATGAGAACAAAGAGCTACCTCCTCCGATATATGTCTGTGTAAATGGAATGTGTGTTTTCCTATTTGAAACACTAATTAAAAACTGTTATGAATAAAGAGAAAAACTAACAAACGAAGTGAAATAGTTAAAATACTTACATATAATCTGATTAATTTAACTCTGTTATTATTTACAAATTTATTAGTATATATTATATATTTATTGATGTTACTTATTTAATATCGCTTAGTATCATACCAAAGTTACCATATTACATCACTGTATTATATCATTGTCTATATTTTTATCATCTTTAAGTGTTTCAATCGGTTTACCACTCAATCACTTCAGCAATCTAGTCATCTTTGTGTTAGTCATTTTGCCCCTTAAATAACTTTAGGTTGAAGTTACCAGCAGCCTTTATTCCCTTTTTATTACCCATAACCACCCCGAACATTAAATCCTTTTTCTCCAAAAGAGTACACAAAATAAAGTACCACGATTGGATGAACTCCCCAATAATGTTTTACAATTTTCATTATCACACGTGCTTGTTTGTTTAGTTTTTTCAGCTCAAGACTATTATCTATTTATATTGTAAAAATGCTGTTTACCGTGAATAAATAAAATAAATAAATAAATAGATAAATGTTTAAAATTTAATAATATGGTTTCTTTAGACCATAATATCGTAACAGGAACCTTTATAGCTACGACGGCTACATTAATTTAATAAAGAGATATAGTCTCATACAATTGAACAGTATGAGAGATGATGATAATTTCTCCTGAGGCGAGTATGATTGAGCTGTTCAATACAGAACGTACAACCAATGAGAACGCGTTACAGTAACACGTGACTGATTGATCTGTAACCAATCAGAAGACAGCAACTACTCCACTACTGATACAATTGTACTAAACTGAAACCACTGTCAGATTCTAAACCAATTATATAACCTTTTAAAGATAACTTTAGTACTGTAACAAAAATAAACTGTAATTTTCCTTCAACATAAAAAACATAAGTGATTGTTCATAATTTTATAAATTGTACGTCACTAAAATTGAATGGATGTTATCAGATATCTACACGAAAGCTTTTAACAAATTAGTTGAACCGAAATCAAACCTTTACGGTGATTAGTTAATGTGTTTTAAAGATGAACCGGCGCAATTAGTTCATTCAAGCTTTATGAATCAGTTGACGGAGTTCTTATTTTAAAACATGCAAACTCATAGAAGGACTATGAATTAAAATTGCATATCACAATTTTAATTGGTTTCTCTTTGAAACGTCAATAAGTTTAATTGGTCATAATGCATTTAAATAAATGTGATCAAGTATAATAATGTGATAAGTGTGAGGGGTCGTCCATTGGGAATTTGATTGATTTCTTCCAACTGTTATCTCTATTTTACAATAATTTTACAAGGACGACCTACAATTAAAGAAAGTTTACAATTGCATGCTGATGAATGATTATGCACAATGCCGAAACTAGATATGCTAACTAGATTGCTAACTAGATAAGAAAGACGTTATAATAGATTAATAAATAGACTAAGAACTAGATAACAGAAATTATTTGTAATGACTTTTAAAGGTTAACAAAGATAAACTAAGATAAAGGTAGCAATGAGATAATATATGAGTGACAACATTTATTATAATAATCTTTAACGTAGCAGTTTTAAAGTTGAATATTTTTAATACTTTGTTTTGAAGAAATGGTTTGATCTAAACAGTTTTAATATGGTGAACAAGGAGATCAGTGATAGTGGGAATTGTTTTACATAGTGTAGATTTATAGAATGTTCGTTTGTACTCGTAAGTCGATAGATGTTTGTAAAAGTGATGTTGAAACAATATGTGTGTGTGTTAGGGAAATATTGTAGCTTTAGGAAACCAAAGCCATCGTGCCTAATATATCCTAAGTTAATTAGTTCTTAATCGGTAAAATTTTGTAATGACAAATTATAAAATACACCGAAATACAAAACATAAAATCGTAATGACCTCTGTTATGACATTGTAATGTATGGAATTGTGTCAAAGACAACATTGAATACCCAGGGAGCTGTTTACTTGTGTCAGTTGCCCTATACCAATCACACTTTCCATTGACCTACTGCTCTCTCATTTCTCTATCTCTCCATCTCTCTTGAGATGACAATTAGGTTGGATAAAGGTTAAAGAAAGATTAGAATTTATGTGTTAATATTAATGAATAAGATTATAAGTGGTAAACCAGATTACTTCTCTAAATATAATACATTGCATAACGTACATTTAAGACAAACCAGATTTGGTAATAATATTTTACAATTTCCCATTCACAGAACAGAAATATATACCAGATCTGTTCCATGTAAGTTAATTAGATTAATAAACTCTTTGGAAAGTGAGATAAAAAAGCAGACCAGCAACCAAAATAAAACTAAAATCAAAATTATTACATACTAGTGTTTACGTTAGAAAATACAATTGTTAGCTATAGATATGATCGATCAGTGTATTGTAGAAACCTATGTAAATAGTATACATTAGAAATAAGTTTAAGCTTATTTTATAAAAGAAGATTAATTTTAAACCACGACTGATTTGTAAATGTATGAATAATTTGGGGCCTGTTCTGGAGGAAGAGTGGACCTTGGTCTAATCCAACAGGTTAAATAAACAATTTCATTCATTCATTCATTTCTGATGTACTTTCCTGACGACTATGTATACAAGTAATATTAATCAAAATCACCACGGATGTTGGAAACCAATACTTGATAAGTTATATATTTATGCATGAAATGGTTACCTGTTTGCTAAACTGTTTACATTGTTAAGTTAGGTAGGTTGTTGTTTTGAACTTGCAGGTGGCACACCCTGGTGACAGCTCCTGGAATTATGTATGGAATACATTCCAAGTCAAGTTCCAGACTTCAACATCCAAGCAAGCTGTCAAAGCAGCTTCAGATCAACCCGAGCTCTTATCATAGTAGTTTGTTCAGTTTTGTAAGATGTCTGACCTAATTACTACAGTCACTAACCCATTAGTTTCTATCCAAACCAGAAAAGTATATGAGAAAATATGATTTTATGATTTCTGAAATAAAGTGAACTGTGTTTAAAAAACGTTCACTAGAAAAAAACGTATTTTTCTGATACCTTTTACTCGTACACTAAAACGAATTTTACTCAGCTTGACTATTACACTTCCACAGCATTAAAAGCAGTGCTTTGAGTCCATAAATATTTCTATAATATGGTTAAAGGATGCATAAATAAATTTACAAGTAAATTCAACAGGAGGACTATAATAATATTTAGGATATTTTAAAACTAAGTTCCGTAATTTACAATGTTACAACAATGAAACTAGTTACAAACAGCTTAAACAGCACTGGTAGAGAAACTATTATCATATTATTAACTAACTAGTTGAAGTTGTAATGCAGTTTCTCACTTGTAACTTGTTCTCTGATGTAACTAAGGAACCAGGCTATTTCACAACAATACAAGAGGTATTCGTGGTAAAACGTAGCACTTCTACTTATGTAGCTTGTGTTTACTTACAACAAACAAGTTCTAGGTAGCTTAAAACTTAATTACAACTGCCAACTCAATTAAGACTGGCGTAAGCTCACATACTATTTTGTCCTAATATCTCAACAACTAGGGCTTGTAGGTGTATGTGCTAGACCATATGCAACGATCACAAACCAGTTGGGTGTTATGTGTATTTATTGGTGTGGAACACATTTAAATTGGCAAACGTCAAGACAGATTTTGCTGTGGTTGTTTAGTGAACTGTAAAGCCAAACTGGCAATATCGAACTCAGCTGACTTTAGACAACACACAAGTTGGCAACAGTGTACTGGACTGTTTACAAACAACTGTGGCTACTCACAGCTGCAAGTTACACATGGTGGGATCATTAGCGACCATTATACTCGTACTTTGCTGCTACGGTATCGTAAACCTTTGGTGAAGATCAAATTAAATGTTACTGGCTGGTTGGTCGAACTCAAAGCTATATAAGGTTGAAAAAATTTAAGAATGAAAAAATATATTTTGAACCATAATTACAATGCCATACTTATGTAGTTAACATATCAGATAATCTATTATAGTAAAGAGTTATAGAGTTTGCACTCATCAGCTGACAGATTTTTAAAACAGATAAGATCATTTCAATTCTTATTACATAAACCACATGTACCTAAAAATTATAGCTTTGACAAAAAGATGCATTTTGAATATAAAAATCGTTCTGACTTATACTGTATAGAGCCGCTTGTCAGTAAATGGAATTCTAGTATTCCGATTTTGCTGGCTAAGGAACTTGACCAAAATATTTACAAGAAAGACGTGGGTTTTAAAAGTCGAATCAAAATGCGCCTTGTAGATAGTTCGAACATATATACAACTGTATATATGTATAATGTGCATTATGTAAATGTGTATATACATTTAAAAAAATTATCTTACCATAAGTACCATACTGACAAATGAATATCTCATCATGCCAAAGGAAATTCATAAATAATTAAACTGCCGAAATAACAATACTCTCGACCTAATCACCCATAACCTCGCTAGTCGTAAGAGCCAAAATACGATTGAGTTTGTATAACGGTTTTTATGGAGATGTTGAGTGAATATCAAACAATGAGTTATTATTTCTAACAGTTAGAATTCGCGTTTACAATAGTTTGAAGACATGCTCATATAGGAAATACTATTACATTTTGGCGATAGTGTCTGTCAAAAGATGTATCAACATTATCACGTGACTTGATCTGTAGCCAATCAGAAGATGTTACAGCCAATGGAGCGTGACGCAATCACTCCACATTGATGACGTCATTGACTCGTGTTCTGTACATGTGTGTTAGGATCCTTACATTATCACGTGACTGATTGATCTGTAGCCAATCAGAAGATGTTACAGCCAACAGAGCGTGACGCAATCACTCCACATTGATGACGTCATTGACTCGTGTTCTGTACATGTGTGTTAGGATCCTTACATTATCACGTGACTGATTGATCTGTAGCCAATCAGAAGATGTTACAGCCAACAGAGCGTGACGCAATCACTCCACATTGCTGATGGCGTCGCTCTGAACATATGTATTTAATACATTGCTAAAAGTTTATGTATACTTAATGTTGGTGAAAACAAACATAGGTGGGAGGATGAAAACCTTGCAAAACTAGTTTAGTAACACGCAAATACTAGTCTACAACAGTTGAGCCCTACGAACTCTTCATGATACTGTTGTATTAACAACTAATATACAGGTTACTGTCTGTAATTAAGGAATCAAACTTCACCAAATGATTTGTCTAGTCAAAATAAACGAAGAATGTACAGTAAAACATACTCCTATCTCCCTTGTTTTCCGCCTGTCTACCTGTGTTTATTACTAAAAGATTTTTATCTTCAAAATCTATTAAGTTATAAACTTGAAACTTTACTCACATCTTGGTAACTTCACAACCAATATTGAACAAATAAGTTTGAATAATTTTCACTTCTGGTTCCATAATGGCGTCCATATTACATTGTTTAAGCTTTATAACTCAAAAACTTTAAACTTTACAGTAAGTAGAAGACTAACTTACGTCAAATGTTTTTTGTAAACTTTATGTTAAGGACAAGTTTGTTGTGCTGTAATTAATAATACAGACGATATTAATGTTTTCATGAGCACAAACCTAGTGTATGTTTCTTAAATGTAAATAGAGAAATGAGTTCAGAAAAACTGTAATACATATCTCCGTTATTATTTACTACAGCATAACCAACTTAATATTAAAATTAAGTTTTGAAAAAATTAGCAATACTTCATATTTGATCCATGGCTACAGTGTTGTTACTGGTGGCTCCTTATTCTTAGTTCAAATTTTATATAGTTTAAAATGACTACGCCATATTTTAACATTTATTTCCAACGTGTAGATTTTTTTAATTGTTGTGTTACCTGAAACAAAGTTTTTTTTTGTAAATGTTTAATAAATAAAAAAAAATAAATGTTTATAAAGACATTTGCCACCTTTTGAAGTGCCAGTGCTATTATTGTAAAGTTCTAAAAGTTGTTAAATTAATAAGCTTAGACAATTCAATATCGCACCATTTTGAAATTAGGGTAAATACTATTCAAATTTATCTTTTATACTAAAATTGTGTAAAGTTTTAAGTGTTTAACCTAATTGACTTTGAAGATACACATAGCTTAGTGAAAACTCAGACAGACATACGGAGAAAAACTAAGCGATGTTACTGGTTGTTTTCGTTTATTTTTACTTGACAAAACATTTGGTGAAGTTTTATCCCGTAATTACTTAACACCCTGTGCCCATTTCTATACTTTGAAAACAAACCTTCATGGTTTATCATCATAGTAGTCTACAGTATTGTGATGTAGGAGTTAGGCTTGTAGAGTCTGCCAATTATCTGACATCGGTTGTCTCACTATTGTGTACTGAGGACCTTGCTGTATACATACAGGATTCTCCTGACTTAACCTGCATTTCCAGCCTCATTAGTCCTTGTGACAATAGTTCACCTTAGTTGTTTGTCATAAGATAGAGCTGGATTATGTATAAGATTTTGTTAATAAAATAGTAGATCTCCCTTGAAAAAAAAGGAGTTGCAAATGTACGGATTTTTTGAAACGTTGTTGCTAGAACAATCTTGATATAGTGCCGGAAAATGAGTCTCTAGAGTTTTGAGCTTCAATACGACACTCACACTTTACTCGAAACGATTACGTCATGGTACGAGTTTATATCATCCATTTTATATGTGGTTTTCCTCAACGTTCAATCAAGTAAAGAGAGACCATACTATACTCATCAAGATTCAGTGATGAATCGAAGAGATTATTGAAACAATACCTTCTAAAGGTAGTTTGAGGCAGTTTAGATGTAAATGGAGGCAAGTTCGGAATGCTCAGAACTGCTTAGACTTAGAGGATTATGCATGGAATACATTGCAGGCCAGGCCGTCTTATCACTCAACAATCTAATATTGAACAGGGCACGGACAGATATAGAGTTTAGAACATTTCGACCGGTAACGATATTCAACAAACACACTTAAACGTAGCAGTATTGCATAATTATTGAATTACAATTTAAATCAACATAGCCGACACGGAGCTATAAGTGCTACCGTGAATCCTAGCGAATTTTTATACTCCTAAGCGTCCCTAAGAACGATGATTCACTCAAAAAAGTTGGGTTTTATGCTCAACTGTTCTGATGATCCGAATTCGATGCTTTTGTGTATATGTTTATCGTGTCATAACTAACATTTGTACTTAAACCCCAACAAAATCTGTGCATCCAGACATAGGCCTAGATAACGGCGAAAATAGTTTCCAACATATCACATCCTAATGTACAAGGTGATTTAGTTGGACTTTGTATGTGTTGGGCAGCTTGAAACTGATTTCCGTCTTCTTTTGACGTTTCGCTCTATATGGAAATATCAATGAATGGATCGATATCCTGTGGACATTCGTTAATATTAACAACAATATTTCAATAGGAGAGTTACAGCATTGGTTTTTATACCACTTACTGATGACGTCTTTTGAGTCGGTATGAAAGAAATCAATGGATTTAGAAATGTTCTCTACCAAAAGTATTGAATCATAAATTTGTAAAACACGTATTGGTTTTGAAGAAAAATATTTGTATTAGATACCTTACATTTTAAATTTAATAGGTTCATTCTAGGGACAAGACAGATTTGTACTAGGCATGATCTCCCCAGCCCAGCACACGTCACGGTAGTCTGCCATTTTCGCATGGTAGGGCCGACTGGTAGCATAAGTTTCTCTTACTTTTGGCCCCAGGTTGTACAACAACTTTCCCAGTGCCTAAAATTATCCTAGTCAACAAACTTTAAAAATAAATTAAAAAATCATTTTTAAAATATGGCTAACATTTTTCTTGCTAGTCTGTATAACTTTTGTTTATTTAGTATTAATGTAATATTTGAATTTAGTTTTTTTGCAAAGCTTGAAATTAATTGTGTTCACTGTAGTATAGTTTTAAATGTTAGAATTAAGACAAGGTTGGCTGAGAGTCTCGTTCTGTTCACCAGTTGTTGCTGAGAAGCAGCTCAAATAAAGGCACTTTTTGTTATTTATGGTTTATTTATTCTATTCTATTCATACTGGTCTATGTTCATATATGGATGAACAAAATATATTTTTTACAGGAATACGATTTAGTTCAACGGGTTTGAAATTACTAATGCTCATTTAATTATTTTTTTAAATACACACGATTATCAAGATGATCCTGAAATATATCTACGCAGTTGAAACATTGGAAAATTTTATTGATTCTAATAACTTTTAGTACAAACTAGGTCACTTAAACAAGTTTCAAATGTTAAAGAGCAAGTCAAATTTTTCTAAACTGCCAGGCAAACTATAAATTTAAAGTGTTATTGAGATATGGAAGTGTTTTAGTTCATCATAACAATGCGCACTGTGTCACAAGTTGGCAACTGTGTTATGTCTGAAGCAGCTGCACTTGTTGTTATGTCTGGTTAACTTGGTTTCATTCTGAGAAATGCTCTAAGTTGCATTGGATTATATAGAGTGTCCCGGAACTCTCTGGAACAATGCGCACTGTGTCACAAGTTGGCAACTGTGTTATGTCTGAAGCAGCTGCACTTGTTGTTATGTCTGGTTAACTTGGTTTCATTCTGAGAAATGCTCTAAGTTGCATTGGATTATGAGTGTCCCGGAACTCTCTGGAACAATGCATTGTGTCACAAGTTGGCAACTGTGTTATGTCTGAAGCAGCTGCACTGTTGTTATGTCTGGTTAACTTGGTTTCATTCTGTGCTCTAAGTTGCATGGATTATATAGAGTGTCCCGGAACTCTCTGGAACAATGCATGTCTAAGTTAGCAACTTTAATATGTTATATCACCAAACAGCTACTTTGTTGTTATGTCTGGTTAACTTGGTTACATTCTGAATGCTCTAAGTTGCATTGGATATATAGAAGTGTCCGGAACTCTCTCTCTAACATTGTACACTGTGTCATTAACTTAACTGTGTTATGTCTGAAGCAGCTGCACTTGTTGTTATGTCTGGTTAACTTGGTTTCATTCTGAGAAATGCTCTAAGTTGCATTGGATTATACAGAGTGTCCCGGAACTCTCTGGAACAATGCGCACTGTGTCATAAGTTGGCAACTGTGTTATGTCTGAAGCAGCTGCACTTGTTGTTATGTCTGGTTAACTTGGTTTCATTCTGAGAAATGCTCTAAGTTGCATTGGATTATACAGAGTGTCCCGGAACTCTCTGGAACAATGCGCACTGTGTCACAATTGGCAACTGTGTTATGTCTGAAGCAGCTGCACTTGTTGTTGTTATGTCTGGTTAACTTGGTTTCATTCTGAGAATGCTCTAAGTTGCATTGATTATATAGAGTGTCCCGGAATATGGAACTGTGTCACAAGTTGGCAACTGTGTTATGTCTGAAGCAGCTGCACTTGTTGTTATGTCTGGTTAACTTGGTTTATTCTGTGCTCTAAGTTTGCATTGGATTATATAGAGTGTCCCGGAACTCTCTGGAACAATGCACACTGTGTCTAAGTTGGCAACTGTGTTATGTCTGAAAGCAGCTGCACTGTTGTTATGTCTGGTTAACTTGGTTTCATTCTGAGAAATGCTCTAAGTTGCATTGGATTATATAAGTGTCCCGGAACTCTCTGGAACAATGCGCATGTGTCCTAAGTTGGCAACTGTGTTATGTCTGTTTTAGCTGCACTTGTTGTTATGTCTGGTTAACTTGGTTTCATTTGAGAAACATATAATTTTTTTTGGATAGAAGGCCGGAACTCTCTGGAACAATACTGTGTCTAAGTTGGCAACTGTGTTATGTCTGAAACAGCTTCTGCATGTTGTTATGTCTGGTTAACTTGGTTTCATTCTGAGAAATGCTCTAAGTTGCATTGGATTATATAGAGTGTCCCGGAACTCTCTGGAACAATGCACACTGTGTCTAAGTTGGCAACTGTGTTATGTCTGAAACAGCTGCACTTTGTTGTTATGTCTGGTTAACTTGGTTTCATTCTGAAATGCTCTAAGTTGCATTGGATTATACAGTGTCCCGGAACTCTCTGGAACAATGCACTGTGTCACAAGTTGGCAACTGTGTTATGTCTGAAACAGCTGCACTTGTTGTTATGTCTGGTTAACTTGGTTTCATTCTGAGAAATGCTCTAAGTTGCATTGGATTATACAGAGTGTCCGGAACTCTCTGGAACAATGCACTGTGTCTAAGTTGGCAACTGTGTTATGTCTGAAGCAGCACTTGTTATGTCTGGTTAACTTGGTTTCATTCTGAGAAATGCTCTAAGTTGCATTGGATTATATAGAGTGTCGAACTCTCTCTGGAACAATGCGCACTGTGTCTAAGTTGGCAACTGTGTTATGTCTGAAGCAGCTTCACATTTGTTATGTCTGGTTAACTTGGTTTCATTCAGAATGCTCTAAATTTGCATTGGATTATATAAGTGTCCGGAACTCTCTGGAACAATGCGCACTGTGTGTCTAAAGTTGGCAACTGTGTTTATGTCTGAAGCAGCTGCACTTTGTTGTTATGTGGTTAACTTGGTTTCATTCAGAAATGCTCTAAGTTGCATTGGATTATACAGAAGTGTCCCGGAACTCTCTGGAACAATGCGCACTGTGTCACAAGTTGGCAACTGTGTTATGTCTGAAGCAGCTGCACTTTGTTGTTATGTCTGGTTAACTTGGTTTCATTCTGAGAAATGCTCTAAGTTGCATTGGATTATATAGAGTGTCCCGGAACTCTCTGGAACAATGAGCACTGTGTCACAAGTTGGCAACTGTGTTATGTCTGAAGCAGCTGCACTTGTTGTTATGTCTGGTTAACTTGGTTTCATTCTGAGAAATGCTCTAAGTTGCATTGGATTATACAGAGTGTCCCGGAACTCTCTGGAACAATGCACACTGTGTCACAAGTTGGCAACTGTGTTATGTCTGAAGCAGCTGCACATTTGTTATGTCTGGTTAACTTGGTTTCATTCTGAGAAATGCTCTAAGTTGCATTGGATTATATAGAGTGTCCCGGAACTCTCTGGAACAATGCGCACTGTGTCACAAGTTGGCAACTGTGTTATGTCTGAAGCAGCTGCACTTGTTGTTATGTCTGGTTAACTTGGTTTCATTCTGAGAAATGCTCTAAGTTGCATTGGATTATATAGGTGTCGGAACTCTCTGGAACAATACTGTGTCACAAGTTGGCAACTGTGTTATGTCTGAAAACGTACTTGTTGTTATGTCTGGTTAACTTGGTTTCATTCTGAGAAATGCTCTAAGTTGCATTGGATTATATAGAGTGTCCCGGAACTCTCTGGAACAATGCATATCAAATGGTTCCTTAGGTTGAGGCAAGAAAATTTTACAATTTAAGCAGGTGTTCAAGGCCTATTTTTTGTTTATGCATGTGAGTATTTTACACAAATTATGTTATAACTCGAAGTGTTTAAAGATAGAACCTTGAAATGTTGTATGAATGTGTACCTTAGTCGGAAAAATAAGCACAATACATTTCATTTCTGTAACTAAATCCATTTCAATATGGCAGCCGTTTTAGGTTTTAAACGTCAAATTCCATCAAAATCGTTATAATTATACAAAACTATTAAGACAGGTAAAATGTGAAAATTTAACAAACAAACAAAACCACATTTACAAATCAAATAAAATAACTAACTTGTGACAATTTTGCAAAACAATGTAACTTCCAAATAGTCATTAGTGGTCGGCATCTCAAATAGTGATTTGGTTAGTACAAACATGTAACAAACATGCAATAAACAATGTAACAACGTACAAATCTTAACAAACATTTGTGTCTGCAGCGTATTTTTTTTATCAGCTGTTTTCTATGACTACTTAACGTAAAAAAAGGAATCAATTGCTTATTAGTAAAGAGTATTCTCGTTATTTATTTTCAAATTTATTTTCGTTAAATATTTCAAATAACCGTCATATTGAAGTAATTCAATTACAGAAATGTTATACTTATTTCCTATTAAAATACATTGATACAAAACTTTCGTTTCAATTTTTAATACATTTATATAACTCAATAACATTATTGAGGGACAAACATCTGGTTTATCACCATTCATCCCTTATTCACCTTAAAATACCCTAAGCAAAAATTACTTTGTGTTGAATCATAATTTTAAACACGTACAAAGTACGGTGATAAAAATATTTTCTAGTGGGACTTTACATTATCAGTTGAACAGGTTTAACTGGTTCATTTTAAATATATGCCAATACAAAAGTCTCATTCAAAGTAACATTATAGAAAAAAAAAGGTGTCATCAAATAAACCTGCTTTGCTAGCTGGAAAGCCATACACACAGTTAACTAGCAACTAACTAGACTGCGGTGTGTCTGGGATTGTGTAACAATTGTTGTCAGTTACAGAGTGTTCTGTGAATGTCACTTCTGTGAAGGTAAATGTTTACATTCTCTATATTACACTTCGGTACCAACACCACTGTTTGCTAATGTCGGCTAGATTTAGTCACTGTGTAAGGTCAACCCTTTCTGATTTATGAAGTGAACAGGGAAGATAGCTGTGTTAAATTATGAAAGAAAATATTCTGAATTTAAACAAGAAACTTTAATTAAACACACGTTTTACATCTTTTGACTGCAATCTAACAACATAAACAAACTTCGATATTTCTTCAGTTAATTGTAGATCAGCTGTTTGACTTTTTCTATTTATTTAAAGTAAACAAGGAGTAATAAAACTGTTGTTGCATTACATGACATCCTCCCACCTTGGGACATGTTAAGTCCAACAACATGTCACAATGGTTCTCATCTCTTTTGTTGTCTTGATTTTTCTGCCACCTTTTGTCTGTACTTCTTCGGGGCGTTCCATATTTTCCCAATAGATTATCTTCAACTTTTGCAAGTAGCCAACTTGATCTTTTCTTGTTTTCTCTTTCAACCAAAACTATTTCTCTTCTCTTGATGATGTTCCGAGTACCTTTTTTGGTTTCCGCACTAACCGTCCCAAAACTGGAGTTGGAGATGATACGTCTGGTGACTTTTTACTTGAAAACTCCCACCCTCTTAACGTGTCTTTAGCATCTGCAAACAATGGTGGATGGTCTTCAATCAATGGCGTATGAACTTCAAATCGACTTTCTCGGTTCCGAGTAACGGACTCATTGATAAACATAGATGTAACTGATGTCAATACACTAGATTGATCAGTCTCTACAGATGAAGTTTTCCCAATAAGTGTCCAGCCTAGATGAGTACCTATAGCCACCAAACCACAAGATAGTACTTTTCTTTGATCTGTCAGAAGTTTACCAGCAACATCTGCTCCTATAAGAACTTCAATAGGGCCTACATTTGTATCAGTTATTTTGATACCTAATCGCTGCAGTTCAGCCATCCAAGGTCCTTGTCGAACAGGTGGTACATTGTTGCATATCACTTTTTGGTCGAGTACTTCAAAATTACAATAATAAGACTCGTCAACATTTGCAAGTTTGGCTCTATAGCATGTATGCTCTACAGCTTCTGTGTTAGAACCACCAAACAGATTGTGAATCAAACTGACCTTCTTTACAGGGGCGTACTCCATTTCATCAGCTGTCTCTTTCAAAATATACGACCGCTGTGATCCAGTGTCTATGATGGCTCGAACAGTACGTTCTTTATGCTGTCCCCTTATCTTTACTACTAGTGTCTGAAGAAAAACCTCTACCTGTTCATTATTCGCCAGGGGTATTGTCACTGGGTACAGATTTGCTAGGGGAACTAGTACTGCTTGCATCACGTCTCTCACTGCTACACATGAATGACACATGTCTACCTTTACAAATTGAACAGAATAGCCTTACTCTACATTTCTTGCTGATATGACCAAACTTAGTGCATCTAAAGCAGCAACCATTTTTAGCCAACAATTTCACCTTTTCTGAGTTTGTGTTCTGCTGAATGTTCAAATGAGCTACAAAAAGAACATTTTGCTACGGACTTGTCGGATTTACTATGATTAAACAAGTCAGAAGCAGTAAAAGGTAAATCCTCATTGAATGGCTTGCTCTCAGTGCTACTGTCGAAACTAAACTGCTTACTTTTGTAAGAAGTTTCCTTGGACTTCTTGTCAGAGAAACCTGAAACTGCTAGAGTGATTCTCTCTTCGTTGTCCACCTCTTTACGTAGGAATTCTCGGAGTGCATCAAGGCGCGACTTAAGATCTGCATCCGCATCAAAACTGGAGTGTCTCTGCCAAATCCGTAGGAGATCTTCTGGGAGGCATGACTCCACCAAAGGATACAGCATTGCTGAAAACTTATCGCTTGTTACACCTAGGGTTTCTAATGATCTAAGTTGGGACTCCATTTGATCATACAAACAGTCCAATTCAATTTTTCTGTTCAAATTACTAAGTACAAGTTTAAGCAGTTCCCTTACATATACTTCAATTAGGAGATCGTCTCTACCAAAGCGAGCATTTAGGCTTTTAATAGCCTTTTTGTAATTTTCTCCTATCGGTGGGTAACTCTCAACAATCTTCCGAGCTTTGGAATGTGGTACTGTTGCCTGTATTAAATACTGAAATTTGTCAACCTCGTCTATTTCATCATCTTCATCGATTCTTTTAAACTGTCCCCAAAATGTCAACCAATCTTTTAGGTCCCCACTAAACTTTTGAACTCAATTGGAGGCAACCTAAATCTTTTCTTAGTAGTTTCATTGCTAGCCCTACTCAAAACTGACTCATTTTCAGAGTTAAATTTAACTTTGTTTAACTTATTCTGAACAGAAAATCTAACTTGGTTGAATTTCTCTATATATTCATCAGAACTCTTTATCTCATCATCTAGTTCACTATGACTATCTTCTTTGTCTAGTAGGTAATCTAATATGACTTTATCCAAAACTCTCAGTTCGTCTAATTTACCTTCAAGTGTGCATAGTTTACCTTGGCAGTCTTCCACATTGCAATCAATTTTACCAATTTCTTCTTTTAGACTTTTAAATACTTTGGTAAAAGAGGTTCTTACTGCTGTTCTCAATTTCTTGCTTCTGTTTACTTCTTGTTCAGTATTTGCTTCCATATCTTATTAAAACAAAACAAACAAAGGCCTTCTAAAACAGTAAATAATAGGCCAGGTCCTGTCACGGTCGCCAGTTGTTAAATTATGAAAGAAAATATTCTGAATTTAAACAAGAAACTTTAATTAAACACACGTTTTACATCTTTTGACTGCAATCTAACAACATAAACAAACTTCGATATTTCTTCAGTTAATTGTAGATCAGCTGTTTGACTTTTTTATTTATTTAAAGTAAACAAGGAGTATAAAACTGTTGTTGCATTACATGACAACCTGTATAAAATAAACAACCCTTTATTTAAAATAAAGCCAGGTCCTTTACCTACTTATACTTATCTTTATCCTCAGTGAAAGGGACTTCATGAATGCTTATAAAACATAATTTGTGCAAGTAGACGTAACGGAAGAAACGATCGACGAAGTGCTAAGAATAACTCGCTTACTTGCCGGTGAAATAACAAAACGCTGGATATAAGCACCTACGATACACTTTTAGGATCTTCATTGCGGTATCGAGAGCTGTTTTCTAGCTTTAGAACCTTCTCAACTTGCCTGGTGCACATTTCTTTTGAACTGATAGTGAAAATATTCTTGATGTTCTCACCGGTAACCTTGGAGTTAGTAAACAATGAGAGCATTTCTTCGTACCATTTAGCTTCAAATTATTCACGTGTATCACCCCGTCATGTCAATTGATGATGAGAATCACATGAGACATGCCTGAACTGATGGCATTAAAGAAAAATGCATAATTTAACGGCAGTACCAATAAGTTGCCTACAAACATTGCATGTTCTTATTACGTTTAACAGTGAAAATATACTATATTCTCTGTATATCTGATACAACTCAGTCACTGATAGCAGTAGGTAAAAAGCGTCAGAATGTATGACAAACATAACCAAACTTCATATTTAGTTCCGTAAGCCTCTTATTTCTAATCACTCACCTGTTCACCTCTGTATTTTGCCTGATGGAACTTCAGTTTTGAAACAATACGTTACTTAGCAACAGGAAAGGAACTACAAAAAACAAATATTACAAAACAAACCTAATCAGCTTGTGGTGTAACTATTTGAACTTTAACCAGATTAATTGAGCTAAATAAACTTGGTTAAAGTTTGTTTCTTATTTTTTAACAAGTTAATGGGTCTGATATACAGAGTCTCCCGAAACTAGACAATAATAGGGGCATATACTAATAATACTGGAATACGGTTTGTTGGGTCCAAACCAAAGATTATGTTATAATAGGTAGATTGAACATGGATTATGAGACAATAACTGATGCCAGAAAACCAGCTGAGTTGCGGCGGCCCGAGCACAGATAGCGTCTCTCGCCGTCTTTCCCCCCTCGGTGCCACACGCTTGCGTTTGTCTGATGTCGATGACTTAAATGTAACCAAATTGTGCGATTTTCGAGAATTAAAGAGCTGTCGCTTGCGTCAGTGGCTCTACTTGAGAAGTTTTAAAAATCCCTCGCAACGCTATTTGTACTCGGGCTTCCAACTATGTTGACTTGCTTGCCTTAGCCATTCAGCATCTATGCGCCATCTGCCCATTATAACATGCTATTTGGTCCGAACAAATATATTTAACTAGTTAACATTTGTTTATTCGTGCAGGTCGCTTGATATTCGGTAAAAGTTAATGGAACACTTGACTGCATAAGGTAACTTAACCTTTTATGACTAAAGCAAATAAAAAAGTATATTAGAATAATAAACGAGAAAGCCTTTATTTAATTACGTCAGAATTGTATTACGGTACTAGATTAGTTAAACTGGATACACGTATGTGCTGCGTAGCATCATTTTAATGAGACAAATGAACAATTGTTGAAGAGAGTGAGTGAAGTTGGAGCAGTTCTTGAGCAAGAAAGTTAGTTCTGTCTTGAAGCTTGTCAGTAAATACAATAACGAGCGATGTAGATAGATTCTCATCAGTTCAATGTCTGCAACAATCTCACCTCTCCACTCTTTCCAGTCTATCTTCTGTAACAATAACTCTACGTTTTAGTAGATGGCTTATAAACTTTTGATAGCAATAACTAATAAAACCGCTTTGAAAACTGTATGATCGTTGTACAATTGATGTGTAACCTCAAACTATGCAGTTTTAGGTTTTGAGAACCTTTTTTCTCAGGTCAGTTCAAATTGGACTGTCACAAAAGACTATGTACGCTTTGGTTGAGATGTCCTTTTAGAAATCAAAAGAATCATGACTTCAAGCATCTCTGATTCTGCCAAGGTTTGAAAATATGGGATTATTCAGGGAAATAGACAGTTGCTTCAAACTTATAACTTATACTTCCAAGGTATAAGAAAAATTACACTTCGCTGGTGGATGGTGAAACAGACGAGAAAGTCACCTCTGAATTTCTTTTGAAAAGGTGTTCAATAATTGAATTTAAAACCATTTTTCAGTGTATAGGTTGTATATTATTTGATGAGGGCTTGAGCTTAAAAAGTATATTGTAAGATAAAAAATTTGAAAATCGGAGGGATTTGATGGTTTTAATAATTAGATATTTAAAAAAACCCTTGGTATAATAATTTGTAAATTAAATCTTTGGTGACATGTTTTGTGTCGGCTTCTTACGAAGTGATAATAGCCTAAGAAGCCGAAACATGTCACCAAAACTGTTTCATACAAATTACAAGGGTTTTATAATACATATTTACTACAAAAATGTAATACGTTTCGATTTTTTAATTTCGTTAAATACGTTAAGTGTTTCCTATTAGAGCTGATTCCTTTTAAGTCAGAATGTATATCATTACTTGTTTAAGTATTAAAATAGTGACAAAATTCGTGATAAAAAAAATTAGTTTAATTTCATTTCACAAGAAAATTTTTTAGAAAACCTTTTGAAGATTTTGGTGAATGTGAAGATAAAATGTTTGTCTAAAATTGTTTTAAAATAATAAATCAAATGTCTTTATTGTTGTGGTAAGTTTGTGACTACAATGCCCTTTATTCAACTTAACCACAAGAGTAAAAGATACATTACTCTTGTGTTTTATACATAAATAAGGGAACTCAATTAAAGTGTTACGTCTTCTAGAAGAAAAAATAGATATGCCAAGAGACGTTGATATTAAATAGGAACAAACTTCTTTTTGTCAAGACATTACACAACATAGCTCACTAAGTCACGTATTTTCAGTGTTTTATTTATGAACAGTCAAGTGTTAGAGTAGTGAATGTGACAGAGAAAGTGGATTTGAGAAGTGACATGACTTGATTTCGTCAAGACATTACACCAAGTGTTGTCAGCATGATCTCGTCAACTTACATTAGAGCTCACTTAGTCACGTATTCAAGCCTTATCAGTGTTGTAATCATCAACAGTTAAGTGTTGTCTTAGATAAGAGTAGTGAATGTGACAGAGAAAGTGGGTTGATTTTGTGTATATTACACCAGTGTTGTCAGCATGATCTCGCACGTACATTAGAGCTCACTTAGTCACGTATTCAAGCCTTATCAGTGTTGTAATCATCAACAGTTAAGTGTTGTCTTAGATAAGAGTAGTGAATGTGACAAGTGGGTTGATTTCGTCAAGATACACAAGTGTTGTCAGCATGATCTCGTCAATTACATTAGAGCTCACAGTCACGTATTCAAGCCTTCAGTGTTGTAATCATCAACAGTTAAGTGTTGTCTTAGATAAGAGTAGTAAATATGACAGAGAAAGTGGATTTGAGAAGTGACATGACTTGATTTCGTCAAGACATTACACAAGTGTTGTCAGCATGATCTCGTCAACATTACACAGAAACTCACTTAGTCACGTATTCAAGCCTTATCAGTGTTGTACTCATCAACAGTTAAGTGTTGTCTTAGATAAGAGTCAATTGAATGTGACAGAAAGTGGGTTGATTTCGTCAAGACATTACACCAAGTGTTGTCAGCATGATCTCGTCAACGTACATTAGAGCTCACTTAGTCACGTATTCAAGCCTTATCAGTGTTGTAATCATCAACAGTTAAGTGTTGTCTTAGATAAGAACAGTGAATATGACAGAGAAAGTGGATTTGAGAAGTGACATGACTTGATTTCGTCAAGACATTACACCAAGTGTTGTCAGCATGATCTCGTCAACGTACATTAGAGCTCACTTAGTCACGTATTCAAGCCTTATCAGTGTTGTAATCATCAACAGTTAAGTGTTGTCTTAGATAGAGTAGTGAATATGACAGAGAAAGTGAGTGTGAAGTGACATGACTTGATTTCGTCAAGACATTACACCAAGTGTTGTCAGCATGATCGTCAACTTACATTAGAGCTCACTTAGTCACGTATTCAAGCCTTATCAGTGTTGTAATCATCAACAGTTAAGTGTTGTCTTAGATAAGAAGATGAAATCTGACAGAGAAGTGGGTGTGAAGTGACATGACTTGATTTCGTCAAGACATTACACCAAGTGTTGTCAGCATGATCTCGTCAACTTACATTAGAGCTCATAGTCACGTATTCAAGCCTTATCAGTGTTGTACTCATCAACAGTTAAGTGTTGTCTTAGATAAGAGTAGTGAATATGACAGAGAAAGTGAGGTGTGAAGTGACATGACTTGATTTCGTCAAGACATACACCAAGTGTTGTCAGCATGATCTCGTCAACGTACATTAGACTCACTTAGTCACGTATTCAAGCCTTATCGGTGTAATCATCAACAGTTAAGTGTTGTCTTAGATAAGAGTAGTGAATATGACAGAGAAGTGGGTGTGAGAAGTGACATGACTTGATTTCGTCAAGACATTACACCAAGTGTTGTCAGCATGATCTCGTCAACGTACATTAGAGCTCAGTCACGTATTCAAGCCTTATCAGTGTTGTACTCATCAACAGTTAAGTGTCTTAGATAAGAGTAGTGAATATGACGAGAAAGTGGGTGTAGAAGTGACATGACTTGATTTCGTCAAGACATTACACCAAGTGTTGTCAGCATGATCTCGTCAACGTACATTAGAGCTCAGTCACGTATTCAAGCCTTATCAGTGTTGTAATCATCAACAGTTAAGTGTTGTCTTAGATAAGAGTAATTGAATATGACAGAGAAAGTGGGTGTGGTGACATGACTTGATTTCGTCAGACATTACAAGTGTTTGTCAGCATGATCTCGTCAACGTACATTAGGCAGTCGTATTCAAGCCTTATCAGTGTTGTAATCATCAACAGTTAAGTGTTGTCTTAGATAAGTGAGTAAATATGACAGAAAGTGAGTGTGAAAGTGACATGACTTGATTTCGTCAGACATTACAAGTGTTGTCAGCATGATCTCGTCAACGTACATTAGAGCTCACTTAGTCACGTATTCAAGCCTTATCAGTGTTGTAATCATCAACAGTTAAGTGTTGTCTTGATAAGAGTAGTAAATATGACAGAAAGTGGTGTGAGGGTGACATGACTTGTTCGTCAAGACATTACAAAGTGTTGTCAGCATGATCTCGTCAACGTATTAGAGCTCATTTAGTCATGCCTTGTATCAGTGTTGTAATCATCAACAGTTAAGTGTTGTCTTAGATAAGAGTAGTGAATATGACAGAGAAGTGGGTGTGAAAGTGACATGACTTGATTTCGTCAAGACATTACACCAAGTGTTGTCAGCATGATCTCGTCAACGTACATTAGAGCTCACAGTCACGTATTCAAACCTTATAGTGTTGTAATCATCAACAGTAAGTGTTGTCTTAGATAAGAGTAGTGAATATGACAGAAAGTGGATTTGAGAAGTGACATGACTTGATTTCGTCAAGACATTACACCAAGTGTTGTCAGCATGATCTCGTCAACTTACATTAGAGCTCATAGTCCGTATTCAAACCTTATCAGTGTTGTAATCATCAACAGTTAAGTGTTGTCTTAGATAAGAATTAGTAAATATGACAGAAAGTGGTGTGAGGTGACATGACTTGATTTCGTCAAGACATTACACCAAGTGTTGTCAGCATGATCTCGTCAACGTACATTAGAGCTCACTTAGTCACGTATTCAAGCCTTATCAGTGTTGTAATCATCAACAGTTGTGTTGTCTTGGAATAAGAGTAGTGAATAAGATGGGTGTGGTGACATGACAGATTTCGTCAAGACATTACACCAAGTGTTGTCAGCATGATCTCGTCAACGATACATTAAGCTCACTTAGTCACGTATTCAAGCCTTATCAGTGTTGTAATCATCAACAGTTAAGTGTTGTCTTAGATAAGAGTAGTGAATATGACAGAGAAAGTGAGTTTAGATGACATGACTTGATTTCGTCAAGACATTACACCAAGTGTTGTCAGCATGATCTCGTCAACGTACATTAGAGCTCATAGTCACGTATTCAAGCCTTATCAGTTTGTAATCATCAACAGTTAAGTGTTGTCTTAGATAAGAGTAGTGAATTTGACAGAGAGGTGAGGTGTGAAGTGACATGACTCGATTTCGTCAAGACATTACACCAAGTGTTGTCAGCATGATCTCGTCAACTTACATTAGACTCAGTCACGTATTCAGAATTTTGCCTTATCAGTGTTGTAATCATCAACAGTTGTGTTGTCTTAGATAAGAGTAGTGAATATGACAGAGAAAGTGAGTGTGAAGTGACATGACTTGATTTCGTAAGACATTACACCAAGTGTTGTCAGCATGATCTCGTCAACGTACATTAGAGCTCACTTAGTCACGTATTCAAGCCTTATCAGTGTTGTACTCATCAACAGTTAGTGTTGTCTTGATAAGAGTAGTGAATATGACAGAGAAAGTGAGTGAGAGTGACATGACTTGATTTCGTCAGACATTACACCAAGTGTTGTCAGCATGATCTCGTCAACTTACATTAGAGCTCACTTAGTCACGTATTCAAGCCTTATCAGTGTTGTAATCATCAACAGTTAAGTGTTGTCTTAGATAAGAGTAGTGAATATGACAGAGAAAGTGGATTTGAAGTGACATGACTTGATTTCGTCAAGACATTACACCAAGTGTTGTCAGCATGATCTCGTCAACTTTACATTAGAATCAAGTCGGTGCAAGCATCAGTGTTGGCTATCAACAGTTAAGTGTTGTCTTAGATAAGTAGTGAATATGACAGAGAAAGTGAGTGTAGAAGTGACATGACGATTTCGTCAAGACATTACACCAGTGTTGTCAGCATGATCTCGTCAACTTACATTAGAGCTCAGTCACGTATTCAAGCCTTATCAGTGTTGTAATCATCAACAGTTAAGTGTTGTCTTAGATAAGAGTAGTGAATATGACAGAGAAAGTGAGTGTGAAGTGACATGATGATTTCAAGTAAGCATTACACCAAGTGTTGTCAGCATGATCTCGTGCAGTTAGGAGCTCACTTAGTCACGTATTCAAGCCTTATCAGTGTTGTAATCATCAACAGTTAAGTGTTGTCTAGATAAGAGTAGTGAATATGACAGAAAGTGAGTGTGAAGTGACATGACTTGATTTCGTCAAGACATACCAAAGTGTTGTCAGCACATGATCTCGTCAACGTACATTAGAGCTCCAGTCACGTATTCAAAGCCTTATCAGTGTTGTAATCATCAACAGTTAAGTGTGTCTTAGATAAGAGTAGTGAATATGACAGAAAGTGAGTTGTGAAAGTGACATGACTGGATTTCGTCAAGACATTACACCAAGTGTTGTCAGCATGATCTCGTCAACTTACATTAGAGCTCAGTCACGTATTCAAGCCTTATCAGTGTTGTTGCTCATCAACAGTTAGATGTTGTATCTTAGATAAGTGAGTAGATATGACAGAGAGTGAGTGTAATGACATGACTCATTTCGTCAAGACATTACACCAAGTGTTGTCAACATGATCGTCAACGTATTGAGCTCGTTAGTCGTATTCAAGCCTTATCAGTGTTGTCATCAACAGTTAAGTGTTGTCTTAGATAAAATTAGTGAATGTATTGAGAGAAAGTGAGTGTAGAAGTGACATGACTTGATTTTAGTAAGACTTATTACCCAAGTGTTGTCAGCATGATCGTCAACTTACATTAGAGAAACAAGAACGTATTCAAAGTCCTTATCAGTGTTGTACTCATCAACAGTTAAGTGTTGTCTTAGATAAGAGTAGTGAAATATGACAAGAGAAAGTGAGTGTGAAAGTGACATGACTCGATTTCGTCAAGACATTACACCAAGTGTTGTCATGATCTCGTCAACGTACATTAGAGCTCACTTAGTCACGTATTCAAGCCTTATCAGTGTTGTAATCATCAACAGTTAAGTGTTGTCTTAGGTAAAGTAGTGAATGTGTGACAGAAAGTGAAGTGTGACATGACTTGATTTCGTCAAGACATTACACCAAGTGTTGTCAGCATGATCTCGTCAACTTACATTAGAGCTCAGTCACGTATTCAAGCCTTATCAGTGTTGGCACTCATCAACAGCCTAATGTTGCTTAGATAAGAGTAGTGATCGCAGGCAGAGAAAGTGAGTGTGAAGTGACATGACTTGATTTCGTCAAGACATTACACAAGTGTTGTCAGCATGATCTCGTCAACGTACATTAGAGCTCAGTCACGTATTCAAGCCTTATCAGTGTTGTAATCATCAACAGTTAAGTGTTGTCTTAGATAAGAGTAGTGAATATGACAGAAAGTGAGTGTGAGAAGTGACATGACTTGATTTCGTCAAGACATTACACCAAGTGTTGTCAGCATGATCTCGTCAACGTACATTAGAGCTCACTTAGTCACGTATTCAAGCCTTATCAGTGTTGTAATCATCAACGTTAAGTGTTTGTCTAGATAAGAGTAGTGAATATGACAGAGAAAGTGGTGACGTGACTTGATTTCGTCAAGACATTACACAAGTGTTGTCAGCATGATCTCGTCAGCATTAGAGCTCACTTAGTCACGTATTCAAGCCTTATCAGTGTTGTAATCATCAACAGTTAAGTGTTGTCTTAGAATAAGTAGTAGATGTGACAGAAAGAAGAGTGAGAAGTGACATGACTTGATTTCGTCAAGACATTACACCAAGTGTTGTCAGCATGATCTCGTCAACGTACATTAGAGCTCACTTAGTCACGTATTCAAGCCTTATCAGTGTTGTACTCATCAACATTAAGTGTTGTCTTAGATAAGAGTAGTGAATATGACAGAGAAGTGGGTGTGAGAGTGACATGACTTGATTTCGTCAAGACATTACACCAAGTGTTGTCAGCATGATCTCGTCAACGTACATTAGAGCTCACTTAGTCACGTATTCAAGCCTTATCAGTGTTGTACTCATCAACAGTTAAGTGTTGTCTTAGATAAGAGTAGTGAATATGACAGAGAAAGTGAGTGTGAGAAGTGACATGACTTGATTTCGTCAAGACATTACACCAAGTGTTGTCAGCATGATCTCGTCAACGTACATTAGAGCTCAGTCACGTATTCAAGCCTTATCAGTGTTGTACTCATCAACAGTTAAGTGTTGTCTTAGATAAAGTAGTGAATATGACAGAAAGTGAGTGGAAGTGACATGACTTGATTTCGTCAACATTACACAAGTGTTGTCAGCATGATCTCGTCAACTTACATTAGAGCTCACTTAGTCACGTATTCAAGCCTTATCAGTGTTGTACTCATCAACAGTTAAGTGTTGTCTTAGATAAGAGTAGTGAATATGACAGAGAAAGTGGATTTGAGAAGTGACATGACTTGATTTCGTCAAGACATTACACCAAGTGTTGTCAGCATGATTTCGTAACTTACATTAGAGCTCCTTAGTCACGTATTCAAGCCTTATCAGTGTTGTAATCATCAACAGTTAAGTGTTGTCTTAGATAAAGTAATCTAGATATGACAGAGAAAGTGAGTGTGAGAAGTGACATGACTCGATTTCGTCAAGGCATTACACCAAGTGTTGTCAGCATGATCTCGTCAACTTACATTAGAGCTCACTTAGTCACGTATTCAAGCCTTATCAGTGTTGTAATCATCAACAGTTAAGTGTTGTCTTAGATAAGTAGTGAATATGACAGAAAGTGAGTGTAGTGACATGACTTGATTTCGTCAAGACATTACACCAAAGTGTTGTCAGCATGATCTCGTCAACTTACATTAGAGCTCGGTACGTATTCAAGCCTTATCAGTGTTGTAATCATCAACAGTTAAGTGTTGTCTTAGATAAGAACAGTAAATCTGACAGAGAAAGTGAGATGTGAAAGTGACATGACTTGATTTCGTCAAGACATTACACCAAGTGTTGTCAGCATGATCTCGTCAACTTTGTAGAGCTCAGTCACGTATTCAAGCCTTATCAGTGTTGTCATCAACAGTTAAGTGTTGTCTTGATAAGAACAGTAAATCTGACAGAGAAAGTGGGTGAAGTGACATGACTTGATTTCGTCAAGACATATTACACCAAGTGTTGTCAGCATGATCTCGTCAACTTACATTAGAGCTCCAGTCACGTATTCAAGCCTTATCAGTGTTGTAATATCAATTAGTGTTGTCTTAGATAAGAACAGTAAATCTGACAGAGAAAGTGGATTGTGAAGTGACATGACTTGATTTCGTCAAGACATTACACCAAGTGTTGTCAGCATGATCTCGTCAACGTACATTAGAGCTCAGTCACGTATTCAAGCCTTATCAGTGTTGTAATCATCAACAGTTAAGTGTTGTCTTAGATAAGAACAGTAAATATGACAGAAAGTGGGTGTGAGTGACATGACTTGATTTCGTCAAGACATTACACAAGTGTTGTCAGCATGATCTCGTCAACGTACATTAGAGCTCAGTCACGTATTCAAGCCTTATCAGTGTTGTAATCATCAACAGTTAAGTGTTGTCTTAGATAAGAACAGTAATCTGATGACAGAAAGTGTGGGTGTGAGAGTGACATGACGATTTCGTCAAGACATTACACCAAGTGTTGTCAGCATGATCTCGTCAACGTACATTAGAGCTCAGTCACGTATTCAAGCCTTATCAGTGTTGTAATCATCAACAGTTAAGTGTTGTCAGATAAGAATAATATGACAGAGAAAGTGATTGTGAGAAGTGACATGACTTGATTTCGTCAAGACATTACACCAAGTGTTGTCAGCATGATCTCGTCAACTTACATTAGAGCTCACAGTCACGTATTCAAGCCTTATCAGTGTTGTAATCATCAACAGTTGTGTTGTCTTAGATAAGAGTAGTGAATATGACAGAGAAAGTGGGTGTGAGAAGTGACATGACTTGATTTCGTCAAGACATTACACCAAGTGTTGTCAGCATGATCTCGTCAACTTACATTAGAGCTCACTTAGTCACGTATTCAAGCCTTATCAGTGTTGTAATCATCAACAGTTAAGTGTTGTCTTAGATAAGAGTAGTGAATATGACAGAGAAAGTGGGTGTGAGAAGTGACATGACTTGATTTCGTCAAGACATTACACCAAGTGTTGTCAGCATGATCTCGTCAACTTACATTAGAGCTCAGTCACGTATTCAAGCCTTATCAGTGTTGTAATCATCAACAGTTAAGTGTTGTCTTAGAATGAGTAGTGAATATGACAGAGAAAGTGGGTGTGAGAAGTGACATGACTTGATTTCGTCAAGACATTACACCAAGTGTTGTCAGCATGATCGTCAACTTACATTAGAGCTCAGTCACGTATTCAAGCCTTATCAGTGTTGTACTTATAATCAACGTTGGTGTAACTGGAGAAAGTGGTGACATGACAGAGAGTGGTGAGGCGGACTGGATTTCGTCAAGACATTACACCAAGTGTTGTCAGCATGATCTCGTCAACTTACATTAGAGCTCAGTCACGTATTCAAGCCTTATCAGTGTTGTACTCATCAGTGTTGGTTCTGCAGATAAGAGTAGTGAATATGACAGAGAAAGTGGGTGTGAGAGTGACATGACTTGATTTCGTCAAGACATTACACCAAGTGTTGTCAGCATGATCTCGTCAACGTACATTAGAGCTCAGTCACGTATTCAAGCCTTATCAGTGTTGTAATCATCAACAGTTGTGTTGTCTTAGATAAAGTAGTGAATATGACAGAAAGTGGGTGTGAAGAAGTACATGACTATTTCGTCAAGACATTACACCAAGTGTTGTCAGCATGATCTCGTCAACTTACATTAGAGCTCAGTCACGTATTCAAGCCTTATCAGTGTTGTAATCATCAACAGTTAAGTGTTGTCTTAGATAAAGTAGTGAATATGACAGAGAAAGTGGGTGTGAGAAGTGACATGACTCGATTTCGTCAAGACATTACACCAAGTGTTGTCAGCATGATCTCGTCAACTTACATTAGAGCTCACTTAGTCACGTATTCAAGCCTTATCAGTGTTGTAATCATCACAGTTAAGTGTGTCTTAGATAAGAGTAGTGAATATGACAGAGAAAGTGGGTGTGACATGACTTGATTTCGTCAAGACATTACACCAAGTGTTGTCAGCATGATCTCGTCAACTTACATTAGAGCTCACTTAGTCACGTATTCAAGCCTTATCAGTGTTGTAATCATCAACAGTTAAGTGTTGTCTTAGATAAGAGTAGTGTATGACAGAAAGTGGAGTTGAAGTGACATGACTTGATTTCGTCAAGACATTACACCAAGTGTTGTCAGCATGATCTCGTCAACTTACATTAGAGCTCACTTAGTCACGTATTCAAGCCTTATCAGTGTTGTAATCATCAACAGTAAGTGTTGAGTAGATAAGAGTAGTGATCTGACAGAGAAAGTGGTGTGAAAGTGACATGACTTGATTTCGTCAAGACATTACACAAGTGTTGTCAGCATGATCTCGTCAACTTACATTAGAGCTCACTTAGTCACGTATTCAAGCCTTATCAGTGTTGTAATCATCAACAGTTAAGTGTTGCGTCTTTGGATTTACGAGATTTGTTCTAATACTTCAATAGCAAATCAATATACATTCCTTAAGTTATATGAAAATGTATTTTGCTTGCGCCTACAACAATCGTTATTGATTTTATTGACACAGTTGCGGTTTGACTCTTAACTAAAAATATGAACACAATCTGTGTTTTAATATTGAACCTGTCTATTGGCGTAGTTGAACAAACTGAATAAACTGTTCCCAAGTTAAACTGAGAAGTCAGGTATCATGATGTTTGCGAAACATAAGATAGTAAAAAATGTAGCTTACGTTTCCCAATGCTCTTCTCTCCGAAATATTACAATACGATAGCCTACAATCACCTCAACTTGTCCCTTGGCAGCTACTCAACAACAACGTTTGTTAACACACTCTTCATTGCAGATGCGTAGACTGTGTACAGTCCTAGTCTATTTTTGGAAATTTCTTTTAAGTTGTTTAAGAATTAAAGTTCAACTAATTTCACAGTAAGTTTTAATTCCCAAATTTCAATAGTGTGTGTAAATAGTAGTGGGTTCAAACTATATTTTGCAGTAAGTGTTTTGTATATATGACTCGTGTTTCGTTTGATATTCTTAAGAAGCTTGCATGTAAAATGTGGAACATCATTGACATGTTATTATACAAGAAAATATGGTGTGCTAATATAGTGTAAGATAGCTGCACACATTTTATTTCTACGTTCAAAAAGTAAATATTGCAAACTTTATTACAAATCGAATGGTATATTTTCCAAGCACTTCTGAGTCATCAAGGCTGAAAGCTATGTATGTACTTGATAATATCAACACTTTCAGATTACGATGGCTTACTGCATAGTGCATTGGTATCAGTGCCTGATAAGATATCTTTAGTGAACAGTATTGTGAGCTGTTCTTCTGTTATAGGCTTTATGTTCAGCCTTTCTTATAATGAAAAGTTTAAAGTAACAATATAAATATGAGCAACATTTTATTTTTAATTACGTTTAAGATGTAGAGGACGTTTTTGTGTTTTTCATTGTGTGAAACAAAAAGTTGTCTTAAAAAGCGGCTGTAAAACGTATTCTTCACTTTCCTAAGAAACCACAGCTAAATCCCACTGACCGATATTTGCCGACAAAACACCACCTTACAGTTGCTTGAACTGAAAATTGACCGGCAAAATTGCATTGCCAGTGAAGGCTCTCATGCTATATATACGTGTGCGTGTTTTAGAAATCTTTGTTTGCTGAATTTTCGCCGGCCGTAAGTTAGTTTACAGCCTAAGGAGGTGAAATGAGTATTTTGTTTGTTTTCAAGCCAGCTGTGCTACTGACTCGTAAATGCTTCAGCAGGTGAAAAAGTGGTATCATTTATCGCACTAAATGAACCGCGGGAAGCTAATACCATTCGTCAGAGTCCAGCCAACCCGACCTTGCTTTGAAACCAGCATGCTGCTAACAATCTCAGTAACTCACAAACATCGTTGTTATAAACATCGTAAAACCGGTCCATTCAAAGACATATTTTGAGCAATGATTTCGAGGGATTAAATAACCTAACTAGAATAAACAGACCCGTATATCTTTTTCGATTGAAAAATTGAGAAGTGATTAAATCAGTTTTTACATATAGATATAATTTACGCTAGTCACAGGTTTTACAGGATTGCTAATGACCCCTAGAACCACAAACAAACGAAACATAGGAAAGTAGTCATTTTAAACTCTTGCACAAATACATACACACTTTACTTTGTTTATATAAATCGGTTGCGTTATTCTAAAATACTTGTTTGGTTTGTTGTTGACGGTTTAAAATTTTGAGGTTCTAAGGTAAGGGGATTCTTTAACGTTTTAAGTTTGGTTTATCATTTTAACTCCTTTGTAAGTAAAACTTGATTCATTTATCAAGATCTTAAGTATTTACTTTCTATTGGCTGTGCGCAAATAAGTATGTTTTGTGTTCTGTTACAGTTGGCTTAGTCATTAACGACTGTGATTGGTCATCCACAGCTGAGCCAGCCAATGAGCGGTTGGTCAGTGTGCAGCTGTCACTGGCCGTGGACGATCTTGCTTTCTCTATTTGTTTTTTAATTTCGAAAAGTGTTTGTACATGTTGTTTTGTACATGTTGTTTTGCACATGTTGTTTTGTACATGTTGTTTTGTACATTTTGTCTTTTATTGTTTTCAGGCCAGCTTTTATAAAGTTAACAAGTTAAGAGAAAAAGCTATGGTTATTTAGTATTTAGTGACTTGCCAGCTTGAGCTGATAACGTTTGGAGTAGCTTTGTTCCTAATGTTTTGTGTTATGTTTTAGGTTACTTTTCGTCTGAAGACGGGGTCAGATTCACATCCCGAAACGACGTGTATTTTTGTTCACTCAAAAACGATGGAAAAACGCGTAATAACATTTTAACTTTAAAGTACTTGTCTATATTTCAATGTTTATATTTTACTGAAAGATTGGGAAATCTTTATGCATTGGGCTAATGTATTCCGCATTTCAAGCTGCTTTAGCGAGGCTCGCGATGGTTTATCTTGCGGGAAGCTTTATCAATCATTGGATCTTGATAAACAGCCCTTACATTTTCGTTTGTTTACTGTGTTATCCTTATGAACCGTTGTCCTCTATGTATCTTCTTCATCTTGTATTAATATTTTCTTGTTTCAATCTTGTTTGCCAGCACAGGTAAATTAGGCATAACCGTACTTGTTGTCAGTTTTTTTTTTAATTGTACGTATACAATAATGACCTAGATTTAACAGAATCCCCAAGCTTTTAAGTGTAGATTAAAATTAAGGTGTTCGGAAATCATAATACTTATATCATATTCTCACTACTAATACTTAACTCTATGTTGAGTCCATATGTTTGTGTATGTTCTTTAAAATAGAAAAAGTATAAATCTACCGATAAACTTTTATTCAATAAAACAAAATTTAAACATTAAACTTTTAAACAATGCCTTTATCGTCAGTCCGTTTAAATTTACAAAAAATAGGTATAAATGTTTGAAAATATAAACTCTATTATTATTCAAACTTAAATCCAAAGAAGAAAAGCAAATCTCCACTCAGGACTTAACCTTTACCGGCTAAACTGATTCCATGTAAAGTATAAAGAGTTAAGCTGTTGACAAGGGCTGTACTTGATCAAAGCTCAGCTGTTGACATGTGCCTTTGAAGTTGCAATGGACCCTTGACTTTGACAAACTCAAAGGTTCAACTAGGCTTTATGAAAGAAATATTGTTGGACAGATTTGTTTCATACATTCGTTATGGCATAGATAAACTAATAAATATATTTAACCTAGTATAGAACAAAGGCCAGTACCTTTGTAACACATGTTTATGAAACAGGGCACTTAATTGTCTTTGGTTCTGTACTAGCGTACAAGTAGCCTTGTGCGAAAAGAACTTTTAAATATTAAATAAAATTATTAAACTACTGTTTGGTTTTAATGGTAAATGTTTGACGCGTATAAAACGTTGTGAAACTAACTTGAATGTTAAAGTCCGAAAATGGAGTGTTGAGGAACGATACTTATAAATTATAATCATATCAGAGGTGTGCTTTAAATGTAATAAATGACTGATTAACACCTTTGAAAGTTAATATTTTTACTTCGCTTAGGGATCTATGTGTTAAAGTTATTAGGCTAATGACTACCCTTACTGTTATCAAAACTATTTCATGCATTGAAAGCACTCTTTTATTGGGTTTTAATTTTGAGTTTTAGTTTTGATTTTAATCCTTTATTTAACTTTAGTTGTTTTATTAAGATCCTTTACAGTTGTATGTTTTCATTTTTTAATAAAATCACTACTTAAACAGTTTTCAATTGTGAATATGAGAAAATGGTACCTACTTTACCATTAATTCTAAAACATACCTTGAGTTTTTAATTTAAACAACCTAAAAACCTTTAAGTAGAAAACTCATTCGTAAAAAGAAATGACCTTTAAATGATAAAATTAATTATATATCGAACAAAAGCAGAAAGTACGGGAAATATCAACAATAAGAAACATACACAGGACAACACTGTTAAGGGAAGGGGATATCATGATGGCGCATCATGTTTTCTATAACCGGACAACTTCAAAGAGACAAATCTACATACTCATGATGGCACAAGGTATTATTTCATGTAACAACGTTGTGGCTTGGTTGGATACAAGCTGTTTATTAGTTTGGACCTCCCGCTGCCTCGTGCCTGTTATATAAAGCTTCCCAATAACCTTGTCATCAACTGATAACATGCTCTCTACAAGTCACTGAACAACGTCATTCTACCAACAATATTGCAACCTACACCCACCAGCTACTGTTATAGGTTACAAAACACAATGTCCGACAAGTTAATTGTGTAGTTGAAAGGTCTTTTACCAACATGTGTTCAAAGTCGATAGAATTTGTAGCTGCGCAATTTCAAATATCGAACTTTAGAATATGGTGTGCCGTCTTATCGTACCTTTCATTCCTTGACCACGCTTCGGTCGTTAAACTTTGAATTGGTATCAAAAGGTTTACTTTAAAGAAGGGTAAAGAAGTCTTGTCAGTCAGGACCGAAGCTTAAAGCGTTTTGAGCTTATCTAATCACATCACTAATGGACTCTCAAAAGGGAAGCGAAGTAAAGCACTTTGAGATGAGGTTTGAATGATAAAGGTTGACTTGCTGATCACAATTAAGCAGGGTTTCAAATGTGAAATGTTTACATTACACTATTAAATATTTACTGTACGAGTTAAGGAAGGATATTGGTCCCAAGTATCGAACGTGTGACGGAGTTCAACCCAAGCCGAAGGTCATTGGTGCGTATGTATTGCGGCTACAGCATTTGCTTCTAGCGAATATGTTGAATGTGACTATAAGTATCAGGATTAATTCCAGTGATCGAACCAATATATTATAGATCCTTTAGGATATTCTCTCCCCAGCAGAGGTTTTTGGCACTGTCACCACAACGCCAACAAGAAAGATATGGCTTGCTCAAATTCATTTTAAAATGCAGAGTATAAACAGCAAAGCTATCTATTTTGTTTCAAAATACTATGTTTTATGTACATAATTATTTTACTTTTCTCTTCTTTATTTTATAAAAATAATGATGGTATTATAGTACATTAAAACGTGTTACTAAAATAATAATTTCCCAACTGTAGGACCTTATGTCGTCTATTTAACAAGTTACCTTTCGGTTTCGCCTGTAGATCTAGATGTTTATTTCTGGCTAGATACTATTTCGTTGCGCTGGTTACTTGCGCTTCAGGCGATTTGCACCAGCGCAGCTTGAAATACGTATCTAGCCAAAACTACATCTAGAATCTAGGCATAAACTCAAAAGGTAACTTGTCAAACTTGTGTTGGGTTTATGGTTATCACCTCAAATTTTTAAAATTTTGCAATATATAATGACAAACTACGTGAGTTTAAAACCCAAAAGCAGGAAATCTGTTTAAAATGTAAAAAAGTAAGAATCATGCCAGGACACATTTAAAGCAAGGTTCAAAGTGAACCAAATGGATGAAGGGGCAGCAAGATAAGCAACAAGTGGAGGAATTGTGCCATATGAGGCACATAGCTTACAAGTCTCTAGCTACCAGGTAAGTTTTGCAATAAATAATGTGCACTGAACCATGGAAGTAGAAACGGTATGTGCAGTGCCTAGTTTCCCTGCAAATATTTTTGACAAATATTCGTCTAACATTTAGTTTTAACCAGTAGCCATAAAACAGTCAACCAATTAATTCAGGTCATAACGTCAGAGTATTAGAACAAACCAATCTGAGAGTAACTTATAACAAGCAAGGTTGTCAGTAGCCGTTAGTAGTTATAAAACTAGAGGGCTGAACTACTAGCAAGTTCATATGCGATGAATACCACAAAAGTTTATTGTTAATGTAAGTAACATCAAGAATATGCAAGTTAAATTCGGCGAGAATGTGAAAATAATCTCTGATTTAAACTGTATGATTAAAATTAAAACTGTACGTTTCGCAATTTTGCAAACGAGTTTTGAGATAAACAAAGTTTAAAGTGGAAATTGACACCAAATGCTTCATCTCTGAAGATGAAAACTATGAGATCAAACTTACTTGAATTTTTTAATCCAAAACAGTATCACCTATAAAAACATATTAAAGTTATACACTTTGCCAAACTGTGAATAGTTTTTTTAGAACGAACAAATGGTTTTATATGCAATGGTTTGAGGTGTAGGCTTTTCCTAGCTTCTTTTTAGCTTTTACCAAGTTCTGTTGATGCGTGTTCACGTTAAAGCTGCGTCATTAGTAAACATTAGTCATTAGTCATTGGTCATTTATTTTTTCATCATATACATCAATTTACATTGATTGTGATATTGTCAAGTTTCAATACTTAAAAAAATATTTTGCATACAAACATTAAAGATAAAACATATACAATTTTGAGATCTTAACAAAGCAACTAAGTTAAATATATGTCAAAATACATGTGTGTAAAGCAAAGAACAAAATAAAATTTACATAAAAAAAGGTTCATAAACTCTGAGCTCTTTTTTTTATGTGGACTGTCCGTGACCAAGTAGTGCTCGGAACATATATAAGCAGTGATCAAGAAGAAAATTGAAGATCCTTTGTTTGAAAAGATTTAGGAGAAGACTCCGCTTTTCAGGTTGTTTGGTAGTTTATTAATTTGTTCCACCAAGGAGGCACCATGGTGTTTTCAGAAAAGGTTCCGTGCATGATGACCAGGATATTGCAGGAGAGCAGGTTTCGAGTAAATGTTGATGTGTAGTTTCTACCGTAAACTTTTCTGAATTGATATTATAAACAAGAGAGAAGGCACTTAAAATATATGGAGCAACGGAGGAGGTAGTATTTCTAGCTTTGCTTGAAAAAAGAGCTCTACAGGGGCTCCCTGTGTGAATGAGTGATTTCGTCATGACATTACACCAAGTGTTGTCAGCATGATCTCGTCAACTTACATTAGAGCTCACTTAGTCACGTATTCAAGCCTTATCAGTGTTGTCTTAGATAAGAGTAGTGAATATGACAGAGAAAGTGAGTGTGAGAAGTGACATGACTCGATTTCGTCAAGACATTACACCAAGTGTTGTCAGCATGATCTCGTCAACTTTTAGAGCTCACTTAGTCACGTATTCAAGCCTTATCAGTGTTTAATCATAACAGTGAAGTGTTGTCTTAGATAAGAGTAGTGAATATGACAGAAAGTGGAGTGTGAGAAGTGACATGACTCGATTTCGTCAAGACATTACACCAAGTGTTGTCAGCATGATCTCGTCAACTTACATTAGAGCTCACTTAGTCACGTATTCAAGCCTTATCAGTGTTGTAATCATCAACAGTTAAGTGTTGTCTTAGATAAGAGTAGTGAATATGACAGAGAAAGTGAGGTGTGAGAAGTGACATGACTTGATTTCGTCAAGACATTACACCAAGTGTTGTCAGCATGATCTCGTCAACTTACATTAGAGCTCACTTAGTCACGTATTCAAGCCTTATCAGTGTTGTCTTAGATAAGAGTAGTGAATATGACAGAGAAAGTGAGTGTGAGAAGTGACATGACTTGATTTCGTCAAGACATTACACCAAGTGTTGTCAGCATGATCTCGTCAACGTACATTAGAGCTCACTTAGTCACGTATTCAAGCCTTATCAGTGTTGTAATCATCAACAGTTAAGTGTTGTCTTAGATAAGAGTAGTGAATATGACAGAGAAAGTGAGTGTGAGAAGTGACATGACTTGATTTCGTCAAGACATTACACCAAGTGTTGTCAGCATGATCTCGTCAACTTACATTAGAGCTCACTTAGTCACGTATTCAAGCCTTATCAGTGTTGTCTTAGATAAGAGTAGTGAATATGACAGAGAAAGTGAGTGTGAGAAGTGACATGACTTGATTTCGTCAAGACATTACACCAAGTGTTGTCAGCATGATCTCGTCAACTTACATTAGAGCTCACTTAGTCACGTATTCAAGCCTTATCAGTGTTGTCTTAGATAAGAGTGAATGACAGAGAAAGTGGGTGTGAGAGTGACATGACGATTTCGTCAAGACATTACACCAAGTGTTGTCAGCATGATCTCGTCAACTTACATTAGAGCTCACTTAGTCACGTATTCAAGCCTTATCAGTGTTGTAATCATCAACAGTTAAGTGTTGCGTCTTTTGGATTTACGAGATTTTGTTCCTAATACTTCAATAGCAAATCAATATACATTCCTTAAAGTTATATGAAAATGTATTTGCTTGCGCCTACAAGCAATCGTTATTGATTTTTATTGTCACAGTTGCGGTTTGACTCTTAACTAAAAATATGAACACAATCTGTGTTTTAATATTGAACCTGTCTATTGGCGTAGTTGAACAAACTGAATAAACTGTTCCCAAGTTAAACTGAGAAGTCAGGTATCATGATGTTTGCGAAACATAAGATAGTAAAAAATGTAGCTTACGTTTCCCAATGCTCTTCTCTCCGAAATATTACAATACGATAGCCTACAATCACCTCAACTTGTCCCTTGGCAGCTACTCAACAAAACGTTTGTTAACACACTCTTCATTGCAGATGCGTAGACTGTGTACAGTCCTAGTCTATTTTGGAAATTTCTTTAAGTTGTTTAAGAATTAAAAGTTCAACTAATTTCACAGTAAGTTTTAATTCCCAAAATTTCAATAGTGTGTAAATAGTAATTAGGGTTCAAACTATATTTTGCAGTAAGTGTTTTGTATACGACTCGTGTTTCGTTTGATATTCTTAAGAAGTTTGCATGTAAAATGTGGAACATCATTGACATGTTATTATACAAGAAATATATGGTGTGCTAATATAGTGTAATAGCTGCACACATTTTATTTCTACGTTCAAAAGTAAATATTGCAAACTTTATTACAAATCCGAATGGTATATTTTCCAAGCACTTCTGAGTCATCAAGGCTGAAAGCTATGTATGTACTTGATAATATCAACACTTTCAGATTACGATGGCTTACTGCATAGTGCATTGGTATCAGTGCCTGATAAGATATCTTTAGTGAACAGTATTGTGAGCTGTTCTTCTGTTATAGGCTGTTATGTTCAGCCTTTATTATAATTAAAAAGTTTAAAGTAACAATATAAATATGAGCAACATTTTATTTTTAGTTACGTTAAAGGTGTAGAGACGTTTTTGTGTTTTTTCAGTGTGAAACAAAATTTTTTCTTAAAAAGGCTGTAAAACGTATTCTTCTTCCCTAAGAAACCACAGCTAAATCCCACTGACCGATATTTGCCGACAAAACACCACTTTACAGTTGCTTGAATTGCAAATTGACCAGCAAAATTGCATTGCCAGTGAAGGCTCTCATGCTATATATACGTGTGCTTTAGAAATCTTTGTTTGCTGAATTTTCGCCGGCCGTAAGTTAGTTTACAGCTAAGGAGGTGAAATGAGTATTTTGTTTGTTTTCAAGCCAGCTGTGCTACTGACTCGTAAATGCTTCAGCAGGTGAAAAAGTGGTATCATTTATCGCACTAAATGAACCGCGGAAGCTAATACCATTCGATAGCCTACAATCACCTGCTAACTTGTCTCCTTGGTAGCTAATCAACAACAACGTTTGTTAAACACATTGTTCTCATTGCAGATGCGTAGACTGTGTACAGTCCCTAGTCTATTTTGGAAATTTCTTTAAGTTGTTTAAGAATTAAAAAGTTCAACTAATTTCACAGTAAGTTTTAATTTCCCAAATTTCAATAGTGTAAATACAAGTAATTAGGGGTCCAAACTATATTTTGCAGTAAGTTTTGTATATGACTCGTGTTTCGTTTGATATTCTAGAAGTTTGTATAAAATGTGGAACATCATTGACATGCTATTATACAAGAAAATATGGTGTGCTAATATAGTGTAAGATAGCTGTACACATTTTATTTCTACGTTCAAAAGTAAATATTGCAAACTTATTGTAAATCCGATTGGTATATTTTCCAAGCACTTGAGTCATCAAGGCTGAAAGCTAAGTGTATGTACTTGATAATATCAACACTTTCAGATTAACGATGGCTTACTGTATGCATTGGTATCAGTGCCTGATAAGATATCTTTAGTGAACAGTATTGTGAGCTGTTCTTCTGTTATAAGCTGTTATGTTCAGCCTTTTATTATAATTAAAAGTTTAAAGTAACAATATAAATATGAGCAACATTTTATTTTAGTTACGTTTAAGATGTAGAGGACGTTTTGTGTTTTTTCAGTGTGTGAAACAAAAATTTTCTCTTAAAAAAGTAAACGTATTCTCTTCCCAAGAAACCACAGCTAAATCCCACTGACCGATATTTGCCGACAAAACACCACCTTGACAGTGCTGATTAGTGCAAATTGACCGGCAAAATTGCATTGCCAGTGAAGGCTCATGCTATATATACGTGCTTTTAGAAATCTTTGTTTGCTGAATTTTCACGTCGCCGTGTTAGTTTATTACGCTAAGGAGGTGAAATGAGTGTTTTGTTTGTTTTCAAGCCAGCTGTGCTACTGACTGTAAATGCTTCAGCAGGTGAAAAGTACTATCTTATCGCACTAAATGAACCGGGTGGGCTAATACCATCTTTCGTCAGAGTCCATTAACCCGACCTTGTTTTGAAACCAGCATGCTGCTAACAATCCAAACTCACAAACATCGTTGTTATAAACATCGTAAAACCAACCATTAAAAGACATATTGAGCAATGATTTAGAGGATTAAATAACCTAATCCAGACCGGAACAGGTGATTGAAAAATTGAGAAGGTTAAATCAGTATTTACATATAGATATAATTTACTAGTAACAGGTTTTACAGATGTGCTAATGACCTTAGAACCACGAACAAACGAAACATGGAAAGTAGTCATTTTAAATCTTGTACACAATACATACCACACTTTACTTTGTTTATATAAATCGGTTGCGTTATTCTAAAAATACTTGTTTTGAAGTTTGTTGTTGACGGTTGTAAAATTTTGAGGTTCTAAGGTAAGGGATTCTTCTAACGTTTTTTTTAAGGTTGGTTTATCATTTTAACTCCTTTGTAAGTAAAACTTGATTCATTTATCAAGATCTTAAGTATTTACTTTCTATTGGCTGTGCGCAAATAGGTATGTTTGTGTTCTGTTACAGTTGGTTAGTCATTAACGACTGTGATTGGTCATCCACAGCCCCGAGCCAGCCAATGAGTTGGTGTGCAGCTGTCACTGGCCGTGGACGATCTTGCTTTCTCTATTTGTTTTTAATTTCGAAAAGTACATGTTGTTTTAATACATATTGTTTTGTACATGTTGTTTTGTACATGTTGTTTTGCACATATTGTTTTGTATCATTTGTTTTTGTACATGTTGTTTTATTTGGCTGTTTTTTTACATGTTGTTTTGCACATGTTGTTTGTACATGTTGTTTTACTTTTATGTTGTTTTTGTACATGTTGTTTTATTTTTTATGTTGTTTTTGCATGTTGTTTTTGTACATGTTGTTTTGTACATGTTGTTTTGTACATGTTGTTTGTACATGTTGTTTTACATTGTTTTCAGACCAGCTTTTCTCTTAAGTTAACAAGTTAAGAGAAAAGGTATGGTTATTAGTATTTAGTGACTTACCAGCTTGGTGATAACGTTTGAGTAGCTTTGTTCCTAATGTTTTGTGTTATGTTTTAGGTTACTTTTCGTCTGAAGACGGGGTCAGATTCCACATCCCAGAACTTGACGTGTATTTTGTTCACTCAAAAACTATGGAAAACACCCGTAATAACATTTTAACTTTAAAAGTACTTGTCTATATTTCAATGTTTATATTTTTACTAAAGATTGGGAAATCTTTATGCATTGGGCTAATGTATTCCGCATTTCAAGCTGCTTTAGCGAGGCTCGCGATTGGTTTATCTTGCAGAGGAAGCTTTAGCCAATCATTGGATCTTGAGTAAACAGCCCTTACATTTTCGTTTGTTTACTGTGTTATCCTCATGAACGTTGTCCTCTATGTATCTTCCTCATCTTGTATTAATCTTTCCTTGTTTCAATCTTGTTTGCCAGCACAGGTAAATTAGGCATGACCATACTTGTTGTCAGTTTTTTAATTGTATTACGTATATTACAATAATGACCTAGATTTAAACAGAATCCCCAAGCTTTTAAGTGTAGATTGAAAACAAAAGGTGTTCGGAAATCATAATACTTATATCATATTCTCACTACTAATATAATATTCTATGTTAGTCCATATGTTTGTGTATGTTAGTCCTTCTTTAAAAATAGAAAAAGTATAAATCTACCGATAAACCTATTATCCAAATTTAAATCCAAAGAAGAAAAGCAAATCTCCGCTCAGGACTTAACCTTTACCGGTTAAACTGATTCCATGTAAAGTATAAAGAGTTAAGCTGTTGACAAGGGCTGTACTTGATCAAAGCTCAGCTGTTGACATGTGCCTTTGAAGTTGCAATGGACCCTTGACTTTGACAAACTCAAAGGTTCAACTAGGCTTTATGAAAGAAATATTGTTGGACAGATTTGTTTCATACATTCGTTATGGCATAGATAAACTAATAAATATATTTAACCTAGTATAGAACAAAGGCCAGTACCTTTGTAACACATGTTTATGAAATTGCAAGGGCACTTAATTGTCTTTGGTTCTGTACTAGCGTTACAAGTAGCCTTGTGCGAAAAGAACTTTTTAAATATTAAATAAAATTATTTAACTACTGTTTGGTTTTAATGGTAAATGTTTGACGCGTATAAAACGTTGTGAAACTAACTTGAATGTTAAGTCCGAAAATGGAGTGTTGAGGAACGATACTTATAAATTATAATCATATCAGAGGTGTGCTTTAAATGTAATAAATGGCTGATTTACACCTTTAATAGTTAATATTTTTACTTCACTGTAGGGATCTATGTGTTTAAAGTCATTAGGCTAATGACTACCCTTACTGTTATTAAAACTATTTCATGCATTGAAAGCACTCTTTTATTGGGTTTTAATTTTGAGTTTTTAGTTTTGATTTTAATCCTTTTATTTAATTTTAGTTGTTTTATTAAGATCCTTTACAGCACTACTTAACAGTTTTCAGTTTTGAATATGAGAAAATGGTACCTACTTTACCATTAATTCTAAAACATACCTTGAGTTTATACGAGAAATTAAAACCTAACAAACCTTTAAGTAGAAAACTCAAAAACTAAAAAGCAATGCCCTTTAAATGATAAAATTAATGATATATCGTACAATGAGCAGTATGGGAAATATCAACAATAACATACAGGACAACACTGTAAGGCGAGGGGATATCATGGTGGCGCATGTGTTTTCTATAAGGACAACTTCAAAGAGACAAATCTACATACTCATATGATGGCACAAGGTATTATTTCATGTAACAACGTTGTGGCTTGGTTGGATACAAGCTGTTTATTAGTTTGGACCTCCCGCTGCCTCGTGCCTGTTATATAAAGCTTCCCAATAACCTTGTCATCAACTGATAACATGCTCTCTACAAGTCACTGAACAACGTCATTCTACCAACAATATTGCAACCTACACCCACCAGCTACTGTTATAGGTTACAACACAATGTCCGACAATAGTTAATTGTGTAGTTGAAAGGTCTTTTACCAACATGTGTTCAAAGTCGATAGAATTTGTAGCTGCGCAATTTCAAATATCGAACTTTAGAATATGGTGTGCCTTCTTATCGTACCTTTCATTCCTTGACCACGCGGTCGTTAAACTTTGAATTGGTGTCAAATTGGTTTACTTTAAAGAAGGGTAAAGAAGTCTTGTCAGTCAGGACCGAAGCTTAAAGCGTTTTGAGCTTATCTAATCACATCACTAATGGACTCTCAAGCTGGGAAGCGTCAAGTAAAGCACTTTGAGATGAGGTTTGAATGATAATGGTTGACTTGTGCTGATCACAATTAAGCAGGGTTTCAAATGTGAAATGTTCCCATACATTACACTATTAAATATTTACTGTACGAGTTAAGTGAAGGATATTATTGGTCCCAAGTATCGAACGTGTGACGGAGTTCAACCCAAGCGAGAAGGTCATTGGTGCGTATGTATTGCGGCTACAGCATTTGCTTCTAGCGAATATGGTTGAGTGTGACTATAAGTATCAGGATTAATTCCAGTGATCGAACCAATATATTATAGATCCTTTAGGCTATTCCCTCCCCAGCAGAAGTTTTTGGTATTACACCACAACGCCAACAAGAACATAAGGCGCCACCTTGCCTACATTAATTTTTAAAATGCAGGGTATAAACAGCAAAGCTATCTATTTTTGTTTGAAAATATTTTGCTTTGTATGTACATAAATTATTTACCTTTCTCTTGGTGGTTATTATAGTAGGCTACGTATAGCTAAAACGTATTGTGATTTATATGGTTATTTGCCCATAAGTTTTATTATTTTAATATATAATGAAAACCACGTGAGCTTTAAACCCCAAAAGCAAAGTTATCTGTTTAAAATGTGAAAAAAGTAAGAATCGTGGCAGGAAACATTTAAAGCAAGGTTCAAAGTGAACCAAATGGATGAAGAGCAGCAAGATAGAGCAACAAGTGGAGGAATTGTGCCATATGAGGGCACACATAACTTAGAATCTCTAGCTACCAGGTATGTTTTGCAATAAATAATGTGCACTGAACCATGGAAGTAGAAACAGTGTGCAGTTTCTAGTTTACCTCAACAAATATATTTGACAAATATTCGTCTAACATTTAGTTCTAACCAGTAGACATAAAACAGTCAACCAATTAATTCAGGTCATAACGTCAGAGTATTAGAACAAACCAATCTGAGAGTAACTTATAACAAGCAAGGTTGTCAGTAGCCGTTAGTAGTTATAAAACTAGAGGGCTGAACAACTATGCAAGTTCATATGCGATGAATACCACAAAGTTAATGTAAGTAACATCAAGAATATGCAAGTTAAATTCGGCGAGAATGTGAAAATAATCATCTGATTTAAACTGTATGATTAAAATTAAAAGCTGTATGTTTCGCAATTTTGCAAACGAGTTTTGAGATAAACAAAGTTTAAAGTGGAAATTGACACAAAAGGCTTAAGCTCTGATGAGATCAAACTTACTAATTTTCCAAATCCAAACATTATCACCTATAAAAACAGTTTTTAGAACGAACAAATGGTATACACATCATTGAGGTGTAGGCTTTTCTAACTTCTTTTAGCTTTACCAAGTTCTGTTGATGCGTGTTCACGTTAAAGATGCGTCATTAGCAAACATTAACGTCTTTTGCCAGCAACGTTATCATTCAGACCTCTACACATTTAATGCCGCTTGACAACGCGTTCAGGAAATAATTCTCATTGCAAATATTTAACAATAGAACATTCATGAATATTATAACCGAACATTAATGATTTTCTACAGCATCACAAACTGTTTGTATAACGATGGTGTGAAAGGATGATTAATCAGTTGCAACAATGCTGGACTTGTATTGTTCTATGTTTGACTGACAGTTGCTTGTCTCCACTGCTCACGTCTATTGTTGCATTTATCAATATTTGTTTTGTCTACGCGGGAAATGTAAATGTTTATTGGTGTACAGATTAATGCGCTTTACAATATTGTGTTAGTTCAAGCTATTGTTTTCATGAATGTGATTGCTTCACATAGCTTATGCTTATTCATGGTTACTTCACGGGACAATATGATAATTTCATTCACGCCGTTTATGACACACTGCGTACTTTGTTAACTCTAATGAAATGCATTTGTCACTACGCTCCACGATAGTTGATGATAGTGAAGCAATTAGTTATATTCGTAAGGACATTAAATCAGACTTTTCCAATGTTTTCTAAGTTTAAAAGAAACTTATCTCTACACTTTTACACAGATAGCCCAGCTCAGCTGAACGCGCGGCAACCAGAGCTGGCTCATAGGTGCGGGGTGAGGAGGGGCTCTTTTCTAAAAACATTGGTGTCAGTATAATATTGTTTATGCTATGAACGGCTGTTCTGTTTTATTTATGTATCTCCATGGTAACATGATGTTGTTATGAGTATAAGCAGAACGGCTAGTACACTAATTCAAGCTAGGCTGGCCATCTATAATTCAGTTTTAAGGCTATATACGAGTTTTGTCGAGCTCTTCATTAACAAACAACTATCAATAATTAGGTAATATTAAATTGGTTTGAATCAAAGTTGGATAAAAACCGTTAAGATATGTTGAGTTAGAATAAATAAACTCGAGCACAAACGGACTAGTACAGTACTGATATTTAAATTCATCTGTAGATTCTAGCATATATATATTGGCATCAATAACTTTCAATCTCTAGGCTATAAACTTGCACCCTCTTCTAAAAATCTTTAAATGAGTAGTTATAGATATGAGTGGTATGAACGTACTTCAATATGGACGTTGTTGCACCAGCGCAAATCGAAATAATGTATCTAGCCAGAAATACATCTAGGATCTACAGGCAAACCGAAAGGTAACTTGTCAAAACGTGTTGGTTTTAAGGTTATCTACCCTAATTTTTAAAATTTTAATATATAATGACAAACTACGTATTTAAAACCCAAAGCAAGGAAATCAGTTTAAAATGTAAAAAAGTAAGAATCATGCCAGAACATTTAAACAAGCGTCTAAAGTTTCCTGTCAATAAGGGCAGCAAGATTGAGCAACAAGTGGAGGAATTGTGCCATATGAGACACATAGCTTACAAGTCTGTGAGCCACTAGGTATGTTTTGCAATAAATAATGCACTGAACCATGGAAGTAGAAACGGTATGTGCAATGCCTAGTTTACCTGCAAATATATTTGACAAATATTCGTCTAACATTGAAGTTTTAACCAGTAGACATAAAAACAGTCAACCAATTAATTCAGGTCATAACGTAAGAGTATTAGAACAAACCAATCAGATATAACTTATAACAAGTAAGGTTGTCAGTAGCCGTTAGTAGTTATAAAACTAGAGGGCTGAACTACTATTAAAGTTCATATGCGATGAATACCACAAAGTTTTATTAATGTAGTAACATCAAGAATGCAAGTTAAATTCGGCGAGAATGTGAAAATAATCATCTGATTTAAACTGTATGATTAAAATTAAAAACTGCCGTTTCGCAATTTGCAAACTAGTTTGAGATAACAAAGTTAAAGTGGAATTGACACTAAATATTTAATTTCGAAGATGAAACCATGAGGATCAAACTTACTAATTTTTAACCAAAACATATCACCTATAAAAACATATTAAAGTTAATACACTTTGCCAAACTGTGAATAGTTTTAGAACGAACAAATGGTTTTATATGCAATGGTTTGAGGTGTAGGTTTTAACTCTTTTAGCTTTACCAAGTTCTGTTGATGTGTTCACGTTAAAGCTGCGTCATTAGTAAACATAATTATTAGTCATAGTAGTCATTTATTTTCATCATATACATCAATTTACATTGATTGTGATTTTGTCAAGTTTCAATACTTAAATTAAATATTTTGCATACAAACATTAAAAGATAGAAACATACAATTTTGTAGGATCTTAACAAAGCAACTAAAGTTAAATATATGTCAAAATACATATTGTGTAAGCAAGCAAAAATAAAATTTACATAAAAAAGAGTTTCGCAAACTCTGAGCTCTTTTATGTGGACTATCCCGATGACCAGGTACTCCGGAACACTATAAAAGCAGTGATCAAGAAGAAAATTGAAGATACTTTGTTTGAAAGAGATTAGGAGAGGTCTCGCTTTTCAGGTGGTTTGGTAGTTTATTAAAAGATTTGTGCAAGAGTACCACGGTGTTTTTTCGAAAAGGTTGTGCGATGACCAGGATATTGCAGGAGAGCGGAGTTTCGAGTAAAATGTTGATGTGTGTGGTTTCTACCGTAAAACTTTTCTGTGTGTATAAACAAAGAGAAGGCACTTAAAAATATATAGGCAAGGGAGAGGTAGTATTTAACTGCTTGAAAAGAGCTCTACAGGGCTCCCTGAATGGTGATTTCGTCATGAGTCTTATGATGTTCTTGTTATGAGTATAAGCAGAACGGCTAGTACACTAATTCAGCTAGGCTGGCCATCTATAATTCAGTTTTAAGGCTATATACGATTTTGTCGAGCTCTTCATAAACAACCAACTATCAATAATTAGGTAATATTAAATTGGTTTGAATCAAAGTTGGATAAAACCGTTAAGATATGTTGAGTTAGAATAAATAAACTCGAGCACAAACGGACTAGTACTTGATATTTAAATTCATCTGTAGATTCTAGCATATATATAATTGGCATCAATAACTTTCAATCTCTAGGCTATAAACTTGCACCCTCTTCTAAAAACTCTTTAAATGAGTAGTTATAGATATGAGTGGTATGAACGTACTTCAATATGGACGTTGTTTAAAACTCTTTCGATTTCAAACACACAATTGACATATGCTATGTGCTCGTATGCTATTTAGCTCAGTAGAAAGCATAGAAGTTGTTATCAGTTTTACATGATGTGAAGCATTGCGTTAAGACAGACCATGATGTTTGTTCAGAGTTGTGTTAGAGGTGTTGTGATTAACAATGTTGAACTGTCAGTGTTGATGAGTTAAACTTCTTGCTTTGTCAGTCAACTAGTGACCTCTATATTGCATAGTTTAAACTAAGTTTATGTAATACATACTACATAGTTTATCTTAACGACAGCTGTTAGTTGTTGTTTGTACTTTCAACAAGTTAATCATCTATACCGTAAGGGTTAACCTTCACAGCTATAAATCATTTCATTTCAGCACGAACAACTTAAAATTATTGATTTCAAATGAAACCATTTTTAATTGAGTTTCTTGGCTTATAAAAGAGTGTTCATAACGTGGTTTTACTCTTTTGCTTTTTCTTTCCCTTCTAAAATACGCAGGTGACTTTACGTAAGAAACTTTCATAATATCAATAGTTACACAGGAAACGTGATAGAACTGATAAATTTAACAGTTATCGTAAATAACAAAATGTTATAACATCTTACAATTTTGAAAAAGGCCTTCATTACTCCGGCCTTAAATACTCTTGTAACATCTTGTTATCATTTATAGTGGTACACCTATAAAACTGTTTGAATAAATGTCTCACCACTTAAGCCTTCGTTTGAAAAAGGTTACCGTAGAATCTCTTTATTCCTTGTAACTTACAAAATTCTTCTCAGGGCCTGCTTGACTGAGCTCACAGTTGAAGGATGAAATTTTGTGAGCTATAAGCAGGTTTTGCACCTAGTAGGTCCTACCCGAAACAAATCTTAAAACTGAAACCGTTTAAGACATCTAACATTATATGTAGAACACATATTTTTCTGTGTTAGTTTGTCGAGTTAAAAAATATCATGTTAGGCAAAATCCGTATTAAAATTGAATGTTTGCCTACATTTTGACCTGTCTCTCTCTTTACAACATCCCAAGTGGCCTTAGTTTTATTTTTTTGAGTTTAAGATAAACCTTTCATTATACTTAAGCTTTGGTAAGCTTGACACATTTAAAAAAAACTATTATATCTACGGACGAATACTTTAAAACTAAATCCGTTGAACTCTTACTCAAATCGTGCAAGTATCTTTCCTAGCACTTAAATCAAAAGGCCCTTTGTCATCCATTTTTGAAGAACTATTAGAGTTGGATTTAGATGATTTAAGTGGAAAACATGAAAAAAACTCTAGTCTTGTTACATGCATAAACGATTTGAACAAATTACTTACACTTTCGATATTATGAATAAATACTTTGGTCCTTAATCAACCTCCTTCAACCTTGACTTAAAACAATTCAAACATTAACGTCTTTTGCCCAGCAACGTTATCATTCAGACCTCACCAAATTTAATGCCGCTTGACAACCCGTTCAGGAAATAATTCTCATTGCAAATATTTAACAATAGAACATTCATGAATATTATAACCGAACATTAATGGTTCTACAGCATCACAAACTGTTTGTATAACGATGGTGTGAAAGGATGATTAATCAGTTGCAACAATGCTGGACTTGTATTGTTCTATGTTTGACTGACAGTTGCTTGTCTCCACTGCTCACGTCTATTGTTGCATTTATCAATATTTGTTTTGTCTACGCGGGAAATGTTAATGTTTATTGGTGTACAGATTAATGCGCTTTACAATATTGTGTTAGTTCAAGCTATTGTTTTCATGAATGTGATTGCATGACATTGCTTATCATGGTTACTTCACGGGACAATATGATAATTTCATTCACGCCGTTTATGACACACTGCGTACTTTGTTAACTCTAATGAAATGCATTTGTCACTACACGATAGTTGATGATAGTGAAGCAATTAGTTATATTCGTATGACATTAAATCAGACTTTTCAATGTTTTCTAAGTTTAAAAGAAACTTATCTCTACACTTTACACAGATAGTCCAGCTCAGCTGAACTCGCGGCAACCAGAGCTGGCTCATAGTGCAGGGTGAGGAGGGGCTCTTTTCTAAAAACATTGGTGTCAGTATAATATTGTTTATGCTATGAACGGCTGTTCTGTTTGATTTATGTATCTCCATGGTAACATGATGTTGTTATGAGAGTGCAGAACTGGCTATACACTAATGCTCTCACGCTTTCAGCTAGGCTGGCCATCTATAATTCAGTTTTAAGGCTATATACGAGTTTTGTTTGCTCTTTTTTGGTTGTAACTACCAATATACTTTTAAGTTTCCTTGATAATAGTTATTCAAGGTTTATTAATCAAAAGTACAAAACGCGTGGCAAATTTAGTTTTCTTTCTACATATGATGAAAGTATTAAAATAAAACCTTAAATAAAGCCAGGAGGGCTCTTTAAGTGAGTACATGTACCATTTCCATATTTCAACTAATATAAAATTATGAACCTAGAATAATTATAACCCGGCAGCGAGGCTGTCAACTCTTCTGTGCGGCATCATTGTAGGCTTGTTTAGCCACAAAACAAAACGTACACCCAAAGCTCTCAACTGAATTTAGCTTTCACTTGACTTAGCAGTTGGTATGAAAATTCCTCCGGAAATAGGCTGTTTAAGTAAACGTTAGTTAGAGTCATGTGACACTTGAAGAGTCGTTTTGGAACTGTATCCGCAATTTGAGCGATGTAACTTTTAAAAAGGGGAAGATGTGTGTTATGTTATTTGTGTTTGTTAATTAATGCATTGTGTGCTTGTGTGTTATGTTTATAATTAAACAAGTTAAACTTCTACAAGAGTTATATTTTAAAAGTATTTATACTATAAAGTCTTCACATATATTCGGTATTTTAAAATAGTGTAAAATAAAATATTACAAAGATAACAAAATAATGGTCGTGCGCTAGGCCCGCTCGCTACACTGGCAATGTCACTGGTGATGTCCCAGCATCTTGACTGGCAAGATCGGCGGCACGCGGGCCTCTTCAAAGAAATAAGCTAGACAACTCTACCCCATTTCCACCTTCCCTTTAGTGAAAAACGTGGGTTCTTGCTTGGTTGACTAATCCTCTTAACTTTGAGTGTAAGGGTTGTTGACTAATTCAGCCTTAAAACCTGGGATATATCAATTGATTTTTTAAAAACTCTAAAATCTCAAACAAATATCTGAACGGACTTAAACAAATATCATCACACGCGTCAGATGATATGATACAGCGGATCAGTTCGTCAATGTCGTTTGTTCGATTGGATGAATTAAATCTGACACATAGCTGTCATACGACTGTCAGAAAATATACAGCACCAAGTAGTCGGTTGACATTTTTCTCGTATCTCAGCATAAAATATTTTTTTTTACAATGACATAGTGCTTAATTGTCTTGAGTTTTGAGATCAAACTAGATTTGAAACGTATGGAGCACCTTTGAAGAACGCAGTTTCAGTCCAAGACAGTTTTAAGCGCGAGTTCTATTGCTAACAAGTCATCATTACATGCAAAGGCTATAAAGAATATTGGTAGAGAATGTGTTGCGTTTTAACTGTTTGCGGATGAATAAGAACTAAAGTTACACGCTTCTATTTGTTCCGCGAATAGTTCATATCGCGTTTGAATATAAAACATTGAGGTTTGGACACACAATGATTGAATGATTCTGAAAATAACATTTCGACTATTAATAGATGTAGTTACCAATATGTGTAGGATCATTTCAAAACACGCAATACTGGTGCTAGGCTAATACGGATAATACACAACGCACAAAATCAATAGTGAGGCTACAGTAGTAGTTTGTATGCATTGGGAACACGTTATTCGTTTCATCTTTTAAGTAATTTAGATGTAACACCAAAGTTATGCTAGAATTTGATCTTCTAGCAAGTAGTTATTAGGCTGTAACTTAATAATAAAGAATAGTTTATTATTATGGTATAATTTTGTTTAGTATAGTTATCATAAAGTAATAACAAAAATATTTAAAAATGGAGGTGTCGTGACATGCTCTTGTAGAAGCTGACTTTTGGATTGTCAGTCCAAAACTTGTTTGATACAAGGGATTTGCCATTCTCCAAAAGGTGGTGTGATTACACCATCTATTTTGACTACCTCTTCTTCGTTTAAATCTTTTACATGATCCGCTGTGATGTTAAACCTTGATCTTCTTGGAAATGGTCTGACGAGTTTGCAGGTGTATGATGTCTGTCTGAGTCTGGCCTGTACATGGGCCCAAAATTGCGCTATTTACAAAGACGCCAAACCGAGTTAAATCATAGATCTTTACTTAGCTAGGACAATGACCACTCCAGCCATTTGTAATTTAATACCATTAAGTTTTATAAGAAGTATACACATAATTGTGATATAACACGCAGAAGCCTCTCTTACAACTTGTACATGCAGGCAAAGCACCGGTTCTATGGAAATGTCACACAGTAACATTGTAAATCTTATTACACTTGCAAAAGCACTTGCACTCCAATAACCTGCTCTTTTAAAGGAGCGGGTGAAAGAGCAAATTTGATTGTCGCTAGAAATAACTGAAGAAACCTTTTACTTTGATGTTTGTCTTTCATTTTATGTCTTGCCTTTGCTCGCTTTATAAACAATAAGTTGAATATAAGTTTATTTCTTTGTAGCAAAACTAGTTTATTCTTAGCTATTTCAGTCCATGTAGTTGACTATTTTTAAACACGGGGTTTTAGCAGAACAGGTGTAATATTCTACTCGTATCAAAAAATAATTAGTCAGAATCCTTTTTGCTATTATATTCTGTGTCACTCATTTTCATAGATACTGTATATGTGTTATATTTTCTTATGGCGTGAAAGTCATTATTGCAAACGCATCATTAGGTATTTTCCCGAAAAGTAAATACTAAACTAGTGTCTAGTAATAAATAAAACCTAATCATTATAAATAATTTCTGTTGAAAATATCTATATAAATTATGGTAAAAGCTTCCTTAATGAATTTTAACCTTTTTTAAGTTTGTATAATTGACATCTACTGTTTTTACCAAACATAAACCTATTGGTCTCACTATACAGACTAGTTTCTTCGCATATCTGTTCGCACTATTTATGACTTCAGAGTGTGCATTATATACCTAGACTGGTTCGTTTAGCATATCGGTTTGTACTATTTCAGACCTCGGAGTGTACATACTCTTTATACTGATTTGTTTTCTCATATCAGTGCGTACCATTTCAGACTTCGAAGTATGCTCTATACAGGTTGAGTTTTGAACTTTTGACCTTAACTTTTGAAAAAGGAAATATTTTTTAAAACCCTTTAGGGAATGGTTCACTGTAAGTTTTGTTTTGACGTCCGTTTTGCGTCAAACAGTCCCTACAAAACTGAGGGAAGAGCCCCTCAAAGCTTTTAAATACAAACCCTATCCTTCAGTTCAATTCACAATTCAACGACGCAAAGACTATTTTTTATCTCGACTAGTTTTTTTAATTGCTCATTTAATCAAAGACTACAATAAATCAGGTTTAACATGCTACATTTCACATTTTATGACAAATATTTCTTCAAAATACTGAATAAATGAATAAATGAAGTTTATTTCTCAAAATTTTATTTTTAGATACATGGTAATATATTGACCACGATTTCTAGTATTTGGTCAGTTCAACAAAAGATTTACTTAAATACTCTATGTTATAGGATTTTAATGTTTCCTTCAGAGGATTTTCAAGAACAACTTGCCATAAAAAATTGTATGTGAAATGTGGCATTTTAAACCTGATTTCTTGTAATCTTTAAATACATATTAAGACAAACGATTGAGATTAAAAAATACATTCTCTTTGTTGTTAAATTTGTATTACAATTCCCTTTCTTTTGAGGTGCCTGCCACAAGGGGGTTGTATGTTTAAAAATTGGGGACCCTCCCCCCCTTGGTTTTTGGATGGGAGGGTGGGTGACGCAAAGTATGTAGAACTAACCTTTAGGATCCAATAAAAATCGTCCTCAAAGGGGTTTTAAAAGTTAAAAGTTAGGTGAGGGGGACATTTAAAACTCACCCTGTATGTTGTTGAACGTTCACAATTGCATTCACAAGGTTTGTTTAGTATGCATAATAGTCAGTGGACTCTGACAGTTAGAAATAAATAGGATTAATAAGCCAGTCAAACAATGAGAAATTACGAAATGAGTGTGAGTGCTATTGTTGTGGAATTAAACCTAAATTTGAACTAAATTAACTAGTAGTAAGTTCAATGCATTTAGAACGAATAATAGTTCAAAACTAAAACAATGTTTTAATCTTTGACGTCTAGCATATTGAAGTTGAATACTCTACGAATCATTCTCTATACTCCTTATCTATAAACTCGGGACATTTCACAAGTCATAGTTTTGTAATAATACAACTGTAGGCTTTGAAACACACTGATTTTTCAAAACAGACGTCAAACTTGAGCAAAGTGTAACTAGAAAGTTTGGGCAATCTGGCGCTGTCAAAGTTGTCGAGCAGTTTGGTAACAACTTGAAGCTGATTACATCTACCGTGTGTCACTGGGTGTAATGGAGAAATGCTTCACAGTGTAACGTGCTTCACTCATTCAGAGTGTTATGTTATGACATATAAGGTTGACAGAAGTGGTTTTATAGTTTTGCCTTCAAAATGTATTTTTTGTACCTGCCAGGAATTGAACCCGTGATCCTCTGAACCAGACCCCTCCTTTTTGAGCTTGAAACACGGGTTAAATATGTTTTGCGACTTGTATGTTGAACCATATTTCGTAAAACATATTTCACTTTAGGGCTAAATTATTAAAACCTATACTTAGTAGTTAAAAACCGAAGCGAACTCGAACCGTGGTTTATTAATAATTACCCAGCAAGTAAGAGGCCCGGGTTTGAGTCTCGGTTCGGTCCACACATTTGGTCTTCAAATTTCTTTAATAATAAATTAGCTATTTGTTGTTTATACAAATTGAGATCTTTATGCCTATCTGATCAAGTACTCTGAGTATTATGAATACTAGTACCTTTGTTAGGTTAAAGTTAAGGTAAAGAACGAGTAGTACTGGTCGACAACACATAGAAATAACTTGGTGTTGATATGTTTAAAGTCAACAATCGATCAATATCTTAAGTGGATGACTACAAAACAAGCTGGACTTTACTACAAACACGAAAGGTTTTACTGAAGCGTCCTGAAACGCAGTCTGAACTAGTAGAACGAGGTTATGATGCCATGTTGTAGGAATGTACTTGGCACAAACCTGTGTATGGTCCATAACATCTAACTGTAGCTGTACACATTCGGTCTAGCATTATATGTACTTGGCCCAGTTCAAATAAATGCAACAATAAATTCTTCATACATTTCTGGGGATATGTTTTACTTTACTAATACAAATGTGTTAACTTTATTGAAATAAGAATTCCTGCCAAAGTAGTTCAACGTTAGCTGAAGTATATTAAGGGTGGAACTTTTAGTCAGCTTTCATGATGTGTTATTGATCCTTATTTACATGTATAAAGGAAATCAGATGTTGCGCATAATAAAGTGCACTTAATAATAGTTTTCAAGATAAGATTGGTTAATTATTGAAAATTTAAGCCGGGTGGAAATTAAACCCATCAGTTGATAAGTTTGAAAAAAAGGTTAATGTCCGAGACGCGACCGATAACTTAAAAGGTAAAATAAAAGTACTTTTAAAACACACAAAAGACCAATATAATGTGACAATTTATTCACAAGAGCTTTCAACAGCTAAGCTGTCATCTTCAGGCGAGCAAAGTTACATGAAAATTATTAATAAAAAGTAATATTTACAAAATGTTGACGATACAAAAAAATAAGTAATGTTTTTTGTGTTTTAAAAGTACTTGTACTAATTGTCAATAATCTCCGCTTCAAGAATGTATTAAAAGGTAAAGTTTGTCTTGTTTAACGAGGTGAAGTTAGGACTACAAAGTCTTCTTCGCACAAAACCTCGATCTTTACCTAGCGATACCGCATTGTCATTATTGAAATAAGAATTCCTGCCAAAGTAGTTCAACGTTAGCTAAAATTTGAGGGTGGACCTTTTTAATCAGCTTTCTCGATGTGTTATTGATCCTTATTTTCATGTATAAAGGAAAAAGCTTAAAAAGGGCTGTAAAAAGGGAAAAAGTTAATAAGTTTAATGTCCGAGACGCGACCGAAGATAGTATTGAGAAATGAATTTCAATGGATGTTATTAAAACTAGGAAGAAACTAAACGTTTTACTTTTTTCTGATTTATATTATTTAGAAGAAAAGTAATAATTTCACTTATTGATTATTAGTCAGCGTTACAATTGAAACAAACTTATTAAAATAGCGTATGGTTCTGCAATAAGTAAAAAATACAAATTATCTTCTATAAAATCATCAAAACAAAGATTTATTTTCCGACAATAAGAGGGCAACTTTTGTACGTAATTGCATGTATCAACACAATTTTCCTTTCAGAAACATGTCTCATCTAATGAGTGAACTTGTCTGTCCTATTTAGTGTGTTTCTTACAAAGTTCCTGGATAGAGTCGTTACCACAAAAATATTGGGTCCTTAAACAAAAAATCATGTCGGTAAAAATGTGTATTTTTTGTTATGTATAAAATTATTAATATATTTTTCAGTTTTGTTTGTTTGAAACAAATAAACTACTTTGATTGGCTCTTAACTCTTAACGTAAATGTTAAGAGTATGATTATATTTTTTATTATTTGTAGAATTAGTTTACTTTAAAGTTTGCATGATAACATAATTAATTTGTCAATCTACAGTCTAAATTATTGTGTTGACATACAAACAAACTTAAAGTCAAATACAAACTTAAAACAAAAGAAATAATAAAACATAAAGAATGGTTCTGTATATGTATTCCGAAGAACGTTTTAAACACTTGAACCTATTCATTTTATTAAACAAGACAGGAGAAACTCCATGCACGCTCTTGTGAAAGGTATTGTAGAAAGAGGTTCGAGAATATCACTGTAATTAGATCTGTGACCACCAGAGTGCACCACTTGTGATCAAAGCCTCTTTGATATCGAGGTAACAACGTCAAGTAAAGTTGTTATTTACTACGACACAAGCCTAGTAAGCTTTGAGTCTCCTACTTCAGGGTACTCTTATCGAGTTAGGCCTACCTGTATTCATGCAATAATGAAGAAAAAGGTTTTTATTTGGTTCCCCAAGCGATAAATGAAATAAAACACAAATTATTAAATGAAGAAGAACTCAGCCTCACGTCAGAGGCTTGGAAGCTGACGACGTTGCGTATTACACTACGGTGAGTCAATAAACTTCAGCTGACTATTGGATTTCGTGTAAGAGTTACGACTTTAATAATACCAAACTTGAATCTGAATGGCAATATCTTTTATGAGTTGAAGAGCCATAGAGTTGATGTCAGTAGTGTGACAGTCAGATGACGATCCAATATCAATTTCTATGATTGTGGTTGGTCTAGCTGTTATACTTAGTGTGGAACACTTGTCAAAGACCCGAGTGTATTTTATGCGGGTTGTAGTAACTATGTTGAACCTACCAAAAGGTAATATTTCAATAACTCTTTTGCTTGATTAAACCTGTGTATTGAAACATAGCTTGCCACAAGCACTACAGTGAATCCTTGCGAGTCTCCAACAACGGCGTACATAAAATGAAGTTTTATTTGGGAGGGAAGGGAGGGCGTTAGGGAAGTGGAAAGCGCTATTTCGCGGTGCATTTTCATTTTAATGTAATTTTATGAGAGATTTCCTAGAAAACGGAGATCACTTCCATATGATTCCAATAAAAATCACATTATTCTTTTTTAGTTTATATTATTAACTCTTACATAAAAAATCGGACGCTCCCAAAATAGTGCATTTTTATCCCAACTAACTTAACCAAATCCAATAATAAAAATGTATTTATACAAGAGCTACATAACATGCTGTATAAGGACTAAAAACCACACAAGGTTTTCTACTTTGATAATTTTCATAAAATATAAAATTGATGCTGAACAACCGTGACCTGGAGATTGATCTCACTACATCGTAACTTGTTTGCCCCCTACTGTGCAATCTTGACGTCAAAGGCTGTTTCTTATTACAAGACTGTTCAAGTTCAGTTTTCCCTTCCGATTTTACAATACTGCGTCACATTTATTCAGAACTATACTCGTTTAAAATAAGTAATATAGTTTGGCTTACTATGATACGCAATATACACATTAATGTCCCATAATAATATGGAATCGTAATTGCATTGCAGTCAAATTACATTTTGCATACCTATAGTGTCACTTAGCTATAACCAACTGTGTTAGTTGGCTGTTTATATTGATAAAGGATTACATGGGTAATTTTGATATAGCCTAATTTATAAACTAATTAATATGTTTGGTGACGTTTAAAGAACTAGACTTAGAGAATTAGTCAACCAAGCAAGAACGTTTACCACTGAAATAGCGGAGTATTGATCATTTATCTCCGGTTGACGGCTCTAGTAGGGTTATCTTGTCTGGCTCAGTTCTTTGAAAAGTCGCGCGTGCCACCGAACTTGCCAGTCAAAAGAAATGGTAGTAACAGTATTCCAACTTTGCTCCACTCACTCAAAAAGTGGCAAAACATGGTTTCGTAGTCCCTTGTTTTCAGCAATTCTTCTGGAATTATCAATACTCTTAAGCTACCTGAACCCCCTTGTTTACTTAAAAATTTGTGACTTTTTGTCGTAATATTACGGTGAATTTTGTTGTTGTAGTTATACGAAAACAATCTCTGCCCTCTAGAGAAAACTCCCATCCGAATATATAGAAAAACCTTTACCGTCATAAAATAGCGGTCACGCCGTCACGGCTTATCTATGTAGCTATAGGAGCCAGTACTACGAACGTTTCAATTGTAGTTCCATTTGCTCACTATTATTAACAAATAATTATAAACAATCAAAGGTTAAATGAAATAATAACCATAGATGAATTAACACCGTAATAAAGATAGAACTGTCATAGACATATAGAACTTTACTGAACATATGATGCATGATTGATGACTATAAATGTGTTTATTTTATTGGATCGATTGAATGAATAAAGTTGATTATATCAGTGAGCCATGCATATTACTTATCAGCCAGAGAGATGAATGTTGATGGATGAGTTCACTAAAACAATTTAGCTGACTTAGTTTCAGGAAAGTGCTCTTACTCTGAAAATGCATTTCTGGGAACTTAGCTTCCATGTGAAATTGTGTTCTTTCCTTGTGAACGCCAAACAAATAATACAGTTTATGAAAAGCGGTTGTATTAATATTGAGATTTATGTATTTTTATTGGCTCTGTGTGCATTTTATTTGTTAAAAGAAACTGCAAATAAATGTACATACACATAAAATCTCTAAGGACACGAAAGCCACGAGGCCGATTAAAACATAGATATACGAAGGCTAAATGAAGGGTTCCAATCATGTCCGTTACAATTATACCAAATGCCAAGACGAGCCTATAACATAAATATATTTCAAGAAACCATGGCCAAAATTGTAATTACTTTATTATTTTTCTGATTTAGCAAAAGTTATTACAGTTTCTATTCAAACCAGGCCGACACGCAGCTAAGCGCTAAAGTGCCGCTTGCATGAGTGAATTGAATTTCCTTTGCAATTTGTTACTCTTATTCGCTCCGTTCAATGCCTCGCTTTAGCATTCGGCCGATCGATTACCACGAGCATTAAGAGGCTGTTTGCTACGCTCACAGCCTTGCTTCGGCCTTCAGCCTCTAACTTACGTATTCCTTTACTGCAAGTTTTATTACATATCTCGAAGCGATGACAAATTTCTAATTTCATTGAAATAGGACCATTTATTCTGCTGCTACACCAACAAATCATATTGAAACGACTACATTTATTTTCATAATATTTGGTATATTGATAGATATTGTTTAACTACATATTTATTTCAAATTTTATCAAAATTGGATGAAATTTATTGTTTTTGAAAGCATTGAACCCCCTTTTTTAGAAACCCCCTCCCTAAAGAAACCCCCTACTAAACAGGCTAGAATTTTACCAAATTTCATGAACATGGGTTGTACCAAATTTGATGCCCAGTTGGATAAACACAGTAATTTTATTGTTATAAAGCAGTAAGAACAAGACTTATTTTAACAAATTACCTCTATGTATTAAAGAAACCAATAATATTAAGCATTTTTGTTCTAAAGTAAAAGCCTTTTTGTTCTGTCAAAATGACATCAATTTCTAATTTAACTTAAGTTGCATTATCTAAAATTAATTTTGTTCACCGGCACTCTTTTTTACCACAAAATCGTTGGTTTGTTATTTAGTTGATAAGAGTACAATGCACAGACGCCACAGAGTGCGGCTCAACTGGCAGTAAAATTATATTGTACACTGGACTCTAGAAGTTATTTGTTTTGATTTTTGCTATCACTGGCCACAGTACTTGGAAGAGTGGTCAGTGTAATTCCAGAGTGATATGCTTGTATATGTTGTGTGTAATTTGTTGTTGAAATAAACCATTATTTCTTATTATTTCTCTGAAAACACGAATGAAGACTACCTCGAACTTAGGTTTGATTCTTTTAATTACTTAGAGTCTCATTCTAATAATAATTCTCAGAAGCAAAACCAAAATAAGGAGTTTTAAGATACACCGAACGAATCGCTAAAACGACTGATGAAAATTAAATTGTAAATCGTGTTTCTACTATGACACACGTCCAAGATTTTGATTAGTTACCAATATATAATTAATAAGAAACAATCGAGACTTTCATCCAGTTTCGATATCTCTTCAATCCACCACCTGGTTAATTTGGGATAAAAACAACTGTTGGTTCTCTCTGATATCGCAATAAAGTGTGACATTTTTAGGTTGACTAGTAAAACGGCCTTTGACAAGAGTAATGTTTCCAACTGTCAGTGTAACAGAGTGTACATGTACTCTAGAGTACGTCAAAGAATAGCAGAAGAGTCTGAAAAGAAATACAGAGAAGTAGACGAGGCATCTCTAATCTACAGTGGCGGTAACGCAGTTCAATATCCCCCAATCCTTCTTCAACTCGGAAAAGCTTTTACCTGAAATTAAACAACTCGTGCAATCCCAATGTGATCTGCAACCCTTGAAACTTGGAGGTTTCATTTCCGCTGTATCTGCGTTCCCTTAGTTTAATTGCAAAGTTTGACAACACTTTGGTTGTTACTTGTTATAGTTGTTCATCTCTTCGGTATACAGAGTAAGACGTTGGGTAGTTTGAAAGTCATATACTGTCAGCGGAACAGAGTAGGTTCAAGAAAGCACAGAGCTTCCTACTTTTGCCGAAGAGAAGCTCTGGAATAGCCTATACCTAAAAAGAATCCATACAAAAGTAAAGTATCCAGAAAGATGTATATGGACTACCTCTCCAGGAAAGGTTGACTGAAAATGACAGGTTGTATGACAGCTTGATAAAACAAGCAATATTGCTTATTGGTAACTCAATGGCTACAACTACTGAACTAATTCTTCTTAATGTACTTTACCATAAAGAAGCCAATAAACCCCACTGGTCTAAAAAAATTATTGTTTATGGTTCATTTAAATGTTTTTATAAATAATATTATTCCAAATGGGTGCGTTTAAAATATTTAATACACGTTTCAATGCTTTAAATTTTGCCAAGTCAAATACATCCACTTTATCAAAGGCAGAAAAATAACATTTTATACACTTTTTGCCAGGAAGAACCATTTTTCCGTAGGATTGGGTTTTCTCATTATAATAATTGAATAATTACATTGAATATATTGTATGAATACATTGCAAACGCCTGTATAAGAGCTACCTTTCTTAGTATTCTTTATTGTTAATAATTAATTTTATAATCATAATTCTACAATATAAATAAGTACCGATTTCAATTAGTAAAGAAAATACGCACGATAAAAATGTTACAGCTGTTTTAGCCTTTCCTGTATTATATACCAAAATATAATTGTGCAGTATACCTTTTAAAATCTAATATATTGTCGGCACTTTAATTTGAAATTTAACTGTTTCTCTACCAAATTTTAAATGGATAACTAAATTCCTTGAAGTTTTAAAAATAACAACCATTTTACGCATACTAATCATTAAGTTTATTCACGACATAAGTGGGTCCGCAATTTTTGCGATTAAAAGCTTGTATTCATGAAATTGCATTCATTTTTAAATATTTAAATGCAATCTAAACTTAATTGTTTATACCTCGTTACAATGAATAACTAAGAAAATCATTTGACACAGCTATGTTATTTTTTGTCTTAATTCCCTCTATTTAACAAGATAAGATAACAATTTATTAGTCAATTTACAAAACAATTGTGTTGACCATATTCATAAAAAACAAACAAACAAACAAGCTATAACTAATAATTAACATAAAAAATGATAAAATGTGATAAAACCTATGGTCCCGGGACAGACCGAGTTGAGGTGTAATATTGTAAGTTGTAATTATATTACGTTTGAATTATTACATTTATACTGGTCTTTGTATTTCGTAGTTCTTAATTATAACTTCAGTTACATTATTTTTGAAAATTTTAAATTTATTGATTATGTATTATTTTTGAGATGGAAACGTTGTTTAGTTTTATATAATATTTACGTTACTTTAGCTATTTAGGTGTATTGTTTATAATTTTTAACGAAGGTTGCAACTCAAGAAGTTTGACATTTATTTTGATGGTACCTCAACACATACAAAAATGAGGTACCTAACTATTTGTTCTTATTTATTTTTACAAGTATTTGGTTTTGTTATTTTGCTATTTATGTTGTAAAATCTTAAAATATTAACAACAGTATTGTAAATTCATTATTTAGATATAGTTTCTTTGATTGTGAGTTGTTTTATACTGTATATTGTATGTAATAAGAACAAATAACGATATTTTTGAATTGAATTGAATTGAATGGCATCCATAAATTCACCCACACTAGAAAATGATTTAATAATTAAGTATGATTTTAATTTTAGTTTGAAAATACCCAAATTAGGTTCAGTTTTTATGTTTTCAGGTAGTTTGTTATGTATAATTTAACTCCAGCTTGTTATTTAATTTTCAGGTGATTTTCGTTTTAATTTTGAATATATTGTGTTGTGTGTTTTTGGCCGACTTGCTTAACTCCAATTGGTTTTACCGACAAAATATCAAGCCGTTTACAAAAGTTCTCTTGGCAACCTATTCTTCACAAAATCAACACTATTTTTCAATCGGCCATACTTGAGTTTGTTAAGTGAGAAATTCCGGTCAATGTAGGTACTATTTTAAAATAAGAACGCGACTATTGTAGATACTATAATAAGACTCTTTCAAACGCACCCGAACTAAAGAAATAGTACCATATCAAGTATTTATAGACGTTGTTTACTGCATTGCCAGATGTGAAAAGTTGAAGTGGAAAATGCATTCCACGTGTACATTGAGTGTTTAGACGCACGATGGCATGTCAAATGTTGTGCCCCGGTTTCAAGAAAGGTAAACAAAACCTTTAGTGCGAGGGTGGGGAGTGGAACCGACAGTGTGAGGAGGAGGGGGGCTTTACTAAAGAGGGAAACTCAGGGAGGGAGGCGCATGCGCAAGAGGTAGTAAACCAAACAGGGAGAAAATCTTTCCCGTAATTCCCTGTTGTGGGGAGTATAAGGAAACATTTGTGTACATCATGCCTAAAACCATATCAAGAACACATTGCGATACAAAACTAAAATATATATTTATTTTTAACATAAAAACTATACTTTTCGAAACTTTAAACGATAATTAATGATTATACTATACATCACAAATGGAGTTTGCTGAACAGAACTACTTGAAATGAAAAACTATTAATCTCCCTTTTTACGGCATGAGAATTATTTTTAAAATTAACAACGCAGCACATCTTTTACTAGAACCTCTTATTTATCCCCAAAACGTTTTAAATAGGCTTATTTAATTAGGATTGTAGCTATATGTTTTTGCAATGCATTGTTGATATTTTTCAATAACAACGTTATGAAACACGGATTATTGTAGGAACACTTTCTAGAAACCATTTCTTGGGACTCTTTTAATGCACGTAAATATAAACTAGTATTATTCGTTTTACCATGCTTTTTCAATGAAACCAATTTATGACCAAGTTGAGCATATTTTGATTACATGAGGTGACTTTGTAAAATCTATAAAAGTATATGTAAACATAAATAACGCTAAATTTGGTTTATTGAAGTCATATGGTCTAAACTCTCTTGGAAAACACTTACATTTGATTACATTGAAAACAAAAGTTCACCGTCACAGAAGTTAAGTAGCAGTCACAGCTTCTTAAGAAACCATATACACCATATATTAGTGTAAAATATTGTGGTAACACAACTTATGTTTATATTTGTTGAGGTTACCTGACTAAATGATCTTAGCTTTGCTGGTCATATGCGCCTCATATAATTTAAGTATTTATACTAATTTTGATTTTAGGTTTTAAATGTGTTTCATTATCAATATAACATTATAGATTTACCGTATACTCTTACAACCCGTTCGGAAGATATTCACACACTACATATATCGAATAAAAGGAAAATTGTATAAAACATTTGGTACTACTTCGATACCAACGGATCCAGTTATTCAAAGACAAAACTGAACCCTCTCTAACGCCTTCCACAACATGTCAAACACACGAAAACAATCACAATGTTTTCACCAATAAAATTCCGAAGAATTCCCGTTAAAAAGGGATAAAACGGGAATTCCGGCAGTGCGTGAGGGTAGCGCGGGGGTGCGCGGTGTATGGATCAGTGACAGTGAGTGAGTCAGTAGTGCATTGCATGTGATACGGTGAGGACGGCATGTCCTGTGAGACAGTAGGCGTGAGTGACGCAGGAGCGTCTCCTTGGCTGCTGGACTCCCTGGGAGCCCTTCATTATTGAGGTAAGGGTGAGTGCACGTGAGGGAGGGTATGCAATCGATAGGGTTCAGTGTCCTACTGAGTAACGCAGCCAACAGCCTCAACCCTTGCTGTGTCTCAACACACTCGGCCTTCCTTGTATTCAATAAGTATTTGGAAACATTGTGTATTTTAATTGTGAACATAATAATGGTTAACTATTTTAAATAAAATGTTGACCAATCATAGGTCAAGAGTTTTGTTTACTAATTTGATCACACTAATAGTGGAAAGTACAACATCGCATAACACATGGGTAACTGCGCATAAAACGTATATTAACTTATTCATACAATCAAAAATAAAGGTTTACCTATTAAATATAAGATTTAATACCTTCAAGGGTTGGTAGAGTTAGGGACTGTCGAATAATTATATAATTATTTATACAAGTCACGTTGCTAATTTGTGTCGGTTAGTTTTAGTGAAAGCAAGCGGTTAATACTGTAACTAGCATTTCCTGTATTATCATATAGATATTATTGTATCTACTTTATGTATGTGGGTACTATTTAGTTATAAACAGGAAACTGTTACGACAAATTTAAGTTGGTAAATTAAATACATTGGTTTATATTGGATATTGTAAAACCAATTTTTAGCTAACGAAAGGAAATATTACAATTTTAATAATCATCTTAAAAAAAAAAGTATTATTTTGGGTTAAACAGTGTTATGTTTAAGTAAAACAACTTGAATCAACATAAAATTAGGTTTTAATGTATTTAATTTTCAGGTACTTGTAAACACTCGTTATAACTTAAGTATACAGTTTTAAAATTTAAAACAAAAGGCCAATATACAAAATTTTATTTTTGGACAAGCGCTTTCAATAGAAAGCTATCATCTTCAGGCTTGTTCCACAAAGAAATACAAAAAGTAAAAACTCCACAAAATGTGTCATTTAAACCAATAAATCTTTTAAAAACAAAATTAGAAAACCCTAAAGAAAAACATCAAAATTAATATGTCTGGTATTTATGAAATTGGCTGCAGTGAATGTGAAAAATATATATTGGACAAACTAAAAGATCAATAAATACCCGATACAAAGAACATTTGGTCCATGCAAAATATGGAAGATACGAAAATCTGCAATTGCAGCACACTCCATAGCCACAGGACATTCTTTCAACATCAATAATCTCAAATTAATCAAACAAATTGTCAAACCACAACACTTGAATGCCTGGGAGTCATATTTCATCAATGATTCGGACAAACATAAATTACTCAATAATGAAGATGGCCCTATTATGAATTCAAAATTGTTAGATCTCATCACATCAAGAACATCAACATAATATATATATATTACTTAAAAATAGAAATTTAATTTTAATCTTTTCTAAATTTTTATCATATGTTTTTATTATAACCTGTCAAAACAATAATAATTACTTTTTGTATTTCTTTGTGGAACAAGCCTGAAGATGATAGCTTGCTATTGAAAGCGCTTGTCCAAAAATAAAATTGTGTATATTGGCCTTTTGTTTTAAATTCTAATTATCAAGTGCCAATATCTCCAGAAGAAGATCATACAGTTTTAAGATAAATCACAATACCAACGGTCATTTTTTTAAATACAGCAGTTGAACCAGCCGACAGAAACTGACTAACTGATCATAGATTTCTGTACACATCTTCCGGTGAAGGCTCAGGTTGCGATAATATATAATCGTATATAATTGTGATTGTATATATACAATTATTATATATAAACTAATGTATGGTAGCACCACAATAAATAAAACCTAGTCGATAGTTGACGTTTCGTATGTACATGTTTGTGTAGAAAACTATTTCAATTCAGACTGAATATGTCTGCCAAAGAGCAGACAATACGCCTTTAAATAACTTTTTTATTTGGTGTTATAAGCTATTTGTTTTATGTATATTCAGCTTAAATATATTCTTGAACACAAAAGTAAAAAATATTCATTTTATGTATTTAATAAATACAAAGTGAGTGTAACATGAACTGGATTCACAAATGAAGTATATATTGTAAAAATAACAACAATTAAGAGATGAAAGTAAGTATAGTACGGTGTATGTTTTATAAACTAACTAGTTTAACTAAATGTATTGTTTACAACAAGGTCTTGAAAACCATTTGGCAAATTTAAAAAAATCGCAATATTGTCTGGCAGTGTTATTTGTTTACACACATATTCCACAGAATCTACTAGTTTGAAGCTAGTAGGAAAATGTTTAACACCTTACTAATTCTTTATGAATTAAAGATTTAAAAATTATATTTTAAACCCATCCAAAATTTGTATATCAAAATTCGTTTTGTACATTGAAAACATTTACAGATGCTTAAGAAATATGCATGTTAATTGTTAATGTAAAAAAACAAACATGTTTGTAATAATGTTTTGAATACATATTGTTTTAATCTGTACATGTAGGTATAACCAAAGTATCAGCCGAGGTTTATTTATTATTGACATTATAATTACCCATGATCGTCCACAAAGTATTTCTTAAAAATACCAGTATTAAGAATAATAGTACCCAACACAGTTTTTCTTGTAATAGTTACTGTATTTTAAGTATTTCAAGACACATTTTAAACTTAAACTTGTTGAAACGACATAATTCACAGATTACTAAAACTTAGGCTAAGTTTGGCGGATCCGTGGCGGATTGGTATCGCACGCGACTCCGGAGCTCATCACTCTGGTGGCGCGGGTTCGATCCCAGTCACCACTTACATTTGTAATGTGACTAATACGGTGACGCTAGGTAAAGGTCGAGGTTGAGTGGTAGAGAGGACTTTGTAGTCCTAACTTCGCCTCGTTAAACAAGACAAACTTTACCTTTTACTTTTAAGTTTAGTGTATAGTTAATTATAGCAAACATTTTTCGTCAACCGTATGGTATTTCAGCGTACATGTGATCTTCCCGTATTATCTAGTCGAAAATATTTGACAGTTTAGTAAAGAAACTGTAGAATAAGATTCACTCCAAGTCAGTAAATGATATGGATGTGTTTAAAGAGGATCTTACATTTACTTAAGCAGACAAAAGCCTCCAGGTTGTCTCGAGTTTTAACAATGGGTATGTGGAGGTCTTTTACATAAAGAAACCAAACTTGATCAACAACGTTCAGTTCACATTTTATGTGCACCTTGTCCGTGTAATAAATTACGTTTCCTAGTTTCAAACAGGCATAACAAGATTTGAGCTAATAATCCACTCACCTATGTAATGCACTGTGACATAAACATGGTTCGCATGTTACATGGACATGTTACTTGACACATTCGTGTTGTATGTTCATGTTTGCTACATGTTCCCATTTCTCGCCATTATTCGCGTTTAGCACTGTTTGGTTGTCAGTAACGTTCCCTGATAATGTAGACGTCTTTTGTTCTTAATAGTAAGTTTTATTAGTGAATTTCCGTTGGAAATAGAGCTATTCGGAAGTGACCTTTAAAAGAGAGTTGTATCCTTCACAGTTATCACAAAACATCATTTGATAAAAAACATACAATTTATAAATTAGTTAAATCTTTTGCCTAAAGAAACCATGAATACTTTTAAGAAAAGCCTGACAAAATATTTAATTAGGAATAAATTTTACAATGTGAAAGATTTTGGATGCTTATTCTTTAAGATGACGAAATTTTAAATTTAAATCAATGTTTTTATTTTGTTTCTCTTCTTCTACACTTGTAATTCCTAACGCAAATTTATTGTCTGGCCAGTTCTTATCTTATCTTACCCAATAATGTGGGCAAAAGGATATCTACGAAAAATCGTTTCAACCAGACCAAGATGACGGTGAAATCCCGGTTTTACACTGCCATACTGGTCTGGCTGAACCGGTTATGTTGATTTCCAGTCAACAATTGAAAAGAAGAAATATTTTAAAACCCAGTTAAATACGAGAGGACGTGTGAATGACGAGTGTTAAACTTTATTTGTCGGTGTTGCAGACCAACTTTTAATTTGCAAACTTCCATTCAGAAATAAAACCGAAAGTGTTGCAGGAATTTATATTAACATTGCTCTCCTCTCGTATGAAGGGACGACGTACCTGCAAAGTATCGAGACAGGGTGGAATGCAACACGTGTGGTATTGCTGTCAAATAGCAGTGAAATAAAACTGCATCGATATGACTTTAACAATAATTTGTTATTATAACTTTAAATACCTTGTAAACATGATCACGTTCCAGATCGTATAACTCGCGGGATATATGGCTGAATTAGTCAGTTGTATTTGCTTGCAACTATGTTTTTACATATTCCATATTTTAGGTAAAAAAAAGATATAATAGAAAAGCAGATTCAGTTTTTTGAAAGTTTACCAGTCTCCTTTACGTCTGATTTCACGCTAATATTAGTCTAATAGGAGACGTTAAAGTAAACTAATAACCAGTTATTAAAAATAAACAATTAAACATAACTCATTTTATTAGCTATCTTGTGTGGATGTTAAACATTATTCAAGAAAATTATGATTGTTACACTATCATTACTTTCTTTGTTGTACTAAATCAAACTACCACACCCTTATCCATTGTTAAGACATAAGCTCTGTAACTTGTAAGTGTAAATAACTTTACATTTAAGCACCATCAATATGGTTGCGTCCTTTTTAAAACGGTTACTTATCAAATATAAAATATAATTTCAAATTGACTGTTGTATTGAAGTTTTGAACATATTTTAGAGAAGTTTTAAAATAAATGTGTAAAAAAGAAAAACTGGACGTAGAACTTTTAAACGTTAATTTTAACTATGTGTATGAACTACTTTAGAGTGACGTAAAACTTGAAATTTGGTACACAAGTACTTAGTCCAGTGTAAAATCAAGTCATAACTTGACGAGGTGATTGAAGAGGAATAGGCTGAAACCTGACCGGAAGAACTTTTTATAAGTTTCTTGCCACAATACTAACAGATTTCCAAGAATGCAAAACCGTTGTCAAATATGCAAACTAAGTTTGGTTTGGAGTTTTTATAATTAGAGTTTAATCCTCTTCCAAGTAAACACTCGAGATTCTCTTTCAAACGCTGCTCTTTTCATTTAATTTCCGAGTCTGATTGTGTATTCGTGGAGCTTAGAGCTTCAATTGATTTATTTTGTGAAACTAACACTATACACTAATTCAGTAGTAACTACACTCACAATCTATGCAACTAATCAATCTACGAGAATCCACATGTTTATATTGTCTATGCGAGTACAAAGGGTTAATAAAAAGAATACCACAGGTTTTAATAAATGTTTATACCTACATTTTATCAGCAAAATACTTCTTATAACAATAAATTGAGGTTTGCTATAAACACTGTGTATTGTAGAAATAAATATTTTTAATATAAAGCTTCATATAGTTGGGTGTATTTTCCATTCGAGGAGTTTGGAAGAAGCATGGATATGGATTGGTGTGTTTATACGGTTATGCTAACGAAAAGACGTTTTATCCTAGAACAACTCTCTTTATGGAAACTAATCCACTTAATTACAGTTTTATCCTTTGATATCAACATCACCTGACATCCTCATTTATTTTATATGTTTTCTCACTAATAAAGAAACAACTTTAACTCAGTTATGTTTTTCCTAAATTTGTTTGCAAAGTTATTGGAGTGTAAAAACTTAAGTTTGTATAATTATTATTCAATAGTAGTAAACCACACATGTTATTAGTAGTTATATTGTTTCATCCAAAGCACATATAACTATGATGCACTTATCTCTGACTGCTGTTACAAAAATATTATGAATAATCTAGTAACGACTCGTACTAATAACTGTCATGTTTAGTTTTTGTGGGGATTAGGTTTTCATACATCCACATAAAATGAATTGAAATATATAGAGGAAGGCAGACTTAACATTATGAAGGTTTCACAATGTAGAATCACATTCGTTTACCGCTGACTATCTAGAAAGTTGAACAAACAAATTACATCGTGTAGTATCGGCCGCTTGGTCTAGGGGTATGATTCCTGCTTTGGGTGCAGGAGGTCCCGGGTTCAAATCCCGGAGCGGCCCGTAACATTTTGTACAATTTTCTATGCTAATTTGCATTACCAGAGTGCTAATAGTAACCGCAATTTCAACATTGAAATTTCAGATCCTCAAAACTAAATTAATAAGCAAATCAAGTATTTCATTTGAGTTTATATCAATAACCTACCAAGCCGAAGTTTTAGTTCATATAGCAACATTTTTAGAAGTTATTGTTTAACTTAAATTAGCTTGATTTCTTGACACGCTGTAAAACAATACACAAAATATTTAATCTAATTGTGAAAGCGTTCTCTTAAACAGCTTTGCGCAAAAATACATATACTCCAAGTTTTATTTTAACATACAAACGTTCTAACTTGTTAACGTATGCACACTTACAATGAGTTGTAAATATTTAGTAAACGCCAAGAGCAATGATGGAGGTGCACTGGTAACCAAACCACAACCTAAGCTGATCACCAAATGTGAGGTTAGGTGACCTGCGGTTCTCAGTAACGTCCATTACACTGTCAGTTCAAAGCTATTTGATCCTGCTAACAAGGGTTCAGACGATGAACTGCCACATACCAGACGATCAGCTGACCAAACTAGGGTATTGTTAGTTAAGGCCGCTTTCAGACGTTACGACTCTTCGCCGTGCGCTGATATTGCAAGGAGGGGTTTGATTGATTAGCATCATATGGAGCTGTTCAGACGTACCGGACACGGCCGCTTGCCATTGTAATCAAACCCACTTGCGCCGTATCCGGCGCACGGCGAAAAGTCTTAACGTCTGAAAGCGGCTTAACAGCTGTACCAATGTGTCATATAACAAAGAGTAATACAACGCAAGAGTCGTCCGTCAAGTCCAGCAATGACATACTTCTTTGCATTTCTTCAGTTTATTCTTTGTGAAAAGCAAATTGTATCAACGAATTAGACATGTTTAAACTTTTAAAAATAAACTAAAACTTATGCAAAGTTTAAACATGGGCAAGTCATTGATACTTCTTTGCGTTGATAGTGCTAAATGTATCCAAAAACGTCGACATCTACATAATACTAGAAATCAAAAGTGACCAATTATTATATTATTCTAAGATTCTTAAATTAAAACCAGTTTAAAGTAACGTAATTAAAGTGCGTGCCTATAATTTCAGTTTGTTTTATTGTATTTAAAAGCCTTAAAAGTATTGTAATGAACTTTAAAGTTAATTTGCCAGTCACCATGGGCCTATGCAGCCTGTGCGGTAACCTAAGTGACGAACTAACTACGGACCGTTGAGGCGGGGCTCGAACCTGCCAACTTCCAATCCGCAGGCTCACGTGCTACCGACCCAGCCACCACGCCAGCAAGAGCTAGAACAAATTAACTGTAATAAACCCTCAAAAGACAGTCATAAATACTATGTACTTGTTTATTAATTTCAAAATAAATGTTTAGGGGCACTGTGATGGATTGGAGAGATATAGGTAATTCCTATAACAGGTTTCCTATCTGTAGTTTTAGAAATTAAAAGACTGAAAAAGCAATCAACAAGTTTCGACTTCGTAAAATCATTGACAAGAGTTGTAGAGAGCAAAGTATTATTAGAATAACTAGTACTTTGTTCTTTACCAATACGAATACGAGTACCGGTTTTGATTTTGGTTCATTAAATAGATTTATATTTAACTATCATTGAAAAAGTTAAATGCCATCGTTAAAGATACGAGTATGATCAAAGGTAGTTCTGCTACTTTGATTGAATAATCTACTACTGCAACTGTGCGTTTAATTTGTTTAAATTTCCTCGAATGCCATTTTTCTTCGTTGTTCCAGCTCGACTAATCTTGATTTTGAGATTCTTTAGAATTGAAACATGCAAATAATAATGCATGAAAATAATACAAACAACATGCACCAACCAATATTGTTTAAACATAATTTGTGAAACTTTTCCTAGCGCCAGTGATCAAATATACCATCTTTGTACAGGTAATGAATTGGGTTTAAAACCTACGAGTATTTAAGCCCAGCAAGCAAGTTGAGTACAGTTTCAATGTAAATTAAATCGTAATTATTTATTGGCCTAAAACATTAGTCAGTCCCTTAAAATTTGAGCAGCAACACACAACTAAGGCATACTTAAAAGGTAGTAGTATATAACTTGTATCAAAATAACTTCGGTTAACAACAACAATAAAAAACTGAAAGCTGTATTGGAAATTTTACACATTGCACAAAAGGCAAAGTTAGATCTGTAGAGCCCTTTCTACTACTTAATCTTAAGACGGTTCTATATAAAAATTATTATATCGAACACAAAAATATACGGCCCTAAAACACTTCCTATTGCCGAACGATGAAAGTTATAATATTTCATTTCCAAACCAAGCACAGTTGTCAATTGATCAGTAGTTAGTGAACTGCAATGGAATAATCATCGTAGTTGAAATTCCAAATCTAATAAGTTCCAAAATTAATTCAAAACCTAATTATATCCAGCCTCGAATATTAACTACGATTTGTGTTATTATTTACGTACGCAAAATATTTCAAGTTTGCTTTCGAGTGTTTTAATAATTATTTTTATCATACTTTTATCCCGTACTAAAATGTTACATAACCATTAAATATATCTGATGCGTTACCACAAGCGCTACTGTAGATCTTGTGAATTCCCTATAACTGGGAAGTCTCTTTTTGAACCCTTTGACCACTCTACAAGTCTATATTTTGTCCGATTTTCTTGCAAAATATTACCAAAATTTATAACACCGTACGTGTGTATTAAAAATTCTCTTCCAGAATATTATAGCGTCGGAATAAAAATATAGTGCTGAGCATTTTTTGTGTTACACCTTAATTAATGAGTGAATAACCGCTGAGGTTAAAAATAAAATGTAAAGAATAATGTGTCATTGTGTGTGATAATAAAATGTAAGAATGTCTTTTAAAGAATTTTGTTCCCTAGCTATTAACACTAAGGTCTTAAATTCGTTTGAGAAAAAACGGCTATAGGGGAAATTTGGAATAAATTCAGCAACGTTTCCTCTTAATAGCTTGTTTTTTTGACACGGTTTTCACTGTTACATTGTTGATTTCAAGTAGATTTTAATGACATTGTATCAATAGATAGGTCACATAATTCACTACAAAACGTTACTCTTTAGATTTTGTTATAAACCTCACCGTTTATTCGTAGACCAAGGACGGTGTAATACCAAAAATGTCCTAAAAATACTAAAAATAGCCAACATTTTTAAATGCTGATTTAGATCATGCTGGTAATTTTTACAAAGATGGTCTTACTTAGATACAAATATACTTGCGCCAAATTCTATAAGTGGTGTGGGAGTTAATAAATAATTAGTGACAACAAAAATAAAATATCTGGTAATCAAAGCGTGTGATTTTTTCATTTGTGATTTTATCTTTGTTTTGACCTAATAACCCCCTTTCCTCACCACTAATTACATCCAAAGGGGGTTTGTGACACCCTTTTAAGAGCACCCTGTATTTTGGAGTCAATTTTACTGCCTTTTTTATACAGTTCCTTGACAAATATTCACTTCTCGCTACGAGCAACGTGCGTGAGAGGAATAGAAACGTTCGCAACTGGACGATTGTAAACATGAGCAGCTCACTATATTCACTGGTCTCGCCTACTGCCACATATAAGTGGTGACTAGATATATTCTAATCAATATGTATTTAAATTGTACCTCATCCGTAGCAATACTAGCGAGTAAATAGTAGGAGTGAAGTCAGTAATAATCTACCACGCTGTTATAGTGTATGGCTTCTTTTTCGTCCACAAAATAGTGTTGTTTGAAATAAATCCATATGATTCACACCGTTACAACTTGCCTGGATAAAATTGTATCGGGAAATCGAACTGAAACAACAGTTAGGTGTTACAGGACTCGATTGATGGCATATCTTTGTCGATGGAATATGTCCTCGAGATCTACCGGGATTACCCGACTCTACCCGAGAGCTTCTGATTCACTGCTGAGCTTTTCTCGTTCACAAGCAAGCCTCGTTATTTTTGCATAAAAACCAATTTCACCGGATTTATTCTCAGTGTGAGCAGACATAACAGTTTTGACATTTCTGTTAGCTCATGTGAAATGTCTCCTTTTAATCTGTGTTTATTTTGTGTCGGATGTTGTATTATAGATACAAATTGATAACTATATAAATAAAATAAGACTTTTGTCTGTACATTGCAATGAATCCACCGGTTTTCGGTTTTTTGGTCTTTATATACTTCGCAAAGACTGAAACTGGCGTCAAAAAATTCCTGTCGGTCTGTAACGTTTTTAAGGCATCTTGGACTTTAAGGCAGTGAAACTTTTTTTGACGGTCAAAGCCTTTACGCAGTGTGTCTTTAGCTACATTTTGTATCTTTACAACGTCAACAAAAGAAATGGCGAAGGACCAAAGTGGGCACTTAACACGTTTTTTATGCATCTTAGACCGCTTATAACTCAAATTCGGCTAAAGCCATGACAGTGAAACTATGCTTAATAGTTAAGCCCATCATGTAGTGTGTGTTTATATATATATATATATTTCATATCCCTACAACATTTACAAAAAAGATGGCAAGAGACCAAAGTGGACACTGAAAATGTTTTTTAGGCATTTTGAACCGCTTATAAGTCGAAATTAAGAAACTATGGCAATTAAACTTTGTTTGATGGTTAAGCTAATCTCGCAGTGTGTCTTTAGCTACATTTTATGTCCATATAACATCCTCGAAATAAATTGCAATAAACCAAAGCGAGCTCTAAAAACGGGCGGAACGGCAGGTGTAACTATAGCTCTCACAAGTACAAGGTAGCCAACACTTATCTACATATATAAATAAAAATGATACTTTTGTCTGTAAACTGCAATAAATCCATTGGTTTTATATATTTTGCAAATTCCGAAACTGGCGTCGAACAAAATTCCAGTCTGTCTGTCTGTAACGTTTTAAGGCATCGTGGACCGCTTATAACTCATGATACAAAAAGTCATGATACTATAATCTTAATGCGTAGGCTTGAGTGTTGAGTCATCATTACTTTCTAGGCTTTCGGTGTCAGACCGCGTCAGTCTCAGCTGTGTAGTCACTGAGGATACCACATCTTAGAATGGGCGAAACGTGACAACTTAGATATTAGTCCACTGACGTGGTCTGACACCGACAGCCTAGAAAGTAATGATGATACTATAATATTTGATCCGAGGCGAAGCACGGGTACACAGCTAGTATTAAATATCATTTTGAGTACACAAATTGAAGACAGAACCGTGACTTGAAACCGCATTGCTCACTTGCTGGACAAGTACGCTGTCCATGACACCATCATACTCAATGATAATGTGTATGGCTTTGAATGTAGAACTATTTACTTTGAGTAAATAACTAACTTGAGAGTGATCATGGCCTAATAAGGCCAAAGCTCAGTGGTACAGTACGTGCTTCGCAACAAATCAGGCCAAGTTCGATTCCAGGGCGCAATGATACCTTTTCACTATAGCCACTCCCCGTGGCTCGGAAATCACGTTAAGCCGTTAGTCCATTCCATTGGTCGTTGGGCTATTAATTAATGACCCAATCTGGGGAACAGTCGGTCCTAGTTTCTAACAAGAATATACCTCATCATTCCCCAAAAACACTCAAACACTCATTATTCATCCCATACCCTCTAGAAGTGGTTGGTGTCCCAAATCAAAGCATCAAAAAACTGTAACATGTCACCACAATTGTTTAGTAATCAACTTTTGTTACCGAGGGTGTTTTTGTTTCATAGTTTTATGAAACCATACATCCCTCCAATTTTCAAATTATTTTATCCCAACACTTTTACTATAAAGACTCAGACATGTGTGGCCGTATGGACAGTTACATGTTCAGGCTAAATAAATCTAAATTTGAAGGCATAGATGGGTGGGATGGAACAATGGTAGCGGGCATTCTCGCCCAGCAAGTGGAAGATTCGGTTTTGGTCAACAAATTCTGTCTTCAAAATCCCTTAGTTATTAAATTAACACAACATGAATTCATACAAACAAATTATATGGAGTTTCATTAAATGTCACATGATTTTTTAAATTTTTAAGCTTACATAGTCTACCAAAATCTTTAAATAGGAAAGCCATTAAAAGAAAAAGAAAAAAAACGGCGTTAATGGAATTCTTCCAACCGAAACTAGTAATATTTCTACCCTTCCTCACAGAGTAAACTAATCCCAGGTTACAATGGAAGCAAAATTGAATCATCCCCAATAGTTGGAACCCTCCCCCAAACACCGTCATAATTAAACTAACCCCAAGGCAAAGTGGACCAACACTTTCCAAACCTTTCTTGTGTAGTTATTTTCATCATGAATGTGGCCAAAGATACAAACATAACAATTGTAGAAATCATAGCATATCATCTTTCTGTCAATCTTTTAATATCGAGACGGGTTTGGCTTTCAAAACATCCGAGGAGTCCTGTTTTCACTTGACGTCTTTGCACATCGATATCCTTTTGTCAAAGAAAATATCTTTACTCTTTACTTGGTTTGAGGCTACTTTGTTTTGATAGTTATTACACGCATTTGAGCGTTAAAGACACAATAGACATTATAAGGTGAAAGAATGTTATTATATTATTTAAAGTTTTATGTGAAATGAGGTAAATACAAGCTTTGCATGTGAATAACAAAAATAGAGAGCGTTCTGGTTCAAACGTAACGGTAATGTGTTCTCATCTTAGAAATGAACAAGGTTTATAGTTAATTAGTTGAAAAATAAGCTAGCGGTCAAAATTTAAAATGATTTAAAACAGATCTTACAAACTAAGTTCTCTTTAATAAGATTTATATAGTATCTTGTACGAGTTCTCAGAGCACTCTTCTTTACTGAAAAGTCTGGAAAATGTTTATAATTATTTACCTAATTAAGTGATTCAGAAAAAAGTACTTTTAAATTGGTCAAGTTAATAGTGATCTTTGAATTTTCAAAGAACTATTTAAATCGAAACCAGTTGAAGTTTATTTTCATAACCAAAACAATAAAGTTGAGTGAAAAATAGTGGTAGTGCAATTTTATGTTGAAGTGTTCTCAACCACTGATCCAATAACATAGCGATCCAACCCAGTAACCCAATTTCCCAGTCTACTATAACAACTGTTCGTTCAAACATCCAATTTCATTTGTAGATTCCAATTTCCCAAAGGCTGATTGAAAAATAGACATTTCATTTTCTGATTACGTCAGAGATAAAACGTTCCCAATAAAGGAATTTTTAATCAACAGTTGTTTTCATTTGTCTAGTTTGTTTTTCAATATGCTTGATGATTGAACGCCAGTCTTATTGTGCAACGTCTCCTCTGATGTCGGAAAACGGTGTTTTCATTATTAGTTATGGAATTGATGCATAATTATTGTTTTTTCTGTGTTTCTGGACGTGAATATTAGCATGTCTTTGCCAAATTAAAAGTGAACCTCAACAAAAATATGTTTTATACCATATAACTATTGACGCAGTTTAATTTTTACACAGTGGTCCAAATCACAAATGGAAAACAGTAGAGAACGACCAACACATGTTTTATTGAAATGTTTTTGAGAGGTTCCCCATAGATTTTACTTCCGATTTTTTGTCTGTTAGTGTTTCCTAACTAACGCCACTATTTTAAGATCAACACCATGTGCTTTTAGAATATGAAACTCGCTATATATATTTTTTTAATCGTTGACAATAGTTATTTAAGCACAAAACTATGAGACAACTAGGTAGTTCTAACTATTAGGTAGTTAAGGATATCTGTGAACATTTTAGTTTTATTAAGCACTTACTCACCAAAATGTATTCTATTATCCTTTTATCATAAGTGGTCTTTAGTTTAGAAATACAGTCTCATTTCCCTAATCTATCCAGAAACACCTGTGATACGCCTTCTGTGGTTAATGTTTCTACTGGAACGAAGTATGTTGATAGGAAGGTAGAGAAACACCTTGAATTCATTGCCCGAATGGGTAATAGTCTGTTCTGAAAGGCCAAGTAAAACATTTCTCTTGCACAACAAATCTGCGGTCAGCAATCAAAATATGAGATATCCTTAGAACTTACTGAGTACTGGCATCATTTGTTCGTTGAATTTAGTCTACAATATAATATAGGTAAGATTCTAATGTATGGATTAAAGACTATTAAGGGTCAGACCAAATCCAACTAATTGTTGAAGAATGGAAGCTGAACGGTCCAACATTCTTACTTACCTTCCTATGCCTGTTCACATGTTCAGACATGTTTGAATTTGTTACAGACAAATTTAACGGGTTTACTACGTTGACTTAACTACAACATAGTTTTGAATATAGCATTATGATGATAAGTAAGGACAAACAGGTCAAAGGCTAGTTTCTGAAAGTAATCGGAAGTATTTTCAATATTTATCAATCTCGCCGTCAGTAAGATCGTAACAGCTCAATTTCCTCTCGTAAACTTCGCTGAAAGTATAAAATTACGATGTGAAAAAGTTGATTTACATGTAAATAGGAAAAGTGTTTGACTCTGGTTGGTGTTGAACTAAAGTTGAAACAGCTATTTGCAAGTCTAATTGAATTCATGTAAATAAGTAAACAAGGCCAAAGTAAAGTAAAAACACATTCAAATTTAACAAACATCTTGTTGTAGGTCAATAAAACGTATTTTTTATGTCTTGTATTACACTAAAAATGCATCAATGCAAATAAGAAAAAATCTCTATCTTGAAATTGATATGACATATTATGATAATGCAAAATACTAAATATTAAATGAAAAATTTTCTAACGAGGAAACCTAGTTATTCTATTCATTAGCTTAGAGATGGCTTTTCTTTCAAGCAAATTTTCCACTCTACCTTTCTGGCACCCCATGCCAGTTTGAATACTAAGTACAATGTTTTCATGAGCTTGAAATTACGTAGAAATGAAAGGTATGCGCGTGAATCTGTAGATTTCGTTTGGTATTTTGTTATAAAATTGTGCCATTTTACTAAGGAGATGTTGAGAAGCTCAAAACGAGAAATCAAAACGGGAGTAAATAAAACGAAAGTAATCATTTTTTGAAGTATAGAATAGAAAAGGGTATGTGGTGTTAAATCATCTGAGCAACCCAGCTTGTTCTGTTCCTACGGAGCTAATAATAAAAAGCTATCTAGAAACCAGACAACACGAATAATTGCCAAAGACTCCCTGGTGAAATGAACAACCGTAACGAAAACGCAAGCCCACCGGTCTAACATCCCTTACCATCTCAAGTTCTTCAAACACAATTATATGTTAATTAAATCATAGAAAAGGAATACCTTTATTCAATGAATGATAAGTTATTTGAACGTTGCGTGAAAGGTAAACATTGCAGAGTTTAAATTAACTAACAAAAGGTTAGTTAACCAGCAGGTTTGCAGGCGATTGAAAAATCTGCCCTCAAGTATTCGCGGGCTTCAGACTGCGCAGCCCGGGTAAAGTATTGATGTCTAAAAAGCGTCATACTCGTGGCTATAAATAATGTTAATGTGAGTTTAAATCTTTAAAGGAAAGCAAACTTGAACTTTAAGGTCATATATTATTATTTAGGATGGCTTGGAGACTTTCATTTGGAGGAATACTTATTTGAAAACACGTGAAAATAAGGAAACATTTAGAGCTCTGACACTCCATTTAAAAGTGGAGTTGAAAAAGGCGGCCTCGATCCGCCCTACAAAAGTTTTGTTTTGCATCTTGTAGAAGCTATGCAGGAAGGTTGTCTAATAAAAGAAGCGATCTTTACATTGCAAACCCTTACTCTGCAAATAAAACCGCCTGTTTAGTGTTGAAATTAGGTATCATAGTTTCTAGCCTGTCGAAAATATATGACCATTTTACACCCTCAGACTAGGTCAGCCTACTGCACACCTGTAATGTTCAAAGAAATACGACACGGGCCAGTCATGCATTTTTAGTCGTATTAAACGCTTGAAATATCGCACTCATCTGATGTTGACAACGTTGTATTTGTGAACGAGTTTAAACAAAAGCGAAACCGTGAGCAGAAAAGCTGTCAAAGTTAGTTGTTGTCTGCACCCAAGTTTGGGCTTGTGCTTTCGTGAGAAGGATTTAATTCTGGTGTTTCGGCAATACTCAAGCTCACACAACCAACTCTGTTAATTATTTTACCGTGCGAAAAAATGAAACTAGTTGAAACCTGACCTAACTGAAATAGTACGGTTAAGAATGCTCAATTATTACAATACTACAAATGATAGTTTTGAAAATACGTTAAAACTGTAAGTAATAGTATTTTTATCACCAAGTCCTAAAGTGACACTTTTTGACACAAGGTCAAGTTAACGTCCATGGGTCACAAAACACTTTAGGGACGATAATGAACGATACTTTTGTCATGATTCAAATAATTATTATAAATAAATGTCAATAAATGTTTAAATATTTTAAAGAAAGTTTACTTTTTGAACTGAGCAGTCTGAATTATAGTGTTTTGAAGAAACAGTTGTTACACGAATTTACCATAATTCAATATTAAAATTCAAAACAATCAAAACAAACCTGTTGAACCAGGTGATTGTTCATCCAACGAAAATATCATCTTAACGATCCTTTTACTTGTTATATTTTCTTTGTATAATATGTTGTATTGATCCAGAATAAAATCATTGTAAAAAACAACCATTATTTACCTTGGTTTCAAAGTGACACTTTAAACCACATCAATACATAGCAGCAGCTATATTTTTATACAACAAAAAATATAATTATTATTAGAAGTTTATGTTACTTTAACGAAGGAAAGTAAGCAACAAATTAAATGTATTAACAAAGTGCAATGATTAAACTGAAAGCCACATTCAATTGTATTGATTTGAGACAAAAAGAATATTGAAGTGTTTTTATTTTAGAGACACGCCTATGGGATTGCAAGGTCACAAGCCGTTGTATGTACGTAACAATGTTGTGTTCAAACTATTTAGCTACCTTGAAACTTAAGAAACACTAAAACTACTCGTATGTGAAATTATATTGTAAATGTAAATTAAGTAATCCGTTTGAAACAAAATACCTTTAGTTTTCTGAAAGAGTAAGATTGTCTGAATGAACTAAAACGAACATATTTATTGCTAACGTCTGTTGAAAAGTTCAGTGAATATATTGAGAGATCTTCTCATTCTTCTAGGATTTTCGGAATGCGTAAAGCTTGTGATTTACGCGAGAACTTTGTAACGTTGGTTTACTGCGTCAAAAACTGAACTAACTTTTTGAAATAATAGAAGTTTATATAAAGACGTAGCTTTTGTTTCTTATAATGATTGGCAGATCGAGGTTTTAGATATCGAATTGGGTAGGCTACAATAGTTAAGAATCGTTGTTATAGTTCTTAATATGTTAACAAAAATATTTTTAAGAGAATTTTTAAAGTATGTTAACCAAAACACTACTTTTCAATCTTATTTAAATAAAAGTCCTAAGCCACGCATGGTACATAGACTGTACTCGTATGTGCTCGTATTTTAAGCAGCAGTTTGCATGTACGAGGCGGCCTACTGTATATGAAAACCACCGCAGTGTGCCATTATAGCTGCACCTGGAAGCCTCATATCGCCTCTTAACGACTCTTTAGACTGACCATTCAAACTTAATCACTACAAACGCTCTTTACACTTTACACAGCTTCACTACGTTGTACAGCTGATTACAACATGTGAATAGTCTCAAGCATTTAAGTAAAATTTTGAAAAAAACTTAACATTATCACATCAGTAACGATAAATGTTATATTACAAAATCAAAGGTACACAGTGTCTTAATAAAATGTTTACACAAGTAAACTTAATATAGCTTATTACAAATAAAATCTGTATCTTTAAATGGTACATCAGCTGACAATTTTAAACATGGGTTTTAACAATATAATTTTATTTTATTTGATTTATTTCGTTTGAAAAAATAATGCTGAGAGATCCGTTGTCTCTTTATTACTAAATCTTTCAATTTTATAACTTTAGCTCTGTGCAGTCAGTTGTCATTTTTACGATGTGGTAAATGTATTAACGTCAATGGTCATAGTTTTGAACATTTATAAATTTTATTAAAACGAATACATGCATATCATTCCTTAAATGTTATATTTAATATTTGATCTGTTATTTGATGGTATACAATCATTGTCTTGCTAAGAAGCTGACTCAAACAATTATTATGATAAACATTAGTTGAGTTATTTTTAAAGGTTATTAAGATTACAAATCATTAAGTTGTTGAAGCTAAAAAATTGTAGTGACCCCGACGTGATTTGAACACGCAACCTTCTGATCTGGAGTCAGACGCGCTACCGTTGCGCCACGAGGTCTACATGCCAAATTCTGCACCACTTATCTACAGTAAATCAATTGTTACATCACACAGTTTTAACAATAATGTGCAATCCTAATGGGAACGTCAAATCTAAGTAATAAATTTTAGGTTGAAATTGTATTTTATTAACTGAAATTATCACGATAAAATAAATCAAGTACGAATATTTGAATATTTTTTTCCTAACAATCCTCTGAACTATATATCTAAATGTATTCATTTCGTGCACAAGTCAATATTTTTAAACATTACGTCAGCTCTTACTGCGCAACACTATACGCCTGTAAAAACACCACCTTTACGCCTTTGCCTATAAAAACAAATTCCAAAATGAACGGAAGTTAGACACAGGTGTGCTGTTGTCGTTTATGTTCCGGTTTACTGTCGTCATTTGTTCCTGTCAAGGGCCAATAAAACTGAACCGGCAGTCATTTACGGACATTTCCGTCATAATATCACTGTAAGCTCAATTCATACACAAGTGCAGTATATTTTATACTAAGTGTCAAAATTTTACAACTTGTGATGCCAACAAACAAATAGTATATTTCATCACTAGGTCCTAATGACACTTTTTTGACGTAAACGGATAGGAAAGGAAAGAGTGATCTACGCGTATGTGCAAGTCGCGCTTCATGCTAGTTGGCACTAACTGTACTATTTTGAGGTATACGTAGTTCACCTTTTGACGAACGGTATACCACGCAGGAACTGTTACGTAATATGTTTGTTACAATATAGTTTGATACACAATTGCTAAAATGGCTTAGAAACGTTCGGTGAAAATGTTTTATCGAAATAACGAGTTGAGTGAAATGTGAGTGCCACTACTACCTGGGCTTTGGGAGGAGGATTTGGTTCATCCCCAGGGCATTTCTTCGTTTCCAAAGACAAACAGTTTCCATTCTTTTCTCCTGACCTTTAATTTGACTTTTCCTTGAAATCCACCATGAGGCAATCCATCATGACTTTGTTTAAACCAAATTAAAAAGAAATTATTAGTAATAATGATTATAGATATATAGTATAGATATGTTGATTTTGTCGGTGACCTTGTTCTTATTTAGGCGTTTAGAACTCATCGACATCGAAGTACAATAATTTAGACAATATCCTATTTTTAGTTCCACGATTTTCTTTCCAGTAAATCGATTACTGGAACACATCCATGGCTGTACGTATCTCCTCGTCTATCAGCTGTCAAGACCAATCACAGTCAAGATGCCGTCAGTCGTGATTGAGGTTGCCTAGCTTAGCGGTCCATGTTTTGTTTAGCCTATATCTGTCATCATTCCTATCAATGAATAATTAATAGAGTATCAATATTACTATAGAGATACTTTCAGACCATCCGTGAGGTCTGTTAAGTTCTTGGCTAAACAAACACATATTGTTGATCAGTTTGAAAGTTTATTCCCTATTACGGTCCAGATAAATCCAACAAATTTAATATCAATGCAAATATGGCTTTAATAGGAACATTTTTGGAAGGAGTGGCTTTCAATAAATGTTCAGTAATACATGTTAAAAAGTTCATTCTTCTCTCTAACTTAACTAAGTTTAACTCAGCTGTTGCAAGTACGGAGGGATTGAAGACACAGGAAGTAATGCTTTCAACCAAATAGTTCAATCAATCAGTCCTCTCCCAGACCTTTGTTCAAGTGTTTGATAGCATCGCCCGCTTCGTCATTCTGTTCAAGCAGAAAACTTTCTTACTTGGGTTTCCTCAGAGCTCTAGTTCATTGAACTCTGTAACAGTTCTTTCATCTTATCTCTATCTTTGGATTGTTTCGTTATAAGAATGCAATTGCAAATTGTGCTTATATTATACAGGATGTTTTAGAACAATCGTACTCACATTATATCTCGAAAATGGGTGACTTATTTCAGTTGAATAAAACTATTTCATGGAAGAAATCCTTTTTTAGATGAAACCACTAAACGTAATTCTTTTTTGGATGAAATATAACAAATATTTGATGTATATAAAATGTAAAAACAAAACGTTTAGTCTACACTATAGTAGAAATCTTCAGGCGTGTGGACAAAGAAGAGTAAACAATAAATATATAAAATGTACAGGAAACATAAGAATTTAAAAATTTTTAAAAAATACAATATAAAATGTTTAATTTTTATAGTTTTTATACATTTTACATTTTATATATTCATGGTATTATTATTTTTTGCCTACACAAGGGAAGATGTCTACCGTAGTAATCAGCACGTTTTTTAATTTTTATAACTAAAATATTTTAATGGTTTCATTCAAAAAGAACGTTTGTACTTATTTGTGAATATTTGTAGAATTATTTGTACTTATTTTAAATATTACAGTACACATTCATACAAAGTTCAAGGTTTCTATCTTCAATACAGTTAAAATCATTTGTAAAATACCTTAAAACATTGACACACGTAAAACCGTTAACTTTAGACCCATGTTTACATTGTAAAATTTGTTTGTCTCAACCTAAGGAACAATTTCATATGACCTGTTTCAAAGAGTTCTCTTTATATTCTCAATTAAAATTAACTCAAAAGTAGATTTTCCCAATTTTATTTTATTTTTGGAAAGATTTTTATACTTTGAATACACGTGAGAGTACAGAGCGTTTAGAGTCTTAAAATCCCTAACTAAAAGTGGAATTTCAAAAAAGGAGCTCCAATCCGTCCTAGAGAAACTCGTATTTGACATTATATAAAATGTATGATATGTCCACCCTCGCAAAGCAAAACGCGTGTTCAAAGTTGACGCAAGTTTCCTAGTTTCTAGCCGCTCGCATACTTACAGGGTGTTCATAAAGAGTGTCACAAACTTTTGGGTTAGTTTATTGGGTCAAAACTAATAGAAATTCAGGAATAACGATTTTTAGTTATTTTAGTTAAAAGCGTTTAGTTAAATCACAATCTTTGATGGCACGTAGTTACTAAGACCACTTTGCTGAAAAGCTTCAAGTTATGGATAGGTTGTTGCAAATTATTTGTTATAAAATGTTTATGAAAAGTAAAAAAAAATAAATAAATCATAATCTTAATTAGATATCTACCATTTTGTTTTTTCTGTTAACTTACCATTTTAAAATGAGGCTATTATGATTAAGACTTTATTTTTTGGTGTTACACCTCAATCATCGGATAATAATTCAGGTTTACATGAATGGTAATAATAAAGTTTTAGCAAACTCTAATACCTTTCTATTGATACCAAGTTCGTAAAAGTCAAATGAGAAACAACTGAGCAATAGGAAAACTGGCAACTATTCACCTTATAACATTGCTCTGCCACAGTTAGCACTCACACATTGTTGATTCTCGATCAATTCTAATGAACTTGGTGTCAATAGATAGGTGACAAAATGTGCTCAAAACATTATTCTTTACAATTTGTTGTAAACCATACCTAATTTCTAATTAAGTTCTAACACCAAAAGTTCTTTAAAAATACCACAAAATAGCCACCATTTGAAAATAGGAAGATAGGTTATGCTGGTAATTTTTTCCATGGATGTTCTTACTAAGATACAAATTTATGCTAAGTTTGAGCTAAATCCTATAAGTGGCGTGAGATATAATTAATTAATAATTAGTGAAAACAAAATAATGGATATCTGGCCAACTAATTAGTTTTTGAAAAACGTTATTCCTGATTTTGTTTTTATTTTGACCCAATAAACTTTGGTAACTTTGATCGAGTACCATTGACACAACTAAAGAAAATTCTAAAAGATTAATATCTTACAACGAGCCTCTTTTAAGAAAGGTCTGCCAACCTGTTACGTAAGCAATATTGAAGACGAACTGGCGACGTCAGAACACTGCCAGGAAACCCACTTTCACAACATAAATTGCAATGTTATGAGAAGTAAGAATATTGAATTGCTTCTCTGACATTCATATACTGCAGTTTCACTCACACTCCACTTCCTGGATACGTTTCTCTACCGCATAATATTATTTTGCGGTAAACGTACGGTTTACGTCAGCGTGAAACGTGCTTCTATATCATTTCACCCCAGACTGTTTTATTCATCTGCCTTTGTCTGTATACACAATATACGCGTGTGTTTCAAACATATGGTTTACATTGTACACACAGTTATTCCGTGTCTAAGTCTTGGTTATAAGAATACGAGTATATAAATAGGCAGCAGTCTTTTGAATATTTTGTTAATAACAAAGCGTAAACAATGTTTTTTCTTTACTTTTTGTTTAAACGAGAAGGCAGACCAAACATTTACAAATTAAGACATTTGAAGACAAAAAGTGTGGACTGAACCATGACTCGAACTCGGACTTACCGTGTTATTGTGCTTGTCGAGTTTTATTTAATACATTTGTGTATCTTAAAGGAAGGTGATTTGCTTGGACTTTTGATAGATAAGAGAGGATACTTGTAAGCTCATACTCTCCAATGAGTATGAGTATAAGTATTATTTCTTTTGTAATCTAAAGAGGGTTTCTGTCAGAGACCGAAATATAATTTCAAATTAAAAATAGTTTATTTTTATTGAAAAAGAAGGTGTGAAGCCAACTATAACTTCAATAATAACTAAAGGATGTTCTCGTTGGCTTGGGGTTACCTAAATCGAATAAATACTTACGTTTGGATACCTGAATCGAATATTATACATGGTTTCAATTGAATTAGCGCATTTTCTTTCACCCCATTTGTTTAGAGATATTGATGCAAAAGGTTAGGTTAGGTTCTATACTCTAAATAACCGTACCAGTAAAACCACTCTAACTCCCGTAAATACGAACTTATTGAAACAGCTCAAGTACATACACGTTTATTATGAAATATGGAGCAATGTTAGAACATTACGTAAAAAGTTTAAATTTGAAATGTTGTAAAAAAAACTGAGTTTAGTACATTTCTAACTAGCCTGCAAACAAAACCTTACTATCGAATTTCCTTTTTATTTCTGACAAGCTCCATTCTTTAACTATATCAATGACGTCGCGTAACACGAAGACTGGTGTTATATTTTATTATATTGCAATTATATTATAATCTATAATTGTTAAGTTATTTGCAGATATTACTGTAATTATACTATATTTAAGGAAGATAAAAGATCAATGTCTACTAAAAATAGTGAGTTTCAAAGCTTTAGTCAATATTAAATAATTTCACAGTGTTGTAATTTATATAATCAACAGTTGCAATTAATCTAGACACTCTAAGCCTCGAGTAATTGATTTTATCAGTCTGCATATTAATTGAAGATAGCCATTATTGCTGAATCGTACATAATAGATGAGAAATGTAATTAAACTGATAGCAAAAGAGAATGGTTTAACGGTATAGGAATTAATTTTTCTAGTTGACAAATTGGACCAAAAACTGTTTAAATGTCCTTAAATTGTATTGTAAACCTAAAGTTGTTGTACTATTTTCTAAATCACGTATATATATAAATAGTAGTTTACAGTTACGATATTTTGTTTTGTATAAATGTATAGTTTTAAAATGGTGAATCCGATACTATCTGATATAGTAATACATAATTAGAACATTTACTAATGTATGTGCAAAAGTTTGTCTATAGAAAATATGTACATTTTAGTTTAAGGTAAAATTATAACTTGGCATATTTATTGAATACGCAGTTAAAATAATTTAGTAACAAGTATAATATCGTGATAAACGTTGAGGGTTTCACTTAAAACTAATGTATTCTATTATCTGGGCAAACTGTAAGAGTCGGGAAAACGATTTATACTGAAATAACACAGTAATGAAATAAGAACCACCTCTAAAATCATTAAAGACTTTGTGATTGAAAGTTGAAAAACATTCACTTTACAAAACACGTCAAAATTCTAATTGAGCAAGAAGTTTTGAGATACAACGAAGACGAATCAACACGATGAAGCTCAATATTGTAATTTAGTTCAGATTCCTTTGAAAGTCAGTTTCTTTATCCAGTACTAAACCTTGAATATTGCAGAGTTCTTTGAAAGGTGTCTATCAAACCTTTCAATCTCCTGTGTTTGGTATTGAGATGACTAACAACTCTGCGAATCATATTAAACCGTTTGACAAATAAATGAACACTTTTATTTGGTTAAAAGTACGAAATGAAACAATGTTTTTTTTATTTGAAATAGTATGTATCTTCATATTGTTGAGACAAGTGTGGTCTGTGGTCATAAGAGCCAAAAAGGAGTAAAAAAGGGAACTTCCGGCATAATTTTTACCCTGTTATAAGAAAATTCGGACTCATAGTAGCGCTGATGGCTACGCGACGGTTTTGATTATTAAATTTTGTTGAATTAACATTTTTTGTAAAGCTGTTGTGTATGTATAGAAACAAAGTTTTAACTATCTTTCCAATTGTTGTGGTCTTAGCCCTATTTTGGCTCAGGTAACAAAAACATGGGGATAAATAATGTTATAAAAACCCTGCATAACACTTTCAGAAGACAAAGTCTACTACGTTAAAAACAGAAGCACAAGAAAGTTGTCAGTCATGTTTGGTGGTCAATAACGAGTCAATAATAACCTTCTGAACCATCTTTCTTCAGCAGGGGTGCTTGGCCTGGAAAACATAGAACAATTGTATTGAGTATCGGAAACGCAGTAAAACCTATAAAAAAGTAAAACGTAGTAGAAATTAATTCGCAGATTATTGTTTCAAGACTTAACCTTTATTAACAAAACCAGTAAATTTATCTGGCACTGAGTATACAACCCCGAAACAAACAAATAATTAATAATTTTTAACAACATTTAAGGTTAAATTGTATTTTTATTTTATATAGATTTCACTTTCAAGTCTCTAAAGTTCGGAGCTTTTTTCACCTTTAATTTTGAAGGGAAATGAACTTCCAAACACTCTTAAGCGTTTAAAAATACTTTCATAGATTGAAGAAAAATCAAGAAAATAGCCTAGTACATAAATTCAAGCCTTTCTTATATCACCTGGTGATTGAATGACATGACCTACTGCGAGTTCACAGAACATATAGGTTATGTAGTGTAGGAGTGAGATGGGGATCTTGTCTTCAGCCCTTAGCAGCTTGATGTATGGGGATAATCTATCACACCCCTTCACTGAGTGGCCAGCGTTACTATGGAAACAACAACATGTCATTAGAGACACTCGTGAGAGTCGTAGTTGCGGGACTTGCTGTCATCATTTCGTAGTAAACGTATATTGATAATGATATATTATTTTTGGAACAGTGTCCAAAAACTGTTCAAGTTATTCAATGCAATACTTAAGTAAATATGAGAATATTAGTCCTTTCAGCGACCAGGTTTCAAAGTTACATCGAACATATACGGGACACAAGCCTGACCACCAATAAACTCACGGATAAATTTTGGGTTTGGAGGAATGAATGTCAAAAGTTTCTTCAAAAGCATATTCAATATGGAATTGAGTTCTTCTTTACCTCTGCACAAAAGACCGCTAGACTATAAAATTTGGCATTTCAGGCCACGGCAAAAATATATTATCTGTCCATAGCTATTGTAAAGTTTAAATCTGAGTTTTAAGAAGAAAGCTACTATGAGAGAACTCAAAAAAGTATGTGAACGCTTTGTTAACTTTGGTTTTAACATAGAGATGGTTATTAAATCTTGTTTCACAGCTTGTAATGTAAAATAAAAAACAATTTTGATAGCTTAGACCTTAATAAACCTCACCGTGGCTTTGACCATCTCACCATTAGAGTGAGACAAACATCACTCAAATGTATTTTGTTTTTATAACTCTTACTAACATAATTCAAGTAGGCCTACTAAACTTAGGATACGATACTTATAGTGTACAATGTTCACAAGAGGCGTATTTTAAGTTAATATCAATAGTTAAGTTTTATATAATAGTTTTTAGTTGAAAGGACTTCAGGCAAATATAGCCAGGATGAACCAGTACTAAAATAGCCAACCGATATTCAAATTACTAAACTTGAGCAAAGCTCCTTTGACTAACTCGTGTAATTATTTGTTGCCACGTAGGCTAAATCAGGTATTAATGGCACATTTCTGATTCTGATAATGCTATTTATCATTTGAACACATCGTTAAGTTCATTAAAAGTGTTGCAGTCTTTGTGTTTTATTTTTATTTGTACGTGCATTTTATTTAAGTTATAAATAAAACTACTACTTTTTGTATTAGTTGTATTTTTGCTGTCTTTGCATAGTTTAAATATATCGAAACCATCAAATTAGACTGAAATTCTGGGAGCCTTTTGTTAAGTATAGTGTAGCGGTTTTATTTACAATATACGTAAATTCTTTCATAAATCTAGCATTTGCAATGCATGGGTATTTCAGAGTTTGACTCTGGATAGAACGCCGGAGATAAGGACCATGTTTATCTCAGCATCCATCTTGTCACGTGATTAATCACTTTGCGCGCCTAGCAGCTGACTGCTTAGTTCACCTTATAAAACACATTTGTCAACCCTTAGGCCTAACTACTTTTGCTGTACAAACAATTCTTAAGTCAAACTGTAATTCAAAGTTTTAGTTCTAATTTTTTTTAATTAAATATTTGGTGAATTTTGCGGTTTTAGTACTGTGCCTAGTGGCATTTTTGTCATTTGGTAAAACAGTGCAGGATGCAGCAAAGAACCTTAGGTATGTGCAAGATAGTTTCAGTTCATTATAAATACGTTCTAACTATATTATCATTCATATCACACATAATACGAGTTAAATACAGTTGATTCATAGTACAGTACGATTAGTAGAGAACATTTTTTACTTTATATTGAGTATTCGATTGACCATAAAAGTTATGGATAGAAAACTAGAATCCATATATTAGACAAATTCACCATGGATTTTATATATACGATAAACTCACCGTTGAGACCGGCATAAATATATAATAAATACCTAATAACTTAAAAGGTTCCAACACGATTAAATTGATAGCTCAATAATACGTTTATAGCGCAACTGAATTGTCGGACAATGGATAACAACATAGTATGTTGTATTTCTTGCCATTGTAGAAATTGCCTTTCTTTTGGGGTTCGTATTCAACAGATTTAAGGGGTTAAGGGGTTTCCCTCTTGGTTTTCGGGTGGAGTGGGTGATGCAAAGTACTTTAAAACTAACTTCAGGATTCTGTCAAAACATTCCCCAAATCATTTTCAAAATCATTCCTTTTAAAGTTAGTGGTGGGCATTTAAAACTCACCTTTTATAAGCTTCAAATAATGCTGAACCTCGTTGTGGCTCGCGTTTTGTTTAGTTTTTTATATCATTTGTTAAAGTGTATACCGTCTGCCAAAAATTCACATATTTAGTAATTAAATATTAATCCATCGATAATAATTCAACTTGTCAATTAATGCCATATCAGCCACAGATGCAACATTGTTTTTGTCATTTTGCTATAAAAACAGCTGCTTTAGACACATGTACTGACGTGCTAAATTTCAAACCCAGGCAAATAAAGGATTTTTTGACAAACTGTTTCTCCCTAGGGGGAAAATTATAATTTTAATGATAATTTGTGGCATGGACATCAAAGCCTTAATGATATGAATTGGTTACCTACGACCAGGACTTTAAGCGTCTTTAGTGATATAGTTATATACGTGAACCTAGTGATATACGTAATCACGTACGATCACTTATATCACTGGGTTCTAAAGTGACGCTTTAAGTCCAGATTATTCGACTTATCATTTCTTTTCTTTGCAGTTACATCTAAATTTAGCAAGGCAATAATAAACAGCTTTGTGTCTTAGAAACCGTGTGATATGAAAAGGAAAGGAAAACAAACTATGCCAAGGTGAATTTATATGGTGTGATTAGGGCCGCTTTTGTAAACCAGCAAAGTTAAAAGAACTAATTAAAAGTTGGAGATTTATGCAATACCCGTGTAGTAAAAGAACAAAACTTTTTTGTTGAGGGCATCATAAAGCAAACGTGGATTTAACGTACCTTGTTCAAATCAACTTTTGAACAATAGTAGGTTTTCTACATAAATAACCATATGTTAAAACGTAATGTATACAAATTGGTCTTTGTTAACTACCAATCTTTCAGTTCTTATTTATGACTGGGACTCGTGTCGTGGTCCTGTAATCCAGCTTCATGGAGGTCAGGTTTTGAGGATGATATAGGTCTAAAGCGGCTCAGATAGTCTCAGTAATCATCTGATGATACACGCATCAACTCCCACCATCGTTTAGACATATCAGACCATCACCTGCGTGGTTCGGAAGTCACGTTAAGCCGTTGGTCCTTGTATTTCCATTGGTCATTGTGCTATTAATTAATGACCCATTCTAAGGAAGAGTCGGCCTTAGTTTGTAACAAGACTACACCTCATAACTCATTACTATCACTCATCACACTCATCCTTCACCACATATTTGCCTTAAAATACCCTCATGAGAGTGGTCGGCATCTCAAATAGTGATATATTGATTTAAATTTACTTGAGCAAACAAATTCTATGCCAAACTGAGTTTTTAACACGCTAGATGTAAAGAAGTAAAAATTAATTCAGATAGAGTGAAAATCGAGCCACTCTTTAGTGAGAGTGGCTTGGTTTCAACTCACAAATAGTGAAACTTCACTTTTTCTGAGTGGCCTTCACTCCTTCAGTTTAGAGTGAACGTGATGCTTTTAGTTCGAAAATAATGTTTGGACGTAAACCTTCCGGGTTTTGTTTGCATAGAGGTGTTTTATTTCTAGATGGCACATTTCTTCTAAACAAATACCTTATATACATTTGCTATTTCTACACATACTCGTATAGCCCACAGCGTAGGGTTGGATTCACTCAAGGGGTTTCCTCAAAGGAATAATCTCGCTATTCGAGAGGTTTATGTTGTCTCATAAATCATTCATGTGACAAACTAATATCAATACCAAACCATCATTAATATTCAGACATTGACCTGCTTTATGTAGCAGATTGATTATCTCTGGCAACACTAATCGTGATTAGGTATATTGATAACAAAGTTATAATGTGATTTGAATGCTTAGTTTTATCACATAACAAATGAAAATGGATAAACTAAAATTATTTGATATTAAATTGGCAGCGTTCAAAGATTCCGCACGAAAACAAATCTTCAAATGAAACTGAGGAACCATTTCGTAGTTAAGTAACAACTGTTTATTCAATAACGGTACTCGTTGCTTACAGAATAAAGTACGGTTTAAATAAAGGGTCCTTAACAGTTTTCATTGACGTTACCCCATCATACTTTAAATTAACAATGTAATTCATAGGTAAAAACGTTGTTTTATAAAAGTTAGGTTCCTTTACTCGTATAGCTTTCTCAGTCCTAGCTTGTACAGGTAAAAGGCACATAGAGATACGTTACAGCAAATTAACTAAACGCAAAAACCTTTTAGCTTTTGTATTTTTTTCACATAGTTCAGATTTGAACTATTTGGCGCGTGAAGGTGCGCCACTTGTCTCTTTCTAGCATCTGGTCATCATAACGGTATTGCTTTTTCTATTTATCAAAATTTCAAAATCTTCTAGGTATGGCACCGTCAAGGAGTGGGCAAACCCCAAATTTTCATTTAGTTCACATTCTATAATGTATATTCAATGGAAAAGTTATATAATAGTGAGTCTTATCTTTAATGGTTGTAAATGAACGTATACCATGATTAAAAACCGAAGACAGTAAGGTAACATACATCACGTAAGATCAAAACTCGTTTACATGCTATAGATAACACATTTTCTGAGTGATTTGTTGAAAACTAAAGCCATCGGGTTGAAGAAAATTGATCAGTCTGTTGGTAAGTTGATCTAGGCTGCTTATCTTGATCCATTTAGATAGCGCTGCTCTATTCTGGGAACATTGGCCCACTTTAGTTGCATGGAGGCACGCCTGAGCTAGTTTCCATCCATACATCTTCCAACCCTTGTTTGTGAGATAAACCCACTGGAATATGCTTTATATACGAGCTTCAAGCTGCTTTAAGTAACCATAGTTTAACGTTTGACTAACTTCGTCTCAAGCCTTGCTAATAATGCTGTTAAAGTTGTAATAAGTGGTAGTAATCATTGATTGCAGTGTTCACTGTTCTATGCTGTATCGTAAAAAACGAATTCATTGAAGTTTATTCATTTAAATTAGTTTATTTATTATAATTATAGAAACGCTATAGAACACTTTCTTTGAAAAAGGACATTGCGGGTGTATTCTGTTAGCCTTCCGTGGTAAATGACTTTCCGTATGAGACCAATGAACAAATACAGTAAGATCAATTTGGGGTATAACTCTTTGTCAATTAACTCTGTACACTGATGATTTATCCATACCTTTATCGGCTCGTTGTTACTATATATTCATCTTAACAGCAGTTCATTATCTTTATTTTATATTATAGTTTCTTGTGAGTAAGCCAATCATTGTCATCAGTCTGCCATGTTTTGTATATAATTTCACTGTACACAATTGCAACCATATTGGCCGTCATTAATATAGACAGAAATCTCATCAATGATAAACAGTATCACTGGATCGGGATTTCTATTAAATATTTATCAAACTTTGTGAAACTACTACAACCTTGTGAAACTCCTCTATTCAGGAGCCTTTTTAGTTTCTTCCCTTTTCTTTTGTAACTCCCACAACTGTAGAGGTAAATGGCAAAATTAAAACTGTAGTATAGTCACAAAGTGTACACACTATTATAATGACTGTGATATTGCAACCATTTAGTACCTCATTAGTACCGCAAAAATATCACCTTCGTCGAGGAAATTATTATAGTTTAGTTAGTTTCGAATAATAATATTAATAATGAACTTATCAGAAAATTACCAAGAGGTAAAGGAACGATTTCTCTTTTAATATTTTTAGCTTGAAGGTAAAAGGGGAGGGGAAGGGGAAGAAGCGGGGGTGGTGAGCAGTAAAGTTCTGAGTATAGTGAAGCGGGGGAGAGAGGATGATAAGAACCGTCGTTATCCGTCAATCTATCTTGTTCCCTAATTCATCACTGTGTTGGTTAGAGGTTCTTTTATACGTGCTACCGGAGGGCATTTTAAAATTCAAAAACATAGCAACAAAATTAAAGTTTATAAAACTGCAAGGGTTATTAGTCGTAATGTTGGAATCGAATTTCTAAACGATAGATCCGTTTTAAAGGTTTGTGTAACCAAATAAGTAAATAAATAAATAAATATTTTATTTCGTTAACAAAATACATTGTATGAAATTCGTCAGGTTTTAAATATTTTAAAAGCTAAAATTTTCACTTATTCTTACATCGAGAACTCATTCATACATAAGTATACTGATCAGACAGATACTTAAAACATTATGTTCTTAGATAGCAAATATTACATTCATTTAAAGAAGATTTATTTTCATTATCATAGATCCTCATGAGAAATTTCAAATTTTTACATCAAAATTCTGTGCAATACATTTTATAAATCCCAAATATATCGAAAATTACATACACAATTTGAAGTACATAGTTTGAAGCAAAAAACTTTATTGATTAAGTATTACGCGTTGCGTCTCATTTTAATTTCGTTTACACAAATGCATTTTGTATAGAGAATCACTCATTATGTCACGTGCCGCGTTAAATTAGAAATTTTGAGCCAAATGTTGTTTTAATTGGCGTTTCGTAAATTAACTTATTTGAATGAAGAAACTATTGTTACTTTTCAGGAAAATATAAAAATTGGAACAGGGTAGAATACAAAATTTAAGTCAATACTTCTTGTTAAAGGTATTCCAGAAAATAAGAAAACTCGTTATCATGACTCTGAAATCATAAAGCAAACTGTATCGGACATTTGCCGTGAGTGCCTGTAGGGTGAGCATGTGTGAGCTTTAAGCTGTCGCGTAAGTGGCCCGTAAAAAAGAAAATGAATTGTATACCACACATTTCTATACCAAAGAAGGAGCAAATAAAGAAAACTAGTTTAAAAACATCGCTTGTGTGTGACAAATTCTGTGTATTTTATACATGTATTTTCGTATAAAACATTTTTGTAGAAAAAAACCTAAAAAAAAACAAGAAGCTTAATCATTGAAATCCCCCCGATATCAACAAACCCCTTTTGGAGTACTATTTGTTAGTTGATCTGGAATTCCAAATGAGGGAGGATAAAATCAATACTGAAATTCCTATGTAAAATACTTACGAAAAGAGGAAATGTCAAGGAACAACCCGAAGTTCCGAAACTGAAGGAAAATGATGATCCATCCTTCTCAAAGCTGGTAACTTTGTTGCCCAATTGGATCAGTATCGGAATCTCAAGGAAACTCAAACGTGATCATCTTGATTCTGCCTTTCGTCTCGTTAGAGCGTATTCATCTTTTCAATATTTGAATTATATGTGTGTCTCTTAAAATACTCGTAAGTGTTGTTACTGAAGTATTAAACTATTATAGTATATAGAACTTATCACATACGCCAAGAAATACCTTTCATATAACTGAAAATAATATTACCGAACTTGAAATGTTCAATGGTGTAATGGTTTCAACCAATGTAACGATATAACCACTTGTTAAGTGAGAGAACCTGGTTTGAGTCCCTGTTCTCCCTGTTCAGTCCACATATTTTGACTTCAAATTTCTTTAGTAACAAACACAGAGTCAAAATTTAAAGGTAAGAGAATAAAGTTAGTAGAGTAATAAAACTGTAGTATCAACCAACGTCCTAGGTCTCCTGCCCCAAGTGCCATCATACATGATCATGACAAACTTGTTTAAGTACTATTCCATGGGACTCAGAAGAAGTCTAGTAGGATCCATATTAACGGTTAAATATTAATAAAGACGATTATGGTAAGGTTAGAACACAAAATTGAAACGTTTTCAATCCTACTACATATCCTCAAATCTTGCTAATTAAGAAGTGGTATTTATTAAATCTTTATTTTTTCAGGTGAGTACTCTTCCGTGCCTAAAATCTGAGTGAGTCCTGTCTTTCTATTATTAGTTTACTTGCTTTTTTAAACTACTTCCTAAGCATGGAAGAGGTTACACAACTACTTGATTTGCCGGGATTATAGCGATTTTTAGCGAATTAACATTTTCCTCGTAAATGTTTGCACAACTTGTATCCTCTGTTCAAATGTATTGTTCGAGTGGAGGAATACTGGAGTCTCTTGTGTCGTATATAAGCAAATGTCGACGACTTCCTTAGAGACTGCAGTCCCTATCAGCCGCTGTCACACCCAACTCTTCTCTAGTTTGCTATTTATATTTCTTTCAGCTAATTTGATATTTTACCTTGAGATGACTCTATGTTTTTCAAATAATAATTTAAACATAGTTATGTTTATTGTTTACTATTTCCATTGTTTCAGTTCTGTAAACATTCTGAACTAGATTGTTAATGACAGTTAACCCGTGTACAGTTTTAAGCTGATTAAAACTAAATGTTTCGTTCTACTTTTTATTATTTGTTTATTAGTTCATACCTAATATTACCTCATTCATATAAGTAAGCAACCTTCACTTCAACATTGGAGTTTTAATTTTGTTAATTGCTTGTACACAGTTTGTGTATATTTGAGACTATTCTGGTTTTATACTGTTTTACCTGTGATTGTATTGAATTAAGAAATTGATTTTAAGAACTGATACTGACACTGTTTTCACACGTTTATTTACATCTCAACTGTTTGTTATGAAAACATAAACAATGGAAATAAATTATCATATGGTTCAATTACAAAAGTAAACATTTAAATACAGTAAACAGGATATCCATAGAACAAATTTCGCTATGCAATAACTCACTCATTTTTTTCTAAAAAGATGTTTTGAAACTAAACCCATATAATAGATATTGCTATAAGCAGTGAAATAAAAGTATTCTAATCGCAATTTTAAAATCCTCATAGATTGGTCATTCAACAGGAGCGTTTTATAAGTTTAAATTGAAGGAATTTCAAATGTTTTTGAACTAAAGCTATGGCTTCCTAGAAAAAAGTTCACCGCTAAATTACGGCCGTTATTGTAGCGGTGAACGTAACGGTGACGATGGACGTAACACAATATTTAAACAGATGTAGACAAAAACAACTTTGGACATGTTGCTTTTTTAGTTGTCAAAGTTTATTTACGTATGTAGTAATGGACAAGAATGTGTTACAATACAAAACAAAATGTTTACAAAACAAAATGTGTCACCTGGTGAGAAAAACCTTAACTAGTTTTCACCGCTACTTTACGTCCACCTTTTTTCTAGGAAACCACTCTCATCTGATAACATTGAAAACAAAACTCACCGTCATATTACGGCCGTTAAGTAGCGGTCACCGCTTTCTTGGAAACCATAGCTTTAGGAAAAAACTGTATTTTCCTTAAATGGAAATTAATAATTTAAAAGCTGTTCCTAGAGAGCCCAATGGGTTCGATCAGGTTGGTTTGTTGAAATACACGTACTACATTCTATACATTACGTATTCGCGCCAGACTAACTGCTCAGCCAGTCGTGGTTTGTTCACCACGGCGTGCTACGTTTCTCTATACTAATCAGGCTACACGCGCATGGCACCAAATATTCACCTTACTCATATGAATATATGAATTACCTCATATGAATTACCTTCATTTTATATATTTGAAACCATTTAATACTGTGAGGGTCAATGTAATTCAGTCCAAAGTTATGTTGTTCCCTGTCACAACACAACATCAAGTTTATTATATAGTTAGGAATGCAATAGATTGCAAATATTTGAAAGATTACCAAAACAAAATGGCATCAACCTTTTAAAAAAAATCCCAAAAGAAATAAAAGATTATTTATTATTTATCCCAGTTTAGGACCTCTTTAAGTAATATAAATACCTCATTGCCTAGATGTGTTGAGTTATACACAACACATAAATAAATAGATATGTTGATAAATCAACACATCTAGGACCTACAGGCAATAAGGTATTTATATTAAATAAAAGATGTTTTCCTTTACTCAAAAAAAGAAACTAAAAAACATTTGTTGTTCATGACTCAGTAGTAGAATTAAGGAACATAGGTAAAGGTTTAGTTTGATTTAATCTTTTATTTATTCATATTATATTAGATGCTAAATAGTTTTTAAGAGAGGGCCGGTCGCAGACTCGCAGGTACAACTCAGAGTACCGCTTTTAACATGGGATAAAACTGCAAATTACGTTTTAGGCAAGTTAATTTACTTAATTGTGAAAATGTTCTCTATTAATGCTGCTTCATATAACCTGCTAAACACTAAAACCTTTACTTTCGTCATCAAATTAATTCTGTATTTCTGAACTAAAAACTTGATTTTCCATAAGAAGATCGCATTCAGTAATTAAAATTCTATTTTATAACCAAACTCATTTTTTCTTTTTATACGCAGCAGCTCTATTGACTCTATGCTTCCCGAGAAACACTTTCCTCGTGTTAGTTTATTAACCTACGTAAAACACATTTTGCACATTTTCCCCTGTTAAATTCCGTATCCCATTTGAACGCCGTTCGGGCTCTATCCGGCCCCCTCTTAAATACAAATATTGTTCTAGCTAGTGGTTTCACTAATCACATTCCCCTAGTATTATTCTCTTCATCCATCTATTTCACACCAGTGCATCATATTCCAATAGTTTTATTTTGGTCAACACAATTTTATATTGTAGTTTGACTTTATGTATTTCATAACAAGTCACATTTGTTATTTACTAATGTTGAACAAGGTCAAAACACTGGATTAATAAAGACAAGGAAATGTAGCCTACATTTTAAGCTAATGCGTTTTATTTTATTTCTTCTGCTTTAAAGTAGTTTCTAGTGTTTGCTCTGTTTTTTGGAAGCCGACTGTATAACTAATTCAGAAAAAATGAAGAATCAGAGTGGAAGATAAATTGAGGGATAAGAAAAGTCCTTAGCTTTCTCGCAGCCGTCTCTTTCCTCTCAATTTATTTCACCAACTACTTGCAATATCTCGTGAAACAAAACCACTACTTTATAAACTTTAATATTTAACTGTAACTAGGTAGTTGTTTTATTGGAAAATGTCGATGACCACTAATTTCACGAAATAAAACTAGTGAGTGTTTACAAGAAAAGGTATACATAAGAAAGTAGGAAAATATTTTGATATTGCACTGGTGACACGTGACTGTTCTTACTAGCTTTCTATTATCTTCAAATATAATTTCTGTGCCGCCAAAGACTAATGCAATATCATTACAAGCCGGAACTAACCTAACTCAATGGTTGTTGGCGCATAATTGAATTCAGCACATGACCACCATTATTCTTGATACCTGATTATTGAATTTAAAATGTGTATGAAATCGTGCAGCTACACTGTATAAACGAAGTACATAGGAAATCATACATACCAAAGATCAATTCAAACGATGGGGAGTTATAGTGGCCAGATAAATTTAAATCATTTGGAGTTTTAACTCCCAGCATAAACTGTGATGGTCTTACAATCCCCATCAACACACACAAGATACCTAGTTTCTGCACTTTCTTAAAGGTTCTCAGTTGTAACGATCATTTCAAGTCTAGAATTACAGTATTTCTAGAACCAAGATCTGAAATTTAAAACTAACACATCCCTAATAGTAATAAATATAATATTCAATAATGTTCTATAAGTATACTGACTGGGACAGCAGGTGAAGAACCACTTGTCTGTGGGGTAAGCGTAAGGGAGATGAGGGCCAGTTTTAACCCCGGGCAGACAGTCTCCCAGGCCAAGTATGGTGATCTATAAGTCATCAGTTTATTGGCTTAAACTCCACCTAGATGACAGAAACCCCTACTTTCAACAACGAGGTTTTCATGACTAGCACCTTTATTCCGCACCTATGAATAAGAGTTCCTTAAAAAAGTCAAAATATCAAATTCCAACATCGTTTTATGGGCAAATCCTGCCTTTTACATATTTCACAGTGTACATAAAAACACTGACAATTGTTTCTCCGAGTTCTGAACTCACAATGCCTTCGTTAAGAAAGGTTTCTCAGTTGATCTTGAAATTGCGTGACTCGTGTACATTCGCGTGATGTTGATACTCAACATTACTCTTGTGTTACAAACACCTCGGCTCTGCTCTGCTCTGAGAAATTACAAGTTTCAAGGTGCGTATCAGTTATACCAACAGATAAATATTTGTGCTGCTGGCATTGAAAATTAATTTCTTGTGTAGTGAAAGCGAAAGTAATGAAACAATGAAAGGCTTTAAAGGACTTTTGTAGAACAAAATAACACATAAAGAAAGCTTCTGTTTTATTTCTCTATTCCTTTTTACATAGTTATAAACACACCCATATTTAGTGAGCATTAAATTTGTTTTTTATAAACTACAGTGCTAAAATAATTATACTTTTAGTAGAGTATGCTTATTGGTAATGAATCCCCTAATATTTCGTATTTTTTAAATTATATAATATAGAATTATAAAACACTCACTATTCATTAATGGCTGCATGTTACACCCTAGGGTGCGTGTCTCAAACATGCTTGCATGTTGGCAACAAACACAAACATGTTCAATAATGTACACATTTCAAACACGCGTTGTTTCATTATTGGTTTAGTTAGCTTGATGTTATGAGTCCGGAATCTGCTATCAGGATATTGCATTACAATTATTTGTAATTTCAAACTGTTTTGATCAGAATGATATCCAAAGCCTGTGTGCATTACTCATCAGCTGTGTGGTGAACTAGTAGGAAGTGATGGGTTTTATGTCTTGTACGTGGAATAATGTTGATACTACCTCTATCTCCCCGGGACGGTTCAAAGTGTTCAGTGAGCAGGAAAGTTATAACTACGGTATATTTTATAACTTGACATCAACATAAACTTGCGAGCGGCACGTTTCCGGGAGTAGACGGATAATAATAACGACCTTCTTCCATTCACTCTCTTACATCACGAACAACCTTAGTAGTAAGTAAAATCCACTATTCCTTAAGTCAGAAACTTAACTATTAATGAACCAACGTTATTGGTTTTGTGGGCTATGTTAACTTGTAGTCCAATATTATCCTATTGTGTGTTTTTTATTACCTTTTAGGTACCTTGTCTATAATGTTGGCAAATTGAGACCTAAACAGAAATGTGAAGTATCAAAGTAATCAATCTCTATGGCTTAACCACCATATTGTTTAAGTAGTTAAACAAAGGTTTTGAGTAATTAATACAAGAATGCACATATATCTTCTGCACGGCATTCAGCCGTTTATGATGCTGCTTTTAGTTCATAAAGTTAATGTGTATGGTTGTATTCTACTAGGGACATATAAAGTCAGCTGGAGACCTATAAAGTACTTAGAGTTATGGTTTCCCAGGAAGCGGTGACCGCTATTTTACGGCCGTAACTTGATGCTCAACTTTTGTTTACAATTTAATCACATTAGAGTGTGTTCCTGGTCGCTTCCTTATGATTGCGTTATAAACAAAATACTACCATTTAAAGACGGTCAACGGAAACCATAAGCTTTATTATAAGCTAACCTCAATCTTTTTTTGGTTTCGTCAAAAATATATTTCTGATTCCGGTTCACATAGACTTAGTAGTTGTTACGGTTTTGTATAGCGGTTGATATTTCAAACCGTTCTACAGTTTTAATTGTAATGGCCTAACGGAACTGTATCTTAAGCCTAACTCTAAATCTTACGTTAGATAGGAACTGTATAATCAGCAAACTTAGTAATAAAGCTACTTTAAAACTAGATTTTGTTTGTGAGGTTTTTGAAATATTTGAAAGATTATCGACACAAGAAAGGAGTGTTTTTGATTGATTTCTTGGGTGCCCTGGCGTGTCTGCACTGACGTGACCTGGTGATCTTTACATAGACCAATGTCTCGGTCAGTTACCGCCACCATCGATCTGAATCCCTCCATCAGCTTTCATGCTTATTCATGTAGGTGGGAAAGCGCTGCAGTCTTATAAAGAACTTCATTCTTCAGTATCTGAAAACGTCACCCATACCAATTAAATGATTTAACTACAAAATGTTAGCCTTCGATCACCATACCTGTTGTAAGTGGTGGCGAAAACCTGTATGTAGAGTTAGGATTATGCAAAGTTTTTGCATACAGCAAGATTATATTGTTTGGAAAATCATAGCTCTAGATAATGCACGTACCTTGGTCACTGTGCTGGCTTCCGTTTCTATTAAATAAGGGATTGTACTTTCATTGTATCACAAAGCTCGAGGATTCAGTTGCCCATTTTGGAAGGATGTTGTTCCTGCCATTCACAAAGCCTGGAGTCACAATCAATAACCTACGTTCGAGTAACCTATGTTTGGTGTTCCGCGTGTAAAACCCAATTTTGATCGGCGAAAAGGATTTTGAAAATTTCCGGACCTAATATATTATATACGGGTTTTTAATACGTAGTTTTAAATGTCGCACTCCCACCTTAACTTTTGAAAAAGCAAATATTTTAAAAGACCCTTTAGTTTGATCAAATTCTAAAGTTTGTTTTGGCCTTTTATGCGTCACCCTCCCATCAAAACCGGGGAGGGCCCCATTTTTAAATACAACCTTTCGTGCACCTCAAAGAGAATTTTTGACACAATTTTAGGGAATTTGAGACGCAAAGACAGATTTTTATCTCGACTTGGTTTTGTATAATACCATGTAAAGATTACGAGAAATACGGTTAAAATACTACATTTTACATAAACAAATTTGTATGACAAATTTCTCTTCAAAATACTTTATGAAATTGTTTATTGGGTTGTGATGTTTCCCTCAGAGGATTTTCAAAACAATTTGTCATTTGAAAAATGTATGTGAAATGTGCAAAACCTGATGTGTAATCTTTAAATAGGTATTACAAAAAAGTCAAGATAAATTTAGCTAAGTAAAAATTTGCTAGATAAATTGTTTGCTTTGTTGAATTGTAAAAATTCCTTATCTTTTGTAGTGCCCTTAGGGAGGGCGGTTTGTATTAAAACTCTGGAATTTGATTTTGGTGACGGGTACGTCACCCAAAACCAAACTTTAGAATTCTTAAAACTTTCCCTAAAGGAGGGCATTAAAATCATTTCTAACAATATTATTCTGATTTGTTATCACTCGCAATTTGTTTCTTTATTTTATTTCATGTCTGTACAATTGTAAGATTGTGTGAGCTACAAGTCGGGCTAAGGAAAAAACAACGTGTGTTTTAAATGAAAACTTAAATTACGAGCTAAAATATCCTGCTTATGTATTTTCCTCGCAATTTTCCAAATATAAACCCGGCCTTGTTTGCTATTCTGTAATAATTAATATGTGATTTATCTTAGTAGATTTCTGAGAGAAAGGCAACGCGATAGACAGAATGCAAAGCTGTGTCATATTAACGAGTCACGAAGGTTGCGTGGTTAGAGCCAGTTTGTTAAGAATTGTTATAACACCTCCTTTCACCTTCTGCTTGCACACCACTTTCTACCAACACTGATACATTATGTATGATCCAATTGTTAAAGTGTAGAGTATTAAAACAAATTCATTATATAGTTGTATGTTATTCTTACAAGTCTCTGCCACGGCTGCTTCACTCGTGTATATGATCCGTGTTTGTGCTAAGTACAAAATGTTTGCACGAACTTTCAACACAACATGGAAGGCCTGAAAAGTAAATATTTATTAGTGTATTGTGTCATGTTTTAAAGGGGGATGCGGTGTACATTTTCACCGTTGGATTACTAAATGAAAGGTAAACTGAAACCTACCTCATAATGTGAAATCTGATGTAATTCGGATGCTTAGAACTGTACCGTTATCCTGCCTGATCAGTTACAAGTATTTTAAATGTATTTAACACTAGCTATATTTTAAGTCTTGAACATGAATTAACTTTCCAGATCCACTGTTAAAATACCTAATAACCACATAATAAAGATGGACAACTCTTCAATGGAAACTTGCGTTTCATAGATAGACCCACTACCCGTACACTTTAACCATTATCAACCTTGATACTCGTGAGATTTTAATGTACTCGTATATCCCATATAATTAGTTAAATCAGCGCTTTTTCCCATAAAAGCCCTTTTCGTATTTTTCTATAGCACTGCCAGGCTTGCTACTAAAGAAATTTGAAGACAATTTTGTGGACACCTATCTAGCTCACCTATGACCTTATGCCTTCAAATTTAGAGAAGTGCTTAAATCTGAATGTTAAAATAAATAGGTGGGCTGGATGGTGTAAGTGGTCAGCATAATCACCCGGCAAATGAGACCCGGTTCGATCCAGTTCAGTCCACATTTTGTTTTTTTTAGTAAATTGCTGTTGTAATCAAATAGCTTTTCAGTGATTAAAAAAATTAAGATCAACTTTTCAAAGTTTCAGGCTTCAGACTGTGGTTTAGTGCTATGTACATCACTCATGGAACCACAATCTGAAGTCTGAATTGTAACTATCTCTTAATTGCTTAAACATTAAGCATTTTCATGAAAATAATATGACCCTTCCTTAATTAAATTACAAACCCACTTAAGCTACTTGAAACATTGATTATCATACTAGCACATTATGAAACCTAAATGTATATACTCGTAACCGTGAAACCACTTACACAAGTTTTCCATTTTCAGAATGGTTGTTAATTATAAATAATACAAACAAAGTTAAACAGAAGATTCGACAAATACACCAAGACTAATATTTCGTGCATTTTGAATTTGAAACTTTTGAAGCACGCTTTGGTAGAAATGTAAATACTACATGTAAACAAATAATCGTCACACAGCACACAAAACACGTTGCACTACAGTGAGTTTTGTACTATAAAAGGTAAATATCAATACTATAGTGTGTACACTGTACAATATACATACTCGTACAGCCACTTGGAAATGAGTTTCAAGTGCACATGGATTGTTTACTACATGACAAAACTGTTTGAATAAAACTGCACTTTGTTAAGCATCCAAACAAACGTTACGTTTGTACCTAGTGTGCTAAATGTAATTCTGCATCAAGCTACCTTCTGTAGTACTTAATTGCAAATGCGTTATCGTATACGTTAATACATAAACGTACACACTAAATCATGACTTAACTCAATCTTATAAATGTTTATTTAGTGCCGGACACCAAATTTGTCGATAAGAGTAACAATGTTTGCTGTCCTTGTTTTGCAGTATGCTTTATACAAAAATACTATGGTACTAAACTTAAATTTGCCGAAATGAATTTTTACAATAGTTTTAAATTATGTTTGAATTATCTAACGCTTTTTCAAGCACATTAGATAATTTTCTACCTAATTAACCATGTTTTTCGTAGCTATTAAGTTTTCAATACAATAACACGAATAAGTTTATTTAAAAGGTTTAAATGGTGAAATTGGTTCTAAATAACCTGTGTTGTGTGAGATATCCTATGGGGTAAAATCAGCAATACTGCCAACAGGTATAATCTTCATAGTGTATGAAAACTAGTATTACAATTCAACTAAGTACGAGCCGAACTTAGTTTATAGCTAGTCTAGTATACTGTATTCGCAAATACATATTTGCGTTATGGGTATATTGGGTTAATAAATATCCATTACTCAGCTCACAAGTTCTCTCACTTAAGCAAATGGTTGAGGAAAACCACCGAGCGTTATATATCGATGTTGACGCAGTATCAACAGCACGGGTCAATAGATTCTACAATGTTTTAGTATTTGCTGTTCAATCCAAGCTTAAAACATTATTGTTGGTAATGCTTTATCAATATTGTCTCTCTCTCTCTCTCCCTTTCCCTTGATAATATTACAACTTGCGGGGATGTTGGTAAGTAAAAAACCCTACGAATTTATTTGAAAAGAATTCACAAAGGGCTGCTTTAGTAATGATAAGGCATAAGAAAATATGTATGAAAATATATAGTACTCCTTAGAAATTTAGATTTAACTTGTCATGGTCATTGGACTATAAGGCCATCGTCTCGCATGCGTCTATCGTCTACAGAATGTGTTTGAACATAATGCAGGATAGTGAATCTAGTACGGTTATGATAGTAGTCACGTGTAAACGCTGACGTGTGCAATTTTGTACTTGAAACATTACGACCCAAAGTTTCTTTCCAGTAAAATGATTTCGCTATAAATAGCGGTAATTGAAGTTTAAAACTTTTAAATATCGGTTTGACAATTTCTATGGATTCAACAAATGCAGATTTCTAAAGAAATGTTTTCCTTTTAAAATTTTCCCCCTCAAAAATAAAGAAACTACGGTACTCTCAGAGCTTTTGCTAACCACACAAATTGGCTTCAATTGATGCGTCACACTAAAAATCAAGTGACTTGTAGTTGTAGTGACATCGTTCCACAAAATTAAATGGTTGCACCACTTTGAAATACTAAAAGCCTTTATAATTCGGCGCATCCCGGAATAACCAATTTGACAAGTGATCGTTTTAAAGTTAATATTTGGTAGAACATAATTAAATTCTAGGCACTTTCAAGGACTTTCGTTAGGGCGTAAGTGTTACAAAGAGTATTTGTATGGATATATTATGAGAATACGTTTAGCTATATCAACATTTTAAAGACATCAAATTATTCTTAAACTGATCTGGATTTCACTTTTTGTGCACTCTAAGAATGAAAGAGCGAATGCCACTCAGAGGAGTGAAATTTCACTCTTTTGGGTGTTAAAACCCATAAACTCTCGTTTAATAGTGGCTCGATTTTCACTCTTTTGGGAGTGGTTTTCTCTCTTTAATATTTAGAGTGTACATAACATATTAATAGGATCTAACGGTATGATAACTGCTTTGAAACAAGAACTGAAAGGTAAACAAACGATAATGAGCCATATGGCAAACCTCATGAGGTGGAACGGAGTGCGCAAGCATTTGCATTTTCCATTAGACAATATTAGATCTGACTCTTTACACATGACTGCTTTCAGCCAATAGAGAAACTAAATAGCATATAAGTGAATGAAATCAATAACTATTTGTGAACATTTAGATAAAATTGAGTAGAACTATGGCCATTCACACGTTTGTTTGAGTCCACACTATTTAATTTTTTTTCATGGCAGCAAAATATTGCGGAATTGTTAAGCAATGAATATGTGTTTATGTGGTGGTATAAAAAGTAACCACACACTCAAATGCAAAGTTTTAAACTAGAAACTTGTTATATCGACCCACTTCCACCATACACACTTTGCAAAGTACACACTAACAACGGCGTTATCAACATGTTTTCCTAGGACTGATGGTTGTTTAGGTTGATTCTGTAGCATAACACTTCACTTTGTGCGGTATATGTCTTCAAAACAAGGTTAGCGAACAAGAGCCTTACGTGAAATTGTTATCGTGATTCTATGCATCTGGATAACAATATTAATATACATTTACGAGTATATTAATCTGAACCCTCTCGGTCACGATTCCCCTGCAGAGAGTACATTTCACTTCACTTTTGTTTACAGAGATTAGGAATGGCAAGACGAATGTGGACGAATCTTTAATCTTTATTTGTGATGGTGTTCGCTCGGTAGGCTTTTTTGAGTTGCGGGTGTCAAGAAGTAGGCCGTGAAATGTTTTCTTGTAATATCTCGCGTACAGCTAGTGTGTTTTACAAAGACAGAATACGATATAGATTAGTGAAGCGGTGGCCATTGCTCACTGGTGTAGTGCATGCTTAGAACTAAACGGCATGAGTTACTTTAAATTAGCCAAGTTATTCTGTACAGTAAATTATAATGACCATATGAAATGGTAAAACATTTGTAAATGGTTACACAATTAAAATTAGGAGGTTATAATTTTTAGTAGTTTAAAAGTTATAGCAGGTTTTAAGTTTAAAGTGTTTGTTGATCAAGTTCTATGATACACTAACAAAGTAAAACTAGTTTCATGGTAAACTATTAAACGATTCTTAGAACTATTAAGATTGAGATTTATTTTGGGCTGTGGATATCTGGGGTTTTGGAAATATACAAAAGGTTTTGATGCTGCGAGAGGTGCAAATTTTAATATTAACATAGAACTACTTAAACTACTCGTATTTAAATGAGGAATTAAACTAGGTTAAATTCTGTAGTTTTATGTATAATATACACACAGCTCGTTGGTGATATATTTTAATGCAAAGCAATTTGTTCAGGTACGCTACAAAGTATAAAATGTAATAAACAGTGAACAAAGGAATTATTTACGAAACTAGGACGCATTGTGACACAGTAAACAGAGTACCGTTTGTTGACACACAGGCAACAGCACAGAGTAATTAATTCCTGTTACTAATATTTGTCGTGTGGCAGAAGAAAATAGCTCTTTAGTAAAATGCAATTACCCTTTGTACAGCCTTTTTTTTCATATAGATGGATTTTGTAACCTCCACCAATTTCTATTAGCTGAGCGAATAAGGTGTTGATACCTTTTCAAAAGTTCAACTTTTAACATAAAAGGACATGATTTAAGAAGATTTATCACCCAAGAAAAGTTTGATCAAAACATGCTCTCGCAGTCCCCCGTTAAGGATGCTTATTTTTGTTTAAAGGTTAAAAAGGTTGTTTTCTATGTGCTTAAATGTTGTCTCTAGGTTTAAACCCATTTTTAAAACAGTAAGTTTGGTGAAAATAGGTTACTTTTAAAAGCCTAAGTGTATTATAATTTTTTACAAACAGCTTTTCTCGTGTATACCTTTTGCTTTGGAGACCAACCACTCTTAGAAGGTATTTTAAGGTGAATATGGAATGATAGTGAGTGTGATGAGTGCAGTTTTGATGAATGATGAAGTGTAGTCTTGTTACAAGCTAGGGCCGACTGTTAAACAGATTGGGTCATTAATTAATATTATAGACTATGTTTCAGTCTAAAACGCCCTCTGAGTAAATAAATACTAAGTTATAACGAACCCAAAGTACAATTCATTGTTGACAAGATTACAGACCCTCGTGATTTAGAGCGTAAGTCTTCCGGGTGCAACCACAGAGCATTAGAATATAATATAGAGTTATATCCATTAGGAAAGCAATATGCGGCTTAGTGAAGCCACTTTTCAACAGCCTCGGCGGCCGTGAGAGATAGAAAGCAAAATCAGTGGTTTTGGGGCGCTCGTTTTTAAAAGATGGCGCTTCACTTACGACGATTTGAACATCTAAACGTTGAAGAAATCTCATGAAACTTCGTACATCGTTAGAATATAGATCACTGGTCCCAACAAAGTGACATTTATAATTTTCGACTTCTAATATTTATGAACATATAAGAAAACCACAGCAAAACTTTTGACATTTTAAAACTAAATGCAAATTAAGTCGCCTGCTACACAGTTCTAGTTGGTCAGAGAGCTACAACCTGTGACAAAGTTGTAGCCAGATAAATGTCATTTATGGAACTGTTACTTTAGCCTAAAATGATTGATAAGTTCAGAGCTTTTTTGTCGGCCGGCGCGCACTCAATGCGCTCACGCGAGCAGTATCTATACAGTCCGAGCTCTGTGGCTGTATTATGTTAACTAGTTTTAATTAACTGATAACAGCATACAATATATTTTTAATTTACGGTGTTGCTCATTACATCAACATACCTTTAATTCAAGTCCGTTCGTTAAATTCTTTTTTATAAAATACTGTCTACAGTTGTTTAATTATATGATTTAAGTCTAAACAAGATAATCGTAGGCTACAGATTTAGTATTTAAACACTGTTATTATTTAAACTGAAAACCTCGCACATCAATCTGTACAGTTAACAGATTCTAAAGTAATTCTTTTTTATTCAAATTCATAGGATTCCGTTATTTAGGCCAAATTTTCAGAATAAAAGTGTATTTTTACAATATTATTTGAAAACATCACTTTGATTAAACCATACTAGGCCTAAAACATATTTGGCACATAAAAACACCTTAATATGTAAATGTGAAAATGTTTCTAGTTAGCAATAACTAGTAAGTTTTAGATAATAAAATTATATTTTATTATTGTAAGTTAAATACAAGCATTATTATGCCCTGTAAATAACATATTTTACACAAGTCATTGCAAAACCAGTACTATTTTTTGTCGTTGGCAACTTTGCAATGGCATTTTACTCGTATTGTGTAAGTTTGGATATTATAGTTCTATCATAAGGAAATGGCTTGTCACAAAATCAGTTATTTGAGTATTTGTGTAATTTTCCATAAATTAGCACGATAGCTTTGCAGTTAGTAAGAACTGGTATATTTACTCAAACCCACATAATAACGTCACTCTGTGAACGCAAACACAAGTCACATCTCATGTGGCACAAGCCTGACAGGGCGAGGGGTGAGGAACGCTCGGGTCGGGCTCGCAGTACCGGCTTGGAGGAGCCGCCATTTCCAGTGGCACACTCGCCCAGCAAGTGGCTTCACCTCTGCATCGCTGGATAGCGCCTCTATGTATTCTGCTCTGTGGTGCAACAGCGTGAATAACAACACGCAACGTAGGCTCATGAACAATGAATTACACTTTGAGTTCGTTACACATGACTGCATAATTTACTTAGAGGACATTTTAACTTACAACAGCGAGTGCAAATCCGTGTTCCTTAAGTTCATAACCTATATGTCGCTAATATTATTTAAGGACTCAGCATCTATGAAACTGTATTATTTATATTTTGTGATACCTGATCACTTTTAATATTTGTTTTTTAATGTATTTAGTAAAAACGACCCAAGGTTCAGTTTATGTGGACCCTCAGAGCGCGTGAATTGTGTTTTTTTATATGGAATGCCTTTGGTGTTCTTTTACACACTTTGAATACTACAAAGATAGGAAAAGAAGTATAGGTGTATGAAGTGGTGTGTTTAATGACGAACCTATAACAATAACCTATGAAGTATTCCAGCCTAATCTGTCATTCTTATATGAAAACCCAAAGAGTAATATTTTCATTAGAGAAATAAACTATAACTCAAACTGATTTTGCAGCTGGCTGACGAGTAAATATGTTCAGAGCTGAGACAAAATGCAAAACAAACACAATATTGCTGTTTGTTTAGGAAAAGTAAAGAGTTGTTTTCTATCCATCAAAATATTACGTTTCAACGGCAAAATGACATCATCAAACATGAAACTATCAGAATAGTTTCACTTTGCGATCCATGGATGATGTGTTGTTTAGTCCTTTGTTCTTGGAAGCAGCAGGCTCTAGGATTAACCCTGATTGGAAAAGTTTTCTCACAAAGGACAATGATCTTTTGTCACACAAAGGATCCAAGTCTCTTTCCTGCTTAGCCAACTACTAACAAACTAATGCCCTTCTTTACAAACATAATTAAAACTAATCTCATTTCTTAGTTCGTGATTTCTTATACTACCCAGTCAAACAAATACTCTTGATTTTTGAATAGGTCATTTAACCTTTAATAAAATGTTATAAATAAAGCGTGATTTATAATTATAAAGTTCTTGTTGCAGGTAGGACATAGAGTGAAAAGGAAGAATAAGCTTGGTTTCAAAGTCGTAAGTATTGGGTTAGTTAAATTAAACGAGACGGCTATGGGTTTATCGATAACGTAGCTTGGTTATTTGAGGTTACTCGAGTTAAAGATAATGTTTTATTCGGAAGTTGTCTTCTGTAATTATCCTTGTCTATAGGTAGTTGTCCTGCTATAACGGTGGCTTTTCCTAAATTGAAAATATGTAAGTAGTAATGTACTCGTAGATTAGTAGAAACACAAAGCTGGTGTAAGATTTTCCAAAATCTATATGATACAAATATTGAATATTTGAATTTAATATAATTTAGTAAATTAACGGTGAGGTGCTATAAGGTACGAGTAAACCAGTTTATACCTTAATAACGAATATTTGTCTTTGTTTATAATTTACTGACTTTATAACACTTTATTCCGTGCCCAAATTTATTAGGTAAATAAGCGTAGACAAATTACCGTGTAGTACAGACTGTGTTGGGTGATTAGTGCATGATGTATTTAATTTATAAAACCTAAATATTCATAAAAAAATAAATAAAATGATAGGAGTGTAAATAAAAACCGTGTAACAACCGAGGCTCTGTTATTCAATCGTTGAAATAGTGAATCCGGAATAACAATGAGTCATAAGTGTGATGTATACAATTTGTCATGCAGTCGCACTTCTGATCGGTAAATATAAAGGAGAGTTTCTCATCCTCATTTGGAAGGTTCATTCAAGTCAAAACCTCTTCAGTCAAGAGATACTTCTCTTACTTTGAAGATGCTTCTTGAAGTCTGAACTTAGGCCAGATTTGATAAAGGTTTACTTTAACAAGGTCCGACAGTTTTATAATGAGAGCTGTTTGTTTGTGTGTTGACTTTGTGTTTATTTCAAGTCTTGTAGTAAGTGTAAATATTTTACACTGTAAGTATGCTCTGATCAATCGGGTTTCGGAGAGGTAAACCCCATCACTAAAACTTTATATTTGATTTTATCACTAATGTTTTATACAGAACATAAAATTTTGTCTATTTAACAAGTTACCTTTCGGTTTGCTGGTGCAACATCTTAAGTAGCGTTCTCTCTTCTGCACTATTTACACTATCACTACAGTTATTTATATTACACAACACTCGCGGCACGGGTTACGTTAACGGGTTCGGCGGTCGACGGCGGTACATATTGACCGGGCACGTCAATATGCACGTCATATCCATGCAGGAAGCAAAAGTATTTTTTGATTGTCTCTTCATATTGTCAAACCTTCGAAAATACCAAAGTTTTAAATCTTTGTATTTATGTACATTACATTATGTAACGTATAACATGAGTATTCTTGAAAATGTTTTAATTTATACACAGTGTAAATTAAAAACTACTAAACGATACTCATGTTTTATTTGTTACTTTATTACTATTGTATTCCTTCACAATGGATTCTGTCCTACTAATTGTATAGATTAGTCTAGTGAATGTCACAATTATGTGATTCAGATCTAGTGTTTGGTACTAAGGCTTGAATGCACGTGAGATTACAAATAAATTAGTGTAAATGCGTAATTATTTTAAGTTGTATAGAAACTTTGCTGCTTCTTATTTTTCTTTCCTTTTTGTGATGCAATTGTATTGCATCTACTGAATGTTAACTTACTATCGATATAGTTAAATGTTGACCATTATTTTGTAACCGTAGGTGTAACACACCATTACATTTTAAACTGTATACGCTTGAGTTTGTCAGCCAACTGCACCAAAATAAATAAAAACTTGTTATTGAGAATGTTTTGAAAGTAAAAGGGTAAATTTGGGTTGACGTATAAATTTACAAACTTAGGAAGAAAAATCAGTGGTGTGAGAATGACATTTAATCGATATTCGAAGTTGCTGAAAAGAGCAGACCTAAGCGTCTCTACAGCAAGCAGTTTTGTTATTTGTTACACCTTAGGAACTTTAGTTGAATGAACTAGAGTTAGCTAACCTATATTCTTTAACATTTTATTGTCACAAACAAACTACATTGCGTTGACATTATGTTGATGAATAAGAAAATTATTCATTATTTTCAAAATGTATTGTACAAATAACAATAAATTATATTAAAATTTATAAATGTTTTATATTTGCTCAACAGTTTTCCCTTAATCAACCCTAAAACTATCACATACAACATGCTTTTCATACGTTGGGCACTGAGCTACTATAAAACTTATTATACACCTACTATAACATTTACTATAAAACGGATTATAAGGATAACCTGAAACATACTTTCGTAGATAGATAAATAAAATACACCCATGGACAAAATTAGGGACCAAATGGTTTTCTATTTTTTCATCACCTCCTCTTCCTTTAACTCCTTGTATAGTTTTGAGTTATTTTTAATCGTTTAGTTGGTTTTAATATTTACGTACACTTTGCTAAAGAAAATTCCAATTTTAAACGAAAAAGGGGCGATGATATGAAATAAAATTATTTGGTTCCATAATTGGGTCAATGAGTGTAACTAAACAGTAAAAGAGCAAAGTTATTTCAGAATAATGGGGTCCGAAGTTTTAAATTATCAAAACCGTATTGCAAGTTTGTACAGGGATATAAATTAATTGTTAAATAACGTATTTCAACCGTCAAACACTCGGAAGGAATTTTATTTATTGGCAAAAACTAATAACATTTTAACAATGAATTTGTTTCCTTGAGCACACAAGAAGTAATAAAAATACGGTACGATGTAGTTACATTATTCATAACGACCACTGATTGTAAAATATATTTATATATAAGTGTGTTTTGTATTTTGTTCTTTACTTTTCCATCACTAGATAATGGCTTTGAATTAGCTGAAACATGTCGTGGATATACAACTTTTGATTGTTTATTCAGTATTTTTATTTTATATATACGATGTACTTAGACTGTTTACAAACCAATTAAAGATCGTATTTACCTTACAAATTATCAGTTCACATATAACTTTGCGCAAAAAAGATTTGTTTTGGTGTAACAAAACTGAATTATTAAAATTTAGCACATATAAACTAATCCTATTTAACAGGGTAAAAACAAAAACAGGTTCAAAGTTCATTCTTTATATAAGCACAGCCAATCTGTATAAGTATTTGCTGTGGCATCGTACATACCCTCACTAGGAGTTGCGGCGGAAGGGTTGAGAGATCAATTCTCATCACTTGCAAATATCTCTAGAAGACCTTTAATAGGTTTGTTGTGCCTAAAAGCATAACACATTAGTCCACTCTTTAAGCGACAAATAATGTCAACTTTAAATGTGCCGTGACACCTAACTTGAGATCTATAAAAAAGATTTATTTTGCTTAGGAGAAAAGGAAGGCGTAGTTAGAGTGTGTTTGCCAAACTCAAACATTGTTACAGCGCCGCTTTTAACTCTCTTCCCAAGCTTCTGGAATTCTCAAAGCACTTTGACACTGACTGTTATCATAAGTGTCCTTGAGAGCACGTAACTTGTGTTTCAACACCAGGCCTGGTAGATGGCGTGGTTAAAGTGTGTTTGTTGAAGTCAAACATTGTTACAGCGCCGCTTTTAACACTCTCCACAAGCTTCTGGTATTCTCACAGCACTTTGACACTGGCTGTTATCATAAGTGTCCTTGAGAGCACGTAACTTGTGTTTCAACACCAGGCCTGGTAGATGGCGTGGTTAAAGTGTGTTTGTTGAAGTCAAACATTGTTACAGCGCCGCTTTTAACACTCTCCACAAGCTTCTGGTATTCTCACAGCACTTTGACACAGGCTGTTATCATAAGTGTCCTTGAGAGCACGTAACTTGTGTTTCAACAGCAGGCCTGGTAGATGGCGTGGTTAAAGTGTGTTTGTTGAAGTCAAACATTGTTACAGCGTTTAATTCTCTACATTCACAAGGTTCCCTTATCTGAACACGTAACTTGTGTTATTAAATTGTTTTTGGTTGATTTTTTCAATCACTTCAGTAGACTATTATATCTTTTTAACTGTAATAACTTTGTCAGTTTGCATCATAGTGTGACACTTTCGTTATTTTTATGAAAAGATATACTATTTTCATGGCCTTAAAACGTATTGATTCTGTTATATACTATTTATGTAGCACTTATATTAGCACTTTAAGCCTCATTGCATAATGTTACGGTTTACTATTTCAAACGTAAAATACAAAACTTGTAGCGGTTATTTTTATGTATACTTTTACTGTTCGCCCTTTGTAAAATGTCGTTTTGTTAAACATTTGCATTCACGTTGATTTTGCATTTTCTGTACAGTTTTAACGTATGCACTTATTAATAAGTTGAAATGAAGTCGGAATGTAAAGGCTTTGGTTAATAATGCTTGAGATCTGTAAACTAATTCACAATTACACACTGCGTATCATGCATGATTCTCAAACTTATTGCATACACCACCATCTACTCTAAAAGCATACTACGTACTCGATACAGATGTATAGAAACATAACAAACAAAGGTAGGGTCCACAAAATAATCCTCCCGGCCCAGGTAACTGACGGTACACAATCAATCAATTATTGACCAGTATACAGTGGACATTGTGTAAACGATGACATTGCAGAGTAATTAGTAGTTACATAGTTTAGTGTACGTCAAGCTGTAACTCCACTCACGACTTTGACTGATTGTTTTCAAAATGAAAGCATGAACAGCAGTTTGTTTAATATGAAACTATCTTAAACTTATTTAGAATTGTATGTCCTATTAAAGTTTATTATTATTAAGCTGTAATGTGTGCAATGAACCATGCCCAGTATTACGTTTTATACCACTGTACGCTGTCTTTCGCAGCATAGAAGACTATGTAACCTATCTTAAAATGCTCAAAGCTAAACAGCTATGTTCCAACAGCTTTGCTGTGACCTATTACGTTCAAGTTAGTTAAAATAGTATTTAAATATGCTTTCTTTTAATGACATATTATTGACGTTAATTCGTTTGTTTAAAAATACCAAAAACAGGTAATTTTAAGAAAATTCTAAAACATTAATTACATAACACGTTTATAAATAAGAAGAAACTCAACAATAATATTTTCCTCCACTAATAATGATATTTGCATGTTTGGTGAATGAGATGGACTTGGATCGCGTTGTTATTTAGTCCTAGCCACGCCTGTTCCGTGTCTATGCATCCTTGCTGCTAGTAATATTGATATTGTACTCTGAAAATAAGAATTATGTTCTGTCAGTTGTTCCAATTAAATGCGCATTTCTATATCTAAATCAAAATGATTAAGGCCCGTTTTCAATTCAGCCTTAACCGGCGAATAAAATTAGTACGAGGAGCCAACCAATAGAAAAGCTGGATATTTTTGAGGTTAAGATTTTACTTTGTCTGTTTTGATTTTGCATTTTGATTATTTTGGTTGTATTTAGCTATATTAGCATTATATGTACATGTTAAATACAATAAAATGGTAAAGCTATACTTTTTACTGCATAAAAAGATCTTCAAATAATTCGTTTAAATACTTTTGAACGTTGGTGAAAATGTAAACATTACAGACTGTAGCAACTTAACCGGCGGTTAGTTAACCAGCTGCTAACAGAGCAAATTGAAAAACGGCCTAAATCATACGAACATTGGTTTAAGATTATTTAATTATAGTGAATTAATTAAGTAAACATTGTTTTGAACTCAGTAGTCTGAATTGTATTTATTTGAAGAAACAGCTGTTACGTTGATTTACATTAGTCAGTGTTAAAATTCAAAACAAACTCATTGAACCAGCTGATGGCCATGCCACAAAAGATCATTAAAATGATCTATTTCTCCCTAGGGAGTAAAATGTCATCAAAACAATACTTTATTTACCTGGGTAAAAAGTGACCCTTTAGCACCATCAATACATGTTGTCTAAAGCAGCTGTTTTCAGAACAGAATGACAAAAATATGTTGAACATGGTATTATCAGTTTTGTTTAACTATCGTATTAATATACCAAGTATCCAGTGAACAGACAACGCAAAATGTTATTTAATTAATTTCATAATGAAAATCAGAGAAAAGCATAGTATGCAAGTGAAAGTAGTTATAGTCTTCTAATGATATTAACTTTACTGTGACATACAAAAGTTCCTGTGAGAAAACCACAAACATAAAGATTGGCCCATCACAAAAATAATGTTCACCTAGTAGTACCGGCTAGAAATAAAGCTATAATGACTTTTCAATAGAAAATTTAGTTGTTATACACTAAAATAAAATTCATTCATACATTAAAAACACTGCAACAGAATTCTGCAGTCAAAATTGTGTTTAAATGGTTAAAATATAACTGATTTAAATAATACAACAAAATGTTTATACATCTATAAATATATATTTCTTCTATGCTGTACTAACTAGTTGATCAATTTAATCCAAATATATAAGGTAATCTCTGAGATACTACAAGCATACGATACTGCATTAAATACAAGCTAATATTCACTAAATAAACCAGTATATACTCGTACTTGGGAAAAGCAAAATGACAATTTGAAGATAATATTTTCGTTTCAAGGTGTAGGTGGTTACATAATAGAAATCGAACCTACTTCAAGAAACGTTTAAGGCTAAAAAGCTTTAATAGTAACAAAGTTTACCCAAAATTGAATACTAAAAATATTACCCTTGCTCAAGCAGGCTTGGTCGTACTTTTCAGCTTTACCGGCTAAATTAGCACCACTCATATGACCAGCATAGTTACTCGTTCAACTCTTAATAATTAAGAGGTATTTCCTGACCATAAACTGATGGAAACTAGCAGGTTTTGTTAGAAAGGGCAAAAAGATTAAAACGTTTCCCTGCAAGTTAATCCAGGGTTGTTATCTTCGTGTTTTATGGAACCATTGCTTAACTAGAACTACACGGTATACCCTAACCCTGATTATACTTGTTACGATTCTGTCTTTATAACTCTGCTATAATGCTCTGTTCAAACGTGTTTAAAATTAGAACGTTTGATTATTTATTATTTCTGCCGGTTCTTGAGTTTTAAATAAAAAAGGTACAGTTTGTCTTGATTAACGAGGTGAAGTGAGGACTACAAAGTCCTCTCTACCACTCAACCTTGACCTTTATCTAGCGTTACCACATTGTCACTACAAATTTAAGTGGTGACTGCGGGGATCGAACTCGCGCCAGCTGAGTGATATGCTCCGTAGTCGAGCACAATACACGCCACGAGTCCGCTATTTTATTTAGTAAACCGCTAACTGTTGATTATAATAGCGGGTTAAGTATCTAGTTACATAGCTACATTTTATACTCTATGCCATTGTAAAATGAATTACGAACTATCCTCTTTCAGCCAATATTTAAAACATTATTGTATTCTTTTACTGGTTAAATGACTCAATATAAATTATTAATTACCTAAGTTTAACGTTGTATTTGTTATATCGGCAACAGGGTGATTCAAAACATGAGGGCTACACATTAGAGGTAGATTTCCTAAAGCCATAGCTAAAGATTCCTATAGTCTTAGGCTCAAAAATGTTTTTTCTCACTAACCGTCATTTTGTTCGTTCACTAGAGCTGTTTGATTTTAATTTAACAAACAACTTTATAAGGTGAGCTACTATTACATTTTTGTCTTGTTTTACTTTATATTTTACTAGTAAATGAAAATCTTTGACATTTTGAATACTTAAGTTAAAACCTTGAATTTTTTAGTTAACATTTTACATATTTTAATTTACATTTTGAATATTTTAGGCAATGACATAAGTGGAGATGCTTAACTAATTGACGGGTCCATACAACATATTCAACACAAGATAGTGAATGCTGCTTCTGAAAGTCATATTGTTTGTGTATGTGTCTACACAAACAACAACCTGGTTCAAACTAATTGGAAATGATGTACTTATTACATTAAAATGTATTTAACCCACTTAAGTTCCAAACAGTTCTACTTTATAAAGATATGTAAACATTTTCCTGTATTATACAGCCGCCATAACACAACAGAAGGGCCAGGACATGCAGTTGTGTGAGACGGTGTAATGGTTGAGCAGAACTTGTATTTGCATATTGCATTAGACAACATTAAGCCAGCTTGCTTGCAACCTTGACATCCTGTACAACAACTCTACCACTTTCCTTACTTAACCTATTATATACAACTTGCAACTGAATACTAGTATGATCCATAACCTGCATACCACGAGTCATTTTCAATTTGTTTGTAAGATTTTGTTTACGTTTTCAACTATGGTATTTTCCTTTTTCTCAAGAGAAAAGGTTTTGCATTATTGAAGATAATGTTTTTATAACTATGAAATGTAATTCACCACACAGTTTGATGAACGTACTTGGTCAAAATGTTAAAGTTTATCTGGAACACAAAAAGAGTGTTTAGGTTTTGGTGAACATATTTTGGCTTCGCTAAAACCTCTTAGAACTTTCTTAACTTTTTTTTAATCTCTTTCAACACATTTTAGTTATAAAAGGTACGATAATGTACTACAGCAAAACTACTAAACTGGTAAAGGTTCATACAATTTTCATCAGCTCTATTTGAGTTTTGCCAGTAATAATCGTATTTTTAATTATAATAGTGCTATCTATAGTAAATAAAACACGTTTTACAATTTTACTTGTACAAAATGTGTGAACGCTCAAGCACATATTATATTATTAACTAACTAAACCTATATAATTAACTTAATTTTATTATTAAGTTATAAAATAATTCAACTCAATAACTGTAACTCGTACTGTAAAAAGTTGACAAAGCAAAATTATTATATTGGCATTAAAATAACTGCGTCGGCTTGCTTGGTTTATCACAGCCCTAAAGAATTAACATTCAAACAGCAGAATAATCATAATTTCGCAAAATACACGCAGGAATGTCCATTTGTTATAATTTACTGGCTCTAGCGTGATAGTGACGATACCACCGTCTATCATGCATGTTTGTTTTATGTACAAGGCATCGATCTATGTACTATCTTTTCCTTATAATAGCAAACTATAGCTATCATTTAACATATACAGAGTGTCCAGTAATTACGGGATCAAACTTCACCCGGTGATTTATCAGATCATAATACCAAAATGTCCACTAACACATAGGCCTATCTCGCTTGGTTTTCCGTCTGTGTTTTCACTAAATAATTTTTATCTCCGAGGTCAATTAAGTTATAAACTAAAAACTTTGCACACTTGTTAGTGTACTTAAAACCAATATTTAAAATATTAATTTGGCTAATTTTCATTTTTGGTTTAAACATGGCGGTCATTTTAATTGTTTTAAGCTTAATAACTCAAAACTCTTAAACTTTATGGTAAATACAAAAGAAAACAATACGAGGCAAATGTTTTTCTTAACATTTTAAGATCAAATAAAAAATATAAAGTTTGGCTTGTTTAATGAGACGAAGTTAGGACTACAAAGTCCTCTCTACCACTCAACCTGGATCTTTACCTAGCGTTACCGTATTAGTCACATTACAAATTGTAAGTGGTATCTGCAGGGATCGAACCCACGCCACCGGAATGATGAGCTCGGAGTCGCGCACGATACCAATCCGCCACGGATCCGCTATCAAGTTTGTTGTCCTGCAATAAATAGTAACGCAGAAATCTGAGTTTTACTGAGCGCACCCTTTGTTTCATTTAAGAAACATATGTAAACAGGTACATACGCTTAGAAAAACTTAAATTGCTCCGTAATTAACTAACTCAGAACAAAGGACTTGGTCTTAAAATGTTTGTAAATACATTTTCCATGCATTGTTAATCTTGTGTATTTACCATAAGTTTAAAGATTTGAGTTATTAAGCTTAAAAAAATTAAAATAATCGCCATTTTAAAACCAAAAGTGAAAATTAGTCAAATTTATTTTTTAAATATTGGGTTTAGTTATACTAACAATTGTGCAAAGCTTTTAGTTTATTACTTAATTGACCTCGGAGATAAAAGTTGTTGAGTGATAAACACAGATAGACAGACGGACGGAAAACTAAGCGATAGACCTATGCGTTATAGGGAATCTTTTGTTTATTATGGCCTGTTAAATCACCGGGAGAAGTTTGATCCCCTAATTACTGGGCACCCTGTATACATACGTTATAACCACTGGACAACTAGTATACCGAAAAGCTGTATAATTAATAAAACTATTGGTTCTGGAATTCAAGTTAAATGTTCAAATTCAATTAAAGTTAGTGTAATTAATAATTAGTCAAGCCTAAAGGTTGTGTTGCTAGTAGGGAGTTTGAAAATTAAACTTCATTTAAAGTTAAATTAACTTTCGAATGTACTGCCGTGTTAAATGTCAGTAGGTATTTAGTTACAGTTTCGCTTCCAGTGTAAAGACATTAAAAGAACATTAAGGTAAACGGAAAAGTTTAACAGTATTCACGCCCAACTTAGCAAGCTCGAATTCAAGTAACTCAAGCAGTTAAAACAAACACCTTTCCTGTACTTTTGTAGCAGCACGCGTCTTAATTACGTTTATCTGTTTGTTCGGACTATTGAACTTTAAACTGCTTTTTAAAGTAACTTCTCGCTTTCTACGTAATTGTTTCAGCGGGTGAAACCATCAGATGAAACCTTAAGTTAAGTACCATAGTGTTACACAGTTAACTATGTAATTACATATAGCTCACTTAAAACCAAAGCCCACCAAGCGTTAGATTCCAGTTCAATATTTACAAAACTTATACACATTTTTTATTTGGCAGTGTATATGTGTACTGTGATAGGTGTGTCCGACGTTGGTATATGATAACTGTTCAACACGCATCAAACTCAAAGTATAATTTTTCCTCATTGATATGCTAAGCCGTTTTTGGTCTTTTTGCACATAGCTTTTATGATATTTAATAAACAATTTTAACTGTATTAAAACAGCTGCTGTTATCAAAATGATCTGGTATATGACTTTTATAACTGGATTATGTTGCCGACGTTGTTATGAAATGTTGTGTTTGGTTGAACTATAATAATTTATTTAAAAAACAATACCACTAGTACCAACTTAGACCTGTAAAAAAGAATCAATACTAAAATTGTATTTAGTATCCTTCATAGATTCTTTTAAAGTACAAAGCGAAATTAGATAAAGATAACTTTAAACTACATTCATAATTTGTTATTGTTTTAGATGACAGTATTGATTTAAAAATTACGTAGGAATTGAAGATTTTCCTACTGGCTTCAAATAAGAGCTTTTTATGCATTTAAAACTGTGGTGGGAAGACTTTATTTTAATTGTATTATCTCAAGTTTTATAATAACCTAATTATAACAACCGCCAAAGGAATATTTAGATCTGAAGAACAATACAGTTTCTTAGATATTGTAGAAAGGAGGAAAAGGTTTTAATATAAAGAAAAGTTTTTCTCTTTATAATTTTCTGGTTAATATATCCAACAGCTAACACATTCATTAATTGTACAACTTTTCAACCTCAGATGCACATATAATATCTATAATAATTGATGGTAGGTCGACAATAATCTACTTAAGGCCTATAATAGTATAAAATCATTGCGCAGTCGAGTGAGGTTCGGTGATCCAAGCTACACGTTTTGTAGGCGTTCATGCCGGCAAATAGACATTTAATTCACTATTCTCTATAGGGAGGGAGGATGTTAAAGAACAAACAGAAACCCAAACATACTTAAAATGGTTGCATTAAGCATTGTTAAACTCGAAGGTAAGTTACCGGGTTGTTTACCAACTCAGAGCCTAAAGGTGAATTTCCAGCGCAAGGGCTACTGTTTAAAAACTACTTTACTTTTAATAGTTATAGGAACAACCAACCCAAGGCTGAAATTAAATTGATCACAGTATAATCAATCCCAGCAAACAGCAGGAAAGGGTTGTACATTTCGAGTGTTCCCATATATGAAGTGCTTATTGAGCGAATTTCACCCCTTGGCAAGGGAGCTTGTATTGATTAGTGAGTAGAGCCTCTTGCATCAAGGGTAGCACAGGGAAGCAGCCCTAGAGATAATCATGGCGCACAGAACATGAAAGAGCTGTTAACTATTATTTCTCGTCTATGCGTATTGGAATTTATGTTCTTAACCGTGTTCTCAGGTTTTAATCTTAATTATACTAATCATTTTATTGGTGTGATTTACCTTTGGTGGTGAGTTAATACAATTAAGAGAGGGCCGGACAGAGTGGCCGCAGGTCCAACTCAAGAGTACCGCTTATAACATGGAATAAAAACTGCAAACTACGGTTTAGGCAAGTAAATTTACTTAAATGTGAAAATGACCTCTGGAAGCATAGATCTATTGATGCCGCTTCATATAAACACTTTAACATTTACTTTCGTCATCAAATTAATTCTGTACTTCTGAACTAAAAAATTGATTTTTCCATAAGAACATAGCACTCAAAATTCAGTAATTAAAATTTTATTTTAAAACCGAACTCATTTTTTTTTATATGCAGCAGCACTAACAACTCTATGTCCCTAGAAAACCTTTCTCGTTTTAATTCATTAACCTACGTAAAACACAGTTTGCAAATTTTCCCGTGTTAAATTCTCTATCCCATTTGAACGCCGTTCGGGTTCTATCCAGCCCCTCTTAAGCTTTAACTTTAAAATTCATCATGATTTTTAATTCTGACGAAAACTATTTGTCCCCTAAGAAAAGAAAACCAACCAAACCAGATTTCCTTAAACATTAAAAATGCGTATAAACATTAAAAACTATAATATACCAAACGAACTATGATTTCTAAATACTTTTGGAGGTTTTATTACAATCTGCGTGACCTTGACACATAAACAGTAAGGGTTGAAATGTTGGATAGAGTGAAGGATAAGAGTTCCTGAGGGAATAGAGTCGAGACCAATCCTGACGTAAAGTATCTAAACTGTCCTTGGACTCGACATCTTCAACAGTATTGACTTCTTAGTTTTAGATCGCATGATAATACTTTTAATTGTATTCAATCATTAACTTATAATGTAATTTTACTATTTCATTCAACTCAAAACAATTCTACTATCGTATCGTACGTTTATTGTTGGAATGTAATAAAGTAATAATATAACATTTTCATTCTGCTCTGAACACAGCTGCATGTTTTAGACACATATTATATTAACGTGCTAAAGTGTCGCTTTTACAGCCAGATACCTCTTATATTATACCTCTTAGACTTTATTTGTATAATGATAAAGTATTTTTTGTGGCACAGACATCAGCTGGTTCAACGAGTCATAGTCATAGTCATAGTCATTTATTTCGATCATTTACATCAATTTACATTGATTGTGATTAAGTCAAAGTACAATAATTTACTTAAATAATTTGCAATAAAATGACATTAAAAGATCAAGTTTGTTATGATTGTTTTGAATTTTACACTGACTCAGAATAATAATTTAAATTGTTTCTTTATAATATAGAAACATTTATTGACATTCATTTTTCACTATTATTTGCATCATGAGAAGAAGTATCGTCCATCACAAGGCCTGAAAGTTTCTTTTCGACCCTCGGTCATTTAACTTAACCTCGTGTCAAAAGGTTTCACTTTAGGACCTAGTGATTGAATGCACTTTCTTCATTCTCTTCATTCATACACATTTGACACTAATCAACAATTGATACTAACACCAAGCCAGTGGCATTCCAACTTTGAAACCACTATTATATTGAGCATTATTATGTGGAATCAAGGACTAAAGTCCTAACATTTCCATCAACAAACACGGTTCATTTCTCATATAGTCTCCTAGCATGGCTTCGATCATGTCTCTTCTTATCGAAGTGACGCTAGATTGCTTCAAATGGAAACAATATGCAGGGTGTTGACTATCTGCATGACGCACAAGGCTTTTACACTCGGGGAGCCGCAATACTTGTGCGAGCGACTTTTGTCTAGGGACATTAATCTACCAGCGCAGCAAACGCCACGACAGTCTGATGCATTTTCGCAGAGTAAAACTGGAGCTAGGTAGGCTAGGAGAAGTTTATCTTACTTTGGCCCCAGGGTGTAAAACGACCTTTCTGAGTGCCTGAAATGCTCTAGTCAACAAAGTTTGAGAGTTAAATTAAAAATAGTTTCAAAATAAGCATGTAACTTAATTTTAGCTAGTCTGTATAACTTCTTGTTTTCTTTATTATTTATGTTATTTATTTCTTGTTATTTTGAAATTAAATTGTGTTGACTGTAATTATAGTTTACAATGTAGTTGTATTATATTAAGTATAAGTTGACAAGAGTTGTTCTGAAAACCAGTTTTACTGAGAAACCTCAAATAAAAGGCATTTTTATTTATTCATTAATTTTAGTTATACAGTTTCTACAAGAATAACAGTAATAAAACGATAAAACACATGTTAAAGTGCCATTCAGTTTTGAAACCGAATGGAAACTAGCAGGTTTTGTCGGAAAGGGCAGACATATCAAAACGTTTCTTTGCTAGTTAATCCAGGGATGTTATCTCCTTTGTTTTATGAAACCATTTCGTAAACTGAAACTACCCTCTAACTCTAATACTGTGCTTGCGAGTTGTTGTGTTGTAGTTTTGTTTTTGTGCTATTGTCAATGACGTCATTTGATTTCTTTTATGATTTTTAAAAATAAACTCAAAATTAACAACGCAGTACCTTAAAACAGGTACCCTTTTAGGATCATTGCTTACTTATTTTCTCAATCCATCCAACTAATGTAATAAAATAAATATTTTTAGACAAACCTTTAACTGTTAACCTTAGAAATAATTCCAAAATAAATAAATTTCATTAAATCGTTAAAATACATGATTTTAAAGATTACAAGCAAACCTAGCACCGAACTAAATAAAAACCATTTTATAAAATAAACATGTGTACGCATGAATTTTAATCATCAGTATTTGACATTTATTGACTAAAGCCTTTTACTTACACACATCTAGATCACGTTCAAACATACTGAATCAAAGCATTTTGTACTTTTTACCACATTTTTAATTAGACATGATACACCTCAGCATCATCAGTATAAAACATCAAAAAGTACAAAATGCTTTCATTCTATAGTAATGGATACCATAAAGTAAATGGAGAACACATCAAGAATACTGAGGTTCCACTCATACAAGTCCGTTAGTTTGAATTTCGCCCGTCTGGCCCCCCGTCAGGAGGTATTTTCATTCGGTCTCCAAACCATGCACCATAAACTCGTCTGAACAGGGTGTTTTTTTAAACGCAACCCAACTTTCAAACTATAGCAAGTCATTTTTTACGAGCGCTATCTGGTCATACATTATATCATTGGTTTGTTCACTTCAATATCTAACAGATGGTATGTATTGTTGCAGTAATGTAGTGTGGCTTTTATTTACTAATTTGATATTATTGTGAAATAAACGCAATCATGGTTTTAGCAAAGACTAAAACGTTTTTATTGTTGAAGAAAACTTAGGAGCAAGATCATTTGTTTTGTCAAGAGGCGTTTGGGGTCAAGTTTACAGGTGTAAGTATTCCAAACAAATCTGAAATTCACAGATTTGTTAAAAGGTTTAACGAAACAGGTTCCGTAGGGAACAGAAAACATAACAGAAGGCGGACTGTACTGAACGAAGAAGTGATGGAGGATGTTAGGGTTAGCTTAGAAAATTCTTTCTATAGTTTGTTTGAAAGTTGAGTTGCGTTTTAAAAAAAGCACCCTGTATATGCTTCCGCAATCAAAATGTTTAAAAGACTTCATTGTCACCGTTACGGTATTGGAAATTTTCTGGGATTTGTGGTAGTACTTGGGGCTACGCGTCGGTTAAGATTAGTTCTCCTTTGGTTGATACAGAACAATTAAATAAGTTTAAATGTGTATTGACAATCCAAACAGATTTATTGTTGAATCAGATAACCTACCATTGTGTGTCAATGGCTATAAACATGAGTTAAGAACCAGTTAAGCACTGAGGCCATAGAACAGCAAGTAAAGCACTCAAAAGGAACCACTAAGGTTAGATTGATTCTAAATTTAATTTCAATGGCTTTATTGTAACACGACCTGCTATCAGTATAGAGAACGTGCCGAATACGAATTCAAAGGATATATAATTTAATAACCGTGGAAAGCGCTTCTTTCTATGTTCTTTAATGTGGTAACTTAATTAAGAACTTTCTTCTTTTGCGCTCCACTTCCGCTCGTTTTGCATTCTTTACCTGCAATATTACTAAAAGACCGCTAAGCAAAATGGTTATGAGTATTCATTTTAAAATGTTTAGCGTCATTTCGTTTCGTAAATACTCTTAGAGAAGTTAGGAGTTTTTATAAATTCATGTTGAATAAAAATAGGTAAAAAAGTACACATTGTTTTGAATCCATTCTATCGCATCCTATCATACTCGTACCATCATATTCATACTATCATATCATACAGTCGATCTATGTTCGCTTACCCAAATGTTGACTGAATTCGTATTTTAAGTAGGATCAAGTAAGTCACTAAAACCTTTTACAAGTTCTCGGACCTTGAATTCTTAGTAACAAATTGTTATTAGCAAATAACATTCACACATTAGATGTGGGGGGGAGCTTACCTGGATATGTAAGTGACTGTTTCTTGGGTTAGTGGCACTGATGGGAAAAGGATAAATGGATGGATTTAGAATTTGGATCGGCTGAACAGAGGTAGCAGGAACATTAAGGGGAAACAAGCGTAAAGAACAGGTAAGTTGGGATGGTGTAAACTCAAAGTGTTAATTCCGTACATCAACGAGTAAAGCAACTAATCATATTCAAAGCTTCACGTTATTAGTCAATTGGCTGTTAATTTATAGATTTCAAGTAATTAAAACTAATTTATACACTGAGTATTTAGAACACAGAAGCTAGAACAAGCAACTTGTGAGAGATGGTATTATGGATGAATTTGCATATTCCATTAGACAACCTTACGTCGAGCTCTCTCGGCACACCTGGCATTTACAAACAACAACTCAGTTGGTCATATATTCTCAACACGCACAATAATATGCATTATGTATACAAGTTAAAATAGATTGTAATGGACGTGAGTTCAATATTGAAAGTGATTTCGACAGAACAATGTTTTTTTTCCGAAAAAGCTTTAACCCGACGTTGTTTGTTGCCTAAGCATTACTAACGTGCATTTAACGGGCGTCATACCAAATTAAATAACTGTTTGAAAAGCTCAAGTTAAGAATCTAAATTTGAGGGGGAAGGATTAATTGTATTTCAAATTGTGTTTTAAGTAATTATTCTTTGGACATTTATCACTGGAGAACAATAACTTATGACAGTTTTGAATCAGCGATTTGATTCCTCGTCGACAAGGGAAAGGTGACAACATTCACAACAGAGAGAGAAAGCAAAAAATCAATTAACATAAAGTAATTGGCGTAAGCTCTAAACGCAAAAATTTCAATAACCGACATGTAAAGTTTTATTATATATTTAAATGTCAAAAGCTACAAAATAATAGGTGGGCTGTACAAAATAGCTTATTCAACCTTGACTTACTCAGCCAAGACTGCTCTCGTGACCTTGCTTGCTTCAATATCAGGTGTCAAAGTGATAAATCGATATCCATCACCTGACAGCATGATCAACGACTTCCAGGTACACGTCCTTTGGAGTTCACGTTCTCGAACATATTTGAGTTAACGCATTATGGGTATGCTAAGTCAGTAGCTAATAGTTACATGTCTTCTTTTGTAACCAAAAGCATATACATGTATCATATATCCCATGGCCGGCAAGTTCTTTGAAACATCGCTAAACCACAGTAGTTAAAAATCTTGAAGCCGATTTCAATAATGTAAGTCATTCCAGTTGAAACTTACACGTTTCTAGTCTATTTTCAAATAGGTAGCCGTCATAACAGCTGTCAATGGTAAACACTTAGGTATCAATCAATCTTTAAGATAAACTATCTGTAAACAGGACCGTTTGTCTGTAGTAATTAACTATGACTGTTATTATTTATTAAGGCACAATAATGATCGAAAAAATACAAATGCATTGAAAGAAAGCCACTATTTAGAAACAGTAGCCTAAACATGCTGGTGATATGTTCCACAGATGGTCTTTCACGGATTCTAAATTAATTTAAATTTGAACCAAATTCCAAAAGTGACTTGGGAGATAAAAATAATAAGCTTTACCCGCTTAAAACATTTTCCTACTTTAGAACTTTGTTTTTGCACAATTAACTGACTCCTGGAGTTACGCACCTTATTTCAGATTCACTCTGTAAAGAATTTACTCCAGATAATTTCTGTGAGGATGTAGAGTGCAATAACAAACTTACAACATGCCTAAAACATTGGTTTATTAAGAAATTCAAAACCCTTATAGTTTTACTTTTTGAAGTTGCAATTTTTACAGGTAAAAATCTACTTCTTTACAACGGTGGATTTTCTAAGTTTACATCGGTGATTCAAGAACTATCATCTGGGTAGTTCAAACTCATAGTGTCTAAAACAGCAAACTAAGAGTGCGAGTTATACTGTAGTTTATAAGTTTTAAACTTAGTACTTAGCCCAGTGTATAACAGCGGCGTTTTCTTCAATTGCAATTCTCTGCATCGTTAATTTTTCTTGCCCAAACTGCCCTTTCTACACGGATGTCGCGCTGGGTGGGACATCACCATAACAAAACAGCATTATAACTATTCAAAATTTACCAAAAGCAAACATATTAAAACATTAATTCCAGGTTTTTAAAGTGCATTTTCATTCAATAAAATCAAATATAGGCTTGGTCAATAACTAAATCCGACTGGTTAACGCATTACGGTTTAATTCGTGAGTGGCTTTACCAAAGTCCACAAGTTCAAAGTTAGATAGGCAGTTTATCTCTGCAAACAAAAGGAAGCCTGAACACCTTTTGTTCACCGAACAAAGAGAGGTTTCCGTTACCTTGGTTCTCGACTTTAAATCTATTGCACACATTAATTTTGGAGGGTCTCGCTATCGGTAGTAAAATGAAATAAAACGTGTATTTGAAACTATTTGTTGTATAGGTATTAAATAAATGCTCATCGCCATTGACTGTATTCATTCTTGATAAAATTCACTAGTAGGAGAAAGTGAACAACTGTATTTCTATTTTTGCTACTTTATGTTCAATCATAAAAACTGGTTTTTTAAGCAAAATGTTTGTTATACACTGACAATGTTATAATAATAATATGTGCAGTGTAATTCGGTAAAGTTTAACTAGTGGCGTAAATCAAACCGTTCATACAAGTTTTTTCTCCACATCTTTTCCTAAAACGATTGAAAGATAAAACTGACAGTATACAAATGTATGTTGTGTGTATATCAACTGTGTTAAATCTGGGAGTGAAAAATTATTTAAGTTTGGAAATATTTGTGGTATAATGGTATCTTATTACGTCTTTATAAGACTATCCCCACAACATCGGGAGGCAGCTGGATTGTCTTTTAATGCAAGCTGATTTGGATAGACTAGTTTTATGGAGTCAAAATAATCTAAAATGTCATGTTTCCAAATGCTCTGTTGTCACCTTCACAAAAAAGGCCCCTGAAAATGTCATCTCTTTTAATTATCACATGAGTAATGAGTTTTTGTCTAAAAAAAATCTATTAAGGATCTTGGCGTTGTTTTTGACTCTAAATTATCTTTTTCTGAGCACATTGTGTCTGTTTGTAAATCTGCCTTTTCATTTCTTGGCCTTATCCGTCGATTAGGTAATATTTTCAACAGTGTAAGAAGTCTAAAGCTTCTCTATTGTACTCTAGTACGATCTAGGTTGGAATATGCATCGGTCATTTGGTATCCTCGCACAGGTTGTCTTTGTCAACTAGTGGAAAGCGTTCAGAAACGTTTTCTCAGATACCTTTATTTCAAGGCCTTTGGCCATTATACAACAGTGGTTCCATATCATGAACTTTTGAATATGTTTGAGTTGGATCTGCTGAGCTCCAGGCGTGGACTGGCGATGCTGGTGTACCTGCGCGGGCTGGTCGGTGGGGCGCTTGACGACATGGCTCTCTTAGCTCGCGTGCGTTTTACAGTGCCTCGGCACAATTCTCGGACCCGTCAGCTGTTCCTCCCTACTTCTCCCGTACTAATGTGGGAGCCTTTTCACCTCTCAATACTATGACTAAGTTATATAATTTAATAGTTTGCAACAATCATTGTTTAGATATATTCTCCAATTCCAAAAACGAGTTTTGTAAATTAATTTTAAACTATTATAGTCATCGCATATACTCGTAATTAATAATGATTCTGCATCATTTGGTTGTGTTATAACTTAAGATGGACTTTTATATTGTATCTTTGTGCATCCATGAACATTTCTGTTATCTATGCTATCTAATTGTTATGTTTTTAAATGCTCCATTGTAATTGGGCACGCCTGTTATGAAGCATTATAATAAATAATTAAACATCGATATCTCCTGTACCTATCATAACTGTTATTGCTAACAACGTGTTACGGGCTTCCTGGAAAATGTAAGAATGGATGTTTGTTCGCTATAAATGTACTGGCGTGACAAACGGGACACTGACTATCATGTCTGTTTTATGTACAAGGTTTATGAGCATCGTAAACTACTCTTCCATCCTAGAAACCAACGAACCAGTCGTCACTGTTATTCAATATTGATGACGTAGGTGACACAGCTCTCAATATAGTTTGCAATTGGAAATAATGGACTGTGTTTTATAAATTAATACTTTCTTACGGAAACATTACAAGAATGTATAACAATTTTTGTATTTAAATTTAAAAATACTAGATACAATTTTCTCACGCATACTAACATGCAGCTGTACATAGATCGCTCTCATTTATTTCAACTATTCAACTTTAAATTCCAGTTTTTATCACAAATAAAGACCAATTGGATTATCAAAGAAACAAGACTAAAATGAACACTGTCGTCAAAAAACTAAATTAATAAGGAAACAAATAAGCCATGAAAAGGATTGGACTTTGCAGAATCCGACTAAACTTGTTCAAGAATCATAATGAGAAAATCTGTGAGGTGAAACTGATTGTGTAATTTACAACAGTCGACATTTAATCATAAGGCACAATGGTTTAATACTGTGACCTTTCTTCCGATCAGTTAAACACACAACTACGTTTAAGCGCTTTCAATATCGATCAGTGACGTCCGTAAAGACGCATTTTTACGCCTTACTTGTCTGATTTATAAACTTTTGCCTTTCTAAGCTAAACAAGTTATACCTGTAATCTTGAGTGTTTCATGTTCCTATATAATATTGGTTTTTGACTATTGGTTCTAAGCTGTTGAATCGTGTTTGGTGCACAAATATTTTTAGGAAAAATATGATCATGCTGATTTATAACTTAAAATTATAGTTCTATGTCGACACGCAATCTTTATTTAATACACATAAAATGGTTAGGTCAGAAACGCATCTGGACAGTTGAAATGTGTAAGTTTGACATTTGGTGAGAAGCTATCAGAATAATTAATGGTTATAGTGAAGGTATGAGGACTTGTACTGAGGAAAGTGGCAATGAGGCTAAACATATGTCAGGATCGCACTTAAACTATTTTGAAAATGAAATTAAGACCTCTTTACAAACCAGTGAGTACTAACAAGTATTTTCACTTTCAGTGTAAAGACATTAAAGACTATTAAGGTAAACGGAAAACTTTCCGCAGTACTCACGCCTAATTCGACACGCTCCAATTCAAGTAATGCAAACTTTTCGTTATTAACACTTTATTTAAATTATTGCTACATTCGTTAAACTACCATAACCGTTACTTAAGAGGATTAGTCAACCAAGCAAGAACCCATGTTTACCACTGAAATAGCAGATATTGATTATTTCTCTCCAGTGGACGAGGGGTAGGTGGAAGTCTAAGTTTATCTTCTATTTCAAAAACATCGGCTAGTAGGGTTGTCTTGTCTGGCTCTGTTCTTTGAAGAGTCACGCGTGCCGCCGACCTTACCAATCAAGAGAAATGGTAGTAGCGATATTCCAAATTTGCTCCGCTCATTCAAAAAATGGATCGAAATAAAGAAAATGAAACTCTTTAGGATAAACTGATGTAAAAAGATGTTCCACCTGAATATATGAAAGCACTACAGACGCTAACCGCTAATAAATCGCCTGAGTAACTACACTCTAAACGCCAAATCTAAAGGCCTTTAATACTTTTCATTTAATACGGCATGTATTAATTTTGATGTTGTCCGTCATTGAACTTGTGTCATTTATACCTGGTACTAGAGTTTAATCAATGATTTAGTTAAGGTACACATTTCCAGCATTCTATTTCTTGAAACGAAGCCGAGTATGTTTTGGATTTATAAGTGCAAATTAAAGTATTTTGTCAATATATTAATTTTTCCTTCGCAAGCGAGAACTATTTACTTGCTGCACCAGTTTGAGTGAAAGGTTTGGGTCATAAAAGGTAGCTAGAATGAATTCCCGGTTATTAAACTCATATTTTGTAATGCAATCTTTATGTGTGTATTACAAAAGTAGAGTAGAGATAAAAACTTTTCTTTGCGTCGTTGAATGTGTATTACAATTTTTTTCCTTTGATGTGCCTCAAAGGGGGGTTGCCATATAAATGTTTTGGGGGGCCCTCCCTCCCCTCCGGTTTTTGTGTGCCAAAACAAACTTCGGAATACTATAAAAACATTCCCCAAGGGGTTTTTATTTCCTTTCGTTAAGTTGGGGAAAGGAACATATAAAACTCACCCTGTTTAATTGTACGCTCCATCGTGAATTTATTATCATTATACTTAAATAATAATAATACATAAATCGATTTAAATGTACAAGCACATTAAATTCATGCACCTTTCATAAACAAATAGTGTTTACCTATTATAAGTGTGACAACAAGGAACCCCTGGTTGTGTAATGAAAGGAAAACATATCTACCACTAAGACAGAACTGCAAGCAAACGGTAATGTTTGTCTACTGTTCTATGCTTACCTAGATATACTGTACGCTCTCACTCAGTAAGAATACTTCTATTGTGTGAACAGAATTAGTATTACATTATATAACTCAATTTATTCCTGTTAGACCTTTTCGTACTACTGATAAAGTGTAATTTAGATTTCGAGTGTTTATAACCAACGATATAACATGTAACTCCTTTAAAATTACCCTGACTATAATATGGTAATACCATGTTGTAAATTTCATATTTTATTTCGTCGTCAGTTACGTTATAACTTTTACATTTATCATATAAGTGGTGAATTACCTCGTCAAACAGTTCCAATGAGTTTCACTTCATGTTTCGGACAACGGTCCCATCTTCAGGTAACAGTACACATGAAACACATTGAAGAACATAATCTTCAGTTGGCAGTACACATGAAACACATTGAAGAACGCTAATCTTCAGTTGGCAGTACATGAAACACATTGAAAACGCTAATCTTCGTTTAAGCAACATAAACACATTGAAGAACCTAATCTTCAGTTGGCAGTACACATGAAACACATTGAAGAACGCTAATCTTCAGTTGGCAGTACACATGAAACACATTGAAGAACGCTAATCTTCAGTTGGCAGTACACATGAAACACATTGAAGAACGCTAATCTTCAGTTGGCAGTACACATGAAACACATTGAAATACCAGCTAGGTTCGTCAGTATAAATAAAACACGTTACAAAGTACATGGTGACGAATATGACACATGAATGTACAATGAATTTCAATTTAAATTTTAGATATTCCAATCAGGATCGAACTTAACTCTGAAAATCTACGTAGGTATTTATTTTCCCACCCGTTATTTAAATGACAATTATAAAAAAATGCTGAAAAATATTTTGAAAAAATACCGAAAACAAGCTTTATCAAATCAAGTCAAATTTAGGCTAGGGTTATTTTCTTATCCGTTAATAACTTTAAATTCTCACATAGGCATCGAACTGTCATCCATTGGCGTTAACGTGTACTCTTAATAAGTACTCTTATCAGTACGATTAAACAAGTACTGAGTTTTGACAACAGGGGCACCATCTTGTCCCATAAGTAATGTTTGGGTTAATTTTTGACGATTTTAACGATTTAACATTATGGCTGAATTTGACTAAGGCGGTCTTTGTTTTCTGTGTTGGTAATTCCTTTCCTAAGCTTTAGTGAAAACCCACTCTTACTTTAATAACAAACGAGGGTAGAAATACCTTTGAGGGATCTTGGACAGTTAGTGTAACTGTAATGTCTGCTGTTCTGATTCCAACCAACAGCTTTCTACGTAGCTCTACGTATGATAGAAAGACTTTGCTACATTTGCAAGTCTGGCTCACACTCACAACACACATCTATTTCCAAAGCACTTTGGCTTCACCAATACAAACTGTTGATGATTGGGTTCACGAGCTATTCTTGTTAACCATAAATCCAGTCATACTTGCAACTTAGTTAGGAAAACAAAAGCGCTCAAGCCTTGTCGGTCTTTAAAATAACGGGAGCCGAAGTGATTAAATTGTACGGCCTTTTCATGGTATCCTACCATGATGCGTAAAAAATAATTGCTAATAGCCTATCTTTTTTATAAACAAAACTTCTTTCACCTGTTCGAAATTTTCTCGAACAAATATATTTGAGGAGACCTTATTTATCTATATTGCTATTCAAGTTCTAATACATATTTAACATCATGTTCTTTTACATGTTCTCTTTATCAAGCTGTCTAAACCGTTTACCAGGATCTACACTATTCAATCTGACATTGACACAATAAAACTTCAAGACAGTTTTATAATACTACGTTGTATAAAGAGAAAGTAGACACTTTAGAGAATGGATTGTGTATTGGAAGGCAATCAAACTCGGAAAACAGATTAGTGTTTCAGCTAACTTAACCTTACATCAGATTGACCCTCTGGTTTCGTTACTTTTGCACTTTGAAGTTCAGTTAGGAGTTTACAGCGTTCAGGTATTGATTATCAGGTAATGTTTATATTATCTTGTTAGCTGTTTCCTTTATCATAGTTAGGTATTACAGAGTGGTTCCTGAAAAGGTTAATTTGGAAATAACGTTTTAATTTTTGGAGATATGGCACAACATTCAAAACAATAACACCTATGAAATAAATACGCTTTTTGACGGGTAATCTTTTGACTTATCCGTGAGATAATTGCAAATTACGTCAAAACCTTCAAATCAAAATCTTCTCTTAGGTTTTCCATTTATCTTTAGCTCATAACAATGGCAAATGATGAAAATTTGAAATCTCCATGACAATCTTGTATCTTTTAGAAGCCATTCAGTGTTAATAAAACGGTCTCCATGATTCAATTTTGATTCAACTTTTTGCTTCATCCTCCAGAAATTTCAAAAGTATTTGAAAATAGCAATATTGTTTGGATTTTCTACATTATTTATTACAGAATTTATCAAAATTCCATAGAACATGCACAATTTCTTAATTCAAACACTTAAGTCAAAAAGTGGTCAAACATTTCCCTTTTTTTGCCATTATGTACATTTTGTCGAGTTTTCCATTTCGTATATTTATTTACAGAAATTAACAAGCTTATGCCACTAAATGGTGTTCTTCGTGTGGATATGAATTAGGCCCTAAATCCAAAATAATTCACGTCATGTTTTTGTTAAGAAATGTGAGACTTTTTACAACGATCACGGTGATTGTTTTAACTCCGTTCATATACATTTGCCAGTCAATATTAAAAACTAGTACATCATGGATAAGTGTATAAAAAGACAACAATTTATTGTACTTAATCTAAAACCTAATAAAATCATGCGCATCTCTTCGAGTCGAAAGTTAATTGAATTCCCTGTCCGCTCGCGGAAGCTTGATGAAATGGCAAATTCAATAAGCCCATGCGAGAGAGAGAGAGAGAGAGAGAGAGAGAGCAGTGTGCTGTGTGCTGTGTGAACAGTGTTGGATGTTGGCCAAGTCATGAGCCATACTCATCCACGTCTGACCCAGTTTACACACTAGTTTACTTGTCTTTGGTATTGAACATATTCTAGTGAACAATGCAAGCAATTATACAACATTTGTCTAACTGCAAAGAGCCCAACTTGTTTTATAAGTCACAGGAAAAACTATACATTAGACATTACAAAGAAAAAACTGTGGACATATGAGATTCGTAAATTACGATTCTATTTCACTCGTGCTATAGAACTTATCCAGTACACTGCACAGTGTAGAGAAAACGTTGAATAAAACGATAAATAAGGAAATATCATGAGTAGTTTAATTATCAACCAAAGATTATGTTATGGTAGGTAGTTAGCGCATAGAAGAATGGTTGTGGCAGAAAAATCAACATAGATGCAGCAGCCCAAGTACATAAATAACGCTGCGAGAGAATTTTTAGCAGAGCCACTGACGACGCGTAACTTCGTTTGTTCTCGAAAATCACACGATTTGGTCACATTTAAGTTATTGATAAACTTCCGATTTGGTCACATCGGATAAACTCGAGCATGTCGAGCCGACGGGGAGAAAGACTTGGGCTGCCACAACTATGTTGATTTTCCAGCCTGTGCCATGACCCATCTATGTACTACGAAAGCGCACAGACGTTTACGTTGTTGTCAACGTTGAGTTTTCAGCTTAATAGGATTATTTATCATAGACTCATCAATAATTTGAAATTACTCATGTTTTATGAGGCATGTTAATAATATCTACATCCATTGTGTTTATTCGTATTAGTTCACAACATATTTACCATAATCACTCATGCGTATTTCAAATTTAAAAGTCTCTCAGAATTACAATTTAAAAATCGTCAAACTACATTTAAATACTACAACATTGAATCTGTTTCTACTATGCAAGACATCAACAGTATTAAACTACTTAACACTTATATATGATTTATAAATATCAACGATGTTATCATGAGGGTATTTCCTCATGTATTAAGTTCAAAGTATCTTTAATTGATTTCGCTAATTATTCAATTCAACCCTCAGTTCCATAGAAGCACTCGAGATGTATTTCCATTTTAATTGGGTTCCGTGCCTCGTTAAGAGTTTTGAAACACAACTGTTTGAACTGGTTTCGTTCCTACTTGTCGAGCTAATTTCAATTTGTCTGAAAGCAGTTTCTGATACCGAATTTTACTGAAAAGGTAACGTGGGAAACTTTGGTTTGATGTGCTTTTAATCCCCAACCCGTTTTAAAGCAGTTAGCAGATCGGAAGTATTTCTGTATACTGGGATCAAAACCGAGATCATTTGCAAGTATACTTTTAAGTAGGATTTTTATCTCAAAAGTGCTGGGTAGTGTTTAAAAACAAAGCCCAAAACGAAAGAACTGAGATGAAGTTTGATTTCACTTATGTGTTTTTATAAAATAAACATTAGAATAATAATAATATAAGTTTATTTTGTATTTCATATATTATTTAAATTAAACATAACACACCTGTCATCTAGTTCTTTAATTAAACCTTTTCTGAAATAGCAGCCTTTTTGATTACGTTAAGCATCAGATTTTAATTGAATAAACATACACATATTGCTAAAACTGGAAAATATAGTTTCTAATTTTGACTTTTGTTGGAAACATTTCTTTTCATATGAAACATTGTGGTAAAGTACAGCAAAAAATACTAGACGTCATTGTTTTCTATTTGAACATTCACATTCGATTGATTTGTTATATTATGAATACAGTAGTTAGTTATTGTATGTTTACAAACTTATTTGTGTTATGGTAAGCATGAGTAATAAGAAAAATTAGAACGGTAAGCTTCAGTTTTATCCTTACAAACAACCGACATATGACAAGCTGTTACTCGTCCAAAGCTACTAGAGTGATTGAGACGAATATTTTCCCATATAAAATTTCCTGCGTCCGGAGCTTAGAGAGAAAGAGCTGCAGCCTCTGGTTCGGAGGTCCAGTTAATTCCCAGTTCAGGTGTTAACGGTTATAACCGCTCCCTAAATGGCGTTGCTAATTTCACCTCACGTAACCTAAATTAAATTCATAGAAAAATCCACAAAAAACCAGTAGGACCTACTACTGTTTTTCTCAGTTGTTTACGTAAATAGAAGATTACACAATTGACTTGGGACTTTTAATTTTCTTAAATGTTTTTCACGCACCTTTTGTGAAAGCTTAGTTTTAAAGCGGTTTGTTTTCTTTTGTGAGAATTGCTAACAGTGGTCCCATATAAAATATTTGCAACCAAACCTAAAATCTATATATAAAAAGAGTAAAAGCTAAAATAAATCTAAAAAAAATAATATTTGAGGCATATATTGAGCTATAAAAGCTCTATGTTAAAGATACATAGAGACTAAGTTACATATTTCAATGTAAAAACTAAAGTTCCATGTTTGGTATCCTTTAATCCACACATGGAATCTTTGGTTTCGGCTGAATAAAACATACTTTAATCAAAAATACGGCATTTGTCTAACTGCAAAGAGCCCAACTTGTTTTATAAGTCACAGGAAAAACTATACATTAGACATTACAAAGAAAAAACTGTGGACATATGAGATTCGTAAATTACGATTCTATTTCACTCGTGCTATAGAACTTATCCAGTACACTGCACAGTGTAGAGAAAACGAATAAAACGATAAATAAGGAAATATCATGAGTAGTTTAATTATCAACCAAAGATTATGTTATGGTAGGTAGTTAGCGCATAGAAGCCGAATGGTTGTGGCAGAAAAATCAACATATGCAGCAGCCCAAGTAAATAAATAACGCTGCGAGAGAGAATTTTAGCAGAGCCACTGACGACGCGTAACTTCGTTTGTTCTCGAAAATCACACGATTTGGTCACATTTAAGTTATTGATAAACTTCCGATTTGGTCACATCGGATAAACTCGAGCATGTCGAGCCGACGGGGAGAAAGACTTGGACTGCCACAACTATGTTGATTTTCCTGCCTCTGCCATGCCTCATTTAGCCTATGTACTACGAAAGCGCACAGACGTTTACGTTGTTTGTCAACGTTGAGTTTTCAGCTTAATAGGATTATTTATCATAGACTCATCAATAATTTTACATTGTTTTATGAGGCTTGTTAGTAATATCTACATCCATTATGTTTATTCGTATTAGTTCACAACATATTTACCATAATCACTCATGCGTATTTCAAATTTAAAAGTCTCTCAGAATTACAATTTAAAAATCGTCAAACTACATTTTACTACAACATTGAAACTGTTTCTACTATGCAAGACATCAACAGTATTAAACGACTTAACATTATATATGATTTATAAATATCAACGATGTTATCATGAGGGTATTTCTCATGTATTAAGTTCAAAGTATCTTTAATTGATTTCGCTAATTATTCAATTCAACCCTCAGTTCCATAGAAGCACTCGAGATGTATTTCCATTTTAATGGGTTCCGTGCCTCGTTAAGAGTTTTGAAACACAACTGTTTGAACTGGTTTCGTTCCTACTTGTCGAGCTAATTTCAATTTGTCTGAAAGCAGTTTCTGATACCGAATTTTACTGAAAAGGTAACGTGGAAACTTTGTTTGATGTGCTTTTAATCCTCAACCCGTTTTAAAGCAGTTAATCGGAAGTATTTCTGTATACTGGGATCCAAACCGAGATCATTTGCAAGTATACTTTTAAGTAAGATTTTTTATCTCAAAAGTGCTGGGTAGTGTTTAAAAACAAAGCCCAAAACGAAAGAACTGAGATGAAGTTTGATTTCACTTATGTGTTTTTATAAAATAAACATTAGAATAAAATATATGTTTTAAGTTTATTTTGTATTTCATTAACATATATTACGCTAAATTAAACATAACACCTGTCATCTAGTTCTTTAAAACTCTTTTCTGAAATAGCAGCCTTGTTTGATTACGTTGAGCATCAGATTTTAATTGAATAAACATACACATATTGCTAAAAACCTTGGAAAATATAGTTTCTAATTTTGACTTTTGTTACAGGTGAAACATTTCTTTTCATATGAAACATTGTGTAAGTACAGCAAAAATTACTAGACGTCATTGTTTTTCTATTTGAACATTCACATTCGATTGATTTGTTATAGTTTACTAATATGAAAACAGTAGTTAGTTATTGTATGTTTACAAACTTATACTTATACATACTTTTTATACTTTGTTTACAAACTTATACAAACTTTTACAAACTCAGTCATGAGTCAGCTGTTGTTCAGTGCAGACGTGTTGAGTGAGTGCTCTGTAATTTGTATTGTTTATTTCAAAATGTGGCTATGTTAGTTATGATACTATTGTGCAACGATTCCTCAATCAATATATTCACAGTCTAATTATACTACACAGTTTATTCGTGGGTTTATTTTTCATTAGAACAACTGATTCAAGGTTCTGTCAACTTAACCTCAAAATGTCTGACTGCAATGTTTGTAAGAAGGCGGTAGCCACTACTCGACAGAACAGTAGCATAGTGTGTTCAGACTGTAAGAAACTGTGTCATGGTAGCTGTGTGAATATGAATAAAGAAGATGTAGAGTGTATTGTATCTCAGAACCAAGCCTGGCGCTGTCCACCGTGTACTAGGCTGAGAAGGAGCAGCATGTCAAGCACTCCAGACAAGCAGGGTAAGCCTGATATTGCTCAAGTAATTAGCCTACTTAAGGAAGCTAAAGATGAAAGGAAGCGAATCGAAGTAGACATGAACAAGGCTTTTGATTTTGTGCACAAACAAATAGATGACCAAAAGTAATTTTAAGTGATCAGGCCAAAAGTTTTCGGATCTGATACAAATGTTAGAAGACCTGCAGGAGGAGAATAAATACTTAAAGTCTAAAGTTAAGGATCTAGAATGTAGGCTAGATGACAGCGAACAATATTCGAGAGCAAATACGGTAGAGATACACAATATCCCCGAGCTTCCTAGTGAGGACACATATGAAATTGTGAGCAAGGTCGGTAGCTTTGGACTTGATATCTCCAGGGACATGATTGATGTATGTCATCGACTGGGAAAAAGGGAGGACTCTGGGCGTCCTGCTGCCATCATTGTTAGGTTTGTGAGACGAGAAGTCAAACAGAACATGCTTGTGAAGAGAAGAGCTAGGAAAAGGGACTTCACAACAAAACATGTTGGCTACCAGACTTCAGACCCAAAAATTGTGTACGTCAATGAAAGCTTGTGCCCCGGGAGAAGGAGAGTGTATGCGGCTGCTCGAGAGGCTCAGAGAAGCAAGGGCTACAAGTTCTTATGGATCAGAAACGGAAGGATTCTTATGAGGCGAGATGAAAATGCACCAGTGAAGGCACTCTATTCTTTAGATGACGTCGATTGTTTGTAAATACTTTTTTCAGGTTGAAAACTCCATTGTAACATTGAGGTTAGTTTATTTTGTATTTCTTTAGATGCTTGCTGAAATGTCTGATTCATTAACTATACTTTTCCAAAACGTATTGAAACACTGCCCTGCATACCCTGTACATACAGGGTGTCCCATAAATAAAGTGCCAGACTCTAGGAGAAAAGGTTAATGGGTCAAAATAAACGGGTAAATTAAGAATAAAATTTTTCCAAAAACTCTTAGTTAACCAGATATTTGCCATTTGTATTTGTCGCTAATTATTTATTATCTACCACACCCTTATCGGACTTACTCAAACTTAGCATACATTTGTACATCTAAAGTAAGACAATTTATTGAAAAGTATACCAGTATGATCTAACTTATCTTGTTTAAAAACGGTGTAGCCATTGTATGAGTATTTTTAGGAGTTTTGGTGTTACACCTTAAAGTAGCGAATAAACGGTGAGTTTAACGGTAAACTGTAAAGAAATAACGTTTTTGTAGTGAATTCTATTACCTATCTATTGACATCAAGATCAAAAACATCGATGAAGAATCAACAAAGTTACAGTTAAGTAAACGACATAAAGATAATAAGGTGGAATATTTGTCATAATTTCAGCAGAGTTTCCCCAAGCTGTCTCCCAGTACAGTTTTTATGACTTTGCGATGTCAATAGACAGGTAATAAAATTTGCTTAAAACTCTTGACATTTTATCGTTAAGCTCACCGTTTATTCACTGCCAGGTGTAACACCAAAAATTCCCTAAAATTACCATAAAATAGCCACCGTTTAAGAGTGATATGTTAAGATCGGCGGTAATTTTTCCATAAATAGTCTTACTGTGCTTAGTTACAAATGTATGTTAAGTTTGAGTCAAATCCAACAATGGTATGGGGAATAACAAATAACTGATGAAAACAAAATGGCAAATATCTGGTTAATAACGTGAAAAATTTTATTCTTGATTTTCTTCTTTGACACGGTTCATATAACCTATTTCACTGATACTTTACTTTTGGGACACCATAATATAAGAGGTCACCAACAACATACATACGACAATTTTATTTCTTCGTTGATTTCGAGTCATGTTCTATAGGTTTTGTATTTCTTGGAATATTTAGGAGGTTTTAAATTATATACAAAACCGGAGTTTTTAAAGTTAGTGAGAAAGCAAAAGGTGAGTTGTAGATAGTTATAATAGTAGACTAGAAACTTAAATCAAAGAGTGAACTTAAAAGTTAGGTCACTAGGCACTAGTTACTAACCCATTTCTCAACAACCGTAACCAGTAGCACCGTGTAGAATTTCATTGCATTACATTGGTTGTTGCTGAAAAAAAACTTGTTAGTGTTTGGTTATGGGCAGATGCATGGACGGAAGATGGTGTTGCAGACGGTGTTAAAGTTAAAAAGCACAAATCTAGTGAAAAACACATAAATTCGTGTATAGAGTATGCTGTTCTCGGTAAAGTGGACATCAGGTCTCAGTTGGATAGTGCTTACAGACTACGAGTCCAGAAGTTAAATGAGGAGGTGTCAAAAAACAGGTACATTTTAAGTAAACTCATAGATGCCGTGAAATTTTGTGGTGCTTTTGAACTTGCCCTTAGGGGGCATGACGAAAAGGACACATCGGAAAACCCGGGCATTTTCCGTGGTATTGTGAACCTGATGGAAGAGTTGGACGCTACTTTAAAACAGCACATTGATAAAACAAACAATCGAGTGTTTCCTTTTCATTTCCTGAACAACATCTTGATGTTGCCAACTTAATTGAACAAACAATGAAACTTCCGAGCAAATATTAACTCTCACTGCAATTTGTTGCAATTAAACCGTTTACGTTTAAGTATATTTTCTTCCGATTTCTACGAAACTATACGACGAACTATAGAATATTATACTAGTTTAATATAAAGGGTGAGTTTTAAATGCCCCCCTTGACTCTTGATAAAAATAGTGAAAAGCTCTTTACTAAATTTGTTTAAAAGGTTACTGAAGTTTGTTTTGTCGTACTTTGCGTCACCCAGACCCAAACCAAAAGTCTTGGGGGGCAGGCCCTCTAATTATTTTTTAAATACGACTGCCCCGTAGCACCTCAAAAGAAAGGGAATTTCATAACAAATTTGACGACAAAAAATTGTATCTCAACTCGTTTTTTTATACCTATTTATAAGTTTTTCCAGGTTTTAAATGCCACATTTCACATACAATTTATACTGACTGACAAATGTTCCCTCTAAATAGTCTAAAGGAGTTTTACAGGGTTGTGACATTTCCCCCCAGTGGAAGGCAAAATATGTGCAGTCATCATAAATAAATTTGAGGTGTGGCATTTTAAACCTGATTTCTTAAAACTTCAAACGAGTATAACAAAAACAAAATGATATAAAATATTTGTTTTTCGAGTCGTTGAATTTGTGTTTGAATTCCCTTTCTTTTGAAGTCGCACAAAGGGGTTCGTTTTTTAATGTAGGGCCCCCCTCCCGGGTTTTTGGGTTGGGGTTGGTGACGCAAATTAGGTCAAAACAAACTTCAGGATCCTATAAAAAGATTCCCCATAGAGGGGTTTCAACGTTTTTCCTTTCACAAAGGTAAAGTGGGTGGGGAGGGGGACATTTAAAACTCACCTAGTATAACCTACTATTGTATGTGATGGCTAGAGTACGGTTTTGGTTTGCAGGTGATTTTTTTAGGTATGTGCGGATGATAGATTGGGTTGAGAGGGTCGACCCTCAAGTTTGAGGGCAATCAAAGTTGGTAAAGGGATTGGCAACTGTTTTGAGTACTTCCTCTCTCCTAACAGCTTCTGTCGAGTTGGTCAAACGCTGTTTGTTGTTGTTAACAAATCCCGTCAGTATACGTTGTACGACCTCCAAAATTGATATGGTCCAGGTAAAGTTCGTCCAACTAAATTAATCCACCACCTTGCCGTGTTTTCAATCTTTTTTGTGAAAAATGAGCCGAACAGATTTTGCGTATAATAAATCATTATGTAACGTAGATTTAATGGTTTTTATGTAAATTAAGGGTAAAAGTAGTTTGAGGAAGTTCTTTTGCAGAAAAACACTGAACAATTAAAAGTCAAACATGCCGGCCCATAATGTTTAAAGTCGTTCTATCAATTCGGCGTTTTACTCGTACACATGCAATAACAATTTTAGTTATTTTCTATACCGTAGTAATAATGAAAATAATACATTTATTTTACATTCTAAACTAATTCCTACCAGTTATTACTTGCAAAATCAAAATTTTGGGTTAGCCTTTTATTGATAGAAACAAACTAAATACTTGTAAACTCTCTGTGCTAAGTTAGTTTACGTCCAATAAGTTTGAATTAGCTTATAAGGAAAATGTTAATACTTTTAAAATGAAAAGTGTACGAGTAAGTAAGTAAGCTTGATAAGTACTGTATGATGGCTCTGATTGTTTCTGTGAAAGGTCGACTGAGAGAGCAACGCTCTGGCCTCAGGTCGATATGTGAGTCACACTCGTGTCCTCATTCAAATTCGTTTTGGCGCAATTTTCTCCTTTAAACATCCTTTTTTTAAGTACCGTAACTTTGGTCACCTGTTTTTTGGTACAGGGGTGACAAACCAGCTCAACGTATGAGAAAATAGGTTTTTTTTTTTTCACATACTTTTTTATTGATATTTTTGCTTTGAGACACCGACCTCACTTATAGAGTTTTAAGGTGAATATGGGACGATACTTACTTACTTGATACTTGTCCTCTTCATCGCTGACCGAAGATTTTCGGATACATTGCGTCAGTCTTAGGTAGAGGCAGCGATGGCAAAAGTCATTGCTGGTCAGTAGGATGTATTTATTCCAGACAATGTTCCTCACTCAGCTCCTGCAGAGAGTACAGCGGCTTCCTTATTAAACATTCTCTCAACCAAGTCTTGAAGGGCTTTAAGCTCAAGCTGCGCATTTCCTCCGGGAGAGAATTATATATCTTCATGGCTGAGTGAGAATAGGATCTCTGCGTCAGACTAAGCCGACATCGAGGAAGGTCCAAATCCCATACATTCCGGGTCTTGTTGTTGTGTTGGCTCTCTCTTTTTATGGTGAGAGTGGTGAGTGTTTTGATGGATGATGAGGTGTAGTCTTGTTGCAAACTAGGGCCGATAGTCCCCCAGATTCGGTCATTAATTGGTTAATAGCCCAACGGCCAATGGAATGGACCAACGGCTTAGCGTGACTTCCGAACCACAGAGAGTGGCTATCGTGAAAATTTATCACTGCGCCCTGGATCGAACCCGGGCTACATAAGTTGTTTTGTAAAAGATATACTTATACAATCATTACAAAATAATCTCATTCAACATTTAAAATATTATGAAATCCAACTTTCGTAACCTAATAAATTTAAGGATAATTGCAGTTTGCTCGCCTGATTTAAAACTAAGAGGACCTTTTGGGCACAGTTTGATTTAGTCTGTGATATTGGTACGCCAGTGTTATGAAAATATTGTTATGACGTTGTATCAATTAACTAACAAGCACTGGACAGGGGTTGTTCTCTATTGTCTTTCATTACCGATCATTCTCATCGTTATATGCATCCCACTTTGATCTATACTTTTATACCTGTTAAAAACCGTGAACACCCGCTATGTTATCATCAATGTTAGTTTATTTTGGTGTAAATTGAATTAAAATAAACCAAAACTAATTTTAACAAATATTTTAACATTCAGAAGAATTGAAGGTAGAAGGTGCTCAATATTGGAAAGAGTAATAAAATAACAATAATACTATTTTATTATTCAGAAGAATGACTTTAGGTTTTAACTATAGCTTAGTTATTTGTAAATGATTTAATAATTATTAAAGTACAAGGGCTACCAATACAAATAACTACATAATTTAAGTCAACTCCGTAGCAACGTGTATTTCAGTCTATTTAGTAAAATAGGAGCAAAGTGGTTTGAGGATCATGGCTCCAGTAATCATTTTCCACTCCATTTTAGGTAATGGCAAGTTATTTATTCATAATTGGACTTGTGTACGGTTTGAGCCACATGCCATTACCGGTAGCATAACCAATGGATAAGGTGAGAGCAACTAAATAACTTCTTCCAAACCAATGTCAGCTAATGTTTAAGTGGTTCCTTTTTGTATTAAAGAAGAATACAAAGTACTTGTTTTAATTCACACAACACACTTAAAGTGGTAATTTATCAAATAAATTCTCAGTATAAGTGTTGTGTAGTAAGTGTGGATTTGTATGATGAGTAAGATACCACGTGGACAGTTAGTCGCGGAGGTTGAATCATCATATCGATTAGAGCTCACACCGCGGCAGTGCATTGCCCTTACTTGCCCTTACTTACTGTACCCAAGCCGTAGTTGTAATGAATAGCTTTGCTCTCATACCCAACACAAGGTTACATTTTGTGGACAGTGAAATGAAAAATAATAGAGAAATGTAGCCTAAATAGATATATTGTTATTAAGTTAAAGTTAAAAACTGTAAGTGTGGAGACCCCTGATTACTTTTGAACGTATGGCACAGTATGATTACTTGCGTGCCTACATGCTAGTAGGATTTATTGAATTTTGATTTAAGTGTTCAAAACTTTCCAACTCGTGGAATTATTGTACGCATGTAAAGAGAAAATTGGTTTATTTTCACGAGTTGAACAGTATTCAGGATGCCTTCTTTGAACTAACCCTGTATAAATACTATCAAACATAAAGTTACAGGGCATAAAAATGCTGAAACACGTCAAGAGCTATGTTACCAGCCGTTTCCCACAACTATGATACAAACAATAATAAGCTAAATTTGAGTACTTTGAGAATATTTTGAAAACAAAATCACTGAGAACTAAAGTTTAGTCACACTTTTAACTACACCTATATAATTATATCAAACATGAAGTCAACATGTTTACTCAGTTCTAGGTAAAATATTGGGTGTTACATTAAAGACCTAAAAATTACCTACAAAGAACATAAGTTCTGGTCAGGATTTTGAAAGACTTAAGACCTCTTTTACGCTACGAGTAATTGATCACTTTCGAGACTTCCTAGTAAATGTTCTTGGGAAGTATCGACATTTGAACCTGTGACTTACTTTAAGTGAGATATAATAAAAATGTTTCGTTTCACTCAAATAGCTCAAACAGCTCCCAGTCTGAGATACCCTGTATATTTGAATAAAGTGTGCAGATGGACGTGAACGGTAAATGAAAGCTCAGCGCAGTGAAGTACGCGAGCAGGACAAGCCTCCCTGGAGATACCACAGAGTATCCACCGACACCAGTCCTTGTTACACATTTCCACTGTACCAAGCGAACTGCTAGAAGCTAGACACCCTGTATATTTGAATAAAGTGTGCAGATGGAGGTGAACGGGAATCAAAAAGACGCTTTAAGGACGAGTGATGAACGATACTTTCATCATGATGAAAATAATAACGAGTAGTAAAGTTTTTAATTAAAATATGATGTGTCAATACACGTTTTTAATATAAGCCTATAAAGAAACTGAAAGTAAACAGTGTTTTCATCTTAGCAGTCTAACTTATGTTTAGAAGAAACAGCTGTTACACTGATTTACTATGAGCCAGTGTTAAAATTCAAAACAAACTAGTTAAAACAGCTGATTCGAGAGTAGATCAAAGAGTAGAGACCATCTTCTTTCTCACTAGGGAGAGAGGGACAGACAGATTATTTACCTCTTTGTTTTTATTATTGAACTCAAATTCACTTTAATCATGATTGTTTTAAAAACTAGGGAAAAACAAATAACTTTGATAGTTAACCTCTAAAGACTCCAGATAGTAGGAGGAAGCCACTAACTGACAAAATTGAGGTTTTCTCTACAGTTTCTATATGTGTAGTTTAAAAATTAATAGACAAACAGACAGAGAAAATAGGACAAATTTGCATGGTTACCTAAACAATCATGGATAGTTAAAAATGTGATTTAGAGAAAACATTATGCCCTATTAGCGTTTTATTTTATCTCTAGGATTGCGTATTTGCTAATTTCATGACATATACCTCGTCACATAATCCTTCATGGAAATATACATCTACCGGTTTTGGTACTAACTCATCAGGATGAGTCGTCGTCAGAAACTTTACACTAACACTTATAACAAGAATGTAACGTACTTTCGTGTTCGTAATGTGTAATAAGTGTTAGTGTAAAGTCTCTGTCAACGCTAGATGTCCAATACTTATCTGCAAGTCATCTTGTTGACACATTAGTACCAATACTGGGATGCATATCTACATTAAGGACGAAGTATATACTATAGAGTATTTAGAGAATATATCTCTTCTCTCATGGTTCAGCTTTGATGCTTTCCTTGGCCAAAAGAAGGCACTACTAGGCTACACGCCGCATTACCCCTAGGGAAAAGTCAGCGATTTACCCTCAAGAGAATGATGAGCTGACGCGGTTTGGCTTAGAAGGATAACTGACTGCTCTTGCAGTTCATTTACAAAGATGACTGTCAGCTTCTTCCTCACTGAGCTAGTCCAACAATGTGTCTTATTCGTATTCTTGATGTTAAACGTATTCTTGAAATTTTGAAAGATATAATAACTTAGAACAATAGATCATCCGGGATTATCGGTTAACGTAAACGTTCTATTGTTAACTAATGATAATCGTAGAATCAATTGTTATGCCCCTAGTTTTCATTGAACCAGTTTAGAAGGTATTTTGTTGGAATTCCTGAAATGTTTCTTGATAAATGTTCCAATTGAAGGGTATATAATTGTAAACTAAAACGATTTACGTCTATTATTTTATAGAATGTAATTTGAGAGACTGTTTTGTCATTAAAACTGTAAGAGCTTTATTCTTTTCAATTATATGATTTATGATCCGTCATTTCAGTTTAAGGCAGTTGTAAAAGAAAAAGTATAAGATGTATAAGAATCAAAATGTACTTCGTATTCAATTTACATGCACAATATTGAGATATTTTGATATTCTTCCTTGGAAGCTAACCAGTTGTAACGAGGATAAAAGAAAACAGAAAGCAAGCGCCCTCCTCACTTTGCAAACAAGACTTGTCGTTCCAGTTTTCATTACCACTGAAATGCTCCTTTCACAGTCTTACCTTTGCATTCTAAGATCTTATCCTCAGCGTAACTCGCAAATATTGAGCTTTGAAAATGTCAAACTAGCAGACGTCGAATTTAGAACTAAAGATTCAGAAAACGTGTTGAGAGGTTCAATTACTTACTAAACATAGTTAATTTGTAAGAGTTAAACCTATTTTGTTTAATGTATACTCTAATAAGCAAAATTTACAAGTTAACATTACTGATGTATTTCGTTTTACACGGATTAATTACCCGTGTAAAACATGGGCTCTTTTATAACCAAATCGTATTCACATACTTCTTCTGTCCCTATTGGTTTAATCCCTACACAGGTAACAGTTTTCATTGGCTGCACAGTTATTTGCTTGTTTACAAATCTTGTTTATTCCACTTTTGTTTTGGACCAGTTGGACTTAATGAACAAATAAGACATGAAAATCACAACTTTTTATTCAATTCACAAACTCGCCGGAATGTAAAATTGTTCAAATAAACAAGTGCAATGGTATATCTTTGATCGTGTAATGCTCTTCGTTGACCAATCGTAATTAATTTTGCTTTGACCAGGTATTTGCTTTTGCACAAACCATATTCTCATAACACTTGTCTCCCGCGTTCACCGTTGTTCAAAACTATATGAATGGAATACTCAAAGTAAAGTAATGAACTGAACATATAAAATATGTTCTTTATTTAATCCACAAATCCAGTGTGGACATTTTCCTCTTTCCTTTCTTTTGTTCTTGCTTATGTGTACATACTGTATATCATGTTTTTCTATTAGTTAAAAAAGGCATCAACAAAATGCATTAGTTGAACGTAGAAAACAGGGAACAGTTGTAATTGGCTATTGCTCATTTAATTATTTTCATTGCAACGTTCCCGCTGGTGGGAGTAACAATAACTTTCAAAAAATGCCTCTAGTTAAAAGTGGAATCGCTAATTTTACATTCATACTGCCTATTCTGCTACAATACAACACTGTTTTGTTTTGGAAATATTTTTCGAGAAAAATAACCTATTTTCCTCTTTTGTTGCTTTACAGAAGGAAATGCGTAGGCTATTTATTTTATATGTTGTCGTGTGTTTATCATCCCCCTGCAAAGTGCTTCAACAATGATGTCGTCTAGAGAGGAAGGACAATACGCTTCGTGGCTTCAACCTTAGCCTGATGAATTATTTAGTAGCTTCTCTAAAGTCTGTTTAATGTTCTCATTACCCATTCCTCGTTTTTGTAACTTACATAAAGGCGTTATATGTTAAAGTTTTGAACGCTCTTATGACATTACGTTTTAGTCAAGACGTATCATCGTGTATTTAAGACTTTAAGAGGTATAGATTAAATCTCAATGTGTTAATTAAGTAAAGTGTTGATGAATTAGTTTCACTCAAAACAGATAACAGTGTTTGTCAAGTTTAAGAGACGACCTCTCATTGCTGAAACTCATTATGTCAAGGAAGTACCGCTTAACACAACACTGGACTACTCTGTATACGCCATTTCATTTTAGTATTTTTAAAAGGATATAGTGAAACAATTATGACATTTATTTTAGACCAGTTTGGTGACGAACTTTAAGTTTCTACATCACTCGTACGTATTTAGTTAAAGCATGGTTAAAGTTTAACATTTTTATAAACCTGAGCTTGAAATATTATTATGGACATATTTATAAACCATATGTTCAGTAGTTAGTATGCCACTATGTCTGTACAGCTGATTACTCGTATACCACAGGATTTGAGGTGCAAGAGTTGAAAAGCAACCAAATATGGGTTTCTTATTGTACTTTCCTTGGCACTTTAGCGTGCAGGCCTAACCATTTGTTTTGAATACCACTGAATGCTTATACAGGGTGACAACGAAAAATCGAAAAGGATGACGGATAACTACTCATTCTACAAAGTTATAATCAAATATAACCCCCAGAAAAAAGTATCTTTAGTGGAAATAAACTCTTTGAAGAGACAGCCTTTTTTTAATAAAAATGCAAACATAATTTATAACAGGGAGTGTCTTCCATCCTTAAATAATCCAAAAGGAGGGTAAAACTACCGAACTAGGAAACAATTGTTAGTTTATAAACACAAAGCTTAAGGCAATTACAGTTGGAAGAAATTGTCTTTGATTTTACAGGCAGTTCACAGTACAAACGAGTGCATAACTCGTTCAAGAAGATCTGTGTTACCAACGCAGCTGGGGCTAAAAGCAGAAGAAAGTAATGATGATCCAAAGTTCTTATGAATCTGAGAGTTAAAGTAACTCAATAGGTTTGAAAAAAAATTCAATTATTTACAAAAATCAAATTTTATCCGATTGTGTTACAAATAAAACTAATAAGTTAGTGTTATTTGCCAATGCACCAAAAACTATGGAAATCCGTTCAGTCGCTTGAAAATGGCGGTAAAAACAGTTGTTTTTTGCAATAATAGTGGAACAAGCATTTCAATTATAATGAAACTTGAAATGCGTTTTACCTTCATGGCACGTACAAAAATCTGAGACCAAAGATTTCAACGAGGCTATGAGAGTAGCGAACGGTGGAAGTAGAGAAAACCTGAGACCAAGAGCGAAAACGAGGCTCTGGGCGTAAAGAATTACATTTAGAATAAGCAAACTAGAGTAACAAATTGCAAAGGAAATTCGCTTCACTCATGCTAGCGACGTGTTAGCACTAAGCTACGCGTCAGCTGATTGTATTATTCAACCTAGTATGTAGACAAGTTGGCGCACATCGAAACGTCCCGGTTAAGTTTCACTCAACGCTATTCAACACGGAATTAGTTTTCACTTCAAATCTTGTGTAATTATCCTTTAGAATTACGTTACAACAGCAACACCGACACATTGTGTTCTGAGCTGTACTTCCTCAAGTGTTTCCTTATCATTTCCAGAACTACATCTTGAATGCTTCAAACTAGTTAAGTAAACAATAACACAAAGTACGACTTAGAACGATGGCTGTTAGTATAAACAGTAGCTAACAGTGTGTTCAACTAAGTAATGTTAAAATATAACAATTTACATTAGAAAGGTTTATACTTAGCGCTTAAACTGTTGAAGACAAGGCAGTTTTTCCTAGAGTGTTTCATTATACATACAATGCTACAATTAAACATTACTGTTCCAAAAAATTAAGGGCAGCCCCAAAATTAAAAATAATATGAGTACTGTAGTTGATACTTTCCTCAGTAACTCAAAAATAACCGTTGTTAGTACTTAAAAATCTTTTAAGTTTAAAAATAACAAACTCGAATACATCTAGTAGAACTCCTTATTGGATATATAATAAAATTTTAAACTTGATAGAAAGACAAACTATCCAATAAAAAACGTGTATATTTGGTGAGGTCTTTCGAGAACAATGTTCTCATCTATAGACCATAACATCAACTGATATATTATTTAAATAATATTTTCTGTAAATCTAACTTTTAGTTAATGTTATGGTCTGTAGATGGAACATTGTTCTTGAAAGGCCTAACACCCATAAAATCTTTTTATTGGAACGTTTGTGTTTCTATCAAGTTTAAAAAGTGTTTTTATTGATACCAATCAAGGCTGTCTAAACTTTTTTATAATTCAGGACAAACCGATGAACACACAATCTCATAATGAGTACTTATGACTACGTATATGACACTATTGTTATCAAGGTTTATCAATTATCACTACACTGGACATGCATTGTTCTGTTTCTGTCTGTCACCACCCTTTGTTGTTTGAGTATTATACCTAAACATTTATCTCTGTCCGTCAAACAATTGGCCATGGTTTATATTGAGTGATTAATACTGGAATTTGAACCAAACGTTATCTAATTAACTAATACAAAATGTGGCAAATAGTTTAACAGTTTTGCCTAAATATTATTGACGGGCTGAAGTTGTTCCGAAAATGACATCAGCTTTGATTATTATGAGGTAAATTGGATCGCGAAACTTTTCTGCCGGTTAAGTGAATTTCTGTACGATAACTTTATGAGCCGCGTCGTTGAAGTTCTGAAACCAATTTAGCTTTCAGTCTTGCAGAATTACAAAAGCTTTTTAGATAATTCAATAACGTCGTGTTTTAGCTTTGATTAAATTGTTTCTAAAGTTGTGAAACATAGTTGAGTTTTCATAGTCTTCCTCATAATAAAAGATATAAACAACTTTTATCTTCAGTAATAAAATACTTTGAAAAAGGTTTTCAGAATCTAGTTCTACATCCGTCCAAAATGTTCAACGGAAATAAACGTCTTAACAAAACTCTGTACACAACGTTTATTTCAAAAGTCGAATCATATAAGTTCACCTTAAACTTAAAAAAAACGTGAAACAAAACTTGTTTCGTAAACTCAAATCTAACGTGAACTTCATCGACACAAAATCTCACAAGTGTGTGACGGTTTTCGAAAGTTAAGTCTCTAAGCTAGATTGTAGCAAGTTTGTTGATCTATGTGCGTAAAACTTTGCTATAGGTAATTTGTTGTTTGATTCACGTCGTAAATTCCTTAACTGTCTAAAGCTGAAAGGGTAATGCGGATATTGACAAGTAAACCTGTCTTGTAAAGCTTGGAAACGTTACACAGCAGAGTGTGTTCCTGACAGGCCAGCGTACGTCACGTGCCTCGACCACATTTCCTTCATTATATCTAGTCCAGTAATTTATCTTCTGTAGTTCAAGTATTACCAGTAGCCTACCAAATTCCCTTTTGTTACCCATAACCATTCTTAGAAAAAAATGGTTTAAATTAATAGTACACAAAATAAAGTACCACAAAAATAGGGGTGGATCGGAAGAAATCAGTCACCAATTGTTATTATCTTTTATTTTGCACGAAACATTCGTTTTCTATCTTTCAGCTCAAGACTATTGTCTAGTACCATAATAAAAACTGTGTTTACCGTGAATAAATAAATTATTAAGGTGAATTGTACGTATCTGACCATGAAGAGATTTCTTCGAAACGTTTAACACAAGTTCATAATCTTTAAAATAACTTGTTGACTACTGACGGAGTTAAATATACCTATATGTCTGTTAAATAAATAAATAACAGAACCATTGGAAGTGGTACCGTAGTACCACAGTCAACAGAGATCTTGTCTCTGTGGTAGTATTACTGAATTGTTAACGTGAATATAGCTTAGTAAACTTCCATTCGAATTGTCAGAAAGAAAACTTATGGACTATTATATTTCAAAGAATTTAAGCACACTTCTCCATACGATTTTCATATGCCGAACTAAAGAATGACGGTTTGCCTTTCGGTGTTGTAGTTTTGTTCCAGGTTTGCTAGTTTCATTAATTTCTATGTACCATATTGTTCGTAGTACTAGAACATAACATTTGTTTTAGTGCCTAAATAGAACAGTACTTATTACAATCTCCCTTTATGTAGTGTTATTTATTGATGAGTATTATTATTGTTATGATCAAAACTTTAAACATAGGTAAAATTTTGCATCTCATCCTTCGATGTAATCGAACATTTCTTTTCATATTTTGTTAATAAACCTCGCGTTAAACAACTTTCTTTTATTGAATGGTATTACATTAATCTTTCAATGAATGCTTGGGCTAAGTGTCTGAGTTAGTTTAGGTAACATACGTTGTCAGGAAACTATGTTTTACAACTTATGTTGTAAAAAGAGTTGAATCCAATTTTATTCAATTTTAGTAAAAATATATACTTTGAAATTCTTTCTGTTGCTGTCAAATAAGTTGCAAAAATAAATAATTCCCAAGTAGATGTATTTTGTCAACAAGAAACCTAGTTTACGAGTTATCCTTTACAGATCTTGAAATGCACAGGTAAGACTGTGGGAAGTAGTTCAGAGATAATGAAAGCTGGAACGACAAGTATCGTTTGCTTAGTTGGAGAAGAGGTTGGTTAGGGGTGGTGGTGTGAAGGGAAATAGTTCCTTTGCAGTGTCTTGCTTCCTCGTTGCAACTGGTTAGCAATAAAACTCATTGCAGTTTGTCTAAATATACAAATTTTACAACTAGCTCTTGCATTAAAAAGACAGCAGATAAACTTAATGAGTTCTAATGATAATAGTTCTTTTAGCATCGAGCTAAATGAAAATCTTCATCCGTAAATGAGCTGACTGAAGGCAAAGTTATTCTCCAGAATCAAACCATTCAAGCTTTACTTATAAATGAGATTCCTTCACTATTTGAGTCAGCGTTTGCATATCCACTTGGGTAAATTATAAGATAAAATGGTTATCCTGTGTTTGCCAACAAAAGAGGAGTCTAAATATAAATTCAATTCTACCTCAATACGAGTTTGTTCTATTTCAGCAAACAATAAGCAATCAATAGGCTCTGGGAGTGAGAGGCAGAGTTAAAGGCAGTTGGTAGAACTGGGTGTGTTACTGCAAACAGTTGATTGTAACAAACCAGTGGTGCCAAACGTCAATATCCGCCAACTGAAAGCACGGTTCATATAATATGTATTGTATAAACGGACTCCCGGGTATGTTCATGTTATTTATAGCTTTTATCAATCTATTTCTAATAACAACTCCCACTTAATCCTGAATAAGTGGTCAACTGAGCTATAAGCTATTGAGGCGGGTATTCAGTATTATCTCACTTTTATCATGTGACAGGTTTAATCTAAATTAACTAACAACATCAGATTACTCAAAATAATCTATGCAGTATAATTATATAATCTGTATTTACACTGAATATATTGATTTGAATTAAACCATTTCTGAATGAAAAGACATAGTACACTATTGCATGGTGCCATTATCATTCCACCTTGGAAATTCCGAAACCGGCTTTATCAAAGTTTATACTCATCCGTCGATTTTTCTGTTACTTTTGAAAGGCCATTTCTGTAGTTCATTTGTGCATAAACTGCCTTAGCCAATGGGTTTCGATGAAACTTTGTACACTGGATAAGATCATTACGCAGATAAATTAAGGCTGTGTTGCCATACGGAATTTTAAGATTAAATTATAGTGGATCGAAATGGGCAGTTTTGGGTTAGTTTGATAAGTTAAATTTAAAAGGCAATTTTTGTAAGACGTAACAAAAATATGGCTAAACGTTTTAGTAGTGTTTAAAGCTATTTACAGAGCCTTATATGTCAAAATAAATCATGGGCGGCTCGAAGTGGTTGGAGAAAGCATATAAGTTAAATACATGAGCTTGGCTCAAGGTTAAACAAGGTCGCTATTTCTGGCTATTGAAATCAGAATAAGGTTATGTCTTCTAGGATGTAGCTGCCAGGGTGGATTCTGGTGGTGGATGCATGGGAAGATGATCTTATGAGTAAATAATGCTGTGGATATATATATATATATACGCCAGTAGTCTTTATCAGGTATTGGAAGCAGAACTTGTTTTAGAAGGTATGTTAGGTGAGAGAAGTGGTTAGGAAATGTAGGCGAGCTTTAAATGGTGTAAATAGGTCAAGGTGGCTTTGATCGGGTGTTTGAAGAATTATTGGTACATTTAACATGAAAAAAGGTTTTAGCAACGAATAACATCGTGAGGGGAATGGGTAAATCAGCTTGAAGTCGTATGCGTATTAGAGTAAAATTAGTCCACATGTTTTAAAGACAGAAGTAAAGTTTCAACAGAAACAACAAAAATTTTATGAATGCTACGTATTTGTCTTGTTCACCCGAACTTGTTTATAGAACAAGAAAGTTATTGATTTGAATAAGTATTTTTGGGTGTAATCATTTGTCTTACACTATTATTTGAATACACAAGTGTTTCCATACCACACTAAAAAATTAAAACTTAAAATTCGTTAGTTTGCCTTAATAATTAAGACTATCTAACGATTTTTAAAGCTGACATTTTTAAGTGTAATAACAAACTTTGTCAACAACATGCAAACAAAAATAGAGTTTTGTAGTTGGCTGTTCAATTTAATGGTTTTAGTTCAAAGCTTTAACCATTATAAAAGGATTTGCAGCAAGGATCAGTGTCTGAGGATGAGTTTCTGACTCTCCAGGGAAGCTTGTCCTACTTGTGCTCTTCACTACAGCTCCGCTTCCTTCACCATACAAGTAAATCTCAAGCCTTGACGTTCTTACTCAAACATGTGGTTTACTTTTCTATTCAACTTAATGATATCTAGTTGAAAACCCCAATCACCTAATCGTAAACACCGTTAACACTATAAAACAAACCACTAACTATAACCACTAAAAATCCATAAAATGTTTAATTTATGAAAAGCAACCTAACGATTACCATCTGTTATACTCGTGGCTAGGCTTGAAGAAGACACGTGCCACCACGTTTCATTCGCTTTACGAAACATTATTGAATATGAAACCCAACAATTATTTCACAAATATATCATTAACAAGAAAGCTTACCTCATTTCAATTTAATTCAATCTTTCAACCTTCCTATTCATGTTCATTTATAAACTGTTTTAATGTAGGGTTAATTTATAATATTGGATTAAAAGTGAACCAAGGTTAAAACATAACCAACGCGTAGCATCAAGTGCTGCCGTGAATCCTAGCGAATTTCACTGTAACTGGGGATAATTTACACTGGAAGTACCCTGGGGCGGGGAAGGGGTGTTTCTTATGAAAAGTGTGTTTTACGCTATAAAATTGTGTACTATATACTCTATGATCCGATTCCGATAAAGCTTGGTTGTATTGATCCAGCTGAACAGATTATACACACACTTTGATTTTGCCAACGTCAATGCGAATGCCAAATTTCGACTATGTTGGACATAAATACAGTTTTAGAGCATAAAACCCCATTTTTAGGAGGACACTCCTCCGCAAAAGGTAAGTTTGCCGTTTAACGGACCTTACCTAGAGATTTCAAAAGGAACATTTCTATCAAACTTCGGGAAAATGGGATAAGAATGTTTAGATTAGAACCAGATTAACCAATTGACATGAACAATGCTCTAACTGAACTGATTCAAATTAACCAACGTATTGAAAAAGGAGATTTATACGACATGAATGTTTACGACAAAAAGAACTTTTAAGGAACCTGTTTTCAATTTCCACGAAGAATTGTGGCTGAAATATTCGAAGTTGATTGGGCTGGCCATTTGAAATGTAGATGGAGAGCTGTTACCATAAATTTATTCTTTAACTGTCTTAGTTCATTTGGCTTTTGTGAATAAAAATGTGATTGGGGTTTATGTAAATCGTCTCAATTTACATTCATCCACACTTCATAAAATAAAAGCGATATATAGTACACTTAAATATCTACTAAATCAATACTGTGATTCTCCAAGAGGAAGTTGAACTGGCCTCTCTGAGTTCTAACTTTGACATCCAAGTGAAGGACGATTACAAGCTCAAAGCAACTCTAGCGCTCTCTACCGGAATTATTCACAAGCTCCACTTTAGTCGGCTTTGCTTTGCTATTGTTTATTCGACAATTGCAATTCAGTCTCCATTCGTCAACTGCCTATCTCTCTCTCTCTCTGATTTTAAATAACGTAAAAAGGACGTAAAGAACGTTTGTTTAGTAACTTTTGAAGCTCGTTTTAGCTAATGACTGCTTAAACATGTACTGCGGGGTTTGAAGTTTGATTGTCATATTATTATATTTACTTTTGAATGCAAAAAACATTTAGAGCCCAACAAAAGAGTTTTACTGTTAGAAATTATTAAATATTGTTTTTTATTGACTAAAGGATATACGGAAAAGATCAACATGTCATGTTGTTTTGTATGGTCTAAAGATAAATGACAGAAAAAGCAACAATTAGCATGGAGTATATACGTTATATAACATCAATTGAATGTTATTCGCAGCCGATTGTCGTTTTCTCGTAGTTAAGAGGCAAACGTATAGAGGATTTACAAAGACGTTTTAAAGTAATATTGTTTTAAAAACTGTTTCACCAGAATCATAGGGCCACTAATGCTCCAGCATATAAACGCTTTTACAAGCCAAATAAAAATTGTTCTAATAATCAAGTTTTAAATTTCAAAATAAAAACTCTTAGTGTGACAAAAGTTCTATGCTTTAAGAAAAAGGTTTTCCACATTTAGGAACTAGTTTGAAATATCGATTGCAGTTTTTACACCATTTCATAAGTGGTGCCCCGAATGGGCCGCTCTATCCTGGCAACTCACAACTTATGTCAGATTTTGAAAGAATTATTCATTTTAAAAAATTTAATAATGGTTCCAATTTTGTGAAACTTGCAGCCAGAGCTATTATCCAGCACAGTGGTGTTAGCAACTTACATTTTCAACGGATCAATAATATGCACACCTTTGTGCAAACCGGTGTGAAACCGCCACTAAACTCTACTTTGACAAATGGTCCGGAACACTGCTCGTCAATGCAGAGTTGCGGGTTTCCCTTTTCTACGCTGATCCCTTTTAAGAATTCCTTCCTTCGATAAATTACAACCCCAATACTGATCAACCGTCAGAATGTAACCTGCTAGTTTCCACAACTAGTGGTCTAGGTTTAACTGAAGTTTCAGGTAAATAATAAATATATGTATGTAATGCTTATTACATTGGCCAAACTGGACGATCTTTTAGATCCAGGTTTAAAGAACATATACAAGCGTTAAGAACAAACAATTCAACATCCATGAAGTCAAACTTTGCCGAGCATTTATTGAATACTAACCACAATTACACTAGCATTGAGAATAATATGGCAATTTTAGATTTTGGAAGAAAAGGAGATAAAATGAACTGCAAAGAGGATTTCCAAATTTATATGCACCAAATGAAAAACTCTAATATTTATACTACACATATAAATGAAAATAATCCTATTTTTAATCATATTAGAAACATAAAACCAAATGTTTTTCTTCTTAAATCTAACAGAATGTTACTGTACTTGTAATTATTTAGAACCCATCCCTGCATGTGTTTGTTATGTAAATATTGATATTTATTTGTATTGAGATTTTGTTTTCCACCGTGACCATGGAATAATGTCCGAAACCGGTCGGTAATAATTATATAAATGATAAAAGGGTATTTCGTTTTGATTTATTTTCTATGAAAAAAATATAATTAATTTTTTAATTTGTGACAGATCTATACGTTTTACCAATTACTAACATTGAGTGATTGGTTCGACAATCAAGAGTTTCATTTTACTCGTACTTAGTTCCGTTAGTTCCTCGACGAAATTGCATCCTGTCTGCCGTGACATCCTCTACTCGCTAGCTCTTTCTCTGCTGTTCTCCTCCATCTGAATGACAACTTTTGAACGTGCTTTGGCATATGTATTAAGGGGCAACTGAAGTTCTATTTGTCATATACCCCAAAATGGGGCGACCCTTGAAATATTTCTTTTACCTTATTATGTGACCCCTCATTTGAAAGGGTATAAAACACAAATTCATTGATACCATTAAAAGATCTTACGATCCCTCTGTTCAAAATGGCGGTCCAAAACGTGTTTAATTTTTTGAGCAGATAAATCGATGCGGTCGCTATTGTTTTAAATGTTGGACAAAAAGTTTCGGATTCATTTTTTGGTAATCGAAGCTTTTAAATGATATGCTACAAGACATATTTTGCAAACTCTTGAAATCTGTCCTTTTAAAAGGCAAACCACTTTCGTTCGTTCAAAAGTTAGGGGTGGACTTTTTGGATTGGACACTGACCCAATTTGGACATTTTAAACTGGTATTTTGTTAAACTGAGTAATATTTATTGTTATATTACATGTTGGATATGATAACATATTTTAGTTAGTTATTTATTTTATTGTATATATTTTTGTTGTATATGTTATTATTATATTATATTTGTTGAGTATATTCGATGGGCGTTGTATAACTATAGAGAGCTCCTGAAGAAGTTGACATGAATTTAAATATATGTTCATTCATAATATCCGGTTCAAGTCCCGGTTCGGTCCACACATTTTGTCTTCAAGTTTCTTTAGAAATAAATTAGCTATTTAGCGTTTATACAATTAAGATACAGTATATATATTCAATCTTCCATATTCATTCATTTGTTCATTAGCCAGGTATTTGTTAAAAAGCTGAAAACTGATAGGGTAACAAAGAGCATCAGTGGTTTCTCGTTGTTCGACCCTTAAGCAACCTATCAGTACGGTATAAATAAGGATTGTGAAAAACACATACATACACTCTAAATATGAAAGAGTGAAAACCACTCTAAAAAAGTGAAAATCGAGCCACTCTTTAATGAGAGTGGCTGGGTTTCAACACCCAAAAGAGCGAATTTAACTCTTTCTGAGTGGTTTTCACTCCTTCATATTTAGAGTGTATAAACTAATGTAAGTAGTAATTATTTGTTTTCTGGTATCGTGTCCTATTGTAAAACCAAATTTATTAGGCCTAATTTGATGTATTTTGGATAGTTTTTTTCTATGTTCCTACGTAATTTTGACGAAACCTAGAAGGTATTCTTGTAGAGTTGTCTAAAAATTGTCTAGAATTGTAAATTTAAATCATTTAAACCATTCAAATTGTCTAGAATTGTTATGTTGGTTCATAGCTGTATGGTATATCATGAAAATGAGAGGATTATTCATTGAGAAACTTGCTGCGGCTATGTTTTATTTTACTTCAAGTCGATTTTAAAAGTTCCCAAAATCACTTTACACAGTGTACCAAGGACCAAAGTGAAACAAGGCTTAACCCAAATTACAAGGTAAGCACTGCAAGTAGTTGAAGAGATTACAGCGCTTGTGGTGGCAACTGGTGGAACTAATCTGAACCAGACCTTTCAGTGACTCTACCTCTTACAAATGAATTATTCATTCGTTAGAAATCAATTCAAAAGATCTTGCTTTTCTATATTAATGCTTGAAGTACTAACTCTTTAAAAATGTTTCAATACAATAGTTGAACACGGTTTATTAATGACATGACCACTAGGAGAATGAAAGGCTACCATAAATAGTGTTACCAGTTGAACCCTGATTTTAAGAGTTGATACTCAACGAAGAAGTAATACCTATCTCCTAGTACTAAAGAAGAATCCTAAAATCCAAGTTTGCCCGTGACTGTCTATCTCTAGAGTATTTATTAAACATAACAAACAGACTTAACACTTTATTTAACCCGGATTGCATACGTTCATGAATAAACTGTTTTCAACGTATCAAATTTTAAAGTGAGAATTTTAAATTGTCCTGCAGTTTGGTAAGGTTTTAGTTCTCGTTGAACCGGCCAGGAAACACAAAATAATAGTGAAGAGAAAATTATAAAAGGTTAACTTTTTAAAGTGTGTAGTCACCTAAGATTTTCATTGCTGTTCAGCATTAAGACAATTGGGTATTACCAGTAGCCTCTTCGTTTTTTAGTTAACTTAGGGCAACTTGCAATAAGATTAGTTTAACTTATTTTAACAATTTTAATTATGTACAATTTTTCTTTAAAATATTTATTCAAAGTCTCACATACTCTCCTTGTACCTGTTAAATGTCTCGCTCATTATTTAAATATACTTTATTAATAAGGTTGAGTAGTTTCCTTTTCATAAAGCAATACACTTTTATTTCCACTTCTCGAGTAGTTTAGTAAGCATTTTGTAAGATAAATTACAGCATAAAACTAAACTTAAATCTGACATTTTACCTGTTCTGATTCATATATAAAAAATCATCCCGATATATATTTAGACGGTTTGACCATCATAACATTCCGTAAAGAATAGGATGACAGTTATGCTGTCCAAGTTCAACTTCTCCTGCCACTCAAACCTACGTTTCACGTATAAAAACATCAAGTTGAGCTCAACTTCACTGAACTTCAAAACGTCCAACTGTCATCGCCTCGAAATACAAATCATTCGCATTTAAACAGTATTTGTACATCACTCGTAGTCTAATTTAGTTGAATTATTTTACAGTACTTCCTCTGAAATAGTGCATTGTCTTATAAATCATTATATTCAAAATGCGTATCCCTCTCAGCCAAATATCTATATTTATACCAGCTAAAGAGCTCTCTCAGTGCTTTCATCTTGCAATATGACGTCGTGTGACAGTATCCAATCTCAACACAGAACAGCAATCATATGAACTGCCATATAGAAGGCATTGACTCGTGCTTCCCACCCTGAACCCTGAGAGGCTATATCCTCACTGATTACACGTCCATCCCACAGAGATCGCTGGTGTTCAGATCAAATCAAATGTCAATATTATACAGACAGATTATTTTTAAGGATCCAACATTACGTGTGGGACATCCAACATTACAGAGCTACTTGTATCTTCTTATCTATAAAAGTAAAATATGGCTTTTGTCTGTACATTGCAATGAATCCATCGGTTTTTGGTTATTTGGTGTTTACATACTTTTCAAAAACCAAAACTGGCATCAAAAGAATTCCTGCCTGTCTGTCAGTCTGTCTGTCACTCTCTCTGTCTGTTGTAACGTTTATAAGGCATCTTGGACCACTTATAACTCAAAATCGGCTGGATCTATGGTGGTGAAACTTCGTTTAAAGACTTGGCCTATTACGCAGTGTGGCTTTAGTTACACTTTATACCCATACAACATCTAAAAGATAAATGGCGAAGGACTAAAGTGGGCACTAAACACGTTTGTAAGACATATTGGACCGCGTATAACTGAAAGTTGACTGAAGCTATGGTAGTGAAACTTTGTTTAAAGATTTAACCCAGTGTGCTTTTAGCTATATTTTTTATTCATATAACACCTACAAAATAAATGGTAAGGAACCTAACTGGGCTCTGAAAACGCCGGAATTGATGGATTACTATGACTCTCACAAGGTAACCAAACACCGATAAACACTTATTTGGTTTCCGTTTGTCTATACATTGAAATGAATCCATCGGTTTTTGGACACTTTGTAAAAACGAAATCTGACATATAACATTAAACACAACCGTGCGAAGAACCGATACGTCAGCTGGGAAACTTAAAGCCCACTTTCAAAATGAAGGAACAGGTGTAAGGATCAGTAGTTCGATGCCAGTGCCCAGGCTACAGCCTGCCTTTGTACAAAAATACTTTAAAGTCATGATAATACTACATTTTATCCGTGGCGAAGCACGGGTACACAGCTAGTTTGTTATAAAAATATAGTTTCTATGCAGGTAATATACAACTGTTCCACTCTCACTCAATTTGTAAGGCTTAAATCTAAGGTTAAACTATTTTAGGGACGTTTTCTATAGGTTTTAGTAAACAAGAAAAACACGACAATTTGGGACTTGGAATCTGATTCGGTCTTTAAGTGATGATTAATCCAAAACAACACCTAATAACACACAAAAAGTACTTCAGACAAAGAGTTTAGCACTGAATTCAAAACCAGAATATAAAGTCGATAAATCAATAAATAAATGCGATTAAAATTATGAAGGATTTATGGCATAATATTGTTTATTATTAAAAGCTTTACACCCTGAAATTTGTAGAAAATCAAAAGAAATCATGAGGGCCGGGGTGAATATTAATTTACAACCATTTCTCTGTATGCCATATTTTACGAGGGCTATCCAGAAAGTAAATTACGTTTTGGAATAAAAATTCAACGAAGAATAGGAAAGATTTTTATTATATACATTTGAAAACCACACTAAAATACTACTTTTCTACATAATCGCCATACAAATTTAGGCAATTATCATACCCATGGACGAGCTTTAAAATTCCTTCGTCATAAAATTCTGCCGCTTGTTCTTCAACCATTTTGTTACTTCTTCCTGCAGCCGTTCATCATCGTCAAAACGCTGTGCATTGCCAGCCACTTCTTCATCGTTGGGAACAAGTGGTAGTCGCTTGGTGCAAGATCCGGACTGTACGGTGGATGAGGAAACAACTCCCACTCGTACGGTCACCATAATCTTCCTTATCGACATCGTTTGCATGAATTTTTTTGTTTCTGAGGGAAATTTGTGTGTCCCCACTGCATTGACTGCAATTTCGTCTCACAGTTAACATGTTTCACCCATGTTTCATCACCAGTAAAATCTGATTAAGTAGTGAATCGCCATATTTGTGGTAATGGTCCAAAAACGTTAACGCTGGACCCATTCGCTTATTTTGTGATTTCATTAACTTTTTCCGCAAGTTCGGCATTCGCCAAGCTGGGTCTTCCACTCCGCTTTTCGTCGTGCACATTTGTTCGGCCATTTTTAAAGCGAATGCTCCATTGACGCATTCCACCTTCAGTGATAGTATTGTCCCCATACACTTCACAAAGCTAGCGATAAATTCCAATCGGTTTACAGCTTTTTGCAGCCAAAAACCTTATTATTGCACGCACTTTACAGTTGGTGGGATTTTCAATTGACAATGACATTTCCAAGTTCACTGTAACGTAAAAAAGTACGGCAGAGACCTGAGAGTTGATCGGCTAAATGCAGACTGAACTGGGGAACAACCACATATCAAGATGGCCACGATAGCTTCGCCCCAAGCGGAGAAAACCGAAAACGTAACTTACTTTCTGGATAACCCTCGTACATGGTACCACATCATTTGTGGTTTTGACTACTAACTTGTTCTACTGTAATATATTTTGTTTATCGCACAATAAATATAGCCTACTGTAATCTATCACAATATTTAACGGTTGAGAGCAGATTGTTACATTATATCTCGGTAAGACATCTTCATAGCTCAATCAGAACACAGTACAATAATCAACCTGATGCCATCAGTCGACATACATAAAGCAGTGACTCGTGAGTCATCAACGTAAGATTATCTGCTCACTGATTACATTGTTTATCTCAGATATCTGAGTCAACTGTTGTGTTACGTATTGTCTATTATTATTAACGATATTGTGTCAAACTGCTTTCATCTATTAAAACTTAACTAACTTTTTAAACTTACATATGGATTTTATAAAATAAGAATGATTTATTTCCATTTTTTTACATGAAATACAAAACAAAACTTGTCAGGCTGCCAAAAAATATTAAACTAAAACAAAGTATACTATTTTTGCCTAAATCTTAGAAGGAAATTTAGGGCCTCCAAGGAAAAATACCTGATAGGACGTTCTTAAAACTTATGAAAATTCCAAAATCAGCAGCGTTCGGACTTTTATACATAAATGAAAACGTTTGTTGTATGCCTTTATTGATTCTAAAATAATTAAAGCTAGTCCTATATTTAGTTATACGTATATACAACACATCCACACAACATTCATTCCGTTACAAACAAAACTAAATTTTGGAACTCCCAAACCGCGTACAACACTGAACCATCAGGCGTCTCTGGCATAAAAAAGCGTTAATATACGTAACTAATTTAAAAGGAAAGAAAAAAGGCCGTCATAGATCTATGCACCGGGTGATTCAAAAAGAATGGTGCAAAATAAAACGTCTGTAGTTTTGTTTATACTGTACTGAGCTAAAACAGCTGATTAATGCAACAATGGAAAGGCTATATCTTCAAGTTTGTTTTGGTGTGGTTACCTTTTTAATTTACTGGTGTAATATGTTTGTACGGCCGCATTTACAAAATGGGCGCAACGAAGCAAGAAAAGGCGTTTGTGTCTCGTAGACGGTTAACCTTACCTCTCTGGAAAAGTGAACCGACACAATGTTAGAATTGGGGATCAGAAACCCTAAATAGATTATTGAAACTGAAAGGGATTCCGAGAAAGTTAATGTGTTTTGCGCCCTTAGCAAACTCAAAGTCCACGGACCTTTTTTCTTTGTTGAGCCTACTGTTTCTAGTTTATTTGGACATATTTGCTCTTTCCTCAACTATCAGAAGACGTTCCCAACGCAGTTTTTCAACAAGACGGAGTGCCTGCACACTATAAGAATGAAGTCCGATACTATCTGAATGATGAATTATCTGCCGGATCGCTGGATTGGTCGAGCAGGAAATGACGACAGGGCACTGTTGCGCTGACCCCAAAATCCCTGATCTCACACCTTGCGACTTCTATTTATGGGGGTATATTAAGGACTCAGTGTACAAACCTCCACTGCCCCGATGCTTGCAGGAGCTGAGAATCTGAATAAGAGATGCTGCGGAATCAATTAGAGAGGAGATTTATAACAAGTCTAGGCAGACATGGACTATCCCATTGACATGTGCAGAGTGGTTTGAGGAAGCCATATTTAGCATTTGTAATATATGTTACAAACACTTGATTAGTCTAGGATTAAAGTAATATAATAATCATATTCGAACAACGTCTCATTTCGATTTAGATTAAGTTTCTTTTTGCACCATTCTCTTTTAATCATCCTGTATTTAAACTTGAAAGATGTGGGAGTAGATAAATAAATCCATTTTCTATGGTGATTAATGTAAGCTGTCTCAAACGCGTTATAGGCAAAAACTAGTGGCTTAAGAAAAGTGAAACACATTTTATTCCCAGTATACTACACCTGAAGACAATAAGATTAGTTTAAAGCGTATTAGTTTACAGGGTATACATGGGTTCATCTTAAATTTACTGTATATGCGTGTAAAGACAGGACATGTCACACATCACTGGAAAGGTTATTTGATTGAAAGAACTTTGTTAAAACAGATCCCAAAATTCTAAGCCGTTTAAAAATGGTTGCCGTTGACAAGAAAGCTAAGGTATATACTAAACACGCTTTATTTGACCTGAAACGAATTAAAGCTGATCCTGGCTAGTGATTGTGGATTCATAATAATCTAAGTTGTCAACAATACGTCACAAGTGCACATTTACCAAAAACAAAATTATTTCGAAAAACTACTAAGTTTAATATTTTTAAAACTACCATCACTCAAAGATTTGTTATAAAAACATATAGCGTGTTGGAAATCATTAGCCCTGCATTATTTCACAGCGGAGTGTTCTTCCTTTCTTAAATAAAACACTAGTTATCAACTTATACAACTTATATGACATTTTAATACTCTAACTTAACATACCACTGTTTGCGTAAGATAAACGCACAAGCTGGAATGTAGGTAACCGTTGTTTGGGAAATGTATAGCCTCAGTTGCTGAACACCCTGTATACAGCACACTCGAGCATCTAACCTCATTAGTACCTCGGCACATTGTCCTCTTCATTATGAACCACTTGTCAACGACCCCTGCGACCCTCTTCACTCGACACGTTTCCCAGTTACTGGCACTAAAACTTTCATTGAAATAGCTAATTCAGTTTCGCTACTGGAAAAATAACTGCGTGCAACAAAATAACCATGGAGAAATTGGTAACATTGTCAAATCAAGCGGTGAAGTATTTTGTGGTTATTATCGAATATCCTTTGGGAAAACGAGATATTCATGCCAACCTCATGGTAAGACCCCGACCCGGGACCAAGAAATTTGCACCGATCCTGACCCCAAAACACATTTTGAGCATTTTTCAAATGTTTAATCTTTGTTTATTTTGGACCAAAGGTTGCAATAAACAAACAAACGGTCCAATAAAAAAATCACGTAAACTAAATTGCAACAAGTCCAATTAAATAGTTATATAACATAAAAAAGTGTTATGTGTTTGTACAATTTATTCTAACTAAACGTGCGATGATTTATTACTAATCTATTTTTCTGTTATTCTTATCATCCAAAGTAACGATAAGCAAATTATGCATATCACAGTGGTAGAGTATGTCTAGAACTATATACAGTAGTAGGTTCTCTACGAGTATGATTTATAATATCACTACATTTCAACAGTAGGTACATGTACATTTCCTATTCAGAGATATGTATGTCTTGTATGTATTCACAACAAAAGATATCTTCAACATCGAATATTTGTGCAGTACTGGGAACATCGAATAAGAATGTGTTTCATTGCGAATGTCAGATTTTATAAAGACGAGTGGAATATAAGTTCACTTACAGCATCCACCAAAATAACAGTACTGAAACTTAAACATCTGTTGTTGCCTTATCGTTCATCTGTGGCAACCGATTGATGCCACGTCTTTTTGTTGATTGTTTCAGTCATATTTAAGAATAGTTGGTGTTGACATGGTTCTTAGTATTCTTAGTATTGTAGAAAAAATATTCATCGTAGAATACTATTTTCATACGTACGGAATTGGACGTGCGGGTGTGCTAAGTTTATCAATTTATAAATAATGTGTCCAGGAATTTTCACAAAAGCTCGCCGCTTTAATTAGTTGTAGTGTAGACGAAATGTTTTGAAGAGTATACAAAAATAAAAAGAGACAAAGGAACTTTATAAAAGTTACTACGTTTGTGAGGACAATACTCTCATTCATTGAAAAGATGGAAAACCTTCACGAACGGTACGAACGTTGTCGTAGACGGAACGGAGGCCATATCAACATGAAGTTAAGATAGGTAACTAGTGTTGCTTCCTTTAGTTTGAATTTACTGTTGGAACAGGTCCGTAAGTAATAGCTTAAACACTTTCAGAACTGTTTATTTTGGCGAACTGTACCTTCATAGTAACAAACAACAACTATCACATTGTTTCAGCTACAAACCCAAGACAAATAACACCTAAACTGTCACATTTCTTAGAAATGTAGCTGTGTTTGAAATTAACCAAGTCTAGTGAATAATTATCTGATACAAAACTTAGCCATTTCAGAGAGAGAACAACTGCAACGCTTCAGTTCCCACTGTCACAGCCCTTACTTCTGAACCCCCCCCCTTACACTGGTTATTGTTGAGGCGTGATACATTTTAATTACCCTGTATTTTAAAATATAAAATAAAAGCATTTGAATACTGAGAACAATGGGTCCCTGAACGGTTCTATAATTCACTATAAGACAGGGTTATTACAAATGATGTTCACAATTTCAAGTGTATATAAAATGTAGTTTTGTATGTTATACAAAGAAACAAAATGGTTACATTTAAAGAAAAACTCAAAAAGTTTCGTCATGTACTCATAACTATACAATTTTGATACGGGTACCTCTTGTGTAACAACAGATGTAAATCCTATAATCAAGCTCTTGCCATGCGTTTAAGAGTATCTTGATCCATTGTTTCGATGGCAGTAATCCGTTGCTGGATCTCAGGTTTTCTAATGGTAATGGTGGTGTGTACACCTTACCTTTGACGTAACCCTACAATAAAAATAACAGGGAGTGTTATCCAAAGGTATTGGAGGCCAGTTCAAGTTACGTCATGATTCGGACCACCGCGCCCGATCCATGTCACAAGCACAAATAATGAGCATTTCTAGCATTTTTTTTAATGCGGCCATTTGTTTTGAAATTAAATTACTACTTGCGATTATATAGATTGATTACTGGGAGGATCTTTATTACATCTGGTTCTAAAAATTGGTTGCACACTAATAAAAAATTGGTTAATGTGATAATTCATTACACAACAAGCATTACTGTCCTCCAATTCAACCATTACCCAACACGCACAACAAGTGACTTAAGAAACAGCAGATACGCACCCAAACCAGTATAAAGTGAGTTTTTCCTTCCAATGGTACTAGTTAAAATGGTATAAAAGCAAACTTACCTATTAATAATTATAATCGAAATCAGGAACATCATTTGTAATTACCCTGTATATGACAACTAGTAATGTCATAATTATATTATATAAAATATATTTTGTGAAATGAAACTAATTTGGTTAAAGTGTTTTATTAACGTAAATGACTATTCAGCAAACACTGCAAAACGAAAACAAACCACAACTTCATAACGACGAATCACAACATATTTTGCTTCTTATCAAAAACGTGTAGTTAGTTTACAACAACACTAGTAGAACTGACAGGCTGCATTAATACGTTTTGTTACTTTAGTAGATTTCAAGTAGTTTATGCCACACGATGATACGAAGTAACATCTGTAGTGATGAAACAATCGAGGGCTGTGGAGTACTCCAGAGACTAAACGCTAGTGAAATCAGTAGTGGAGACTCCCTGAAGATTGCATTGGCAAATGTAATGATTATTGTTTATGATGCAATGAAAATACTACTTATTCTATATACCGAGGTAATTTTTATCAGGAAATTATGCAAATAATAAACATATTAATCAAGAAATGAAACTTTCGTTCCAGCGCTTTTGAGAATATTCACTTCTTCTTCGATCGCAAGCAACTTTCTTTCCAAAAATGGCTTTAAGATTATGGAATAACTGACATTGCAATAACATCATAGACAGTAATGAAGTAGCCGACACACATTCGAACATGTCAGACCGACTTAACCCCGTACGTCACCCAACATTGGCGCACCGTCAGTTCACTTTGGATATCAATACAAATGGAGATTTTGTGCTAGCTTTATGTGTTTATAAGTGCACAATTTTTGCTGTGTATACTCAGCTGTTTGTTAAATACTTGTTTCCAGTTTACTAATAAATAAGTCTTGCTTTGTTTATGTGAAGTTCTAGATTAATAAAACCTAATGCAAAACCTAGGGTTTTCTTAACTTATTTCCTAACAGTATAATATGTTTATTAAATTAAGCTGTTTTATATTTAACCTGAAGTGCCCGTTTTTCCTATAATGTATAGTCCGGAAGCACCTGTTACTTGTCAAAGACATTGCAACGAATGACAACTTTACATCAGTACTTAGAATATTGCAATTGAACTTCGCCACTCTAAAACAATAACTTCAGCGCAGAGCAAAAAAGTCGAACCTTGACGATTCACTCGATAGACGTCCACACATCCAGACATGTAGGAGTTGGGTTGGAGTCGGGAGGTCCTGTTGAATCCAACGCTCGACCACACATGTCGGGTTGAAGTCCACACACCTTCCAACTTATCAGTCCCGACCCGAAGGCAATGTCTGCTTTATTTGCCTCTATGGTACTTTGCCCATCACGTTTAGTTGTGGTGATAACGTGTTTGTTGGTGGTGTTGCAGGTAGCCGACGCAGGATGTGCTAGTTAGCAGGACGGAGGGCTTGAGAAGCGCGCTGGCCCGACTGCGGCAGCGCACTAGCAACAGCCAGAACTCGCCTGACCATTCACCGGGGATCTCAGTGAGTGTGAGTACCAAACCCATTTACTTCTCTACCTTTCCAACGAAACAGGGCTTTTTAAAGCGATAACTTCTTATGCAACTTGATATCGTATGAACAAACCTGAGCACATACCCTAGAGTATCGAACGTAATAGTACACCGATGAGATACCGGTAAGCTAAATATGAGCCAAGAGTATCCATGATAAGCACCAACGAGAGAACACTGAGCCTCGACAAGTCACCGATATGCCGGGCCGGTATCACCCACAACAGATGGCTCGTTGGTGGCTCGTTGGTGGCTCATTGCAGCTCAGTGTGGCTCGTTTATGACTTGCTGGTGTGTTGGTGGCTCATAACTATTACCACCAACTTTTCGGACCGACTAATCATAAAGTAAAGGTGTCGCTTTAACCATGTTATCTTTTATCACATACTGATTCTCTTGGTTAACCATAGTTTTAACAGCGAACATGATTGTTGAAGGGTCTGGGCCGGCTGTCTCTGGGAGGGGTAGCCAAGCAGCGAACTGCGGTGTTACTGCAGCGGTCGGGCCAACCCATAACCACCACCACCCACTCAGCCCCTGGGTCTCCATGCCTGTCAGTGTCGAGCGCCGAGTCAACCACAGACCTCATATCTACAGCATCCAGCGCCCTGAGGCGTCTCCACTTCAAGTCTGCCGGTGGCGGCTACCGACGCAAACCCACGTCTTCCACACAAGTTCTGCCCAAGGTAGTCATCATGGGCAGCAGCTCTGTCTCGGTAGAATCTGTGACCAACTTCAACAACACCAGCACAGACTCTGGCAACACTGTGATCACCATGGTGACTGTGACCGATAGCGGGGAGACTGAGGACAGTTTCGATCACCCTCCTGAAGACACAATGAGGATTACCACCAACCTGCTGGAGGATATGTTGGGGAACACTCCAGGATCATCTTTGGAAAAAGAGGATGAGTTCTACTCTGCATCTAGTACGGAAGACCAACCGAGACCCAATGAAGAGGTGAGGTTCATTTTTCATGGCGTCGAAGAAGAGGAAGATACGAATACGATACTGCTGCAACATACGAAAATTCCGGTGGAAAATACCAAAACAATATTGGAAGAGACGACGTTGCCTACGATATCGTCTTCTGATCCAGCGGTGGAATGGTATAACATCAAAATGCGCCAAATGTCGATACCACAGAATAAAAACACCCTATCTACGAACAAAAGGCTGAAGTTATTGTCCAAAAGGTATGCTAAAAACAACTTCGAAGAAGAAGGAAGAGGCAGGAAACACGGAAGGAACTCTTCAGGATTTGCCGCTGAGCAAATGACGATAGAGAGCGAAGACGACCCGACAGCGAACACTGATTCTCCTCCAATTCCAGACTCACCCACTGCCATCATACCCATCTACGAACCGTCCAAGTCTCCCCCGCCAAAAACTGAGATCATCTTCACCTTTCCAGCAACTCTCCATGAGGAGAACGAGAAAGAAAAGGAGAAATCGCCTTTTGTTAGTAAGAAACTAAAGACTGAAAAAGACGCTTCAAACGATTCGAGTAAAACTAGCGTTACTCCTGAACCAACTATCAGAGTAAGCACAACGGCAACTATCGTAGTGCAACAAGCTTCTGTAACAGGGAACTCCCCGGAATTCTCGGGATCTGAGAGCATTAGTCAAGAACTTTCCGAGAGACAAGAGAAGAGGCCAACCAAGCGGAGAGAGGATGACTTCAAGCACCTCTTGGATGTCACCAACAACATCACGATCCAGCAGATGCATGAGTCTGGCATGAGGTAACTATAAATAGTGTGCCAAATAATTTAATGTGTTTATTTTGTGTAATTTTACCCTTACTAGTTATTGTTTCTAATTCAAACGTTGGTTTGTATGGCTCTAGGACCCTCTTGGTTCAATCATGTTTATATTATTTGAACACAGATTCATCCAATTTCATTTACTGTAAAGGTAACCTTACCTTTTATGTTTAAAAAGAGTTCCTATTTACTAGATTTGACAACATGGGTTGTTGTGTGTGACAGCTTTATAACAAACAAACTCAATACTGTTGGTTAACTACCCTTGCTTGCAACTGACAAGTGATTTAATATTTTTCTATTCCCTCTAAATTAAAACAGCAAATTTAAAAGTTACTTTGAAATAGTTTAGTTTTTTCTCAAATTATAAAATCGCTCAAGACTTACCCATTAATCTCGATACACGTTTCCATATTTTCATACTCAGTATTCCCATACTCAGTAAATTCTGTCAAACTGGACTTAGTGGGTATTTCAAAGTAAAACTTTATTTTTTATGTTTTTGCTAATGAAAAGGCTCAAAAATGCTTTTAATTGCCTAATGCAGCCAAGTTATCCACGATTTTCCAAATCAAGTGAACTAGTTTCGAACACTGAATGTTCACTAACTAGCCTAAGTACTGACGAGTTAACTAAAGTACTCAAAATATTATTAGTATTAAATAAATAGACTTTACTAGCATGGAACAAAACAATAACTGATTTATTCTATTTGTTTATAATCTGCGACAAACCAAACACATGGTTAATATAATATTAACACTTAACAATAATACCAACAGCACATATTCTCCCTTACTTTACTCTTTTTACCGTGAAGGATTCATATTCCTTTGGCTTCCTCTAACCTCATCATGAAAGAGCACAGGCTGACTGCTACCAGACGTCATACATTCTGCTAGTTTTTAGTTAAGGTGGTTTACAGTTGATTCATGTTTCTCGATCAAATGCCACCTATATCGTCAGTACACTCCTCCTCAAATACTTTTCACGAGATAAGACCTTGGCCAGGGTAACTTCTTCTCAACTCTTCCTTCTTGCTTTAGATCTTCAATCCACACTTTAAACGAACCAACCTGAAGTTCTGGAAATTCACGAGTACGTTTTTGATGGTCATGTTCGGTGCTTATGTTTCTGTTTGACGAAAGCATCTGTTTTCCGGAAATGTTCCGAGTTAACTTCTACACGCTTGAAGTTCACTAAGGATGGTAACGTTGATCTAATTTATCTTCCATATTACAGCTCAGCAGGTGAAAGTACACTCTCAAACGGCGAAGGGCAATAAAAAAACAAACCTATATTTGGATCTTCATTTTTCAATAAAATTATGTTTGCTATCTTCACAGCATTTTCTGCCTCTCCATTCGATTGAGGAAATTGAAGACTACTTAAAACCAACTCTATTCCAAACGATCTTGCAAAATCTCTGAATTCATTAGAGGTAAATTGGTCACCCCCATCGGTTCTTAGCTGCAACGGTATACCATGTCGTGCAAAAATATCTTTCAGTCTTGCAATCACTGCTGAAGATGTCAAGCGGTCTAATTTGACGAGCTCCAAAAATCTGAATAGTAATCCTGCAGTACAATATATCACTGACCATTGAATTCCAACGAATCAGACCCTACTAAAGTCCAAGGGTATTCTGGCAGTGCAGTAGGTATTAGTGGCTCACCAGCAACCTGTCTTTCAATACAAATATCGTAATTTGTGACGAACTCTTTGACCTGAGTGCAGCATCAAGGCCACCTAACACACTCTTGTAGCCTCTTGTGTACGTTTCCTGCACTTAACTATTCCTAAATGTCCCGAGTGGATTTTAATGCAACATTTCACTGCGCATAGCTTTTGGAATAAATAGCCGGTTTCCCTTTACGAATGATACAAACAGTCACCAACATAATTGTGTTTTCCAGTTTAAGCACAACGTTATAATCAAGCACTAGCAGACGCACTCTAAATATCTGCAACCATGCTGAAAGTTTAGATATAGGTTACGACCCCAAGATTTTTACTAGCGGTCACCAAACAGTTCTCTCAAAGCAGGTTTCTTCCCAAAAGAAAGTAGGAGAACTTTCACACGCCCAAACTAAGCCAAGTGCCTCTTTTTCGATTTGGACGTACCTTATCTTTGTGTCAATCAGGCTTCAAGATGCATACGCAACTGCATTCAAGTAACTCCGTTGTACTGCTCAAAAACCCCTCCAATTCCACTCATGGAAGCATCAGCAGTAACTCTAGTTTGAGCACTAGTGTTGAAGGTTGTCAAAACAGGTGCATTGCTCACAGCGTTCTTCAACTCATAAATGCTCGGGCTTAGCCCAAACCCCATGTCCATTGAGTATCTGATCTTATGAGCACGCTCAATGGTTCAGTCAGAGTAACCATATTAGGACAAAATTTCAACAGATAATTAACCATTCCCAAAAATCTTCTTAGTTCGGATACATTTCTAGGCTATTTCATTTCCATAATAGCTTTAGTCTTTGAAGGGTCTGGTCGGACTCCTTCTTTATCTATCAAGTGACCAAGGAATACCACTCTATTCTAACTGAATTAACACTTCTCTCTGCTCAATTTAACTCCATATTCACTCAAACACATCATTAATATAATATTAATATTTAACAATAAGACAAACAGCACAAGTACAAACTTTATGTCCTTAGACACTTCTTTCAAGATTGTCAAGTAATAAAACACATTTGAAAACAAAGTCAACGAACAAAACATGCACGATCGAAATTCAAAACATAAAAATTATGGAACATTACAAGCGGCACACACGCATTTTATATGTACTTGACGACCTTCAATGAAGTGACTGAGGACATGATGTTTTGTTCTTCTTAATGAACATTTAGAGTTCGAAACGTACGTCATCTGATTTGGAAATCGTGGATCACCTACTCCACCAATTAATTTAAACAGGGTCAGAATGATTCAGTGATTGTGAGGCAAATGACACGATGGAAGATGAAAAGGGATTGTTTCATGTGACAATGTTCATTCTGTGAGTGATAACAGCTGGCTCACTGAGCTGAATGTCAGTCACTTGTGATAGTGTTCAATGTGCTCTCACTACAAGAGACGCACTTGAAACACTGGTCTGTGAACAGTCAGCTAGATCTTCAGTCACCACTGTCAACTGATGACTCACTCTAATGGTTCAAGGTTGATAAATAGTTACTCAATTCCCTCTGCGACTAGCTTTAAAAGCTCTGTAGTACTCGTATCTTCCTATTTAACTTAGGGAAAATCTATGTCTGTAAAAGTAAAAAAGGTAAAGCTTGTCTTGTTTAACGAGATGAAGTTAGAACTACAAAGTCCTCTCTACCACTCAACCTCGACCTTTACCTAGCGTTACCGTATAGTCACATTACAAATGTAAGTGATGACTGCGGGGATCGAGCCCACCCAAGCGGAGTGATCAACTTCGGAGTCGCGCACAATTCCAACCCGCTACGATTCTGTAGTGTCCGTAGTAACAACGTTTTGAAATATAACTTAATTTTGATCTCGGTAGAGCATTTAACTTTCATAATTACCCACCACCACTTGACTTGTACGTAAAACTTCAAAAGAAATTAAGCTCTTTAATTAAAAGTCGTACCTCTAATTGCACGGTTAAAGTAGAGCTTATGACACTTCCTACCCATTGCTTTAGTATTTAAGTTTCCTTACATTTCGTGGGTTTTAAATTAAAATGTGCATAGTTTATTACAAAAGTAGCACCGTTATATTACGTGCCTCTGATTAAGGAGGGTCACTTTTAGTTTAGGTTCCAAATGATAAAGAGGGTTTAGTAGTAGCAGTCATTTTCTTCCATTTTTACCTTTTGGGAAATCCAAATTTAGGTGTAAGAGTAGCTTTTGACTAAATACATTTGAAATTCTTTAACCTCGTTGTTTCTTGAATAAAGTTCATCTACCACATTTAACACTCTATTTGTCCCAGATAACTCTACCATGTTTAATTAACTAATCGAAACTGTCCAGTGTTCAATGCAACTGGGTCGTTATAAATAGAACCAATCATGGTTAGTATCATTGCTTTACGGTCGGGTGAATGTACACTGTTTTCCATTTACATGCTAAGTTCATTTTGAGCTTAAGCCTCTGCAGAAGCCTATTGTTTATCTGCCCTCATTGCTAAGTATTAGTCTATAAACTAGGTGTTTTGTAGTAGTAGATAACCAATCCAAAAGAGATCAGTACTTAACGGTTACCTTCGTTCACTATTTCAGTTAAACATCTGTGGGGAACAAATCAATCCTGCTACCATTGGTTTTGATAGAACTAGGACTTTGCCTGCTATTTCAATGAAAATTATTTTAATAAATTTAATAAAGTGGTGTTTTTTTCTTTTTAAAATAAGGTTGAAGACAATTTCTATTTTCTAACTTTAACCTGTTGATTGATCTCCATCTTTTCGTCCTGCTAGACATTGCAGTCCACACCACAGCCGCTCCCAGTCAGTGAAGACGCCAGGATCCCGCTCCACGGTGCAAGGTCCCAGACACAGACCCAACTACCTGTGCCTGCCTCAGCAGCGGTCTCGGGTGGCCAGCATGCCCAACACTGGTGTGGAGGAGGAGTACTACCGACTGAGACACTTCAGTATCACGGGCAAGGGCGTGGTGAACCGCGGGGACTCACTCAAGAGCAGACGGTCACGTAGCAACAACAGCGTGGCCAGTAGCAACTCTAGCCATAGGTGAGTCTAGTTGTGTCCAGGTGTAACCTTACATAACCTAACACTGGTGTGGAGGAGGAGTACTACCGACTGAGACACTTCAGTATCACGGGCAAGGGCGTGGTGAACCGCGGGGACTCACTCAAGAGCAGACGGTCACGTAGCAACAACAGCGTGGCCAGTAGCAACTCTAGCCATAGGTGAGTCTAGTTGTGTCCAGGTGTAACCTAACATAACCTAACACTGGTGTGGAGGAGGAGTACACCTGACCTTCACGTATCACTGCAAGGGCGTGGTGAACCGCGGGAACTCACTCAAGAGCAGACGGTCACGTAGCAACAACAGCGTGGCCAGTAGCAACTCTAGCCATAGGTGAGTCTAGTTGTGTCCAGGCGCAAGGAACGTTCTTAGTCTCATGGCAACAGCGGAAACACGGGAGATCTACCGGTTCCCACCCTTACGGCACGTTGTTAATTCCTGGTTCTGTTAACAGCACCACGTGCTGCGTTAATTCCGCACTGCCGTGCTTTGGATGTCCATTTATTTATTTCTCATCATAAAATCACATACTAATATTAGTTTGAATTCAGGTTATCTATTCAAACTAAACTTTTAGTTGTGGTTTGTTTAAGCCGCAGCGATATTCTAACGACCACTTGTTTCCAGAATTGAAATTAAAATTTAAAAATTAAAAAGGTAACACTGCAAAATGTAGTAACTGGTTAGATTAATGTATAACCTACGTTCTGTAAAGTTTCATTGAAAACGAATAATAAAGGCTGTAGAAACTTTTAAAGCTGGTCCATGTGAAAAGCCGTGTTTTTTCAAACTTTCATACCTGAAAATTTTAATTATTGTTTTAAAAATAATTAACTTATATGTCCGTACGTAAAGTTAAACGTAGAAAATTTTGATGTGACTGCCATAATTTTACGTTTACTGAGTTGCGTACAACACCCGCTCAAACTCGAGTATATTGCTTGTTGAATCCGATAGTAGTCATAGGTGAGTCTAGCTGTTATCCAATGTAACCTAACTTAACCTAACCTGGTGTGGAGGATATTCTTCAGTTTCACAGGCAAGGGCGTAGTGAACCAAGTAGACTTATTCAATAGCAGGAGACAAAAGTACTTTGTGCTTGTTCAGTTGAATTTACATGCGGTCTCGTCATGAGTTCGTGTTTTAGAAAAAGGGTCTGGCGTTGTTTTACTAATTAAATCATTCTTTATGTGATGGAAATCAAACTTTATGTAGATGCGACAAACCTCCCTGGTAACCTTTTCAAATGAACATGCATTTCAAGAACAAGAGAACTGCTAAGCAAGTCACGTTTCGATCTAAAATTCGAAGAGCGCGTCTAAGCAAGTGATGTACGTTGAGTTAAATCAACTTGAATATCTCAATCCATGACTTATTTAATTTTCTCGTTTTATTATGAAATTTTTCGTGTAAACCTTGATTTCAACATTGATTTTCTGCATTAGTTTTTTGTGTTGTCGTTATACACCATACAACTAAAGCATACAACTGGAAAATAACCTCAGTTTCGTCTTGTATATGTTTGAGAAGGATCCTCTCTACTTGAAACGAGATTGACCTCGATTCTTTGAAGCGGAAGTTAGTTTTAAACAAACAGTTGTAACAACTGCTGCTTGACAGCACTCTACGCGATACTGTTCTTTACTGCACAGCGTCTTTCTCATTGCTCTCTACTTTTCTCGTTCTTGTCTCTTGTACTTTTCCTTTTCATCTCATTTCTTGCTCAACAAGAGGTAAACCCCAGGAAAATAATATAAATTGTTGAATATTAACCAGAGCATCACCCTTTTACTGAAGCATTTAACTCCAAAATTGTTATTTTTTCTTTGTTTATTTTCACAACGGTTTCTATTAAAATTGTGTTTTGCTTTATGTTTGAAAGTTTTAAAGTATCGACGTCATTAAATAGAGTTCATAATATTTGGTGTTCGCTTATAATAGCACTCTGATATTTCATATAACAAACATTCTCAGCTGCTATAATTCACTGTCTGAAGTTTCAACCCATTGGTGTATGAGTTCCTGTAGTGTAACCAACTGACGTATTTGAGTCATTTACCCGAAATAAATACATAATAATTAGACTATGTTGTAGTACCTTCTAGATCTGCATAAAATATGCAATCACAAAATCTTGCTCAGATCACTTTCAAAGTGATAACTGTATACACTTGCCAACAATATTTGCCAAATAATTATTTTTCATATTTTCAATTTTATTTTAATGGTTAGGTTATAATGAATATTCTTTTGTATTAAATATATATAATTAAAATATATATTTCAGTGGTTTCATCCAAAAAAGAATTGTTCATAATTATTTTTCAATTCAATTTTACTCTATTAAAGTAAGTATATTTAAATTGAAACAGCAAATGTGTAATAAAAAAAGAAACAGGGAAACTGTTAATAGCAGTGTACTTGTCACATTACCCGGTGTCACATGTTGTACTAATAGAAGTGATAAAACGTGCTGGTAGAAGTTACTCTACTGCAGTACTTCTCAGGTTTCAGGCGATAACTTTTCCATTAGCAACTTTGAACTAGTCTATTTCACCAACTGTACTTTATAACTACCATGTATACTTTACAGTCCTACGTGCATAAAGTGAGTACGCAGTACCTCACTACATGCTGTGTCTTAGTCGGTGTTTTTGTCCAGGATGTGCTCGTACCTCGGCCACCACGTCCCTGGCATCCTCCTGGGTGTTCTCTTCTCTTAATACCCAATAGCTAGCACTGTTCAGCCGTGAATATTGTACTTGCGGGCAGGTTCTCACTACATGCTGGTGCTTAGTCGGTGTTTTTGTCCAGGATGTGTCACACCTCGGCCACCACGTCCCTGACATCCACCCTGGTGTTCTTCCTCTTACTACTCCAATAGCTAGCACTGTTCAGCCGTGAATATTGTACTTGCGGCAGGCAGTACCCCATACATGCTGTGTCTTAGTCGGTGTTATTTGTCCAGGATGTGCTCATACCTCGGCCATCACTGTCCCTGACATCCTCCCCAGTGTTCTTCCTCTTACTACTCCAATAGCTGACGCATTGTTCAGCCGTAATATTGTACTTTTGCGGCACGCAGTACCTCTACTCATGCATGCTGTGTCTTAGTTTGTAAAGTATTTGTCCAGGATGTGCTCATACTCGGCCACCACGTCCCTGACATCCACTTGGTAGTTCTCTTCCTCTTACTACTCCAATAGCTAGCACTGTTCAGCCGTGAATATTGTACTTGCGGCAGGCAGTACCTCACTACATGCTGTGTCTTAGTCGGTGTTTTGTGTCCAGGATGTGCTCGTACCTCGGCCACCACGTCCCTGACATCCTCCCTGGGTGTTCTCTTCCTCTTACTACTCCAATAGCTAGCACTGTTCAGCCGTGAATATTGTACTCGCGCACGCAGTACCTCACTACATGCTGTGTCTTAGTCGGTGTTTTGTATCCAGGATGCTTCATACTGGCCACCACGTCCCTGACATCCACCCTGGTGTTCTCTTCCTCTTACTACCCAATAGCTAGCACTGTTCTGCCGTGAATATTGTACTTTGCGGCAGCAGTACCCCTCACTATATGCTGTGGCTTAAGTCGGTGTTTTTGTCCAGGATGTGCTCGTACCCACGTCCCTACATCCTCCTGGGTGTTCTCTTCCTCTACTACTCCAATACTACTCCTCACCGTTCAGCCGTGAATATTGTACTTGCGGCAGGCAGCACCTCACTATATGCTGTGGCTTAGTCGGTGTTTTTGTCCAGGATGCCTGCTCACGTCCCTGACATCCTCCCTGCGTTCTTCCTTTACTACTCAATACTACTCACTGTTCAGCCGTGAATATTGTACTTGCGGCACGCAGTACCTCACTATATGCTGTGGCTTAGTCGGTGTTTTTGTCCAGGATGTGCTCGTACCACGTCCCTGACATCCTCCCTGTGTTCTCTTCCTCTTACTACCCAATACTAGCACTGTTCAGCCGTGAATATTGTACTTGCGGCACGCAGTACCTCACTACATGCTGTGTTGGGGTCGGTGTTTTCTGCCCATACCTGGGCCACCACATCCTAGAGAGTTTCTCCTCTTCCTCCTCTACTCCAGTAGTTACCTCTTTTTTCACTGCTCCTCCAACACTTTCAGCACCTCACTACACGCTGAGCTATGATCGGTGGATCCTGCTCAGGTTTCTCCACCGTCCCCGCTACTACGCTTTTGGTCTCCTCAGGTTTTCTTATTGCTCAACCGTATATGCTTGCAGCACGCAGCATCTCTCTACAGATTGGTGTAACTACCCAAGCTCTTCTTTTACCTCGACTACTACATCTTTGTCTCTTCCAAGGAGTTTTTCTCCTTTTAATACTCTATTAGCTAACTTAACTTTATGCATTTTCAGCACATAGGACCTTACTACATGCTGATCTGTGATTAGTATGGTTCCTAGCCAGGCTCCATATGTACATAGGCCTTCTACTATCCCAGTAGTTAGCTCTTTTATTATTGCTAAACTGTATATGTTTGCAGCACGGAGCACCTCACCACAGGCTGTGCCGTGGTCGGTGGCTCCTACCCAGGTTCTGCTCGTACGTCGGCCACCACATCCTTGGCCTCCTCGAGAGAGTCCTCCTGCGCCTCCTGCCCCGGCATCACTGCTCCCTACCGCGTCGTCATGCTCGGCTCTGCAGGAGTCGGCAAGTCCTCCCTCATCAACCAATTCATGACGTCAGAGTATCTTCATGCGTACGATACGTCCATAGGTGAGCCCCCCAGTAAGTTGAACACATTCACACTACACTCATTACACAATACAATACACTTTAGATTAAGATATAGTTATTTGAAAGATCAGTTATTTATACTGTATTTCATTAAGTGAGTTTTTAGCATGCTTGGTTTTCACAACAAATTGAAATGTTGATTATTCATTCCAAAACGGATCTTCCTAAATCTTGGAACATTCAACGTAACCTGCCTTCAGTTGTTTATGTTATTTCAATTAGGACCTACTACTAATTGATTTTTAAATCAGGACACCTTTAGCGTCATCAAGAACTGAGGATAACTATATTGGCAGGATAGCAACATATGTGGATCCGTCAACCTACGTTCACTTCACTGGTTAATCAACTTATAGCACATATAGTGGGAAAATTAAAACTGAATGCACAACAAAGTTCTAAATACAGTAGTCTGTATATTTGCAAAGAAATGCTGTATGAACCCCAACTTCAATGGAGTCAACTTTTCTCAAGCAATTATTATAGGGTTTGATTCTGCTGTAATTATTTTAACATGAAGTGATAGAAAATAATTCAGGATTGTATGATTTTAAAGTAAAGTCTACGATTGTTATTCCGATCGCAAGCATTGAAAACCCGACCCTTCAAACAATTTTCAATAAGTAATTAAACCAGTCTTTAGCAGTTTAAAAATTAAAGGTTAGTTTTTACTCTACGAGTATATGGTGGACTTTGTTGTTACTTGTGTGCTGATATTATTTTCTGCCACTGACGTTGCAGACGACGAGTTTGGGGAGAAGTCTGTGTCGGTGCTGCTGGACGGTGAGGAGTCTGAACTCACCTTCATAGATCATCCTTCCTCCGAGATGTCGGTATGTATTAACACAACATTTTATATGGTGTATAATCATTATCATTGCTAATAACGCGTGAAAGACCATTATTAATTTTTGTACACGTATATCCTACAGTTTTTGAGAGTTTATTCATTGTTTGCATGATATAGATACGATGAGGCTGTGTCATATAATAGTTACCATGTTTCTTAAACTGGGTTTTAGGTTAAGTGTTTACTATAATGTGATGTAGGGTTAGGTTAGGTCCGTTATTAGGGTGAAGTTTCCTAACTGCCTGAAACGTAGGGAGTAGTGTTTATCCTAAAGTGGCCGGAAAAGTGCAAGATAAAGTTTTTGTAAACTAAATATTAGATCAAATTTATCGTAAGTAACCAATAGTTAAAGGTTTAAGTTCATAGCATAGCCTATGATGTGATCGCGCTCGGAAGAAACAGGATACAACGGAATAACGTATAGTATGTCATCGCTTAGGGGGAAGTTTATATAATAATAAATTTGCCTTTGATAATAACTACATTTTAGCTTTCTATTTTCTTTATAATTCGGCAAGCTCGACAATCTTTGGTTTGAAATGTATACTTATGTTTGTTAACACAGATTGACAGATTTAAAGACTATAATAAGCAATCATCCTAAACCTCTTCGTGGTGGCAGCTATCATTATTCCACTTTCGTTAGTCGACCAACAACTTTCAATATGCCCCCATTATAAAAGTACTTTAGACAATCTACAGGAATGCCGCCAAAATTATAGATTATAGTCTCCTTTGGTTGATTGATAATGTCTGTTAATATAAACAACACTCATTTTTGTATATACTATATATATTTTGTATTGACATTGTTGTACAACAGACTATCACATAACAGGTTACATGTGCGTTTGCTCAAAGTTGTATAAAATTTGATGTTCTGGTAGATAAAAACCGCGATTTAACGTTATCGGGAAGCGTACGCTTGCGTGCGTTCCTTGCATACTTAGGACGTAATTTCCATGAGTGGAAAACAAGGGATGTAGAGAAGCAGCAAGAAGGGCTTGGGAGAAAGTGGATGTTCCCAGGACGTGACTTGATTTTGCAGCAACATTAGCTTAAATGTTGTTACCAACAAGTCCTCGCTGTTACATGACTTGACAACTGTTACTTCCGACTTTCCAGCTGACTGAACATTGAAAACAAACATTTTCCACGTGTTTACGCAATCCACAGATAAAGTAGTGAATTGCAATCCAACTTAGAAGCTTACGTATGCATGCATTTGCAGTAAAGTTGTTTGATAGTAAGGGGAATTCTAACCACGAACGTATTTACTGAAGTTACGAGGGGTACGTCGATTTGAATAACAAAACAGCTGTTACTGTTTTATACAACCACTTTTGCAGTAATTTACTTTGCATGTTAGTCAATTAATCAAATTAGGGCCAGCATGAAATGAGGGTGGCGGTTGCTTTTGCGAGCAATTTCATGCAGATAAACAGCTCTTTTTCTCTTAATTCATTGTTAGATAAAGTATTACCACTCTACGTTTTAAAATGTAGAAAATTGCTAACTTTTACAAATTAACTGGAAAATATCCACTTCTTACCTTGCCCCTGCAAATACTATGTGAACCTATATATATACTCGTAATTCCCTTTTTTGCTACAAAGACTACTCCAAGCACTCAAAAGCAGGAGTTCCGTTTTTAATTGAATCCAAAGTACAATGAAAACCTTTGTAAAATAGCTAAGCAATGGGAAATAATAAAACACCGCATTTCTGAATTTCGGCTACTTTCAAATTTTATCCTTCATAAATAAAATGAAAATACTCGTATCTTTGAACTGTTGGAATAACTGTTACCCCTTAACATTCTACAAATCGCATTTTTCCAGGTTTTCACGAAATTGGCACAAGTGTTCATTTTTTAAATCTTCAGGTTAAGTTCTTCAACCAGAAACACTGATAGAAAGTGACCTAATGGGGGTGTTTATGCTTAAAAACCGTGTTTATGATCCGATTTCGATTAAACGTGGTATACAAAATTATGGTACCATAGACCATAAAATCTATGTACACAAAATTAAAAAAATCAGCCAAACCAAGAAAACAATGGAAAATTGGTGGCAAAAACAATGGCACTTCCGGTGTAATGTATATCCCGTTATAGGAAAATCGCCAGGATTCACGATAGCGCTTGTGGCTACGTGTCTATGTCTTGTGGCTACGTCTTGTGGCTACGTCTTGTGGCTACGTCTTGTGGCTACGTCTTGTGGCTATGTCTTGTGGCTATGTTTTAAATTACGTTCAAATAGTTAGAGTCACTTTCAACAAATGGTCATATACCTCGTTTACCGTTTTTGCACTGCCGACCCAACACCAATACTCTCATAAAATCTTACGATTGTATCGACTATTCATCGATATCGCTATCGATATTGTATCGGTATTGGAATCGGTTAGTGTGAAAGCGGCATTTCTCTTCCGCCAATCACTTCTCTTGTGCGAAAACCCCTGATAACGGTGATGTTGACAGCCTGAAGACTGCCTGACGACGTACGCCACCCCTCACGCGTACTGTGTCGTCTACTCCACCTCGGACCGGGGCAGTTTCCAGCAAGCCGAGCAGTCACTACAAGCTCTGTGGAAGAACGACGCCATCCGCTCCAAGGCTGTCATCCTAGTGGCCAACAAGACCGACCTGGTGCGCAGCAGGGTGGTCTCAACACAAGGTAACAATTTGTTATCTTTATCAAAGTTCTGTTAGTGACAGGATACCTAGATAATCCTCCCTAACTTTGTTAACTGTTACTGCAACTGTTAATGGCAAATTTTACCATTATCCTCAAATTCACCTTAAAACATACAACACGATACCTTTAGAGCTGTGGAAATCCTACTTAAAAGTGGAATATCCTAAGTGTGGCTCCAATTCATACGTTAAGAGATCATCGCTATTTGGACTGCAAGACCCTGTATACAGACTCGTGTACAAAGTTGACGAGAGGTGTTGCAGTTTCCATAGGCACTCGATAACATATAATGGTTTTCGTCCGAGGACTACAATGGTTGGTCAGACTATATCGGCATTGTTAAACGCCCACCCTTAACGTGACTTCCAAACGACGGGAACATTAACGGCTGGAGGTAAATAATTTGTTCATTGTCATAACCGGTAATCGAACTTGGGTCGTCTGCACATACGGCAGACACGCTACTACCTTTATCATGACTACCGGTTTAGCTTGGAACGATCTTTGGTTACTTTGGAATATTTTCAAAGTGCATGAAAATTAAGAATTAAAACGTTGAAGTTGGTGAACAAATAAAATAAATAAATATGATACTCAGACTAAGCTTGTCTATTAACCAAATTAATTAGTGTATGATAACAGCCAAGCAACAGAGCTCACACTAACTACCGCACAGCTCAAGTGTGTGACTGGGTGTTGACTTGATTAATTAGCAAAACACTCCCTTGAGCTCCGCTGTAGTTAGTGTGAGGCAGGTAGTTATGAGACGACAGGCACAGGACTGAGCTTTAGGGAGTGTTTAATCAGGTCAACAGTCAAGCATCACATTTCACGTCAACTAATTTGCTACAGTTTCAGATATTCCAAACTGTGATTAGTGAGGCTTCCGTGCGTTAAGCAACTTTGTATCATCATTTTTCACCACGTAGAGTAAGTTATAAGTTTGAAAGAGAAACACATTTCATTAAAAACTTAAACTTGTTTATTTCACAAGTGCGGTGCGGATCCGTGGCGGATTGATATCGCACACGACTCCGGAGCTCATCAGTACGGTGGCACGGGTTCGATCCCCGCAGTCACCACTTACATTTGTAATGTGACTAATCGGTGACGCTAGGTAAAGGTCGAGGTTGAGTGGTAGAGAGGACTTTGTAGTCCTAACTTCGCCTCGTTAAACAAGACAAACTTTACCTTTATTAATTGAATGGTTGGTCTTATTAAGTTCTTAGCTTTTATGGTCGTGGTTTTAATGGTTCACGAGACCATACTTGATTTCGCTTCATAGAAATTACAAAATTTTCGTGGCAATCTATCTATTCAAATCATTCCAGGTTGTCTTTTCTTGTGGCTTTGCTTTGAAGGAGAGTAAAGGCAAAGTATTTGCCCACACTCAGTTGCCCTTCCTCTCTGGGTATTGAACCTATTACAGCAGTGACTACACTACTTAAGGATACACCTTATAATTTTTCCACCCCTATTCATTACGCAATTCTTCTATTCTAATTCCCCACCGATTGGCTATTTATGTATTGTTATTTCTCCCCAGACGGAAAACTGATGGCGACAGCGTACGACTGCAAGTTCATAGAGACGTCTGTAGGTATCAACCACAACGTGGACGAGCTGCTGGTGGGTATCCTGACACAGATCAGGCTGAAGCTGGAGCATCCTGCGGAGCAGTCATACTCGTCACGACGCAGGAGTCGCTCCCCCATGGGCGGCGGAGCGGGGTTCCGCAAGTACCGCGGTCAGCGCACCTCTGCCAGCCTCAAGGTGAAAGGACTCCTCAGCAAAGTGTGGGCTCGAGACTCCAAGTCCAAGTCTTGTGAGAATCTACACGTGCTGTAAATGTTTACCGTACGTTTCACTTATATACTTTATTTACGTTGTTTAGATGTTTTTCTAAATTGTATAAACATTTTTTGCTTTATTTACGTTAAAATAATATTCTCCAGATGTTTATATTACATTTTAGACCACTGGGGTGCTCTTTTATCATATAGTCCGAATCCTTCAACATCAGTCAACATTTTAATTTGATCTGGTGTCTGTAGGCTACATGGTTTCTTTATGAATTCAAACTTTCGGAACTCCATACTTCTCAAGCTATTGCCAAAGAAAATGTAAGTAGATGGCGCATAGATGCCTGAGGCAGGAAAATAGTTAGGAAGACCACGCACAGAATGCGCTGCGAGCGCTGCCATCTCTCGCCAGCTTTCTCCCCCTCGGCTACACACATTCGAGCGTGTCCGATGTCGATGACTTAAATATTACCAACTATGTTAAATTTCCTGCTTCAGCTATTCGGCATCCATGCGTTATCTACCTGCCATAACATTATCTTTGCTATTGCCTACTCTAGTAACCATAGGTCAATTAAAATTCAGAAATTAAAACCTTACTTCAGGTAAATGCAGTTTCTAAGGCTTACTCCATAGGTTTGAACATTTACGTTTTAATAGAAGTTTAAATGTACTAAAAGATTTATTTTTGACAATTATTTTATTGTTAACCTAAATAGTTATTAGTAACAAGAGGCATAAGAATCACCTCAGTTTTCTTTAAACAAGTAAAATTAAACTGAAATATCTTGTGTAAAAGTCAAACAATAAAAGAGCGCACCCAAATAATGGCTGCTAGTGTTCCTATTCATTTATAAATATTACAACCAACTTAGTTTAGTTCTTAAACGTTTGTATGTCACCCAATATTGTCATTTAGCATACTTTGTAAGCAATACGATGTCAAACAATACAAAGGTAATTTACATGCAAGGGAATTTTTAGTCATAAGGTGCTTTCAAAGTGATAACATATCAATGAGTATTGATGGTTACAGATATTATTGCTGCCAGCAACTTCAGAGCAGTATTCACGGACTTTCATTTTTTCATTATGAGGAAACTTGTTAAGTTATGATTTTATTCATTACATTGCGTTGTAAAAGTTTATCAAAGTCAAGCCAATTAAAAACACGAACGAAGTCCAAATTAATTCTGTAAATTATATCATTCAATTTGTTTTAAAATATAAATTGGCCATTAGGGAAATTACATAAAGCAATACCTGATATAATTAGCACTGGTAATCAATCGCTGCTTTTGCTCTCAGCGCAACACCTGACTTCAACAATTAATTTCGCCGAGGCAAGCCAATTAATCAGGTGTTAAAGGTTGTTTATAACACTCCCCACTCCCTCTCCCAAACCATCACTCACTATTGTAACATAACAGTAAGTGTAAATCCATTGAGTATAAAACGTATTAAGAGGGTCAGTACTCATTAGGAACCTCGAAAATCGTGGTTTAGTTCAGCGCTCTTCCGACAGAGAGTGTGACGGGCGCTCGCCATCATAGGACAGCTAGCGCCTCTCGTCGCCTGGGCGATGAACTATATTGTTCCTTAGAGTTATCTCAACTCTTTTAACAGATATTTAAACTTAGAAACTGACCATCTTAATGAGTTGTTCCTAATTATTAGATTCCTCTATATATGATCTAGGCAATAAGTTGGTGCTAATTTGTTGCACACGATGTAAGATTACAACATTCTGAGTGCAATACAACTACACACTATGTACATATTAAGAACAGTTTGGTGAGATGAAATTATCATTTGAAACAATTAAGAGTAATAGTGGCTCTTTAGAACAATTTTTAGTTCGATTTAACCATAGCTTTTCAAATGTTGCAGAGTGGAAGATTGGGTTGTCAAGAAAACAGGGTTATTAACACCGTAAAACGCGGACAGATAGCGTTTTAATATTTTTTGTAGTTTTGAATTTAAAACATGACATTATACAATCACAAACACATGTCTAGATATTACTTAAAATTGACGAGTTAATTTAGTTTTGTTCTTGACAGCCCGATATTCAATAATACTTTAGTACCATTCAACTAAACACACAAACAACACAACTCACACTCACGAGTAGATTTGTGAATAAGTTCATTGTGAAAGGTCCGAATGATCTCGAAACTTAAAACTCCAATTGACGCTAAAATCCATTGTGCCTTTAGAAGAATGCTTGTAGAATGATTAGACATAACTTGGTGTAAATTGTTCTAAAGGGCTTATTCTTCTTAGAGCTTGGCTTCGTTCTTCCTTTCGTGAACAACTTCTTTTATATTATAGAAAACTGTATTTAAATACTAAATTTTCATTGAGATAGGTACTTGATTTTATACATTTGTTTTGTTTGGCAGTAGCAAAGCATAGAGGGCTAGAAAATATCAATGTCGATTATACAGTAAGAAAATAAAATCTGATGTATAACGTAAGCTTTAACTGAATAATGATGTAACCTGTTCTATTACTATATATGCCCCTTATAAATCATTTTTATGTCTACCTTGAAAATATATAGAAACTACATTAGAATATAAAAGATATGTTGTGTTGTACAACTGTCCTCTTCGTCTAAATATTAAGTAATACTTTGTGTGTTATTGTTTTTGTTTTACATCAGTAGACATTTTGAATTTGCTGCACAAACTGAATTGAACCTTTACATATTTGTAATGCCGATAAGTGTTTCCCTTCGATGTTTACGAGATTGTTCTTATTCTTAGCACAAATATAATATTGTTTAACGTGCCTTTCCTTCCCATGAGAATGCGGTTTCGTTTAATAATTTTAAAGTTAGTTATGTTTTAAGCAGGGGGCAAATTTAAAGGGTGTAAGTTCACGAGTTAATATTTGCCGAGTTATGGTTCAGCTGTTTTGAAGTTTAACTAGCATAATTTACCCTAAACTACATGCGCATGTTATTTTCAATGCCTCGTACGGTTAAAATAGGTGGTTTAAAGATTGTGTCCACTATTTTGCCGCTATTTTTTTTATAATAACAACAGTTTATCTTATCATCATTAGTATTCTTTTTTTAATTTTCAAATAAAGACGTTAAATACTTCTTCTATGATGAATGAGTCCATCGGATCAGATTACATTTGCCCCCTGGTTAGTTTGGTCTTAACATGATGTTGTTATGAACTTGATTTACAGAAGCTTGATAAAACAAAAATAGTATTTAAACGCCATATTCAAAAATATTTTTCCATTATTCCAAATGTTTAAAAAGACCACTAGTATGTTCTTTTGTCTGTCACAACAAACATGAAACAACCGCATATTTCATAGCCACACCTCACCTAATGATTTGTCTACGGCTGTGTATAGACTGTCGACAGTAAAGCCGTATTGTGACCAATTTTGTATTGAATGTTCAAGATCATATTGGTGTCATATCAATACCGTAGTTATACTGTAGCTAGGTACGTGTGGAAATTTCGATACATTTTACTGGTCCGTTTGTAGTTTTGGACAATCACTGTCTATTCATAACTAATGAACCTGAAATGTAACTGGAGTATGAATACGCAAGCATAGTTTCTATGTGATGAGCCATTTCCCCTCGTCAAACAGTTTCAATTGTCATTCATTTGAATCATAGCTTTCGTTCATAGCTTGGAAACATTTTACTAAATATTCAAACGAAGGCTTACGTTGGTGAGACATTTATTCAAACAGTTTTATGGGTGTACCACTATAAATAATAACAAGACGTCGTAACATCTTGTTATTATTTATAGTGGTACACCCATAAAACTTTTACTAAATGTTCATTATTTAAAATTATTAAGTTTTGACGAGCAAACAACTCTGATATTTTAGATACGAGTACAATCGAAACTCATTTATTACTATAAAAGTAGACATAATTTTAATGCAAAAGCTATTGCTTTTCGTACTAAAACTTCATAGGTTAATATAATTTTCTCCCATTTTTTAAACATATTCTTTTCTTTTACCGTTACTCCAACAACACTATGACCACGGACTGACGTTTTTATCTATCACTTATACATATAAATCGTACGTTGTAGGAGTGAATCAAACAAACGTACCCATCATTATTACAATGTTTGGTGGTAAACTTTGATTTACAAAGTGCAATCTCACATATAAAGTATGCTTGTGTTCAGTCACAACGGTGCTAAACGCTCATGTGGCACCCTGTATATACTATATTTACCACAATGTGTATATAACCCTAAGCGTGTTCTGAGGCACGCTCCAAATAGCGCTTGGATTGGAAGCTTTAACTTCTTTTGTAGCTGATACTAGCTGAGGGACCTTTAAACCGGTATATCTTTGAACGATCATTGTAGATCAGTAGTGTAGATTTTCTACCATGTTTAGTATTTATATATATTTTACGTTTTAGTAATAAAAATAGCGAATTTAGCACATGACCAAATGCTACTGATATGATATAGTGGGTAAAATGTGAACCTAGAATGAAGTGTATGATTGGTAGACATTTATCTCACATTACATTTCAACTGTGGTAGAACTGTTTAAAACGTCTCTTGTAAATCTAACTTTAAGTTTAATCTTCTCATTGAACTACTGAATTTAATCTAATGAAAAACTTAAACCTGACTAATGCCTAAACAACGTATGGGTTTCCTTCAAAGTTATGTTTATACAAATAAACTACATATTTAAAAGCAAAGTTGATATTTTAAAATAACTATTCTGTTTTATATTGTGTACAACTTTTATTCATAAAAAAGGAAAATCTATGAATTCTATATTGTATTTAATTATGTTTTGTTAATGTTAACACACAATTCAAATAGCAGTGTTAGGCCTGAGCAACATTTTTCGACAAAATTCTAATGTTTCGACAAAACTTTACGTTTCAAATTAGAAAAGTAACTTTTCGTATTGCCCTTAGTAATTTTACTAACACACAAATTCACTTTTGGATACTAGAACCATATGTTTACAGATGCTACATAAGCAATCTTCACACTCAGAAACCATACTCAGTTATAATTAATTAAAACCACTAAACAATCTTAAAAATTCCTATTCGCATATACTATAAAACAATATAATTGACAAAAGGTGTGAATGATTTAGTGAGATAAGCAGGAGAAGGAGCATGCGTGTAGCTATAGCTTAGGAGTATAGTGACAGCCTGTGCTAGAAGGTACAGTCAGGGCATAGCTAGTGTAACGGACCAAGTAGTTGTAGAGAGCATGATAACATGTGGTCTGACTCATTCTCCTCACATCCAGGGTAACAGTAACATTTCAGAAAGGTGTTTGGGCAAATGTGTTTAAATGCACAATATAGTTTAAACATACGCCCAAACATGAAAATCTTTAAACAAAATCAATTAAGATGATAAAACTAAACATGCCGGACCCCTTTCAATAAATCTTTGATGTTGGTACTAACAAATATACCGGTACCCTTCGAAAAGGCTTTGGTGTCAATACTACTAAACATACTGGAACCCTTCAAAAAATTCTTTGATGTTGATACTACTAAACATGCCAGGACCCTTCGGAAAATTATTTGATGTTAATACTACCAAACATACTGGAACCTTTCAAAATTTAATTGATGTTGGTACTACCAAACATGCCAGGACCCTTCGAAAAATTCTTTGATGTTGATACTACTAAACATGCCAGGACCCTTCGGAAAATTATTTGATGTTAATACTACCAAACATACTGGAACCTTTCAAAAAATTCATTGATGTTGGTACTACCAAACATGCCAGGACCCTTCGAAAAATTCTTTGATGTTGATACTACTAAACATGCCAGGACCCTTCGGAAAATTATTTGATGTTAATACTACCAAACATACTGGAACCTTTCAAAAAATCATTGATGTTGGTACTACCAAACATGCCAGGACCCTTCGAAAAATTCTTTGATGTTGATACTACTAAACATGCCAGGACCCTTCGGAAAATTATTTGATGTTAATACTACAAACATACTGGAACCTTTCAAAAATTCATTGATGTTGGTACTACCAAACATGCCAGGACCCTTCAAAATTCTTTGGTGTTGATACTACCAAACATGCCAGGACCCTTCGAAAAATTCTTTGATGTTGGTACTACCAAACATGCCAGGACCCTTCAAAAATTCTTTGGTGTTGATACTACCAAACATGCCAGGACCCTTCGAAAATTATTTGATGTTAATACTACCAAACATACTGGAACTTTCAAAAATTCATTGATGTTGGTACTACCAAACATACAGGACCCTTCAAAATTCTTTGATGTTGATACTACAAACATGCCAGGATTCAAAATTCATTGATGTTGTACTACCAAACATGCCAGGAACAAAAATTCTTTGGTGTTGATACTACCAAACATACCGGGACCCTTCATTGATGTTGGTACTACCAAACATGCCAGGACCCTTCGAAAAATTCTTTGGTGTTGATACTACCAAACATGCCGGGCTGAACAAGTCTCTGATGTTAATTACCTATATCTCCATCACATACATGGATCAGAACGATCGTTGTTTAAATTACTTATATAATTATGAATAGAAAGAGGGAATTGAGTAGACTACATGTTAGTTGTAAGGATGCCAGATTTTCATTGACAGTTTTCGTGTTATGACTCCAAATTAAGTGTAAACCAAATATTCAACTAACCTTCCAACATGTTTCTTAAATGTTTCGCAGAACTATTCAATTGTGTATTTTCCCATAGTACAAGAATCGTGTCGAGCACAGTCCTTTTTCAATTTGAATAGACTTTTTCGATGTATATAACTATATAAACTGTTTGTTTGAATGACCTTAATTTTATATACTAGACAACTAAATAATATTGTCATACGACAAAACTACTCCAGTTTCGTAATTTCGTCTAAATGGTATCTGAAGGTTGAAATGTGTTCTAGAAATACTAATGAGTTGTTTGGTAACAAACTAACAATGTTACTAAAACTTTTAGTAAATTAAAAAGATAAAACGTTACGCAGGATAAGCCACGGAAACAGGTTGCATGTTTGTATCACTACTACATGAACTAGGCTTACTCTGTGGTCCGAGGCCAAATTACGATTTGCCTTAGATTCAAATAATGTTTACGTAGTTTCCCAGTTTTATGAATAATCCAACTATTACTATTGGCTTGAAAAGTGCTTTTACATATGAGTTTAAATGAAAAAGCTTTTTATATGTGTTTTTCTATCTACGCCAATAGAATTTTAATGAGTTAGCCTACTTAACTTAGGGTTTGTGGGCATCACAAACGCTTTTTGGGAAAGTGGTCCAAACCATTGTGCCTGCGCCGGGAATCGAACCCGCGACCTTGCGCTTTGCAAGCCGTGACTCTACCCACTGAGCCACGGACGCAGGCAAATTTTTCTTAGTTTTATTTGAAGTTGAGTTTACAAACCTAACAATCGAGTGAAATAGAGTCGCCCTAAGTCTCCTTGTAAAATCAGTCCTCTGATGGTTATAAATAGAGTTCCTCATTTTACACCCGTCTTTTTCATCAAAGATAGTAAGATCAACCTTACCATATTTTAAACCTTAATCAAAGAACACGTTTCAACCTAGTATAAGTGTTTTACCCAATACCTTATACTTATAACCTGACTTTAGCATGCGTTCGTTCACTGTTTACTGTTCATCGTTAGGTTGTTTGTTGTGTACTCGTTGCCTAGCAACGTTACGTTTATGTCTAGACTAGCACCATAGTTCGGACTAGCGGGTACAGTGATATGATTTCCAAACAGTATCATACGTTAAATGTCACCCCGACCACCAATGCCTCTGCACTTTGTTAAATTAACTGTCAGTGTAAATAAATGTATCCTTTTGTATTTTTGAATGTTTGTATAAATGTATGATTAAATTAAATATGTTTCAATACCTAGCTCTCTTTTTCTTTCCCATTAATTTGGATAAGGTTGACTACTAAACGAATCTATATTATATTAAGAACCATAAGTTTGAGTCTCTATAAATGATTTGAAAGTGATAATGGTATATTAACAATTTTGTCAATAACTAGGCACTATGTCAATGTAAATTTCTCCGCTAAATAAAGTGTTATCCATCATTTAATGAATAGAATCCGAGATCACAATATATGCAATTTTCGTACATATTGCAGTGGCTAGGTCGCAGTTAGACGGATATTAAAGCTTTTGTTGAACTAGCCAATACGACAGTAAAAGGAACGATATCGTGTCGATTGAACGTTAACACTGAGGGAATTGTTGAAGTAAACCACTTGTGCGGGGAGAACGATAAACGTGAATAATGTCCCGTCAATTCAATGCCCGCTTTGTGAGAAATCTGATCAGCCGAACAAGATTTGTAGCTGTTAGAAGAAAATTGTTGGTTGGTATTTAATGTTGTTTATGTAGTTTTAGGGTATTTATTACATCACTAATTGATGGTTTTACGTATTTGTAGCGGCAAAACTATAGGTGCTTAAGTAAAGGCTTTTGATACCATTTACAATTTAACGTCGGAAGCCGAGGACGTTCAATAAGCGAGGATCAAAAGTCACAAGGGGGGACTAGACATGTGACTGGTCTTTACAGCACTGGAGATAAAACTTTTAAACTGCTCCAAAAAGAATTTCAACGCAGTTTTAGATTTATGATTTGTTGGGTATGTTTTACATAGAGCATACAGTGACAAAAGTGCCTTCTACGTTATATAGAAGGGCAACTCAAATGGAACACTTGTGTGCTGGGTTTTGTCTGCAATATGTCAGCATCAATCTTAGAAGGTTTAAAAATAGAGTAAATAGGACGTAGTACATTTAAGTTATTCTAAAGGCAATCGAAATTGTTCGGTGAATTTTGGCCGCGAACTAAAATTGTTCTAAAGAGTTGAATTCTTTAAAAAAATCAAATCAAAGATTGTAAACTGTAGAACCAGAAAAAATTTAACTTTCAGGGCAATTAATACTGTATTATTGAAGGTAAGTATAAATGTGCATTTCTCTACTAGATGGCGCGCGAGTGTATTATTCACATTATCGTTGGTTGGCCTTCACAGCACTTTGACATGTCTCACTTGCTTCTGATGCTACTGACAACTTTCTCTTGTAAACCGTTCAATTCTATAAATACATATCCCTGTAAACTCATTCATATCGGCCGCTTGGTCTAGGGGTATGATTCCTGCTTTGGGTGCAGGAGGTCCCGGTTCAAATCCCGGAGCGGCCCGAGATTTTTAATTAAACTGATTTTACATAGTATTTATGGTAGTTGAAAGATAAAGACTAATTGTTCAATCACGACTAAAACAAAGCGATGTATTATAAGTTTAAAGTTTTGCTGGTATAACGTCTGTTTCTGTTCAAATGTTTCTGGATCCCTGCAGTTGCACCCTTACGACATTGTCCTTGCAACTTAATACAATCAATTGGATGTCGACAACTTTACTACCAAGTCGTATTTTTAAAACCTAGTCATATGTGTTGTATCCCGGTTCTGATAATATTAAGAATGAGAGCGAAAGCTACAAACACAGTAATATTTATATCATAAACAAAATCATTAAACTATGTCACCAAATTTAAATGGCTACTAAATAACTGTAAAGTTATCTGTAAACAAAATTTGGTAACTGAAATCTTTCAGGTTTTGAGTTTTACTTTTGGAGTTGGACATAGCCTGAACCTTTTGTTGGTTTCATATGATAGAGTGACTCTAAAATTAAAATTGATATGACTTTATTGAGATGTTTGTGGGGTATATATAGCAAAGTAAAGATCTTTTGAGTTGCTTTTGATGAAAGACAAATTTAAAAAATGTTTTTTTAAACACCCAAAAATAAACGGATAACTGATCAGAATAATGTTTAGTAAACTCGATGTCCAACTAAATTGTTTAATCCAGTGTCCCATGAAATTCCAAAATTCGTTTTCTTTGCTTATTATGCAACGTAAACATAATAACAATCAATAAAATCAATATAAAATAAACCTTGCCGAGTCACTCTTGCAGAAAAAATAACTAGACATTTCTATTGATAATAATAAAGAGTTAAAGTTATTAAGGGCTTTTTATAAATACCCTGTACATAAAAGTATTACAAAGGTTTCTTCAATTTGTAACTAAACGTTGGTTTTACGTAAAAATACGAATTCAGTTTCCAATTTACTCATGTGATGTTGTGCACAGTTTTTCAGTCTACTGATTTCCAGGAAATCAATAGTTACCTTCTGTAACTTTCCAAATTAAAAGTTCCACCGTTGCAATAAAGTTGGGTGCATAGAGTGATATGTTTTGAATTGCCAGCGTTGGCACTTCTGTATTGTCAGGGGATGTTTTGTTTGTCAAGTTGGCATTGTTAGCACACTACTGCAATGAAAACAGCTGATTCTGTGTATTCTTCTAACTCATCAGCTGGGAAACACATTGCGAAACATTCTAGCAGACCCATACTTGCACTATTTACAATTTCACGGTAAACACATTTCATTTGTAAAATGTGAGTATTAATTAAGATTACACCGTGCACCAACACTTTTGCAATGGTATAACAAACTTACATTACCATGGATCAGTGTTGGTATTAATGGATACATAGAGATCACATGTATCATATAGACACATAGATACACAAATCAAAGCTTAGTCCATTAATCAGCTGTGACGTTAGAGGTACTAGTTGTCTCTAAGAAGCGATGGACGCACGCCACGAAAGACGTAGTGGTCAAAACCTTGATAACTAAAAACTTACGAAATGCAAATTTCTAACCAATGATAGCCTTAGTCTTCATGGTGTAAGTAAAATTATGTTAATATCCTTACGAAAACGTCATTGATGCACTTGATTCAGATGCTACCTTTTAACAGATACTTCTTGGAAACAGTAACATTCTCAGAATATAACACAATAAAGAAACATCCAATATGATTTCTGCTTTGGGTGCAGGAGATCCCGGGTTCAAATCCCGGAGCGGCCCGAGATATTTTGTCTAAAGGAAAGATTATGTATGTAGCTAAGTTGAGCAACAACTGTTCAGGCACGTTTAATTTCAAATAAATGTATTGTGGATAGAAAATGTTGCCAGTGTAATGTCAGTGTTTTTTTATTCCTTTATATTGTCGTTAAATCGTAACATCAGTTTTAGCTAACCTTTAATGTCAGCTCGTACTCAACTGCACAAAAAGAAGTCACATTGTCAAAGAGACAGGATGTTTCAGAACTCTACAATATTTTAAGGCATTGTTCCTGAACCAAATACAAGTGTAAATATCATAATTAAACCGTTAAAATGACCTTGGCTACTCAGAAAGTCGCCATTTTGTGTTTAATGTTTGTATTGGACAAATGGTTATACTTATCAACGTGGAATTTATGAAAAATTCTTTACTACGAAGTTCAAAGTTTTAAAAATAGTTAATAGTGTTATTAAAACGAAATTGGTGGCCGTTTAAAACCTTAGGAATAGCTCATAAGCCGTGCAGTTTACGAAAATGTGCATAACCAACCTATTTTAGCAAATTTGATAACAATATCTAAGTGTATCACATGTGTTAAAATCCGTTCATAACAACGAAGATACGGGGGAAAAGGTGGATCTTAACGGGGTTTTGACGCCCCTGATGGTAAAAAACCTGTGGTTAAAACTAGTCAAAAGGTTTAAAAGGCACCTCATGATCCTGAAACCCTTCCCCCTCTACCTTATCAAGGTTCTGGCTACGCTAGCCTACTATGAAACACCCTTCAATGTAAATTCTAGCAGCTACCTATAAATTTTCGTATAGGAAGGCTTGGTGGGTGGAGATCAATTTAAAAGTTCTCTTTATAGGCGGAAAGCGGTGATTGCGTTATATATACTTGCGTGTGAAGTAGTGTTTTGTATACCAGCTGATTGTATTCTGATAACGGCAAAACACGCAGCTTACAAGGCACGAGACTTAGCAACAGATAACGCGTTATCTCGGCCTACATCAATCAATCAGATTTGCAAACGGTTCTTTTCCTCGGAGCTAAAGCCAGTGTTATCCCTTGTACTTTTAATAATTGTGTTAATTACTAAAATGTTTTATTAGTTATAATGGAAAACTTAGGCCCAGTTGTTACGAGCGCTGTGCCGTGTGTTCCTGGGGTAGACGAATTCAGCCGAGGTGACCATAGAGGCGGTCCCTCATAAGTAATTCCGCCCCTCTACCTATTTCTTGGAGACTGCTTCAAAGGCCTAGTATTTAGATTAGTGAGTAAACAAAAGTCAGTTTTATGTGGATTGTTTGTAGTGTATTACTATTAGTTGGTTCATTTACTGCTAGATAGCGCGCAAGTGTTGATTTACAGAAACACTGGAAACCTTCACAGTGACACCTTTCACCTGTTTACGTGTTGTCTTCACGTTCACTTGTAGTCTTCAATCGATAAAGAATAAATACAGCTTTCGTTAATTCTCATCGGCCGCTTGGTCTGGGGTATGATTCCTGCTTTGGGTGCAGGAGGTCCCGGTTCAAATCCCGAGCGGCCCGAGATTTTTTACTGTTTGATTGCAAACATTGTTAATGCCTATATCATATCTGCTAAAGGTCTTTTTTTCTAGGAGCGGTAGTTTTTGAGTGATGGTGGCTCGAGTTTCTGAGACGGTGGTATTGAACATAGATTTACCTATCCAAAGAAGTAACTGCTCAGTAAATATAAAATTGAAACGTCAATCCATTTTCACGTTTAAAAAACAATTCAAAGATTATGTGTAACAAACTTGTGAAGTATGACGGCTTTTTCCACAACACTCTACAAACATATTGAATGATATATGAAGACACATTACCAGCACTGAAAGTTAGTAAGCACTCCACCTACTTACTAACTTATGTTAGACTACTCGGATGAGCTAGTAACAGGAGCTAATGAGTCCTTAGCTTGTGGTTGTGACCTTGCAATCTGGATGCTTTGATCTTGGTGTGCTGAGAACTCAGCAGTTGATGGACTCGAGTACCATTTTCATTTGAAAACACTATTCATCATTATGGTGGAGAACAATTCAAAAGTTCTCTTTAAGCAGTGTTTGGGTTATAATATATACTTGCGTGTGAAGTAGTGTTTGGTATACCAGCTGATTGTATTCTGATAACGACAAAACACGCAGCTTACAAGGCACGAGACTCAGCAACAGATAACGCGTTATCTCGGCCTACATCAATCAATTAGATTTGCATACGGTTCTTTTCCTCGGATTTAAAAGCCAGTATAACCCCTTGTACTTTAATTGTGTACATGACACGAAAACGTGTTATCAGTTATAATGGGAATGTAGGGTTAAACAAATAGTAAAATTCAAAAATATTTTCAATGATCAAGTTAAGAGACATAATAAACCTACAGTGATTATCACTTAAACGTTAACAGTTTGGTGGAATTCATGACTTATTTAACTTAACCAAACTTAACAGCCAACCGAACTTAACAACAGCATTACCTTAATAAGAGATAAATTTCCAAAACTACGATTTATGTGTCAGGTGACACTTACTAATACTGTTGAAGAGAATATTTCTTGCCTTGAAATTTGAGTGAGATTTTTAAAGTTATGTGCGCTGTGTTTTGATTCAATAGTTGTAAACAAGTCTTTGACAATGTCAACTGTTGATCGCATTCTGGTCTTCTAAAGCTAAGTGTGCTATTTACGATTTAAGGTTTCATACAAAACTATGAACAATTTAAGTATTTCGGCCGTAATATGAGTGAATAGTCAATAGTCAATAGTCAAATTCTATTGAATAGAATACAATATATACATATATCTCAATCGTCATATAGTGCAATATCACTGAAAATCTTAATAGTTAAAATAGCGATTACATACAAACAAAATACAAGTTTACAATCTTCTACAATTAAAACAAGTTATTATAATTATTAATGATCTAATTTGACCAAGGTATCTCAGCCAGGGGAATTCGCGGACATCATAAAATTCTTTTGTGTAGGATACTAGCTTCTTAGGTTAAGCTGGAGCCTCTACACGATCTGATCTCTTTAGGCAACTGTTAAAACATTGCTCCATGGGGTCCTTCTGAGTCAACGCCAAAGCGATGATTTGGTGACGGAGATCTGAACCGTGACGTGTTGGGAATCTGTGACCAGAGCCGACAGTTTTTAAATCCGACTGACTGCTGATAGTGACGGCTACGACTCTGTATATATAGAGACAGTGAAGGTCGGTTCAGTTGTTTAAAAACACCTCTACATGAACTCAGAGGGTGAGGTCCTTTAAGAATCCGAATCGCTCTTTTGTTCAATAAATACCCTTGAAACCAGGCACCCCAAACCTCTACTCCATAAGTCATTAAAGGAGCCAAAACATGCATGGTAAACCAGAAATAAGACTATTTTAAATCAAGTAAAGGGTATAACGTTCTAAGGGCAAAAGCTGATTCGACTAAGTCTACTACAAAGTTGAGATATTGCTTAAGACCATTAAGACTATGGTCAAAGATTAATCCAAAAATTTAACTTGGGAGACCTCTTTTATTCCAAATTTATCAAAATTAACTTTAAATGGACATTTATTTCGTGTTAAAAATTCATAAAGAACAGTTTGTCCAGTTCAATACAAGGTTGTTTTCCATCAGATAGTTTTAAAATTGATTGTGCCTGAACCCTCATTTCAAATCATTCACAGAGCCACGAGCAAAGGTCGTATCATCATATAGAATTGGTTTTGCAAATTGGGACACTAATATTACGTCATTTTATGTGAACTAGGAAAAGTAAAGGCCCTAGAACACTACCCTGAGGAACACCACTAAAGAAATTCAGCACAGTCAGACCTTATTCCCGACACCTCAACAAACTGTTTTCTGTTCAACAGGTAAGACTTAAATATTGCAGAGGGCCTCGCACCCCAAAAGTCTTCTAGTTTCTTACAAAGAATATTGTGATCTACTCGATCAAATGCTTTTGAGAGATCATAAAAGACACCGAAAACTACGTTCCGTTGATCAAGACTGTTGATAACTTCATGAGTGAAATCTAAAGATCGCTTGTGTCAGATCGACCTACTCTGAAATACTGATTTGGAATAAGGATTTGAAATCTGTCGAGGTGATCTAAGAGCCTTTTGTAAACAATTTTTCCAATACTTTTGACAACGTTACAGAGCAGAGATATTGGACGATAGTTGTTAACGTCACATTTGCTACCTTTTTTGAAGATAGGAACAGTTTGGCAGTTTTGTAAACATCGGGGAATATTCTAATGACAAAGATTGATTAAAGAAACGTCAAGGTTTTAAAATATTCTTATATGAGTTTTAAGCAAAAACTAGATATTCCGTCAGTACCAGAGAATGCTTTGATTTAAGAGATGATAGCCTGTTCTAACTCAAATGCAGTAACAGGAAGAAGAACAAGGACTTAAACTGCTTGCCTACTACTGAATTGATATTATGATGATAAAGGACGAACCATTAGCAACTGGGTTGTTTGAAAACCAGTCATTGAAGTGATTGACAACCTGAAGGAGACGGGTCGGAAACTCCTTCACACTTTAAAGGCAGTATTGATGCGTGTTTCAGGGAGACTCCTGGGTTTCTCTTCGAACAACATTCCAGACAGTTTTCTGTAGCTGGAACGCTGCATTTCAATAGATATTTTTCCCTAACCAGGGTTTACGAAAATATCTCTGTCTACTTCAAATCTTTTTAAATTCGGATCGTTTGAGTCGCGAACAATGATTGCCAGATCTGTATTTTTGTCTGCAAGTTCTCTTAGATTTGGACTTAATTGTACTACTTTTTTAGGCCGAACAAACTTCTTTTGAGGAAAAGCCAACGAGAAAAATGTTGAATAACCGAAGAAAGCGTAAAAACATGTTATTAAATTCATACCCCTCATTCAGAAAATTCCAATCTGCCTGTGACAAAATCATTAAAACTTAAAGATATTTTCGAAAATCGTGTTTTAATTTTTGTAGGTAAAGACATTTACAGACATGTTTTATATTAATTAATTGAGCATCATGATCTGAAGAGGCTGAAAGAAAGAATCACATGATATTTTGTCTCGAGATAAATTAGTTACCACATTATCTAAGAGAACTGCTCTTATGAGTGACTCTAGTTGGTTTACGAGACAAGCTCATAAAAGTTAAATGTGAAAATATATTCCTAATTAACTTTACATTACAGTTATCATATCCAAAATTAACATTCCAATCTCCACAAATTAATAATGAGCTCTTATTTTTGACATATTATGTGCAATCTTTCAAAGTTTGATATAAAATCAACTTCTTTATTTTGGGGCCTCTATACAGACAAATCAGTAGGAAATTAATATCCTTGTCAAACTTACTCTCTAACTTAATATTTACAGCTGTACATTCAAACACTGTGCATCACTAAACCTTGCACTAATTCATTTTATTGACCTAGGGCTATCATTTTTCCTGTATATGGCAACACCACCACCACCAAGCTGACAGAATTTAGGATACAAGAATAGTTTGGTATAAGTAAAGGTTCATTGCAGCCAATAATGTTCCGTCAGACACAAAATGTCTGCGGCTGACTAATTAGCGCATAATTGATCTATTTATGTCTTGCACTTCTTATGTTTATGTGATAGATTGTAAAAAGAGTGACTGTTAGTTAAACTGTCTTGAGCTCAGACTTAGGTATCTAAAAATTAGCACTAGGATGGTTAGGGGCCCGGGCAGGAAATTTCAGTCCAATATGACGAACGATTCAAGAGACCTCGTCCACAGTTAGCCAAGCCGTCGAGGTTGAAGGGAACCAGCTGGACTCACTGATGCAGACCAAGGAACGTGTCAGCAACAATCTCTTCGTGAAGTGTTCACAGGTTCGTTTGTGGTGCGTTGATCTCTGGTGCAGATTGACCTGCAGTCTGCAAGTTACTTGTTTGGCGATCGTATTGGACAAGAAGCTGATGAACCACTTGTGGCATTCTTTCAAAGCGAGTGGAGCCCTTTTTTTTGAGAAATGAGCTCTCCCAAGGAGGAATTGATGTCATCTGGGACACATTTAGATTGCCTTTGTAGTCTCGGACCATTCTTGATATCAACTGGTTACAGAAGAAAATTTTATCGTTGAGTCTCTGGTCATCGTAGCGATACGGTATCTGGTTGAGTATGTTGGTTTCTTCTTGATCGATAACAGCTGTTTTATTCCTTGTGTGACAGTCAATGGGCAGGTTCATGATAGTTCACATCATTTGATCCAGCTAGGAGTATGATAAGTCCTCTGCAGTGAAGTTTTAGAGAGTCTAGCCCCATTTTTACAATATGTTTTATCTTCGCTCCGGGACAGAAATATACAAAAACATCCTTAATGCTCTTAAAATCTTGAATGTACTTATACATCTCCACCCTGACTGTCCGCAAATAATACAGCAACTCTCCCTCTGGTCTTTACTCTTCTTGTTTGAGGGATTGCCGGGGTTTGATGACTCAGGGGTTGAAGTGAGTAAGTGGGTGTATCTTCACGATGCACCTGTGCCTCAACAGGATATCTTTTTAGGCAGGGAAAGCAGTGCACCTTCATCCAAGATGGAAAACTTATTATCAGCCGTAACGACGGATTGGACTCTTAGTCCTGGGGGTCAAATGATACTTAGCAGTCATGAATTCATTTGATATACCAGTTCTTAAGTTATTCGCACTGTTGTGATAGATTATCTTTTATTCCCTGGCATCTGCCAATCCCGCTATCCGGCCCCGATGAAGCCAAGGCTCCTGGACAAGGAGGTCAGTTGCCAGAGAAAACGTCCTGACAGAAGGTGGCCGAGGCCGCCTTACTGTGGTGGAGGTTGATTTGCAGGATTCTGCTCTCCCATCCTTGTCCGCCGCTCTCCTCCACGGAAGGATTCGACATGGTTTCTTCCACAAGCTGATGCTTGCAACGAAGCTTGCTTTGTTTGATGGCGGCGAGTGCTTGTCACCCACGAGGAAGACCATGTGACTCCTTGGCCCTCCGCGCGCAGCAGCCCAGTCCGCCACCTTGAGTTGTTTATTTTGCCTCCAGCTGCCGTATCCAGTCGGAGGGTTTCTGGGAGCCTCATTCTATCAGATCTTGGTGCTTCAGGATGTCCTTTCCTGTACCGTGACCAGATTTAGCCTTTCTCCCCTGTAACTCTTGACAGAAGAGAAAATTCTGTCACCCATTGCTTAATGACAGGTTAGAACATGAGACAATAAGGGCATTTCGACTCTGCAGGAAAGGTCCCCTCGAACTCTGGTGTCGCCCCTGGAGGAGGTTCGTGGCTGCCAAAAGTCAGCGAGTGTCCCTCCACTTCTGCGACTTGCTCACCTGTCAGCCTGGTCGGCAGAGAGAACAATAGCCACCTTTGAAGCCGGTTACTGCCTCCTACCGAGATCTTGGGAGTCACTGCTTTCTGATGATGTCGCAACAGCTTCTCCTCCTGGTTCCTCCAACCTCTTCCTATCAGTCTCTGCCGATGGGGAGGTTGAGTCTCGGTCTTTGTCTGCTTACCTGTCGGAGTCGTGGCTGCAGCTCGGTTTTTGTTGGCTGTTTGTCTTTCCGGTACCTGGTTGGTCCCACTTGATCCCCTTTGCCTCCAGCCTGGCTTTCACCTGCTCTCTCTTCTGTTCGGCTGGGTTAGTTTGGGATTTTGACCTTGAGTTTGTCGAGCTGCTCGGCAGCCTTGTCAATCTCATTGTGTAGTGGTGTAAGCAGGGGACTGAAATAGCTTTTTCTCCTCGCTGAGAGAATCGGCTACCTCTTCAGCTATTCCTCCTTCCAATTTTGCCTGTTATCTTCTTCCTGGCCAGAACGACCTCCGAAGACTGCGTAGTGTTTAAAGAGTTAGTGTCTCCTTGACCGAGGCCTCCGGAACATACTTGTGAATGTAGTTTCCAGCCCTGGCCTGAAGGGCCTCCTGCTGATAATTTTGTCAGTGTTTGTTTTTATTATCTTCCTTGACCTGAGTCTGCGAAGATGGGTTTAGTTTGGTTTTGTATTCGGAGTTTTTTGCATGGTGTCACTATGGTAGCTAGGGAATTAAAGGTCACCTGGGCAGAGCCCCGCTTACCCAAGGAAGGCTAGATATTTCACGGGAGGTCGCTCTGCATCCCGCAGGCTCCGTTTGAGACACATTAGCTCCTGTGCCATGCACCCCCTTGCACGGATCGCTTGACACCCTAGGGTTGGGCGGTGAGGAGGAGGAAGGATTCTGGACTGACTGGATTAAGGAAAAAGGAAGGAGAGACGAGGTTAGATAGACAACCAGTGGGTTTGGACGAGACCCAGTGGCTATAGCACATTTCTCCGATGTTGAACTCTCATCGATGCACCAGCGCTAGTATTGCGGAGGCCTGCTTTCTCATTAAGGAGTTGAATCACCAGCCTAGATCTCTGCCGGAATCTTGTGGAAAAAGAGTTTCAACTGCAGGGACAGGAAGAAAGTAGTTGAGGTAAGGAGGCCAACCATCTGAAGCCTAAGGAACCTGGAAGGACCCAAGGCCTTTGGCTGTTGAGACTTCCGCAGACCCCGGATACGACGCACTGAGTGTTGGTTTGCTGGCAATCACTGGAAAACCCAAAGTGACTGACCTCAACTGTTAACCTTGTCTCTTTATTTTGTAGGCTTCAACCAATACAGCATAAATACAGCTTTCGTTAATTCTCATCGGCCGCTTGGTCTAGGGGTATGATTCCTGCTTTGGGTGCAGGAGGTCCCGGGTTCAAATCCCGGAGCGGCCCGAGATTTTACTGTTTGATTGCAAACATTGTTAATGCCTATATCATATCTGCTAAAGGTCTTTTTTCTAGGAGCGGTAGTTTGTGAGTGATGGTGGCTCGAGTTTCTGAGACGGTGGTATTGAACATAGATTTACCTATCCAAAGTAACTGCTCAGTAAATATAAAATTGAAACGTCAATCCATTTTCACGTTTAAAAAACAATTCAAAGATTATGTGTAACAAACTTGTGAAGTATGACGGCTTTTCCACAACACTCTACAAACATATTGAATGATATATGAAGACACATTACCAGCACTGAAAGTTAGTAAGCACTCCACCTACTTACTAACTTATGTTAGACTACTCGGATGAGCTAGTAACAGGAGCTAATGAGTCCTTAGCTTGTGGTTGTGACCTTGCAATCTGAAGGCTTTGATCTTGGTGTGCTGAGAACTCAGCAGTTGATGGACTCGAGTACCATTTTCATTTGAAAACACTATTCATCATTATGGTGGAGAACAATTCAAAAGTTCTCTTTAAGCGGTGTTTGCGTTAATATATACTTGCGTGTGAAGTAGTGTTTTGTATACCAGCTGATTGTATTCTGATAACGACAAAACACGCAGCTTACAAGGCACGAGACTCAGCAACAGATAGCGTTATCTCGGCCTACATCAATCAATTAGATTTGCATACGGTTCTTTTCCTCGGATTTAAAGCCAGTATAACCCCTTGTACTTTAATTGTGTACATGACACGAAACGTGTTATCAGTTATAATGGGAATTGTAGGGTTAAACAAATAGTAAAATTCAAAAATATTTTCAATGATCAAGTTAAGAGACATAATAAACCTACAGTGATTATCACTTAAACGTTAACAGTTTGGTGGAATTCATGAACTTAGACTTATTTAACTTAACTGAACTTAACAGCCTTTAACCGAACTTAACAACAGCATTACCTTAATAAGAGATAAATTTCCAAAACTACGATTTATGTGTCAGGTGACACTTACTCAACCTTTTGTGAGAATTATTTCTTGCCTTGAAATTTGAGTGAGATTTTTAAAGTTATGTGCGCTGTGTTTTGATTCCAATAGTTGTAAACAAGTCTTTGACAATGTCAACTGTTGATCGCATTCTGGTCTTCTAAAGCTACGTGTGCTATTTACGATTTAAGGTTTCATACAAAACTATGAACAATTTAAGTATTTCGGCCGTAATATGATCGTGAACCTTTGTTTTAAATGCAGTCATTTGTAAGCAGGCACTGCACTCTAAGAAAATGACGCAATACAATACTGTATTCGTCTAGCCCAGTTAGATTTCAAGTAGTTGTAAAAGGTAAAATGTAAAGCTTTGTCTTTCCTATACAGAATTGATTCAAAAATAGGGCATAAATTTCAGGGGTGGGTTCATATGCAAAAAACAATGAAAAAGTATCTGTAAACATGGATCTAAATTCTTCGTTACCCCGGTAGCCGCCATTTTGTATTTTAAACTTAAAATTTATATATCTCCAGAACGGTTTGACCGATTGCATTCAAACTTGGTATGGTGTTTATGTGTCCCAATAGCAATTTAAGAAAAAAAAAGATTATTTCATAAAACTTACAGAAACAAAATGGCGGCTATTAAGAATTTTTCAAATTGAAATACCATGAAAATAGCGCATAATACAAAAAGTTTACAAAAGTAAAAAAAAGTTGTATTTTATAATTTTTATAAAGATAAACTCATTTTTTAATTTTACATTAATATTTTTCATTTTGCGATCCTTTTACAACTGGTACATTTTCCAGCTGTTGTAAAGGACGTAAAACTCGAAGATATTGATAAGAACTAAAAAAATAGGCTATATCTTTGTAAAATATAAAATTCTTTACTAACTAATAAACCACGTACTATCTTACCCACTATTGATATCAATGACTAAACAACCGCCATTTGTTTCTGTGGGTTTTTTTATGAAATAATGTTTTTCTCTAAAATTTAACTTATTACACATAAACATCCTATCAAGTTTGAATGCAGGTTAAACCGTTCTGGAGATATAAATTTTAACAATGAAAACTGGTAATGTACCAGTTGTAAATTGACATAAAAGTGAACATATTAATTTAACATTTAGAAAAAATGGTTTTGTATCTTAATGTAAAATTATGAAATACAACTTTTACTTTGTAAACTTTTGTATTATGCGCCAATTTAATGGTATTTCAATTTGAAAATTTAAAGCTCTTGCATTGTCTTTCCTATATATGATGTACATTGACTATTGGTATCGAAAATGCGCGTGCATCTTTATTCCCACATTGCATTTGAAAGGGTTGAAAGTCTAATTTTACCGCTTGTGTTAGGGAGGAGTTTTATTAAGTGGTGTTTTAAGAGAAAATTGTTTATTTAAGTAATTAAAAAATGCAAGAATGCCTAGTTTTGAGATTAGTGTGTAGACAAACATAATTTTTGAGGATTGTTTGAAGTGTATCACAATTAGTTTGTTCACTTACTACTAGATAGTGCGCGAGTGTTGGTTTACAGCATCACTGGAAACCTTCAAAGTGACACCTCTCACCTGTTGACTTGTCTTTACTTTCTCTTGTAGGCTTCAACCAATACACCATAAATACATCGTTCATAAATTCACATCGGCCGCTTGGTCTAGGGGTATGATTCCTGCTTTGGGTGCAGGAGGTCCTGGTTCAAATCCCGGAGCGGCCCGAGATTTTTCCTTTTTGAATAAAAATTTCAAAATGTCTATGACTGTATCATAGTTTCTGACTTGAGTCTCTTGGATTGAAAATAGGGTTTCCGCCCAAAGAGCTGACTTCTCAGTGACCGGAGCCAACTGGGCCAACCAAAACTGCTGCTGGGAAATAGGACTTCTCGAATGTCAAACTGTTCTATTGCTAGTCTTATTTAAAGAGAAAAGCGTTTCAATTGTTAAACTACACTGCGTTGTAAAACACAGTATCTGGATAATTTTGTCGGGCCTAAGTCCTTACACATTACAAATCTTAGGTAAATTTGAAAGCTAGTGAAGTATTGTACACACAGCAGGAACAGTGATTACTTTATCCGCATACACACTACAAAAATAATGAATGGTATATGAAGACACATTACCAGTACTGAAAGCTAGTAAGAACTCCACCTACTTACTTACTTATGTTAGACTACTCGGATGAGCTAGTAACAGGAGCTAATGAGTCCTTAGCTTGTGGTTGTGACCTTGCAATCTGAAGGCTTTGATCTTGGTGTGCTGAGAACTTAGCAGTTGATGGACTTGAGCACCATTTTCATTTGAAAACACTATTCATCATTACGGTGGAGAACAATTATTCAAAGGTTCTCATTAAGCGGTGTTTGCGTTAATATATACTTGCGTGTGAAGTAGTGTTTTGTATACCAGCTGATTGTATTCTGATGCAGCTTAGCAACAGAGACAACGCGTTATCTCGGCCTACAACAATAAATCAGATTTGCATACGGTTCTTTTCCTCGGAGTAAAAAGCATATATAACCTCTTGTACTTTAATTGTGTATATGACAAAAGTGTTATCTACAATGTACAGCACCGAGACGATGGACTTAAAAGATGAAAAAGGGTATTACTCTGTTTTACATTTCTTTGCTAATCATTGAATATGTTTGTAGTGTGTATGTGGATAAATCTGTCGCTGTTTCTACTGTGTATATGATACTTCACTAGCTTTTAAATGTATCTAAAATTGTAATGTGTATGTAAACTGCAAGGATTTTAGTCCGATAAAACTATCCAGATACTGTGTTTTACAACGCAGTGTAGTTGAACAAGTTAAACGTTTTTCTTTTAATAAGACCAGCACTAGAACAGTTTTACATTCTTGAAGTCCTATTTCTCAGCAGCAGTTTTGGTCAGCTCAGACGGCTCCGGCCAATGAGCTGTCAGCTCTTTGGGTGGAAAACCCTATTTTCAATCTAAGATACTTTAAGAGACTCTAAGAGAACCTCCGTACTATTTGTAAACTTTTATAGACCTGTAAAAAGCACCTTTAGAAACTTGATATAGGCAATGATAGGCATAACTTGATATATGGTATATAGGTATAGACATTTTGACATTTTTATTCAAAAAGGAAAAATCTCGGGCCGCTCCGGGATTTGAACCCGGACCTCCTGCACCCAAAGCAGGAATCATACCCTAGACCAAGCGGCCGATGTGAATTTATGAACGATGTATTTATGCTGTACGCATTGAAGCCTACAAGAGAAAGTAAAGAAACAAGTCAACAGGTGAGAGGTGTCGCTTTGAAGGTTTCCAATGATACTGTAAACCAACACTCGCGCACTATCTAGTAGTAAGTGAACAAACTAATCGTGATACACTTCGAACATTCCTCACAAAATTTATGTTTGTCCACCCACTTATCTCAAAACTAGGCCTTCGTGCATTTTTCCTTCGTGAGACGTAAAACACTTTTCCACTAAGTTCATTCTCTTAAAAAATAAATAAACCCTATCCCTAACATAAGCGGTAAAAGTAGACTTTTCAAGCCTTTTCAAATGCATTGTGAGAATAAAGATGCCACGCATTTTCGATACCAATAATCCATGTACATCTTAAACAGGAAAGACAATGCAAGGGCTTCATATTGTATAATTACTTGAAAACTAACTGGGCAAGACCAATATTGTATTGCATCATATTGAAGTTAGACTTGGAAGGTTAGTTTACTTTAAAGCTTCACTACTTTAAGCTAATGAGTCATTAGGTTGTGGCTGTGACCTTGCACTCTAGAGGCTTTGATCTTGGTATGTTGAGAGCTCTTGAGTAGTAAAATTACTCATTTACAAGGGTTCCACTATGTCAGTGAGTGGTTGGAAGTATTATCCAAACCAAGAGTCAATTGCATGGTGTAGAATTTCAGCGAATGCATAATTGTTAAACAAATTAATGATGGTAGTTTTAAAAACCTATATAATTATTTCAGATTCTAAGGGTTTATCATATTTAAATGGCAATGCAAAAACATCGCTAACGTGAAACGGCTTGTAAGTACTACTAAATTGTTTTGATTAATTTAGGATTCAAACTACATTTACTTGGTTTGAATAAAAGAACTATTCATTACTGGTCACTGGTGAATTACTTCATATGTGTCATATGTCGGGTAAATTCCAAACTAGAGTGCTACTGGCCAAATAATTCGTTGTTCTAGAATTGTAATTTTTTAGACTTTGACCAATGTTTTATTATTTATTCCTAAATGAGCTAGAAACCCGCTGTTGACAGTGACATTTTAAGTAACAATCATAATAACACCAAAGCACTTGTTCTATTCTTCTTGATTCTCTTGTTCCATATATGTGCTAGAGTCACGTGGTCATATAGCTGCGTGCCGGCTGTGCGCATTAGCAGAATACGTGTAAAGGTAACTACAGCTGGGCTTGTCTGGGAAGTCGCAATCAAGATTGATGTTGTTTCTTTCACCTGACGCAGACGGAAAGGCCAATTATCCCAAGCTTATTGTAGCGAGGAAAAAGCTTTCGTTTCTTTATTCACTGTTGTATCACAATGCTGAGTTGTATTCAACGTAATTGGGTATACGCTGGAGGTATTTAGTATGTAACGCTTCAGTAGTTGATCTCTTGGCTAAGCTATGAGGTTTTATCATCGTAGGCAACAATTACGTTGGCTATACGAGTATAATAATTGTACCAATTTCATGGTTTTTATAATCTTCTTATTAAATCTCAAAATTTTACAATTCAACAAAATTTTAAAAAATCGTTATTTTGCAATTAATGAATTTCTAAAATTACTAATATTTGCAAATATTACATATTAATATAACTCGTTGCTTCATCAATGCCCACACGCATAATAAACATAAGTTTCAATACAGCTAAATCGGGTTTCACTCCAGTTAGTTCTTCACCAGCTGTTTTCTTTTCTTTGTTTTTTACTATGACAGATCCGTAGGCGTTTAAAAGACAAAATATATGTTTTAACAGACGTAGCCTACAAAATATGTCACTAATATGAGACCGCTTTCATACTTCCACAGTGCGCCGGATACACTCGCGCCGTGCCGGATCCGGCGCACGGCGAAAAGTCGTAAAGTTTGAAAGCGGCCTTAGGTGTTTTAATACACTCGTGTTTAACGTTCGTAGTTCACACAAATTCGATAATCATAATATAAATTATAAAATAATCAAGTTGCCATGTTAAATCCTAGTATTAAAACATCTATTTGTGAGAAGGGTATTTCAAAATTGTTAATTACTTTCTTTGACACATCTGTATTTAGGTAGTGGAACGACCAGTAGATGAAAAACTGAGTAGTTAGTAATATGGCGTACAGTTTTAGTTTCGTGTATTATGAACTATTAAGTACTATGACTAAGTTTTCAAAGCAGACCTTATTGTTGGTCAGTTACATACCAAGTAACCTACATTCCTGATCAGGAATGTATAATCTACAGATTGGAATGTGTTTGGCCGATAGAATGTGGTTATCTAGTTTACGGTGTTGTGCATTTTATTTGCTTGCGTGGTTACTACCTATCGGATCTTTTATTATAGTCGCCAGCCAGTCGCATTTCAATCCAGAAATAAAATATTGAAACCTCCAGAAATATAAATATGAAATGTCTTCTTTGTTACTGTGTATTGCGTAGTTGATGGATTTTATTTTGTCACAGCCAACACTTAAGTAATCGAATTAGAAGAAATATACGTTTTTCATACAGTTATCCAGACTACTCTACTTTTATCCTATGCAGAGAGTTAACTTAAGTTAGTCATAGAAAATCCTTTGAACCACGAATAGATAAAGGCTTTAATTAAGTAAACGTGCCTAGACTTTCAGAACAAAACATTTCATGATAAGGGAGTGATTATTGTATTGAATAATGTTATCGAACAAAAAGCTACATTGTGGTAAACAAAAGTAAAATTCTACAGGAGTTTTATTTCTCGAGTTTAATCCAGCCTAACCGTATTACTTTAAAAACCACTACATTTGCTAACAACAGTTCCGCCCGTAAGGTAATTCTGCTCTGCTAAATGTGAGAAATAAAATACTTACCGATTCATTCTTGGGTTTAACTCATTAATCATTCATCACCTACACTTACCAACCCATTTCTTTTCTATATAATCACTTGCTTGGAGATAATACCACTTGATTACTTTTTTCATATTTCAATGAAAGTATGCTTGGTTTAATATATTTATCAGGTGATATTTGTTATTATTTTTTATGTAACATATTATATTTGTTTATAAAATATTCAGGGTACTTCAAAGTTTACTTTTCTTTTAGTTAATGTTTATTACACTTTTTATTTACTTGGATGTTTAGTTAGCTGTTGACCTAACAAGTAAAATCTGTTATACGTCTAGATACGAGTCTCTTACCGTACTGGAATTGTCAAGAGGATGTATCAGAGTGTGAAGACATGATTCTTCAGATTTGAGCGTGTGGAGTTGCCAGAGCTATATGAGACAATAAGTTGTAGAGAATTTGCACTGTGTCATCCACAATAATGAGGTGCTTGATTATGATATATGTGGGGACATACTAAACGCTGACTGACCGACCAATGTTATTTCCCCATATACGTTCCAAGCTCAGCACCGGGTGCCACCGACTACCTAGACCCGTGAAATGTAACACCCAGACTTCTAGTTATATTCTACAAGAAATCTGACTTTGAAAATAATGTCTGTTCTTAAGATTCAAGTTCTAACTTCGCAACCAGCTGAAGTCATAGCGCTGTTTTCAAAAATATATTTTCAAATATAAATAAACTCAAAGTAGTACTACAAAACAGCAACGTCAAATTCAAAGTGTCTGGCAAAATTGAATCTATGATCAAAAACTTTCGGTTTTAAGAATCTTGTATCAACAAGAATCAATGTAACGATTTTGAACATCTTCACAGTTTTTTGGGTGAAAACACTATAAAAAAAACTGTCGTAAAACGTGACATTGTCCACCACTTGAAATATCTTAAAGTTTTCTTTTGGAAATACTTTCCTGAGCCAAATACCGAAGACAACTGGATTTCTAACCTCTTTGATAAGGCCTTCTTTGAAGAAGTTAATAACTTGTCAGTGCCTGATAAAGAAGCACTGATTGAAATGTCAACAGACTGTATTAAGTGTGATGTTCAAAGATGCTGTCCGTCGATGTCATCCTTGTCAGCCACACAGATGTAATCAACCTGAAGTTCCGTTTTATCTTTGGAATGTCCCACAGAAGCCTTGTTGACTTTGAAGAGAAAAAAGGAGTTTTCTACGTCTGGAAGCTTTTATATGATATTTTGCGTTCACAGGCGCGTTTCAAATCCGACTGACTAAAATAAAAATCCGATACTATGCTACTATACTGTATACATACACTAATAGGCCTGCCTAGCAATATATTTACGCGACAATATTTAGTTGTAGTTTGTAAAAATCATATTAATGGCTTATCTTAATAACTGTTCTTAGTTTTAAGGGTAGTAGCCGTGAATTTCGTCCCATAAGAGCAATGTGAAAACATGCATTTTCTTGAGGCACTTCAAGCCTACAGATTTCACCGGATTTTTATGAATTAAACTTTGTTTGAAAGTGTATTATATATTTCAGTGACTCCGCTGAGCCGAATTTCAATTTAGCATTTATGAAACCGTGGCATAATTTAGAAAATTGGAGAAATTTTGTATTTGAAGTTCCTGTTTTCACTAGTAAACTGATATAATGTTCAACAAAGTGGTCAGCAATACATTGGTATAGGTTTCACTGCAATACATTGTTATCTAGCAAATAAAGTGTGTTTCAAAACAATCTGATGAAAGTTGTGGGCGTGAAGTGTATTAAGAAAATGCTTGTTTCTACATTGTTTTTGTGGGACAAAAAACAAAATGGCTGCCAGGTACTGTGCTCTCTTAATAAATCTTATGATGCCTTTTTGTTCCAATTTTAGTAAAATGCAGAAAGCTTGAAAAAATGCAATTGTTTATCATAGTAATTTTAATTACTCACTTATTTTAAATAAACCTTTTAATAGTATTACAAGTTGACCTCATTTAAAGTGAATTCACACGCAATAATCAAGCTCAACCTAAACTCTGCCGTGAAGTTGGCCGTAAAATCCTGTTACGTTCACATGGTCGATCTAGAAGGAAGGTTCAACCTGCACGTAATCAAGTTTGCAAACTACCGCTTTACTTAGTCCTTGTTTATAAAGAGATTTTACCCATGTTATGTTTGAACTGATCACAAAACATTATCTGGGCAATACTATTGAATCTTTCTCGTTTGGTGCTTGACTTTCTTACAAAATGTAATGAAAATATGCTGCCATTTATATAGAAATAGATAGACTTCCCTACTGGTTAATGTTACTGTGTTGCTTGATAATGTTATTGGTTTCTGTAATAACTTGTACTAGTTTTAAGGATTAGAATATGATTTAGGCTAAGTTTCACTTGATAATGAGATGAGTTTAGATACCTCTCGAAACTTTGTGTAGTTTTAAATACAATAACCGCTGGAAAGGTATATTTCTATGTTTATGTAATAATAATACCGGCATTATGAATTTTCAACAATTAGAAAATATAATTGTTACACTCCCAATACATTTTATATTTTTCATTTTATACTTTTATTTTAATTCTTCTTTGTCTCTACAACTGAAGATGTCTACCATAGGGTAGACGAAACGTCTTGTTTTGTTATATATTGTATATAATAAAATATTATTCAGTGGTTGAATCAAAAAATCAATTTTTATTATGACTAACCACTTAAGCTTAAAATAGAAAATAATTATAAAATGTGTCTAAATGGAAATATGTCCATGGTCTCTTTCAGCTCGATGTGTTTGTTTGTTAGTTTTGGGTTAGTTGTAAATGAAGTTTGTTCAAAGGTTTTTTGGACGTGAGCAATGTTTTGTAGGGTCCACGCTTTTGCAGCTCTGATCGCCTTCCTATACATTCTTTAGTTTTTTTTTATAATTTGAAACCCGGTGCTTTATAAAATTTTGACGATTTAAGAGAAACCCAATATTTTTTCTCTAGAAAACCGGTTTGAACAAACTAACCTTTGGTAATTCATAAGCGCTTTTGAGTTCTCGGCTCAAGTCCCCTCAAACGCCAGGGTTTACCCAACTTAAGTGTTTATTTAAGACATTTGGTCATAAAAGTTCGATTTGATTATTTAAAAGTTCCAATTAAATAAAGAAAGGAATCTCTTAGGAACACGTTTGTTTGGTGACATATTTTTCTTAGTAAATTTAAAGGTGATATGATTGATGTTTCACTACACTTCACAAAACGTCTAGGGTCTCACATATAGCCATTGTACGAGTCTCTCATTTATTTTATCCCTCATGCTATATCTTGACGAATGTGTAAAGATTTACCAGAAAAAGATGGGTTGCCTAGTCGAATTTTGTCCATGGCTGCCTTTTATTCCTCAAAATCGTTAAGTTATTAATTAATAGTAGGCCTACGATTTCCTTGCCTGTAGGTGTCAAATTCGTTTTGGCAGAAACTGTTCGTAGTTATTATTTATATAGAAGACCCATCAACAAGCTACCTCTCCGATTGGTGTTTTACAATAAAACAAAAAAACCCTGAAATATGAGAAAAACATATTTGTGATTTGCACATTTAGTACAAAATCGCCGTTTATACGGATAGCAAAACTGCCATTAAATAAATTGTGCAGTACCTGATAAGGCAATGAGAGGAAACTACACTATCTAGTTTGCACAATACTAGCTTGTACTAAACAGAGTCTATGTGTCTCTCTGATGCTGAAACAATGCAACAACAACGAGATATCACTTTGATCACTCGACAGTCAGGCTCCGAAGATGAGTTAGCTCACTCGCTCGACCACAGAGAGAGTTGATCATGAACTGAAAAGAGAAGAATGAGAAGCATAAGACCTATTCCTCTTATGTAATTATGGTTCTCACTCGTGTAGTGCTGACACTAACAGAGTGAACTGGCACTCAAGCACTTGCCTAAAGCGCTTGATGAAATGCGAAGGACTTAGAACCCCTTCCCCCCGCAACCCGCTGATAGGTAGGATAACTATGTTTGGTTTCTTCCTGACAGGGCCTAACTCGATGCCCTGGTAGTTAGGTAGACTGATCATGGAAATTAAGTGATAATAAATAATTTAGTTATAACGACAATTACAATTTTTAAACCTTGTACCTTCTGAAAATAAAGAATTTTGAACTTGAACTAGTGAAGAGCGTTCAAAAACAACGTACTGTGATATGTAACATTATTCAACCTATTTTTGTGGATGTTTATTTTTCCGATCTGTTTGGATCTCTTCAGACGGACGCAGAATTTACATTTCAGAAGTCAAATATTTGACAGATTCAGATTTTTGGAACTGAAGGTGAACCTATGCAACCTCAGATTATGCACTTGTTTTTTTCTAATTTCGTGTGCGTGTTCCTGAATGTTGGCCGACCACTTCAAGTTGGGATTTATATGTTTTCATAATGACGACCTTATGGGATAAAGCTATAATGGAAGAGGCAACTTGATGTTGGATTGTCATATCATTATCGACCTGATACCGATCCCGTCAATATAAAACTCAAACTAGACACCAGGCAAATACATAATACTGTGTACTTTCAATTTATTATGAAATTACTGTCAAAGCTACATAATACCAAAATTTTGTTTTCTAAAATAATGAGTATTTGTACCATTACATGTACTATACATACAATAGAAATAACCTGTTTTAAACCGGAGGTTAAACAATTCTACCTGAAACTAAAGTACTTAAGTAACTGAACTTAAAGTATATTTCAACTTGGTATTTTTTAAGACAATTCAATGAAGATTGATGGTGTTTCTTTACACTGACACAGATGGATAAGCCAATTACTTACAGTTTGTTATGCTTGGCTTGAAAGTTAGTTTTGTTTCCTTTAACCCATCATTTCACCTAAAGGCTAGATAAAGGTTCTCGTTTCCTTCACTTAATGCAGTTTTTGATTCCTGAAAAGAAAACTAGGCCTCAAATAACAAAGTACGGTCTCACAACAATAAATAAAACTTTTTTGCACCAAAAATTTTGCAACAAAAATGAGTTTTTTAAGCAAAAAATGCATTTTTTCGTGATGTCACAACTTTTAAAAAGTAAAAAGGTAAAAGTATTTTTTCTCAACGTTTACTGTGCTAACTGTGTTGCTAACATCGTTTACTGTGCTGATGTATTCGTCAAACAGTAGGTGGTGTGTCTCTTCAAAACGCCCCTTGAAACAATTGCAAACTGTTTACCCCGTTTAATTGTTTAATATGAATACAATTAAAGGGAATGTAACTAAGACAATAATTTCAACGGTTTCACAGAAAAGGTGAGAGATTGAGAGCCTGAGATATAAAGTTAATGGAATAAAGGCCAATGTTTCAATTGTAATAAGCACTTAGGATAAGGGATGGCCGTGTTAAGAATGAATGAGCGTTATAATGAGAACTGGGAGGAATTCAAGGCAACAAATCCCGACAAGAACGGCGCATTCTACTTTACCTGTCTCACTTAGCAATACTTTAGCCCCCAGTTCCACTTTCACTCGCCTCGTTATGAGTCTGTGAAGCAGGGTTTCCAAATAGTTATCTAACTAGTAGAGACCAGAATAATCAAAAGTGTTTTGTTATTTCTGAAAACCTTGAAAGGCGGTGATTAATCGAGAAGTAACAAGCTAAGATATTAAAAGTTGTCATTTTGTATCGCACCAAAGTAATATTTAGTTTTAGCACACGGAAATTAAAGTTTTATTTTAAAATTTATTCAATTTACTTTTAAACTCGTAGTTTGAGATGTTTTCTAAAGAACAGTCATACAAATCGAATGTCTACTAACGTCTTGCATTTCAACATAGCAAGCAAAGCTAAGGCCGAAGTCGAAGCGAAGCTGTGAGTGGAGCGAACGGCCTCGTAACGCCCGTGATCATACATGAGCCAAAGCTATGGCCGCAGGTCAAAGCGAGGCTATGAGCGTAGTAAACAGCCTTTTAAAGCAATTTGTAATAAAGCACGAACAGGTAAGGCCGTAGGCCTAAGCGAAACTTCCAGCGTACCGAATAGCCGTGTAACGCCTGTGGTAATAAAGCACGAACAGCTGAGGCCGTAGGCCTAAGCGAAACTTTCAACGTACCGAATAGCCGTGTAACGCCTGTGGTAATAGAACACGAAAAGGCTGTAAGAAGCTAAGACGAAAAACATGATATATCCTGCCTAACACTACTAACCTTGATCAAAACTAGCTTGTTTATTGATGGATTCTGCCGTTAAGACAACGGAACACAGCTGTGTTTGTAGGATTGACAGGGTTTGTTGTTTGTTCCGTCAATTTCGTGTTAACTTCTGCGCTCTTGTCATTTGATTGGCAGATCTATGAAGGAGTTGAAATGCTAAGTGGCACGTGCCTAAATTATTCAGCTGTGACGTCAAAAATGCAATAATTTAGGCGCAATTGAAGTATCCTTTCAAAATTGGTTCGCCATCCATTAATTGGCTAAAATGTTTTAAGAACTTCTCCTTTAAAATAAATGGGATTTTAATTGACAACTGTCATTAATTTTAAAATAGCTCAAATATTCCAATAAAATAAATTGATTTTGTTTAAAGCTTTGTATGAAAAATGTTCATATCATTAGAGGCTCTGGATTTAAGCTAAATAGTTTGATTTTATTGGACTATTTTAGTGTAAACGTTGATGTTTGCAATAACCATCCTAAAGACAACAGTAAAACTAATTAGTTCATTAAAAATAATATATAAATTTTGAAAAATTAAATATAAGGTTGTTGAAGCCAGTGAATGTCCAAACTTGGGATGTACTTGAGTGAGATCTTCCTACTACGTTTGGTTTCACATACTGTATGTTATAATTTTAACGAGAAATTTGGTATAGAAAAATTATAAATAACGTGTTTTTGTCTATTTCTTTCTCAATTTAACAAACAACTACAGTATTGCGATAGCAAGATACTTAAATTTTCTTTAATTCAGATTAGAATAATTATTACGATAGCTAACGTGTTGACGTTATCAAGTTTATTAAGTTTTACCTACCCGGTTTAAACATACAACCACTAGTCTTAATTTGCCTTTCTCAATTTCCAAATAAGACCATACAATAAAATTAACTCGCCATCTTAAAAGTGTCAGCCTTGTCTGTAAAAATCCATACGGAATGATTATTTTGAAAGCATGTCCTCGTCGTAACAGAACACAAAACTGAGACCGAAGGTCTTTGCATTTCAAAGGCAATTCGGTTTACTTATGCCAGCGGTGCTTTAGTGTTTAGGTGCGTGTCGGCATGGTTATTCTTTTAACGTGCACATCACAAGAAACAAATGCTGTTTTATTAATTTTATTAAAACCCCTTTTATTTGTGAGTAGCTGGGCCCTGTTTCACCACCTAAAAGTTAGTTCAAAATAGGAGTCTCTTGAAATGTTGTTATGTACAGAGTGTTAAAAGGTGTCACAAACTTAAGGGTTAGGTTTATTGGGTCAAAATAAAGCTAAAATCAGGAATAACATTTTTTTTAACGCCCTGTTTATCAGATATCCGTCATTTTGCTTTTTAACTGATTATTGATTATTTTCCAGACCACTTATCGTATTTGCCTCTGCCCTTGTTTCAAAAAATCGCCAATTTTCAAAAGTTTGCAAAATTTATCTTGTGGCAGAGCATTTTGAAGCTTTGATTATCCAACAACTAAATCCGTAGTTTGTTTCCTAATATTTTGAAAACGGTAGTGTCCATTTATCTGCTCAAACAAAGAAACACGTTTTAGACCGCCATTTTGAACAAGAGCATCGTTTATATTTTTATAATATCGATGAATTTGTTTTTGTACACTTTCAAATGAGTGCATGGTCACACGATGGGGTGAAAAAATACTGTATTTCAAAGGGTACCACCCGTTACCCCTATTTTGGGAGAGAACAAACGCGCAAAATATACCGAAAAGTACTTCAGTGGACCCACAATACATATGCTAAGGCACGTTCAAAAGTGTTCATTCATTCAACCTTTAAGAAGATGGGAGGGTCTATTCGCTACGGGGCTGTTCGCTACACTCACGACCTCTCTTGGGCCTACATATATTTAAATGGTTACTTTTTACTTCTCAATAATTGTTCTCAAATACAATAGCAATAATACGATAATACCTACACTTATAATATATTTATTCATAAACAAACGATCATATATTCATCATATATCATATATTCGGATAAAAAGTAGCTTCAGTAGAGTAAAACATTGAACAGAGAGTAAAAAGTCCATACCAAAAGTTACTGTTTAACCACACAGGTAAACAGTGTTCACTCAAAGAGAAAGAAACCTTGCGTATTTCTTGGAAGTAGTGATGACGATAATAAAATTTTGTGAATGGGAAGGAAGTTTGATCAGCTGTAATGTACCAAACTACAAGATGAGTGACAACTTTGACATAAGTAAACTAATAGTTAGAAGAAACTACATTTCTGCAACACTATATAAACTACTCCAAGTGCCTCAATCTTCACAGTTCAGAAGATGAGGAGTCTTCTATACGTAAGTAGTTTACAACACAACGTGAAACTAGCAAGCATTAGTTCATTCATTCGTTCATCCTCACGATACATGTTAATAGTAGTTAATAGGCTTTTCCTCACAGTTAATAAGTTAGAATATTTGTTTGATCGATAGAATATTTTAAAATTACAGTTTTCACTTCTGTAACGCATATTCTGTATACGTGTTAAGTGTTCACTAACAAAGTGTTAATCTCCTTGCTTTCTTCTTTAATATTTTTTCCTAGACTTCTTCTATTTGCGAAGGTAATACTTGTCCAAAAATTTAATAGAACTGAAGGACTAGAAGAAGGATAGTAAATAATATAGAAAGAAAATTTATTACAAAATTTCATCTTATTGTCAATACAATTTGCTATAACAAAGAATACTGTGCAAAATTTAGTTGTTGTTGTATAAATTATTCCTAAATATTGCTATTGATGATTTTATCGAAGCTAATTGAATTTGGATTATTGTTTTCTTATTTAAATTAAACTTATGCCAGAAATCACTGAAAATTTTGGAATTGTACCGCGATATCTGATGAATAAACAAATACTCGTATAATACAGTAAAATACATATTATATTTCATATATTTTATGATATTTTATAATATTTTTATATATTAGATTAGCCTGAAAGGCTGAGAGCTTAATGATAATTAAATTAACACTATTTTTATTGCACTTCCAGCCTCTAAAATTTGTAAATCTAATCAAATGCTTGATTACCCTCAAATACCCTTAAGAGTTAAACAAAATTGAATTTCGCAATGTCTTTACTTTGTTTTGAACTAAAATACTTTTGGTCAAATTTAAAATGTCTAAAAGTTTTTGTTCAATCACTTTATTTAAAAATTCTTCAATTTGTGCCTTTAGTCCCACTAGTTGAGATAATAGAACCAAAAGGGTTGTAAGAAGTGACACATCAAAGCTAATTTTGTGTAGAATAATTTGCAATGAGAGCCAACGGTAAAAATGCCAGAAGATTTAAAGGCAGATTTTTCAAAATCTTGGGTCTAGCCATTGAAATGACTGTTCTGTTCTTAGATATGCTTGGTACTGGCTATCGCTGGGGTAGCCTTCTCAGAGCGGCCTGAGAGGGTGACCGTCGCGGAGGTGACCGCCGTCACGGAGGTGGTGACCGCCGTCGTCCTGGTCCTCCAGGCCCACCCGGTCCCCGACCCGGCCCACCAGGTCCTCCTGGACCACCTGCACCATCCCCATCTGGCGCTTCTCCATCTGGTTCCCCACCATCTGGCGCTCCACCAAGTGGTGCCCCTCCATCACCTGGTCCATCTGGTGCTTCACCATCTGGTGCTCCACCATCCGGTGCTCCACCAAGCGGAGCCCCACCAAGCGGAGCTCCTCCAAGTGGATCTCCTCCTTCCGAAGCTAGAGACGAAAGGCCATTGGGTATGAAGCGTGGAGGTGACCGTCGTCATGGTGGAGATGACCGCCAGCACGGAGGTGGTGACCGCCGTCGCCCTGGTCCTCCAGGCCCACCCGGTCCCCGACCCGGCCCACCAGGTCCTCCTGGACCACCTGCACCATCCCCATCTGGCGCTTCTCCATCTGGCTCCCCACCATCTGGTGCTCCACCAAGTGGTGCCCCTCCATCACCTGGTCCATCTGGTGCTTCACCATCTGGTACTCCACCATCCGGTGCTCCACCAAGCGGAGCCCCACCAAGCGGAGCTCCTCCAAGTGGATCTCCTCCTTCCGAAGCTAGAGACGAAAGGCCATTGGGTATGAAGCGTGGAGGTGACCGTCGTCATGGTGGTGATGACCGCCAGCACGGAGGTGGTGACCGCCGTCGCCCTGGTCCTCCAGGCCCACCCGGTCCCCGACCCGGCCCACCAGGTCCTCCTGGACCACCTGCACCATCCCCATCTGGCGCTTCTCCATCTGGTTCCCCACCATCTGGCGCTCCACCAAGCGGTGCCCCTCCATCACCTGGTCCATCTGGTGCTTCACCATCTGGTGCTCCACCATCCGGTGCCCCACCAAGCGGTGCTCCACCAAGCGGAGCCCCACCAAGTGGATCTCCTCCCTCTGGTGCCCCTCCCAGTTAGTTAAATAATTTTTAGATAAAGAATAAAGATTGAAAGACGATAAAATGTGTGGTTTTTACTAAGCAATGTGGCCAATATATCCGACTGGTTTGATTTGCATATACAGTATGGACCAAAATATTCAATACTGAAACATAATTAGCAGTTTTTGCCTTGTCAATCAGCTGTGGCAACCTTTGATTGTTGAAACGTCTCAATGACTGTTAATTTTAGGTGATTTTTTGCTGACACGGTACAACTCCTCTAGAGAAAGCTTTTATCGTATAGCATTACTTTTGATCATAAGGAGGTGTACTTTTTCTAGAGCGTTATGGAGTTATTCATGATCGATTTAAAGGAGACCTAGAAATTTTGTTGTTCCCGAACCCTGCCTTTTCGTGTACAATGATTCCAGCAAGATGGCACAACCAGCCACACTGCTTTAGTCAGTATTGCTTTTCTTCAAGAACCTTTTGGCAACCGTCTCATTTCCTTTGCAACAAACTATCTTTCCCAGCTCAATCTTCCGGTCTTACATCACTGTATGCTTATCTATGGGTAAAGATGAAGGAAAACATTTTTCTTGAGGACCCACTTGCCACCATCGTTCAGCTCAAAGAAAAAAACAGGACCACACACAGCTAACGCCAAAGTGGTATGAGTGAATCGAATTTCCTTTGAAATTTGTTACTCTGGTTCGCTACGCTTACAGCCTCGCTTCACCCTTCGGCCTCAGACTTAGTTTTTCTTATACTTAAAGTTGTATTAAATACCATGAAGCTATAAAGCATTTATTCTTTGAAATCGGATCCGTGGCGGATTGGTATTGCACGTGACTCCGGAGCTCATCACTCCGGTGGCGTGGATTCAATCCCCGCAGTCACCACTTACTATTTGTAATGTGACTATACGGTGACGCTAGGTAAAGGTCGAGGTTGAGTGGTAGAGAGGACTTTGTAGTCCTAACTTCGCCTCGTTAAACAAGACAAACTTTACTTTTACCTGTTTTACCTTTTTTTACTCATTTCACTTTTATAGCAAAACTAGGCCGACACGCAGCTTAGCGCTGAAGCGCTGCTTGCATAAGTGAATCGAATTTCCTTTGCAATTTGTTACTCTTATTCGCTCCGTTCACAGCCTCGTTTCGGCATTCGGCCATTCTATTGCCACGGGCTTTCCAGTGTGACCTTAAGTGTGACCACGGGCGCTACGAGGCTATTCACTACGCTCACAGCCTTGCTTCGGCCTTCGTCCCCAGACTTACGTGTTCTTTTACGGCACGTTTTATTACACATCGTGTAGGTAAAACGTATTCTAAATGTTGTTGAAATCGGACTACTTATAACGCTGTTATAGCAAAAAATCAGTTTGCTTTTTATGACCTCAATTAATTTTCATGACCTTTAGTGTACATTGGTAGATATTATAAAATGCATATTTATTTTAAACTTCATCAAAATAGTTTTTTATTACACTATATCGTTTTTTAATTCCACTATATAGCCCGTCTAATAATACGCATTCTCCCATTCATTTACTATGAACTCCTCTGTACTGCCAAAATATTGTGCGTTCTAAATATTTTTGAAGCAGGTTTGGAATGCCTTCGGCGTTGGAGCACTTTTTTTCAAATGTTTACATACCTGTGGACAATGAACTCCTGCCTGTGAATTTAAACGATCTTAAACAATAGTTACAAATTCGGTATTTCTTCCTTCTAGTGTCATAGAAGTGAATGACACGTCGTCATTGTATCAAATTATGACTCGAAAAAAAATATGTCTCCAAAGTTTAAAACCAAGGTATTGTCAAAAGTTTTAAATTTTGAAATGCTGGTCTGCACGTTTTTTCACTGTGCAGTTTCGTTGTACAACACTGCTTATTTTATAATAGGTTCTGGAAAATGTGTGCTAGCAAAACTTCACCATAAGGTCAATCCGTAAGAAAGAAGTAGGCAGATCAGTGTATTGGATCAGGTGTAGACTGACTTAATGTATCTTTTCTTATGACCTGAAGTTTAAGGTGCACTCCATTTGTGTGAATTCCTGTGACATACTTGGATTCTGACGAAATACAGAATCAAACTATCATAAGTGTTTTACGAAATATATTCGTAAGGCCTACCTTCACTGAAAGTTAAAAGTTGCCAATATTACAAGCCAATGTTACAAGTTGCCATATTACTGTTAAGGGCATTAACAAATCACCTCCTAAGACTCCAGCTGATAAGCCTGGCTGAGATCTCAGGATTTCTGTGTAAGAAGTCATCATGAAACCGGCTATTAGGCCAACAGCTGCCGATTGTGTTTAAAGGCATGGAAACAAGATTTCTCTTCAATTAAACCTTTTCGTATGCTTTGTTATGTGTTTGATCAAATGTCTGCAGATCTTTATTTAGGGTATGTATGCTCCTACCCATTGTAAACTATACGAAGAAACAGTAACGTCTTATTTACCTAAACCTAAACTACCTGATGTTAATGAGTAACTTCCAACGACTAGTAACAAGAAAACATTCGGCTCCCAACCTTGTTCAAAACTCGCTGCAAAACCTGCCAAATTATGACCCCAAGTAATGAATTTACTAGCCAGTCTACAAACAAGTCTTACCCAATAGTTGGTAAAATGGATTGTCACTCTAGTAATGCAGTTTACCAACTTTCGTGTAAGACTTGTCCTAAAGACTACATTGGCCAAACTACCACTCCATTGCATATATATTTGTATGAATAAGAATCGTAGTGACACTAATCTAAAAATGTCTACTAATCCAATCTCGGCCCATGCAATGGATCATAATCAAAGTTTTAATGAGTGTTTTTCTTTAAAAAGTGTCCACCAATTTCAAAATTCAAAACGCGTTTCATTGAACCACATGGAAGTTGCCCATCAAGTAGTTTTAAGGACTAAATTGCCTGATGGCATCAACCTAAGATTTGGCTAGCATACCTTTCAAATGTTAATGTTCTTCTAAATTTATTTTCCAAATTATCATATGCACCAATAGTTTGTTTTACTTCTTTGTTATGTTTTTAACTTGTTACAAAATTATTTAATTTTGATTGACACAAGTTTTTGTAATCTATGCATTAGTTGTTTTTGTTTTCTAATAAGTTTACTTCCTTTTCTCTTATCTTGAAAAAGTTTGTTTTCAAACGAAATATAGAGTTTTTCTGTACCTCCCCCTTTCTTTTCCTCTCCTTAAATCCTTTTTTAAGTCGAGTAACGTCTTATTTATTATTCTTTATACTCGTATGCAGCCAGTTCTTGTTGTAGTATAACATTTTTTCTATTATAAACTACTTAATTCGTTTTAACAACGCCATGATACGTTAAATTATACAACAAATTTGTAATTATTAAAAAAACAAAGAAAATACAAGTAGTGGTTTATTTAAAAACCAATAATATTCATTGTAGCAAAATAATTCTTGTTTTCACAAAGAAAAAACACACATTAAGCAGGCCGCCAACTTTCAGAATAACAAGCTAGTGAGTAAACCTGCCTGCGCTCTAGCGGTGTCACTGTGCACTAAACCTCTCTTGCCTTCAAGCATAACAGCTAAGCCTTCAAGGTTTCGACGGCAGCTTCTGCACCACAGTATGCCGTCTATTTGCAGCTATTAGCTTGCAGGTGTTTTAATTTCTCTTGTAAATAAGCTATAATTCATTAACACTTTGTGTAGACAATCAGTAGTATGGATAAACTATACTTATTACTTATACTTACGTTTTTTAAGTAAATACTTAGTTGTAGTTGAAAAGAATACCAGTAAATACTAACCTTAAAGTTTTTACTTGTCTTTGAAGTAATTACTTAAACCGCACGCAAATACTTATTTATAAGTAAGTACTTATGATTTAATGAAAATAAAACACATGGTCTACTTATTTTTATAAGTAATACTGCTCATTTTTAAAGTATCTAATGACTTACCTTAAAATACACTTTTATCGAATTTCCTTTGGACAAATAAAATATTCATGCCGTCAGCAAGGAAAGATCCAGACCAGGGATCCATGAAATGAGCACAGATTCCGAATAGAGCATTTTTTCAAAACTACATATACATTTATGTATACAGGGTGTTCATAAAAATTGTCACAAATTTTGGAGTTAGGTTTATTAGGTCAAAATAAAAAGAAAATCAAGAGTAAATTTTTAATTTAAACGCTTTGTTTATCAGATATATGCAATTTGTTTTTTTTCACTAGTTATTTTCTCCAGCCCCACTCATTGGATTTGTTATTGAAACTAACAATATCGAAATTTGGAAATCAGCCATTGTAAAACATTCAGTACAATTCCACCATAGTTTCTCAAACATAAAATTATTGAAAGAAATTCAAAGTTCAAAAATTTAGATGCATATAAAATACTTTGTTGAAATGAAAACATATAACTTCAGAAAAACCGGCCTGGTTTATTTCTTAGCATAACACAACAAGACAGCTGACGTAACATACAAGTACAGTATTTACTAACATTTAAGTAAAAGAAATACGTTTACTGTACTTTTTACTGAAAGATAACCACTTTAATTTACTGAAAGTTATCAGTAATACCTTAACCAAAAAAGTAAAGATTATTCACTTATGAATAAGTATTTATTAAACTTATTAAGTAATTACTTTACTTAAGTATTTACTTTTAAGTAAATAAGTATATTTTATTCACATCACTGAATATCTATCTTTGTAAATTGTGTTTTGTCTAATAAACCATGCACCGTAATTGTGTTTACTCTAACACTCGAAAAACATATCAATCACTTGACTCAATGTTGCACTAAAACGTTTAAACTTAAATAAATAATAAAATGAATAAACCAAGCCGACACGCAGCCAAGCGCTAAAGCGCCGCTGGCATGAGTGAATCGAATTTCTTTTGCAATTTGTTACTCTAATTCGCTGCACTCACAGCCTCGCTTCGGCCTTCGTTCTCAGATGTTCATATTCTATTACGATAGGTATTTCCATTGTTCATCGGGCTATTAATTAATGACCCATTCTAAGAAGAGTCGGCCTTAGTTTGTAACAAGACTACACCTCATAACTCATTCCTGCCACTCATCACCCTCATCCTTCACACATATTTGCCTTAAAATACCGTCATGAGAGTGGTCGGCATCTCAAATAGTGATTTAGTGATTTGGTGTTACGAGAGCACTACATCTGCGGTTCACCCTTCGGCCCCACCTTGGCCTCTTTGATGATCACGGGCTTATTCGCTGCGCTCACTGACTCACTTCGGCCTTCAGCCCCAGGCTTATGAGGGTTTCACTTGGAATTGTACTAGACATCATGAAAGGAAAATGGTTAATTAATTATCAACGTACATGATTATAATAAAACTGACAATATAACAACGTTATAATCATTTTACATATTGTTATATGTAAAAACATGTATTTTCATATTTTTTAAAATTAAAACTTATTTACAGCCGACGTATATACGTCACAGGTGTCAGTTAGTTTATTATCAGTTTATTTTTATTACCTTTTAACTAAACTCTCTGGTATATGTGAACTTCGCGTCCAGTTTTCGCTGAACATTGTTTGCACTCTTCCGTGCGTTCTCTTCGACATACCCAAAGCTGTTGGCTATTATCAACATACTGTATCTTAGTTGGTGGTAAAGGAGCCTATCACAAGCGTATTTGCAATGATTTCTACTACCACATTTTCAACTTTCAATTTGGATTTTCAAGGTTACTGTAAGTAAAGCTATTTGATAACACACAAGAATTTGTAATATATTGTTCAATGCGTTATCAAGAAAACGAGAAAAAATGGAATACGAACGAAACAGTGAAATACGAAAAAGATATGCGGATTTGTTATTTAAAATAATAAAATGGAAACATAGTGTATACGAACAAGTTTTTAGCGAAAATGACTCCGTATCAGATTTTTTTCGCAAACGAACAATAGTCAAGGTCATGTTATTTTGCATAGTAACGAAAACCGTCGTCACATTGTGACATTGTTGACCGAACACAAGTGGCAAGACTGAACAACTGTGTCATTATCTTGAACTTCTGAGCATAATTGAGAATATAACAAATCAAAACCTCCAATATTCGTAGTCATTCGTCCATCAACAGTCAGTCATTACAGTCCAAATAATGTTATACAGCTGGTAAAATATTTTACAATTAATTCAACTATTTAACTTTTAAACTACGTTCTCTTCTATCTTTGAGTGCGCTTTTCAGGCAAGGTTACTATTGTACTAACCTTGGTTTTGACCAAATATACACTTTAAAATAAGCAAATGCCCCCAGATTTAAGTAGTGTGGATGTAGGCCTGCAGTTTTATAACACATGCATAATATTTTGCAGTCGAGTACATTTGATTGAGGTGGAGCTAGATTTATAATTTGGATTGAGTAAGTTTGTCTCCATATTTTGGCTTTGAACCACTTTTAATTTTTCATTACTAGGATATTTCCTGCCTGTTTGAAATAGCATTTAAGTTTAATACTATGTATACTGGAGCATAATCAACAATCAAACATAATCATTTTAAAGCTTAAAATAAATCGAGGTTTGAAACCGTTGTACATTAAAATTACTCGGTGCCACAAACTACCACCAACTTAAATTTACTCAGACCTTCCCAATCATATAAAAGTAGGCTACTTATAAAAATTACCATGCTCTCATTATTTCTTACATACAACAATGACTTTAATAGCAAAACCCTAACACGTATAAAACGTCAAACCGTTGAAAGTATTTCCAGGACTCTTTATGTAGATGAGAATGTATTGATTTTATTCGAAGCTATGAAATCCAATACAATAGGTTAACTTGAATTGAAGTGAGACAATATTATGGAGAAGAGACGAAGCGTAAAGATGATAAACAACAAAGATATTGCAAAGAGATTGTGCAGGAGATCTCATACCCTTTGTCATTCCACAGTTTCCGTAGCTCTTACCTTTTATTCGCTATTTTCTATTATGGAATTGCTATTAAATTCCATTTATTCATGTACGTTTTAGCGTTTTGGTTTAGGTTTTCCAGTACACGTTGAAGAAGTAGAATATACTGAACCCCTGAACTGATTTCAAATTTAGTTGTATCAAAGTGATCAAGAAATTTCAGCTTTTGACATAAAACGTCGTCAAAACATGGAATATAAGTAAATTTAGACGTAAACCCAATGAAGATAAATAATTTTCGGCGGTCAGAGCAAATAAAACGGAAAGTGCTGACGTGGAAGCAATATCCGGCCTGCTGACTTCCGCTTTGGTCTTCCATTTCCGGTTTGGTCAAAATGAAAATGGACACTTTAAACAGGAGGGTGTTTTAGGTCAGATACAAATGTCTCAATACTTCAGAGAAGCATGTGTGGTAGGTTCAGAGGATCAGTTCCATTGCGACCAGCAGCATGATAGCTAACACAATGACGAGATGTCACTTTTCAGTTATAAATGACATGTGTTGACAACATAATTGTAACCACGTTTCAGTTATGATTTCCGTTTTGTAACTCAAAGTTATAATATCTGGAAAACAAAAATGTGTTTAAAAATTGACATTCTTGATTTTCTCTTTGTTTTGACCTAATAAACCTCGTGTCACTCTTTTATAAACACTCTGTATAATGAAAGCTGGTATGATGAAAAGTAATGTTTATAACTCGTCCAAAAGTGTTATATCGATGCACTCGGCTTCGCCTCACACTTGGAACTCGCTCGTGCACCGGTAACGGCCACTTATAAACCCGTATACAAAACGCGGGGAATAAGGTTGTATTTTTTGATTTGGTAGTTGCGACGAAACATACTATTTCTGTTTGCCAGATGTTAGATCATTAAAAACTCACAATTGACCACAAAGTCTACGTGGTATTCATGAAGACGATGGTGATGTAGAATTGTTTTACAATGAATAATTTGTACACAATTGTTCAGCATATTCCCGATTCCATGCATATAATTATATTATAATAGCTCAAAAGTTGTAAAAAATGGAAATAACATGTGTGACTTGTTTTACGAATTTTAAAGTCAAAACATTTGCAACACACAAAGTGGAAATTGTCATGAAAATTAAACATAGCTGTATCAAAGCACTGCAGCTTCCAAGAAACTGTATTCTAGCAATCTAAACAAAGCATTTTCCATATATTTTAATATTTGCCGTAATTTTGAGGTAATTAGTATCACAAAACCAACTTAGGTGGTGAGCTGTCCAAGCTGCGTCAGTGGTTATACCTGATTGTAAAGCAGGTAGACTAAGTTGCTTGTAAGAGCCCAAGACAAGCGGGGGAGAGGGAGGGGGTAACACTTAGCTCTTCTCGCTAAGTCCTCTTACTGTAAGCTCCTACTTGGCTGATTAACAACTACTTCCCTTTGTTTTTAAGTATTTAATTGGTCGAGATATACATTTTAAACAGTGTAAAGGGTCTCATTAAAAAATTCACATCATAATTATTGTGCTCACGGTTAAGTTTCGGGGAGGACGCTACTTTTTCTTTCATTTAAAGCATTATAAGCTGATATCTGACAAAAGGTTCACAGTTTTGTTTTACGAAATAATACTTCTGTTTTAAACAAAGTAAATATTAACCTAGAACTTTTTCAAAAACTTTGTCTTTTCAGATGTTTATAGAGGCCAAAAATAGTTAAAATACTAAGATTGTTAACAATACAGTAATAGTGTGAATTCAAAATGAAGTTCTACTGTATACAGAGAGGTTCTTTTATACAGAGTGTTTCAAAGGTCATAGTACAAAACTAAACGGCTGTGTTTTTGTTTTATTTATAGACGAAAATAGCTCATTTGTGCAACAATAAAAAGCCTATGTTTATAAGTTGTATTCCATGTTTTACTTTTCTATATTAGTCTTATTGTTCACTGTAACAGATCAGTTTAATAAACTGGTTGCGTCAACACGTGAAAATGTCTTTTTTGTGATAGAGTTTGTCCAAACTGGATCTGTTGTAGCTGTTCAAAGACACTTTCAAACAAAAAACTCACCTCATCGTAAATATCTCGCCCGTTTGGTAAGGCTATTCGGTACTGATACATATTTATGTGATACGCACTTCTGAGGACTCCATTAAAAGTCTTGAAAATCTATAAGCAACAAGTAGAAAACTCCAGATTCTTTATGTAATGGTATGGTATGTGACCTACGCAAGAATATGGAATGCAAATTTTCCAAATTGCAAATTTTGGAAGCATTGAGACCAACTGACAAGTTATCTTACAGTTTCGTAGGGTTGGTCCATCTGTCAATGTCATTCTTGCAGCAATGGCCTCCAAGGTCGTCAGACCTTACTCCATGTGATTTTTTTCTTGTGAGGGCATATTGAAACTATAGTGTTACTCTCCCATGCCAGAACACTTACAAGCTCTAAGTAATCGAATAACCAAAGCTGTGGAATTAGTCAAGCAAGAAATGCTGCAGCACGTTGGGTGGAATTTGACCATCGATTAGATTTGTGCAGGCCTCCAACAGGGGTTACATTGAACATTTGTAAATTATGTAGAATAGAACTTGTTAACCCTGTGAATAAACTGATGTAACGTTTATTTCGCTGTGACCTTTCTTTTCTGAGCACACCACGTTTACTTTTGCACCATGACATTTGAATTACCCCGTATTGTATTGTAAAGCCCACTACGAATACTGGAAAACGTAACCGACTAAATTTCCTTTGACACTTATTTTCAAAGGAAATTAAACTCACGATTGTTTCATGTTAATCAGTTTCTAGCTGAGACTTCCGGGAATCAATTGCATCATCCGTGCTGTATGTATTGACTGACATGCACAACAGGTGCTGTGAAACCCTATGTTTTCCTTATTGCTCTCCGTGTCAACCAATACATACAATAAGGATGATGCAATTCATGGTTTACATTATCTAGAAACTTTTATATTTAATTCTAATTTAATACACTTTTTCTTAACATTGGTCTTTAGATTAACTAATGTTCAGCTTTATTTTGCAAGTTGATAATTAAGTGGTAAAATCCCCCGTTTTGTCAAAACAAAAAGTCTTTTGAACTAATCAATCGAACGAAAAGGCGGTGGTCAAAAATAAATCGGTGTGATATAAATTCATTATATTTTGTAACATCCACTGTTCAACAAGTTTATCATTCATGTATCCATCACTTAACAACAGACAATATTGAGAATGACTGCATATAGGTTCTAGCCAATCAGAAATAGCAACTTTGCAACTATGGCAGGTGCTGAATGCGTTGTTGTGTTGATGTTGCCAGGCTGCATTGTTAGCAGTGTTTTGTTTGGGGGTTGACTCTCAGCTGTAGTGAATACACATGTTCCAGCACATCCATTGGCTCGGAAATACTGCATTTAATCTTCCTACATACTGCATTCGCTGTAATAGTACGTATTTTCACAAGTATGTAATATGTACGTTTATGTATTTCTTTCACAAACAACCTGTTAGGGTTGTTTAAGTTATTGAAAGTTACGACATTTTACAATTACTGGCAGGTCAGTCCTACGTTTTTCATTAAAATTGCAGTATCCTTTGTACACACATTTTATTGTGTGAGCAGTTCCTAGCAAAAAGAAAAGGAATACTAGGACGCCTCTCTACCAATAGTGGAGGTGAGTATCAAACCAGATCAACGAAAGTTTCATGAACCGTCCCAAATACTCGTACAATAGAAATTGACTATCAAAACGTGTTTAACAGACTTTTAAACAGCTCTTTGTAATCAGTTTGTTAGTTTGTGTTCTCCGGTAGTTTATTAAATAATTTCCCTGTCTGACAAAACAGGTGTGAAGGTAGTTATTTAGTTTTTAGATATAATTCTAGACGATAACTTTCAAATTTCAAAATATTTGAACCGGAACGGTGACGCTTCTCATACCAAAATTTACTTTTGGTTTATCTTGCGGTATCTGTAACTGAAAAACGACATTTCTATTACAGTTTTGAGCCAATATCATTGTACCGTCCTTGTTCCCGGAAAGTGAAATGAGAACATGTTCTAACGCAAGATCGAAACTCAAGTTTTCAACATTTGAAAGTCTTAAATCTTATATCTTTGAATCTTTTGAAATTTTCTGAATGTCTTCTCACTTGTTTTACTACTATCATATTTGACTAAATAGAATAACTGGACGTACAACGTTTGACCTCAATGTTTGGACACTGTAAGCAGATTCGGTTAGTATTCTTCAGCCACGTTCCATAATGATCATTGATAGCTCGGGATGTACCTTACATTCCCGACACACCGTCATTCTTGTGAAACTCGGGACATCCTACTCCCATATTCAATGCAGATCGGGTTATTCCCATTCTCATCTACATTCCACAGCAGTGACCAGTGACAGTGCGGAATGTACCTTACATTCCCAATTGTTCTCTTTCCTAATCAGAATAAGGAATCATGACTTTGATGACAATTTAAAACATCATACAAAAGTGCATCAGTGAGAGGTTTGTTTAGTAAAGAATACAACGAGCAAATAACAATGTCATGCGATATTAAAATACAAAAGCAACAATGCATTTTGAGTTCACCCATGTAATAAAAGAATGTAGAGTGGTTGAGCTTTTTTTCTGACTTCCCTTACCCAGGATCTTGTTGATTCTGAAATACCACAAGTAAGTTAGAACAAAACTGTCGTTGTCGAAAGCATAATATGCTTATTATTTATAATAATTGCTTATTATTTAATGTCTCTTACGAAACTGTACGTAACCACATCACGTTTGGTCCATAACTGATTTTTTGAGGAGAGCAAATTTATAAAGCCACACAAAACCTGGTCAAACCACTATAAAAGGTCTTGAAAAGAATTTGTCCTAAACAGTCTTAAATGAATTTTTAAAGAAACAATACTAATTTCTTTAAAATCCAAGTCATTGAAATAAAGATATGATTACGTGCATGTTTTTCTTCTTTTCTTATTTTTATAAGATTATATATTTAAAAAATTTAATTTAAAACTTTATACTGTATATCCAATATTATTTTTATTTGGTCGACTACTTATACGATTAGCTTGTTGAGCGTACTACATATTGTAAACATTGTATGAGCAAATGCAATGTAGTTATATAAAACACGTTTTAAATGTATACTTTTACCATTTATTCAATCCAATTTTGGAAATGTATTTGTTGTATTACTGTACACGTTAAACAGTTTTAAAGTTTCAAATAACATCACCTGAATATTACTACCACACACAACGCAAGATTCCAATAATATCCATTCCATTCTAGTTTTGAAATAAAACATTCTAAAAGAAATACGCATATTATAACAATTGTATATCAATGCGTTGCACGATTTAATTAAAAAAGAGGTGAAGTTACTTGTGACGACTAGATGAAATCGAGGAAAGGTCGCTCGATCAAACACTTTAACTAAATGACGACCTCACAATCAAGCTGCCTTTGACACCCCAGAGCACTCTGGCGGGCTGAGATCTAATTAACTACTACACTGAGACACAGTACCTTGAAACACGCTCAGAGCTTCACCAAGTACGAGTTCAGGTAAGGGCTTAGCTGCCCCGAATATTGTAAAAGAAATTACTTTAGTTATTAGCAAAAATCGCCGAAAGTTCAACTTGTGTAACCTCGTTTCTTTGAACGAGACAGCTGGAAAAACAAATGATTCATACTGAATGGAAGAGTGCCTGAATCAATCATAACCTATTTAAATGCTTAATTCTAATCATGACCCATAATTCAGGCTGCAAGTCATCTTCACTCTTGAAGGCAACAAAAGTCCTTAAACAACGAGATGTGTCAATATTTTGCAGCTAAAAATTGACTATAAACGTGCATCAGAGAATTAAATTTAGTTCTAACAAGCAGTAGGTTGGCAGTTTTAGATTCTGGGCTGGGTTTTTTGTTTGAACCGAACCAACCCCACAATCTACCCTTACAATTTCTAAATTTCTGAACAACTTAGTTGATCAAGCTCTATTAAAGAGTGCAATTCAGTTGTGCAAATCTCTATCAGTCATTGATCATAAGCAGCCGACATTTAATTCCAACATAATAAAGTACAAATTCAACGCCAAAGGAGTCTGTTTGAGCCAAAGATTTTCTTTTATACAGAATATTCAGAAAACAACAAAGCAATGCAATATTACAAAAGCAACCACGCTTTCTGAGTTCACCCATGCAATAACAAAGCTTGCATAAAGTTGTTGAGCTATTCTGCAGACTGTGCTCGTAGAAAATTCCTTTAGTGCTGAAAATGAAAAGACAATCTTTCATCAGCATTTCGATCATTCGGTTATTGAATTGTATTTCCTCGATAACAATTTCGCAGTTTCGAAATAAAACATTAGGTTTGATTTGACAGTGCTATTACATTATGAAATAAAAACTTATTGCTAATCAGCTTTATAAATACACAGCTCGTATTGTTCGTTTTCATTTACTAGTTTAAGTGACTGTGGGTTTTATCTTATTGCATTAAATGTCAGTAAGTTGTGATTTTTTGCATGTATATTTTCGTAATACAACTAATACTATAATAATAACGACGACCCTAATTAACATGATTTACGATTTCAACTTTGTCTGCAGTTTTGTGTTATGTTAGTTAATATATCTTAAAGGGATGGATAAAATCTGGCTGTTTAAAATATCTACAGTATATCTAAATATAATTTTCTAAAAAGATTGAAAATAGGTATTCTTAAACATTCAGCAGCATTACGTGGGTTACTTTGAATACTGATAGAGCACTCTGACAATGGAAGATTTAATTACCACTACATATGTCTATAAACACGACTACACATCACAAAATGCGTATTTTCTAGCAGAGTGCAAAGTTGTTGGATCCTGGATGGAAATATTTCCTACGTAGGTCTTAAAACAAAGTTTTTATATGACGATATTTAATATTGTTTATTCGATTATATCATAAAATAGCTAAAAGGCCCTTGGTTTGCTACAACCAATCCTTTATTAAACTCACTTACGTGTGGTTTAGTGATGGGGAGGGCCCACCTTAAATAAACGGTGACCAGCACGGGTGGAAGTTGATATAATCACCTGTTTTGCTACTTTTTGCTTTGTATAGAGGAGGAGGACACGGTTTTTTGGGTTTTGCGTTTATTACATTCCCAATAAGAGATTGCAACTGAGGGCATGTTGAGAAACTTACGAGAGCACTGCTGGAGGAGCCTCAGTGGAGGGGAAGAGGAGTGAGACACAAGTTGAAACTTGTCATACGTCAATTTTAAACTTTGAACAGCGATTACCAAATTAGAAAAATGTTACTTACCCCCCTTGGCTTCTCGATGCCTCAATTAATATTCTCTAAAAATTGTAGGTAACAACCCAGTAATATTGCTGGCTCAATACACTAGTACCAATAAATTCCACTTCCTCTTTTAGTTTGTGTACTCGTATTGGCCAGCGAAAAGGGTTAGAAGTTGTTGCTAAACACACCAGTACTTTGTGTTCAATGTAACAGCTGACTGCACAGACGCACAGCTGTGTGGACTAAGATAACAAGTTTCATCCCTCTTTATCCCATCCCCTCTCTGATCAACAGCTGTATTTTCGCACTAATTGATACATCCAAACCATTGAAAAACAACACACAGATATAATCGTTGTAAATGGGAGGAATTTACCATGTATACCAACAGAAGAAAAACAGCCTCGAATCAGTGCTAGAGAAACTGTTTACCCATGCAGCTAGAAAGTGTTTACTTGAATTTTCTTGGAATTTTGACGGCGTGAATGACATTTTGTGAATGGGAATGGAAGTTTCATCAGTTTTAATTCATCAAACGCCAAGACGGGTGACAACGTTGACAGATTTGAACAAATGGCTTTACAAGAAACTACATTCTTGCAACAGTATATAATCTGCACCGATTCTCACAATCCTCACACTTCCCAAGATGAAGAGTCTTCTGTGTGTAAGTAATTCACTACTCACTTTCTCTAAGCTCTAAGCTAAAAGGACATTTATTAGAAAAACTTAATACACGATCCAATCCTTGCCAGAATTTTTTTGTTCATACAGATTCTTAAACAAATTTTTCACTTCAAGATAGTTTTCTAGGAGGGATCAAAATCTTCAATGACATTTTTTAGGGATATCAAGATAAAATCAATTAATTTTAAAAGTCAACATTAATATTTAATACATTTACGTGGACGAGGCCTATCAATATCCAAGATATTATCATCGGCCTCGTCACCTAAAATTATTAAATATTGATTTCAACTGGTTTATTTTCTAACTAAATACAATATTGGGGCTTTACTCTACTAAATTATATTCAAAAGAGTTTCAAATAAAAATATATTGAATAGTCAGTACAATTTAATTATGAGTCCGATTTCTACGAGAAAAGTAGTTTGTTAACAGTCAACGCCACAATTTCTGTGAATCTCGGTCTCGTTGAATCATTTGTTTAACCAGGAACAAATATTTCCAAATGCGTTTGTTTACTTCGTTTCACGGTAAAAAGTATTTTGTTCTTGAAAAATTCCAGTATGATGATTTTTCCCCACGTAATTCTCAATTCTGAAAGTACCTTCACTTACGTAAGCGATTAATGTATAATCAATCCACTAGAAATACATTAAGAAAAAAGAAATTTACGATAAAACTAAACAGTTCTTTCAAGAAAAATACCAAATTAAAAACATTGAAACATTTCGACCACTAATTGGCTCAAGAGGGAGTATACCAAAATTCTTAAGTAACATTTGAACAACCCTCAAATTAGAAAAGAAAGTTTTATTTAAAATTTCAACCATCGCAATCAAATCCAGCATACAGTTTTTAAGAATCCATTTGTATAATAATTTAGAAAACTCATATTTCTATATCTAAATGTTTGTGTTAAAAGCATTTTTTGCCATGGCTCAACTTATTTAGGTAATAAGATGGTGTACATTTATTAAATAAAGGTTCTTTATACAAACGTACAGCACAGCAACCTTTGCTACAACTTTACCTACTAAATGTGTTTATACAATTAACCATGCTCTGCTAAATCACAGAGCTGCCATTTAACCCCCCTTTTCCTCATAGTCGGTAACCCCAAGGTAGAAAATCTGTAAAACCTATTTCAAGAACCTTCATAACCAACCAGGATTTTGGCAAATTTTGAAATATGTATTTGGGTTTTCACAAATTCCATTTTACCTGTACTAATGCTCAAAATAATATTTAAGGCTCTTGCCACCTTGCTGTTTAGCACGAGTGTTGCTCGCAAAAGTTGACACTTGTTCACATGCCATCATGTGTTTTGTGCGTACATAAAGTTTCTAGAAAGTGTCACTTTTAAATTACTTTCAAGCAAGTAATTGTAGTTTTATTTTATATTTGTTTATTCTGCAGTGGGTAGGTTAAGGGATTATATTTATCACTGGGATATTCTAGTAGACGTTCTTTCAAAAAGAAATTTCAATTGACAATCTAAGACTTGGGTGGCTCAAATTGGCCTTAAGCCGGTGCTCAAAGACGGATCTCTTATTTTTTTAAATTTTTGCATCAATTATTTGTGCGAATAAAGTAGACTTAATAAAATTGTAGTATATTAACCAACGATTACTTTGCACTCGGCTGCTTCATTCTTAGTTTTGTAAAACAGGTTTAACCGCTTCTTTAATGACTGAAAACAGTGTTCAAATTTTCCAACTTAATTCCAAAACTAAAATTGTTTGTTGGTTGATAACTATTAATGGCAGTTCATGCTAATTTCGATTGTGTCCAAAACGTCGTTATCAAAACCTACTTTGTTTAACATCGAACATTCATTATTATCTGTTCATTTAACATTGGTAAATCTTGCAATGCTTAGGTCTGTTTGGTGCTGGCTATCGCTGGGGTAGCCTTCTCAGAGCGACCTGAGAGGGGTTCCCGTCGTGGAGGCGACCGTCGTCAAGGAGGTGGTGACCGTGGTCGTCCCGGACCTCCCGGCCCACCTGGACCACAGCCAGGACCACCTGGACCATCACCATCTGGAGCTTCTCCCTCTGGTGCTCCACCAAGCGGTGCTCCCCCAAGCGGTTCCCCACCAAGCGGTGCTCCACCAGTGGTGCTCCTCCATTCTGGTGCCCTAGTTAAACATTGTTTTCCCCAAATGTTTAACTGCGACAGACGGTCTCAGATATTGGACCAACAGTAATGAGAGTTGTCTGCACGGAAGAAGTGCTCTCAACAAAATTTGCCCAGGGGTGCACCTCGACGAGAGGGACCTGGGAAAATCATGTGGGCAGTGTCTGCTCAAAGATTAGCCTCAGCGTTTTATGTTTTGAGGAAATTGCGAATACTGCCCAATCAGGTACTGATGACCGTATTACGAGGTAATCTACCCACACCTTTCCTACAGTTGGCTTTGTGGATTGGATGCTCAAATCAAGAACAAGGTTTTCATTCTGCAAAAACGGTCCAACCATTGCAAAGTACAATGGAGAGAGTCGTGCAGACCAACATTCAAAAAATTTGAAATTGTGACTTTACCTTTGCCTCATTTTTTTGGAAACTTGTCTTTTTTTCAAATCTAAGTTGCGGTCTCCGTAAGAGATGTGACATTCACTCTTAACAAACTGGTGGGAGAACTTCAACTGGAACTTTGAGCAACGGGATAAAGACGTTTAAACCTTCTCAGGTGGGAGTTCAACCAGTCAACAGGTTACTAAAATTCAATTAAAAGAGATTTAGACAAAGGCTTTTAAACTCGTTTGAAAAAATTTTGACCGCCAAGCATTTACAACACAGACGAGGTTTATGGCACATGACTGGGGGAAAACCAACGACTACTGGTTTTAGTGGTACCAATTCAATGAATGAGAGAGTGAATGTCGAAAATGTACATGTTTGATTGGGTTCATGGTAAAATAGATGGAATTTTAGCTTTCAAAATGTTGACGTTTGTATAACATGTACATTGTTAACCAATAAACTTATTGGCTTATTTATTTATTTATTTATTTATTTATTAGTTTCACAAAGATAAATAAAACGTTTTAGCCAATAATATGTATAGTGCTTATCAATTATTCCTTTTTTCATATGTCCGACTTGCTAAACAGACAAACCTATTTAATAGAGCCTTAGAAGACTACTTTAAATATAATTTTAAAGAAAATCTGATTGAGTCTTGACAACATTTTTTTTTCTTTTTAACAAGAAGTATTAAATCAACACCTAACTGTGAGCCGTCTTTAGGTTAAAATGTAAAGAAAATACACACGTTAATATTTCGTCCATAATGCGTCAAATTAAAAAACAGGGCGACATGCAGTTCAGCCTTAAAACGCCACTGGCATGAGTGAAGTGAAGTTCTTCATTAGCACAGGAGTAACGAGGCTGTTCGCTCTGTTCAGACTCGCTTCGGCCTTTGGCCTCAGCTTTGCATTCTTTATTATCCCTTCTGTATTATTCCATATTCGGCCTTCGGCCTCAGACGTGGCCTTTTACTGAAGGATTTACTACATAGGCCTATCATGAAGGGAAAACGTATTTCAAAGTTCATTAAAGTCGGACTACTCATACCGTTGCTATAGCGTTATGGCCGCCATTTTGACGCCAACGACTTGATAGATTTTCATAATCTTTGATAGATTGATGGATACTATAAAATACATTACATACATACAAATTAGATGAAAATTTACTGTTTTTAGATCATAAAAACCTTATTTAAAAATCCTCCTCCTCCCCCTCCCTTTAGAGATGCTTCCGGTAGTCCGATTTTGCTGACTAACAAACTTGACCGAGATATTTACAAACGGAACTTTGTTTTAAATTTCATTAAAGTGCGATCTGTAGAGACATTACACAATATATACTTACGTATAGGCCTATGCTTATCAAGTTTTGAAAAAATGCCCAAAACGTGTTCTGGGATTGAAGTACAGTACTTCTCTAAATAGTTGGGCCGGATGGTGTAGTCGTTAGCATATTCGCCCAGCGAGCGAGAGACCCGAGTTATAAATTAGCTATTTTGTTATAAAAAATTGATCTACATTATATATAAAATACATAATGTACAAATATAACCTTTCAATCTGTCAAAATAGTCAAAATTACTGTCACGTGGCTTGTTTCCATGAAATCCGGATAAAAAAAGCTAGAGTTTACGTACTTTTGATAGTTGGAAGCTCTGCAGGTTTTCAATGTACTCTAGCGGATTAAATATTGGCCGTAGAAAAGATGTTAAATATGAAACTTTCGGGGAATGTTACCCACTTTCATTTAGTACAATTTTAAAATGCACCAGTCTCGTTGTTCATTAAAAATTTCGTTTTTTCTTCATATACAATGATTTGTATATGTAGCATTTGTAGATTTCAATTTATTTTAAGTCAATTTATTTTTGTAAAATGATGTCCTGGTTCTAAAGAGTGTTTTGCTACGGCAGATTTATCTTATTTGTTATAATTTTATTTAAAATTATAGGGGTGTTCTTTCAATCTTACCTTAATTTTTCTTTTGGTATGTCCGATATATTTACAGTCGGAGTTATCAAAAAGTATTTCATATATTCTTGATTTTCTTAATTTTGAATGTTATCTTTTAGGAAAATTAAGTATAGAGTTGAACTTATTGTTATTAGAAAATTATATATTTATGTTCTTTACTTAATCTTATATCTTTACTTAACGGACCATAGTTCTACCTCTCCATGAGGTATTTTCGGGATCATAATTATTTTAAAAAGGGTTGATTTCGAATGTTTAATCTTATTCCGTTTGTTCTTCGTTATCAATCATTCGAAGCCTTTCCCGTTTACATCTTGCAACTTCTTTAATTTTGTTGACTTTTTACAGTTTTCTTTTGATAAGAAAGTGTTAACCAATCAGTGGACTAAAGAGTTACATGCTGCTCTTTTTTAACTGGAGAGTGATGCGCGTCTTGAAACCTTTTTCAATGTCATGTGAATAAGAGTTGTAAAAGGAAACAAAAATAACTCACTTTTCAAACCTCGCCCAAGAAAACAATAAGAAATTGAGAACTCTAACGTACTTGTAACTCTTATTCAAGTGACATTAAAAAGGTTTCAAGAAACACTCAGACGCAAAAAAAACGTTTCCTTTTAAATGCTAGGAGACCTCAAAGATTCCCTTGGCGATGAAGAAAAGTCCGGAATTTACCAAATACCTTGTGACAAATCTTACATCGGCCAAATTAGACGTAGCATCCGGAAATTATTCAAACCATGAAGCCTGTTTTAGAAAAGTCAGCCATGGCAAAACAGGCTATTTGTTCCAATCGCAGATTCAAATAGATTCACCTGATGAAAGAAGTTCAAAATAACCAGTACCCAGTGGGGAACGCCTAGGAATGTCTGCTTATAAAAAAGAACTAAAAAAATCTGGTTAATAATGAAGTCCACTAAATGAACCTGGACGGCTCGTCAGGTGAAGGAAGTGAAGGAAAAATAGCACCTATGTTTTAGAATGAAAATAAACTTTAACATTTAATTAATCCGTTTCCAAAGTCCGTGGGTTCGCATAGTAATTATTATCAACGACCACAGTGAGTGCGTTACAAACTCGACAGCAACAATCGATGGTTGCCTCGATAGTCGTCACAGAAAGACGTGAGTATGCCTCTATGATTGCCACTGGCTGCTTCGTGTAAGACCGGAATACTTCGTAGGTGAAGAGCAATGCGCGAGCCTTCACTTGACGCCTGTCTACGGGGAGGATAGACCAGCGAACACTGAATAATAGATTGGTACTCACTACTTTCATGTTGTATTCATTGTATTGTATTAATTTCACCAAAACATATGCTTTCATTGATAATAATAATTAACAACATGATATTTTTTTCTCACTTTATTGTTTATCGGTTGACTTTTTATGCTATCCCTGCTTTTGTAAACCCCACTTTGAGTAATTATTTTAATGTGACTCGTGTTAGTAAACAAATTTGAAGTGTCAAGGCGTTTTTCAACTTATATTATAAACCACGTAATGTTAGTTTGAATGTGTTCTTTAAGTAATTTTTTCTCTCATGTTAAACAACCTATTATATGCATTAAGTAGTGACGTTTTTATTATACTCCAAGTTATTAATTATTCTATTGTATGTAATGTATCGTAGTTTTTTAATTGAGTTCTTGGTTAAGTTTAGTATATATTTAAATTGTATGTATGTATTTTAATTGTTTATATATATATATGAAATTTTTATTTTGCACTGTGGTTAAATGGAAGAGACAAGATCCTAACTTCTCCACTATAAAGACGTTTTTCATTTCATTTCACGTACAGGATAAACACTAAACAGTTCCCTGCTTCGGGACAGAACTGCCGACATGTCAGAAATCTCGCTGATTGAGCGCTCCACTATATACGCAATATCAACAAAACTACTGAAGGTTATTTTTTCCAAAAATATACTTGAAAAAGCTCAACTATTCAGCTACAAAATCCACTGTTTTTCATCTTACCTGACCAAAAAATACGGAAAGTACCAGGCGACTCTTATTTTCATATCATTAATTAAAATAAATTTACAAAAGTTAAATTCGGTATCCTGGTACAATTAAACCATTGAAGATGTTAACATTTTAATTTCACCATCGGCATTCTCTTCTTTTTGATTGTACAAAGTTTCATTGTTTTATCTTCAACCGTTTGCTCGGAAAGCTTGTTTCAGCGTGGAGAAACAGGTTCATGATGCGCGCTGCTGCATCGCTCGGCACTTCTACCGGTTGTACCTCTCCTCAGCGCGTCAGTACGTCCGACCGACAGTGTAATTGTTGACCATATTACGTACGATTCATGCTTTACAGCGAGCAAACCAAATAAGAGTGTTGTACTATTTCTATGTAGTTTTCCATTTTCAACTGAACAAAATTAGTTTATTTTGGATTTAAAACGTATATATTGTGTTTTGTTATGATACATTTAAAATAAATGTTGTAGGTCTTTTTGTAAATTCTATAGAATTTGAATATGAATTTCTTTATTTTTTAAAATTAACCTACTATAACCAAGTAATTATCCATTTTTAACTAAACAAGAGTAGTTTATTTTGGATTTCAAACTTATGGGTTTGTCAGGTAATTAATATAAATCTTTGGTTCAACCTGATTACAATAAACATTGTTTTTATTGTGGTCGACCCAAAAGTTTTATTTTAATTTAAAATTAGTTTAATAAAATGGTTTAAATAATTGCATTTAAAATTTAAATGGTTAAATTATAACTTTCAATATCACAGTAAATATGAAAAATAACATTAAGAATATAAATAGTCTTCTTATGGAACATTGGTGATTTGAAATAGCATTTTGTCTTTGACACACCTGAAATAAAACATATTATTTTAACACAGATAAGTAATTTTAACTGTACGATTAACTACCCTTAGACGTATGCTGAATAAGCAGTTCATGGTCATAGTCTAAAAACACAATTTAAATAATAAAATAAGACTTTTTCCGTGCATTGCAATAACCCATCGGTTTACTTATTTGGTGTTTATATACTTTTGCAAAGACCGAAACTGACGTCAAAATAATTCCTGTTCTGTTACGTTTTAATGCATCTTGAACCGCTTATAACCAAAATTGGTTGAAGCTATGGCGGTGAAACTCAACTTTACCATTACGCATGTCTTTAGCTATATTTATACCCATACAACATCCATAAATAAAATGGCGAGGGACCAAAGTAGGCACTCCGAACACATTTTTAAGGCATATTGGACCGTTTATAACTGAAAATCGGCTGAAGCTATGGTAGTGAAACTGTTTAAGGGTTTAACCCATTACGCAATGTGCTCTTTATATATGTTTTGTATTCATACAACATCCACAAAATAAATGGCGAGCAACCAAACTGGGCTTTGAAAACTGAAATAGCGGGATTGCTATGACTCTCACAAAGTAGCCAAACACCGATAAACACTTATTTGGTTTCCGTTTGTCTGTACATTCAAATGAATCCATCGGTTTTTGGCTATTTACACTGTTAAGACCAAAACTGACGTTAAGAAAATTCCTGTCTGTCTGTAAAACTTTTAAGCCATTTTTAACTCCAGCCAATCTATATTGGGCTCAGAAAAAGTGTTTCCCCCACCAGCATTCTCTGCGGTGTGTCCGGCGAAGAAGTTCCCCACTCTCCCACTCACGCGGCCGCGGTAGCGATTCAGGACTGGCGAGGTTTAAATGACGGAAAAAATCCTGTCCGCCTGTCTGTCTGTAACGTTTTTAAGGCATATGGGACTGCTTATAACTCAAAATCGGCTGAAGCTGTGGCGCTGAAACTTTGTTTAAGGGCTTAGCCTATTACTCAGTGTGTCTTTAGATATATTTCATATCCATACAACATCTACAAAATAAATAGCAAGGGACAAAAGTGGACTCTGAAAATGTTTTTAGGTATTTGGACCGCTTATAAGTTAAAATCGGCTGAAACTATGGTGGTGAAAGTTTGTTTACGGGTTAAGCTAATTACTGGTTATGTCTATATCTACATTTGATGTCCATATAACATCCTAAATAATAAATATACATCGCAAAAAACCAAAGCGGGCTCTAAAAACGGCCGGAACGCCGGAGGTAACTATGACTCTCACAAGGTAGCTAACACTTATGGAGAAGATGGTGAACTAACAGGCAAACTTAATGGGTTTTATTAGGATATATAGGACACTTTTTTTTGTTTACTTTAAATTTACAGTTTTATTAAAATATACACACAGCTATATTAAGAAAGCCCCGAGGCGAAGCGCGGGTACTCTCAGCTAGTAATTAATATTTGTATATATTAAGACGCTTTAGAATTGAGTTATCTGACAAACTTGATATCTTTGACAAACACTCTGATGTTCCCCAAGAATACTCAACAAGGCTAAAGGGCCAGTATGGTGTATAGTAATATTGAAAATAAACGTTATAAAAGATCCGACTCAACTCTAATGGGACTACTGTTTGCTGATGTGTGCTGAGATTTTATGTACCGTACTTCATCGGCATCAACTTGAGAAGTGTTTGAAGATCAAATAAATAATAGAGAACACAATATAGGTGAGGTATAACTTATGATAAAGTTCCCTTATTTGTTTTTATTACATCTTGTTGCTATTATCTTTCCTGGTTTTAGCAGCTAGCAAAAATAAAGACGTGCACGTACAAGTATCAAGGTCGAACTAAATGAAAATTCGATAGTTAATTGCGAACGAATGTCATCATTCCATTTTCCTTCTAAAACGAGTTATACACCTTGGACATTATGACAAGTGGAGAGTATCCTTTCTAGTCATAATTGCAACTTCAAATGGAATTCATTTAAAAACTATTGAAGAAATCAAAATATTTCAAATACGTACTACAAAATAATAATGATAATTGTATTTCGCACTTACAATTTGCCATTAAATTTACGATACAAACACCACTTTTTCTATAAAACCCGAAATATCATGAAAGTTCCAATTAAATTCAACAAACGTCTATTCTGTGGCCGCTTTTTATTTTATGACTTTGAAGAATCACCGTGAAAATAAAATTAAATGTATTTGGTTAAGAAGAACTATTTTTGTGCAAAATGTAAAGTGCCTACGTCATTCTTAAGTTGTAGTTCATTAAGACATGGTTGAAATTAAACATGCAAAGTCGTTAGTTTGTCACCCTTTATAAATTGTATAGTACTTGATTAATATTTTATTCTATAAGGAGTTAGGTTAACTCTTAGACGAAACACAGTCACGACTCTCTAATCTAAAATAATGGGAGCTACAAAATACCAACCATTTGGTTTGGTTAACCATGCAGGTGAGTAAACATCGTTCACCACAAAAAACAAAGGTTTGCACATTTGTGTCAGAACTGCTGATGAAATCGATCGAAACTTTGAATGGGAAAGGAAGTCATCGAACAACAGTTATGTGACAGGGTTGACAAGTGTGAACAGCTGATTCTACAGGAATATGCGTTTCTGCAACAGTATATAATCTGCACAGAGATTAACAACCTCACACACCAGAAGATGAAGAGTCTTCTATACGTAAGTAACTCACAGCTCACTTACAAGTTCTTGTTTAGTATTGTACTCGTAGTTATTTAATGAAGCGTGGAACTTTCAAATGATCTAAGTTTTAATGTTTGATAATTGACCTTTTCCTATTAAAGTAATTCAATTTTCTAAGGCCTAATGCACCGAACGGATCCGTGTGTCATCTCTTTTCCAAATAATTGATACACGATTCTACAAAATGCGCGGTAATTTCATTATCAGTTAAAGTAATGTTAGTTCTAATTCTACGATAAAATAAGAACATGTATTTGATCCTTTGTAGTCCTAACTTCGCCTCCTTAAACAAGACAAACTTTACCTTTTCTTTTTTTCAATTCAATATTTGTACTTAGTTATTCTTTTCTGGATAGAATTATTTTTACATTTCACTGGCTTGTAGGTTAAACTTATTAAAGTTTTAAAATTAAAACAAAATTTCAAAGGTTTTCTGATGTATTTTAAATTGTTTGAAACTTTATCATTTGTTTGTGATAAACCTAGCGTTTTGCCTTGCTCTTTAGAGTCTGGATTTCCCGTGTTCGGCTCCACCTCACATGTGTTCTTGTGTCTTGCCCCTGTAAAACACCACTTCCGGTACATGTAATTCAGTAATTATAGGCCAAACCATTCCAGTAACTATTCAGAAAGGCCAACCATTCAAATTGCAATACATTCCAGGAGGACAGGTAAAGCTCTGAAGACAGAGATTTAGCCTGAGCGTGTTCTGTTTGGCGCGGTGTGAACCGGAATAAGTAGATTATAGATACGTTGCTGTATACAACACCGGGTTTTTTAACATCGGCGTATAGGTAGATAGTAAAAATCTCTATACATATAAGAGTGCCCTGACTCACTCACTCATAACCAGATCACACCCCAGCCTATACTACTAGGCCTACAGAGTAGAAACTTTGCACACCAACTTCTGGTAGCTCACAACCACCCACTAAGGAACGGTTTGACACATTTCAATTAAAAGGGTGGTTTTGAGGGGGTAAAATAGGCCGTGTACTCGGATCGCTAGTGTCTAAACGAGTGATCCTGATTACAAACCTGATCCCAGGATCTCGGAATTCGTTGGTAAGTCTGACATATTTCGGAGGAAAAGAGGTAAAACTAGGAAACTTTGGCCCACTTTCAAAAAACAAGGACAGGTATATCACAGGGTTGGTAGTTTGATGCAAGTTCCCGAGCAACAGCTTTTTGACAAATACACTAGGTTTGGGGAAAACACTGAAAGGGACACTAAATGTGGAAACTGTGCCCATTGTATAGCAATAGCAAACGTCTTTACTGCCAAACAAAATTTGTACAAAAGAGGAAGTATTAGTAGCGAAGCATGGGTAAACAGCCAGTTGTTCACTACATATTATACTTGAATACTTTTAAAACAAATGCTTAAGTGGAAAGAGACTATATCATTATATAGAATAATTGAATACCAGTGTACACAAAGCCTTACTGAAACCTCGGTTAAAACTCACCTTCAAAAAACAATCTTGGCCGAGCTTTGGGAGCCGTGTATACAGTTTTGGAAAAATCTCAATCGGTGTTCTGAAGGTCAGGATCGGTGCTCGTTTCATGATCCTAGGTCTGGGTCTTGCCATGCTGATAGCATGAATATCGCATTTTTCAAAAAGAAATGCGTTATTGAGGGAAGTGATTTAAATGCCAAAAAGTAAGCGATTGTAAATAAATAGAGAAGTGAGTGCAAGAAACAAAACGTGCAAAATACATAAGTATGAGCAAGCGAATAGATCACAGCAAACAAGAAAAAATGCCACTAAACATAAGCTGATTAGGTGTAATTAAACGGGAAAATATCTATGTGTATGATGTGTCTCTATAATGTCTGTATCTATGATATGTCGTATGTTTATGATTGAACTATGTATAAATTACTCAAAATACTCTAAGGGAAACATCCCAATCCTATAACATAATTCCATTTGGTATTTTAAAGACAATTTTGTCATTCCAAATAAATTGTATGTCAAATGTGGCATTTTAAACCTGATTTTGTGTCATCTTTAAATAATTTAATATAACAAAAAAAACAATTCGAGATAAAAACTTGTTTTGCGTCGTTTAATTTTGTTGAAATTTCTTTTCTTTTGTGATGCCACAAGAGGGGGTTTGTATTTAAACAATTTGGGGGCCCTCCCTCCGGATTTTTTTAGAAATGGTACGTCAAAACAAACTTCAGAATCTTAAAAACATTCCCCATAGGATATTAAAAAATATACTTCCTTTTTTGAAAGTTAAAGGGGGACATTTGAAACCCACTCTGTATATATACATACAAGTACATTCGATCTACAAAATATTACAAAACCAAAAGTCTACGAATAGGCTGCGATTTACAATACAGGGTTATTACAAATGATGTTCCTGATTTTAATTATAAATATTACTGAGTAAATTTGCTTTTAGACCATTTTAGTTGGTAACATTGGAAAGAAAAACTCATCAAGTTTTATTTAAAAAGGTTTGGGTACGTATCTGCTGATTCTTAAGTCAATTGTTGTACGTGTTGTGTAATGGTTGAATTTGAAGACAGTAGTGCTTGTTGTGTGATGGATTATCACATTAACTAATTTTTTATTAGTGTCCAACGAACTTTTAGAACCAGGTTTAATGAAGATCCTCCTAACCAATCTAATCGCAAGTAGTAATTAAATTTTAAAACGATTTGCCGCATTTGTAAAAGAAATGTTACTAAAGCTCATCATTTGTGCTTGGGACATGAATCGGGCGCGGAGGTCCGAATGAAGACGTACTATTGAACTGGCCACCAATATCTTCGGGTAACACTCCCCGTTATTTTTCCTTGTGGGGATACATCAATAATAAGGTGTACACACCAATAACACCATTAGCAAACCAGAGATTTAGTAATGGATTACCAATGCAATCGAAACTATGTATCAAGATACTCTTATCAACTTATGGCAAGAGCTTGATTATAGGATTGAAATCTGTTGTAGCACAAGGGATACCCGTATCAAAAATGTATAGTTATGAGTACTTGTGATGAAACTTTTTGAGTTTTTCTTAAAATGTAACCATTTTGTTTCTTTGTATAACATATAAAACTACATTTTATATACACTAGTAATCGTGAACATCATTTGTAATAACCCTGTATATTAAAAACCAAAAATGACCCTGACTTGTGTTCTGCGGGTCAGGATCAGTGCTCATTTCATGATCCCGGGCCTGGGTATAACCATGCTGACGGCATGATTGTCTCGATTTATCAAGGGAAATTCGATAAAAACGAAACTGTTTTCAACAGAATGAATTATAAATTCGCATTATACAGAAAATTTCAAGCTAAAAGAATCTTCATGCATATACTTTTAACAAATCATGCTTAACAACTTTTAACCAAAACTCGTTTCAATAATATTTTTGTATAATACAATCAAACATCTTCTAAAGTGAAACTCCGTCTTTGTAACTGATGTTTTAAAGTTATCTGGATTTGTGACTTAAACACTACGCAATTGCTTAATTTGTTATGTTTTAATTTTTTTTCATCACAATGTCTTGTTTCTTTGAGAGGTTGAAATTGGTTTGACCAATATTTCATACTTTACAATTACTTTATTTCATGCTGTATTCATTAATACTTTATATGGGCTAATTAAAACAATTTTTTAAATTTGTATAGTTTTTTACATTAATATCTATTTTTTGTGCTTAGATCTGTTTGGTACTGGCTATTGCTGGGGTAGCGTTCTCAGAGCGACCTGAGAGGGGTCAGGGTCGCGGAGGCGACCGTGGTCAGGGGGGAGGAGGTGATGACCGCCGTCGTCCAGGACCACCCGGACCAAAGCCAGGACCACCCGGACCATCACCATCTGGAGCTTCTCCCTCTGGCGCCCCACCATCCGGCGCTCCACCAAGTGGTGCTCCACCATCCGGTGCTCCCCCAAGCGGTGCACCACCAAGCGGTGCTCCACCAAGTGGTGCTCCTCCATCCGAAGCTAGAGACGAGAGGCAAATGGGAAGACAACAAGGAGGTGACCGTCGTCGTCCCGGACCACCCGGCCCACCTGGACCACAGCCAGGACCACCTGGACCATCACCATCTGGAGCTTCTCCCTCTGGTGCTCCACCAAGCGGTGCTCCCCAAGCGGTGCTCCCCAAGCGGTGCTCCACCAAGCGGTGCTCCACCAAGTGGTGCTCCTCCATCCGAAGCTAGAGACGAGAGGCAAATGGGAAGACAACAGGGAGGTGACCGTCGTCGTCCCGGACCACCCGGCCCACCTGGACCACAGCCAGGACCACCTGGACCATCACCATCTGGAGCTTCTCCCTCTGGTGCTCCACCAAGCGGTGCTCCCCCAAGCGGTGCTCCACCAAGCGGTGCTCCACCAAGCGGTGCTCCACCAAGTGGTGCTCCTCCATCCGAAGCTAGAGACGAGAGGCAAATGGGAAGACAACAGGGAGGTGACCGTCGTCGTCCCGGACCACCCGGCCCACCTGGACCACAGCCAGGACCACCTGGACCATCACCATCTGGAGCTTCTCCCTCTGGTGCTCCACCAAGCGGTGCTCCCCAAGCGGTGCTCCCCAAGCGGTGCTCCACCAAGCGGTGCTCCACCAAGTGGTGCTCCTCCATCCGAAGCTAGAGACGAGAGGCAAATGGGAAGACAACAGGGAGGTGACCGTCGTCGTCCCGGACCACCCGGCCCACCTGGACCACAGCCAGGACCACCTGGACCATCACCATCTGGAGCTTCTCCCTCTGGTGCTCCACCAAGCGGTGCTCCCCCAAGCGGTGCTCCACCAAGCGGTGCTCCACCAAGTGGTGCTCCTCCATCCGAAGCTAGAGACGAGAGGCAAATGGGAAGACAACAGGGAGGTGACCGTCGCCGTCCCGGACCACCCGGCCCACCTGGACCTCAGCCAGGACCACCTGGACCATCACCATCTGGAGCTTCTCCCTCTGGTGCTCCACCATCCGGTGCTCCACCATCCGGTGCTCCACCAAGCGGTTCTCCACCAAGCGGTGCTCCTCCTTCTGGTGCCCCTCCCAGTTAACTTATTAACTTTCACTCTAAATAAATGAAGAGTAGTCAGCCGATAGTATGTGTAGTTCATATTAGCTCCTTTCATTTCATATTAGTTCTTGCTTATAAAGATAACCTTTTTTGTTGGCATAAGTTAACTATTAAGAAATTAGCTATTTCAATCTTAAAAACCCATTAACGTTTACAAAATTAGATTGGGTATGCAAATAGTTGTGGGCCAGCTTTTTTTGTTTATAAAAGTGCGTTAGTTAAGCCAAATCCAATCAATCTGTATGAGAACACTGAGTTTAATTAACATGTAGCTAAACATTTCAGTTATGATAATGTATACACCCAACCCATTCTGGAACTCATTGTTACTGGAACATTGGTGTGCGTAAAGAGGCACCTCTGTGCTGGTGAACCAGCATCTTTTGCAGTAAGAGAGAGTTGGTACGTAATATTTAGAACGTTTACTAATAAATAGAATGCAAACACTGAATGCGTAACCACAATACCAGACGACTGTTATCCTTCTTATAAGGTACTATATTGAATAGTGTGTTTTGTTTACTTTGAAATAATACCAAAGCATTAACATAGGAACAAGAGAATTAAGTTCGGCTGTAGAGTCATAAGGGAACTTTGAATAGCGTGAGTCACTAAACAGCTGATAGATGAACCAAGGTAGCCAACCTCCCTCATCCATCATTCCCACTTCCTCTTTACTTTTCCCCACTTCCATTCGGTACAATTTATCAACTGTGGCGTTTTCAGGAAATGCTACCACCGAGGAGAACACACGCATAAGTCCGCAAAATTGTTTGCATGTTTCTCAACGCAATATTATTAACTGAAAATGTTTCATCGTTAGAAAATTAAGTTTAAACGTTTTTTACCATCGCCTACTACTTTTAGCAAAGTTTTACAAGTTGCTAGTCGCGACCAAATTTACTCGCATAAAAGCTTATCTCAAGTTTGATGAAAAGTATCCAGGTTGCATATAGTAAAGTTCTGTCCAGGATACATTCAAATATTGCTAATAGAAATAAACTTTCTGAAACACAATAAAAGGCAAGTCATTTAATAAGAAAATTAACTTCAAACAAGTTTTTCAGTTACATTTCCGAACGTGTTGAATAAAAGGGGAGACAAAAAAGGAAAATTTATTGCTGTCAGACGGACAGTAAGTAATTGGAGACTCAGGTGGATTAGAACAAGCTCAGTCTTTGCGAGAAGTATTGCTTCACAAATAAAATTACGAAACATCAGATCACGTACGCTTACTTCCTAATTCAACGTTGGGAAAAGCGATTGCCACTTAGAACAGAAAATTTGTCTTCCTTTTACAGGCAGGAGAATTCACAAAATAAAACAAAAAACACTTCTACCTTATTAGGATTGTTGGAAGTAGGCTACTAATCCAGGTATATAAAGTCTGGTGTGAATGTCAGTCAGTAGGTCATAAACATGTCATAGCAACATACGAATGATCCATTATTTTAAAAGGTATAAAGTCCCAATATTGCCCTTGAGAAGATTTTCCAACAAACCTGTACTATACATACAGGGTGAGTTTTAAACGTCCCCGCCACCTTAACTTTTGAAAAAGGAACAATTTTTTAAAACCCTTTGGGGAATGTTTTTATAGGATTCTGAAGTTTGTTTTGACGTACTTTCCGTCACCCACACTCCCCCAACCGCACCCAAAATATTGGGGTAGGGCCAAGAATTTTTAAAACAAACCTCACTTTATGGTACCTTAAACGAAAGGGTATTTTAATACAAATTCAACGGCGCAAAGACAAATGTTATATCTCGACTCGTTTTTTCAATACCCATTCAAAGAATGCAAGAAATCAGCTTTAAAATTCCACATTTTACATACAATTTTTTTCTGTGACAAATGTTTCTTGAAAAACTTTTGAGGAAAACCTTACAACCCTATAACATAATCATATAAGGTATTTTGAAGAAAATGTGTCGTAAAAATTTGTGTATGAGAAATGTAGCATTTTAACCTGATTTCTTGTAATCTTTAAATGGGTATTACACAAAATCGAGTCGAGATAAAAACTTTCTTTGCCCTTTTAATTTGTATTAAAATTCCCTTTCGTTTGAGGTGTCACAAAGGCACCCCTTTTTTGTTGGGGTGGGTAACGGAAAGTACATCAAAACAAACTTCAGAATCTTATAAAAACATTCCTCAAAGGGGTTTTATAAAATTTTACTTTTTTCAAAAGTTAATGTGGAGGGCATTTAAAGCTCACTCTGTATTCTTACTATATCTACGCCAGCGGACGATATATGTAGTTGAAGTAGACTGTTCCAGTTGGGATTACAATGATTAATGAAGTGTCGGTATTTAGGTGGGTAATTGCTTTGCACTAAAGGATCAGGGGATCAGAAGTAAGCAGGGGGCTGACAGCAGAAGCTCCTTGTGACAAGGTCCCCCACCGTGTCGCAGTGCTGCTAACCCATACTATAAACATGAACTTGATATCCATTGACTCTTAATCCAATTGACTTGATATCCATCTTAGCTATTTTCTCGATTTTTGCAAGTGTTCACATCAATGTTGAGTTGAAAATAACTACTCCCATCAACTGAATACAGGGCCGCCACAAGGGGAGGGGGCTGACGGGGCCACAGCCCTGGAGGGACCCGGACCAAGGCTAACGGAAGAAATATTATGGTTCCATCCTTGGACCTATACTTTTTAATTTGTACATCAAAAGTTTTAAAAGTACTGTAGAATTTATAGGAATCATTCAATCATGCTGATGATACTACTTTGAATTTCAGCAACTGAAACGAAAACAACTGTACTGTTGAACAACTAGAAATGTCCAGTAATGAAAATATTAATGTATGTTTAGTATTTCGAAAACTTAAACTTTGAAACAAATCTGGAAACCCACCTGCATAAATTTTAATTTGAACCACTGGATTAATAACGATAATGCCTTGGTTTCATTAGGAGAACACATAATTAATGAAGTCGATAGCACAAGGTTTTTATGGCTGTATATTGTTAAAACCTTATGCTGGGACACCCAGATCGACCATATTTGTAGAAAGATGTCTTCTGGTATATTTCTATTCAGACAGATGAGAGATCTATGCTCCGTAGATGCTCTTAAAGTAGTCTACTAAGGTGTGATACACTCTCATTTGTCTTATGTAATTATATTTTGGAGTAGCTGTGCTGAAACTAAACTGTTAAAAGTATTCATCCTCCAAAAATCGTCAATTCGAGTTATTACCAAACTGACGTAGGACATCGTGTAGAGATTATTTAAAAAATCTAAACATTCTTACATTAGCGTCACTATACATTTTTGAAACTGTATTATTTATTAAATTCAGCACAAACAACATATTTTGTATAGTGACTTAATAAATTAAAATATTAAATTATGTCTTTTGTGTATGAAAACAGAAAAGGTTTTGAAATTATAAAAGCTTGTTCTGGGCCCCTATTTATTGGCTGACATTTTACCGAAAGCCTAGCCATTATGTTCAGTTTATGCAACGCTGTTTATATTAAAATTCTCAGTTTAAGCCCAAGTTTTCCCAAAATCTCGCTGATCCAGATTACGATAAACTTGGCACGAATTTTGAGTGTAAACTTTAAACTCAAGTATATCCTCAATGCCGTTTTCTACATTTGTATTTGCTCTGTCTTCGTTAAAATTCGTCTGCAGGTTTGGCCTTTAGTTCTAATTCCTTCATTTCCCTTACTCTCCAAGCTATATCATCAACTCACTCGCATTTTCGTTCAGCACCCGTTGTCGTCTGCACTCCTCTTCTAACAGTGAACAGCACAATTTTGAAATGGTAGTTTTATAACATGCTTCATACTTGATACAAAAGTTAGCTTAACCCATTACAGCTATAAAACTAAAATAGTAATATCAAATAGTTACAGTTCACTTAGGGCTATTAATGTTATTAGTAAAAAGAAGTGAACAGAATAGTACCACAGAATAGCCAGGAGATCTTCTGTTATCTGTGATAAGACTCTATTAACATGTTTAATTCGTGTGACAAATTAAACATGTTAAAATGGTAGGGTCAATTATGTTCACTTCATTTTTGCTTATAAAGTAGTCGTATTTAATTTCACCATGCTGGGTGATTTCGGTGCTTTTAACTTTTGTTGCAAATTGTCCAATTCAACTTCAAATATATCACATCAGAAAAGCTACACGTTGCATATAAAACTTTACTAGTTTGGGCGTTTGGAATGCGTTAGCTAGTTTATATTTTATTTACAAGATTTGTTGACTCTGTGATTCGATCTTATCGAATAAAGATGAAAATTGAAGCTAAAAAATGACTTAGGGTTTTCGTTTGCTTCTGTGGATTAATGCTACGCAATATATCTGTTGATTTTATGATAAAAGGATCCCCCCAAAACTCACCAATTTGCATCCAAATTTAGCAAATTTTCCGGGGCCCCTTCCTTTCTGCTGGGGGGGAGGGTATTCCATACCCCCCGGCCCCTTGGAAGTTCCCTAGATTCTGGAACCCCCCAACCCCTTTCCAAAATCCTGGCTAAGCAACTGTCTTTACGCGGGAAATGTTCACCGTTTGCGTTTTCCTAGCCAGTTTTGTGTAATATTTTGTTGGGTGTTTGGTGACATTTTTTCTTTTGATTATTATCGAACTTCCTTTGGGAAAATGAGATATTCATGGTGAGACCCAAGCCCAAGACAATGAAATGAGCACAGATCCTGACCCCAGATCACGTGTTGAGCATTTTCACAAAACCTTATACTCGTATATACATATGTTCCAACCATCACAACAAAACACATGTTTTGTCCGATTTTCACCAAATTTGGTACAAATGTTCCTTGTGTAAATTTTTTCAATTTTGTAAACCAGCTAAATTGGCCAACCGGAACCCTTCTTTTGGGGTTTTTCTCAAAAAAAGGATTTATTTGTTTTTAAAAAAGCCGTCCCATTATCATGGAAATTAAAACAAATATGTATTTTGTTACTATACATCAATGGACCAAAAATTTTGAAAATCCACCATGTCGTTTCAAAATGGCGGCCAAAAAGTGATTTTTCGGTCTTTTAGCCTAATTAACTTAAGCGGTAGTACTACCTTTGAAAGTGTGTCTTGTGTTAAATCTGCTTACAACGGGACACTTAATACTACCATTTAAAATGCATTGATTGTTTTTGTTTTAGTTATTATAGAACGCTAATTATTGGCTTCGTACCTTCTTTTCTAATACAAATAAAACTATTTTGAATTTAAAATTATATTTCGGTCTTAAGCAGAAACCTACTTTGGATAACAATAAAAGCAATTACAAAACCAAACATTTTAACATTTACATCATATGGTTATAAACATAGAAAAAGGTATAATTACCTAAAGTTGGGCCCAATAATATGTATGTTTATAATTTTAATTTTTCTTTCAACAAGTTGCTCCAAATGTTTTAGTTATGTTATTTTATTTATGTGGATCAAGAGCCAGACGAACTGGGCGACAATCTAGAACCGGTACCCAGCACCCAAGAGTCAATCAAGCTTCTTAAATGCAACTTTATAATTCGTTAAAGAAAGAATGCTATAGCTAACCACAACTCAACAATCAAAGAAATAAATCACTACTTCCGCCAAGACCATAGGCCGAGGCATACACATTACAGATAACCTGAATGTTACCGTAAATTGTAGGGCCTACTAGTATGTTCGGACTGCACAATTCAGATATATTCAAGTTCACGCACAGATTGAAAATAATTATAGCCTATGTAAATTTTCAAACACTGCCGATTCGCTCATCCAGATGCGCAACCATTGCTCAGTCTTAGCATAAGGCCCAACCAAATTACTGGAGGAGTGGTTGGTACACATTCCAAATCGTAATCGTATTGTTGTACTGTTTTTTGTTGGAATAAACTCACTATTTCAACTATATATACTTGGTCTTTCACAGTTAAGGCGTAAAGTTTGAAGTTAGCCGTGCAGGTTATTTTCTATTTTAAGGAATTGAAAAGGCGGGTGAATAAAGCGAGCGCGGGTCCAACTCTAAGTACCGCTTGTAGCATGAGGACCATTGATTTTAATGTATATTTAAAGTCAATGATGAGGACCATTTACGACTTAAAACATCGGTTGCAAATTTTCCCATGTTAAATTCTCTAAATAATTAAAGTTTTTAAAGACTGGTTTAAATATAATTGTATTTTGTCTGATGGTGGACAATTTAATCGTTTTACAAGATATGAATAGTACCATTGACTTTAAATATCAAAAATAATATTTTCGAAAGTAAATGTTACTTAGGTGTTTACACGCAGCAGCCGTAATAGTTCTATGCTTCCAGAGAAACAATTTGAGCTAGCTTAAAACGTCGAGTGAAGTTCTTAAAACTAAGATTCCACAGATACAGGCTGTTATAACCGGAACCCAAAGTGGGACCCGTGGCCGCTTTATCCGGCCGCATTTTAATCAATGCTATTATTTCTTAAAACTGTATTCCAACAAGAATCTTAATGTAAAAAGTAAATTTGTATAATTGAACAAATGGTACGTCTACTGTAATGTACGGACATGTTGAAAATTTAAATGCAGTTTAAATCTTTCGGATATCTTGGTTTGCCTTCGTTTGATTAGGGATTCACGGCAGATTTGACTATAAGACGTTTAGTCGAGCCTTCTGTGTACAAATACGATGGTTGATTTATGATCAAACCTTTATAACAGTTAAGGTATGAACATTGAAGTTAGTTATAATATAGATCATTTTTCAGGGTTTAGTATGATTCATTATTTTGAATGTAATATTAACTTCATTGTTTTATTATAAGCTTTTAATCGTCTTTAAAGTCTGAGTCACCGTTTGAACTACCGTACGTACTTTTTATTCTCCTTAGCATTATGAGAAATGGTTTCCTTTAAATCCCGTGTCTGTATTTAAGATACTTTTGATGATTTTTGTGTTTAACGAGATTGTTAAAACGACATCTTGTGTATATCTATTAACTTGTACAGTACCTGTATGCATGAACAACTTTTATGCGCGTATGACATTCCTAGTTTAAAGTCGTATTGATACAATGCATTTAACTAAACTGTTCAACTGAAATTTAACGGATATACGGTTCTATTTCATAAAAGTAGAAAGTAGTTTAATTATTATGGGAGCCGTAGAATATTCCCAATTGATCAAGTAACTACAACCTGGTCTTGTGTTCGGCTCAGAGATGCTTAGATACTTACTTTGACTTGAGACACCTCTCGTAGAGTATTTTGAACTGAATATGAGATGAAGGATGAGTGTTTTTGATGGATCGTGAAGTGACACTAACTTGTTACAAAGACACTTGTTACACACTAGGGCGGACTCATCCCCGGATTGGGTCATTAATAAAAATAGTTAATAGCCCAACGACAATGGAAATGGTCTGACTGCTTAAAGTGAATTCCGAACCACGGAGAGTGGTCATCTTGTAAAAGTTCTTGTTACTGTTGGGGAATGGACCCTAGCCGTTTGACCATTGATTTTATATTTAAAGTCAATGGTTTAACCTAGACAAATTCTCTGAAGTAATGTTGTACATGGTGTCACTCCAAAGTTCCTTTTTTTATACAGTACCGAAGCTAAATTCAAAGGTAGCTCAAACTCAATTGAAGGGAATTTCTTTCATTAAAAAAATTAGTGAAGTTTTTGTTTTTAGGAATGGAATGAGTTGGCATTCCTGCATCATAAAATGTCGCTGAGTTAACTGCATTATCACTGTCGAAGGTTCCGAATCGATTCTCTTTTTAGGTTTAATTACTGCTTCTTGTTCTTCGCAAACGATAAAATGTTGATTACACTCAAAAACCTTCAACAACAAACTTTTCAAGTTGATATAGATCCATCTCAAACTGTGAGTATAGTTGCATATAATTATTTCATAATGCATTTAGCCTACTCTACCTACCCAGTTGCAGCCGTAACACATTTTGCTCGGTATTGGTACTTTAAACTAATAATTTGAATTTTGAGCTTTAAGCATTGTAAATTTTAGATTTAAATAGCCAATTGACGCATGTTACAAGCCTATCGGGTTTCGAAAATCTAATAATGAACTAAGGCTATGGTTACCTGTAAAACAACAGATCTAACTTTGATGAAATATAGCCTATCGTATAGTGTTTAGATTACAAGAAGTTTGAGAACACTTACAACCAATTTAGTAAACAAATATTTTAGGCTGGTCTGTGGCCTGCAAATATTTAAAACTGCTGGTTGACGCACAAAATGAATGGAGGGTTGTTGATGGATCAGTAAAAGTGACACTAACTTGTTACAAAGACACTTGTTTACGCTGAGGCGGACTCATGCAGGATGGGTCATTAATAAAATAGTTAATAACCAAACGACAATGAAATGGTCTGACTGCTTAAAGTGAGATTCCGAACCACGGATAGTGGTCATCCTTGTAACAGTTCTTGTTACTGTTATTGTTGAGAATTCCCTCTACACAACTCTCACTATACCAGATAATGATTATTTGGATGGATTTACTAAAAATAATAACACACATAAGTTAATCACAAAAGCACGTTTTATTTTACTTTTCTTGAACTAACCTCAATTTCTCACAAGTCACAATCTACATTGCATAACATAACAAAACAAAAAAATCATCTGATTTACAGTGTCTGGCAAAACAATTGTTTCTATAAACAAAACATATTATATGCAATTATATGAATTATTAACATTTCTCCCACCTTTGCAATTTGGGAATTGAAATTGCAAACACACTCAATTTTGTATTTAAAGGTTAAGTCTTGTTGGAACTTGTATTTCCCTTCCACTTCTGGTTTTAGTCATACAATTTTTTTTTTCCACATGTGTCTCCGTTTTGATGTTCTTCACTGGGTTGTCCACGGGTTTCGGCATTGGTTCTTCAACACTTGATATTTCTAGTGGGTACAACTTCTGAATAGGTCGAATGATTTCCCCCATGGCCGTCTTCAATTGAACTGCTCTCACAACTTCGTCTTTTCCTGGAAAAAGTTTCACAACTATCGCCAGGGGCCATGAGATACGTTTCAAATTTTCTTGACCGATTAACACAACGTCTCCGACATTTATCTTCATCTGCTTGGACTTTCCTCGTTGAACTAGAAGTCCCAAATACTCTTTTCTGAATCTTGCTCTTAAGTCTTCTCGGAGTTTTTGAATGTACTTCAGTCGGCAGACTAAGCTTAATTTGTCTATGCTGTCAATATCAGCCACTTCGTTTGTCTTTAAATCTTGTAGAAATGAAGCAGGAGTCAAAGGTATTAAATCATCTGAGTCACTTGATACATAAGTCAATGGTCTTGAATTTAAAACTGCTTCCAAGTCACAAAGTACTGTGTATAACTCTTCATAGTGTAATGATGATCGTCCCAGATTTCTGCGAAGTAAACATTTTAGCATACCTATGAGTCTCTCCCACCAACCACCCCACCACGCTGCGGTTGGAGGATTGAACTTCCATTTAATTTTTTCAGTTGAAGTTTCTCTCATTATTTCATTCCAGTCCAATTTATTGAATGCATTTGAAGTTACGAAATTCTTTCCATTATCTGAGTAAATTATAGTTGGTCTGCATCTCAGCTTTGAATTTCTTGAAGGATCCATTTGGTAAATCATCAAAATTGTCCAAATCAAAAAATCTATGTGTCTATCTAAATTAGACACTACTCAAGCATTTTCTTTAGCAAATGTAAAAGCTCAAGCTCACCATTTTGTTTTAGTTAGCAACATTTTCTGATGAGATAGAAATCCCTCAAACCAGGGGATTGTCATTGCCCAGTAAGAGCATTTTCTGGTGGCTTCCTTGTATAATAGGTTCTTTAATTTCAGATAAAACAATTAAAGGAAAGGATACAGACTGAAAAGGAAAGACTACCCAGCTGAAAATCAAAGACTCATTTATGCAGGTAAGCCTCACAAAATATAAAAGATAATATAAGCGTTCACACCTTTCTGGAAAGTAAGATCATTTGAAAAGGCTAGAGAAGTCATTGCAAAAGCTGATTGTCAGAGAGAGAGTCAAGTTTAAAAAGAATTTCAGGTGTGCACTGCATGAGTAAATGAGAAGCGTATAAATCTGAAAGTAGTTGATGTAATTTCATTTTCCCAAATTGCATGTAACAACATTACATGTATTACAATCATCTAGTCTTATTTTTATAAAAAATAAGTTTTATCACAACTACACATTGTTTATAAAGTTGACATTACAAAAAAATTTCATATAATATACAAACATTAGTTAATATTTCATTGTGTATTTCATTATTGGTTAGTATTAATTAGTTGTTGTTAACCAAATTTTAAAATACGTTTTGTTTTAAACATCCTTTGCATATTTTAAGGAATTTGTTGCAGCGGGACCAGGCAATCAGCAAATCGGTGCGTGAAAATCTTATAAATAAATATGTAACTAGTAATGTTAAATTGTTAACAAGTTCAAGATGATAACAGTTTAAACCAGTTTTAGCCGCATTGTGGTTTGGCAATTTTATCATCTTGTTGCTCAAAATGCCTCAAAAAATTAAGTAAACACTAGTTCATCAATCAATAATTTAATGTTTTGTTTTGAAATAATACATTGCATTTTTTTTTGCAAGATATTTCGGTATAAGTGGTTGTAAACCATAGCCATCTTTGCGATGCGCACGGCAATGATATCGCTAAATCCTTTCGATATCCCTTTAATTAGCCTAACGTCCTTCTGAAAAGTTTTGTTAGTCTTCATCTCAGCTTTGAATTTCTTGAAGGATCCATTTGGTAAATCATCAAAATTGTCCAAATCAAAAAAATCTATGTGTCTATCTAAATTAGACACTACTCAAGCATTTTCTTTAGCAAATGTAAAAGCTCAAGCTCACCATTTTGTTTTAAGTTAGCAACATTTTCTGATGAGATAGAAATCCCTCAAACCAGGGGATTGTCATTGCCCAGTAAGAGCATTTTCTGGTGGCTTCCTTGTATAATAGGTTCTTTAATTTCAGATAAAACAATTAAAGGAAAGGATACAGACTGAAAAAGGAAAAGACTACCCAGCTGAAAATCAAAGACTCATTTATGCAGGTTAGCCTCACAAAATATAAAAAGATAATATAGCGTTCACACCTTTCTGGAAAGTAAGATCATTTGAAAAAGGTTAGAGGAAGTCATTGCAAAAAAGCTGATTGTCAGAGAGAGTAGTCAAGTATAAAAAGAATTTCAGGTGTGCACTCGCAGTAAATGAGAATCATATAAATCTGAAAGTGGTTGATAACAATTTCATTTGCCCAAATTGCATGTAACAACATTACATGTATTACAATCATCTAGTCTTATTTTATAAAATAAGTTTTTATCACAACTACACATTGTTTAGAAAGTTGACATTAAAAAAAATTTCATATAATATACAAACATTAGTTAATATTTCATTCGTAATATTTCATTATTGGTTAGTATTAATTAAGATTGTTGTTAACCAAATTTTAAAATATGAAAAGCGTCTTACATTTTAAACATCCTTTGCATATATTATAAGGAATTTGTGCAGTTAACGGAACCAAGGAAATTCAACCAAACTACTCAGAGTTAGGAAAATCTGTAAATAAATGTGTAAATCTTGTAATGTTATAAATTGTTAACTTTAAGTTCAAGATGTAACAGTTCAAACCAGTTTTAGCCAATACATTAATGTTTTGAAGTTTTGTGCCGCCTCTAGGTCACCATGGTTAGTTTTGTAGTAATTTACTATCAAAATTATAAAAAATTAGTATTTACTTCCAAAGTTTAAATAGGCCTAAATAATTTAATGTTTGTTTTGAAATATTACATTATATTTTTTTTATTACAGTCAACTCCGATTATCTGGGCTAATTAAGGGGAGGAGAGGCTTGGATAACCAAAAAACACGGATAATCCAAAACTAACCCAAAAATTGACAAAATTGATAAAATTCTTACGATTGAATTTAACCCAATAAATATTATTCATGCTAAAATAGCTCCTCTTACCTTACATTTTTGCTGAGGAATAAATCCAATTTCACATTTTTATTGAATATGAAAGGTTTATTGAGACATAAGTGCTGTATTAAGTAGAAAATTAAAAATAGAGTAACTAAAACAAAAATTGTACTGTGTATCGAGCCAAAACTGCACATCGTATTGCACAGCAAGCAATTTAACCGTGTTGCCATTTTCCGTTTTCTCAATTATTTCCAACTGCACCACTTTCACCAATTTCTTTTTCTTTCATGACATCCGTTCCTATGGTAGTTTGCTCATTATTTCAATTTTTTTCTAGTAGCTAACCCAGTTGATCCACAACCTAGATAATAAGCACCCGGTTAATCGAGAGTTGACTATACTATATATTAGTATATTGCCTTTTATTTAAATTAAATGCAGGTAAGAAAAAAAATCATCCTGAAAATAAATGAGACTCTGAAGGGCTTTGTAATCCCATTTATTTAAATGAGCTTAAGCTGGAGACTATGTTAGTTCCACATTGTAGTATTTAACACTTACCACTTGAAAATTTAACAAAATATACACAAGATTCAAAAAATTTGTATTCAATATTAAACAATACAATATTTTGTACAGAATAGTGTCATTACCCTTCTTAATATTATTTTATATTATTACATATTTTGTAATACTAATTTCTTTTTTTAGATAATAATAATAAGTTATTGATTTCCAATTGGTATTTACAATAAACATTTTTAAAATAATCTTATAAATTATTATAGTCTAATTACATTGTTATAAATTTAATATTATGGAAATAGCCTCCCGCATGGGTAAAATTACCTGTGTGAGGGAGGGTTCATCAGTCTAAACACAAAACCAACTCAAAGATAAAAGTATGATTTCTTTTACATAACTATTAGGCTCTAATATTTGTTATTTACTTTTTAAAGTTTTACATGGTTTGTTGTCAGTCAAATTTTAAACCTATTAAGTTTCAGTTTTTGTCGATATGGTGTTGAAGGTGGTTCATTCATTATTAATAGCTAATTGGCAGCACACATGCTTTTATAATAAAAATAAAACTATTTTTAATTTTTTAATTATATTTTGGTTTCTTCACTGTAAACCCTCTTCAGATTACAAAAAATAATATTAAAAGTTATTTTTTAGTAGTTTGGCTGATGTGTATAAAGTATTAAGCTTAACTGTAAAAGTTCTCAGTGAAAGAACTAAACAGACTGTATGTTCACAACAAATTTGTATAGTAGCGAACAACAAATTTGTATTGTCAAGTGAAATCACAACTCTGTCTATCTTTCAGGGAAAATTCTCACAGATGACTCTCCTATTAGTGAATATAATATTGACGAAAAGAAGTTTATAGTAGTAATGGTATCAAAGCCTAAGTCAGCACCTACACAAAGCACAGGCCCAGCCGACCCTACTGCCCCTCCCGCCCAGCCCGAACCTGAGTCCAGGCCTACTGAGGATAGGTTAGTTCTGTATAACTTTAAGCTATGGTTTCCTAGGAAAGCGTTGACAGCTGTATTACGGTTGAAATGTAGTGGTAGACGTAACATAATATTTAAACACATGTATCATACAAACACAACTTATGACATGTTGTTTATTTTTTTAGTCAAAATGTATTTACTATGTACAAAAGTAACAGCTAGACCTTTATTCACAAAACAAAATATTTCACAATGCCAAGTATAACCTCCTCGTTTCTCTGAAGTCAGTTAAAAATAAGTTTCCATTCTGATAAATGAGATTTTATATTTTGTTTCTTATATGAACTGAGTATATAATAAGCCATTGATTTCATCACACAACATTTTACAAACAGACAACCTTTCAAAAATTAAATTAATAGATTATTTAATTTTAAAAGCTAAGTTGTAATAACTGATGAGCTTTATGAAATATAAATTAATTGTCAATAAATCATTGTAAAACGATTACATTATCAAAGCTTTGACTAACTAATTTAAGATCAATGCTGTTTATTTGCGTTTGATGTTTGTATATATGCATTTATTTGTACGTTCAAATTTTGAATAAAGTAAGTTTTAACTTTGACAATACTTGTACTTTCTATACTGGCACAGTCCCAATGCGTTTTGTGTAGGGAATTAGTGATTGCAGCGCAATACCAGTGTCTTCCGGCTGCCTGAGTTTTCCAGCACAGTCCCGTATCGTCGTGCACTGAAAAGTGAGGAAGACAGGTTTGAATGTTTCACTAACATCTGCCTAATTGCAACATTACAGACCTGCTGCAGTTGAACCCAGCGCAGATCCCCCGTCTGCTGGCAACCTTTCAGCCGCAGAATCTGCCTTGCTAATGGGAGAGGAGTACAACACCATGGTTCAGAATATTGTTGATATGGGATATGATAGAGACCAGGTTTGTACCCACTTTTTTCTAAGCTCAAGTACTGAGAAACTCATTTATCAAACAAGTTTTTAGTGCCTTTTGGCAACCTCTTGAATAATTAACCTTGTAGATGTTGCGCCAAACAAACTTAAAAAGGAAGCACCAGGAGGTTACTTCTAGTAAGAGGCATTATCGCGGACCAGTTCAGGGCTTTGGCTTTTGTTTAGGCGATTTCATTACCTAACAGAGGTTCACTCGGAGGTAACCTCTGTGATGCAACCTCTGGAAGGTTAAACTCCCCTGTGCGGGTCAACGTTCATGACTAACAGTTTGGTAGGTCTTTCTGCCTTTGTTTCATAAGAATGTATGTCACTGTCTCTTGTGGTAACGTACTTTGATTTGAAAAATGTAGGAAGCGGGGTAGCGTCAACAGTGTTGAAACACTGGTTTGCTGCATAGTCTCTCCTCCTAGTACCTTTGAAACTACGCTAAACATTTCTTTTTGCAAAATGAAAAGCAAATCAGGCTAACACACAGCCAAGGACTAAAGTACGAGGGTCATCCAGAAAGTAAAGAACGTTTTGGCATGGTCAAATAAAAAATAAAGATATCAACACAAAACTTTATTTACTAATGCATAGAACCTTCTCTACGCACACTTGAGTAAACCATGGATTTCAAAACACTGGTTTGGGACCAGTTTTCCATATTCATGTTCTACTCATTTGCATGAAAACATAAGCCAGGATTTCTTAGCTTCTTTGAGTTCCTTATCGTTTAGCAAACTGTTTTTACCCAAAGTCCTGCAGGTATAGTGATAATCACTCGCACCAAGTCAGGGCTGTAGTCGTTTCTTTTCTTGGCATAAATTCGACATGGATTAAGCCCCGATCCCAAAAACAGTTGCCATGACTTTTGAGTGTTCAAATTTCACACTTTACATTTAGCGGGTTTTCAATTGTCGATGCCATTATTAATCACTGGGGACCGAGGTGGCTTAATCACACAGCAACGAACCTACACTCAAACTGAAGAGGAAGAATGTAGCTTTAGCCTGCTGTGCTGGCTCGTAGTGGTGAGAGCTGCGTGATGCTTAATCGTTCTTTACTTTCTGGATGACCCTCGTAGCCGCATGCAAAGCGTATACAGGAAAGGTATTTGCAATTCGTTATGCTGCAGCCACAGCTTTTCCTGCTCTATTAGGATAAGTGTTATGAAGCTGTAGGTTGAGCTACCTTCAGTCCCAGGTTTATCTAGTCTCTTTACCCCAGATGTAAAAGTAATATGCTGGTAGTACATATCCAATTAATTCAAAAACTTGTCCTTTACGAGACTGTTCTCTACACTTACTGCCTAGCTTTTCGTGCTCTATTGTAACGGGCGTTATGAGGATGTTTGCTATGTTCAACACCTCACTTTGGCCATGGATTTACTTGCTGTGTTATAGCAAACTTTAATAAAGATCATAAAGGAAATATTCACACACATACATTTAACTGTCCAGATGTACAAGAATTTCCTTTTTACAACCAAGTAGAGAAGACGGTGTTTAGAAAATTTCTTTTCTGAATCATAACTCAGTTAAATACATCACATTTATAGTTAAATTTGCCACTACCCACAGCCTTCCTAATCTGTCTGTAATTAACAAAGCTGTCAATAGTGGCGAACATGTTAACAACAGTGTTTTGCCTACATGTTAGTATTTAACTCACCATAAATATAAGCCTACTGGTTGGTTGGGACGCAGGTTGAAGCAGCGCTGAGAGCTAGTTACAACAACCCTGACCGAGCTGTGGAGTATTTGCTGACTGGAATCCCTCTGAATGACGTAGACGCGGCTCCAGTTCCCGGCGATCCTGACTCACCACCCCTCGGTGCGTTCATGATCTTTACACTTGGTTTTATCTGGGCTTGTGTGAGTAATGAGTTTTAGTTTGAGTTGGGGCAAAAAATAAGGTAGCTTTAATTATTGGTACCATTGTTTTAAAACAATATTATTCTGTATTACAATGTTTCATTAAATTCAGCATTTAATATCTGGTATGTCAATTTGTTTCATAAACCAAAACTGAAAACTCTATGTTGGCAATACACTCAAATTTTGGAAAATCAAGGTTTTGAACTTGTGGAATCCAGAACTAACCGGTGTCCACTCAACCGTGAACACCGAGAATAAGCAGTGAATTTTTGCATACAGCCATGAAAAGCTACCCTAGGAAAGTCACAGTTACACCTGCCGGAGGAAATTATATTTGGAAATTATCGTGAGAGTGAAACAGCACATAGAGCGGACCGCCGAAGTAACTACTACGACTTTTGAAACAAGTGACGGGAGTACCTATGACTTTTTTTAAGTACCAAAATGAGTTTTTTCAACCTTAAAAATTACCCTCTCAGACCGTGAAAACCATTTTAATAACCGTGAATTTTATTTTTAGGGGTCAGTGGACAACCTGACTAAGGATCTGTCATTAATTATTGTACTTCACTCAACTCTATAATCCTGAACTAATTTTTAATACTAATTTGTTGGTTGCTGATGTCAGGAGATGCGGGAGAAAGTGAAGAGCCCCTGGCGTTTCTGCGGTCCCAGCCTCAATTCCAGCAGATGCGTTCCGTGGTACAGCAGAACCCAGACTTGCTGAACGCAGTGCTGCAGCAGATCGGACAGACCAACCCTGCGCTGCTGCAGCTTATCAGTCAGAACCAGGAGGCCTTTGTGAGCATGCTCAACGAGCCCCAGGGGGGAGGTGGTGGTAGCACCCCCGCCAGTCCCGCTATCGGCTGCCCCGGACCCACCGCTGTCCCCGTCACGCCACAAGACAAAGCCATCGCAAGGGTATGCGAAATGGTTGCATTATTTGATCTGTAGTCTGGTTATTCATTCATAATTACTTAACCGGTATTATTTTATGGAGAAAACACTAATTTAAGAGTGCGGAAGATTTACCACTACTTTAGGTAAATTCACCTATAAACTATGGAATCCCAGTTTATTGATTACTAGCTGTTTACCCATGCTTCGCTACGGATAAAATATGTTACAGTATCACGACTGTGAAGTTTACTTTATCATAGTATTCTTTAAGAAGAAACCCATAAAACCTTGTTTAAGTGGGCTCTAAAGCCCTAACTTCGCCTTTTGTACAACTGTTGTTTGGCATTAAAGTCCTTTGTTGTTATTGTTATAGAATGTACACACAGCTTCCACATGGTTTTAGTGCCCCTAACTAAATGTATTTGTCTAAAAGTAACCTGTTGCTTGGGTACTTGCATCATACTACCGATCCTGTGATACACTTGTCCTTGTACTTTAAAAGTGGGCACAACATTTCCTATTTTTACATTGTTTCATAGCAGAGCACACAGTGCTGGATTGTGAAAGATGGGACGGTCTTCGAAGACCATACTTGATACAAGTTGGCGTCCTCACCAGAGACAACATCGTTTCAAGATGCTTCAAAACAAAGACAGATGGGATGTGGTGGCTGGAATGATAAGAGAAATCATGTCACGAAAGATCACTGAATCAAGACTGAATGTCTGAAATGAAAGCAGAGAAAGAAGAATAAAAAGACTCTATGGAGCTGAAGAAATGCCTTTTGGCGATACCGGTTCCAACAGATGAGAAGCACAGGAGGTTTTAGTGGGTAAACCTTTTATTGAGCATATAGAAGAAGACAATGGACAATATGATATGAAGAAAAGGGAGTCCCACACACGGGGAGCTCACTGGATTACACGGATGAGCCCCTATGGTGCGTAAAGCATTTCCTCCTGAGAAAAAGAAAAAACCTCTTTTGCCCCAAAATATATCAGACATAACAACGTATTCTGAGATCCCAGAGTCAGGCTCATAATCTAATAAATCCTGATACGTATGTTGTAGGAATGGTAAAGTCAAACTCCCTTCTATACAAAAATGTCTTGATTTTTTAGTAGCCTTAACTTATAAGAACATATAAGTTATATGTTTTGTTACACGAAACCACCTTGAAAGTGAATTGTGCAACCATCACAATTCAATGGTAGCAAAAATACTAACCAAAATTGAGTTTCTTAGATAAAATTATTTTGTTTACGATCAATCGGTTGTTTGTGGCTCTATAGTGTGATGATCTACACAACACAGTACAGTTTTAAAATAACTAATCTCAAAGTACATCACAACTATTACATAGCCCACTCACCCTCACCCACTTACAATGAATAAAAGCCTTTAAGGAGAGTCAGGAGTATGAATCACAAAAGGATCATAAATCACAATGAGGTTGCTAATGTAAGGAGTAAGAGAGAAGGAATGAGACTGTTGAGCTACTAGCACACAAGAGATGAGGGGTGAACGCAAGAAAGAGAAGATGGGTGGAAAGGACAAGGAAAAAGAAAGACAAGGAGAAAGCGCGGAAGTAGGAGGCAGAGAGGTTGTTTACTTGGAACTGCTCGGCCACTAGTTCCTTATCTTATGTTCACCAGAAGTACACACTCCCAACAACAAAAAAACTTTGAATCACAAAACACAAATTTTAGTGGAAACAATGTTTTTAGTGTTTTAGAAGGAAAAACTTAATACATCAGCAGTTTTTACTTCCCGTAGCGAAATTTCGGTACTAGGAGGAGGGGATCGGGAAATGGTCTCAATCCTGTACCGGAAATCCGGGATCCCGCACAGCTCTATTTTTAAGTGAATTTGCCTAAAACCGTTTACCCATATAAAAACTGGCCCGACCGGTTTTGGCCTAATTATTCGATCGGCTATAAATTGACCCTACCTGGCATTTTCGGGACCCAAAGGAACACTAATTTAAATACTTGTAACACTTATATTTGATGGGTTGAACACTATAAAGCATGAATCATAATTATTATTAATGGTCACCATTCAACAAATACTGTCGGTTGGGCAAAACTGAATAATGCGCCGTGGAGAGGTGTATTGTATACTCTGTTCTCTGTCTGTAGGGAGCAGATTGTAATGTGTGCACAGGGTGAAACCCCGCTCCCTAACCTTTTTTATGTTTTTCTCAATTACTTGAAAACTAAGAGAGATACAAAAAAATGTTTGAAAGAAAAGATGAAGATTATTTCATGCCATACTAACATTCATCTGCATCTCTGTTTCAGCTGAAAGCCCTTGGGTTCCCTGAGCATCTAGTTATTCAAGCCTATTTTGCCTGTGAGAAAAATGAAAACCTAGCAGCGAATTTCCTCCTTTCCCAGAATATGGACGACTGAAGTTTGTTGACGATTTGTATAAAGAAGACAGAAGCCCTCACGCCTTATCCTGCACAGTCTCCTTGTAAATTCTTTATTTTCTTCAGTAAATCTTCCCGTCTACTCTATAGAACAAAACATTTTCAATAGCTTGGAAATATTTTTTTTTAACTTCTTCACCAATCATAGAAGTAAGCAGTTATAGAGAAATAAACAACATAATATATTATGAAGATTATATTTTGTATCGATATGTGCAGATCAATATAATAAATTGAATTGTTATGACTGATTTGTTTTACGAGATGCAGTTTTGAGACGTTTTTCTATTTTCCTTGTATAGCCTGTTTGTAAAATTAAATGCATGATTTGGGTACATGTATACTAACTATACATTGGTTGTGTTTCCTTTTCTTCTGATTATTAATAGTTTGGTTCAGAACAGATTTGCTTTTATTTATTGTTTCTCCATTTTACTCTATCGTGTACAAAGGATTGATGTTAAAGTTTGACCTTTAGGCTTTTGTAATATTATTTGGTTTCATATTAAACTAATTGTAAGTACTTTATTTGAGGTTTTTACAACATTTCCCTTTCCCTCAAAAGTAAGCTGTCGAAACCCTTCAACTGTGACAACAAGACGTGTTTAAAAGCTATTTAAACTTGACCTAGCATAACTTGTATTTGTGTTTAGTTGATGGTTTTGCCTCTCTTAGCGGAAATGGGGGTTGTAGTATGGTCCTCGAGTTGCACTGGGATTGAGCTCACATTTTAAAGGGCATAGAAAAGTCTAACACGTTATGTTTCAAGCTTCTATCTCATGCATTGGTCTGCCATGCATCAGAGTTTCGGCAAATACTAATCGCTGTAAATTTAACCATTTCCAAAATATAAAAAAGCAACTGCACAAATGGTTTGTAGCAAGATAGGATCTTTTTCCGTATTGTTGGTAAGCTCACTTAAATTGAACCATTTTATTCATCACAGTTGAAACCATTGTCTTAGTAAGATCTGTAAGGGGCATTCTGTAAGTATTCCAAATGCTCACGATTACAGCCGCAACATCACAACCTGATCACATTACAGCCGATCATTTTGAAACAACTCAACATTTCTAAAATTGTCTTTGTAGAAATGTTGGACATTGAATTAGTTTTCCAATAATATATAACCTCCTTTGATAATGCTTAAGCTACTACATTCAAAACTGTGAACTCCTGTTATGAAGCATTTTTTACAGGAATTCTTATACATATGTGATTTTTAACTATTAGAGATAACGTATTTTAAGTTTTAACCTCTTACCGCATTCTCTCTGTATATACAGGGTGTCTTAGACCACCCATATTACATGTACGGTACAGTAGAAACTCGTTAGTTTGAACACTAGAGTGCAGATAGGCTCCATCCTTGCAACAAGATGCATAATTCGTACTACACTTCATAAGGTATCCAAAGTGATATCCACAACCAAAAAAGGGGTCCTCCCACCCTTTCCCTGGAATCTTGTGGTCGATAGCTTGTTGAATAAACTTACCATTAAAGACATTTTTGCTCAAGAAAACTATGCGTCATTGTATTACAAGGTAAATACTGTATCACTACTGCTGATGACATAATGAACATCAATCTCTGATCTATTCACTCCTGGTGTCTTTGTGAGGGAATAAATGTTAATATTTTCAAGACAACACTTGTTCCTTTTAATCGTCAGAAGCACCTGGAGGCACTTTCAAGGCTTAAACTAGGATAAACTCAGGTTGAAATAGCCAATGAGATCAAATACTTTGGGGTGACCGTGGATTATAGGCTGACATGGAACAACTACCTAACCAGAGCACTACAAAAAGCCAAGTGATGGTTGCTTATAATGTGAAGAGATCAGTTGGGGAATTTAAGACTTGCAGTTGTATAGCTTAATGGCTTTATAAAGCCATGACAAGACCCCAACTGTGCTATGGGTCGCTAGTCTGGTGGACAAAAGTTAACCAGAGTACAGTCCTAACAAAACTCACTAGCCTACAAAAGCTACACTGGTTTTGGGGCCATCATAACTCTTGAATCCATGCTTGGTCTACCCGCCTCTAGACATCTTCAAAAAAGAAGCACAGGAAAACAGAACGAGTGGTCTGCGTATTGATTAGTGGCATGTATGTCAACAGTGAGATGTTATGAGACCGTTTTTAACCAGCCTTTTCTGTAATTTTCCACCTCGGATAGGAGTGGACAGCTGGGAGAATTAGTTCCTCATGCCACCAAAGGAAGCCTGATTTGGTACACAGATGGCTCCGACAAGAAAGGTAAATTTGGGTTCAGAGTGTACAGCACGTTACCTAGATTTGCTCTTACGAGATTTGCTTGCACTCGTAGCTCAAGTCTAGATGACTTTTGTACCATTTTTCAGGCTGAAATCTATGGAACAGTAAATTTAATTAGGCTTATCAAATAGCTATCATTTATCATGTCACATATTATGATAATGTCAGATAGTCAAGCTGCCCTTAAAGCATTTGACACTACATATTCACATCTAAGTTGGTTTGAGAAAATATTTTATACTGAATTTGTCAGGAAAATTGTTGAACTCAGCAGTTCCTTTGAGGAATCCAGTTTCCCTATGGGTTTAGATAAAATTAATACAGAATCCGAACAATAAAATTCTTAGGACCATGCATTTGATTGGCTTGAAATGTTAAAAATTAGTCACAGTGCACTAGTCCTTTTTCTTATTACAATAATACCCCTAAATGTGATTCGAATCAATGTAAAGTGACAAGTTTAATGTTTGGAAAATGGTCTGGCAATTTGGCAAAACTAGAAGTCAGAGAATGTTGTCTTGAAAAAGAGTGACAGCCCTGATGAAGTGAATATCAGCTAGTAGTGAGCAAACTACACATTACAAGTCTAACATAGTTACTCCTCCCTTAAGTAAAGGACTCCCAAATATGTTAAAAGCTTTGAATCAAGGGCCCCCAAATGTAAACCGTTACTACTTACAACCTTATCAGATGTTCGATGAGCTTGGTAAGAATATTTTAATTCTTTTGCCTCCATATTTAATATTTATCCCTCTACAAGCTACTCAATATCACAACTTGGGTCCTGTTCCTGGCCAGCTTGCGCACTGTTCTAACCAATGATGGCACTTTACGCTCTTGGAGCTGAGATGGTCTTGCCATACTCCAGTGACTGCAGGTGATGCTGTCTGCACTGAACAACTAAAGCACACATCCTTATACAGTTAGTTTCAGAAGTACCCTTTAAATTTTGAATAGCTGAAAACTTTCAAACACACTATAGCCCAATATTAATACAGTAGACCCTCGATAGAACGGACTAATGTATGGATGTGGTCCAGATTTCAAAAACTGGACGATTGGGGATACCGATAAGCATATCCTGATGCATTAGGATCGATAAAAATAGACTCAAGATAACGTAATTTGAGGTACAGATCGGTTACTGACGTTTAGCTGAGCCACACACCTTAAAACCACTCACTCTTGTAGGCAGTACTCACACTGAAGGTCTTAATAAATGAAAACACATTTAACGCTCAACAATGTATTTATTTCGCTCAAAATACTGTATTTTCACAATTTATGTACAATTCATATTTACAGTAAAAAAGTTTCATTTTAATAAAATTCCTCCATACTAATGAACACTCTTCTGCTTTTGTCCGCCATCATAATCACACACACAACACAAGTTATCACACAGACATCACATCACTTAATCAGCTGCAGGTGACTTACTGTTGTTTACATTTGTGACAATCAGGGACGGGAGGGTGAGCTGGTGCGCAGTAGATAGCCTAACATTATCGATCCACTCCCTGCTCCAGTCGCGCTGGGGTGTATCCTGACAACCCCAGCATCGACCGCAAACTCAGAACTCAGCGCGCTTCGCGAGTTCGCATTGTCAACGCGTTAGTGCATTATATTGTTTAAATTACTAGCTTTAACCTTGATGTTAAAAATACTGTATGTAACAAAAATATGTTTTTGTTTATTTTAATTTTTTACCGAGGGTGGTCCGACTATCTCGAACCGTCGAAAGTGAGGTCCGCTCGAGCTAAAGTGTCTATTACTTATAACAGAGAATACTCAAGTACTTTTTGACGTGAATCAGAAATGGGGTTTTAGGCGGTATGAGAAGCCGTAAGTCCCATTTTAAAGGCCATACAAAACCAATGATATTTACAAACAAATTTGTCCATAGTCCGTTTTTTGATTGGCGGCTCAAAAGGACTTATTGCAGCAATACAATATTTCAGGTTGGGGGCAAAACTCCTTGATCACAAAAAACAGTACTTTAGTAGAACTTAAAAACATGTGCAAAGCTAGTTGGAACATTTTCGGCCAATCAAAACACAAAAGTTAAGATGAGGGACTTTTGAAACAGAGTGCACATACATACTTATGTGCATTGTGGCGGCTGCCAGGCCACAGCCACTTGTACCTTAAGATAAGTGGCTGGTCGAGATTATTTGCATTGACAACCAGCTTCAGGAAAGCGGCCATGCCAGTTCCAGTGTGTTTCTACATCAACAATTCCTTTAAATAAATATTCCGGTTCAACCATTTTCTCGATAGTATAGGCCAGAATGAACACCCTTATTAACTTATCAAATACTTTAATTTGTATAAAAATTACATTGCTTAACATCTCATATACAGACTTTTTACAGTTAATAAGATAAAATATACAATGTACTAGTTATTTACATACCATATTAAAACTAAAATGTCTTTCTTGTTGTCATAACCTAAATTAAATTATAAAGTGTAAATTAGGGTTATATAATATTATGCTTCAAATACTTTGGGCAACAGACCATTGAAAGAGGCAAATAAATTAATAACAATACTTGAGTAAAAATAGATTAAATAAAAGAGATAATTTACAAACTGATGAGTTGGCCACAAAAACAACAACTGACTCCTTAAAAGGCTATATTCAAATAGTAATAATTACATTATTTTAGTGTTATTGGCACAACAAACTAACTTTCTAGAAAAGCTAGACACTGTACTTAGGAAAAAGAATTGTCCGAACAGAGCCTACTAAAGTGTTTTAAACACAATCAAATTTAAACAATCCATAGTGTTAAGATAAATCAAAGTAACTTCACTATTAGCCATATCTGTCATTAGTATGAAAACCCATATGTGGCACCTTTTGGAGGCCAAGAGACCTTTAAGGTTTTATGCTGTCAAAATATAAAAAAACAACAAGATGAGTATGTAATTTTTCTCTTAGTATTGCTTTATATTTTGATTGTTAATAGTTTGAAACCCTAATGATGACCAAAAATAGGAATGACATTTTTTACCTTAAGGCAATGAAAACACCCAACCATGCTAAGCAATTCAATACCATTTACTAGGTATTACTGAATATACCTAGTAAAAGGTTTTTTAGAACATGACTTTTCAAGGTTACTTGAGTGAATTCATTGCAAACAAGTTGGGTATTTTCATAGTAAATTCATTTCCATTAGTTTAAAGTATTAAATAGAGTTTCAAAATGGCTAACACGTGGTGTTTACTTAAAGCTCATGAAAGGTACTCTGTGAGTCAACTGTGGCCGCAGGTCCACATCGTCAGGGCGAGCATGGCGTTGTCTCGGGTCTACGGGTCTTGTGGGTGCCGGAGTGTAAGGGACTGCATCATCGTCGAGGCGAGGTGTGGGTGGGGGGAACTGCCTCATATCACTGTCCCTGTGGTAGAGGGCAGGCCGATGGTCCTCATCGTACCGAGGTGTGGCAGGGGGCCCCGTGTACAGAGGGGAAGGGGGCATAGCAGGGGTCCCAAGTAGAGGGGGTCGTGCTCGCGGGTCCCTGGCCGGCTCTTCCACGAGTCGCTGCCTTGGATCTCGGGGCAGACTCACATCGTCAGTCACCGGTCGAGCAACTCGACGTAGTCGAGGGTCATTGATTCCTGGCTGAAAAGAAATTTGAATTATTGTAACTTTTCTGACTTAGTAACTTGGTCAATTGTTTTGTGCTTGAACATATTTTGCTATTTACAATTGAGGCAGTATTTTAACCAACCAACCACAATATTTCTATGCTGTTAATAACATAAGAAAGTAGATCAATACAAATAAGTACATTTTTCAGGAAGTCTTACTGTGTACCATACTAGTAGTATACTGTACTGAATAGTAATGTGTTGTACAAATTAATGTAATAGGCAATTAATGTTTTAAACCTAGATTCTAGAGATGGGTCAGTTCTGAAATTTTCTGATATGTACGTGAAAACCGATTCCCGAATAAGCGAACGAGATCCGTTTTTTGATTAACTGAACCATGCGACCAAGTTCAGTTCCGCTCCAGCTAAGGAACGTTCCGTTATTATGGTAACGGTGCGGCACGCACTCTAAAGACAGCATAAAGCCAATCAGAACGGCGAGAGAACAGCAGATAGAAAGAGAAACTGCAAGCACAGAACCGACCATTATACTGCGCAGCTATGAACGAGTAATTTAATAGAATATAAATGCCTGAGTAAATTTCTAATAATGGTAAACGTCGTATAAATAAAACGAGTTAAAACTATGCTAACAACAAGTCAACAACGTCTAAACCGGTCCGCCATTCCGAAGTACAGACGAATGCGCGTGCTGTCAGTGTGTCGCAATGTTCACAGTATATACCGTAAATTCGTCTGCTGTTTTGAAAGTAGAGTCAGCTCATTCTCTGTGTGAATCTTAGAAACTTGTGAGGTTGCCGTATAAACACACTGGAGAACACTAGCGCTTTCTGTTAGATAAGTTGTCCTCAATTTGTCCAGACTATTGTATTTCACTGTGACCGACAGGCAGCCACAGAGTGCACACGTGACACGACACACCTCTTGCTCACCATTTTGTGTATTTTGACTAGGAGTGGGATCTGGTTGTATAAATAGGCAAACAACGACGAAATTGATCGTTTTCATTGTCAATAATATGAAAAACAGATGAAAAACCACGATTTAGATGTGTTCAATTGTCACTTTAACAGCAAAAATACTTAGCCCCAATCCGTTGTTTCGCTATCGGGGCCAGTTCTGGAACCAACTTTGTCAATTTTCGGGTCTCGGATCCGGGTATATGTCCAAAAATTGGTGGAACCGAAAACCGGAACCGACCAGATTCATATTGATATTTAAAGTAAGGTCAAAATAAAAAAACCTTCCACTCAATAATTTGTGATATAAAATGCTATTTTACTTTTTAGTTTTATAGAGGTCTTTTATTACTAGTGATTGACTGAAGTTATGAAACTAATGGATACATTAGGTAAAATTAATTCATGGTTTACTGTAGAAATGGATATTATTCGTAGAGTTTATAATTTTGAAAATATTTAACGCTCGGTGACTGATAGAGCAACGGAGATGCAAGTTCAGAGTTGAGAGGATATAATTTAGTTTAGCTTTAAAGTGTCATCATTACATGTGTTCATGCAGAAACGCCTGTGAAGGCCTAAAATAGCCAAGAGATGTTACCTTAGGCTGAATGAGTAAGCTGGCGTAGTCCGGCTTGATTATACTGGCTGGGACGAGGTACCATTGTATCAGAGAGTGTGAACCGATGGAAGCGTCAATCTCACATGCTGCCGTGTGCTGGACAGGTTTGAACGGCAGATTACGCAGGTCCATGTCGTTCCCGCCCACAGGGCTGGACGGTGACTGTGGTAGTTTCTTCTGTCTCAAGTCAGTGTCCGAGCAATGACCGTCGAGGGAGTTGAGGTGGTGGTCAACTGAACCAACATCACTTCTCAACCGCGGGTCTCTTACTCTAAAACCACAAGTAAAATATTTAACACTTCATGTTATATGGGATTAAACTAGAATAATATTATTTAGCTAGACACAGCATTATTTTCAACTTATTAGCCTGACACAAAACTAGTTTTTAACACAAGAGCTTGAAGTGCATTTTATTTTTTGTAAATAAATATAAGCAATTAAATTGTAGTATAGTTCCTAGTTTTAAACAATAAAACCTATATTCTCAGAATTTACTTACTGTATAAACAATGTTTTCTCACCTGGCAGGGGCAGGGGCAGGTTCGGGAGGTCTGGCTTCAGTCTCAAGCAGAGCTGCTTGACCCACTGTCTGGGGACTGGGTTTTGTCACAGTCACCTGTGTTGTCTGTGACTGACTCGTCACAGTTGCAGATGCTGCACTCATGTTCTGCAGATTCTTAAGTGCCTCAAACACCGACGTGAAGTCTGACAAGTCCAAGTTGGGAGGAATAATTGGCTAGAAAATAAAATACAATTGAATTTTAGAGGGGAGTTTAAAAGACCTAAGTAGCAACAAAAACACGTCTTGTAGTCTGCAGCAGTAAATTCAAATAATTAGAAATGTCAATGAGCCCTACTTACAAGTTGAGCAGGAGGAGGGGTACTCGGGAGTTGAGCTGACACTGCTGAAGCGAGTAGGTTGAGTAGTGGATTGAGCACTGGATTGCTGGGGACAGCATTGCTTGTAGTGCTCGTCGTGTTGGTAGTACTGCTGGTCTGTGCTAAACTCTTCAGCACAGAAGGTAGCGATGTGGCAGGCGTGATCTCTTCATCACTTGAGTACCAGTTCTCTTCAGCATCTTTGTCATCTTCTCCTTCATCTTCAGCATTCTCCTGAGGGCAAACATTGTTTACTTAGCTTGTACACAAGCTTTCACTACATTTGTGAACATTCTGAACTTATGAAATAGAACAAACAGAATAGAGAAAATCCTGCAGGGACTGGCCTCACCAATGGAAGAGGAGAGGAGGGGGAGTAAAATACTACTTAAAGAGGATAGGGTGAAAAAGTTTAAAACCGAAGGCCTAAAGAATAAAGATAGAGTTGTATGCTATTCTATTTTATTTTATTTACCATATTTTATTTTATTTACTTGTTAAAAATAGGTAGCTTAATTTTGTATTAAAAATACTGGGTTTCAGTAACAGAGTTCTTTTATTACACTTTTAAAAGGGAAAGGGCCTATTCCCCAGGTTGTGTTGCAATTTATCAAAAGGAGCACTGATTCTTTTTCCGATTATTTTTAGCATTCTGTAGCAGTTTTTCGGCAGATGGCAGAGTTCTCGGATAACTATACTGTCTAAGATAACTAAAGATTGTAGATGTGATATATGATGAATTTGTTTAATCCCTTAGATTTTACCATACGTCTTGCGTTTGCATGTGGCTTACTTTCTAGTATATAAGGTACACAAATAGTAAACAAGCATTACCTGACTGTTCTCAGCTTCTCTTTGTTGCTGCTGTATTCGGAGGAACAGTTCTCGCTGCTTCTTTGGCAGGTGTTGAGGGAGTCCGTCCTCCTCCGCTAGCCCATTCTTCTTATCTATATCATCGATTGAGTCTTGGCTAGAATCTTTCATAGCAGCCCTAACATTATCTGAAAAGAACCCAAAACAATATTAATATTGTAGAAAAAAACAACTAGGTTTTTAAATAAGTTGTAAGCACCTACTCATTGTAGCATAAAAAGATATTTGGTTGTGATTAGATTATGGTGTGTAGGGAATGAGGTTTAACTCTTTTACTGAAACCCCAGTCCCACAGACTCTGTTTAAATGCTACCCAACGACTTCCAATACACCGAAGTAAATTAGAAGTACTGTTTATGAGAACATAGCTCAACTAACCTTCAAAATGAGTAGCAGGTGTCATAGGTTCTAAACTTTTACTGATCTCTAGGTCCGAAAAATCAGTTTGTTCACTATTCTTTTCTTTGTGACTTTCTCTTCGTTTTTCCCTTCTTTCTTTGCGCTCTTTTCTGTGTTCTCTGGATTTTTCTTTTCTCATTCTTCTTTCCTCTCTTCCTTCTGCCTTCTCATGTTTGTGTCTTTCGTGGTCTTGTTCCCTCTCGAAATCCCGTTCCTTGTCATGCTCTTTATCTCTTTCCCGATCTTTTTCTTTTCTCATTTCATTGTCAAGCGATAGACCACTGAAAAAAATAAAAGAACACATAACTATACTGATTTGAAACAGTTCAGAAAGGGTACTAATGATTACAGATATCAACCATAAAAGTAAAATATGCTTCGTGAGGAAAGCATCTGTCATTTTCACTGACTCATCCACTTGATCCTGAAAATGAATGGTTTTTCATGGCCTACAAGAAAGTGAAATTGTGAATATTTGAATTTAGTAACCGTTGTTCTAGTTCCCAGCACTCATTTCAAGAGTCGTAATCTGCGCTCTATTCTCAGTGTCACAGTTACAACAAAGGAATGCTCAGTCTGCCATTTTGTTCCCTTGATATGTATCAATCGGCAATTTTACTCTTGTGACAATTTCATAGCACCATTTTACTCCCACAATTTTAATACTATACCATTCACAAGTGTTATTTTACTTTCCAAGCGCCGTTTTACTCCACTGGTAATTTCAAAGTGAATTATTTTGTTCCTACAATATTTTTGGAGGGTCTTACCACCATGTTAGTTTTGAGGGTCATCTGTAATGATTTTTAAGTGCCGCCATTTCTCTCTCGCAACAAGTTCCGCGAGCCATTTGGGGCTTGATACCAGGCCTTTTTATCCCTGGAGTATGTTTTGAGTGTAATTTTAATCCTATGATACATTTAAGGGTCGTTTTCCTCTCTAATAGTCTATGACAGTGGAGTTGCTCCTCCCAACCTACTTTTCCATATTCTATCTCACAGTATTTCTGCCGAAATGGGTAACTATGACTCTCACTAGGTAGCCTTTAATGCAATAATTCACCGCTTGTTCACAGTGTCAGCACAATAGACAAAATTCAACAATGGAGGGGCACCTTGACTGGTTAAGAGTATATATTTATTTTATAGTTTTTTCACGGCGATCTTTGCCGGCTGTTTGCATTTTGATGTTTTTTGATAAATATGTTGAGTATGGTAACATTAATGTTAATACCTAGTTTTATTGAAATCAGGGCATAAATATAATTTTTATAGTCTAACAGCCCATTTTTGGAGAGAAACGTCCCACTGAATGAAGACTTGTGGTGTAAACTACTCTCCCGCTTACAGGAAATTTGCTAGGATTCACCACAGCGCTTGTGGTTGTGCAAAGCGTCGGCCATGTTTTTCTTATTTAAATTTACAACATCAAAAACTAATGGTATTTTTAAGCAAACAGTTTGTTTTGACATAGCAAAATTGTGTCAAAAACCTGTTTCACTTTCCCTTTCAGTGATTGAAATCATATGGGCTTCTACAAGTATAGGCTGAATGACAAAAAAAATCAGGACACTATGAGGTTCTATTCTAGTTCAAGCTCAACTTCTAATTAGAAAGTCGATAATTTATTACCATTTAAAATATGTTTGCATAAAATACTAGGAATAATTTATCACAACAAATTTACTTAAATTTATAGTACAAACAAAATCAATTGTATTGGTTTTCTGAATTCAAAAATAGCTAATTTCTTAAAAACTATCCGTTAAATAACAACTTATAAGTGTAAAATTTCAATTTTCTGTAATTAAAAAAATTTTGATACAAAAACTGGTGAGTCATAGAAAGTCGGAAAACCTAATTTAATATGATTACCTTTTATATTATTTGTTCATTTTTAACATTATTTTAGTGGTTTATGGTAAAAAAACTTAAAAGGTACATTCTAAGTTTATTCTTTTCTTGTATTAACAAAAAACTTAAAAAGTACTTTCTAAGTTTATTAGTTTCTTGTATTAACTAACTTTAAGTGTTTGTTTTAACAAATGTATACTTAAGTTACATGGTAAAAATTCCTTTTCAGTATTTGGAAAAATGAAGCGGAGCGTGATCAAGTTTGCCAATCACTACTGTCTGTTACCTTTAAGTTAAAAATGTACGTACCGATCACTACATCTCAGGGAATCTTGACTGTTTTGCGTTGGTGAAGGCATCGGAGTGTGGCTTCCATCTGTAACATAAATAATTCAATATAGTTTAATATAATGCAAGTTTACTACCAATCATCACACACTAGTAGGGGAAAATCACTAAGTGATTAAGTGTCGGTAGCTAATATATTTTAACTGTATTTAAAGCAGTTTTCTAGGATAGAAATTGACAGGATGGAACCTTATGTTCATGAGAAAGACACAATTAAAGAGGATTTAAAACTAAGACACTATAAGACAGTGGAGTTGCTCCTCCCAACCTACTTTTCCATATTCTATCTCACAGTACTTCTGCCGGAATGGGTAACTATGATTCTCACTAGGTAGCCTTTAGGGTAATAATTCACCGCAATAAGTCACTCAACCACAAATTACATATACATGTGAAACAATTTTTAAACAACTAACACAGTTGCAATAGACAGAGTACTCAAGATGGACAGAAGAATAAAAAGAAATTGTATAAACAAAAACTACCAAGTAGATGGAGTATGGAGATTAGCTTCAAATGAAACTGTTTACAAGGAAATAGAACCTGTGACAAGTACAATAAAGAAAAAAACTAATATCGTTTCTAGGACATCTCTTAAGAAAATCTGAAAATTGAATAAGCAGACAGATAATAGAATAACTGTGGAATAGTAAGAGCAAAATTAGGTGGATCACTGAGCTCAAGGAAGACAAGAGAGACTTGCACATAACAGTAAAGGATCTTAAAGAAAAAACAGACACACTCAACGTATTAAAAGACAAACAAACAAGACTACAGTTAAAACCAATAAGCAGAGGACAGGAAGAGTAGTAACATATGAAGAAAGAAAACTGCGCTCAGAAAGGATGAAGAAGTACTGGGCTGAGAAAAAGAAGGAAGACAGAAACCGTAACTGACTAAAATAGTCCTATGTAGGCTGTAAAATAAAAAAAAGTTTCAAACATTGTTTGAATAGAGGGGGATTGAATGATCTACTGTAGTAAAAATAAAGTGGCCAATAGTAAAATCCTGTACCTGATCTATTTTAGTTTTAACTATAGAAAAAGGCTCCTCAGTAATAAACTCCTTTTTTATAAGATATGGTGATTATAAAATAGTCTGACCATATTGTCAGACCATTTTATGATCACCATTATATAATTTATAAATACTTATTGATTTTTATGTAAAATATTGTTTTGTTTGCCATTTATTAAATTTTAGTTCAGCATGTATAATAATTTAAGTTCTTTTTTTACAGCCTAATTTCTTGAAAATGGTGTTCCATAGGGAATAAATAAATAAACGTTCCTTATCAAATTACAACTAATAGGTACTTTAAACATACCTGAGTTCTTCATGTCATCATTCATATTCGGTCTCAGGTCAAAAATCGGTGGGTCATTTCTATCTCTGTCTTTGTCATGTCTGTTTCTGTTGAACTCTTTTCTTCCTTCTCTGGAGTCTCTCCTTGCCCTTCCTCTTAGGCCTCCTCGAGTGTCTCGGAAGTTTCCTCTATTTCTAGGGTTTAACCCCCGATCCCTTGGGTCTTCTCTATCTCTAGGATCCATTCCACGATCTCTCATATCATTTCTGTCCCTAGGATTTAGTGGCCTGTCACCTGTAAGGTCTCTAGGATCACCCAGACGATCCCTCACATCACCCATGTGTTCTCTTTCTTGGTCTCTGGGATCAACATCACGATCTCTAGGATCACCACGGTCTCTGAGATCAACATCACGATCTCTAAGATCACCACGGTCTCTGGGATCACTTATATGGTCCCTAAGATCGCCACCAAGATCTCTGAAATCCCTTGAATCCATTCTATCTCTAATGTCATTTTTATCCCTTCCATCTCTTCTTGGGTAATCCCCTCCCATGTCTTTGGGGCTTGTGTCCAGATGCTGCAATGAATAATTTAATACTTTAAGGACAGTTAGTTAGGTATCTAAGCTAGTAATTAATATGGTTTAGAATAAACGTTTATAATAATTTCACTAATAGCATATATTTGGACATTCCGAATCTCAATTGATATATTAGATGATCAAAGCTGTAAGGTTTGTCGTGAAACTCATTGTTGATGTAATAAGTAGGCTTGTTTAGTTAAAAAAAGTCAACCGTTAAAATCAAGTTAACAGAGCCTCTCTTAATAAAAGTTGGAAAAAATAATTTTGGTTAAAATAACCAACATCTTGGTTAGAAGACTACTGAAACTGACCTACAGTATTTCAATAAGGGAACAGACAATTACTAACTTAAAGCATCATTATAATCACATTGAGTTAAACGCAATTGCAAAACATGTAATAATAGCAAAACAGGATTGCTATCAAAAGTGACAGATTGACTAACGGCCAGATTTAGGAAACTGCTAAATTACAAATTGGAAGTAAAAATGTATTATTATTTCATTTACTTTCAACATATTACTTTGTATTTACAACTCTACAAAATCTACAAATCAAATTCTATGGATATAATTTTACTATTGCAGGGTCACTAATTCTCAACAGTGCATGTTTTCTTACCTTTGCCAATAGCTTGTTGAGTTGGTCTGTGAGCGGACCATGGTTGAACTTGCACTTCTTGTTTGCATAGCACTTGAGACCTGTGTGGTAGTATTTGCAAGGGAATTCACTATGGAGAAACAAACACTTGTCCTTCTTGGCACAGCAGTCTTTCATGAAAAACTTACACAGTTCCAACTTGCGCGGAGGCACAATTACGTGTGAATAGGTGCAGTCCGATCCCTAAAAATAGATTTAATAAGTTAGAAAATTACGTTTTTACAGTTTGAAAGGCAATATTTCATAATTCATATTTATTTTTAAAAAAAGTGTTTATATTTCTTACCTTATGACATTTGCCTTGCAAGAAGAAATGGCACATCTCAGGCTCATCTCGCTTGCGCTTGGTGCCTCTGATGCCTCCTCTGCCCCGACCTCTGCCCCGTGTCCGCTCTCCTCTTCTTGAGACAGCCCCTCCTCCTCTCCTGAATGTCCTCGCTGCGCCTCTACGCCCTTCCCTAGGGTCTCTGTCACCATCGTCACCTATTAAAACAATACAAATTTATGAACAAACCGAAGAATAACTACTATAGTATACTATATTATAAATTTTACTCTATGCATTAGTTTATGCTCGAAAGACTGATTTGCTGATGGCTTTAATCTTCTAACATAATGAGATTTTTATGATCTGAGGTTTTGCAACTTGACATTTAACTGGAAGAACAGGTAGGAAGGTAGCCCACTGGGTGGATTAAATAATAATTGTTTACAAAAAGTATTCCATATGACAAAGAAATATTCAATTGAGTGTTAAAACCAAACAGCAACAAAGAGAGTAGTTAGACTTTTGCTTGAAATCTAACTGTTGAGAAATATATTTGATCCTTTATTTATCATACCTCTTTGATCCCACTTTTCATCTTCATGTCTTTGTGGAGAGCCTCCACGAATAAACATCATATCTTCCTCTTCATCGCCCTGCCTATCTCCATCTCTTTCTTGATCAAAGTTACGCCGATTCCTCTGGAAAAATATGGTAGCATCGTAGAAATCGTAGCACACAGTAGTTGATAAAAACTCATTAATCCCAAATTGATTACAATAACATAGATGTAAAATAAGCACAGTTGTGTGGTACAAGCTTATTCATCCGCAACTGATATCACTATTTCTGAAAACAATTATTAGCAGCTCTCATTGTATTATACCCAATATTCAACTGTAATGTTAATCACATTACTGTACTTTTTACTTCTACTACTTTTAGAAAAGTGTAAGAAAAAATCCCCACTCAATGCAAAAACAATCTGAAGGAATCATAAAAAAACTGCATTTCAAAATTAAACGCAAGGCACAGGAACTTTGAGGTTTTCCTCATATCTACTTCTCAACAATAAATCACAATATAATACATCATTGTAAGTCGGCAGGTCAGCAGTAGCCGAGGGCCTTCACCTATGGTGACTTTGATTTCTTTATGGATAAGTCTTGGAAAACATTTAGGTGGGTAGTCACCTTGAGTTGTCTAAAATGGTTTCCATGCCGCAAACTGAGTCATACCGAAAACCTGTAAATGATAAATTTTGTTCTTACCTTTTCATCTCGCTTCCAGAGCCGACTTTCTTCATCATCATCCAAGAGCTTCCTTTTTCCTTTATTAAAGAATGGAAGTTCTCTCTTCGGTTTTTCAAGTTTCTCTTGGTATCTTATACTATTATCAGTCTCCAAAGTTTTCTCTGGGGTTGCCACTGGTTTAGCAACATGCTTTGGCTTTTCTTGAAGTGGTGCAGTAACAGTCTTAGTCTCAGTCTCTGGGTCCTCATCTTCAAAAATTTCTCCATCCTCTAGATCTTTCTCATCGATCAGATCCGCACTGCAACAAAAAAAAATAGTTTTATTGGTAAGTTTAGTCCATGAAATAGTACACCTAATTATTATGGGAGTTAGGCTGGCCACAGGGGCTGACAATTGTGTCCATAATACAACTGTTCCAGCAATTGTCTTTAGGCCTGTGTCTGATGAATCAGGTCAGGCAAGCTCTCCTAGGCTTCAGCCTGTTTTGCTAATAAATTAGGGGTTTTTACCAAGACTATCCGACAATCAGAGCCTTCCTCCCAAATTAGACACAGGGAAAACATTTATTTTGCCCAAAAAAGTCCAAATAACCAATTTAAACACACTCTATTTTTACAGTGGGCCCTCCCTTCCATCCTCCCTCCTACTACAGAACATATTTTCTGGGCATGGGCTTAGTTATTTAACTAACAAAAATTTCAGCTAGCATGCATTTGTTTACAATTTAATATTAACACAAAACGAATCAGTCACATTCACACACGTTTTATGGGCTTTGAGTTTCACTAAACTCAAAAATTTAAAATGGTCAAGTTTGTGGCATGTCGACAGAATCAGCTGGTTATTCCACCGCTTGTTACCATATTGACAAGTTGTAAACTTCATACAACTTCATTGGAAGTGTGATAGCTCTTGATAATTAATGTTCACAGCTCTAACAGGTGGTTGTGTAGGCTACTTATGATATTTTAAAGGATTTCCCTGAACTAATTATAGTGTCCACTATAATCACACACGCAAACCAAGTGCTGAAGTACTAAAACTAAATTATTTACAACTATAGGCTATTACAAATTAAATGGACAATCATTCTTTTAGCTAGTTAATCACACGAAAAACTGAATAACTCGATCCATTATTATATAACACTGCTGGAGTTTCGGTCTCGGCCTATTTGTTAAGTTTCATTATTAAACAATCTGAATTGAAAGCCGAAGTTCAACTTCCAACGACGTTGTACCAGTACCACGAATATTTTGGTTTTATCGTTACCTAAAATAACCCATGTGAGACCTCCGGATTCTGCCAAAGTTGGTTACTTTCAACGCCATGAGTGCGAGTAAAATAATACACCCTTTCTAAAACTTAAGAAAGCGTAGTTTCAATGTTTGCAGCTTGATATTATTCAGGCATAAACTAGCCGTCTTTTTCTTTTAACTGTGAAGAGAATAAATTAAACAGAATGGCTTTATGTTTAGTCATGAAAACAAAAAGAAACTATATCTATCATGGCGTAGAATAAAGACAGAGTCAAAAATGAAACAAGTGAGAGTTGGGCGTCGTTGGTACTTTTCATCGGCCATGAGCACATGAGCTTGAACGGATTGAGCATTGAGCCCAGCGCCCTCTATCTACAATTCCACTACCCACATCCAGAGGAGAAAGTAGAGGGGGAAGGGGGCCAAATGGAATGCTGGAGGATGGCAGCGGCAGAATTTGAGAGCCTAGCAATAGACAACGCGATAGTCGATTCTCGAAGCTGATGATGACGCCACTTGTGACGTATCTCCCCTACTATTGTGCCGGTGTACCCCTCTAGGTGGACAAGTCCCGTATGACGTCATCTCACGAACCACCGATGTTGCTGTGATGTGCTCGGCCTCAGGAACGAACCTTCCCGAGTTGTGGCGGAAAGTAACGATGAACATTATCGATTTGGTCTGAACCCCTCCCATAGCCTTCTCTTCTGTACCCTTGCCTCCTTTCCGTAGATGCTCCTGTCTACTATAGGATTTTTTGTTTTAGTCCGTCGGATTCAAAACGCTACCGTGTGCGTAAATCAAGAGATAATAAATTCAATTCTCCACTGATGCCTTATTTTTTGGCATAATATATTGATTTTATTTTCACAACCACATTATACAGAGTGTCCAGTAATTACGGGGTCAAACTTTACCAGGTGATTTGTCATTTTGTCAAGTAAACATAAACAAAAAGTCCAGTGGCTCATAGTTCTATTTTGCTTAGTTTTCAGTCTGTATGAATTTTTCATATTTTATCTTCGAAGTCGATTAAGTTATAAACTAGAACCTTTACATACCTGTTAGTATAAATAAGACAAATATTTAAAAAATAAATTTAATACTTTACTTTAATACTTTGATTTGAGACACCGACCAATCCTAGAGGGTTTCAAGATTTCAAGATTTTTATTGTCATTCAACATAATACAGTACATGTAATAGACCACGTCAATAAATAAATACAGGGTATTTCAAGGTTAATATGGGATAAAGGGTGAGTGTGATGAGTGTTTTTGATGGATGATGATGTGTAGTCTTGTTACAAATTAGGGCCGACTGTTCCCCAGATTGGGTCGTTAATTAATAGCCCAACGACCAATAGAATGGACCAACGGCCTAACCTGACTTGGGAACCGAAAATTTGACACAAATTGTCAGTTTTCTGTCATCATAAATCAGGAAATAATCCGTGTACTCCATCCAGCGGGCCTTTGACACGACAGTAGGGGAGGAAACAAGTGTAAAGTGGGGGTAGAGAGGGATGGACGAAGAAGTGTTGCCCGGCGCGGCTCCTGATAACTCTCCTGGAAATGCAGACCCAAAGAAACTGCGGCGAATTGCTAATTTTAATATATTCGAAACCTTTATTTAATCAATTTTAGGTAGACGAGGCCCTTCCTGAGGATTCGATGAGAATATCTTGGATATCGTAAGGCCTCGTCTACTTAAAATTGATTAAATATTGGTTTTGAATTTTAAAATCCAATCTTGAGACTCAACTCTAAAACTTGTTTTAATTATACGCATTTCTTTTAAATTAAAAGGTAAAGAACAAACGCGTTGAAAATAGTTGGACAAAAAATGACTGGATCAAAAGCCTCAATTTAAATTTATTATTAAAAATTTGTTTTAAACTTTGGTAGCAAATTAGCCACCAGTAACAAAAACAACGGCGTAACAATGATTCACCCAATCACCAGTGAAAAAATTTAAACACTATAAAAGTATAAAACGTGTTTGAATTAGAAAGAGTTTTAAATTTATTTAAAATATTTGAGAATTTCCGTAAGTTTTCAAATTGTTATAATAAAAAATAATTTTAAAAAATAATATGACTCCTGCCTCTTGTTAAAGCTGTCTAGCTGAGAATGAATATTTAATCTATGTTGGTTTGTAGGAACTAAATTGGCTAATATGGTAGTATGGTGTCATGACAGTGAACTTCTCTACCTATATCTTGAAAACTTCAGCATATTATAGTGTTATTATAAATACAGTAGTTCTATATTGTACGTAATTGAGTATAAACATTAATCGATAATTGCAATGAGGTAATATGGTGTATAGCATGGTGTAGGTGCGTAAGCGCTCGGTGTGAGCACTTTACCCTAAGCAAAGTGGGCATCTGTTGATTTTTTTGGAAATTATTACAAGTCTTAAACGGTTTTGGGTCATCGCCGCCCTGGCGCAGCACAATTCCCCCACTCTGCCGCGCGATTTCCGTACCCCTCTCGCAGCCAAACTGTGTCAAAATACCTACTTTTGCCGTATTTTGGGATTTTGACCTGCTATTGTGTCCTTCTTGTGTCAAACCCCCTAAACCCGACTTCCGAACCACGGGAAATGGGTATCGTGAAAAGTTATCACTGCGCTCGCCGCTCGGGAATCGAACCCGGGCTGATTTGAATAATTCTCATACTTCCTGTTTCAAAATTGCGGTCATATTAAATTTTCTCAGCTTACTTAATGCATTACAGTAGACTTTTGATAATTCCAACTCTCCAATAAGGTCTTGTCAACAACTATTAACGGCCGTGCACGGTTATATTTTTAGCAAATTTCCTTTGAAAAATTAGATATCCATGCAGTCAATATGGCAACAAGACCCAGCCCGGGGCCATGAAATGGGCACCGATCTTGACCCCCAGGGTCCAGATCAAGTTTTGGGCATTTTGTTCAAAAGGTTAGGCCCCTATATACATATATAATTATATATGTGTACTCTCTAGAAGTCGCATTAATTGTCCGATTTTCATGAAATTTGGTTCAAATATTCCGTTAGTAAATATTTCGGTCAAGTACGTTAGCCAGCAAGATCGGACTGCCAGAAGTACTCATTAGGGAGGGAGTTTGTATCAAAAATGATATTGTAATGCTCTAAAAGTCCTTACAAAATGGCGGCCGAAAAGTTAATTTTTCGCTACTACAGTATCGAATGAGTAATCTGATTTTGACGAAATTTGAAATAAGTGTTCATTTTATTATAGATAGTAAAACGTACAATAAAATACCACGTAAGTTTTGCCTGTTGTATGATCACGGGCTTTCCCAGGTCGTTCCCAGCCTGGCCTAAGCTTTTCCATGGCTAACAAAATGCATGGTCGTCCCTGATAGCTAGACACCCCCATTTACATATGTGTGTCTGGAGATACGAAACCTTATAAAATTAGTAAGGGAGTTGTTTATTTCTAACGGCGTGTGGGCATACAAAAATAGAGATGCTAAAGAAATCAGGACTCAATATAGACCAGAGACCGCGCCACGAGAATAGGCAGTTGAGCAGCGACAGACACTGTAAATCGGCTATGAAAGCTGGCCTAAATTTGTAGTGTTGTATACAAATTTGAAGTTGAACCGCACGAAAGCAGACTTAGGTTTACAATTCATATCGTCAAAGTAAAGGTTCAGTTTGAAAGGTCTTTCAGAGTGTACACTTGGACACGTCTCACCCCCATATCTCGTAATACCAGATCCTGAGAGAAATGGAGTTATCTGCAAGCAAATTATTTAACTGGAGGCGATAAAGGATTAGGTATGTTAAAATGAGGGAAGTTCGGTAAGCATCCATAAAATTAACCACATTGACATTGTCTATCGGCAAAACCAGCACCATATTCGCGATCGGATTTTATATTATGGCTAGTTGCTCACGATGGTCCGCAACAACAACAAACTAACAACTCAAAACTACACTTTTTTATAAGACAAGTAAACAGATAAAACACGTGTAAATTAATAACTACGATTTATATGCCTAAACAGTGGCGTAGTCAGGATTTCGGAGTTTAAGGGGGGCACATGGTCTGCCCTTTCAGAGGGTGTACTTTCACTTATATACACCAATGGAAAACCGGAAATGAGGGTTTCGCCACATTACTGGAAAACTATGAAATTCTAATGCAAATTTGTTAGTTTTGGAGTGTTTTAGGGGCTATTTTCATCTTAAACCGAAAGATTTAATTCGCTGGTTTCGCTAGAACATAAAGGGTATGTAATTAAGTACTGTAGAATGAAATTCAGAGACTGGAGGCCGAAGGAAGCAATTATTGAGGTTGTGAACAGGCGTTTTATAGGCGCACTGAAAACCTCAGTGCCTAACATTAAGAATGTGGAAAAGATATTTTTGGTGATGCTTAGTTGCAATAACTTGTGCTGAAATAGAGTGTTTCAGTTAAAACTTGATATAATTGCAAAATGTATTGTTGCGTTATGTATTGTCAAATTCATATTTTGCTAAATACTCTTGAGTTGTTTTGTACACATTGTTTAGCACTGTAACCAGTAATCACAACATAAATCCCCGGTAGTATAAAATCTCAAGTGGCAACCAACCAATGTTCATCACATAAGGAAACCAAATAGTTTTTATGTTTAGCTACCCGCTACCTTGCGAGTGTCATAGTTACCTACGTCATTACGAGCTTTACTACCAAGGACGAACTTAAATGTTTCCAAAACAAACCTTCCCAAGTTTTGGCTTGTTTGTATAGTAGGCGAATCAATAAAAATTTGTTCCAACCTCTCCAAGTCCTAAGCATAGATTTATGGAAACTACAAAATGAAGAACAGTAAAATAAATCAGCCTACCAATACATCATGAAACCAGCTGGTATTTTCGTGCGCAATACTACCATTTTCACTTATTATTTCTACAATATTTTCATAAGGACATCGGACATCTTGTCTGCATTAAAAACCGAGTTGTGTAAAGATTTCATTTGAATCTTATTGATTAATAATACCAATCAGTACTCTCCAAAATTTTCGAATCGACGTGCGTGTTTATTTTTAATAAAATAATTATACAGTGTATTTGCAACAATACAATAATTTCGTCATATGGTTTAAAGTCAGAGTATTTATTTATTAGCGTTACGATTAAACCTTTAAGTTTCTACCATAGAGGTTAAATAATTTTTGATTTCGTCACAAAGCGTTACCGGTATGTAATTGGATGATTATATACTGTATACATGTTTGTGTCAACAGTAAGGTACGTTATAATCGAACTCTACAACAATCCCAACTATTTATAATTGCATGAAATTCGTTTTGCAACACCCCTTCCCTAATTTTGAACAATATAAACAAGTAAACGTTAAATGCACCTAATCCCTTTAAAGTTATTATACCTACAAATTACACAATTTTCCAGGGGAGCACCTTGGACCTTTTCTCCCAAAAATAAGTCGACCTTCGTGAGGTGTTTTCTTAGTACGGAATCGAGCAAGCCTATGTAAAACATTTCGATTATTGTGAAACAATATTATAACAATAATAATACTCCGTAAGTGTTGGTACTAAAACGTACAAGAAGATGGAAATCGTTGAGCAATATGTACGGCATTTCAGACGCTACTCTTATCACACTTCGCACAAAGTGACTTATCATTCGTATAATACTGCACACGATCATGCATGCGGTCTGCTAGAAATAAAGAACGGGCCGGTATAAATAATTATTGTTGTTTTTAGTCTTTTAGAACTCATATAGAAATCTATACTAAACGTGCTAAGTATACAAAGATGCATCTGTACCAACATCATATGGTTGTTATTTTACATCACGTACATTTAAGTCACATAAACCTTTTCAATGAGTACTTCACGGACTGCAAAGCCTTGCAAAAGCACTATGCATCAGTGTGCGTGGCTGCGTGTATGCCAATGTGCGTCAGGTGAATGAGGTGATTTTGGTTCTCATACCGCTCAAGAGTGTGTCGTAACTCTATCCAGCTCGCCCATCAGATACTTTGATACTTTGACTTTACATGTGTATAGTCAGACTATACACGTTGAATAATACCCAAACATATGGTACAAATTCAATATAATGATCTATGTTCTATGATATTCAACGTATTCAATAACAAACTAATATAATGCTATAACACAACAAGCAGTGTCATGAGTACTGTTACAATTTGTCAATTATTACTGTGTTTTTCTAAATACATAATTATAATGTAGACTAATTTCCGATTTTGCAAGTGTACATTTTCTTAGTCCTAAAGAATCTGTAAGCGTTATTTTTGACCCGAATAAGTAATTGTTTGACTAACGAAAACACGATTTTGTCATATTCGTCAATATTATCTTATCTCAAACCAACTCAATGGCTGAAATATTTAAAAACTGTATTTGAAGCTCATTTTGGCCTGCAAAGCTTTCAACAAAATTTTTATTTGGTATTGTTTTTGTTTATTTTAAATTTGTTTCACTGTTATAGTGGTTCAATATTATAGCATAACTTTCAAGATTAGCCTATCAGTTCTTATCTATTGTACTACACTTTTCCTCCTTATTTTCTGACCGATGTAAACTTCCCTCAAACTTTTACCCCAGGTCAACACATTTTAAAGTTTAGTTTTGATTATTATTTATAAAAGGAACAACAAATAGTTTTACCCAGGACTGTCCCACGCGTTTAGAAAAATTCAGACTTTTACGGTCGTTTTCAATTTGTTATTTTATCTTACTTTTCGTATATTCAGATTTCAGATCAAGTGTTATATATCTTACACGCGTTCTTGACGTCGAGAAAAAGAAGTAACACGTCGCATTGTGATTGGTTTCCAACATTTCAGCTTAATCATAAGTACGACCCGGATTTTTCGTCTGGAATTCCATAGAGTTGGCCAAGGAAACTTAATTCTGCAAGAGGAATTTGCCATGTTTACATTTTCCACAAAATTAACTAACTTTTCTAGACACAGGAAATTATTGAAATTCTTTGGATTTCCCTTGCTTTCAAGGTTTTCTTGGTTATGTTCCTTGTTGACGATGGGGGCATTTCTTATAGTTTGAAATATAGCGGACGTTTTCCATCGTTAAACATAAGAACACAATGTTGTCACATTCGTATTTCTTATTCAAAAACGATGTAAAACGTCCACAATAATATTTTTAACTCAGAGAGGACATTCTTGTGTTTCTGCAGTTTTATGTACAAACAACGCTAAATGTAGCATTATTTAAAAGTGTTATTGTTGTGTACACGTGTTACGTCGAACCTTCCCGGTCTGGTAACCAGAAAAATTTCTTGAAAATGTAGCAAACTTGAAGATTATTTATAGTTTCTAGTGTAGATAATAATCAAAACCCATTCAACGACAAGTGGACACAAAATCAAAATGGAACCCTCTGTAGAATCACGTATCTTACTGCGCGTATCTGTTGCGGCGTCACCGTTGCCCGCACGTCGTCGTTCCGTTCAGTGACACTTGCAAATATGTACAAGTTATACGTCTCAACAATATATACAATACACTTGGCTCTAGAAGATTCTTAATTTTTATCGTGAACTTTTTTAAGTATATTAATTTCTACTCATCGGACAATTTCACGTAAACCCGGACTGCATCGTTTTATTGTACAAAGATCGGCCAAACTGCTACAACTTATTTCCTGTAGTTTTATGTACTATAATGAGCCTATATTATTTTGCAAGTTACTGGCTAATGAGGTCAAAGACAAGTTAAATATAAGTAAATGAAGTCAAATGTAAATTGCGTTTTCAAATTTGTCAGTGATTTATGTTATAATCAGCTGTTTATTACGCGTCTTTGCAATGTAAAATATTATGTGTTGGTGCATGGAAGGCCAATAAACTATAGTAGCTATCTCCCAAACATGAGATATAACTCTAAGATTTGTATGTTATCTATGAACATCTCTGAGAATATCTGTTCTCATTCTGGAGAAACAGTTGAACAAACAAAATAATAAATCAAATATAAATTTTAAAATGTTTTACTATATATTAGCTAATATTGTTAAATCATTCTATTATTATTTCCTTTCTTTGATTATGGCCAACCAAACGTGTGGTATGTATTTGTTCTATCCTAGGTTTGAAGTAATATAAAAATAAATATTTACGTTTAAATAGTTGCTTTTAAAGAATATCTCCCCCCTTCCCCGAATTTAAGTAGAAAAATCCCTACAAACAAATTTTTAGAACACCTTTAACTTTGAACAACAAACAATACTAAATCAAGGGTACTCAACCTTATACAACCGCAAAAAGGTATAATATTTTCTAATAAGAGTATGTAAACCGTAAATATTGTATACACTATACAGATCGTCATAATATCCCTGGCCATAAGGGTTCCCATGTTAAATTACACCATGTATGAATTGACATATAAGGAATTGACGTTCACACTTCAAACATGAAAGTGTGAATTGCACACTAACGATGCTTCATCAGATTTAACTTTAAAAATTCGACCACTCGTTGACTAATTCCAAAATTCAAGACTCGACCAAAATATCGACATTGATTTATGATTTATTTTGTAGTTCTTGTCTTGCTTCCTAAGTAAACAGCATTCAAGAATTCGAAAACTCGAAATTGATTTAAACTTAAAGGTACCAACTACCAAGGTTTAACGCTGCACCAAATTTAGGTTTCTACATAAGCCCTATGTATATACGTCGGTCAAACATGGCTAAATTCAACATGGAAATTCTTAGGGTCAGTTATATAATAATCACGACACCCCGTAAAAATGAATTAAAAAATGTAAATCCCACCCTCCTGTAGCGAAATTGCCAATTTATGGTCAAACATATTTGGTCGCTAAAACATTCAAATTATTCGTAATAGAGGCAAGCATTACACTACTTCCAACTAAAAAGGATATTCGATCTATTCTCGTTGTACGTGTATATATTTAACTATGCATATGTATTTATTTATAACGTACATTTGTTTTAGAAATACAGAAATCGTGTGCAATAAGTTGGTAAAGTTATCGTGTTTGCGAGTTGATGGATATTGAAACCCTAACAGTTAACATCATTATGATTTGTAAGGAAAACGTTCCGGTATTTTACTAATTTTAAATTGACTTTGTAAGCTTCATAAGTGTCAATGGGTTATTGAGTTTATGAATAAATGAAGTAATTAAACTTTTTGATTAGGCTTAAAACCTTTTTACATGCAAACATAGTTGAAATGCAATGAACCGTCGTGAAGGGGGTTTATTTATGTTTGATGAATTATGTAGTTACACTTTATATAGAGCCTTATACATTTAATGCTATACGTATGTAACATAAATTACTTTTGCCTTGGGAGGGAATACGAGTAGACTGCGTTTAACTACTTAGTTAAGTAATCTTACGTGGAAAAAAATATTTGTGCTAACAATAAATAGGACAAAGTTTTAATTCCTAGTATTTGACGATACAACTTATTTAATTTAAATAAAATCCTTATTTCTTACTAGTTAAAACAACAGTTTTTTATTTCTAATTTTCAATGTATATTTATTTACGCAAAGGGTCATAATTAAACAACCTTATAACTTTAAAATTATTTTACATTAGAATTAGGAAGTATTGGTGTAGAAAATTGACATTTTAATTGTTACAAAAGTAGAGTTTTTATGTAAAAAATAGTACAGTGTTTCTACGAGCCAAATTAACGATGTGTTATATTTTGTTTATTTGCTAGTATTATATAGTTATAATAATTATAATGTTATTGTTGGATTACCATAATTGACTTTTTTAGGTACTCGTATAGCCATTTTATTTTTCTAGGATTTTTAAGTTGCTAAAAACGTAACTAGGTCGGTAAAAATGGCGCTCAAAATTACACGTACTTAACAAAAATTTAATTATGCCAATTAAAAATTAATTCGAGTTCTACAACAAAAATTATTTTCAAACTTGCTGAGTCAAAGCTGTTATAAGTTTTACAACATGTAAATTCCACCGATTATTAGTTTAAAACTATATAGTATATTTGAAGAATTTGCAGGTACATAACATAAGTAAAGGATGTTAAAATGTAATAAGACTGTGAGAACAATATGAAACGAAACACGCTTTGTAAACAATACTTCGTCTATACAAAATTTACAAAATGAGTTTTAGGTTATTTTGTTCTTATTTTTTTAATTATATCGTACGTTAGTTTTAAATTATTCGTATAAATGAAAGTGGAAAACAAGGAAAGGGTATAACTTCCGTTTTAAATCAATCTTGAAATACGTATAAATTACAGGAAATACGTTGACACCGTATGAATAATGTACAATTTCGTTCGATGAAAATAAACTGTAATCAGACATTATAGAACAGTCGCGTTTCCCGCCGCTATAACCTTGTATCGACCGCTAAGCAACCCAACACGGGCCCCCCACTGCTGTGTCATCGACACGACAATAGCTACTAGCTAGCTTCAAGCTTTATCACACAAGTGTTGTCAACACTGATAACACCAAGGTTGAACAAATAAACTCTAATCTAACAATGAAATAACGATCTGCACGATATAACTCAACACTAATAACCTATTTACGTAAATCATCAAATAACACGATTTATGATTGAACAATGTTTGTCAAAGCATATTTATCAGCATTCAATAATTTAGGCTAATGCATAAAATGAGCGAAACGTGTTAGTAACTACAAGTATTTTACAGCTAAAATGATTTCAGTGTAAAGTCCTGTTCACTGCAGGCTGTCACGTCACTGGTTGTCCATGTTGATCGATATTTCAACTCGGCTGACGGCTCACGACTTCTAAAGGGGCCTCATGCGTTCAACGATTTATAGTTCTCGAAAGGTTCGACAGACATTTGCAAGGATATGTATTTAACTGTAAATAAAGGTACTGAGGTAACGTTTTGACCTACCAGTCAGATTGTTTAACATTCATTTGTGGAAGCTGTTAGTAAGCTCACGCGGTCACACCATGGGAGTTGTCTTTGTTCTGGCAGTGGCAGCTGACGAGGCGGGAGCGGCGGCGGCGCCCCACCTCCCCGCCAAGCCCGGTTTCTAATTTCGCTTTCCCTTCCCCCTCCCCAAAACTCCCACCAGCACCAATGAAACGGGTTTAGCCGAAGGGGGAGAAAGGAATTCGTCAAAACAAAAATAATACACTGCAATTCTATTTTATAAACTGCCACACATTCCAATTTTTGCGTTTAAAATATAAGACAAATTTAAAAGTTTATTTATTATGAGCCCATTTATACAGCTAAATTAACTCGATATAAATCGTCGTGAAAATATTCCCATTATACATAACGAATGAATCTATCTGGATTGAATTTACTACACACTAATCAAATTACTATAGACTCGATTACGAATGTCCAATATGTTTTTATTATTGAAGTTTTCTATTTCATAAACACCTAATTCTAACACTTCACCACTGACGCCATTTTGAGTTGATATGTGAGTTCAATACTTACTGTTGCGCAACTGCTCACCAAATTATCGATGACCTCGAGATTTAGAACAAGACGTGAAACACCCTCCTAGGCTCGAAGTAATCCCAACTTGTTAAATTCAATAACGAAATATCATCGTTGTTGATATAAAATGGGTACACAAAAAATATGTATGATTATATTTTGCAGTGATACACTACAAGAACGTAAAATTAATTATTATATAAATTATGAAATTTTAATTTGTTAGGTCTCATGCATTACATAATGACCTTTGAAAAATTAAGTTTGCCTACCTAGGCTGCTAATTCTTAGCTTTTGAGTTTTGATAATAAAAGCAATTTTAGGGGAAATTACTAAAACTATAGGTAACAGGAAGCTTTTGAGGCCCTTGAACCGAAAAATAATCATTTACTACTGCACCTTTCTTGGTCAATAAAATTGACTCCATTGGGCGACGGTTGTGTTTCACTCGTTAGAGCCATTTTGTGTTCACAAATTGACCGATTTCTTTGGAAGAATCCTATTTGCTTTCAGCAAAACACTGATTTACACTAAATTTCAGTGCGGTTGTACATTACAAGTAAAGGCTAGGTTTTATGAAGGTTGGACTTAGAAGAATCATGTGTTGCAAGTAAGATTGGAGCAAGCTAATGTCCACGACTACACATTTTTTATCGGATCGGGAAAGGCTAGGCCACGCCGCCACGTCACTTGGTCTTCGTTGGAAGCTCAGCTGCAATATTGCGTTCTCGTTGCTCGCAGCCAATGAGAACGTCGCATTTGTGAAGAGAGATTGTAGTTACAAATCTCGCCGATAGGTAGTGACACTTGACAGTGATGTGTTTATTTTTAAATGGAAATGAATAGCTATATTTTCAAAGAGTAAGGGTAGTTATCAATAATTTATTACTACAGAAATTTGATGACACAAATGTTTAACCGAACCGGGACTTGAACTCGGGTCTCTCTTGCCGGGCGATTATGCTGACCACTACACCATACAGTGATAAATAGTTATAGTTATTTAGCCTATGATTTATAAATAGTTATCAATCATCACACTAGATAAGTAAGAAAATTCGCCAATAATGTCTTTTATCGAAGGTTAAAGTTTGGACTATATTTATAGTTCTTTATTTTTACTTATTTAAATTAAATTCAGTACTTTAATTGGATTTTTACAATTCAAAATTAATGTTAAAAACTGGGTTTGGCTCTATAAACTTCGCAAATAACAAATTATAAAATATATGAAAACGCATCAAGTAAGAATATAACAAATTATATGTAGTATATACATTTCAATAATGTTACAGAGCTCCTAAACAATATAGGATACAATAATAAATTTCAATTACAATTTAAAAAAAAATCTTTATAATAAGAATAGTTAATTTTGATAAATATCCTTTGTTATATGTAGCTTAAACTGTGTATTAATTAATTTAATGCATTTTTATAAAAGTTTTAAAATAGAAGTGTATGATAATTAATTATTCTTAATTAACATTTTCTACCTAATCTGCAAATAGTAGGCAAAACAAATTTATTCAATGTTCAAATTCTCAGTTTTATTTTATATTTCATCTTCACTGTTAATATTTTATTGTTATTACTTATTATTTATATTAGTTGTATTTTATACTTGATGAATATATATGAATAAATAATCCTTCTTCTTCTTCTTAATTTGAAATAGGGTACATAGTTACATTAAACTGACTAAATTGACCTACTCATTAAAGAAACTTTCCAGATTTTACAAAGCTGGTTGGAAAAATAAACTTTAATTTTGTTTTCACTTGTTTATGTATTGAATTTTTTTCATGCTAATATAATGTAAAGATCAATATGTAAGATTTTTTTAACTTCTTTGGCAAACACCACTTACATTAAACTCTGTGAATGTTTTACATTGTTATACACTTATACTACACTATAAATTCAACACATTGGCGTAAACCAACACCTTTTCATATACACTATCTCAGTGTGACAGTTAGTTTAAGGTTTGTCTAAACAGTTTCAGATAATATAACCGTTTGTATCTGAGCCATTGGGGCGCTCACTAATGACCCAACTTGTCTTTCAGCCCAATATCAGGGAATATTTGACGATGATCCTCGTAAGTATATGTATACGTTAAGAAATAAAAAACCAGCCTGACTGCAGCGCTAAAGCATGAGTGAATAAAATTTCCTTTGCGATTGGTTAATCTTATTCGCTGCGTTCACAACCTCGCTTTGGCATCAAAATTACATATAAATACAGTATAAAATAAAACCTATTACGACTGGTAAGACTGTAATAAAAGGTAAGCTTAACGAATATGTATGCTACAATAATTATTTAGCTGCCAGTAAAACCCCGTACCTTGTAAAATAAATTTATAAGCAAGTAGTTTCAGTTTTAAATTTATTGAAATCCATTTCTTTAACGTTTATTGGTAATTTACTATATACCGTAATGGCCTACCAGCTTTCATAGGAAGTCTATCACACATGACTGTGGTCTGTTGTAGGTTGGCCAAAATGACTGGTTTCTGGTGTTGTATGCATTATTTTGTTCTTTCAATGAATATTTCGATGCAAAAAACACCGTCTGTAATATGTATAGGGATGATATTGGCAATATGGATCAAGATTTGAATGACTCTTTGCAAGATTCTCGGTGTTTAATCCTTGCTATAATTCATATTGCTTTCTTTTGGGGTACAAAAATTCTTTGGATTTTGTTTCAGAGTAATTCCCCCATAAACATAATCCGTAGGAAAGATGGGGATATATAATGCCATTGTCATGACATCTTGGTTGCAATGTGATGACAAATTTCTTAACATAAATAATCCTGTGGACACCCTGTTACATACGAAATCAATGTAAATAAAGTGTGAACAAAATGGTCAAAGTGTGTTCTGGGGCCAGGATAGGTGCTCATTTCACAGTCCTGGGTCTGGGTTTTATTGTGCCAACAGCATGAATACCTCACTTTTCCAACGAAAATTCTATAATAAAATAGCTTTTTGCCTTTGATTGCTTTATATTGTATCAACAGTTGACAGGTGTTGCCTTTGGTTCACTTGTAAATGAAACAAATGTTAGACAGAAAGAGAGAAATAAGAAAGAAAGATTTAATCCATGCCATACAAGATGCATAGGAATACAAACAAAAACATATAACAAAGAACAAATCAACAAAAAAACCAAAAGACCCAGGAAAACAACACTATTCTTCACATATTTCTTCCATCATGTAGTCGTGTACGGAGTAGAAGGCCTTCTTCAAGAGATACTTTTTACCTTTTTTGATCCGGAAAATTGACAACACTTCTTGCTTCAAGTTATCTGGAAGTTTATTATGTAATTTAGACAACGCATAAATTGTATTTTTAGTATGAAAATTGGAATTGTTTGTTGGCATTTTAATATTGTTTATTGTTCTTATATTATAATTATTTATTAGTAAAATTGTTGTTTGATGAAAAATCCAAAAGTTGGCAGAACACTAAAAAGAATCAACATTAGAAAAAGTACAATTTACAAAAGCCAAAAGACTTTATTTAGGGAATCAAAAGTAAAGTAAACATTTATTTATATTGAATAACAACACAACTTATAAAATAAATCACAGATAAAAACTCAATAAATGTTCAGTTAGCGGCTATTTGCTACTATCACTTTCTTCACAGTCCTCATCATCATTGTCACTGTCTTCGTCGAGAGGTTCGTCATCGTCTTTGTTTGGTTGATCTTCTTCATTTATGTTTTCTTCATCGATGGGTTTCTACACACAAAAAGACAGACATGAAACATTTTTCACTTATGGATCTAAAAGTTGTTACTCCACGTTAATCATAACATTGTTGGCCTTCCTCCAACAATGACCCATGGGGTATTTCTACCATGTTTACAAATTATTGTACTTTCATATTTTCAAATTATAGATCTTTCAATTGAAAATGATTTATAATCGAAACTGTTTCATTTAAATACACCAACCAGAACTTGCTTATTAGTACTCATTTCCTAATCTATCGGATTTCATACGACATTTATGTGCAGAAACAGACTTAAAAATATGAAAGACTTCCGCAAAATCGCTGAAATTGAGGCCTTCTGCAGGTAACACAACTGATTCTAAGCAGTTATCTGTTCGCTCTGTGATCCACCCTTACTCAACAAGAAACTCTCGTACTCTACTATTTTAAACCGAATGTCCTCAACTGTTGTACTGACCCTGGGAGGAGCACGGTGTGAATGTTGGTAGAACACAAAAGATATCCCAGCGTCCCAGCACTGCTTGAGTACCGGGTCTACCAGCCAGCGCTTCTCCCGGCAGTGGTGCCAACACGAGTAGTCGTCAGTACAGTCGGAGTCAGCTGGTGGAGGCTTGGTCTGGATACCGTTCACACACCGGCTACACTTGATCCTGCATCACACCATTGGTTGTGAGATTTTTACATAAGAAAATAATCGAATATGAAGGCAGAAAGGAATTAATGCTAACAAAATCAAGGTTCCGCTATTATGTTTAAGGATAATTTTCCACTAACATGTTTAACATTTTTTATATTTCATAAGGTCATATTTATATTAGTTACTGTGTCACTTAGTAATTAGTATTTTTCCTATTAGAACTGAAGAGTTGAATACAATTATAAAAGGTTTTCAATTACCTCTGCCAATATCCAACAATTGAAAATTTACGAAGGTAATTGAAAGCCTATTTTATATTTGATCAAATTGATATCCAAGGGGCAAAAAATGAATCTACACAGCGTACTTGTCGTGAGTGTCGCTGGGAGTGTTTTCCTCCAGCTGGAAGAGACTGCGCAACTCTGAGAGTGAGAAATGTCTCGCAACGTCTTCCTCACAGTCCACCACTGACGAACTCAACGCCTTCTTGTGAGCCTGCCTCTGCAGCATCTTCTCTTCTATACTGCCTGTCTGCAAGTATCACACATACTTTTGTTTTAAGTTGCACAGTTCGGTTTGTTTAACCTATCAAGGACCACTTTTGTTAATAAAACACAGTTTGAAATATTTGTTTGCTAGCAAATAATTAAACAACAACAATTTGATATTGTTCAAATATTTTTAAATTTGTACAAATAAAGTTACATTTTGAATATGATAGCAGAAGACTTGAACTATGGATAGTGGTAAGATCCTTTTCTATAGCTATAGTAGGACGGTGACTTGTTGTATATTCAGTCGTATAGGAGTATTCATTCCTAGAAGCCAAATATTAAAGATATAATTACATTCAGTGTGATGGCATTAAAACAAAACACCACTGTCATATTACAGCCATGGATAAGCATTCACCGCTTCCTAGAAAACCATATCTTAAAATTACATTAACAAAGGATAAAATACAATAATGTCTACCATACTCGATAGTTGATTTGTACTTGAATATCATACCAAGTGACATACTTAATAGACTTTAAACTGAAAACCCACTTCTTTATGGGAAAACCTTTTAGTTAGAAACTTATTGTATATAAAGTTGACCGTACACAAAGGAACCTGTAGACAAAGCACGGCTTCTTCTGGCCATCTCTCCACACACGAGCCATGGCCTGGTCATCGTTAGCTGGGTTCCAGTCCGGGTCAAACATGACAAGTCGGTTAGCTCCAATCAAGTTCAGGCCGCAACCTCCCGCCTTGGAACTCAACATGAAGATAAAGTCTCCTCCGCTAGGGTTGTTAAAGTTTTCAACCACCTACAAAATTCAAATTTCTTTATTTCAGAAAAACACCAGTCGATTCAAACTACAGACTAACCTTTGCAGATACTTAGCAATATAAAACTACCAACTGCTAGGAAATGCAGTGTACATTAATTTTATGGATTCAAATTCTCGTGCGCAACTGACTTAGCAACTCTGATGGTTTTAGCTTGTACAATTCCATGCAGGTTTGTACAAGCTTCTGAAAAGAACAACCAGAAAGTCAGGCGCAACAAAATTAGATAGACAGGTAGAATGAGAAATGTATTCATTCTTTAAGGTGAGCCAAGTAATTGATTTTAGTTGGTTGAAGCAAAAAAGGAATTTGTTCTCAAGAAACAGGCAATCGAGCCTCTGTTACCTTGGCTCTTTTCTTGATGGTCATTGAGCCATCCAGCCGCACGTACTGGTAGCTACGCAGACGACACAACCGTTCAAACAGGTCCAGAGTCTGCGTATAGTTGGAGACGAGCACCACTTTGTCTGTAGTCGTCGTCTTGACAACAGCCAACATACAGTCCAGCACCATCAACTTGGTGGACAGCTCCACTAGTAGGCTTTTCCTGTAAGTTAGTCGTAAAATATAACACCAAATTATATATAAAGGAAAGGGCATAGTACCCTGTAAAATTGATTTGTGAACTCAGTAGTAATATAACTTCTTTTTATATTTATTTATTCATATGTAGTCATTTGTACAATACAATTGTGTTGACTACTACCACTGGTAAGAAAAGGTCAATTCTGTAACTATGTAATTTAAAACGCTAAAAACAAAAGATTTATATGAAAAAGAACCTTGTAATTTGATTCAAAAGTTTAATTAGTTACTTTATTATTACACATTGACTCACTTAGGGTTGCTAGAATTATATAGTGTAAAAATGTGTGTTAACAAAATCATGAAGTGTTCCACATTTTTCCAAAATATATAAAATTATTTAAACCAGGGGTATGTTCTCTTATTTTTTACACTATATAATTATTTTATATTTTAAAATTGAACTTAATTTCATCAGATGTGATATTTAACAGTTAGTGTTAGTACCTACTTGAATTTCACTTTGTCTTTAACTTTTCTACTTGGATACACATAGCCGTTTTATGGCACTTTCATAAAAAAGTTCATTTTGTTTTTTATTTCAAAAACATTTAACAGTTTTAATTTTCCTAGAATCAATTATTATGTAATTTATGTAAGTAAAGAAAACCCACATTTTGAAATTTCAAACTAACAAGTTGTTAATGTTACAGTTTTCAAATACTGTTGGTGATAGTTTTACCTAGAGTAAGCCTGCTCGTATCCATCAGGAAGGAGTGACTTGCTGGCTTCAAAGCCGTCGGTCTGAGACAGGATCTTGTCCATGACAAGGTCGGGGTGATTGCAAGTTTCTTGAGAGAAGTGATGGAAGACAGCGCCGACAATGATACTTTTCCTTCACTCCCTGCACCTGCAATTGTTTAGTTACACTTATGAGTAGTTAAATAAAATATTCTAACTAAATTTTTTGTATATATTGTAATGCCATTTGAAAGATTTTGGTAAAATGTTCATTAAACACTTGGTAGTTGGGCAAGTGATACTAATACATAAAAAGGAAGATAAGAGGTGTGTAAGAAGATGTAAGTAGGTTAGAATCTGATTTGGCAGGTTGTTTGAGCAGATAGCCAGAAAGAGGCACAGCTGAAATACTATGCAAGAGGTGGCTTCATAAGTTGAACAAGTAGCTTCTTACTTCTTAGCTATCCAGGTGAAAACTTTTCCGTTCCTGTGATGATAAACTGGGTGTCCACTGAACAGCCAAATTTAAATATAAGATTGTAACTTCCACCAGTATTTGGCAAACAAGTGTGAGGGTTTTACTTTGTACCAGCAAGTATTTGGCAAATCATGTATGAGACGATGCGATTTGAGCAAAAGTTTGCAATTCAGATTACCTGTAAATAAATTTTAAAATATTGATAGCATTTTTGTTAATTATAAAATAGTTTTATATTACCACAGCAATACAGTTTCTATAATTAAGCTGTTCACCACTCTGGCGAGTCAGCTGTTTTTACTTGTTAGTTGTCAATAATATAAAGTTGTTGCACTGCGGTCAACACAAAACAGTTTCGCACTTTGTCTGCTAATTGGAGTATATTACTGTACTACTGTGAGAATGACGGGAGAAATGAGGTGTTCTATTCTATCTATTCATATCAAACATATGGGGTCATATTTTCGTCATATCTCTACTCGTTCCACGCTGTCCATCCAAATACAGGGCCAGATCAGAAATACGCCATTGCACTTTTAAAAATACAGGTTAAACCACTTAAACAAAATTTAACCTTAAAAATAATAGCACACCTTTCATATTCCTTTTGAAAGAGTCAGAATTGATAAGTTTCTTGTAAAGATCGGTTTGAAGACTCGAAAGCTTGATACAGACAACTTGTTCAGTCTTGAGTGGCAGATACTGAGACAAGAGTGCAGAGGTTCTTCTAATCAGACACCTGTTTACGAGAGCTATCAGCTGCTGAAGTCGTTCCCCTGCCTTTGCTCTTTCCGCATCACTGGCCATGGAATCCTGGCCTCGCAGAATTGGCGTCTCATACTGCCTTCTGAATTCCTAGTCCGAAAATAAGGTAAATCAGAGTTTCTCTGGGAAACTTTGAAAGGTACAATATAATTTAGTATTTGGAGGCTATACTCTAAACTTTCATTAAAAAACGAGGAGACCCCTCATGTCCCTTCCAAGCTGGTGTAAGGTCTCCTTGAGGAACGAGAATTGTTTAAATCGTTGTCAATATTTATTGTAAGTGTAGTTTTTCAAACATTTGGGGTGACCATAGTTCAGTGGTATAGTGCATGCTTCTCACCAAATTGGCCCAAGTTCAACTCTCACCACTGCAATAATAACTTTTTTACAATGATCACTCCTCGTTGTTCAGAAGTCCTATAAGCCGTTCATCCATTTCATTAGTCATTGGGCTATGAATTAATGAACCAATCTGGGGAACAGTCGGAAGTTTTTGTAGCAAGATTACCGCTCATCATCCATCAAAACTCTCATCACACTCACCATTCATCCCAGTAAATATACCCTCTAAGAGTTGTTAGTCTTTCAAATTAAAGTATTTATACGCATTGTTCATTTTGTCGAGTAGTTTGTTTTTTCATAATCTCAGTAAATTTGTGATTCTTAAAATATTGACCAAGCCAGTGTCCCAACTTAATAGAGTTAAATTTATCAAATACTTGTGATGCTTACTTGTGCTGTGCCAAGGATGCCGTGGTTGACAAAATGTACCAAGCTGAAGTACTCGAGGAGATCGTTCTGTATTGGTGTACCAGAGAGCAGCACCCTGCGCTTGCACTGCAGTCCCATCAGAGCCACGTACGTCTGACTCTCACAGTTCTTCAGTCTGTGACCCTGCAAATCCACACCATTACAGTAGAGCCCCGATAATTCAAGCCTCGGTAATCCGAAACCTCCTGTAATCTGAGGTACCCTTAAAATTATTATTGTACTTGTACTCAGAAAGCTTTTATATGAGTTCTGATAACCGCCAATTCTTACTTAGCCTGCATATTTAGTAGTGGCATGTTTACAAGACAGCTGTTTGAGGCACACTACAGTTGATTTTTTTCTGAGCTTTGCCAATAGAACTGTCTCAACTTCACTAATAATAGATGGTACAGTGTCGCTTTCCCAATCACCAATTCCCTATGGGCTCAGTAGCCAGTACATGTTTGTATCAGAGCAACCAAGCTTACCCCTAGCATACTACTCAGACATGCACGATATTCTGCCAAAAGCTACAATTTAGAAAACAAAAAACATTTTTTGACTCCTATTTTTTCAAGTTGTAAATAGGTTATTTAAAGTCATGTACTGTAAATCCATTTATCTTAATATTTATAATGCATTCTGTAATACTTATATAAATTAAAAAATGACTTTATTAATACATTGAAAACTCTTTCTGTCTCTGTTTTCCTCGGTAACCGAAGTTCTCTAAACCGGTACTATCAGCCCCAATTACCTCGATTATCGGACTCTACTATGGTGATGGCTTCTTATCATCCTTCTAATAACGAACAAAAACTTTGTGTAATTCTCAACTCTAAAAGCTTATTTGGATAATTACACTGGATGATCGGAATTCAATAATTGAGTTCTACAGACTTAAACTTCAACAACTCAAAGTTTACCTGTGTAAACTGGTAGTTCTACTTTAATAACTCGAACCTCTCTTACTCAAAACCTAAATATCTCAAATGTTCTAAAATTTTGTTCAGATTCCGAGTTTTGTGCCTTCACTTTTGGGAAATCGCTGATGCACCACAAAATCAAGGCTTAAGTATTGAAATTACGAGAAATATTTGTTTAAAGTTTCAGTCCCTATTGTTACAAATTATACAAATACAACAGGCTTTCATTAAATAGGCTCTCTATTGCATAGGTGTAAAACTGTTCAATGTAACTGACCCTTTAAATATTTAAAGTTTGCTACCTCGTCACAAAGAACTAGGCCGACTTCACCCTTATGCAAGACTGAGGCATGGCTGCGGAATGTCTCGTACGAGATAACAAGGATTGGCTGAGTGGTTCGACCTCGGTATGTCTGCATGAACCTGCACGACGATCATCTCTGCCTTTAGCCAATCACCGTCGATAGCCAGCGCAGTCACTCAACCACCCAACCACTTGGTGATTTCATTACACCAATTCTGTCAACAATCATAGTTCACTGATTGATCTAATATATATTTTATCTACATAAATAAAATAAGAATTGTGTCTGTACATTGCAATGAATCTATCGGTTTTTGGTTATTGGGTTTTATACTTTGCAAAGACTGAAACTGATGTAAAAAGAAAATCCTGTCTGTCTGTTACGCTATTAAGCACTTTGGAACGCTTATTACTCAAAATCAGCGAAACTGCTTAAGGGTTTAGCCGACACATTGTGTGTCTTTAGCTATATTTCATATCTTGACAACATCCACAAAATAAATGGCAAGGGGCCAAAGTGGATTCTGAAAACGTTTTAAGGCATTTTGGAACCTTATAAATCAAAATTGACTGAAAATATGGCTGTGAAACTTTGTTTAAGGGTTTGGCGCACTACGCAGTGTGTCTTAAGCTATACTTCATATCTTGACAACATCAACAAAATAAATGGCAAGGGTCCAAAGTGGGCTCTGAAAACAATTTGTCAGCCCAGTGCTGCGTTCTATAGCCTGTCATCTGAGATCTGAGTTAGTCCCTCCTTTCGGTCAGGTTCTTCCATGCACGATCAAATTGCACGCTCTCTAGATAGGGAACGGACTGTACTTAGTTCTCACCACTGCGCATCGGTTTTGCCTGACCAATAACAGTGTTTATTGACCATTAATATCACTTATGAATATGATTCATTCTTCAGAGTTTGCAAACCATATAATTCTTGAATAACATTGAAACTGTTAAATACAAATAATATTTAATATTGAAAGCACACTGTTGTAAGCATTTCTGCAGCTATGAATTCACCAATTATAGTGTAAAATAATTTTTTATAACATTTATTATATATATACATTTCCACATGTTCTGGCTAAACTATTTGACTTTGACCTTCTTAAAAAGCGCTATAACAAATTTCAGATTTTAAATTTTTAAACTGCCGCTATTTTCAAAAATCATTTGTCTATTATAAAAACAATTTTTAAAATTTGTATTACTACAAAATACAAAAATACTTTACAATCATGATACTATAACATAATATTTTATCCGTGGCGAAGCACGGATACACAGCTATTTAAAACTCACTTACACACACAAAGCACCATACAATTTTTGACATTTAGATCTTTTTAATGTTTATTTTAAACATTAGTTCTTTTTGAAATAGCACATGAATTAACTTGAGCACGGTTTTAGCATGTTGTACATTTCGTTGCAAAACCTGACTTTTTGAAAAGCATATTTTTAGTAGTTAAACCAGTACAACATATAACAAATTTAACAAACAGCCAATCCCACAATTGCCTATTGTAAGATGACACAAAAGACTTACTTTAACCAGTGAGCTCGGAGCTACAATGACTGCTTTATCAACGGTAGGTTTCGCCTCTGGTCCTTGCCGCAGCAAAGTCCACATGAGCGTGATACACTGAAGTGTCTTCCCCAGCCCCATCTCATCGGCCATGATACAGCCGTAAGCGTCCTCTATCCTCACTCCCGTCACACACTCGTACATGAACTTCACTCCCTGAAACCAATCCACTGTTCATCACCAATCACAAACAATCACAAGTCCTCATACCCCGCTAACTTAATCTAATCCACTGTTCACTCTAATCCAATAAACGGCTGTTCCAAAGGTGCAGGCCTGGACACTAAGATTTTATTCATACTTTACGTGACAGGTATAAATTGTCTTAAAATTTCAATTGTCTATAAATATTAAATTTTAACTTTATGTTTTGCCTACCTTAGCTTATCCAGCATGTGACTGACACTGTCTTCAAATTATAAAAAATAAACAAAAATTACTGAATATACTGGTTGATACACTATTTTATATTGGGAAGGAAGTAAAACATTTCAAAAAGGGCTTAAAATAACCCCCAGTCCTGGAGAAAAATAAGGTGAAGTCCCCCACTTAAACATTTCTGTAATTCATAATGTATCATTCACCAATGACAGTCGGTTTAGTTTGTAGTCCTACAACTAACTAAGTTTTATAATAAATTTATTTCAGATTCAGGAAATTTAGACAAAGGCCCTACTAGGGCTGAAAATTTGACAGTCTGTGTTCTTCTATGTGTTTGTACTTTATCCAGGTGAGCCTGCTTCCCTTTCTATTCCTTTTGATATAATAAAATTTTTTGTTTGTTTTGGGACGTTAAGTATAAGGTTAAAAAGATCCCTTAAGGTTAAAAATATAAGGTTTAACTTTAAAAGGCAATATTATAATTAATAATAGTTCACCTCCCGCTGATGTGGTCTTAAAATGTTTGACAGCACTGGATCAACAACCACATGCACAAGAATCTTGTCTGAAAAAAAAATTACGGTATATGTATAGGTACCTAATACAAAATATTGTTGCCTGATCTACACTTTGTTTCAGTCTCAGTTGGCAGCATAGATCTTATAAAAGGAGTCCTCAGCTATTCAACCCAAAATTTACCATTTTATTGAACAATTTAGAAGGAAATCAACTGTCAAACTGGTTTTTCTATTCCTTGTATCGTAAGTATGTTGATGGCTTCTTATGAGATCTTGAGATTTCACATACAAAGTTGCTTTGAAAACAAACATTGATGGCACTGGTATAATTTTAGTATTTTAAACAAACTACAGCAAAAGGTTTGTGAGGGAACTTTTGCTTTACACCTTATAGCCCTTTTAATAAAGAAAATTAATTTAAATTTTAGATTTAAATTAGATTAGTGTACAAACATATTATTTCTATTTTGTTATATGATATTTGTATTCCATGTCTATATGTATATTTGATTGACATATTTTGTTTATAATTTTGTATGGAAAAAACATTATTTTGACTTTGAATATAAAGTTACGCTTTGACAAGGCATTTGGATGTACTATAGAATACCCTGTACAAGGTACTATCAGACTAAAGTAAATTAGCTTTGAGAGATTTGGGTTACCTAGATATCTGAATCCTCTCAACACACACTTAAACCTCTGCGGATCTCGATAGTCAACTGTGACACCTACAAAATTTGCATGGCTGGATTCAAATCAAATATCTTTATTGTCGTTTTACAAGCAAGCATTGACAGTGTCATTGCTATTGTCATTCTTGAATTACAGACTCACTTCCACCACTCAATCGAATACAGAGGTTGGTTTTTTCAAAACCTTTCATTCTGAGATTGCAAGTAAGGATGATTAAAAGAAGGGATTATGAATAATAAAAAATAATATGAATTGAAAGAATTACGAGGTAGTCTTGATAAAAAGGGGCGGAAGTTAGCTGACATTTTCTGGTAGGTAGTACAGTCCAAACTACCATTTCAATAGAATGGTATATGGGTTGTCCTTATCCATGCTGCCAAATGAGAGTGAAATAGAGTGGATTAAAACTATTTGACCTAAATGTGTAAAATTACTGGGTAATGAACATTATTTAGTTATATTTCATTGATAAGTGTACTATCTTACCAAGGGAAGATTTCATTAAGTACCAACTGCCATTAACACGTTAGCTGCCACCATAAGACCTTGGTCATACCACCAGCCACAGTCCGATCGGGCTGGCAAAAAAGTACCTAAATATGACGTGATTTTCGCACATATGTAGTAGACTTTTCATAGAGAAATATAGTTCTGTGTTTAGATGGTAGCTTCTTTACCGACAGTAAGAATAAGAATAGTAGTTCGAGAATAAGAAGTAGTTCGTTTTATCGCCGCGAGAGTAAGAGCACAGCTCCTAGCGGTGATAAACTGAACTGACCCGATCAGACCGGCTGGTGTCTATGTACCACCATTGCTGCGCCGACCCGATCGGGCCGGCATGGCAGCTAACGTGTTAATGCAATAATTGCAGACTCCCGGAATTGCAGAGGAAACAAAAGCAAGCTCTACGCTAATCACAAAAGCAAAGGGGAGGAAGAAACGTGATGAATAGAATAAAAGCAACATGTTATTTCATTACAATGTAAGATTTAGCTGCTACACACCTTTTTTGATAATTTGAAGTTTGAAATTCTGTAATAAGCCATTATTTGTAAACAAAGCTTACTTATCCATCTTGAGTTGATCATGAGCACTAAGCTGAGGCGGAGTGTAGAGGACAAGAGCTCCAGGAGCCTCTGGATCGTGGAGAGGTCGACGCACTCCATCGCGGCGGACACCTAGAGCACGGCTACCTAGAGGACCTTGGTAGTTGGCTAGGTCATAATTTTGAAGGAAGCTATCCAGACTTCCTTTTATTTCTGTGGTAGCATAATAAACACAACATGGCAGGTGTTTGAAAGGGAAAGCGATCCCTTACTTGCAACTAAAATATAGGTACCACAATAGCCTGGCTCATGCTAAGGGCATACAAATATTTTTACTACTCATTACAAAAAATATGGTTTAGTCTAATAAAATAGTAAACTCACATGAACAGATAGTTTATCTGAAGTATTGAGAACGACAAGAACTGGCCTTGGCTCATGCAACATTTCTAATTTCTTGTTTTTCAAACTTCGTTTAGTAGGTGGTTGTGATTCATTTTCCAAAGACCGCTTTACCTGACTTGGAGCTAGACTGCGCCGCTAAAAATACATTATTAAAATTTCAATGTCTTTTATAATTATACAAGTTTAAGAGTAAACAACTTTTAACCCTTTGTGCTTTCCAGGATCTGGTGAGCCGACAGTGAATTCCCTCAGGCAGTCACACAAGTTCTTGCAGTCCTAGCAAGTAGACATCCTTATAGCTCCAGTCCAGGAGGACCACTCAAAGTTGTGAGGTCTAAGCACTGAGCCTCTTCTGGGAGCAGGGACTGTAATGAGTAAATGACTTCTTGAGGATTAGTGAAGAGAATATTGCTCTTCAAAATACAGCAATAGAACAATGTAGCCATCAGCGTATGTTTTGAGTTTGTTAAGGTTTTAACCAAAATTAATGAGAAAAAGTTAAGATTTCTATTTTAGCAATACTAGACATTGGGTACTTAGATTAACAAAACAACAAACAAGCACATTACTTAAGTGTTCAAGTATTTCATACCAGGAAACCACTAAAAAGAAAATAGAGAACAACACTAACCACTACATTCTTGGCTTCTGGTACCATACCGCTTCAGGAAACTAACTCTGAAGTTTTAAGAGTAACTTTTCTGTCGCGGTATGACATTAGAAGCCTAGAATGTAGGGATGACCTCATTCTAAACACATTAAGCAAATTGATGTTTTTTTTTCTTTAGAAATTAAAGTTTTAAAATATTGTCTTGTAGCGTGCAAGTAGCAAAGCCCATTAAATTTGGGAGTTTTTTACTGGCACTTGATTGGCCGATGAAATCAACAACTATATTATACCAAGTTTAAGTGTTTGAACTGAACTTTTAAGGTAGTTAATTCTAGCCTGGGCCTACTTACCATTTTCCTCTTAAACAGTCTGAATGACAATTTTTTATGATTGGAGACTTAACATACTTGTATTTGATTTATTTGAAACATTTCATTGATTGGTTATAAACCTTTGATAAAGAAGATCGGAAATGAGATGTAGCATTGCACAAGTTAGCTGCTAACTGGGCCTAGCCTAAATCCTATGATACCAAATTTTACTATATTGTCAAACTAAAAGCAAATAAAACAATATAAAAAATAGACACAAATTAACTACAAGTCTATGGAATGTATTCTGGTTTCATCTAACTCAACCTAAAAACACTGTCCGTTCTTTCAATAGCAGAAATCTTTGAGAATTAAGTTTGAGTGAAATTTGTCAGTGTTGTGTCGTCTGCTTTAATATACTTGACGCTGACTTCCCGCCAAAGATTTGATGGGGCTCGTGAAGTTGGCTTTTACACCATTTGCCTTGTACGTTGACTTTAAGTATATTTGTATGCTATATTTTATGTTTTGGGTTAAATAAAGGGTTACTTACAATAAGGCGTTAAATAAGGAGTATTAAGATGAGACATTGGTCAATTTATTATACTCATTGGCTGAGAAAAACCTCCTTATAAACTGAGGCAAACTTCACCTTGCTGAGTCAGCTCCTGCGGCAAAGAGAATTATACTCACTGACTTCTTTTTAATCTAAAATTTAAAAGTCATGCAAGAGTCTACGGAAATTCGGTGTCTCGCTTAAAGAGTATTGGTAACTACATTAAAAATGTTTTAGCTACTGTTTCGATTCAATTTAGCGTCTGTTTTATATAAATTTGTAATTCACGCTTCCAACTTGCCACGCACATTGCCCACGCAATATTACGACGACAATATTAAATTGTCTTTTTCTTTTTAAATTTTTTCAAACAATACTTTTTCTTATCGAAACAGCTTATTAAGCATTTACTTATTTATTCCCACAGCAAACGCCAGTTTACAGAACTCCGGTCAGTAATTTTAAAACACATAATTATTGATAACTGGCTGCTCATCAACCGTTTCTATAGTTTGCAGGAGTTTATGGAGGCTGACATCAATGTTGTTTTTAATTGAGTATGTTTTATGACTCGGGGTTTAGTTATGTTTGGCTCCTGTTGGCTTTCCCTCTGTACTCGCTTCTCCGGTGCTTGGTTATTCATGGCAATAACCGGCTGGCGAAAAGCCGACTGTCTTTGTTTAAATAAAGACTGCGTCTGTGTTGGCGTCCAGCCCAAAAACGTTTGGGTGCCTTGGACCGGTGGATGGGTGTGGGGGGACTCGCGGTGGTGTTACGGAGGGCATTGACTTAAAGATATAAAATCAATGCGGAGGGGCATTAATTATAAATAATACGAACACACATGAATTATCATTCTTATCTAGTCATTCTATGTAATTTGTTGTGCCGTTTTCGCTCTAACCAGGTACTCGCCATACTCAGAGTTCAGAGTTTAACCATACTCGCAACTAATCAAAGTTTACTGTCTTAGGTTATTGTTAATATTTTTGTTGTATTATTTTAACAAATATAGCCTAACCGTATTCGCTTCAAAAATTCACCACGCAATATCCGGAATAGTGAAAACTAAACGAAAAATTTAATACTACAACATGTATAATTTATACTTGTACCATTGACTAAAGTCAATGTTTGTATGCTCGTGATGTGGCTAGCTTGCTACAGACAGCTGATAACAGCTGAGTTATCTTTGTTTTGTTGTCATCTCTCTCAATTTTGGTTTGTGTTGTGTACTTGTCCTGTCAGTAATTATTTGCGCAAAATCCCCAGTCCAGTAAACATTGGCTCTCCGTTTGTGCTGTGTTTCTGACTTGTGAGGTATCGTATCACAGGTAACAAAACATCACGCCGCTCTGTTCTATTGGTAATATTATTATTGCTGTGAGTGACATTTGCGTTTGGAAACTCTTTAGGTTGTGAAAAGTTCACCACTTGTGTAAATTAAAATTAGGATGTCTCGATCGCCGGCCGATGATCAACTTGCAAACTTTGGAAAAAACCAAAAGGTAAACAAAGCTTAAATTCTATAGCTTATCATTTATCATAATCATTCTATATTGGATCAAAATAACATACCAAAATTGAACACTGTCATGATGTTCAAACCAACCTATTATAGTTATTTTGTTTTTTGAGCTGGGCTACTCTGTGCCTTCCTTCTACTTATATTAACCCTTCATGTATATGGAACATGTTTATGGGGAAACTGCACTAAAAAAAAATAAGTCGGATATTTGTTTTACAGAAATAAACCGCCCGAATCTTAATCTAAGAGATCAAGATCGGCACGACTCTTGATCGTTCATTCAAACAACTAAACATTTTTACCTTTCCATTAATTTATATTTAAACTGTCGTGTTCTGCCTCAATAAATGCTGTCTTGTACAAGGCAATGAAATTCATAATTATTTTACATGATCGGAAGGCAACTACAGAGTTGAATACCGTAGACTGGAATTATTTAAAAAGATACCATCACAAGCAAGGGTTTTTGTTTCAAAATGTTGAAATTTTTTATATAGTAGTCCTTATAAATACAAAATTTTCAAAATTCAAAATTATTGTATCTTGAATTCAACACTTTTATAGTATGGAAGAGTTCTTAGAGCACTTGCTTACTATTTAAAAGTCTAGACAATTTTCTTAGTTATTTTTTAGATTAAATTATGTTTTTAAATTATTAGTATTATAAGGTTAGTGGCTTATATAATTTGATTTTTCCTTACTTGTTTTTGTATTTTTACCAAAACAATTTAATATTCTTTTGGTAATAAAGATAGTTAAAGATTCATGCCGTACCAGGATCAATATTGGCTACAGTATGATATTCGACCGCAGAGTGTGATACAAATTACCCAGAGGTATAGCTTTCAAACGTTATATTAGAGTCTCAGAGGCCGGATCTCGGAACAGCAGCATACTTAAGCATTCTCAAGTTCAGCTTTGTGCAATCTTAGTCAAATACCCATCCTGTTTATTCTATTAACGCTTTTTATAAACCTTGTCTTTAATAAATATTTAATTAAATTAGAGTAGAACTAGTTAACGTATACTTTAGTAATATGAAGAGCGGTCGGAGCACTTGCCGCAAAGAAGCGGGGACTGGTATAATCCCTATTTTAATTGTATGCCATATGATATATTATATTTGCGCAAGGTTTGGCTTTAGCGTGGGTCTCATTAAACATACTAATCACGTGAGTAGATGACAACTACAAAGTTACAAGAGGAACTAGCAAGAATAAAAACAGATTTGTTAAGTGTGGGTCCAACTATTGTACCATTTCTCTACAATTGATATCATTTAATTGTTTCTCACGTCCTCCTGGGTGCCCTGCCATCCGATTTGACTATTGGCTCTGGGTAAACTTTGTTCACACTCTGGGCGCAGCTCCAGGACTTTTAACCATCACACAGTGAAAGGCCAAACCCAAAAAAACTGTAATGTATAAAAAGTCAAGGCTAATTTTCCCACTCTTCTAATGTTTTCATATGACACCAGTTTAAAAAGAAATTATTTTCTACACAGTGACAGTGCGAGTAGTAAACTGCTGCGTATTCATAAGTCTTTAGCGTCCAGCTTGCTGCCTTATGAGAGCAACTGTTCTTGCCTTCCCGCCAATACATTTGAGTGTAAAATATGAATAATGTTAAACAATAGCGAGTCTTCTTTGGTAAGATGTCCAAGAGTTCATACTTACTGCTGTGCCAAACCTTAAGGTTTTATCTGCCACATTTCGGTCTTGCAATTCTGCTTCAGTCTTCCCGATCCCCGTCAGGTTGACCGTGTGTTCATTATTTTTATTTAATCTAATCCTGCAAGGGGAGAACTGAGTCCATCACATGCTGGTTAAGTGGTTGAAAGGACTTTAAAGTTTAACTTCGTCACCAATAAAGACGTTTATCATTTTATTTCATTCATGCTGCACTCTAGTGACAAATATGAACACTATCCAGTGTGCGAACCAACATTTTGACACGTCATTACTGCAAAAGGGTTAAGCTATACGAGGGGGTACCCAAAAATAATGGAATTTCATTATAAAAACCATATTTTATATATTTTTTACTAATTTACATGTATACCTTCAGTATACTCCCCATTTAGTGTAATGCATTTGTTCATTCATGCTCCCATGGTTTTAAGCACCCTCATACCCCTTAGTCCGAATGCCTGCACGCTCCATCCCGCTTGCCTTTTCACTCCTTCATTTTGCCATAACGGTGATCTTTATGTAATTTTTCATTATGGGGAACATAAAAAAGTCGCGTGGGACAAGATTTGGCGTATGGGTAGGTAGGGAAGGGTGGTCATGCTGGTATTAGCCAAAACTAGCGCACTGAGATGGCTACGTGGGCAGGCACATTGTCACGATGAAAGAACCAATCTCCATATCACAGCCAAATTTGGGTCTGGAGTGTGTTGAAATTAGCTAAATTGAATTTTAACACACTCCAGACAGCAAAGAAGTCCTCCAATGGTCCTCCGACGGTCTTCTTGCAATATTGACGGTTTCTGAACAATTTCAACAGTCCGAGAATTTGAAGGTCGTCCAGGAGGAGGCTTGTCTTCAATCTACATGTCGCCATCTTGAATTTGAGAAAAATACGTTACACTCTGGTTTTACTCAAAACGTCGTCTTTGTAAGCTTTTTGATAATTGCAACCGTTCTGTTCGTTCTTACCAGGAAGCATAAAAACCTCACTGCTGAACTTAGTTCATTTAATTAAACCATCAAAACAAAGCGAGGCAGAACAAAACTACTTTTAGAAAAGCGCACAGCTCCTCTTCACAGCCTCTCAGACTGACCACACGAGTGCACTGAACTCAGGAAGAGTTGAACTTTCAGCCCCTATCGGCCAAAATGTGAACTATCGCCACCTTGCCATCGACCGATTCCTGATACTTTTGGTTCCGCCCTCGTACTTTCCTTACCATTGTTACTGGAGCGAGGGATGCAACTACCGATACCTTCAACTTCCGTGCTCTAAACACGCTAATCCATCCTTATGTTATTCTTGAACAATTATTTTATTGCCTTTTTTGTTTTGTTTATTGATTTAAATGTTGGTTTTTTAAGGTGAGCAAGTACTTAATCTCTGCAGTGCTTACAACCATCACAACAAGAGACTGAATGCGACAGCCTATGATATCAAAATTTCCCAACATGTTACATTAGATTTGTTATACAGTATAATTTGAAGCCGATGTATGTATCGATACCTAAAAATTTCAGGTTAAATATATATTGATATTCCGATATCTCATACAGTAAAAACCCATTTATCCGAACCAACTTGATAATTTACAAGCAATCAGAAGCTTAACATGAAAATTGATCTATATATTAAAAGCATTGATGAAAATCTAATGGCAGTCAATGCAACCGTTCTACCAGGCCGATTTTCTTCATTTTGTTTTTGAATGAAAGGTATTTTTATGCATAGATTCGTCATCAAACATTGAAAAACGCTTAACTTCTCAAGTTATACTCAAAAAAGGCTTTTTTCCCATGTTTTCTTCGCTTCGTCCTGTCATATCTCAGGTTCTAATTGAGATAAATTGTTCGATTTGGTCTAAGAACATTCAGTGAATCATGCTCTTTCATTAGAGATATCATTCGACGATTTAGTTGCATCTAAGAGGAGTTATGCAGGGACAAACAATTTTTTTGGCACTGTTAAGAATTTAAATTTGCTTGAACATATGGGCAAAGTATTAGAAATGCCCAGCTTATGTAAATGTAAACATCAACAAATAAGTACAATAACAGTGTAGAAGTTTCAACTCTCAAGGAAATACCCTAACTGAAAAAGTATAGTCATTAGCGAAGTGAATACCCAAACCCAGAGGCCAAAGCAGAACTGTGAGCGAATCAAACGGAATTAAGCCCGCAGGAGGAAGTGGTGGCCTGGGGTGTAGCCCCTAGCTGGCCAGCCTAGTAAATTAATAAATAAAACGACATTTTAACTTTTACCCTGTTTTATTGAAGGTAATGACACGAAATAAGCTGTTTACTTCATAGTTTCAACATTTAGTATTTGGAGTTCAATTATTGTAATTTAACAATAGTGCCATTCTTAGTGCCATTTTAACAATATATAATTATAATATTATTCTGTATAATTTCCTGCACATTGTCATTACATGGTCTTCACTTGTAATTTGTAAAACAAAAACACTGTCTATTTTAAACACATAAATATTATTTATTGCAATGTTTGTGCTCCAAGCAAGAAGATTAAGTACAACAGAAAAAGTACAGTAATTAAAGGAAAAGTAAGACAAGGTCAACCACTTGCCCACCCACCAGGCTCAGTATTTGTAGGTTTCAGGCCCGGATTAGCCATTATTTACGCCCTAGGCCAAAGTTCTAGATTGTGCCCCTTCTGTGTTCTAGAGATTTGAGGTGTATGGAATTTGTTGCCATATTTAACTGTACATAAGGCAGTTTGCAACGACTGGTGACCAAGACTAGAGACAGGAGACCGCGACCAACATGTGCCTCGGTGTCTTCTGAATGTCCCCTGTCTCTGTCGACAGCCAACTAGCCTGTTCAAAGCTAGATGACAAATACATTGCGGTCACCTGTCTCTGGTCTCGTCTTCGGCGTGATGCGAACCACTGCCACTGCTCGAGCCTATTTGGAACTATTTTAGCCATTTACTAATTTTAATTAATTAAATAATATATTCCAAGAGATAAGCAGCAAACGGAATAGAAACACGGGTATCAATGAACTTACTTGAATAGATATAAGACATTCGCTTTAAGGAGGTGTGGAGGAAAATTTGGTAAAGACAAGAACCTGCCGTTCAAGATGAACAAAATGTCCCCAAAATTGTATGGCCAATGATTGTTAATCCTTGTTAAATTTCGTTTTTCGCCGTTCATTTTACTCCTTGTGGGGGTAGTGTGGTGAACATTAATCTATGTTTATCACATGTTAGTTTTGTTTTGTAACACAATTTTGTAAACATTCAATTAAGTAAACACAACTTTATTTCTGTTGAACTCATTATTTAATTAATTGTTGAGTAAGTTTTGATATGTACACAATCCCACTGTCCTCACCTCATCTTTAGTTAATCTTCACCTTCCTCCCTGTCAGGTCTTCTTTCATCTCTAGTCACTGAGACAAGTCTCCCATGTCACATCATTCGTTCAGATCTCTGGTCACCACTTCTCACCGCAAGTTCAAGTGTCGAGCTCCACGGAGATGATTGGTCCACCTGCTCCACCGTTGAGAGCTTTGCCACCTGGCAAGGAGCCCTTACAGAGAAACCGGGCCAGATGACCTCGGTTTTATCGAGGTTGATACTCCTCCGACTCCTCCTCGCTGTCGAAGTCCCGGACTTGCCACCGGCTTAGCGGAGTTAAAATTAGGTTTTTGTTTATTTTATAGATGTGTAAAACCATGAAAACCCACATCTCCTTGGCGGGGCCAAGCCCGGTAGCAATCCTCTGTGCAAACCCGCCCTGCTTGTTGCCCGCTTCCACCGACCAAGGGACCTAATAGGTGTTATCAACACTCTAATATGAAAGAGGAAAAGAGAGTATTTCGATTACTTTTTCATACTTAGAGTGAACGCGAGACCAGCGGCAAGACGGTAACTACGGTGTAACCTCCTTAACCAAGGGACCTAATCGGGTGTTATTAGCGGACGTAACAGCAGCCGGTCGAGGAGTGCTACCTTATGTATATACACCAGCAATCTGGCTTGAGTTGCCATAGAAATTATACGTTGCACTTTTAATGTTATCGTTAATAATTTGTGAAATTATGGAGTAACTATGGAAATAATATGTTGACTTGTTAAATTTAATATGAAATCTAACGTCTCTAGCCAAGGCATTAAAGCTACCTGTACGTCTGACGACAAATGTATAACTGAGATTTCAAAAAAGAGCTTCTCGTCTGATTTTGATGAAATTTGAAATAAATATGTATTTTATTGTCATACACGAATATAGGCCTACTAAACATAATGAAAATCCATTGAGTCGTTTCAAAATGGCGGCAAAAAAGTTAAATTTCGCTACAACAGCAAAATAAGTAGTCATATTTCAATGAAATTTGAAATGTGTTATCCCTTCAAGATATGTAATGAAACTTGCATTAAAAGAACACGTAAGTCTGAGGCTGAAGGCCGAAAACAGGCTGTGAGCGTAGCGAAGAGCCTTGTAACACCATTGGTAATCAAACGTCGATTGTCCGAAACAAGGTTGTGAAGAGAGCGAATTGGACTGACATATTGCGAAGGAAATTTGTTTCACTCACGCCAGCGCAAAGCGTGTCGGCCTGGTTTAAGTATTCAGACTGACCAAAAACTACTGTAATAAAAAAATTGATTGTGAGTGTAAGGTCTTCTTCACTTTCAATCAGGCCATTTTAAATAATGGTAATAATTTAATTTAATTTATTTGTCAATTAACAATAATTATTGTGTTGACAAGGTGAAGATGATACAAAAAGTGGTGAAATGAATGAATGAATGAATTACAGGATTGTGATTGATGTGATATGGTTATTAACCACTGATAAGGAAGTGAGGGTTCTAGTATATTAAAATAATGTTATAAAAAAGGTGTATAGCTTATAAATGAAATTTAAACTCCTTCAGTAAATTCCGCTACAGAGTAAAGAGCCATAGCCAGCAAGTGGGTTTTAAGTTTCTTTTTGAAAAGAGCAAGATCTGACAGTGTAGCTTTAACTTCTAAAGGGAGTTTGTTCAATAATTTTACACCAGCTTGCATACTGGTGTATCACAGGGATCTGTTTTGGGTGCAATATTATTTATTATTTATATAAATGATTTATGTGATGCTAGACTGAATGGAAACTTAACTGCGTTTGCTGATGATACAGCTTTGTGCTACAAAAAAGAAAGCTGGGAATTAATCAAAAAGGACATGATTATGGACGTCAAAGCACTTCAATGGTGGTTCACTAAAAATCATATGATGCTGAGCGATGAAAAAACACAGTTTATGAATTTTAGATTAAAAAATAATGCTAATGCTATTGAGTTTAACAATGTCAAATATACTTGTGATGATTGCCTTGAAAATGATATCCAATGTCTAAGTAATAAATGTAGTGACATTAAATTAGTGAATGAATCAAAGTATTTAGGGGCATTTTTGGATTGTGAAATCAGTTGGAAATTACATATAATGAAACTAAGAGGAAAAATTAATTGCGTAAGATATTTTTACTTTCTGAGGACGCTGTGTGGTGCTCAAGTCATGAGAGCACCATACAGTCAGCTCAGACAAAAGACAATAGTAGAGTACGTTAGTCTTTACTGTCAGTGTGTTTGGTTCAAAGCTATTTTTAAACGCATTCCATGTATATTTAATATATATTTTTTGAGCTCTGTTTATAGTGCATCATTGAGAGTGCTGGTCCGTTATTAAACACATTCAGTATGTCATAACTTGGAAAGCTAGATTTATTTATTTACCTACTCAAAATGTTATAATTTTTTCCCCAACAGTGTTTGGATTAGGCGGATTTTCGGATTAACGGGGTTCGGATTAGCGGGACTCTAGTGTAGTTACATTTGATATGGTCCGACTCAAACCTTAAATAAATACCAACATTATTATTGTACTAAAAAGGATAGACAGAGAAGAGGTACATAAAAGGGGTATACATGAAAAACATCTCTATATTTTGTTTTAAAACAAACTTTCTCAAGAGAGGAGAGAACATTTATTACATAAATTACTATTACCATTACATTAAAAAGTTAACTTTACAGTTATCAAATAACTTTTTACAATATGTAAGAGTTTTGGATGAATAAGGGAAGATGACAGCATTTTAGGTATCTACAATTCTACATCAATGTTTTTATTTTTGTTCCAATGTTTGTACACTTGTCATGCCTAATGCAATTTTATTGTGTGGCAACAAAGTTCTTATCTTATCTTATAGAAATTCACTGAAACACCAATTTCCTATGAATATGATTTTGACTGGGACTCGTGGCGTGGTCCTGTAATCCAGCTTCATGGAGGTCAGGTTTTGAGGATGATATAGGTCTAAAGCGGCTCAGATACTCTCAGTGATCATCTGATGATACCCGCATCAACTCCCACCATCGTTTAGACATATCAGACCATCACCTGCGTGGTTAAGCCGTTGATCCTTGTATTTCCATTGGTCATTGGGCAATTAATTAATGACCCATTCTAAGGAAGAGTCGGCCTTAGTGTGTAACAAGACTACACCATAACATAACTCATTACTACCACTCATCACACTCATCCTTCACCACATATTTGCTTTAAAAATACCCTCATGAGAGTGGTCGGTATCTCAAATAGTGATTTAGTGATTTATCTAACAAATGGTTAACATGCCTCCTAGTCCTAGATGTGGTTCTACTCGATCTGTTTGGATGTGGGCACAGTGGTCATGACCCAGTCTGAGGTTTTGGAGGACCTTGAACTTTACTCTCACTTTCACTCCTGTATCTCTCAGCTGGTATTCCTCTCACCATCTATGTGATCTCAGATTCACCCATAGCATACACAGTCCTCTTGCAGTCTTGAATTGTTCTCAGCCATAGAAATAAGATAGACAGTTTAAAACATACATAAATGTTATTCTGAAATTAAAACGTTTATTTATTTTAGATGATAAATGAACATAAACTTAAAGATCATTAAAGAGTCAAATTTTCCAAGATGACAAGTTTTACTTAAGTTAGGGGAAAATAAGGATAATTAACATCACTTACAAACAAGGCTTTACTAGAAATTTCTTTGGGGTAGGGAATTTAACCACTTTTTTGGTTTTAACTTCTATTTGTTCATTAATTAATTTTAACAAAATGTCATTAAAATCTTTAAAACATACTTTTATACGATCGTTTAGCTTTCTTTCATAGCTTACAAGAAAGCCAACTTAAACAAATATACATTTCATAATAGTAATAAGGTACAATGTATTGTTGTGTCCTTCAAAAGTTTTGTCTCAACAAACAGTTTTAACCTACAATAAAATTTAGAAAAAGTTACAGATGTGTAAATGTGTATTGACAGATGGTAAAAGATTCTCATATGACGTCAATGTTATCTTCAACCATGTTTGAGTAATCCAAACGTAGTGTTTGTTGTACATGTTAAACATGATCTAGCACTCATGTTTCATGTTTGACATTTTAACAACCTTTGTGAAAAACCTTTATAATAACATGATCCTTTATAGGACATACAATGTCTTACGTTAGACGTGCACCATAAGAATGTACAATAGTCATTCTAATTTGATGACCCTTAACGGAATGGGGCTTGAAGCTTTCAAAAGTAAAATTTCGAATAGAATTAACCTTTCGAGATCATGTTGGCAGCAAAATGATCTATCAATCAAGATATTTAAATTGATTTTTTATTTGATGTGAAAGTCAAGCTTCCACCAAGTTTTTTTTCAAAAATTACATGAATTCTGGAAATATTGTTTGAAAGGGTATGGGTTGGGTTTTTAATTTTGTGTTGAGAAAATGTCCCAAGTGTATAGAGCATATCATGGACCCATAGGCGTGCGCAGAGCTTTTCATTAGGTAGTGCCAAATGCCGGGAGGTTTGGGGGTATTCCAGTTAAAAAATGAACATTTCAAGCCTATTAACCTTAATTTATAAATGACAAGGACCTGGGTTATTCGGGTATAAATCATTTCCAGAGGAGGCAAGAACACAAAACATTTATTTACATCAATTTACTCTCAATTACAAACGCATCCTTCTTTCTCCGGATATGAGGGCTTCAAACTCTTCTGTTATTTCTGAATATTCAGCCTCGACAGCAAGCTCCTGTTCTATAAATGGAAGCATGAAACATTGTAACCTTTCCTGAGTCATTGTTGTTCTCTGTTTTGGTTTCACCAAACTTAGTTTTGAAAACTCAGCTTGACTGAGCTGCACTGGATACTGGGATGGTTGAAGAGGCCTTTAAAACTGCATATAACTCAGAAAACAAGATAGCACGGTTTTTAACACTAAGCCATTCCAGCCATTTCTTCAAGGCCGTCCTTGTTATACCTGTCAAACCAAACTCCGAATTAGACAATACTAAGCCTTTTAAACATGTTCTTACTTATTAATTATTCATTTGTTAATTACCAGTACTTACCAATATTTATCAAGTTTGCTTATATTTAAGTATAGCTATGTAACTCAGTACCTTTTGGAGGGGCTCCATCAGACATCTTTGAGTTTTGTTATAGTAGTCGTTGTTGTGATTGGATACCATCAAAATCCCCTTCAAGTTTTTTAAAAACTATTTTCAAATCTTCCTCGTTTCCTTCCAGTTTCAAAACTTTTTCAATAAGATTGGAAGTTTCTTGGTCAAAACGTTCGTCAATCCCCATTGTTAAAGAGTCGAGAAAGGGGTAAAATGTCAAACAGCGGTCGTGATCTTCTTTGCTCTCATAATAGTGAGATGTCTGTTGTCATCGATAAAAAGATACCTTTCGCTTTTTCACATCAGGAATCTCCAATTTATTTTCACATGTTTCTTTTACATTATTGACAATTTCTTTGAATGAAGTCTCGCTCGTCAATGTTGATAAGGACTCTCGGAGCATTTGAACTGAATTCACAGCTGTCAAAAGGTCAATATCATGACCTTGCAGTGTTTGGCTTACTTTCAAAATGGTGGCCAGTATTGGGTTGGTGATTTCTAAGGCTAATGCAAAATCATAATATTTCATTTAAAAGGCTGCGTCCCTTTATTTTCGCATCAGCTTTGTCAGTCGTAGATATGATTTCTTGAAGGGCCTCTAGAAACTTAATTAAACTTATATCCCGGCACCACTGCTCTGTTGAACAGTATTCTTAAGCAACATTTTTGAATGAAACCTAAAAATAAAAACTCATCTCATTAGGTGGTGCCCCGCGCACACCTATGCATGGACCTTGCAGAGCCAATTACTTGCCCAGCCGGTGTATCACATGACTCGTGTAGGCTTGTAAGTTTGCTTGTCTGGAAGGTCACCGAATGTGGAGCACTCACTTTCACTGTTGCGTAACACTCCTCACACACGACCTCCCGACAGCTACCGGTACTTCTGTGTGGTTCCACCTCTGCCGTAAAACACTGGGCAAGGTCGCTCAAGCCGCCGGCCGGCTTTAGTAACAAAGCTGGATTTTAGTTTTTACCTTTGATTTAGGTGTGGGGTTGCCACTGTAAGAAAAAACCTGGAAAACTTGTTGTTTGGATTAATTATGTTCTCCCCACATGTTTCCAACAAAAGGACTTCTAAGACCATGCATTTGGTTGACCTGAAATGTTCTAATCAGTCCTGATACATTACCTGATACATTGCAGAGAGCTATTAAAAATTCTTAATATTCTATCATCACCCTCTATTTATATAATGGAAACCTCACTTTTTACAAAATTCAAATCAAAGCTACTACTGTAATTGGAACAGATATTTATAGTTACGGACAAGATTCAACAAACAATTTAGAAGAAGGCAACATAACACAACATTTATGAATACTGGTGACTGAAAGAAGACAGCAAAATTTTGAATTAACTACCAAATAATATTAAAAAACCATTCAAAACGATTTAAATCAAAATTAAAAGCATATTTAATATCAAAGTCCTTCTACACCATGGACGAATTTTACGAAGAGACATTTGAAAACTAGAATATGAAGATGATTTAAAATTAGACTTAGAATTAAATGTAAAATTATTTTTGTTAACTTTTGCGACGGCAAATAAATTATTATCACCCCTTCTTTTTCTTGTTACAAAAAATGCATGTAAATGTGACATGTAATCCGGTTACTGTAAAATGATGACTGGAAAGGTTAGAAAAAGCCTAGAGAACCTGAAGAAGTCAGGGAATTGTTTCTTGGAAAATAGGGTGGCAACTCTGGGTTTTGATTCTGCATTCTAGTAATAGCTTGGAAATAGTCCTTAAGAGAGGGTTTTATTAACATTAAAAGTAAAAGACATACATGTTCCATCCAACCTAAAAACAATAATATCAAATTTAAGCATTGTGTTGCAGTCCGAATCTAAGAGATCAAGATCGGCACGACTCTTGATCGTTTGTTCAAACGACTAAACATTTTTACCTTTCCATCAATTTACATTTATGAAACTGTCATATTCTGCCTCAATAAATGCCGTCTTGTACAAGGCAATGAAATTAATAACTATGGTACACGATCGGTAGGCAACTACAGAGTTGAATACCACAGACTGGAATTATTTAGAAAGCTACCATCACAAACAGGGATATTATTGTTTCAAAAACAAAATTAAAAAGTATCTTGTGTCCATCTTTTTTTATAGTATAGAAGAGTTTTTAGAGCCTACTACAATTTTCATAGTTATATTATAGATTAAATTAAGTTTTAAAATTATTAGTATTATAATGCTAGAATCAAGAATCAAGATCTTTATTTGCCATTAAATAACAAGGTTACAATAGGCATCGTCATTAAAACAGAGTTTTGTGATACATAACACAAATTTGCTAGTGCTTATATAATTTTATTTTTCCTTACTTGTTATTGTATTTTGTAACGTACCAACAAAATTTAATACTGTTTCGGTAATAAAGATTGTTAAACAATAGGCCTAGTTATTAAACAATAGACTATTAATATATATTATTAAACAATAAACAATAGACTATTGAGAGTTTTGCTTAGGCGGTGAAAATCAATTGAAACTGTGTTTTTATTACACAGTTGTGTAATCTCCGTGTTTTAACTTTGTGTGTTATTTAATCTCCGGCCTCTCCCAGTTGTTCCATTGAAGGGGATATCATAAAGTACTAAATTTTTAGGTGTTGATATTGATAGTCAATTAACTTAGAACTCCCATATAGATTACACCGGTACAAGATTATCTCGAATAATTTTTTTTTTAAAGAAGACTTAAAACCTTGTCCCAGAAACGTATGTAAGGACAGCTTATTAACCGACTTCCTACGCAAGGAGGAGACTACACAATCCGACTTGGGACTTTTTTTTTCTTGTATTTTTTTACACGCATAACTTTTGAACACGGCTACCGTTTTATAGAAGCCGAGCTATATTTGAATATTTTAAGGTATAGTTGTATAGAATATTTTAAAATCTTGATTTAGGTACAAATTTTAGTAAAACAAATTATATCAACTTTGGGTTAAACCATTATAACGATAATGACAAATTTAACTTTACAATCAATAATAATATTCTTCAAGAGGCTGATTATGTTAAATTCTTGGGAATTTTAATAGATAAAAAACCTGTCATGGGATCATCACATTGATTTAGTATGTAACAGGGTGTCCACAGGACTATTTCTGTTAAGAAGCTTGTCATCATACTGCAGCCAAAACGTTTTGAGAATGGCATATTATGGCATTATACAGCCCCATCTTTCCTACGGATTGTGTTTATGGGGAAACTGCTCTGAAACAAAAATCCAGGATTTTTGTACTTCAAAAGGCAATAAGAATAATAGCCAGGCTAAATTATCAAGATTCCTGCAAAGAATCATTCAAATCATTATCAATATTGCCATTATCATCTCTTTATATATTAGAAAAGGTATTGTTTTTTGCGTCAAAATATTCTTTCGTTGAATAGAACAATGTATGTACAACACCAGAAACCAATCGATTCGGCCAACCTACCACAGACTTCAGATTTGTGACAGGCTTCCTATGGAAGCTGGTAGGCAATTGTATAATAAATTACCCGCTAACATTAAAGATAAAAATTCAAAACAGTTTAAAACCAATATTAAAAAGTATTTGTTTCAAAGTTCATTTTATAAATTACGAGGGTTTCTGGACAACTAAATTATTGTTTGGATACATACCAATTAGTAAAGCTTTATTTCTATTTGTGTCTTACCAGTGGTATTAGGGGTTTTGAATGTTATGTTTGTTTGTTTTTTTTTAATGTCAAATAAACAATTTTTATTGTAAAACTGACAATAAACAGCTATTATTATTATTATAAAAATATAATCTTATCTAATTATCTTTTATCTAATCAAAATTCAATCTTATTTATAAAAAAATAAAATGAACAAAGGGAACTTTGAGTGAGGGATGTTTGCCGTGTATTTAGTCAAAACTCCTTAAATGTGCCACAACATTTGGGTATATATTATGAATTATGATTCAAAATGTTTAATTTTCAATGAGTTTATTTACCAAATTTCTTTAAAAATGAATGAGTCTCTCTGAAAGTGATTTTAAGTACAGTACCTATTTCAAACTTTGATTAAATTTTAATGAACAGCCTTAACTTATTATGAGTTTGTAATTGTTACACTGTATTTTCCCAGAATGCGCCACTGTTGACCAGCAGCAATGGGGCACCTGTGGAAGACAAGACAGCTTCCGCTACTGTCGGCCCTAAGGGACCAATCGTCTTGCAGGACTTCACCCTCATCGATGAACTCGCTCACTTCGATCGGGAGCGTATCCCTGAGCGTGTTGTTCACGCCAAGGGTGCAGGTAAAGTACTTGGCACTATTTGGTTTTAGTCCCTTGTTTGTGTATTAAAAATCTTTATTTTTCAAACTACAGTCAATGAAAATTATGAACAAAACTGAGAAGTAAAGGAACCAGCCCATATTTCCTTACATCATTCTTAAACCACATCAAAATATCTCAACAGTTAAAACCTTTTCAGTGGGTTACAAGTTATTTTTCAGCTACCATGTTGTTTCAATTGAAGAGAATATATCCATTGATGTATTTTTTAAGCGGATGGTAGTTGAAGTCCCTTCAAACTGTTCTTGTTCAATATCTTAAACATTTGGCTCGTTCTTTTGACTCCACAAGGTATTGTCGTGTTGATTTGTTTTGTCAGTACACAGTCCAATAGGTTTTCATGGTAAATTGACATTGAGAGTTGGAAATGATGAAATCCCCGGGACTCAAGGTTACTTAAGCATCCTGAAACTTGGAACCAATGGCTTCCTTCCTTGTCAAGCTTTGACACACTTTCATAATCATTCCCTTTCCAGGGTTTGAGATAACATTAACCATAGGTGGAAGAAACCTTACTTTTGAGAGCAAATTAATATTAAATAGGCTACAGGCTAGGTCTTGGTGTATTAATTGCTACAAAATTGTTAGAGAAGGTAAATTCCTGAATGAATAAGGACAATTATTATATGAATAACCAAACTAACTTGTTTTACTGGATTTGTATTTGGAATGCTTGCTAACAAATTTTCCAAAGTCTTCATGGGTAATCATCAACAAAGTTTATATAACAATATATTTCAACACAGTATGTATTTCCACCATTTAACACAACTATCATTTGACTCATCTGGTTTTTGTACCTTCTTTTAATGTTAATAGGATGAGTAATTGGTTGTTTTCCTTGGAACGTGCTTGAACAATTACTTTGTTGTCTTCTGTATTCTTCCATGTTTTGATTATGTAACAGGCAGATCAATTGGTTTGTATTCATTAGAATAGTTTTAGTTTTCCAAATCAAAATACTGTTATGTTGAGTGTAAACAAAATTTTTGTATGACTGAAACATATCTTTTTTACTAACCATTTTAAGTTACATTTAGATAATGTGGCTAAAAAAATAAAAATAAAAGTTAAAGAAATAAAGTTTGTTGAATTTAAAATAATTGGTGTTAATCATTTTGGACTTTAAACTCAGCTGAAGTTGTTATTTCAGCTAAAACATTTAACAGTATAATTAACTACGGTATATTTGATCATTATGGTTCCCCAATCGCTTACAGAAGAATTAATTAAAGGACCAAGACCTTGTGGAGTGAACTTGACGAGTTTTATTTCCCTTCAGCCTCTGCAATGGAGATTGCTCAAGACCTTCTGGCAATGTGTTAAGATTAGGAAATGATTGTTTACGAGTCACTGATAGTTATTACTTGACACTTTTATGTTCCACTTACTGGTGGCAATAGCTGACTACACATACAGGATGAGGTGTAAAATATTTGCTGAGGAAGAAATGTAGGCTCTATTGAGGTCATTAGTCAGCCAAATATTCATGCTAGCCTTGCTTGGTTTTGTAACGTACAATTCACTTGTGATTTTGACAAAAATTGTAGTTTAATGTTTTGAACAATTTTGAAGTTTTGAGTGGAATTTCTCACCAAGTGATTTTTATATTTAAATTACTATGTAGAAAAAATTAAGTGTTAAACGTTTTCCAATGTTATAATTTGAAAGTTTTTTCATAGAATTTTTTTATCCTTTGTAAAAGCAATAAATTTTACAAAAAAAGTGTACAACTTTTTTTAACTTAGTAGGCAACACTATGCCTATGTTTAGAATAAATTTTGGATGCACTTCGAATGATGAAAGACATTACATGTAGTCAGTTCACTGTGTTATTCCGTTGTGTTAATATTTATTTATGTTTTTCATATATGATTCAAGTAAAGTTTAATACAATTTTACTGTGTGGAAGTTAAGTTAAAAATTTAAAATTATTCTTATTAAGCTAAAAATAATCCATACATTTTTAGTTGAAAAGTCTTTTAAGTTCTATTCAAATGCATTTAGAAACACATCTACAAGGAAAGTCTCTGATATTTCAGTGTTTACAAAAACTGCTCACGTAAGAGTGAATTGGGCTTAGTGAACGAGTGAATTGGGCTTAGTTAACGTAGGTTCAAACAGGTTTACAATGCCTATTGACCTTTACAGTAAATGTGAGCACTTTCCTCCCCATTGTATTGTATGTTTAAAGATTGAAATCAAGTAGCGTCAGTTGGAAGTGACTGGGAGAAATTCAAATCAGCTGGTGTTGACTTGAGGCTTCCTATCTAATCACATTATTCTCTTATCACCTTGAACTTACTTCAGATGAACACACTACACAAGTCAATAGCCCATGATTTATTTATTCACTTATCTTTCAAAACACTTCAAAAACTGCGTTTGAGTAGGATTCTCGCAGATTCTTACAAATTAATTCGCTATGTGGAAGTATCTGTCAAAATTAACTGGCCTTTTCAATAATTGTGTGTTTATTTATGATTGAGAAATCCCCAACTCAAAACACTGATCTAAGATATACTATTGTAGCTCTGAAAGAGTATCATAGAAATTTTGCTCCCTCTTAAAGACACCATGGAGAAGGGTTGCAATTAAAATTGAACCTGCTACTTAATTCCTTTTTTAAAAGTCTTATAATGACTAAATTTTTGAAGGCAGTTTGAAATTTTAATCTAAATTCTTACACAAAATAAAACTATTTGAAGTTTTTAGACTTTTTTAAAGAAAGCATTTATTCAAACTTTCTACGGTTAGGCAACATTTTCAATTTTGAGTTGTACTGTACCGATATATGTTTTGTGCATTTTTTGTCTTAAAGAGAGATTTCTTTTTACTTTCCATCACATTAGGTTGTGATGATGTAATGGACTTACTTTGCATGGCCTTTGGCTATACTTTTTTACTTAATATTTTAAAATAGTTTATTATTAGTAGTTTTTAAAGAAGACCCTTGTATATCAGTGGTTTTACTTTTATCCTAAAATTATTTATTTAATTTACGTTCTGTAAAACAGATTATATACAATTATAATACAACAGTACATCAATTCAATTTCAATTTAAAAACTTTTTATTTTGCAAAAATAATACATAGTTTACATAATAATACATCTCAGAGTATACATTAACAATATGTAAATTTAAGTTTACAAATTAAACGATAACTTATTGCAAAATAAATAGGGACCCCCTAGAAAAACTGTGATGGGGTCACCATCACTTTAAGAAAACAAACAAAAAATACAACTAGCAGCAAGACGAAAAATGCACAGTGACAAAAAAATATATAATACATAATGTTTAGTAAAATAATTCAGAAACTCTCTGTACCTAAACACAAAGAAATAGAAAGAAAGGTACTCAAATACAGTTGTGGTGAATAATTACATATAGTAAGAATCTTAGTCAATGCAATGAAAAACTAAAGCTACTACATGGTAATAATTGTTTTACCTAGCTATGATACATTACATTAACAATACTGTACAAAATAGGAAAACCAAAGAAAACGTTCAAGTAAAAAAAGCCTTTGCTGTGAACTGCTAAATAATGTGGAGGCTTACACAGACTCTAAGTAAGACTCTAAAGTAAAGTAAATGATGTTATAACATTTGATTGAAGTTATCTTAGATATGAGAAAGTTATTATACTGTACAAAGATAAATGTATAAATGCATGACAGTAGAATTGCATTGTTTTCAACACTATGAAGCTTGTAATAAAGTGATTGAATGTTAGAATTGACTCTAGAAGTATTGGTTTTTGCGATGTCATTGATGCCTCCTGCTAAATATCCACTTGGTTTGAATTTTGTATCAAAACAACGTCTAACACTTTCACTGTGATTGACTTGTTATGTAATAAAAATTTCATTTGTAATGTTTCTATGTAAATTTCAAAGTGGGCACTCTGTGCAGTAATAGTGTTGATCTACTGTGGGAAAGAAATACTATTTCCCATGTACTTTGCAATTTAACAGGAAGATCTTGAGACCAGTAATTCTACAGCTGCCCGTCAAATGAAACTCCGTCCTTATATTATTATATTATTCCATTGTTTTCAGGGATCCTCGTGGGTTTGCAATGAAGTTTTACACTGAGGAGGGAAACTGGGATCTTGTTGGTAACAACACTCCCATCTTCTTTGTCAGGGATCCTATTCTCTTCCCAAGCTTTATTCACACACAGAAGCGTAACCCTCAGACACATCTTAAGGTAACAAATGACACAATTATCGTTAACAAAACCACATCAAAGTAGATGGAACCACAATACTTTCACTTATTTCAGCTAACCATTGTTAACAAATTGATTTTGAACTGTATTGGATTTCTTTGCACAGGTTTGTATTGTTTAAAAATACCAAAATCTTATTAAATTTCAACAGAAGTTCTGTAAATCTGCTTAACAACACTTAACTCTTCAAAAAAGACACTGCAACTTAAAACAACATATTTTAAGGTTTGTGACACCTTCAAAAATAAATGAGGCGTTTACAGTACTGTCCTGTTGAAAGCATAAATACTTTTGAAGGGGCTTACAGGCATAGCCACCAAAACGCTACACCTACTTCACCTTCACTATCTACAGTTGAGCAGCTAACTCTTCATGCTGGGAGTCAATATAGATTATGTTGGTTGGTCCACCAGAACAGCTGACTCTCGTGTGCTGTCTTGATGGATATTGGATACTATTGAGTGTGTAGCTTGGCATCACTCTACAGCCAAGATCTGAAATATGATATTATTCTGCTGCAAATTGCCTATACCACCCTTTGCCTTCTACTAGCTTTTATTCTACATAAATTGTCAAAACAGACAGCAATATACACTCATAGACAAAATTAACACATCACTTGTAGAATGTCAAACAATTCTATCAAAAAGATTAGTACCCTTCATTTTCTCATAAATTATAATATAACTAAATTGCATATTTCTTTGTTGCTGTTTAGTTGAATAAAATTTTTTACTTGCATTTAACCTGAAAATGTTTAATTTTGAAATGAAAGACGGACAGTTAAAATTACGAAAACAAACTAAGCGATGAGTTAATTTTATCTGTGAGTGTAGTTCTTTCCCCTTCTGAAATAGTGGACAGAAAAGGTGAATAGTAGGTATGTGAGTAGTAGATGGAGATGGGTGGATTGTTGCAGGACCCAGACATGTTCTGGGACTTCATCAGCCTGAGGCCGGAGACAACTCACCAGGTGATGTTCCTGTTCTCTGACCGAGGAATTCGGACGGATACAGACACATGAACGGCTACGGCTCACACACATTCAAGCTGGTCAATGCTGCCGGCGAGCCTGTTTACTGCAAGTTCCACTTCAAGGTTCGTTCTACTTCTATATATTTTTAAGTTTATGTGTTTTATTTTAAGCAATTTCTCTATTTTAAAGTACAGTAGACTTTCTTAAAACTGAAGAAGGGGACGTTTGAGAGCCTTAACTTAGAAATTAACCAAAGTTATGTTATTGTACTCACATTTTGTGTTGGTATGTAAAATAACTTTTACAAATACAACCATATCAGCTAATGGTATAATAAAATAAAAATTACAAGCCATTACAGTACCATTTATTCTTGCTTTTATGTCTATTTAAAATATGTAAATTCAGACATGATACACAGAGTGAACTAGAGTTAAAATTAAATTAACAATTTAGTGTAAGTTATTACAAAGGAAATTTGTTTGATTCATGCCAGCGCTTTAGCTAAACTGTGTGTCGGCCTGGTTATGTACTAAAACTATAAAATGGCGAACTTATAGGGAAACAGTATAATTAACCAAACAACACTTATTGATTTTTTTTTAACATTTAGATAAATATAATAACAAAAATTGAATATTTATATCCTGTAGTGTAGCACAAGTACTGTTAGCTTGTTTTTTATATAATTCTAGCCTGTAATAATCGATTATATAACTTAGATTTAGGAAATAGGGCACTAGGCCAGGATAATTATGCTATCAAAAATTAGATCAGGCTCACCTGGATAAAGTTGAAACACATAGAAGAACACAGACAGTCAAATTTTCAGCCCTACTAGGGCCTTTGTCAAGACAAAAAGAAAACAGTCTGTGTTTTCTACTTTATCCAGGTGAGCCTGCTCTCCTTTCTGTTAATTTTTAATAGCGATTAGTCGATTATATAACTTGTTAATGATGAAGCATCATGACTATGAACATCACTGCCTTGTACTAAATTGCATTTATCAAGGCTAAATATAATACAATCATAAATGTAAAGTGAAAGGAGGCAAGATATCACAAGTCTCTGGCCTTTAACTTGCTTATGACTTTAATAACAAAATATATTCTATTCATTTTTGTCCTAGAAAAATTTTACTCGTATGTGGGTACATACAATATCATAACTAATAAGGCCTTAATAAAACATTTTTGGAGCAATGCCCCTGATGTAACCTTATTACAAAGAGGTTTGATATGAAAATCCCAACTAAGTTTCCTGACTATAGTTAAAGCACAAAACACTTACAGTGTTCTAACTCTTTGTTTTAATTGACGTTTAAAAGAACTAAGGTGATCTTGGCATTGCTTCTAGGTTCAACATTAAAATACCTGAGTTTTGATTTGTCATATTTGTTTTAATGTTTAAGTTAAAAAAATGAACGCAAATATTTGTTGATTGGTAAGAATTGGTTTCTATCTAGGCTTTGCAGTGTTGTGAGCAGTAAACACCATAGTTGTACCATCTGCATATGGTAACCATTATGTGTTATATGTGAATGTAGATTGCTCACATGTAAAACAAATTAAAATAGTATAGGTCTCAAAATGGACTTCTGAGGAACTCTATATTTCAGTTCAATGTGTCCAGACAAAGCATTGTTAATTTTCACCTGTTGTGTTTGGTCACATAGGTAGAACTTTACTTATTAAAGAAGATGTAGTCCTCTGTTACCGTAGTTCCTAATATCTTCAATAGTTAAAAATGACAATGCAATCAAATGCTTTAAACAAATTTTAGGATATGCTCATGGGCTATGTCATTTTTGTCCGAAGCTTGTATTATGTTTTCAACCAAATATTTTACGGCCTCAATTATAAATTTTTTTCTGAATCAAAATTGAATGTTTGATCAAATGTTTTGTTTTTTAGTAAAAGACGATAGTTTGAAAGGGATCTAGGTGTGGATTAATGCAAAACTTTAGATACAATAATAGAAGATTGAGATACATGCTTGTAAACATGTCAATTCAATAAAATATTTATTTATTTAGTCTTTCAAAGAATATTTTCTCTATTCAATTTCCAAGTGTTAGTAAAAGAAATATCGGATGATAATTGGTCATGCCTTGATAATAAACATGCTAACAAACAATCAACGTCAATAAACACACCTCTCATTAATATCAATTCATTAATAAAACTTATAACAGTATGTAACATACTGCAAAATCACAATTTCATGGTTTACAATATTTTCAGACTGACCAAGGCATCAAAAACCTACCCGTGGAGAAAGCCGGAGAGTTGGCTAGCAGTGACCCTGACTACTCCATAAGAGACTTGTACAATGCGATTTCACAAGAAAACTTCCCTTCGTGGACAGCTTACGTGCAAGTCATGACCTTCAAGCAAGCAGAGAACTTCAAGTGGAACCCATTTGATCTAACCAAGGTGATCTGTAAGATATGTATATAATTTTAAAATAAAGACACTGAATTGGCAATCAAAAGTGTGTATATCCACAAGAAGTTTATTTTAAAATTATATACATATATATTCATGCAATCAGTGGTCGTCGTGAATAGTGATCTGTAAGATGACGCTATAGGGCTGTTTGCAAGTTTCTCTACGCTTGAGAGTTGCTCTGATCTATCCATATGTCAAGTGCTCAGAATATAACAAACTCAGGAGAAGGCAGTTTTCACTAGAACACCTAACATGTAATTGTTTACAATAATTTTAATTTTTAATCTCTACTAACCAAGGTGATTTTACTTGCATTTAAATAGGGTAATCATTGCACTTGATTATCTAAATGGTTAGATATTCAACAAATTACAACTGTCAACATGAAAAGTTTCTAGAGCCATAAACATGTAAAGAATAATATGGGATATCTCATGTACAACAGTGAATATAAAGCTAAGTAAATATAATACTTTATAAATATAACAGTTAAGTACAATACTCTGTGTTGGTACTGTGATTTTTAGAGCTCTTTTAACATGAAACCAGTTTTTGATACTAAAGTTTTACTCTTTTTTTGCCAAAGTTATTCCATGTTTTAAGTTTTCATGGTTGCAAATACTGTTCCTCTTTGTAAACCGTGTCAACTTAGGGAACTATTGATAATCTCTTGGTTTTAAGTTAAGGAATCAAGAAGAACACAAAGTTTTTGTCTTCAGGTGAAAATTTATCCAATGTTAATTACAAGTATGTTTTACGTTACTTTTCACCTGAAGTCAGAATCAGATTCCAGATTCAAAAACATCATGTTCTTCTTGTTAACTAACGATAGAGAATATCCGTAATAATATGCTGTATACTTAGGCATACCGGTACTTACATACAGTCACAAAAGGGGATTATTTTCTATAGTGGGCAATTATTCTCTACCTTCTAGACAGCCCTAATATAACATTTTCATTTAAGAAAAATATACGCCAACAAAAGTTATTGCACCACTTATTAATGATTCACGGTTATTTTGTAATGCAAGTGTTTGTTGTAGGTGTGGCCTCACAGTGACTTCCCACTGATCAAGGTCGGCAAGCTGGTGTTGGACAGGAACCCTGGCAACTACTTCGTAGATGTGGAACAAGCAGCTTACAGTCCTGCCCATCTCGTGCCGGGCATCGAACCCAGTCCTGACAAAATGTTACAGGTACCACTTCAGTTCACTCCCAGTCTCTCCCAAAATATGAGTTGATAGACAATAATCTTCAATGACATATTGTTTAAAAATGCTACTATCGTCACATTGAAAAAATTAATGTAATAAGTTTAAAGAGAACTTTGGAAGGTTCTATATTTTTTTGGAAGGTTCTAAAAGTTAAAAATTTTAAGTAGTTATTGATAAATAAAAGTTTGTTACAAACTTACTCAAACAGACTCACTGAAATAGTTAAATATAAACAAATAACCACCTGGGATCACGTTACTTACCAATACTGTTCGCAGAGTCGTCTGTTCTCTTACTCGGACACACACAGACACAGACTCGGAGTGAACTACCAGCAGCTGCCTGTCAACTGTCCGTTCAAGGTGAGCATCAACAACAACCAACGCGACGGACCCATGTGCTCCGGCACTAACCAGGGCGGCGCTCCCAACTACTTCCCCAACAGCTTCAACGGACAACAACCTGGCGCCCGCGGCGTGTATCCTCAAGTACGCAACAACTGGCGACGTCGCGAGGTAAAGATTTATGTTATTGAAATTCACCAGTTTATTTATTTAAAAATGTTACAATAAATTGGATTATATTCCCCAACTATGGCCACATGGACTTCACATCTGTGTTGGGGGAAGTGTTTTTAATTAGTAATTATATGGATAGGGAAATGATACACAATGTAAACTAATTTTTTTTACACTATTACACAACAATATAAATTATAGTAAGTTAAAAGTAAAAAACATAGGGAAGTTTTTTCAATTCAGCCTTAACCAGCGGTTAAAATTAGGACAAGGATCCAACCAATAGGAAAGCTGGATATATTTTAGGTTAAGTTTTACTTTGTCTGTTTTGATTTTGCATTTGGTGTTATAGTTTGTATTTAGCTATTTTAGCATAATATGTACATGTTAAATTCAATAAAAATGATAAAACTATACCTTTATTGCATGAAAGATCTTCAAATAATTCATTTAAGTACTTTGATCGCTATGAAATGTAAACATTGCAGACTGTAAACAACTTAACCGTGGTTAGTTAACCAGCTGCTAACCAGGCAATTGAAAAAACGGCCCTTAATGTAGCCACAAGTGCTACTGTGAATCCTAGCAAATTTACTGTAAGCAGGGGGATAACTTACACCACAAGTACCCTTTTGAGGAGTGTTTCCAAAAGTGGGTAAAAAACATTATTTATGACCCTATTTCAATGAAATGTAGTATACGCATTTATGTTGCAAGAGTCCAAATGTGTAACACAAGTCAACAAAATCCAATCAGCCACACCAAGATGGCGGCGACAGATTAATTACAGACATAATACCAGCTGCATAACCCCTCTGATAAAAGAGCATAAGAAGCTTAATTACTACTTAGTTTTTATTTTTAAATTAAATATTTATAATACAACAAAAAATTGGACAGATGTTGAAAATACATTAGATCCAAATAGTGCACAAGAAAAATGTAATCTGGTTTTAATAAACAAAATACATTAAAATTTCAACTGTATTTTTCTTAGATACAATTCTGCAGATGAAGACAACTTCAGTCAAGCAACTCTGTTTTGGAAGAAGACGTTAAATGAACAAGAACGCAGCAGAATGATTGATAACATTGTTGGAAACCTAAAAGCTGCTTCTGGTTTTATTCAGGTGAGTTAAGAGTTTAATTTCTTTAGCCTGTCTTTGGTGCACTTGTCCCCAACTTATAAAAACCTTCTTACATAGGTCTTATTATTAGCCTCTTAGAGCTCAACTTTCACTATGGTTTTTGTGACTTAACACGTCATGTTTTAACAGTATCACATAAAGATGTGTTTTACAATACTCACTTACTCCCAGGGACATATTTAAGTATCTGCTGCCTCTAGGCAGTAAGTCCCATCCCCCCTTCACTTTGTCAGGGCTCCTTGATGTCACTAAGATCACCCTAATTCTAATACATGGCTTTTGTTTGATTATGTAGAAAAGTTATTGGTAATTGTCTGCAGCATCAACAAATAAATAACTTTTTTAACCCTTCTATGGACCTTTTTGTTGTGATGTTTTTATGTGAAACGCAATTCTGACTTCTGATTGGATCGATGATATGCAAATTTTTCAGTTGTATCCAATTAGAAGTCATAATTGCATTTTGCCCCATTGAAACGGCAAGGTGCCTGTAAGTGGTCCGCTTAAATTAACTAGTGCTTTTCATTGAACACTTTCAGTCAAATTTACCAAATAGATACTAAGCATTTGGCTTTGAAATTTAAAAAAATTAATCGTTTTACTTACACAAAACTAAAAAGCAAATACTTTTACTTAAAAAGAATAACGACCATTAATAAATTCACATTTTCCTCCTTGTTTGACCTAGCAAAGAAATCAATAACTCAGATAAGTCAATCCAATAAATCTGTGGGTCTACACCAAAAATAAATTATTTACTTCCAAAATTTAGCCTTTTGAAATTTGCCACCCTAGGTACCCGCCTAGTCCGCCTATTCGGAAATATGTCCCTGCCATCTATGCACTGTTAGTTGCACTATCCTAGCTTCTCCATCTGGTCTTCTCTTTTGCATCTTCCTCAGCTGATCCTACCTCTGCATGTTCACTTTAACCTTTTTCCTGCAGTCTGTCTTGGTCGTCCGGGCTGTTTTATTCCTTGACAATATCTTCTAAAATTACTTCTTTTAGCACACGGGTTCTTGTGATCTTCAACATCTCACCAGGATCATACCACCACTTAACTTTTCAACACTGAACTTATTTTTTTAGTTAACTCTAAAAAATTTGAATATTCAAAAGTGTATGATATTTGTTGTTGATTAAATATAATGAAAAAAGACTTTATTTACATGGCAAAGTTAGGACTTTATAGACCTTTCTACCACTTAACCACATATATACACTTAAATATGTACAATAAAATCATGAAAATCATGTAATCAAGTCCAGATTACAAAATATAGCTAAGTTGATGATTTTGAACTGTTTAGGAACGGGCTGTCCACAACTTCAGCCAAGTAGATTCCTCCATGGGTCAACGCATTGCCGAGGGCCTCCGTAAGTCAAAGCTCAGCAAATTGTAAAGTCAATAGCTCACCAAGTACCAGTGATGTTTCAATTATATGTCAGTTTGTTATTCCTATTGGATGTTGTTTAATTCTGAGTACATAGTTTAGGCTCTATATCTACATGTACCGGGTGGATTTAAAGTTCCATACAAGTTTCAATCTTGGTGCTGGTTCAAACTTAAAGGTACTTATGTTTTATCAAACAAACATTTAATGTTCATTTTATGTTTGGTACTTTTATTGTTGTCTCCACATTTGAACTGTTTTTGTACCATTACCGTTAAGTCTTGAACAAACCATATCTTGATAGTATACAAGGAATATTTTAAACTTTTGTAGTCCTTATATTATTTTTAGCAAAGTTACCATAACTGGAAATCATTCATAACTTCACAAGATCATTCCATTACATTAGTGTACAGTGTGTACTGTTTCGTATTTCTGGGTTAGTAAGTGCCTTGAAACAAGTTATGTTCAGAAGAGTAGTGGTACAAACGGTACAGTAATGAAACGCATAATTGTAAAGTATTATTACCAATAAATATATTTATTACGATTCCATTGTTTTATTATTCAAAAAATTAATGAGATTATGATAATATTTCTCCTGGTGCAATACAACTTGTGTCCTTGGTATCGGCACTCAAGATTCTCAGAAGAGGGGTTGGATATAAATATCACCCTGGGAATCATGGTTGGTGTGGTTGTGACTTAACCATCAAAGTTTGTTTCTGCTCTCTGACTTACTTTCTTGTTCTGACTAATCCAGTTTTTGAAAAAGTATCTCTTTCATAGGAAAAATAAAAGATTTGGCTGATATCAAAGCCTTTTTGTTTGCTGAAAAAGTACGAGGCCAGCACACGTGAACTTGCTAGTTAGGCTATTATAATACTAATATAGGTATGTAAATATTCTTAAAATTATGTCAACACAGTTTGTTCTAGTATTAGGGCAAGAACAAAGACATAGGTATGAGGTAATGTCTAGGCGTGACAAAAGCCTATGAGTTAAGTAATGAGGTAATATTGTCTTTTGGCGCTCAATCAGTGTCCAATCTCACTCTAAACATCTAACAATTACTGTTTAAAAGTAACTACTACCAAAACAAAGGCTCCTTATTATGAAATTAAATATAAGCTGCAATGTACAGTGAAAATACTTCATTTTTATTTCATTGAAAGGTAAATAATAAGCCAAGAACACTTTTATTTACACTTTACAGTATATTATTTAAACGAATCTTGATGCAAAATGTTAGATAAATATTAAATACATTAAAATGTTGTCTGAAATAAGTTAATTTCTATAACAACTATTTTACCATTCAAGTCTTTAAACTAGCAAGAGGAATTTATAATTCAATATAAAACCCATAGGGAGTTTTTACATATAATTTGATCTCTAGTAGAACTCTTTGAAATTTAAACTGCCTCTTAGTTTAAAATAATATTTTAGTTTAAGCCACCCAACAATAATCTTTAAGATCTTGGTTTTACGTTTTTTTCTTTCAGACTAAATCTGAGTTTGACAAGCCAAAATATAATTTATTCAAAATTTCTATGTACTATATTTGTATATACTAAAATCAAATGACATCAGAAAGACATTGATCCAAAGGCTATAATATATATATGATACGTACATTTTTTATACAGTATTTCCAACAATTATTAATTGAACACTTTAATTATTAAACTATACTGAGCTCAGTAAATGTGTGTACATTATAGAGTCTATACATTTTCTGAGTTTAAGACAGTTTTAAGTTTATAAACACCTTTTCTGACCTGTAGAATCAGAATCAACTAGGTTACTCAAACCCTTTTAGATCTCATTTATTTTTTACACATTACTGGCATAGGTATTGTGTACACAAATGTACACTTTAAAATAAAAACTTGTTTTAAAAAATAAAAAGATCTTTTGAAATATTTGTCATGTAAGTCTACAAAATGGCCATGTTGGGCCCTGCCTGACTTACAATTTAAGACAGGCCCAAAAATGAGTTAGTAACATATTTTTTACTTAATTATATAAATTAATGATTTCACAAGTACCTATGAGATTTCCTTACAACTAAACGTTGGTACCCTGGTAGAACACCATCATACTTATGACTTAATTTTTGATGTAAGCAAACTTCCAATTCCTCCAACTTTGCGGCTTAGTTTAGTCACTGTGTCTTTGGCTTTATTTGCTACCTCTGTCACTGCAATGAGAGCCCTGGAGAAAAAATTCAATTGAATAAAAATACAACAAACTTAATCTTTTTCGTGATTTGATAATATTTATTTGTATACGGATATCAGGCCCTAGATCAGAGGATGATGTAAATTGTAGGGATGTATGCCAATAAGTTGTTGTAATAATATTATAGTCTGTGTATTATTTCTTGTTAAAGCCCCATTCACAACTATGGCTCTACTCCAATGTGTTTTACCAAACTGTAAACAAAGCATAGACTACTATTCAAAACCCAGCTGTATCTTGTATGCTATATTTTGATAAGGAATTTGTGAGCATGGCAGTGGCTTAAGAAACAGTTTATCTTATGTTGGTAATGGATAGATAAATGGTTTTGAGTAGTGGTCAGCGTGAAACCGCCATCTTATCTTATTACTTATTAGCAGTGGTAAAATGCTTTGCTGGGTAAACCAATTAAAAAAAATAACTCTCTAAAACTACTTTCCTAAAAAGTTACCTTGTTAAAACTAAAACTAATTTTGAAAAAAAGGAGCAAGCTAAAACTGTTTAAAAAAGTTTTGAGCCACTTTCTTGTTTTGAGATAATTTCAAAATGACTGGACTAGAGTGAGATGGTTGGTGACGTCAAACTCTCGGTGTTTTGACCACTTTAGAGCAAGCCTATGTCTGCACCATGCTTGTTGTCCCATGATGTATGTTTGGAGCATCCCACCGTGGAGGCATGTTTCATATCATAAAAGTATATCATATATTATCATCTTATATTTTATTTTTACTATTTCAACACCAAAGTAAAAGAAGGGATTAGCATGATTCTCACTGGATAATGGCTCTAATTGCAATGCACTGACACTAAAACTAATAGTTATAAGAAATAGCACGCTACTTTCTAACCTAGAACTTCCTAGAAGATACACCTAGAAAAAAATGTAGAGAGCTACCCTACTACTCAACACTGGTAAATAGCTAATATTAAAAAGTATTGACATAGTTTTCTCTCTTCTGGGTCAACAATAAAGAGGAAGGTAATGGTGATAATGTTTCTTGTCAGTAACAATATTACTTACTTTGCTGATGACTCGGATATTTGAGATAGGATTTTTCTGTTTTCGTCTGGATCATCTGAAAGAAAACAATTCAGTTACATAGCAAATATTAAACGTTGTCTTCCACAATTATATTTACTGTAACTGTTTGTTAGTCATAGGTTAGTTTTTCTCCTGTTTAAGTAAAAGCTTTTGTATGTGTAAAACATGATAATTGTTAAACTGTTGAACTACTGATAGTTTGGTCAACCACCAGTGAGACATCCACTGCACACTCTTCTCCTCTTGTCACTGATAATCAAGTACACATGTAAACTTACGCAGCTCAGTTAATGCCTTTATTTGCTTGAAATATATATCCTTACACATTTTTATTCACTGACATAACAGCACAACAACAAAATAATTGTGGTTTAGTCAATTTCACTGTTATCAGTTTGTAGAAAAGAGATTTAATACAGGTTCGTCTGAGCAAGGTGTATCCAGAGGTGACAGTCTTCCCCCTCTCAATATGTCGAAAGATAATTAAAAAACCAATTTAGATTCAAAAAATGTTCAGATTATTCTGGAGAAGGCCTTAGAACCCATCGGGAGTGACTTAATCCGTCTAAAAATATTTCATACACTTTTTATCTGAATAAGATGAAAGTCTACTTATGTATATGTCATGAACTTACTACAGAAAGGAGAGTATTTGGGAGTGTTTGCAGAGAAGATTCCTTCAGCTTCATATTCAGGAGACTCCAAGCCAATTGGAATGCAAGATTCGGCATCACAGGTGTCCACAGTTGATCTCAACTCACTGATGTAGCCTAGGGATCCAGCACTGAAACACCACACTTAGTTTTAGCATCAGTTTAACTTCACTGTATCAGTGTAAATTGTGTAATCAAAATGTGTTTTAATTTGTATAACCTGAGTCCATCATTCTTGTTGAATTTAAACAAAGTTTTGGGAGTTTCTGACAAGAAGGGTTGTAAATTGTAATATATTTACTTTTATTATGTGCATTAACATTTCTATGAAAGAGTTAGCTATTAAAGTAAAAAAGTTCTAGTTATCAAGGAATTTAAGACATCATAATATTGCACAAAATTGTAACAGAGCAAATAAATAAATGTCGATACTCTAGTTCAACACCCTTTCGGTTTACAAATGGTCAAACTGTTGAGTTCTACAGCATTACAAATCAATTACTTACTCAATCAAGTTTTTGGTGAGTGAGCCAAGTCGACCCCAGATAGTACAGTTGTCTTGTAACACTTCAGTGAAATATTCATATGCTCTTCCATGAGAACAGGAAACCCAAGTGTTCACCACTGAAATTGGTTAAAAGACTTAAATCAAGATTTATTTACCGAATGAACTTAATAGAATTTACAAAAGATTTTGGGACAACAATTGTAATTATAGCAATTTATTAATTTGTTTGCAAATAAATAAGTTCCCAATATAAAAATTGTACTACAAGTTTTAATCAAAGTTTTAAAAGTTGCAGAATTTTTGTACAGACTATTTACATGAAATTGTGTTGTTGATCTTATAGTTAAAAAGTTGGTATAAAGTTAGCATAAAAAGTAGTTCACTTCCGCTAGTGGAAAATTTGTTATCTCTATCTTTCACGGTTCAAAGTAAATAAATAAACGATCATTTATTACCGTAAAACTTCACAAAACATTGACAAAGTCGGGTTAACAGCCAAAAATGACAGAGTCAGAATTCTTACTGTCTAAGTATATCATAATAATTAATGAACTAAAATAATTAATGAAAAGTGTACAAGTGAAAAAGTTACAAGAAAAAAGATTAAGCCGGTCTAGGAATTTTGTTTCACCCTATTTTACAGGTGACAAAGAACTGCACTACAGTATTCATTTCTTTTTTCATCGAACATTCAACAATAATTCGTCTAATTATTGTACTGCCTTTAGGCTCTTTTCATCGGTCACAATAATGAAATTACAGTTCATTCAAAAGTTATATCTACCTTCAACAGGGAACTTTGCCAAATCACCGATGCCTTTTATTTCTTTCACATCTGGAAATAAGCAGCCTGGTTGCCTCACTCCACCATTCATATAAAAATCAACTTTGCCTGAAAAAGTTATTTGAAACACTGGTTTAAAACTTATTTTAGTAAGATGTATGTGTTACTGATAATAAGACAAAATAGGTCAAAATGGTAAGGTGTTACTACTTCAACATTACAAATTTTACAATCAGTGAATTGGCACCTAGTTGTGAAAAACTTTTCTCTCGTTTATATTTAGGATGAATTACAAACCAAAAACCTAAATATTTAAGTTCAGTTGATTTTGCTTAAAAATACTAAAAATTTATACTTAAAAATAATAAATTTTTATTGTAAATTGATCCGCTAAAAAGGCTTTCTCCAAAAAGGTTTATGGAAGTTTTCTTGTCTTAACCACAATATTAAAATACCAATTTAAAAAAATACTATACTACGTCTTACTATAAACAGTTGATATAGGTAGAAATCAAGTTACATTACCAGTAGGCATTATGAGCCCAAAGCCCAGAAAAGGTAGGAATGGAGCTGCATTCGTGTGCAAAACGTCAACATAAAGAGCATCATCTTTGTCCAACCTTACACATTTATCTTGGCCTTCAAAGCCAGGTTGAGCTGGGTCTAAAGCTGAAATAATTGTTAGAAATTAAATATTTCTAAAATAAAGTTTTCTGTAGGGAAAGGCTAAGAATTGAAAAATATGTTATTAAACACAAAATTAAGTCCCACATGGCCCTAACAATATTCAAGAAAGATATATCTAATTTTAATATCCAAGTAACATTAAGGGACAATTTTTCAATTCCAACTTTGACCGGGTTAGTTAACAACTGTTTACTAGTTATACAGCTAACTAGTTATACAAAAGTTGTGTTGATTGTTTGTCTTTTTAATGGACTATGTTATGTATTCTATGTTTTCCATCTAGCTTGTCACAGCTGATGATTCAATAATGTTTGACCAATTTGTTTATGTTTAGTTTGCATGATAATAATTAAACATTAAATAAAATACATTTTATTCTTGTAAAACTTCAAATATTATCATACAAACTAAACATAAGCAAATTGGTTAAACATAAACATTATTGAATCATCAGCTGTGACAAGCTAGTTGGAAAACATAGAATACATAACAGACTAAAATTCAAAATCCAATGAGGAGCTCTCCTAGGTGTAGTGATTAAGTCATTAAATTGTTTTGTTGCTGAGATTTTTAATTATGGTGTTGATGATTGAATGAGCTACCTGTGAGCCGCTCAACTCCTGGGTTGAGTTTAGCTGCGTAGGATGAGATGTGTGCACCGAGACTGTGACCGATCAAGTGAACCTTTGATGTATCCATTCCATGCTGTGACTGCAAGTACTTGATGAATCTGTCACAGAACATTACTGAATTGCATCCTCATTCCTCACTGAAATACTCGTAAATCATCAACTGAAGCCAAATACAATACTGTTCAAAGCATGTATAATAATATGGTTGCATTTAAAACACCAATGAGAATTTCCATTATTGTCTCAGAGCAAATGAAGTATATTAAGGCTGTTAAATTTGTGTAAGGGGACCAAATCATTGGCAGCCCTGATGTTATTTAATATTAAGTGAATTTAGCTTCACTAGTATGAAAAGGTAAATAAGTTTCTGATAAAACTCTCAAGATGTTCTTAAGTCAACTGTAAAAGTGAGAGTAAATTTACCTTCCAACTTCTGCTCCAACAATTCTAGTGTTTGATGCAACTTGTAAATAGTTTAAAAGCTCTGCGCCTGAGCCCCAGTCAACAAGAAAAATGTTTGCATCTTCCTGCATCAATACATGATGAATTAATATAGAAATAAAAATTAAATACACACAAATTAAATTAACTAGACGAGAGACTATATTGACTCTTACAGTTACAGTTTAATAGAGGAGTAAGTAATAAAATCACTGATAGAGATAGTTTATAATTTCAAATGATTATTACTTTTATTAGAGTATTCTATTAACAGAACATCACAGACATAAGATTTCTCTCACATCTTTTGTGTTTGAACCTTTATTGTGAGAAAAACCTTTATTGTAAGGGTCATCCGTAAAGTAATAGATGTCTGTGTATCAAAGCCCCCTACCATTCTGATAGAATATTAATCGGTTGGCTATATCTCTTGGTTGAATTTCTGTTGTAAAGTAGAATACTTTACCAGTCTCAAGTAAGCATCTCGAAGGTCTGCCATCCAAGATGTGTTTCCGTTACTTGCAAAACCATGAGTGACAAAAACCGTTTTTCTATCAGCATTGAATGGACATCCTTTAAGAGATATGTCTGGCCACAGAGAAATGTTGTATCTTTCTGGCGATGCTCTGTAAAGGATAACAAAATAATAATTTGATGTACCTTAAAAGCAATTTTAAAACTACACATCAATGTTTTATAAAATGTACTACTGTTTGCATAGGTAAACATTTAATTATTTAGGTTGTTAATTTTGTTTTATCATTTGCTGTTTAACTTTTACAAAATGTAATGCAATATTGTTTCTTTTGTAAATCTCTAGAAAATTACAAAAACAGTACTAATGTTATAGTTAGTAGAGTACAAAGCTCTAATCTTAAAAAGGTCGGGAAGATGGAGTCCGTAATATGCCGACTCATATGTAGTTGAGCAGTATTGGGACAATTTCCTCCATATACCTAAAATAACTTGCAGGACAGACATGGGTCTATGCCATGACAATCCCGGATGTCAACCCTCTAACTAGAATTATTCCAAGGAATTTCATTGAGAGGACCTCTGTGATCTCAGTTTCATCAACATGACAGTTGGACTATAATCTGAGTCTGTCTGTCGCAACTAAAGTGAATTGTGAAGTTTAATGTACAATATGTATGTGGTTTACTTTTGACTTTGTAGTCAGTCTCATTTAATTTAATTTGAAATAAAATGTTGCATGCATTAAAACCTTCTTTATTTAACCATTAAAAAAAAAAAAACAGGTTATGTTTGGTTACAAAAATGTGTTTTTATAATACAATGTTATTTTTAAAACAATGTAAATACATGTAATGAATTTAAAAGTATTCAATCCAACAACATTTTGCACACACTTAAAGTTATGTCTTAGTACAAAAGAATGCTATGAGTAGAATTTGTAGCTACTAATTTTTCAGTAGTCAGCTATGTATGTATACTTTATTAATCACTAATACTAATTCTTAACTTTGTAGGGCGTATTAATTTTGAGGGTGTAATAAGTATTCAATTTAAAGGGTGGATAAGTATTCCCCTATAACTTCAAAATTACATGAAAGCATGAAGTTTTGCAGTCTTTTATTTATACATGTGTCTAATCACTATAAACAGCCGAGTTGAAAAATATAGTTTAGCTAAACTTATTTATAATGTTTGTTTATAAAAAGTACACACCATAGCGTATATAAAAACTAACTTGGCTTAAAATTGAAAATACTGCTCACTCATTACATTCTGTAATTAGTTGGGAATTATTTTAAAGAACAACCCATTTTACTTCATTACAAAACGTAAAGAGAGTCTGCTAAAAGACTATATGGCATGGATGGGATCGTCTAGCCTTTGCAATGCAATATCTCTTCAAGCCAAAATATTCTTTATAGTTAAAGTGTAGGATTGGATACAATAAATAGTTTGCAAAGAATACATGCAAACATACATTCATGCAGAATACATTGTAGTTACATCTTTATATGAAATACAAAAACTTACTTTGCATGATTTCTGTACATTATTAATAACAATATTCTTCCTATAAAATTATAGTATCTGAATCAAATATTTTTTAGTAATTATTAAAAAGTTTTGAAACAATGTTCACTTTTAATGTTAGCAGGCAGATGTTTATAAATAGCTGACAGTGATCAACATTGTGCGTTGGCTGCGGCGTTGTACAATGAAAGACATTCTTCTGCTTCATATGCAGAAATGGCCATATACTAACAAAATCACTTTTTGATTTGCAAATTGTGCTTACTGATGCATCAAATTTTAGATGTAACATGATAGAAGCAGGGCTATTTTGTAATAAAATTATTTGTTTAAGTCGTTAAGTTGCTCCATACAAAGCAATTCCAATGCATACTTAAGTGAGAATGAAGTAAGACAACTATATTTTTTGAAATGCATCTTTTAAAAAAAAAAAATATATATATATATATTAACAAATAAAGATTAACTTTAAAATTTTAAATGTTTTAATTTTTTTTCAAAAAAAAACTTTTCCTATTCATTCCCTTTAAAGTTGAAAATATTTAAAAATGTATGTTTCCAGGACTGAACAAAATATTTTTCCATTTTGTTACAAACAAACAAAATGCTAATCCATAAGCTGTATCAGGATAACTTCGCTTTGCTCTTTAAATCAAGTTTGTTTCAACAATACTGATAAGTTGTCTGTTGGGAAATAACTATTAGTGGATTGTTATAAAAAAGAAATTTGGAAATAAACTTTTCATTAAAAGCAAAAATGTTAGAGATAATGTGGCATTTTGTAAGTAAAAGTATACATACGCTAATAATACTCCCATTTGATCTTTTTGTCAGATCTAACTTACCAAAAACGTTTTTATTGTAAACCGGCCATTCTACTCCTTGAAAATTTAAAAACAAACATTACTTAAAACAAAAACATTTTGAAAGAAACCTTTTACAAGCTACCTTCTGTAGACGATACAAATATGCAGTTTATCTACCTCTTGGGATAAAGTTAACTGCACTTATATAAATGCAGCAATCTAGAACTATGGAATCATGGTATTTAGCCGGAAAATCCAACATGCAAGCACTTAAATTAAAATTTAAATACCAAGGTTTGAGAATTTAATAACTATCAACTCCTCACATTTGATATTAAAGGAAAGTCACAGTATTTGGCCAGTTTCCCTTACTGCATATCTTGGATTGTTGAAGTGACAATTGTTGCAGAATTGAATTTGGTAGTTTTTATAGTCAAATATCATTACCATAGTTTTCCGAGATACACTGTTGAAGAAGAACTGCTCTAGTGGTGTGTTCCTCTCCATTTGGAATGATACACTTAGCTGCTCGCATGACGTTTTTTGTCACATCTCCAACTACAAATTTGTTAGGTGTTGTTTTAGTTTTATTGGAACACTGTATGTATTATCGTTTAAGAGAATTATTAAACTAAATAGATACTGACAGAAAATATACATGTATAAGGACTATATTTAATGTATAAGGACTATCACTGTCTGGGATTTGCTGACGATTTAGCTCTTTTGGCTAATAACATTCAGGAAACAAAACAACAAATTCAGTCTTTACAAGACATTGCTGAGAGAGTCTGATTAAAGATTTCATTTGAAAAAACAGACATCATGTTAACTCAACCCCCATTGGAAAACAAAATTAAAGTAGGAGACCAAGATATAAAAATAGTAAACAAATTCAAATACTTAGGAGAAATAATTACTTTCAACCTGTAAGAAAAACCTACATCGCAAAATAAACAACTAGTTATTAGAACGTTAGAATTTGCGAAGAGAAAACGGAATGACAATGCATAAATTGTTTGCAGCTTATTGAAAATTAGAGTATAGCTAATCTGAGTAATCTTTTGTTTATTATTTTGAAACATCGAACAATAGATTGCTGCTTGAGTGTTTAGATTTCGGGTAAGCTATTTCATAAGCTAAATTAAATGTTCAAATGTTGTGTAGTGTGCATACTCTAATTTTTTGTAAGCTGCAAAAAGTCTCTAGTATAAAATATGTATAGGTCGTTATGAATGACTTGTGATATTTTATGTCTTACTGTGGACTGTTGTCATCTCTTTAGTGGACATATTACTGTATAAAAAGACCTATTTGGCATTAAGAGGTATAACTGTCAAAGTCAAAATATCTTTATTCAAATTTGTACATATTTACAGTACTGAATAGTGTCAATTATATACATTTCAGTATCTTACATAACTACTGTTACATATCTTACAGAAGTGAAGTCTCAAAAATGTTAATTTAACAACTGTCTGAAATATGATAAAAATAAAATAAGTACTAAAACCTATTTTAATGAAATAGTTCACATGTCTGCAATAGTGATTGTAATAGGTGATTTGAAAAATTAGTTTTGATCTCATCTAATGAGCCAAACCTAACACTGTCAAATGCTTTGGATAGATCCAAAAACTCCAACAACTGATTCTTTTTCATCGATGGAGTTGATTATAGACTCAATAAAATTAACTGCTGCTGTAACTGTAGATTTATTTTTTTTAAAGCTGTGCTGTGCATTGTCTAAAATATTATTTTCTTCAACGAAATGAGATAGTCTATTATATACTACTTTTTCAAATATCTTTGCAATAATTGTGGGTAACAAAGAACAACAAAATTATTGCAAAAATGTTTGGGGTGGTAGTAAATAGTGAGTAAGTGGGGAGTCAAGATAAATAATAGAACACTGGGCGGCTCAATCATTTCTAAGTTAAACCTACCTTTGTAAGATGTAGCAGATGTAAACAGTAGTAAGAATGTAAAAATCATGTTGATGACCAGAATTTTATTCATCGTTGGCGATGTCCCTTCCTTCTGCACATTCACAAAGAGAAATAATTATTGTGCGTGAACAATAAATTATACTGGTGGAGTGCGTTTTAAATCTGTGATCAAATCAAACCTGTAATTTTATAGCTGTACGCATAGTGGCAAACTAGTTTGATATAATTGTCTAATTTTGAACATGGTGGAAATTGTAGGAAGTTCTTTAACATGTCATTAGTATCCATAATAATGTTTTCAATCCCAGTTATGTTGGACAATTTAATATAATTACATTTAAAAAGTAAGAAATGTGGCTCAAGGCCAATGGTTAAATTAGCAATCATCACAGCTAAACTACCTTTATAGAGCCTAACAAAAACAAGTACTGTATACAAATGGCCTAAGTATACAAGTATACAGTTGGGGCTGATTCATGATTACTTAAACCTGTTACTAAATATAATAATTACTTAAATAACAATGTTTAAGTTAAATGTACAATATGTATGATGGTTTACTATTTGACTTTGTGGTAGTCTGTCTCATTAAATTTAATTTGAAATAAAATGTTGTATGCATTAAAACACCCTTTTTATTTTAACCATTATAAAGAAAAAAAAACCGGTTATGTTTGGTTTTTTAAAATAAAAATGTGTTTTATATTACAATGTTATTTTTAAATAATGTAAATGCATGTAATGAATTTAAAAGTATTCAATCCAACAACATCTTGTACACAATTTAAAATTATGTACCCTCCATGCCCCATTTTGAAAACTGGGGCAAAGTGTCAGTATGCATTAAAAGGTACTTTTGGAACAGTTATAAAGGCGTTTCCACACTTTTGCCTGACCCTGTATATTGCATAGATGGAGATCGTCTAGCCTTTGCAATGCTGATATCTCTTTCTGGAGGAACCAGCATCCATTCTAGTTATAGTCACAGTGTAGGAAAGGTAGGGTGTAACCTGTTTGCTCAAATTCTCAAGACAAACAAAAACAAATCAAACACTTCTTTCACTTTACAGTTGTAAGATGTTATCTTTGTAGGTGATCTCGACCAGTTGTTGTCAATTCTTAGATAACACTTAAACCATTGTGCTTCTTTCTTTTCTAATAACCCCAAGAGTATCAAGCTTTTGATTATCAGTTTGTGGTCAAGGCAGTTGAAAGCTTTGCTATAGTCAAGCAAGATGGTTGTTGTTCTACAGCCTTGTTCCAATTGATCAATAATGCATTCAATTAGTAGCACCATTGCTGTTGATCTATTTTTAATAAACCCATGTTGTCTAGCAGTAAGAAGATTGTGGTGCTGAAGATGTACTAAAAGCCTGTTTAAGACAACTCTTTCTAGGAAATTTGAGAAATTGGAAATCAGGGATATTGGTTGATAGTTTGCTGCTAGTTATAGAGATCTCAAGGGAAGAACCTTAATAGCTCTAATTGGTTGGAAGTTGAACCATTAATTTGCTGTTTTACTATGCCCTGACTAGCCCCCCTTCCCTTCCCATCAGCCCCTGTAAATCCGGGCTTGATATCAGATTTCAAACCAGAATATTACTAGTTATGGCTTTGTTGTGATGCACTTTTATAACTGACAGAACTACTGACATTTAATAATAAAAGCTATTTAGTAATAACAACCCATCAGTTTATTTATTTATACAATTTGAATGTAAGTCAAACTAAAAAGAAATAATTCATATAAAAGAATCGGTGATACAAATAAAAAGACATGTATGTAGGGATACACAACTTATGAATAAATTGTATTAAAACTAAAGCAAAAATACTCACTTTAAACTTTAGTTTTTATATTTTATAAAGAAAAAAACTTAGCACCCTGTAAAACCTGTGTATTATCACGACCCGTTTTGGCTATAAAGCCATCATCTCGGCGAGTACATCAAAACAAAATATTATTTTTTAAATATAATCATAAAGTAGGAATAATCCATATGGTAAAGTAAAATAAAAGCTAGTATAAAAAATGTAAAATAAAATAAACAGCTAAAAATATTTTGTTCATTATATGTAAAACGCGCTGTATGATGAAATCTTCTAATTTTTCATTTTATATATTTTGTCAAAACTAGGGTTTCTGGTATTTACAAGGGTAGAGTTAAGTATGTTTCCCGGATCTTGTAAATTACTTAAATAAATATGCAAGTCTTCTTTAAAATTCATCAGTTTACCTTTCCTTTCATATTCTAAAATTTCTAAATTGTCTTCAATGCCTTTGTAAGTGTGATTCTCATTTAGGATATGCTCAGCAAAGTTAGATTTCATTGTTGTGAGATTATTTGATTTGGTAGCTTGTATGTGTTCAATACCTAATGAATAGAAATTGCCATAAAATATGGCATCTGGAATTTCTATAAGTAATAGCTAATTTATTACTAAAGAAATTTGAAGACAAAATTTTGTACCTCAATGGTATTTCAACACATACAGTAATGGTACTAACTATTTGTTCCTATTAAATTTTTACAAGTATTTTGTTTTGTTTCTTTTGTAACAATGTTAACAACAGTAATGTAAATATATTATTTAGATATAGTTTCTTTGATTGTGAGTTGTTTTATATTGTATGTAAATAAGAACAAATAAAGATATTTTTGAATTGAATTGAATTGTTTAGACCGAACCACGACTTCAACCCGGGTCTCAATTAAAATAAAGTTATATTAATGATAATGACTTATCCAGGTTGAAAGTTATTAGTTTACTTAACTTACACAAACCTGACAATGATGAGCTAAAGTAGTTCAGTTGGTCAGCGAGGAAACGCCAAGATAAGACTGAACTGAAATGGTGCTTCCTCACTTCAAGGCAAACTTGTATGTGATCTTCAAATACTTGACTTGGAATCACCAGTTGTATTTGCCATAAATGAAAGTTCCTTATTACATTTTATTTTAATATTAAACAGTTTTTAGTTTTTCAGTGTTTACCTTGTAAATTGTAGTTATTAGTTCAGATAAATAAATTTAAAAGCAATGTACAATTTGAAAACAAGAATTTAATGTAAAACAAGTTTAAGTTAGCATTTTACATTCTGCTCCTGGTCACAAAGCACTACACAGTATTTAGTTATGTTATACAAAAATCATGTACAGTATCAGTAACAAAATCCATTATAATGTTCTTTTTGTAATAGTCTAATCTTAAATTCTTGATTCATAAATTCCTCAGCAAAAGGTTAAAACTTTTTATCAAAGCTTGGAAAAAGTCAATTATTTTATCAATAATTAAACTATTGATTATGACGTTGTTTTCACTTTTATCTTAATAAAGATTGTTATTACTACGATTATATTGATCATTGTAATACTCTGTGTCAGTTTTTATGTTAACTTTGGCTTTGAATTAAACGTGCATGACATTTAAACTTTATGTTCAAGGGTTTTTTTGAGCTTCTAGTCATCCAATTAGAGCTCACCAGGTTATAGTGTTTGGGACAGAGGGGGTCTAACTGGAAAAGTTCAAAATAGTTAAAACCATAGATTTTACAAAGTACGGTTTTGTTATGATACTGTTTAGTTTTATACTTGTCCTATTTCACTAAACTCTAATTTAATTAATAGTGTATATATTTTAAATAAATACCGTATTAGGTTTTTGGTAGGTTGCATACTTAAAACAGGTCCTGTATGTATTTAAATTAAAACTATACTAAGAACTCATGTTACTTTTACTCTTCTGGTTAATAAAATAGTATACTCATCACTAGGTCTAAAGTGACACTTGACACAAGGTCAAGTTAACGTTCAAGGCTAATTTAAGACGTTAATGATCGAGGGTCAAAAAAGCATTTCGGCCGAAAGTGATGAACGATATTTTTGTCATGATGCAAATAGTAATGAGAAAATGTTTTAATGCTTATAAACTATTAATTAAGTAAACATTGTTTTTGAGCCCAGCAGTCTGAATCACTGTATACTGAATAAACAGCTGTTAAGCACTGATTTACGCGTCGTCAGTGTTAAATTTCAAAACAGTCAAAACAAACTTGTTGAACCAGCTGATGTCCATGCCACAAAACGATCAATAAAATGATCTGTTCTCCCTAGAGGAAAGACATCAAACAATACTTTATTTACCTGTGTAAAAGTGACACTTTATGCACACAGTGACACTTTTAGTCAATCACATGTGTCTAAAGTAGCTGTTTTCAGAGCAGAATGACAAAATTATATTTTGTTAAAACTTATTTTCTAACACACCCTTGAGTAATGTCTAATGTGGATGTAACAATCTAATATTGAGTTTGAATTATTAAACAATATTGTTCCTAATGGTTGTTTATACAGGGATTTATATACTTAAGCATGCTGATTTAATCCCATAAATTTTTTATTTTATTTTTACCTGTTCCAATTAATAGGATATATACTTTTAAAGTTTTTAACAAATATCAACATACTCTAATTGTTTTACGTACAACAAATAAATAGTGAATTGTGTTTGTAAACTAAGAACAATAGAAAATCTTTAAAACTATATAATAAATCAAATGTAAAAGTTATGTACTGTATCTTACCTACTGAGTTTTACCATCATCTACACCAGGTTATACAAGGCTAAACTAAAAAAGTGCATTTATTTTGCAGTAAATGTGACAGTAAAATATTGTGCATGTTTCAGCTATCAACTCTATCTTAGTCGTTAAAACGTTATTGTTTAATTTTATGGTCAACAAAATTATTTCAATTTCTGAATTTTACAAACAAAAGTATTGTTTTAAAACTTGTGTGTCTGTCAATGTACATTTCATTTGAATAACGTGATGTTAAATGTTATAATTTAACATGCAATCTATGAAAGCTGTACATTGCTTGGATAATTTTGTAGATTATCATTCATCACAATCAGGATTCTTGAGTTATAACAAAGATACAGACAGAGCATTTTATTAATATCTACAGATTTTCATGTTTATAGCCACAATTTAAAAGGACTCAACATTTCTGAAATTTGTTTTCAGAAAAATGGTGGAAATTAAATTAGCTTTTCAATGATTAAGTATACTTTTTAAATAATGAACATAACCTACTTTTATTTTCTAAAATACTGAGATTCGAACCTATGACCTTCAATTTTTGGTAAACCACACCTATAGTTTTTTTTTATAACTGTCTGCCTGTACAAACCGAGTTTCTGTGAGGTTTTGGGCCACACATTCAGGTAATAAATAATTGAAGGGCGGTTACAAATGAAGTTTCCAAAATATCTGAATAATTATCATTTAATTCTTTCTACTTCTTCACAAGGGTTGTTGGTTTCAAATTAAAATGAAGGATTCCACAGGTGAAAAGTTTTGATTACTGTAATTCTACTCCAAATACTCATCAGCGTTGTAGTTCCTGAAAATTTTATATTAAATTATATACAAACAAGCTGAATGCACAGGACACAAAACAAGGTTATGCTGTATAATTCACTTCAATTATTGTAGTTAGTATTTGTCTGACATTAATTAGCCGTCACCTGTAATTAAATAGATGTTACTGTTTGAAACAATGACCTACCTATGCATACTGCGAGGCTATCAAATAAAACCCCTTGATAGTGAAGAGTAACGTTTTAAACATTTATTTTTTAAGGATAGTTTTAACTTATAATATAATACTTTAAATATCAATACACAAGTACCTTTTGGTTGTAGTTTTATTCACAACTCTTGCCGTATTCAAGTTAAAATCTACTCTTTTCTTCTGAGAATTTATTTCTGAAAGAATTTTTGATGTAAATTCGGGTCCGTCTAAAACAAATTTTAGCAAGTTAAAATCAAGATAGGTTTACAGATCCAAACAAGTATTTCTGTTCATCTGCCTTCACCATCATTACTATCAAGGCATCTTTCAAGCAGTTGCTAACCAGTTCCGCTCCAGTTTTGCTCACAAGCCTCTTTTTATCAAAGTATAGCTTTCTGAAATAACCTGCTTCAAACAAATTGAATTACAGAATTTTTTAACTAATCCTTTTTTAGAAGTACAAGAAAAAAATTGTGGACTGCAACTTACAACAATACGGGGCTTCAGTGTGTGTTGATGCCAAGAAGACTCCTCTGGCTTGAAACTGAGGAGTGTCTAGTCCGAGCGGTATGCAGGAGTCCGCGTCACATGTCTTGACATCAGAAACTACTTTCGGCTCCAGTAGAGACATAGGTGAACCTAGGCTGTACCAAATCATCTGTTTAGTAGTGTAGCCAAAAGAATATGTAATACAAAATATTTATGAATTCAGCAAAAAGAAGTACGAGTGGACAACTTGTGTAGTACGACTGTATTACTTTGGTGTAACCAGGTTCCACTGCCTGGCGTACCAGATTAAAAAGGTGTACAATCTTCATTTACTTTTTAATTTTCATAGATTTGAAGAAGTACTGTAAAGGTAAAACAATCTAGTAGTTTTACTTTACCTTAATCAATCAACTTGTTCATTATCCTGTATAAGGTTCAAAAAATAGTGTAGTCCAATAATAGATTACCTCCTTGAGCGGGATATGATAGTTGCACGACGGCCCCAGATTGTACAGTTCCTCTGAAGTACTTCCTTGTAGTATTCAAAAGCTCTTAAATGAGAGCAAGCAACCACATTTGATATCACTAGAACATTTTACATTCAGGCTAGTAGTAAAAATCAGCAACAATTTGTTATACAAATCTAATGTTTTAAAACTGTACGTGAAAGTCTTTTCACCATAAAAAAGTTGAGTAGTACGAAAACTAAGTTAAAATTATTACTAACTCTACTCAGAAAAAACCTGGTTTAATGTGATTTCGGATAAATAAAGATTAGGCAAAACATAGATTTAACTTTCAATGTGTAAGAAATATTTATAATTCACTAATAAATATTTTGTGTTAATTTATATTATTATTAAAATGGATTAAATCCAAAATATTACATGTATTTTTTATGTTTTTACCCTTTTTAATTCGCTAATAATTAACAAACCATTCTAGAATCAGTGAAAGTCAAAGATTTTGTCCTACACCATAAAAGAATTTTCATTTAAACAGTTTGTATTTCTTTTGTTGCAAAAGTATTTATATTGTAATGGTAAAATTAATATTTACAATAAGGAAAGCTGTCTTACTCTCTACAGGTATCAAAGCCAAGTCTCGGAGACTCCTTACATCTGCCAGACTCGCAGACTGGCAGCCTGGTTGTTTCACCCCTCCGTTGATGTAGAAATCCACATCACCTGCAACATCACATACAATTACAATTTTAGAAACATGATACCAAACTTAACTGATAAAAACAGTAATACTTGTAATAAAATCCATCTAAAGTTCAAGAGATTAGTTGCTAGAAGTGTTTCCTATTTTATATTCCAAGTGAAATACATTCTGAGCCAATGCTTACCACAAGGCATCATCATTCCAAACCCTAGATAAGGCAGGAAGGGAGCAGCATTTGTGTGTATAGCTTCGACAAAGTTGGCGTCATCTTTGCACAGACAAACTGACTTGTCACAACCCTCAAAGGCAGGCTGGGCAGGGTCTAAGGCTGAAATACAAATATTCTGATCAAACTAGATTTTGTTAACAAACTAATATTGGACTCACCAGTCTGCCTCTGACAGCAGTAATGTTCAACTGGAATATCAAGAGAAGAATATTCAGAATAATACGTGTTTGTTTTGCAAATATGAATATAATATACACGTTTTCTGCAAGTAGTGTAAATCTACTTATGCAAGTACAGAACTTACTTTATGAAAATAAAATGGCATTACCAGTTAGACGCTGGATTCCACTCACTGCTTTAGCAACATATGAAGATATGTGGGCACCAAGACTGTGGCCAATCAAGTGAACGTTGCCGGCTTTGAGTCCTCGGTGGACTTGCAAAAATTTCAGAAATCTACAGAAGAAAAGATTAGATTAGTCAGTAAATAAATAATTTTATCGCAGAAACAAACAAGAACATTAATTTCATTACAATCATCAAGTCTTGTTTTATAAAATATTGCAGTTAGCTAGAATCACAAGATGTATCTGTCGCTAGAATCTCATGTTTAATATGCCTAATAATAAAATTAGATTGACAATTACCAAGCTTTGTAGTGAACAAAGGATAGTTTTTATGATTTTCTCCCTTGAAGAAAAAGATATAAAAATAACCCCCATATAATTTTCTGATTCATATAAGTGACATTTTGTAACATATATGCATTTTATATAAATAGAATTGTTTTGATGGAATTTAATCAATTTATCTTTCAACAAGAAATACTTATCATATTAATTTCCTAATAGTTGGTGCTTGTCAGCCAGTATTAGGACTAAGAACTTATACGAAATCTTTGTAAATTTAATTCTTAGTTTCGATTCAGCTATGTGCTGTCAAAGTTAACAAAGGCTGAAATACAAATTCATTCAAACACTGTTAAAAGTTAAAAAAAAAATACTACACACTGTTGTTGTTGTTGCACTATGGTAGACTCAGCTATCTATTAAAGCTTGTGCATTTACTGTATTTGATTTAAATAAAATGTTGTTATTAATACGTTTGTAACTACAATATTTCAGTATTTCTGATCTAACATTTACTGTTATCTAAAATGTTGATGTATTGCAAATAAAGGCTTATTGGTACCAATTGCTGAAAATAAATTTTTGCACCAATCTAAAACTACTCCCAATCTTCATTCAAAAGGTTTTTAATTAATTGCTGTTATTTATACATTAAAGTGCTACATAATTTTCTTAATGTATAACAAGGTATGAAAGTCAGGTACGTTGTCAACTCAGCGCCAACAATCCTTGTGTTGGAAGCTGCTTGTAGATAGTTGAGTCGTTGAGAACCTCGGCCCCAGTCCACCAGACACACCGTCACATCCTCCTGCAACACCACACACTGTGCATTCCATGTGCCTACCTTAACATGCCAAAATCCCAAGATTTGAACCTGTGACCAACAGTTTTTGCTACACCCTGTACAACAAGGAGCTTTAAAGTATTTTTCTCGCTTCCTCATGTGCAATTCATTAATTCATTGGGGATGAAAATAAAATAAACTCTAACTTTCTAGGATGATTAGTTTGTCTGTGGTTTGTTTGAGACACCTTATCGTTGTCATTGTGTGTACATATGTATGTGTTTGAGACTCAGTCACATTCACTTCAACTCTTTTGGAAAATTCATAAAAATGCTGGTATAGAAGTTTTATAGTAAAGTCCCACAATCAATAAAGACTATAACTAGTTTAGATTCTTTTAAGTTAAATTTAAAGAGTACTTAACAAAAAAGGCTCTTTACTCCTTTGATGAATATATGAATTACTAGTTTTTAGCTTCCTATCTAATTTATTCTGTAAAAGTGTTTTGAAGGTTACGTAATATTTTATTAATTCTGTTAAATTGTAATAATTGAATATACATTAAGCTTTTTACAGTTATAGATTTCACTTGTAATAATTAAACATTACTAAATTGTACATTAATGTAACTCTTGAATTAATTGATATTTAGATTATAATTGAAACCTTGTTGTATTGACACCATTCAATGATTGTTACACAAATTTGTGAATGAAGAGATTTTGACTTTAACTTTGTAAATCATGGATGTGAAAACAGATGTTATTTAAACTTACATCTTTCAGATAGTAGTCCTTCAGTTCTTCCATCCAAGAAGCGTTTCCATTGTTAAGGAATCCATGAGTAATCAGTACCAGTTTGCGATTGGGTTGAACAATGAAGTTTTTCAGTGAAATTTCAGGCCAGACAATTACAGTGTGACGTACATTATCTTCCCTAATATCATAGGATTTCAAAAATAAGCAAACAACAGCTCTTTAAAAATGCATAAGAAGCATACAAGTTTTTTTATACACAAAAAAAGTAATATGTTTAACTAAATTATATATGAGGCACTTTTTTTGTATATATGTATTGCTATATTTTACTATGACGATGTCTATACAAACATTACTTATATTCCATATGTAATTGTAATGTTTTTGGACAAATAAAGATTTTGATTTGATTTTGATACATAAAACTTAAAAAAAGTGTGAATTATTATTATTTAGGACAATTTTTTTAACCATACGTAATTACTAATTTGCCATATTTTGGAACAATCAATAATACACACAATCCATAAATCCTGAAGGATAAGCTCTAATATTCAATTGTTAAAGAAAGAAATTCTAACCCAATGTACTATTTTAATACACAAGACTTTTTATCAATCCATAAAGCTATGCACTACACAATACAGTTTAAAATAATCCAATGAACAGGTGTTTTGATTTGCAAAGCTTTTCACTTTCAAAGAAGGCATCTTTATCAAAACTAACCTTTTTATAAACAAAATTATTCAAATTAATTTAAAATTATTGTTTAATAAATAGGGTTATATTAAATAAGTTACAATCATGTACAGGTAATGTATTATACATTTAATTTAAAACCTAGATTTAAAAAAATAATTGATAGCCCACAGGAGTAAGGTAACAAATGTTCCAAAAAATAATTAGAGATTTGTTATCTATTACCCAAGTACTAGTGTTCATTATAAATAAATCAATATGAAAATATATGTTTCATCACTGTGAAATAAATCAAGCTGATTCAAGATGACAGCACCGTAGATATATTACTGTTATCCTAGATATTCCAGGTTTCCTAAGCTCGCTGATACCAAAATTTTGTTTATTCAGTTTTGCCTGTTTTAATCTTCTGAGTAAAGTATACCCTTTTTATAATATCACACATTTAACATTTTTAAATTAGATTTTTAATACTAGTGCTCTTACTATTTGACTAATGTTTACAATAAAAGAAGTTTCACATGATTTTCTTCTAATTAAATACTGTAAAACACACCCCAGAAACAGCTAAATTCTTTTAAAGCTAATTACTTGTAGTTTACCTTGTATAACAATAAAGTCGGACATCAATTTTGTCAGGAGATAGCGGTGGTGGTAAAGGGCGTAATATACTTGTCCAAGGATAATCCATTGGGAAACAACCAAGATTCTCAAAACACTGTGTGTCATTCCCTACAACAATATTAAAAATCGCATTGAATTGTTTATGTAAAATACTACAAAACATCTATTTTGTTTACATCTTATATAGAGTTAATATTTATTGGATTCTTTCTCTAAATTGATCAGAGCTGCTATAAATACAAACAATAATTCTTGAAAATGGTTACTTTTTTCTAAACTCTCAACTGAACTTACAAACTTTAAACTTACAAAACGTTACAACTTAATTAAAATACAACGGTTCTTACGTAAAAGCTGGAAAGAAATTATTGTGCAGGTAATTGTTACTAGTATATTACAAAATTGTTATCTGAATACTTTCTCAGTACTTACTTAGTTCTTTAAGTGGAAAAGTTCACAGGATAGGAACATTGGTTTTACAAGTGTATGAACTATTTGTAGATGTTTGTAAATAAGTATGCCCTGGAAAATACACTTATGGTTGTCTCAGCACTGCCTCACATGTACTAATTTGGGCAAAACTTAGTGCATCAATTTCAGTCTTAGTCATTTTAAATCTAACGAAAAGCTCCAGTAAAGTTAGAAGACCAAGTTCTCAATGAGATCGATTGCTCAGAGTGTTTAGGAATCTACATCGATAAATCTTTATGCTAGGATAATCATATCGACCTTGTCTGTAAAAAGGTATCTTCAGAGATTTTTCTATTAAGAAAACTAAAAAGTCTATGTTCTACAAAATTGTCTAAAATAATCTATTTTGGAGTAATACAGCCTCATCTTTCCTATTGCATAATATTTTGGGGTAGCTGTGCTAATACTGTACTTAACTACTGTACTGAGCATTTGTCCTCCAAAAAACAGCTGTTGGTAGGCTATCATTTGCAATTTACTACCTGGCGTGTCATGTACAAAATATTTTAAAAGTTTGAAATTTCTTACATTGCCCACAATATACATCTATGAGAAAATTGTATTTTGCGTTTCAAAATGTAATTTATTGCAAGGTAAAGATTTTCATTCATACAATACACGATCTAGTGTGGTATACAGACAAGTTAGCCATCGATTACAAATATATGACAGACTACCGATGGAAGCTGGTGTTAAATTGTTGAACAAGCTGCCTTTAGAAATTAAAGCTTCACTATCAGATCTTGCTATTTAAAAAAATAAACTTAAGAAACAATTGCTGTCTATGTCTCCTTACTCTATAGCAGAATTTATTGAAGGAGTTTAAATTTCGTTTGGATATTATAATTTTTGTATAAAATTATTTAAATTAAGAACTCCCACTTCAGTGGTTAATGATCATAGTACATTACTCACAAACTTGTTACTCATTCATTCATTTCACCCCTTGTTTTTTCATTTTCACCTTTTTTTTGACAACTCAATTTTGTATTGTTTATTGACAAATAAAAAAAATGGATATTTCCCTATCACTTGTGAACTTTTGTCATACTTACTCGTAGTATTTCATTAAGTATAGTAATTCACACAATAAAGTACTTTTAATGAAGTACTACGGTACTTCATCATATAAACACCTCTATAATTTTATTTAAGAAACAACAAAGTTTATTATATACCATGTACGATGCGATGTCTCAATGATGTTGCTTTGCGAACTAGAGTTCCATTTCTGTTCTCATTAACCATTCCAGTTGTTTTTTGAATAACCATTCCATTTCTATTCTCAATTATTGTTCTTGCTGTTTTTCCAACGGTAGTTACATTTTTCTTTTCAAATACGGTTTGTGCTGCTTTCAGAATGACGGTTCCATTATTTTCGCACAGTGTTTTCCTTAAATTTGAGAGAGCTAGACAGACAAATCAAACATTTGGACATTCAATTCCATAACCGTATGAGAACTTTTCTCTATCAATTCTAAAAATGGAGATTCACTTTTACATTTCTATTTACGGAGTCCATATACAATACAAATTCAAAGGTTAAATAAATCTTCAGAAATGGTGTAGTGGGCTGTAATGTTTTAAGGAATAATCCTATCTTCAGGAGAGAATTCTAGGTGAAATTTACCTGTTATCAAATGAAACATAAAATAATGTATATAAATTTTAGTTTGTACTTTTTACATAATTAAATAATTCAATAACATTATTATTTTTATCTATTAAAATGTTATGAAATTTGAAGAACTTGAAGTAATACAACTACTGTATGTACTATTTTGAACAATAAACTAATGGACCTTCTACATTAATACTAGTTGTAGTACAATTCCAACACAGTCACAAATAAAATGTGTATGGAATAGAATTAATAAAAGTAGGCTCAATACTGTTTACTTACCTACTCCATTTGAGATGATGGTGATAATAATACAGAAAACTGTCAAGGAAATTGATTTCACATTGCACAATCTCGTCATTTTTCTAGAAACACAATTCATGTTTACATTCATATTCTAAATCAAATTATTTTTTATTATTAAATTTTAAAAGTTTTGTTATTAAACTACAAAATTAATGTGAAGAGTTGTTTGTGTACAAAACCAGAGTACATCCTAAGGTTGAAAGGCCACCTGTCCAAGTGACTCTTGTGTACTGTGGTATTTTTTGCCTTAAAGGCAAAGTGTGCAACTTGCAGGAAGCCTGCTAAAGCACCATAGCTGCAGCAAGCGGTGGCCACTCGAGGTGGACCCGTCTGTAGCCCTCCCGAGCCTTTCTCGTTTGCTGCTCTATGCCCAAACCACAAAGAAATTACCCCTTAGATATTTTTGCCTATACTCGACAAACCTGTTTCTACAAACTGACATATTTTTATTTGCAATAGAAAAGGTAAACACACAATTAATTTATTAGAAAAACATATTTTTTTGAAAAGTATGTTGTAATTTCAAATTAGTCAGTTTGTCGAAGGGTGTTTTAGAATACATGTATTTAAAGTATGGTCAGTTTTTTAGTTGAGCAGCTAACGGTTTCTCCAAAATTAGAACTTCAACATGCCATAGCTTGTTCAATAAAAATATTATGGCAAGTACTGAAAAATAGTATTAATTTAAATACAAAACATTTTTTATTTATTGATAAAATTATTGCTCTGAACAATATAAATTAGAAATTGAGGAGGATATGTAAAATGTTGGTATACAAGTTTACAAGATTAGCATACTAACACCAAATAAAAGTTGAGTATTCAATTTTTTTGAATCATGGCTACTAAAAGCATGATAAATGGGACCGCCCCATGCATACAGAGTAAAAATTGAGTATTTGTACTTGTTTATTATTTTAGCTAGTAGCAATTGAACAAACTGCAATCATTGGACTTCAAATATGATGACAAATTGTTAGTACCATGGAATTAAAATTTCTACAACCTTTATGGAATGTTTTCCATCTTCAAGTTTGTATCTACTTCCTGAATCCTACATAATTTGAGAATCTTGGATCAATCTCTCAAACCTTATATGAGTTATATCATTCACACATGATGCAAATTAACATGGGAATCCATATGGCCAGAGATAGAATAGCCACCCTGTATATTAATGAACAATTGTTCAATATTGATTCTTACTTCCTTTTTTTTTTAGGAAATTAAATTGGTTTCCTCAAAATATTTACCTGAGATGAAATGTTGGTAGGTGCTGTTTGTAGATGCAATGCCTAGTGTCACCAGAGCCTCCCTTGATCACAGCTGACGGAGCAATCAACTGACTGTGTGCTTAGCGGTTGTTAGCAAGTGAGCAATCATTCATTAATTGAAACACAATCAACGACTCAAATACAAGTCTTTTGTTTATGTTTCAATAACAAACAAAACATAAAGTATGACACAATGGTTTGCTTTGAACATCCATTTGAACTCTGATCACATTTCCAAAGGAAACAGAGTGCTATTCATTTCTCTCGTCAAAGAGAAGGACACAGTTGCAGAAATGTGCGGTTTGCAGTTTTTTGCTTCCCAACACCTCCTGAGTCAAATGGCAAAACTTTATATACATATATGAGACCATTCTCAAAGTTGCATTTTTGGTAAGATTTCCATTAATTTTGGTACAAATATTAATTTTTTTTTTTAAATCTCTAGGTTAAATTCGTTAACCAGATTGATCGGATTGTCCGTTTCAAAATGGTGGCTGTTCAAAGTTTTGTTTTACCTATAAAACTGTAGCAATGCCATAAATGATTATACAGTTCACCCTATATAATAGGGTTTTACCTCCTGAATCAACTGCTATTTTGCTCATGTTTTAGTTATTTTGCTAAGTCAGAATTTCTTCATTTTGACATTCAGAGCACTGAACAGAAATTAAATGTTGTTAATAATTTATTGTCAAAATCAGTGTGTATTTAATAGAAAACAATTGACTTAAATCAGCTGTTGTTTAACTTGCTAGCCTAGGTTTCCTAGGATACTAAAAGTACAAGAATATAACTTTCTTATTTAAAAAAAAATAAAACTACACAGCTGTTGATTGTTTATTTTGAAATACAAGTATTATAAAATAAATGGATTCACATTGAAGCTTAACCCTATGAGGTTGCATGTCGAGTATAGATCGACAAACGCTATTTCCTTTGAACGCTTGGATGTCCAGTATAGGTTGCGGTTGAAACAGTCTCTGATGTGTAAGGACTACATTACACTAACGGTACCTAGCAGAGAACACCACACGAAACACCACTCCTTCCCCTCCCAGCGTATGTAACTCTAGTGTGAGTTTGACAGCCCATGACAAAACAGCCGGTGGTTTAGTGGTTGTAGTGGCGGACAGTTGGCACCTGTCTGTCATAGCAGATTTGAATCCCACATCGGGATCGCTTTGAGTACGGTACAATGCTAGTCAGTGAATCATTCAGTGGCGGGGGCCACAATAGTGCTGAGGATCACTGAAGAAGAAAATGGCTCATCAAATCCAGTGAGGCGAGTGGCACTTTTGAGCTTAGAGGTGCTAAAACCCTGCGCTTAGAGGAGTGGTTCTATGACTAATAATGCACTGTACCAGAGAGCGGTTTTGCTGAAATTTTGCTTACAGGGACAGGGGCAACCCATACGGTAGGCTTTTAATGAAAATTTAAAAATAAAATGAGATTGCAAAGGGTTAAACAAAGTTTAACAAAATAAACAAGGTTTCCTAGTTAAATTCTGTTATTTTTTATGATGTGCTGAAGGCTAACTACTGCTGAAAACATGTACTCTCAAGAGAAGGAACAATTATAGTTGTTAATTACATGTTTTTAAAGAGCACACAATAACGCCTTTAGATATTCCTGGTGCCACCCCATGAGGAAATATACTCAACTCGTGAGAATGAATGATTGTCAATCATTAAACGAAATACCCTGAATTGAAATTTGTTGTTGTTTATTTACATGGTTTAGTCAACTGTTGTCTTATCATTATGAAATAGTGCTCATAATGATAAGATAAAATAGTTATCTATTTTATCGTTATTATTATGAGTGCTATTTCATTATTACACTCAAAAGACGAAATGTTGGCAATTATTCTTATTACTTTTAAACTTAAAATATCTACAAATACAGGGCCCTGGACAAAATTAACGCATTGCTTAGTTTCTTTCTCATAATTTTAACAATCCGTCTTTCATCACAAAATTGGAAATTTTGGGGCTAAATGCAAGTAAGTATTTAATTTAACCAAACAGTAGCCAAGAAATGTGCTATATTGTTATACTACAAAAAATTGAAGGTACTAATCTTTGTTTATGATTTGCTTGACAGTTTACTAGTGATGTGTTAATTTTGTTCAGGACTGCATTTATCTTAATTTCATATAAATGATGTATTGCCACATATAAATAAGTAAACTAGACAGACTAGACTTTTCTTACAACTATCATTCAAGTATGAGGGTAGATATTCATTGGAGGGATCTAAGAGTCTTACTTAGACTACCATACAACGCCATGAAACATTCCCCAGGTGATGAGGTTAACATTTGCATAAGTCGGATTAACAAAACTTAATACCAGCTTTTTGGTGGATATTTTGTGCGTCGAGCTTGATATCCAACCCAGTTGTTCCCTAGCCGTGGTGTTGAGTACTTGAAACCTTTTATTCTCAACTATAAATAAATGGTTAATACTAAAACATCTTTAGTATGTTTGGCAATAATCAAAATAAACAGACTTAATAGGTGGCTGGATAGAGTCCAGGAGGTATTTTGACTGGATAAGGATTTTAACGTGCGGAAATTGTATAAATTCATGTTTTAAGTAAGTTTACAAATTAGTATGTACAAAGTTTTCCACTGGAAGCATAGAACCATTAGTTCCACAGACTTTAAAAACAAAAACGTTAGGTTTCATTGCGAAATAAAATACTTATTTCTACATTTTGAGTTCTATGTTTTTTTTAAGTTTTGAAATAAAAACTCATGATTTGACGAAAGTACAAGTTTTAGTGTGTATGGGTAGCAGTTACAACAGCTCTATGATTCCACAGAAAAACTACGTATTTAGGTACGATCAGAGAGTTGGACCGGCCTCTTAAAATGTTTCATCCTCTCCAATCAATCATTGAGACCTCTTGAAGACATACAGTGTGCGAACAAAGATGAACATCTTCGTTCATTTAAATTGTTCCTCGCCACCTCTTTGGACTATACTAGTTGTATTCAAGTTGGATTAAAAAGGGAAATAAAAACTAAACTGTACTTTTTACAAGTGTTTTACTATAACCTTATAGAATGGAGATAAGTTTCTCATCCAATTTTCCACAGTGCTCCTTTGATGTCAAGAAGTTTGTCTGTGATAGTTTCTGCCGTTTTATTGAATACTAAATTGACCCTGAAAAACCCAAACAATTAAATGTTGCAACTTTCTATCCATTGTTTCATACATAACTGTTTTAGAGATGCATCTGTTGGCACAGGAGTTTTGTGTTAAAGTCCCCAATTGGCCTGTAATGGTGGCAGCAGCTCTACAATTTAAAACATTATCGTTATTATTAAAACTTTAAGTACCTAGACCAACCGCTTTCAGTTGCTCCAAGGAATTGTCATTTTTCACAACAAATTAATGAAATTATTTAAAAAAACTATGTAAGTATGTAATTCATTTACTGAAAATCATCTGTAGGATGCCTGAATAGAGCTCTTGTGAACCTACAGACCCCCTTACTTATCTTCTTTGTCCAATGTATATGTATTTTTTGTTAGTTAAAACTTCAGCGCTAGGAAAATGAGGCTTATTTTCAGTTGTTGAATAAAGTTATATCGAGTCACCTCCTAACACCCGGTTCTTTGATGTAATACATTGTAGAGAGTAAGGGCTCCATCTGTGTGGTCCATCTTTAGCCTCACTTTTGTTATTTGACACTAAACTATTTTCCTATCAATCACATCATCAAATTATTTTGTTTTTTAAAAACGTCTCTATGGCTAACAATATGCCTTTTAGGCTGAAGTTTCTGTAAGACTAGGTAATATATTTAACAAGAAATTATTTAATCAACAGATAAAATATTGTTAATGTGCCTGGTTCATACATACTTGCTTTCCACATCTTCCTTGAATTGTTCGAAGGATTCTATGACATCTTCAGCTATATCTACAGTTTTGTTTACAGCACCAGACACAGCAGACTTCACCCTAAAAGTAATTGACAAACAATTTTATAATTAGAAACCTGAACGTGAACAAGAGTTACAATCTTCATACTAAATATATTTTATAGTATATCTTGAAAATGTTATAACTTTTCTGAATTATATAATTTTTTGATATCTTGCTTGAAATTTATTTTACATAGTCACTCCACCTAAATATGTTTACCTTTATCTGTTACTTGAATAAGTTTTACATTAATGCTAATGTAAAAAAATTAAAATAACTAGGTAGCTTGGTTAAATTTGGCTCAGGATATTTCTTGTAATATTTTCTTTAAAGGTTGGTAACGCTTACAACATCCAATTACATAACTACATCTGACGACAAATCTATTACAATCTGCTAAATTAAGTTTTAAGTAAGCTAACGCTTTATTGTTTTAAATTGACATATTTGGATGATTCTAAGAATCAGCAGCTGCAAGTTCTACTGTTCACATAAATACTAGTATATTATCAACTTACATGGCAGCAGTGGTCAATATATCTGTAAGTATTTTACTGTTTTCTGCAATAGAATCTGAAATAAATTCACTCATTTACAAAGATTGTATTATTTATTTTGGTAATAAAAATTATCTAATGCTTGAAAACTTACACTGAATTTATAAATAAAACTAATACTACCACTGGAGGTGGTCTCTATTTTATAAAGATTAAAATTTAACCTACTAAGAGGGTCATCCAGAAAGTAAAGAGTTTTGGCATGGTCAAACAAAAAATAAAGATATCAACACAAAACTTTATTTACAAATGCATAGAACCTTCCTCATCCTTTCTACGCAGTCGCCATGGATTTCAAGACACTGGTTTTACTGGGACCAGTTTTCCATACCCATGTTCTACCCATTTGTAAAACATGAGCCAGGATTTCTTAGCTTCTTTGAGTTCCTTATCGTTAGCAAACTGTTTTTACCTAAAATCCTCAAGCTTCGGGAATAAGTGATAATCACTTGGCACCAAGTCAGGGCTGTAGTCGTTTCTTTTCTTGGCATAAATTCTACATGGATTAATCCCTTTAAATCCAAAAAAACAGTTGCCATGACTTTTGAGAGTTTAAATTTCACACTTTAAATTTAGCGGGGTTTTCAATTGTCGATGCCATTATTAATCACTGTGGACACAGGCGTGTAATCACACAACAAACACAAACTGAAGAGAAGAATGTAGCTAGCAGCTGCTGGCGGCTCATAGTGGTGAGAGGTGTGCGCAGCGCGTGATGTGCCATTGTTCTTTACTTTCTGGATGACCCTCGTATTAAAAATTTGCAATGTTGGTATAGGTGTTGAAGATGACCACATTTTATATTTTTTTACAAAGGATGGTAGCTTTGTAAGAAAATAAATAAAATATATTTCAGATAATATAAATGCCTTTTATCAGATTATTTTAATCACAACTATTTTTTGACCCTTTCCACTTGTATATTAATTGCCGCTTTTGCAGCCATTACTAAAAATTGTGGTATTTTATTTTTAGTGTACACTTCTATTACAAACATTCAAACAAAGTGTAAAAATAGTTTGGTCCTGAAAACAAATCTGAGTGGAAAGTGTTATCTGTTAAGAACAAATAAAAAAGTTAACAACAATCATTTTAACTAAAATCTCACACATCCATCTCAGAACTTATTCTTTAGTTAATTTGCTTATTTATGTTAAATGAGACTACAGACTGGATATCTCACCACAGTATGGGGAGGTAGAAGGTGTAGCTACTGCAAATATTCCTCTAGCATCAAACTGAGGAGTGCTCAGTCCCATTGGGATACAGGTCTCGATGGTGCACGTCTCCACGTCAGAGAAAGTCGGATCAATAAAGCCCATTAATGTTCCTCTATTAATATTCAACAAAACATGTTAGTAACGTACCACCATTTTCAACAAGTTGTTTTTAACTTTGATATCACTTTCATTATTAAGATTATTAATCAATCTTATTAATCAATCTCTGAAAACCAGCAACAAAGTAAAAGTTAATAGTTCTTCTGATTGAGTTTTTAAGTACAATAACCAAAAAAAGACTTGTTTATAACATTTTATTTACAATCTGTTCAAACAAGTGTACAAGAACAATAAGTAAATTTTATTACATTGAAAAAACAGTAACATTAGTAAAATATTAGCAACTAATTTCTCCACTGACAAAACTGACTCTTTTGAGTTAAGACTTAAGTTCATGAAAGAGTTTTAATATACACTTTAATTATTGAAAAATCAATTGATTTGTTTATAATTTGTGGTTAATCCCAGTTAAGTATTTTAATACGTGACTAGTCAGTTTTAAACACTCCTTCAAAACACATCCAATAAAATTATATTACAAACGTTAGTGCACATTGGCTATGTTGATGCAAACTTACACAATTAAAAGCAATAAAATTCTCATACTTAATGTGAAATATATACATTTTTTCATCTGGTTAGGTCAGGAGGTTGACTTGACTTATTTCCTTTAATCCCAAGGGTAACATAAGGCCACAATAAATCTCTACTGCACGCAATTATAAGCTATTTCATGCCAATGAGTGCCAATTTTTCCCCAGCCTTTGAGTTCCATGTTCTAACCACAAGGTAGTGGGTTGGTTTCCAGTACATGCCGTTTCACTGTCCTTCAACTCTGCCATATGATGCCCAGCTGACTCTGGACGTCTTTGGCCTCATGCCACCACTGGTAACTGCAAGATCCTTCACCAGAGATATTTAATAACTTCTTAGTCTAGATCTGCTGGTTCCGAGAAAGCAGGGTCACCAAGAGCAGGACGAGGCTCTTTACCACGTAACAAAGCCAGGACAAAGTCCTGAAACCACTACCCAGAAGGTTTTTGGGGGAAGATTTGTGACGTGACTTCCCTTGCACTAACACTTGACCCCAGGCCAGGCAGTGACTAGTTAGTTAAATATCCGGCTGATTCAGTATAATGCCAAACACGAATAGTACAAGAAGTTAACTGAATTTTTCAATTCATATAAATTGATGTTTTGCTGGTGGAAAATATACAACTGAAAACAAGAAGTGGAAGTTTACAGTTTAAACCTACCTAAGAATATGTTTCTTGAGGGATGAAGTTCTTCCCCATATGGAACAGCTTGAGTTCAAAGATTGAATGAAGTAGTCAATTGCTCTACTGTGAGAACAAATAACCCACATGGTGACCACTGAAACAATCAAATAGCTGTTTTCCATTTCTTTACAGAATTACAAATAAGCAATTTATTATGTTCAAGGTTTGTGAGAGCACATAAGACAATTCAAAACAAAATGTAGACTTCTGGTCCAATTTTTAATTACAGTTAAATTACTAACTTAAAACTAAAAATGCAAGTTTTAAACTTGTGTTTGTTACTTTTGAGTTATTAAGACATTAATGAAATTCATTCAGAGAACAAATGAAATATTCATTAAATTAAAAATATATATATATAGAACAAGAAAACTGGAAATGCTGCTGGATACATGAGGCAACTTACTTTCTATAGGATAGTAAGCCAGGTCCAAGATACTTTTGACGTTGCTGATGGAAGGAAGAGCACAGCCAGGTTGTCTTAAGCCACCATTTACATAAAGATCCACATGAGCTGAAAATGTCATAAAACATTTTTCGTTTGATATCCTCAAAAGTTTTCAGAAAGCCATTCCTTCCGTGATGCAACAGTTTCAAACTAAAGTGCACTTTAGCCCTGGAGGTATTTTCTCTAAATTAAACCATGTTTTACAGTGTCAGTTGTTACAGACATTCAGACTTCTTCAACTGCTTGATGTCAAACAATTGCCCCTTAAACTTACTAGATAAGACTTTTGTTTCCAATTTGTTTCTTTCCAATTTAAGTTGGAATCTTCATGTGGAAAAAATAATTAGTAAAATGTTTTCTGGATTATACGTTTTAAGAAGAATTAAATTTTTATATAGGTTTTGAAACTATAAAATCAATTTATTTTGCTCATGTGCACTCACACTTCGCCTATGGCTTAGCCATACACGGTGGCACTTTGAAAAGAAATCTTGATAGAATCCTGGTAATACAAAAGAAAGCGTTGAGAATTTTGTTAAAATTAGTGGGGATAGAGTCAGTTAAAAAACAGTGAAAACACTTCTCTGAATTGAACATTCTTGGGTATATGATCAATAAATCTAAGAGAGTATTATTTTTATATTAGATCAGTTACACAAATTTGATCTTCGAGACAACTGTTACTTTTATAATAAAAGAAATAAAAATTTAATAGACATTCCTCAACACCATTTGACTTTTTACACTAAAAAAGTGTTTCACGTGGGATCAAAGTTTTTTTCAAACCTTTTGCCACAATTAATGAAAGTAATGTGGAGAAAACATGTTTTAGAAATTTGGTTAAGAAATATCTTTTACAAAATGCATTACTCTATGTATAAATATAAATATTTAATATATGTATTATTGAAAAAAGTTAATATTTCATTGAATTGACATTTTTACAAGCATGTATCTCAATCGTCCATTATTTGATCTAAAATGTCGCATTAATCCACATTTAGATCCCTTTCAAACACAAATAACTTACATTCATGCTGAATGAATAGCTTGTTTCAAGTTAAAGTAAAAAGCATGGTTCCATAGCCCATCCTTAGTTTAAAATCTAGACTAAGGATATGTTATCTTCAATTGTTATTTTTTGTTGTTCCCAATAGCATTTTTCTTGACACTATTTTTTTTAATGTATTGTACAATATGAAATAAAAATGTTCCATTCAGATTGTGAACTTTAAAAGCTTGTCTTTGACCTTGTGTTTTTGTCACAATCTATAAGCAATTAAAACTTGATGGATTATTAAAAAGTAAAAACCCCCTATATTATGTTTACCGGTGGGATACATCATGCCGAAGCCCATGGTAGGGATGAAGGGAGCTGCGTTGGTGTGGATTGCATCAACGAAAAGTGCATCTTCTTTATCCAGACGAACTGCTTTGTCACAAAACTCAAACCCAGGCTGGGCTGGATCAAGAGCTGCAAATAGTTTATTTCCTTATACTGTAGTTTAAAGTAAATTACATATTTCAGTTACATTATATTTCACTTTAATGTGAAGTATAATTTAGGTACATCTAAAATAGAAATATCTATTTTTAATACTATTTTTTAGTCCATGGTACAGGAAGCTCATTTTTATTGGAAATTACATAAATTTAAAACAAATCTGCAAACATTCCAATAATATAACATTTATTAGCCTGAGGCCTTTCAAACACCAAGTGTTCATCTTTAAGTGTTCAAGTTTGATGTGCCTCTGAAGATGAACACTTGGTGTTTGAAAGGCCTCAGGCTAATAAATGTTATATTATTAGAATGTATGCAGATTTGTTTTTAATGTATATTTTCTTAGTATTAACTATGAAATGTCTACCATATACACATTAAACACATTCTTAGATAATCTCTTCCTATTGTCTCACTTCTCGGAGATGTTAAGATCCAGTTCCCATAAATGTTTTCAAGAGTCCTGTACCAAACCTTCTTTGCTCTAAAATGTACCTATACATTTTAAGTATTTTAATAATTTCCAAAAAGTATGACAAAGAATAATCTAAAGTATTTTGAACATACAGTAAATAGCACAATTTTAAGGTAATATTTAATATATGTATAATTAGCGTATATGAACTCATTTAAAAGATCCTCACCATGCCCTCACCTTAAAAGACAGTGTCATGTCAACGAAAATAGAAAAACTCTACCTCTATAAAAACGTGATTACCTAAAACATGAATGTTGTATCCTCAAATAATCTCCAACAGCCCCTATTTAAGATTGTCAGAAAAAGGGCTCCAACTGTATAAAAAGCATATCAAATTCCCTTTCTAAATGGCGCTAAAGTATTCGAAAACTTTTAGCTGTTCAAGACTTTAGGTGGGGGAAATAATTAGTTATTGAACACATTTATTTGTTTGAAAGTAGCCAAAGCTGAAGTGTCAATAGAATGAGATTCAGCTTGGTTTGACTCACCTGTTATCCGTTTTATTCCAGAGAATTTTTTTGCTGCATAGGCTGAAATGTGAGCGCCCAAGCTGTGACCAATGAAGTGAATGTTGCCAGGAGTCAGATCGTAGTTAGTTTGTAAATATGCGATAAACCTATGTCAACAAGTGAACATAATATACAAATAAAACATTTTGTGTTGTACACAATTAAATCTAAATTGACCTAACTGCTATCTAATTTAAAACCGTGTGTTTTTTGACAATTCACTGATTAAAAGGTTTGATTAATTTTGTTAATACTATTTTCGCCTGTTCTACTAACTGTATCATTTATAGCCACAGTTGTAGAAGCTAATCCTCTCTGGTTTCAACTATCAAGCCACACGGACCTAACCCATACTGGTATTTCTAAAGCTATGGTTTTCTAGGGAGCGGTGAACGATATATAACTGCCGTAATGTGATGGTGAACTTTTGTTTTTAATACGATCATATGGAAGAGGCCACCACTCTCTAGGAAAACACTCTCATATGAAACATTAAAAATGTTCACCGTCACATTACGGCCGTAATATAGTGCTCACCGCTTCACACATAGCTTAATACTACTTGCCTTGTTTTGTGGTAGCAGAATTTGAGGTTGGCAGAAATACAACAATTCAATCAAACGAAATGTTAGTCAGCTGTCTATTTATAAAACGTTCATTTTCTTGTCAGTACAACTTGCTTAAAACAAAGATAACTAACAAAATATAGTATTTACCTCCGGCGATCTGTCGGAACAGACTGACAATTTATAGACAGATCAAATCGAAGTATCAAAGTAAAGTATAGTATAGAAATTTGGGATTAAAGCATTTTACATACATTAAACTGTGGCCAAAAGTCACTGACAAATTCAGAAAACAACCAACAAGATCCGATGAATAAACTTAAATAACTTGAAAACTTTTGATTTAGTATTTTGATTTGTAACACTTAGTTGTTATGAATTTGATTACTTGCATTACTAACCTTGCCAGTTCTGCCCCAACCATTCGAGTATTGGAAGCCACTTGAAGATAGTTAAGCATTGTAGCTCCTACACCCCAGTCAACTAGGCAAACATTTGCATCCACCTAAAGTACAAAACTAATTACGACTTTGCTTGTATGAAAAGATTCCATCTTTTGCAGGAGTAAAACTGTTCCATGCACTTCCAGAACAAATTAAAGAACTATCAAATCTAAAACGTTTACAGGGCCAATTACAGGGGTCCAATTTTGTAGTTTATGAACAGTGTACACCAAATTTAACAGCACCAGAAAACTGTATTGTAAGCACCTCAGTTGTCATACTCGATAATATCTTATCCTTACGAGTACACAGCTAGTATGTATAATATATGAACTGTATATTTGTTAGTTACAATTACTTTATATCACAGACAAAATCTTTTGTTAACCGCTCAATTGTTCAATAATTTTTCATCCCTACGTGTTTTTTGTAAATTTTTTAAAAATTACAAGAAATTATGTTTAAAATGCTACATTTCCCATCCAATTTTTTTATGACAAATTTTTTTTCAAAATCTTCTATGTGATTATATTATAGGGTTGTGATGTTTCCCTCAGAGGCTGTCAGTGTCAAATGTTTACGCTAGGGTTTGTACATTTTTGATAATTGTTTTGACTTGTTAAAGATAAAGGGAATGTATTGAATAATTTGACATGAACTTAGATTTATTCAAAAACCATTGTTCTATGATGGTTAACTTGCAAGTTGTCCCTTCTCTTGTTTCATATAGACGAATATTTTCGTGTAGATTAAAATAATTGTGCTTTTGTCACAATACATCAAAATTTCTATAATATAGAGGCAAGGCAAAGTTAGCAATTCAAAAGCCTAGAAAATATCACGTCTCGACTCACCAAAATTAACTTTAGAAATAATTCTATCTGTTTTTTCTACAATCAAAACAATTTTTTAAATTTACAGTTAGAGCATCCTCCCCAGAGTGTTATTTTATATGATAGGTGAGAGAAAACCAGCCCAAAATAAGTCATCTTAAGGTTTCTAAGGATTATAAATTGGAAAGAAAACACATCGCGTAAATTCCAGAAGCAACTCTAGAAGCATACATATATGTTCTGTCCATGGGAAACCATGATTTAAGAGTTTACCAAGATAATTATAATTATGCTGTTTTTTAAAGATATTATTTTGTCAACAACCTCCATAGTAGACATACTAAACTGTGCGTTGCTTCTAAGAACTAATTCAAAAAATTTGTTTTAAAAGAATTAGTAGTTTCTAAGTTTATAGTGGAAAGGTATTGTATGCAACAGCTCAAATCTAAAAGTGCATCAATTTCCATATTTTCCAACCTTGTCATGTTGTAAACAGCTAAGCAAAGGGTTGTGTCATCAGCACATTGAATTAATTTAGCATATTGAAGAGACAGTTCTAAACTGTGAAGATACATTAGAATCCTTGAGAAACACCATAAGTATCTGAAATTTTACTTGATAAAGCGTTTCCGATTTGTACACATTGTCTTCTTCAGTCAAGGTATGAAGATAATCATTTATGAGGTAAACCTCTCACATCATAGTGTGCTAATTGGCATAATAGGGTTTTAAGATACACAATCAAAAGCTTAGGAGAGATTAAAAAATGTGCTGGGCTCACTGTCTCGTCTCTCCAATCCATAATTAGGTATATTACTATTGCACTAATGTTAAAATATACAAACCGCCGCTAGGTAGGCATCTTTCATTTCAGTGCACCATGTAGCATTCGCATTATTAATGTATCCATGAGTGATGAAAACAGTGGTTTTGTTACCATCAAATGGAAGCCCGTCAAGTGATATTGTTGGCCAAAAAGTAACATTGTACTGTTGAGGTGAATCCCTAAAACAGATTAAAGTTTGCAGTTGTAGAATGAAATACTAGTTACAGACTAATAATTAATACTTATGTGTTTTGGCAGGGTTGCTTTCGCAAGACAATAGTCCTTGGGCTAAAACCAGTTAACCAAAGTCTAGTATATCAATATATCATCAAAGAAAGTGTTGCTAAATCTTAACACTTTAAAGGTTAAACTAGTAACCCATATGCGTAAAAGTTTCTCAAAACCTTTTTAGTAAAATATTTTAAATGTAGTAATAAGTTTTAAATATTACCAAGATACCTTGTGATTTAATTACTCTATGATTTGTTTGTAGTTATCAATACTACGAGTATACAATTTATAACTCTAGGATAGATACCTTGTAAAGCAGTGATTCCCCACCTATGGCACACGTTCCCCTAGGGGTACGCAAAAAATTACCAGTAGCAGTGGAAATCAGTGCTTTGTTAAGGTGTTTAGCAGAAATCCAACTGCAAAAGATAGTTTTTGAACCCTTAACGGATTTTATTGTTGTTAATAACAGTCACACTGAGCTGGGAAACCCGAGAAGACAATAGAAATAAACAGATGGTTGCAATTATTTTCAGCTTAAGAGTTTTAAACGCTTTAATGGTACATGCTGTGACCTGTATGTGTTTTTGTGTTCAATTTTCTGTAATTTTTTATCTTTTGTTAATTTTAAACTTTTGTTCCATATTAACTTAAATTTGTGTAAAATATTTTGTTATTATTTTATATGTTCGTCTTAAGGTTAAGTAATAGAGAGGGCTTTGAAGCCCTAACTTCGCCTTTTGTATAATGTATACCTATTATTGTCATTAAAGTATTTTTTGTTATTTGTTGTTGTTGTAGTACTGAGCCTGTAATAGGAACCTTTGCTGGGAGCATATGTTGAGATGGACACCTGTCATTTTGTCATATGGCGTTGGAAGTACTGTACCTATATTTGACTCAGAGCATTAGCAGTAGATTTGCCTCAATGCCAAGAGATAAAATGGCTGGGAAACACTATTGTAAATATTGGATTGAAAATTGTATATTACAGGGGAATATGAAAATAATTTAACCTTTCTTCTCTCTATTATGCATTATGTTGAAAATATTCCATTTACACACCTAAACCGCACAAACAAATTAACCACAAATAGTTAACAACCTTGGCAATGGTTTTCCTTTGGCAATCACCTTAAATAAAAGTCATTTTGTGATGGCCAAAGAAACACATGACATACCGTGTAAAGCAGTAGAGGCGAGTGTTGAGTTTTGTGGGAGACATGGGAGCGGGAAGAGGACGTAAGAGTGAAGTCCAAGGTGCATCCATGGAAAAGCAGCCGAGCTCATCATAGCAGTTCTCTTCTGTCTTATTGTCACTTGAACTGCTTGTAACTTTAAAAAAGAGCACCTTTTAGATTTTGCATCATTCAAAGAAACTCAAAGAATTGTCTAGTGTACATCTCAATATCTCACCAAACCCAATACTTGATTCTCTTCAAATGGCCCAAAGTTAAATTGGAATATGAGAGTTTCAGTTCAATTGGGTAAATCTGAGAATGATATAAATACAATATTAAAAAAAGAAACATGGCACTCAGTTTTAAAAATATATACACATTAGTATAAAAATAAATTAAATGTATTGCATATTATGGTAAAATTCAGTGTTAAAATTTTAAAATAAACAGATATAAAAACTGTTTTCAATTTATATTTAAAATCACGGACCATGACAAACCATTCTTATTTTTTTGTTTGATATATTGTTGAAAGTGCAGTTTTATATTTCTGTTATTTTTGTAATTATTTTTTTATTGATTTTCATTTATTTTATGTTTATATCTAAATTACAATCTGTAGTTTTTACTTTATTAGAGTACCTATTATACTTACTATTGGTCAAGCACTTTTTAAGAAGATCTTTGGTGCCAAGTGTTTCTTCTCCTTTATGAAGGATACATGTAGCTCCTTTGAGTAGATTTGAAAATACTGTAAATAAGAACAAACATGCAAATCCTGTTTCTTTGTGAACTTTACATGAAAATCCATACACACAACACAAAGAGGATGGTTGCAAGGCTGGCATTGTCAATCTTATCTAGCTCTAAATAATGCTAAAACGTAGTAAGCAAATTAGTTAAAGACAATTTTAAACTTTTCTAATTAATAGTTCACTTGAAAAAGGAGTTTTCCATACTTAATGAAACAAGCCGAAATACAAATATATAACCGGTTATAGCCTGGAGTTGCCATATGGACACAGTACACATGACCTGTGCCAGCATGTAGAATATCTATGTTGATACGGGTTAAAAAGGTTTTGTCAGGGGATGATGTAGACCAATATCTCTACTACCCACTTTCAGTAAAATATTTGAAAAACTATTATTAATCAGAATGAGTTAGTTTTTAAATCAATTTAATCTTCCGTCTAAAACCCAAATTGGTTTTACCGAAGGAAAAATATTACCAAAGCCATCAACTAATTTTTAGAACTCACTGTCTCAAACTTAGATGAATGAAAGAGGACTCCAAGTGTCTTTTTTGCCTGTTGGGCCTGACCAAGGCTTGCCTAAATCATTCCAAATTATTGGATAATTTATTTTCATACAAAAGTCAAAACTGAAAATCCCTGAATTGTTTGGCAAAAGACTGTTTAGAATAATTTTTTACTTACGTGAATTGGTTTGTGCAGAGAATATCAACAACAGTCCGAGAGTGTAAAGAAAGCTGGCAACTTTGGCCATGGTTCTGGTAAAATAAAAAGTAACCAGTAACTATTAATGGTGTTTCCTCCGATGAATTTGTGGTGCTGCTAGCTTGCTAGATAAACATAGTGTAGTCTTTAAACAATAACAACCTTTAAGTTTATTAGCAATTAAAATAAGTATTCACAAATAATAATAGTTATGGAGAATAGAAACAATTCTCATCATTGTTCATGCCTATAGAACAATTATCACTAATGCAATTTCTAACAAAAACGGATGTCTATTGGAGTTTTATTTTAGAAAACTTGACTTGCTCAGCAAAAAATGTAAGTTCTTTGTGTGCTGTCAGTTTTATTAACAGCTTTATGTTAATTTATTTCCCATAAAATATAAAATACAGGTTTAAACAATTTTAAATTCAACTTACAACATGATTTTTACTCAAATTTAATTGTACTTCACTGCATAGTGTGATTGTAGTATACACTTGTAATTTTTAAACCACTTGACTTTCTTACTTGTAAGCTTAATACCTTTCTATTAAAAGAGATTGTCTGAACTTCTCAAGCACTTAGCAGAGAAGAAACCAATATTTTGTTGTACGGTATATCTATATAAATAAAATAAGACTTTTGTCTGTACATTACAATCCATTTTTGATTATTTGGAGTTATATACTTTGCAAAGACCGAAACTGGTGTAAAAAAATGTCTGTATGTCTGTAACGTTTTTAAGGCATATTGGACTGCTTATAACTCAAAATCGGCTGAAGCTATCTATGGCTGTGAAACTTAGTTTATATTTTTTTATTCACTTTATATCCATACAACATCCACAAAATAAATGGCAAGGGACCAAAGTGGGCTCTGAATACGTTTTTTAAGGCGTTTTGGACCGCTTATAAGTCCAAATTGGCTGAAGCTATAGTGGCAAAACTTTGTTTAAGGGTTAAGCTCATCACGCAGTGTGTCTTTAGCTGTATTTCATATCTATACAACATCCACATAACAAATTGCAAGAGACCAAAGTGGAATCTGAAAATGTTTTTTAGGAATTTTGGACCGCTTATAAGTCAAAATCGGCTGAAACTATAGCCTTGAAACCAACACAAACATTAATTTTTTTAGAAACATTTAGATAAATATAATCACAAAAATTCAATATTTAAATCCTGTAGCGTAGCATGGGTACTGTCAGCTAGTTGATACTATAATACCAAGTTCAAATAACAGTTTTCTATATTACCTTGGCAAACCTGAGGATAGGTGATTCCAAGAACTGTGGTTTAAGGATCAACCTCAATTAAAGTGATCAAAACTTAGAAGCTTTCATCTTTATTCCATAATCTGAGTGATTGACACACAGCTGCTGTCTGTGTTTGCTAACAGTTCCAAGGCCCCAAGCCTCTGATTTTAACAAAACTGGTGAAAAGTAAAGTAGGAAAATAAGTGATTGATAACTTCAGGGTACTGTCAGATGAAAGTAAACAAAGATTACTCCTTGATCTTAAACCTACACATGCGAGAAATACATCCATGGTAACTCACTTTTCCAAGTTTCTAAAACTTCAATGTCAAACTTCTAAGGTTTCTAAAACTTCAATGTCCTGTATTATTTTTTAATGTGAATAAGGCTACATTTTTAAAGAACCTGCAAAAACCAGCAACTTTTGACATTTCTAAACTATTGCTGAAACATCTCTTGATTTTCTACATTGGTTTCGTAAAAGATTGTTGTTTCGCACCATCCAGTAGTATCTGGTAGTGTTGGGTCGATTACTATTTTTTCTATTCTAAATTCCGATACAGGATATCGATTCTTGATTCTGATTCTAAGCGCCCAAACGTGTTTTTACTATCTGGAATGTGGAAACCGTGTCAATGTGGATTGACATTGCAATGAATGTACTTTGCATACAATAATAATAAAACACATCTCTATACTTCCAACTATGCTCCAAAAACAGACTACTGCTTTATTGCAGTTGTGCAACACAATTTGTAACATAAAGATGTCTTAATTTAAGTTACATTAAGAGCAAACACATGGTTACATTAAGAGCAAACAATTAAGACCTTGAAAAAGTTCAGACGTCACAGTCTTTAAGTCAATAAAACCACTTGTACAAAAGTCAACTTTGACATGAGTAAGACAAGTGTGAGGTCTGCACATAATTCTCTTTCAAGTGCATTGAAAAATACTAAAATATTCAATACAACTTAAAAAGACACAACCTCTTTCCTTTTTTCACAAAAATAAATATCTTTAATCCACTAACTATTGGAGGACTTTTTATTTACTAGTAAAAATATACATTTACTAAGACTAAAGGAAACCAAAGAAAAATAATCCACACCATCAAAACTGAGAGGTATGGTGACTACTTCTTCTTCAATTTTCTTTTAGTTGTAGATTTCCCTCCCTGTAATTTTTTAAATACTGTTCGTTTCCGGATGAATCTTCGAAATAAAATACTTCTCCACCAAATTTGGATTTGAGTGGCTGCTTTGATTCTTAATATTTTTACTACTGATTCTCTATCCCTAGTGTCCACCTCTTCTTGCCACATTGACACCACTTGTTGTCGAGCAGTGAACTTCTGCAGCAACTTGTCATACTGTTCTCTCTGATTGTCTAATTTACTTTTTGTTTGCAGTAAAGCAACGTCTAATATTTCAATTTCATTATTGTACTTTTTTATCCACCTATTAAACGTCTTTTGCAATTGTGAGGTATTTCTGAGAATGTGGTGTTTTATTTCAAAACTTATCATGTCTTCTTTTGCTCCTTCCCATTGCAAATCATCAATAGCTTTTTCATTTAAATTTGCTTTTTCTTGTATTCTATAAAGGTTTTGATCAGTTCTCGCTTTTTCATTAGACTTAGAATACATTTTATTTAGTTCGGACTGAATCATAATACTTACAATAGTTTGCTCGGAACAGGGGCTATTTAAGGCAGACAAGTAGGGAAGAATTTTGTTGAAACTTCTCTGAGTTGAAATAATGTTTTGCTTTAAATTCTCAACCAAGAAATTAAGTTCTTCAAACTCGTACCTTAGGTAAATATTGTCATAGTTTCTGAAATTTTCACAATATGCAATATACTCCATAAAGTTATATGTGCCTTGAAAATTAAGCTCTTCTACAGTTTCTTCAAAAATATGTTGTAAAAAGTGTCTACATTTCTGAATATGTTTGAGTGTAAGGATAACTTCATCTTCCTGATTTTCAGGGAGAGTAATCTTTTTTAGTTTACTCATTCGTATGGACATTGTCTCGTAGCACTCCGTGTGGGACCAGTCTGGATAAGGCAATATTTGCTTAATTATGGAGAGTTTTTGAACTGCTTTTGACATAACACAGTCAACGCCAGCTACTTCCAACCTATCCAAGGAAGGCCTGCTTTCTAGAATTGCTTCAACTGCTTTGAACAAAATATTAGGTTGAACCCAGAGCATTATACTATCCATTTAAAGTTATTAAAGTTAGTAAAATGCAAGTGTTCCAACTATAAACAAATACAGCTGTTTCATTTTAGGTTTCAATCATGTGATTTAATATTTTGGTTGACTTAAGAACAGATTACTATATATGTTTATTTTCTAAATAATGAAATAATTGTAATGTTGTTGTATAAATAATTAATTTAAATCCAAGGCTTTGCCCCAATCCAAAAATTAAGCGTTATGATAACCCCAATAATTAAGTAACCAGTTATTATGAAGCCATAAAAAAATAACAATATTTTAGACAAACTGTCCAACACTCCATTCCCAAGTGGCAGCCTTCTGTACGATTTTACGCTCATGTTTAAGTCGCCCAACATTTCAGTTTGCAAGATATCCAAAACCCGAACTTTTAATTTTGCAGTTTTACCTTACCTTTACAAGGTTCTACTCGTAGAGAGTATATAAAAAAGTTGTCTGGTAACAGGATAGCCTAAGCAATTTGTAGTTTTAGAAACCTATCAAGTAGCTACTTATTTGTAAAGCTCTTGTCATTCTAAAACCAAATGTGCAATTCATTTTTAAAAGTCTTGCAAACTGACCGTAAGCAGCCTAATATATGAGCAAAAACTCAACTCATACAAGTTTCAGACCATCCTTCAGGAACGGAGTGTCGGAAGATCTTTTCAATGCCACCATTGGTTTTGCCTTTTGTGGGCTTAAAAATAAAGCATAATATGATTGAGAGCGTAAGAGGAATTTTCTATATGCCCCCTCCCCTACCTTCAATTTCAGTGTAGAGGGGGTGCAAACTCCCGACAACACCGTAAAGGACTTATAACGATACAGTTCAGTATAGACTATCAATGTATAAAACTCTCTTTATACTAGGTTATTCAACTAATCTTTACATGAACTGCATTGGAATTTTGCAAAAAGTATTGTCTTATTTATGGTATAAGGAGCATATGTTCAAAACCTCACACCCTAAATTAATCTGCCGACTTTGATGCAACAATTATTTGTCTATCAAATATTTTTAATTGTTTATTTCATAATATTAATGGTGCATTAATAAAAAGTTAAATGTTTAGGCTTGTTACACGAAGAAGATATGTGAAATATTTATTGTCAATAAACTAATGCATAAATTGATAATTGATTTTAAATTATTGTCTACATACCTCCAACATGATGTTAAATACTAGGCACAAACACCTTTAAGCATTTTGCTTAAGTTGAAGAATTGGCTAAGCAATAAACAAAATAAATAATATAATAAAAGTTGAATTTAAACAATATTATTCAGTTCCTTTTCACTAAATTTATTTTTCTGCTTGCTCAAAACAGTTATAAAGTAAGATAGTGAGGAAATACATCAACAAATATTATGCTTCTGAATAATTGCATAAAATTTTCCAGTTTAATACCCTCATGCCAAGTTTTACAAACTGCTATGAAAGTTCATTGTTGAGAACTGCACAACACTGAAGCTTACTGGTTCAGAGCTTAGCAAAGTGAAACGTACTAAGCTAACAAAGCTCTCTAATAAGTTTTAATAATACCTATTACATTTATTAAATGGCTTGAAAAAGTTTTGGCTACTCAAGCATAAACTAATCCTATTTTTCTAAAATTGAAATATGTATTTACTATTTAGTCTATTTACCATTCAAATATAATTTTATTGTTAAGCAACAAAAAATCATTTGTTGACTTTTAATTTCTTCCAAAAGTACTTGAAATAGTATAAAGTTACTTAGGGTCAAGGTTTTGTAGGCAGAGATCCACAAGTTCAAGGGCTTGCTAAACCTTTTCATCTATGGATCCAATATTTTTTCACCATACTACAATAATATTAGTTTATTCTTGGCGCTTGTTATTACAAATAACTTAATAAGATGGAAATTTTATAGAGAAGATGTCAATTTATAGGTAAAAGAATGCTCTTTAATATGAATATAATTAAACTTGTCTAATTTTTGATTTCGGTTTGATTCCCAATTCTGGTATTCTATTCCCCATTACAATCTAAGGTCGTGGTTTCCTAGACGCAGTATTTAGTGCGCCATTTCCACGATGGACACCAGAAGCTCACTTCCTGCTGTTGTTCGGCTGGTTCAGAAAATCTTGGTGTGGTTTCCTAGACGCCGTAACAAATGTACGCGCCAGCACGCCACACGCTCTATTGAAAACACTGACTAGACACCAGTCGTTTGTTTTATAATTTGCAAGTTTTTCAATGTTTAAGTGATGTTTACTTTCGAAATAGATTGTTTTAATGGCGCCTTGTTACTGTATCAACAAATTGACAATGATGCGGCGTTCTTCACAATGAAGTGTGCAAGAAGAAAGAAAATCGCGAGAAATATACAACAAAAAGGTCAGAGGTGCATTCAATTTACTAGTTAAAATATTTATATTCATAAATATTCCCATCATCTCAGATATGGAATATTTGCTTGGGGAAAAGAAAGTTCTATATTAAAAGTTGTTCAGAAACAAAACAAACTATAAGAAGCATATTTAATATTAAAAGGGACCTAGTTGTAAGTAAATTTTTATTGAACACAATATTACCCCAGGACTTCATATACAGGTCTGGACCTAATTACTGTATATTAGGTCCTGTATTACCTGTATATACATTTACCTCACTTTACCCTGCATATACATTTTTAGTGTCTAATACATTTAAAAACCAACTTTGATATTTCATCTAACATCAAATTTACTAATAATTATTATTTAAAAAAATTGAAATGCCAACTAAAAATTCATTAGTTTACTTTTAATTTCTTCCAAAAACTTGAAATAGCATAATGTTACTTAGGGTCAAGGTTTTGTGGGCAGAGATCCACAAGTTGAGGGCTTGCTAAACCTTTCCATCTGTGGATCTAATATTTTTTCCATACTACAATAATATTAGTTTATTCTTGGCGCTTGTTATTACAAATAAGATGGAAATCTTATAGAGAATATATCAAATTATAGATAAAAGAATGCTTTTAATATGAATATAATTAAACTTTTCTAATTCTTGATCGGGTTTGATTCCCGATTCTGGTCTTCTACCCCCAATTACAATCTTAGATTCCCATGACTTCGGAAGAATTCGGTATAAACAGACACAGCCGATTCTCAAATTGAAAAATAATGGTTGTAGCTTACTACTCGTGCATAGTATTTTTTTTAATTGTGTTCCACTTTTAACGTTACAACATAATTATTAGATGTGGTTTTGATTTACCTCCTCTGGAAATTCGTTTGTTACACATATTGTACTTAGCATAAAATTGTCGTCTGTCAGATGGATTGTGAAATATCGCCAAGCCTATGTGGCCATGTTGCAATTACTAATTACTGTAGTATGAATTAATATAACACTAAGAACACAAATAAAGACGTATAACATCTGCAATGTAATCAATATAAAATCCACTAGAATAAATATTACTAGTCCATAACTCTCTGGCTCCCCTTGTCTACCCACGCAACTAGCAACCTTTCTTTAAACGAGTGGTTTCGATTCTCTATGCCACAATCGATTCCCAATTCTTGAATAAGCAACCAATCCCCCATTCCAAAACCGATTCTTTCTTTGATATCAATTCCCGATTCTAATTCCCGTTCCTTGATTCTACAGTATCAAAATTGACTTTACTGACCGATTGCCTACACTAGGTATCGGTGAAATCGACCCAACACTGGTTTTTGACTACTTTTTTATGTATAAGAGAATAAGGGCTCCACACACTTACCAATTTAGCAAGCACAATCTATAGACTGATATATAGTTTGCCACTCGTACCAAGTCTACAGTCTGTTATTGTACCCTTAAACTAGTGGAATTTCTTCAAAAGGTCTAATTAATAAATAACATATAAATATAAATAGTTCTTTTATTCAACAAGAATAGTTTGTTTAAAAAGAAAAATTGAGAACGTAAAATAATCATTAATCACAAAACCAGCTTTGAATAAAAATTACATTGACAAACAGAATGTTATCTTAATTTATAAATAAATCTTGTCTTTAAATTAATAGCCGACAAAATTGTTTGCACCCAAGTTTTTATTTATTGATGATCAGCTTACACAGAATGTTTATCAAGCTAAAAAGGTTTAAAATTGGGACTTTGCCAAGAGAAATTTGTTGTCAAACAATGAAAATAAATCGACTAATTATTATTCAAATATAGACCCGAAGTATGCTAAGTAACTTAACGCCTTCAGAAAGAGTGTTTTTTCTACTACACTTTTATTACATATTTTTGGTGTCAAAAAATTAGTTTTGGGTTTACTGATTCAACTAATTATAATATGTAACTGAAATATATATATGTTTGAGAAATAAAATCCTTGAAAACACTCTGTTATTAAACAATATATCATTACTTTAAAATACAAATAATTATACATACCAAACTAAACCTTTGATTTTAGAGATATCACACATTTGTCAGCTTGGAATTTGATCTTCTTGTCCTTCAGTTCTAATTGCCATGTACAGAATGGCTACACTGGGTGAGTTTCTACTAAGTGCGTTAAGTTTTACCAATCATTCTACTCACTAAAAGGAACAAAAAATTATGAATAAAAAAACTTTCCAACCCTACTTGTTAAGCTTTAATAACCGATTTTCTGTATTTTTAAAATTGCCTGTAAAAGCTTTACTTAACTAAGCAAACCAATCACCGTACTATTTTAATTTACACTAATGAAAAGTACGTTAAATTTCCTACAGAATTAATGCAATATCTTTAACACACAATCATACTTTTATGGTTTTAAAACTTGCATATATAAAAAATTTAGTTTGTAAATAATTTCTTCAAAACTTCAAAGTGATGTTTCACATACTAACAATGATGTGATTTCGTGTCAAATTACATAAAAAACTGCCGCATTCAATAACCTTTAAAATGATTTATACTGTTAAAATAGTACTGCATCAAAAACTCGGGTGAAAACTGTGTCAAGGTAAGTTTTTTTGGAATCCAAACATTGAACCAAATTTAATATCTACCAATATTTTCTCTGTAATTTCCGAATGGGTCTGGCTGTTTGGCTAAACCATGAGTTGCTGAGTTTGTATGAGTTGCATGAAATAAAGTATCTAATCCTAAACTGATTACTGCTGGAGCAATACTGGCCAGCAACGGTGACTGGTGGCACTATTCACGCCAGTTCGCATATGTCTTGTGATACAATTGATTTTGCTTATACAATGCAAAACAGCACCAAAATCTATCTGAAGTTATGATCTGGACTGACTTTTGAGCTCTGAAAGTGTTAAGGTTTAGTTAAAGGTTGTTTAATTAAAACAGTAAGAGATTTTCAGAAATGACTCCGCACATGTATAAGATGGGACGGTGGACATAATCTACTATAGTGGACATCATGGTCTTACTTTGATGCAAAAGCCAAAATTCTGACCTTACAGGATGTTTTTCAATGTAACTTCTTATCTGTAAAAACATTTAAAAATTATTTTTTCCACAAAGAGTTTAGTCTCTTTTACAGTTTAAAAGTTAGCCCACAACATAACTTTAGAAGAATTTTAGGTAATTAAAAATCACTAGTGGTTAGTAGTTCTAAAAAACTAGCTTAAACCTATCGTACATATTTTAGAAGTTATTTTATCAAAATACAGCATTTGTAAGTTTTCTTATCTTGTATTTAATTTTCAATTATGTATGTAATGTATTTTGTATGATTTTATTATAAATATTTAACATGGTTAAGTGGTATGGATGACTACAAAGTCCTAACTTCGCCTTGTAAATAAAGACTTTTTCATTTCATTTTCATCTGTAACCCCAGTTATTTGCATTGTACAGTGGAACCTTGATATAACAAACCTCAATACAACAAAATCCTTGATATAACAAATTTTTCAAATCCCCTTCAATTCTCCATAACACTCAATGCAAATTACACCTCTATATAGCGAAAGAAACGCTTTGAAGACCCTCGATATAACGAATTTTGGTCCCCCAAAATCCACAAGCAGTACCTCAATATAACGAAATTCAGAAACTCTTAACCTCTACATAACGTAGTCCACCTCTATATAACGAATTCCCACGTTCCGAACCTCTATATAACGAATTTCCTCTGAGAGTGTAGTACTGCAAATCAATAAGCAAGGCGACAAGCCTCGACGGAACATCCCCGGAAAGTGAAAGTTCAGTGAAAGATGCTCGTGCGGCCCTTAATGTGTTGAAAGATGTGTTTGGGAAAAAAGGGTGTTTAAGTGATAGTGTTATAAATTCAATCAACGAGCTGGATTGCACTCTAGATTTAGTCCAAATCACAGGTAAACAAACTACAATTCTCAATTTCTTCCACAAAGACGATTGAAACCAATCACAGAACTCACAAAAGTAAAAATATCATTTTCTTTTGTATGTACTGAGACTTTCTACAGTATCAATTTATTAAATATGTACTCTATGTAAAAATACATGGCTTTGTTGATTATCATCTTTACTTTCCTTCTTGCCTAAAGAATTTCCAGTAGGGCAACTACTTACGTCTAACGATGTACTCAGCATTGATAGTGAATGTTATATTGAACTATTTGTTATAGATTTCGTTATGGTGAGGTTGAACACCAAAGTTTGCAAAACCTCTATATAACAAAATGTGTCTGGTTTCACCTCAATATAACAAACCTCGATTTAACAAAATCCTTGATATAACGAATTTTTACAAATCCCCTTGACATTCGTTATATTGAGGTTCCACTGTATAAGCAAAACTAACTGTATCACAAGATACACATATGCGAACTGGGCGGGCGCGAATAGTGCCACCAGTCACCGTTGCTGGCCAGTATTGCTTCTAGCAATATGTAATTTATCAGTTTAGGATTACGTACTTTATTTTATGCAACTCATACAGGTGGGGTTTAGCCAAACAGCCAGACCCATTCGGAAAAAATACAGAGAAAATAGTGGTAGATTTTAAATTTGGTTCAATGTTTTTATTCCAAAAAATGACATTGACACAGTTTTCACCCAATCATTCAAATTTACGATGCAGTACTATTGGTATCCATCATTTTAAAGGTTATTAAATGCGGCAGTTTTACATATAATTTGACACGATATCACATCAGTGTTAGTATGTGAAACATTATTTACTAACTAAATTTTTTATGTTATGGGAGTTTTAAAACGGTAAAAGTAGGATTTTATGTTAAAGACGTTGCATTAATTTTGTAGGAAATTTAACCTACTCTTCATTGGTGTTAATTAAAATGCTGTACGGTAATAGGTTTGCTTGCCATGCTTGGTTAAATGAAACCTTTACAGGCAATTTTAAAAATACACAAAATCAGTTATTACAGCCTAACAAGTAGGGTTAGAAAATTTTTTATTCTACATCTTTTGTTCTTTTAGTGAGTAGAATAATCGATGAAAATTAACATGTTTTTGAGTGTAATTTACATGTAGGTTTACACAGAAAAATTTTATTTAATCAATAAATCAAGATAGTTTAACAATATTAAATTTTCAAAACAGAAACTAAAAGTTTAAATGAACTTTCAAAAATGGTTTAACTGCAAGGGAATGTTTCGTTGTATAAGCAGGGGGTAGTAATCCACAGGAGGGGGCGGCCATGTTGGATTTCCTCCCATTAGAACAATAAAAACACAGAAGCCATATAGCTCGGCAACTTATTATGTTAGAAATTACAATTACCCTTGATATGTTATCTCATTTGAAAGGTAATTTAATTGTATTGTCTTGTGGCTTTGCTTAGTACTTTAAAAACTATTACTTGGCGGCCAGTACGGTTAAAGATGCTCAATAATGGATTATTATTAAACACATTTCAAAAATGGAAAAATTCCGATATTAAAACTTCAATTTTGGGCGAGGCTATTCAATGGCAGTGCAATTATTGTTCCGGCATTACTATATCAACTGCAACGGTTGTGATAACACACAAAGAGAAATATTTAAACCAGATGAACATTTGGCTCACCTAAAATTCAATTAACCTGAAAAATCCAAGATTTTAAACCGCTCTTCAACTAAAAATTGTAGCACCTGAGAGACATATTTCATAAATTTAGCTGACTAAAAGAACATTTATAAACAGGAAGCCGGATTCGATTATTTATTCAAGTCTCTAGTTACAAGAAACTCTATTTTACTAAGAAAACTTATACCAGAGAATTCCTACGGTATAATTTAATTTCAAACCCTACAAATTTTTATATTATTTTATAACAAGTTGTACGGACCCAAAGATAATGGAATTGCCGTAAAAAAGCCTCGCTTAAATAATGCTTATTTAAAACTATAGTAAACAAAAAAAAACTCCAGAACTTGATTTTGCCACATTTAGAGTCCCAAAAGAAATTAACTTATTAAGCTAGCAAAGCCACCAAACAGTAAAACAAGGCTGAAACGCAGCTGAGCGCTAAAGCGCCGCTTGCATGAGTGAATCGAATTTCTTTTGCAATCTGTTACTCTTGTTGGCTCTGTTTAACAGCCTCGCTTTGTCATTCAGCTTTCTATTGCCACGGGTGTTATGAAGCTGTTCGCTAAGCTCAAAGGCTCGCTTTGGCCATCGACCTCAGACTTAGTGATCCATTATAACGAACACTACGCTCACAGCCTCGCTTCGGCCTTAGGCTTACGTCTTCTTTATTACAGGTTTTATTACATATCGTAAAAGGTATTTTAAATTTTATTGAAATTGGTCTACTAATAAGTTGTTTTAGCGAAAAATAATTTTTTGCCCCTTCCCCATTTTGAAACGACTCAATGAATTTTCATCATTTTTGGTAGATTGATGCATACTATCGAAATACATATTTATTTTAAACTTTATCAAAATCAGATGAAATTAATGTTTAAGCCACTTTTTTATAAAAAATTCGCCAACCGAAGGGTACTTTTTCTGGTTGCCCGATTTTGCTGGTTAACAAACTTGACCAAGGTTTTTACAAAAGGAACATTCGTACCAAATTTAATGAAAATCAGACAAGAAATGTGATTGATAGAGACACACATATACTGTATACATACATTATACATATGTATATCAAGTCTTGTAAAAATTTTCAAAACTTATTCTGGGGGTCAGGATCGGTGCTCATTTCACGGTCCCGGGTCTGGGTCTCGGTCTTATCATGCTGACAGCATGAATATCTCATTGTTCCAAAGGAAATTCGATAATATACTTTCAAAGGAGATAAAAGGCCAAATAAATGGCTGAGTCATATGAATGGATTATGCTTTCGATATGGTTTACATCGACCTTATGGGAGTTCATCCAATATGGCTGCTCACAATCGCTGATCGGAAAAGTCGACTTCAAAATAATGTAAATGGCTTATTATATTAATCAAATATCTTCAACACTGGATGGGTAGCTTAGCCATTTCAACGTTTTGAAAATTGTGGTAAAACAAAACATCCACACTCAAATATACAGGGTGGAAAATGCTTTTAGTCTGAATATTTAACAAATTAGTTAGTTAAGCTGTTAGAAATCTTTTCTGTGAAACAATGTCAGAGTTTTCATCCTACACCCAGATGTTAGTCTTTAAGAGCCTGGGTCAAGCTGTGTGTCAAACTGAAGGGATTACAAGTTCCAACTTACACTATAACTTGATTATTTAAAACACTTTTAATTTAAACTACCCTAAGAAGCATCCGGATAGAATCCTGGCGGCATTTTAGCATTGTGTTGGATTAACAAATAATATTCACTTGATATGCATTTGTTCTGTACATTTTTCCACCCTGTATATTAACATCAATTTAAAACATAAGAATATTCTACAAGAACTATTGTTGAGTGACAAAGAACTGTTCAGAATAAAATGGCTTCTACATTCATATTTGATAAGACCATAAAATTTTCTTTACATATGTTAAAATTATTGCACTACGTGCTAATTTGTACATTATACATAGGATAGTCTTATTTACATTATTTACATACATGGCAGTCGCAAAATCTAAAATACTTAGGTAATAAAGATTTTTAGATAAAAAAGAATTACTTTTCACATTACAAGACTAGAATGTACATGTCAATATTTTACAAGCTGCAGTTTGTCTGGACAATGAATAAAATTCAAATGATCCTAAATTAAAATAATCTTCAATAAAAGTTATGATTGTTATCTTTCTTAACAATAACACCAGTTATTGCTTTATAACAGCTCCCTTTTATAAACAAATCTCAAATACTTAAATTTCTTCTGCTATGCACAAATATAGACACTGTACAATTCAACTAGGACAGAGAAGAAGCACTTAAAACTAAATAACACAGCTCTTGGGTGAAATAATTTACACTTTACAAAGTCCCAGAGAATATAGCAGTCTTCTAAACATTTGGAACCCTGAAAACAAATTAAAATTATTCAAAACATCTTAACTACAACAAGTATTTTAACATAATATCTAAGGCTTCCATTTTATTGACACTATTTCACACTATTATCCAAGGAAAATTAGAGAAACTATAGAAATAATCAAACATGAAGACAACTTTAACAAAGATCAAATTATCAAAAAGTTGGCAGCCAGTTCTTCAGAAGTCTTATTGAAACCAACCAATCCAGTTCGACAACGAGCAACAAGTTCGACAACTACTCCTAACGTTTCGGACAGTTAAAACTTAAAAACTCCACCCGTCTTCAGAAGACTACACTAATATAGGAACTTTAACTAGGAAGGGTCTTTATTTAATACTTAGGCTTAGACTTTCTCTTAGTATAAGAGTTTTAAAAGTGGTTTATTTTGCTCAGATCCACAGTCATTATGGCACCTTTATTTGGGGTCACCAGTCTTCCAGTTATAGATTATTTATTTTACAAAAGAAATGTATTAGATTAATACAGTAGGACGTCGATAATCCGAACTAATTAGGACCGAGGGTGGTTCAGATTTTCAAATTGTTCGGATTTTCAAACAAAAGGCAAAAAAAAGACATGTGTGCTTAAATTTTGTTATTTTATTCAATTTAAATAGGTTAACTGCATTCAAATACATGACCTATAGAGCATCTGAAATTTATTTTGAATTGTAAGGTAAACATGTTTTCTTTTCAATTTTGTTGACGTTGCCATTGGGAAAAACTCTCACAACACACGTGATAGCAAGCCGAAACAATAAAACGCACTAAACTGTACAACGTACCGAGCGCAGGAACGACTCGTCACTGTTTGTTATGGCAGGGTACAGACTAGTGTGTTGCTTTAGTGGTAAGGGGATGTAGGGGGTAGGGGGCAAGCTCACCCCGGCTACGTACATCGCATACCTGTGGACTGTTGAGGGTGAGTCACCACTACGTGCGCATGTAAACAACTTATTGTTCCATATGGAGCGTTGCAGTTCCAAACACACTTATATTTTAATCTCGCTCGCAAAAATATTGTTTTGGTGTCCATCCTTAGTGATATTAAAAATTTTATTTGACAAAAAACATATTTTTTGCATTTTCTTCCCGGAAAGGCTTTTGACGTTTTCAGATAATTGACATTCGGATTATCGACTTCCTACTGTATGTAGTCTTCCTGACCGTGGTCATTGTAAATTAAGTTTTGTAGAATTAGGTATTGTGACTGTCCCTGACATATTAATATATCACACACTTATTTAAATGAAGGAAAATAGCTATCTATATGAATCCCTGGGTTGCACGCATAATTATACCACTAGAAAAAGGAATAGTTTAGGATATTTCAAATGTAACAACACAAAAACTCAAGTCCTTTTATTATATATCTATAAAATTGTACAATGCCCTTCCTCCGTATATTAAGCAGTTGCCTACCGTAAAGTTTAAAAAATGCGTTGATAAATTATTAACTAGAAACTTTCGGTATAAAGTTGACGACTTTTATGATATTGATTTTGTAAACAATATGATATGTTTTAGATTATGACGATTGCAATACTAATTGATGTTCTCATTTGTTTCTGCAATAAAAAATTTATTTATTTATTTGAAATTAATTGCTTGTCAAAACACTTATTAGAATGAGAAACAAGTAAAATGAGGAAGCTATAATAAGGAATTTTTATTTCTTATTAATATAAGGAAAGCGTTATTTAGCTTAGCTAAAGAGCTCTAGAAGACATCTCTTGTTCTTTTGAAAATACACTGAGTTATACTGTTGGTCCCCTACTAATTGCCCCCGGTCAATTGAATCAGCTGCTGACTATCAATCATAACTTATAAACTAGTTTCAAAATTTTGGCTACACTTTGAAAGGGAGCTATTGATAAGGAATTCAGTACGAACTTACTTATTTCCTCCGTCTGCTTTGAGCTTTCTTTTTCGTGACTCCTTGAGCCTGAGAACCTCCTCGAGGTTTTCTTGCTGCAAACCAAACAAACAGAATGGTTACAAAGCTGACTTTTTCAAAGGCAATCAAACAAATTTAAGTGAAAAATAAAAGTCAAGTGCTACACTATTGTTTTAAAACAAACAAAATACAAAGAATTTAGAACATAAATTACCGGGTTTAGCAATAGAACAAAAAGAAAGTGGTGTAAGTAGATAGTAATAGTCATGACAAGCTACATGAACAGCCACTCTAGTGCTGAGCTGTAAGTTCAAATACTTTCGTTTGAATATTAACTTCTGATTTCTTGTTGCAAAATATGTATTCATGTAAACAAAAGAACTGTTTGTAACTTTTGTTGGTGTTACGTATGTAGTGGAGAAGAACATTCACAGAGCAAGTTTGTTCTTATAACAAGATTTAATAACATTATTTAATCGATAGCTATTGAAGATAACAAAAAACCTAAAATGCAAAAAATATAGGTAGTTATGATTTTAGTACTAACAGTACCAATGTACTAATGAATTTTCGCTAAATTAAATCATGGTTCTTAAAGTAGAACTTACTGTTTGTTGGAGGTTGAGTGGGAGGTGACGATGCAGGTTGTTTCTTCTGCCGACCTTTTGCCTTCTTAGGTTGTGGCTCGTGTTCCACATCATCTTTTCCCTCCATAACTTCCTCCTCATCCACTACTTCATCCTCTTCTTGTCTCCCTCGCTTTTGTCGAGGAGGTTGCTTTAACCTCTTGCTCTCCTCTTCAGCAAAAGAAGAGTAAAGTTACAGATGAAAGAAGAAACCAGACATGTTACAGAGGAAAGAAAGGATCGTTCAGACAGTAAAGGAAAAGAGGAAGACTAGGGAAAAATCAAAAGGGCATCACAGGAAAAGCTGTTTAATGTCTTAATTTGGTCAACATTTTTAATTGGCATTTATCATCTGCCTGAGGTTTGACATTATGTGACATATTATCATTATGTGATTGCTTTTAATTATATCCCCAAAAAAGTTAGATTGAGGCTGAGTTTTTTTTTAAACTGTTCCATCAACATTTTAAAACTCTATAGTTGAGTTATCTGATATAACATACTAAATGACAAATGTGTAATAAGTTAAATTGTATTTTGAAAAACAACGTTGAACTTTGAATGATTAAAATGTCAGTTTTACCAGTTTTCATTTTAAAATTTAAAGCTACAATGAAATATATAGTATACAATCAATATTTTCTTCTTATACAATGGTATTGGCAAGTAAATTTAATTGTTTACTTAAAATCAATAAAGAAAAAAGTACCAGTAGAAGTGAATAGCAGACAGCAAGACAGTTCAACATTTCCACACGAGGAGGAATGGAAGGAAGGATTTTATTCATTCAACAATCACTAAAACAAAACTAATAACAGAAAGGATATCTTCATATGAGCGTTCCTTTTAAGATATACTCACCAAATTATTTTTAATTTTAAATAACAATACTACTCCCGTTCTAATAGTTGCAATATCCAATAAACATGTTAACACAAATAAATATATTTTTAAATATTGTAGTTTTATAATTCTCAGTAGAATGAAGGTGTACAGTAAATGTAGAAGTACAGAAATAGTAAGTGTAGTATCGTCACTGTAAGCAAATCCAATGAAAACTATTTTGTTTAAGTTGAGTAAATAGTCAAGAGAATTATTAGTACCAAATCATGAGTTATAAAAAGTCTGTTGTGTACTAATGTACCCATTCAGACACAAGGTTTGACAATAATGATGAGGTTGAGCAGAAACAAAAGTTGAAACAACAGGCGAGAGAGAGACATTATTGACTTAACCGATGAGTGTTGAGACATGGTCTAATGACATTAAAACACAGTAAATAAAATGCAGCAGTTGCTTGAAATACTGTACTTTTCCAGGGTTAAAAGACACTCAACTCCTACAGTAAAAATATGAATATTAAGCCATTGTTTCCTAGGGAGCGGTGACTGCTACTTTATGGCCGGCTGTCTGCCCTTATGCTGCAGCACAGAGAAAGAGTTCTGTGTACAAAGTATAAGGTCTGATGGAAAACTGAGCCAGCTGCCGGGCTTAAATATCACAACAATGTTTAGTTTGAGAAGTCTGCTGGAGTGCAGTCCAACCTTAATCAAAGAAACGAAACCAATCAAGCAGAATTGTTAGTGGTGTTAACAACCAAATGAGAAATGTACGACACATCTTATGGGTGGGTGGTAACACCAGAGGTTTAGACACTGTATTATGCAATTTTGCTGAAAGATGCAATTAGTCCAAGATAAACTTACGCCTGGATTTTAGATTGATCATTTTCTTTGATTGGTAGCTAAGCTAGACCATTTAAGCAATGAAGCCCATCATTGTTTAACATCACATGGGAATAAGAGAATTGAGAATAGAGGTTCCAAGACGGAAAGGTTAATTAAGGACCAATTTGCTAATACAGAACAAGAATAAAAATGGTTACGACAGATGAGAAGTAGTGGTTCCTCAAATAGGAGCCAAAAAAAAAAAAGATGTGTTAAACAAGAAACCATAAAAACAGGCTAAAGTGTAAAACATTGATATAACTAGGAAACTAAAACAATCCATATTGTTGGAATAGACAGTAAAATGTAAGGAATGGACAGTTATTTCAAGACAGGCATGGAACAGTACAATTAAGGAAAGAAGTGACCTCCTAACACTGGTTAGTCTATCGGGACCAACTGTTATATCTCTTTTATCATTGAACAATCAAACGACTAATGTACAATACAGACCGCGCCAATTAGGATGAATCCCGGAGAGGAGAGTATAAACCGCTCAGACGTAGCTCCCCACCACTTTTCCCCCACGCGGCAAACAGCAACTATTTAAATTATCATGTTTCTTTAACATAAATAGTTATTTATTTTGATAGTTTGAATTCAGTTGGGTTGATACTGTTTTATTATTTTTAACAGTAGGTTTTCAATAAGTATTAAAGCTAAATCAAACTTCTTTTTAAAAGGTTTTGGAGACATAAAGCATGTTATAATGAACCAGTGCACAAGTTTAGTTTTGAGTTGGACTGTGTGAACTTCCTGTTGTTTCAATACCTTTTCATGATTTACTATTTAAAGACATCTGTAGCAGTTTTCAGCACAATGAGAGCCCACGACACTTTTTGCTTCGTTTTCTGATCCATATATTATCCTTTCCTTTAGTTTTTTTCAAAACAAAATGTTTGGATTATAAATCGAAGATAACTGGCAAACAATGTTAGGTGCTAGACTACTGAAGGCACTTGTTAAACTACTAAGTCTGAAACAGGAAATGTTTGTAGAACTGTTCAGATCCCTTTCTGAACCACCTCTTAATCCATTTCAGCACATTTTTAAGTATTATGAACACTGATTTTTCACTACAAGTAAAACATTTATACAAAACTAAAGAGAAGATTATTTGTTTTTATGTATAAAATTCACTAATTCACACTTTTATTCCTCATTCACTAAATTAAATCCACTTGATTAACAATGGTACTCACTAGGAACTATCCCCACTCTGGTATTTATAGTTTTCTTTTTAAAATGAATTGTTAGTCTAGATCTCAAAAATATCACAGAATTTGCATATAATCTAAAGTAAGGGCCAAAAGTCTACTTGTAAGGTGGCCACACTTAGAAGAGGCTAAAGTGAGAGTGGCCGTTGAAGTATGTTGAAGCCAATGTATGCTGAGTAAAAATCTTCTTCTACTTTTTTTTTATTAACTTAAATAAAAATAAACTTTTTGATAATTGTTCATGAATTTTTAATAACACTGAACACACTTAGAGTTGCTTAGTTCATCAGTTTTCCCAACATAACAAGAAAGCACTTTTAAGAAAACACTGTTAAATAACTAAAATAAGCACACAAGAGTAAAAACTAAAAACACACAACTTAATACTACAGAAAGTGTTGTTTTCCATATCACATTTCCTTCGTTTCTGTCTGCAGAATTTCCATTGAGAAATCACACTTCCTTTCTTCAATTGCTGGGATGGCCAATTGCTTTGTTGTTATTTTTTTAAACATTATTCTCAATTTACAATAAATTTAAATTTGCAACCCAAATTATCTAAACTTTGTTGTGTATTTTTAATAAACTAAATTGCTGTGAAACAAAGATTGTTTAGCCAACATATAGTGTCACAACTTGTTTTTTTTCAATAAGTTTGTACGTATGTAATTTATCCAAAAAGTACAAAGTATCCATACTTCATGGCCACACAAAATCATAAAATATATAGTTTTCCTACAGTGTTTCTTCTCAACTTAAAAGCAGCATGATTCATATCTTGAAGCGTTGAAGAAGTTTGTAGAAAGTATAATTTTAATCTCACAGTTATATCACTTAATAAATTGTATAAAAGAAGGTTTATTAAAAAACATGTAAATAGAAAATAACAATAATCTTCCAACTGATAGAAATTGATTGTATTCTTCTCAAAACTGATGCTGACTGTAGAACTTTTCAAATTCTGCAGGAGTTTATATCAAGTGACAAAACATGAATATAGTTTATTGTGAACAAATTAAAAATAAATGTCAGAAAATAATTTAGTTTTGACACCTAAAAAACAGTCAACTCCAATGTATGCTGAGTAAGAATCTTCTTCTTCTACTCGTTTTTTTGTATCGCCATAAATAGAAATAAACTTTTTGATAATTGTTCATGAATTTTTGTTAATAACACTGAACACACTTTTTCCCTTTTTCCAAAAATAGCTATTTCAACTATTTTAAGTTGCATAGAATTATTAGGTTATATTTTATTGACTTAGTGATTAGAGAACTACTAAAATAGGCCATTTAAAAACAAGTTGCCTTTCTTAGTTTATTAAAAAATGAATCTGCAGAATGAATAAGCGAATTCCCAATCGTAAATTGGTAAGAGAATCTTCCTTGATGATCCAGATATGAGCTATTCCAAAATCCAACCCTCGCAGCAGATGTCTGTCTGACCAGTTTGTATTTACATTTAAATTTTTAATGTTTAGAGCTGAAGGTTTCTTTTTGCACGCTGAAGGCAATTATTAATTTTACTATTTTAGACATGTTTTAATAACTTGGTTCTTACCCAAAATAACAAATTTTATTCCATTAAGTTTTTTCAGGCATGAGAAAAAGTTATTATTACCTCTTTGATGTAAAATGCCACTTGAATAGGCTATTTAATGAAAAAATACATTTATTCAAAAATATCAGACAGATTCTAAATTGCTTCATTATAGCTAAACTCAAAAAAAATAAAGGGAACATACCTTCAGCTATTTTAAGTTTGCACTTTCTTTCTGTAAGAGGTTCTGGATCAGGATCGAAAATACTTTTCCATTTCTTTGGAGAGGTTTTCTCATTGCCTTTATTGACCGCCTTTCTACCCCTGCCCTTTTTCTTTGGTTTGTCCATAAAAAAAACCATTGGGCCGTCCTGTGCCTCCTCTGGAGTTTGCGTGCCAGGAGCCGTGTCGCTCACCATCATACTTAAATCATTGAAATGTGTCGTACCTAACTGGTATTCTATAGGGTCATCTCTAATCATATCCATCATAGGTGGTGATAAGATGTTGGCTTCCGTGAACACTAGATCCTGCTGATCATTGTAGAAATCTGGAAATTGACTCGTACCCACATGTTCATAATGTGGAAAAATTCCATCTTCGTATTGGCCCAAAAAGAAATCTTGAGATGGCCAATATGAAATGTTGTTGTCATTGAGCCCTTCACTTGAAAATATGTCCCCGTTCGGATCTAAAATTTCAGAGAAGTAATTTGGTCCATCCCCATCCATACCAAACAAACCGTTTTGTTGAAGTGTCAAATATTTTGTGTATGTGTCATCTTCCAGAAATGAGTCGTTTGATCCTGGAGCAGAACCGGATTGATTTGCTTCTGTAGAGCAAACAGTACTTGAGGATTTTCCCTCTAGCACTATTTCCTCTGCTGAAACATTCTCAGATTCCCGTTCTGCCACAAGATTCTCAGAATTCACAACATTCGAACTCTCCTTGACAACTGAGTTCTGCGGCAATAAACTAAAACCAGGAAACCCTTCTTCAAATTTCGTATTTTCTTTTTGATCTGACCTTAAACTAGAATCTACATCATTTGTACTGTTACAAGGATTTTCCTCAGTACTCTCAGGCCTAACTACAGCCTTTAATACGGGTGTTGGAGTTAAATCACATCTAACAACATCCTCATCATCTAACCTATCTTCAGGCTCAGTTTTAATTGTTTGAGCAATGTCATCAAAACTGTAGATTACTGATATGTCATCTTGACTTTGACTGTCTGCCTCCATTCTTGGAACCTCATTCTGAGCTCTCATCATTGGTTCAGCCTGAGTGCTACTTGTGTTGTTCTTGGGTGTTGAAAACCAAAACATTCTGTGCTTTGTTTTGGTACAGAACTAAGAGCACGAATTGGGGATACAATATTATCCTCAATTTTATTCTTTTTCTCTTTTAAGGCAAGTTTAGCAGCTGCAATCTGTGGTTTTGTATGTTCTTCTTTTTTCTGTGTTGTGAGATCTTCTGTGAAGTCCTCTTCATCCAAAATGCCAAATAAATCCTCTTCAACATGATCGCCTTCGGGAAAAATATTCAACAAATCCCACGTTCCTTGCATTATTACTGCAGTTTGTTTCTTCTCCTGAAACAAAGGTTTAAAATAAAGTAACACATATATAAACCAATTCTGAACTTTTGCTTAGAGAACGTGGTTATGACCGAGAGGCCTGGTCAACCAAGATGACTAAACTATCACTTAGATAAAACATTTAGTTAAAAATGAATGAAATTTCTTTAAGTTAGTTCAAGTTTTGTAGGTTTTAGTGAGGTGCTTAATTTATAAAACAAAGCGTTAATGTAATACAAATTTAAAAAAATGAAAAGTGTCATGCACAACTAGTGCACAAGTGGTGTTCAAAAGTAGGAATGTACTTTATAATTACTGAGGTTCAATTGATATATAATAGAACACAATTTTTGTTATTAAGTTAATATATTACAATATTACAATTAAAAATTAAATCAAGATTGAATAGTAAATAGAATATAAGTGTTACCAGAATTGAGGCTAAGGACAGAGAGAAGTCTAGCCGTCAGTCAATCCCGCGGTGTCCATAGGGCCATGGATGTGGTGAAGTAGAGACGTTCCTGAAGCCTGCACACACTTATTCCTTGTGTTTCACAAGCACTGCACACGACACTGAGGAGCTTTGTAAACCGGCAAATGTTCAAGTATGTGCCATTGCACGAGAGTTGTCGGTAGCTACAATAATGACTGAAACTTGCCCGAGGTAAAGGCCCGTGTCTTAAACCAAGATCTAGATCTCAGCCTTGTAGATTTCTCCTGGTTGATTCCATTTTACTCTCTGTTCCAAAGTGTAGAGAATCTTTTGTCTAGCTTTTCTAGATACGTTGTAAGCAGGCTTGAATTTGCTGCCATCCCTTCAATTTGTTGATAGGAACATCGGCTACATCTCCTTCAGGCACGGCAAGGAGAGGAGCTCCAAAAAATGACTGGAGTCAATGCTGAGAGATCCATTGGGTCGGATGAGAGGAGAACAAGTGGTCAAGAATTCATTATTTCATTATTAAACTTTTGTTCTGATGTTAGGGAATGTCTCATGCTTTCAACAGTTTGAATTTTACTTTAATATTGTAGAAGTTTAGTTGATATAATTACTTTGAGAGTTGCATATTGTGAAATCTATCATTGACCTTATTTCAAAATAAGGCAATGTATTTAAGGTTACAATTTTAATTTGCTATAAACACAATTATTTTAATTCCAACTAAAAACTAAACCAAAATTGAATAGTAATAGAGTAAAAGTTTGACCAGAGTTGCACCGAGAAGTTTAGCCGTCACCGTCAATCCCCTCTCCTAGTGTCCAGAGATGTTAGCAGCTCACAATAATGATGGAAACTCACCCGAGGTAAAGTACAAAGCTAAGTAGAGAATGTTCGGCAATAAGTCCATAACAAACGAGTATCAAGCTGCCACTATATCACTGCATATGTAGTACAGATCCGAGAGAGAGTTGTCCAATGAGAAGCTTCAATGCGTTGGGCCAATCAGCGTGCAGGATGGTCGTCATTGAAGAGTTGAGTTGACATGCGACTTTGATAGTACTGTTTTTAACCTTTCTTTCCGTACCGGGGTTTTGACCATCAGTCCATTACACGGTAAAACAGTTAAATTCAAAAAGGTTTAAAGTAAAAAATTTAAGGCTGATATTTTTTTTAATGAGTCCATCACATGCTGCATTCTAGGGACAAATCCGAGGATTACCCAGTGTTGCAATATAAGATTGTGTGCTGAGGCATCCAACAATGAGTGTTTACAAGTCATTACTGCACGAAAAGTTTATATTAATCAATAAAATATATTGAACAAGCCGAGCTCGTTGAAACTATTGTTAAAAACCAATTGGTTCTATATCAGATTAAAAATACAATTGGAATGTAAAACAATATAGAGAAAGAATAAATATACACTTTAAGATGGACTTCTTTGAGAATGTGAAATAAAAATTTAAATTGATTGAAATAGAAGGGCCAAAAATAAAGAGTTTAATTTTATGAGAAGTTGGGAAGATCTTCAGTGAGCAAGTCCAGAGAGAAGCCTTTTCTAGATGAGAATCTTGATCACTCTGACTACGTCGTCTGTTTCTAGAAAATTAGAGACGACACGGTCTATAGGCCAGGAGAGAGGCGGTGAGGTGGAGTCTTGAACCAAGACATGATCTTAGACTTGTAGATTTGTTCCTGGTTGGTTCTTTTTTACACTCTGCTACAGAGTGTGGAGGAAACCTTTTGTCCACCTTTACCAGCTAAGTTGTATTCAGCCTTGAATTAGCTGCCATCAACTTAATTTGTTGAATAGAGCATCAGCTTCATCATCTTCAGGCAAGGCAAAGAGAGGAGCTCCAATTAAAAAATGACCTGGAGAAAATGCTGAGAGATCCGTAGTCAGATGACAGGGAAAAGAAATTGTGTTATGATTGTAGTCTCATGCTATCAATTAAAATTTTACTTCATTATTATAGAGGGTTAATTGATACGTATATTTTGAGAGTTGCATACTATAAAATCCATCACTGACTTTATTTTCAAAAAAGGTGATGCATATATAGTTACAATTTTAATTTGCTATAAAACACAATTCTTTGTTATTAAGTTGATATATTACAAAGTTCCAATAAAAAATAAATCAAAATTGAATAGTGAAAAAAGTAAGTGTTACCAGAATGCATACTAAGTTACCTTTGGGTTTTCTTCTTCATAACTCACAGTATACTCTTCACCAAGTTCTGCAGCTTTGAAATCAAAATCTTGGTCTTTACTATTCTTATCCTTTGTCCCATTAACAGAATCCATTTGGTTTGAGATCTCCTGGGAAAACATATTCTTAAATAAAGAAGGTATGTTAGTAGACATTTTCCAAGTGTGACTGACTTGTTCAAAGCGAGTGATTTAGTTAAGCACAAAATACAGAAACTGATGCAGTGTTGTTTTGGTAACACTGTCGTTCTTAAGTACCAGAAAAAAGAACAAATAGGACAATTTTATTTTCACTTTTAGCTTTAAGCGGCACGCTGAGTTGAGGCAGGACCTCGGGCAAGGCTTATCCTTCCCAAATTTTGGAAATCAGGCAACACTTTTAGGGCAAATAAAACGGTTTAAATTCAATTTAAACCATTTGTGGTTTGTTAAATAGTTGAAGGTTGTTAAGATGTAAATAAGTCCTTAATGTTTAAACCTATACCAGACATACACAATGAATTTCTACCTTGCTTATATCGGCTTATTGATGACCTATGGTCAGTATCTTTGAAACGATTTAAAACTGTTTTAGAACTTTGGTTGAGAGAGAATGTATTTTACGCTGTTTCAGATTTTATGTCCTGTGATATTAGTAATTTAGCCTTTTATAATGTTTTGTCTTGTAGCCTTTAGAATGTTTTGTCTTGTAGCCTTTTTTTTTGTTGTATATAAGCAGATGATAACTTGTAATATTTATTATGTATCTAAATTATTTATGTTCTTATATTTATGACCACTATATTGACTTAATCACTAGCATTGATTAACTTAATAGCTATCCAATGATCACTAGTTTTAATTCTACCTGAATCAATCTAAATTTGTATAAATTACATTTGAAATATTTTTAACCTATTTACTTGGATTCAATCCCTTGGCAGCCCAAACAAGAAGGCCAACAGCAAATCAGAAATTGTATATATAAAATTTAAAATATAAAAACAAAAAAACTTTAAAAATGCTCAGAATATATTTTGGCAATGCCTTTTTCAACTGTAAATAAAAACAGCACTGGTTTTTATTTACAGTTGAACATTAATATTCTGAAACAGTTCTAAATTTTTATTTTATAAAGAATCTAACAACAGTTTTTGTTTTTATTAAAATTTAAAAAAACTGAATAATCAATCAAAAGTTAGCTAGTCCACGACATGTTTCAGCTAATTCAAAGCCATTATCTAGTGAAAAAGTGGAGAACAAAATAATACTTTTCCACTTGAAAAATGTGTCAACTAGAAAAAACAGACCGTACTCAAAACTGCTCAAACACACTGGATTACAGCCTTAAACGAAATCAAAGCTGACTACACCACCAGGCTTTTAAACATTTGTGTAAAATCTGAAAAGACTCTTTAATTCCTCTAACCCTACCTAAGCTGTAACATGAATAAGCTGCCTTAACTGCAAACTAATGCAAATAAAATTCACTTACATGTAGTTTCATACATTTAAAAAAGAAAGTGTAAACTGAGCCATTTTAAAAAGTCAGAATGTGACACAAACTACAGTAGGGCGTTGATAATCCGAACTAATTGGGACCAAGGGTGGTTCGGATTTTCAAACAAAAGGCAAAAACAGACGTGTGCTTTAATTTTGTTATTTTATTGGATTAAAATAGGTTAACTGCAAATACATGACCTAAAGAATATCTTAAATTTATTTTTATGTTAAATTTATTTTTATCTGGCTACATACATCGCACACCTGTGGACTGTTGCGGGTGAGTCACCACTACACGCACATGTAAACAACTTATTGTTGCATATGGAGCGTTCCAGTTCCAAACACACTTATATTTAATCTCGCTGGCAAAAATATTGTTCTGGTGTCCACCTTTAGTGATATTTAAATTGAATTTGACAAAAACATATTTTTTGCATTTTCTTTCCGGAAGGGCGTTTGGACTTTTGACGTTTTCGGATAATTGACGTTTGGACTATCGACTTCCTACTGTACTATAACCCTAAACTAAACTATTTAGAAGCTTACATGATGATGGGGATGCAAATGTCACTGTATGATTTGGTAAAGAATTTCGCTTTCATAATAGCATCCAGAATGTGTGCTTTTGAGTGACCTGAAAAATGGAACCAACATAAATAATATAGTACAAATAAAATTAGAGTTTTGTCAATAGATTCCTTAGATAGAATTGGGCCACTTTTGTTAATTTCACTACATTATACTCTGAGAACACCTAAACTGACCAAGGACAAATATTATAGACTGTCTGTCTTGTTCATAAGCTAATTTTTGTTTGCTTTTAGCTCAGAAATAGCTTACTAGAAAAATGTAAATGAAACCTTTTACATGGTATAGGAAGCGCTTTCTTATTGGAAATTACATACATTTAAGAGATGTACATATTTTTTATTCAAATATAGGTTCGGTTTTTCTGTATTTCAGGTGATCTTTAGAATAAATTTAAAATTTTAATACGTTGCCTTAATAAGTTAACATTATTGGAATATTTGCAGATGTCTCTTAAATTTATTAGCTTTAACACTTTATAAGAATATAACATAAATGTTGTAGCGGTATTTTCAAATATTGTAGTCCTAGGTTAGTTCTTAAGTTAAGATATTAATTAAATGTAGTTCCTAGATTAGTGTAGTCCTTTGAAGACGGGTGGAGTTTTTAACTACCCGAAACGTTAGGAGTAGTTTTCTCGGAAGTGGCTGGAAAAGTCCGTTCTTTCCTTTTACTTAATATAACATAGTTACATTTAATGTATAAAAAGCTATAATGCACTGATTCAAATCAAAATTGCGTCAGCTGAGAGTTTGTAGATCAAATAAATATTTTTTCAAATATTATTATCCGCCATACAACAGCAGGGTACATTATATCAACTTCTTTCCAACAAGAAGTGTGAAATGTATAAACGAAGGTACTCGAATCCGGTTGCTACATTGTTGGGTGGATTAGCCATAAGCAGTTGGCTTATGTTTCTTCCTTCCCTTAATGAACCACACAGTACATAGAGAGTCAACAGTAAATTTAGGGATTGTTATAATTGTTTTCATTGTGCCATTACAAATTTATTTGTTTTGGCAATACTAACAATATAATGTTTAAAAGCACCCATTATAAAGACTAATTATTTATTTTTATGATGACATTTGCTAGAATTTAAATTAGAAAGTAAGTTCTAAAAGATATTTTTATTTGACAAAAATTATAATGTGGTAGTCATAAACGTTACAAAACATTAAAAAGTCTATCGAAATTAATTAGCTTGATAAATTTAATTTTTATATTTTCCGAATATTACTTTTGTTAATCTTTATTGACTTGAAATTTGTAGGTTTGTACAGACGGGTCATAATTGTTTAGTGAAATTGTAGGCTACGTCTGTTAAATAATGAAAAAATTGTAAACATACTATAAAGTATAAACAACCTTTATTTACTATAAACAATAAATCAATTAAACAATATACGATTAAACTTTAAACAATTTTGTAATGAAGTTGATGATTAACCTATGTTAAATAGAATTTTATTTACCTTGAAGCTTTGATTTCCATATCAAGATACATTGAGAGTAGATGTGACATTTTCTCTGCATAGTAGTCATATTCTATAGGCTAAAAACAAAACCAAGAAGACACTATTTTAGATGGTTTAATAGGCTTGTACCGACAGTTATTGAAATTAAATTTGGTATTTGAATTTGATAATACTTGATTATGACTGAAATATGTTTAAAAACTTAAAACCTACTAGTTACTTCTGTTGTTTATTTAAAACTTAACATTACTATTTTGGAATCAAGTTGCTAACTAAAATTGATTAGATTGATTTGACACTTATTCATTTCTTAATGAAATTGCAATGAAGATCATGACTTTGAAAGTAATAGCTCTAATTCTAATAAAACTTGCTAACAATTTAGAAACACAAAATAACTGATAATTTCTAGTGTTTATTCTTGGTTAGTGTTACTTTAAATTTAAAGTGACATATTCAAGCTGTCAGCATGGTAAGACCCAAACCCACCAAATGAGCACCAATCCTGACCCCAGGACCCTTAAATCTCTTTTAAATAAAAACACATAGAGGAGAAAATAATTTTCCTGAATTCTTTAAACCATTTTAGACTGAAAACTTTTCATTTCACTTAAGTCGGTCAACCCGTTCTCGAGATATACATATGATACAGGTGGTCTGAGACACCCTGTACATGTACTTATGTGTGTGTACTCTACAGGTCGCATTTTTTTGTCCGATTTTCATGAAATTTGGTAAAAATATTCCTATTTTGATAAAATTTGAAATAAATATGTATATTAATGACATCCATCAAAAATTACAAAAATTCATTGAGTGGTTTCAAATGGCGTCCAAAATGTAATTTTAACAGCAATATTAATAGCATATTATTAAAATGCGTTTTACTTTCACGATATATAATAAAACGTGCAGTAATGAACCACTAAGTCTGAGGCCGAAGGCCAAAGCGATGCTCTGAGCGTAACGAATGGCCCGTGGCAATAGAACGGCCGAATGCCAAAGTGAGGGGGTGAAAGGAGCAAATAAAAGTAACAAATTGCAAAGAAAATTCGATTCACTCATGCAAGCGGCGCTTTAGCGCTTAGCTGCGTGTTGGCCTGGTTTTTTTCCAAGTAGTTCCAGAAATCTGTTTTGCGGTGTTTGCCTGAATCTTTGCCAGGTCTTTGAGCTGAGGCAAAACATGATATGTTAAACATAAGTAGACTAGCCAGAGAAATAAAATAGTCCTATCTTTTGCTGAAAATGAAAAATATTATTATATTACATAATGCAACTTAAACAAGACAATTAACAGCATTACAACATTACCTGTTTTACTTCAGAATACATTGTATGAAAAATTCTCAAGTATTCAATCATTTTTCTTTTCAGTTTTTGCTTTCGATTGGTTTTCCGTGGCAGCATACTACATCCTTGGTAACATACCTGAAAAACACACACAAAAATTCAATAAAATAAATATTAACAACATTGTTTTACAGTGGCTTAAGACATCATCATTGATCAGTACAAAACAAAAGTAAGGGCCCAAGATGGAACCCTGTGGGACCCAAAGGGTACAAGAAGTAAGCATGAGACACCTCTGCCAAAGAACAAATGTTGACGTCTATTCTGCTGATAGCTTATAAAAGTCATGATAGAGGTGTTGAAAGGTCTGTAGCATTCCAGATTCTACAGTATTAGGAGATAAATTAAACAATCCAGTCCTTCCTTAGGTCATGAAGCTACTGCCTTCGAAAGTCACCCTCACTTCCCATGTGGATTTTCTCTTCCCTATGTTGGTAGTTAGAAATCTAGTTTATATTTATAAATCCAGACATTTTTCACCTTATTCAACCTAAACTATATACGTTCTTCTCATTCTATCTGGAGAAATTTGTTTGTCTATTATTAGTATGTTTCATTGTTCTGGTGATAAAGGCAACAGAAAATAGAGTTAGTAGAAAAATAGTAGAGAAATTATGGAACAGTAAAAGCAACATTGCAGGTGGATTACGGAAATTGGACGATATGAAGAAATTGGAAATTGGTTCTCACCTAATAAACAGATTCATGAGTGAATCTAGTTGATTATAGTTCTGTTTGCCGAATGCATCCTTCAAAACCACATTAAACTTGGAGAACCAAGGAAATGCTTGTTTCTTGGCTAAAATCTTGTCAAGTATTACATCTTCTTCAGTTTCCGTTTCAGTCTTATCTTTACCCCGTACCGTCCAAGGAAACACCTTGGCGACCATTTTCAAATGAGGGTTGACGTTGTCTCTTCCTTTTTCACCTGACATGGTTCTGAAACTGAAAATGAATGTAATCAATGACAGGTCCATACTGTAGTGTGACTTTGCATTTTGTAATAAGTGGATTTCTGAGAAAGTAATACCGCTTTCAATATCTGAAAGAAAAACCAAAATTTTTCAACAAAACTTTACATTTCTATATCTTAACCTACTTTTCTACATAATTTTTTGCAAATTCAAGCGTTTATTGTACCTTGTTACAAGCTTTTAAATACCTATGCGTAGTCTTCTGCAGCCAATCCATTGAAATAAGCCAGTACCATTTGTTTGACTTGTGTCATCCTCAAAACGTTTCCCACCCAAAGAAAGTGTTGTGAACAAATGATGTCACTAGGGGCTAGGTCTGGGCTGTGCTGAGGATGGTGAGAACATCCCATCGGGAAGTGGTTGAGTAACTGCTTTGTCTTTTCAGCTGCATGAGGTTCGTTTTGAATAGCGTCGTCCAAGCGCTGCAGCCGTTCGTTTCAATTTGTGATTATCGGAACCCACTTAGCACATTTCGTTGCGGGTGTTCTGTAAGGACTTCGTAAATGATAGTCGTTGAAACATTTGGAAAATTTTCACTAATTTCATCGAAAGTCAATCTCCGATCCTTTTTGCACAAGCGTCAACAGTTTCAACAAAGCGTTACCGTGATGACTTTCGGGCGGCTTGAAATTTCCTCATCGTGAGCGCCTTCATTGAAATTTCGACAGTAGCACAGTTGACTTGTCCATCACTTCACTATACCGCAGTTTAATTTTGCGGTATATTTCACTTGGCATGTTTTCATTCGGAATCGAATAACTGATCTCAATTCACAACTGGCGGCGTTATTGATTTTCTTCTCCATTTTGTATGTTTACAAAACGGTAATAAGAGTTGTATTGAAAGCGAAATTCAGTAAACAGCTGACCAATAAGATGCTAAAACCAGCTGACTTTGATTCAATCATCTGTCAGCACATAGACAACACAGGAATTAAAACGGGTACTACTTTCGAGCAGACCTCATGTGATAATGTATATATATAATAAGTGAGATTTCTGATTTGTCATGACGTTGTCTATTGTGATTTTGAAAGTAATAGCTCTAATTCTAATAAAACTTGCTAACAATTTAGAAACACAAAAATAACTGATAATTTCTAGTGTTTATTCTTGGTTAGTGTTACTTTAAATTTAAAGTGACATATTCAAGCTGTCAGCATGGTAAGACCCAAACCCACCAAATGAGCACCAATCCTGACCCCCAGGACCCTTAAATCTCTTTAAAAAACAATAGAGGAGAAAATAATTTTCCTGAATTTTAAACCATTTTAGACTGAAAACTTTTCATTTCACTTAAGTCGGTCAACCCGTTTCGAGATATACATATGATACAGGTGGTCTGAGACACCCTGTACATGTACTTATGTGTGTGTACTCACTCTACAGGTCACATTTTTGTCCATTTTCATGAAATTTGGTAAAATATTCCTATTTTGATAAAATTTGAAATAAATATGTATATTAATGACATCCATCAAAATTACAAAAATTCATTGAGTGGTTTCAAATGGCGCCCAAATGTAATTTTAACAGCAATATTAATAGCATATTATTAAAATGCGTTTTACTTTCACGATATATAATAAAACGCAGTAATGAACCACTAAGTCTGAGCGTCAGGCCAAAGCGATGCTCTGAGCGTAACGAATGGCCCGTGGCAATAGAACGGCCGAATGCCAAAGTGAGGGTGTGAAAGGAGCAAATAAGAGTAACAAATTGCAAAGAAAATTCGATTCACTCATGCGCCGCTTTAGCTTTAGCTGGCCTGGTTTTTTTTCCTAGTAGTTCCAGAAATCTGTTTTGGCGGTGTTTGCCTGAATCTTGCCAGGTCTTTGAGCTGAGGCAAAACACATAATGATATGTTAAACATAAGTAGACTAGCCAGAGAAATAAAATAGTCCTATCTTTTGCTGAAAATGTAAAATATTATTATATTACATAATGCAACTTAAACAAGACAATTAACAGCATTACAACATTACCTGTTTTATCAATATATTGCACCATTTTAATACACATTTAAATATCTCAGATTCGCTGACACAGTCCCAAAGGGTACAAGAAGTAAGCATGAGACACCTCTGCCAAAGAACAAATGTTGACGTCTATTCTGCTGATAGCTTATAAAAGTCATGATAGAGGTGTTGAAAGGTCTGTAGCATTCCAGATTCTACAGTATTAGGAGATAAATTAAACAATCCAGTCCTTCCTTAGGTCATGAAGCTACCAAAGTCACCCTCACTTCCCATGTGGATTTTCTCTTCTATGTTGGTAGTTAGAAATCTAGTTTATATTTATAAATCCAGACATTTTTCACCTTATTCAACCTAAACTATATATCGCTCTTTTCTCATTCTATCTGGAGAAATTTGTTTGTCTATTATTAGTATGTTTCATTGTTCTGGTGATAAAGGCAACAGAAAATAGAGTTAGTAGAAAAATAGTAGAGAAATTATGGAACAGTAAAAGCAACATTGCAGGTGGATTACGGAAATTGGACGATATGAAGAAATTGGTTCTCACCTAATAAACAGATTCATGAGTGAATCTAGTTGATTATAGTTCTGTTTGCCGAATGCATCCTTCAAAACCACATTAAACTTGGAGAACCAAGGAAATGCTTGTTTCTTGGCTAAAATCTTGTCAAGTATTACATCTTCTTCAGTTTCCGTTTCAGTCTTATCTTTACCCCGTACCGTCCAAGGAAACACCTTGGCGACCATTTTCAAATGAGGGTTGACGTTGTCTCTTCCTTTTTTCACCTGACATGGTTCTGAAACTGAAAAATGAATGTAATCAATGACAGGTCCATACTGTAGTGTGACTTTGCATTTTGTAATGAGGGTTGTTCGAGTAATAATCTGCTTTCCAATAATAATTTGTAGAAAAACAAAAATTTTCAACGAAATTACATTTCTATATCTTAACCTACTTTTCTACATAATTTTTTGCAATTCAAGCGCTTTATTGTACCTTTGTTACAAGCTTTAAATACCTATGTGAAAGTCTTCGTCAGCCAATCCATTGAAATAGCCAGTACCATTTGTTTGACTTGTCACATCCTAAAAACGCTTCCCACCCAAAGAAAGTGTTATGAACAAATGATAGTCACTAGGCTAAGTCTGGCTGTAATGGAGATGGTCGAGAACATCCCATCGGAAGTGGTTGAGTAACTGCTTTGTCTTTTTCAGCCATGAGGTCATTTTCGAATGAAGGCCCCGAAAAGCTTAGCTGCAGCCGCTCGCTTCATTTGTGATTATCGGAACCCCTAGCACACATTTTACGGTACTTGAGGTGTTCTGTAAGGACTTCAGAATGATAGTGCGGAAACATTTGGAAAATTTTCACTAATTTCATCGAAAGTCAACCGATCCTTTTGCACAAACGCTCAACAGTTTCAACAAGCTGCTACTGATGACACTCGGGCTGCCGCCGCTTCGCCTTTCATCGCGGAACGCTTCATTGAAATTTCGCACCAACGCCGCGACAGTTGACTCGCCCATCACTTCACTATACACGGATTTAATTTGCGGTATATTTCACTTGAGCGATGTTTTTCATTCGAAATCGAATAACTGATCTCAATTCACAACTGGCGGCAAGTATTGATTTTCTCCATTTTGTATGTTTACAAACACGGTAATAAGAGTTGTATTGAAACGAAATTCAGTAAACAGCTGACCAATAAGATGTTAAACCAGCTGACTTTGATTCAATCATCTGTCAGCACATAGACAACACAGAGATTAAACGGGTACTACTTTCCAACAAGAAGTGAAATGTATAAAACGGCAGTCGAATCCGGTTGCTGTACATTGTTGGGTGGATTAGCCATAACCAGTTGTCTTATGTTTCTTCCTTCCCTTAATGAACCACTAAGTACATAGAGAGTCAACAGTAAATTTAGGGATTGTTATAATTGTTTTCATTGTGCCGTACAAATTTATTTGTTTTGGCAATACTGTACAATATAATGTTTTAAAGCGCCTACACCATTATAAAGACTAATTATTTATTTTTTATGACATTTGCTAGGGAATTTAAGTTAGAAAGAAGTAAGTTCTAAAAAGATATTTTTATTTGACAAAAATTGTAATGTGGTAGTCATAAACGTTACAAAACAAAGTCCGGAAAAAGGGATAGGTGACTTGTAATGTTTTGCCAGGTCAGCCTGTGTAATGAGTTTCAAATGGGAGTATGCCAACATACTTTTTGATTTAATAAACTCAACTGAAGAACACCAAGATGAAGAGTCGCCAGTCAAGATCTGATGGCCAGATCTGAGATAAGAGACGAAACACCAGAATTCAATGAATTGAGGTTTTCTTTAATTACCAATTGTGGGTCTTTTGGCACCCTTAAAGCATCCATTATTAACAAGAAGATATAAGAGACCTGAGTCCTGTCTAACCAAACATTTCAAATACAACCGCACCTCCCTCATGAATACATCCTACTATTATATTATAATGATCTGTCTAGGACTTCATTCTAAAAGGCTTAAATTTTGGTGGTCTTGATGATCATTTGATTTGAAAGACGTTAGTTAAACAAAAGACATTGTTTCATTAAATTCTGTAACTACTTTTCTTTGTGCAAAATATCTAGTATTGATCAATACTACCTTATACGGTTAATATATTGGTATAATGAAAATTTATTAAATAAATGAATTCACATCTTCTTACACAATGTAAGCTGCAAAAGAAGAGAATGCTTAATAAATTTAGACTATTGTTGGTATTAAGATGGTTTTTTAAATGTAAACAAAATGTTGTATACACTTGGTTGCAATCAAATTAAACGGTATTTTCTTAAAACTTTGGATAGCCTAGAACTTACTAAAAATTTTTGAATACTCTCTCTGGCGCCAATTAATTAGCTTGATAAATTTAATTTTTATATTTTCCGAATATTACTTTTGTTAATCTTTATTGACTTGAAATTTGTAGGTTTGTACAGACGGTCATAATTGTTTAGTGAAATTGTGAGGCTACTCTGTTAAATAATGAAAAATTGTATACATACTATAAAAGTATAAACAACCTTTATTTACTATAAACAATAAATCAATTAAACAATATAACATTAAATTTAAACAATTTTGTAATGAAGTTGATGATTAACCTATGTTAAATAAATTTTATTTACCTTGAAGCTTTGATTTCCATATCAAGATACATTGAGAGTAGATGTGACATTTTCTCTGCATAGTAGTCATATTCTATAGGCTAAAACAAAACCAAGAAGACACTATTTTAGATGGTTTAATAGGTTTACTAACAGTTATTGAAATTAAATTTGGTATTTGAATTTGATAATACTTGATTATGACTGAAATATGTTTTAAAACTTAAAAACCTACTAGGAAAAACTCCTAGTTACTTCTGTTGTTTATTTAAAACTTAACATTACTATTTTGGAATCAAGTTGCTAACTAAAAATTGATTAGATTGATTTGACACTTATTCATTTCTTAATGAAATTGCAATGAAGATCATGACTTTGAAAGTAATAGCTCTAATTCTAATAAAAACTTGCTAACAATTTAGAAACACAAAAATAACTGATAATTTCTAGTGTTTATTCTTGGTTAGTGTTACTTTAAATTTAAAGTGACATATTCAAGCTGTCAGCGTGGTAAGACCCAAACCCACCAAATGAGCACCAATCCTGACCCCCAGGACTCTTAAATCTCTTTTTAAATAAAAAACAATAGAGGAGAAAATAATTTTCCTGAATTCTTTAAACCATTTTAGACTGAAAACTTTTCATTTAACTTAAGTCGGTCAACCCGTTCTCGAGATATACATATGATACAGGTGGTCTGAGACACCCTGTACATGTACTATGTGTGTACTCACTCTACAGGTCACATTTTTTTGTCCGATTTTCATGAAATTTGGTAAAATATTCCTATTTTGATAAAATTTGAAATAAATATGTATATTAATGACATCTATCAAAAATTACAAAAAATTGGTTTCAAATGGCGTCCAAAATAATTTTAACAGCAATATTAATAGCATATTATTAAAATGCGCTTACTTTGATATATAAAACGCGTGCAGTAATGAACCTGTAAGGTCGAAGGCCAAAGCGATGCTCTGATGTAACTAATGGCCCATAGAACGCCGAATGCCAAAGTGAGGGGTGAAAGGAGCAAATAAGAGTAACAAATTGCAAAGAAAATTCGATTCTCATGCAAGCGGGCGCTGCCATTGTTGGTTCTGGTTTTTTCCTAGTAGTTCCAGAAATCTATTTATGGTGTTTGCCAGGTCTTTGAGCTGAGGCAAAACACATACGATATGTTAAACATAAGTAGACTAGCCAGAGAAATAAAATAGTCCTATCTTTTGCTGAAAATGTAAAATATTATTATATTACATAATGCAACTTAAACAAGACAATTAACAGCATTACAACATTACCTGTTTTACTTCAGAATACATTGTATGAAAAATTCTCAAGTATTCAATCATTTTTCTTTTCAGTTTTTTTGCTCGGATTGGTTTTCCGTAGCAGCATACTACATCCTTGGTAACATACCTGAAAAACACACACAAAAATTCAATAAAATAAATATTAACAACATTGTTTTGCAGTGGCTTAAGACATCATCATTGATCAGTACAAAACAAAAGTAAGGGCCCAAGATGGAACCTGTGCGTATCGCTCCGATCTCCTTTTTACACTCGCGGTACATCCCGAGAGCTGTTAATTTCCTGTGACACTTTCCGCTCACCCTTATATGCCTGTGATGCGTTATGGGAGTTGTCCAAGACCTGCGGTACGTTCTGATCGCCTTTTTAACCCCCACGATCCTTTCCGAGAGCTGCTTATTACCCGCGACACTTTTTTGAACATCCTTTAACGCCCGCAATTTGTTCCGACAGATGTTTCAGTCTTGCAATACGCTCATATTTTACTCCAGCAGTACGTTGCGTTCGTAATTTCACGCCCGCGTTATGTTCTGAAGGCGCTTTCTTACCCACGACACTTCGATCGATCGCCTTTTTACGTCCCCGATACGTCCTGAGAGGCTGAGAGATGTTTCAGACCTGCGGAACGTTCCAAGAGTCATCTTTGAAACCCGCATGACGTTATAATCGCCTCTTTAAGCTTGCAATATTACAGATCCACAGTACATTACGATCGCCATTTTACACAAATTTGGTTACATAACGATAGCCATTTAAACCCTGTGATAAGTTCCGACCACCATTTTACGACCGTGATACCTTCTGTGAACCGTTTCAGACCAACGGTGCCTTATGATTGCCATGTTAGGTTTGCCATATGTGAAAGATTTTCCGGTGAAGTAAAAGAATTTCCTTCGCGGACTGAGGTTCTAGAAAACTTTCACTGACCACGGATGATCTCAGTCGAACGGGGCGGTTCCAGAGTAGCAATGTTTCTACTAGAAGATTCGGGAAACGGTTTGGTAAAAAATAAATCTATATAAATAAAATAAGACTTTTGTCTGTACATTGAAAAGAATCTATCAGTTTTTGGTGTTTATATACGTTGCATAAACCAAAACTGGCGTACAAAAAATTCCTGTCTGTCTGTCTGTAACGTCTTTAAGGCATCTTGGACCCGAATCAGAACTCAGAATCGACTAAAGCTATGGCGGTGAAACTTCGTTTAAGGGTTAAGCCCATTACGTAGTGTGTCTTTACCTATATTTCATATCCATACAATATCCACAAAATAAATGGCAAGGCACTAAAGTGGGCTCTGAAAGCATTATTTTTGAAATTGGGTGCACGCTCTGTCGAGTACCAGCTTAACTATTCCCCCACCACGACCACACTTTCCCCTCCAGCAAACAACACCATAGCCATTTTGAGCTCGGCTGAGAAGGATCTCTTTGCCACGCATCACCTCATAGCACTGTTGGTTTTTCACACATCAGCCTGCTATCTTGTTACAAATACGAATACCCCTACCTTCTCAACGGACTGAAGTCGTATTTGATGTATATTGATACAGTGTAATCATTACTTAGTTGAACCTGGCTACGCTATAATACTGGTTTGAGCAGAGTGAGGTGATTATTGCACCAGCGCAATAGCCATCTTTCCTCCTTCATTTTGCTGTTGAGTCTTATTTTAATCGTCCAGGTTTGGCGATTCTTCCATTTGTTTTTGTTAACTATCTATATAAATAAAATAAGACTTTTGTCTGTACATTGCAACGAATCCATCGAATTTTGGTTATTTGGTGTTTATATAGTTTGCAAAGACCATGTCTGTGTATACTATATCTGTCTGTAACGTTTTTAAGGACTCCCCTTAGAACCCCTTATAACTCAAAATCAGCTGGAGCTATGGTGGTGAAACTTTGTTTAATGGTTTAGCCTATTACGCAGTGTGTCTTTAGCTATACTTTATACCCATACAACATCTACAAAATAAATGGCGAAGGACCAAAGTGGGCACTAAACACGTTTTTAAGGCATATTGGACCGCTTATAACTGAAAATCGACTGAAGCTATAGTAGTGAAACTTTGTTTAAGGGTTTAACCCACTACGCAGTGTGTTGTTAGCTATATTTCGTATCCATACAAGGTCCACAAAAAAAAACGGCAAGGGACCAAAGTGGGCACTGAACACGTTTTACGACATATTGTACCGCTTATAACTGAAAATCGGCTGAAGCTATGGTACTTTTTTTAAGGATTTAACCTATTACACAGTGTGCCTTGGGCTATATTTTGTATCCATACAACATTTACAAAATAAATGGTGAGGGGCCTAACTGGGCTCTGAAAACGCCAGGATAGCTGGATCACTCTCACAAGGTAGCCAAACACCGATAAACACTTATTTGGCTCTCGTTTGTACATTGAAATGAATCCATCGGTTTTTAGTTATTACGTTTCTTACACTTTGTAAAACCAAAACTGACGTATAACATTAAACACAACCGCAGCGCTAAGAACAGGTACGCCAGCTGGGAAACTTAAACCCACTTTCAAAATGAAGGAACAGGTATAAGGATCGTAGTTTGACAGTACCCAAACTACAGCCTACCCTTAAATTGTACAAAATACTTTAAGTCATGATACTATGATATTTTATCCACGGGCGGCTAACGGGTACACAGCTAGTTTTAATATTTTTGTGTTTTGCACTCTGTAGCGCACCAAATTAACGTGAGTCAATTTGATTTTACAGACTCGCCAGGTTGTAAGCACCGTGGGTGTTTGCGTCATGGACGGTGACGCATAGCTCAGGAGCAAGTCTCACCTGAGTTAAAAAACTATTCTTTTGGTTTTTGCACTCCTCTGTAGCACAAATCTAAATTAACAGGAGTTAGTTTGATTTTACAATTTGCTACGAGGTTTGGACGCGACTGACTGGCGTATGACGGGCAGTGAAGCAGACACTCAGCAGCTGGTGCTCACCCGAGTTACAACTTTACCATTTTAGTCATTTTGGCAACCTCTGTAGTTAAACCAGAATTACTAGGGGTTAATTAAATTTTTTCCAAATTCACATAAGGTTAACCGTGAGCTAATTAGATTTTACAACCATACGCAGGTGGTGTGACACAGAGTTAGCGCATCGGGACGATACAGTGGGCGAAAGCAAAACTCGGGAATAATTCAATATTTCATGCCAATGGGTTTCATCGCTTTTACGAAACTACAGTTTTATAACGTTACACCTTACTTTAGTGTGTCTGATGTAACCTGAACACAACCCAGGTATTATACAAGCAGTCAGCAGTGCCGGCTAACCTTACTCCAATGATGTCAGCAAATTAACCTTGGTCCCTAGTCCTGGCAACACCGGCGTCGGCCTAAAGCAGCGGTTTTCCTTCTACGAGAAAGTAATCAACTCAAGGAATTACGATATCAACTCGGGCTTACAGTGTAGAGTCAGTATTACAGTGCTAGAGTGTTTTGATAGCGGTTTGTTGTGGTGTATGAGGTTATGGGCCTAGGCTATGGCTAGTGGCCCAAACTACATAGGTTCACTAACCATACACATAGCCTTGGCTAAGGGTACGTTGTGTTAGTGAAATCACATAAGCACAACCAAAGTTTACGAAGGTGTTAATAACCTAGGCTAGTAGGTTGTGCGTTCTCACCTAGGCTAAAGCTGTCAACTCGGTGAGTTGACCTAGGTTACGGCCATTTGTGCCTAGGGAAAAATAGGCCTGTTAAGAGAATCAGTTTCTGACCCGCGGTATGTTTCGATTGCCATTTTGCGGGCGCACACGCTTGACCTTCGCTTATACCCGCACTATCTCGAGGACCTAATTATACCCGCGAACACCCATATGAGGACCTGGTGAATTCACGACATTCCTGGTTTTCCCCAGTACTTATTATTCCCGGTTTTCCTGGCCTGTAGCCACCCTGTTCTGATTTAATGTAATTTCTGGAAACTCAATTTTTAGAAACAGTATTTTCTGAAAGATGACATTTCAACTTAATACAATAACATTGCCTTTAGTCAACAGACTTTGTTTTAAATTGCAGCAGACTTTGTCTAATCCGGCCATCAGAAGTTCAACAGACCACCTGAGTCAAATATCTAATGGTGCTGTCAGCCCGATAACTGGCTGGATTAGGACAGTATAAGAGTCCAACGGAGATTATAAGAGACAACTTCATACTACTTTGTATCTAGTCACTTTGAAGTTTACTTTGGAAAAGTCAGTTTGCCCTTGTTTATATGTTTCCACACAGGTGCACTGAGAGTCTATTTATAGACAAACATGAAAAGTTTTCCAATTACTTTAGCTGAATTACCATTTTGATTTTAAACGAATGTTTGGTTCTAAGTAGTGATGTAAAATTCCCGAATTTACACTTGTCTTATTTGCCAGAAATAATCTTTCTTATAAAAAGGAGGATGATTCATTACTCTTAAAGAATAATTTAATTTCAATATTTTTCTTCCTTATGTCCATGATTTTTTTGATTTGCCAATGTTGAATTCCTTGGATAGAGTTGCTAGCTTCTCAACACTTACTATTTTTTTTAAAATGACATACTTTTTATTTATTGTCTAAGAAACATGTTTACAACATCTCACGGCAAGTACTGAACAGAAGCACAGATTAGCAAAAACCAACACACTTTTCTCTGGCTGTCTGCACTGAACTGAAGTAATGGATACAGACGACATACGTCACGTCCTGATTTACAGACAAGTAGACACTTGAAAACCGGTGGCTATTTAACGTGGTAACAGCGCCGCATTACTGGACGTGTCGGAGTGGCAAACGGCCGGATTATAGAGACTGTACTGTGTGCTTATATTAACTTACAAATCAATTTTTATGAGTTATAATTTTAAAAAATTATTTAAATCTTGAATTTTTTACATAGGTTTTAAAAAGTTGATACTTGTTTATTTTAACAGTAAACTGGCCGTGTTAGTTCTTAAAATTAATTGAATACACATTATTGCAGAACACTGCCATGTTTTCTAGTACACTAGAGTCCCGCTAATCTGAACTAATCTGTACCGAACCCTGTTCGGATTAGCAAGAATTCGGATTAAGCGGATTTTTGGCATATATTGGTGAGTTTATTATACATTGACCTAATAAGGTCATATATTGACTTTGAGCAACTAATATTTTAGGCCATTTAAATGTAAGAAATTATGTATGTATGTCCTGTAGTACTCTGCAATAATAAATAGTGCAGAATCAACGTACGCAAATATGACAGGCAGTACACGGATGACTGTGGCAGTAGGGTCTACGTGCGTAACAGCAGGACAAGAAGTCCATAATTTCATTGTTTTAAAGACAGTTTCCTTGCGGAAACTCATAGGTTGTAGCTCATGTGTTATAAAGACCTAGGAGAACATGTAAAAACAGGTTATCAGGCAACGTAGGTCATAGCCTATATGAACTGCAAACCGCACTTGGTCATTATGAATAATATAGCTAAGTTGTTAGTCAAGAAAAATTAAAAACTATCAATAGGCTTAAAGTCAAGCTACTTTTTTGCAACAAATTAGGCCTAACGACTGTTCCCTCTCACCTCTCAAGCATAATTATAATGGCATAACCATAATTGTAATGGTTTGAGCTTTCGGACTGTGACTTGGGATTTTAAAACGTTGGTAAAAATACAAAATGTCATAAAACTTAACCCAAAGATTTACCGGCAACTCATTGAAACTTTTGGTTTCAAGTTGAAAAGTTGCCACAAAGCATTTAAACAAAATGTTAGCCACCAATGCGATCGAAGTGCGCAAATTTTCCTGGATGCTTGTGGGACACTTGGATAGTCGTTTTGACGCTTTTGAATCAGATTTTTGCCTTAGATGCTTACAGAAATTTGAGTTGCCTCAAAGGCTTTTGAAAACCGAGATTTACTGACAATGGTTTCAGAACTCTTGAAATTGAGTACAGACTGTAGAAACATCTTTGTCTTCAATTACTTCGCAAGATTGCCAAAACCTTTTAATACTTACCAATAGTTCGGAGGTTAACAGTTCAGCTATTGAAAGGTGAAGGAAACCTCATGTGGTGAATAAATCACTATTATTGGTTGTTTGGCCTGTTATTATTGGCAAAAAGAGTGGCATTCATTGTTCATGCTAAGTGCTAATTGTGTATTTGTTAGCCATCTGGATGCCACCGAATAGACTGTCAACAATATTGCGAAATGGTGTAAACTGTATTATGTAAATAAATAAATGAAAATAAAATAAAATGATAATAAATAAAATGAAAATCTCAGATTTCATAAATCACAGCCCACCCAAGGGTCAGGAAAGTATCAGTGAGAAGTCTCAGGATCTTAAAGCCGCAGCTTCACAAGTCCAAGAGCGTCAGCTATAAAACTTTTAAAAACCAGTTTTCACTATTTTTGTCTCAAAAGCACTTTTAATGAGAAATATAATCAAATTTGGCAAGGAAAGTAGTTTGAAAAGTTGCGGTCTTATGTTCAATAAACTTCATAATATTTTAGACTATAGCCCTACTTGTAAAATCACAAATATAACCTCAAACATGTTATTCTTAGATGAGTTGAGAGGTTATTTCTATTAAAATTGTAGTTAATTGCAAGGAGAGAAGGAAGGTGGCAAGATATAGATATGTCTGCCTAGGCGTAGATAAAAATTAAATATCTCCCCCAGTTGATCACGAAGTCATAGTTGTCTACATCTGGTGTAAGCTGAATAAGGTTTTAACCCCTTTAACTAGACTATGCCTAGATATTTAAGCTTGATATGAAACTCATATCAATTTTTACATTTTTAAATAGTCCATGACTAGAGGAAACTTGCTACGAAAATTAATTGTAGACTTTAGGTATAACCTAGGTCTACAGTTATGATTGGCCATTTTAAGTTGTATGCACACAATTGCATACAAGCAAAATTAGCCCCACTATATCTTGAATGATATTTATTTAAAGCCTAGTATCTAGACAAAAATAATAAGTTTTCGGGAAAGAATGCTAATATCTTAAACCCAAATTTGTAATGTTTCCTAATTTGTAAACAAGCAATGTCTGTCAGGCCCCTACCCCGTTGGCCATTAATGGAGGACACTAAACAAACCCGTTCTTTTCTCAAACACAGTTTTCTGGGCATATTAATCTAAGCATATTAGCCTCAAAATAAATGTTCTAACAGTATAGTGTATTTCGAAGATAACATACCTTTTGCATCTTTAAATGAGAGTTTGGAATCATTTCATTGAATATGAACCGTTGACTTTCATCCTCTTCGGTGCAAAACCTGCCATTGGGTTTGGGTTAAGAACAAATTCGTACACAACACAGGAGACACTTATACATTTAAGACAACGGATGAATAATGTAACTGAATTAAGTTTATAACAACAAAATTATTCAACACAAAATAACTTTACACGACCCAGTAAAACTAGCATCGCTTGTATGGAAATAACAGCTATTGTTTGCCTGCAACATAGCACAACAAGCATTTTACACAGGATAGGTGCCTCCAGACTGGAGGGAGAAGTAGCCACAGACAGTAGGGGAGGAATTTCAAAGTAAACAACTTGGAATACTATTGTATTAGACGTCTTTGACCTATTTAAAATGTTTACTATATTAAAACTATCCGTATATTTGAAATAATTATTAATTTGAAGGATGTTTTGTCAACATTTGACCTTGCAATTTATTCTTTAAATCATTTGAATAAATCCCTTGGCATGGTTTAAACATAGCCGACGCAAAGCCACAAGAAGGGTGACCGATTCACGGTCAGCATCTACATACAGCAAAGACAATACATACTCATGTATGTGTATGTATTGTCTTCAATACAGGTCTATCACGGTATTGCCAATACTTTCCAAAATAGTTTAGTCGATTCGACAACTCCCTCAACTTCTTTAATTCCAAAAATCTTCTTACCGATTCCCAGTATGGTTTCAGCAAAGGGCTATCAACTGCAAACGCTGTAAATTCCTTAACTAATTTGATTTATGAGACTTACTTAAGACATTCTAGCTCTTCAGTTGAAAGCCCTCGGCAGTGTAAATTGTAAACCACGAGCTACTCAGAAACGTGAGTTCTATAATATCCGAACGTCCTCGCTCAAATAATGTCCGTCTATTTTGTGAACAGGGAGTCAATTGTGGCGGTGGATCATTGGATGGCGGTTGCTGATTAGGGGTGGCTTTAGGATTTTCAATTTCCAGGGCAGGCGAGCTACCGGGGCCCGGGGGATCTGGAGAGTATGGAGTACCCGCCAGCGAAATTGGGGTTCGAGGGTCCTCACCGAGATCATGTTTGGAAATGTATAAACAAAATCATGAGTTATGAGAATAGTAGTTATGAGTTACAACTACTAATTTAAAATTGTTTTGAGACGTTTACTTCTTAAGTGATAATTAATAATAATGCATCTGGGGTAAACAATTTATTAAAATAGACTTTTCCAAGATACTTAATTTAGGTCGTTTTATGTGTAGGTTTTCTTTATAGTCAATCCTTTACCCTCCTTTATAGCCAAATCAGCCCGGGTTCGATTCCCGGGCGCAGTGACGCAACTTTTCACGATTGCCATTCCCCGTGGTTCGGAAGTCACGTTAAGCCGTTGGTCCATTCCATTAGTCATTGGGCTATTAATTAATGACCCAATCTGGGGTACAGCCGGCCCTAGTTTGTAACAAGACACCTCATCATCCATTAAAAACACTCATCACACTCCTCACCCTTCGTCATACCATATTCACCTTAAAATACCCTCTAGGAGTGGTCGGTGTCTCAAATCAAAGTATCAAAAAGTTTTATACGTAGAATACACTCTTATACTGTATATGTTGCAGAACTAGAATGTTAGGTATAGTGCACTAAATATTTAGCCTAATTTTTATAACTAAATAAAAACGGCAAAATCAAATTGAAAATCAAATTACACTAAATGTATTATACAAGTTATGTACTCGTAGTTATACGGTATACCACTATTTGAACAGAGTTGTTCTTCCTTCTAACTATAAGTAACTAACGTAACTACATTCTATCAGTTATTAGACTCGACAATGTCTACGAAATTATATAATTAAACCTTCTAGTAAAAAGTGTAACTAAGTTAATTTTTTAAAGACAATTTTAGTCTTCTCCATTTTTGTTAGGCAAAATTAATTTATTGATATACAGTATAAATAGCTAACAAATAATATAATTAGAGTACATGTGTAATATATAAATAACACTGCCATAAATTCCTAAAACCTTCCGTAAGTAGACAATATTATTTAGAAAATTATTTTATTTAAATATTCTCGACGATGGGCGCGAAACCGACGCAGTGGACATTTCCATACTGTTGTGATGTGGTACTATCTAGCGGCGGTCGGTGAACTAAAAGTCGTGTCTGTCATCAAGGCCTACTAGACATCAGGCCGCGCTGCTCTCTCTATCATCTGCGTAACGTCACGGCAGTAGCATAACGCTCGCCACTTACTACCATGTAAAATACATAGCGCACACTGACCTTTGTTTATTGAACCTGATGTGGCTCTGTTAATATAAAATATTAGACGCTGAAATTAAAACTTATTTTATCCTGAATGCACAGTATATACTGAACACAATGAGGTATTTATAAACCAAGTCAAATATGTACGTAAAGTAAAGGTTTTGTCTGTAGCCTACTTTCATAATGCAAACTACTATAAGTGTTTCCAACTTGTTATCGTGGGGTTTAACACACGATAGTAAAATTACAGTAAATACTTTTATGTTCAATAGGTGCACATTTTTACGCAGACACATATTTTAATACATTTTACACATAAAGTCATAGTTGAAACTGTTAAATACACTAGGAAAATGTGCATAAGGACGTACTTAAAGCTATTTAAAAGAAATTGCAAAATAATAGTCCATATAATTATAATTATGTAGGTTTATAACAAATAAAATAACCTACTGAAAATGTTGGTCTCATAGACCATAGTCCGAGTTGGTCCAATGAAGGTTCTCCTTCACATAAACATAAGAGTTTTAATTTTGTTATACACTATTTCAATGAGATAACAAAAAAAACTTTTACCGTACAAAATACAAACACAAAGATACCTTGTAAATGCTTTAACTAGTAAAAAATGTGCAAAGAGCTAAAACACTATTCCTTTAATTCACAAACATTTATACACAGTAAATTTTGTAATACGTTATTATTTCCTAAATAAAGTATTAAAACACAAAAGCACTCTCCGTTACTAAATTACAAATACAACAATAGTTTAATACTGTCTACGATCACTAAAAACTAACTATTTAATGAGTATAACCATATTAAAAAGTCTTGGAGCACTATACTCTTGATTGCTGATAAATTTTCAATCTAGACTTGGGAACCTGAACGGTGAGAGATTGTGAATTGTGATGAAAAAAAGTTTATAAAATATTTTGGGTTGCAAATTCAGACCAAGAATGTCGTTTTTACGCCTTTATGACTTTCTTGCTCATAGCATTAGTTTCCGAAGTTTGGTGGTTTACTTATGTGACATCTTGTATAAGCAACTTTTTATTCTAAAGCTCTTACTTTATTTTATTTTTCTGCGGTGTTTTTATCTTGGTTCTATAACTTCTATACCGTTATACTCAGCATGTATTAAAAACCAAAAGCTTAAAGTTTCAGCTTGGCAGATATTTAAACGACGGAGCTACAACAGATTTACCAAGCTCATATAGGGTCAGAATGGCAATTCTTAGAGCCCTGAACTGATGAACACGGCCAAAGGTGGGGGTGTGCTACTGCCGTGACGTCACGATCTCAGCAGCGCGGCCTGGTGTCTAGCAGGCCGCGCTGATATCGATAGCAGACGACAGTTGGAGTTGCGCACTCGCGTCAGCTGCTGTGCTCTGACAGCTCGAGCTCTGTCGATCAGATATTCGTGTTCAATACTGGAAAATGTACTAGAATACTTGTTTGTATAAGAAAAGTGTAAAATAAGGTTTGTTTTATGAGTGGAGTAGTGTGTGTATTGTGTTCAGGAGTATCACTGGAATAGAAATATTGATTAACATGGATGGCTATATTTAGTACCCCTGTTCTAAATATACCCCTAATCGTCTGAAATGAGTGACGGGGAGGCAGAATTGTCACCGGTGAGTACCCTTACAACAAATTAAGTATCAGTTGGTTGTTTAAATGGTTATATAGCGTTATTATTCTCTAGAATCCACTAACAAAACTACTAAATGATTTTGATTGAATTCTGATGTATTTAGTATGATTATATACCTACTCGACCAACCCTCTAGATTGTTATGAGGTTTAAAATGCATATACTACTACCATATTACTGAATTTGACATCTAGGATTGACAAATTAAACACTAAAAAGCAACATACCGTATGTATACAGTTATTAACTGGATATTGTAACTAATTTAAATATACAAACAGGCCAATATATTCTGATTTTATTTGGTTCACAAGCGCTTTTAACAGCAACGCTGGCAACCTTTTTACATCAAAATTACTAAAATCTGATATAACAATGTATACAGATTTCAGTAAGTTTGCCTGAAGATGACAGCGTTACAGTTGAAAGCACTTGTGAATGAAATAAATCAGAATATATTGGCCTTTTTGCAGGTTTAAATAAGAACTAAATTTGCCAATAATCTCGGATCTCCTGCACTTCAAGAATTTATGAACTTTAACTTAAAACCCGTCCTAACATACAATGATACATTCTATATTGTGAACTGATGCTGAATCCTGGCGCATAAAATTGTTAAATAACATGTTAATTCCTTTACTTTCGATTATCAGACATTTCAAATACATGCAATTTGTATTTGGTCCACTTAAAGTTTGATCTAATAAGAGTACTCTATTATTTTTACTTAAACACGCTAAGTAACATTAGTGTAAACTATGGTAAACTCATGTTCAACGAAATTCGGTACATAAAATATATGTGATATTTATATTAATATTTATATACAAACATATAAAATTTAAACTTCATTTCTTGACTATCATTTTTTTTGTACTCCAACTTTTAGCTGGAAACCTTTTGTTAAATAAAATATCTTACAAATTCTCCAAAGGCAGTATGTTAGAGAGGTTCTAAACCTAGAAAAGTCTCTAAAATAAGGTAGCCTACGAGTGATAATGTAACTAAAAGATAATGGATAAATAAGAAAATTAGATCACTAAAATTAGAAATATTAGATCGCTAATGCTACTATTGAGAATTTATCAACTGTATCATTACACCAAAGGTTTTCAAGTCTAGGCCGACACGCAGCTAAGATCTATACTCAAAACGCTGTTATAGCGGCAAATCACTTTTTCGGTCGCCGTTTTGAAACGGGTTGATGACTTTTCATAATTTTTGATATATTGATGGATACCATTAAATTACATATTTATTTCAAACTTCATCAACGTCGGATGAAATGTACTGTTTACAGATTATTAAAACCACATCCGAGATATTTACAACATTAGTACCAAATTGAAACTGCAGGAAAATTGGACAAATGATGCGACCTGTACACACACATACGTATGTATATAAAGTTTTGAAAACGATCTAAAACGTGTTCTGGGAGTCAGGATTGGTGACTCCGGCCTTTCATGGTCCCGGGCCTGCATGGTCCTGCCACGCTGACAGCATGAATATCTCATTTTTCCAAAGGAAATTCGCTAATAAAAGAAAAAGGCACACGTTTAGCCAGGGGGTGCCTTCTCCTGACTGCAACCTCCCAAAAAGGCGCGAGCTTGCTAATAAGAGTACAAACGACGCAGACGCTCATTCCTTCACAATAATCTCGTACAATCAAAAACAGAACAATAAATGCTGATTAAAATAACTAAAGATCAACTAAAAAATAGCAGTTTCAAGTTTCGTCATGATAGTTTCCAGCAAGATTGCTGAATCAATATAATAATTAACCGTCGAATCGCGTGAAGTAAGTAAGATAAAGTGTCTATCTGTTCTTCAGTCTTAGAAACATGTGTGTTGCTTTACGGGTTTGTATGCACTATCATGAAAACCTTGATATCCTGTTTGAAGTGCATGTTCAAGGCCGTTACGCAACTGAGCAACTAACACTATCTACTGTACTGTAGGTAGGCACTTGCAGGAAAGTAGGCAGACAGTAGCTGTAGAGTGTTGGTTGATGTTGATGTTATGCAAGTATGTTTATGATGCATGCGCGATGTGCAGGATAGAGAAAGGAAAGGGAATGTATTGTCCGAGTGTTGCAAAAGCCGGATAAGAAGGTATATTGTATCAGTGCGCCAAAGTCAGGGCCTGGCAGCAGTGGCGTAGACATGATTATGGAATGGAGGGGTTTTCCAAAATCGTGAGGTCCTTTCAGTCCTCGAAATGCCAGGGGCTTTGGGGATGGATTAGAATACCTCCCAACGCAATAGGGAGGCTCCTCACTCGGAAAGTTTGATAATTGTTGGGGCATTTGTCTTATCCTAAAATTTAAAGATTTAATAAGTTTATTTCGTTAGAATAGAGTGATGCTATCAGTCATTTTAGAGGCGTTCTGAAAGGACATTTAGTACGGTAAGAGCATATTTGGACTGGGTGCAATAAATGTTTAGTTTTATTTGGTAACGGAGCTGAAATTTGTTTTACATACATTCTTGACTGTTATATTTGATACAGTTTCAGATATGTTATTAATTTGTAAAATGTTAAAATTCATAATTTCATTAATAATTTGCTTAATACTTTAGAGCTCATTTGTATAGATTATTAGTACTGTAACCTGTAGACTGTACTTAGAATAAAAACAATACTTTCATTTGTCTATGGACTTTAGATGGGCACCCGGGATGGGTCTCCTCTTGGCTACTCTTCTGGTTGACAGATTCGTGACTATGCTACACGCACAATTAAATTACTTATATGGCAACGTAAACTAAATTAACATTCTCATCACTCTCAAATACACATATGGCTAGTGAACATATGGCTACTTACAGGGTACGGAAACAACATTTTGGACTCTAAAATCAATGTGTTTTTACTTTTTTCAAGATATTTAAAAAGGGATACAGTAGTTGATTCTTTGATCATCTGAAATAAAAACCCCCGACTTAATACCAAAGTTGGCTCTCGATCATAAAGGTGCTATATTTCCCATGACGGGAAATAGTTTACAAATTTACCTTCGCTGTGTGTTCGTGTGGACAAGACATGATGCGTCATTTTCACCTACGTCACGAACTACTGCATTGCTTGCTGATATGTACGATAAGCTGGCAGTGTTTGGAAAGTGACGTCATCAGCTGGTATAGAAATGTCTCTCATCAATACTGGTGTAGCTAGTTTATGTTGATAGTTGATCCAGTAATTCCACTTGTGGAAACCACACAACTACATCATCTGCAACTACATTTTACGGCCTTTAAAACAATAGGCTGGAGAGAAGATTAGGTAAATTCTCTCTTTAATTGTCGTTACCACTACATTTATTGGCACTCTTCGTTGCTCCTGTTGCATGACACATGCAAGAGATTGTCGATTGGTGGTTGAGGATGAAAACAAACAAGTTTATACACGCTTAAACTATAAATAAATCAAACAAACCACCCCTTTGTTCGCCTACCATCGGCGCTTGAAATGTATGAATACTATACAAATACTAAGAGAGTTGTGGCTTGTGATATAAGCAGCGAGTTTATTTTCTTTTACAAACTGAAATTTTTTAAACATAGATAAAGGGCAGTTGGAATTTTTTGAAACAAATTTGAATTGGCCCTCCTTCAGTAATGTGTGCTACACAGTGGGGAATAGTTCCAGTAAGGGAGGAATGGGCTTCAGTCCTGGACACATATTATGCTGAATTAGACGAGTATACCCGCCTAAGGAGTGTAGGCGAGAGGCATAGGTTCGTGGCTTTCAACAGTGAAGTTCGCGCGCCGCAGGTCGGATAGATATTGGCCAACTTTCCCGCACGTTGATTGTTGTGATGCTTCTCACGAAGGCATATCCGCCGCCGAGCGCTATATACGGAAGCGGCAACTAACCGGAAGTGCTACTGCCACCTATATTGGATGTTTATTAGCCGTAAAGTCGGCCTTGACGTGTAGCCTGTACTGTAGAAAGGCTGAAAGAGGGTCAGGTGATATAAGCCCAACTAGTGGCTACACCGGCTGTTCAAAAAGAGAGGACAAATCCAGAAAAAATAAAGAAGCACGTAATTGGTCAACTATATTGTGATATATTGTAGGTAATACAACCATTCTAAATGTAAAAGTACATTTTTTCTGTAGTGTATATTGCATATATCATCACAACATATGCTAACTGCTGAGCGTAAATACATTATTTTGAAACTGTCTATTTTTGTGTGAAATAAACTACCAGTATAGCAACAGTGTATGTGCGGTTCTAATCTTCGTGCTACTTGCCTTGCCTGGTGCAGCTATCGTTTATCAGTTTAATGCTATCTGCACAGCAGTTACCTACAGTTCTTTGTTATCTTTAGTTTGTAAACATAGACAAGACCCAAGGCCGAAAACCTTGAATAAGATAAAGTTGGAAAACTGCTGATTTGTATTCATTGCCTTGCTCTACAGCAATATACGGTCTAATTATCAATTCATTATTTTCTTGTTTAGTAAACAAATCAATTTGTACATTTTCAATATTATTTAGTAGAAAGATTTGGGCACACTAAACGTCAGCTATCTATATAAGATGACTTTCGCTGTGTATATAAGTTCCATCTTGGGGATGTCAATAAATAATATTTTCACGGTAATAGGGCATGCAGGACAATCGGGTTTTTAATTCAACAACGATATTACAATCATACGTTATTCAAGCAATTCAGAAAGTCATACGGCTTAGTTACGGCCTGTCGGGTATTAAAAGGTTTAAAATAATGTGCTACAATATAGGGCGTGCTCATGTTAAAATGGGCGAGATTTTACCGTACGATATTATTATGGCGTATAAAACATGAATACGTTTGATGTTCAAAGATATTCTCCTATGGTCTTCTAGGACCAAATCCTGTTCTGTAAAAGCTCTTATTGCACTCATAAACCAAATCTTAACTAGTTGCCTGACACCTCTAAGGATGGAAGAGGGGCAGGTCAGCCATGCGTACAGGAATTCACGCTGCACAAGAGGCAAGAGCAACCTCTAATAAAATCATCGGAAAAATATTTAAAGAGCATAATTTAGTTTTGGATTTCAAGTCCTTAAAATAATTACTATGGGTAACTTGATATAATACTGAGTAACTTTAACCTTATTGACCTACCCCATGATTGAATATAAACTATTGACTCCTTATCTAAATTTAATTTATTTTATTTGTGATATAAGTAACTTAAGAATATGAATATTAATCAAATTATTTGCCCTCGCCAAATAATTACTTTAACCAATATGGACAAGAAAATCTGTCAAGTTCAAGATGTTCAACCAAAGAGCCTTCGGCAAAAGGTCGGCTGACTTTAATGAATACAAAAACTCTAAGTAGTCCTAACCTTCCTCGAGAGATTACTAACATAATGAAGCCTGTTGGTTGTTGGATGTTTCGCGACCTTTTGTCGTGGCAAGTGTTGTCTGTAATGTGTAATTATGTTTGCATTACAAGGTGGCACTGCTAGGTTATGTTGTGTCGCTGCGCGCTCTGATTGTTGGGAAAGTCGGTATGATTACAACGACTATACTCTGTGGTGTGGCGCTCACTATTGCGATACCTTGTCTTGTTAATTGCTCGCTCTATTATCTACTATCGTACGTGAGAGCTCGGTGTGTAAGTATTGATAACGCAGGCGCAGGTTGTTCGTCAATGTGACTGAACGTGTGAGTGGAGCACGCTTCGAATTTAATTGTGAAGTTCCGTTAGGTTTCATGGCTCATAAGTGTAAATAATTGAGGTAATAAAGTCTTCATTTATGCTATCATTCGTCATAATTTATTTACCTGAACAGGTTAGTAAAAGTATTAAAGCTGATATCACAAGCAGAAGCTATAAACTGATATCACAATTAAAATGTGTAATAACACACTTAATTATTATTAAAATGTGTAAATGTGTATACACAATAGTAATTATTTAAAAGATTTAAAGAACATTATCAATAGAACAAATTGTAGAAACATTTATGGTACAATAGGTATCTTAAAAGAACACAATCGTTGCTTCTGTCGATGCGGTCTCAAGCATCAATACAAGATTTCTTATTTATTATACTGATTACTTACTTATATAATTATAATCTCTATGGTGTGATTTGGGAATATCACACAAATCTGGTTTTATTTGTTCGTATCTGCTACGCCCACATGTAATCTAAGCTTGACTCCCGAGTGATAATATCAGTATCCGCGGCTTTTACTTTGTAACTTTAGAACTCACTCGTTTATGAAATAGAAAAATACGATACACGGGAAACATGTAGTTGGAGTGGCATGTAGTTCTCTAAATTTGAGTGATGGACTGCCGGATGAAAGGAGAATATTATTAGGCTTGAATTATAAAACCTTGTTAGAACAAATACTTTGAAATTGTTAAAAACCCAGCATGAGCTCTGATAAAACACAACCAACATATGGAGAAATACAGGAAGATTACTATTTTACACCCATCTCACATTGAAATGTACAGGGAGCATTGTCCAAAGTACAAAGACTTCGATACCTGTGTGCCTGTGCTTATCTTCACTTAAAGGAAGTTCCAGAGGACAAGAAGATAACATTTTTGTAGTTTCGAGAATAGATATTTTGACACTGGTTCCAGTGAAAGTGATTTCAGACAGCTTGCACAGATCTTTTGGGGATACGGTAGCGGTCCGAAGTTACAAATCCTAAATCCACGAATAAGAAGTAGGCTGTAGGACGAGTGGTAGCTAAAGACGATACAGAAACAGTTATGGTTGAAGGAGAACCATGACGAAGACACCTGAACCAGATGCAACGTTTTGAGAATTAATCCAAATTTAGTGATTTAAACCGTACACATTATTCTAATAAATACACCACCTCTGCTACATCAGTCCAGAGTACTTCAAGAGAACAACACTACTAGAAATTATATAATTTCTACTCTCGGCTTACCTTAGTAATCACTAATCAGAGACAAACTATGAATCTACTGAAATGTTGATTCCCCTGTTACGGGAACATTAAATTACCCCGAATCACTGCTGGTTCGTTCAGATTTGAAAATCCAGGTGACTCCTGAAGCTCAAGTATTGAAAAACACCATGATTTTGGCCCAAAGTTGCTACGATAGACCATCCGATGAATTGAACCCTTAAAATTCTTCTTTCAAAGACCTAGGGGTGGGTGTATAATGAGAAGTGTTATTTATACCAACTAGTTTATAACAGCTGGTGTTTTCAGTATTCCATCTTAAACAATAATATGAGGCTATAATAGCCAATCTCTACTTGTACCAATGCATAGCTTCTACTACTAGGTCACCTAGTTAATTGTTGACGAAAGTCGGAACCTCGCTTGTGACTGTGTGCCCTTCAAGGTTCACCAGACACCAACCCGGATCTGCTGACGATAATATCACCCTCCCTTTCACTCCCTCTCAGATATTAGCTGACAAACATCAAACCAATGTAAACAAACCTGCTTACAAACAACACACGAATAAATTTAATTCACTAAATTCAGTCACATTTCGACAATATTTTATAGATTTGCCTGTAGGCCTTAAATATTGTATACGCATTAATGCATAAAAACTTTGGGCTTTGGCCGTATAATTTTTGACAGGTGTTCAAAGTTTCTATTCAAGAACTAATTTGATAGATTTATGACATCTATTTTTCTTTAGGTAAAATAAAAAATGTACCAGTTGAAGGTTAAAAGAAAATAGCGGGTAATTCGCATACCAATATAATACAATGCTAAAACTGCAGAGGTTTGCATGCCTTTTAGAGGTTTCCCTTTTTATGTAAAAAACAACATACAATAATTTACGTCAAAAATACAACTGCCGTATCATGAAATTAAACTAAGATATTTTAATTTCGAAATCAAGAAGTATAACAAGTCGTTTATTCGACCTTCGCACGTTGAGAACAATCATCACTGATTGCTTGTCTATCAGCAGATTTGCATTTGCCAATGTACCAGCTGTGATGTGTCAATAGCTTACTCTGTGCCCTGTACACAGAGAGATGTTCTGTGTACAAGTTTGCAACACTGCCTCAACAACCTCACTCACAAAGCCCTCTAATTGGCCATTGAGAGCTCCTTGTTGCTGCCTCGCTACTTTCCAACCATCGACTCTCATGACGAGAGATGATAAGTCACTCACTACAGGCACAACTACGAGGAAAGGTCAATCCTTCTCTGTTCGAACCTGTGTACAGACCAATCTATACTAACCTTGGCGTATGGTTAAATTATTTTAAGATAAACTATTACACATTTTAATATTCTCTATAATATGTTGATTAGTGATTACAGGCTGTATGTCAAAGGCTTCACCTGTTTTAGAATCCCTGCCATCTATAGACTATAGACTCTGTAATAAATAGATTAATCAGCTTCTTGAGCGAACACAACACTCACAAGAAATAGTGCTCTGGTCGGTCTGGTGTGCCGTATATTATGAGCGAAATTAGTACGGTATTCAGCAAGAATATACTCGTATTATTCTTTCCATTTGACTTAAAACAAGAAAGAAATATGTATCAATTTTACATGAAGGCAGAAAGAGACACAACTTTTTCGTATGCATATCACACGATGCAGTTTGTGAGACTGCGAAGTGGATAGGTTTTGTTTTCAATGTTTTCCGGCCACAAATGCGAATGATTGATTGTTCATGGGCCGGAGTACTGGGACAGTGCCTGCTGTTTAGTGCACATGAAGAAACAAATGCATTATAAATCGTATTTCTTTGGAGACCTAAAAATTGATAACACACGCTGATTTATATTGTGGAGGTAAGAAAAATGTGTGCGTAATGGTCTAATGGCCCATTTAATGTCGAAATACTGTATATTAGCCCAATCCATATTCGATCCTATGTCCATGTGAGACCACTGCAGCCTCGTACGTCAGCAAGGAGTTCGTCTGATTGGGAAAGTAGCAGTTCTTCCCACAGCATCTGACCCCGCCTAGGCTATACTTCTGGTTCGCCGACTTGTTATCTTTGACTTCACTTCTCGCGTCATCAGAACCAGTGTTCAGCCAGCTTCCGCCTGCGCTCTTCTTGATATCTCGTCAAACTTGTATTTGACACCCAAGACTAAACTGCCACCGCACTTTATGTAACCTGAGTGGGACGAAGTATTTGTATTATTCGTTATATTTGTGTGTTCTTTACCTTAATTTTTACGTTAACAATTATTTGTATAAAATATTTTCCCATTATTCAGTAACATAGGCGTAGGACAGAAATGATAGCCGGGGCCTTAGTAAGGATTTTTGGACCCCGGACAGACTGCAGAAACGGTAACCAGGATGGTGTTAAAAGGGGGCCGGGGCGTCTATTAGGGCTGGGATACCCCCAGCAAGAGCAGGGTCCAGGATGGGAGTCTCCCAGGAAAATCTGGGAAAATCAATAACGACTTCATGTTATAGTTATTTTCGGAAAAGTGCTTAGCAGTTGATTCACAACAGCGGTGCATTACAACTGTCACCTGCCTAGCGCCAATCAGGGGGTCATAACAAGGTCGCATTGTGACTTTCAAATCCGGCGCATGCGCTCTTGGCCTCTTTACACCTGCCTGTTTCACTACTGTTTCTACAACTGCATTTCCATGCTTTCCTCGCGACTGATCAGTGATCCCTTGGCCTGTGCAACCCGTGGCCGTGGATAACGCTCTAGATCAGTCTCGCAGCCGGCTGTTTCGGTTTCTCAACCTTTTATACGGATTTCGGCGCTGAACGAATGCAACGAAGAGTTTCTAAGCAGCTTAACGAGCGGTTATTATATTAGAAAATGTATTTAGTATGTGAGAGTCCCAAAAGAACTCAGGGAACTAAGTCTAATCTCTTAGAGTTATATGGACACAATATATAACTCAAATGTAACGAATCGTGGAAATAATAATTAACTAGGTATTCACCGATTTAAAACATAAGTATAGGCCTGTTCGTGGACTGCATTAATCAAACTATAAGCCTACGAGTTCTTCCCTAAAACCCCTGAAGTTGAAATATTGTTGTATGCACTCCTAAATTTAAGGGAGGACACTCGATACGTCACCGGTCGACACACAGACTCGGGAAATCATCACTCGAATCAGCAAAAGGTCGATTGTAGACATGAATCAGCTGCTGCTTGCCGTGTGAACGATGCTTGTGTTCTTCTATTAAATAAAACTCTTCCCATGAAGTTACGCACAGAAACAATAGGCCTACGAGTAACACCTCTCCCCAGCCCTCGTCACATCACGCACACGAAACCATTGATCCGCACCCTCCCTATCGTGTTCATTGCCAGACTCTAGACACAAAGACTAGCCTCGTACAACTGTGTCATACGCCCAGTATGAAACAGTTTTGAGTGTTGACAAAAACATGTCTAAAAATAAAGACCAACAGCTTTACATTTCAACAAAAATTCGACCTACTGGTGTGTTGGGTTTTGTAACGTACGTCGGTACGAATAGTTTACTGTCAAAATTGATGGAAACTGAAGGCAAAGGGATACAAGTAAGGCTGCAAGACAATTATTAATAAGAACCCTAAACGATATGTATATGACTACTACAGTCTACAAAAAGGAACATTATTCAGCAGTCAGTAGGATGAGTATTGAACAGTGATGAGGTTTAGTGGTTGACTGGTTGTCCTTGACTGAGCGGAGTCTAATTGCCTTTTGCAAATACTGTAGAGAGTAGAGTGTAATGTTGTCTTGTCAACACGGTGTTTGTTGTCGTCTGCGTCACGGCGTGATCAGCTGACTGACTCTTCTTCCCACTCCTGACCTATACACAACCATAATCTGTCACTTTGCGAGCTTTCGACTGCCAGATCCGCGGTAGTAGTATGTCGTCCTGGGTGTAATGCGATGTACAACATGGTATCAATACCGATTGCCGTCATGGTTATATGTTTATAAAAAATACTGATTTTCTGTGATATTTTGATTGACCCAACAATATTGTAAAACGGCACATTGTCCAATATTTTCGATTGCAGAGCGACTGTGCCTGCACCTGTATCACATGGACACTGCTATGCACTTAAAATAAGCTGTTTACAACGGGTTTCAAGATAGATTATTAACGTTATTGCGAAATTGAATGAACATGTATTTAGCCTACTAAACGAAGCGAAGTTCCCTTTTAAAGAGCGGGAAAGGAAGCACATGTGCCAGCTCTTGCTTCCTCTCATGGACAGTATTTCGCAGTCAGGCAAATGCTTGTGGGTTGAAGTTCCATTTCCTTGTTTTTTTTTTAAATTCAGGCAGGAATAAGCAAACAATACTGTGTTATTGTGTGTTTACACGGCATGTCAAACGATACGTGACTATTATTTGTGTCCTTCCTATACAGTTCACAGTTCCCGTGGCCTTGCAATCGCGTACACCGGATATTATTTTTCTACCGGAACTGCCACGCTGGCACCCATTGTTGTCTTGTTTAAACACAACAACGACTTCATTATGTTGGCTGAACACGAGTTTTGTAGTTTAGAATAATTGACCAAAAACAAAGGACTGGTGAGTGAGCAACGGCAGTGTCTACTCTTCGGCAAGAGTTTTGTATTGTACATTATGTGAAGTTTACTATTAAGTTATACTGAACTTGGAGCAATCAACTAAAGAGGTACCTTTCAAACTCATCAACCAGAGAAATATCGGGCACCAACCATATACTCGCTGATCTCTATAGCTGTGCACAGTGGCCCTCTGAGAAAGGGTCAGCGAGGGATCCGGGATCCCGTGAAACATTATGCTTTGAACAAGTACCTACCTATGAACTTTATACTATATTAAATCACTAGGATTGCACTACTGTATATCTATGGATATAATACAATACTCGATGTAGGTACATCACTTTCAAGGAGAAGAGGGACCCAAACAGTCTATACCATATTATATATAATTATTCCTATATAATTATTCACTATAACAATGGGCAAATTACTAAAAACATCTAAAATATGAGCCCCTTGTTGTGTACTGTACTACAGTAATAATAGGACAATACCAATATGTAGTTGGTACCATGTTCGAATGGATTGAGCGGTAGGGAATGTTAGGATGAACAAGTATTTTGTTAGTGTATGTGTGTTTTGTGCACACTGTAACATTATGAATAATTAACGGATTTTATTCAAACTCTGCACACTTGTTGTACACTGTCTGGATTAGTTTTTGCAGTAAATTGAAGCTTTTGTTTCAGAATACCACCATTTTCAGGGTATATTTCACCATATCATAACTATCTTTCAAACGATTGCCTCGATTTGTATCAAATTTTGAGAACTTGCGTACATAACCAAGATTTAAAGTAAATATATGTTTAAAACGGTTATAATAAAAAATAAAACTTTTATCTGAATTTCTAAGGCTGAAAGAATTTAACGTTAAGGCTTATTTGCGATAGTTCAAGTCCATGTTATAAACTTATATAGCACTTAAGTCTAAGGCAGAAAGCCGAAGCGAGAATTTGAGTGTAGAAAATTGCAATCAAGTGCTCAATCCATGTAATTGACTTAATTTAGCATACCCCTAGTCTCTGAAAACTGTTACATGGACGTATTTTGTGTTTATAATTTGCATGACCTTCAATCATTGATTACCATATATTTGTCATTATGGTCGGGACGTATATTAATTGACATTACATAGCTGTGACATTTATAGAGGCTAAACAATCATGTGACATTATAAGGTTACGCAATATCTACTAGTAATGAGCTCACGGTGTCGGTATTCAGTTACTGTATGTGATAATACGTTTAGAAGAAAACTACACCTGGCTACATCTTTGTTCTTAACTTTTACATATGAAAATACAAAACTAAAAAATAACTGTATATAGTTTTAAATGTTGTGTTTTCAGCTGCTGAGGAATTATTTTTGGAGTAGAATGGTCTGTCGGCGAGTCGGCGTAACAGGCTCTTGAATAGTTGCAGTCCGTCCGACATGTCATTTGAGAGGAGTAGGAATAGGACTGGTTGAAGCAGTTATGTTAAAATCCTTGGGAACCAAACATAGATGTGCCTTTTTGAAGAAGTGTTTACTCAAAATAATACCTAGTTTCCAGTTGACCCAGCTTCACAGCTTAAGAACATTTTAGGGTTTTTGTATAACTTTTTTTTCTTCCAGTCACAAATATTGGAGAGAGTGAAGCCTGACCGGGTGGCAGTTACCAAGCCTGAAGAAGATCGAAGGAGAAGAACCATCATTGTAGAGAAGAAGAATGGATCTTACGGCTTCACACTGCAGGTGATTCATCAATAATACCATGACTCCAGTCATAAGTATAAGCAAAGGTCAAATTTTATTCAGTTAATGCACAAAACTTACGTTGTCTTGACTCATTATTAAAGCTAATTCACAGATGACAACAATTTTTAAATTTCCAGTATTTAATTAGGATTGGCTAAATAATAGTTATAAATACATCAACTGCAAGGCTTCCTTCACTACTGTATTTTGTAATGGATATTGGTGGTCATTTTAATATAATATATCAAAATATTATCAGGAAACAGCTGCTTATTTGAATATAAAAATATTGAAGTTGTATAGAACTCTGATGAAAGTTTAAAACATTTTGGGTTATTTGATATACAACTTAAATATTTTTTGGTTTAAAATAATTGAAAAAAAGTTACATTAATATTGATTGTTAATAATCATTGTTCGTTGTGATATCAAAGTACACGCCCTTATCAGATGCATACACAATTATCACCAGTTACCAGTAACATTGTCATAAATATATTAAATTACAAATTAAAAAAAGGTACAGTTTGATATGTTTAAGGAGGGCGATTTTAATTTTAAATGCTAAATGACATTGTTTCAGAGCTATGGTATTCACTACAAGAGAGAGCAGGAAATAGAGATGATCACTTATGTTGACTATGTAGACTATGACGGACCTGCTTTCCGGGCTGGGATGAGAGAGGGTAAGTGAAAAACCAATGTTATGGTTTAAAATCCATCTCACAAAGCAGGCAAGCTGTTAAAAAATCTTATATTTATTCAAATAATAAAAACAAGAGATGTGATGCAAATTTAATCCTTGAGAGGTTGTGTGTTGATTCCGGTTAACTAGCATACATTGACTTTTTGCAGTTTTTCTGTTTTTATTCCATGTTATAAGCAAGACTTACAGTTGGCTCTGCACTCACTCTTTCTGACCGCCTCTTAACTAATGAAGATTAACACAAAAAATTACTGAAAATAAATATGATAAAATAATGTGAAATATGATAATCAACCTTCCAAATTTTACAGTTTAATTTAATTTTTTAAGTTAGCCAGAAGGTAACATTTTACTACCAAGGACATTTAAAATTAATACCTGTTGAAAAGCAAAACCAGACTTGGACTTAAAGGGTTGTAAATGGAAATAAAATACTAAATAAAAAGAAAGATAATTAACAGTAATCTTAAAAATTATCCGCACTAACAAAAACTGCACAACCCGTTGTAATGAACTAATATATCAACTTAGTTTTCTTTCACTTCCTACCGTGTAAACAATACTGTCTGACCAATCCTAATCAAGGTTTCTCACCTCAGTTGTAACATAGTGGGAACGGCCCTAGTTCTCACCATTACTCACTGAATATTTAATTTTGTCTGTTTATTAGATTTAAATCAAGCTATGTCGGTATAGAAGGTAAAATTCTTTGTTATAGTTTTTGTAAATCTGCTATGTAAAAAAATAAGCCGTTAGAGTGAAATTTTAATATTTTTTTACTTGTAGGAGATGTAATCCTGTCAATAAATGGCCACGACATGGAAAAGACTGATCATAAGACTTTAGTGAACTTCATCAAGAACTGTGATTCACGTATGAGGATGGTGGTTCTGTTTGAAGATTGTGTAAGAAAGGTAATATAAATAGAAACTATAGTTTCAGACAGCCTAGCCTAGAGGGTATCCATGGTTAGTATTGGGTGGGGTGGCTAGTGTTGTGTGCTTTTAACAAGTAAAAGTTAAACTTTGTAATTTTTGGGATCACAGGACAGTATGGGAAACTCGTTTTCAAAAATTATACAAACAAAAAACAATTTAGTAATTATGTTTTTTAACCTATTTTCTAACCATCAATGATCAAATATGATTTCAAGTTTAGTGTTGAAAGGTTTACTGTGTACTTGGAGAGACACCTAAATGTCATAGTATTATTGAATTTGAAGTTTTTTTAAATAAAAATAGCATTAAATGTGGTTTTAATTACGTAAGTGCAGGGTTGGTTGTACCGTTAAGCCTTATACAAAACAGTGCGGTTAGAGAGTGGGGCTGAATGAGATTACTCGCAGCGCAGCCACTTCAAACGGCACTTGCGCGTCCCTAGCGGAATAGTTTGACGCCACTGTATGGTGATCGCACCACCTTAAGGATGTCTGCAAGCCTGCAGGAAGGCATAACTCACTTGATTGTTGTATGACAGGTAGAGCTGCACATGCGGTACATTCAACTGCAGCGGATCCTGCAGAGCAAGATGGTGGACCTGGAGCGATTGTGTTTGCGTGAGAGAGAACTGCTTCAGGGCAAGTGGAAGACGCACAGTTTACCAGCCCGCAAGAAGGCTTCTTCTAGCAAAACGTCTGATATACCCACTCCTGTCCACGCTGACAATGGTGAGTTGAGTTGCTGGACAAATAGTGTTGTACCGTTTTTCCAATGAAATGAATGACAGTTTTATAAAGAACTATGCCTTAAGTAGATTCTGTTTTTTATAGCTACTGAGGATATTATTTTCTTAAAGGTGAGGTGCCATACAATCGGCCTACAGTGTCTACTGAAGACGTAACCCGAGCTCAAAACCATGTGCCTGTGTATCCAGCTCCTAACCAGCTGTTGCTGGCCTATCAATACATCGATGCTCACGGTAGAGCTTACTTCATCCATCCCACAGCCACTCCAGGCAACCAGCTTGGAGGAAGTGGCGAGTATCTGATCTCAAGTTGGCAAAGGTAATTGTTCTCAGGGTCGTATTTCCAAACATCAGACTAAGCAGGTGCCTGGAGCGCTGAGTTGCTATAGTGTTGGGTCAATTCCTAATTTTTTCTATTCTTGATTCCGATACTAAGATATTATCGGATTTTTAATTCGGGGTTCGATTCCCAATACCTCCAAGGAATTCCTTCCCGATACCTCCGGAAGAAATCGGTATCGACTTTGCCAGTCGATTCTCAATTAAAGGAAATTGGTTGCAGCTTTCTTTTTGTGCCACTGTACTCTGTAAAGGATGTGTGACCGATTAGTGATCAACAAAATAATGGGTTTCAACAGTTAAAAAATAGTTAACTGTCTCTTGAGCAGTAATTATTTAACAAAACACATGCACACACGTCACATTCCGATCAAAACAACTACCCTCTGGCTAACTCCCCGGCCACTCCTCATACTGCAGGAGAATAGACTCGTCTACTTGCGCAGGGTCTAGCCAGCAACCTACAACAGAGAGTTTTCATTCTGATGATTCAATGCCCGATCCTTGATTCCAAAACCGACTTCCGAATCTTCCTATGGAATCGATTCCGATACTGCAGAATCGGGAATCGATTCCATACTATACTGACCGATTCCTTACTTCAGGAATTGGTGGAATAGAGAATCGGAATCCACCCAACACTACTACACAAGTTTGATCAAATAATCCCTCCAGTTTTATGGTAAACTTTAAAATTCTCATTCATTGATAACTTGATTGGTAATGTTTTCAAAGTTCTATAACTGGCATTGAGCATTTTGAAACTTCGGATTTGCTGCCATTGCTTTGGTGACTAACAGCCGAGAGTTTTCCGGAACCCAAAAGCTGTCGACAATTGTTCCTAAGCAGCACTTCCAAGAATTTTGGAAGGCTCAAAGGTGGCAACTAAACGATTGTAAAATATCGGTACCACTCAAGAGTTCCAAAATCATTGAAAAGAAATCTTTAGTAAAATAAAAATGTTGTGTCAATATTAACTTGAGTTTGATACTCCTTCAGATATTCCTTTTGATTTATTGATGGTATTTTATATTAATTTAGCAACTACTCTTCTGGGAGTGAGAGAGAAAGAGAACGGAAAAGTTGCCGGCACAGAGAGCGGCATCATGGAAGTGACAGCCGACGTTGCAGTGGCAGTGGGATGGCACAAGACGGAGGTGCGAGGGGCCACACAAGCACACATAATGGCCTTCCACATAAGACCAAAGGTAGGAAAACCAGATGTTATATTGAAATTTAATAAATATTAGATGAAGAATGATAGGTTATTGAAATAAAAACTTTTGGATTAACCACAATGAAAACAGTATTTAATTAATACGAATGTTTTGTGGTTAATCCAAAAGTTTATATTTCAATTATGTCAAACCACATAAGTTCAAAATCTAAAATGATAGGTTAGTTTTTCCTAACTTTAATTAAGTTATTGAAACTGTAATAGCTCTAACTTTTAAAACTAGTAAGAGCCACTTTGCTTTGACAAATAACTAGATCAAAGATAAAATGAAATACTTCATTACTCCTCTCTAACTTATGCTGATTAGTAATAAATAACTAACTGTATATAGTCTAAAGATAACGCCATTGTTTTTCTCTACAAAATTACAAATAAAGAATTCAATTCAATATATCTTTATTTCCGTAAAATACATACATTGTATAATAAATTTGTTTGCACAAGTTTAAAATAAATATAAGATTGTACAATAAAGTTTACACATAAAATAATCCCCACATAGGAAGATTCCTGTGCGTGAGGATGAGCCTCTAAGTAAAAAGTACTAATTATATACAAAGGAACATGAAAGTACTTCCTAATGGTTGTATGGGGGTATCAGATCACCAAATTAATTTTATTCCCCAAAAATATCTGTCCGAAAAAACTTTATAACAATGTACCTGTAGTTTTAATTATTTGATCCAATACTTGTATACTTAAATGAGCAAGAGAGTGCAAATCTTGATGAAAATATGTTTTCTTGGCAAAATCTATGGAAGTACCCCAGTTCAATTTCCACTCTGCATTTGAATTCTGCAATATTATTCATTGACAAAAGATTGCAAGACTTTTTCCTTGTAATTGTTAATTTATTAAAATTTAGTTCTTTTGTCCTATGTGTAATAAGTACTTAAACAAAATTCTTATCAACATTATCTTGATAGAAAACTGATTGTGTACATTTCAGTGGAAAGATCACACCATCTGTGTAACCCTTGCCTGCAAGCTAGTCCACAAGACAACACCAGTCTAGAAGCTTACGATCTTGCTAGCCCTTGCTGTAACCCTCAATGTGTCCCTTCGGCCAGGCGCCGCTCTCGCCATAAAAACTCTCACGAGTCAAACTCCCAATCCAGAGGTGAAGGAGATGATCCATTTTCTGTTGTCTACATCTGCGATGTTATGTGCTATTGGATCTTCAGCTTCTTTGCTTCTTATTTATTATTTGCTAATGCTAATTGATGAATGCTACGTTTTTAAACGCATTTACAATGCCCTGCCAGTTTCCTATTTATTCATACTGGAGGGATATGCTTGATGATTTTGGTTTGTTCTATTTATGATTTTAAATGTTTTGATCCCATTTTTATTACTTTCTAGCATTAAACCTCTATTATTTTTAGTTCTTAACCTATTGATCTGTTTCTGCACACCTATATGGTTTAGCTTTGGGATGTTTACTGCACTATTGGTTTGTTTCTATCCATAATAAATACATAGTACAGTCTTTAAGACACCTTAGAATAATTTTATAATCTACTGTAAAATATGAATTTTTTACTAGTGTATATAACTAGCAAACTGTAAGTTTTGATAAAAATTAGTTTCAAAACTTTATCCTTTAAAAACTTATTTAACTGTAGCCCTACATTGCATATTACAGTTTAAATTAGGATTTTTATCTACTCTGAACATATTTTACAAGAATATCAGGGTAATTTGATATTGATTTAAATGGACTTCCATGGTGGGAGATAGCTGATTGGGTAATTAATGTTTAAAGCTTTTCCTTATAGTTACAACTACCGTACTAAAATATTCCTGGATCCCAGGCTCTAATACTTTGATGTGTGAGGAGCACTCAGAAAGTAACAGACATTGTCGCATCACTACCAGAGCAGATTCCCCATCATTATGATCGCATATTCAACGGTTAGCCACATTCAAGTTTCGCTGCCCTGCAAAGAAGCGTCACAGATCCAAATAGTTTTTTAAATAGCAGCACCAAATAAGACTAGTGTTGTTATTTTTTTATGCTAGATTGAAACTCCTCCGTCCACAAACATTTCAACTATTGAGTTTCTACTATATTAACGAGCCAACAACAATAGTAACATTACTATTGGCAGGTTTTTAATTTGGTGCCACCATCTAAAACTGTTGTAGAATTGTGATGTATGTTAATGAACTTGGCCCAAACTAAGCCAAGGGAAGTAGCTAACGGTTGAATATGTGATCACAATCGTAGGAGTTGTACTCTGGTCGTGATGCTAAACACCCGTTCTCAAATCCATTCTGCCCATGAATTTTACCAAATATATCCTGGGATAACTTTTTGTTAAAGTTTGTTATTGCGTATGACCTTCTAAGTAATCGTTGAATCTAAAAAATATATTTTGTTGTTTTTTTAAGGTGAATACAAGGAAAATCGAAATAGTCGAGCAATTCAAGTTAATTCTGGCAGTTACAAAAATGGGTGCCATCATGTTGAACCTTCTTATACTTCAAGAGGTACAAGGTGAGTACATTTCACATTCATTTGTTTTAAAAAAATAAACCAAAATTGATATATTTTTGTATTGATTGCTACAATGATCATTTCTGTATCAAATTAATTATGTACTTAAATATAATTATAAGGTTGTGAAATTTTACTCTTTGGGCTTGGAAAGGTTTTGGTTTGTTTATATCAGTCTTAAGCAGCAAGACCAAAAATGGTTTACAACAGTTAGAGCAGCAAACCAAATGCTAAAGAGACAAGCCTAGCGTAAAGAAAAAGGAATGAAAAGCCATGTCAGGCAAGTGAAATACCAACTATGAAAAAATTAACGATTTATGAAAGCGGACGCACGAGCAAATTGCTAGAAAGGCAACTGTAGGAAAAAAGTTGGGAAAACTGTGTTTGCTTACAAGGTGAACTAATAGTGTGGGTAATTGTTTAGTACATTTCAAAACGGTACTTGGAAACAATAGTGACTTTCCCTGTTTATGGAAGTATGTATGTGATTTTCTTCTACTTGAAAATAAAATACAATACATTTTTGACTATAGATACTTCAGCCTGGTGAGCCAATGCAGCCTGCACTCCTGCACCAGTAGTGAGCTGAACAGTGGCGGTGGGGGGGCCGGTGGGGGAGTTGGGCCGAGTGGGGAGAGAGCAGTGCTGCTTCTTACACCACATCACTGAGTACTGACACCCTCTACTGGGAGCCACCCAGCGAGCCGAGCAACTCTCGCCATCACTCGGTCAAATCCCAACGTAGCCATCACGAACCTGCCAAGCCCAAGTCCTGGGACAACCTCACCACCAAGGCGTTCGGCGGTTATGGCTTTGGGTAGGGTGTGTGTTCACAAATATTTGTTATACTTAGGAATAATGTAGAAATAATTGATCTCTCATTCTTGGGTTACTGGTGCAAATTACAACCATTGTTTGGTTGTGATATTGTAAAACAAAATTTAAATGTCATCAGAAAAAAAGGTTTCAGAGCAGTGCACCAGAACAGATAAACTTGTATAGTGAAAGCCTATTTATAGCAGAAGTTGATCAACAAATAAGCTACTTACTTAGGACTCTAACCCCTGACTGAGCAACTGTAATGTAAGCTCAAGGAGCTGTCCATATATTACTTAGTGTGATATTTTCCCATCAGAGCAGTGATTACTATTTCACCTCCCCCTTTCAACACAATATGCACATTACAGGTTAAGCTGAACGCTCCTTCCCCTTTATGCATTATTTATTATATAAATGGTCCCTCATCAGTTTTATTAAGATGATCTTAATTTACATTGTTAATAATATATCCCTTGACACATACCACATTTTAAAATTTAAATAAAGCAAACTAATTGGATGTAACAAACAAAAATATATGACCAGTGTTTTACAGATATGGCTATCTGGACCGTGGCGAATCCTCAAAAGTTCATTCATCGTCAATGAAAAACGGCCACTCTTCCTCGCAAGGACGCAAACAGCAGCGGTACGTCCAACCCACAAAATCAACAGAGTCATTGCTCCTTCTGCCGCAGTACCCCGGTCTGTCAGACTCCAGCCTGAGCTGTGAGTGCCTGGACGCCACATCCCCAGGAACCACTGAGCACGGCAGTCGCTTCTTCACTGGGGACCAGTCCAGTCGGGACAAAGCCAGTCAGACTGAGAGCAGGCGCATAGTCAACGTCCCTCAAGCCCCTGAGATCACTCGCCTGTGATAATTCAATCGTTAGTTCTATTTTTTGTCATAAGCCTTTGTTAATTATAACAAAAGTGACTTGGTTCAATTTCAACGTAAGCAGTGATGGAAAATTCTTATATAATGTGTTAAGGTTGCTCTTATTTAAAATTGTGCTTGAGTAAAGAATATTTCTTTTAGCTTATAAGATTTTGTAATTGTTATGCATACTGCTCAATACGAATCAAGAATTAAACCATCTATTCAATGAGACCAACTAGACAATTATTTAGCTAATAATGTTTTAAGTTACGTGTTCATTAACAAAGGTTTACTAATAAAACTATGGAAAAAGATACAAATATGAACTTTAAATTTTATATTTGAAAACTTATGATTTTATATTAACAAGTGATCTCATTCAAAATTTGTGTTCGGGGAAAATAGAATTGAACCTTTGAGGGTGAAGGGTGTCTGTTGGGTACTCAAATTTTCTACCAACTTCATGATCGACAATATATACTTAATATTTGTTATGAATTATTGTATTTTGTAGTTATTTGCTTGGTTGTCAACGCAGACCTGCAATCTTCCTTTCCCTTAATTCATTACAGTTATTAGGTTGATTATAAACAAGGGGTGTTGTGGTGTATCAGTGTAGACTTTGAAACAGGTTAGTATATTTTGGACTTTTAGAGCCTTTCGAAATGTTGTATTCCATCGTCTCATTTGACGCAGTAAATACCAATTTAGGGTTCTTTACACTATGCATTCAATAGCTATGGTGATTATTGTGCTCGTAACTTACTAAAACTGTAATAAAAATTAGCTGTAATTAAATAAATAATTCTGATTTATCATGCAATATTATCATAAACAATAACATAACACTGAAAATCATCAATATTAATGTAATCTGTAATTTTCTTTAAAATAATTCAAGAACAGTTGTGTCCCAGAAACCCCCACTAGAACAACAGCCAATGCTAATGCGAATGCTATTAGGCAAGTTACGTGTATAACCATTAACTGACAACAATTTCATGTTTGAAGAAAGTCTACTTCCATAGTTTTATTTGTGCAAACATTCCATTATTTAGTGTATTATGTTGAGTTGAAAGTGTTTCTTTCTAGTCATTAATATCACAATGTTCACTTTGATTACTTGCACAATCCTGATAAGCGTGCTTTTGTTTTCTAAAATGACAAATTAATAATTGGTTTGAAAAAGCCTTGTTGATTTTAAACATGAATTATAGTATAAGTCCTATGAATCACGATAATCAGGAATCTTATGCAAGGTTAAAGCTATATTTCATCTATCTACATGTCTATTATTTTTAAGATTTACCTTACCAAATATAAACATCACTGGTATTTGAGTGTAACAGTTAAGCTAGTCACTTTTTGTCTCTATAATCTGTTCAAGGGGTAAATTAATCTGCCGGGAAACTGGAAAAGCTCTTGGTGAACCCTTTTATTTTGAAGCTTTTTAAAATTTACCTCGTTGTTAGTTCCAAACTTAGTTAGTTTTAACTTTCATCTTGCTTTATTATGCAAAATATCTTGACCTCACTAAATGAGGTTATTGTAATACATCTTCCAAATTTAGAGTAATGGGTAGGTCTTGGTTTGCAATGTCTAATGACATTTGATACTCTTGATAGACTCTAGTTAACATTTAAATAATTATAACAAACAAAAACCTGAACATTCAAATTTTGCTTTTAAGACCTTTGGGGCAGGGGAAGAGTTGAGCACCTTACATATAGGTTGTCTACCAGGTTCCTCTGGTATTAGTTTACCCCTGATTCATGCATTTTGCAATACTAATAGAATTTTAGAACTTATTGCATTCACATATCAAAGACAAGTTTTAAATAATACACACATTCAAAGCCTAACGCTATGGATGTAAATTTGTTTACTATTTGCTTTTGTTTACTCACAACATTTACAGAATGTGCTACAATTTGAATATCTATATATTTATTAAGATAAATGTCTGCATTTATTCTAACTTCAATAATTAAAATTATATGTCGTATAAATTATGTACTGTTATTCAATGTTACCATTTTTAAGTTGCAGCTTCAATGTCTATTATTATTTTGTGTATGTGTATATTTATTTTGGACAATAACCAATTCAGTGTTAGAAGTTTTTTATAATTGTGGTTTATAAAACATTGTTAATAAATGAAGTTATTCAAAGTAAAAAAGCCTATTGTACAATTATCCTGCATTTGAATGAGCCATGTTGTATTTTGACGAGAATCTAAAAGTACACAGAAAAAAATCATGTGTTGCCTAGTCAAATTCAGTCCACAGTTGTTTTGTAGATGTTAACAACTTTAAGTTCTAGCTTACATATATTTCTCCATAAGGCAATAAACTGCCTAACACATCAAAATCATCTAAATTTGCGCTTTGCAAAAATTTATTCTCGACAGTATGAAAACTGAGTTCTGACAATAGATTGTACTAGTGGGCTCTATTAGGAATGTGCGGGGTGATTTTTGACGGTTTTTAACAATTTAGGATGCACACTGAAGAAGCCGGTTTTAAGAAACCATTTTACGAAACAAGAAACTTTAGTTTCTTGCAACAGATAGGTTGGATTAGCACAGGTCGGTGTTTCATGAAACTGTACTTACATCAATTTCTTGAAACTAGTGTACACAAAATCCAAAAAAACATATTTGATATTTCTCATATTGACAATTTCACGTTTCAAGTGGTATTACAACGTAGTTATGAATTGAATAAAGTTATTACAGTGATTACCACAGTATAAAAACAACGTGATAGTCTAGATACATCTTTTTTAATTCGGTTTATTAGTACACTACAGTATATCATTTTTTGTGCTGTTTTTAATATGACAGAAATTTTTTCCACGAGAAGAAGGCAGAAGCTGTTGAATTGTAAATTTTTCCTCAGTACTCAAAGCTAATCTTCAGTAGGTGTCCTTCTTTGATATTAGAGAGTTAACTAATTCTCCACCAAACGATCAAAAAGCGGCTTTGACATTTGAAAAATGTCCTTAAATTTGACAGGATCACTGCAAAAGTGACGAGCTACAACAAACATCACGAAACTGATGAAACCTCTTTTCTCATGTGTGCATTATTAAATGAAACGGGTTTATTGAAACAATTTTAGTGAAACCAGAGAATGGGCTTCTCCAATGTGCATCCTTTCTGGATTTGACTATACAAATTATGATTTTTGGTAGTTCTTTGTCTGAGATTTAATATGAAAAACCACTCCTATTCAAATAAGAGATGACGGTAGAAACACCAATGTGGGATCTTGGACTGTCAATCGGAGTTGAGCTAAATACTTGTGGACACCTGAATGTGATATTATCACTAATAATTCAAAAGAAGGATTGACTGCTGATGTCTCATCATTGCATATTACATTTAAATTGTGAAAGTTGTGTATTTAAAGAGCACAGAATGAGGAAAGTTTGGTAACGACAGAGCTGATGAGCTACTCGAGGAAGTTGAGTGATTTGGTGAACAGCACAAACAAATGAGCTTGTGGATCAGTGCTTGTGTGCAATGACTAACAAGACAGAGCTGAAAGTGAAACATGATCAACACAGTTTCTTGTTTGTTCATCAGCGTATGTTACAGTTATTGGGCTTGTGGATTCATCAAAACGCATCATTTAGCTACCGAGGTTACTCGATATTTTTGATGATATGTTTGAGCATTGTTACTATTCAACAGCTTGTGCAGATGACAACCCATTACGATTTAGAAAGTCTCAGCAAAACAATTGACATCACCACTTTGACGATTTCAACTATTTTCAGGCAAATATTCTTCTTCTTATACTCAACACATTTTTCAAATCTCAAAGTCAAAATTGACAAGGATTTCACAAGTGATAGATTACCAGGATCACGGGAATACTATATGGAAAAAGAAATCAAAAGAAACAAGTTGTTCACCTACTTTTACTGGTCTCTACCAATAGTCTCCAATATAATTTTGCGATTGACAAACCTGAGTGTCTACCTAAACATATTGGACTTCATTCCAACTTTCAACTTAAAAGGAAATGATGACATACTCAATTTTGAAATGAACAAAAACACAACCATGAATCACAAAGAGCTTATGGATAGTAATTCTAACTTTAATAATCACTTGTATTTGAACTGTTGGTATCCATTTGATACAGAAACATCTCCAGGTTCAGAAATAGCGTACGTGTGGGAATGTATGATACTGATAACTACAGGAACCATTTACTTCTCAATTGATGCTTTCATTTTCACAATGATTTGGCTAATTTGCAAACAACTGGAAATATTAAAGATAAGTCTGGATATGCTATCAGAAAATGAAAAGATAATATCACCAATGATGGAGGATTTGTTCTTCTATCAAACTACAAAGGTAACTTGAAAGTAATACTGTAATTCTAATGAGCCACTTCCAAGTCAAGTATCTTAATGATTATCAGAACGAATGAAACCACATACTTATCCTTAACATTTGAAAATGGGTCTTAGTTTCAGGTTAAAACTGGAATTTATAGGTTTTCGCCTATATATCAGCAATAATATCAAATCCCATTTAATTGTCACAATATCTCTGAAGATAAACATGCTTTACTTAAGAGTAGAACAATTTTCTTTCTTTAGTAGTCTTAAGATAAGACAGATCCACATCGCAAATAGTTACAATTGTTTAATTTCCACTAATTTGCTCAAAAATGGTATTAGCAGTAAACTAATATTGAAAACCCTAAAACAATAGGTAGTAGTTAACTCTGATAACAAGAGGACCTACCTAACCCCGTGTTGTGTAGTTTTAAACACAATTACTGGTAGAGTCCATAGATTTTTACGTAAATATAGCAACGTAAGCATAATGTATTTCAATAAGTTACCTCAAACAGCACACAGGAGGATAATTTTAAAAAGTAACAAAATAATGTTTCAATGACAATAAAGTTGATATCTGATTACTGAGTTACAGAGAACTCCTTACATGCTACATCTGGCTCAATAATATCAAGGGAGGAAAGTAAACATACTTTCATTTGTCAGTGTGTTGATTACCACAGTTCAATTTTAGAGTAAGTACTACTTTATTGTGTTTTATTTTTTCAAAAAATTTTTAATTAAAAACACTTATTATTAAAATGGGGTTGTAAACACAGTTTTTATAGCATATAACTCATTTTAAAGTGAAATAACATCCCAAAAGGTCACTTCTGGTGTACTGATTTTGCTGGTTTACAAACTTCACTAAAAAATGTGCAAAATGAACATTTGTACCAAATTTTGCTAAAATCAGACAACAAATTAGACTTGTAGAGGTCACACTCACACGTTTTGTCATTTGACTCAAGAGGTGTTGGAAAGCTCAAAACTGCAAATAAGTTAGTTCTAAGTCAATTCGTTCTCTCAGGCGATAGAAATGAATAGCTCTATTTCCTATGGAAATTTGTTAATAAATGTGACCACATTGCATGCAATATTTGACTGTAAATGAGAGTTTCATGCATGTATCTATGTCTCACTCAATCAAGTTCTTTCAATATTTAGTTACGGTAAAAGAATTTTACTGACTTAAAACAATTGATGAACTAATTGGTTTTGTCAAGTGTTTTCCCCACAGGTTTTATTTTTGCATGCCATAATACTGGACTAAATGGCCACTGTATTTTTCTAACACTTTTTTTATATGTACAGGTGTACAGTATTTAAAAATGGAAATAGATAATTCATTTTGTTTTTTCACTGCAGAAGTATTCAACAACTGGACTTGATGATTCGCTCTATCATTCTCATAGATGTTCTTCACGCAGTTATATCCTTGAGTTTTGCCATGTTTCAAGCCATAGTAAGTAGGCTGCCTTGAATGATAACAATTAATTAAAAGTACACTAGTAGTAAATTCAATTGAATTATCCTCTTGATCATCCGTTGAGTTATTGAAGTCAACAGCTGGTTGAGTATGCAATGTTGTAGGTGAACAATGCAACGGTGGAACATTAAACCATTAATACTTTTTATTCGCAAAAAAATTCTTAATTCTAAAACATTTTGATACTTATTTTACTTTGATACTTTGATTTGAGACACTGACCACTCCTAGAGGGTATTTTAAGGTGAATATGGGATGAAGGGTGAGTGTGTTGAGTGTTTTTGATGGACAATGAGGTGTAGTCTTGTTATAAACTAGGACCGACTGTTCCCCAGTTTAGGTAGTTAATTAATAGCCCAAAGACCAATGGAGTGGACCAACTTCTGAATCACGAGGAGTTGTCATTGTGAACAGTTATCACTGCGCCCGGGAATCTAACCTGGGGTGATTTGGTGCGAAGCTACGCACTATACCACTGAGCTATGGCCAAAATGGATGCCACCTTCAAAACAGGAAACTTAGACTTCTCTCCGTAATGTTTGAGTTTAACTGTTATTTGGACCATAGGATACAACATAGTTAATCAAAATGATTCATGGCTGCAGGTAAAATCTATTAATCCAAAGTTGAATTAGTAAAATATTTGACCAGTTTAGAAGTGTGTGATCAGACATTTCCAAATTTGTTGTTTAGATAAGATACTAGACTACTTTAATTCCTGCCATTTTAACAACTAAATTTCTGTAATAGGTATATGTTGCAGAACACTGAGACAAATACAATTAAATAATCAATGCAATTTGAATTGGTTATGTTTTAGATTTCCACTAGTCTGAATGAATGGTTTCAAATGTTCATATTCATAGGAGCCAGTACTTTGCACCAGTTCCTGAACAATGTGTTTGGTGAAATGCTTATACAACAGGTAAAGCAATCTGTTTGCTCAAATCACCTTAGTTGGACTTAGATATTATTTAAACATAAAATGATAAAATAATGGAGAACTGTGCTCAGTACGTCCTAGTATTCTTGTATTCCCATACTTTAAGAGCAAGAAACAGATAGGCTGACAGAAAGCTTTATAAGGTGTTGTGTTTCTATCTAAAATGTTTCTTAAACTAACTTCTTCTACTACTTTAAATCAAATCTCAACTAAATTAAAACAAATTTTTTGTGAATCAACAAATTTATACTCCAGTACATCTAGGAGAGCTCATTATTGGATTAACATTTTAGATGATGGAAAACACAATTGATCCAAAAACAATTTAATAGCTGATTAGGCCCTTTGAGGACAAAGTTCTCAACGACAGATCAATATCCACTCTAAAAAACTCTGGTATGTCAATGAAAACATTGTTCTCGAAAGGTCTAACCTGCTATTAAATTGTTTTATTGAATTGATTGGGTTTTCCATAAAATAAATTATACTCTAGTATTAACCTCAATTTTTATCATTAAATGTAAAAAACCTTAATTTTTGTATGCTTTGATTTTTTCAAACTACTTAGCAAACAAGTGTAGCAGAGGCAGCTTATGGGATTAACTGGACAAAAGGCTCGAAAGCATTGAAAACAGCTGTTTCACTGATGATTGGACAAGCACTGAGGCCCATACAGCTATCTGGGTGGAAAATGTATATTCTTGGTCTCATTACATTTGTTGAAGTAAGTATAGTGCTATAATACAGTTTCAAATATTTATGTGTGTTTGGTAATATACAGAATGTATAAATTTAGTATCTTATGCACTAATTAAACAAATAAGATTGTTTGGAATTTACTAGTATTACAGTTAATGTTAGATTTAATTTATAATGTAATTGAAAAATTACTAATTTAGTTTACTTTACAAACCTCTCACATTAATTATGTATGCAGATTACATTTTGTTAAGCCAAATTTTAGGGAATATTAGCTTGATTTGGCCCTGTATTTAAGTGTATGTGTCCCGTTAGTGTAAATCAGTGATTATAGAGCCACCAGGTCAAAACTTGGTTGACTAGTATACAAATTTTATTATACGATGTCTGTCCAATAAGTTCATGAACTGGTTCAATATAGCGGCCCTCAGGCGGCGCAAAGCTCCGACAACTACATCACATGACTTCTGGACATCCAATGAAGAGTCAGTGCTCGTTTGACAGTCGAGCTGTGCCTACCAAGCTGTCAGTGATAGTTTATATTTTATTGGTTTTTCTTGTTCGTCGAAAAATGGAGATTGATCATATCACTGAACAATGAATCAACATCAAGTTGATCCAGTGATGCCCTCTCTTGACTTTTCGCATTTTGGAAAAAGGACAAAAAGAGGGGGGCAAGATCTGGTGAATAGGGTGGGTGGTCAAGGAGGGTGATGGAATTTGTTGCCAAAAATTCAGGAACAATCAAAGCAGAATGTGCAGAGGTGTTGTCATGGTGAAGATTCCATCCATCGCCTGCACACAATTTCGGTCTAACTTGACGCACACGATCTCTTAAGCGCCAGAGGACGTCAACACAGAATTCAGATGTTTGTCTGCAATCATTCAAATAGTTTTCCGACGATCATCAGACACCAGGGCTCAAACACGATCAATGTTTTCATTCTAACATGAGGTTAAAGCTCGTCCCTGCCTTGCATCATCTTTAGCGTCTTCACGGCCATCTTTGAAACGTTTAATCAACTTGAAAATGGACGTTTTCTCACATTATCTCTGTAAACAGCCCTCTACATATCTGAAAGTTTTTTGGGAGCTTTTGCCTAATTTCCAAAATTTTTTTTGATGTCTATTCGTTGTTTAGTGATTTCATCAATCTCTATTTTTTGACAAACAGCAAAAATAAAATAAAATAAACTGACACCGACAGCTTGGTAGGCACAGCTCGACTGTCAAACGAGCACTGACGCTTCATTGGATGTCCAATAGTCACGTGATGTAGTTAACGGAGCTTTACGTCGCCTCAGGGCCGCCATATTGAACCAGTTCGCGAACTTATCGACAGACCTCGTACCTAGTCAGCCGGATTTAAAGCCCTGATCTCGTTTTTGCAAATAAAGAAAGATTAAAGAGTTATTATTTATATTTAACGCATGTCACAGAAAGTGTTATGTGAGTTATTCAAAGTAATTGCTCAATTGATATTACAGTAATTAATTGTTAAATTAATGTTATTTTTCCCATAAATACCTTATTAGCCTGTAGACCCTATCACCCTATGTCTAGAGGTTTTTTTTAAAGTTGTAAATGTACTGAGTTATGTAGATATGCGACTAACTTAAATAGGATAAATCTAATAGAAACTATTTTTCAGGTGATAAAGCTGCTTGTTTCATACTTTTTGGTATTATATTCCTTACATACAACAAGTGGTGTACAGCCTTAAAACTCTAGATACCAAGTTCAGTAGTTTTAAATTTAGCCACTGTAATAAAACAGTATCATACAACCTATTAAAACTAATGTCACATTGATTAATAAGATCAAAATGTCTCTTGATTGAAAAAAACCTTTCATTTCCTATAATAATTAATATCTACAGAAAAATCTAGGGAATAATTTATTGTGATACAAAAATGTTCTCTAGTTTACATCTAGGAACAACACAAATGCCTGAATTAATAAAAACTCTGGTGCTCTAAACCCATCCGTAAGCAAGTATGGCTGCCATAGTGATGACATCCCACTGCATAATGCACACTCCACCCATCCCTTTCCGACCCTCTGGGCAACTCTGCACTCCATCACCACATGGCCACCGCACTCGATGATGGATTTTTACGATTAAACTTCTTACGGTTACAATGAAATAAGTGTTTATTTTTGTGGCAAAACTAGGACTTTTCTTTCACTTAACCACCACAATCCCTATCATCTCATTAATAAATTCGCTAGGCTCACAGCCTTGTAACGCCTGTGGCTACAGAACGGCCGAATACCAAAGCGAGGCTGTGAACGGTGCAAATAAGAGTAACAAATTGCAAAGGAAATTCGATTCACTCCTGCAAGCGGCGCTTTAGAGCTTAGCTGCATGTCGGCCTGGTTTACATTTAAGATAATCAAAAAATCAACCATCCCTCTATACATTTCTTATAAACAAGTAAAACACATCGTTAGCAAGATTTTAGAGTCAAGAATATTGTTACCTTACCCTGTAAGTAGCCATGTTTATTAGCCATAAGTGTATTTGAGAGTGATAAGAATATTTATTTAGTTTACGTTGCCATATAAGTGGTTTAATTGTGTAGGATAGTTACGAATCTGTCAACCAGAAATGAGTATGGGGAAAGTAGGTGATTCCGGGTGCCCATCTTAAGTCCGTAGACAAATGAAAGTACTGTTTTTATTTTCTAAGTACAGTCTACAGATTACAGTGCTAGCAATGTATACAAAACAGCTCTTAAGTATTAAGCAAATTAATGAGTTTATAAATTTTAACATTTGATAAGTGAATAACTACAGTGGAACCCCTCAAATCCGAACTAATTGGGGCTGTGGCCTGTTCGGATTTTGATTTGTTCGGATTTGCCGAATTAAATCTAAAATTACGGAAAACACGGTAAAATTAATACTGCATACGAATGCAGTCCATATTATTGCAATTAAATGTTGGGATCAAAATATATGTGTAGTATGTATCCACAACACAGTACAATACTGTAGTAACACTGCGAATTAGCACAGTGCAGTACGAGGGTGACTCACTACGTGAGTGAGGCGAGGCAGTGAGGGGTGAGTGACCTTGCAAGGAAACTCTGTGCCGATGAGCTATAAATAGACCACTCTCACTCACCTGACATCCCTTTATGCGACGCGATCGCAAGTGAAGGACGAGTGTCCGCCCTTGTCAAAAGAAGATAACATATTTCATCTAATTTGAAGTATGTACTGTATTTCAAGTGTGTACTGTATTTTTAGTATGTAAACTGTAAATAAAAATGTTGAAATGCTACTGAAATTGTGGTTTTTTAACAACATTTTTCACTCAAAGCCTGTTCGGATTTGCCGAATTGGATTTATGGGTTTGGATTTGGGGGGTTCCACTGTAAATCACTAGAATAACATCATGTATCAAATGTAACAGTCAAGAGTGTATGTAAACCCCACTTTAGCTCAAGTAATACAGTACCATTACCAAAAAGACTAAACATCATTTGCACCCATTCTAAATAATTATGTAGATACCGTACTGAATGTCCTTTCAGAAAGCCTACAAAACTAATAATAACATCACTATGCCCTAAGTTCAATTTGTTACTCTTATTCGCTCTGTTCACAGCCTCGTTTTGGCATTACAAAGCTGTTTGCTAAGCTCACAGCCTCGCTTCGGCCTCAGACTAAGTGGTCCATTATCACAGATGCTATAAGGTTTTCAGAGGAAAAATACTGAAAATGGAAATGTATATACAATTATTTATTAGCCAATAAAATATCACAGAGTAAAAATACATTACATAGCTGATCAAGAGTAGAGATCCCACAGTGTAATCCTGCCGTCCTGACCGGCAGCCGCAAGCAGGTGTCTACAGTTCCAAGCCGAGACAGTGGCCGGAGAGAAGCAGACATCCTGCACAGCTGACTTGTGAGTGTCCAGGACTACCAACAGCTTGCAACTCTTCATGGAAAACAGTCTGATCCTGGCGTCCCAGCACCCAGCTGAAATATAAACTCGATATTAAAGGTTATAGGCAAGTTGAAAGTTTTATGATAATTATATTCATTATAATTAATTAGCTGGTGAGGTTTAGAGAAAGTTTGAAGCAGACGTGTTCTGGCCGGAATATAAAAAATCTATGAGCAGGAGGAGCTTTGGACAGTCTATCAGGCCATTACAATTTTGAATAGGAGTAACAAGTCAAAAGCCATTCTTCTTGATGAAAGCGAGAGTAGTTGATTTTCAGAAGCAATTACATTTGTATGTAAATCAATGTAGTTCAAGCCAGATCTAATCCTAAGCAGACGGAGAAAACGGCCCTGGACCATGTTGAGCGAGTAAGTGGCCAACCTGATGAGGACACCAAACCGTAGGAGAAGCATATTTGAGGATAGGACGAACCAGTACCTCATAGAGATACTTTACAGATGCCTAAGAGAGAAGCTTTGAATACTCAATGATATTACTGTTAGATGTTCTTAAGAGTTATTTAAATATTATACCAAGCCAGTTTTGTGGAACAAGCTTTAAATACTCAATGATATTACTGTTAGATGTTCTTAAGACTCTTAAATATTATACCATGTTGGTAGTCCTGGACACTCACAAGTCAGCTGTGCAGGATGTCTGCTTCTCTATAAATATTATACCGAGCCAGTTTTGTGGAACAACCATCTTATTACATTGACACACACTAACTATTGTTTACATTCTTTAGTAAACATTAATACAAAACATATGATTCATTATTTACATATTAATACACATATTAATGAAATTAAACTCATATGTAACACTTACCTGCAAAAAGCTTTCCATCAGGCCTTATTGCAAGGGAGCCAACCCCTGGGTTTGTGATAACTACTTCTTTACGTTTCTCCAGTTGCAAACTGTCCGTGAGCAAGAAGCTGAAAATGGTCTCCCCACTCCCACCCACAACCCCACCAGCTCTGGCATCAAAGTCAAGAGCCATCAGACAGTCTGAGGACACTTTCCACTCACACACTACCTTACCGTCTGATTTGAATAAAGTCAACATCCCACTTTCAAACAGAGCCAAAATCAAAAGTGTATCTTTTAGAGACAAACATTTTAAAGCCATTACTTCACCACACTTCTCCTCTGAATGTCTCCTTAACGTGGTTATCAGATTTCCTTCTAAGGTCATGATTTTAATTTTGGAATCAGATTCTGGACAAACTAAAACATTATTGTGAATCTGAAATTTACAGAACCCCCAATAGTTAGTGTTTATTATGGTCTTAAAATCCCAAAAGCCATTGACCTCCTCAAATATTTTCAACTCTCCACCTTTCAACTGACCAATGAACTTGTTGTCTACATGCTGGATAGCAAGGACAGCTTCTTGGCCAATTTCAAACTTGGTTTCTTCCCTGCAATCCTAAAAGTGGGACAAATATATTGAAATTATATGTTTGATCCAGTCTCAGACCATATATACTGTATATCAAACACGTGTACAATCAATTATTACAATACAGATATGCAAAAGCAAGTTTACAGAAGTAAATTAAAAGTTGGAGTGAGTGTTTTCAATATGTGTATTGATGTTTGGAATGTGCAAAAATAACTTGGGAAGTAAGTTAAAATACATATTACTAAAAAAACCTTGAAATTCAGGGCAAATTTCTCATTAAATGATTCAGAGATTTAAATAACTTACCTTCAAATTCCATTTGTGAACAAATCCATTCTGGGTAGCAGCAAACATTGATTCACATGATTCATTAAGAAGAAAGTGGACATGATGAACGGCTTCCATTTCCCCCCTCAGAGTGAATAATGGGTTTGGACTTGCTTGTTTAGCCATTTTCAGAAGTAATTAAAATTATTTAAATTTGTATAAGTGACGTAGAGAAATTTCCCACAAAAACAATCCTAGTTTTGCCAAACAATTTTGCCAGGATCAATGCCAACATCTAAAACAAAAAATCTTAATAATTATTAATAGCACAATCAGGTACAGTATTTACAATTGCAAACCAAACACCTAAGAAAAAACTGAGGTTTAAAATTAGGATGTTCTGAGTAGAACAAAGCTGCAAACTCCAACTCTAGTAGGGCCGGCAGTTGGCACAATAATGCCTAGAAGTGCTGTGCAGATTATTGGATACAGAAAAATCAATACCGCCAGCTGACTGTGCACCCCATGTGTGGGGTTGACAGGCTGGCTCCCCAACCTTTCCTACACAGCCATACAAAGCTGTAATAGGAAAAGAATATTATGACTGCAAAGAATATTAGCTCAGATGCAAAACCAATTTAGAAACAGACATTTTGTTATCTCAAGTATATTTTTATTTTTCTAGTGGGACAGGAAGTGAGTAATCATTGAACTCACATCACCTGGTTTCATTTAAGTGAGAGAACACCTCACTACCTACAGATAGCCCAGCTCAGCTGAACGCCCGGCAGCCAGAGCTGGCTCATAGACGTGGAGTGAGGAGGGGCTCTTTTCTAAAAATATTAATTATCAAATGTGCTTTTCTCAAAGCATTAATTATACATTACAGCTTTTGTGTGTGTCCTAAAAAGTTGGTTGGTTGGGAGAAAGTAAGTTTAGGGTTGCGAAGACTCATTGGTCACAACATTGTCTATAAAGTATAAACATATATGTGTCAAAACAAAATAAGTCGGATGATTCAGAGCATCGTGTGTTCCAACTCATGAAGCTCCGTTTCTATTACTACAAATTTGTCCCGCGTCTTGTCCCGGGACACGTGCCCAATCAGAAACGGTCTGGCACAAGTTACGGAACATGTCCCTGGGACAAATTTGTAACCGGCGAAGGCAGGACAAAACATGTGGTGTAACTTGTGCCGTGGTAGCTATCTTTCCATTACGACAAGTCCCCAGCACATTCTGCGCGACAATTGCCGGGGACTTGACTTAATGGAAACATAGCTTGAGTAGCTTTGGTAACAGTAGTATTCAAAAACATTCATCCACTGCTTGAATTTTCCTACCTCTTGAAGAAATTGTAACAGGTAGGGTTCAACACAGAAATAATAGGACTACAAAACTACTAGGTATTAATATTATTCACATATAGGCACAGTCATACCAGGCAAAGTACAATAGTGCCATCTTGAAAAGTAACAGTAAAATAATTTACATCATTTACTTACTGTTATTTTGTTATGCAATAAGTTTCTTCCTTTTGCGTTAGCATAAAGTTATCTCAGGTACCTAAGCAGTAATTGACTATAATTGTTGCCTAACAATAATATCGTCGCCGTTTACAAACTTTGAGGTTATGTTATCTCTTTTTCACTTTTTGTTTTTGTTGCTACTTGCTTTTAGGCAATTAAAAAGCAAAATGATAAATAAATAAAGCATAAATGAAAACCGTACTGTAACAGATACAATGTTGGGCTGTTACGGAATTTAATCGTGGAACTTACTGAGCAAAAACAAAATATTTTACTTTATATTTTATATATTTAATTTTTAATTTTATATATTTTTATTTATATATGATAGCTTGGTTGCATTGACTTTAAATATTTTAAAATCAATGGTAGTTGCTTAAGGTGCTATAAATTAGGTATTTTATACGGTTGATATTAAACCAAAGGGATGATTGTGAGTGTGTATGATAATGTGATGTATGTTTGAATGTGTTATTGTGTATAACTGTTCCTTTTTATTCTTAACTTTCTGTATAATTTAAGCATTTTAATACAATTATTGTAAATATTGTCTGATGCAATGAACGATTTGAAAGTGCAATATAATATTCCATTCTATTAAGCCAGTGACGGTTGTAGAGCACACTTTCGGAGGGGGTCAGGACTTCCTGGGACTGGAGGTAGAGAATAATCTCCATCGAAACGCAGCTGAGAATTTGAGCTCACAGGTAGTTTTAAGCTTTAATATCAGACTGTACCGTTTTTCACGGGTTACGAATAATAAGGCGTCAGTCTTTGTCAACTAATTATTTATTTACAGTCTTATTATAACTATCCTAATATTAAACGCAATTGATTATTCATTTAATGGCTACAAACTATTACACTATGTACAGTTTCTTATTACACTATTTGCACTTCACAGTCAATTTACACTCCGGCGCGAAGTCTGTTCACTCACGTGTCCTTGTAGTACTCTTCAGTCGAGAATCCAACGATGGGTGACGATCCCTCGAAGATCACTCACAGCTGACGTTCGCAGCGGGCACAATGAAGATCACTGACACCGAGAATTGACACTGACTCAGTTCACACACAAGGGATGCGACCCTGTATGTCTACACAGCACTTACACGTTCACAAGGTACGCGGACCTTCTTACACATACTTGCTCTGAACTGAACTGACTGATGGGTACTCCTAAGCGCGGGCTTATATATCCTCGTAGATAATTCTCGGAGCTTCTCCAAACGTCTAGACTCTAGAACATCACATGACTAGGCTCTCAGCCAATCGGATTGAAGTTCTGGATCGTTCGATGATTATGGCGCGTGCATTTAGCCGTAACAAATATCGAAGGCAATGTACCTGTCAGACAATTGGGTCTCCGAATTCACGCAGGTTCATTAAAGCGGTCTGCCTATTGTCTTGGGTAGGCCCCGGCGTCCTCCACAAGACATTATTAATGCCTGTCCAGCAAAGTTATGCCCGGTAGTAAGTTGGTTGGGATTCGCTGCTACCATTAGCCAAGAGAGACTCGGCATTGACTTTAAATGGATATATAAAGTCAATGGTCCACCTCGGACCAAGGCGTTCGAGCGTTCCTGGGCTCGACGCCAACACAGACGTTGCCTTTAAGTAATGTAAAGACATCTGGCTTTTCGCCAGCCCAGACTGATTATGAAAAACCCAGGACCAGAGAAGCGAGCCCATTATATGTGGGCCCTTTTCTCTTTGTACTTAATCACTTCAACCAAGTAGAACAACAGTCACTAAACTAGAAAAATTTCAAGGATGGTAATCTTTTGTCTGTCCGTAGAGGTCAATGCAGAGATAATCCTAATCGCAGTACTAAAGAGGCCTGCCACACAACGAACTTAGGTATGATTGCTAACATGGCCTGGACCGAGAAAAAGAATGTTGAACAGCGGGAAAAATCTCGTTCAAAACCGAGAAAAACTCAAAAATTCGTTGCACATCGAGATTAAAGTAATTGACTTTAAATGTTTAGGATATTTAGAGTCAATTTTTGTTACAATGTTTATGCCTAGAAAAAATTCGATGTACTTCGAGATTTTATAAAAAGTCGATGGCCCTTTACCGCTTTTGTTTGTATAGTCTGCTATTTTATACAATAAGCACTTGTAAATAATCGAAAAAAATATGTTTCTGTTTTCAAACTGGACCTGTCACCTCACCTGTCACAGAGTATCTAAATATATATGTAATATCACCTGTCGTCCTGTCGGCTGTCAGTTATTCATCAGTAATTCAGTTGAAAAGGTTATGTTCAACGGTTGGTTAATTTCAATTTAAATGTTAATATCAGTTTTGCCTTCGGTCAGATCTTAAGAAGGATTAACCAGTATGCAACACTGAATTAACTCAATTCCGTTTAAATTTGATATTATTTTTTCAATAAAGCAAAGGTATTAATTTATTATCAAAATTGTGTCTCTACCAAAATTTGAGGTTAGCTTTACAAGTTCTTGTGTAGGCCTGAGATAAAGTTTAGTGATACGGTATATTTATAAATATGCAAAGAAAACTTTATCAAAACTTACATCTTCCGTCAAAAAATTAATTATATAAGTATTAACAGATACATATATTTCAAAACCTTTCAGCTACTTTAGGCTGGTAATAGTAATAGCAATAGTTTTTAGATAAATTCATTGATAGGCCTACAGGTGTACACATACTTAATATTGAAATACTGTAGTCTATAAATGTCCAAAAAGTCAAAAATATTATTCCAGAACACAATTTTGAAAAGTATTACTAACCATAACAATATCTAAGCAAAAAAAAAACACAATATAAAAATAAAATTAAAAAGCTGCTGTAAAAAAGCAATTATTTCAAACATTGTGTATACATTTAGAACTGTAAAAATAATTGCAAGGCATTTTTAAATATAAGTAAATAAGGTCTAAATTAGTTGACTGTTGACCCAACTCCATTAAAGAATATTACACAAATTTTAAATCATTAATTGATTTTTTGAAGTACAGTGGGACGTTAATTATCCAAACTAATTGGGACCAAGAGTGGTTTGGATTTTCAAACAAAAGGCAAATAAAGACGTGTATGCTTAGATTTTGTTTTATATTCGATTTAAATAGGTTAACTGTAAATACATGACCTATAGAACATCATCAATTTATTTTGAACTGTAAGGCAAACATGTTTCCTTTTCAATTTCGATGACGTTGCCATTAGGAGAAACTCTCACACCACATGTAATAACAAGCCGAAACAATAAAAACCCACTAAACTGGTTAACTGCAAATACATGACCTATAGAACATCTTCAATTTATTTTGAATTGTTAGGCAAACATGTTTCCTTTTCAATTTCGTTGACGTTGCCATTGGGAGAAACTCTCACCTGTGGACTGTTGCGGGTGAGTCACCACTCCGCACGCATGTAAACAACTTATTGTTGCACATGGAGTGTTCCAGTTCCAAACACACTTATATTTTAATCTCGCTCGGAAAAATATTGTTCTGGTGTCCATCCTTAGTGATATTTAAATAGTATTTGACGGAAACATATTTTTTGCATTTTCTTCCCGGGAAGGCGTTTGGAATATCGACTTCTACTGTAGTACAAGTATTAATTAGTTGGACATTGTTGAGAATTGGAAACTAATAATAAGATGAGAGCGAGAAGCTTTGTTTCATCTCAAAACACCCAAACAAAGTTGAAAATAGTTGGTGTTTTGGTCTGAAGATAGAAACATCGCTTCTGTGTCTCACCAAATAAAAAATAAAACATTTATTGGACAGTTTGTATTCCAACACATATTTATAAATCCAATAAGAAGCTGTTCCGATGAAGTATAATACTGTTGTTAATATTTTAATATAATGTGTGAAACAAATGTAGCACAAAGTATTCTATGATGTGTTATATGTTTACTGTACCAAATGTTATAGGTTACCTTATAGAGGATGTAATGATTTAACTTTGGTTCCAGGTTGAAATATGCATGGAGCTATTGAAACGTATCTTTCCGATAATGTTCGTCTTATTTTGGTTGAGTATGGCCTTAGTTACCAAAATGTAGCACCAAAGTCAAGCCAAAATTTCATAGAATTGCCAGATATTTTGTACAATTGGAAATACATCAAATCATCTTTCTCAGAAATAGAAGGTAATTCCCCTTATTAAACTAACTCAGAACTCAAATTTCATTATCTTCACAATAATAATACTGTACAATAACGTCAGTTTACAACAAAGTTTTGCAATTTACAAGTACACACACAATAGGCTACAAAAACTTACTCAAAAGACAAATCAATAAATTCCTTGACACTAAAATGAATGTTTTAACAATAGCTTCATGACCCCTCTTACAAAGCTCCTGCAGTCTTAATCGATTTTAAAATATTAAATAATGAAACGCCATTATATTTTTAATGCGTTTGAAAAATGTTGTCTTGTGAACTGGTTTTTAAATGTTAAGGGCAAAAAAGTTTGTTCATTTTAAGGTAAAATTCACATCATTGCATCAAGAATTTATATAATTAGGTGTCCTACTTTTGGTTATACATAAAAACTTAAGGCAAGTCAAATTATAGCCCCGTAGCCACAAGCTTTACCGTGATTTCTAGCAACTTTCCTATAGCAGGTTAAACATTACACTGGACATTACCTTTTTGGATCTGTGTGACCATAACACAGGTCAAATTTTTTATCCGACTTTTACACATTTCATTTTGTAAATATCTAAATTGGGTTTGTTAACCAGCTAAATTGGTGTACTGGAATTTTGCCTTTGTTGGTGGGCCTTTCCCTCCTAAGATGAGGTTTTAGGCTATAAAAACTGTAGATTAAGTGTGTTAATAAAAAGCAAATTAATGTAAAACATCATTTTTGTAACTAACTACAAATATACAACAGAATTAAATAATAAATATAATAATTCTTAAATTTGAATTTCAAGGTCAAATTGAAAATCCAGATTCCACACAACAATTATGTTAAGTTTTACTGTCCAAAATAGCTTTTGGCTGTAACAATGGAGTTCTAACATATATATGTCGTGTTTATTTTACATTCCTTATATCGGATACAATCAGTAGTTTAGGTTTAAAATGATTGCGAGTTGATCTTACAAAATGCATTGTTTTGTAGATGATCTAGATGTATGTAATCAATGTGAAGAATGGTATTTGGAGAATATTAAGATAGTGTGGGCAGCAATCCATGCAGCAGGATCAGCCATGAATGCTGCTGACAGCTGTGGAAAAAAGAGACTCTGCCTGCTGGCTGGTTGGGTGTGTGATCCCTTCCAACTGTCTGAGTTTTATCACTCAACTGAAAAGGATGATGATGGAAACATATTACTGTCTATTTTACATATGACTGCATTTTTTGAGAGAGCTATTAGAAATGTAAGTATTTGTTTAATTATTATAAACCAAAGTACTTAACTAACTATGTACATTACTAACTGTATGGTTTTATATTTTTACAAGGCAGTGCGTTTGCTGATTCATTCACTGATCTTAGAGACAATCAATCTTAGAGTCATTCACTGATCCAATTACAAAGGAAAACTAGTAATGTAGTCAGCAATGCAATTATGTTAATGTTGATGACTAGGTTAATGTCATGTCTTGTATTTCAGCAGTAGAGCTTTAATCTTTCTGTGATGGATAACATCTGAAAATCGATCTGTAAAAACTAATATAAGCATACCACGAATGCTTTGTAACCAAAATCCTAAAAATGGTATTTGTTGCAGAATACATCGTATTTGTAGGATCCAACGATTGGTATCAATATAGAAAGTTCTGTTTTGTGTAAATTTTACAAAATTCATTATTTATTGCTGTCAATTTATCTTGAAATATAATTTGGGCCTTGGCTATGTTCATTGAGTCTGTTAAAAATAGTTTAAATAACTTGCATAATTGCTTCCTACTTTGTAAAGTTCTACTACATCGGTAGTAACTACCGATAGCCTCACAGAGTAGCTTAACAGTTAACTTGGGACTAATCTTTCTGCAGGTTTATTGCCCACTCTGTGACAGTGTCATAATTCTTCCTCACTGCTCTTCTTTGGGGTTGTAATGTATCTAAGTACTATTTATATATCCATCACATTTCACTGTATGGGAGTCATAAACTAAACTGACAAGGTTCATTACACTTGTAGCTTATTGTGTTTTATAAAGGTATTTTTATCATATTTGAGTGATGAGAGATTGAATTTGTTATCTTATATAGCTAAAAGCATCATGTATACTGGTATGTAATGAATTGTTTCATTGTTTTTTGTTCTAGTTATATTTGTTGAAAAGTACATCTGCTCCATTTCTTTTAAGAGACCTGTTGAAATCAAAGGAAATATCAGACATCCTTGGTAAAGTACCGGTTAGTGAAATATTTTAAGTAAAAAGTAAAGTTTGTCTTGTTTAATGAGGCAAAGTTAGGAATACAAAGTCCTCCTTCCACTCAACTTTGACCTTTACCTAGAGTTACCGTATAGTCACATTACAAAATATGTAAGTGGTGACTGCAGGATTGAACCCGTAAAAACGGAGGGATTAGCTCCAGAGTCGCACATGATTCCACGAGTCCGCTAATTAATCTTACAATGAAAGTGTAGCTAAAATATGTTATTTAAATTGAAAAATGTTTAATACAGTAAGATGATAGTAACACAAATATATTCATATTACATTTTTGTAAGTGATAAGGTTACCGAGTTTTAATTTTACTAGGCACAGTAAACAACTCTTCTCGGTGACTTGTAATAAAAATTCTCATGATTTAAACTTATTTGTAATTTGTTAAAACGTAACCCTTGTATTCATTAACCGAAGAACGGTAAGTCATAAACTTATAAGGCAGTTTGGCTGATCACACGCCCTTCTATGGTAGGAAACAGAGAGGGTGCACAAAGATGGTTAATTAAGAAATCACCTATTAAGTTTGTAGAACCACTCCTCTTACTTTGACCAAGTATCTCAATATCTGCACAGTGCACATGCAAACGTCCAGTCAAATAACAACTTACTGCTAAAGTTGAATTTTAATTAAGTTTTAATTTTTTTAACAAGTGCATTCAAGTCTCACTTATTTTGTCCTTTGTCATTTGACATTCTGTATTCATCATCTCAACCGAGTTCGAAAAGTGCAAATTTAATGTTTAGGTATTAAAATATTCCTCTTTCTAGAGCCGCAAAGTAACGCTCCAAGTTTTGTTGTACAAACTGGCCAGTTAAATGTTTCCATATTTAATTAGCCAGTTCTAACATACATGTTATTCCAACCATGATTCACTTAAGAATTTCCATATCCCAGTTGTGGTACAATGAATTTTATTGTACATGATTAGTACAGTTGTGTTTTGCAGACGCTATTCACCCAGTTGGTACTGGGGTGTCCGAAGGGACTGAACCTGCGCAATGTGACCTGGCATGGCTTCGTGTCCCCGGGTGAACTCCACTCTGACCTTGTGTCCGGACTGATTGTTCTGTTTGCATCCCTGCGACACTTGTTACCTGTTGATCTGGTAAGTTGATCTGTAGTAGCAAGTGGTTTTGAATATGTTTGTGAACAGTTACTGTTTGGAAGTAGTCAATCTTCCTCTGTACTTTTGAAACATTTAGGAACTAAAAACTATTTTTATACAATTTTTATTCAATTTATAATTTTTCAACAACTCAGAAAACACTAAGGACTCTAATGAATTTAAACATCAAGTTAAACTAAAATGATAAATTTACTTTGCAAAAAGGACTAAACCAATTTAAACTCAATACCCACCTTTTGTTACTCTGCAAATAATTTTTCAAAGTCTTATATACAGCATTTATTGTGTTAAATTAATTAATTTTATTTTTTGTAGGGGCCCAGCAAAAGCCATTTTACAAATACATTTGAACATTTCCACAAGGATCTAAACAAGGTTTTCCCTGATTTAAGAAACAGGCAATCAGAAGTTTTAGATATTTTAAAATCATCTCCATATTTAAACAAAAGGTTACTTATCTATTGGGAAAAAGCCTTCAAATTGTTTCTGCTCGATAGGTGAATATATGAAATATTTATAAATTCTATTGTTACGTTGTTCTAAGGTGGTGGAAGGGCTTGTATATGAGTTGAAGTAGCCAGTCGTAACCAACATCAATTATTAAAATATTGGTAGTTTGTCTCATAATTAAATTATTCAGTTCACATTATCCATCAATCTTTTGTAAAACAAGGGTTCAAGTGTTGGAGAGTTCAAACTCCCTTGGAAATACAATGCATAACCAGTTGAGACAGCAGAAGGCGGATGAATCTGGGCCCAATCATCTATCCGATTAAAAATATAGTTTGCTACTTGTGGAAATGAAGATACGAGCATTTGTTTCTTGTGTAGTTGTATACTACACACGCTGCTATGTATTAATGTGTCAAGGAGGTTAATGATATACTGCATGTCAGTCCAAGGTGCCTGGTCTTATGTCTCCCTACTCTAGGCTAGTTGTGTTTTGGCTATCAATAATTTTAACCATCAATATTGGCTCATAAGTAGTTTAAATTTGCATGATTTTGAGTTTTTAATCGATACAACAACTTAGATTATCTTGGTGAGTGGCAGTTTACTATAACGTAACCTTTTGATTTACAAAAGCTACCAGGGACTATTCCGGCGAATATTTGGGCTAGCTTCCGGTTTATTGTAATGAATTCAAATAAATAATAGTTGATTTATGGTTACCATTTTCTACTAACAATTAAAAAACGTTTATTGATGTTGAAAATATTTATTTACAAATGAACTTTTATGTAAAATTCCAGTAACAACCAATTTAGAAAACAGGGTCAAATACACTTGGACATTTACCATTTTACACCTATTTTCATAAATTTTCTAGGGAAGATCCCCCATTAGCATCCCAACTAGCCACTATAATGTTTTGGTTAAGCCCTTACTGTTCTCAGGGCTATTTTTCAATTAAATGGTTATCCCTCCATTAAAGTTACTGTTTACTGCCATTCTTCTATAGTTACTGTCAGTAACTAAGAAATTGGTGTTTTTAATAACTATTTTGCCTGTTAAAGCTTGGTTAGTCAACCTGAACCAGCTGAACATCTGAGGTAAACAAGTGGTCGAGTTTCTATACAAACGTAATCAAACATATTGTTCGTCTGTTGTTACCTATAAATAAATAAATAACTTTATTTGTCATGTACAAAATTGAATTGTGTGACAAAAAAAATCTAAATATAAAAACAAATAAGATAAACCCATCACTATAATACTGTTCCCCTATAGTACTACTTGCTACATAGGTGAAATGTTGTCGGAAAAATGAATTGTAGCCTATTTGAATCGTCCATTAATTCACCAACACTATAAAATTATTTTTGAATTAAAAATGTTTTCAGTTTTAACTTAAAAGAGTTTATACTGTTTATAGTTTTTAAATAGTCTGGTAATTTAAGAATTAAATTAGGTAATTTACCTATAAATTAAGAAATGCTTGATTTATTCAATTTTTAAAAAGTGACGAACAGAAAGGTTTGAAAGTTGGATGTCAAATGTATTGTCTTAACTCGCATATAAGATAAAATTGAGACGTTTTTGTTTGATCGTATTCAGCTGTTTAAAAAGCTGACCCATGCTAGATTAAACTGACTTTTTAGTAAATTTGTTTTTTTACAATAAAAAATTTGTGTCCGACAAAATACTCTTTTTCTTTCATGAAAGTTTATCCGATAGAATATTACTTAACATATCAGTGTAAGTTCTCAATAAATTTTGTTGCAGATTTGGTGACTGTTTAGTACTATTGATCCCTCAGCTGGAACATTGCCTGCGAGTGATGTTCTGTCAGGTCAACGACTGTCCAACTAGGCTCTTGACAGCAGAGTCTACCTCTCTCTACACTACGCTGGATGAGATCCTTGTCCCCTCAACTGGTAAGCAATCAAAGCATTGGGAGTACGGATCTATTGAGGATGTTAAGATGCAAAGTATTCTTATTTAGGAACAACTGAAAGATATTTCCATCTTTGCCCAAACCTGATAAAACCTTTGCCTCAACATATGTTCATCTGTAGGCCTAACTGCATTTTAGAATCAAATTCATCTGGTTTTTAGAAAACTAGATTTTTAACTACGCAGGATGCAAAACAAATTAATTTTAACTTTCAAAAACAAATATTCAAGTTTTATCCACCTAAAACTAAATATTTGTTTTTGAATTTTAAAATTTGTTTGTATTTTAACCAAATCCAATATTGAGGCTCTTCTCTATAACTTGAAAGAGAAAAGGAACCTAAAGTTAGTTAAATATTTCATTCCGGCTCTCCTTTAGTAATTGTTTCCAAAGTAAACTAGAAATAAGTTTCTCGAATGAAAACAAATGGGGCATGTTGTATGATTTCAGAGCCAGTGTTGGGGGAAGGACTGCTGATGATGTTACTGGACCTGACTGCGAGTATGAGTGGGCCGAGACTGAGAGACAAGTTGAGTCACGGCGAGTGTGATCTTGCAAATGTTCCCGGCTGGTTTGCTAATCACGTTCTCGCACTAGCGCTCGCTGTCTCATCACAAGGTACAGTACTTTCTTCTGCAACTGTTAACGGCCAATAATACTTGATAGAAGAGGTGTTAGCAACTGGTTGGGTTCAGTAATGAGTTTCGATGAAACTCCTTTATGTAAAATCACTGTACAATTTTAAGTTGTGGTCAGATAGGGCCCAAAGGGGTGTTTTAATGGGATAAGGAATTTAAAATGGAATAAAATTGCAAACTTCAACGCCTATGTATGCATTTTTAAGTGATTGTATTTAGTTTTCTTTTTAATAAATTTATAAAAAGTGGTGTATTGTAACTATATTACTACCTACTAGGTTAAGACATTTTATTAATTCACGTAAAAATTATTGAGAGTTACTTTTTTAAAATTCAGAATACAGTTATTGCTGTTGCCACTCTAATAATATGATTGTAAATGTCCTGCAGGTGAACTGCGGAGAATCCCTGTGCTCAGAGTTTGAATCAGCTGCTTTGCTTTACCGCAGCAAGTTCCATGTGTTCGCCACCTTGTATCAGCTGACAGACACATTGCTAGCAGAGTGGGAGGACTTGCATAGTTGCACTAAGCCTCCATCCGATCTTCCTGTAGACTTGGATCCTTGCGCCTGTAACAATGTCTCTGCCTTGGACGCTATGTTATTCCTAAACATAAATTTGTTGTCGGAGAAGATCTCTAGCGCTAGAGACGTTCTAAGTCATAGTAATCCAGCTACATTATTTAGGTAAATACAGTATGTTTAAATGTTCATGTCTGTAAGCTTTTATACAATTATTTTTGTCAGAAGGTTGTTTAAACCAAAAATGCAATTTGTATTTTTTAGTTAACTACAACTAGTTATATTTAATAGTCTTGTTAAATTTATAAATTAAACTATGTATACAATTATTAAATTTAATATTTTCCAAATAAAAGTAAGGTGTTCCAAGATGAATAAAGGTATCGGTACAATTACAGGCAACGCTTTGAGCTGGAGATCGCCAGTAGTCTTGCCAATGTGGTGAGACGAGTGAGTGAAACGTGCAAAACCATTAAATCAACAGCATCAGGATTTGAACTGCAGTGGAGAGGCAAGACATTGCGGTCAAGATTGAGACAGACTGCTCTTCGTATGTGGTCTGTGCTTCCAGATCTCTTCTCTACATTGCTCTCTTTACTCATGACTATATCTGTGCTTTACAACCGCTTGCCTACTCTGATGCAAGTGAAAGAGGTTCAAAGGTTTGTAACCAATCATTTAAATATGCAATAAAAACACAATTTTGAGATACAAGCAAATCCTTAACACATGACCTTTTATATTCAAAGTTATTTCTGAAACATAAAATCTGTCATTATGGCCTCCCATGGCAGTACATTGTCATCTGAGTCAACCTGTGCAACATTTTTGCATCGTATATCCATTCTATATATTTGTATATGTACCGTTCACCTCACACTTTGTCCTCAAATTTCTTTAGTAGTAAGTCATTCTATATATTGAATATTTTTTAAAGCCCAACATTTGGAAGGATGCTTTCAACTCTATTCTGATAGCTACCTTCAGTTGAAAAACAGTTTAGGATTTTTATTGAGCATGTTTGATTTAATAGTCTTACATAAAGAAATAACTAAGCAGAGATGTGGTGACGCCCAATCTGTAACCCTATCCATTTGATTTCATGTGTTATTATTTCTTTCAGTTTCTTTTTTATAGTCAAATTTGTATATGAATGATCACAAAACAATTGTTAATCAATTTGAAGGAATATATTAGAACAGTGATCAATTCAGAGGTTTGTAAAAGGGTTACAGGTTAATTATGTCATTAGTTAATCCTAAAGGAGAAAAAATATTGTGCCATGGAAGGCTGTTTGACAGATTTTATGTTTCAAACTTAAAATGGAGGTACACATTACAAAATCTGTAACAGTTTGCAGATTTCACAGAATATGATAATTGTCTGAGTTTAAGTATTTGAATATTCTTCTCTACTTATGAACCATCCTTTATTTTGCCCATAAAAACATTACTTTAAAGAACCAGGTGCCTGATGGCTATAAATCCCGAAGAAAGTAACAAATCAAACCAGTACAGTTAGTCAAGTTTAGCATGGCCGGTGAGATGGGCTATAGGGCCATAAGCGGCCAGCAGGAAATCTCAAGGCCACCCGCCCTCCATGCTATACCTAACGAACTGTACATTGGTGTTGATTATAACAAAATCAAGAAGTATGCCAGCAAACAACAAAAATAAACGTAATATGTTTTAACTTATAAATTGATCTGTGAAAGAGAAATGTTTGGTTGATTTTGATTATCTAAGAGTACTAGGTATTTTGAAAAGGATAAAACATTAACAGTTACTTGCTTATTCAATGTGTAATTTGTTGCAGATTAGTGAAATCAATGACAAAAGTTGTAGAAAACACAGTGGTTTTGTGTAGTGGAGAGCGAAACCGATGGATGGAGGCTCATGAACTTGCTTCCTCACTTGCCACTGAAATCTGTGCATTTCTTCTTGACAATAAACACACTTTAGATATAACATAACTATTTAAGATTCGATTTATTTTAAATTATTCCCACTGTTCCGTTAGTTAAGAATGGCAATGTAGATAGTATAACACGATTTTGAGCTTTGGCTGAAAGCTAGTTTTGCTTGAGCCATAATATTTTACGCATCTACTAATGTTACAGTTATCAGTGAAGGGACAATACCGACTATCTAGTATTTTGTGAGACCTGAATTTTGACCGTAAAATGATTATGTGAGGACTTTATTGAGTTTACTGTTAAGTCTTCCGTTAGGTAGAGTACAGTCATGTAGTACCTGAAAAATACCAACAGCAGTTGTGCTTGAAATGCTACTTAACGCTATATATATAACAGTGTTGCAAACCCTAGCAAATTCGCTAAAGGTGCTTGTTGAAAGCTGATATGAGGTTTCGTAGTTTCTACCGGCGCAATAATTTGTTTGTCCCCATACACTGCAGTTATCGGCCAGACTACATTGTTATTTTTTGGCACCTGCATTGCATACCTTAGTTACCTTAGGTGCTAACGCTAGCTTTGCAATATTTAAATGGACACAAGTGCAATTTTATGTTTTATGATGTTAATTGCAGAGAAAGTATTACAGTATCTGGAAATTGCCATTTTTGGCAGAGTTTGATTTCAGTAAGTTTAACACCCTTTTAAGTTTGACAGTGTGCAAATAGCCAGCATATTGTTTCTTCACTATCGGAAGTTACAAACTACAATAAGCCACCACTGAACTTCCTTTTATAATTTAGATAGTCACCTAAATAGCCCAGGATAGAAGTTTGAAACCATTCTCCACTCAGAGGCTCTAACTGATAACCAAATTTATGTTGCAGTTTTCCACATTTTCATTTACCATCAGCCTGAAAGTTTAGGGGTGCAGGGAGAAAATTGGAAAGCAGTTAAGTCAAAACTGAAATGTCAAAGTATATCAAAGTATAATTGAAAGAAGTAAAGCTCTATTAATTACAATTTGTCTATTTATTAACAAAAATCACAGATGAATACTGAAAACCCTAGGCAATAAAATTAAAAATAATATAAATACACACAGAATATCTACATTAGCTTTTTGATACACTGTTAAACATTATAAAATAGATTTAAAGTGACTACCACCAAATGGTGAACTGTACACATTCACTGTTTTTGAACAAAGAAAAATCTTATTAATTCATTAAAAGGTTTATAACTTATGATAAACTGTTTGAAACACACAGTTCAAAATTATTATGATTTGATTCGGCAGATTGTCTTAAATTATATAGACTACAAATTACGAGCATAAGCATCTTTTCATTCGCAATGTTTTGTAATACTGGATTGCTTTTTAAAACAAATTTTATTTGCCTTAAAATTAATAAATAAGTAATATAAAAGGTGAAACAATGCCTCGTTACATTCCAGTGTTTTCAAGTTTAGGTTGGTACTTCTTTCTTGATCCTCGGATTCAGCTGCATCTGAACTATGTTCTGTACCAATTAGTTCTGATTAACAGGATTCCAGTGTTCTTTAAACAAACGCTCTGTATTTTCAATGCTTCACTAAAATCAGCCTTTAATTTCTGTTAATAGTGTTGCATTCAGTTTTTAGAAATAATAATTTTATTGTATCGTTATTTAGTCACTCAGTTATTTGGCAAAAATCAACATTTTCAAGTTCTAAATATTTTGCCATATTAATCGGCTTTTTACTGTCTTGATGGATAGTAGAAAAGTTTGGTACATAATTGAAGTTCAGTTAATATTTTTTCTTTAAAATTGAGGTAAGTATTGCAATACTCAACTTGAAAAAGTTTCTACATAGAAATAGTCTACTTGCACACCCCTTCTCTGTGTTGAAGCTAAAAAACCAACTGGATAGAGAATTTTATTAAAATACACTTCTAGATAAGTGTCAGGAACCTGTTATTGTTAAGTTTAAAAAAGAAATGGTTATATTTTAGTAATTAGAATCCTTACTACAATAATAGTTTTAAGGAACATTTACTTAATTTCCTACGTGTTATCTAAGCTGTTGTGTGGAGCGTCTAGCTCTAAATCGAAGTTTGATACTATAACCACATCAGGCCGTTCAGATTTTAACTTGAGAACACCTTCCTGAGTACAAGAAGTGCCCTTGACGTTCACTCTCTTGATGTGTTTGAGGCAGCTGGCACAGTGTCGTAGACTCGTGTTCGTGACGTACGTATAGTTGCACAACTCTAGCACTTCCAAGGCTGACGACACCACGCCAATCATGTGCGGCATCATCAACACTAGGTAACCCATCCTGTTCCACACCTCCTCGGATCCACCGAATGCAGTCACGGCCACATCCGTGATTAACATATCTCCTCTGTCTCCCACTGGAGCTTCCAGGTACAGTTCTCTGAGGGTTTCGACTTTGTTCATACACGAGACCTCTCGATCAGTGATCCATGTTCTCCTGAAATCCACTACCTAAGACAAATTAAAGTTTGAAGACATTAGTATGTGATACAAGTGCATGTTAGTCCGAACACAGAAGGAACAACACATTTACTTCATTTGAGACTAGCTGAGAGTACCCGCGCTTAGCCTCGGGGCTTTATTAACATAGCTGTGTGTTTATTTTAAGAAAATTGCAAATTTAAAATAAACAACAAAAATAGTTTCTTATATATCCTTAGAAAACCATTTAGTTTGCCTGTTAATTCACTATCTTCTCCTTATAGGTAAGTGTTGCCATTTATTTTGTGGATGTTGTATGGATATGAAATATAGCTAAAGATACACTAAGGGCTTAACCCTTAATCATAGTTTGACCGCCATAGTTTTGCCAATTTTCACTTATAAGTGGTCCAAAACGCCTAAAAACGTGTTCAGTGCCCACTTTGATCACTCACCATTTATATTTTTGGATGATTTATGGCTATAAAATACAGCTAAAGACACTCTGCCTAATGAGCTAAATCCTTTGACGAAGTTTCACCGTCCTCGCTTTAGTTGATTCTGAGTAATAAGCGGTCCAAGACGCCTTAAAAACCGGCAGACAAACAGACAGAGAGGTATTTTTTGACGCCAGTTTCGGTCTGAGCAAAGTATATAAACACCAAATAACCAAAACCAATGGATTCTTTGCAATGTACAGACAAAAGTCTTATTTTATTTATATATATAAGTGTTAGCTACAGATGAAATTTCCTTAATTGGCACTTGGGGCATGCGGGCCGCAGCGAGAGATGTATGGCGAGGACGGGTGGAGAGGCGGAAAGGACAGTTCCAAAAACATTGGTCCTTCTTGGACTTGCCGACTCACAGGGTTGATGACCACTGTTATGATTTTAGCTTTTAAACATAACTGACTTACGCATGTAACAAAACAACGGGGTGGTTTTTGACAAATTTGATAAGCCATTGTCGTTGCTGGTTTACTACTGGTCGATGAAAAGCATCAGTCCTTCTTGGACCTGCCGGCTCGTAGGGTTGCTGACCACTGCAATTAACCTTTGCTTATAAACAAAACAATGACCGATTTTTAACTAAGGCCGAAAGGCTGCTTTTTATATTGCTAAAGTTGCTTTGTAAACTAAACCAAATAATTTTAGCAATAGGCAAAGTGGCTTATTACATTTTTGACATTAAGGACAGGAATGATCTTATACCGGCACGTTGGTGAGTTTGTTTTAAGTTATTTTTGAATAATTCATTAGTATGGCTTTGTAAATCAACTTGTAATCGCTTGTTGTAAGCAAACGAGTGTGAGTTTTACAGAACCTGCGTGTGCTTTGGCTTCCTGTAAGAGAATAACACATTTTATTTTAGACTGGTTTCCATGTTGAGTTACAGTTAGCTAATTTAAACCGTATAACACTGGTTTAAATTATCCGATTGTAATGGTACAAAAACAAGAATTATTGGTAAATCATTTTAAATTACAAGAGCGTGTTATCAAATTGATATGTGATTAAACTTTTTAAATCACAATAAGAACTAGATTGTTCATGAAAGCGTGCCAATAGGGTTGTCACAATGGCGCGGACAGGACAGTGACGATTTACAGCCCCGACGGGGGTGACTACGATGCCTGATGTTTTCTAGACGACGAATACACATTTCTTACCCGAAATCCAAGTGCCAGCTTAGAAAATTTCATCTGTACCTTGTGTGAGTCGTAGTTACTCCGGCCGTTCCACCCGTTTTTAGAACTCGCTTTGGTTTTTTGCAATTTATTTTGAGGATGTTATATGGACATAAAATGTAGCTAAAGACACACTGAGTGGTAACTTAACCCTCAAACAGCGTTTCATTGCCATAGTTTCAGCTGATTTTAACTTATAAGCGGTCGATAATGCCTAAAAACATTTTCACTTTAGTCTCTTGCTATTTATTTTGTGGATGTTGTATGGAAATAAAATATAGCTAAAGACACACTGCGTAATGGGCTTAACCCTTAAACGAAGTTTCACTGCCATAGCTTCAGTCGATTCTTTGTTATAAGCGGTCCAAGGCACCTCAAAATGTTACAGCAGACAAAAACGCATGGATTCTTTGCAATGTACAGACAAAAGTCTTATTTTATTTATATAGATTAGGTAATCCAGATAGCATCTAGCATCTGAGAATTGAAGGACAAGCATGCCGATTACAAGAACAAATCACAAACGTCTCTTACCAACCATCTTTTGGTTTATAAACATGTGGTGTATTTACCTACCTTTTCAGTTTTACAATTTTTTACTTAAGCAAACTGTAAATGTTTCCTACTATGATATTTATCCGCTAAATAAGTATGAAAATGATCCAAATCTAATATCAACTACGATCTCTCAGCGTTAATTACAATAAAAATAGTTTGTTAACCCTTTATCTAGATCACTGAACTAAAAAAAGTTGAAGACATCCAAACAAAAAACATGTGGAAAATGCTTTTTTCTTACCGTAAGAGATTTGAAGCCGAACCTGATGCCGAGGCTGATGTATGGAACAAAGTCACTGAGAGGACAGTCTGTGAGGATCAACTCTTCCAGCCGCTTGCACTTACTGAGTGCCAGCAGCGAGTGTGACACAAACCACCCACACATGGTCAAGTTCAGGCTCTGCAAAACAGATGGTTTCTAGTTACAATATATGCAATAACAGGCACCGCAAGGTACTTTAAAGAAAGTTTTGTTCTTACATCAAAAGAAGTAAGATCATAGGATTTCTACTTTGTCATTATATTGTTTTTCTAAAATTAAAACATTAAAGTACATCAGAGTTGTAAAGCAGAGACCTACTAATCCAAAAATTCAGGTAAGCGTAACGAGAAGTTCTGTCAAAAGTCATTGTCACTAACATCACAACTTGGGCTCTAATTCGCTGCAACTTATAGGTCTAGTGTTGCCGCTGGAATTGAACTGGACATGCATCATTGCTTGGAAACGAATAAATGTTAATAAGCGGGAGCTACTGAAATTTTTCGTAAGATGACATTTTAGTAGTTTTCTCTTGTAAAATCGTGATTTTTCAATTGAATGGCTTCGGATTCAGCATTAAATTACTCATTTACTCAAATGATTGTACTTCTGATTGAATCAAACTCAAATTTGGGGGCCCTCCCCTACCTCCGCGGTTTTTAGGTGGAGGGTGGGTGACGTATAATATATCAAAACAAACTTCAGGACCCTATAAAAACGTTCCCCAATGGGTTTTTCAAAATATTTCCTTTTTCAAAAGTTAAGGGGGGAGAGGAAATTTAAAACTCACCTTGTATGTACCAGAAATAAAAGGTGTTAACAAGTAATAAAACCCTGGACTGAATTGGACTAAGCAATTCATGTTTTTCAGTCAGTTTTCACATATTCTTCAAAATAAAACAGGTATCATTCAAATAACAGGTGAGGGAAGAAATGCTTATGTGGAACCTTACCTTAGCCTACTAGTTATCAAAATATAAAGAAATGGTTTGTTTATTAATTTGATGCAGTTTGACCTTAAGTTAAAAACACACGTCTAAGGATTATAATCCTTGGACCTGTTTTCCAATCCTGCCAATTCAGGAGTACATTGACTTAATCCAGAGATGGACAGTTTCCATAATTTCTACACCTCTTAAATAAACCCTCAACAAAGGCCTGATGCAAATGGTGAGTGGCGACTCCGCACCCGACCAAAACCAATGTTACCAAGGTTGAACAAATACTTCACTTACTTCAAATGTCAACAAAATCTTTAACATAAATTTACTAAGAGAAACTAGGTATAAATTCAGGAAAAAACACAATTTTAGTATGAAAGTTTTGATGCCGAAAATATGAAGATGGGCTCCGAGATGTTTGGTACTTCCATAAAATTGGTATGGGTCCTAGAACCTGAATTCAGGGATAGGAAGCCTTACAATCAACACCAAAAGAGTTGTAGGTTGAGAAGTGCTCAAGTTACCACTAAAAGAGTTTTAAAAACTTAATATACTTTGAAAATTTGTATTGTAAGTTATTAGTTTGCTTTAGATCAGGTTTTAAACATCTTTATGAGCATTTTCATTAACATTACAAAATTCAACCAGCCCTTGTGGCCGTTCTAAGAGTTTTGTCAGGTGCGGACTTATCTCATCATTATCCTTAAACATCTTACTTTGAAAAGCATTCCTAAAATATTCAGAGCGCAAACCTAAGGAGGTTTGTGAACTTTACTTCTAATATAACTTCTTACCACTAAGTAAATGAGAAACCCAAAATGTATAACTTACTTTGAGATTTGGCAAGCATTTGTCAAAGCCAAAGAAAAACAATTTGTTCGGGTCACACCTAGTTACAAGAGTTCTCTGAAGAGACAAACGTTCCAAAAGCGGAGGAAATGGTTCCCACTTTATCTGTAAAAACAGCTCTCATGTAACAAGCATTTAATATTCAGTGAACAGTGACTAAAGTATCACTTAGGATCATCTTTTAGAAAAGGAGGAACACACCTAGTGGTTCCTGTACATTTCTTTAATTTGACCAAAATAGCAGACAACAATTATTCAAATCTCCGAATGTACTTATATAAAATTTAAGTAAATAATACAAACTGGTAAATTATGTAACATATATAAACTAGTAATTTTTCAACAAAAACAAGTTAAAGCATTTCATTTAAGTTAAAACGCATTTGCGTAGCCAAGGTTTTCAGGATGAGTAACACTTTTTTGAAGATGAAGAAATATATAAAAATGTAAAGGTGTATAGTTATGTATAGTCAAATGCCAACAACAACCAGCTTTTTTGGCTGGAAAGGCCTTGAGTGGTCTATAGTGAAAGTTTAAAGATATGTACATGACGAACCAATAAACAATCCCAATTATTTCAAATAGGCTATACACGGGGGAAGAACTTAAAAATCTTATTTATCCTGCAGAATGGGGCGATTAGAACAATTTTCAAACTAAAAGCTAGATAATCTTGTGAAGAAATATTTCAAGAAAATAAATTATTAACCGAACCAAGTATATATATATATATAAGACTGTTTTTAAATTTATTTCTGTTCCAAAAGTTTAAAACACACACTATTTGTGCAAAATTATATCAATGTTAACAAGCATTCTTTCACCTATAACATAATCTTGATGAGGATCAGAGCACTTATCAAACTAAGGCACAATTTTTTCTAAGGTTACATGAACTTCTTCTGTTGCCAGTGTCCATAACGAGAAGTGGACGTAATTCCTCTTTAATCTGATTGTTTGCAAAATGCTGGATTACAAGCAACATTCCCAAATTATAGATACAGTTTGAATATGTTTGGCTACACAAAATTTCTAGAATCCCTTTATGTAAAAAAAACAAAATTCACATTATTTTTTAAGTCAATAGTGTCATTATTTTACTAACAAAAATATTATACAAGTAGGGATCATTTTGTTTCAACAATTCCAAAGCAAAAAAATGGCAAAACAAAATGTCAAACATAATATTGGATTCACAAAAGTCAGGCTATCCAACAAAGTATAATTGTTGCAGTGTGCACATATGGTTTCACTCACCTACAAGCTATACAACAAGTCAACAATGGAAGTTAATTTCTGAACAGTCCTCGTATATATATCTTTTCATTCATTTTTAAAACATTAAGTTTGCCAAAGAAAATCCAAACAACATTACATTTGTAACTGAAAAAAATATAGCATCAGACAAAAATCTATGAGAAAATGTACTTTATGACAAAAACTTTAACCCTTGCAGCGCGGCTAACGGATATATTCTCAGACTAGACATGGGTAGTTTCAACACGGTAGTTGAATATATCCTCCAAACCCTATTTCACAACATTGAATTATTTGTAGTTCCCGTGAGATCCGCTAAAGTTCAGGAGCATGTGGAACTCTTTCCAAACAGTTGTTGATGTGAACACAGAAGAATTGGATTTTGACCTTTTTGTAGCATTTGGTGATGAGGACATACCAAGTGATCATGAGGATCAGTGGCGTAGATAGACTTTTATCAAGGGGGGGATACAATTATAGTACCGGGGTTAGAGGAGGGGTAAAACTTTGAAAATTCACATCATTTGAGGTGCATTTTAAGGCTCATTGGGCCAATAGTTTTCATTCAATAATAAAAAGATTACCCGTACAAACTTAAGTACCAGAAGTAGCTTGGTAAAATTCACGCATATTTGCCGGCAATATACACATTTTCCCGGTGCAATTCCACTGTTGCAGAGGATCGTTTTACGCCCGCAGTCCGTACCAATTCTTGTTTAAAGTCCGCGAGCCTTCCCTATCACTGCTTTACGCCCGTGGTACGTTCCGATCGCCTTTTAAACCCTGCGATACATTCCGAGAGCTGTTTATTACCCGTGACACTTTTCGATCGCCCTTTTGCTCCGTGTCGTTATAAGGGATGTCCAAGACCTAAAGTACGCTCCGATCGCTTTTAAACCCCACGATACTTTCGAGCCGTTTGGACGCATCACGCTTTGACAGTCGTTTCATACCTGCGGTAAGCGAGGACCTATATGCCCACGACACGATATAAGGGCCAATTTTTCCGGTTACAACCAGAATTCGCATATTTCCGGTCTGTGGCCACCCTGTCATTCCTAAGGGGTGATGATCCCCCCCGTACCTACGCCACTGATGAGAATGAGCTTAGCCTCAATGTTACTGAAAGTGACTTTGAAAACAGGGACAACACTCCTGACCTACTGCTATTACTCCTACCATCCCAGCACTGCCCCTGACGCCACCGGTTGGGTAAGGTCAACCACCCAGCTCCATCCCTACAGCTACAGCGACACAAACTACTCATAATTTTTTTTAAATGCATTTGTAACATCATTCAGTTTAGCTTAGGTACGTTTCATTTAGACTAAATCGTAGTTATATGTTTAATTTTAACAAAGATTAATTTGTTTTATTTTCTTGGGCATTTTAAAAATGTGTAAAAATAAAATTGTATATTTTTTTGGTTTTTACTCTTTATGGTACCCTGGAACTTAAATCTGTGTTAGGAAAATGACATATATGTTTTTTTTAATAATTACGTTGTTCATCAAAATGAGCACATTTTATTAGAGCTGCAAGGGTTAATGAAAAACATGCACATTTTAAAACTATTAGTACTAATTAAAAAAATATGTAAATAACATGACTACTTCAGAATAAACGATTATTCAGAAGATAATGAATCTTACATCTTGAGCGTCTAAGACGTGATTATCTAATATGAGTGAAGCGAGATTGGGAGCTGCCTTGCTGATCCTTTCCACAAGCTCTCCTGTGAACGTAGGGCTTGGCAGCTCGGTCCGAGGAAGATGCTCTCCTGGCGGAGGAGGATTCCACGGACCTCTATACGCAAATAGTTTTGTGGCAGGCAAAAGATAATTAACATATTCTTTCAATTCCTCGTTGCTGGTAGTTTCAGTGAAGTAGACATTAGTCCACAAGGTCCTATCTTGAACCACTCGGCGTAACCTTTGGCAACATCTGTAAAGAAATGTTATAATTTTAATGCAACTAATTTGTGTACACATTAAAATAATATTTGGTACTCAAGTTAACAACTTTCTTTTAGTGATTTGAAAAATATTGAGCCATTTTTTGTCTCCATCGATTAAGAGGGAGCCGGGCAGAGCTCTGCGGGCAGAGGGGCCGCAAGTCCAACTCTGAATGTTGCTTATAACATAGAGTAAAACTGCAAACAATGTTTTGAACATGTTAATTTACTTAATAAGTATTTACTTAACATATTTACTGCATATTTACTTAATACTAGAATTTTCCCCCCCTGAACGAATAATTATATATATTGATGCAACTGTGCATAAACACTAAAATTTTCACTTCTGACGTTAAATAAATATTTTTTCAAAAGAACATAGTACTAAACATTTAAAAACTAAAATTAAATTTTGCAATGAAAATAAACGCTTTTGTTTATATATGCATCAGCAAAAGTCAAACTATGCTTCCAGAGAAAAAATTGTCTCTACTTAGAACATTGTCAGCAGATTTACCCATGTTTAATTCCCTATTCGTAAACTATCGGGCTATATCAAACTGGTATTGTTTTTTTTTTCTGAAAAATAGAAAACTCTTAGGGAGGAAATTTGTATAGGTATGTTATAAGGTAGAACAAACTCATTCAGTAATATTGGATATTTAGCTATAGAGTTTAAACATTTTATACTAAGTGCCTTACTAGTTTGTAATACTTCAGTATGGGCCTTGAACATCAAAACTAAATTAAATACCATTGCCAGCCTGAAAAGCTGGCAAGTTATAAGGTTACAGATTAGAAGTTAGCAGGTTTGAGCACCACTTGAGCTATATAGCTAAGTTGTTCTAAGATAATTTGTCTCCGACATAATCAATGCACAAGATATCTAAGCTCACGGTGACTGGTGAGTTAACTGAGATAATAATAAAATCACATTATACTTGAAGGATCATAATATTAGAAGTCATGTGTTATACCGTTAGCACCATTTTTAAGATGGATCTATACACTTTTTGACTTAATTTTTTAGTAAGACACCTTAAGAATTTCATGTGACTTCCTTGGTTAGAAAATAGGGGAAGAACCAAATACTGGTTGTGAAAAACTATTAATTTAGGAATGTTTTGAAATTTGCCTCGATTGACTTGCAGTTTGACTGTACAAGGAATACTTGAAACTATGCATGTGTGTACGTTGTCAATGCAAATACTTTGTTATACGACAATAAAGATTGATTTGAATTGCACCTTAATTTAGTATACATACTTACTGGCTCAAAGCATGAAGATCAGAGGGATGTAGGTAGTAAAGAATTTCTAGCATCAAATCATCACAACAATCTAGAAGGCCTGCACTGCCTGAGGAGCTTGTCTGACCTTTTCCCTCTACTTTCAGTCGTTTTGCTGGAGGGCTGTCAGATCTTTCATCACGCTCAGGCAACGTCATGTTGCAAAACACAATCTTCAGTTGAATTCCTGCAAGTATGGTAATAATAAATTGCTATCTTTATCACTCATCAGTAGTATTAACTGTATCATATAGTGACATAACTGTATTTTTTTGTTGTCTTTGTGCCTTTCTTCAAATATATAATCATCTTAAACATTAACCTCGTAACCGCCACACCTGTGGCAACACATGATTGATGAATTTCCAAACTGTTTTATAAGTGCTGTCTTTTAGGGACATTTAAGTTATTCTAATTGTAACCTTAAATAAAAACAGTTGTTACCATATTTGATTTTTGTTTTCATTGCATGTTTTCACTTCACCTATATCTTTTCAAACCACGTCAGGTCATAATGTAGTCTAGTGGAATGAAAACAAGCTTATTATTAGTAAATTACAGTTTCATAGGACCACCTCATTGGAGTTTTTCATCATTCAATACATTATCGGACTAGGACCACTTGTGTTTTTGTGAACTTGATCATCGTCTATTCCAAAAAGTTTATTTAAAAGTATGAATACGATGACACCATGATTTTATCTTTTTTAATGTTAATTTCTTTGAAACACGGCAGTTATAGGGTTAAAATGAATTCATACTCTATTCTCTCCTATCTGTTGGAGCATCTGAGTAATTGAAATTCAACCCTACATTAATTAGGCTTTGCCCTGGCACTGATTGGATGCTTCATTGCATAAAAACCTAGAAGGTTCTAACAACTATTGTACCTTCCTTTCAAGTTAAAGCAAGTTGAAAGAGATCCAGTTGCTTGATTGGAAGTTTAAACTCTACTGTATCAATTTTGGAACACTCAATGTGTTGGAATAATTACTATGTTTTCCAAAACCTCCAAGCTACACAATAAAGTTACAAGTTGAGTTTTGTACCCGAGTTCATCTTTGGAGACGCTCAGTCAATTCCGTGTAATATTATTTAAAACCACCAAGCGACAAAAAGCACTACTATTTAAATAGTTTGCAATTCCCCATGTCAAGAGCACTTAGAAAGTTTAAATATTTCTGCCATAAACTAAGCTAGAAGTGCCTCAACCAGCATCTTGTTTGTGGCTTTGTTAACTCTATTGATGAATATCCTTGACAGTCGACCATTAGACTGGGTCTCTGTCCAACAACTGCACTGGGCAGTGAACAGTTAGTTCCAAAACGAGTGTCGTGCCCACAAACTAGTCAGGTAGCCTAGCTACTGCCAGGCACATTCCAATCCCACTTTCAGCCAATAGCTCGGTTGACTAATTTGTCTGATATCAGATTAGGGTCTTCAGTGTAGGCCTGTAAGATCGCAAAATAACCTGAAAAGTATTAGTTCTAAAAATGAAGCTTACAGAGAAAACTATTAATTTGTTTGTATATTTTTATCAGCTTCGGGTTTTGGAGTAAACGTACCTGGTTAGTCTTGAGCCTAGTCATAATTTAGCTGACACTAGCCTAGCCAAAAAAATGTAAAGTGCTAAGAAATTTAACAGGAGTTCATTCTATTTATTGGGTGATAGTACATAATGCTTTCCATATCATTTAAACGGGATAGGCTTGACAAGAAACCAATACAAAAAGTAGCTTGTCGTACTTTAACTAGCTCAAGCTATCACCAAAGTTGTAGTATTTTAGACACCTTTGAGACTATTACACAGTAATTGGCCTAGCGCAGTTATGTAACAAATCAAAATGATCAATTTTAGTGATAATTTTAAAGAAATCAGAGGCAGTAGATTTATCTTGGTCCACCGTCTTCGTTCTGCTGACAACTGGCCCAAACCACTCTCAATTGCTGACATTTTGACAAGACTAGCTGACAACAAAACAAGTTTTTGGTTTTTGCTGTTGTGAGCTTACAGATAACTTGTTTGTGAAACCCCTCCCATCAATTATTTTTCAAGAACGCTCTTCGTCCTCAACACTTTATTTTCTACTACGTTTAAAGCATTGACTTTAAATATTCAAAAAAATTAAAGTCAATGGTGTAAACAATAGTTAACTAAACTCGATTAAGATGCATACAATTTAAAATATTAATTGTAAATTGAAGCATATCAGTTTGAAATTGCGTTTTTATGATTTTTTTTATATCATCAACGAAAAACAATATCTTTGGGTCCTTGGATGATGAGCTAGCGATATATTTCGTGACAGCCCTGAGCTACACTTCTAACAGAGCATACAAATAGCGCATATCAACCAGTATACCACGAAGAGTGTAGTTACGAGAAACAGCCGATTGTCTCCTCGTATAAAATATAATAAATGCTATGTAGTCTTCTCATTCTATTGAGACAGTCATCTCACGCTGACTTTTACTTCGAGTTTGGGTGACCCTATTGACTAGGTATCGCTATATTTCAGGCATAGGCTGGCCCATTCGATTGGAAAATTAGCCCCCTCCTAAATCTTCAGTCTTACCTAGGTGAAGCACGAGCACTATTTTAGTATTTCTATAATAAATATATTCTCTTTGTAATAAAAAATATTTTAAACTAAAGGAGGCACAGAGAAAGGAATAAGAGTTACTTCACCACAAGACATTCTATTATTTGCTACAGTAATTTCCAACCTTTCTGCGTAAAATCAACAAGTTACACATTTTTCTTTGGTCAGACTAACTTCTCCTTTTTTCAAGACAAACAGAGCAAAGTATAAAAAAAGTTTATTTATTTTTACCTGGTTACCGAACGGGAATTGGGGTTAAGTTAGGTCGCTTGCTCATTTGAAATTCAAACTAGGGTATTTTAGTTCGTAAATTGGAGTGTAGATGATTTTTTAGGATTTCAATTAACAATATTGAAAGATGCCATTAGTTACTTGCGTTGCGCCGGTGAATATTGCTGTCATTAAATATTGTAAGTGGTTTGATTTTACTTAGTCCTAGTCCCTGACTATTTTGGAAGAGTTTTAAAAATGTAGGTAAATCTAGCCTCAATACCATGCGTGTTCTTTGCTTTTACTACCATTCTGCATGTTGTAGAGAGTGAAAAATAACCAAAAATAACAAGATGTGTTGCCATTATATAATTAGAGGATCTAGGGTGAAATAGGTACAATATTATGGACCCCTTACTTATGAGAGGGAGGGAAAAAGGTCTGAATGTTTTCAGTGTTATTTCATTGAGGCGGACGATTGTCCCAAAAATTGGATTAGTGTATATGAGATCAAAAACACTGGTAGACTTGAACCAGGGTTCTCCTCAACCAACAAGTCATTTAGTGAGGATCAGTTGTTAATTGTGTTAATTTCTTGCAGCAAATTAGACCAAGTCGTTGTAAGCTACTGAATCACTGAATAACTTTTTGTCAAAAAATTTGGTATTTGTCTAGAAGAGTGACTTATGATTTCATGAGCTAAAACTGATTTAACACTTCAAATTTAACTTAAAGGTGAATAAGTTATTATCGTAAAGTTAGGTTAGGTTAGTTTATTTTTTATGTTGAACATATTTAAAAGTAGCTTTAACATATTTAAAAGTTGGGACTATTTTACGAGCGGAAGACGCGCGGACGCGGTGCGCACGGCACTCTATAGCAGACGACAGTATCGGTCACCCACTTCAAATTAACCTAGAGGCTGAATAAGGTGTTATCGTGAAGTTAGGTTAGCAAAAGTTGAGTTAGTTTATTTCTTTTGGTAAAAACATAGTTTTTAATGGTTTCCGCAACTTTCCCGAAGTTAAAACATCGTTTTTTGACCTTTTTGGAAGGTTTACATTTGAAAAAGTGCTAAAAATCCATAAGTCACTCTTCTAGATTTTTACCAAAGTTTTAAAGTCTTAAATTTAACAGGAATTTATTGTATTTTTCAGGGGGAAAAAGGGATGAAAACTTGATTCTTCCTCTAAATGACTCAATCAGTACAACATTGTCAACTAAGCAGGTAAACAACAACCTCAAAAACCAGGTTGCACCCCCTCTGACCTCCTAGGGACGATAATGTGTTTCGGTACCATGGAAGTAAGCATCCGGAATGACTTGAAACCACAATAGTGGGTCAGGTAGATTCCCATGTTGTAGCTAGACTTAGCTAAAATAAAATAGGATATTAAACCTTTTCAATCAACGTTTTCAATAGAAAACATTAAGATGAAATTAACATAACACAATGTTTATTGTCATTGTACAATAATTGATCGTGTTGACATTAATGCTTAAAATTAAGTTAACAGAGAATTTGAAATGATAAAATCTCCGGTACCGGAGTAGGCCTAATGGTCCAAAGTACAGTAATGGTAAAATAAAATCTAAACCTATTTGAAACTATACTTATAATTACAAGTGTATAATGGTTATAGACACAGTGTATTTTTATTAAAAATTGAATTTTCAGATGCGAGCAACTACTAGTATAACAAGAAGTCCAAATTTTGAAGAGGATAAAATTTGGCTGAATGGAAAGTAAGCTTATAGAAAATATCTCAAAATAGTTGTTACATTTGATCTCATTTCCTGTCCTGAAGCTAATAAAAATTATTGTCATGCCTTATATGATTTGAGAAAAAAAAGAAAAGGTAGTCCTATTTAAGTGAGTTTAAAAGTCATTGGATCATATTGGCATACAATTAGCACTTGCTGTATTTTTTATTTATGACTACTTTTTTCATTGAACCAAATGCAAATGTTTAATTTAGATTCTATCTTCATCTATCTGGTATTAGAAAGTGTTAAAAAATGGAAATGATATCAAAATTAAAAATTAAAATCAAACTCCATATATAAGTGGTTAAGCCCTAAATTTTTATTTAAAAATAAGGTCACCATATAATCAGTGTTTTTGGGAAATGTGCTAAAGAATTGTCTTTAACATTATAGGGTTTTACATTCTTGATTCTAAAATGTATTAACTTGAACTTTTTTTTTATTGAATGCAACTGTAAGTTTGTTGTATTTTCAAACCCTGCAATTCTGATTTTGTCCCTAAGTATGATTAAAATATGGGAAATTAATTTCATTGCCAATAAATTGAGGTACATAAAACAGAATGAGTAGAGGATGATTTTAAGTTTTACCTGATGAAAGAGGATAGAATAAGCCAATTTTCTTATGGGCAGTACAATCTTATTTTCCATTTAACTCACAGTAAAGTATATGAGGTTTCAATGCTGAGTATGAAAGTGAAATGAAGCTTAGAAGCACATGTTAGTTTTTGGTGCTCTGCCAGGTTTGAACTGTGGAACAATTACAAAATCAAAAAATCAGGTTGATTTTGGATGATCAAGACTCTTCTTACAGCATAAACTGTGTCACCTTTGTAGCAAGTGTGTACTGCAATTTGTTTACCTATTTTAAAAAAGGTAACATTTGTAATAAGTTAAGTATTTATTAACCCTTCAGTGTCTTAAACAGTTACAGAAACGCACGGCTAGTGTGCCCACATAGGGCGGCGTCAGTTACATTAACGTGCCTGGTCCATCGAGTAGATGCTGCTTTTTAGCGGCAGCTAGCAGAGAACATCGAAACTACCACCCCTCCTCCACAACACTCATCCCGACGCTAACGTTTGAATTTGACTGCCCACGGAAAACAGCCCGGTGGTCCAGTGGTTAAGATAACGGACAGTTGGCCCCTGTTCGTCACAGCATGGGTTCGATTCCCACCCAAGCGCGCTCTGGTACGGTGCAATGCTAGTCATTGAATCACTCTGGGCGCGGGGGCCACAATGACCGGCTGAGAATCACTAAAGAGAAAATGGCTCATCAAATCCAGTGAGTTGGCGAGTGGCAGTTTTTGAGCTTAGGGCGGCACTAAATCCCCGCGCTTAAAGAAGTTCTATGACTGGTAATGCACCGTACCAGAGAGGAGTAGTTTTGAGAAATTTTGTTCTGAGGGACAACATACTAGCAACTTGCAGGCAACTAGCAACCCATACGATAGGCTTTTAATAAAAATTTAACAATGAAATAAGACGCTGATGGGTTAAAGTATCTTTTTCTAAGTGTTTTTGCACTGTGTTTTGGGTGTGTTTCTGCTTACTGTGTGCTAAGGTGTAGTAAAATGATTAATACTATTAGTTATCAAATTATAACTTCATTGTTATGGGTATTTTTCAGGGAAGAATCGTTTGAAAATCCCAGATTAAAAAGATGCTTGTTAGAAAGTAAGTATTCCTTAGACATTTTAAATGGGTAAATTACTAGAATGTATTAAATTGTTATTTTTAAAATTATTGGATTTAAAAAAAATACAACAAATAAATAATACAAAGTTTTGGCAGACAGTAATCACTTCGATCATGAGTCTTATACTCCTATCTTTATTTAAAAATTTATGATTTAACTATTAAATCAAATTTATAAGGCCTAGGGATAAAGCCATTTAAAGAAGAGTAAAAAATATTGAAACCCAGCAAAATCTCAAGCTACACATTTTTTGTGTAGTTGTCTTGAGTTTTGTGAAATATTCAAGTTATTGTTATTGTGTTTTCCAAGTCAGAAAGCGAGCCAGATCTCAGTGTGATCGTCCAGAGAATGACTGGAAAGTGCACGTCTGCTCTGAGAACAATTTTCCAACTGCCGCTGGGCTTGCATCTTCCGTAGCTGGCTATGCTTGCTTTGGTGAGTTTGAGTCGTTTTACTTCTTGACCTTTTTACAAATTGTAAAAATAAGACATATTGGGATAAAGTCAGATTTTATATGGTTTGCAGTTTTCAGCTTATATCAAAGCTTAATTGTAGATTGCCCAGGGGAGTTAATTATATTCTTCTTGTGGGCTCAAAATATGGCATATTTTTATTTAGTCAGTTTAGCAAGTTAAATTATGGCATTTGTTTATTGGAGTTTAGTAGTAAATTGTATTGTATTACTTGTAAATTTTGTTTTGTAGAATATTATTAGCATTAGTTTGTTTGAAATAGAAAATAGGTTTGTTTTACTTTTAAGTTAATTGAAAGTGTTTGTTGTTCTTTTAACCTTTTTCCGTTTGTTGTTTGGTAGACTTTCATTCAAACATTAAAAACGTATTTTAAAAAACTATTTAAAAAATTTTGTTACCTATGATTTGATAAGTGTACACTTTTATAGACAATAAGCCACTAAAGTTAAAAATAAATAAATGAGATTTAAAAGGGTTAAGGTTTATGTTTGGATTTATTAAAATTTCAAAATGTGAATACTTTTGTAAATGCACAAATGTTTGTGTAAATTCAACCACTCTTTACTATTGAGCTTTGAATGAATGTTTAGTGTACACCTTGGCCAAAGTGTTTGGAGTGGAGGGGGATCTGTCCTCCATCGCTAGACAAGGTTCTGGTTCAGCCTGTCGCAGTCTTGACGGAGGCTTTGTTCGCTGGTGTAAAGGCGTTGCAGACGATGGAAGTGATTCTTTGGCTCAACAACTGTTTCCAGCTCATCACTGGCCCTCTCTCAGGATTATGATTCTAGTTGTAAGCTTTTTCTAACTGCAGTAGAAGCTCGATACTCTGACACCCGATATCCTTTGACAAGGCACTAGTTAAGTATTGATTGAATGCAAGGTAGCTTCTGACTTGATCGTATCACAGAGTTTTATTCAAATTTTGCTCTTAATTTAAGCACCAAACGGTTCAATAACAACTGCATAATCTACTAAAATTCAGGCAAAATCAAGGTTAAAAGGTTTTTTTGTTATAGCTCTTAAACGAATAAAGATACAAAATTACGTGTAATGCAAAAAATGTTCATATTAAAATTATTTTTACATTGATATGCAACATGCTATGCCTTACTATTTAATGTTCTTGACTTATTCGTAATAAAATAAATTTCAATGATTAAATCCTTTTTTAGGCTAGAAATGTTTCCAAAACATAGTTGCATGACATACCTTTCAAGAGCTTGTTAAATTCCGAGAAACAGTATGTTAACGCCAAATCTTTAATTAAATTGATAATTTGACTACAGGGCTTCCCGTAAACGGGCGTAAAGGCTTACGGGAATCATACATATAACATATAAAAAAATACGTTAAAATGTTGAGAATTTTTGTTTGTTTAAAAGTAGTGTCTTGTACTGTCACTGCCACTAGAGTACTGTACAGTCACTTGAATTGTAGTTTAAAGAAACAACAAAGCGAGCGGATCCTAATCATCCTTCTAATTACGTAACAAAACTGGGTTTAATTTCTTTTCTCTAAAAGCGATTAGGATAGTTAGCTATTCAGATGAACGGAGTTCGGATACTTGGGAGTTCTATGTATAAATTTCTTTGCAAAATATAACATGTAATACAAATTTTATCTTTGTCGAGAGATGCCAATTTATCTTTGCCGCCAGCACAGCCCCCCCACGTATGGCGGAAATTTGAGTGCACCAGCGATTTTGAAGAAAAATGTTTTACCGTGACGTATGCCTTATTGTTGTCATAAATTATGCGTGCAACTCATCAGCTGTGAGCCCCCTCCAGCTGGAAAGGGCTTAGAAAACCTGCCAAGAAATAGATCAGTTTCTGTAGAAATTCAAGAAATTCAAATTTATTTGGCCTTTAAGGTTTACAATTGGCTAAGTCATAATAAGTCATAATATAATCAATAATGAAATAATTGATACAATAATTGTCAATAATGAAATAATCAATAATAAATAATATAATCAATAATAAATAATGTATGTGAAATTTGGCCACTTTGTTTATTGTAGCTTAGTAATGTACATATGCTTGAAACTTCCACTAAACTTTCACTATAATACGATGTAAACAGCCAGCTTAATTCGTGTATAATTTACTTCCTGAAGAAGCAGCGTGAAGGTTGATATTTAGTTCCAATCAAATCGTGTAATACTCGAGTTATGTAAAATTTCCCTGGAGATTTATCATTCTTAATTTTATAATGCATATTCTAATCATAAAGCCATTTTGTATTGCAACTCGCAGCCACATCCACCGGATATCCCTCCCCAACCCTCCACAGGGCGATTAACTTCTTCGCCCCTGAGAAACACAATCGTGCTGGTAACAGGAGGACTGAGTGCTCGAGCCGGCCAAACCAACTCTCAGATAATTTCTGGCTATCACAGACTCTTAAGGTTCCTTTGGCTTAAACTGTACAATTAAAACTTAATAATATCGATAACTACCAAATCGATTAACATCTAGTTCTAGTAAAAATAGACTTGTATTATCTAAAATGTACTTGTATTGGTTTATTGAGTTTTGAAATTATTTAATTTATTTTTAGTAGTGAAATATTTTTCAAAATTAAAATATTTAAACTCTTTGTGTTAATTATGATTTATTATTATAAATATTTAACACAAAAATACACAGTAAACAGTTTTACATTTTGTATTAGATTTTCATAACAGCTATTAGGGTTAACTAAATCAACTTGATTTGTTGAAAAACCCTTTAAGAGAAACGATAACCTCTCCTTAACCAATTCTGAATTCAATATATTGTTTTTAACACTTATTATAGTTTTACTCTGAGTGCTTTCTTCTAGTAGATTGAAACAAACCTCTTGCACAGTTTTTAAAGCGCTTTTAAAGTTGTTAGTTAAAACAGAGGCTTTGAACATTTCCGGATGTAAATTATTAAACTCAATGTACAAGTTTTGTTGCCTTAAAGTTTCATAAACAAATATCTCTTTCCCTCTCATTCTGTTAAGATACTCAGCATCTGGCTCGGACTCCATAGTTGAAACAGTCGTATCAATCGACCATGTCCAAACAAAGTCTGGATCACACTGATTGAATCCATATTTTTGACTGTTCTCTTCAGTGCTGATTGAAGCTGACTCTTGTAAGGATTCTGAACCTAAGTTAGAGTCAACACTTCCTAATGAGTTCAAACTTTGTGATATTACATTCGACTTGTCTGAAGTCCAACTCTCACACACCTGAGGGTCACATTGGCTCCAAAGTTCTAGCTTGTCAAATACGCTTCGTAAATGGTTGGCATAAGCATTGTCATCATCGGTCACACAAAGCACCGTATGAGATCTTAAACCAATCAGTCTCATGACCAATGCAGCCTCCAAAACAGTCTCTACCACTCCTATTTGATTGTTTATGATCATTTTGCACAGTTCTTCACGGTGAACTCCAAAAAAATGTCCAACTTCTTTGTAATGAAAAAGAAGCTCACCTCCTTTTATGAGTGAATTGAATTCTTCCACAGAAACTGAGATTAGGTTACTTTGATCATCGGAATTTGTTGATGGCAAAGTTGTGTGTTTCTTCAGCCTACAGATTTTATTAGGATATTTTTGAATCAACTTGTCTGCTAACTCCTTTTTTTGATTAGCAAAGGTCCCTACCAGAACTAGAATAGGCACTGGACTCTGATCGTAAGGTTTGGTCTCTATATCTATTCGTGGTGTAGCAATCTGGTTCCAGAGTTCTACTTTTGTTCTTAAAGATTGAACACTTGAAAAAATATCTGGCTGTAGCAGAATTTTGGCGTAGACCCTTTCGCTGCTAGTAATCCAAGTGTCATCTAGAGTTTTGAGGGTTTTTAATTTGTATATAACAAATTCTGTAACCTGCGCTATGACATACTGGATTACCTTTCATATTTAAAAAGCAAAGTTTAAAAGAATGGGAAAGATGACTCAACTCGCTCAAGTCATTGACACAATTGTCATTTAAGTCAATTTTTTTAACGGTTTGTAAGTGTTCAAAAGATGAAAGTTGTGAGATTTTATTATGTCCCATAGCAAGAACTTTTATATGTGGTAGACTACTTAAGCTTTCAATATTCAACGTACATATTTTGTTATATTCTATGTAAAGTTCCTCCAATTTTGGACACTCTAAATTTTCTATTATCTCAATATAATTATGAGATAGATTTAAATACTCTAAATATTTTAGGCTATTAAGACCTTCAACTTTGGAAATATGGTTGTAAGACAAGTCTAAGTAACGAAGAGACCAAAAGTTTTGAAGGTTGTCTCCGATTTCTTTAATTTCATTGCAACTTAAATCAGCATAAACGAGAAACCATGGAGGCTTCATATTCAAGACTTCTTTGAGCTTGTTGTGAGACACGTTTAAGTACATCAGATAATCACAGTTGCCGAGGGGTGTTATGTCCGATATGTAGTTCCACGACATGTCTATGTACAGGAAGTATCTGTAGTCAGTCAGTATTGAGACCTCTTCCAGCCCCTTTCTGTTAATGTGAAGTCGTACAAGTGCAAAAGCCTTGGTGTCAGGAAGTTGGCCTATTTTGCAAGCACCTGCAGCAACAATTTCTTTTGTCAAAGACTTGCTTTTTGATATTTGGGAGTCATTTGTTGCATACTGAGTTGTGCTCCACGGATCAGTATCTAGTGCAAACTTAATCCAACCTTCAGGATCAATATTTATGGGCAAGCTTTTTTGTACATCTTTTAAAGTACTGTTTTTCAAAATAGTATAATTATTGTTGCTTGCGTGAGTATCTGTATCCGACTCTTCAGAAATATCATCCAGCTCTTCTTCCTCTGAGTCACATTTGCTGAGAGACTCTTGCTGAGATGAGGAAGAGATGAAGTTATGCAATGAAGCATTCGCATAAGTCTTACACCAAATATCAAGCCCGCTCAAAGGTTCGGAAAGGTCCGAGGTCAAGCTAGGTAATGTGCTCGATGAATCACTTGAAATCGAACATGAATCATGCAAGTTTACAAATAATTTGTGTCTTGATTTACTTATCTCTGGGTAGTTACAGTAGGGTCGAAAATCTTTAAGAGTACTGTTATCATCACTATCTTCAATTAATGAAGAATCTTCTGAAATTAAAGTCGGCATGGAAAATGTTTTTTGTTGGTGGTTAAATAAAACAATCAGTTCCTATAAACAAATAATGGTAAAGTATTGTGTCTAGTTTAAACATATGTTTTTGTTTTGATTGGTATTAAATATTAATCTCCAAGAGAAGATGTTGGCAGGATAATGAAAGTAAATGTTACTATTTACAATGAGGCCAATACATAGAAAACAAATTTGTATTGCCCAGCAAAAGGTGTTATGCAATAAAATAGGTTTTTTATATATTGACTGTGATGTTAATTACAAAAATGTCTTTAATTGATTTGCATTGTTTAATATCTGAAACCCCTTGTAAACACCTTAGAGGCCTCATTAAAGACTTACAACCCAGACACAGTTAGGTGCTGATTGATTGATGTGTAAATCTACCTCTGAGCGTGTGTCTTAAATTCTTTACTACCGTATTTCTTTTTTAAAGTTAGCCATCTCAAGAGTTCCCGTAGTGAGCTTCTTTTTAATGATGTTCCCTGGCCTTTCAAAATGGGTCTGGCTTTACAATTTAACAAGAAACCACAGTTCATGAAAAAGCAAAGGGTTAATGAAAATTTGAGCTATCAACAATAAAACACTGTCTTGGCAAGGTAGTTTTAAATTTATTAGGTTTAATTGTTGTGTTCCAAAATTAGCTATACAATAACATTAATGACCCAAAGTTCTGAAATGACTTACGAATAAGATCTCATACCCAACCACTATCCATTTGTTAATAATAATTAGTGAATATTGACTATATCAGATTTTAGTCTCTACACCAGCTTGTACTCAGTTCTTCAGTAAACTTATGGAAATTCGCTTTCCTTAAGCAGGGTTGCTGTGTACAAGAAATTTTTTGAGCCATTGACAATATCACCTGTTTTAGTCAGTGTTTTTTATATTCCTATTATTTTATGACAATTAAGTTATTAATTTGAATTGAATTTGGAAAAAATTGAATTGACAATATTCCATAGTAATACCATAATAATTTTGAAAATAAAGTTGAAAATTTTTTAATTTTTAAAAGTGTACATATTTTTAAACCATAAAAAATATAGTAGTTAAGTTTTGAATGCTCTAAAAGTAAACATTTATGGTCAAAGTTTATATTACCACTGACAAAGTTTACAATATTTACCACTGACAAGTTAAGGTTGGGTTGAGAATTTCAGTTTATGTGCATTCATTTTTACTATTGCTTTAACTAAATGATGTAATGTAAAAAAACAGGCAATCGCTGCAAAGGATTTCAAAAGTTTCGCTGAGATAACGATGCGAGACAGCAACCAGTTCCACGCTATAGCTCTGGACACATTCCCCCCTGCCGTGTATATGAACGATGTCTCTCGCCATTGCGGAACTTGCTCACAACTACAACACAGCTTGCAATGATACCAAGGTCAGTAATCAGATCTTAACCCCTTATCTGCTGCATTCCAACACCTGGTATAGATGTGTTACTGCCAGGTTTACAGACCTTAGGCCTGATCGGTTGCTTTTACTGTATGATTCAAAGCTGAAGAGTTCTAGATATCTGAGGTAATTTAGTACCCTTCTTAAGCCAAAAGATCCAAGTGAGGAAAAAAAAAAATGAAATATGGTGTCATGACATTCACACCATTCTCTATAACTGTGTTGGAAAATCACGGCAAACATTTTGTTCACAATATTGCTTAAGGTCCTGACCCGGTAATTTATTACAGGTGTGAAACCTTAATGCGTTTCTATGAAATTGCATCTTATTCACTGACAATCAGCTGGTGGTAACATTTCATCAAACTATCGTAATGTCTGCATAGTGGGACATAAATATGTGGAAAGTAGTGTAAATATGCAATTAGAATAAACATTCAGTAAAAGGCATACATAATTTAATAAAATTATAAGCTTTGGTGTGAAATATTATTAATACAGACCTCACCGATGCTCTTCATCCAATGCTTTATTTGAATACCCAGAAACTAGACTACCTGCAGCCAGTTGCTGCAGTCATTGAGTGAATAACTGACACAATTGTATAACAAGATTGGCTTCCCATCATTAAGCACAATTTGAAGACAGGAATTACCTAAGTTAGCATTAATACTCATAATAGTTATGTTTTCTAGCAGAATCCTAACTAACAACCACTAGTGACTTGATAGATAGGTTCATAGTAGATCTATTGAAATGTTTATTCAACCCCTTCAATATTGAAAAGCATTTTTGCACAAGTTATTCAGAATTGTGCAGGTAGTTTCATGTAATTTTAACTGTTTGAAAGTTCAAAATGTAACTGAACCGTGTGATTTATATTCAGGTAGCCTACACATTCGATGCTGGTCCTAACGCTTGCTTGTACATGGAAGAAGAAAATGTGCCTCAATTTGCAGCTTTGGTTCAGCATGTGTTACCTCCACTTCCAAAACAACAGAGAGAATATTTTACAGGCCTGCCAATACAACCTGTAGAGCTACCTGAGGTTTGGCAACTACTCTAGTCAAATAGTTTTTGTACACTCTTACTAACTAGATGGGGAGAACTAGGGAATTGGGATATACAGAATAGTAGTTTATGAATGCATCACCGGTAATTATTATCATAGTCTGGAGTTCAATTCATCAAGAGACTTCCAAACTAACTTGGTCGTTGAACTTGTTTACCGTTTAGATGAGTTTATGCACACAATATGAGAATCTTGGGACAGACTGACACTTACCAAGAGACCTAGAAACATTTGATGAGCGAGGCATGTATGAGTGTAAATTATGTGGGTTCAACCCTTCATGCGCTTCTGGAATTTCTACCGCATTAGCATGCAATAGGGCTCTTTCAAACCTGAAAAAAGTACTCTTCAAGAAGTCCGTTTTAATTGTTCACTTTCCTGTTAATTTTATACAAATATACATAGACGATTGTTACTAGAATCTACTCCTAATGTGAGACAAAACACATTAAAATACCGAAAAGATTTCCCAACCACTGCTGTTACATGAAATTCAAATTAATTTCACACGTTTGTGCAGTCAGGCTTAAGTAGCTTTTTGGTACAAACTTCATTAGCGGATTAGTATTCCGAGCGACTCCGGAACTCATCACTCCAATAGACAATTTCTTTATTAGCATATTCGTGGAGAACAGTAATGCGTCAAACTCCTAATGTCTCAGGTTCAAACTCCAGCGGCGCAGGTTCAACCTCCCCAGTCACAACTTACAATTTGTAAAGTGACTATAGGGTGATGCTAGGTAAAGGTCAAGTGGTAGAGAGGACTTTGTAGTCTTTACTTTGCCTAGTTAAACAAGACAAGCTTTACCTTTTATTAAGACTTTTTTAATACGCATAGGAAAGAGTGTAGTTTTTGTTGTTGATGTTATGCATAAAGTAAAAATAGTACAACTTAGAAATTACGAGGGGGTACCCAAAGTTATTGGGAATCGGTCGATGGTGAGGTGGGGGCGCATAGTTCATTTTGGCCGATAAGGGATGAAAGCCCAACTCTTCCTGAGTTCAATTACTTTCGGTGTAGCCAGTCTGAGAGGCTGTAAAGAGGGAGCTGTGTGCGATTTTCTAAAAGCAGTTTTTGTTCTGCCTCGCTTTCTTTTGATGGTTTAATTAAACAGACAAAGTTCATCAGTGAGGTTTTGCTTTTTCTCGGTAGAGCGAGTCAGAAAGCGTTTACTGCAATTATTAAAAAAGCTTACAAAGTATGTTTTGAACAAACCAGAATGAAACAAATATTTTCCCAAATTCAAGATGGCGCCATGTCGATTGAAGACAGGCCTCGTCGGACACCCTTCAAATTCTCGGACTGGTGAAGTTGTTCAGAAAAACCGTCAATATTGCAAGAAGACCGTCGGAGGATATTAGGAATGCGTTTTGCCGTCTGGAGTGTGTTGAAATTCAGTTTAGCGTACAACACACTTGGTCAAATTGGCGATGGAAACTGGTTCTTTCATCATGACAATGTGCCTGCCATGTAGCCATGTCATTGCGCTAGTTTTGGCCAATACCAGCATGACAACCCTTCTTCCGACCCATACTGCAAAATCTTGTCCCACACGATTTTTATGTTCCCATAAATTACATAAAAGATCACCGTTATGACAAAATGAAGGAGTGAAAAGGCAAGCGAGGTGGAGTGCAGCCATTCAGACTAAGGGTATGAGGGTGCTTAAAATCATGGGAGAATCAAATGAACAAATGCATTACACAAAATGGGGAGTGTACTGAAGGTATACATGTAAATTAGCAAAAAAAAATAAAATATGGTTTTTATAATGAAATTCCCGTTATTTTTGGGTACCCCCTCATACAATTATTGCTGGTGTAACAATGTTAGATTATTTAACTCAATTAGATTTTTCATATTGAACATTACACATTCAGGAAAAAAAGTCCTGGCATCTAAAAAGTATCAATGTTTTTGTAGGAGTTGAAAAGCAGGTTTCTTCCAATGGAAGCAGGGCTGCTACAGTTCTGCATCTTGACTGAGCTGGGAGAGGGACCGAGTCAGCTGGAGCAGTCTCACTGTCATCTGCTCACAGAACAAGGGATCCCGAAACATACAGTTTAATCACTAGAACTTGAGCTACAAAGTAATGGCATTAACCCTTAGCACAAATCTCAACTTGAAATGATAAAATTTGTTTTGGTGGAAGGTATATTTAACATTTGGTTGTGGTTAGGTTTACTAGTTTATTGACAAATATTTACTGCAAAACAACTAGTAAAATGGAAAATTCAAGGGTCGCTCGAGGGTTTTACGGTCAAGTGGTCACCCTGATTCATTACTAGAGAGCACTTCAAGATTGAAGCAAATGCCCTTATTAATGAGTTAAATTTAAAAAAGTACCCTGTAGCAAATTGCATTTTAATTTCATGAATTAAACACATTAACATATTAAGTTAAAACTATTCAGTTTGGTTTGTTTGATATATTTTGCTGACAAATCTACACAATTCAGGCTAAACTCACTAAAACCCTGAGAGGTGGTATTTTGTTAAACGTCGAAACCTTTGGGTTTGGATTTGAGTATCAAACTTAAGGTCGTTATAAAAACTATTTGGTGCTTATTTCTAGTTACCAAAACGCTGGTTCAGTCTGAACGAATAAGTTCAGTATAAAATAAAACTAAGTTGCAATTATAGCAATGAGCAATACGAAAAAAATAGATTTTACTATGTGAAACTATTTAATGGTAACGTAGTATTTGGTATAAGAGATGTTAAACAAATGTTATATTCTTGATATTTTCTTCTTCTGTATATCAGTTTTCTCAACTATGTAATCTGTTCTTGTTAGAGCCTTGACACAGAATCAGAGTTTCTCATAAAACAGACATCACTGCTATAAAGACTTTCAAAACTTGTAGTAACCCATTCAGTTGAGTGATGGATTCATTGAATATGGAGGATTTACCGAGAAGAGGAATATACTAATTAATATCCCCCTTCCAGAAATTTGATAATTACTCAAAAGTTGGATGTTAGGAGAAAGAATATAAAATATGGGAGATAGGAGGATCTTTATCAAAAGAATAACTAACAGTAAATAATATACTACAAAATTTTACCTGTGTTTGTAGACTTATAAGATTAAAATGTTTTCACTTTTTTCCATAACTGTATGAGAGCTGCGATCTCCGGTACGGAGGGTCACAGGGTTGAGTGCTCTGCTCCGGTAGGCCTATTCACAGTACAAGAGCTTACACCGGTAGTGGTAAATATTCCCACAAAATACCATTGACGCAAAAAGAACGTTTCTACAGCATTCTCATTTGACATTTTTAGCCTCCGCCTACTCTTCATCACAATTAAAAATACTTGAGACACTTCAAATTAAACTTGTGGGCACTAACTTGATTGATCAAGGTCGAAGTAATTATGAAATACTGCTCTTTCCGATCTCACCGGACTTTACTGTTCAAACAATACTTCCGAGGATTCAGGTTCAATGTAAACTAAACAATTAATTTATTAATTTTTAGCGTTTATTTAACGTAACGTACTGTGCAAATGCACTTATTGTTGTGAAATAAATTGATTTAAATACTAAAAGTGATAATGTTTTTGTGAATAATACAGTTTATACAGTTAGCGGATCCGTGGCGGATTGGTATGGCGCGCGACTCCGGAGCTCATCCCTCCGGTGGCGCGGGTTCGAACCCCGCAGTCACCACTTACAATTTGTAATGTGACTAATACGGTAACGCTAGGTAAAGGTCGAGGTTGAGTGGTAGAGAGGACTTTGTAGTCCTAACTTCGCCTCGTTAAACAAGACAAACTTTATCTTTTTTTATGTGTTGTAATAATTGATTATGCTTGTAGAATATTATACTTAAAACTGTGATTGTGTATGAAGACAGTGCTAAGATCGCATAAACTCTCGAATTATTAATTGTTGTATTTTTAAGTTTGTATTTCTTTGTTTAAGTATTAAGTCTGTTTTTTGGTATTCATAAAATAAATAAACAGTACAAAATTGCGTAGAAAAGAATAACAAACAGAAAATACAAATCTTAAACACTCAGACACTCACACATGCACACATTCATCAAATAATCATTCCCCCTCTCAAGCATCATTTACACTGATGCTGTCAGATCTGGCCTTACTCAATACATAGAATCTTTAACCTATAATACCAATAACATTTAAACAATTGTTATAACAATAGTAACTAAGTTCACCTACTGAGTAAAATTATTGAGTTACAGTAAATGTTGTAAAACATTTTGAAACTGTTAAAATTAGATAATATTTTGATGTGTTTGAAAATGTATTGAATAATGTAGCACCAACTTGTATTGGTATCTTTTCAGATTGCTTGTTGAAGAACATGCAAGTTGGCCCTGCCTCAAGTATGGCTATGTCTGTACTGACTTACATTGAAAACACATGAAGACCTTAACAGTTTACAGTCCTGGAAAATACGAGGACACGAATAGGCACAAATACGGACTATATTTGTATGGAAAAGTTGGGAAAGTTAGAACGATATTTTGCATTTACATAAGTAACTCATACTCGTGTTTGAACATGTTTTCCTTGTTTCAAATGTGCCAAGGTGACGTTCCACTGAACAGAAACCTAAGTTTACAAATTTAAACCTTTGCCGAGTGGTATACCATTTAAAAGACTCAGACATTACAATAAAATGCCAACACTTATTTTGAAACTCACTCTGGGCGAAACGATGGCTGCTTTAAGCTTGAGAAATTCAGGCTTTGAATGGCTGACATTTAATTTAAAGCGAACCCATTGGGTCGGAAATGCTGCATTTTCTTCTGATCTGCTCTTGAGCCCGTTGCAGACTAGACTTACCATATAGACACAGTGCACAGCGGACTGTGACTTGTGAGACCACCGTACCTGGGGAACCATGCAAAATATTAAGGCTCTTTAGATAAGTGATGTATACCTACCCAATCTATCTATTCTCAAGAATCTTCATTCTTCAAAAAAAACCGTTCGAACAATCGCGAGACTTCAAAGTCGAGAGTCGTGCAGACCAGCATTCAAAAATCTCAAATTGTTGACATTACCTTGCCTCTACATTCTAGAAACCTGCCTTTTTTCAAATCAAAATGCGATCCCATAAGAGGAAGTGAAATTCACTCTTATGGAACTAGAGGCAGGGAGAACTACCGAACTGTGAGACACAGAACGGTAGCTCACAAACGTTTGCCTTCTCAGGCAGGAGTTCAACTTGTCAACCGGTTGCCAGATTCCTTCAAAAGTGCTCCAACGCCCAAGGCGTTCAAGTCTCGTCTCAAAAGGGTTTTGATCGCAAAAAACCTTTTACAGTACTGACGAGTTCTTAGCACATGCCTGGGAGAACTTAGAATAAATAGACTGATTAACAGGCTAGAGTGGGAACAATTCGAATGAATGGGAGAGAGAATGAACACAATGTATGTTTGAATGGTACCTCGATGTCAGAATGCTTGCCAAAATTTTAAGTTTCATTATATTCAGTTGACGGTTGTATAGCATGTAATATGTTTGCTACAATAAATGATATATTTATTTATTTATCTATACAGTATAGGTACGTATATAAAAGAGAGTGCCCTGACTCGCTCACTCATAATCAGACCACAGCCCAAACTACTAGGCCTACAAACTTGAAACTTTTCACACCTATTTCTGGTAGACAAAACCACCCACTAAGAATTTGGTTTTGAAACATTTTGATTTTAAGGGTGGTTTTTAGAGGGGGTAAAATAGGCCGTGCACCCTGACCGCTGGCGTTAGTGTGGCAGGATATAATCTTGATATTTTATGTCAAACATAAAACGAAAAAAGGTTGGGGAGCGGGGTTTCACCCCCTGCACACGCATTACACTCGGCACTTTCACGAGGTGCGCGAAACCGATGCGCCGTGGACAGGTAGCCTATTCTCCGCTCACTACAGGCATGAGAGCGGGCTTCATCTTTCCATGGCACTTCATTCAGTTTTGCCCGACCAACGACAGTGTTTGTTGAATGTTGACAATTAATACTTATGATTCATGCTTTCTAGCGTGCAAACCATCGAATGAAAGTTTAAGAGTATTTTTTAAATATAAATAGTACTGAATAGTAGTTATAAGTAGCTAGATTAATGAATGCATACATCTTTTGTTACATAGGTACATTTCAGATAGTCTCTAAAAGATAAATTGTGGGTAGGTTATAGTATAACTATGTCTGTACCTTTACCAATAACAACAACAAAACGTTTAATGTCAAAACAATTACAATAAAATTGTTTTTGACAATAATAAAATATACTACAAGTAAGACCATGAACCGAAATTGAATAATATTAGTATAGTTTAAAATATACATCAATTCCACAACACTATAAAATGAGTTTTGAGCAAGGAATCTTTTAAGGTTTGTTTTGAATTTTGTCGTACAGTAACTTTTAACATTGACGGGAAGTTTATTATATAATTTTCTACCGGCTTCAACAGGAAGTTCATCGTACAGTTGAAACCTATAGTAGTTTGGTGGGATACAATTTTGATTCCTTTTATAATCTACCACCACACTTAGAAGCACCCAACTGTACAATTTTTGACACGTACACCGCATTAATCTCTCAGCCCACAAAAACCTCCTCTTCACCTTGATGATGTATTTTGGTGGAGCAAAATTATTACCTCGAGATTTTAGAGACGCAGACCCAAAGTAGTATTTGAATTAAAAGGAATTAAAAGCTTCTTGGCTGGCCATTAGATAACACATTCAACACACTCGAAGAATTTCACATAATCTGTTACTTGTAAATTTTTACGTTTGTAATTTTTTTGGAGAAAACGTGGTATATACTTCGTCTTCTAAGTATTTAAATAAGCGTATTTATATTGCAAGACACTATGAGTAATGACCAACTTGACATTACTGAGAGAAATCTCAGTAGAAAACCTGATTTAATTAAATTCAAGGCCACTAACTACTCAGGGAAAAATAATAACATCAACTAACTTATTCTATTAGATGAGAAAACCGGATACAAAAACTAATCCCACGTCACATTTGCATTTTGGAGACGCATTGCACGGAATCCGATATAGTCACGAATTAAGTAGTCAAACATAATGGCTGCGGATGCGTATGACTTACAGCTGTTTAAGCAGAAGCAAGGTACAGCTGTTAAGTTAGCAGTCAGCTGGCAGTGCACAGTCAGTCACAGTCACAGTCAGAGTGATCATGTGTTCACCCTAGCCTAGGTAAACAGTAGAGATAGTGCCTGTACAGTGCTCAGTGTCGTGTTCTTACACTCTTACTCTCAACTATGGCCACGGAGGGACTTTACACAGGTCACAGCCGCAGGTGTTCCGCCCCTTTCCTCTTCCAAGATGCGTCTCTCTACCCGAAAAACACTCGATTTCACACCGAGGATCGATCGTTTCCAGTCGTAAGTTTCTTTTTTGTTAACTATTTAATGAGTTATTTCGTTGGAATTATTTGTAGGTTAGGTCTGTAGGGAGTGTGTAACTGTAGAGTTAGCTGCCTATATGTTCTTCTCGTTTTAGTTGTGAAATAAGTACCTGTTAGCTAAAGTAAATATTAATTTTTTGTTTATTAACTCTAAATTAGAAGGGCGTATGATGAGAGATAAATTTGACCTTGTTAATAACTACTTAGTCCCATATGGTAAATAGTTTTATCATACAAATACCAAATGTTAGGGCATGAAGGCAAGGCATAACATATTTGAAAGGGCGTTTTTAGAATTCGTCATAAACAGTACGGCAGTCAGTATTTTAGAGAGGGTTGTAAAAGGCTCCATATGTTCTTATGGGAACCCTATTTGAACCAAATATTTTGTCGTAAATGGTTAAGCGATTAACTTAAGTAATTAACTGTTAATGACTTAATCGATCAATTTAAGTTTTTGTTAGGTTAGGTTAGGACATGGCATGCGAAATATCTCATTAATGGAATATTTTCATCCATTGAAGTATTTATAATATCCATCCATAGTACAGAATTGAATTATTTCAGGTGTATCTATTCTCGTTTAGTTAGCCTAGTACGTTTTAAGTAGACCTAATAGCCTAATAGTCGACCTAGTGGACTGATAGTGGACCTAGTTTTTAAATAGTCCTTTACGACGATGTTTTAGCAATTTAAGCATAAAACTAATGTTATTTCTTCTAAAATGGTTCATATACTGTTTTAGGTTTTTAACCTTCCCACTTTGTTACTAAAATATAGGTTTTGATTGAATAGTGGAACGTTAATTTAACGAAAATTTAATTTAAGGCACAATTTCAGAGGTTGAATTAATTTAAACAGGTGTTAATGTACGAGTAGGTATATTATCAGCCTGTTTACGTTTTCCATAGAAATCTTTACTGTATATAATTTAGACTAGTTTTCTATTTGTTTTGTTAAACTAATGTCGGAGAATAGTGCCTGTGCACGTCCAGAAAGTTCTAGTTTCATTTTAATTCTCAGAGTGCTGTCTACATCATAAACATGACAGTCACATTCCTCAGGCGACTGTCACGCGATGGGAAATGCACTATTGTCATACAACACTTATTTACCCTTTTATACCATAGTTCTGTTAATTTAAAAGGTTATTCAAGAACGGATGTTTTAGTTTAATGTGTTTCTACGTAGTTTTCTGCGACGTTAGGTACGGCTTTTTATATTGGTCGTTTGTGTGAATAATACACAGGGCTCATGGCTTAAACCATGTATAATAATTGTAGGCCTATATGAGTAGTCTATACAAGTACACTACATAGCTGGGTATTCAGGCGTTTTAGCGTTCACTGCAGTGATGGGTTCCTTGATAGGAACCTCATAATGACGGAAGGTTATGGAATTCCTAGTTAATTACGGGATTTGATTATTCGCGATGTCGGTAAATTTCACGACTTTTTGATACTGTGGGCTAATAAATAGGTAAATTATATAGCAAAATACAATGTGATACAATTATTGAAAACAGTCAGCTGATCAACTGACACGAAAGTATTTCAGACATAATTAGCTGACCTTGAATACACTCACAAGTTAAAACCTCGGAACCCCAGTGGAAATTTCCACTCCAACCGAGCACAAACGGTTTCGATTTCAAACTGTAAAGCGAGCAAGGATTAAGGGTAGGATTAGTCCTGTTAGTGACAACTGGTGGAGGGTGAAAGTTGGAGCCCTGTATGAGTGTACGTGTAGTTGGTGTGGATGCCGCGAGGGGCGCGTGTACTCTCGCCCGCCCCTGGCCTCTGGTTGTTATTTGTACAGAGTTTGGCAACACAACAATGTGAGCGTTTCTCCTGACTGAGCAGTTCTGTGTATGTGTCAAGTTTTCATGGATCCCTCGGGCACTGGTCGATTGAGGAACTTTGGCGTGAGTTATTTTTTAGTATTTGAGTACTCTGTGTAGATGTGGTTGATCTGTGGGCTGGGGTGGCTACTTGAAACCACCTTCTTGAACTCTGCCCAGACGAGGAAAAAGCTGTTAATTTCTTTAAGAGGATTGATCACAAAAGTGCTCAAAACATGCTCTCGTAGTCCTCCGTTAAGAACGCTATTCTTTGATGAAGAGATTAGAAACATTTATTTCCATGTTCTCAAAGGTCATATGCCGATATTAGCTAAAAATGTTAAAGTCGGTTAAAAATAGGCTATTTTAAAGTGTATAATATTTTTTTACAAGCAGTTTTGCCTTTTCGTGTATTTGGAACATAGAACCACTCCTACCCTATCACCCTCTTCAAAAACTGACCCAGACAAGACAACCCTACTTGAGATTTTTTTAAACAGAGGATACACTTGGATTTTTACCTACCCCTCGTCCACCGGAGAGAAATAATCAATAATCCTCTATTTTAGTGGTAAACATAAGTTCTTACGGAGTACGTAAGGGTTGGATCCAGAACTCAACCAAACCTATACTGAAACGTTGTAATTGCAAATATTTACTGACAACAAGTATCTCACTATTAAATGGGATTTTACAAACATCTCCATGGTGTCCACTTAATGTTTGATAAAAATATACGGGTCAGATTCATTAAAAGAGGCTAGAAAGGAAACAAGATCGTGTATTACCAACATAAACGTGCAGACATAAAAGCTTCTAAACCAAAACTAGCTTCTAAAAAACTAAATTTAATGTAACAAAGTAAATGCCTAACTAACTGAACAGCGCTGTGTGCTCAGTTCAGTTTCAACCTATTTACAAAGTAAGTTATGCTAATGATGGCAGACGTTTCAGGCGCTGTCACGTGTTGTGAGTCGTCACTTTGCCGATTTGCTACAGATGTTAAGTCTACGCTTTCTTGGAGTCCTTAAAACAGTTATACGTACCCATTTTCACAAAGATAATATATTATTATTCTGTAAATTTGTTCGCGTAAATTTTTGTGATTAACTGGTTTTGTGTAGGCCTACACATTGGATTTAGCATTCGTAATGACCCTAACGTTTGTAAAAATTCCTGCTAAACTCTTCTGTTTAGCAAAGCTGGCTTAAAACAACTAATAAAGGGATTATGATAAAAATAAATTTCAAAATGTGCTGTACGTCCACTTAACGTAACCGATATATAGCTTCTAATTACGTTGTGTTAATGCTAACACCTTTGTGGTTAATTTTGATCGAATTTCCTTTGGAAACTTGAGATATTCACGCGTTCATCGCGGTAAGATCCATGCCCAGGACCATGAAATGAGCACCGGTCCTGACCCCCCGAACACGTTTTGAGCATTTCATGTTATATACATATGTACATATGTGTAATAGGTCACATGTTTTGTCCGATTTTCACCAAATTTGCTACAAATGTTCATTTTGTAAATATCTCGGTCGAGTTCGATAACCAGCAAAATCCGACTGCCGGAACTCCCCATTTGGAGGGGGGAGGGAATTTTTACCAAAAAATGGGGTTTATTGGTATAAAAACGGTAAATTTCGAATAAACATGAATTTTGAAGTAAACATGTATTTTAGTGTTATACATCAAAATACAAAACAATATGAAAATCCATCAAATCATTTCAAAATGGTGACAGAAAAATTATTTTTTGCTATAACAATGGAATGAGTCGTCCGATTTTATTCAAATTTGAAATGGAGTTTCCTTCCATATTATGTAGTATAACTTTCAGTAAAAAACGCCGTAAGTAAAAGGCCGCTCGAAACGCTCGTAATCATACAGGAGGCCAAGCTGAGGCCGAAGGTCGAAGCGAAGCTGTGATTGAAGCGAATTAAAGAAACAAATTGCAAAGGAAATTCGGTTCACTCACACCAGTGGCACTTTAGCGCTTAACTGCGTGTTGACCTGTTTCACTTAAGATTGCTAAAAAAACTTTGAACTACCGGTGTTTATGTTTAACCAAGGAAATGTTCGCAATCAAAACGGGAAATGATAACCACTAGGGAGAGATAGACGTCTTACAAGAAGAGATTACTGGTACGTGAATACATTATCTTTGCCTTTTATCCTTTGTTGCAAGAGCTTTTCAGGTTTAATCAGGGTGTTTAACTACTTTGATGGTGGGTATTGATTATATGCATGTGAATAGCACCTATTACAAAGAAACATTGGTTGATTTGTTTCCTTGTTTGAAGTTTCTTGTTAACGATGGGGAATTTCAGATTTTGAAATATTATTGCGTACATTTTCCATCATTAGTGAACAAGAAGAGCACGATGTTTTGGTATCTGCAATCTGAAAGACAGAATACCTACGGCGTAAGCCATCTCTTCAACTTAAATCATATTAAATCACATTTTCAACGCGTTGTTTTTCCTTGACCTTTTTGTGTTTCTTTCGGATGAAGCAATGGTGTGTCCTTCTGGATAGTGTTAGGTTTCTTGATTTTCCTGAGACTTTTTTGTCACATTTAACCCGTTTCAAGAAAGCTCAGCTCAGGAATCTTTGTAATGAACAACCTTAATCAAACCCAGGTGGGTGGTGAGATTTTGTTAGCAACTTATTAAGTTAAAAGCTCATACATTTGGCTTACGCAGTATCACAAAAGTAATAACCCCCTTTTTATTTTAGGTACAAAAATGGACTGAGAGAACTGTTTTTCTCTTATGTAAGAAAGGACGTATTTCGTATCTTATTCGTGTCGATGGATGGTTTAAATGACTTTTTGGGAGGACCCTTCACGTACCTCAGCGACCGTCGACCGTCGTTTGGCGCATAAAGGACATTTTATAAGCACGTCGTCGGGCGGTCGCCCAATGAGCAACCTCAAAATCACGACGTCGAGAGAGAACGCATCGAGCGTTTAGTCAAGGTACATGGAAGCTTATGGATCTATTTATACACCGATGGTAGTCTTTTTGGCTCTCATCGGGTGATCGTCAGGCGCTGAGGTGTCTAAGTAGTGTCCAGGATGTGGTGTAGGATGCGTCTTGACAGTAAAGTCCCCGCTACTGCCACCTCCTAGACAATAGCGGCTCGTTATCACTTGGTCAAGGTCATCCGGTTTCCAAGGACAAGTGAAGAAGTAACTGATGTAGAGCACTACCGTCAACTAATATGACCATTATTGTGTTTACGTTACCGTGAATGTTGATATAGTCATCGGTCATTTTAAATCAATTCACTATTAACCACCAAATCGAGGTTGTGTTGTCTCGAAAGAGAATTACTTAGAACGAATAAGTGGGAATAAATAATATAAGCTCGCCATTGGTCAGTTGGGGATCACTGATCAAGTTATTATATCTTCGGCGAATTGTGGGAGGCAACAATTACCTGGGCCTACACGAGAATAATAATAATAAAATTAAAATAAGAAACATTAAACACTTAACTACAGTAAAAATGTCTACCTATTTGGCCCAGATATATCAATAATGCTATATTGACTAATGGAACATTTTCAACGACACTATAATTTCATACGTCAAGAAATAAAACTCCTTAGCCACTTTCAATTTAAAGATACGAGTATTTCTCGTATTTACACATTTTTAAAAGGTTTTAAGCATAACGTATCGGTTTAAAAGTCCTTTGATTACCTTCGTGTTGCTGAGGTAAAATATGATGTTAAACCGATTGTCTATCATCAAGCTTATTTTAAGTTGGCCTAACCATCAACGAAAGTGTACAAATGTAAACTTAAATGGAAAAATAAAATTTGATGAAAACAATACCGAAGCTAACAGTTCAGATAACCATAAACCAATCGGTATATAACCTTGATTTTTGTCATTTTTGAACGGACCTGACGATAAAGGCATTGCAAGGCTCGTCCGAAATAAAAGTTATAAATATTGTTATTATGTTTAAAATGATTTGTATAAACCGTTCGTATATCTTACTAAGAAAATTTAGTTTTCGAGAGAGGTAAATCATTGTTATCGAATTATTTGCAATATAACACATTTAAATCCTATTACAGTAACATTACAGTAACTCATTAAATATTAAATTAATTGTTTTTTAACCGACTTCATAGAAACGAGGAGGCTATACAAGTTGACGTGCGGTGATTTTTTAAACTCCCAATCTAGCTTGCACTTTTGGTACAGTTCGTCAGGTTTAGCATGGCCGGTGAGATGGGCTATAGGACCATAAGCGGCCAGCAGGAAATCTCAAGGCCACCGGCCATGCTATACCTAACGAACTGTAACTTGTCTTTAAATAGACATTTAATTATCCAGTCATATTGTAAGTGGGTTAAGGTGACAGCTAGGCTATGAAATAAATCGTCATTTGACTATCGGAGAGAACATCATGTAATGTTTGGTTTATAACCACTATAAACGGTAAATCACGTGTCGTATCTAATTTACCTCTGTGTTTAGCTGGATTGCACTGGTAACATTGTAATTGATTTCCAACTGTATCATTTGTGTTGTTCCTTTTTTTACCGACATCCTACGCAAGGGGGAGGTTTTACAGTTAGACCTGGGACGTTTCTGTGGAATTTTTTTCCGCTTATATCTTATGAACCCGGTCATTGTTTTGCATTGTTTCACAGGGTGTGATCGTTTTGTGATCACAGCAAATTACTAAGTTTGGTTTATGATGTTCACATTCTAGCTTTAAAAGTATCTTACTTTAGTAGTGGTGATTCATACATTAAATGTTATAGGGGTAATACATTCATGTTAATACAAGCTTTACTTCGGTGTGTTACAATAACTTGATTTAAATACGCTATTAACAAAGGTGAGAATCAAGATCCGATGAGTTCCTAACTGTTAAATAGGTACAATGTAGTTTTTATGGGATAATACTAATTTTTGTCTCAGAAAAACGTCATACGGGGTATCTTTTTACATGTTTTCTATATGCTGAATCGATAATAAATACTTTCAGATTGAAAGAACCTCAATTAGTAAAACTTGTACTAACATGATTACCACAATACCATTTACCCGAATGACTAGTAAAGTAAGATACCATTAAAACTAGAATGAAAACATGATACACCGCACTAAGTGATTTGCTTTGATCACAGAATGACTCACAGTTTATTGAGATGGGCTGTATCATATGCAACCGTAATAAATCCTGATAGTCACAGTACAGAACAATAGGCAATAAAGATTATAGACATAACTTCAGTGGAAAAAGGAGCGTAACGCATACAGGTCTGTATCATACAGCGCAGAGTGCGTAATCTAGACTCAATAGTCGGGACCACCGTGGACATGGAACACATCTCGAACTTCTGTGTGGTCATATGAAACCGGCGATGCATACAATATCGGACTCTTCCCTGATCATAGCCCCGAACCGAGCGGGGAGATTGAAGGTAGTATGGCTTGTCTGGAAGTATGTAAAGAGTTCGAACCCCAAACAAAACGTCGGGTCAGTGCAAGCAGTGAGATGTGCCCTCTCGAGGATTCTAGATTCTAGGATGATACAAGTGCTCCCGTCTTCCTGCTCGGTTCGTTATCTTCATCGGGGAAACGACGTTTGGTGTGAGGTTTAGCGATTATGGGCACCATAAGCCGCCTCACATCTTAGGAAGAAATGGTTTCACGAACCTGTTGACTTCATTTTGAAGTAATTGCAAGCAACAATGTACAACGTGTAGGCTAGAATGTTAAAAAAATAATGTAATGAATGGCAAGTACGAAAAGAGCTACCCATAGTACATTACTCGCACTACTGCCCTTACCTCACATCACTGTTCCTGCCAAAGTGAGAGAACCCGATATTTCACCCTCGTTGCAGTGTAATGTATGAGCAATACATCTCCAGAGCTTGTTGAGTTCTCAAAGTATACGATTGCAACAGCGTTCAGAATATTCATAAGCGGCGAGAAGCACAACTTTAAAAGACCAAGACTAATGTTGTTTACACGAGCGAGCGATGACAATATTCAAGAACATAAAGTACGAGTTTACTTTCAGTAAATAAGTAGGAACGAGTGAGTCGGACGCAAGAGCATTCCAAGGTCTACCAGGGCCACGGCACGGAAGTGGTCAGCGCTCGGCGAGTCCGAAAAACGTCAAATTAACCTCACAGTACTTATCACGTAAAATACCTACAATGTTTTAAGGAGATAGTTGTGGAGATATTGTTTATTATATGGTGATGACATTTATTTTCGACAGGTTTGTGGAAGACTATCGGTGAAATTTTCTCTGTAAGGGTTATTTAAAATGAACTGGTTGAGCGGAATCCCACGATTGCCTGTTATAAAAAGTTAACGGCCAAGCTCCCTGCACAACTGCCCTTGTCATGACATTCATCATGGTTATCTCATGATACCATTGAGTTAAGGTTCCATTTAGGTATCCCTCATATTGAAAATAAGAAGTCAGTTTTATATACAATTTTAACTACCATTGTTTCTTGCTTGCAGAACAGGTCAACAATAGTATTAACAAATTAAGTGGCGTCATATAGATGATAATGTAGATTTTTACCATAGCATAGTGATGGTTAGCAGTGGCTAGTACAGACTAGTACGGAGACTGATGAAACATTGTCAAATACTGGCGCATGGATGAATCACCTCCCCTCCCCCCTCAGCACGACGGTAGTGCATAATTGTCTTCAGTTTACTACAGGTGCAAGGTCACCACATGCAGCTGCTAGTGACCTTGTCCATTCAAACTTTTGCAACAACAGTTCAACGTGACGTTTAAAATTACCAGCAGTTATGCCAACAGTAGACCTCATCGCAGTCCATTCTTTGAAAATTCCAAAACGCTTATTTTGGAGAGTACTGAAGCCCAAAGCGCTCACGGGTGGAACTTGTCCGCTAGATTATTGCGGCTTATACTCCTTAAGCAGTGGTTTTAGGATGAAAATGTTTTACAATTGGTTTTAGTCATAGGACCATTTGTGTAGGAAGTTTACTTTTCAACCTCGTGCGAATGGTTAAAAATGTATTCCGACGCATTTTTTGTCGGTATTTGTAAGCATAGACGAAAGAACAAACACTACCTTGGATAAAATCACAATGAAACTCCTTATACATGATTTTATGCCGTTCTTAATTGGTAGGAACGTTTTATAAAACCAAACCGTTGCCAAGTACACAAAACGCTTGTATACAAACTCACTTTGGTGATCATAACAGCTGTAACACCATACTGTAGAAAGATATAAAGATAAGGAAAGACACACGTGACAGCCTTGTGTCTCATTGGTTCCGTCGTCAGTCGTGGGATGAGGAATCATGCGCGACAGATAAATAAATACTGACTAATGAACCGAGATACCGTGTCGGCTAAGTATGTAACTGCTTTGGCTGTCAGGTAGTCAACAACTTGAAGCGCATACAAATCAAACTTGACTTAACTAAGTATGATAAGTCTTTGAACATAGAGTAGCAGGATTTCTGAAAATAGCCTCTATCAATCCATTTAGAAAGGAGAGGACAATGTGTGAACTTTGTAAGCCAACTTTAGAGGACAGGGTGTTTTCCAGAGGAATCAATCAATATACAGAGACAAGGACTTTTATTCCGAATGGAAATCATCACTCAGAGGTTCCTTAGATTGGCTTACCTCGGTACCTGCCATCTTAATAGCTAACCTAAGTAAACCTAATGAGGATGAGTTAAAGGCTCCCAGAATGATTAATTTACTTTATCTGTATTTTACTTCAATACTATCCATCTCTAATTGCACATTCAAATACAGTAATAATTATCTATTCGGTATTTTGAGTTTTGAGGATGGTTGTACAGTATACCCACGTAAATAAATTCCTTTCTAAAAAACAGCCAAATTACATCGTCCAATTCATTATCGATTAGTTCAACGTCCAGCCCCTCTTTCACGAACACTAAAATACCGCCGGGGAATCTTCCTCTTAACCCAACCCTTTGCTTTACCTTTTCAAAAGCTTTAAACCCTCTAGTTGAATTTTTCCCGACTCACTGCACCATGTCTCAACCAACCCGATAATATTATAATTCTTTTTTACTAACTATTAATTGAATTTACTCTAACTTTACTACGTTATTTGTAATATATGCATGTAAAGATGATATACCTTGCGGCCAAATCAATAAAGAATTTTTGAATTGATTGACAATGAGGATGAATTTGTGGCATTTCGTCTGACTACTAAGCCCAGACTTTGTATAAAGTTCAGAAGTAATGAAAGACGTTACAGCAACATTTTAGAACCCCACACTGGTTTTTTTACATTGTCGAAAACTAAACCTCGAAAGGTTCACTTATATTTAAATGACAATTTTAGAAAGCTAGAAACTTTCAAACTTATAAGACATTCACCATTCGTTAGAATGACGTTCAACACAGTCGAAACCAAGAAGTTAGCAGCGTTGTACTTGACTAAGCCCATTAAAATTAGATAAATCACTCAACATAGGTTTACATTTCAATATGTATGACTTCCTTCAGTGGATCGTATGACTTCTCGCAGGCTAGAGTTACAACAAAGTTATGACTTCTAAATTTGTTTGTTGAATTGCATTGGAGAAATATGTTCAACAAGTTGACAGGATTGACAAGACAAAACGTCAAACATAATCGTATAACGAGGCAGTTTGAAGCGACCTTGGCAATGGCTCAATTCAGCGAGAACACTGAAAGTAGGTCATAGTAAGTAAAGCACATGGGCAACATGAGTTCATGTGCCACTACAATACAGAGTGATGATGTGTGCCACTACAAGCCTAGGTTAAACAAACGGTTCAAGCTCAAATCCTACCGACGTCTTAATTCTCATTTCTCAGTCACCTTCATCCTCTTATCTGCTTCAGAAAACACGTTTGTTGAACCAAGATGGCCTTCTTCAGTAATAATTTACGTGAGGCTGACAGGTCCCATAGATTTTAATTGTTGCATTCTTGAAACTTGAAAATAACTTAAATTTTTACGATAGGTTTTAGTATTGTGCCCTTCAAGTCTTCCGGTGTATGAAAATGTGTGTTAATACCTTGATTGATTTATTGTAGTTAAATTATACTGGTATTATTTTAAGGGGAAAACCACTTTTATAACTGTTCTTCAAAGGTTTATAAATAAATGACTGAATTTTGTTTGATATATTTTGTTATTTGTGCAAAGTTATTTATTAACGATGGGTGTTCACAGTTTGATAGTTCATTAAGGTCATTAAGCTTGTTTTAGCAAGTGGTAGGAACCAAGTTTATTTTAATGAACAAAAAGTTCATTTAAAACATACATAAAAACTTATCGGAGACAGCTTCTTATTGGAATTTATAACTAATACAAGTTGGAATACAAACTGTCCAATAAATGTTTTATTTCATTTGGCGAGCCTTTCAGAAACGATGTTTCTATCTAAAAACTTACTTCCACTTAAAATATGTTTTTCAAAACTATTGCCCTTTATTAGTTAAAGCTTTTAATTCCCATAAAGCCTGCTTTGATATATTAATTTGTATATTTACTTCTAATAAAATGCGTAATAGTAATATTTAATGCCGAAACAACAAGTACATTGGCAATATAGACATATAAAACCATAACTTATGGCCTACATAAACTTAAAACAAATAATGGCTTGATTCCTAAAATATCCATGTTTAAAGTGAATTCTTGAATTCCCTGAGGCCTTTGTCTTGGCCAGTTTTACAGAGTTGTATAGCTTTGTGCTGGGTATGATTTTGTTTCAAGGATGTTTATGTGTAGGTATTCGAAGTTTTGGAGATAAATTTGAATATTGGCTATTCGTTGCTTTATTAAATGAACTATTTTTGAAAACGATAACTGTCCCGTGGAAATAAATAGACGGCAACGTTAACATTTTATACTCTTGAATTAAGTTTCACGCGAATCATACATTTTGAGAATGTTATTGGTTGAACCAAGAACGTTTTATCCCTATCTCTTACCCCAATAAGCTATCTCTACCCTGTTGATAACTGAAAGTGGCTTTATTATTTGCATTATTATGAACAATGTAAGTTGATTTCATACTGAAAGAATTGGTTGGGTCGTAGCATATTTCACAAGGTTTTGAGTTTAGTCCAGCATTTCTATTTCACATTCCACCATACATTCTCAAGACCATTTGAAGTGACACTATACACCTTCTACCACACTCTGTTATGAAGAACAACAGCTGTAGTGAGCCACACTCAAATGTCACATTGTGCATGTGCATGTGAAACGTGTAAGAAAGAACCAACTTGTCGCTTCAATGGCTCAGAACTATCTTTGCTCGTTTGCCTCTGAATTGTTCACAAACCTCCCATTCTCTTGTGTTTATTCTCGCGTGTTAGTTTGTTTCCATTGCCTCTTATCGCTTGCCTATTTGCACGCCTTTTCCTTCTGCTGTCTACAATTCCCAATTCGAGTACCATGGGAATTTTTTATTGTAATTTCTTTTGTTAAAATGCTTTAGAAATTGAAGTAAAATTTAGCGAATATAAGTTCTATGAGTTTCCTATACACTAGAGTCCCGTTAATCCGAACTAATGGGACCAAACTCTGTTCGGATTAGCAAAATTCGTATTGCGGATTTTTGGAATTTATTATACAGAGTGTCCACAAATGATTAGTACAATTTTGATAGATAATAGCATGTTTATTATTAAGAACTATGTTAACTTGACATTATATACCTATAAAGGAATTAGCAAAGTTTTTTTAACGTGGTTAGTATAACTCTACATGGCTTCCACGAGATGTTCGGACGATATCAAGGCGATGATCAAGATTCATCCAAGTGTTTTCCAACATTTCTCGTGACACCTGTTGAAATGCATCTATAATTTTTTCTTTCAGCTCATTCAAGGAGCGTATTTTAGTCTGATAAACCTCATTCTTTAAACTCTCCAAAAGGTTACCGCTCTCCAAATTTGTTTGGACCCATCGACTTGGTTACAACGGTAACCTAAATCTCGTAACCTAATCTGCTCAGAGTTCAATATTATCGAAGTTTCTATCTAAGTTATAACAAGACTACTATGTGATATTAATGGAAAGTTTAGAAGACGGCAAACAGCATCTGTACCTTTGAAAAGTTCATTTTCAAAATTAAAAAGGTAGTTGCAATGCAAATGAGTTTCAGATTCTTGATAACTGCGGCAAAAATGTCAGGTACCTTAAGACATGCTTCCCGGCAAAACATAAATGTTTTTATCATCTATAGAACAAACAGAGTTTATTACAAGGGACTTATAAGTAGCATCTAGCGAGTATTTCGACTAAAAGCTTTTTAGCCATCTTCGGTGGCCGCATTTTTAACAATGTTCTACATCGAACTCAGTCTTTTTATTTTTGAAATGACTTTAAATCTCTGATAGCGGCTTTGCGGTATCAAAAAGCGCAGCTTTCTCGTGCAAACCACTTGGACTATCTGTACCAATTCACACTAAACAATCTGCTCATCCGCAAATGTGCCTAATCATTTCAAGTTTTATCGATACTCTCATGGGTTTGTCAAGAACGAAGAGCCTCCCAGTTGACATAGTAACGTATGAGTATGTTTTCCTTGGAATAATTGAATGCTTGTTAGTGCAAAACTATAATTGTGACAAGACAATGCAACAGTATAACAAATTTAATACGTCAAACATAAGCGGAGAGTATTAAAAGACATACCTTGAGTAGGACATTTGCATAATTTTATTCACTACATGAATAGTTTGTATAAAAATTAATTATATATTATATAGTTGAATCGCTAAACTACGACTTACAACAATATGGTAAAGTGATTTGAGCTTGGAAGGAAACCTTTACAAAATGGTATTTTACATTTCGTTTTCAAAACATCTATACAATAATATTAGTATTTCGGTTAGGGTTGTCCGGGTGTTGAGATCTCGAATCTGGCTGGGGTAATTCAGATTTTTTGAATAGAAATGGTCCTTAGTGTGTGGAGGGTGGGGAAACGACAAAATTATATAGATCTTTTATTTTTATGAGATTTTGAGGTCCCCAATTCCCCATGTTATATTTCTTTTTTTTAGTAAATATTCAATTATATATACCGAAAAATAGTTGTAAGCTCTTTAGGTACACTATAACCCACAGAGTACCTAAATACGAGCGTACCAGGGGTCTGGGGGCGAAGCCTCCAGCTGCGCACTAGTATTAATGTATTAGAAGTAAGTACGTTAAGAGGATATAAGTGAAAATTATAACAGCATACTCAAGAGTTGAACCAACGATTACCAATTTGTATTAAAGTACGATTTATAGCAATACTGAAGCTTTGTAGTTAATACGTTTATCGTTACCACAGTAGTGTTGTGTAGTGAAAACTAAGCGGACACGTTTACAAGAACTTCGTTCATAGTTCTATAGCAATGACTGGTATTTTACTATGGGTTGTTTTTCAATCAGAGACACAATTTTGTCAGTGTACAAAAATACCAGGAAGCATAAAAAGCAATTTTGGATTATATGTGTATATCCCTTTTTAATTTTAAGTATATGAGATATTTTATATTTATTTTATTTATACCACAATGAAGGCTTTCGCTCAATTACATTGCAGTATTGAAGATAATATAATTTGTGAAATGGTTTGTGAGTTCATGCAGTCTGCACTGTCTTCACGCACAACACAATTTACAAGCAAGATGCATAATTTTTAAAGTAATAATGGCATCTTGTAATGGTCTTATAGGCCTAATAATTATAATTATAAACTAATCTGAATGGCGCAGCCGATTTGAGGTACTTTAGAAGCTGCTAAGTACAAGTGAGAAGTTTGCGTAATGTCAACATTGCTTGTAATAATTATAAAATCAACTGATTCAATGTCAACATTTTGAAATGTGACTTCTGTACAATGTGCTAGGCCTAGCCTACATAATGTTCTTAGTATTAACATAGTATACCGCTGTAGCTACACAAGGAAAGTCAACTGAGACTGGAAACAATAGGTATATGAGTAAAATTCATGTTGAACAATAAATTTCTCGTTTGCTATCAAATATAACATGTATCCTGCTGATAACCTTTTCAATTAACTGCACATATTTCCCAACAAACAAAAGAAATGCTCATAAAACTACGAGAGTTAATAATCCGTTTGCCAACAAACACTGCACAACAACATATAACCTTATAAAATTCAAACATATAACGACTTTTTATTGGAGATAACTTTTAATGTGAAAAGGCACATGCATGAACCATGCGGTCTATGACTCAAAATATAACTGCATTACATTTACGACTAGATTAGACTAAAGGATTTTACCCATGTTCAATTTAATGAAAGATTTAGCCATTACAATCATAATTATTTGTTTCTAGTTTAGTTACAAACTCAAATTGGAACAGGGTTTGTTTTCATAATGGTAGATATTTCCTCCAAGTTAAATTTATAATAAATCACCATAATAATATTTTATAACGGCGAAACACAGGGTTCCTGAAAACACAGAATAAATGGACAAGATATATTTGCAATAAGGGTTACTTATAAGCCGTTTTGTAGAATTAATAGTAGTTTACTTACCACGGTAAAAATAATAATAGTACCAGTAATTGAGAAAATAGTAACTGCTTTTGATAGGAAGTACTCTTGAATCAAGAATCGTACACAATGTTTTATGAATACAAATAAACATTAACTAACTAAATAGTGGAGTAGAGCCATAATATTGCTTTCAATGAGAAAATAATCTAGTTTAGAAATGAAAAAGCCAATATTTAATAACATTTTGGACAATAACTTTCAATATTGATGATATTATCTCTTTAGATCCCCAACTCAAATCAAACCCAGGCCGACACGCAGCTAAGCGCTTAAGCGTTGCCGCTGGCATAAATGAATCGAATTTCCTTTGAAATTCGTTACTCCAATTCTCTCATGTCCGAGCCTCGCTTCCAAGGGCGTTACGAGGATGTTCGCTCCGCTCACTGCCTCGCTTCGGCCTTCGGCCTCAGGCTTATGTCGTCCGTTATCACGGGTGACAAATATACTTTTTGTGTTTTATTTGGGTTGAGGACCTGAATATAATATAATCAATATTGAGACCCCGTACAAAAAAGTTAAAATATTGCTTTTGAGTTTCTGAATTATTTTATTTTCTTGCTAACTAGAAAGAAGTACTATGCCTATTAAGTAATAATCAATCCGTGTCTCAAGCGGGTTATTAAGTACGCAATGATTATTTCTCCACGGAAAAGCCAGGACAGTGTAAAGTACCATACACTCTCAGGTGTAATGAGCTTCTGGCATTGAATAAAAAGCCTGATTGAATGCGTCTGGCCTGCCATTACATTCAACAGATGCGCATGATTACACATTGCACAAACACAGGACATGCACGTGAGTCCCGAGCAACTTATCAAGGTCGAACATTACCTACTACCGATTTGCATGCGGTATATCGATAACAAATTCTGGATGGTCAATTTATTCCTGTGGCAATCTATACGTTGTCTTTGTATATTCATAAAACTGTTGCAAATACAACTCGTAGATGTGCACTTATTGTTTATAAAGTCATTTTTTCTATGGGGCGGTCGAAAACTTAGATAACACAACATTATTTTATATAAAACTCATTTATGTGTAATTTTGCGTTACGCAGTTTGTCACCAATGTAAGCACAATATTAAATTATTAATACCAATAGTCAAAATTTAATTTTTTTGAATATATTCTATAATTATATATCATACTAATGAACATACTTTTGAAGGGATAAAATGAACGATATGAAATATAAACCTACGTTGTTTGAAATACATAACACTATTATATTTACCTTAATACCCTTACATTTGAAAGTAATTGATATGCTCGATGTAACTCGACCAATATATTTGGGGTATAATAATTTAAGGCCGAAAAGTTCAATTTAAAAGCATGAACTTCTTCCCCTTTGTACTGAGTGTGTTATTATTAGTAAAACCAAACGCAGGCCTAATAGTTTTGGTTTAGTTAATTTGGTTTTGAGTACTTTATTGCAATCTAATGTTAACACGAAACGTTATTTGTACAATGGCAGTAAATATCTAAATATATCCTATGGTACAATGTTTTAGTAATTTTTTATAATATTCTAAAGAACGCTTTTAATATTGATATCTTTGAAGGGCCAGTAAATGGAAAAGAAAACGCCACACCCAGTTATGGCCTAAATTATTGTAGCCATATAGGAAAAACAATAATTTCTCAATACGATATTATTTAATATGTGTTTGAGTTTCAAGACTATTTAAAAATGAATACTTAGCTGGTCGAAGGGCCTCGTGTTAAAAGTTTTAAATAATGGTTTATTTGATAACAAATTTGTTCTTTATCAGTCTTTTGATAAACAACATCATGTGACTCGAGACCAAGGAACTGCAATGATGCTCACACTAGCCCAGCTGACCACAACGGAGGTCAAGGTCACGTGGTTGTGGTTATCCGCAGATTTATGGTGATCTGCAACAATGCTTCTCACCAGCTGACTCACGCACATCAGCTGTGGTCAAACCAGTCAGGTGCAGGTGTCTGATCTCACAATGTATTCTGTGTGTGTCAGGCAAATACGTAATTAAATACGCTCTTCGTTATAGTCCTGCATGTTTCCTAGATTTTAAAAGGTTTTGATTAATTCCTTTTAGGCGTCAATACTTTAAATATAGACTAAACTCGATTTTTTAAATGTGAAAATAATATTTAGTTACGCTGATATTATAATGGATGTTATTATAATAGTAATTATCTTGACCAGCTTTTCATGACACTGGATAAAAAATTGTCTTTAGTTATGTTTACGATTTATTACGTTATAAACAGTTTTAAACACGCATTATCTTTTCTGTTGCATCCAGGACTAAAAAGGTTATAATACACTAAATATAAAGATGTAGAACTACCTTTTAACATTATCAATACAAGCACATCAATTACTTAAAACATAATATACACGCGTGGTCTAAAAAAAAAAAAACCAGTAGACTTGAATCTTTCACAGCCTCACTAAATATCCTTACGTTGAGAATACTGTGTCTAGTAAATGTACAAAATCAGATATAACTGATGAACATTATTTCTTTCAAATTAGTTTATTTTTAAAGAAACCTCACCCGACAAGAATACGTTTCTTATTTCCAACACAAACATCATACCATAAATTACCAAAAAGTAATACAAACATTCTAAATTGTTTAGTATAAACACAAAGTTGAATATTTCAACTAGCTATATTTCGGTGCAACCGTATTTATCATGAGTATGTGTACGGTTGATGTGCAATGTATTCTCAAGACATAGGTGTCTGTGTTGGTCAGAGTGACCGATGCGGCAGGCGCTGCGGCCATCTCCGCACACAGCTGTAGCTAGATTGACCTGCGGCAAATGCGGGCGCTCTCCATCAACCGCATCTCCCATTCCCATTCCAGATTGTTATATTTCGTTTAGTATTATTTCACTGATTAATTGTTTGATCTGATAAATGTTTTTATTTACAGGTAGGTCTTCCCAGTTGTCTGCCAACAACCTGGAACGTAAGTCTTAATAAATATTTAAAAAGGTTTTATGTGTTATTCGTGTAGTTCAGTTTCAGGCTAATGTTGAATTCATAAGTTACCTTAATTTATAACCTACCTTCGTAAATAGAACTCTTATTTCATCAATAGATAAGTTATTTCATTAATTTAGACATATTAAGTTATTATGAGTATAATTTGGAAACACATTTTAGGAAACAGAAGTATTTAAAACCCGTTATGCACTTGTTTATTAAATAATAGTCGTTAAATTGGACTTGTGTATTTTTTTGTCATTCAAGGAATTTTGTAATAATTGCAACTTAAAATAATATTAAGACATTGTTATTTTTGTATTATTACCATTATTTGATTCAATATAGATTTTCGAGATCCAAGTTTATTAAGGTTGCTGGATACAGGCCAGGAGGCATTATTATGGGATAGGGATTTTATTATAAGGACAACTGTTAAACGTGTTTCACTTACTGTATTAAAATTCAAATGGTGTTTCCATGAAGCATAAAGCTTTAGTGGTGTTATCATATAAAATAAGGTTAACTTTCGTTACAAACACATATTAATTTAGAAATTTCAAAGTAATGCTTTTTTTATGGAAAATTAGTTTTAAATAGAAGTTTAATGTTTGACGAAAGTTAATGTTTTAATATTTGTATAGCAGTTTCAAAGCTATAATTATGCTTCGAAATATGTTGAACATTTAAGTACATAAACAAGCTCAAAACGTCATTTGCAGTTATAACTCTACATGTTATAAGCTGTACTCAAGTTGGACCCGCGCTCACTCTACCAGGCCGTTTCTTAAATAATGTCATTTGTTGTCATCCTTCTACTTAGATTACATGTGACTGCAGCGCGTACAGGGTGTGTTATATGAACTACACCTAATATTTGGATTGTCCGTTTATTGAACAGTACTTGTATTATTCTGTATATTTAATCTTTTTCAGTATATGCTCCAACTATATACTGTACTGTATACAAATATTGTTTGAGAGCAAATTTTTGGTAATCGTTGAATTCTGCATCAAAGTATAAACCAAGTAAAGTTAAATCAGACTACCTTCTACCAACAAGAACTTAGATATATACATTAAGTATAGCGGCTAGCTGATAAAGCAGGAAAATAAGTACAGTACTATTAATTCATTGGACTTATGTACTTTACTTATGAGTACAACTACTACTACCTACTACGCTGTATGCCTTTTTTAATCTGTATACAAATTAGTACGTTCATTATTTACTTTTATTAGGTTTGTTAATTAATTAATATGTCCTTAACCTTGACTTGAAAACCATAGAAATTATGCTCACTGTGTTTGTGGCTAACAGGGTTTGTAAACAAATAGATGTACAAATTAGGCCTTTATACAGTTGTTTTTATCATCAGCCCAAAGGAATTATCTTTTGTCGCTACGGAGCTTTAGTATTTAATTATTTATATGTAAGCTCAATTCTGAATAAAGAACTCAAAATGGAAACATGCAACTAGTCAAACCAATACTTTACTTTTGATTTGTTGTTTAGTACTCAATTAGTTTTCCATACTTCTAACTAATTTAGTATAACGTTTAAAACTCTTATCCGTTAGGAGAGACTCTATTTAGTTTAGGGCGGGCAATTAACTCATTACATTTCAACGATATGTAGGGCCTAAGAGGATTTGACAGATGCAAAAATTTCAAATATGGCGGACCTTTATCTCCCAATGTAAATATAGTTAACATTTTCGCATATTCCTACAACACAAATTAAAATTATAAACAATACAAATACTTTATTTAAAAAATATGTTTCATACTAACTACCTTTTTCCAAATTTGAGACCCACCCCTCCCCTCCACTCACCTGTTAACACTTACTGCCAACTGGTTGTTGTCTTCAGCAACCATTTGTCTTATATTTTATGTTTCATTAAGCTCATACGTTTTTTGGTCGGGTTGGCTAAATGTGTGGTTTAAGCTCTTTCTTAGTGGCAACATAAATTAGAACTATCAACAATCGAACTCTCAAATAATTATAGTGTAATTAACTTAGGCCTTTTTATAACAAGACTATCATATGTCTGTGGTTAATTTTAATTTTATCTCACTAATAAAGGCATTTTAATATCATTTCATTATCGTACTACTGGGGTTTAGCATCTTGTACTGAGTTCTTAAGAATAATTTGGCAGCAAAAGAGCCGCTCAGATTATGACAGAGATGCTTAGAGTCTTAGACGAATGTCATGTTAAGACTTACTTTTAATAATTTTAGTTTTAATTTTAACTCACTATCTGTTTATGAAATCCTCTTGTACTACAATCTCAAGGTGGATTAGGTCCAAAGCTATTTAATAACTACCCAGACCTATCAAATTGAAACACGTCTAACAATGCTAAATATTAATCATAGATTATTTTTACAATGGGTCTGTCACTCTATGGAGGAAATTGTGTTCAATCGATTGACACATAAAACATAAATTTTAGTTATTGTTTTCAACTCTGTAGCCTTTATTTACGAGAATAAGGTGTGTATATCATCGTGATAACAGTTATCACTTATTATTAATAGAAGAGAGGCCTTTAAAATCCTAACCTCGTCATTGATAAAGACGTTTTACATTTAATTTCATAGAAAAAATATTATGTTTATGGTATGTTTAGGGTGTCTATAGAAGAAAGCATTTGGATTTGAGTTTAGTTTAGGAATAGGTTAGTTTGCAACTTGCAAAGGTGAAATCGAAGTAGGCCTATAATAATAACTTTTGGCTTACAAGAAAACATTGACCTATATTCAGTTAGATTTTATGCTAATTAGCAGCACCACAGCATCGCATAGAAGGAAAATTCAGGGTAAAATCTATTTTACTCTTAGGTATGCGTCGTGTTAAATAATAACCAGATAGCGTTACGCACATTTCATAGCAAACGAGGAAATCTCTACAATTACGCCCAACATACAACCGTCATAGAACTAAAAACTATTGGCACAGTACTAAAGACGTGCGAAGGAAACCCAGATGATTCGCGGAAAAGCTGCACAGGAGGAAATCTGGTGGAGTTGGGAGCAGGAAAGTGTGGAGTGGTGGAGATAGCTCTGAAGTGCACAGTTGCGTCACAGGACAAGTAGTGCGGAACCCGGAGTCACCGGTTCAAGGTCTTCACATATCTACTATCTAGTATACAGTACCACAGAATCTGTTCTCAAGTCCTGAAGTTTGTTGTTGACGATGGGAAAATTTCAGAAGTTCAAATTCTTTTATTTTGTTGGACAATTGGCTTGGTCACATGGACCACCAGCCAAGGAAAATCTTAGCTGGGCAAACTCAGCCTTTATAGGCTTTTTGTGCTGACCAACGGAGTGGGAGGGATATGGAACTAGGTAAGAAAGGCAATGGGTCTGCCAGCACCATGCTTGGGCGACTGATGTGGCCTTCGGCCAGGATAGAGGGGGTACGTTTGTATATCCTTAGGCCGGTTTTATGCACGCGCGTCACCTCGTCGCTCGTTCTTTGGTCCATTGGTTCAAATGGGCGCATTTATTCACTGTTAGGTGACGCGCGACGTCGCGCGTCCCTGAAAACCACCGTCAGTATCTCACGACTTCGCGCGACGCCACTGACGCGCGTCACCTCTAAATACATTGTTTAAAATCGGTGTATTTATGCAACTGCGACGTCGCGCCGACTAATGGTGTTCTATAACCACTTCAAGTTGAAATGTGTTGTAATCATGTTTATTTCGCGTAAGTCAATTAATAAGGTTTGTTGTGATGAAATATACATTATTTTTACCAAACACCGAATAATAACCTAAATAAATAAATAAATAAAATAATACCTATAGTTAAAAGTGTCCAGAAGCAGTAATTTAACGTTTAACAACAACAAGGTTGAACAAGGTGGTATCCTTATCTACAACCGTTCTCAGCACAGTAGAAAGTTCATCAAATGAGGGTTGCGGCATTCGGAAGTAGTTGAAAAATTTGTCATCATCTTCTCTCAGTTCTTGATACAGCGTGAAAAACACTCCATGATTGGCACGCAGTTTGTTAATGGGGTGAACGGCCCATCTCCTTTTCGTCCTGCGTTTTTGCACCAACCTGTACAAAGAGTACACATGAACCGGGTCCATCCTCCGCACTTACTCTTGTGCAACTGAGTCAGAAATGGAGTAAAACAACGAAAGCGGGAAAACACTTCCGACGCGCGTCCCTCCTCGATGACCGAAATTTCACGCGACTCCTAGTCGCGCGTCAGTGACGCGCATGCATAAAACCGGCCTTAGCCACCTAAATCAGTCACCAAACCGCTTCACAGAGGTCTTCCAGATCCAAACCGGAGGTAACCAATAATGTTCACTCTCTCTTCAAAGTCTTTTCAGCCAATTGACTCTCAAGAGTGACCCCTCTTTGACTCACCTCCAATTAGTCCCTCTCTTGGCCCATAGAAAGGAAATGTCGTACTGAGTAGACAAAAACCTATCCAGATTTAGACATGATCTCTGATACTGGTAAGCCGACCAGTTAAACACAACCAAACAACATGTAGCTGTTAAAGTCAAACAAAACAAGTTACATCTTAAAAAAGTAATCTAGAAAACAATCACTACTTGAGTAAAATTCAGTGTCTTGGCCTAACAATTTATACATAATCTTTCGTCGGAGCACCTGCAAAAATTATAAAAATTAACTTATTATTTTTGAGCATTTTTAAAATAATAATTTAAAATAAGCCTTTTTTACATAAAACTTTATTCTAAAGTGCTTAGTAATACAACGCACAATTATTTCCCAACATTATTTGCTATAGATAAACATTGTGGCTGTTTTAAGTTTGAGCGAGTCGAAGTTCCACAAAAGGGTGCTACTACAGTGAACCTGACTGCTGAGTTCAAGTTTGCGGCATTTTGTTCTTCTAGCTCTTCACTCGTATATTCTCGTAAAATACTCGTAATTATGCTGTCTCACCTAGGAGTCTCAAATGGAGGCTTTAAAAGGTTTTGGAAAGGCGTTGATTCAATTGCACATAAAATAAAATGGTTTGGTTAAGAACAAATTGCCGACAGCTTGATATCTAAATAAAATGGAGCAGCCTTAGCAAGTTAAAATTAATATAATCACACTTTCACGCAGAGGAATCATTATTCTAATAACTAGTTACTCTGCTAACTAAGTCCTTAAACATTTAAGTATTAATCAACATAGGCTTGCATTTGAATGTTTTTGACTTCCTTCAGTGGCCTGTTTCCTGGACAACGAGGAAAATATGTCGTAGAATAGCGTTATTATGACATGTACGAGTACAGTCGTCAATAATTGGACAAATTCGTTGTAATTATTTTAATTTCGCGCAACACTAGGTAGGAAACATACTAGGCTATAATAGGCCTAATTTTTAATACGCCAAATTGTTAAAAGCATGATTTTATATCCTATCCTTCTGCAAAACATAAAGCAAACCTATGTTACAAACGCCTACAATTGTTACAAACTCCTCTCTTGGTTGTTACAAACAGATTGACAATTTATGAAATTTTTCAGGATAAGTAAACCTTACGGGTGGTTCAGATACGAATCTTAAAATATCAGTTTCTTTAAAAGCATTGCTGAAACTACTACTATATTCTACTTACTAAGTAACTTACTAACTTACTAGTATATTCTAGTATTTAAAGTGCAATAGAACGTCTCCACTATAAAATCTTTGGACCGTAAATATTTATCTACTGAGCTTTACCGTAGCAAAGCATGGACAAGTCACTGAAGTCAGTTACAAGTACAACCTATGAAATAAATGATTACTGTGTAGGTCTTTGTTTCAACATTTCAAAGTTATCGCTCAGACACGTTTAATGTTCTGTGCTCGATTAATTGACATGACTGAGTCGCATTAGAGGAAAAGACCATGACAACATTTCATATCATGTGCACAAAATAACAACATGTTTTGGCATTGGAATGTAACTTTTTTGGATTATTATTTGCAAACATATGAAATAATATTGAAACTACACCCTAAGAGCTGTTGTTAAATATTGTATACTAGTTCCAACAAAATAAAGACCCTTAAAATTAATTTCCCGAAAATTACAGGAAAATTAAAACTACGTATGTTATACGTATGTAACAAGTTTATTTAATTAAAAAACACACCTATACCCTTGAGGTTACCTAAGTGTTATCAGCCGTAGGCGAGCAAGGTAAGTGTACGTACCAATCGTCTGTCTAGGCCAACGTTACTGACGTAAGCCTGTCATATCCAGGCACTGACAAACATACAACCATAAATAATCACATTATTTATATACCTATGTTTGACATAACTGAAAGTTAATTGATACCTACAGTGATGTTTAGTCGGCTGAACTAATTTGAGTAAAAGTTAAGTGTGGGACATAATATATAATATTCGTTACCTTTTATTAATGTCTTCGCCATTAATTATAATATTAAATTATGTCGGTTGAAGAAAACAATAATATTGGTGGACTAGTGACTTCCACAAGACTGTGAGGATCAAACTCTAATCGAATGACTCTGAAGCTGAAGTCACTAGTCCACTAATATTATTGTTTTTCTTTAACCGACTTCATTTAATATTATAATCAGTGGCAAAGGCATTAATAGAAGACAACGAATTTTATACATTATGACTTACGTTTAACTTGTATTCAAATTATTATTTCAGCCGAATAAGGACAGACGTCCTTATAAGCAATTTTGGCGATGAATATACAGTAACGTGCTTGATTTTATAGTTTGAGTGACTAAACGCTGACCAAGTTAGTTCTAATATGAAAGATTTGAAAATTTAAGGGGTTTTAAGGTATTATGTAGAATTAAATGTGTAACGAAACACTCTTGGTGACAAATTGTTTCTATAAAAAAGCGTCATTTTTGTTAAAGTTTGTCTTAAACTAAAGTTTTGTACAACATTTTTTCCAAGAGTGTTTTGTTACATATTTTATCTACTTAGTTTTAGGAAATATACTATATTAAAATAATAATTGAAACAAATCATGCGTGATCAAAATTGGTTAGTTGGTGGAGCAAGAATTGTAGAGTGATTACGTTTAAAAACCACAAAGTAATACCTCCCGGACAGAAATAAACAATTTCGGACTTGTCCTTTTTAGTTTTGAAGAACAATGTTTTCAAATTTTAGTAGGTAACATGGCGTCATTATGTTGTTAGTTGTGTACTATTTTAAGGAACAAAATATAGGGTCAAGATGTCTACTTTTGTAATGTAAATTTTGAAGGAAGCTTAATATGCTGCTTTAAAACCTCAGCCAACCTATAATAGGGACGCTTAGAAATTGAATTTCTTTGTCCTTTGTGGTTTTCATCTCTTGGCAAGAAGATTAAATAACTTTAAATTTGAGGTGTTTAACGTTGTTTTCAGCCTAAGTTTGATTTTTCTGAATCTTGTGTTGCAAAAGAGTTTCTAGGCGTCTAGCCCTAATAAAAAATCCGTATTTACCCTAAAACTTCATGAGACACACCAACTTTTGTTAAGCCACATAAGTGACCAACACAAATATGAAATAGGTGCAAATAAAGTTCCGGAATCTCTCTAGAATTAATCTTAATTATTTGCATACACATTGAGCGAGAGATGAATAGTTAAACTACAAACAATTAAACTGACGTTTTTCAGAAAAAAATAGTGAAACCAGGCCGACACGCAGCTAAGCGCTAAAGCACCGCTTGCATGAGTCAATCGAATTTCCTTTGCAATTTGTTACTCTTATTTGCCCTTTTCGCAGCCTCGCTTCGGCCTTCGGCCTCAGCTTGGTCTCCTGTGTCACGACGGGCGTTACGAGACTGTTCGCTCCACTGCCTCAGACTTAGTGTTACATTATCACAAGCGCTAAAAGGCTGTTCGCTACGATCACAGCCTCGCTTCGGCCTTCGGCCTCAGACTTACGTGTTCTTTTACTGCACGCATTTGAAATTTTATTAAAATCGGACTACTTATTATGCTGTTATTGCGAGTTATTGTTAAGTCACTTTTTTGGCCGCTATTTTGAAACGACTCAACAATTTTTCATAATTCTTGGTACATCGGTGGATACTCTAAATATACATATTCATTTTAAATTTCATCAAAATCGGTTAAAGTTTACTGTTTTTAGATCATTAAAACCACCATTTTGACCAACATTCCTCAATATAAAGTGTGAAAAAAATGCCCAAACGTGTTCTTGGGGTCGGATCGGTGCTCATTTCACGGTCCCTGGTCTGAGTCTTATCAAGCCGACGATTTGAATATCTCATTTTTCCAAAGGAAATTCGATAATAAGCGACTAAAAGTTAAGTGTTACACTATAAAGTTGAGCTGTGCGTGTAGCGGGCAGAGGGCCTAGGTGCGGGCAGGTCGTGTTGAGTGAGGCTGCTCTGCTCTGCTGGCGGGCGAGTGGTAGGGCAGTGCCGTCTGTCTGGACAGCGCCAGCGCGCCCGTCCCTCAGTATGTGCTCAGTGATCACCGGTCCCAGTAACATCAACGCCGGAGTGGGTCCGTGCCCGCAGTCCATATAGTGCATAGTGTCATCCCCACACACACAACGTCACCCTACAACACACACCTACCAAGTCACAGCTCGGTGAGTCTCACAACTCAGCAACGCCTTTATATTATTTATATTTGTCCTCTTTATTTAAATTATGGTTATGTAAACAAAACATAGGGATGTTAGGCTAACATACATTTTTTTTGGTGCTGTTAATCAATTCACATTTTCAATCAATTTATTTTAGATGATTTAATTTTCTAAAATATTCTAAAATAAGTCTAAACATATTTCTAAAATAAATATTGTTATGGTTTTATTGTGTTAAAATAAAAGTTTCTTAGGCTATTAATGGTTTTCAAAAAAATCAAAGTAGTATTAATATCTGGGATAGTCAATATAACAGTAAATGACAACATGAAGCATGGAGCAACATACAAAATGCTCTTTCTTTAACCAGCAATAATATTATTTTGAAATTCTCACATTTGCAGTATAATTTATTTACCTGATTTTGGTATTTACCTTTACACATATAAAGTTTGAAATCCAAAGAAGTCAAATTACTGAGTAGAACTAGTATCTTTCGAATAGTGAGTAGAACTATCATGACAAAACATTTGAATGAGATTTAACATTATGCTAATTGTAATGTACAGAAAACATCGTAAACGTACTGTCGTAAGGACAGTAGCCACTTTATGTTAATATTTACCTAAACATGACAGATAGTCACCATCAGCCATGGTTATTAATTTTATGTGTTAAAACACTCAAAAATCATCCCACAACCAACAGTAGCTTACGAGTGTGTCATCTACAACACAGAAAACAACAACAGGGTTTATCTTCAATCTGCTACAGGTTATAAAACTGATATATCCAGGCTTTGGTTTAAGTGACTCATTTAAAAAATGTGCCATTTAAAATGTGTTGTTTGTGCGTATTAAATAATAAATAAGAAAACTCCAAAGTTTTCAAGTTAAATTTCACAGTTTTGTTTTAATTTTTAGGTTGGCATTTGCGTTGACATTCAAGCAATACTGTTTTGTTTTTGTTTACATGGTGCTTAGTGTTTTCTCTTTCTTGATTTAAAAGTGCGTTTGATACTATTAGCTGGATTTATAATCTACAGACAATAATTCACCTTATTCATATAAAATAATAAGACAGATATTGAATATTACAATACAGTTTTTAATAAAGAATTAAATACACAAGTACAAAATAAATAAGAATTAATTTTTAATAACTACTTAAGTATTGAAAAAAAAATAGCACACTTATATTTTTATTACAAGTTATTAATCACCTATTGCATGAGCTATTGAAGTTTTATTTGTTGAGATAGGCGCTTTTTTACTAATAAAAAGAAATTGCTAATAAATTTAATGTTTAATAAAACGCTTAAGAACTATTCAAACATAGTTATAGGTCTGTTGATATTTATAGTCTACCCTATATTTAACCTTTCTTACTCTGCATTCAACGTTTAAGACGCACAATTTTTTGTGTTATATCTTAAGATCATGTACAAAACATCAATTACAACAACAACAACAAAAACAACAAACTGAGATAGAGAGAATGCCGAGATTCTGTTAGCTCTTTTTATATTGTAAAGGATTAACAGCAACACTTTAAACTTGGTTTTATCGGTAGACTAAGAATAAATACTATCTTCGTGGGACTCGAGATTACTTTGCAATCAAAGCAATTATGTGATATCTTATGGAAACACACGATACACTGAGCTATGTGTGTGATATCGTGTCTTGACGGTGTTTCAAGCAAACTGTTCACGTTCCACAGCTGTTCTCACCAGTTACATTTTTTTAATTAAAAAACAAACACTGAAAATGGTCTTATTTAATTCAGTTATAAATGACATAAAACATATGTCATATTATATGTTCCTTGACTACAAATGCTTCAAAACTTTAGCCATACGCCATGAAAATTAACAAATATAGCCTACTTGTTTAGGGTACAATAATTGAAAGTTTGAGTTAAGACCAATCATCTGTCTTCGTTTTGAACGCTTTTCTAATAGTGTCATTAGTTTGTTTAAACATTCCAATTAAACCCATATTAATAATGACTTCTCTAGAATCTTGCTTCTTACTCTGTAGTCGATTGTTTTAACCGTTAGTAGTTTGTTCTTAAACGAGATTCTTTTAACGAGTGCTTTTGAGTAAGGTACGAGTGTTTTGTGATATATTACCTAATAGGGGGCTTTATAACAGGTAAAACCATGAGCATTTCAAAACGTTTTGCTAAAAATATGTACGTTGAAAAGTTTTATTTGTATTTTGGTATCGTAAACATTGCACATTTAAAAGGTAGGTAACTAACTTTGCAAGAGGTTTAATTAAATTGAGCCTTACACCTCATAGGTTCGTTCTTGATTCGCCAGCTGATATAGACGAAACAAAACCTTCCACAGCCACGTTTTTCACAGTGATTTTCTCTAACTAAAGTAACCTCCTAGAACCAAACTACATCACACACCATAAACTTACGAACTCAAACTTTCACTTACTCCAACCTCACTGGCTGAACTTGCCAGCGAATGCCACTACACTACACTACATACATACTGAACACAAAACGTACTGATTACAGAACTGATAAGGCTGATTATAACCAACATCTACACTAAGCAGTCGTGAGAGGAAAGTACTGAGCGGACAGTTTAGTGTAATGTTTGGTGTAGAAAGCGAGTTTAACATACAGCACTTGATGTACCCACAGCCACAAGTTTCCCCTTGATTAGAATTTACAATAACTTTCCCCATTCACAATTTAACTGAGAACATTTCCGTTACCGCGCGCGTATATAACCGTTTACAGAAGCTAGTTGCAGGAGTTATTGTCACATTGCATAAACACTACGTAAGAAGATGCGCAACTATGTTTTGTGATGAGGTGTTGATCAATTTGTCAATTCGTTAACGGTTTGAATTTTGATATATACGTGTAACATTCAATAGTTTAAAACAATTCACCGAAGATCTATTTGATCAGAAAAGATGACAGCTTTCACTAATTCAACTGTAATCTATGGTATTCTACGCTCCATTTACTTGTGTTACGCTAATTTAAAAACTGTACAATGATAAGCCAAGTGAAGGACACGAGCTGCTTAGGTTGTTTCAGTAATGTAAAACTCTCACTCTGTAAACACATGTTCAAGATTTCGTCCTTTTAAAGCATATTTCTTATGTGTTTATCGAATTAGTAACCAGTTTATAAAACCTCTATTATTTCAATAAACTGCTTTTATCAATCGTTTTTCTAAACTGATTTAAAACAATGCAATGTATTACACTATAAAAGTAAAACCCGCAACGAACTGTTGTGTTATGAAAGATAGTGTTTGTGATGGCTTCTGATATGACACTTTTGTATGTGGTAGAATTTTACTTGTAATGATATCATTGTATTTCGTTAAAACCATAAAATATAAATGTTTTATTAAAAAATAAAGGTTATGATTGAAATACAATGTTAATTGGCCTGTCCGTCATGTAATTCTTGGACAGGTCAATGGATGTAGTAATGTGAGATAAATAAATAAAACTAAATTAATAAACCGGGTGTTTTCAAGATTTAAACGTAAAAAGGGATTAATTTTTATAAAAAAATCCAAAAGTTAAATTTTATAATTTTGATCTGTCAAAATCTGTATGATACTGAGTCTATTTAGTAACGCTAAATTGTATTGTTTGTAGAATTATTTGTTTGTTAATTGCAAACCAGAATTAGTTCCACGCGTTTCCTTATTGCCAATTCTATCATTGTTAATAGACTTACAATTAAATTTAACTAAAAACTGCATAAATAATTAAAGATTATTATTATTTGTTAACATTCTAATGTCCTACTAACTAAAAATAATACTTTAAATTGAAACTACACAGTGATTTACTATACAATTGATTTAATTGAATATTTCTGCACCAACTGATAAAGTTTGAACACTAAAATTTTATTTATAAACCTTAATCAGATTTATATAAAACACAAATGTATGTGTCAGAATGCAAAATATACAAAATACACAACTAGAAATGTTGAGAATTAAGGCACAATGAGTTTATATATCGTCCTCTTCAAAAAGGTCTTCCATGAAAAATGCTTTTCTAATAGCTTATTTATTTTCTTTTAGTATTGCCATAATTTAATATAAATAATTTCATCGACAGTGACTTTGTTGTACTCCTCAACTGACACTCGCACTTACACGAGCAGTATAAGCGCGGCGCGGCGCTTTACTACAATTGGACGTGTGGTCCACTTGCCAATTACCAGAGTCAAGTTGCCAATAATTGGCATTACGACCGGATTTGTCTGCTGAGATCAGGCTAGGTCCGGTATTGCACATTCTGCCACTGTTATGATGTGATGACCTAGGTTCCATTTGCAGTTCTTGTGTTGCATGTCTACAGCTGACATGGCGTGTGTGGACATTCATTGAGTAAAGTACGAACTTAGTAGTTCGCTGAAGAGATAATAAAATTGTTTTTGGGCTGGGATTTTAAAAAGAAACTAACAAAGTGGGTAAACTAACAATTATTTACTCTTTGCATCACTTACTTTTATACAGCGGCGTAAATTGTTCTATGTTACTGTTCTGAAAGCGTAAACGCCCAAACATATTTACATAATCAACTACTCGTACATCTGCGAACACTTGCGGTGTAACGTATCTCTTGCGAATCAACAAAGCTACAAACTACACGTGAACAATAGATAGGAAGGCGTTTCCACACAAGAGATAAGTGAAACTGTAAAAAAGTACTCAAAGTGCTGTCAACACCGGTTTATGAGTTAGAAAGCCCGGAGGTAAACACATGTCCAGGGTACCATTGGTAGACCATAGATTCAAGGTGAAGTAGAAGTGGTGAAAAGATTCCGAAAGGTAAATACTGAGGGGGAGGGTAAAGGTGATGACGTCACTGAAACCGAACTCAGCTGTTTCTGTAAATTGCTTCCGCTTCCGACTGGTTCTTCTTGCCAGCATTGTTTGTTTACATTTTTGGTAAATATTCAGCCAAATGATAACTCATTGGCCATTTGAATACTAATGCACCAATTTTTAAAATAATTTAAAATATTTTATACAAGGTATTATCTATATTGCAAAGAAATCACGATACTTTTCTAACTAATACAACTAAATAATAAAGTAAATAGTAAAATTAGTCAAATAATAGGTAAATACTCAACCTATTAGTTAGTTCGTAGTTTATTTATTCGTTTGCACTTTTTATTAGCAAACTTTCATTAAAAAATAGAGCTATTCATTTATACTTAAGTGTCTCTAAGATTGAAAATTACGATCATTCTTTGTAGATGAGCTCTTTAAATTAAAAACTTTAATATTTACCTAATATTTCACCATTGTTATTTTACTTTTTAGTTGTATTAACTAGGAAAGTATTGTGATTTATTTGCAAAAACATAATTACAGTACTAGTAATGATATTTTTAAATAATTAGCTGTTAAAGAAGATAATAATAAAAGTTATGCGTTTAAATACGCTTCAGTGTAGAAACAAAGTTTCAGTGAAGTCACCACAACTACGGCGAGACAGGAGTGGATCAAAACCACAGATTATTGACCCACCTTCTACACAGACTGAAGTATACTATACTAGGCTGACTACCTGACGACCGTGACAGTGTTCTGCACCAGTCAGTGTTGGCACGCACAGAACACCTTGCTCACTTCCTTCATAACAAACTAGATTTGAATTCTATTTTTAGACATACTTGAACCAGAATTGCTAACGAAATGTAAATGACCGAGAAATACGAGGTTATTGATATTCGATGTTTTTAATCGATTTCACGTGCCAGACGGAAAATAATCGGATGTATGATTTGTCCTGTGATTTTTTCATCGAATTTCCTTTGGACAAATGAGATAATCTTGTCAGCAGGGTAAGACCCAGGCCCGGGGCCATGAAATGAGCAACGATCCTGACCCCCAGAACACGTTTTGAGCATTTTTCAACACTTTATACGTATGTATATATTATGTGTGTACTGTCTACAGGTCGCATTTTCTGTCCGACTTTCATGAGATTTGGTCACTGCTCCTTATGTTAATATATCGATCAAGTATGATAGCCAGCAAAATCGGACTTTTGGAAGTACCCGTTTGGGAGTTTTCAATAAAAAAGCTGTTATAATGGTCTAAACCATAGATTTTCATCCGATTTTGATAACATTTGAAATAAATATTTATCTTGATGGTATCCATCAATATAACAAAAATTATTAAAATCCATAGAGTTGTTTTAAATTGGCGGCCAAAAAAGTGATTTTCGCTATAACAGCGGAATAAATAGTCCTATTTCGAAGAACTTGAAATGTGTTATCTTTTCAAGATATGTAGTAAAATTTGCAGTAAAGGAACACGTAAGTCTGAGGTCGAAGGCCGAAGCGAGGCTGTGAGCGCAGCGAATTAACTTGCATATTGTAAAGTAAATTCGATTGACGAAAACCATTCTTAGCATTAACAATGACACGAATAATATTTGCTGTACTCGTATAAAGACTAGTCTAAAGCTGAGAAATAAAGAAATTCTCTGAAAATTTAGAAATTGTCTGGTCTTTGACAAAGTATTAATTGCTTTCACTTTGAGTAATGTTTGCAGCCAACTCCAATCCTATACGGTACCCTTTCTACTTGTTCTACCCGTTCAACTTTGCCTTACGCCAAGGGGCTCTTTTATCTCCAGATTGAATACCTGCAGATTGTAGAAAATTGTTGTGCTGGTGTTAAAATCAATGGACACATTTTACATGGACAGGCGCAAAACGGTGTTCAACTAGTAGTCTCTAGTAGGGCGTTTAGGAAAATTATGTATTCACTATTATCGTCACTATTATTACGTCCGTACCGTGCTAATGTAAGAGTAAATAGTGGGTTTGCTTGTTTAATTCTTTTCACGGGATAAGAAGAGTAATAACTTATAAATTTGTCGGTCTGACAAACACACCCACTCGCGTTGCGCTCGCCTTGAAACAGCCTCGGCCTTCGGCCTGGTCCTAACTCAGGCTTTGGCTTGCTTACCTGGTCCTTGTTAATTGCATCACTAACTCTTTATTGCACCTCCTACAAGAGGTGGCAAGGATTTCTGTCACGAGTACCTTCTACAAAAGAACACGATAGTGTAGAAGAAGTTAACATCAAGAATTTTAAGGGGTGAGAAGGTATTGGGCACGCAATGGTTTTGCGGTTATATTTCAATTTCATTTTGCATCTCACCATCTTTAATTAATTAGGGGAACTTAAGCAGACCAGACATTGTCTACAAAATTATACCAGTTAACATCACCAGATATATTTGAGTGAAGATTGTGAACAACTGAAGATAATTGTAGTATTAACAAAGACTGTTAATACACGTAACTCCTCCCTAGGAGACCTTTTGTTTTCCTACGTGTATAAAGAAATTGATTGAGTACGGTTAAAGTAGTTAGTTTGTTTTTTATTTTAAATTTTAAGTGTGTGTGGTTTATTATGATTTAGAAATAAAGCTTTTGGGTGAACCACAAATTGGTTGTTTAATATTGCCATATATTTTAGTTAGTTTGATGTTAAATTAAAATTTGACGGTAGAGCGTACATCGTTAAATTTTTTGTAATGTGCTTCATATTATTGGATTACAGCTAGCCATTCATAACTTGAAATATTAATATTAAGGTCTTTTGATATTTATTGTTTTATAGATTTTTTGTTTGTGTTATAAATAGCAATTTATAATTCGCTACTCACTGATTGGGTGCACATTAGTGCTTTTATTTTCAATAACATCAAGAAAAGAAAATCGAATGATGGAATGGAAATACAACTTAAGATGGTGCACTGCGTAGAAATGAAGAACGCAACAACGCATAATGCAATAGTTACGTGAAGATACAGTTGTGTGGTTTGGCATGTTTACGGTAGAGCCTGTATAGTGGGTACTGGAAGTGCACAACTGCACACAATGTCTGAGCAGGAACCGCGAGAGGAGGCCGTCCACTCTGTCGCCTTGTTGAGCCGCCAACTCCTCACACACTGCACGTTACAAACAGCTGATCAATGTAAACAGTAAACATCAACAAACCATAACAAAACAGTATACCGTCAACACATTCAACTTCTTATTGGAATTAATTTTGTAGAGCTCCCATAAGCCCAAATTATGTTATGGAACACAATTTCAATATCACAAAATATCAAAAGATCGATTACCAGTTGACAATAAATCTAACTTATTTGTGTTTAGCCGTTTTTATTATTTTAAATAGTGTGCAAATTTTTGATTACCTTACCTTTCTATTTGCCGGGATGTTGCTTTCAGTCCAACACAACTAAAGGTTTCCATTCGTAAATCTTACTGCTGTTGTAAGTTTCTCTTCCATGACAAGTTGGGAATTAAAAACAGAGAAATGGTATAAAATAAATTCAAAGTATAAATAATTTAAATATTGTGACACACGCCAGTTTTTACTTGTTCTTTTACTTTATTTTCAAAGCACAAAGATATTTACATAAAACATTCTATTCAGTTACACACAATTTAAGAATATAATAATAGCGTTTTCGTTTTTGGGTTTTTTGTTGCTTTTGTATTGGATATGAAGGTGCAAAATTGTTTTGTGAAAGAAAACTCATCAGAAATTCTCCTGATTGACGTCTACAACCGTAACCGTAATAAAAACAAGACTGATTGAAACACACCTACAATAATTCTGATCTATGACCCGATAAAGCGTAAAAAGTCTAAAATATAACATAAAAATATGGGTGATTTGTAAATAGCTTATAGTTACCTCATTTTGCAACACCTTTCTTTTGAAGTCTTCACATAACTTGTCTCTTTCACCAACCTCATCGACAGCTTGAAACGTAATCATTGATCTAAATTAATCCTAACGCGGCTGCTAACGGCCATTCCTCTGTGATTATGCAGATAACTGATCAGATGGCTCTGATAACCACTATCACCAGGCACACTTTGCCTCCTCGCATTCTTAGATAATGAACTGCACAGCTTGCTTCATGTCCTGTTCTCCTTGCGTATTGTACTCAAGTATTGCAATAGTCTGTCTTGTCCTTTCATGCGTGCAATGGCCGGCTGACCAAGGGATTTACAAGGTTTTTAACTTTCACTAGCTTTTAGTTACACAAAAGGCTTAATTGCCCGACGAAACGGTGAGGGTGTTAGAAGTCGATTAATGGAGGTTCAAGGAACATTGAGGGGGCCTTGGAAACGGAACCAAACTGGTCAAAAGATCTGATGGTCTCAGCTGTAAAATCTTAAGTGGTTTTGTTAGTTCAATTTTAGAGCGTTACGGTACAGTGACCTTTCTAAATTTGAATGTCTTAAATCATTTACTTTTATCAGGTAATTTTAATGACGCCTGTAAACTACAGTTTGTTTTAAACTATTGGTTAATATATGTCATCAAAACCTACACATGTAGCCATATATTTACTAAAAATAGACACAAGATATTAAAGTAAAACTCATTAAAGGATTTTCGTTTGAATGTGAATTTTGTCAGAATATCCCAAATATCATCTTCTTTAAAAGTTGCAAGTGTATCCCATCCAAGTACATTTTTACTATAACTAACTAAAAAAAACCCCAAAGTCTTTTTTGTTTAAAAATTTGAATCGGAACTATAACTATTAAAACATAAACTAGGACCCAGAAATGGAAACAGATGAAGTCATATAAGCACCGTAGAAAACCATGAGAGAGCGGGAGCTACGGATATTAATACAGGTTTTTAAATATGAAACCCGAGTTTTTTTATGTGCAATATTATCTAAAATCGGTTTATCTACACATTAAGTATAAAAAACTGAACCTTCCTTCTCGTTAAAACGCCAATAATTATACCACAGTTGAGTTTAGTGTTTGTCAAGTTTGACGTGTACAAGGTAGACCTAGTACTGCTAGGACGTATTGACAGACGATGAGTCACACAACAATAGTCAGCTGATTGCCTTACTTCTGGATAACAGCTGTTTGTGTTTGTGACATAGCCTTGCAATCACAGCTGAAGAATCTGTGGCCGCCGCTTCTTGCGTCACATCTGTTAGTTTGTGTTCGGTTCAAGTACATGTAGTTCGCCAAAGTGTAAGAACCCATGAAAAGCTGAGAGTAAGGACTTTTAAAGAGGGGCTTAAAATGTGCTCTATTTCAAAAACTGAAATATGAAGTACTATTCAGTATTCAATAATTTGTGACGAGTGTTTACGCAAGTTTGTAAAATCTCAGAAGAAGGCTCAATCTGGAGGGCTTCTTAAATATTTTACCCAAAATTTCAACTTGTAAATTGTGGTTGCAATTGCAATTCATACTATTTCAACTTTATCAAATGAACTATCCCAAGCACATACATATTTATGCTTAAGAAGATATACAATGTTTTTCCTGCGATATGTCTCAGAACAGAAGGAAAACTAACTTTTCTTACCGTATACGTCAAGCGCAGGTATTTTATGACTTGGGAAATCCATTGGCACAACAACAATATTGCGTATGGCTTTGAATAATCAACACACGCACTTCGTATCCAGTTATAACTGGATCACTGGTTTCTCAACCGTTCCGCGCAGGAACCTGTTGCCAGTTTCAGCAGTTCCGGTGCCAACCACCTGACCACGAGTAAATACTTGATATTGGTAAGGTTTTTTTCAGAGAAACCATTTTGTCAGGAGTTCACTATATAGTACGCTTGAAGTCCAACTGACGTTACCTATTTATTTATTTTTATTTTTATTTAAAGCTCCTTGGCTTTCTTCGGGTTATACCTCCTTTCCTAACTTTCAAATTCCGGTTCAAACTGGATATTATCTATTCCGTTAGATTGCACAACCTCTATGCTTGGCTAACACATCCAGTAAGGTCAAATCCAAACTGGCTTTATATGTGCTTTGATTGTTTTAATTTTTATTAACATCTCGACCTCATTCCTCAAGAACTTCCAGGGAGTTTTTACTACCTCATAATTTTGATAGTGTCCACACCTTTGTTTTGATCCTTGAACCGGTTTTAATAATCACCAAAGTAAACCAGTCTGTTTACAGTACAGTTCAGTTTGTTAATACCGCAGTATGCGGTGAGGTGGCAAAACTGACCACGGCACGACAGTCAGCTGATTTCTGCGGTCAGCTGTTGGCTTCATTGTTGCAGGCTATCAGCTGGCCGCTGACATGTCACGCGACCTTGCTTCCATTCATTGCCACTCGCACAATACAATGCAATGACCACCGCTTTTTATACGCTCTTCATTTTATCTATTGTCGAAACTATTTACGATATTCAAAATTAGTAGTATTAATTTAAAATGTATTAAATTAAGCAACAACAAAAATACCAATTTAAATTTAATTGGATTTAATCGTAATAGTTCAAGATTAATTTGCAAACTATGCAGTTTACCTCAAGGCTAACTGTTCTGCCATTGTTTCAGTTGCTACAATAGTAATACATCATGTTGATGATTGTGGAAAACAATTGGATTAAGTAAATAAAAATAAGTTATACAATCCATGCAATAGTAAAGAAAGAGGAATGCGAACTCTTCCGGTGTATTTTTAAAACAATCTGCCAAGTTTTCTTTCATACGCTTTGTTTTGATTAACTGACAGTACACATTTTTGACTCGTACACGTATAATATTACTATGTTAAAACATTAATATTATTGTTGGTTTTGAAGCAGATAGCCTACATTGGTGGTCTCTAGTATTTTAAAACATTTCTGAAAAATAAAACTACATGCGAAAATAATTTTAAGTTGAACTACTGGATAAATAATGACAAAACCTTGATACATATGATTATAACGAAGTTGATCTTATACCCAATCTTTAGGGATGTATGTTGATAAACCTTCTGTTGGCCGTTGGAAAAGCCAAATCAATAATAGTTACAGAAAGGTCTTCTTGCATATTTCTACAGAAACAAATTAAGGATTTACTCTCCATAGATATTCTTATAGTCGTTAATTATCAAGTGATTCAATCTCAATATATTTTGTTATAGCTGCGCTGAAGCAAGACACTTATCTTTAAAAATATGCAACTCGAGTATTCTTGCGTTTTGTCTTCAAGAAAATCTAGCAGAATTTAGAATTTGGTTATATGATTATGAATCCTTACATTAGTTCCAATGTATATTTTCGAAACATTTTAACGTAAAATGTGTTTCAAAATGTAATTCAGCATAAAAGTAATTCGCATAACAGACGATAAAATACAGTAAGGCAGACACTTTGTTTCTATCGTCAGACCAAAGTTGGTCACATACTTGTATTTGTTCAGAACTAACTCCTAGGGAAAACAGCAACTGAGGAAGTAAAAGCGCTCAAGTTCAACTGACAAACACAACAGATAAAGCAATTATGTCCTAATGAAAGCGTGTGCACAGTTTTTACAACAGCATGACGACAAAAGTGTATCCTACAGGAAGTGAAACAAAGCCGTGAAAGCCCTGACGAGAAGAGACCAGACAAATTGTCATAGGTTTGATAACCGAGTCGTTGTCGTGAACCTCGCACCAAGTCATTATTGCGATATAGAAAGTGACAGGATTTCAATTGTGACCAACCGTGGATTCGAGAACTAATGGACAGCAGTTCCTTTGGGTACAATTTCCTTCCAATCAGGATGGGATTACAAATGATAAAATATAATAGTGGAATGTTGCATAGTTACGTTATGGATTTACAGGACGTAATGTCCTTATCAATGTAACTATAAAACATTCGAGATATTTTTGGCATAATTTAATAGTTTATAAAAACAACATTCAAAGGTTGTCAAAAATTGTTTATTATTATCAGTACGTATATAAATGTGTTGGGTCATAGATAAGAATACATTGGCGATTTGAGTTCCGGCTACGAAAATACTATGACGAAGTTTAGCAGTACTTAGATTTTCTTTGAATTTACTTATATACAGGTTCAACTCAAATGAAACTCTTGTTTGCATTGTTTGAGAAGCTTTTAGAGATTCGGTAAATACAGGACATAGTCTATTATAATGACCAGCTGTCAAAAACAAACAAGGGGCGCACCTGCAAGAACCAATCCCAAATTACCCGAAAACTGACAACAAGCTGCAAACAAGTATTTAGTTGAACTAGTATTCTATCGGTAAATTCAATTGTATGTATCACACACATGATCAACGCAATTTTCAAAAATTTGAAACTAATGATAAATGTCTTTAATAAGACTTCTTCGACAGTTATATTGAAATTTTAAATCAAGTGAGATGTTTATAAACAGTTTGAATGTTCGAAGGTATGCGGCTACTTTTACGATGTGAACGGTGCTATGAGTGTGAACGTGCTTCTATCCATCTATTCTCGGTTTATCAGTCTAGAGAGAGTGACAATCTTCTTATTTGCTGGCAAAAATTCCCAGGCGCTTTCCCACTTTGTTGTCTGATGAAATGTAGGTGATGTTGAAATTGCAAGAACATTTACAGGAACAATATGATGAGTCGTGGGAATACTATAACCATTAACCGGGCCAAAGTGTCAACAATCGCTCATATATGAGGAACATACTAACATTGAATTCAATGGCAGTAATAACTTGAAATATTATTACCTACATTAACATATAAACAAATTATTTCTTATAAATCAACATGAACTGGGGTACACTCCAAGCTACCTTTTCAAGAAATTAAGCTAGCCTTAAGCAATTAAACTCCTAAAAAATTAAACCTACCGAAATTTCTAAATATTTCCAACTAACTAACCAGTTCTAAAAATAGTGTCCAATATTGAATACAATTCTGTAGTGTAAAAAAACGCTTGGAATATTCGGCTTCAGCAAAAATTGCAGTTCCTCAAAACGGTTGTTCTATTTTTGTCATTGATGCTAATTGATTAGAAAATATTAAATTATTAAATATCCAAGCATATAAATCTAATAAGAGCTAAAACAAAGAGATTTTGCAGGCAAATAAGTTTCAATACAAATTATGAACATTTATTGTCAGAATACAAAATTATTTGCGTTGACAACAAGGAAAAATACAACATTATTTACAGAAAAAACGAATACAGTATTCTAAATTAAACCCCTTATAAATCAAGATGAACTGGGATTCGCTCCAAGCTACCTTCCTAATTAACCTCATAACAAAACTAAACTTATCGAACACTTATCATTGAAACCTATTAATTTTTTTACCTAAACCTAGACGATTATTCAGCTTCTATCAAATAGTTATTTACTCAAGAATCAAGGACACCTCTCTCACCTTACAGCTACTCAAGAAGTCAGAAAGGGCTTTGTTACGATGATAGTGGTTGTAAATGACAATATTCACGTAAGTCTGCCAGCCTTGCCTTGCCTTGCCTGACACTTGACTATCAGGAAACATTCCTCATGTGATGTGCGAATCACTGTAATCTAGGCGATATTACTGTACTCCACTCTACTCCACTGCACTCCACTGTACTGACGTAACTCCGGGTAACACACAAGTGTCTGTCAAGGATACTGGGGTGATTTCATTCCTTATTAGGAGTTTATTTGAAGTTGCCGTACCTCTTGGGCGTAAAGAATGGACATATTATTTATGATTATCGCTAATAATGATCTATGGAATTTCAAAGCCGCTCTATACGTCGATAATTGGTTGCACTAGGGACTTGGGAAAATAGTATACAAAATGAAAGGTAAGAATCGAGATAGTAAACACAAGAATTTGAAATAAACTTAAACGTGTTTGCGGTTGGCAATTTATTGTGTGTAAACTTTAGCTGTGGGCCTAAGCAGTCGTATTGTTCTGTGCATTGTGCATGATTATACTCATTGTTTATCACGCACAACGCATATAGACTAAAATGGTCAAAAGATAAAAAAGGCCAAATTGCTCTTGTTTAACGAGGCGAAGTTAGGATTACAAAGTCCTCTCTACCACTCAACCTCGAAGTCAAAAAAATAATCGAATTGAAAATACGGAATTTAACACATTTAGTTACGGAGGCCAAAAATATGACTCTTAGCCACTTTAGACAAATTAGCCAAGTATAAACAAACTTATCAGCTACAGCACAGTTTTACCCGTTGTCTACGCTTACTGCAGATTCTCACCACTCAAAGACACGCGCGGTATATCTAACACGGTGTGGTGCAGCCTTACTTGTCGGTGATGCTATAAATGAGAAACTAAGACATTGTGGAGGTGAAGGCCTCGCTAATGTGCTGTGTGCACGTCTCCCGGTGAAATGTCAGGAGCAGTCGCCCAAGGTGATGATGACGTCACTGATGAGTACATATGTGGCTCTCAGAGTCATCTGGGAGAACCAACACACCACACATCAGTGCTGCATGAGAGAGTTTGCCAAAATGGGGTTTAAACGGTTCTTTGGACATTTAAAAATAAGGTGCCACACTTCAAAACCATTGTGAGGTTATATTGTTGTAAAAACATCTGTTCTGACACAAGCAATGACGTGATAAAGTTCCACTATTATTTTTCAGGGGGAAAAGGTTTGTTGTAATGATCGTATGGTACCTAGGTAGGAAAATATTATTTTTATCGACATTTTACTTCGCGGAAATTATTTGTCTAGTTAGTTCATTTTTAATCTAAACACTGACGAATCAGTACTTTCAGATAAGATTAGAACAAACTTTAATTAGTTGATTCATTCATCAACTATTTGCATTATGATATAACACTTAACACCATCATGTAATTAGCGAAGATTGCAGACACGTGTCGTCTACTGAAACGGAAGCTCTGCTTTTAAGTGTTTGACCGATAATGTATTGCACGTTTGCAAACCATGCTCTGGAATGGCACAGACTAAAGTAATAAAGTTATCCCACTAATGTCAATCATGTAGTCTTTTCACTTTGGTGATGGTTGAATACACTACTTTTACAACTTTCATCTTAAGGTTTAGCTAATATGGCAAACGTTTAAAAAGATAGTATTGTTTATATTTTTGAACCATTCAATGTAATACGACAGCATTTGTAACCATAGTTCACGTGTTTTTTGCAACAGCTTATGACCGATTACTCTGAATAAATTGAATTTTGACTAATGAATTTTACTAAACTGATATACATAGTATGCAAGTATTAAAAGTAATATAAATAATTTAGAGCCAACGGTGTAATCTATTAAATTGCTGATTTAACTGAAAGTCGTGAAGCAGTGTCTAGGAATTTATAAACCCTCAGTTATATTTGATACCTTTTTCTGTAAAGTCGAATTGATAATCTTCCTTGTAGATGAAGTCATAACGTGATTTTCCTCATACTTTTCTCAGGATGTTTCTCAATAGTAGTTAAACTCAATAAAGGGTTTTGACAGGAAAAAGTGGGTAGCAATGTGTTTTGTTAATTTTACACACTGCAACTCATTTTAGACATTGATCTCAATTCTAAGTAATTTAAAATCTTGGCGTGTCGTCCACTAGACCTACCACTTGCATCTTTCTCGGCTATTTCCGTTGAATTTACATTTTCCTAAGAAGATAAATAGCAGTGTGACAAATAACTGTCCAAAATTCGAGCCCCCAGTATTATTCCTAAGATTCTTGAGACCTTAGCCTACTTGATATTCTTTGAGAGTTAATTATCATGTCACCAGAGTCATGACGTGATTAAAAGTAGCGGCACACAATAGATGGTACACAATGGGTAGGTCCGTGACCCGGTAACTGATACAGGTGGACAGTGGACACAGCCGAGCACCTACGACAACACGAGCGTGCACGAAGCCAGCACCTACGACAACACACGAGCGTGCACGAAGCGAGCACCTACGACAACACCGAGCGTGCACGAAGCGAGCACCTACGACAACACACGAGCGTGCACGAAGAGCACCTACGACAACACACGAGCGTGCACGAAGCCAGCACCTACGACAACACACGAGCGTGCACGAAGCCAGCACCTACGACAACGCACGAACGTGCACGAAGGAATCTGTCGTGCCTGACTTGTGAATTAATCACCGTTTCGCACCGCTCGGATGCGTCTGCAGGTGCAAAAACTTGCGTTCTGTTGGATGTTTTTATAGTGTCCGAGAAGCGTGAACGTGTTGCAATCCAATAAAATAATGGTTGCAAACTATGAAGCTGAAACTCTGTGGTGACCGCCGCTGACGTACAACGCGACGTTATTAGCGACAATGTCTTCCAAGAACGTTTAAAAGTTAGCGGCGAGCAGTTATACTCTGAGGTAATGGCCAGTTAGGTTACTTAACACCACTCATTCTGATTCCAAGTAGTGCAAGTAGAATATTTATGCTTCTTTGAAGGAGATTTTTAACTCTTTAGCATCATAATATCTGATTAAAACTGTTTTTAGAGGAAACTTCCACTGCAATTTCACACATAATTAAATTGTATTTATTTTCTGTCAACTGATTATAAAGTCAAAAGTTTTAAACAATCAATGTACTGCAAGTCTGTTTTCCCCTTTAAACACAGTTTAATTGACATCATTGTGATAATACAATTATGTTCAAATCAGGTCATCACCGGACTAAATGGTTGAAATATCCTGGCAGTGAATAGTGTTTTGTAGTAATTACCAATTAACAAATTGTATAATTAGTAGCAAACCTCTGATATAGAAGTGCTGTAGTGAGCGATATTCTATAGCCCTTGTTAAAAAAGAAATGATTTTGTTCGGTTTCACCCACAATAACCATTTGACAAACCCTGAAAACTTTTAGTTTAGCTTGATACTTGAAAAACGATACATATTTTATACTAATGCTTCCTAATTGTTAACAAATAAACATTTAAACAACATTTGACCAGATATTGCTTTGTCGTTATGAATAGGACCGTATCCAAACTGTCATATTACTGAAAGTAAGCTTATAACACTTAAACTAAACTCTCAATTGGAGTAATTTCAATGTAATGTGTAAGATGTCATGAGGTTAAGTTAGAATAAGTATATGTTAAAAATTGTAACCATGTTTCATTTCTATGAGAAAATTAGCTTGACTTATATTGTCCTAATAATGTTTAAAAAGTCTGATGAACACAGTACAGTTAATATTGTTATCTATTGTTACTTAGGATGACATTAAATTTTATCAATTGCTCTAGATCGTTTTCGGTTGTGTTTTAGGATAAGGATGGAACCCCTTAACGGACAATCTAGTCCTAGGGGCCTTATTTTTTCTTTGCACTAGGTCAGCCTGTGGTAAAGTGAGTGCGTTTTCACGAGGAGGACAGTAATTCTTTTGTTTTGTGTTGTACTATAAAGTGCTGTTACTGTTATGAATACACTGATATGATTGTAATCACTGTAGTTTTGTACAAAGAAAAATTAAGAAATTTATTATTTAAATGTATTATTAGAATGTTGCGCTAACTAAAGTGATGAAGCAGCTACACAACTGGTTTCACACAGTTTGTACGATCCATTGTTAGTCAAACCTATTGCAAACTGGTATGGACCTGAACTGAGGATAAGCAAACATATTCGCAAGTGACTGCGAAATGTTAGCCCAGTGATAAGCGAGATACTACAAAGCAAGCGAGGCTTTGTCCAGGAGCGTGCTTGGGAACCAGCCACATTGCAAGTGGCAAGGCCGCACGCTGGAATTACAACACAGTTTTTGTCTAGTTTCTCCGCGTATTAGAATAATTAATCGTAAAAGGCATATTTTGAAAGCTGCACCTGCTTGGCCGGTAGTAGAAAGCTCAAGACGGTTCCAGGTCAGACAGAATCCACAGATCCAGGGCAAGTACAGTCACTGGCAGATTTGCGAATCTCAGCTGAGGGTACCGGGTACAGTCAGGTGCGGGGAAAGTGGGCACTGCGGTGCGGGTACAACGCCCCCTGATGACACGTTCCAAGGTCACGCCATCACATGTGGTAGATTGACTCATTATTATCACCACGGGACTCCGTGTGTCTTATGAAAGAGGTATTATTCGCCAAAAACCTCTTTTTGGTCTTTGATAAAGACGGTGTTGTTGTTATGAGTAGAAGTAATCAAACATTGCGTACTAATATATTTTTATAAATTATTTGTTTAAGTTAAGCTGGTTGGATAAGATAAAGTTATAATATTCAATAAAAACCTGGCTATATGTCGATAATAAGAATATAACTCTGACCGTAGTTTTTGTTTTAGAAGCTCTGGCTATCGTAATAACATGATCCATTAATAGACTATTCACAGTCCTGGTTTATTTGGGATTTTAGAGGCCTAGGGAGTTCTTTACACAGCAACATAATTTAAACAAATATTTAAATAAACATTTAATTTTGAAATTATTTATTGGGTCTTATTGGGAAACCCCTTACAGAAAGATCCCTCTGCGCCGCCCCTGCGTTTGGGATAAACTTGCAACAAATTGAATCATACGGACTTTATAATACAAAATTAAGGCATCTAAGTAAAACAAAAGATATGATCGTAGGCCTTAACATACATAGGTTAAAATAGTCTCGTATTAACTATACAAATACAAGATGGCTAAAAATTGATAACAAGGATCAACTTAAAAAATAAAATAACTTAGATTAAGATAGAAAAGGTATTCATTTTACAGCCTTGGAGATTATGAAATATTAAAATAGAAAGAATAATAATAAACACAATACCGAAAAGTATCAATATAAAGTCTAATATTGGTTAAATTAATTCCAACTTAATTGAATCCTGTCTGCTGAAATGTCTTCTGTCACACAGGATAACTAGCTTGAACCTTAATGTGACACGATTATCATATTATGATAGCTGAGAAAAATAAGTGACAGCTTAAAAACAGTTCACAGTCCAGTACAAGGAATAATGTTGAAACATTCCTTATATGCATAGTAAGCAAGGTCCTTCAAGCCCTTCTCCCCAAGTGACCTTTGGTCAGCATGGATACCCAATGCAGTCAGCTGGAGGCTAGGCGTCAATAGTATTGGTAGCTCTGGAAGAAACAACAGCTGTTTCCAAATTATCCATTTCCACTGGGCGTATTTCCAAATTTGACGAACAACACCATATAACTCGCAAATATTTAATAGAAAGTGACACTAACAATCATAAAGGAAAAAATGGTAAATTTATTTTCAAAACATCGAGCTGTAAGAGTTAACCATATTTAAAGGCGTTGGACGGTAAATTATTTTTAACATTCTGTTAAGGAAACAACTCTTTCAGGTCGCGTTCAGACAACGGTATGGCTTCTATTATGTTTGAAATAATTACGGGAACAGTAGTTTTTTTGTATATTTACCAAACAATATAATCTATAGTATTTTTAGTACACTAGGCAAGTTTAAAGCTTCTGAAGAATTAAATTTGTTTGTTTGCACAACTCATAAATAAACTGAAATATATAGTTGCATAAACTATTTACAGCAATAGGCAAGTTCAAAATCTTTCAAATAACCCTTGGATAAAAATCTGAAAACTTTGGGAACCTTTTCTGGAAAATTCATTGAAGATTCGGAACAATACGGTAATTATTAATGGTTAATGAAATTAAAGTTTGTGATATTCAGTTGAGAACCCTCCTCTCAGTATTAAGGCATCTGAAAAAGTAGCTAAGATAATGTGGAGTGGAACTTGTACAATAAAAAGACAACAGAATCTTTTTTTTTAATTTTGTAACGTGATTTAAATTTTAGAGATCAACAACTTAAATTACTTTTATTTTTATTGTTTTCAAGATTTTCAAGATATCTTTTAAACAGGTATATTGTTTGAAAATTTCCGTAAATAAGGCCAAAGTATATTACATAACAACTACACAAGATTACCTGTGTAGTGTGGGTTGGACTGGCACAGTGACTGGCGTGAGGTGCCAGACCTAGCCCACCACATTCTGCGTATACGGTCTCCTACAAGGACTTGACCCACTACCTCAGCTATTTGATAATAGACCAATCTGCTGACTGTGGCGCTCTCTACCGGGCTTTTTGCAAACTGCCAACGCCAAGGTTGTGTCTGATTGACGCTCAGGCTTTGAAGACCGGTTGATTCAATTGGTCGAAGAGCTTTCAGATTTTACCGTCGGATGATTGATTACCCTGGAACTTTAAAGAACTTAATCTTCTGTAGTTAAAATACAAAAGCTGCTTTTTCAATGGACTTTGATGATGTTAAACTTCAAATGACATGAGGTATTTTGCAAGAATGAAGAGTGAGAATGAGTGCTTAGTTTTTTAACGCCATTCTTAATTCCATATCCTTTATGTGTCGTTCTAAAGTATGTTTATATTTCACTGTCAGCTTGACTAATGCTTTGAATGGTCAATTACCAACCTCAATACGGTACATTTGAAATACTATTTTTGTACCGCCTGATTTCCTCAGATGTTGTATTTATTTAATAAACCTGACTGTACTTATACGTTTTAGTAAACATCGGATAGTCTACTCGAGCCTGAACATTTAAATGACACAAAATTCATATCACCGTCACGACACATTATTGTAGCGTTTAGCGTCAAGTTGCACGCTACACAATTGTATAAAAGAGTTGTTGACCTACACGCGACGACACTGGACCTTGAACTGTGTATGTGACGTAGATTGTGTACTGTATTGACATGTGTCGTGCACGTGTCTTACGTCAAACATCTACAATGGTACAGTTACACAGGTTTACGAACTATATATAGTAAGGCACTGTTTGATAGGCCATTAAATATTACTTACGTCTTTAAGTGTTTTATAGCTGTCACGATTAGTATACTCGTACGAACCCCACTTCGATAACTGTGGACGTGATTTTATTTGATTTGTCTCTTGGAAATATTGACATCAAGATCTAGAAGTCTATGATCAAACACAGTGTTAAAATAAAATATTTTTGCAGCTGCTGTTAAATGTTCAAATAAATCTATAAATAACCAATAACTTCTAATGAAAATTAGTTGTACTTACTTGACTAATAAAAATAATAGTAATGCTTCGTATAGACAAATTTTCCATCGTTATATTTCGATTTCCGATTTCAATACAATAAAAACATTTTCCTTCCTTGTCTGACAAGAGATACGGACTACACAGAGCACGCGTAGCGCCTGCGGGTCGCACAACGCCGCTCCAGCGCGCGGCGAAGGTCGCACTGCCGCACAATTGTAAACACGGTGCGGCTGACACGGCTATCACCAGAGACATTGACATATTTGTAGTGATAAAGACAACTAGACTACTGAATGCAGTGGTAGTTGGTGCCGGAGCATGCCCTGTCCAAGGTAGGACTGAATACTTAAACAGTAACTTACGCGTCTTGCTTAGCTCTAAATAGCTTTAAGTGATTTTATGGCATAATAATAAGATTTTAAAATGATTTTTTAGGTATTTATTTTTTATTTAGGTTTCTTAATGTAAATAAACCGTCTGAGGGTAGGTAATCGGAAATTATATAAGGTAATGTTATTTTTGTGCCTACTTTTTATTAAACAAATTTTTTTCTTTCAAACTCTTGAATGGAAAATAGGTGCTTTTCAAACTAGATTCATTGAAAGAGAACTTTACAAAGTAACCCCAATTGGTTTATAGTTAACCTAGCCTTACGTAATGGCAAGCCCGCCCTTTTATCTGGCTTATCAAGATAAGGTGGTATTTTTCACTAGCTACGAGTTGAGAGTAAATACTTGTGTTGTTGCATACACCAGGAGATACTGTAAGAGTTAATGTCGAGTTTGGCAGTTTAATCTGAAATGTCCTTCACAGTGTTAGCTCCATGAAATGCACTAATTTTGGGTATTTGGGACAGTTCTACATAGCCTCTGCGAGCGTGCTTCTACGCCACATCACTAAGAAGTTAAATATTTAAATAGTTTTATAGCACTTTAAGAAGTTCAAACGACTATGCTACTTCTTCCCAACTCAAAGTTTTAAATAGTTGCAGTTTTCAAAAAGCTATTTAAATTGGTTTTACATTTTTGGAATTTCGTTAACTTGTACATTTGGATATTCGGATATGTATTATATTGTTACAATATGGTTGCGGTAAAGGTTTTAGGACAAAAGTAAAGAATTTGGAGTTTATTTACTGTGAGCTAGATCAAGTTAAATCGAATAACTGTAGCACATTCTTTAGATTTAATTAGTTTTTGTACATAAAAATATAAAAATGTTTCACACAAAATCATTAGTATTCTAACTTTTGCTGAATTGGACAAACCGATTATTGTTGTAATTACCATTGTACTTACTGTTCAATAATATACCATTGTAACTGTTCCGTAACATGAATAATTGTAGATGGGGTTCATAAATACTGTACCTAGAAAACTATTTTGCAAAAATTATCTCGTCACTGCTCTGTAGAAACTTTCGGCATATTTTGAATTGAAATCTCAATTCTTATGGTGTCATATATGGGGTAACTGTGCAGAAACTAAAATATGTGAACATTTTGATTTTTCAAGAACTGCGATACAAATCATTATTGTAAAAATTAACATTTAGAGAATCCTGCCTTGGTACGTTTAAATCATCTGATTTTTGACTGCAGTTTCACTTGATATATTTTTAAACTACCATTTTTCGTGTTAAAAAATAAATCTAGACAAACCATTTTTCGCTCCATTCGTATGAGACGCGTATCCGGAATCTTTTCAACTTTGAAAGCCATCGCCTGGAATTAGTTAACAAACTACCTTCTCAGGCAGTAAAGAAATATTCAAAAAATTACCCAAAAATATTAAAAGCATCAACTAGTTATTTTTATAATATTTGAGGGTTCAATGCCAAAACTTTATTCTTACCTCTGACCAGTGGCAATATATTTGTTTTTGCGTGTTTTTAAAACACTGACTTCTCAGACACTTCCCCTGTACTCTATACCAATAAAATACAAAATTCAACCGACACCAATACAAAAGGTATAGTGTTGGTGGTGGTGGTGTAAGCGTGTGCGTGCAGTTGCCGGAAAGCGTCAGCCAAGGTGAGCGTCTGTGGTTACTTACTGCTTCCAACGCGCTGCATATCAATACACACTTGCAGTGCTCTTCAGCGCCGCCACGTCTTCCTTGTACCAGCACTGTGTGTATGTACATCTGCCAGTGGGCAGCGTGTCAGAAATCCTGCACAGTACCAAGTACGAGCTTGCCTAAGGGATATTTACTATACTTGAAGTAGCGTCAGTGTTTGAGCTCTCCATTTTTAAATCTTGTTGAATAGCCATAATCGGACCCGCCTACGTGATACGTCTCTTCTACAAAGAAATTTAATTTGACGTTAAGTCTGTGGATTTTTGTCATACTGGGTTGTGGATAACGGACCAAAAATACGAGTATATTAGCTTTTTAATGTCTTCACCGACGATTTTGTTGTCTTTCCCTCTAGATTTATCCAAGTATTTTTTAAACTAAATTTTCTGATGTTTTCTTGACAGTTGGCGCTTAAAACCTGGGAAGTTTGTGTTTTTAAATTTGCACGACTAATTCTGTCTTTGAAGTTTGTTGTTGACGATGGTCGAATTTCTGAGGTTGAAATATTATTACGGACGTTTACATAGTTTTTTAATGAACAAGAAGAACTCGAATATGATCCTAAAGGAATCTGATCCCGAAACGTCCCGTTCTTTTTATCTATAAAACAGTGGAAAGTGCAAGATTAGGTACTTGTCCTGAGCCTTATCTAGTCCCCAATAAATCCTAACATAACCTATTGGCCATCAGTTCTTATAAAGAACTCAAACATACTCTAGAACGACCTCTCTGTTCTGCAGCGTGACTCCCAGCACTTGTTATAGTTGTTGATCATGATGGGTGTTGACATCAAGATCACTATCAATGAACAAGCTCAGACCTTTCTTTCATGCCACTTCCTCAGGAATCCGGAAGTGTCTGTTAGCGGCGTGGATGTAAGGTTTGTTGAACCTTGATGTCAACAATGGTCGGAGCGAGTGCGAATGTTAGTGTCAAAATTGAGTAGAGGCCTTGAGAGAAGTGGTTGGCCGTGGACATATCGGCCTTAGACCATACCAGAGCAGAGCAGAGCAGAGCAGAGCGGGTACAGGGCAGGGCAGCTTCAGTAGTGCATACGTCGCTGTGCAGCACCAGCCAGCCTCAGTCCCGTCCTTTCTTGTTGGTATGTACGCACACTTTCAACATATCAGTCGAAATCTTTGGAATAAGAAGCAATTTTGATTCAGATAGTTTCTTTGTCAAGTGATTTTTAAGGTGAAAGATTTGCTCTGGAACGGTGTAGGCTTCAATCCGTTTGCTGTCTGAATCATGAAACGTAAATCTTCTAGTAATCGATTTGGAAGAACAAATGATATAAACACAAAACATTTCAATTTCTCAAGCATTTTCATTATCTTAAAAAGACAAACATCGGCATCTTTGCGTAATGTCCAATTTACAGATTGATCCACCGGTTCATTGTTGCTGAAGTTTGCTGAGAGACACTGTACCTTTCAGCAATTCCTTAAGTTTCAGTTTTGTAGCCATACTTCCCCTGGAACCCAAAAGCATTTGCGTAGTTAAATTTACAGTAGGTTATTTCATCTGCAATGGATGAAGCCACACCATATACGAGTAGTTTTTATACCTTCGTAAGTTGTTAAGAAATAGTTTGCGGTGACTCAGTTGAAAGGCATGGTATTCCGCCAAGATTTCAAAATGCGATCTATCGGTGATATCCTAACTAGTAGATTATGTTATCAAACCATAAGATAAGTACGAACCATACTTACATACTTTCTCATCTTGTACTGTTAGTGCAGAATTCATATGTGTACACGTAAAATTTGAAATGAAATATATTTCAGCAGCTTTAGTAACAGTTGCGAGCGCGATGCCATGAGGAGCGCGCGCGCGTAAACAATGCCCACTGCGCAAGGCGCGGCGGCCCGGCCCAGCGGTGTACCGCGGAAGGGTAGACCTTTGTGAAATATCACAGTATGCAAACATCGGTGCAAAACGCGTACAGAACAGTGCTTTCACTTGGCACCTGTCCACTTCATTGTGTAACTGTAATCACATCTCCTTGCACTACCCTCGCTGTAGTGTGATATAAGTGAGCATGTACAACTTGTGGATTTATGGACCTAGATAGTGTGGAGTTACGGAGGTAAAGGTTGTTGAAGAATTAATGCAGAAAATAACTCAGTCGTAGTTTTGTGGATTTTAAATTGTACGTACTAGGTCAAATAAAATGCAAAATAGAACATTTTTGGTCATAAGTGTTTATAAAAGTTCCATGTGTTTATAATTTAACCATCTAGAAGATACGTAGAAGTGTGTAGCGAAAGATGAATTGTTGGTGAAACACGAGGTATATTAACATATGAACTCTACGGCCTTGTGGAGACCTTATACACCTTGTTGCGAAAACCACGCTCACGTAGTCAAGGTTGTGGGTGATGAGCTGGAGACCCCAGACGTAGAATGTCATCACCTCACAACAGACAATTATGAAGCAATTCAGCTACACTTGTAGGCTTCTTCTTTCAACTTGTACTACCACATGGTTTATACAATGTCATATGTAATGCAATTTTAAACCAGAGCGCAACTAGACAGATACAGGGTGTAAAAGTACTTACGGATACAAGCTAGAATGCATTCTGTTAACTTAGTTTGAAGACATGTCGAGAAAGGATAAGTTTATTTCGATGCCGTTTACGTCATTGGCATCCGTTAATTGAACAGTTGAAAATAGGACGTTACGAATCAAATAGTACAAATAAATACGCCATTACTGAGTAACCCTATTCAATATATTACAAACTCTTTTTTGATCCCACTGACAGGCTATCTACGCTCAGTTGTTGTGATCCTAAATTATCAACTTTTCACTGTACGAACAAGTTCAGTTTACGCTTTCCTTTAAAACCATGTTTTGTTAGAGTTCAAAATCTGTTATTTAACATTTTCCAAACACAATTTGCTCTTATGATTGGAATCTTGTTACATATGTATGCGGGAAATACATTACAACTTATGTGAACTTAACTTTTTCGTACGTCACTTTGGAGAAACTCGGCATCCAATGTATTATCGCTATAAAAAATAAAAATCCGACTGATTTCGTTGAAAACATTATCATCGACACATTACTACATACCAGTCTCCACAGCAGTCTCCTACAGAACTATTGTCACACAACTAGTCGGGTGTGACATCAGGTGTTGGTCTGACTCAATAAACTCCTCATAAACCTCTCTGTTAACAATTATGTAAATGTAAGGTAACCTTGATCCTGTCCAGTTATAACCGGTTTTATCCAGTTTGCACCGGTCTACGGACTTTCTCCATGTACCATCTCCCCTAGGCTCTGGCTGATATCCGTTAATCGGTTGATTTTCCCTCTTATCTCTTTATCAAATCTACCACTGATAGTACATCACTTAGTACGCTTGGGAGGGAGTGGTTGGGTCGGTGGTTTTATGCAAATGTGTTTTTGTGGACCTGCCCAGGTGTGTGGCTCCTCGCTCAGCAGTTTGTCTTTTTGCGTTGTTGAATTTGTATGCAAATGAGTATTTGGTTTTGCTTTTATGGTTGTTTTACGGCAAGGAATTTGCATTTGGAATGGCCTTTCTGATTTCTTAACTTGTTTCAATTACGATTTCGAGTACTGTTTTTCAAGTTTTTCTCACAGTTAAGAGTATTAAATCAAAAAGACATCGATATAACGTTTGAGTTGAATAATTATATATTCGAATTTAATGTGTTTAATGTATACTTAAACAAAGAATTATTAGCATTTAAGACAAACTGTTGCAAAGCACATACAGTGCGCTTTTTGAAAGGCTATACGTGACGAAAGGCTTCCTGAAAACCTTTGGGGATATCAATCAGAACTCTTTCCAGTGGTATTCTTTCTAGCACTTTTTGGGCTTAGGTAACCTAAATACGCGGCATCAAAACATGGAGAGCCATTTAGAAAACCGTTTTGGATAGGTCTATTATTTGCCATACATATATATTCATATACATCTGTGGTTTTCAACAAATTGACATATTCTTCCGAGAATTAACGGCCAATTAGTTGCAATGAGACCTGTCAAATACTCTCTTGGACAAGATGCAACTATTGTTAGTAAGGGCACAGGTAGAGAAGTAATCACTATTTCTTTGTTCTGCGAAATTGGACAGATGCGAAAAACTTCACGGAATGACGTGGGGTTTAGAGAGGTTTCGGTGGTTTTCCAGGGAAATATAAAAATTCAACCATTCCCCCTTCATCCCAAACGCAGTTAATGTTTTTCATAAACGTACTTCCATAATAATGTTTAAGAGTAGAGAGCGAATAAATACTAAATATTCAACTACTATGTGATAATGTTACAAATTATAAGTAACAGCTGACATTGACTGTTATGTAAAAGTGATAGTTGTATGTACGTTACTATCACCAATTTGTCGTCAACTGATACAAAGAATGACGTCACGTGTACCTAACACTGTAAATTGTAAGCCTTTTGACAACCTTATGGCATTGTTATTTGTTTGAAAAGATTATCCTTATTGGGGTTTTCAACAATAACTAATTATATATATTTTGAGTATTTCTATGTTATTTGGTTATTCAAAACTAAAACAATAAATGCTTCAAATTAAATATACTTTTGGCAATAACAAAACATGATAGAAGTAGTGAACAATTGTTTGGTTGCAAGTTTTTTTTGTTTTTGTTCTGTGTTTAATTTTTAGATTTAATATTATTGTTAGAGCAGACATTTTGGAGTAGTAAGCCTTACACAAAAAATGTAAAATTTCAAATAACCTCACAATTAAGATTTAACCAATTACCTCTTTGAGTGTATTATTCAATCCGACAGATAGTAACCAGACACAAGAGCTTTTTTTACAAAAATTCAACAAATATGTAACTATATGACGTAGCCACAGGTTAAATTGTTTTGCAGCCGGAGCAAAAATGCGGACGTTACACCCACCGGCTAAATGTCAAGGTTAATAAAACCTCATTTGTTACTGAGTATTATGTATAGTGTGTGAACAGATAGCATCCAAGACGTGGCGACCGTGATCAATCATGTTGGCGAAACTGACTCCAGCCTCCAGTTGACATTTGCACATTTGATAATACGTTATTCAGTTCCACTACTCCCACACTCAGTGAACCGGTTTCAGATCAAGTCCGTCAAAACTCAAACACTAAAACCAAATATGTACAATTGCACATTTTAATTGAAAATTTTTGCTTGCTCGTAGGAAATATCATTTTGGAAACTTTCAACTGGCAAACAAAATTATTGGTGGCAAATAAGATTCTGCAGAAACCAATTGTCCACCTAGATCTATGCTTCATCACTTACAACTGCAGTTATTAGTCAGCTGTATGGCACGTGATCAACTGAACAATCGAATGATTAATTTAAACGTACACGAGTAGTCGGTACCTCGCATCGCTCATCGGATTTGGCAAGGCGGTGGTTGAACAAGCTGTTGCTTCACAATACATCGTTATACCACTGAATCATTCGATTGTTTCTTTCGAATCATGCTAGTTGGCAAGTTCTTGATGAGCGCTACTAGCTGCTGTCACAATTGTGTGCTTTCTATATTTTGTTAAATTTGGAAGGTGTACATAAGGAGTAAAGTAAAAGTTCATAAAATTGTAATTCTGGAAACAAATAACTTAATTAGGTTTAGACATGGCTTCACATTGTCGGGTAAAAAGTTTTATTTGTTCTGAAATGCCGGTACTTGAAGTATTTTCTACATATTATACAATATACCTTTATCACAACATAAGAATAACCTAATCAAAAAACAAAAAGGCTAAACCTCAAACAACCCTCTCCTTCGGTCTGTGATAATTTTTAAAATTTTCACGTTGTATTTCGTTCTTAAAACGGAAAGGTAAAACTAAGCGTGTTATGTTTGCTATTATGTTGTTAATTGGAAATATTAAAAATATCATAGTGCTTTAAACTACCACCCACTTTTCAGTTTTCGGTTAGGATTTTCAGTGTCTTTGTGCGATAAATCAAAATAAGGTTTTTATGGGGTTTCCTTTACTTCAAAATTTATCACTTGAAGCGTTGCCATTGAACCTTTTCACATTTTCTTTGTTTACAGAAAAAAGAATGTCGGTATTGTGGAGCGTGAGATGCTATCGCTAATTTCTACGTTACAAAGAAATTTTAAGGAATTCTCTTGCGAAAACTGACGGGCTATTATTCTCATCCTGATATTAAATTTTTCACTGACAGAGTGACGCACAAGGGCGTAGTCCTCGCGGTCTCTTGGTGTACCAAGGTCCCCAGCATCGTTGATCATGTGCTGTGTTCTGCCCACTCTGCGGCGCGCCAGCACCAGCACAGACCACTGTAGGAACAGGTTTTCGAATCTTAACGGTCTAACGGACTTAATCCTAACGTAAACTGCGCTAATAACGCCACCTATCATGAGTGAGATTAAAATCGGAATGACATGATTAGATTTAATTAGGAGGGAGATTGTGTAGAGTCTGATATAAATAATATTTCGATCCATGAACGAACGCTGGTAATGTTTTCATTCGTCATTTTTAAGTTTTCTGATAATTTTGCAAATAACATTTGAATCAATCCTGTCACTGTTCCGATTCTTTCAGTCCAGAATTTGAATATTTATTTATTATTTTTTGTTTAACTTTTCACGACCTTTTTGTCCTATGGGTTTACAACAGAAATCTTAGCCTAGAATTCTGCTTTTGCTTCTTGAACATTTTCTTCTAATTTTCCTGTTGTATGGGTTTTTTTAACATGTGTCCTCTTGGTGTCTTGTACATTAAAAACAAAATACGTAAGAAAATATCTCAGAAATCCGCAAGCTAATCAGCTCTAGTACTCAATGTTAGCCTCAACACCACCTGATCCAGCCAACCCATGGGGCCCTCATTATTCCCAAGAGCTCCATTCATGAAGAGTGTCTACAATAGACTGTCTTGCAGTGTTTAATTGGTTTAACAATGGCATATCCAGGGTCAACCACTTACTCAAGGTTTGCTAGCGCCTTCTGTTCCCACAATTGTTGGTAAACATGTTGGCACAGCCTGACTTTGGGAACAAAACAAATCTCGACCATTTGTCACGAATGCACAAGCCGTACTTCCAGTGGTGTGATATGTTCGAAATTTGTTTTGTTTGCGTAATTGAAACTCAGCATGCATAGTAATACCTCAATCAAGAATAACCTGCAGGGCTATATAGTATACAATGGAAGGACAGGGCCAGTTCTCACGGGAGGAATTCATCAAAAATGTTTCTATGCGGGATCTCCTAGAAGTGTACTAATTCTCAAATTATTCTCAAGAAGACATTTAATCTCAATCAACGCTGTCAGTCTTGCTCCTGGATTTGGTCGGTCATTACGTTGCATGCAGTGATAATTATCTTCTTATATGTTTTTACTATGGTAAATAAATTGCCCAGTGAAACTAATAGAGTTGTTTATTCTGTTTCAGCCACTTGGGAGTTGTCAGAAACCAACAATAAGATGGTAGCAAAAGGTGACGAGAAGTCAGGCGGGCTGAAGAACCGAGGAAAGGATGACAACGACGTGGCCGTCATCTCAGTTACGGGAGGCGGATACGCCAACGAGGCGTTTAAAGATGACGGTGAGCTGGGAGGAGGGCTGACGAAGCCTCCGCCGCCACCGGCAGACGACCTCCCCAAGGGCAAGTTCAAGCTGACCAGGGGCGAGAAGTGGAGAATACTGAAGAACGTGGCCTGTGTCAGTTTGGCGTTTATGGTACAATTCACCGCGTTCCAAGGCACGGCTAACTTGCAGAGTTCGATCAACGCGAAGGAGGGTCTCGGCACGGTGTCCCTCTCGGCCATCTACGCCGCGCTCGTAGTGTCGTGCATCTTCGTGCCCACGTTCCTCATCAAGAGGCTCACGGTCAAGTGGACCCTGTGCCTGTCCCTGCTGTGTTACGCCCCTTACATCGCCTCACAGTTCTACCCCAGGTTCTACACCCTGGTGCCCGCGGGTGTGCTGCTGGGTCTGGGGGCTGCGCCCATGTGGGCTGCTCAAGCCACCTATCTTACGCAAGTCGCGGGTGTCTACGCTAAGATCACCGAACAAACTGTGGACGGTATTGTCGTACGGTTCTTTGGATTCTTCTTCCTGGCTTGGCAAACTGCTGAACTTTGGGGCAACCTTATCTCATCTCTTGGTAAGTTTTGCAAATATTATAGTTTTTACACACAGGTTTTAATTTTGATTTATACTGTATAAACAATAAAGTTTTCCTACCGTGTTGTTTTGGCAGTGTGGTGTTTGATGATGCGGGAAGACGGCTCAGCTGTTTCGCTACGTCTGATTTCATGCAATTAGGCCTACATCAATGTAATGATGGGTTCACAATGCGGCTGGTTAGATGACTGACCGCGGCGAATTTCTCAACTCTGCACTTCTATTAGGTGTCAGTGAACCCTAATGAGTCTTCAACGGAGACTCGCAGTCTATCTGGAACTTAAATCCTACAATTTGTTTTCGGGAATGTAATCTACTCTATATTTTTTGTTGTATTTCTCCGTTATTATTACGACTCTATTCTGGAGTACGTGCTATCTTCCTTCTACTCTTCTACGTGGGTGGGTATATGTATTATAGCACGAAGGCCAATAAGCGTGACATCGGCACCGAAAACCGTGTAAATCACATTCCAGGGCGTCCAGTGAGTTTAGTGTGTTCAATGTTTGCCGAAGCTAAAAATTAGTTACCGCTAAACAAATTTTCCCAAACATCCACTGACTTATATTTTGTTTATAAAAGGAGAAAAATACAACCTGTGTGAATCAATATAGTGTTTCATAAATAAACCAAAATTTATTTTCTATCTATACCTATATGTCCTGACTCATTCACTCACTCATTTACTCGTCAACGGAAAGATGAAACCACAAGGCTCAGGAACTAATTTTCCAAAAATTTTTATATTAGTACCTACTAAAAAATAAAATATCCTTAAACTCAAAGGTTTAGGGGATCTTAAGGACGTTAAAGCTTTGTCAAACTCCACATAGTCGCACAGCTCAAACCATTTGGCCCAGCAACTCTTAAATTTTCGCAGAGGCGTTCCTTTTAGGACGTAGCGAAATTTTCAAATTATATATGATAAACTGTGTGTATAAGAAATATCTACAACTTGTTTAAACAATGTTCTTTACATTTCCATTGTTTTGGAGTTTTTATGAAAAGGTGAAATACCTGGGAATTCTATCTATATTTATAAACAGCTTTGGCCTGACTCGCGCGTTCTCTGAATAATCAACGCAGAGCATAATGATTATTGGTATTTTTATTTTAATATTGTGTACCGTAAATGTGTCTCTAATTTTGTTTGACTGGATATTTCTTTAGATCGTTTCAAGGTTTACCCCATTGGAGAACTCGTTAGTAAATAACGTGCAGTTAAATATACATTCTTACATAACTTGAACTGTGTCGGTTACCCTCGCACTGTTGTCGTGTCAAGCTGTAGCTGTCAGTCTGTCAGTGCAGTACAGCTAGAGCTAGAGCCCGGTGTAAGTTAAAGCTGGAGACAGAACTGCTGAAGATAAGAAAGTGACCTTGCGGTCTGTGCGTGACTTATCAGGAACACGGTGACACTGTCTGCCTCGGCTAGAACCAATGCATTGTAATCACCAGTCAGCCAATCACCACATTGCCAAACAATACCGACACAAGGTCATTGCCAAAACACTCAGTGTACTCGTAGATTGAGCATGTGCATCGATATTACAGTAGCCATTAATGTTAGCCGTTATATAACAGCAACAGCCATTATCATTACAATTGCCTTTTTATTTTATTGCTTGTTATTGTTAATGCTTGCATCTAGATGATTTTTTTAATATTCTCAAAATGATGAAATTATATTTTTGAGTTTTTTTATTAAAAAGCTTGTATATGTTCTCTTATCCGCGATTTGAAGATACGTACGGCTCGACCTATGTAAAGGTTTAACAATCGTTGCAATGTATTTTATATACTCCAGATCCATTTAGTTGATCTTGTTGATTTCAGGCCTGGTGGTTTTAATATACAATAAAAGCATTTTGTACTTTTTACCACATAATTTTCAATTTTTACATAGACATGTTTTGCCTCAACATCATGTCTATGTAAAAATTAAAAATTAAGTGGTAAAAATACAAAATGCTTCCATTATATAGTTACGAATACCACAAAGTAAATGGAGATAACATCAAGTTTTTTAATGTTATAGGTTGAATCAGACGTTGAGAACATGTACAGGTAAAATTGAACAGATAACAGCTTAAATTATAGAGAGGAATTTCATATATACAGTTTAGTCATAACAGGATGTAACACATTTATGAATACAGCTCCCAGTATATAAATTCTTATGTTCACATATACATCAACAATGGTAAACAATAAACTCCTATTAGGGCCTCTCTATTCATTTATTTAAATATTTAAGCTAAACCATCTGTTGGAATTTATGTTGTGTTTTTTCTGTTGTATTAATAACTTTAACTTAGTTTAGATATTTTAATTTAAATAAACATTGATACAGTGAGCTAAGTGTAAGAACACACAGAGAACGACGCGACGCGACGCGATTGCAAGCGATTGGCGTTACACACAGAGAGCGATGCCAGGCGAAGAGATCAATGCAAAAATGGTGCTGTCAAAGCTAGGACTGAAACTTGCTCTCTGTGAAAATAGCTATTTGAAGTGGAAAACAAAGTTTTGGAGGGAAAACAAAGGAATCAGTGGGTTAACGAAGTTTGTGAACAAAGAGATGTGTTTGGTGAATATCATCACCTGTTTCCAGTGTTGAGGAGGAATGAGATGAGGTTTTTCAGTACACAAGGATGTCGATGGCAACATTTGATTACATTTTTAGCAAAATTCACCATGTCATAGAGAAACAAACAACAAACTGGACTCTTGTGGTCACTCCTCCAAATCGCATCTCTCGCGTACACTTCTGTAATGAGCAGCTCCACATCCATCGCTGTCGCGTCGCGTCGCTCTCTGTGTGTTCTTACACTTACAGCACTAAGACCCAAGAACTAGCCATGCAACGAATACATAATGTTAAAAGGGCCCTACTCTGTTTCTGATTTTATCTTAGTAGTCTTGATTAGTAAACAAAAATAAATTTTCAATACATAGATCATTTGTTTACAACTTCCTTGCTACACTTTGCCTTAGTTTGTGCGTGGATGTGGACGTGAGTGGTAACGAGAGTTGTAAGTGGTAACGGGATGTTAGATTGCAACTATAGGCCAAGGCCTAGACTCTACAAACATTCACTACAAACATGTTCACAATCACCGCCTCACTCCGCTCGTTGCATTCTTCTCTCGGTGACTTTACTTTTGCTTTCAACTTGTCCAACTCTGCAGCATGATGTGCTGTTTCAGTGGCATTTGTTAATGTGTAGGAAAACAGTATCAATATACGTTCATTATAATCAAATTGTACATTAAATTATCCAATAAAACTTTACCATTTTGGTGAGGCTTTTCAAAAACAACGATTCTATCCGAAGACCAAACACCAACTCTTTGCCTGAGGTTAGAAACGTTGATTAAGAAAGGCCTCAGAAAAAAAATTATTGGCCTTTTTGATGTTTTGGATTTTTTTATTGATGTAAACCCTTAAAATTCTTTGGCTCGTTATTTTGAAATTCCAATAAGAAGCTTTTTCTTGAAGATACGTTCATTAGTCTTATACTTTGGTATCTAATAAAACATAGAATTACGCAAACATTGGTATATTACGAATACAAGTTCTTGCTTTCGGAGCACTTTATTTTGTAATCTCTTTTTTGACTGCCATTCGATTTAAAGTGGTAAATAACCAAACCTTTGCTTTGATCACAAACTTCTTATTTAGTCAAAGTATTTTTACAAAGGACACTCATATTGTTCCTTTATCATTGTTATGAAAATTAATTAAAGGACAATTAAACATGTGATTTACAGTAGGTAGGCCTATAAACTCCACAAAAACAGCAACAGCTATTATTTTGCTTATTCCGGAATTGGCCATACCTAAAGATCAAATTCAAAATGAGCAAGGGAAAATCTAACCTAACCTGTACTCATAGGCTACATATGCGAGCACAGTGTAGGCGGCAGTCAGGTCGATGTCACCGGTTTGAGGTATTGATAGTATCAGTGACCTTATTGTCAACGTTATCAGTATATCTGTGACTGTTCAGGGACATGCGTGCCAGCACTTTCAGTCTGCATACCGTTGTTTGCTAATCTAACGTTCAATAGAATATATAACTGTGACGTCATTACATACTCTGGTTTCATAAATAAAGTTAGAAAATGTTGAAAAAAACAAAACCAATTTAACAACAAATAATTAACATTTTCTTGTTAAACAATTAGTGTTTTACGTAACTTATAAAACTGAATACAGTAGATTAAATTTGTAAACAATATAAATATGTTGAGTAATAAATGTTCAATTTCAAACAAAACCCTCTTTACATACATGTGTGCTGGCTTTTTTACTAACTACGTTCTGTTTCTAAGTCAAAATAAATTACAAAATAAATAGTTAGCCTTAAAATAAATTACATTAAAAGTTAATAGAGTGATTGGTAATTGTACTCGTAAATTTGAAATTATTCATTTTGCTTAGTTCTATTATAAAACATAAACAAACAATTGCTCAACAATTTGTAAATTTGACAAATCTTTCAACCTAAATTTTTAACAAATAATTAATTGCAAAGCTTTACTGAATAATCTTGACACTATGTTTTTACCTGTATATTGTGTGATGTGCCTGTATGCTTGGGAATGTGGAGAGCCTGCAATAAACAACCTGTACTATCAACACTCTCGTTCAATCGGTCGAGTTCGTTGAAATACAGTACACAGATTCCTGTAACTTTCAAAGTCTTGACTCAAACTAAATCAGGTGCTTTTACTAAAAATACTATATGGATACAAAGTGATGGCCTTTTCTCGATAACATACAAATATCAAACTATTGAAATCTATTGAGAAACGATTGATTCATATTGCACAGATAAAACGAGGTAGTCGGCCTGTTTTGTTGACTTGTTCTTTGGGAACTTAATTGTAACTCAATGGATTTTCAGTACTTTAATATGAATGTGTTGGAGTGTGAACTTACCAAACAAAGTTACTTTTGACAGAGCTTAGTAATTTTGACAAAATTAAAGAATATGGAAATTGAGTTACATACAACATGATTTTACACAATGTAAATCAATAAGATCAAAATATAGAGAACTTAACTTAAGAATCAATATATTTTTTAGAACTTAACATAAGAGCTCGAGGACATCATACTAAATACACCATAACTTAAGTACACACATCAGTGTCGTGTAGGTATTTAAAGTTTAAGTTGTTAATTCCACATAGAATGTCTTTAAATATCACACACAAATTAAGTCGCATACAATATACGCATCTGACTAAGTCTGACCAACTAATGTATCCCATGGGAATAAGAAATTGACAGTTTTCGAAGGGCAACTAACTACAAACCTTGCCTTAGCCTCGTACACGGCCAGGTTACTGGAGATTAAGTTTCCGAACTAAAAAACCTAATTTTAGTAGTTTTTCTTTTTAAATTGAAGAATTTTCTTTTTGCTTTGAAGAATATATGTACTTTTTAGTAAAAGTTGTGAACTCGCACCAACGACAGCGCTTTTGTCCTGCAACCCTCCACATAGCCATTTCCTTGCGCTTACTACACAGCCATTTGCGCCTTTATCATCTTCTCCTACTAACTCTGTACTGTGTCCAGTGTTCTCCTCCGGAGCGCACGGTGGTAGCGAGTCCCATGGCAACGACAGCTTGTCTGCCTCAGAGCTGGCACACTGCGGGGCCAACTTCTGCACCAATCTCGGCGGCAATGCCAACATCCAGCGACCACCAGACTCCGAGATATTCACCATCTCTACCATCTACCTCGCTTGTATCTTCGTCGCCAGCATCATGGTCGTGTTCCTTGTCGACCCTCTGTCCAGGTGAGTACTGGCTGTGGGAGTTGTGGGTAGTATTAATACTTTCAGCCACGCTGCAATATAAGACAACGTAAAAGCCTGAGGAACTCTGAATGGGGGAAAACGGAAATTCTTCTGTTTCTAAGAGAATATGGTTGGCTTTATGGTGCCTTCCTGGCGTAAAAAATGAGAACGAAGGCTTCAGTGGCCAGAGTCATGACCATCATCTAAAGCTCCCTGTACAGACCGTGCTAATAAACTGCACACTCTCTTTACACTGTTTACAGTGCCAAATGTTTCGCTCATTTTACAATCGAGCAACCTCAGTGACCTGAGACTTGTCTGTACCGGAAGCTTTAAATTACATTCCTAGTTTATACTTCATAATCTTTAGGGTGGATGCATTTTTCGTTTTTGTAAGAACACATGTTGTCGTATTAATAGTTGTGTTTCCCGTTTTAAATATACAGAGCGTTGCAAAACTTCCATCGGACAATTCAAAGACTAAAAGAAGCCTGAAATTCATAAGTATTCGCCAAAGCCTATTCGCCAGTTATACAGCCATCATAGTGTGTGCGTGTTTTTTTCAATTAGGACTACTTGGCATATGAAAATAAAATTTTGCAAAATTGATGTTCGAATTGACGTTGCAAAATTTTGGTAAAACTGTCCGAGCTTGATCTTTGGATGTTTAAAACATAAATCATAAACATAGCAAACTCAAGATATCAAGAAGGAATTTGATTACTTCCAATTCTAAACGATCTTCATCTTTCAAAATACAATGATTTGTTCAAACAAAATTCACACATTTCAAATATACAATGGAACAACGACACTAAACAAGAAATTCCCCCCAGGAAATGACCTGGTTTGACAAATAAGACCCTGTAAGTTTCAAAGAAAGTACAGTTTGCAAATTTATTATCTCGTGGTTAATTGACACTTGTGCGAGAAGAGGCACTGAAAGTAAAAGCTGCTTATCTCAAGCAACATTATGTCTACTTATCGTGACTACTTTCACGGCTTCCACTCACGATCTGAGCTCATTCTACGCCTATCTTTCGCAAAACCGAGCGACATCGAACCTTTCAAACTCACCAGTCGCTAACAAAATTGGTTTAACATTCTTTAAATCGGATAGGTTAAGAATAACGTTGAATCATATTGTGGTCAACTTGATTTTGAATTCAATTAGATTTTAAGTGTGGAAAATCATTTATACATAAGGTCTTCATTATTAAAGTTCCATGGTCGATTAACTTCTTATTAAAAAATGTAGGTGATGTGTAATGAAATTATACTTAGGATATGTTTATAGGACCGAGCAAAACGAAGTCTCAGATTCAATGCGACTACTTGTGTTTTCCAATATTGAAAGAGCGCTCTTATAAATATTAGCGTTTATTGTTCTTTTGTATATTTCTTCTATAATCCCTAGAGAATCTTATTTAAAATATTTATTAAATAGAGACACAGCATGGTTTCTCCAGTTTGTGTATGCTTTCTGCTAGGCCTGACAAAACGTTATCGTTAATTTACTGAATTCCTGCAATAAGGTAACCAACTCTTAGGTTCTTATTCTTTTGATACGTTATTTTAGTGACTTTCAGAAGTTCTTCGTAAGAGCAAAATCGCCAGATGAGTTCTTGCACTCATTATTCCTCTCATGGACCTCCACATGTGACTGGTGCTTGATGCTTCGTGAGTAGTAAAGTGTTGTCTGCTGACAAGGGCTTCGTGCAGACCGATCAGCTGATCGTGATACCCCTCCTTCACCCCCTCACCACAGCACGTCACGGCCACTCCTGCCTCAACACATGGTCTCTTGAGCGTTCGAGCCATCAGCCAACTACAGCTCTCGTAGCAACTACTCATTGTTACCGAAGCCAACTATTCGTTTTCCTATAGTGGCAAAAGTTTCAGTAATTTGAATTGACATTTAATCAAAATTACCACCAGTTTGATGTGTAAAACTGGAAAGCATTATTTCAACAATTGGCTCTGATTCGGAATTCCTACTTTTTTGGACATTTGTGCTTACTCCTGGTGCAAGGAAGACTTTCTGCAACCTGTATCTATCTTTTTCTTCAACATTATAGTGTTTGGTACACTTTTAGATGGTTTTATTTCTGAGCGTGATTTCTTCTAAAACTGTAGACACCCTTCGAAATATTAAAAAGGTCCCTTTGTCTCCCTAAAATTAATTCATAGAGCTCGTTTTGCAGTACAATGTTAAGACTTACCATCTCCCTTTGAAAAGCTTGTGTTTAGAATGCACTGAACATTTCAGCCAACCTTGATTTGATTCACAATTAAAATTCACTTGACTTACTCTTAATATGGTCAGTTCCGACATAATTTTTCTGAAAGTGCCATCACGTTGTTATGGTAGAAGATTTTCTTTCCTAAAATGCTTGAAGTATTCTGTATGAAAAACCGGGAAAATACTATTGATATTTTGAATCTGTAAAACCTCTAAACAAATTGTTGTGTAGCCATCTTTGCCTTTCCAATAATTGATACTTGCCCCCCGCAAGGTTGTTTCCACACGAGTGCCATTATTTACAAGATCTCACGAACTGTTAAATAACGGCTGCTTATCTTGTGACCCCTGTTAGCTGTTACCCTACTTAGCCGCCGATTTTCCGCTCGGCTTGTTTCACTTGCAATTTAGGCAAACAACTTTCGTATAAAAGGCTTCATATAATTGGCTTCACCTTTGGAATCGCGACTTTTGTGGGCACGCTAACTATGTTCAATGCTCCGGTACGAAAATTTAGAACTGTCTGTAAAATACAGGGTTATTCAAAATGAATGTCCTACTTTCAAATAACTCTCCTTCGTCAATAATTACTTAGCTGCACATAAATTAAATACTAGTAAAAAGAGCACTTTTCAAAGTTTGTCTTCCTTGGTACACTTGTATAAATGCTCGACATGTCCTCCTCTGACTGTTCGGCAAAAATCTAGCCTACAATTAAACTCTTTTCCCGTAGATCACGAAGTTAATTGATTTATGGAATTGACTGCAGCTCTGATACGGTTCCGCAGGTCATCTAGATCTTTTGTCAGAGTGGGTACGTAAACCTTCACCCTTACATAGCCCCACAAAAGAAATTCACGAGGAAATCACTAATCGTCGACGAAATTATCGCTGAACTGAACTGACTGGCTTTTTACAAATTCAAGAACGCAAAATATCTTGTTTTGAATGGGCAGCCATCTTATTGGTAATTTAAAGCGGAAATTACTTATCAGTATATGTAAACAAAACTTTGAAACTTCTTTTCAACCATTTGTAAATTACTCCTAAAGCACTTATACTATAAATGTTACAGAAGAATGAAAGTAGGACATTCTTTTGAATAATCCTGTAGTTTGTTGAACTTGTTTAGGTTTGACTTTCTAGCGTTAAAAATCAACCGAAAATACCATTTTTGAAAAACAAAATTTAAAATCCAATGTTTAACTTTGGCAACGCTCCAAAACGTTAACGTTTCACTGGAATGCACTCGTAGCTACAGATTTAGTTAGTTTGAAACAAATTTATTATATCATCTTAAAACTTGTTAAAGTCATATAATCTTTTTAAATGTTAAAGTCCTTTTTAAAGGTTACCTTTACATCTTTGTTTTAAATTCTACAACTTTTGACATTATGATCATTCTTTCTCAATTATACAGTAACTCATATTGAATAAACTGAAAAGAAGAGTCTGAGTTGTATTAAAAAATATCTTTTTAATGTCGAGTTGTGTTCAACTAAATTTGGGCCTCCACAGTTTAACATTGTATGTACTGTGATTATAGCCAAAGACACTCCCAACATGTAAGATGTTGCCAGCCCACAATATAAGAAATGTTACGATCTGTCACTCCTGATTTTTTTCAGACACTTCAACTGGATTTATTCCAAACCCATCAACAATGCAGTAGTAACAATTCAGTGGTTAAATTCAAAATTTAAATGAACTGTTTACTTTTAATATTTAAACAATACTCTTCACCAATATGAATCAGATCAACGCCCTGTATTGTGGGCGGAACTGAGTGGAAAATCTCCAGAAAGTGTCTGGCCTGTCGACCCAGATCCAGAAAGCGGAGTCGTGTAGTGCAGGATATCTTGTGCGCTATCTCAGACAGACTTGTCCTTCGATAACTCAAAGCACCTTGTACACTCACAGATTGTGGCTTCCCCTTCCAAACTGCACTTCACTCTTGCCACATTTACGGAGCTTCCTTTTGTTTCAAAACATTGAACATAACTACCGTTTCAATATTAATTTGAATTTTTGTAATTGGTAAGACCTTTTGCAGACGATTTGTAGATAAGGCGATTTTTCTAATAAGCGTTACTTCAAAAACATTGAACATACTAAGGGCAGTTTTTTTCAAATTCAGCCTTAACCGGTGGTTAAAATTTAACCGGTAGCCAATAAGCTAGAAATACTAGATATTTTAGGTTTACTCTGTCTGTTTTGATTTTGTATTTCAGTGTTACAGTTTGTACAATGTATATTTCAACATAATGTATACAAGTTAGATTCAATAACTAATGGAAAAAGAAAACGTTTATTGGATTTATAGTTGTCATCATTAATCATCAAAGTGTTTTGAACTCTGTGTAAACATGTAAACATTGCAGCCTGTAAACAATTAAACCTGTGGTTAACTAACCACCTGGTTAAGGAGGAATTGAAAAAAAACTGTCCTGAAAGTAGTATTCATGAAAAATATCAAACCTTGCTTCCTTTTGTGTACTAGCAACAATACAAGGTTGAACTCTGGTTCTTCCCGGTCGTATTTTCCGAGCGTTAAAGTACAATCAAAAACAGATAAGTGTGTTTTACGAATTACGTTTGCTGATGTCAGAAAACAGTATTGTCTAAGTTACTTCGCACTTCTTATCTCATTAAACGTTGCAACGTTGATTTTCATCTAATGATCATCAACGTGCTTACCACTGTGGTTCCGAAACAACACGTAATGTACATAGTTTCTGTACGTCCGGGTTTTTTCAATAGATGTATTGATATTGAAAAGGTTTATTTTTGTAGTATGAAGCGATTAATATGTGCGTGATTACAAAAGTTCAGAATATCTTCGTTTTGAATAAACTTTACGTCATCTTTGATTGCGGTCATTTAATATAGTGTACAATTACTTCGCTACGTACTCAGATATTGACCGCCAAGCCTGGTTGCAGATGGAAAGATCACCTGACGCATGACGCCAACTCTCCAGTCACCATGCCTGACTCCTCGCAGGAGCCCTCTCAGCCAGTAGGGTAACGGGTAACCACCGTGTGACCGGTAGAGGCGCTTATACATTACATGGCTTTGTACAATTCTAGCGTCAGATCAACTTGACAGCTTGCAGTCAGCTGTTTGCAGTTTTTTAGGTGATGGTGGAAGATGTAAATACGAGATATTTCTTTGGTTTATTGTTGAGTGCAGTGATATTTTAATTAAGTTAAAGTGTTGACTGATTTGAAGTGGTGTGTTTTGATTAATTCTTGTTTTGTTTTATTACTCAATATTATTATGTGTACAATTAGGCCTATGTATAACGACAGAATACATATTGCGCTGTGGAAGAACACTTTGTAGTCTCTTGTAAACTGCTTGGTCGCTAAGAACAAGTACAAACATTGATCTAATTTTAAAACAACATTTTATTTACGTAATCTTTGGTGACGAACACTCAAAGGTGGCTTGGTTTGGGCAGGATGCGAATGATATAAATATACTACTCTAACAAACTATGTATTTATAGTGTGGTGTGCATAGTCCTTCGACCGTAAAAAGTTGGCCACTGTAACAACTTCGTAATTAAAGTTTAAACACAACTGTTAGGGACTACTTGAGTAAGCACTAACCATAGAGTGGGCAATTATTTGAAATTAATTATCGATCAAAAGATAGTTTTGAATTTTTCTGAGCTGAAAACATGATTATTTTACAGAGTATCCTTTTTAACTCTATGAACATGCTTTGGTAGATATAAAATTATACTGAGTTTTTGGAAAATCAAACAAAAGGACTAAGAACAAAAATTGTACTTCGTTAAAATGTCAAAACGACGGCTTACAAAACGTGTTGGATCCATGTTTATATGGAGAAATGGGATTGCCTCACCCTGCATTGTTTTGATTCCTTTTGATAACTTAGGTTTGATCGTTAGCCCATCTTGTGTAGATTGTTTTCAATAGAACCAAAATTATACTTCATTAATTCAACTAAAGTATGAGAAATAAACTTATTTTGATCCAACTTTACTGGTAGAGACTTTTTAATATCAAATTATCATCAAGGTGATCAACATATAATTGTTTTGAAAGTTTGAGAAAGAAATTTGCCGAGTACATAACAACATTTAAGTTAGGTTAAGGTGAGCGAAGTCAAATCTTGATAAGTTTACTCAAATCAGTTCAAGGCCTTGTATCGTTGATTTCTGGGTAAGCGATGCGAGTGTGTTATTAGCGATGTTACACAGAATATGTTGGAGGATGGTGAAATTCAGAGTAAACTCGTTCTTGATCACTTAGTGGAAATCAACCATCTACGGCATTCATGCTCAACGATTTAAACACCTGACCGTAATTTAAATGTCGTACGGTGATTGATAAAAACAGTTAGAGAAATTGTCAGAATCCTATACAACGTATGATTAAAATGATAAATGGTGTACGTGAAAGCTTTTCTTGACAGAATGCACATAATTAGTAGCTGGCAAGCTTAGTCTCGCTCTAAGTATTTATATTTGATCTCTGGGCACTTTCGGTCAATCTTATATTTTATTGAAAAAGTAATTTAAACATGTTCTTTGGAATAAATTTAATTTCGTTTTACGTAGGTTATCTCCTGTATTTGTCTTATAATTATAAATAATTTTTTGGCGAATACTTTCGTACAAGTAAGGACTTTCAAGGAGGAGTGGGGTCAACAAATTTATGAATAGATTAACTAAATGAAATGGAATTGTTAATTTTGTCTAATAGGTTAGATAAATTTTCATGTACAGCACCGAGACGATGGGCTTAGCTCCTGAAACCGGTCGTGCAGTCTATTAAAAGATGAAAAAGTGTACTACTCTGTTTTAATTGACTTTGTTAAATGAAATAGTATTTTCATTGATGAAATAGTTCATCACTCGTCCCAAAAAGTGTATTTTTGATCCTCCCCATTAAACGTTCACGGCAGTGCCTCTGACACACAATTCATTAACACATGAAGATCAGGGAACCGCTATTTGTACTGTTTCAAATAATGTGGTAATTTCTCTTCAACATTACATTTACTTTTAATTTTTTACTATTTATTTAAGTTCGAAAAATTATGGTTTTGTTCCATAGAAATTAACTATCACCTGCAAAACTTTGCCCATATTTTGGAAATCGAGTATATTAATGATTCAAAACAGGGTTTGGTCAGAATAAGAATGTTTGAAAGTAGAAAACCGCCCAAACCCATGGATGGAATGTGGGCGGTTGGGGCAGGCTGGTTGCGTGAGGTCGTGGACTCGTGGTTGTGGTGGTAGCGTAATGGCACTCGCGTGTTGTGGTTCTTGGTACCGGGTTCGCACCTAATTAAACCCTGACCAATCAACAAACCTGCCATTAACCGGTCCTCTCTCGCAACTCTTCATTATATAGGAGCTTCAAACTAGCTTAAACTGGGAATCACACTTTTGTCTTTGAGGAAAATACTGGGTGAAATTGTAAGCCGGTATGCTTAGGTAATAATTTACATCAAATTGCGTATTAAAGGCTATTTCTACGTTTCCATTGTAACGCAACTAAATGTGTACCGTACGTTTGGTTTTTTTTTAATTACCTTTTTAAGGAAGTATATCTTTAAAAGCTAGGACAGTTGCTATTCAAGTTTTGAATAAGACTGTATAATAAGTTAGATGTCATCAACTTAATAAACTCAGTTTTACATTTAGGGTTTTCTATCACTTAGGGATTTTTTAGCGGTGATTACTACTTGAAAAAATGCTGGATTCTAGTTTACAGCACGTCTAAACTCTGTATTCTGAAAACTCTTTCTCGTACTTTTCTATCACAAGGCTAGGTTTGTTAGCTTGTTAAAATTTTTGTCCGAGCTTTAAATTTCAAGGAAAAATTTGGTTACCACTTTTATGACCCAAATATAAAAACCTACGAAATATACTTCGTATTCGGTATTCCAAAAGCAGATTAAATGAAATCATGATCTAAGTAAAAGAAAACTGTCCTTAAATTACCACTTCATTAAGTGAGTACTAAGATGCAAAGTTATTTTGGCAACTCTGTAAAGATTCGCTAAACACGAGTCAATTTTCAGGTCCAAGATCTGGTTTCCAATGACGATAACATCTCAACTCTGTCGGCACCGGAAATGAGTTAGGTTGAAAACAGTCATTTTCTGACACTGTAATTTCTCTTGTTAGTTGAGTATGAATTGTTACTTAGTCTCCTCGCAGTTTCTTTGCTGGCAGTCTACTGCAGTTTACTGCTTTACCAGGGCTCCTTTTATCAACGGAGCTATTACTTACCTTTTTATTTTTGCTGGCTTATAAAAGCTCTCATCAGTTATAACTCTGTAACTTGAGCGGAACAAAAAAGGCGTTAGAAGCTTTCAGCCATTGAATATGATGATCATTGAAAGATGTTCTTATCCTTAAATTAATAGATCGTATTAATTTTAATCTTAACTAATAGTTTAATGCAACCATTTAAACGTGCCTCGCTTTGTCATGAAATATCAACGCTTTCAGCTGCGAAACTCGCTTATAATTTGTCAGAATGTGCTTGGAATCCGTCTCCAAAAGCTATGATTAAGTGAAGTCATAAGTTTCAATTACATCGCTCACCCAACCGTCCAATTATGTTGCAAAAAATTGACAACCTGCAGAATCACGACGCACTTTGCTAAGAGCGCGCCAATTATGGCATAAGGTAGCACTTAATCCATCAACCACGCTTCAGACTCTGATAGGCAGGAATTCGCGAACACCAGACAGGCGAAATATAAGTGGACAAGATAAGACTCTCAGAAAGGAAGGCCAGTCCAAGGACCACTGTGATAAGATCAACTGATATCAGGTATCAGGATGAGGTAGGTGATGGCAGATGAGGAAACGCCATACAAGGAGTACATACCTTATGGTACGCGCGGATGGGTTTTGTAATTGTTTTAGGTGGTTGGTGGGAACGAATGACCTTGGGGTGAACAATGGATGATATTGTTAAGACTTCTGCTACACGCTTCAACTGTGCGGAATCTTCCAAGGTTCTCCCATTCAGCAAACGATTCACGTCAATCAGGCGTCAATGGTTTATCGGTAGACTGATTCTAAAAAGCGTCATTTTATGTTGGGCAAACAAAAGTATACTTCGTAACTAGTTCCAACAGTGGAAGTTTGTGGTGAATGACGAGAGTTAAAGCCGATCACGTGAATAGTTTACCTATGGCCAGGAAAAGACACTTTTGGTACGAGCCATGAACGATATTATTTATACCACACAGAATTAAGCCAAGCACACGTTTTGTACTGTCATATAATTTTAGTATTCTACAAAATGTGACAAGAACTATGTTTCAAACGTTAAAGTCAATAGCAACTAAATCGGTTATTTTAATATTGATGATCTGTATTAGCATCAACACTAGCGCTGGCAGTGGTAAACCCCCTAATTGCAGTTCAGAAAATGAGCAAGCGTTATTTCTCCTTTGTGGTGCATATGATTTCTTATTTTCCGAAAACATTTTCACTTATCGTAGACCTGATAAAATGAACCACAATCAGCTGTTCGTATCCATGCGTAACGTTACAGCTTTAAGCACAGCATCACAAAAAACTTACTGAACTAGTTCGGATTTTTTTCAAACGATTTTATACATTAACAAAAATAAGTGTATAAAAAAGCATTTTTATGCGTATTATTTTTTACATTCAAAATAATAATTATTAGACAGGAAGCGAGAGAACTAAACCTATTTTATTCATTCGTTGAAGTAGATTATGTATTGTTCTTGCTAACAAACGGTTATAAATAACGAAACATGTATTTGATGATCATAAACTGAACTAAACAAACACTCAAGAAGATTTACACCCCTGTAATTGTCAAGTCCTCAAGCAAAACGAATTTTCCAACAAAAACAAGCATATGAGCGATAAAAATCGCGTGACATGAGAGAATTATCCTGATGTCCTGCAGTTGTATAATTGATAGCACTGTCCAAGGCTTGACATGACAATAGACAGCAATTACAGGTTTGGAACCATGCAGTGAGGAAGTCGACAAGTTCCCAGAGAACATCCTTCTTCCAGAGATAAACACTGTCGCAACAGGTTCATATCTTCAAGGTCATGGACATCACAGAGTTGATTTGTCAAAGGTGGTTGTTGTTTGATACAATCAAAATTGTTATACGGATTTCAAGTTTAATATCCGAGTGGGAAGAGTCACCTAGAAACTTATACTCAACTGCCATCAAACTGTAAGAGTTACATCTACGTAAGTTAAGCCCACATCAAGTGCAGTAACCTTTCAATTAAGTAACTTTTGTAGCCAAATAGGTTTTAAAACAAAGTTTAATGTTCACAGCTAATAACGCCGTAAAAATGGCTAGTTTTTAAAGTATGCTTATGATGTTAATAAGACTATCTAAAGTGTGTTACACTGATTTGTATATCAGCGGAGCAAAAGAAAACAAAAAAATACCGACCTGTGTCTCCCAGCACAGCAGTTTTGAAAATATTTAAACCCCTTACGACGAAAGTGACCGTACATTCACCAAAAGACAAGAAATAGAAGTAACATATGTATTATCTTTAGAATATTTATCAATACGTATTGTTCCCAAACTCGTTTGGCTGTACGATTTTGTGCAACCTGACCAAGTGAACGACCTGCTTGTGTTTACCAGGTCACGTGATCTGATTGTGGGGTCACGTGACACTCCCCTAGCCGGTTATAACCGGTATCATCCAGTCTGATCAAGGTCAGCCCGGGGCGAGATCAGTAGGACCTCTTGCACTCAACAGCAACTCTGCAATTAATTGGCTGATTGTTCTTATCACGCGACTGGCCGCTAATTGCTTAACCATTCTTTTGTTGCCGTGCACCTCGATAAAAGGTACCAATTACTTTCTTAGCGTTATTTTACGGTGTTATATTCCCTCTTAACTTGGTTAATTGGGTAATTAGTTGTTGCTGTGACGTCATTTTACCAATTTTACCAACATAAGACACGAGCGCCGCTGGTGTCGCAAACCAGAAGTCATCTTCTCTACGGTGATGGCTGGTGAGAACTGTGTTATCAACCAGTGATGGATCTCCGTAGATAACTCTACTTGAGGAGACTGTGGTGCATTATACTTGCGTCATCTTTATGTGCTACACTATAAGATGTTCTAGGATGCACTTACGTGTAGCTGCAGCTATTTGTTTTAACGATTGTGTTGGATGGCAATTTTAACTTCGACTCGTTCAGTTAGGCAAACTTTACTTTTTATTTACCACGGTGTGCTGGAAATAGCCGCTTTCTGTCTCTCGGACGTCACGTCGTGTTAGAGGTTGGCACCTGGTGCACGCAAAAAGTGTGCCACTGCATGACTCAGCGACATCTGACGCTGGAACAGATCAGCACATTGTCCAGACTCCAGGTTTTGCTGCTCCAAGGACACTTCGTGTGCAAAACTCACCTCCGTTCATCCTCCAGCCACAAATCGCCTTCTTCCTTCCTTTGTTCTCGCTTCGCAACGCTTCTTAACTGCCTTATCAATTTCTTCTTTGGTAGTTTCAGAAAAATGACCTGTCAAATAGGTCCTCTATGTAAAGCGTCTTTTGCATGACCGTAAACAATGGAATTGTTTTGTTGTTTTCTTCTGGTATGTCTCCAGTTTTGGCCTGATTAGGTGTGCACTGTACCTCAACTGCACACGATATTGTCTGATGCAAATGGACATGGAACAAGGAAGATGAGGTTGCATATCTTCAAGCCATTCTGTCGCAGAAGTTTAGTAAAGTACTATTTACCAGTCCAACAAATAAAAGCGTTGTTTATTGGATTGACGGGAAGGCTATTTATGTGAAGAGACAATAATCGTCTCAATAATTGACTGGCAAGTCACCTTTGAAGACATCTACATATCTTATGAAGATTTCTACTTACATCTACATCTTCTAATACTTAGATGTAAAGCTACATCTATCTATGTCTCATAGTCTTCGTTAACAAGCAAGACAGCTTTTTCGAGGAGAACTTCGTATAGCGTATGTGTAAATTTAATAATTATACTCGCAGATTCTTCAACCGGATACCCTTAAGACACAAGCCCCCTTGAATTCAAGGTACACATAATCATTTTTATACGTAAACTTTACATAAATCATTCAGGTCACGCTAATTTTGCACGCCAACTTCTATACCCAAGCTGGCCAGTATTACTTGAAATGCAAAAAAGCGTATCGTGCCGAGTTGCAGAAGGAATCCGAGTGAGAAGTGTGAAGGTTGGCACGACTTCCGCCACTGGAGAGAATCGACGGGCAAGGCCTTGACGAGGTCGGAGTCATGTGGTCAGTGGTCAGCAAACATCTGAGAGCACATCAGCTGACAAACCACGGATTACAAAGTGGAAGCAAGCTTAAGAACTGAAAAACTAGCAGAGTCTTAATGAGATCCTAGGAAGGTAAAGAAAACGTCAAATATTTCTTTCAAACAGTTCAAAGACTGACGGACATTTGTTGAAAGAGTGGCGGCATACATGTTGTTTTTAGTTTGCATTCTGTAATCAAGGATTTTATTCTGAAACCCACTTTGCGGATAAAGGTTTCTCAAGGTTTTGACAGATTGTTTGCCCACATTGTGGCAGACGGGGTCAAGGTATGGCTTGTCAGTCATCATGTCTGAGAGGAGAATTATAACATCATAAACACCAACTGTCGTGACAGGAAAACTTGGACAGAAATATTATCAAACAACTTCTTTAGCAGAGCTGTCACAAAGAGTTTTAGTCTATTGCAATTTTCTTTACATGTAAGTTCCTCTTTTCATTCCATGTAATAAAATTAAAATTTAAACTAGTTGTGGCCAATGTATGGAAAAGAGACTTAAACGAGGCAATGTACAGAAGTTGGAGGATTATTTTCTCGCTATAATTATCATTTGGTCGGTCTGTTAATTTAGCTTTAAATTGTCAACACCAGCTTTAAATCAAAACATAATGCATTCATAAGAAGACATTTACTAACATAGTCATATTTCGTGACATTTACTGCACACCCAAAGCTCACTGGACAAGAAGCAACCTAAGGATGAACTGGCTTACCTTTTCACACTCCCATAACTCAACTCTTCTCAATGCGAGTGAGGAAAGCCCAGAAGGTCGTCAACTCAGAGACTTGGTGACTTTCTTGGATGAGACCACTTTCAGCGCGAGATCAAGGCGCGGCTGTTGACTTGTCTGCTTCCTACACTTCCGGCCAAGTCTGTATTGGCTGGGCTCACCAAAGTCTAGAGGGCCAACCACCTGCTGTAAATCTATCTACAAAGTTTAATCAGTTTTTGTCGTGTTCTTATGATGTAAAACATCTTTCTGCCTAAAAATCGCGTATTTATTTAGAGCTTTATTATGTTGCCTCTTCTAGGATAGTATATTACATCATCCGGTCCTGTAGTAACAAACTTCCAATACAGCTTAGGGTTAATGTAAACAATGTTTTGCAATCAGTAGTCTGGTTTATATACTTTAAATTAAATGGATGTTGCACCGTCTTCTATTGTTGGCGTTATAGTTTAAAACGAAACTCATTGAGACAGCTGCCGTCTTTGCAATTTAAAGACCACGAAAATTATTATCTCTTGGGGGAGTAAATTAAAAACTTAAGCTAAGAATAAAAACGGCATAATTTTTAGAACTGCATTTGCAAAAATCTGAAGACATATCATTCCTTTACATGTTATTATACTAAGTCATTGATTAATTGGCATGTTGATGATGTAAGTTTGACGGATTGAACATTTGCCAATTTTTGCAGCACGGAACATAATAAGCCAATTTCTTAAAATTGTGGTACCTTTGACTACAGTGTTAAACTATCAACAAATCTTTGAATCAAAACAGAGGGATCAATTGTAAAACATTTTGGAATTTGTGCATTTCTATGTGGTGGAAAGGCTCGCTCACACGGGGCGAGTGGCGAGTGCGTGACGCGCACACTGCGAGCTGCGCACCAAAGCCAGTTTCTCTGCAGAGAAGACTGAAGAGACGGCTTGGCGGACGGTCAAGACGTTGGTATTCAGGCCGCAAGCCGCGAGAAACTGTTGATTTACTCATTCCCTGGCTGTCTCACAAGAGACTTTCAATTTGCAGACGCCGCGCAGCACCGCTAGTCCCTTGACAACTCGGATGGGATAATTGACTCGCCATTAATACATTAGTGTATCTGATTGAATCGGTTCATGTTAAATTATAAAAATAATATATTTGATTGAGAGCATATTTTGTTGAGTTATTTCGATCTCAACTAAGTGGCAGTTGCGTCAAAATTCTGGAATATTCTATGTTTAATACTGGACTTTATTGAAATGTGTGTGTCCAAATAATTTATTATATTTTTTAAGCTCTTTTTTAAAAGTCTCTTGAACGAAGTTCTGGAAGTCTGCAAGAAGCTGTATTCAAAATGTACTTTATTTTTAATTTGGGGCTGGTTGGCCACTATTCAGCATAAGCGTATTGTATACCTTGAGGCGCATTAAATTTATTTCCACATAAAACTTCTTACTCATTACTAAAATGACAAACACCAAAACACGTCTTTAAATATCACATTTGGGCATTTAACAGCTAATCTTTACTTTTATCTTTATCTTTACTTTTAGCCATATTCCCCGTTAAGAAACATATTCACATACCGTATATTTTATCCAGACCTGCTTTGTTGTGAAACAGTAGAAACGTACCAAAAAATAGTCGTATAATTTTCTTTTTATGTCTTTAGAGTGATTAAATATATATGTAAAGAAGTCGGCAGTAACAATTGTACTAAACACAAATCTACTTTCTGAAATCTGTTCGGTAGTTTTAGGTATTGAAAATATAATTATGACTGTTACAGCCCAAAATATGAATTTTTATTTTAAAATTACATAAAAAGATGAGATATTTTATTGCTATAGACAGTACTTGTAAAGTACGAGTGCTTTATATATAACACACTGTGTGAAGAGCACCTTACTGCAACAAGTCAGTTTCCTGTAAGATGTCATATTACACGAGTTGCCATGTTGCTTAATTTGGGAACCTCCCTTACCTAAGTTAACCTACTGGAGGTTGTATAGGCGTGGGACTGAGACCACAGAATACAGCTGGGAACACAGAGTAGTGAGAACTGAATCAGCTGATTATATGTCAAGCACCATAGAGTAACCACTGGCTTATACAACCTTACTACAAGCAGTAAATGACGAAAGGATATGGACATTTAACAACAAATTCGTTACCTAACGTGAAGAACTTACGTGTGTGGTTGTTATACATTTAAAGTCTTAAACGTTTAATGATAGGCTATATTTATTTTACCCTGATTTTAATAATCATAATATTCTAGACGCGGGGAAAAGTAAACAGCATGTATAAAATATGTATTTATAACGAACTGATGAGTAAAAAACAACTTCTGACATGTGCATAACACATAAAGTGCAACTTCATTGTCAAATGTCAGAAATATGTTGAATGTTGCATTTCCGTACCACTCCTCGTGCCAACGATTGTGTATCTCTTTATCTAGTATCTTGCATTTCAATGCTATTCCGGTTTCACTTCATTATAAATGTACATATTAAACATTCCACGTTTGTACCCTTGATATCTGCTTATTTCACGCTTTCATAAAATCTAGATATGATTATTTAAGGTTTACAGTGAGACCGCGCTTATACCGAAGTTGTACTTTAAAATTAAGTAACTGACTCTTAGTTGGCTTTTGTAGACTTTAAATACTTCTAGAACGAGTATTTAACATTCAACTATTCTCAATCAAAATAATAACATGAGCTGATTCACGAAGCTCAACCTGGTCTCGCAAAAATACCGCAGAGTGAAAACAATGACCAATACAATTGGATAGTAAGCTTTAAAGTCAATGAATCAAAGCAAAAGGTACCGTTCATAACTTTTAAATAAACAATGTACTTTTACTAATATTATGCCCATGCTGAGATAATACAATTGTTTGGAAAGGAAACTACAACGAGTGGTTGCACAGAAGCTGATCGAGTCATCATTTCACCAAAGGTTATAGTTAATATAAATTTGTTAAAAACTACCTTAAAATCAATAACTATGGTATTACGATAGCTTTTAAAGGATAGGGACAACGTAATTATCAAGTAATTTGATGGTGTTGACTGTAAATATGTGAATGTTTTGACCATGGATTTGCCTGATTTTAAACGACAATGGTAATGTTGTGCAGGTATGGAGAGAAGCAGAGAAAGGCTGACAGTCAAGAGCTGAGTGGAATCCAGTTGTTATCAGCGACCGCTTATCAGCTGAAGAAGCCTTATCAGCAGCTGCTCATCCCCATCACTGTGTGGATCGGTATGGAACAGGCGTTCATCGGAGCAGACTTCACACAGGTATGTGAAATGCATAAGAACTATTGTAACTCGCAATATAGCCTACATAATAGTTCATCAAATGATCAATACATAACCCTCGCACAATTTAGAAAACATATGTCTCTAAATTTGTGGAAGGTTTAACAACACATCAGATGTAACAAAACTACACAACGAATGAAAGCTTAAATTTATGTTGTTTTAAGACGTTAGTAAAAGTTGTAAAGATTGTGATTACCTGGATATAGGATCGATACATTTAAGAGAAGCTTCGGAATTAGTAACGAAGTTTTGTAATTTTACGTGTGGAAATAGCCAGAAAATTTAACAAAATATATACTATTAATATTCTTTGCAAAAATCACAGTTTATAATAACATATTTAAAAAAATATTCTCCTAACCATAAGCAATTTGATGAGCACATAGGGTCGCGTAATATTTCGATTTATCAGCTGTTATGTAATATCTGCCAAACGGTTGGCGCCACATGTTCAGGTTGACCAACATTCCCAGCCTCCACATCAGCTGTGGATGATTAACTGTACATAGGTTGTCAACACTGACTAACAAGCTGCACTTTGCACTACAACAGCTGATCACTGATCAGCCATCAGCTGATAGCCTTACAAGTACAACAACACAGCTGAGTTTGATGATTAGTGCCATGTTGATTTAATCTAAAGTTGTTATAGCTTGCGTGTTGCTAGAGCCATAAATAAGCAACATTGAATTTTTCTGCGTGAACATATTTCATAAAAATTTGAAAAAATACAAACCAACAGGAAAAAATAAAATTATAAACGAGTTGTTTAGGATTAATGTTTTTTAAATACAAACATAGTTTCAAAGGCACTGGTAGCAATATAAAATACCCCTAAATAGGCTAACTCTTCAAATTGATTGCGGTGATATTTAAATCTATAAACCGACCTATAAAAATTCTCGTATTGACTCATTTCAGGATTTCTGGCTGACATTTATTAAAAATGCTGACAACTTTGCAACTGTCTGACAGAACTCTTTTTTTAAATAAACTATCTGTAAATACATAATAAAGATGAAATAGTTGGCATTTAGTTTGTGAAGGCGACATCTAGAAGCAGGACCTGGGACAAATAGAAAGTATTGTGATAGGCTAGTGTGTAGAGAGGGGTGGGGGCCGATAGGGTGGGGGGACAGAGAAAGTGAGGGGGCGCAGGGGGCCTCTCACACACATTAGTCTCAAGGATCACAACCACACAAACACACACACAAGCAGGCAAGGACCATGACTCTTGAGGTCAAGTCGAAGTGAGCATCGTTTTGCAAATTTTACGTTTAGCAATCAAACAATTCGGGACAGTGAATCCTCTTGCTGCTGTTAACCTAAGGTTGACCAGATTTTGGTAAAAGAAAATAATAAATATCTATATATTCGCACTTTTATGTGTATTTTCATGGAAATATAGTAGGGCGTACCATGTATCTAGCTATTCACTTCAACACATTTAAATTCAATGGACGTATGATTGTAAACTAATTAAAAGTCAAAGAAGAAAATAATAGTGGAATAGTATTAAAAGGAAATCACATTGGACTAAGACAAAAATGTTGTAATTGGCAATGGTAGTGACTTAATCGAGAGTCCTTTTGTTGTTAACAATCTACTTTGGTAGGTGTTACTCATTTTAAATTGAAGACACTGTTATTAAGATATGTCAAATGCCCCAAACACCATAAGTACAATACCTAAACTAACTACGTGAAAGTGGAAAATGTGTCAGCTTGCGTAGGTTGGAGGTTTCGTGTTACAGCAATGCACAGCTCATACCTATTAATTTATATTATAAGCAGTTGATGATTTAAACCTTTATTTAGCGAGATCCTCTTGGGGCTCAATGACGTGTATGAAATAGTACAACATTGTTGTTGTTGAATTGCCACTATACTAAATGTTGACGTTGTTAAAATGCAATAATCTACGTTCGTAAGACTCACCGACATAACTTTTACAGGCTACTAACCTACAATGAATAACACAATTTATATGGTATTAGAAGTAAATTAACTTTTGTCTACATAACTCATGACTGAAGCCTAACCCGAAAACAAGGCTTAATCTTCTTGGACGACTAATATTTTACAAATGTTTTGTATTTTTCGAGTATATTGTCTTCTAGAGAAATTTAACAATTAATATATTGTATTGGACTGGATCATATATTCAAAGCTATAGTCACGCATTAACTCATCCTAGCAGAACGTACTCTTGTCTTTGGTATATGGTGCATTATTATGAAACAGGAATTTTACAACAGAACTATCTATATGAAGTCCTCTCTTCCATCAAACCATAAATTTATTTCCAATCAAAATAAGGCAAACTTTTTTTCGAAACTCACTTAATTGCGTAGAGAATGAAGTAGCCCGAACTTGAGAAGCGAGCTGACAACAGTGAGTGGCCTTGAGCTTCTATGACAGTAATTCACATCAAGCAAGACACGCATTGGTCAATGTAATTGTGATTGTGAAGCCGGCCAGAGTAATTGTAATGATTCTACTGTAATTGTACACGAACACTGCTGGGGATTCCAGCAGAGCGAGCGGTGGTAGTTAGAGTCGGTGCTGGTAACCTTTCCGTCCGTGATTGGTCCTTATTATCTATTGATCATGGGGAAAACTAAATCTAAAAATAGTTTGTTCTGTCAGAAATTAGGAAAAGCAATGTATGTAGTATAGATTTTCAACTTACTATTTTAAAATTGAGCACGTGTTTGAAATTTATTGTAGTGTTGATTTAACGGTTTTCAAGTATATTACGTTAGCTGCACATTACTTTAATACAATTAAAAATATTCATTATAAGTTCCAAAGGTATTCACTTGCCAGGTTGGTACTTATTTTGAATTGCAATTTTACTGGTTATATTTTGTACAAAGCAAACCTATCGCTATGATCAAATTATTTTACAGTTGTATCGATAATCTAAAGTATAGAACATATTAAGGTTTAAAGTAATTTTTACCTTCCTAAAGAAAATGTGTTGTACACGTTAATAATCAAAATGTACATAAACGGTGGTATTTAAGCCCAACTGGGGTTTTCAGTTTCAATTATTAAATCGCTTATCTTTAGGAAGATTCCACGAGTTAATAAAAACAACATTAGAAAATCAAGCCGGTAGCAGAGGGCAAAAGTTAAAAAAATATACATACGACTAATAATTCAATATATTATATATTTTATGACCATGTGTTTATAGCTTACTAACCAATTCACTTTACCAAAAACCTCACAGCTCAATTTAATTTATATAAATCACCTCTTGAAGTATAGTTGAAACCAGATATCTTCGAATAAAGATGCGAAGATAAGGTAACAAACGACCACACTGAATAGCTCGTTAACGTAGGCGTATACAAGCTGAATAAGTCCAGCCTTGACGGGATGCTGCGAACATGGGCAGAGCCTTTCAAACGTGGTTGGCGAGCCGTTAAATGCACACAATTATCAATAAACGTTCATGATGTTAGTAAAATTCACCAAGAGATCGGTTCCGGCCAAGGTCTTTCTGGTTATATATCCTAATGTACAACTCCAACTGAACCGGTAGAACCTATGACACCATGGCGGCAGGTTGTTGCGTTCTAACTGCAGTTACAGCCATATTTCTTCTAGTGGCTATTAAGATTTATTCTGGCCAGTCGCTCGTAACGTTCTTGGACTTTATGAGCGTTGTTTAAGAGATAGGAGAGTGCTGGTTGAAATGGTTGTTACTCTCCCGGTCTGTCATGACCTCATAACTAGTTCGGTAACTAGATCACCTATTGCTAACAATCACCTGTGCCAGCAATAGAACCTTGCAGAGGGGTTTTGTGTGTAAATGAAATAGATTTTTCTTTAAAATTTACTCTCAAGTGACACGAAGTTCGTACTGTTTAGCTAAAAACTTGCGCAGTAATTTACAAAAGAAATATTTATCATGATCTTCTTGTGGAACTTTTGGTAGTTGAAAGAACATTTCAAACAGGAGGCCAATATAAGACATTTTAATTAGACAAGTGCTTTCAATAGCAGGCTATCATTTTCAGAACTGCAAAAAAGTGTTTGTCTTAAAAAATAAAAATGTGTGTTTTTACTCAAGTGTGCATATTCAAATCTTGAGCTAAAGATGGATTTTACATAAGTTGCCTTGGAACATTTTCTACGCATAGCCTTACTATTAGTCCATCTAGAACTAGAACAATATTATCCGCAGACTACAACTAAAACGAGCTAGGTTGGGCCTTGGGAATTCTGAACCGTAATTCTGTTTTAGATCCCCTGCGTTTAAGATAAGTATGTTTTCTTTAAATTAAGACATTAAAATGCTCGTGCATTAATTTTGATGTTGTGGTTGTATGGTCGTAGTTGCCACTTTTATCTTAAATGTCAATTTCGGCATAGTTAAGTATCTTATGATAATAACAGTAATGAGGTCCTGGAAACGCTCAACGTAGGCAGGACTCAGTCGTGACATTTCGTGGCGTAACTTTTCACTCCGCCCTTGCAATTTTCGAGTCACTTCAGTTGAAGTGTAAACCTTTCATGTCTTTTCACTTGTCAGCGTAGTGGTCAGTAATCCATGACCTTGCCCAATATTCCTCTCTCGCTTGCACAACTCTAATCACCCCACACTGAGGTGTCGACATAACGCCGACTGGCGCTACTCATAATTATTGTTTACGTTCCACCTAATGATTCAGTTATGTTCCAATCTCGTGTTCTGTGACCGGTAGTGAATACAGGTTTTAGATCTAAATTGATTAAACATTTCGCGTCGAGTGATTATGGAGTGTTGGATTGACGAAGCGTGTGTGGCACCCTCGGGTGGATCCGACTGTGTAGGTGAACTGGCGAGTGTCCAGGGGTGTAGCCTTTGACCAGCCTTCTCAGGAAGGTCCTGAGCTTGTTGGAAATGCAATGGACACTAGAGGGTTTGGTATTGAAGACATTAACGACCATCTGATCACTGGACGTGACATCAAGGAATCTGACCGCGGTCCTCTGGCTGGCTTCCAAACTGTAACCAACCTTCTGTCGAAGGTCCCGTGAATATTTGCACATTCAATTGAGTACCTCCAAGTTGCCAATTGGAGGTGATTGTTATTCGTTGGTAGTTTGTGCAGAATAATTTTCATTTATAATATTTAAACTCAACACACTCCATTTACACTCAGGAAATTGTCCTCTCGGATACTTTAGCATATTATTAAACGCTTAATATATAGATATTAAGCGTTTAATAATATGTGTATAGCATAGACAAACTTTATACATCTATAACCTATAGTCAAATTGGGTTTTGAGTCAAAATTTATAGTTTCAAAGGGTGGCGGTTTTTATGGTGTTCTTGAATTGCGTGTATCTACCATACAAATGATATCTTTTCAACACAAATTTGACGGATATAACAAAGTATAAAACAATGGATGTATAATGATATCTTGTCCGATAGTAGAATATACAGTATATTTAAATAAAGACTTCGTTTTTTCATTTAAAAAATAAAACTCTTTTATACGGTTACAAAAAAGCAGTAACCATCTACTTCCTGGATCTGGAACTGTAGTATTTTCCTTTCTAAGTGTTTATAACGAACAGAATGATAAAAGGTCCGCAATCTGTTTCATCATGCAGCAAGAACCCCACGCACATGTTACTCTCTCACGCTGAATCAAGGGCGTTTTATTCCTAGCAACATAGATTACCTAGTAACCGGTTTCATCCAGTTATATATACATTATGCCAGTTTAATAGCTCTAACTGTGTAGTGTTGTGTCAAGATGTAGGTGTTCTATTGCAATCAGTTGATCTGCATCAATGCGGGCGCCATCACTCAACCTTCACCTTACATTTATCTGAGTAACCTCAACACGTGATCACAAAACGCATTTCATTTTAAGTCCACATCCTCACGATTGTTTTGTCTTCTCTCCTCTTTTTGTTTATTTGTCAGTACTGAACTTGTTTCATTTGTTAACCATGCTTTACGAGATTGTATTGAAATAATTAAATTGTGTTGCGCTGCTTATATTGTCTGTACCATCTAACCACTTCTTCCTTCAGTCTACTATAAACATTTTAACCTTAGGGGCTAAAACACACCTATGGATATTTGCCACCTAACGTTTCAAAATGTCTCTGGTTAAGTTGACACTGACCACACTTCAACATTATATATTATTATTCATTTACGTAGTAAATACATGTAATTAAAGGAATTTTGTAAATTATTAACATAATTTATATGCAATTGAGTTCGCAGATACATTACTATAACATTATTAGTCTTAAATAGAAATGTGTAAAACACATTGGAAAATTCAATACAATTAAGGAATTTATTGGGTTAATTATATTGATTGCAAAAATAATAATGTATCTTAGATAGACACTTTTGTAACATCCGATTGAATTCATTCAAAAACTATAATTTTATAGAAAAACTGTTTCTCCTAAATGATAATACCGTGGAAAAACTAAGTTCTTCTTATTTACGAGCAACATTTGACTGTTTCAGGCGTACGTGTCCTGCGCGTACGGTGTACACAACATCGGCTACGTGATGATCTGCTTCGGCGTGGTGAACGCCATCTGCTCCGTAGTGTTCGGCAGCATCATGAAGTTCATAGGACGTATCCCCTTGATGATGCTGGGAGCTCTGGTTCACGCCGGGCTTGTCATCATCCTGCTTCACTGGAGGCCGCACCCGGAGTCTCCGCTGGTGTTCTTCACCATCTCTGGTCTCTGGGGAGTCGGCGACGCCGTCTGGCAGACACAAGTCAATGGTGAGTAACCCTTGTTTAGATAAAATATTGTTCAGGGGGGAATTTAGATTTTTTAGAACAGGTAATAAAAAATCTCTTTTAGCAGTCAGCACCGACAGTTATTTTGTAACATGTACTGTTATAAAACGAAATTGGCTAAATCCTTCGTGGAGTTCACAACCCTTGAGAACTTGAGTCCCAATATAATTATATTTCATCAGAAGTATTGACCACCATAATGATCCCATAGTTGTAAAAAACGATGCCTCTTCTTTTAATAAATATACTCTTTTCAACTTAAAAAGACTTTTCCCTCATACAAGACTTGAAGAAGATCTTAAGCGCCAGTAGACTAAATCCACGTATCAAGACAGGAGTCCTAAACAGCTGAAACCTTTTCACAACCTTACTTTCCCCCGAGTCCAGTTTGAACCGGTGAGGACCCCTAGTGTGACAGAATGGATGGATGAGTCGACACTCTTGGAGACTTCCTGGAGCTAGGCTGGAGGCTGGAGAAACTACCAGCTAGAGCTGGAGGGTCGGTGAACTATGGCGGATGTGAGAGCGGAATCTTCTGATCGATTGATTGATTGGTTGATGAGTATTGACAACAATGGGCCATCTGGGGGCCAAATGCGTCTTAGCCTCCTTGCCAGTGACAACTGACACCACCTGCTATTACTCGACAGATTTGAAAGAACGACTGGGAGCAAGGTGCTCTAACTCTGTTAGGTAGTCATTCAGTTTTTAAACTCAACTACACAAAATGCAACCTTTTACAAATCCTTGATATTTATTGACGATTATTCCATAATGCACCCTCGTCGGTGAAAAAGTGACCGTTATATTTGCTGAGAAATTGACTTAGTTTCTATTTGTTGTTCTTTTCAAAACTAAATATGTTTGTTGATAGGCCATAAGGTAGGATGGTATTTTTCCCAAACCGTGCAGCACAAATTTTGGAATGAACAACAAGTGCAAAGTCCTTACTTGAATGTAGTCATGTTTTCTTCACAAACATTCATGTTGTTCAAAGTCAGGTTTTTGATTAAACTACTTCCTATTGATCAAAGGTATTAGGGTCCTTCACGTATAACCTTTCTATAAATTACCAACCTTAAACGTTTTCACATAATACATGTGAGTAGAAGTTCCACTTATACAGATGCATTGTCTTCTCTACCAAAAGATAAAATGTCTTCGCAGAAAGTGTCCAAGGGAATTTTCATGAGTCACCTCATTAGGTTTTAAAACTAGTCTTTTGTTAGTATTTGCAAAGACAGATGTTGTTTGCATATTGAGTAGGTGTTTTCTGTAAGTAACGTTCGCATCTTTCTTTGAATCTGTTTCACTCGGTCGGACTGATGTGCGTGTAACAAGTCGTTCAAGGTTTAGGAAAAGTAAAGTTGTTAAAGTTTAAGCAACAGATGATATTAAATTAAAATTATTTGAGATGATTTATGATTACATTTTACGTGTGACAAAACAATGTAATACAAATATTATGAAAATTTTTACTTGTTATTTTGAAGGGTTAATCGATTTTGAACACAAGATCTAATCAGGCCATTCGAATAATGTAAATAAAATGGTAACTTATGAGTTAATCTATTGTTTGATATACTGCTTCTAAATTTATATTTTATAAACAGATATCAAAACTCCAAAGAACATTTCAAGTTTAAAACATTTAAAACCACATATTTTATTAACATTAGTATTTGTTTGATTAATACAGTATATAGTTAAACTTTAAAAGGAAATGCCAATAGGCTTATACATTACACTTAAAAGGATTTAAGGAGAGGAAAGGAAAGGGGAGGTACAGAAAACTCTATATTTCGTTTGAATACAACTTTGTACAGAGGACTTCCTCTTCTCTTCTCTTGACAAAGTTTGTATTCAAACGAAATATAGAGTTTACTGTACCTCCCCCTTTCCTTTCCTCTCCTTAAATCCTTTTTTAAGTATATAGTTACATTTTTTAATATATCCATCCAAATACATGACATTCACTGGACAAAATTTCACTTAAAATCCAAAGATTATATCAATTTCAGGATTTGGCATTTTCAAAATAGCTTATGCGGAAACTGTTTGCCGATTTAAACCGAAACTGTTGTCGTATTCCATGCAGCTTTAGTTGTTTTCACCAACTTGCCCTGAAGTACGACACGAGTACGAAACGTCCACCTGTCATACAGTTGACCAAGGTTCAGGCCTGCAGATCAAGATTATGTGTGATGTTGTCCCGGTAACTGGGCCATCAAGTGCCTCAAGGGAGAAAGGTTAGAACCTGTCATGTTGGCTGCATTGCTTCCGCTCTACGCCACTTCCGTCGCCCTACTGCACTTTGCGCAGCAAATCTTGTGTATGTGAATGTTAACTTGTTCAAACTAGGTGTCAAGATTTAGATGTATAAATTTATTATTTGGGATATTTGCAAAGAAATAGATAAACGATCAGACAGTCAAACAGCGTCAGTTACAGCAATAACCATCAGACATTTCAAACCACGGTCAAACAGCCGGGTTTATAACAATAGTTTAAATGATATTTACGGAAAAGCCAATTCATAGAATGCAAAATGTAGGATGTGAGTACTTAACCCTGGCAACAATGCAAACCTTGCAGTGGTCAGTGCTGGCCAGAATGTAAAAGACAAATTGGCGCGTTGTCAGAGCGATACGGAAGTTGCCTGTAGGAAGTATGGGTGGCTACGCCAGCTGATGATAGCAGGGCTGCCACTCTACAATACCAATACACAATACACACGCCATACTGTATAAAGTTACCAAGGATCAACAATTCTCTACTACATCTCATTCATAAACTCTGATGTTTGACCTTTTTGCACAATTTAAGAGCGGATGTCGGGTAATATTGCTGCGTTTAATAATTTACGATAGAGGTGCTGTTCATCTATGAAACAAATTTGAACACAATATCAAACGCCATTTTAGGGAGGAGATATCGACCAAACTTTTCCGACGATAACCTAAATCATAGAACCAATAAACTTTCACGGAAATATGTTCGAGGTATATATACAAGTATCTAATTTCAGTAAGATACTGAACATCAGTGGTCAATCATCGAGCAAAAATTAGTAAAAGTGATAAAACGAAAATACTCAGCAATAGTCATGGTAACATAATCGCCAAATTACAACAAAAGCCAAACCAACAAATTCTTAGTGCGAGTTTGATTTTGTTTAAATTAGTAGTTTAATAACACAAACATAAACAAGATGCGGCCTATTAGACAAGTGTCTGAAACCAAGACCTGCAGCTCCCCACGGTCACAGCGTTCGCAGCGCTCCCAGTGGTCGCAAGACACAGCTGGGTCCGCCATTCCCTCCTACAGCACGCTGATGAAGAAGGCCAAGGCGGGCAGAGACACCATCGAGCGCCTCAGAGACAAGATGCTGATACTGGAGCGCGCAATGTACGTGACAGAGAACAAGCTGGAGGAGTTGCACGAAGTCACCAAGAAGTGGAAAAACTGAACCCTAACAACCTATTAGAAAATGTGGTATCCAATTCGGTGGATTATTAAAATACCCAATTGAATACAACTGAGTATAATAATTTTAGTTCGAATCAAATTGCAAATGAAATACACACTCTAAACGCACACCACAATTCGTGATACCAAAACGTAACCAAACGTAATACGAAAACGTAATTAAAGACTGTTCTCACGCCCTAAATGTCAGCTATTATCACGGCTACAATTTTCAATGGACGCCCTCTGTAGTACATTTCAAAACCACTTGACGTTTCGTTAAGAAAGCAACACACTTTACGGTCCATCAGCATTGGTTAGCAGGGGAAGGTACAAGACCTAAGAAGGTTGAGTTAGGCTTAATGAAGGTTTGGACAAATCGCATTAGTATCTCTTCCTTAGTTTAATATTTGGTCGAAGCTTTTCTCCACTTCAAAACTGCAAGTTTTCATTTAAACTATTACGGTACATCAACCCTGCCGGAACTGCATGATGGCGTGTATGTAGCCTTCCCCCGGGCCCCGACGATAGCCTCGCACAGGGACTGCAGACGTTGACTTTATAAACACCGGTCAGCCAGCAATCACCATCAGCTGGGATCGATCTTGTCACTAACCTGCACTGCAACTACTAAATGACTGTAATTAACTTATATCTGATAGTTACCGCTATTCAAGAACAGTTTGTTGAAGGTCTTCCATGCGGCAAAGGTAGTGAAAGTAATGTTTAGTTAGGTTCTAGATAGTGGTTGGTTATGGATCACCTTGTGACCGGTGCATGGATGCATGTAAGTGTACATCGACTAATAAGTAGTTAGACATGTCGAGCCACTTCAATCACACGCCTTCCATCGTACTTCGTTCAATGTATTTACATGTTTTTACGGGTGGTTGATTGCTGTAAATCTAACTATGATATAGCAAACTCGGTAGCACATTTGTTAAAGACACAACTAATACACAAGGGTGCAAAACCCTTGAATGTGTCTTCTCAAACCTGACAAGTGTTTTTATTCAACTTAGCAACAGGGCATGTGAGAAAGATGAAAGCTCTGGGAGGACTCTATTTTCTAGCTAACTGACTATGGCTGGTAGACTAGAAATTTGGTCACGGAACAAAGTGTTAAGTAGGTTCCTGATCAAATAGCAATACTTTTGCGTTGTTTCCGTGAAACTAATCATCACATGGAAATGAATACGAGTTTTGTATTATTGATATAACTTAAAGTTATATTGTGGTCGACATAAAAACTGTCTAAAATGGCTCAGCATCTCGAACTCATAGAATCAACTAGAAAAGATTAAGCTGCTAACCAGCCGTCGACGACTCATGACTTTTCCTAGAATCCTATAAATAAACACTGGACACGACACAACAGCTACTCTGAGGCGTGTTGTGAACTTGTCTGGTGACATTCAGGAGATGCGGTTAGCGGTAGGACCAGCGACCAGGAAGCACAAGAAAGGCAGTACTCGGGTGTTACTGTTGATTGGTCCACATTCTGTGCTCTCCAGTGTTCTATAAATAGCTGTGCTGCACAGGTGAATGACCTTACTCGCTCCTCGCAGAGCTCTTCTTGTTGCAGATAATTAATATACCTTGCTTTATGGCCACTAGAGTCTGTCTGCGTCCGAGGAGGATGTCATGTCTACCAGTAATCAGCTGATGACATAACCAGCTGTTCTGCGGTCGACTTGTGGTCAGCTGTTTGCCACAGAGTACCTAATTCTTGTCACTTGCACTTTTTACCGCAACCACAACCGCAGGAGCGAGCATTATTGATATGAAAGCTCCAATCTCTTTGTGTGCAACACATGTTAGCGCAAAAAATCAAAATTCGCGTGAGTAATGTGTGGGTAGTTTCTTGAGACGAACTTGCATTGGCCCACAACCAACGTGCCAACAGGCATAAAACAGGTATACGAGTACATTAAGTTTATTTTATATTTCGTTAAGTTATAAAAGTATTATCTGTATCTCAAATGTGTTTACAATGCAATAAGTGCCTTATTTAAATCTTGCTGAATTATGTTTCAGGACTGTACGGAACGCTGTTCAGGCGCAACAAGGAGGCCGCTTTCAGTAACTACCGACTGTGGGAGTCAGCAGGGTTCGTGGTAGCATACGCTTACAGCAACCATCTGTGTGCGCGCATGAAGCTGTACGTGATGTTCGTGGTGCTGTGCATCGGCATGGTGGGCTACTTCATCGTCGAGATCCTGCACAAGAAGAAGAAGCAACGCCAGAAGAAGTTGGCTGAAGACCCGAAGGCTGCCGAGATCGCAGCGGCGGAGGCCAAGGCGAACAACGTGGTCGAGGAGACAGACGACGAGAAGGACGACATCGACGACGAAATCGTCATCACACACTTATAGAGCGACCGTCCCACCCCTGTTAGCCCGGGGGATGTACATACACACAGTCGGTCTCAGGCCAACTGCAGCGGCTGTAGAATCTGCAGTCTGTACATAGATAGCAACTCCACCATGCGCTGCGCCAAGGCTACTTGATTTTCTTGCAACTGGTTGTCCAATCAAAACGTGCAATACAAGTTTTTGACTTCTTAAAAGTTCTTTCAAAAAGAACGATTTCGACCCCGATAAGTTTAAACTGTATGAACGATAGTATTATTAAAGTATTTGTTTCTTGTAGATAAATTATTCAGTACTTACATGAATTTGTGATAATGTAAACTTTACCTCGTGTAGGCTATTAAATAGCTTTTACCGTGCTTTTAGTGCATTAAATGTTTCTTTATAAGAATTTTCTTAGTTACTGAAATAGCACCACAATTCTTGACTTGCACTGTTAGGAAATCATGTATGAGGCTTTCTAGATGTTAGGATGAATAAATCAATATTATTTATATAATTTTATTTTTAATAACACAAAACATATTTATGTACGATCATCCATTAACAGAAATGTATTTAAATATAATTATTTATTGAATATCATGTTTCAGAATCTCTTTCAAAATGATCTTTGCAAGTAATTTAAGACTCCAAAACTAGTGATTGTTTAGAGCCCGCCTTGTGAAAAGGGACAATTAAGAACTAGCAAGTCAGCTGTTGCTATGTTTGCCATACGATCAGCTGATCAACAACCGGTCGTTTCATTGATTGCCTCATTGTTACGCACCAATCACAGTTTGCCATCACGAAACTTATCCCGTATCATAGAACAATGTACAGCATATCGTCCTTAGGTTATCTTAGCTTTAGACTCTAGTATACTTTGTAATTGTTGGCAGTTATTTTTATCTCCAGATTAATAATTTTTGACGAATGCAATAAGTTAGAAGTGTCTTGTACAGTAGTATAGGTTAGGTCTAAGTTATTGTGTACATAATATATTATGCGTATGTTGCGGATTGTGTTGGTCTGCAGACCAAGATATGCTGCGAATGTTACAATTACGCTCAAAGGGACTCTCCTACCAAAGTTCCCCGACTTTACTCATGTTGTGTTTTATATTGTTGTTGTTGGACGGCTCCAAGGTCAAGCTTGTTGTTGTTATTGAGAAGGAGATCTTACAGCGGTGGTTCCACCTATCTTGTATTTGTTCTTAAATAAATTAAAAATTTAATTTTACATCCTCGAGCTTTGTTATTTTCATCCTGCTTCCCTTAGACATACCCTCACTCATTGTGCCCTTATAGAGGAGTTGGTGGTTTTTTAACATTGTCTCAACGTTCCAAATGTCTAACAAATTAGTGTTAACATTTGAAAGGTAAAGTAGTTTGTTATTAGATGTTTTATCACAAATGTTTTAAGACGTTATTGAGGAAGCCAAAACTAAGATAGCCATTGAACAGCTACCAAAAACTACTTTTTGACAGTCCCAAAAGATGCTGAAGAACTTACGTTGTTGACAAACATAGTACAGCAAGGTTTAAAAGTGAAACCTAACCATGTAACATTATTTTTTTAATTAATTTTCGTCTTATCAAAACTAAAAGAGTTTTAAATTAATTTATTTTTAGTACACTTTTATAAATTTTCAAAATTGTTATTAAATTTTCCAATGTTGTTAAATTTATAATTTTACTTACTCAATATATATTTCTTCCTCCTATTTACGATTTCTTTAGTTAAATTAGGTATATGCATTCAATACGTCATCAGTACAATTTCAGGAAACAGATAAGTTATTACAACCGGCAGAGAGTGTATAATAAAAAATATAAATTCTACAATGAAGAATGATAAGGTTTCCAAAATTTTATTTGGCTTACCGTTCATATTATTTTTTATACAACCAGAATCTTGTGTAAAGTAACTGTTACTTGTGTAAAAAAATCACACTTTCACAAAGGTATATGAATAAAACAAACTTACGATATATTTTATCAATCACTATGGGTTTAATATGGCGAAAGGGTCAACTCTCAACGAACAGGAGCATCTTTGAACAAAGGTACACTTGGAGTTAGTGGCTTAAAACAAAACGATACGTATAAAAATAAGTGAGTAGTTACAAAATTTAATCTTTAAGAATTGGTCATCAGAACATCTTGTATAACGAGGATTGCAGTAGCATTTCCATTTACGCTTAAGTCAATCCCACTTACAGAAGATACGGACACGAATATTCAAATTCTAATAGTCTCTCAACGGTTGCGAATCTGTAAATAAGTATGTGTTGGTCGGTGCGGCCTTCGAGAGACCGGTTTGCGAGGCCGTTGCCCGCACTTCTCGCGCTTTTTGTAGCCCGCAGCCGCACTGCTGCTCCCTGCGACCCGTGCTGCGCCGCATCACGCAGGGTTCAGGTCAGTGGTTGCTAGATCATGTGGTCATCGCAGGAGGGTTTGGGGGTCCAGCCCTGGAGTTGTCCCCAAGGAATGTTCGTAAAAAGTCCAAACAATGTAAGCATTTTTGAGAATTTTGAGTGTCTGAAAAATGTTCTTTCATCATTAAGAAAGACATCAACAATATTTAGAATTATTTATAGTAATTCTTCCAAATAACTTATTTTAAATCTTATTCACTGTACAACTAAAATCCTTAGCATGTTCTGCCAAAACTGTCACGAGACATCCAGGTTTTATGCACCAAAGATCTTGTAGGTGTTTTACATCTACAGGAAGGAAGTTAGACCTCCACTCTCTACGTTCATACATTGTTTCTCCCTCTTACGAAATGCATAGTTTTGTGGTTTAGCCAGCTTAGTGCACGGTATTATAAAAATGGATACCCAGGAATACATGTTGCAGACGACACAACATGCCCGGCAGTCTGTCCGAATTTCTCAGTCCTACAGACAATGGCACGTGTAGGCCTACCAACCTTCGCTAACACAAAACAAAGTATTAACTTAGAAATAGATAGACTTGTCTACCGGTTATTGTGTTTAAAACTACAAAGAATCGGTGGACAGCCCATGTTAACTCAATTACTATTGGGTAAATTTCACTTACTCGTGACTGTGTCGAACCTAATCGTAATATTTTAATTCAGCAGCACTGAAATCACGTTTCAGGTAAAGTTGATTTTCGACTCGGCATCAGGTTTCAACTAAACTTTTGAGTTAAAGTTTGAGTCAAAATTGAACTAAATCTTGGAGTAAATCTTAGCTTAAAACTTATTGAGTCAATTTGATTCAGACATTAAATGGTCTCCCTTCGACCACATAATTGAATAAACTTTAAGATAATTTCAAGGTCTTTTACAGTGTTGAACTGTATTTAGCATTTAAAGTGTGTATAAACAAATACTACATATAAATCACGCTAATTGATTTCAATTCCCAATAGTTTAGTTCCACGTTTAAACCAGCTCAATCTTTAAAAATATTGATGATTTACCAAGTCATCTTTCCTATACTTTTCTTTGCGATAGACCATCTCAGATAACAATCTAACACTCCTGTTGAAAGATACTGAGTTCGGCCAAGTTTATATCGAATTTAGACCTAGGACTTCCACTTAGAGCCGTGGACAATACTTTCTTCGCACTAGTCTCAAGTATTTACAACATAACATCAATGGTAAATATAAATGTAAAAAAATAATGATAAAGTCTCTCGTAATTCCGAACGCAGAACTGTACTCAGAAATGTACTACTTAAGCTCGTATTAAAACGCGTCACTTTACACTAGAGCCGTTATAACGTTGCCTACTCAAGGAAATGGCAACACTGTTCAACAATCTTCTACCTCTGGAATAATTGAAACACTTATTCAAATTTGGTCAATTTCAACATCGATTCGCGAAGCTATTAGAAAGGCGATAAAAATTATGGATAGAAATACTAACAAAGCTCGCAAACCCGATAAATATTTTAAAAGTTTTAAAATTGACGTTCGTAAACACGTGTTTACTGCAGAAATTGCCCTAGTAGGTGACTGGTATCTAAACCGGAAACGATCCTGAACGCAGCGAGCTCGGCACTTAAGAGTATTGGGACATTTTTATCCATAGTAAATATTTTTCAAACGTTAATATAAAATGTGTTTAAAATACTTGAGCAATAGAGCGTAAACTTGTTCGAGTTTTTGTACCTAAAATAAGAACGGTCAACTGATAGTTGCAGAAATGAGGGTTAATGTTTGCGGAAAACTATCTTATTGAAGTACTTTTTGATTGTAAATACTGAAGCCAAGACAACTCAAACACGATTTTGCCATGTCGAACAAATTCCAGAAGCAAAGTTATAGGGTCTACAATGTAGGACTAAGTGATAAAATATTTTATTTGTAGAAGACTAATCAATAGTTATAAAAAGGGTAGCGGACGAAGGACAAGCAACCAGGCTAAGGAGGTGAATATTACATTTAGTAGTACATTGTAAAGCTCAACAGATTTATACAAAACGAAGTCTTCAAATGCTTCAAACGCTAAGTCCCAAAACACAAGCACAAGGGCACATGAAGGGCAAGGGACTTTAGGGCAGGACTTACCTGAGTAAATGCTTCGTTATGCTTTAGCAATTTTCTGTGGCTACGAAGGATTTTAGAATAAAAAGTAAAGGGAATAAAGTTTCCAGAGTTTTATTCAAGTAGTAGAGAGTATTCACATTGTTCTTTCAATATTTAACAACAAAATACAGTATGTAAAAACAACGAGCAGTAGCTTTCGACTGTTTATTGTCAATGTGTCATTTTGGACACTTTAATACGGAGCCTCACTATAATTATGTGAAGAATTAGATTTGTTTCGGGCTATACTGTCTTCAACATTAGCCCAGAATGTTCGAACCGATATTTGATAGATATGTTTGCTACGGTAGACAACGGCTTACTATCGAAGCCCCTGAGGGAACGCCTTCACTTCTCACCTAGCAAAAGTGTGGTAGCTCAGTAGAGCGTGTATTGCTTGTGAACAATTTGCAGGAGTTTCAGTTCATCTATCGTACTCTTTACTAACTAGGTTGGTATAATATGTTACTTCTTTTGACAAAATTGAGCTAAGTTAAATGCAAATTACAGACATATGCCACTATTAAATTAATCAAACTAATAAAATATACAATTATGTATTTTAAAATATTTCAAAGTATCCTAAAATAATGCAACTTAATTAAATCGTGCATAAAGAAAAGTTTTGCTAACTTCTATTATTAATTTAATAAGAAAAGTAAAATTTTCACCTGGAAATTGTTTTGGATTCAAAAATCCTTTATTGAATATTCATTTTGTACATTGAATAGTGTCATACGCGTAAGTAAAGAACCAAAAATAATATGTAGTTTCGTAATAGTGATACAAAACAAAATTTTAAATGAGAGCTCGAAGTATCAATAACGTAAAATAACCTAAATAAATACTTGACATTTTTATATATTGATTTTTTACTTAAAACATATTTATTTAACGCATAAAACCAACCAAGCAAGATAAAAAGATAATTACGTAAATTATTTTGTTATACACATTTTTCTTTGAGTAGAACTTATCTTTAAAAAATACAATTTCTCAAAAAGAATTAATAATTACGGATTTGTCAATTTTAGTATACGTGTACAAAGTACAGTGGCAAAAACATTCATAACAAATTTTATAAAAAACAATAAATCCAACGTTTTTTCTTAACAGCTGATCAAGTGGTCCAGGACAACCACGAGGTCGCAGTTTGGAGCAGCTCTCCGGAGTCATGTCACTCATCAGTGTGTCTGCCAGTTCACCTAATGTTTCATGCTTGTTGAACATCTTCTGTCTTCTGGTGCTATTGTTCAGGACCAGACTTGCAATTCGCATGTCATTGCAAGATTTGTTCTCAGGTTCTGCCTTTTTTCTTTACTTTTCTTCTCTGTAATTTCCTGTTAAAAACCACACGTTAAAAAATTAACAAGCTATTGATTTTAGTTTGACGAGAATAAATAAAGGTTTTATTGAATATTACATGGAAAGAATATTACAGGACATGTACTTCAATCGTTAGTTTTTGTCTAAGTTGCTGCCTTTACATAAATATAGGTTACATTCATCTGGGCTTTTTGGGGGTGACTTTTCACCGAAAAGGGGGTTTTAATGATATAGAAACAGTTAATTATGTCTGACTTTGAAGCAATTTGAAATGAATATGTATATTGTTACAGTATTATACATCAATGTAGTATAAGGCCTAACTCGCGTTGATATATGGAGGCCAAGCTGAGGCCGAGGGCCAAAAAACTTTACTTATTTCAGGGGTGAGTAAAAATCATAACTATTTTACTAACACATGTTTGTAGAAGTGTGCTAATAATGTTTGTTTTTGCAAGTAAAGAACAGTTTTGTATTCATAGATGTCAGCTTTGCCAGACCCATTTGTATTGGCTTTTAAATATTTTAAAATTATTCCTGTTACCTCTTCTGGTTTAAAAAGTAAAGCAAACTGATGATAGTAGGTTTTTTTGCTTCGGCTCTAAAGTCTCAACAAGCTATAAATTATATGCAGGCACTCACACTAGCGCACATTTATGTTAATAATTTCGCACGTACCATTTGGTTTACAACTTATTACGAGTGAGACATACAGTACAGCGGCACGTTACAATGATGCCAATTGTTATTGTTGAATTTGTTAGCAGAGTAAAATGCAACAAGAGTTGACAGTGTGTGACGGTGTAAGAAAAAGAAAATAACAGTGTAAGAATTAAAAAGTGTATTATTTTATGCTGCTTGTCAATTATGAGTAAATAATGCAATACGAGCTAGGTTATTAAATTAGTTTGCCTAAATATTACTCTTATTTCTTTTGCAAAACGTGGAAAATGATCAGGAAATGCAATAAATATTTGCTCATGAGAGTACATGTAATTAAGCCGAATCAAAATCTGGTTCTTGGTGAAAATTTGTTACTACTCATTAGCTTCAATATCCAATTAAAGCCAACTTTGTCTAAGTTTAATGCAAAAGAAATAAATCAAACTTACAATGATTGCTTGTTTGACTTTGAAGAAGAAGTCAGCGAGTTGAGAGAAACACTCTTCTAGCTGAAACTTGTTGGGATCTTCACAGAAATGTTCGGCCAGACTTTGCTCAGCTGATTTAGCTTTCCCCATCAGTGCCTCCAACTTCTCTACATCCTTGGTGGCTTGCTTCAAGGACTCTGCAATATACAGGGTCAGGCAAAAGTGTGGAAGCGCCTTTATAACTTTATAACTAGTTTTTTCAGCGCAACCGAAATCGGTACATTTTATTAGAGGAAACAAAAGTACGTTTTAATGCATACTGACATTTTGCCCCAGTTTTCAAAATTGTGGGATTGGGGGTAGCCCCATTATTTATAAAGGCATCGAGCGACAGCTCATTTTGAAGGTCTTAGTAAATGTTGATGAATGCTGAAAACTAGACGTCTCTATCTTAACCCAGAAAGAAATGGCGTCCATTTTAAGTTACACAGATTTTGATTACGCGAAAGTGTGGAAACGCCTTTATAACGTTTTAGCCAGTTTTTTCAGCGTCACCAAACTTGGTACATATTATTCAAGTTATCAAAAGTATCTTTTAATGCATACTGACACTTTGCCCCAGTGTTCAAAATGGGTGATTGGAGGGGAGTAGACTTGAAACTCTGTGTAACTTAAAATCGACGCCATTTCTTTCTGGGTTTAAGCTAGAGACTTCTAGCTTTCAGCATTCATCAACATTTTCTGAGATCTTTGAAATGAGGTGTCACTCGATGGGGGCTTCCCTATGACAATTATGGGGCTACCCCCCAATCCCCCATTTTGACACTGGGACAAAGTGTCAGTAGCATTAAAAGGTACTTTTGGTTCCTCTAATAAAATGTACCGAGTTCGGTTGCGCTGGAAAAACTGGTTAAAAAGTTATAAAGGCGTTTACACATTTTTGCCTGACCCTGTATTTAGAATCATAACTTATTTTATTTCAAAATGACAGGGTGCAACAGCTCTTCACCTCTGTAGGCAAATTGCACACATTTCAAAATTGAAATAACTGGATAGCATGGACAATTTTTAATTGGGTGTAAAGAGTTTTCATTACATTACCTTGGAAATAGGCGATTCCATTATTTGTATTACCACAAAATTATAAACCATAAATTATACAATTTTATATCCTTAGTGAAACCGGTAGAGCCAGTAAAATTTTGTAATCGGTTTACGTGTTCGTGCTTTTCATCGTTCTAGCTGACTGTTACGTCTGTATATTGAGGGCCAACCACTCAAAAGTAAAGTTTATACTTAAACTTATATTTAAATACCGTACCTTTAAATCTTGGGAAAATGTCTTTCGACTTTGCAGCTTTGAGTTTCTTTTTCAGCTCTCGCACAGATATTGCAAGCGCTAACGTCTCTCTTTGGATACTCGCAAGAGGGCTGCTGGTAAAAGAAAACCAAACGCATTTCAGAGTTTCAGGTAAAGAGAAATCGTGAAATTTAGTTGAACGTATAACATATATAATAATTGAGCGTTAATTTCGACTATGTAGCCATGGATTTCAGGGTCAAGTGAATTGGTGAAACATTACTTGAAAATGGGTTCGCTCTCAAATAAACGCAATTATTGTGTCCGTTTATAAAACCACATGAACAAAACACATGAAAACACATGACATAGCAGTTATCTCGAAGTGAGACTCAAATCGGTTTATCAGTTTCCAAGTCTTATCCACAAAGCATATTAATATACAGTTATTATTGGGCTCTGGTCTTATCAGGAGTACGAATACCAAATCCTGTGACCTAGTTTACACTGATTTCAAGACCGAGTTTGTATATGACATAGCTACACTGAAATATTGTAATTTTTGTTGGCCCTTAAGACTTTTTGGGTTTAAAAATTTTAGATAGCCTGACTATTAAGTTTTTTTTAGCAAACCCATTAACCTTGCCAGATTATGAAGTTTGCTGGCATCCTCGGTGAAAGCCAGTATGTCACTGCGTTGAGTTTGTGCAATCTCCACAGCCAGGTGCAAGAACGTCATCCCTGGCTTGTTGGCTCGAGTGTCAATCAGCTTGGGCAAGATGCTCAGTTTAAAACCAGCTGCATTCCCCGCGTAACTACCCTAAACAGCCAGAAATACAATATTTGATTTCCAAAGTTTCACCCCAAAGAGCTCAGTTTGGTGCCCAGGGCATGGCCCATTAAAACGGTTTGAAATGTTTCACTACTTAAAAAAATGTAACAGATTGTAGTAAAATGGTGATTGTGATGGGTCGGTCACACAAAGGTTAACAGAGTGTGGGTTTCATAAACGGACCTTAGATCCTTGGCATTGCACAACGCAATGAAAAATGAAACTGTCAGGCACCACAAACTAAATGTGTGAAAAGTATCAGAGTAAGTACTTACAGCATTGAGATAGTTGCCCATGAGTAGAAGGAGGCGTAGGAACTTTGCCAGGCGGCTGTTGTTGATGAGAGAGTTACACATTTCAATTACTTCCTCCATTTGCGTTGTGAGATCTGAAATCTTGTCAGGACATTCCTCCATCTGTCAACCCGTGGAAAAAAGGAAATTCTTTTATAATTGCAGTATGTTTTATGTCCAACAAACTACCAGGTGTCCACAAAGTCCTTGACTGATAAAATAGTAAATTACTACGGGTTTCCGCTGGTAATAGTAGATGTTTTATACAGCATTAAACAGCTGGTTTCTTAAAGTTTTACTTACATATATTGGTAGCATTTGTATTCTAATTAATTTGTTAACTAAACAACAATAATTACTGATTCATTTTCAAATCTTCAAAATATCAACAACACAAGAAAAGTTCAATGTGTTCTTTGGTTTCATGAGTCCAACTCTCCAATAACAGTTCAAAGACTTTTCAGAAGACTATTTAGAAAAGATTCACCAGACATTAATACAATCAAAAGTTGGTACAACAAGCTAAAAAATACTGGGAGACCTTCAGCGAATTTTAGACTATCTAGACGAAACCTTTCCCAACCGCTGGATTGGCCGTGGTGGACCAACAACCTGGCCTCCCCGCTCATGTGACATCACACCTTGACCTTTTCTTTTGGGGCCACATGAAAGATATTGTGTATGCTTCCCCTATTCCAGACATGCTCACTTTTTGAAGCAATGTCGATAGTAACAAGATACATGTTATCGAACACTTGGAGAGAAATGGAATATCGCCTTGATCTTCTGCCACCAACGGGGCACACGTGGAGGTCTGCTGATAATGTTTTATATGTAAATAAAAGTTAATTGATCGCTTTATCATTTCAATAAAGGTGTAAATATCTGACATCATTATTTTCCATTTTATAACATTTTATATACCGTCAAGGACTATGTGGACACCTGGTATTTAATGAAAGGAAATAAATCACCCCTAATATTTTAAATAAAGGTTCAAAAAGTTTTAAAACACAAAATATAGTGAACAGTATTCTTCTGTTTTAATAATGTAAACAGAAGGAAGGTGTAAACGGTTATTTTTAAGCAAACTTCTACTTGGACTCCCAAGGCTTTCTATGCTGGTTTTAAATATGATCCGAATAAAATTTAAAAATATATCCCAAGCAATTGTGATATGTGAGTTATTTTAGTCAACCTGTAATAAATAGTTTCCAAAGAGCCCCTTCCCTTTAACTTTTGAACGGCTGAAAATTTCAAACCTCTTTCACGTGGTATGTTTATATATCGAAAACTATCAAGGTGCAACTAATGTATAACTCCTTAACACCGAAATATGATCGGGTCAGTGATACCTTATAAACTAAATAGTTTAAAGCAGTTTGTTTTTGTGCAAAATTCGTTCCCGCTCTAGGCCGCCAAGCATAGAACGGAGCGTCGAAAGGTTTTTTGGGGGAATCGATGGTTTTAATTTGTATGATCTTAAGAATGAGGGCCTCAAGCTAGGGGTTCTAGTAAGATTTTGGACTTACCCGCTAAACCCCCGTTTTGGGGTTGGGGGAAAACTCCCATTTTGGGGTGGATGGAAACCCCCGATCGAGTTAAAAATTATTTTATAACCTGTAATGGGTGACAATGAGCTGAGCCAGTGGTTCATCCTTTCCAAAACAATTTAGGGTCGACCCCAAAGGGTCGAGAGTGAGCTGGGCAGTGGTCAGTTCCCAGGTAGAACAGAGTTACCAAGGGTTACTTTGGCACTCCTCCAACCCCTTGCAGACTCACATTGTCCCCCTCTCCAGGTGTTCAATTTCACCGATCAGTTTCAGTTTTGTCTTTGAGGAGTGTTCATCAAGTTTTATGCATACATCACTAAAAATTCAAACGTTTGATGATTATTTGGTTGAAAACTATATTGACAGTAGCTCATCTTTCCCTCTAAGCTATGGGCATCACTTTCACTATCATCTGAAGTAAAGTTAGGCCTACTATAGTACTATAACTACAACGGGTGGATTCCAATTGCCACCCTTGAAAGTGAAAGTGTAAGGTGATCTGAATTGCCACCCCGTGAACATGGATCAGCAATTACAGTACGCATCGCTACATCTTTCAACGGCCCCACAGCTTCCACTATTTACCATTTTATAGTCACAATACAATTACTAACTAAAGAAGGAACCAGTAGCAAACTTGGACACTGTCGAATATTTGTGAAACATATCTAAACTTTTGCAGTCTGCACCAAACACCTTGTATAGTTTTAGCTTAATGAACACAAACGATAAGTAACACACTCACACACACAAAACAAAGTTTAAATTAAACAAGTTTTATTATAACGACACCAATGCGTTTAAACCCGTGTTTATTGGGTTGAACGATAGATACAATTCATGGAACGGGTCTTCATTCTGTTTTGGCTTAAAAATTAAACATTTATGCCTTGTCATGCCAACAACAAAAATAGTATTGCCAATAATCTCCATTTCAAGAAATTATGACTCTAAATTATTAAAAATATATTCAAACTTTGCCCACAGCAGCTAATTATATAATCCGCCTGTCAACGGTGAAGTGAAGCGTACGATAATTGCTCATCGATATTCACGGGGTGGCAATTCGGATCTGCATTTCGCTTTTAGGGGTGACAGTTGAAATTCAGCCACTACAACAATACAGCCCTCACAATAGAAGCCCTACAATAGTGTTATATACAATTAAAAACAGTTAATACTGTAAAAACAGTTAATACTGAAGTATAATATTATTTGAATATATATTAAATAGTAGCCCTTCCAACCCTCCCACACCCCTCAACCCCTGTCAACCACTGGCCCAGCTCGACAGCGACCCTTGCACTGACCACTGGTCCAGTTCGCCGTTTTAATTAGGGTCTTTTCTGACCGCTAGCCCAGTTCGACCTGTAATAACATATGCCAAAGCACTTCTGCCGTTCAACAGTTGAAGTAGGGGAAGGGGACTTTTGAAACACCCTGTATATACGTAAGATATTAAAATTTAGTAAAGAACTAAATATCAGATGAATTTTCATTTGTTCCACATTTTTTGATTATGTAGTTCGTAATTTAAGAAAAGTTACCTGGATCATAGCTTCCACTCTCAAAGTATAATCTGGAATCTGGAGCAAATCCAGGAAAAACTTTTCTGCTGTACCTAAAGTTGTAAGATCTCCAGAAAATGATTTTACCAGGGGAACCTACAAATGAAGCGTGATAAATCCTCCAATAGATTAAACTGGTACACATATTTTGCACAGAATTATGGAAGATTATCCGTACCCAATGTTCAGTAAGATTTAAACTGTGTTTTCTTTTAGTTATTCTTATTTCTAGATTGGTCAGGTCTAGGTAAGTTAGTTGTACAAGTTTATAGCAATATAAACCCACACAGTTCACCGTGGTACAATGAATGATTTACAAATTATAAGCGTTTCACAGGTCATGTAATAATGGTTTTTTGTAGCATTATTTCAACAAAATAAATCAAACCTAAATACCTTTTAATCACTTTTTGTATGTGTTGTATTTAAAATATTACAGAATTTAATATTTATGTAAATCCGAAAGGTTATTTCAAATTCCAGAGACAATTCAAGATTTTAAACAAAGCAATAAATTTTGGCAAAGAGTACTTTGAGATTTGAGTCTAAAAACAAACTACGGTAATAATACATTTAAAAAAATCATATAGCTAATGCTACTGAAAAAAGGTAAAGGGCAAGTTTGTTTTGTTTAACAAGGCGAAGTCTGGATTACGACGTCCTCTCTGCCACTCAACCTTGATTTTAATTTGGTCGAAAAGGTGAAAGATTGAACGCGTCTCTTGATATATATTTCCCAACACTGTAAGCTACATGTCATCCCCGATTTTTCTTTATTCTGTCGCAAAACTAAAATATTAGCTAGGTAAAGTTATTTATGAACAGAATAATTAGCTTTGACGAATATACCTCTTTTTCGTCAGGAAGTACTTTTAGGAAGCTTCTGAGTTTCTCAGCTGTGAAGTTGGTAGAATCACAATTGCGAAGAGCGTCCAAAACTGTTGCAGATCCTTGTTTGAATTGCTTGAGGAACAAGTTGACCACTAGAGAGCGTTGGTTGTTCAGCAAAGTGGTTTTTATGCGTGCGTTCAGTCTAATATCTGGAGGCACACTCTTGCTTCGAGCTATACTGAACCATTCATCTATGACGTTGTAATCAACGCACCCTAGGGGTGAGGAAACTTGACCCCACAAGGACTTATCTGAAACAGCAACTAAAAAACTAAATACAATGCATTTGTCAAAAGAATGAAAACTTAATGAAAACAGTGGGAACTCTATTTACTAAAGCTGTGCCTAGGACTGTTTCTAAGAGTTTCCTGTTTCAATGATTTCGGATGAGCGAATGTTATTAATGAGACCTTATGTGATATTTACCAAAACACAGAAGTTGCCTTAGCAGCGAGATAGTGATTGATTATCCTGTAAACATTCTATAGCATATTTCCATACTTGTGGTGAAAAATAAAGAATGTATTAATTCTTGTAATTTGGCTTGGCACCGTGAATTTCATTCTGGTTTGTGCGGCTGTGAAAAGCATATTCCCGCCTTGCCCACTAGCTTTATTATCAGCTATCGGTATGAATATTTTTAATTTTACAATCTTCATTTTCTAAAACAGTTATAGCATTCTTACCTATTAATTGAGTTGAAACTTTGGTCCAGTGGATGTTCTTCAATGTCTTGTTTGAGTTGGTTGTGGCTTTTAGTTTTAGGGGACTTTTCATTGACGAAGCCCAAGAAGGTGAGTGTGGTATGCGATAACTTGGTGATTTACACTCTTCAACACTTCTAATCATTGAATCAGTTTTACTTAAATCAAGCGGGGTAGGTCTGGGTTTTGAAAATAACATTGGTGGTGGAGGAGGTGTAAATATTAGCTCACTATTAGGCATTGAACCTACTGTTGACGGAACCTGGTGTTGGGTGGGTGAAGGCATCGGTGGAGGTGTGGGTAGATTCGGTGGTGGAAGTCCACCGAAAATTGCGGTAAGGTTACTGGAAAAGAAGATGAAGGGAACGGATTTTGCTGCGTTAATGTACTAGTCGTTAAAGGACTTGTACTAGGGAGTTGAGACACTCCTGGAAGTGGCGGTAACTGGGAAAGAATCGGGATCACTTCTAATTTGGAAATGTGGTCACCTTTACCGGAATCTACAGGAGTATTGTCATTTTCAACTGATGACTGAGTAGAACTAAGTTTAGTTGAAAAATGTGGTATATGTAAAGGTTTTATCTGTGGTGATTTCAATGTTTCGGAAGAATACAGCTGTTGGGTATTACTGACTGCAGTATGTCCAAAGTCCCTCTCTTTTTCACATGAGACCATGTGCAGCATTTCATTGGTCAAAAATTCTATTGAACATTTTCCACAAATTGTAAGACTGGGGGTTTCACTTTGCGAACGATCAGAAGAAGGATTTACAGAAACAATTGTCCCAATGTTTTGATCTAATTTAGATAAACTTAATGACTCCAGTTCAGCTAAATCCACTTGTACTGCAATTGTACAACTACTTTTCTTCTTTGGCAAGCTGTGCATTTCAGTAGAGGTTTGTGTTTCAGCTTCTTTCGTCTCGAGACCGTAGGTATTAAAGTGCATTTTCCCAATGTTTCTGTACGTGGGAAACACAATTTATGGTTCCAGATAAGTAATCTAAAAACATTTTATTGTATTATATTGTTTTCCTAGTACAATATAAATTGCATTCAAAGAATTAAATACTGCAACATGATGTAGAAAACAACGACCAACTAAGTAGCTCATCAAAAAATAAATAAGCCACTTGAAAGGTGGTTAAGAAATTGACAACCTTTAGGTATGCACATAGGCCTATGCTATTTTTAAACTGGATATTATGGTTTAGCTCCTTACTATTTTAGTCTTATGGTAATTTGTGGGAATTGTTCTAAAACAAAATACTGAGACTCATTCCACAAAATTCCGCTTTAAAAATAGTGTACCGTTAGGGGAATAGAGCTTCATGTTAAAACACCTTTGAAACCTTAAAACCTTTAACCCTGTCGCTCATAAATTTACTAAACGAAAGGTAATTGACTGTTTAAATGTAACTCAATACAAAAGTAGAGAAACATATGAAACCAGATTAGCAAATGCTTTTGAATAAACCAAAATAGGTCTGAAATGTTTAATAGTATCAGCTAACTTCTCAAGCGGGTGTTAGATTATTTATCTCTCTAATAAATTAAAAACCTATGCAAATTTAAAAATAATTTCAAAATTTGTTTTCTTTTGAAAACAATTTATACAAGAAGGTAGTGTCAACTAAAAACAAACTTCTTGGAGGAAAAGTATTTCATCCTTGTATATCTATGCCTGTGTAAGTTGAAGCGCTGGCAAGAAAGAGTTTTGTGACTAACAAATTTATAATTGCTATTATTTCTTACTTACCTAGTGGAAGAATTCCAAAACATTATTTTGAAGAGACATTGACAAAACATTATACAGAAACATTATATGTTTGAGAGTTTACATATAAATTTACCCATCCCTTAATTAAGCACTTTCTGATTCCAGGTACTTTTAGATCTTTAAAATGAAACTGTCTCTACAATGTAAAGAGAAACTTTAATATTTTCACATCATTGTTAATACGCATATGGAGCAAAGCTGATTAATGTTTATCACTATCAAGTTTTATGAGTAATTTCCTCTTACAATAATCACTTTATATTGCATACAAATTGTTCACTAAATGACAATGAACAATTGCCTTAATGAATGAATGCCTTGAATGAATTGCCTTAATCCAAGCAATTTTTAAATGGTTCTTAATTTTTAATTGGTTTATGTTTTACAGTGTTTTTTCTTTGATAGTAGGCTAGTGGCTACAATTTTCTAAGATCAAATGAGATATATTGAAATGTAAGAGACAAGACAATAAATTCTTAATCAAATTGTAAGTGTATAGCAATAGGGGATAAGAGAATGGAAATCTAACCAGCTAAAACTAAGAGAACCTATTTTTACCACCATCTTGGTTTGCCTGAACTCACTGGTAACAAAAGTAATTAATGTCATAAAATGTACGTACCTACTATTTGTCATGACCCAGTCCTGTCTATGTGCTGGGCAAACACAAATCGATTTTTGTTGCTTTATTTTGCATTATGATCAGCAAAATGCCATTGCTGGTAAGTTTGCAGGCTCTCATGCTCTTCTATGTATTTCTGGTACCATTATTTCTGTGTAATTGTTTAAATTCTCCACTATACGAACTTCATCAGTTTTATAACTAGTACTAGTGTGTACTACTTTGTGTACAATTGTATACTTTTGAGTACGAATAGTACAAACATTCAATAACATTCATAACATATAGCCAGCATCTTAATCTTTGTTTAAAAACCCTCTTTCCTATAGTCTTCAGGTCTTGAGTCAGGCAATTCCAGAGTTTAGCTCCAGCGTAAGTTTGTTTTCCCTCAGTAGCTGTAAAATGATGGACTGGAGGCAATATTGTCAAAGTTTGTCCGGCAGCAATGTTGCGAGCCAGCAATTATGCTTTAGCCACAGCCGTTTCCATACAAAAATACTAGTAGCAACTCAACTGCCAATACATTGGAATATCTGTGAGTGCGCTATTGTAGTTATGGTGCATACTGGTGCCGCTGCGTATTATTTGTTCTATGAAAAGGTGACATTTTATTTATATCTGCTGAAACCAAAAATAATCCAAGTGACCAAAGCAAGTCAATATTTACTAAAACTGTGTAATCGATTCCTAAAATAGATTTTAAAACTGAATATGAGTAGAAAAGACACTTGCTTCCTGTTTCTTGTGGGACATTCACAAAATACAGATGAGAACTTGCCTTCTGCTATTAAACATGTATCCGACCTGAGCAAAAAAAAGCAAAGCTAAAAGCCAATTAACTTTCTGTGATAAGTGATACTTAATAACAAGTGGTAGTATTATGTTGTGGTCTCATATAAAATATTACTGTGTATTTACCAATGATAGGTTTGTGAGTTACAGAACTCACACTTTTAAGTTTTACGTTTTGTGTGCAGGCAAATTTGTGAAATACCACTAGACAACCTATATATATAAATAATAAATCCAGCAACCATTGAAAATTAATGTATTTTCTAAAGTGCCTAAGTTCATTGACTGAACAGGGACTACATTTGACTTTAATTTGATTTGCAGAATTTGATTTGAATTGAGAAGCCCAGTTCTATCATTCTTTATAAGGTATTTTTTAAGCTGGGCCCTTCTTCACGGTATTTATTCAAAATATTTTTGGCCAAGCCTTTTGAACATGATTTGGTTAGGCCCATTACAATGATGTGTTTAAAGCCCCTCAGTTGGAAGTCGTGTGGTTGCTTAGACCCGGCCCTGAAGGTATGGGCCATGAATTTAATAATTATTGAAAGGTAAAGTCCTTTGGTTTTAGCCACACCACAGTTTCTTGGTTTTGGTCTTCAAATTCTCTTAATAATTAATATCAATAGATATTTTACTAATTAAAAGTGACCTTACAAAACAAAAATATATTAATACCGACATAATTATAATATTTTGATTTTTGATTTAAAAATTACAGCCAGCGTAGTTTGAATTTGATTGTATTTTTAACTACTAGATTCTTTTGACTACATAACGGCATAGTGGGAATTACAAACTATTCAAGTAGTCATAGACAAGTTTACTTTAACTGAGAGTCAATCTGTGACTATGGTATGTGTCGAAAACCCTCTTATCTGTAAAACTTCACACTGTATTCCAACCACAACTCAAGTAGAACATGTCAAATATAAATCAAGGGAAATCAATTAGTCTATGTAACTGACAGTTAACATTTTATTATAAATTTGTAAATATAAGTTTTAAACATTGACTCAAAATAAATTTTTGTAATAACTAGTTAATGACATAAAACTCATGCATAAAACGTTGTTAAAAAGTTAAAAATTTACAATAGTTTCAATTTACTAAACAGTGGTACTATGTACAATTTGGCCACTGCAGTGAACCACCTTCTTAATAATGGAAAGTAACAAGTAAGTATTGACAATTTCAACAATTATATTCAAACCACAAACGATTCAGAGCACTACAGTACTATCAAATGATATTTCCTCAACAATTTATTGTCTGGCAATAAAGTATTATTATTATTAAAAAAATGCGTAACTTCGAAATAGGTATTAGAAACAGTATAAATAATTTTTTGTTTACAGAGTGAAGTGCACGATCGAATTCTTACATTCACCGTCAAGCCAAATTGACTCAAAATTGTTAACAGAGGCAAATCATGAACAAAAACACAGATTAAAATTTAAAATACAGTTGTACCTTGTATGCTGTATTTTTATTAGTAAAATCTGGGCTCATCGAGTTTAGGTCGATTTGGCTTGAACGTCAAAGGGGACTTTATAGTACAATAGACCCGCTTTGCTATCAATAATTTGGCAGTATAATTTATACAGAAAACTTAAAATAGCGTAAAATAACGTAAGTGTTAACTTTTATTAATTTGTAATTTGAAAAGCAGTTGAATAAGTAAAACAGTTGTTCTTTTTCTAATATGTAGTTGTATTTATTGTTTGCTTCCCTTTTTTAAGGAGTGGTAAAAGTTACAGTAAGTGCAACATTGAGTAATTATTTACACTATAAAGCAGGAGTAGCCAATAAGTTGAGGTTCAAACAAGGTTCAAATCAAATGATAAATTAAATAAGCAAACATAAAACTAATATATTACAATAATAAACTATGCCAGTGGCTATTGGTACATCAGGTTGAGGATTCAAAATTACCTAGGATCTCCAGGCCTTTACTGTAAAAACTATAACATTTCATTTACATCAATATGTATTTCTCAGCACTTTTTACTTTAATCGTTGTTGCCTTTAAGAATTTTCCAACAGCTAAAAGACTCACAGCATTATTAATACACTAAAAATCTAAAAATGAGACCAATTTTAATTTTTTTAAATCACACTACAATGTTTTATTGGTTCAATAATGACAATAAATAACTGGCATAAATATCAAGATGAATAGAATTTTACTGTGATTTGAGATACTTCAATTTGAACCGATAGAATCAAGTTAATAGAAGGTAGGTATTATTTATAATGTGTTGTTTTGATCCACCTCCGTTCCTTCTTAGTTAATGTCACTGAATCCATGTTTAAGTGCCAACTGAAATAAATTTGGAAAGTACATCCGTTAAGCTAAACAAAACATGTGTACATTAACTGTAAACTTACATAAGCCCCCCTCAACCCACCACACCTGCACCTTGTCTGAAGGTTCACTTTTCAAATTAAACCCACTGTTTGAATGACATTGATAAAGCCTGCGTGCAACAGCTTCTGACCAACTCAGTGACTAATTATCACTGATATTGTATTTGTTTTATAAAAAAAGATAATGTTCATAAAAAACCTGGTTTCTGTGCACAATCGTGAAATTGTATGCAGTTCACAAGAGAGTTCACTAAACCACTGACAACACAAGCCGCCACTAAACCATGCAACAAATCAATTCAAGTTGGCAAATGCAAGTTGGGAAATACTAGTTTGCAATTTGAAGTACTAGAAGCAATGTTTTGCATATTGCATACGTTAGCAATGAAGTTTCTTCCCGTGAATAATATTGAAAAGCTAATTTGAAAATGATCTTTAATTTTTAAGACAAGGGCTTTCCATGTAAGACACATTTAGAGGCAGATGTTCATCATCTTGAGTCTTATAAAATTAATTGGTTGTTAACAGCAGATGAAATAATCACTCTGGTAGACTTATCTAAGGAACTTTTTTTCCATTAACATTAAATATATTTGCTTAGTTACTAACAGCCTTAAAGTAAAATATTAACCAACATCATGATAAAACAATACGGTATACAAATACAACACTGACTTTCAGACATTTAACCATAGATCTGGGACTAATTCTATCTCAAATACTGATGTGATATATGTTTATAATTATAAAGCTACTTTAGTTACAATTTAAAATTAAAGTTCATATATGAATGTTTTGCAGACTGATCACCCCAGACTAATAGGACAACTCCTCCTGGGTTTAAACTTTCCAACTTTGATTTCATTCATCAAAATGTCCACTAGCTCCGTTTCCTCCTGTCTACCGAAGATCTTCTGTCGGCTAGACTTTTTCTTTAAAACTGGGTCTGAGTTAAACGCTGTCTTCTCGGCTTCTACTTTTGCCGCCCTTTCTTCTTGTCTTTTCCTTTGTTCGTTATCCTAGTCAAAACACATTAAAATTAATATTAAGTTCTCAATGACAATGTCTGAATACACTCTGTAAAATGACTGAAAAGACTTAGCACCAAACACACGTCAGGGAAACTTAAATGCATTACTATGTACTGATTTATCGATAAGATGTGACATAATATTTCAACCATTCGGGACAATGCTGTCTCATTCTGTTTTCCTGCACGTTCAGTGCAAAGTCACTTCAACCTCAGAACAGGGCATAGTAAAGGTCCAAAAGTGCTCATATGCCTAAGGTATTACAAACTACTTAACTTACTTAAACACTTTTGGGTTGCAGAATTTTAACACACAATTGGAAGATCTGATCACAATTCTTACTTTGACCAAAAAGCTAGTCAGGAACAATTTGTATCAATGGGTGGACCACTGCATATAATGTATGTTTAAAAAGTTCTCAATGTTTGAGTGAATGGAAATTTTTAGTTACACAATCTAATTGACAATTGCCATGCATTGTAAAAATGTTAATGCAATAAACCATGGATTTGATTTTACATTACGAAAACTATATCAAAATAGCAAATGAAAACGGTTTGCACTTTGCATTAGTCAAGTATCAGGTGGCTTTTTTCTCCTACATTTAATTTTACTTTTGAATGGCATTCAATTTTAAAATGCCCATTGGAAAATGCAATATGGATAAGCACTTTTAGTCATGTTTTTGGGGTTTTCTCTCAATCCCCAAGTATTGTCTTGATAAATGAGCAAATAATTTAATAATAAATTTACCCAATATCCTACAAAATTAGCAAACATTTCTTTTGAAGATGTATCTAAGTAGTCAAAACAACAGCTATATACTTACAATGATTGCTTGTTTGACTTTAGAGAAGAAGTCAGCTAGCAGTGTGAAGCACTCTTCTAGTTGGAACTTGTTGGGGTCTTCACAGAAATGTTCGGCCAGACTTTGCTCTGCTGATTTAGCTTTCACCATAAGTGCCTCCAACTTCTCTACATCTTTGGTGGCTTGCTTCAAGAAGTCTACAATATAAATATTCATCACATTAATTCATGCTTTATGGTTTATTGAATAAAACTTTATACAGTATGATGTTATCAAAAGAAGTTTTGTTAACAATGAAAACATGATTATGTAGAAAAGAAATTTTGCCAAGTGATAATATGTTTCAAACTGTAAAGTGTCAATATTTTCTTTCAAAAGCTGAAACTGATACATTTAAATAATTAAGCACAATGCTTCACCAAACCCTTAAACATGACTTGATTCACACTAAAATATGATTTTTCCATTGAAAAGGCTCTCATGTATACATTTCTATTACAAATGCACAGTAACTGGTGGCCATTTTGTTTTTTCTCATAAAATGAATTATAAACAAGAATTTTCTTGAGACACTTTGCACCCACAATTTGCATCAGATTTTTTTAAATATATTTAATTTGAAAGATTACAATATACTGCAATGTCTAAGCTGGGGCTTTTTGAAAATTTTAAATAGTAAAAACAAGAAATTGAAAGACAACATTTTTACAATTTTTGGTTTTATGTCACGGTTTAATGAATAAGAAAATGGAAATGATTCGGCTCAGCAGAGATACTAAAATATTTAATGCACTTTAAAACAAAGTTTAATTTATTAAAATCCAATGAAAACTGTAGGCTGAGGTGTCTCAACAAAATGTATGTTTTTACATTGTTCTTGTGGAGCGGAGCTCAAGGTCACAGCCACTAATGCACACTCTTAAAGAGCCCCTAGATGGGTCTTATGCTGTTTCAGCTTCCACCCTTACTTTGCCAAGGCCTTACTTTGCCTTTCTCCCTCTTGGGCAAATAAAAATAGCCAGCCAACTCATTTTTTGCACTATTTGTCTGGTAATAACTTGAGGAATTGATGATGTAATATAATATTTTTGTTGACGCTATTTTGTGTATGCTATGTACATGTATAAATAAAGGGTTTTGAATTTGAATGATCAGTTAATTGTTAATTTGTAAATATTCCACACACAAAAACTTTAGTTAATTAGTCGGTATTGTATAATAATATATAAATTCTCTTTATTGAAATAAAAAGAGAAAGCTGTTTCAGATAACTAAAGTTTTGGATGGTAAAAAACAAGACTCTTAGTATTTAAGTACAGAACAAAGGGCCAGGTGCACGCTGATTAAAGTTGAAGACCCATTGCTCACCTTTCCACCTTACTAAACACCACTTCCTACAGTTTATTCCTTAAAGTCCTTTTGTCTAGACCTTGCAATGAAACCAGCTGTTAACCAGGAGCCCAAATACCAAAACTTACCCTTGGTGCATGCGGTTTTAGTGGTGCACGTTTTGGCAACGTTTTGGCTACGTTTTTTTGCTAAAAGGGAATCGTACAAGAGGTGCTCTACTGTACAACTAAAAGTCACTAAGATAAATATTACTAACTAATGTTCAAACCTTACCTTTGAACTTGGACAAAATGTCTTTTGATTTTGATGCTTTGACTTGTTTGTCCAGTTTTCGAACAGAGTTTGCAAGAACCTTGATCTCATCTTGGATACTTGCAAGAGGATTCCTGTCAAACCAATGAAATGAAACAGAGCATTGATTATGTAACTATGATTTGTACATTTGGAGTAATCATTATACAACCAATTACTATAATAAACTGTAGGGCTCTAGTATATTTGTTGTAAGTTTTGGTTATAACAATTTTTTTTCAAAGGTATACAAGGGCTGTGTGATAAGTACCTGTGTTTACATAAAATTTAAACCGAAAATTCTTTTTCATATTGTCAGCTGTTGGAGCAACTATGTAAACAACAGCTGGCTAGATTTTAAGCCACTAAATTATTTTTTTATGTTTTGGCAGCTATTTTAAGAAATCAACCCCAGAACCTTTGCTAACATGGAACAAGAACCGTATTGATCTGTGATTAGATTTTTGTTTTAGATAGGGAGAAATTTGAGGAAATCCGACAAATTACTTTATATCCTTATACACCTCCATAAGTTTTGTTGGATTTCCTCACATTTTTCCCGTCCATACACACAAAAGTCTAATCACAGATCGAATCAAGGTTCTTTTTTCATGTTAGAAAAGGTTCCGGAGTTAATTTCTAAACAGCAGTCAAAACATAAAAAAATAATTTTTTGGCTCAAAATTTAGCCAGCTGTGGTTTATATGGTTGTTGTAACAACTGACAATATGGAAATGGATTTACATTTTATACTTTATATAAACAGAAATGGATTTACGTTTTATACTTTATATAAACACGGGCACTTATCAAACAGCCCTCTTAACAGTTAGTTATTAAATAACCCCAAGACTTTTGAAGTTAAGCTTTCATAATCAACAAAATTGAACCTTTCATGTTTAAACAATCAGGTTAGGTTTGAAATTACAACTTTTGGATGAACCACAATAAAAACAGAGCTTAGTTATTGTAGTTCAACCAAAAGTTTTATTTCAAATTATGACAAATCACAAGCTTAAAATCCAAAATCAGGTGAGGTTGTTCATGTTTTTAGGGTACCGGTACACAGGAAAAGCATAAAAAAATGACAATGTAGTCCGACTGATGACTATAGTCTATAAGTGTGAAAAATTACATGTTTGCAAGTGGCTATAAAACATGAAACCTCCGGTCAACTTTCAACCAACTCCAATGAAATGTCTTTTTTGGATAGTAAATTCTTGCAAAGTGACTAAAAGTGCTTGTTCTAGTGTGATAGCGTTGTGTATGTATCATAATTTTTACATAAAATCAAGTATATATATCATCTAAAGCTAGACTGGTGCCTCGTTATTGAAATTCTACTTATTTATGGGTTTTGAATCTTTAAAAGTGTTGTATTTTCACATAAAAAGGATTTTTCTCACTAAAAATTAAAAGAAAATTGGTTTTCAATCCACCTTAAAGAATACATTGAGCTTTCATTTGAAAGTTTAAAACTCATAGGAACATTCTTTATAATGGCGGTGCTCTCACCAATTACATTATTACATCAATTTAACAGTTGTTAAACAAGACATTCTATTAGTAATGCTATAATCGACTGTGAGTACCTTGCAATGTCCCGCAGATGGTTGACATCCTCAATGAAAGCCAGCATGTCACTGCGTTGAGTTTGTGCAATCTCCACTGCTAAATGCAAGAACGTCATCCTTGGCTTGTTTGCTCGAGTGTCCAACAGTTTCGGTAAGGTGTTTAGTTTGAAACCAGCTGCATTCCCTGCATAGCTACCCTAAACAGCCAGAAATACAATATTAAACTTCCAAAGTTTCCCTCCTTAGAGCCAAAGCTTGAATATTCTACTGTTTATGATTCCAGAGCAAGAAACATCTTGATCAGTGACAAAAGCAAGATTTTATAAGATGCCTAAGTGTAATAGTTTAGTTTAGTGCCATTTGTAAGATATCACTCTTTTTCTCTTTAATATATAACTGGATAAAGCTTGAATTAGACATAACCGAAGGCAGTTAGTTGCCTTCTCCAATAAACCATTGCCACAGACTCTGGTGCATAGGCATCTGGAAACGCTTTGTTCCCGTACCATCAGCATGTATTTTTTTATTGATTTTAAAGTGGTAGTATATTGAGGCAAAATGTAATGTTATGTTTGAAATTCATCTTACAGCATTGAGATAGTTTCCTAGATGGAGGAGTAGGGCCAGGAATTCCGCCAGACGATTGTTTTGGACCAAAGAATCACACATCTGAACAACTGCCTCCAGCTGTGGGGTTAGATCTGCCACCATCAATGGACACTCCTCCTTCTGCAAATAAACCGTGCCTTATTTACTCAAATATTGTCAGTTTATTCTCACAAAACTTACCTCCACAACAGATAACAATATCAATAACTATTTAATAATATTTAGAATATAGTCCCTCTTTTGTAAAAAAATTGTTTCTTCCATAAATTAGAATATTTCTACCCTATATATTTTCTTTCAGAGGCTCTATGTTTTTTATTAGTAAATTCAAGTTTTATCAACAAAAGATATTTGTAAAAGGCAAAGGCACACATATACTGTACATGTTTTACTGGATAAAATAAAAAAAGTTTTAACTAATTCTTAAATCAGTCACCTGGAGCATGGCTTGAACCCTCAGAGTGTAGTCAGGAACTTCAAGTAACTCCAAGAAAAATCTCTCCGCTGTATCTAAAGACGAAGAATCTCCAGAAAATGATCGAATAAGAGATACCTGAAAGTTCCAACAACTTATTAGAATGATCTTATAAAGTTTAAAATGACAAAAAATTCCATACATTGTGTAAATAGGTACTCAACATGCAAAACGAGAGCAAGTACTCAACAAGAGCAAGTACTGCTCAATCAAAAAATTTATTTTTAATTTACCTTGAATTACAGACGATTATATGTTACCTCTTGTTCATCGGGCAGTATTCTGAGAAAGCCCTTGAGTTTCTCAGAGGTCAGGCCGGTAGAGTCACAGTTGCGAAGAGCATCCAACACTCCTGAGGCTCCTTGTTTGAACTGCTTGAGGAAGATGTTGACCGCTAGTGAGCGCTTGTTGTCCAGCAAAGTGGTTGCCATCCCACTCCCTCCATTCAGGCTGCTTTGTGAAGTTAGGCTCTTGGTCAAAGGTTTTTGACAAAACAACTCATCTATCTTTCGATAATCGATTGGCACCTCTGGTAGCGAAACGTTTGCCCAGATTGAGTTACCTAAAAAAGATCAAGGATATGCACATCAGAATGCAGAGAGTTTGTCAGAGACTTTTTTATGTTTAAAGCTCACTACAAATTTAGAAGATGCACTCCAACAAATTGGAAGATAGATTAATCTATTTTCCAAAAAGTATTTTATCTTGTATTTTACTCTGACTTCCATTGGTCACTAAGCTATTAAGTTTCAAACATTTTAATGGACTTCCTTTTATAAAGCTTACAAACTTGTTTCCTGTTTGATACATTCAGTGTCATGTTTAATCCAAGAGGACACAACAACTAGCTTACTATAAATCTCTTGGGTAATAGTAGAGCCACATACAGATTCAAATGGGCCAGTAGTATTCAGCTAACCTCAAGATTTACTCACTAAAGAGCAGTTAAGGCACTGAATGCAAGTGAGGCAATCATATTTTATCTTGTGTTATCAAATGTACAGTTTCAATTCTTACTTATTGTTCATTTTCTTGTTTGTCTGAACAAATTGTAAAATAAATTATTATTATAGTTGTGTTTTTTTAATCAATGACATAAATGTAACTAATATAAAATCTGAAGAAAAAGACAATTCCATAGGTATAGAAACGAAGATGTCCCACGCAAATGTATAATACTTCTTGATAAATAATTTAGTGTTGAATTCATGAATATGTGCCATATGAGTATTTCTTCCATACTGCATAATTTACACTGTAAACAAATATTAAGACAACTTACACTTACCTATGCCTTGATTTGAAACTTTTGTCCAGTTCAGCGTCTTCATTCTTTTGCTGGGCTTTGGCAAGGTGTTGAATTTGAGAAGTTCAAAGTCCAAGGGTTGTAGTCGTCTTGAAGGTAATGTATGGTAGTTTGTCGAAGTAGACTTGAAATTACTTTTTGTAAACAAGTTTCGTTTTTCGCAAGTGAAAACAGGTTCAGCTACTACTTCAGTGTGTCCGTTGGTAGGAGACATCATTGGCGGGGGTGGTGGAGGGGGTGTAGAGCCACAGGAAGTAGTACCATTTGAAGATGTTGAAGGTGACGTGGGTATGACTGACGAGAATGGTAATGGGGGAGGTGGTGGGGGTGAAGGAGTGAAAGAACTTGAGACAGGTAATGGTGGCGGAGGAGGTGGTGGTGAAGAAATAAAGGAATTTAATGAAGGTAAAGGTGGTGGTGGTGGTGGGGGTTGGTTGGGTATTGAATTGGTAGAGGGCATTGGTGGAGGAGGAGGAGGAATTGGTGATGTAGGAATATTGGCAGGTTGTGGAAGAGGAGGAGGAATTGGAACGTTCGTTAGTTTTGGACTAGAAGCAGCAGAAAGAAATTGATTTTCTTGGAGGAATACTGGTGTGGTTCCTGACTTTGGCAATGGGGGTGGAATCGGTATTCTTTGTAAAAATGAGGGTGTATTTGAATGTAGAGACAGTTCTGGTAGGGGTGGTGGAATAGGAGGAGATGAAAAGATAGGTTTTGGATCTTTCAAAGCAGTTAAATTTAAAGGTAAAAGGTCAGGTAAAGGTGGGGGAACTGGGATACTTTCTTTATTATCCCTCCTTAAAGGGACTACTCCGCTTTCAACAGATTTTGAGATTGGTGATACTTGTCTGGCAACAATGTTTTGGACCAAAGATGCGTCCACAATAAGACCAGTTGTATTTGTACTGTTAGTTCTTAACTTTGTAAATGAGAGCTTTTTTGGAGGGGATAACTTGGTTTCATCATTAGGAATGTGTTCATTATTGTTTTCTTCTTGGTTCTGGAGAGAATAGTCTGGTTTTCCCCTGACAAACTCCCTGTGACAATTGGCACATATTTCAACAGTGGGAGGTTTAGCACCACTGGGAGAACCTGGAGAAGAATCCAGAGCATACTTGAGGTCAGACTTTTCATCAATATTTGGTACATTCAAAGAAGTTATTTGGGATGATCCCACTTGAATTCCAACTGTAGAACTTGCTCTTCTTTTTGTTGAAACCCATCTTTTAATAGTAGTTTGTGACTCTGCGTCTCTTGTTCTGACACTAGATTTTCGAACAACACTAGATTTTCTTGGGCTTTCAGAATATGAGACTGCTTCTTGCAGTGAGTCCCAGATGATATCTCTGAAATAATAATTACTGTTTCATGATGCAAAACTAAAAGAAAACAAACCATTTTTGAAACAATATTTGTTGTAGTACTAAGTTAGAAAAGTTTAAAAATAGTGCAACATTTCCAGAAGTAGAATTACTATCTCCTGCTTTTAACTCTATCTTTACAATGAAATAATTTAACAGATGCGCGTAATAAGTAGGAAATAACCTTTCAAGTATTAATTCCAATTGATCAAGCTCTAACAGTTACTAATAAGACAAAAATAAATTACTTTAAGGTTGAAATTAAACTAAATTTCTTCAATAACACATACCATAGAGCTAAATCATATTTACATTGTATGTTTATTATAAAATCTTTAGAACTAGCAACTATTGTTTAAAGACTGTCTCTTCTAAATAATACGAAACTATACTTACGATTCTGGATCACTGGGATTGATTTGTGATAAGGTGAGAAGCAATGACTGCAGGGATAATATTTGAGGGGTGTTCACCACCTGTGGTAAAACAAAAACCATCATGGAGTCAGTGAACGTGTTAAACAAAATAATGTTTTGCGGTTTTCCCAATATAAAATATCAGGATATTCTCACTATCCCTGAAGCACCTTTGCAACAAACATGTAGAAAATAGTTATATGGATCCTCCAAGAACTGACATTGTCTTACCATGACCCATACAACTGTAGAACTGTAGTCATATTACTGTTTGTATTTTGTATTTTAATTGTTTCATCGGACTACACCATTTTACATACATGAGTACAAAAAGAGAAATTAAATGCATAGTTTTGTTCACTCGAAAACAATGAAAAATGTCCGTAATAATATCTTAATATCTGTTGTGTATTGTATGTAAAATCAATTAAAGAATAATAAACAAATAAGCAAAACCTATAATATATTTGTAACATAGTAAAAAAAATTGGAGGTAAATCTAGTAAATATAATGCAAAGAGCCAGTGTATGGATAATAAAAAATAAATGTTTTAAAAACATTTAATTTTTGTTTTCAATTGGAATTAGAAATTCAATTGGTTTAGGAATTTAAACAGCACAATCAGTAATCAAGTAAAAAACTAGCTTTTTCAATAAAATAGACGACTCACCTTTTTATACAGTATATCAAAGAGGTAAAATACTGAGAGTGGTTCCACCTGCTCCTCGTCTATTTGTTGGTTCTTATCAAACACATTCAGTTGGATCTCTAGAAGGTTGTCTTCCTCCTCTCGTAGAACTGATAACGCCTTCTCCAGACCAACACCTGCAAAACACAATCACATCCATTAATAAATCTTGGTCTTGTGAACATCAGAAATTCTTTCTCACTTTTGAAAATGTTTGTTGTTTTAAATGGATCTAACACATATAAGTTTTTAGATCTTAATTTGTATAAACGATAAAAAGGTTATTTATTACTAAAGAAATTTGTAATAAAATGCTAACCGCCCGGCAAGCGGGAGACCTGGGTTCAAGTCCCGGTTCGGTCCAAACATTTTTGTCTTCAAATTTCTTTAGTAACATATAAGTTTTTATTTAGATTAGTAGATTTTACCCTAAGATCAGATGAGGCTCTCATTTATGTTCTAAAATTCTTAGGTATTTGGCATCTTGTAATAATATCACACTCAAGTGATTATGTCACAGTGGCATTGAAGGAAAGAAGTGTGCCGACGAACTGGCCATGACAGGAACTTCAAAACCCTTCCTTAGGCCACAAACCAGCTTGTGGAATTGGCAAGTTAAGTTTCAGATCTGTATTGAACAACTGCTTGGGGAATAAGGTCCTCACTAGATGGAGGCAGTTCACCAGGCTAAAGCTCAAGAAGGTTCTCATTAAGGTTCCCAATAATTCTCTGTCCAAATCTCTTGTAGGTCTTAAGCCTTGAGGCTTTTAGTGGACCTTATTAGCAGACAGGCATTTTTGAAAACACCAAAGGACAGTGGGTCTGCTCAAAGTGGAAACATTCCTCCAAATGTGTGGTCAGGATGATGAATCTTCCAAACACATAGTTTTAATCTGGGAGACACTGGGCGTCAGAAAAGCGGCGCTGAGACAGGCTCACACCAATCGTATCAAATAAAATTATTTGGTTTACTAGGACTTCAAATTTTCTTTAGGTACGGTACTGGACAACAGGGAAAACAAAGAGGCTCAAGGCTGAAGTACACAGGATAGGCTCAACTTTCCTACTCTTCCAACTAACCAACCCAACTACTAGAATGATAAAAGTCTTAGTGTGAGTTTTCAACAAATGTCTAATATAATGGGGTAAGATAAACCCAATTGTAAATCAAATGCATCAGTTTAATGTAGTTTCCAATGCTTGACTAACCGTATAGCTCAGTGCGTAGACGGTTGCGGTGGTGGACGTCTGGGGCTCCGAGGATGATACAGTTGACGAAGGACAGCAGAGTAGTCTTGTAGGCAACAGTGTCAGCTGACTGGAGCTCATGGATCACAAAGTCGAACCGATACCTCCTGCCGTGACTCAGCTGCTACGGCACACAAGCCATCATCACAATCACAATCTATACTTAATAATTGTTCTGTTTACATTACCTTTTATATGAAAAAATTACACAGCCTGAGTAAGCAAATAGTGGAAACGGGGTACACAAAAACACTCATTCACTGTTCATTTCATCAGTGGAGTAAAGGAGATTTTTTTACATTGCAACACCCAAGAGAAAATATGAATAAGGACGCCTAGGATGGTTGTCTACCAAGCATTGGTAGGAAGCAATGAAAAAATTGTCGCAGCCTCCACCTCAGGCGAGAAGAGAGTGGAATACTTCGGTGGGTGGGATCCTGCATGTCTAATTCTAGTGTAACCAACCTTTGCAAGTACGGCTTAGGCAGCCGGTGCTTTATTGTATACTGTACCTTGAAGTAGTTGAGACTGTCGAGGGCCAGAGAGTGGCCCTGCCTGGAGTAGATACACAGAGCACAAAGCAGCTCGAACACCTGCAGTTTCACACTGTTGTTGCGAGACATCAAGACTGAAACAACACAGGACTCCATCAATCACCAGTGTTAATTAGCATAACTCAAGCCAGGTATAATACTACTACATGCACCGTATAGTTATTCTGATCAACTGATTTCAATTGCTGTTCGCTGCTACTTGTAAATTAGGTTCTTTGAACTTATTTAAAACGCTAGGTTTGTATAATTGTATGTACTTAAAAATAATCAAAGTTGATAGTCAAAAATATAGATGTTGAACTTTGATTTTCAGTGGATGACTGGATGAGCGATGCGGAACCCCACCAAAGAGGAAGGAAGATAAGAGATTGGTTAAAAGAAATAGTTGTTGAGTTATTGAGAACAGAAGGAACAGAAATGTATTTGGCAAGAAAGGTGGAGATGGGGTAGATTAGGAGGATACGAGTATGTTTTGGCTGGTGGGTGAGCGGGTTACAATGGGCTTAACAAGAGATAAAAGATCTACAAACTCTTAATTGACAATGACTGAGAAGTGGACTGAGGACAAATGCATGCACTTGTTAATTTATTTGTCTGCCATGAGGTTAATGAAGACCATAAAACAAGTTGCTGTCATATTTGTAATAGACCTTTCGCAACTGTTTCACAACAGCACTCTCAGTTAAATCACACTGACACATTATACAATGCTGTTCTCACAAAACCACAACTACAAGGGTTAAGAATTCAGGAGTCTAGGTTGGGGGTTCTACCTAGCACTTTTTACTATCGATATTAAATTGCTTTTAAGTGTTTTACGGCCTAAAGACTTGGATATACAATGCAATGGTAGAGGAACAAGTTACCAACAAGATCTTTTGAGTGTTCAAGTTGGACCTTTTTTATTTATATGGATCAGTGGTGCGAAACCACTAATATTCATGTTGTGCGTAAGCTAAAGCAAAAGGATTCAAGTTAACTTAAAAACCACACATTCATTTATTTCAGTTCTAGTTTAGTAAGTCTAGAATCTTAAAATAGTTAACTTACTGTTGGCCAGTTGTCTCGTGTACTCTCGGTGTTGTACGATATACTCGAGCCCGACTTGAGAGTTCATGACTGCCCTCAGGCAACTGACACATTGTAGCTGCGAGAACGTGTCTGCCACACTGGAGAACCCTTTGGAGCCCAGCTTCTCCAGGGACTCCAGCAGCACCCCCAGTCCATCACACTCTAGGAACTCCAGCATCCATTGTCTGTAACACAAGAACCTTGTAACTGAGGGTTCATGACTGCCCTCAGGCAACTGACACATTGTAGCTCAAAGAGCGTGTCTGCCGTACACTGGAGAACCCCTTGGACTCCAGATTCTTCAGGGACTTTAGAAACACTCCCAGTCCATCACACTCCCCGAGTGAGGTTGAGTAGTAAAGAGCATGGTGGAGTTAATTCCACCAAGGTAGAGAGGACTTTGTAGCTAGCTTCGCCTCATTAAACAAGACACACTAGCTGTTTTGATTTTACATTCCAGGAACTCCATTTTCTGCAACGTACACAAGAACCTTATAAATGAAACCTCCTGAAATCCTGAAGAAAATTAACCTTTGTGAACCTTGGCGCTTGGAACTGAGAGTTCATGAGTTATAACTTCCCCCAGCAACTGACACTATTGGAGAATCACTTGTGTAAATGGGTTAATTACATGTATTGATAGCTCTTTATTTGACCCTTTGTGTTCTAGGAATACTTTAAAAGTAAGTATATTTTTTGAAAGGGAGCTACAAAACATACTATACTGTACGAGTATTAACTCTGCAGTTTGTTTTAGTTAATTATTTAAGAAGCAAAGACTTATTTTAAAATCATAAATACAGAAAGCACCTTTATGTATAATTTGTTTTGTATAGAGCATTGGATCACATTAGAAAACGCGAACTGAATGACGTTTGCAGGTATTACATATATTAACATTTCTGCTATCCAATTGTTATGTTCGTAAATGCTCTATTGTAATTTGGCACATTCAAATAAACAATAATTTTAACATTCTAATAATAAATAAATTACTGTAATCACCTTAAAGAGTAGAACTACTATCCGTGTTAACTTTTGATAAAACGAGTTTGCCACTTAGCTATAAAGTTGTTGGTAGAATAGACATGGGGCGGTGGTAGCTTTTATAATATGAAAGAAATTGAAAATGTAGGTGACCTATGTGCTCTATGACTATTTAAATCTCAGAAGTCGAGTTTACTGAGTAGGCCTACTGGTTCACTAGTTTGAGTTGAGAAGTCCAATCCGCTCTTCAACGAGTTCAACTCATGATACTTGGAGCTTGCAGGGAACTACAATGTTAACCTTTAAAACCAGTCCAACATTCTCTTAACCATGTAAATCCAAGTTCCGACACTCAATAGATGATTTTTTAGATTAATAATAATATGTGTGGGAGTTTACAGCGTGGATATCGAACCTATAAATTCTGTCAACGTCAACTCACCTGGTGGCTGGCACTCTGAACTCTACCAGCAGTCGGCATGTACCGCTCGGCAAATGGAAGGAGATTATAGTTAGTAGCAGGTTCAGGTTCAAGTTACTTACAAAAACAGCTGTCGGCATGGAGGTAAGCAAGTAAATTGATACATGCGGACACGAGAAATGTGTGATACTTGTCGGTAGAAATGAAGGTTGTTTCCAGGGAAAGAAAGAACGACCTACTTGCAAAAACCATATTACATGACGTATGAAAAAACTCTTATGCACAACGACTGTATTATATTTACCTGTTCTGACAAAGAAGATAAATCACAGAGCACCATAATAAAGAGCTTCCTGAACTGGCCTTCATCACTGGCCGAGTGGACGTGTCAGACAAAAGTGTTAAGTAAAAATATAGACCATCTACATTCCTAGAACTCTAGGGCTTCGTCGCCCACGTGGTGGCTACGTAACATGTTTAGCTAACCTATGCAACATAGACATCATCTACTCTACATACCAACCAACAACCATGTTCAATTTCACCTGCATGTCCTACTTGTTGTGGGAACAGTCCTTTACTTGGTTTTGGTATACAATGGATTGGATTTGGATATAATAAATATGAGTTTCTGTCGAAATGACGTTCTGGAAGGTGGTTCATTCATTTATGAACGCGTATTGTGGCTACACAACTTATTAAACAAAAAACAAAAATTTTAAATTTACAATTATATTTTGTTTGATTTCTTACAGAAATTCTCTCCAGATTAACATGACTGTAACAATAAAATGAATAACAAAACCTAATTGTTTAAAATTAAAAATAAAATATATGATTTTGATCATAGAGTTTTAAAGGAAATAATCGTAACTATTGAATTTAAAGTAAATAATGTTAAGAAATTCCCATTTTACACATAAAAGCTCCGAATGTTAGAGAAATTTCTGAGAAAATTTAGAATTATAATAATTCATATTATTTTGTTTAAATTCAATAATTACGAACGAGTATTTCCTTTAAAATTCAATGTTCAAAACAATATGTTTTAGGCTATTTTAATTTTAAGCAATTAGGTTTTGTAATTGTTTTATTGTTACATGTTAATCTAAAGAGAATTTCTGTAAGAAATAAAAATATACACGTAATTGTAAATTTAAAATGTGTGTTTTTTAAGAAGGTGTGTAGCCACACTACGTGTTCCTGAAGAAATCAATATATTTGGGATTTTTGTGTCATGCTTCGGTTATGGCGAAACCAGAAGCTTTTTTCATTATGTATACCTTTAGGATGGTTTTCACTTTTGGGGCTCTACCAAAAGTGACTATTCGCTAGTTTATTATTCTATTATGACCATCTTTTGGTTGTACATGAAACATCAATAAAATAATAGGTTTTTAAATTAGTTATCCAAGCACTCGAGTGTTATTATTCTGTTATGGCCATCTTTGGTTGTACATGAAACATCAATAAAATAATAGGTTTTAAATGAGTTATCCAAGCACTCGAGTGTAAATGAATGTGTAGTTGCTATATCTGTACTCGGATTATAATGTCCTGTGACAGACTACTGATAGTACAAGGCCTGATCTTATCTAGTCAGATGAAATGGGGTCGGACGGATCATAGCAGGCTGACAACCTATCAAGATTCAAGTTGTCTGGTGTTTGTTCAGATGAGCGAGGGTGACAGGCGGAAGAGATCTACTGCCACATTCCTTCCCTTCGTCTCCCCATTCACACCTGGACAATACAGCTCGAAGTTGAAATTTGAAAGGGTCACTTTTTAAACCAAGCTAGCAATCCAAGCAGATTTGACCTATCCTTAGAATGGAAACTGTACGTATCTGTTCACTGTAGATGTAGTCTGGCCCATGGTGTACTTATTACACCATGGTCTGGCCTACGTATTGGTTGTGGATACTGTCTTAGAAAACAGTTGGTTTAGCACTAATTTGTGTCTTACTGCTTACAACTTATGGAACTATGAAGCGAAATGTCTATTTGAATTAAAGGACCACGTCCTTGCGTATGATAACTATTTCCTTCAGGATTGTCGTTAGTAGAAATGTTCTTCGTTATATTTGCACCGCATTTGTCTTTCACCTTCCCTTTGAAGAAATTAAGAGAACTATTTTTGAAAAAGAAAGGGAAAACGTAAATATTTGTTTACTTGTGAGTTTAATAAGAGGTGGTGATGACTACTTTCTAGTATAGATGAGTACTATTGAAGAACGTAAAGAATTTCTAAAGAAAAATGTGTGGTAACTGCTAACTTCTGTGTTTGGTTCAGTTGACTTCAACAACTGAAAAACCTCCTTCATTTTTATCATCTTATACTTGAAATTTTTTAATCAACTGTGTAAATATTTGAAAAGATTTTCCGGCGATGCCGACAAAACTTAGGTCTTGGGGAATTTTTAACGAGCTTAGAAGTTAGTTTATGGGGTGAACTCTAGTCTGTAATGGCAAATGTTCATGAACCACCGTTATGTGTCGCCCAGTTCAGTAGTCTTACTTGTCCCTAGTTTCGTAAGTGTTATGTGTGTGTATACGAGTATATCGATATTTCCTTTGAAAAATCTTGCTTTTAAAATGCTAACAAAAAAGAAGCAGGGTAGTGTCAACAGTCTCAATTTTTTGACTGCTGGTCTGCATGATTCTCTGCATTGCAATTTTGGATTTTGCTATAGTTCGAACTTTATGTTTTTGCATAATTGGGCCGTCATCAGTTCCTGAATTGGGCAATATTTGGAAAGCTACCTCATAACATAAATGCCTGAAGCAAATTTGGAGCAGACCGTGCTGTCTACAAGACAATCCCTCACCAACCCTCGATCAAGGAGTATTCCAAGAAGTGTTTACGAATATACTTCTTCAACCTCAGTCTCATACAACATGATTGTTGGGCTACAATCTAAGACTGTCTGACGACGACGAAAACAACAAATTAACGATGATTTTCTTGCCATTTTTTTTAGGTTGAAATGTTGGATTGAGCTGTTGAGCTCAACTTACTTGTCTTTTCAACTTCGGTGATTGGTTTTGCGCTGAAACTGAGAGTAGATTCATCTGCAAACTATGCAAGGTGTCCATGGTGTTTTGTCACTGTATGACGTAGATAAAAACAAACCACGTTAGCCACGTTCAAAAAATTATGCGTGTACAAACTTATAAGAAAAAAGTCCCAGGTCGAATTATGTAACCTCCTCCTTGCGTAGGAAGTCGGTTAAGAAGAGCATGATGCAGTCAAACGCTTTTGACACGCCGAGAAACCCCAGTGTTGGTCTTCGACTTTCAATTACTTCAATTACAAACTTCTTTGTAAATTGGCTTATAATCGGTGGAATGAAAATGAAACATAATTGTCGGCCCATTGTGAGGGTTTTAACACATATCCAGCTAGTCTCCGCGAGATTTGCTGACTAATGACTCCGAGTTGAGGACTCCCAAGAAGATAAAGCCAGAAATACAGACGAGAGCCAACGGGAGATAGTTTAGATGTCTGCGGCATATAAAAGCGTCAACAACAATCAAAACTAGCGTCGCTAGTCGTAATATGTTTCCTCGGCCGCAGTAACGAGATGCAGACCCTCTAGCTCGTGCAGTCACTTCCGTTGCTCATCATTACTGTACTTGGTGTAGAATAACTGCAGTTTGTTTACAAAGAGGACTTTCACTGGCGTTCTAAATAAATCTGTACGGAATATTAAAATAGTCAGTTCTAAGGAGCATGTTTATGTCTATCGCGTTTGGATGGTGTAATATTTGAAATGAGCACTCAAAAAGCAATTTTCAACATCTAATATTCAGATTCGCTTTTTACGATCTGCGAACATTACAAGAAAGGTTGTCTCTCCTCACCAGTTATCAGTGGTACTGTTCTCAACTATAGGAAGATAATAACAGCATTATTTGCAGTCGAATAAAGTTGTCTCCTTTCAGGTTTCTTGAAATGTTAAATCGATCATATACAGGGTGTTTTAGTACTATCTACCGATATTTTAAGGCATTATCTTTAAGGAAATATCACAACTATACCATCAAAAGGCTTTAGCTACTAAAAAGCCGCAATTTTGTTTATATAATTATGTTATTAGAAAACTGTTATACCAATCAACGAGAAAACTTGCATACGCCTTTATGCTACCAAGATAAATAAATGTAGGGAAATAACTCAAATCAATGTTATTAAACAACCTAAATCAGTTATTCTCGAATTGTGTATGTAAATAGCACTGCTAATGACTGAGTGATGACGGTTAAACCATTTTAGACTGTCATCATTTTGTTTTTATGATTGAACTGGTTCAGTATGTTTCCCCATGGTAACGTAAAACCGTACGCAAAACGTCAGATTGATATAAATAACAAAAAAACGATTGTCTAATAAAAAAACACATACAAACAAATTGACAGCCATCTGTTCAACCAAGGATCTTCGGACAGTTTATACTCGTAATTATAATATGCCCACGAGTATTTGGCTCAGTAACAGTGCCTTGACATATTGGAACAGTTTTTGAAACACCCTGTAAATCCAGCTACAATACATAGCAAAACGCGAATGATAAAAAGACAAAAACAACGATGAGAACGTTGTTGCTTTAGCTAAATGGCAAGCTAAATGGCCTACTTGTTCAGGGTACGGGCCCAGAAACCTAAACACAAGGTTAATTTCGGGACCAGACCGGAATAGCAATGCTCAATTATAAAGTAGTAAATTCATTCTGAATCAATCCTCATTTATTTTTGGTATTGTCTACGACACTAACACCAAACTTCAACAAGGAGTCATTTCAGGAGCTTTGATACACAACCAGAAATCATCATCGTTGATTGCATGCATCATTCGTCATCACCAACTACTCAACTTCTCTGGTGGGCACAAATCGTGAAACCCTGTACAGTGGATAGCGCAGGATATCCGAGGAGCTGCACCTTCAGAATGTTGATGAACCCTCTGATTCACAAGGCAAGCCGCTCAATCACACATCATGCACCTCCACAATCCACATCCGCTATTCTATATTTAGAAACTATTTTAAATTAGCCACAAGTTCCTAAAATTTTGATGTGACGATTGATAGCACCGAGGAGCCTTTCTCTTTGGTAGAGGTTCATTGACCTCGCCACAACTGGCAACTTATTGACAGTTTCAATCGGTTTGGGTCGGAATCTTGACCGTTAATCTACTCTTGATGTAACCAGGTGGTCAGATTAAATAATCTTCACCACTGAATCCTAATACAGTATAACGGCATACATTGAGAAGTATTTAAACACTACTTGTTTAGAATGTACAAATATGTGTTAAGGACATTCTTTGTTTTTTAACCCCAAACACGCAGCAAATATAGGGTGAGTTTCATGGAATTTAAGGTTCAATGGCAAGGTTTGGGATCTGTATTGTATTGTTACCAAATTTCCTTTCCAAACTGTAGACATTACCAAATTTAATATAAAGATCTTAATTTGTATAAACGCTAAATAGTAGTAGTAGTAGTAACGAATTTAATATAACCCATGTTTACACACAGAATACTTTGAGGAGCTTTGACAGAGAACGATCGATGTTCCACTTGACTCCATTTCGTAGACATTAAAGTTGCTTGTCATTGTTACGTCGAGTCAATTTATCGAATAAATGAAGTTTATTTCTCGAAATATTTACATTATTTGAATAGGGTTTTAAATGAGAAACTTACTAACTACGGTTACTAGTAGAGTGATACACTAATAAACAAAAGTGCATGCATACACTTAAGAATTTACATAGAAAAATGCATGTATGCACATTAAGTTTAATTTTTAAACTCATCAAGTCTTCTTCTTTAAGGGGTTTCACAAGAAAAAAGAGGAGGGTAAAAATGAGAAATTCTAGAAGGTTAACAACATGTTTGGGAAAATTGCCAAACATCTATGTCTAATCACATATACAGTACATATATTCATAATCGTACACAATTTACGCGTCGAGAGCACGTCGAATATTTTGGAAAAACAAATTTTTGAAAAGCCTAAACGTGTTGAAAAATGTTTTATAAATACAAAGTATCCTTGTTACACCATGGTGTGTATGCGAGAAAGTTCAAAACTTACACAGTAACACCAAAAATAATGTTAACGTATTCAAAATACTTTCAGTTTATTTCCTATTTTTTGCGCAAATGCGTGGTATGAATTATTGTCTCTCTACATTAGGAATGTGTTCTGGAGCTTATACATATATGTGAGTGTGACGAGGCGGAGGCACGCCCTGCAGGAGCAGCTTGCATGTCCCTCGCCAATCAAGTGAAACGGTTTTTATCTTCTCGCAGCTGAAATTACAGAACACTTTGGATGATATAACTTCAGAGAAGTTGTTGACGTTGAGGAAAAACTCATCAACTACAGACAAAATCATTGTTAAAAATAACCTAAAAGCTTTCGAGGAAGCACAACTGACGAAAGAGTTTGTAATACTAACATAGTAGTAAACTATAACCTGGTAAAAGGTAGAGTTTTACAGTTCCAATGTTTAAAAGTAGTTCCAAGTTTTACTTGTGGTATTTAGGATATTGTGAGATAAAAACAATCTTTATTGTATTTAAATGACATTAAACTGATTGTTGTTGCTGAAAGTTCAGTCTGGAAACTTTTGTTTTTAGGCAGCCGATAATTTTTATGTGCATTTAGATTTACATGGCAGAAACATTCTTCGTGCTTAGCCTTGTCATTGCAAATCCCCATTAAAAACATACATACTACTAGCAAAAATCTTCACCCTTATACTAGCACAGCGCATCTTACCAGAGGACAAAGATGCAGTTATTGTCCCTTGTTTTGAATATTTGAGAGCAGTAATTAATTTAAAAGATTGAGTAACGTTGTAATAATGTGTACATTTATCGCGTAGAAATCAAAACTGAAGAGTGTTTCTTTCTGGAAAAGAATCTAACTACGCCGCAAGTCTCGGCTCTTCACCGATTTGTTTGTCAAACCCGTCCAAATGTTTACTTAGAACACTCGTTTGGACGTCCCTCAAAGTATCAATTTACACCCAGAGAGGAAACAGTAGCCCATGAAAGATATCATTTGTCAAGAGTGTGGTGCACACCGGTGATGACTAAATGTTGTTTGTAGTTTTTGTGAAGATTGTCGTGTAGCAATCTGTCGGAGGTTATATTTAGCCGATGTCACGGTCTCCAGCCTCTCCAGTATTCCAGCTCCAGGGCAGAGACAGCTGTCAGGACACATCTTGGAGTGTCAGTTGATATCTGTTCTAACATTCACATCACAGGTGAGATCACAGAGCACCACGGACGCGTGAATCTGTCTAAGTTCAGGAATGATTGAGGGTGAAGGGGCATAACGACTGGACGTAGGCAGGATGTGGAGCATGCTTTATAACTTCTTTAAATCCAGGTCTACTAATGAATATAAAAATGTTTCCAAGTTCCGAGTTCTTTGTAAACTCTAAAAGAAGACGTTTAAAGAAATAATACACAAAACAACATCTTTGGGATTAACAAGTGCAGAAATATGACGAAATGAAAAAGTCCTTGAAAGATGTGCAATCTCTTTTTAAAACCACTTAACTTATGTCACGCACGTGTTTCTTAAACTTTTAAGGGCTGTTATTCTACTTTCTACCACATATGATAATATAACTTTATTATGATTATATTGAATAGGCTTTTGTTTTATTTGTATTCTTATTGCGTGTTTTCACTTCACTCGGTTATTTCAGATGCGTCTAATAAAATGCTAACTAACACCAGCTGATTGACCGCGAGAATTAGACGTAATTTTTAGGCAACATTGTAGTGTTACATGTTGTAATTAATTATCGGACTGGGCCATAAACGGTATATCCTACTGTGAAAGCGATTGTTGCCCTACTATTGCAACGAGGTTTCAATGAATGGCATCAATGGAATTTGTTAATATACACATGACTTTGAATGGATACAATCATAAAACTATATAAAGAAGTAAAAATGTTCATGTAACTATGCTATATAATAATACGAGTAATTAAATATTGAATCCCAGCATAACACGTTTGGTTTGATTGTTGACGTCATTCAAACTAATTCAGCGTACAAAATATCGGCGAAAAGTTTGGGTAAAAGCAGTTCTATATACACTAGTTTACAAGTACATTGACCTGATTTTCAAGTCAATTTCTTCCAAACACAAGGAACATTCACAAACAAAACCGAAGTAAGCTTGAATAAACACACTACTGAAATGAAGACAGGTTTTGAAAGAGGACTCTAAAAGTAGAACCAACACTAAGATAGGTAGGCATAAGGAAGATATGACCGGTCCACCATCAAAACATCTTGTGAAAACAAAAACAAGCAGCTAGAATCAAGGGAAGCTTGCGAAACAGCGGTGAAAGAAAACAAACCTGACGCAGGACCAAACAAACGCTGACTGACGACTATAACAAGCCAGGCCAGACCTACAGGCGAGTTATAGGGAGCTCTGAATATGCACTATACACTCCACACTACACAGATCGGTAGTGACATGCTGGGAACTAAACTATTGAGGATAGCTGCTCGCGGGGTTCCGCAAGGGAATCCCTTTCAAACTGCTGTACGCATCTGTCTTAGAAGTACACAGAGTCCCACGCTCAAGAAGTAATATTAATTACGATAATCAGATACCTTTAGGGATATCCTTTAGGGAGGTTTGATATCTCTCTAGCCATAAGAGTACTTAGAATACACATTGTGTGAAAATTAAGATACAGTACTACAGTGCTAAGATAGGGCAAACAATGTAATTGTATACAGACGAGACATTTGTGCTCAAAATATTAAGCTTATGAAGTTAACGACGCAACCATTTAACTGGTCGATTACGGAAAAAAAGATAGAGAGAAACCCTATCTACCATTGAGTGTTCAGTGTTTTCTTTTGAGTTGCTCACTGACGTTTATAAACGAATTAAAAAAATTATGTTTGTCTTTTTAACGAGAGGAAGTTAGGGCTACAAAATTCTTTCTACCACTCGACTTTTACCTAGCGTTACCACATAGTCACTTTACAAAATGTGTAAGATTAGTATTGAGCCAAATGTTAAATTAAAACCCTCATTGAAAATGTTTCTTTTAAGTTAAGCCTAATAATTATAGGAATATTTGTGAATATAGCCCGACAGAAGCATAACTGACGCGGCCAGATTGCCCGTGATGATTGCTCAATTATTTGTAACCCATTTTTGTAATAAAACTGTTGTGTTAAAGTAACGTTAACGTAGTCTAACAAGGGAACCTCTGGGCGTAATTATTGAATAATCAGAGAGTATTTGGTTCATTGTAGGGGCAGTTTTCGGAACTACTGAGAGAAGGTTGTGGTGTTTGATTAGCACAGTAATATGCAGAAGAGTAGTACGGCAGTTCCAATAGCAGCAAAGCAATACTGATAACGTGTGACTTGACCACCACTCATCATCACTGGTGCTACTTCTCCATGTAAAGTAACTGATACTCTGCGATATCTGAGCGATCTCAGCTGATCAGTGTCACCTGGTCAGGTGATCGCTATGTTGACGACTCTCGACTGTTCTACCATATGTTCCCGCTCACCGGAAGTCAAAAAGCGACGCGCGTCCTCCTGATTTATTTCTGTCGTGGCTGGAGTCTGGACGGCGGGCGGCGGTGGCTCCAGTCGAAATATTTTCTGACCTTAGTGCAGTGAATTCCACCGTACTTGTATTTTTAGATGCCTCTTTGACAACAGTGCGTGTTGTGTTGTTGGCCAGCAACTATGACTTCGGTCGTGGCAAAACAGTCGGAAAGTTAAAATGCGAGTGGTTGAGTAGCCGAACAATAAAGTGGTAGCAAAGAATAATAATATTTAAAAAGTGTAATTGGGAAACTGAGCAAAACACTGTTTGTTGACATTATATTGGATCAAACTACTCGTATAACAACCTTTCAAATTGAAATTGTATTGGAATATGTATAAATGTTTGTTCTGTATGTGGTTGTTTAAAACATAAACTTTGAGAAGTGCTTATAAAGTTTAAACCTAAGTCAAACGTATATGTGTGTACCTTATGACCTCATACATAAGACGCACTCTTGCTTTACACAACGCTTTTTACTTACGAAGTTATGAGTAGAAAAATACTCTTAGCTGTCAAATACTCCTTCAAGATGTAAGAAAACACTTACTTTTATTAGATCTCGCTATCAAATCCACAAGACGCCTTGTGTCAATACAATTCAACACCTGTAAAGATGTGAAGAATTCGTAACCACGGCGGATTTCTGAGATACGCCTTCTATTGTCATTTTTGTACACAAACGCTTGAAAGGAGCCGCTTTATCTTTATACCTGTGCTACATATCGTTTTAATGATTATTGCATAGCAATAGCAGGCCTACATTCAATTGTCAAAGGATACAAATCACTTAGACCTACATTACGAGTGTATGGGAATGTGCCATAAAGACACAAGTCCTATCAATCAGATAACCTGAAAGCTTTAGAAGACTTTACTAAACCTTTATACCTGTATAGTAGTTTAGGATTTTAACACACTTCATTTAAATAAACAATGCTGTACACGGTTCATATGGGAGATTGTCAAGTTGAGTATAATTTTTCATACTAAATTAAATGGTTTATACTTTTTGTAAATACGTGCTTTAAAACTATTTTCCTTTTCCGCCGGGGTTTAAGAACAAATAAAAGCCAAAAACTCTCAAAGTTAAATAAACCCTTAGTTAGTTTATTCAACTAATGAACAAAAATAAATAGATAAATAAAAATGTCTTTATTTCAAGCGATAAAGTAAACATACCAAGTAGGCCTAATAATAATCTAGTTAGTGACATGAGGAGAGAGGAGAGATGAGCACACAAAACTGAATGCTGGTGCATCATGTAAATATGTGACTCCAGAAATGCACTGGACACTCCAGGAATCCTGCATCTCCAGCCAGACCTGGAGACGTGCCAGGGGGGAAGGGAAGAGGACATGTGCTATAACAGTTTAATGTGTTTTCTTTCTGGACGGAGCCTGTGAATCAGCCAGACACCTCGCAAAGTGTTTTATCTGTTGTTATAAAAGATATGAATCGTGGCAGGCAGTTGTAGAGACCATTCTTAGATTAAAACTTGGCCGCTGGCCAAAGAATGTGAGCCTCTAGAGTTTTGACAGGTGATAGACACTGAAGTTTTCCAAGTTATCTATCCAGAGGGCTTTGTCATTTATGTCAGAGTCAATATGTGGGAAATTCTTTTATGAAATTTTTAGGCTGTGAACTTGTGAAGAGGACTGCTGAGGAAGAACATGCATTTTAAGTCCATTTTTATAAAACTAACCCAGAAAAACGAATTTAAGCAACCACGGCTTTGTTTCCACCAAAAGTCGTTGTCCTAAAGAAGAGTGAACTACCAACTGCTTCTGAGTGCTAGAGTATTCAGCATTCCATTCTGGGACAAACAAAGCAACAAAATGAATCATTCTTGAATCCTTGTTGATTTTAATGATGCATCAAGCGACCAATTAAGTTGAAACCTATAAACCGAGACATGTTCGTATTAAGTGCGCTGACAAGCTCCACAGAGTGCTTAAGTCATTGCTCCCTTGCTCGCAAATAATAGAGAACAAGTGCTGCTATAGTTTATGGTCCATATTGATTAACTCATGTTGAACAATGAACTTCATCATTGTCGGAACATAAAGAGAAACGTCAAAAGTTCCATTATGTCCGCTTTGTACTCTACTCTACTCTAGTAGGCACAAGCACGCATTCCAAAACCAATCTCGTATACCAATCACGTCAACCGTCACTCAACAAACACGATAAATGTTAGAAATGCAGTTGCTTGTATAAAGAACAATATGTCGTTCAGTACTAGGGTGTAATAGTTCTTTTAATCAGAGTAAAACTTGAAGTTAAATTGACTTGTCGTTTACTATTTTGTAGTAACTTTTTTTTGAACATATTGAACAATAAAAGCAATAAAATGTGTTCACGATTAAGCCTTGTATTGATACTGGCAAAACACTCCACCAATCTCCATTGTTAATAAATTTCTATTTTCCCAGTTGCAGGACCTTGTTTTATTACAGTTACCTTGGTTGTGGTGCCTGTAGATCCTACGGTGCAGGTTGTAGTCTAATAGACAACAACCTGCACCGTAGGATCTACAGGCACCACAACCAAGGTAACTCCATTGTTAAAGTAAATCTTACCTTATATTCATTGCAGATTCAAATATATTAAGACGTTCATTAACACTTTTAAGGAGTGGAGAAGAACTCTTTCGAGTTTTGTTTCTGCCGATTCTAAAGTACGATTCCACGTGTATCTACTATAGGTAGATACACGTATACTTTATGGTAGTTGGTAGAAACTTAAAAACACCAATTATCCTAACATCTGCACCTCGCGCGGTGCTTCACACGTAAAGCGTTCTTTTGAATAGGTAGAAATTAACCACAGATTATCTACTAACCAAAAAGTTGGTATGACAGCAGCAGAAGTCACCACGAATAGAAGTAGTCGACTTAAGTGCATTCGCATTTTTAATTCACCTGGCAAAACTCTTGAAGAACAGTTTGCTAAAAATAATCGAAATACCTAACACACTCGTATATACAAGTTCACTTTGACCTAAGGAGGCGTACTATTTTAACTAAATTTGTCACTGTGTTTTAAAACCTCAAGAAAGAAAGAGGCTGATTAGTATAGTGTGCACGAGGGAAAAACTAGCTGCGTCCTGAGAGAGGGTTGAAAACAATCGCTCTGATAAAGAAGATCAAAAGGGCTAAATTTCAAATCAATTATTGTCTGTCCTAAAGACAGGCGCCGTTCTAGAGGTACAACTATGCACCGCTTGTTTAACGAAGGACACCAGGTCTGGGCGGTGAAAGGCAGAGGGTTGAAAGTGACGAGTGATGATCATCTCCATGCCTCCTGTCATCTCAGACAAACACACTAACAAGCGTACAAGCAAGTACACTGCACCGACAAACATATGGAAATAACTCAACAACACTGTCATCTATTGGGACTAATGAGACCAATGTAAACTGTGATGTGCCCGGTACACTTACTGCTCACTTGAAAGGTTATTTTACCGTACAATGTGTTCCGTTGTTATGCTCTAGAGTCTAGAATGTATTGGTTTGAAGGTCTGGGTTGTACGAGTACATGTACTCCGATTCCTCGAGCCGAAAGCATCAATTTTACGGGCGTTGTCGAACTGGCTCGATGGTCTTTGGAGATGTCAACTACATAGTAAGATCTAACTAGTCCGTAGGGTTGCATAAGGGGCATATTTGACCGGTGGGGTATGAGAGGCGCCGGTGTTCTAAGCAATAGAGTATGCAATGAATACAAATTTGATAATTATTGAAATTAGAATAGTGCAATAGAAATCCGATATAATATGATGATGATAATCTTATCAAATAGCAATTAGTTCATTTTGGGCGAGTTGAATTAAGTCTGTATACATTATAAATTTGTGTAACGAGAAGCCTTAGGTTTACACTAATTAAACGGAATCGAAACATGCCTTGATTCAGGTGAAGCTACAAACAAGGCTTATATTGTTTCCTCAACTAACCATATCTTAAAAAAATAGAATCCATTAGCCAATTTCGATGCATTTTTAAAACAGTTAAATAAATACCTGTTGGGTTGTCATGTAGACCTTGTGACATGGCTGTAAATAGTGTTTTCTAAATAATGTACTGAAATAGTATTTTGATATAAATATTCCCAAGACGACGGGACAGCTTTGTCCTGAAATATAAACTGGAAATCCTTAAACACCCTAAAAGGTGTATTTGCCCAATAGGTATTTTAATAGCATATTTCAATATTGCAACATAATTACTGATGGACCATTATTTGCACTTGATACTGACGCAGTACAATAAGGATGTTTAGAGGGATAGCGAGCGTGAGAAGGTGGTGACTCTCCTATCAACACTCCCCGCCTACCGAACATCGGACCAGATCTACCGTCACCCTTTTGAGGATGACCCGAAAGTTTCGTTGGACTTTTTTGACCACCAACAGTGCCAGTTTGTTGCCACGCAATTTTACATCTGCTGGCGATTGGGAGAAACAGCATGTTACTAGAACACGTGAAAGAGATTTTAAACAGAACAAGATTACTACAGTATACTATTATGCTTGTAGGTACGGAGAGTGTAATTGTTATCAACCTGTATTATATGAGTCTGAAAGCTATCGATCGAGATCATAACGTGATTGCAAACTTTGGATCAGTTGACATAGTTAGCGTTTTTAGCAACAAAGTAATACAATTTTGTCTTGAACTGTAATGTCTAGCACTCGCGGAAGATAGCGATATTATATTTTTAAAGAGAGAACTTTCTCTAACCTGTAGGTTCAAAGCTCTAAAAAATTAAGCATTGTTAACAGTTAGTAGCAAAGTAGGCTACATTTTAGATCCATTTGTATATGATACTATTTTGTTGTCTATTACAACAACCGAAATCCAATAAAACGCCTATCAGCATGATTGGAATATCCTTTATCCTGAAGTGTGGCTGACTTCCTGTCGGACCCAGTCATGTCCATGTCACCGAGCCGTCATCACTCATCACTTAATCACTTAGCCGGCTCGATTGACGCACCCCAGCACCATCACCATCACTGATGCCCTCCCAGGGCACTAACTGCCTTCTTGATGGCGAGTTATAGCCCCTTTCAGATCATTGGCCACTTCATCCAACGGGCAAGAAATTAATAAGGCAGTTGCTAGATGGCTCTTTTCAAGTGGCTACAGGCCAATTGGAAACAGTTAATAGCGTTGATCGCCTGTGATAATGAATCGAACTAAGATATGATATCGTCTGTGTTGATACAAAATAAGTCTTAAATTCCGTTGTCATAATTATGAGTTTAAATATAACACCAATTCAAAAATTTGAATAGCTGTGACTTATAAATACAGGAGTAGCCTTTTTTAAGCTTGTAAGAATGTGGGATTTAATGAATTTTAGTCTATTGAACCCCAGGACTATCAACTCTCAGGAGGTGTTTGAGAAAGTTACAAAGCCGGTTGTAGGGACATTCCTTGTCTGAATTTGTCAGTGTTTGTCAAAACTGGAAACAATAATTGCACGTTGCCGATAAATGGCTGACTGTTCTTGAAATTCTCACCAACTAAACCGGCTGATTCCAAACCACGGCCGTGAATGTTGATGAGACAAACCTGTAACTCTACTTCCATCGTTCCAATGTAACTACTGTAGTTCCGAGTAGCAAGATAGTTGCAGGAAGTAGGTGAAATGGTTGCATCACGTGACGTGCAGAGATAAGGATGTATCACAAGAGATAAGAGATAACGGTCTTATCAGAGCAACAGGCGCTGTGTGAGTCTGCATGAATCCTGAGCGACGTACCTGTCTTGCTATACTATGTGAAACAGGATGTATCTATCTACTTGTTGTACAATGAATTTGTTCAAAACAATGCAATTGAATATTTTGTGAAGCCCCAAAGATTAGCGGAAAGCATTACTGTTTCCAGACTCGGACGAAATAATACACGTTCTGCCAAATACTCGTAAAGTATTACGTAAACAAAATTGTGCGAACATATTATGACACTTTCATAACATGCGCAATTTGAAACCGAAACTGTTGCTTGGAGCACGTTTTCAGCTGGCGCCCCTGGGAAATGGACACCTCCCTGTCAGCTTTCTCAGAAGCTCATCACCAGTGCGTGTGCCCTTGACCCCGCGGGCACGGTAGTCCTTGCTTACACAAAATAATGCATATTTTACACGTTTCACTGAGCAATATTCCCAAGAATACGGAAGAATCACAGCGATACCGTTCCTAACAACCCGTAACGAACAAACACTTTCCAAAAGCACGAAAACCATATTCGAAGCTCCTTAGAAGAGTTAATAGACCAAACAGCAACAGTTTATCAGCAGTTTGGCTCATTAGTGGCTGCCAAAAATAGAGGAGATAAATCAAGTTAGTGGCAGCGCCAGTGACCCCGGCATTGCAGAGGTCGAACTTGATTTACTGGACTGCGACGAGATTGTTGTGGCTGTGGCGCCCACAGAGAAACAAATACTGCGTGTGGCGTGCTGGTGTGGCCGCGATTTATTGCTCTATGGTTGCCCTCAATGGACATCTCCATTCGTCTCCAGCTTGTTTCTTCAAGTGAAATTTATTGGCCTTTTCTCCATGGGAAACAAATCCTGATGAGAGCGTTCAATTTCATTGGCCAACTGACCTTTGTACCGATATGGTAATGTGCTTTCAGTAAAAGATAACAAAGAATTTAATGAATATTTATAAAGAAATCAACGCCCCTAAAGCCTGCTTTGGTCATATGCTACGAATGATTTACGGCGCTTTCTTTTCTCTACCTACAAAAAAAGGATAATTGATTATTTTAGATCTGCAAAGCTGACGAACGGTCTTTCGATAAAATAGCCGATAAAAATTCCAACCAGAGTGAACACACCTGGTCTTAAATCAAACTTAATTTCAAATTTGAGGGCTGAATTTCAAATATGGTCTTAGTGATGGATGCCCAGTCACAGCAATCAAATTCGGTGCCAAGAACATTAATAATTCAATCACAATCAGCAGCAAATCACATTCTATATCGTAAAGATTCCTCGGTGGACAGGTTCAATCAACAGATGGAGATGACTCACTCGTCTCGTCTATCGGAAGTGAATATTGCAGACGACCGTGTCCACGTCGCAACTGCACATTGCAGAAGTACTCACGCACTCACGCATCCGCTGACGTGAAATCACGGCACTCAGTCACGTGACCTGCGTGCTAACCTCAGCTCGCTGGATGCGGGTTCGGAGAATCTGCCATTAGCGGAATGTAGATGATACCTTGGTTTCTGAGTAGGCTGTAGTAAGTATAGTATAGTAGCTTTTCACCTAAATTTGAAGATGCGTTTACTCAGTTTCGGGTAGGTAACAAAATAAACTTAAAACATATGCAGGAGCTTTTGCTTTGCTATAGAATTAAATGTGTCGATGGCAAGGCTCAGGAGTTGGGATTTGGGATTCTGAAGGACGTGCAGCGTTTACTTTATGGGTGACAACAACCCCTTTCGATGAGTTATTATTAATTTAACCTATTTTTCGAATATGCCACAATAATATCAGGTAAAAGCTACCAGGTGGAGAATGTGGGTTAAAAAGAGTGTATGGCGTTTTCAAAAGGTCATGGTCAATGAAGTGTCAAATGCTAGAATAAGGTTTAAACGTTGTAAGTAAAATGAGTTGCTGTACAGTTCTGTTGCTCATTAATTATTTCATAGCACCACATTCCAAACAACCCTAAAGAATTTTGAGAACATTCAACGGGATAAAGGATACGGTAAAATCGTTTTCGAACTAAAGCTACTGGCGTATTGTTGTTTATTATAATGCCCTCATGTTAAAGATTATGAAGAAGTACGCTTATTTAATACCGGTACGTTAACCATACTCATGAAACAGTGTTAGCAACACAAATGACAACGCCTAAATCAGAACAACAAAATAAAACTTGACTTATGCCACACCCTACACTAAAAAGAAAATACGCGTTAATTGTGTCGTTATATTGGAAAAATAAACACGTTCACACTCATTCTTGGGTAAACACATTATCCAACGAAGACAAGAATGACAAGTGACAACATTAAGATTTAGAAAATAATGACAATGGCGTATTGACGAGAATGGTGACAAACCCAGCCCGAGGCTAAAAGGATCACTGTATGAAGGAGGAACATCTGGAGAGGGAAGGGATGCACTTCTGTACTAAGAAAACAAGGGCTGGAGGATCCATCCATATCATGTACCGAGATAACATCCGCTCCCACAAGCATATCAGCTTCTACAAGACATGTCTTTAGGGTTTAATACAATCTGAGTTGTAGCAACACCAAACGGTTGGACGAGTCTTTTTTTGCCTGCTAACAAGTTCCAAATTTATGTAACGTTCGTGAAGGTGGTGGGCAAAAAAAGGTAAAAGATAAAGTTTGTCTTCTTTAGCGAGGCGAAGAACTACAAAGTCCTCTCTACCACTCAACCTCAACCTTTACCTGTCGTTACCGTATAGTCACAAATGATGACTGCGGGGATCGAACTCGCGCCAGCGGAGTGATGAGCTCCGGAGTCGCGCACGATTCCAACCCGCCGAAAACTACTTTTTGGAAGTTTCATCGTTCTGAATCTGTATCTCTTTGTGCTTTTATGTCATCAAAATTAATAGGGATAAATTGGTGTTTTTCACTTAGAAATCATTATAATTTCTTTGAGTGTTAGAAAAGCCTGCATTGCATAACGTTTCACTAGTCAAAGTCAAAAAGGTTTATTCAAAAAACTTAAATTTTTAATTTTAAAAGTGCCAAGTGCACGCAGGCACGCGAGGCAAAAATAGACATTATATAAGTTATTATGTAGTGAGTAAGTGTCCAAATCAGGTCAACATTTCACTTTAGTTATGAAAACACTTTTCACAAACACTTTTCACTGTAAATAAAAATAAACAAATAAATAATATCACTGTATGAGTATTAACACTAGACATTTTACCAACACATAAAAGAAACAGTACATCTAGTGATTCACAGTAACAGTGTTATCATAGTACAATCCCGCTGAGTTGAACTTGATGAATATTCTTTAGGTCGTACGCGCTTCGTTAATTACAGTAATATGAATGAGCTTTATTTTAAGCTGTGACTTTTAAGTTGTTAATACGTAAGTTGAAAACACAAGACATTAAAATATTTTGACGCTGTACATTAAAAAAAATAGCACCAGAACTTACCGACTTTTAGAATTTTAATCCAGATTAGTTTGACTTTTACACAAACGTGTGGACTGTTTTATGTGATTACAGTATCACAGGTTAACTATGTACTAACAAAGAAAAAGTGAATTACTAGACATGTAGTTTATTTGTCAGTTTGCGTCCGGATTATCTTAAAACGCAATAAAGCTATACCATACAATACAATAAGCTACTATCATAATTCCCCAAACATACTGTTGAGCCAATAAGTAAAAATAAAAATTAGTTCAACAAATACTAAGAAATTTTTTAAGAAATGTAAGCAGGTTCTGGTCTTTTTAGTCAGTTAAAAGGTTTTGTTAATGATTAACGTAACCAATATTTACAACAAATATAAAACAAAACACGTTGTTGACACTGTATGAAGTACATACATGCACGCAAGTATAGTTGGTTGGGTGCATGGTGGTTCGGATGTTACGTGATGATTGCAGGACAGCTGATCATTGATGAATGAATGTTTCCTTGTCAGACTCACACTTATCACAATCAGCTGTTCGGTTACTGCACCTTACTTACTTACTTACATTTATCAATCACACTTTCACCCCAGGCTCTAAATCAATTTCATCAACAGCAACATCCTCCGACCCTAGATCACTTTCTTCTTCTTTATTGATTCTTTCAAGACATATGCGTCCTTTGTCCGAAAATTGTGATATATTGTGTACTCAGACTGAGCATCCTGAACAATGTGAGTAGAAGGAAGATACGTGTCTTTTCTCAAACCACTTACAGTACTATAATACAGAAACTTATAACTTAAAACGGTTGAGTTTCGGGTACAAAAACTTTAAACAAGTTACATCATTATTGTAAGTGAGTGCAAGTCGATGGTTTGGTTATAGTTCTGCATATTTGCAATTTGTCTTCTAATTTACTAAAGTTTATGAAACTTTGGATAGTATCAGCAATTTGCTGAATATAATCTTTAGTATATTTAGAAACGAGGAGGGGTGGAAAAACACTGGTTCATTCATAATAACTTCACCCATCCGACAACAAGCTCTGGGTGCAAAACATGCGATAAGATAAAGCGCTCTAGGCTATTTAAAACGCAAGTGAAAATAGACCAAAGGGGGAAAACTTCTTCTTATAATTGTGCCGTATGGACAATATTGAGATAATTGTTGATAATCCGACTTCTTGTACTTAGGCTACAACAACAGTGCATTTTTGGGTTGTTGTGAAAAATCAAACAAGTTTGCGTAAAACTTTTAAGTTCATAATATGTAAGTTACTCGTATAAATGCTGGGTATTGAAGCCATAGACGTAACTTTGGCAGGTGTCCAGAAATGTGTCTCGACATTCACGGAATAAGGTTAAACTTACATAACTGTCAAACCCATACCTACCTAGCTCATCATTCGTAAAAAGTGAAAAGATATATGGCTATTGATTTTAAGTAGTTAAAATGATGTGTGCGTAAATAAAATGGATGTAACCTATATGATCGGAGTAATTCAAATGTTGTAAAATATTTAGTACTTATATGAGTAAAATTAGTTAAAACTGAACCACTTTGAAATGTGGAAGATGAAATGTACGTGTGGGTTGAGATTATCATATCGTAAAAGATGCGACCCACCAAAAACTCCGTTATCATATTATTATTAAATGTATGACACTAGTCCTAAAAACAATAGTATTTGAAGTTCTGTAGTTTATAAAAAAAGGTACCTACAACCTATACAAGTAAACCCTAAAACAATACATCCTTCGTGAACATTTTTTGTAGGAACCATATTTTCGTAAGAGACAATAACGATAGTTACACTTTTAAATGTAGCATCAACTTAAATTTGAGATGTATAATTCTGGAAACTTTATTTCATAAATGTAAATAAATAAAACATGTTTTATTGCATATTGACATTTACAATAAATGTATCGCTAATCGTCAAATGTTTGAGTATCTAAAATTTTCCTTGCACTCTTACATCTAAATCCCATTCAAACATACAATTTTACACTCACTCTCCCAAGCATTCGAATGTAGCCACTCTAGTCCCTATTCAGTCAGCGAATCATAGGTCTCCTATAATTGAATGCCATAAACTCGTCTATATCATATAATGCTTGAGAAATCAGAATTGTTTTAAGACGAGCTTTGAATGCCTTAGGAGGGCATTTTGAACGAATGCGGTATCTGTTGACGAAATGAACTCCTGCCTGGGAAGGCAAACGTTCATGAACTACCGTTCTGTGTCTCCCAGTTCGGTAATTTGTGCACTGTGTATAAGCGATTGATGCGCAAGCGTGTCGTCTTTACTCATTATTCTTTGTTTCGGTTAGCTAACGAGCAACATTTGCTTAACATTTTCGCTCATTGCACATGCACTTATTGAATGCATTCTTTCGCTTTCAGTGCACAACGCTCTACACTCTGCAGTTCACGGATTTACTGATATCGCGCCCTGACATTCCTGCACTTGCGCTAACTAGCGTATGACTGATGCGGGACAGCCGTGTCGTCTAGCCAGTGTCAAAGCCACGATTCGTCATCATTAACTTCGGCCACGGCCTCAACTTCCGCGCCGCTAAATGCTGCTCTACTACACAGATTTATGGCTCCACATAAACGCTTAAACACATACGCGACTTCAAATAAATCACGTGGTGCGTTAGAAACAATCTCATAAGTAGAGTTCTCTCGAGTTTATAAAGCAAGCTCTGTTAGAGGGCGATTGGAATAATAGTTAGATATGAAACACTGGAATTAGTTGCCAGTCAAATATTTATGAAAGCTGTCTTTCAGCCAGCATGGCCGTATTTGAAACGTACAGCGAAGCTGCATTAGTATAAAGACTGTTTCAAAGCCCGTCCTTAACTTTAACATTTAAATGGCTGAAAACTTTCAACATTTTCAAATGAGCTTTGGCCTATGTTATCAGTGTATACAAAGAACCTTTTGACGTGATTCCCCCTTCAAATGAGGTATTCTGGGAGTAAGTCTAAAATGTCTTACAAGAACACCTAGCTTGTGACCCCTCGTTTCAAATACCATAAAATACAAAACCAACGATATCCTCTAAACAAACTTCCGACGCTCTGTTCTTGACTATACCATCCTAAAACGTGCACGTGAAGGAAGAATATAATGGGGAAGAGAGAATTAAAATCCCTGTACGATATGCTGCCAGTGAAATCCTTGAACGTGCGCAAATCGTCTTGTTTTGTGTGCGGGTTTTTCATTGTATTAAAAACTAGTATATTGGTAGTACATGTATTCGAAAAATCCTATTAGCACAATCGACACCGAAGAGTGCAAAATTTACTCTATAGCCACATACTGTAGCAATCGCTTACATGTTTTGTTTTTAACTGTAGGTGGTGTTTGATAAATGCAATAAATGTGATTGCTTTTGTTCTGTGCCACTACTAAAACTTGATTACTCTTTGTCTACTCCACCAGAGCGCGCCAGTACCGCTCAGCACTACAATGCTCTCCAGATTTCACGCAACAAGTCCCACATTAGAATACTACGTGCGTCTGAATGGATGCACTTTATCAAACTCCAGCTCGGCATTAATGCTACCGGAAGTAGGCTTCAACACTCGCCACGTTATTTATTTAAACGGCCTATTTTTAAAGAACTTATCTTACTGGAACACACAATTTAAAAGGAGGACAGCTTCACTTTAATTCTTTCAAAAATATTCATCATCACCAAAACCACTTTTTTTACACTTTTCAAATTTAACATTGCTACTCTTGATTTCGGACCCCAAAAAATGTATAAGTAGCTACGGATAACTGGAATTCTTGTACATTTCTGTAGAGAACTTTTCACAGGGAAAGGCTGTCGCAAAATAATTGAATTCATTCGATCAGGAAAACTATTAGAAAAATAGCCCACTACAGATTAGTTACAGAATAGAACCTCAAATATCGTTAAAAATAAAGCCAATTAAAAAAAATAAATTTAACAGTGTTGTTGAAATAAAGCGTTTTTAGTAGACGTGCCCATTCATCCCATTTTCAGATGCTACATGTTCTTTGCCGTTGTAAAGTTTAGAGCTTGAAAAACACCTTTCAAGGAAATAACAATGCCGCTATTTTACGAAATAACTGAAATAGCGGCTATTTGTCCGCAGTGCAAGTAGCTTTACCACGTCTACCTTTTCATCCAATCCACATATGTCTATGAATCTACTATATGCTAAACATTCATTCAAGTTAAAGAAGGTAAAGTTTGTCTTGTTGAACGTGGCTACGTGAGAACTACGAAGTACTCTCAACCATTCAAACCCGACCTTTACCTAGCGATACCGTACAGTTGATCGAACCTGGGCGACCGAGGTGATGAACTCCACGAGTCGCGCGCGTTACCAGCCCACCACGGGTCTGCATGCGTAGAGATACAGATCTGTTACGTCTAATTACAACATAGACAAAACAGTAACACACTTGAGCTGCCTCGAATGTCGTGTGAGAAGAGAATGTGAGACGGAAGCTATCAGAGGCAGAATGCTGCAGTGTGCAGTAGTCAAGTGTCTATGTATTATGCACTGAACTCTGCAGCGGGTATGCAATAACCAATAGAGTGCTGACTGCTGAGCCACCAATCGTTCACAGGCTCAGTACCTCTTGTGTTGTCTTACAGCATTCATATTGTACTTGTAGAGCAACTTTATTCTTGGAATTATAAGTGTTAAATTTTAAAACAACATCTTTTTTGTTTTCTTTAACAAAGCTTTGTTTAAGGGTTTACCGTTTAACCCATTACGCAGTGTGTCTTTGGCTATATTTTGTATCCATACAACGTCCACAAAATAAATGGCGAGCGACCAAATTGGGCACCGAACATGTTCTAAAGGCATATGAGACAGTTTATAACTGAAAATCAGCTGAAGCTACGGTAATGTTTGTTTAAGGGTTGAACCCATTACTTAGTGTTTTTAGCTATATTTTGTATCCATACAACACCCACAAAATAAATAACGAGGGACTAAACTGGCCTCTGAAAACGCCGGGATGGCGGGTTTACTATGACTCTCACAAGGTAGCCAAACACCGATAAACACTTGTTTCCTCACTTTTTAGACAGTATATACTCTATAAGGAATAATATTTAATAGTCCAATGAAACTCCACAGTACATTTGACGTTATGTGGCCTAATTTTATAATTTTTACCTTTGCTCATTACTATAAACTACTCAATTCATCGAAGAAAGGCACAACACAATTGATACAAAACTCAGTTGATTTGTTTACCGACCCCCTTAAAAACAAAAACAGAAAGTCTTTTAGATACAATATTTATTTAATTGTTATCAGTAATGTTATAGATTATTAACTTATTTAGCTAAATTATAAATGTAATAAATGTTTGTTCTTTCATAATGATTAAAATTATACATTTTAATCTAGGCTATACAGCAGACAACTAATCTGAACCAACTGACCTACTTAAAGGGAATTTGAAAGCAACATTTGAGGACGAAATGGGTAAAGTGGACCCCGGGCGAGTGTAAAATGCGATTACACATCCGACCCACTTATTTTGCTATCAAAATGTGGTTGATTTAAATTTTAATCTTGAAAGTTGAACTCAGGTATTGGATAACCATTAAAACATACTGTATTTGAAATCTTTATATAAAATATTGTAAGGTGCCTTTTGACAGCAAACCTGAGGTGATTTGATGAGGCGCCTCATAATAAAATTGTAATATTGGTTTTATTTCAAATATGTTTTTAAATCTGAATGTTTTTCTTAACACGGTTGATTAGTTTTTGTATTAAATTGAATCAAATTTGCCTAGGTCAATCTACCATTGCCGCTTGTGGTAAACATTAAAACACGTTTTTTAGACAATTTGTATATTTTGTAATAACTTAACATTGTACTTGAACTTTAGATACAGTCTAAAGAGTTTGAAGAGTCGAAAGCCTTTGAACCCTTGCTGAACAATACAAATACGAGTTGCAGCAGACCTGGCAATAGTAAGTAGGCCAGGCAGTTATTATATATGCACATTGAAATTAATCGTTTTAAAGCTACTATATTATTAGAATTTGCCTAAAAAGTAGTATTGAAAAACTAAAAACATAACAATGTCCTACGAATAATCTTTTATCATTATTCATCTATTCATCATTCATTATTCCTTAAACTTTACATGAAGACACCCTCAGCGAATTTCAAACCACGCACAAAATTTGTGACTTACTGCAAATATGGAGGCTTTACATAAAACCACATTCAATCAATGTAACACTCTGAAAATAATAACTTTTGTTAGAGACAAAACCCATCAATATAAATAACCTAAGCTCTAAATAATGGATACAGTGTGCGTGAGGCGTGGACGTGAAGGGGGAGTAAAAACTGAGATGGATGGAATTTTGAGCCCTCACTTGAAAGGGGCCGCTCTTTGATCTGGTAAATTAAAAGAGACGTAGTTTTGGGATTTACACCTCCAAAGAAGAGTTGGAGTTTTATTTATGTTTCATTACACGGAAAATACCCGGCATTTCTTTGAAATATGAGCAGTTATTTTTCAGAGCCTGTTAACTAAAGAAGCTATTCAAACATACTGATTTTGTCAACCGCTCGGAATTTATAATGATTACAATTAAATGTAGTTGGTTACTATGTGTGGTAATGCAGTTGAAATTGAAATCCATATGGTTAAAGCATTATATTCATCCAAGATTTATTTGTACAAGAATTTGCCAAAGTAAAAATAAAATAAGTAAAGTGTGTCTTGTTTAACGAGGCAAAGTTAAGACTACAACGTCCTCACTACCACTCAACCTCGATCTTTACCTAGCGTCACCGTAGACTCACATTACAAATGTAAAAGGTGACTGCGGGGATCGAACCCGCGCCACCGCAGTGATAAGCCCCGGAGTAGTGCGCGATATCAATCCGCCACGGATCCTCTCCAGTGGATTTAAAACTTACTGCTAACATAGCTTAAAAATAAAGCTATATCCAGTTTTATCAAGGGTTAAACACTGTAGGCTACAGTTAAATAAATAAATATTTTATTGCACAATAAATGTATCGTAATCTTCAATCTTTGTGTATCTAAGGGTTTCCTTTCATTCTTACACCTAAATCCCATTCAAACATGCAGTTTTTTACACTCACTTTCCCTTACATTCGAATGTAACCACTCAGCCCCTAATGAGTAAGCTAATCATGGGATCTCCCAATTGAATGCCATAAACTCGTCTGTATCATAAAATGCTTGAGAAATAAGAATTGTTTTAAGACGAGCTTTGAACGCCTTAGGCTCAGGGGCATTTTGAACGAATTTGGTAGTCTGTTGACGAAATGAACTCCTGCCTGGGAAGGCAAACGTTCATGAACTATCTTTCTGTGTCTCCCAGTTCGGTAGTTGTCCCTGCCTCTAGTTTCATAAGAGTGTATGTATGTACCTCTTATGGTATTACTTTTATTTGAAAAAGATACACGTCTCCAAAATGTAGAGTCAACAGTTTTAGGGTTTTAAATGCCTCCCTACACGACTCTCTCCCTCAAAATTCGGCAATTATCCTGACTGCTCGTTTTTGGAAAAATAAAAATCCTAGACAAATTTGTTTTGTGCAACCTCCCAAAAGGTAAACCGTAGGATAAGTGTGGGTAAATTACCCGTAATACACCGTCATCAGTACCTGAGTTGGGCAGATTCGTCAGTTTCCTCAAAACATAAATTCCTGAGGATAGTTTTGAGCAAACGTGGTCACGTGAGTATTCCAAGTCAAACCTCGATCAAGGTGTATTCCAAGGAATTTAGTTGAGACCTCTTCGATCTCAGTGTCGTCCACCATTACTGTGGAACTATCTGAGTCGTTTTCATAAACAAAATTGAATAAAGTTTGATTTTGATGAATTTGTTTTGAGATTGAGCTCGTTGAAATGTTGAATTGTTCTGTTGAGCTCGACAAACAGTTACTTTTAGTAAATGTGTTTGTGTAGTTATTAAAACACTTGGCTTAAAATTTTGAACTATGCTTTATTGACAATTTCTTAGGAAAGATTAAGCTACGCACACAACCTCGCATCGTCCGTGATAGTACAGGACGAAAAGCTGAGGCCGAAGGCCGAAACGAAGCAGTGAGCCTACTGCCTATCGAACAGAGCACGTTGAGCCCAGGCCGGTGGGTCTTTTGCTTTTAGCGTTGTATGTTCCCTTCTATACTTGGCAACACACAATGCTCTAATACTCAACAAGATAAACCAAGCATTAATCCACTATCAATTAGTTCAAAAATAAGAGAATACGAGGATCTTATATATACTCATAGACATATGAAGATTAAACAGAAAAGGGTTGTACTGCAGTGTCATACACGTTATAACGTATAACAGTGTAGAAATAACTGTCTGGTATTGTGCTCTATTTTGGCGTCGCCTTCTGTTTGAACTCATATACAGTGTGTGAGATAAAGGTCTCCATTGATTGCAGATAGGGTTGCAAACTTGTTTTGCACAGCACATATTTGTAGATGCTAAAATGGTCCGAAGGTTAGTGCTATTTGTCTGTCAAAGGGAGAAATCTTATCACTTCATTAGCTAGCGCCTTGAATGGGCCAAACTATTCAATTTTGAAAGGATAAAAGACTTTTGGGTTTTGAGTAGGTATTTTATTTTATTTTTTAGCAAGTATATTCTTTGGTTTCCGTGTACAAAAGTAAACAAGACGTCTTAGTCAGGACATTATGCAGCCAGAAGCAACACCTGTAGCGCCAACTTTGTATAAGAGCTACACATCCTGCTTGTACAAGGGTTTAAATCATTATACACAAATCGTTTAAATTGAAAATTTTACTCGTATTTTCATTACATTTAACTACAGCAATTAAAATTGAAATTAAATTGCAACAGAATATTGCAGTTGTTTTAAAATAATCATAATTGAGAACATTTTTAGTTTTTAAAGTAAATAATAAAAAAGTACCTGAACATTTCAAACAACAGTTTTCATAGGATTGCTTTAGCTCTGGATCACGTGTTATCATTATTAAAACAATACCTCGGGATAAGTCTTTGTCAACTGTTGAGCAATCTAAAGTGAAAACCTCGTATAACCAGTAAACAAACCGTATAAATAGAGGTTAGTAGATGTGCAAAACTGCATACTATGAAAGGTTCTTTCTTTTGTAACTCGTGGTTAGTTTGTCAGTGTGGCATATTTGTTGCAAGAATATTATATTTCATTACAACTATAGCGTGAGTGACTCGAACACGTGCAAAGTCTGTAGCTTAACAAATGGGAATGTCCATGTTTAAGCCACGGAATGTCCATAGAAAATACACTTTTAGGAAGAGTTATGAACAGGAAATCCCAAAACAATCATAACGTACGAAAGTGAACAGGAGTTTCTAGGGCAAGTTGCTTGTTTGTATAACAAAATGATAAGCGTTCAATGTCTCTTGTGCACATTTATCAAAAACCTTCGCTCACATTCGCCCAAACACAGGCTGTGGTTACAGACCTCGTAATGTAATAAAGTCTTCCAAAAAGTTAAATGATACAAGAGATACTTTGACACTTTGTTCTAAGCCACCGACCAGTCTTAGAGGGTAGTTGAATATGTCTGGTTAAAAACTAGGGCCGACTGCTCCCCAGATTGGGTCATTAATTGATAGCTTAACGACCAATGGAATGGATCAACGGCTTAACGTGACTTCCGAATACTTTACCTTATTTCTTACCCCTACCCTATCGATATAGTGAATGCGTAATAACAAGTGTTTACATGAGAGATTGATAAAATATAGAGGGATGATAAGGTTAGTACCGGGGGGAAGGACGAATGTCGGGCCGCAGGAGCAAAGAGAGGGATGATGTGACGGCGACCCTGTGTTCCTAGCCTGATCATCAGCATCCACTCACCCTCACAGTCAGAAGGTTATTTATTGTGGGTGGTCTATGTGATTGCTAAATTATAATTGCAAATATGCATGTTAACCGGCGTGGGGTTTTACAGAGCGTATACTAATAAATACACGTGTTTATTAAAAACAAACTGTACAACTTCAACATTGTCTTTTTTTTTTATTCAATATATAAAATTTTGTTACAAATACTCTTACTTACGATGGGTTTCTGCAGAAATAGTGACTAAACAAGTTTTGTTTGATATTTATTTATCAAATATTTTTTACATTGTAGCATACGAATGTTTTACGATAAAAGTTAAATCTACATGGACTATGCAGCGAGGCCAACCCCATAACATCATGATTTTTAAACAACCCGAATAGTTCAACTGGACTTAAAATATATTTTCTCAAAAACTTCATACAAAATATTAAGAAAACAGTTGTACAATACCTGAGAGGCGCGGTAGTTTGGCGGTGTTTGGTGACCGTCATGATGACTACTGCATGATACACATGTTACAACAGAACGTACGCTAGATGCGACACACACGGACAGACTGAGCGTAGAGCGTAGCGTGTCCTGTCTCCCCCTCCCCCCACCCACGCTCACTCCCTCACTCCTCACCCACCCCTCCGGAGTAAGTAATCAACAGCTGATCAACGGATGTCAACTATAGTATACACAATATTGCCATGTTATCTCTCATTGTGTTACGTTTACAATGTTAACGTCCCTACTATGAAGTACGTGTTTACTGTTAAGGCCAGTTTTTCGATAAACGGCAACGAGAAAATTCAAAAATTCTTTATCTGAAGGAGACAGTGATTACATTGCATTACAAAATTAAAAGTAACAATTTGTACACTATATTAACTTGATGATAAAAAAACAGTAAACCATATGTACAGATAAGAAAAGATAAGCTTACATACTATTAATATAATTTAATGCCAACGTATGTAATCGCCGATATTTTTTATAGATTGGACAAACAATTAATAATTCCACCTCTGTGATAAGTCAATGACAATAGAACAAACCTCGGGTATGTATCCGTTTACGGGATCCTATGATAAGTAAAGTTCTTATCAGAGAAAATCTTGCATATGAGATTGTGTAAAGGTGAACGACTTGATGACTCATTAAAGTAAAGAGTAAACATTGACGTGAGATGAAGTTGTGCAGAGAGGGTGTGTCACCGTGGAAGCATCACGGGTCCAGAGGTTACCCACTCACACACTACCGTGTCACGTGACTCATCAACACAAACAGTGTCGCTAGGTAAAGCAGAAACAAGGAGAGTTGGTTGAAAGAAATCTTCCCACAAAATGTGGGGATTAATTATGACGTGTTTTAACCATAGCAAAAACATCTTTCCTATGCGACAGTTGCATGTTACAACTATTAAAGTTAATAAAATGGTCAATGGGGGTTTCAAAAATTGTAAATTTTAAGTATTGTTAGAGCCTGAAACAAATATATTTAGCAAATATTAGAGAATCTGTAAGGTGTATGTAACATCTGAAATTAATCTGTAATGTTTCCAAGTAGATCTGAGTACCGAACTTCACGTTAGGGAGGTTCTCTATTCACTATAACATACACATTTTATTTCGGGTCTGATGACATCTTATAACTAATTTTAAAAACAGCTTGAATAAGAATGTCCTGATTAATAACTAAAAATTGTTTCCCATGCCAAAGTTTTTATTTTTCTAAGTATTATTTGGAAAACTTCAATAACGCTTAGTTTGAATCTGAATTTAAGTATTTAAGTTGAATATTATACACCAGTTTAGGCAGAAAACTTTAGAATCGTCATAAGGAAAACGGAGGTCAAATTTATTTATTATCATGACACTTATCGTGTAACTGGAGGTAGTAAATGGAGTTACCTATGCTGAAAAATTGCTATGATTAGTACTAATGTAATTTGAACCGTGAACGTAAATTTGCAGGGATCTAATTGAATTGATATGATTACACTATTTGTTGCCACCTACAGCTAAAAATAATGCACCAACATCTATTTTTAAACCATTTCCAATTATTAAAATATTAACAGACTCTTGATTATCTTCCGCCTTACTACTATTAAGTCTCATTTTCATATTGCCTAGTTGAAACTTGTTTTAAATTTAATGGGACACATGGCCAGGCTCACCTGTATATCAGCATTCCAGAGCTTTAATGTAATTATTGGTATTTATTTGCAAAAACGGACTTTTCCAAGGGTCAATAATTTTTTTTGTCTACAAATTAAGTTAAGAAACCATTCGAATTATTGGTCTACCTCATTTCTAAAGCTAGACTTAAAACTCTCTCATTTTACAGCTTCGTTTTCATACATGTGCAAAGTTAGAGCACTTTTCTTTTTCAAATGAAACACACAGTCAGGCTAACCACCTGGCCCTGGTATATGTTTTTACACATCATCCCAGGACTTTTATTGACGAAAACATTACTATACACACTACTCTAACCTAACATTTATATTTAACTATGCTACATTGTATAATTTCTTGAGTGCTGGCCTGGCTGGTCCTTTGTACAAGTAGAGGACGAAGAAGTCCATTTCGGGTAGCTGCGTTGAATTCATGCTTCTTCTGCAAAGCTCTCGTCTGAGTCCAAAGTTAGGTTAAAGATTCCAGATTTATTCTTCAGCGTTTTCATCGGGCGTTTTTACTCCCAGTGGACAACAGAAATGCTACCTAAGTTGTGCCATTAAAATGCTGCGAAATTCCTTAACTCAGTGACGAGAATGTTTGAGAATACGGATCAAAAACCAAAGTCAAACTTTGAATGATTTGGTTGCGTAGAGACGGATAATTAAATTTAAACCAGTTGTTGTATCCAACATTATGATAACTCGCGATTTAAATTACTGAAATATTCAATCTATGGATTTATTTATTTCATATAGTTTCTGACAATTGTTGATGTTTTTCGGTAGAACTTTCCAACCGTGTAATAAAGATTACAATAATTGGTGCAAATGCTACGAACAATCTTAAAGCTTTTGAATATAATTAAATAGGAAACTAAGATAGCATTTACAAAGCCAACAATATCAGTTTAACACAAATATTTGTTATTACAAAGTTCAAGTAATCTTTGCTAACTGCAAATAAACTCTACCTTTACGAGTATGTGAAACTAAAGTACGTAGTAAATCAATCCAAACAAGCTTTATTACAGGTACTGCTACAGCAACATACAAATGGTTTATTGAGTAAAGTTTATTGGTTTCTCGTAATCTTCGGTATAAAACCACTTAAGGTGTATCTATTTTTAAACCTCTTAACAGTCATGAGCAACAAACTTGTTAAGTTATTGAAAGTTAAACTTGATAACTACTACTTCCTTCAGATTAAAAAACTAACCTCTCGCTCACTAATTACAACCTAAAATACCAAACCAGTACACGTTTTTGATCGTGACTTAGTTTGCATTAAATGTCACTTTACCCCGTGCTTTTAGGTTAGTTATGGCTCGAACAAACTAAAACTGAAAACTTATTTTGTATTAAGGTGCCAAAGTCTAATTGTGTACCAAATATGAAGAGGCTACCCGTCAGCCTCTTCATATCTTTCATGCGTGGCGAGGTTTAACAACAGAAATAACATTTTGTACGGGTTTAAACAAGATCGTTATGGCCTAGATCTACTGTATTTATCAAGAACTCAAACGCCTTATATCTTCTTAACGTTTAAAAAGGATGAAGAGCATAGATCCTACTGCAACGGATACAATGTATGTTTTACCTCCTAAAAGCTTTTAAATCCTTCTTTTATTTGTGATTACGACGGCATTGTTTTTTCCAAACATTCCACGTGAAAGGGGAACTTAAAATTTTAGAAAAAAATGTACTTATAAGAACACGTATTTAAGAAAATACAAGGCGCATATCCACTATAAATAAATAATTTTTCTGAGGAATTCTGTTCGTGAATTTAAAATGAGGAAACAATTATGCACAATTTCAACGGAGTTGGTCAAATACCTTTTGAGATATAAATTATTTAGTTAAAAACACAAAACGGCGGCTAGATGAGAAACTAAGGACTTTGGACCTCATGTTATATAGTGAAATTTGTTTGTCTCAGCCTAAGGAACAATTTTATATGAATTGTTCCAGAGAGTTCCGGTACACCCTGTATCTGACATATCTTGCCAACACTCCAGAACCTAAACCTGTGCAAATTACCGTATGCAAAGCCGAGCGTCTACACGAAAATGATTACACCAGCATTCCTCTACACACCAGGCACGATATCTTCTCAATGCCAAGTAACTATGGAGGCTCCAGACCTGGGGTCGTTGGGTTGAAGGTGGTCCATGACATGTTGGGTGTATCTAATTACGACGAACTTTGGATTATCTCAAAGGTTTCAATCGAATTTAATCAGTGTGGTAAACTTTAAACAGTTAAGCATCTAAAAGCCATCCGTGAAGATATTTTTTATAGGGGTTTCTTTCACAATCCTATTTTCAGATTAGTTTATTACATGCTCGCTGCTGATTGGTGAAAAGTCTTTAACTACTATAGATTTAAGGACGGGGGTTTGTCCTCAATAATTAGAAATTTTATTTTTGAAATAATAATCGACTAGCAATTTATGATGATATCTAGACCATATACAATGCACACGTTCATAAAAAATAGATATTATCGATCGGTATAACGAAGTATTATCGATCAGTGTGTTTTCAAATGGCTATTGAATAATGTAGATGGGTTACATTTGATTTTCGACTGTGAATAAATAAGTAATTGTAAGCTTGATAAACCATGTTAAATATACACAAGAGGATTCAGGAATCCTTTCAACAGATAATTTCTATACAGGCTTTTAAAGGGCTCCAATCTTATACCATGCTATATAGGCGCTGGAGCTAGCCCAGGATATCTCGCGCTTCTTATACACAACACTTATGTAGTACTCATTACTCGTATACACACCTCGGCCGTACTCTAACAACGCCAGTAATGAGCCACTGTATGCAGAACGCACGGCTCGCGCTACCTGCTATTCGGCTCTGTTGGCGGATGTAGATGGGAATCTACGAGTGTGTCAACTGTGAACACTCATTGTCCGAGTCTGTCAATATTATAAGGAGAATTTTATAAACTCTTATAATTAAGCCAAGCCTTTCGTCGCTTAAGGCTGCGCAGTAGTGGCTGTGACCTAGAATGTTGTCCCATAGGAGCAATGTAAAAACATCCATTTTCTTGGGACACTTCACAACTATAACGCGTGAATGCCTTGGTCCAGGGGGTGAGCTTGGAAAAAATGTGAAATCGTTTAGGATTTTCATGTTTCTTAGATTAGGTTTTAGTTGAAGGAATAAAAGTGCACTATTCATTAATAAAATCATACAGCACTACTTTTGAAAGACCAGTAAAGAATTGTATTTTTTTAACTTTTGATTGCTGAAGGATAAATTTAAGTTGAATTAAACGGAACCTCTAATCAGGCATTTGCCTTAGAGGCCCTAAATTTCCTCCGTTTATGTTTATTAGTTTGTAGCAGTGATTGTATATAGTTATGTAATTTAATTATGTTAAATATAATTTGTGAACAGTTGTAAATTTTAGTTTTAAAATATACTTGGCAAGTCACCTTCTAAGAAGCTTTATTGTGTTCAACAAACTCGTATTATTTGTAAAACTGTATTTTAGGAAATAAATCAATTGGAATTTGAATAAATCAATTGAATCTATAGTTTTCACCGGATTTTTATGAAACAAATTGAGTTTTAAAGTGTATTAAGTGTTTAAGTGCCTCAGCTGAGCCGAATTCCCATCATCCTATTGATAAAATCGTGATATAAATTGAAAAGCTGAAGACACTTTGTATTTTAATTTTACTAGTTAACTAATAAAATTGCCAAAAAGGTGATCAGCGGAGTCATTGCGGTAAATTGTCAAGTTTTAAACAAAACTTATTTCAACAAGATCTGATGAAAAATCTAGGTGTAAAGTGTTTCAAGCAAATGCTTGTTTTTAGAATGATCTTATGGGACAAAAAACAAAATGGCCGACAGGTACTGTGCACTCTTAACTTTTGGCCTAGCTTTCGATTTGTGAGCAAAAATCCATTTATGCCAATGAGTTGCCCAGATATAACTTTGTTATACTTGAGATGTTGACCTGGTATAACATTACTTAGTAGAAAATCCGAAATATTAAAAGAATTGTTTACAAAAATGAGATAAAATATAGCCACTGAGAAATATAACTATTTGTTGAAGTAGCGGTAAAGGCTAAAGAAAAGCTACCAATATCTTGCCCCTTTGGAAGCAGGTTTTCTAGATCAGGGAGACACACGAATAGGCCTATTTTACTTACACGTTGAATGAAGTTTTAAAACAATATAGATTGGAAATATATTTTTGGTTTTTAAAACAGTGGTGTTATGTTGGAAGCTAAGAAAAGTACATATTTACTCGTATTAAAACAAGTCGAAATGCTTTGATCCCGTAAGAATTCTATCGCTTGAATCATCTACCTCGTACTTGTTTACTAGATACAACACAAGTTCGTCTGCAGCAGTACTATCTGTTTCAGGATGAAAGTTTCCTTGGGAAAATGAATCAGCTGTCCTGCTCCTACTGATCATTAGTCGTTAGCGATGCCCTGCGGCGCAGTTCTCTACCAAAACACTCCCGCACTCGGTTAAAGCCCTCATCGATGGAAACCGAAAGTTGACCTCTTGACAAATAAATACCTCTAACTTGTCTGGGTTGTAGTCTATATTATAGAGACTTACTCGTTAATAGCACAGCCGAAAAAAGGCTAAGACATAAAAGAAACTGTTTGGTTCTTGTGATGCACAAGGAAAATATTACGATAATTGCATTTTAATGGTTCTCCGCTATAAGTAGGCTACTATTCAATGTTACTTTACTTATAAAATATATATGCATTGCACAATTCCTTTACTGCATCATCGGTACCTTTTCTCATCTATATAGTTCTTATACTATACTCGTATTTGCACCAAACTTAAAACTAGTTTATGAACACCCTAAAAAAGACTTAACAACTAGAAAGGTTAACAATTTAAATATTAGAAAGGGCGAGGAAGCTAACAAACAGAAGTTAAATCAATTTTGCTATTTACGATTTTGATCATTATTAATGAACGCTTTAAGGTTCTTCTGTTCTTCCATGGAGAGCACAAGTAGCCTATAGCTTGACACTTTTCCCTACTCTGCAAACAGATTCAGATGCATTCCCACACATGAAATTCAGTGTTTGTGTTGCAAACATGACTTGTGTATCACCAAAGGTTACTTTATAATAGGTAGATGGCGCATAGATGCCGAATGGCTGAGGCAAGAAAATCAACATCGTTGCGGCAGCCCGAGCACAGATAGCGCTGCGAGATAATTTTAAACGTCTCAAGTAGAGGCAGTGACGCAAGCAAAAGTTCATTCATTGTGGAAAATCTCACAATTTGATCACATTTAATCCATCGACATCAGCCAAACTCGAGCATGTGTGCCAAGGGGGGAATAGACGACGAGAGACGGACTATAACGTAATCTTTGGTATCACTGAACATATGGAAAACCAGCTCACCTGGGGTTGACCACCTTGTGTCCCACAGCTGCTATAGACTCAGAACCAAACACAAACTTGTAAACACTACAGATAGCCCAGTAAGTAGAACACACGTAACCGTAGAGGTTTGGAACTTGCATTGGTAAAGTTCATCAAACACTGCACAGACGTGAAACTCGTCAACAAGTTATGAAGAGGTTTTGTCAACTGGAAGTCATGATTGACGACAGTGACGTGTGAGACGAGAGGAGATCATGATTAAATCATGAAACAGAGAGTAAACCAATGATTGTTACTGCATAATGTGGCGATTAGCAAAGACACATGATGGTGACATTTACAAAGAGGATGAAAATTTGTAAAGGCTAATGTGACCAACCAAAGGTAAAGTTGATTTAACCTGACCAAACAAAGTTAGACAAGTAAGTGATGCACGTTGAGAAATAGATTTTAAGACAAGCCAAACACTTAGTTTAGTGTTGGTTTGTTGTTTTATTTCGGGAGGCAATTTCCACTCGTTTTTAAGCTGTCTGGTCCTTAATACTATAACTATGATATAGGCTAACTGTAATAAGTAATCCACAAACAAAAGGACTCTTATTCTTGCATTGAATGAAAAGTGTTTATGAATGTTTTAATCAATGAGTTTACTTGCCCGAAGATAAAACTCCCAGACAGACTGTGTACCATACGTATTTCTTGAGAACAATTAACCTATTTGAGTTACGTAAAAAATGTTTATGTTAAGGATGCGAAAGCGTACCTCGGAATTCACAAATAACTCCCCTCATTCTATGAGGAGTTTTGACACGGCCATTTTCATTTCACTTGTATAAATCAAAGTATAATTTTCGAAATGTAGGCCTACATGAAACACGGGTGGTGTGCACAAATAGATATTGCAGGCGAATAGCTAGAAAATAATGTTGTGCCAGTTAATAATTACAAAGAAAATAATTTGTAATGCGGTTGGGTCTATCCAATATTTTGAAATTTTGAAAAACGTGGGTTTATGTAGTATTGTATAACCAATTTCTTGAAAATAAACGAAAAGGATACAATGATTAGAAAACAAGCAATCTGTGACAGCAAACAAACTGTACTAGCAGTGGTGGCAACGGCCGGGCCTTGACCAGTTTGTTGCAGTTCTTGTTAGCTGTTAAAGTCAGTCTTCATTAGCGCTTTGAGTGCTTAATCAAGCTCAATGCAGTGACTGACACATGTACCACGTGACCCAATAACAACATACAACATCAACATCAACTCAACAACATCAACATCAAGTACACGATGTTTCAGTTGCAGTTTTCTATTAGAAATAAAACCACTTCAATTGTGTAAATGTGAGCTAATAAAAATGTGTTGGGATTTAAATTTGTTTATTAATTTTTTATAGTATATTTTTAATTCTGCGTAAATATTATCCAATAAATAGGTTAAGTAGAAATTATTATCATTGTACAATAAAAGAGAATACTACAGACAGTAAGTTCGAAAAGGGTAGGCGTAAAGGAAATTCTCAGAGAAATTAAACACTTAAAGATTTTATTTACCAATGTACAAATAAACATTGTGTTGGTATTAAAAAAACCATCAACTACAGCTAATTAACACAAATAGAAACAAATTGGTGGAATTAACTGATAATCAAAGCGCGTTTTTAAGCAACTCAAAATCAAAGAAGACTTTAGTAAAACTTATTGAAATGAAAGAACAATATTAGCTTATATTGTTCAAGAATGTATGAAACACGCGTATAAGTTAGCCTGGTTTCATTGCAAAAACCAAGAATTCAGTTGGTTTGAGTTTGTGAAGTATCTAAGGGTGGTGAGGGTGGAGAGGGGTGACCGTGTTTTCTGGGGCTGCGCTCCACATCTGAATTTGGGTTAAGGGAGCAGACGCCACAATAACTGTTTCATCCAAGTCATTACCGTAGCATCATTGTATCAGCCAATGCTGAGTAAAGGAAGTTCAGATTAAATGTGAATCAATAAGTAAACTTCAAACTCCAACTGCTACGTAATTATCGTTCTTTTGATCGGTCCAAACAGTAATAAACAGTGTAATGAGTATTTTTGTATTTCAAAAATTTAACAAACTCCTAACATATTAAACTTATTTATCAAGCTCCAGCTACTTGAACAAACAAAGAGCTATCGAACGTACGTGCTGGTAGTGCTGAGTTGAAGAACTAACAGCTCAATTAGTGACCATTAGGGAAGGCTAATTGATGACAGGGTATCAACGGGGTGGGGTTAAGGGAGACAGCACCCTAGCAACGGTATGACAGGCGAAGATCAATTTATAAGAGTTAATTTACAGGTCAAACAAGTAAGTGATCATGATCTGTCGTTTAAAAAAAGGTTTATATAAACGTTATCTTGTTTATCAGTTATCTTTTTACAACGATTCCAACAATTAGTAGAACATTCCTTAACCCCCAAAATTTAACTCAGAATGAACTTGTGAGTCCTGACTAGCATTTCCTCCAGAGTTGATCTTTATGTTTTACCAACAATACGTTCCCAATAAATGTATAAAACGTTTCGACAAAGATTGCCTTTCTGGAGATAAAAACATTATTCAAATGACACTTTTGGATATATACAACTTTATCTTGGCTGATAAAAGGTTGTGTTGTTAATTTACTAGTAAGAAGTTGGCCCTATGTACGCGCTTTTCCAACGGGGCGGGTCTGTGAGTAGTACGCGAAACTGCGGATTCGAAGCTCGCTTTTCTGGAGGGTCTGCTGTGGGGGATTAGTGACTGGCAAGCTCTGTATAAAAGTATGTTAAAGCACCCCTTATTTTATATATTACGCATAATGTGAAAGAAAGTATATCATGCCAAATTTTTAATGTACAGTCTACAGAAGGAAGCCGTATCAACTGCAAACAATAAACAAACAGTTTGTCGACACGACTGTAAACTATTTATGCATTAAACGTGCCTGTTCACCTGATACTGCTCGGGTTCTACAGTGAAGGCTTGGAAACAAGAGCACTACTGTACTTCTTATCTCTACTGACGACCTATTCCTGATCATGCCGAGCCTTCAACTTGGCCCGTATTTAGAGACACGATAATACCCGTGTGTTTAGAGTACAGTACTTGTGTAAACATAGCCTTCAAGGTTACGTACCAAAGTCGTTCAAGAGTTCTGAAAATAACGAACCTATTAAATTATGTGGGTTCTTAGAACTAGTTATGTTCTGTAGGTACTTAAATGAAAGCGGTTTTAGTTTTGGATACAGCGATAAGACTCAGATATAGCCTTCTAATAGGTACTCTTTAATGATTAGCTTTTGATTATTTGTTTGGTTTAACCTTATAGCAAAGTTTGACCAAGGACCGTTCACCGACTTAGTGATTAATATTACTGTGTTTTTTCTGGTTTTACCTTAAAATCTTGAATATATTTGTATGTTTTGGTATCTGGTGTAATCAATGCGAAAAATAAGACAGCACGAAAATCCCTTTTCAGTCAAATTCAAGCAGTCGAAAATAACGACAAACGTAAAAAGAACGATGTATTTATTTAATGGAAGCTCATCGCCTCATATCTCGAGTTTGACCAACACGGCCTTCAGATAACAGGTGTGGAATTAAACAACATTATCATAATCATCCTCGCCCAGTTGAGACCGGAGGCCCAAGCGCGAGCTTGCCAAGTGCGAAGAGAATTACTTCAAGCCATTAAGACAAGAGGGCGGAAGCTACTTAAAATTCTGTGATCAAGTATTCAAATTGGTTCTTGAGATCACATTCTAAAGGGAACTTAAAAATGAATGTTCTTGAGAATAACATAAAAATGAAATCAGTTAAGTTCGGGAAGTGACTTACTTGCTGGACTGCTTCTGCTTGAGCAGTTTGTGGATGGCCGAGTAGTTATGGGCTGCGGGAATACGCAGCATCTGGATGCAGAGATCAGGCTCCCATTGGCTCAGATCGTTCCCGCTGCTGATGTCATGTAGGAGTCTCTCTGTCTGTCCACTCGCCTGGTTCACGGTGCGTTTAGCCACCCTCTTCCACCGTTCCTGGACAGTACGTCCACCCCCTCCACCATCATCATCCTAGAACATACACGAGACATCAGACAAGAAAGGTTCCCGCTGCTGATGTCATGTAGGAGTCTCTGTCTGTCCACTCGCCTGGTTCACGGTGCGTTTAGCCACCCTCTTCCACCGCTCCTGGACAGTACGTCCACCCCCTCCACCATCATCATCCTAGAACATACACGAGACATCAGACAAGAAAGGTTCCCGCTGCTGATGTCATGTAGGAGTCTCTCTGTCTGTCCACTCGCCTGGTTCACGGTGCGTTTAGCCACCCTCTTCCACCGTTCCTGGACAGTACGTCCACCCCCTCCACCATCATCATCCTAGAACATACACGAGACATCAGACAAGAAAGGTTCCCGCTGCTGATGTCATGTAGGAGTCTCTCTGTCTGTCCACTCGCCTGGTTCACGGTGCGTTTAGCCACCCTCTTCCACCGCTCCTGGACAGTACGTCCACCCCCTACACCATCATCATCCTAGAACATACACGAGACATCAGACAAGAAAGGTTCGTGTCCTACAAAACTTCTTTTTGTTCATAAATCTTTCAGTCGTAAGGCCAGTTCTGTCACTCACACTGGACCTAGAAGAGATTGTAAGAGGGCCAAGGGGAATAAACCCCTTCTTATTTTTGAGGACGCCAAGTTTCACCAAGATTAATTAACAGATCATTTTTTCAGATTGTGTTTTGAATTATGAAATGGTTTCCATTCACTTCTGAATAGTATTGAATATTTGTATTGTATTTTGTGATTTCTGTTCACTTATGAGGGATACTTGGTATATTAAGACAAGAATTGATAGAACTGAGAAACACCCTTTAAACATTTTATTTTAACCACTATTGGTTTCGGGAATTATACCATCTTCCTGGTGGTACAAAGCATCACAATAAGTTATCTAAAATACTAGCTTTGTATATAAAAAATTAATTACATTTTATTTACATATATTTTTTTTTAAGTTCCAAGTGATTTTGCATTTCAAAATTTAATTTTTGAATCCTCTAGGGAATGGACACATACAACTTTAATACTACTTGAAAACAATAAACCATAACTAGGTTTTCGTCAAACGTCTCAAATTTCCCGGCCGCTAACTCCAATTAAAAAGCACTAAACATTTTTTAATTTGGCTGAGGGTTATTTCATACCAACGAGACAAATATACATGTTCCATAACACTAGCCTCCTCGAGTCAATCCCTACTTAGAGTCCGCCAATGCAATGAAAATACATTGTCATACTATATGGATTATGGAAGGAGGACAATTTTCGTAGAATACATTTATTGAACACAATATTGTTAGTGCCTGCAAATCTAAGATGCTCTAAGACGAACAGTTCTGTGTTGTTGCTGACAAACTGAAGGCGCTAACATCCGCGCCTGGAAATAGATTTGTGGAGTGTGGACGCCTGGACGGATTTATAGCAAAACAAAGTTTTTTTTACTTTCTTTTTATGATTATTTTTACTGTTTTATAATAACTTACTTATATTTTAGCCAACATTGCACCGTGTAATTATTTGAGATAGAACAACGTTCTTTAAATATTTAACACCGTATAAAGTTCAACTAAATATTAAAAAATTATTATAACAAATTTCTGCTCCTCGGCATTTTGTTTATTTATTTATTCTTTTAAGTGTAGCGTCAGCTTTTACAATAATAACAATGAAGATAAGTCCTACATAGGGGTTACAAGATGATTATGTTTTTTATATTAAATACAAACTCCATTTGATATTTTGACACAAGTAGGTATTATAGAGTAACATTTTAAGTTTTTAAGTAATGTATCATTGCCGGGCATTGTAAAAAAGGGTACAATAGGTAACTAAACAAAACAGTACGTTGTTTAGCGCCTGCAAAACGTAGAATACAGCTACCAAACTTCTTTGCACTGCGAAACCTAACACACAGTGAAGGCGCTCATTGAAAGTCAATTGAAAGCACTGGTTTCTGGGTATACTTTTAAACACAACTAAAATTAAAAGAAACTTTGGATCCACTGACACTATGTAATTTGGCAGTTTTGATTTCTCTTCGCGGTATTCTATCCTTTGTTATGTATTTTAGCTTTAAACCCAAATGTTTCAGTATAGTCGTGTTAACGTCCACAATCAGAATAATGTAATAAATGCTTGCCACTGTCGACAGGATGGAACAACTTCATGATTTGATATTTAGTAAATACATAACTTAAGTTATAAGCTGAGACTTACTACTGGAAGAGCCTCTTAACGTAGAAAAAATGCATACTGATTATTTGCCATCTAACAATAAATGGTGACGGTGTACATAACTTTAACTTTTGTTGTAAATTAAATGTAGGTACAATACCTCAAATACATTGGGTCCTCACCATCCTGTAACCTTTGTTTTTTTTCATTAAGATTTGGGTTGTTTAACGAAGGAAACCCGGCTCTTCCTTTTCTTGTAGCTAACTTTAAAGGTATCTGAGTTATTTTAAGTTAATGTCAGACAGAACACTTTCAAAAAACTATTTTTACTAGCCAATCTACATTTTAAAGAAGTCTTTCATCCTTTACATCCTCTAGATATTCATCAAATATTCAAATATTCATCTCAATAAATTCTTTTAAAGCAGTTATTCTATGTTGTTACATATTGTTGACAATTCGTCATTGACTCCACTGTGTGAGTGTGAAACAATAGGCTGCATTTAATGTGCTATGTGACTTTATGGTCTAGCTATAAAACTGGTGATAATGACTGCTAACGCTAAAGCAACGCTGGGCCAGGCAATGAATCGAACCTAATAAGCACCAATCAGTTTTCAGGTCACACAAATCATCAAAGAGCCGCCGATGAGACTGCGGGACTGCTAAGCAGTTGACCCCCACTGTGCACAGCCGTTCAGAGAAAGTAGTAAGTTTAAGAATAGACCTACCGCGTTTATTTTAAGTTTTAATTTTATTGCCAACTTAAAGGTTTGGGTGAAATATCATGCAAGACGACAATGTTACCAGTCCCAACATTAACGGAAAGCTACACTGTAGTGCATTGGTACAATAACATGTCTGCCTCAAGATTCAAAAATAACTTTACGCTTGAACTACACACTTTTATTATTGAAATAAAACTTAAAAGGACAATTATTATAGCATATTCTAAACAACTCTAAAATTCACAAGTTTTCTTTATTACAATGATCGGTCAATATATTATATAAAACTAAAAAAATGCCAAGAAGATATAAAACTACATATTATTAGAGAATTTCCAAAGGAGATGGAGGTTTATATTGCCATATGCCCATATAGACAGGAATAATTCAACCCTTACTGAGTCAAGTAGACAAATTTTGCATATTCGTATTTTATAGAACGCCAAAAAATGTTTAATACTCTAAACACTGTACTAAGGATCCGAATTTGATTATACTCGGTATACACATTTATTTGACGTTAGCCAACATGTGTATTGTGTAACAAAAATCGCTGCTGGGAAAAGGAACCGTACTACTGTAACTGGAAAAGTGTCAAATGGGAGCTTCAACAGTTTCTTGGTGTTGTCCCAGGAATGTTAACAGCTGTTGTTTGATACATAAACAATGACGTCACACTATGTGGACGATCAGCTGTTTAATGTTTCACACAGCTGATGATGTTTATCTCTGCTGTCCAGGATCACGTTTCCCCCCTCACAAAAAACAGCTCCTGTTTCAAGCGTTCCTACAAACTAAATGTAGCAACCTCGTAGACGCTATGATATGTAGTAGACAAAATGAGCCTTTACAAAGTATAGTTAAGACTGCTCTCTAAAAAAGCCGTAAGACCGAAGAACGCTTTGTGTCAATGTTTGCCAACGTATGTGAATTCAATTATACCTCAAGCTGTGTTGACTTTTAACTACTCCGGAAGCATGGAAAATCACCCATATAAAATGTATCTGTTGAGAAACAGTTGGTTTTCAAGACCATCAGTAGACTTCCCACCCAACGTTTTCAGGGAATGCAATACGCAGGAATAACGGGAACTGGTAATACAATACGTTTTTGCCCCCAACTACCCTTTCTCACTAGAAGTTCAAATAATTGTTTGGATTTTAAGTTTTAAACTATATAAAAACATCAATGGTGGCGATTCCTTCTGTTTTGTATACAAGAACTTTTTCATACGAAGCTTCTTATTGATTTCAACAAACAAGTCTATACATTTTTTACAAGCTATATTCCATGATCCTATTTTCTCATTAAATATAATAAAAATACCCTTTTCGATCATTCCTGTAACCACAATATACGATAAAAAAGTAGTAAAAAAGAGCTTAAGCAATGTACCAAGATGCTTAGTTAGGTTGACAAAAATCAATCGACAGGAACTTTCAAACCTACTGGTATATTACCACGATATAAACCAAAAGAACGAAGAAAAATTGTGTATTTTTTAAGCAAAAGAACACACATTGTAGTAGACACTAATTCCAACCCAATTTCTACATAACAAGCAGGATTCCTTAATTTAGTAAACGATGCCGATATTTGGCTGGTTCACTTTGTATATAAGAAAAGTAAAAATCACCTTGATAAACTGGCATATAATGAGAATATGGAGTAAAAGCCGAAGGTCAGCAAAAAGAATAGTCGCGACAACAAAGTGTTGAATGAGAGTAGAGACTGCGTGTTTTTGCAGAAGATCCTTCAACACTGCTGAAAGGCGCAGAGTTCGGCTGCCGGTGCTCTTGGCCTGGTTGTGGCACCCGTGACCAAACATCAGCTGTACTGTGTCCAGGACAGTCATTGATTCCGTCAGTGAGCGACAAAACAATCATCAGAATCCAGGATTCTATCAGTGCACAACTCAGGGAAATCCTCAATTCGTACTCACAAGGACACTGACGCACAACTAGTAACAACTGGTTAAATAACGGGTCTTCTTACACCAAATGCTTATCTGTCAAATCGAACGCTTATGTAGGAACGATTTTAACATTTCAAAATAATTATGTGATTACCAAACTTGACATTTTTGGAAACTAGAAGAAATGTCTTACTCTTGTATGAGCCCAACTGTATCACTGTTAATACAGATTTACTTAGAAAAGTTCGATTGTACACGTTTTTAACTTAAGATTGCAGGCTTTGAAAGGCTGTAGATGATTTCTTTGGCTTTGTTATGAGTGCAATACTCATTTTCAGTAGAGTCGGCATATTTTGGTCTCTTGCATCGCTGCGACATTGAGGCGGACCCTTGTCCCTTAATGAGCGTGAATAATTAAAAACTTAATAGATTAGGTTGAAAATGTCACTTAGCCCTACTATAGAACAAGCCTCTCACAGTTCATGAGCAACTTCAGGATAAGCTGAAATTAATGACTTTCATAACTTTACCGTATTAATTTTAATATTTCAGATGTAATAAATCAACATAGTCTTTTGAGTTCCAAATGTCTTTGTAACTTTTATTTTATAACTAAAGGTTTGATACATTCACAAGATACTTGCCTAAAACCCGTCAGCAATGATTCACTCCGCAACCTGATGCATCACCGAGTGTTGATATTTCAACAGTCGGAACAAACAGACGTAGGAAAGTGTTTGTCAACAAACGGGTCAGAACACAAATATTGAACAACATCAGATCAAACAGAATATTCCAAATTCTTTTTATTTCGTGATTGTTCGGAGTGTTCTTTATTTTTCTGTTTTTGGGGAGCCCAATTAAAGAAACTGTCTCTATTTTCTAATCAGTACCGGTACGGTTTCGTTTATTGGGCGTACACGTGTTTAAATGTAAACAAGAAGATTTGCAGTTAAAAGATCATAGACAAACGAACAGAGTCCGTTAGTCTATGGTTAGATAAACCAAACATAAACCTCCAAGTCAAATTCGACGAAAGAACTGGACTCCCCACAACTGAAGTGACGCAGAAAGTGTTCGCCTTGCCCGTGGCCGAGCCTGCAGTGCAGGTGCAAGGCCACTACACTACACTACATAGGTAGCGATGTACAAGTGCGGGTATGTAGCCTATACAGCAACTAGCGTGTCTGTCCTAGGGCCTTGCTACTTGTGCATCCGATACAGGTGCCCTTATAACTAAACGAGAAAGGTTTACTCATAAGGTTGATTTAGTTTGCATTTCAGCAAACAGCCTTACCTACTTCACACCGATTATCCATTGGCTTCCAATAGAGGATAAGAATACAACTTTGTTTTTTCATCTTAGAGATAGAATTAATGTTATAGGAGAACAAATCCTCATCGACACAATGAGATCCATTGCACCACAATTTTAGGAATCCATACAGATAAATGTATGCTGAGACTATTTAAAATATCAGTAGAGTATTTGTTTTACAAAAGTATGTCATTAGAATCTTGTGCAATTTAAAGGCTAGAGATTCGTGTCGCAATTATTTTAGACAATTAGACATTCTAACCTTTTCTTCACTATACATTTATGATTCAATTTTATTTTGCCTTAAGAAGTGCAGTTTAGTACAAGGCAGTGATATCCATAGTCATGATACTCGCTCTTTGACTAGTTATAGACTTTATTATCACAGACTAAATCATTCAAAAATTACCTTCTCAAGCTGAAATTGCACTATTTCAAAAACTTCCAAGAAGATACAAAATTCAAAATTCTAAATTGTTTAAGAAAGAACTTAGAAATTATCTAGTCGCCAACGAATTTTATAGTTTACAAGAATCTATAGACCACTTCCTTACCACTCAGAAGTCTGGTGTTCTATAATACATTCCAAATTTTAATCATGTAAAGAATATTTTTCTAATTTTAAATTTACTGTAGTGGCTTGTAATTTACTATGTTGTAATTTGTTATTGTTCTATTTTATTTATATACCAACACAATGTTAATTTGTATATTAGTAATTAAATTGTTTAATTGTTTAACTATCTCGTAGATCACATCTGTAAATAGGTATTTTCAGTATTTTCCTATTAAGAAAGTTTAAAGGTCAATATTCTATGAATCGTCTAAAATAATCTCCTACGAATGGCATAATACTTGTGTATGTATTTTGGGGTAGCTGTGCTGAAGCTTAAACTATCAAAAGGCTTTGTCCTCTAAAACAGTCATGTAGGAACTATTTTTTGAGTTTTTCGTCTTGTGTTTTCGAATTGTTCACGGACTTAAGCAGAAGAACAACACCCTACAAATAATAGGCCTTTTCGCACACAGTATATCTTTTATCTAGACTGTTTTAAACCTCGATTAACGTGGTAAAGCCTCAAACTAGCTTTATTATTGTTAGTCTGTATACACATATAGGGCTATTCGTGCCACATTTTCGAGCCACCTTGAGTACGAGTGTTGGGGTACTTATCTACTAGTGACAGGAGGCTAGTGACCGGTGTGAGTGACGTCACAGTTGCTGGGAATGTAGAGGTAATGGGATTCTCGGTGTCTGGGCTATGTACATGTGTCACTGACAAACGGATCATGACGCACACATGACACAACATGTACGAGTTCTCTATTTTTGTTTATCGATATTTGTTCTTCTGTCGAAACTTGAATCCGAAGATATTGTGGAATGATCTCTGAACATGTTGATATGACGTGTTGTTTATATGTTTTAGGCCCTGAATGACGTGGTTTCTCCGGGCGACGCGCGAAAGACTATTTTAAACGTGTTCTCATAGAACTTAACTAAAATTTTAAACCAGGCTGACACGCAGCTAAACGCTAAAGCACCTGGCGTGGCGCGACTTCTTGCAATTTGTTACTCTAGTTCGCGAAATTGTAACTCTTGATTCACTCCATTCACGGACTAGCTTTGTAATTTGACCTCAGATTTATATGGTATTTTACTGCAAGTGGTAAACCCTCTCTCCGAAGAAAACTTCTGGTACTCCGATTTTGCCGACTAACGAACATTACCTATATATTTAAAAAGGAACATTTTCACCAAATTTCCTGAAAATTGTACACAAAATGGAACCTGAAGAGAGGAGCCACCTACGTACATATGTATTATGAAGTTTTAAAAATGCTCAACGCGTGTTTTGAGAATGAGGATCAGTGCTCATTTCATGATCCCGGGTCGTGTCTTATCAAGTTATCATGCAACGAATATCTCATATTTCCAAAACAAATCGCTAACAAACACCAAATATTACTTTTATTAGTTGTAATCTACCTTTTTGTTTGAGTATTGGTTTGCATCTTGAATCCAAATCCAACCCACAACCCAGTGAACAAGCCAGACCCAACCCCGCGCACACAGATTCTTCACTTTGCGAGCCAGATCCAACATTGTTAGAAGTCTCGAGACAACTAACATTTCCTCGGTACGCTAATGCAACTTGCAAAGTGTAATGATAAGAGTCAGCTGTTGTTTTACGCTTGTGTACCTGTTAATTATCCATAAATTTATATTATCTCCAAGCCATTAAAACTACGGATCTTATACATGACAACTATACTTTGTACAGCAGTTTTAAAACACTTTGTTGTCGTTTTTAAGACGCAAGACCCAAAACCACGATGTCTTACAATGTCTACGTTACAGTGAGAGTGAATAACAAAAGCACAACGTTATGCTTTGACCACTTAGTTTTGATTTTTAATTAAGAAGCAGCCGGAAAGAGCGGTTACTGAACCGACTTCGGGTACCATTTATAACATGGAGTAAAATCCGCGAACGATGTTGTAAGCGAATTAACGTACTTTAATAAAAAAGCATGTTTCAAATGGAAGCATAAAGCTATTGTGCTGCATATAACCCCTAAAACTTATACTTTCGTCAAACAATAAAATTATTTATTTAGGTTTTAAAACTTGATTTTACCATAAGGACATAGAACTCAAATCCTTGTAATAAATAATTTGTTTCAAATTTTAAGTTACATACTTTGTCTTTTATATGCTGCAGTATTAATGATTCTATGCTTCTCTTGAAACACTTTTCCCGTTTAATTTGGTTAACCTACCTAAAACAACATTTGCATATTTTCCCATATTAAATTCCCTATCCTAGATTGGGGTCGCTCGGGCTCTATCCGGCGGTCTCTTAAATTCTTAAATATGTTGCTTTTTATTATTTACTATTAATATACCAAAAGATATACCAAATATGATCATCGCAAGCTGGTTGTTTTGTATTTTTCCGAGACTTTTATTGGAGTCACATATTTTAAAGAATACTCCTGATTCCCTCCTGCACACTGATACTCAATACCAGTCAACATAATTGGGTCCGACACTCGCAATCAACAATGATTTGTCATTCAAATGACACACAATGACAAGTGATTATGACTAGCAAGACAGGTCTTCTGTGTATGTAAAGAGGTCAGTACGAAACTTGGTTGTGACTTGTGGCAGACCTGCTTCCTCTCCAGCATGCCAGCTGATGTCATGTCATAAACCATCAGCTGTTTATGACGTCAACATAAACATTAACTTCAGCCGAGGACGGCCGCACTGTTTACGGCTAGTCTTGGACTAAATACATAGGAATCGTTTATTAAGAACTTGAAGACTTATAATACGTAATGAGAGCCAAGTTACATTTTAGCAAGATTTGATCGTTGAAATAGTTTATCAACGTCATAAATTTAGTTTTCTTTTAAATTGTTAGGCCCTATATATTTTGCCGTTACTAGTGGTTTTATATTTTTTCAATATATACATACTTGTAGTATGTTTGTTTGTCAACACAAACACTGTTTTGTAAATTGACTAATCAATTATTATTATAACATTTACGATAAGGAAAAACGGTTTAACGGTTGTCATCATTGGGGAGTGATGCCGTAACGGGTGGATTTCTTTGGGCAGTATCATGAGAAACTTTATCGTGTGTGACTTTTCAATCCACGAACAGGAATTGTGGTTGTGGGTAAATTTTACAACGGACACCACAATGGCGTATGTCCTAAATGATAAATACTCGTATAAAATTCCACTATATGGCTAGATTGTAAACGAAACATTAATTATACAATGTTTAAACACCATAGGGTAAGCATATTATTTGTACAAACAAAATACAGTAGTAGACAGAACAGTATTTTAATTTGTTTATCTATATAGACATTAGCGGATCCGTGGCGGATTGGTATCGCGCGCGACTCCAGAGCTCATCACTCCGGTGGCGTGGGTTCGATCCCCGCAGTCACCACTTTCAATTTGTAATGTGACTAATACGGTGACGCTAAGTAAAGGTCGAGGTTGAGTGGTAGAGAGGACTTTGTAGTCATAACTTCGCCTTGTTAAACAAGACAAACTTTACATTTACCTTTATAGACTGTCCATGTTAATTTAAATATTTTGCGTTAAGTTAAAGCTAATAAAATCTCTCTTAAATTAAATAAACTCATATCGAGTACTACACTTACCGTGTTGTCTGTATGTGAAAGGGGTCTAAACTAACCATATATGAATGCTACACATACATATTATGTATATATACTATAGGCTAAAAATTGTATTTTTACCCAATTAGGTTCTATTATTATAAATAATGTTATGCATTGTATCCGGTTATTTTCTTTAAATAAGTCTGGATGACAACGTTTTAATAAAAAGGAAACAGTCTAGATAGTTTCCCCTTTTATGTTTCATTATTAATTGTTTTATTAAAAGTTATGTTTGGATTACGTAAAAAATATACTGTTTTCAGCACAGTATTAGTTTGAACAGTACTTTTTGCTCAGATTTACATGTGATGTATCGCAAAGTGAAATATTGATCGGGGCCGATACGGAGTGGGTGTGGTGTGCAAGTAAATGATACGATTGTGAAATATCAATAGTACTGTAAACAAAACCTTGACAGTGGGTAAAAAGTGACCCAGTTGGTAGTGTAATGAGATTAAGTAGGCTTAGCGAGAGAGTTGCCTTCAGGCCTACCAACACTCTGCTACAGAATCATGTAACCTGATAGTCTAACTATAACTAGTTTGTAAAAACAAACAAAAACTACTGGTTGTTGCCAGCAGCCAGGGAGGACCATGAGGATGGCTCGGATCGTTCAGTTTTCCATGTAGTTTTCATTTTTTAGCTTTTCTCTGCAGTGATCCAAATTTCCTGTTAGTTAAAAGCCATATCAGTTTAATGAATTGCTTGGGAGTACGGCATTACCACGATAGTTGATAATAGAATATCTGATCAGATAATGAACCAAAGTTACTATATCTAAAGTTTCTGAACTAAGTAAGATGAATAGATCAATTCAGAATACGACATAAGTACTTGAGCCATTAGGTCCATTAGAGCCTAAAATTATTTTATGTCGCTGACTTAACACCTGATATGTTTTGATTTTCAGTTTGAAATATGACATCAGGATTCGAACAGTCAATCAGAGTCTGACATAACTATTAAGTCGCTGATCAAGGTGATATGATATGTGAGTCTGATATAATATTGTGATTCTGATATGTTCCGATTCTTAGTTCAGAATCTGACATCAGAACGCAAAAGTCTATCAGAATCTGACGACATTGCAGTTCTCCGATTCAGGACCTGATATGTTCCGATTCCGAATTAAGAATCTATATCATATCCGAAAGTCTATTAGAGAATCTGACCTCACATGTTCCGATTCGGAGTTAAAAATCGGGTATCAGAACCCAAAAGGTCTTTCAACGTCTGATAAAATTCTTGAAACACTGATTGAAGTCCAGAATCTTGAACGGACATCTCGCCGGGGATATTATCTAGACTCCAGAGACATGAATGTTGTTATACTGTCGTGATATGTGTAATGTCTTGTCTCTCATGAAGACGATTACTTCACTGGCGTACATCAGTGAGATGACTCAGCCTGGCGTCAACACTCAACACTACACTAGTGTGAACTGTGATTGTGCTTAGTAGTAACACAGATAACAGCTGACTCCAGACCGTATCCGTGTTGTGACTACGCCGGCATTTCTTCGTGATAAGTACGAGTACAATAGTGCCACCCACAGTCTCTCGTCACAGTCTTGCCAATTGCCAGAGTTTACGAGCCTATAACCGCGTAAATCTCATATTTGTTTTCAATTTTTCTTTAGAACAATTTGTATACATTCATCTGTTGACGATTTTATTATCATGAGTTGTTTGTTGTCTTGTCAAAAGATATTCTAATAATTTCATGAAAATAGGAGCAAGCACTGTCGAAGTTTAAAGAAATTCGTAAACAATAAGTTAAACACATAACCGACGTGTAACCACAAGCGCTACGATGAACATAGACTATTCTGTTTAATTAAACATATAAAACTACAACAATACAACAATTATTTCTATGTTCCTGATTTCCCTTATGAGATCACTGACCTCATGGAATCACATACCAGACCTGAAGCCAGGATAATCAGCTCAGCCAGATCCACCCTTACCGCACAAGTGGATTACGTCATGTCACCACATACATAAGCAAAACCTCATTGGTTTAAAGATTTTAAGGATAAAAATGTTACACAAACACGATCAGCTATTATTTACGCAATATTTGTATTGTCCAAAGCAAATATATATTGCTATTTATCATTAAAACTACAACGTACCAGGCAAAACAGACAATATTCTGTAATATTTTGTCTTTTTGGCTCATGGAGTTTGAAGCATTAGCCATGTATTTATATAATTATGTTTATCACACAAAATATAACCTCATAAGAGGTAATTAGTACTCGTCAACATTTTACAGGAAATATAGGCTACCTTGGATATTCTGTAAATATACGTTCCACTTTGGTATTGAACCAAATCTTTGAAAGATTACAATAGGTTAAATTAAGTTACATGAGAAATATTTAAATAAATAAAACCTTCCAATCCCATTTAAAATATTTTACAACCAACAATCGTGCTGTATATTGTGTATGAAACCCCCTGAAACGACTTGATGAGAAGACAGAAGTTTGAAAATTAATGTATTAAATCATTACCATGAAAAGTAACATACTTTTTGAGGAGTCAGACGCAAATATTAAAAGGAGAATAACTCATGAGTTATATCATCAAAAGGTCATTATAGGGAAAATACAATGCAGCAAACCTAACCTTGAGGGGTCGACTCTATTAAAATCATAATGTTGCCGTTTAAAGGTTGGGAGCTTGTTTTGTTTCATAGTGTTTAAAACAAACTAATTTGGAATATCATGAAACGCTGGAACAAAATAATTTAGCTCGTATATGATATTTTTGCGAGTACCTTCCGTATAGAATAATTTATCAGAATAACGTATCATTATTCTATGCAGATATTTGTTTGTTTGTTATTCAAATTGTTTGTTATACCATTTTACCTTTACCGTCTCAATATATTTTTGACACGGTATTGTTATTTTTATCAATATTTTCCTTTGACCAGCAACCAAATTATACATACAATATTAGAAACCAATCAATTAGACTAAATTATCACAGACTCCATATTTATGATAAGCTTCCTATCGAAGCCGGCCAAAATTATACAATAAATTACCTGACAATATAAAAAGCTGCAGTGTAGGTACAATAAAAAATAACCTTAAGAAATATTTAATTCAAAAATCGTTTTATAGCGTACAAGAATTTTTGGATAGCTAGTTGAAAATTATTTAAATTATACTTTCCTTCCAAGGTCTTACCAGTGGTCGTAGGATTTTGTTGTTAACATTGTTTTGATTTTGTTGTTTCTTTTAACTTTCTTTTTTCTTGTCATAGAAACAATTTATTTTGTAAAAAATGTGACAATAAACATATTATTATTATTATTCGTATTTCTGGTGATTTAGATTTCATGGGTTTACTTACGGTCTTTGTTACCTAGTACAGTCATGTCCAATAAAACATGTTGAGTCACTGTATCAAATAATAAAAAGGCAGTGTTAATGTTTTTTTTTACAAACATGATGTATAGTGTTGGTGAATCAGTAGAGCAAGCATGCATTGCTACTTTAGGTATATGTCCCGGCGAATGGCATATAGCTTTGCACAGATTTACACAGACACACAGAATTTTCCTGTGTATTTGGTGACACTCTGTCCACTGTCCACTGTCCACGGTGAGTGAGTGGTCAAGGGCGTCGCCGGACACGCTCAATTCTGACACAACTCGTGAAAGATTAGACTTTCCCATAAACGACCTTCTACATTAATTTTCTTAAACTTTCTCAAATACCAGTTTCTCTTGTTACTAATTGCGTTGCGGTCAAATATTAAATAAATAAACTAATAGTATTGTACTTAGGATTAATAAAAGAAAGGGTGTGTGGATTGTAATAATTCGATCACAAACGTAAACATTGGAAACAATATTACAATTTACACTAATACAAAACATATGTTTTCAAAGCTAAAACATAAACAAACCAAAAGGTATGAACATTAAAAAACATGTGTACTATAACAAGTACAGAACACCAGTTGTTAACCATGCTTTTAGCAAACAACTTTTAACACTTTGAGGTCGTGTGTTGGTTCTGGGTCAAAACAATAGTTTTTGTAGTAAAAAATTTAAAATTAAAAACATTGTTGATTACCAAACTGTTTTATGTGATGTTTTTAATATACTAGAACTTACTTCTGTAAATTACATGGAAGTAAAGTGTAAGAAAAATGAATTCTGAAAATAAATGACACCTCAAATTCTAGCCTTGTTATTTACGTATAGTGTATCTGACTGTATCAAGCTATCTGTGAGTTTGAAGTTACATATACTGAAACGGGTCCAAAGCACGTGCTTTACTGAAACTTCGATGTTAGTAAGCTACATCTTTACACGAAACCATGTAAACCTTTCGGTTTACTAAAAAATTATTAACAGTTGCATTACAATATTTTTTGGGACGTCAAAAGATACTACCATGAAACATTCAAACAAAGATAAATTGTGACATGAACTACTACACAGTTTTTGGTTATATTTTCTGCATAACTCCAATTGTAACTAGTTTTACAGTATAAGATAATTTTTAATAATTAAAGTCTTCAAGAGCAAATAAATAATTATTTGCTTGCCATTTTAACTCATTTTTTAACCTTTTTCAATTAGTTGGGTTTAAATTTCAAAGTATTTATTTTATTTACACAACGATAAAACTATTTGTGAAACAGGTAGTGTCATTACTCGGTGTTCCCAAAGGGCACTTTGCTATATTATATTTTACCACAGTGAAATATAGCACAAAACACAAAGCTCATTTTCAAACAATAGTGAACAATATATTTTTTTCTAATCGTTTTCAGCAATCATACAGACAATGTATTAATTGCTGATATCTTCTAACACTAATGGCTTTGTGTGATTCAACTTTGAGTGTAGTGCACAAAGATAAATTGACGTTTGTTTTGCGGAGGTCTAGGTTGTTATAAAGTAATGTAAGGGTAACTCCTCTTTACTTTGTAATGTAAGAGGACTCTATGGTAAATGTACTGTGCATTTCATCACCATGGATCATCATGGTGATGACTTGTGCGGAGACTCTATATGCGAACGATTTAATGTATTTACAATATCTGGGCTTGTATTGCAATAACTGTGAAGCAAAGCAAATAAATAATTATAAACTATTTATTGTAAAAAATTACAACAAATATTGTTTTCTTTACATAAAAAGAAAAATCTACTGCCACTGGTAAGACTCAAGTAACGAAAACAATATATTAAGTGGTTATCTAATTATTCAAAAGTTCCGTAACGCTATGAGAATTTCAGCGTAGAGATGATTTTAACCTTTGCTCAGTTATAACCGTGCCGGCTTAGTAAATTTTATTTGGTCTTTGGTTGGTATACATTATAGCTATAAATTTAAAAATACAGTTTTGGCTTGAGTAAGGATTTTAATTCCTTAATTACTACATGAACAACAAGAACTTTTTGAACAGGTCGAGAAGGGGGTGGGCTATATATGTAAGCTTTGCTGCTCAACCTATACAACCTATGTGTACATGGGAGCATTTATACTCTCTACAGTGTTGCCTGCATCAGCTCTACGTTAGCTGTACGTTTGAATGCTCTATCCCACCATCTCTACAATACGCCTACTATACAGTCTACACTATACCCCCTGCCGCACCAGCCCCTGTGAGAGGGCCTGAGTTTCTACAAAAAACCAAAACCAGGAATGCAGCTGAGCGACCTCTTTGTGAGGACCCAACCTCAGCTTTCGTCCCCATAAGCAGGAGCTGTCCAAAATGCATTAGAGAGACGTTAATGACACAATATTAAAGGCACTACAATTATATGTATCAGGCGTTTTGTTCACTACTGAACCTATGAAACTATTGTTTATACCAATTCGATTGCTATGACAGTTGATTTGCATTGTTTTAAGTATAATTTATCATTGAAACATGTTGACAGTGTCTATTTCGGGGTTGTATGTCAGGTTCAGGGGAGTTGTGTACAATTTAATGTTTAACTCGTTAACAATGTTTAGTTGCAAAATTTCAGTGCTCCAAAGAAATAGTACTAAATTAAATGTTATTAACTTATTTTGGTGGCATTTTCTAGTCCCTGCAGTTCTAGCGTTGAATGTTCTAGAATGTTTGTTGTATGCATTAAAAATTCTATAATGCAATGGTTTGGTTATCTGAATGTGACAGTAAACCTGACGGTTCACCAGCCACTTAAAAACAAGCCATTATTATGATCGTATACCATTCTGCTAGATTTATTACACTGAAACCAAAACATTATATCACACGCTTTTCTGAGTATCTGAAATGTCGTTGTTAATTGCTGCAGCGTGACAAGCTTTAGGAATGAGTCATGTTGCACAGATTTTATGAGTTTACAGTAAAACAACAGTTCAATACTGTTTCTGATAAATAGTATTCTTCCACAGATTTCATGACAATGAAAAGATAACATTGGGTTGTTAACTTCCACCGCCGTGACTTGGGTAATGAACATGGCTCGTCTCCATTATTCCCTTACAGAATTATGCATACCGATATGCATAAATGTAGGCCACATGCAAACATCTTGCAAATATTGAACATATGAATATATTAACTTGAAAAATATGAGGATGGCGTCATCCGCAAACTGGACGAGGAGGAAATTAATTAAGGCCGTAAAACTGAACGTGGTCTGCACTGCCAAAACTTGATTAATTGCCATGATTACAAGCGAAATTCGTCTTACCCTTCAAAAGTGAAACTCATAGTGTATGCTTATGAATACGGGGCTTACAATGCTAGAGAATTACCACTACTTCGTTTTAACTAGTTGTTTTAATTATATACTTGTATTATTTTTCGCTGTGTGCTTTTGTAAATGTATTTTTCAGCTCTTTATTTGTATAAAACAAGTGTATGCAAATGTAATATTAGTGCGTATTTATGTAGACTTTTTTTCAATATATGTTTTTATCGGTATGTTTACGCTGGTTAGGTAGGTGGTTAACATTTCGAGTTCTAACAATATCTTAATAAATCATCGAACAATCAAATTTAGATCATAATACATTTAAAGTTCTTACACAATCAGTCATAGTTTTTTTTTACTCTGATCCAACTCAATTTAAGGGTTCTGATTTAATTTACTAATTTAGTATAATGTAAGACCCGCACAGTGTGTTCCACACGGAAGAAATACCTTTGAAAGTTTCTTAATTCAGATACAGGCTACAGTAGCCAACGGTCCTGGCTTTTCGCATACTTCAATTCAAGAATATCTTAATGCTTTTAATGCGATATTTGTAGTGTAAATAATACGTCTCCACTAACGAGATAAATAGCGGGCGGGTAAACATGAAATTATTTCGTTGAAAAGTTATGGGAAATGTTAATATTCTAGTTGTTACTAAAGTGCTATTTGAATACCTGTCCTAAATAAAGTCATTTTCAAACAATCAACTATATTCTACATAAACTAGTATTTGTCAACAACAAAATACATTCGAAACATTGAAAAAGCTTACCGTAGAATCAGGTTTCATAACGTCCGACAGAAACTTCCACAAACACTAGCACAGAACGAACAAAACCGAGACCAACAATGTCAATCCAAGTATATTCATGTTTTGATATGACAACCACTACACTAGAGTACTCTGTGATCACAACACACACACTGCGTCCAGCTGCGTGGCCCACTGACAACTGAACAGGCGGCAGGCGCGCACTCGATAACAGGATAACAGAAGCGGAGTGGAGGCCGCTCACCCTGCTCAGTGCACACACTACCTGCCCTCGTAGCGTCTCAGTTGCGTCAATGGGCAGTGCTGTAGAACCTGCCACGTAGCCAGGGGTGGTAGGCTTCATGGTTTGGATGCACCCCCAAACACAAATAACAGGATAACAGAAGCGGAGTGGAGGCCGCTCACCCTGCTACACACTACCTGCCCTCGTAGCGTCTCAGTTGCGTCAATGGGCAGTGCTGTAGAACCTGCCACGTAGCCAGGGGGTGGTAGGCTTCATGGTTTGAATGCACCCCCAAACACAAATAACAGGATAACAGAAGCGGAGTGGAGGCCGCTCACCCTGCTACACACTACCTGCCCTCGTAGCGTCTCAGTTGCGCAATGGGCAGTGTGTAAACCTGCCACGTAGCCAGGGGGGTGGTAGGCTTCATGGTTTGGATGCACCCCAAACACAAATAACAGGATAACAGAAGCGGAGCCGCTCACCTGCTACACACTACCTGCCCTCAGGCGTCTCAGTTGCGTCAATGGGCAGTGCTGTACCTGCCGTAGCCATTGGTAGGCTTCATGGTTTGAATGCACCCCAAACACAAATAACAGGATAACAGAAGCGGGTGGAGGCCGCCACTCCATGCTACACTACCTGCCCTCGTTGCGTCTCAGTTGCGTCAATGGGCAGTGCTGTAAAACCTGCCGTAGCCAGGGGTGGTAGGCTTCATGGTTTGAATGCACCCCAAACACAAATAACAGGATAACAGAAGCGGGTGGAGCCGCTCACCCTGCTACACACTACCTGCCCTCGTCTCAGTTGCGTCAATGGGCAGTGCTGTAGAACCTGCACGTAGCCAGGGGTGGTGGGCTTCATGGTTTGGATGCACCCCCAAACACAAATAACAGGATAACAGAAGCGGAGTGGAGGCCGCTCACCCTGCTACACACTACCTGCCCTCGTAGCGTCTCAGTTGCGTCAATGGGCAGTGCTGTAGAACCTGCCACGTAGCCAGGGGGTGGTAGGCTTCATGGTTTGGATGCACCCCCAAACACAAATAACAGGATAACAGAAGCGGGTGGAGGCCGCTCACCCTGCTACACTACCTGCCTCGTAGCGTCTCAGTTGCGCAATGGGCAGTGCTTTGAACCTGCCACGTAGCCAGGGGTGGCTTCATGGTTTGATGCACCCCAAACACAAATAACAGGATAACAGAAGCGGGTGGCCGCTCACCCTGCTACACTACCTGTCTCAGAGCTCATTTGCGTCAATGGGCAGTGCTATGCTGTAGAACCTGCATTTAGTAAATTTCGTAAGGGACCCACTCAGTACGTGTTCCATGCGAAGAAATGCCTTGAAAAGTTGATTATTCAGGTGCTGATAGTATCCAACGCCTAGCTTTTCCCATACTTCAATCCAAAGATACCTGATGAGGCATTTAAGGCGATATTTGTAGTTATAATACGTCTCCATTTACGAGATAAGTAGCTAGTAAACATGAAATTATTTCGTTGAACAGTTATTAGTCTCTTCACAGTCTGTCAACGGGCCGTGCTGTAGCCACGGTGCCAGGGGTTGGGCTCATACCCTATAGCCTACAATTTCTGACTGCGGGTTGTGTTTAGAACATTGACTTTGAGTGGCAGAGACACATAAGACTGGAAGGTACAAGTTCTGAGTTGATTATCACAACTTTCTTTCAAATCAGAAAAGGGTAGTGTATATATATAAAATACATATAAGTTTCTGTTGGCGAATATAATCAGACCCACACGCCTATCTTGCTTCTAAAGAAAATCCTGGTGGAAAACATATTTGAATATTCGTCACTAAATTAATTGGCACACGTTGAAAAGAACATTTAAATAATTTTCTTAGAGGCAGTATCATAATTTTAAAAATGTATTGTCAAATTATGAATCTCTCTGCGGAAGAGAACGGAATCGACTAGTTTTCTCCGGCCCGGAGTTATAAGTCAGACAATGATTGGGTCCCAATCTAAAAATAAATGACAATGAATTTGTATTGTCCAATGACAACTTTCATCGTCGCTGTTGCTGATGTATGGTCCTGGACCAGGATCTGCTGTGACGAGAGCACTTTCCTCTGCAGGGTTTGCAGTATTGTCAGATCTCTGCACGACTCCGCCTCGCTATTGTCTGGTCTGATTGATACAAGGGTCGCGGGTCGTGCAGCACAACACTCGTATCTCACATCTCACCTTCACCCTTCAACCGTCAAGGACGAGTCAAGACCCAGTTCATCGCACACGCTGTACAGTACTTGTTTGTTGACACCGCAGAGGCTTTATTAAGGGTCCGTCTCGGCTGGATAGTTTTTTGACAACTTCAAAGTTTATTTGTGAAACTATTGAACCTCTCTCGAGAAATCTATACACGAAGTGTTGGAAAACGGTCCATCGTACTCGTAGACCCTTGCAAGTTAGGACGCATCAGTTGAAAGAAGGCCCGTTGGTAAGCCAGTTGTTACTTGCATGGCGGTGTCATGTGTTCCTTGAGCAGTCGAATTTAGGCTTTCTCTGTGGCGGACCCTTAAAGCTTCTTGCGTATGTTTACGTGTCTCATCATCTTTTTCATGAACCTTTAGAAGTAATAAGTGATACAAAATTTGACGACTATTTTTCAACCAGAATATACTTTCGATCCCAACGTATAGTTATTTTATTGAAGCTAGATTTTTGGAAAAAGGTAAACGGGAGGGGTATGCAGTCAGTGAGCCATGCATATTTACTACATGGGGTACACACGATTACATAGTTACTACCAAACCAAAACGATACAAATACCACCTCCGCAGTTGTCAATAAAAGACGGACGTTTAAAATAATTTGTGGGTCATAGGTCGGAGCTCCACCATGCTGGTCGGTAAAAGTGAGAAAGCTGTTTTGAAACTGCTGAAAATACCGAGAAAAGTGTACAAATTCCTGAACCGATAAGGTTACTAATAACTGGTTTGAACTAAAGCGTGCTTGGGCAGCAAAAAGCTGTTTTCGTGAATCCAAGTTTCCAGTAAGCTGTCCCTGTCAGAATGCGGTGAAACTGTATCCAGATATGTCATGCTACCTGAGCTTCCTCACTCACTCCGTATATCCTTTACAAACTTCACTCATCTATGAGTAGCTGTAGCCATAACTAAATGAAAATAGTAGCTATTTGCTAGGCTAGCTGTAGCTTAATGCATAGGCTGTCTTCGGGACCTTTAATTTTTCAAGCTATAAATTAAAATAGATTATAAAACTAATTTTTACAACAGCCTTGACACCTTTAATTAAATTAAAATAAGTATTAAACTTGCCTGAGGTGTCAAATTTATCCTAATTTTGCAGGACCGGTTTCGTGCTTCCAATCACACATATATTCATCTGAGTTCTTTTTTTTCATGTTAAAAACTCTTGACAACCAAATATGGGCTACTATACCAAGTAATGGAACACATTCAGAATTCAGATGAATATGTGCGGTTGGAAGCACGAAACCGATCCTGAAAAATTAGGATAAATTTGACACATCAGGTAAGTTTAACACTTATTTAAATTTATATTATAAAACTTGATGTTGTAGATACACATTTTATCCCTTTTGCCATATTTTCTTAATCTAACCTCTGAAAAGAAATAGTTAAAGCTATAGTCACCCCACCAAATATTAGAGTCCCCTTAGCATGTCCCTTTATCCACCTCTGTTTCAACACTTGTGCAATCAACAGCTCATCTGTACTTTAAACGACAAAATACAAGGCATTGGGTCACATCAGATAGAACGGAGAAGATGTTCTCTCTTCGGTCGAATTTGACAACCTGTTGAAGAGCTCACTCAGCTGAGTTTGCAAATGAAAATAACAAGATAAACTTGTGAATACCCGCGAACAACCAATATTATTTAGAAACCACACGAAACTCTAACTGGGATTTGCGTTTTCTGGCAAAAATAGTAGCCTACTGACAGGAAAAATGCATTTATGCGTAAAATTCATTAACTTTTAAACGTGTTAAAAGCAATATAAAGGTATAAAGTTAAAGAAAACAATGCCAGAAAAAAGGCATCTCCATCATAAATTAATATAATGTTAAGATTTTAAACTTTCTCTTAACAGAAAGCAAACTGCAAGTGCTCTGCTTGCTTCATGGTTCAAATTAATATAATGCGCTGTAGTGAAAGTTTTTGGTTTCCTCTGTACAGTATAAGATGTTGACTTCTCGGTTTTCGATTTTGTTTTCGTAATTTTAAAAATTGTTAAAGAGTAGCCTACACGGTTTTTTCGTTGGGATGTTGACTGAGACTTTGACCGTAGGTATATATTATGAGACTAAACGAATCCTGGAAAATGTTTGAAGGCAGAAGCAGTTAGGTGATTCAATATGTAACGCGCGCTGTTGAAAGCAAGACCTTGACCAATGTTAAGGTTAGCACGGGCCTCCTTGGACGGGAATTCCCATTACCAAACCACGATTTAATCTCGGGTTAACCAATCAACCACTGAGCTGTAGGCGCATGAAGTCATGCAGTCGAGGCTGTGGAATATTAAACATGTTAACGGATACAAAGTAGACAGCAATTTGCAAACTACAATGATCTGTAGACTGAGACAGTAAAAACAACAGCTGTGTTCGAACAAAGTAGTTACAGCGTGTACTTGTAATGTATAAAAAGAAAGGCCAAAACTAGTCTGTTGAGAAATTAACATTTAATGTAATATAAGGTACATTGAAATAAAGTGTTTCTTATTTTGGATTTTAAACTTATGTGGTTTGACATAATTGAAATAACCAACTTCCTTGTCAAGCTGGAGTTAAATTATACAACAAACTGCCTGAAAACATAAAAACTGAACCTAATTTGGGTATTTTCAAACGAAAATTAAAATCATATTTAATTAATAAATCATTTTACAGTGTGGGTGAATTTATGCATGACAATCAAACGTAATACAATTGGATTTAATATTATAACTCACAATATTACACCTCAACTCGGCCTGTCCCGGTACCATAGGTTTTATCACATTTTTATCATTTTTGTTATGTTAATGATTAGTTATTTTGTTTGTTTTTATAGTCAACACAATTTATTTTTGTAAAATGACTAATAAATTGTTATTGTTATTGTTAAATAAAAACTATTGGATTAACCATAGTGAAAACAGTATTTAATTAATACAAAACGTTTCGACTATGCTGTGATAGTCATCATCAGTTGTACAGAAGAGAAAAATAAAATAATAATATACATAGAATAAAAATGCTTTGAAACATATAATAATTTTAAATTGTAAATAAATAAACTAACTATTTTCCAGATGGGTAAATAATCTAGCTGTAAGGTATAAAGTATTTTGGGGAAATATATTTACTAAATTAATTTGAAGACAAAAATATTTGAACCGAACCGGGATTTGAACCCGGGTCTTCCGCTTGCCGGGCGGTTATGCTCACCACTACACCATTTGGCCCAACTATTTCTGCCCTCAAATAAGTACTTAAATCTGAATGTTTATCCGAAACATGTGACTGTCAAATAAATCAACAAGCTGGAAATATTACAAACAGAATTTAAATACTGTGTCAAATGACTTATTATAGATCTTAATTTGTATAAATGCTAAATAGCTTTTTTATTACTAAATAAATTTAGAGACAAAAATATTTGGACCGAACCGGGATTTGAACCCGGGTCTTCCGCTTGCCGGGCGGTTATGCTCACCACTACACCATCCAACTATTTCTGCCCTCAAATAAGTACTTAAATCTGAATGTTTATCCGAAACATGTGACTGTCAAATAGTTACTTAACCCTCTACCTGGCCATCAGAAATTTCTATACTGGCTTAAAATTATTATTTGTTTCAGATCATTTTTATTCCGTGTATATAACTATTTTCTTTTCCTTTTCTGTACAACTGATGATGACTAGCATAGCATAGTCGAAACGTTTTGTATTCATTAAATACTGTTTTCATTTTGGTTAATCCAAAAGTTTTTATTACAATTCAGTGTTTCTTGATTAGATGATAAGTAGAATGCATGCACTTTTGTAACGCTTCCTAGCATATTATCTTAAGACGCTTAAAATAAACTTGTGCATTGGTTTTGACGAAGTTTATTTCCTTGGCTCCAAAATAAACTACACGAATAGCCAGCAGTTTAGGACGTAGTTTGAAACTTTATAAATTAACTTGAAATAAACTGGGTTTAAATTTAAATGCATAAATAAGGTAATTATCTGGTTACATGAGCATGGAGGTGCTTTTTAGCGTGTAACGTATAACGCCACATTTTATATAGTGCATATACTGAAAACTGCGTACATAGACTTTTTTTGAAATTAAACTCTAGTTCATAATTATATTTAAAGAATAAAGAATATAATGAAAGAAAAAAAAAAGGTTTTAATGATTTTAAAATATACAACGTAAAGTTTCGTTAAAGGATTCATCATTGTATAAATGAAGAATATAAATATAGATAATGTAAAAAAATATTGTATAGCCAGTAGTAAAATTAAAAGTTAAAATATTTTAAATTGAAATAAGGGTAATTTAGCTTTATTTTTAATTTAAAATTATTTTAACTTTGAATTTTATACTATCATACATTTTAATTAATTTTACATTTTATCATATATTTAATATTTTCATTTATACAACTGATGATGTCTAACACAGTTTAGACGAAACGTTTTGTATATTTTAAAATCATTAAAACAGTAATTTTCAGTGGTTTTTCCAAAAAGGTTTCTTTATTTATGATCAACCACTCAAGTCTGAAATTGAAAATAATAAAGACTACAGATTTTTTCATCCTTAATAACTATGATCAAGTATGCTGTCTAATGTGCTTTGTGCATCTCTACTTGATCAGCTGTTTAGTTTATTGATCGTCAGTTTGTTTACTGCAAGGTTGTTATAGTTTGGTACAATAGTTGATTATTAGGATTGGTAGTCAAATATGTTTCAACGCCGTACATACTACAGTATTGTATATTATCAACAGTGCTGTCCTAACCACCACAACAAACTAATTCAACTCCTGTAAATAAAAGTATTCAATCCAGATGTTTATTTCTAACGTTATTGGGTTGGGGATTTTCGCTGAAAGAAACTGTGTAGCAATGTTGGCCCCTTTAATAGGGTGTTTTTCTGTTGTAGGGTTATTTTACCATATGTTCAGGATAGTTACTGGATATTGACCCTTTTCAGAGTTATTATAAGAGTCTATTCAGAGTGTTTGCGATAAGTAGAGGCAATTCTTTTGACACTTCCCCATTCTAACAGTATCATTCTAAGGTTTACTCGTATGTTTGTTTAGAAGTTATCGCTTTTACTTTTGCATATTTTAAAAGTCGGAACAATATATTGACCAACATTGCCCGTTTCATTGATTCTTGATCAAAAATTATTGTATTTTCTATGTATAAAAGGTTTGTTATTTATGGTAACCCCTGATTGCTAATACATTATTATATGTATGAAGATTTGAAATAAAAAGCCCAAAAAAGCAATCAAACGTTGTGTTTGACTATATTGTATTTCATTGTGTCATGGTTAAACACAATGTTTGATTGCTTTTTGGACATTTTATTTCAAATTATTATATAATAATAAAAGTTAGTCGCAATACTAAACTCTGTAGACAGTTTCAAGACTGTTAACACAAAAAGTCGCCGATCGTCAAACCGAGAGTCAAACGTCTTGACGTGGGACACACTCCAACTCATACATAAACAAAGCTGAAGAGTGACGCACAGATAATATATCAACAAGCGACACCTAACAATATGTAATTATCTGTCAAGACACCGACAGGATATGTTGGGTTAGGTTAGGGTAAATGTGTCAAGGACACTCTCCATTGTCAACTCATGCAGTTATAATTAGCTAAGAGGGCATAAAGCACCGAGCTCTTCTCTGATTGGATGACTGGATCTGCTCAGTTGATATTGCTGGGACGTAATGAGACGTTATCATTGCTATCACCTTGTAGATCAGCGCATAAAATTAACAGTTCGTAAAATACTCCTTCCGGAGTTTTAAAATGTTCACCGCCTTAGAAGCATAGAAACAACCGTTTGTTTGCGGATTTATTTAATACACAAAAATAGGCCTATTATTGTCCGATTAAAGTGGAGATATCTAATTAACTGTATTGTTAAGAGTGCACAGTACCTGTCGGCCATTTTGTGTTTGTGCCATAAGAAAAATGTAAAAACAAGCACTTCTTGAAACATTTCACGTCACCCATATTCATCACATCTTTTTAAAATAAGTTTTATTTGAAAGATGACAATGTACTGTAGTGGCTCCGCTTACCACTTAAAAAAAGTATTACTTTACTAGTAAAAAAATGAAATAAAAATACAAAGTTTCTCTAGTATTTGGATTTAAGTCAAGGTTGTTTAATGTAAAAAAGGAAATTTGGCTCAGCGGAGTCACTAAAACATTTAATGCACTTTAAATACAATTTTAATTCATACAAATCCTTTGAAAACAGAATGTGTGAGGTGTCCCAGAAAGTCTATAGCCACTACTGCCCACTTTTAAGACCTTTTGGCGTTGTGTCTGTATAGGTGTTTCTGTGACAAATCTTCAGTCACATTTATTAAACCGATTTACTTAAAAATTAGAATTAATACTGAATAAATCAATTCTGTCCTACGACAAAGATGTCGAAGAGAGCAAAAACTCTCATCCTTACATACGCTAGCGTGTTCTCCCGGGACTTAGCTTACTACCGGATGGGAACTGTAACTGACATACAAAGCTGTATGATTGACGTGACTGATGAATGCAATTATCTCAGACCTTGAGACTTAACTACGTGACCGGGATTTCCTTTATAAACAAGAATGGGCAAGATGTGATAAGCACAAGAAATATAATCACCACTTCATATTACCAAGTATTTAAGATCCCAAACTTTAAACTTTCTTAACCGGACCTTACAGTGAATGTCTTCTCTGTACGTATTCCTGAATTTTTCCTGTGAAGAGGGATTAAAGGTCCGTTTTCCTAGCTGTGTCTCTGCCTGCGGCGAATGCGTCTGGAGGTCTGCGGCCGAAAATTGAGCCGCGTTGCCGCAATGGGTGTTTTCCTAGTTGCGGCTCTAGTTTGGCCGCACCGCACTCATAAACAGCTTTTAGTCTAGTAAAAATGGCTGAAAGTGTAAGTTCAACCTCGAACGACCTGTTCGCCTGAGGAAGAGGACGAAATAGTCTTAAATTGACTTAAAGAACAAAAAAGAAGAAGCTTGTGTTATGTGTTTACAACGAGAAACGGAGGATGCTATGAAATATTAGTGAACAGGGGTCTTCTTCAGCAAGATGAAACCAAGTTTCGGGAGTTTTTCCGGTTAAACGTGGAACAATATATCTTTTGAGTGTGTGAACACACTCTGTTTATACTTCGAGGAAACTTCTGCACTGGACTAACAATGTGACTCAATCCGACAAGTTGAGACGCGCGGCGGGTGACTTGCCGCGCGGCGGAGAGTCCAGACGCACCGCAGGCTTGCGCCGCAGCTAGAAAACGGGTCGAGGAATATTCTAGAACCAAGTCAGAACAACCCCTCCTGAAGTGTACCTAATTTGTAGCTATGTGTCAATACTCAATAGGAAACAACACATTCAACTTACATTCGGTTTTTAGAACCGTTCTGAGGTTTGACCCGTCCAATCCGTAACTTATCAATATAACTATATTATGTAATTTTTAACTATCCTTCATTCATCTAGCATAGCAACATATCGACTCGGGACGTAATTAGCCTGCACAGTTCAATGGTAAAATGTCTTGTCAGGTACTTCCCGCCGCTCAACACGTTGGGGTTGTATTTACTGTATTTCACAGTTTAAAATATTTCTAGATATTGCCAACTGTTGGTAGAAATGTAGGGCAGTATTAAGAAACATGTGTATTATTGACTCAGTAATGGAAAGAGTCTACGTCTCAGGGTATTTGGTGGGGCTACGTTTGTGATTAATAAATCTGGTTAACAGTGTTGGCGTGAGCCGGGCCTGTAAGCTGGGGACAAAGCTGAAATGGAAAACAGTAGCATTTGAGTTTGGAACGCAAAAGCAGGCTAAAAAATTGTTGGGGACAAAAATGTTGCGGCGCAAAGACGCCAGGGCTCTGCGCCCAACACAGGAAACGCCTTCCTGACCTCGGAGCAGTTTTAAACTGCCGACCGCAGCGCACATCAAACTTGTGTAACCATCACCGTTGAAGGTATCTCAAAGTAGTATAGCGGTTCGGTAGGTGATAAGGGTTTTGAACGCAATTGTTTTTATTATCACGGTGCTACTCAACCAAGCAAACGTTCAAAAAAATCTGTAAAAGTCATTCTCACAATTTCTTTTAGCGACTTCTGTTTTAACCAACATCAAAACTCCCGTAGGGTTCTCACTAATGTTTTGCTAAAAAAGAAAACTACGAACCCACCAATGGTAATTTCGCTTTAACTCCCATCATCACCAAAACGCTGCAGTCGCAGGTTACTCAGCCATGGTTGTTGAAAAACTCACTGCTAAACTATACCAAATGGAACAGTCCACCGATGTCAAACATTGCGCCCACCAAGACTTAAAAAATTGGAAGAAGTGCTAAAACATTCTTTCAACATTGTCCTCTACAGTATGAGCCCAACATGCGCCCGACAATGCTGATCTCAATGTGAAATGGAAACCCAGCTTAACTATATGAACTTGGAGTTTTAAAGATCCTTTAGTTTTGAAACAAATCCAACATTTAATTTTGGTGTTAACCCAAAGACCTGTGGCCTAGTAAGCTAATGTATTAAACTTATAGAAAATATTACACTATGAAAAGTGCCGTTGAATCATCCTTATAATTTATTTGAAACCCCGAAGCCTGTAATAAATTATTTTTCAATAATGCCTTCTATTATGAACATGCAAGTTTGCTTCAGTTTCTAAATTGCATTTAGTCAAACAAAGAACAACTGTTTCAAAAATGTTCATAGAAGGTAGTGTGTATAGAATCGAGAATGCTGCAGTCGCATCATTATAATGTGAAATTAAAAGCTGGTGAACACTTCTCGGGCTGTTTGAATTCTAAGGCCAAATATAAGAACTGATCGTATTTACCAGAATTTCAAATACACCGAAGACGTTTAGAATTAATTAAATTCTTCTAGTAGATATTGAAAAAACACAAATATAAACACTATTTGATGTTTATTAGTTTTAGTGGATCCGTGGCGGATTGGTATCGCGCGCGACTCCGGAGCTCATCACTTCGGTGGCGCGGATTGTAAGTGGTCGATCCCCGCAGTCACCACTTACAATTTGTAATGTGACTAATACGGTGACGCTAGGTAAAGGTCGAGGTCTTTGTAGTCCTAACTTCACCTCGTTAAACAAGACAAACTTTACCTTTTAGTTTTACACACGAGTGTAGGCTACTCACTTTCATGTTGAGAGAAGAAATGGCTCTAGATGAGCTATGAAGAGTTAGTCCATAGTTCACAGTGGACTTGGTTTACCCGGACTGGCTTTCAATTAGACTGCATTCCTCGGATGTTTGGAGACGGAAGTAATCTAGCAAGTAAGAAGGAGGATTACAGAATGGGGTGACTGACCTGACCCCTGGTGTCATGATCTCACACCACACTGCAGGATTATACCTACACTGAGTCATATACTGTGTTTCACTGGAGGGCAGTGAACAACAGTTGCTGGATCCATGGCTGGATCGTCGAACGTGTCAAAAAACCGTGTCCTGGTGGACAAGAGTTCACGTAAGCGCAATGTTTTAACCCTCTATCTGGCAAACGACGATTCAATCGCTGTTTAAGAGCGATTCAGGAAGTTCTTCACTAAAGTTTCAGTTGTCAAATGAAAATTCTTACTTCAAGTAAAGGCCAAAACTAATGCGAGCAGCAGCACGAAATTTCGACGTCAAACTAATGGAGTTCTCAACACCACAAAATATGTATGCAATGTTCATTCAATAAAAGACGTATGTTCACTACCTACTTAAAATGTTTAGTATGAGTGCAGTACTTAACTCACATTTTAAGTTAGTTTGAATATAGTATTGTAATTTATTTTTTGTGTAATTACAGTAATTATTAGTCCATATGTATAAATAAGAACTTTCAACTCTTAATTCCAACTAATCCATATAGATCCCGTTCATAAATACCGTGCTGTTTATTGAATGTGTGCTTTAATTTGTGGAGAGGGATGGAAGAAACATAAATTTTCTTAGAGTAAGCAAGCATTTTAAATCTAAGTTATACTGTTCTACTGTAATGTTAGAGTGAAATACTGCAATACTTTTGAGTAAAATAGTTGTCATTTTGGTAAGTTTTAAGTTTGTGCGAGTAACAAAATATTATTATTCTTGAATGAAAACTATTGACCCAAAAAGCCTTAAAATGCACCACAGAAGATGTGAATTTTCAAATTTGTCCCCTGACCTCCTCTGCTGGGGGTATTGTATTCCATACCCTCCCCCGACCACCGTATTATAATTGTTTCCCCCCTTGATAAAAGTCTATCTACGCAACTGGCGCTTGTGGCTACAAGTCGACTAGGTTTTTAATTCCATTAACTAATAATCTTCCAACCAAGTTGTTTACAATTATTTGAAATTTCAAACAACACTCAATACCACTAACTGTTCTTTTTCCGATCCGTAATATATTTAACACTCATCAGTATTGCTAACACAATAAAAAAAATATTTTTACACTAAAATTCAAAATTAAACAGACAAAGTAAAACTTAACCTCTAAAAATGTTCTAGCCTTTCTATTGGTTAACTGCAAAAATCTTTAATCTCAGGTGCATGAATAGAAAAAAACGGCCCTGGCTGACTGGTTGTTACATACGAGTTTTGTGTTTAATAATTTGTGTGTCAACATGTTAATTATTATGAATCATATAATTAGTAATAGATGAAATACCTGTTGGGTGATTGTAGACCTTGTGAAGAAATTGGAAAGTCCCGATGTACAGGCACCCAACAGGTATTTCATCTATTAATTGATATAGGCCTTGAGACCGGATATGTTAAAATTTATATGTTTAGTATTTTATAAGGTAAATTTAAAATACAATGTCACGCTGCTTTGAAAACAGCTGTTTTAGACACATGTATTGACATTGCTAAAGTGTTACTTTTTCACTCAGGTAAATAAAGTATTGTTTTGTCTTTGATGACATTTTAATGATCTTCGTGGCATGGGCATCAGCCGAGTTTGATTTGAATTTTAACACTGACTAAAAAAATAGTAAATCAGTGTAACAGTTGTTTCTTCAAAAAACTATAATTCAGACTGCTTCTTTCATTGAAAACTGATTTTAATCAATTCTTTATAAAATTAAAACATTTATTTTTTTATAATTATTTGCATCATGGCAAAATATCGTTCATCACTCTCGGCTCAGAAGCTCATTTTGACCGGTCATTTAATGTTCTCGGCTGCACCTCAGCCGTTAACTTGACCTCGTGTCAAAAAGTGTCACTTTAGGATCTAGTGATGAATATACTATTATGTTACTAAAGATTGTACAGTAGTAAGTGCTGTAATGTTGTTAAATGGTTGTTCCTCATGATTGAATTAATTTTATATTTAAATAATTCTAAGACTTTCTTGTATTCTTGAATTGCAAATATCAATCTTTCTGTAAAAGGTGGAACCGTTGGGATTCACAATAACCAAAGATCATCGTTTGCGACAAACGGCAAGATTTTGTAGCTGTTGTCTTGGTCACCTCATAAAAGACATAAAAATAGCCTTGCTCTAGGAAGTCAGTCCTAAATCTATTCCCATCCAGATGATTCTAAGATGTATTGACGTTGCATTGATTTTACCGTTGATGTGGATGTATTATTGCAGTTGTTTATGGCACATTCCAACTGGCCAAGTAGTATAGACATCTACTGCCTGTATACATACTTTACACAAGACACGTGGGTTGTCACAGAATGCCCTTGCTGTCACTCATAAAGGGCCTGTGCCGGAATCTGGCCCTGGCCCGACTCAGAGATGTGGAGACCCTGTTGCTGTGTGCATGTGCCTTGTAAACTAATACCTCCTTACACCAGGGACAGAAAGTAAAATGTACTGAAAGTTTTATTAAGACCAATTGAGTGTAAGCACACATTGCAGCTGATTAGTTATTGGACACATTTGGCGCTGCATGGCGTCAAAAGTGTTGGTCTAATTCAGCTCTAAAATTAAACACAGGTGAAGCTAAACCCAGAATAAGCTAAACATTTAAACGGCTATAGCGCAAGAAATGCATATTTCTACAGAAATTGTGAAAGGATTCTGCTGTAACGGTGTCACAATAATCATTATTTGAGATGCCGACCACTCCTCATGAGGGTATTTGGGCAATTATGTGTTGAAGAATGAGTGGATGAAAGTGGTAGTAATGAGTTATGAGGAGTAGTCTTGTTACAACCAGCATTCTCCTGAATGGGTCAATTAATAAGCCCAGTGACCAATGGAAATACAAGGACCAACGGCTTAACGTGATCCGAACCACGCAGGTGATGGTTCATTATGTTCAAGCGATGTAGCAGCGATGGTGTTAAATAGATGATCACCGAGTCACTATCTGGCTGCTTTAGATCTATATCATCCTCAAAAAACCTGACCTCCATGAAGCTGGATTACAGGACCATGCCACGAGTCCTGTGCTGTTAAAAAATATTTTGATATAATATAACTTGAGTTATAACACAACGAGATAAAAGGGAATTTGTGGTGCAAAACATGGTTTTAGTATCATGTAAACGATAAGTGGTTCTTGCCACCACCCTCGTACAGATTTGTTACAGAATTCGGTTGTTTTAAAGGTGTCGTGCTACTAAGCCACCGTGCTACTTACACCAAGGGTTGATCTGCTGTCTCTAGTGTGGGTATACCTGCCCATCGTGGCGGTGATGTCGTATAATGGTCAACATTCCATGTGCTGTTCATATCCGAGCACTTGTGGCCGGCAGTGATTTATTCAAACTTGGTTAATATCATAGTTTGGTTGTGTGCGAAGGTAAACTACAGCGCTTGAATAATTGCTTGTGGTGTTTTGATTTTGCACTTTTACTACCAACTCAATTGATATTCTGTATTAAACTTTCTTTGTTGTAAAGACATTAAGAAAAGGTCTATGCGTTTTATTCAAGAAATTATTGTTGGTGTTTAATAAAACAACTTTTGACTTTTAACTTAATACCTTAATGCCTCCTTATTACTTTAGAAATAAAAATAGCCTTGCTCTAGGAAGTCAGTCCTAAATCTATTCCCATCCAGATGATCTAAGATGTATTGACGTTGCATTGATTTACTGTTGATGGTGGATACATTGCAGTTGTTTATGGCACATTCCAATCCGCCAAGTAGTGTATCTACTGTGTATTCTGTATACATACTTTACACAAGACACGTGTTGTCAGCAGAATGCACTTGCTGTCACTATAAAGGGGCGCCTGCTTGAATCTGGCCCTGGGCCCGACTCAGAGATGTGGAGACCCTGTTGCTGTGTGCATGTGCTCTTGTAAACTAAATACCCTCTTACACTGACAAGTATGTACAAAAGTAAAACTGTACTGAAAGTATTAAGACCAAAAGAGTGTAAGGACACACAGCGGACAGTTGCTGGACAGTTGCATAGCTCAGTGGTACAGTAAAGCCGACAACAGTTCATTTGGGCGTGATAATTTTTTCACATGGTAGGTTCAGTCACGAAGTCATGGTCCATTCCTTGGCAAGTATACTAATTAATGACCCAAACTGGGAACAGTGCCCGGAGTTTGTAACAAGACTACACTCATATCCATCAATAACACTAACACACTACTTCACATATTACCTTAAAATACTAGAGGGTGGGTGTCTTAATCAAAGTATCTAGATTGGCGCTGCAATTTATGGCCAAAAGTGTTGGGTTCAGGGTACAATTGACTAGATGAGCATTCAGATAAATGACTGAGGTCCTGTGAAAACATACAGTTAGTGAAGTTATATAGGGTGTTTTTTAAACGCAACCCAATGTTCATACTAGGTAAGTAATTTTACAAACGCTATAATGGTCAAATTGTATCATTACTTGTTCACCAATATCTATCAGATTGTATGTATTGTTACAGTAATATAGTGGTTTTGGTTTCATAATTTGATGTTATTGTAAAATAAACGCAATAGTGGCTTTTAGCAAAGAGTGTTTCTGTTGAAGAATACTTAGCACAGGATAATTATTTTTTATCAAGAGGTGTTTGTGGTCAAGTTTACATGTGTTAGTTTTCCAAACAAATATAAAATTCACAGATTTGTTAAAAAGCTTAACAAAACAGATTATGTAGGGATACCTAAACATAACAGAGGGCGGACTGAACTGATGAAGAAGTGATGGATGTTAGGTTAGTTTGGAAAATTCTCCTACACAATCTGTAAGAATTTTGAAACAACAAAAGCAAATAGCCTACTCATGCCTGCAAACTTGATCCCAAACGCCTCTTGACACAAAAGAAATTATCTTGCTCTTATGTATTCTTTAACAATAAACACTCTTTGATCTTTGCTAAAACCATGATTGCGTTTATTTTACAATAACATTAAATTAGTTAATCAAAACCACTATATTCCTGCAACAATACATACCATCTGATAGATATTGAAGTGAACAAACCAATGATACAATTTATGACCTTATGGCGCTTACTTACTTTAGTTTGAACATTGGGTTGCATAAAAAACACCATGTATTTTGCACCTTAAAAGTCACTAATTCACCATTATGACTAAAAAGCTAATTTTACTAAGAAAATTCCTTTAAAGGTTGGATTTTATATGACCTATTTAACTTAGGACTGTTACAAGAGTGAAAAATTAGGCGACAGTCACAAAGTACAGGACTTCCTCTGGGATATTAATATAGATTACATTATCCTCCTTTTTTCATGGTAATATTATCACAATTTGGAAATAGTATACAGAGGGTTTCAAAGCTCCCATAGAGTAATTTAAGTATTGTTCCTGGGACTAACACATGAAGCCAGACAGTCATTTATTTTAAACAAAGCCCCTTAGTTATTTGTACAGCCCTAATTTTGTTTTCTAATTTAAAGTTGACTTGACATAATAATTATGAACTTTTGCATACACAGAGATTTTGCATACATCTTACAACACTGTTATGACAAACACGCAAAAAAAATCAAAACGGTTCAGCTCTTAAAATCAAAATAGTGGTAGTTTAAACTCAGAGAATGTTTAAACATTTCAAAGGGCTATAGCGCAAAAATGCATAACTCACAGAAATTGTGAAAGATTTTTTGGAAAATTTGTGTCACTAAATAACTATTTGAGATGCCGACCACTCTCATGAGGGTATTTTAAGGCAATTATGTTGTGAAGGATGAGTGTAATGAGTGGTAGTAATGAGTTAGAGAGGTGTAGTCTTGTTACAAACTAAGGCAGACTCTTCCTTAGAATGGGTCATTAATTAATAGCCCAATGACCAATGGAAATACAAGGACCAACTTAGCGTGATCGAACCACGCAGGTAATGGTCTGATATGTCTAAACGATGGTGAGGTTGATGCGGCATCATCAGATGATCACTGAGACTATCTGAGCGCTTTAGACCTATATCATCCTCAAAACCTGACCTCCATGAAGCTGCATTACAGGACCACGCTACGAGTCCCAGTTGATGAAAATATTTTGATATAATACCAGTATAACCTTTAGTTACATCCGTTCATACACAACGGAGATATAAGGGAATTTGTGGTGCAAAATGTGGTTTAGTATCATGTAAACAATATGTGGTTCTTGCCACCAATTCCCTCGTACAGATTTGTTGTGAACTCGGATTGTTTTGAATTGTTTATGAACAGACGTACTAAGAAAATGTTTGAAATTTGTAATGAAACTGTCCAAAAACAAGCCCTTACATATTTCTGTGAAGTATGAAGTTTTTGACTGAGCCTATTGAAATTTAAAAGGTTTGAACACCTTCTCCGTCCGAAAATGACGAAAGACTACCAACTCCCTACCAGATATTCCAAATGAAAAAATGCTAACTAGAAAATGTATAGTGCCATATTTTCATATTGACATTTAAATGAATGAAAATGGATATATTGTCTATCTAAAACACACAATTAAAACTTCCAAAGTTTTTAGAAATTCAGGTTTAAATAAACTTAGATAAAGATGTTATATAAAATATTTATTTTGTACACTTCCCAGGCTTGCTTAGTCTTCATTTTTAATAGTTTCCAAAGTTTTTCAACCTGTAACAAAATTACAAATTAAGGGTTTGTAACAGTTAACTATAACAAACAAGGGCGGACTGGCAGATAAAATTAGCCCTGGCATTTTACAACATACCGGCCCATGTGAGGGGAGGTGGGTCTGGGGGCAAGTGATGTTTAACTTGTAAAAAAGAAACGTAGGGTAGTTTACGGGATTATAGCCACTTATCGTTTAACTATCTTGAGAAATACACTAGATTGTAATTGTGCTCCCCACCTGAACAGAGCCCCCTTCTGAAAAAAAACCTTGCAAATAAACACCTAAAACATTTTTGGAAAACAGTGGCAGGTCCACGTAATGATGTGAGTCGGTAAATACCCAGTGGGTAGTGTAAGTAACAACCTAAAAATGAGGGTATTGGCCTGTCAAATTCCAGGAAATTGGTTTGGAAAATACCCAAAATACGGGTATTTATTAAAAATATTGTATATTTCTGTTATTTACAAGGTTTTATTTAAACTCCATCTTTAAATATGGTAACTAGAGATAGTTTTCAATGTATACTTTAAATTTAGGAAAATCATAACTTATTCCTTAGAAAGCTTCAATAAGTGTAAAAAAATAGTGAGGGAATTAACATTTTACTAAATTTGTTGACTTTGCTTACAAAATGTATTTAAGTAAAAAATAAATAGTGTTTTTACTTACAATAAATCAAATTTGCAATCAAGAAGTATAAACTCATAACAAAACACTTTTTTGAAATATATTTTTAATAAAAAGAACAGTTATTCTGCAAAAATATGCAACTTTTTAAAGGCTCATTGCAATGATTCCGATTAGACTGATACAGTGATTCATACAGTCAAACTTATCAAAAGTGATACTTAAGCAAAGCTACATTTTTCTTTCCTTCTACCTAAATAGCAACACAACTAAAGCTTCATGTTTTTTAATGTAAAAAAGATAATTCATACTCACTTAATAGTTAATTCCACGGATAAATACAAAATTTAACGAGTTAGAGTTGTGGTATAACCCGTTTAACTTAAATAAAGAATAAAAATATAAATATTCACTTAAATTTTCAACTGACTTTTTAAACTGGTTAAAGTTATGTTTAAAACAAAACAAAAAATAATATTAAAACAATTGTAAATGTTTGCCGCTTGTTTTACATGATATCGCCTGAAATATAACAAACACCCAGGTATTTACCCTGACTTTTAAATACCCGGTATTTACCCTGACTTATTTACATCACTAGCCGATAGAGTAAAGGGAGGCTTTATCACCGGGGACTTCCTTTGGACAAATATTGGTCTTTTAGGTAACTTTGCGTTTTTAATGAGTTTCAAACTCTAATATCACTGTTTAGGAAAACAACAGTTAATCCAAGAGTTTGACTCACAAAGTCAGGGTACCTTAAGAGATATCACTGTGTTTTCAACAAGTTATTGCCACGTTTGTGGTCTTACCCATAAAACATTCGAAAATGGACACAAAAGTTTTAGGCATTTTAAACTCAAAATTATCAGGAGTTTGAGGCAGAAAAATTCAGATGGACCTGAAAATTTCAACTCAAAAGCAGGGGACCATTTGAGATTTGTTACCAATTTGTCTCCAAATTTGTAGCTTTTCCAAAAATATTATTAAAGTTTAAACTGAAAGTAAAATTACACAATTTGTAGGTTGTTTAACACATAAAATTAATAAAAATTATGTTCTCCAACAGTATACAGTGTGTAGACGGGAGTATACCTGAACAGTTGGACTGTGTGGAGATTGCTGCCGACGGCCAAGTATCCGCTGTTGGGAGAGAAGTCGTGACAATGCACTCGGCCGAGCAGTGAATCCTTTGTCGGGAAGTTGCTGAACACTGTTATACTGGGCAAGTGCACCTACACAATAATTATTCACTTTTACAACTGAGGAGCTTGTATACTGTTGCAGAGTAGTAGTAATTCATATTACACAAGTCTTCAAGTACAATAAAAGTTCCAAACTTCATGTTCCGACTAAACTGATAAAAAACACTTACAAACCAATAATTTGTAAAACATTATAGTAGTATGTTGATTACTATGTTCAAAACTTTACTTTTGTGAGACCATGCAAAACTTAAAACTCACCTTGTCTGGGGTTAAATATTACAAATAAAATGTCAAACCATATGTGACAGAGAACAAATTAGCAAAGGAAAAATAACTTGTTAACTTATTGTCTCTCACAAAGCATCAACACCAATTTTCTGGGTTTAAAACAAACCCGAAGCCCTTAAAAGCTCAGGTATGAACTTTAAAAAAATAAAATATTTGTATGTTATGAAACATGAATATTACTTTCACTTCTGTGTTTAACTACCAAACTCATTAAGAAACCAAGATAGGATTTGGGAATCATTCATAACATTATATTACTCGATCTCTTGTAATTACCAATTTGAGAGCACCCTCCTTTTCGTCAGAAGCCATGGCCAGCATCTGACTCGTGGCGTTGAACTGCACCGAGGAGGCACATGTGACAAGGTGCATGAGTGCTTTGCGAGGTTGGGGGTGAGCGGTTGCCATGGCAACACTGGTCTCGTACACATTGACGACTCCAGAGCGACTGCCGCACGCGACCAGCTGTCCACTGGGCGATACTGCCACACTACTGCCTTGGATGCAGCCATCGTCGGTGAACCTGTGCAAGCACTTGCGACTGCCTACGTCCCACACGTACACTTCGCCCAGATCTGCAACACAGTCATAGCACTGCAGTTCCAGCAATATTGGACATTCAAAATTAATTAATGTATTAAACTAAAGTTATTTAGGATTAAGCTTTTTTCTTAGACTACTATGTGCCTGCAAACAGATTTAAGAGGGTACATCACTCAGCCACAACTTAGGTGTCACTAGACTTTCTTATTAAATAATAGATAGGGCAAAAAAACTTAAAACTGGGTTTGCCCCAGACAAAGTTTGACAATGGAAACTAGATTTGTGTTCTTTTTTTGCCAATGAGAGAGTACTTGATATGTACTCTTTTATAAGGACCAGTTTTAAGGATAGAAATTGTACCTCATTAATATTCTCTAACTGAATTTAATGTTTGTTCATTTACCAAACACATTCCTCTGTAAACATCTTGTACCATTCACGTTGTTGTATATCTTACTTAAAATTTAAGAAATAGGGCATCATGCCAGAATATGTACCAAAAATAGAACCAGATGGTGGGCTTAGGGGGTTTCTCGAGATTGGGGCCAGGGAGTTTAGGGTGGACCAACAATTGGCAAAGGCTTTGGCCTGGCGGAAGATGACGTTTCGGGGTTGATTTACAATAAAGCCTTCTTTGACCTCAAGCTTTAAATAACTAGACGGCAAGATTTGATATGCTGATCGATTTTTTAAGTCTTCATCATATTTAAACACTAGAAACCTAACACTAGGTAGGCCTATTAAGAATGTACAGCAGACCATTCCTTCTCTAAACAGTAAAGAATATAACAGACACATATAAAGTAATCTTAAAAATGCCCCTTTGGTTCCAAAAAACCCATATTCACTTTCACCACAATAACAAACAAACAAACATAAATTCATTACCGTTTTGTGTGACTATATATTGATAATTAGCAAAAGGTCACTTTTATTTAAACTATTACTGTATGGAGACAAGATGAAAAATGTAGCATATTAAAGTAAACACCTTTCGAATGGTATTAAAACATACAGAGTCAGGCAAAAGTTTGGAAACGCCTTTATAACTTTTTAACCAGTTTTTCCAGCACAACCAAACTTGGTACATTTTATTAGAGTAAACAAAAGTACCTTTTAATGCATACTGACACTTTGCCCCAGTTTTCAAAATGGGGAATTGGGGTAGCCCCATAATTTGTATAGGGAAACCCCATCGACTGACACCTCATTTTGAAGGTCTTAAATATTGTTGGTGAATGCTGAAAACTAAAAATTTCTATCTTAACCCAGAAAGAAATGGTGTTGATTTTAAGTAACACATCTTTTTATCAGTTTAAAGTGGAAACGCCTTTATTACTTTTCAACCAATTTTTCAGCGCTACTAAACTCGGTACATCTCATTAAAGTTATCAAAAGTATCTTTTAATGCATACTGACACTCTGCCCCAGTTTTCAAAATGGGAGATTGAGGGGTAGCCCAATTATTTACATAGGGAAACCCCATCGGGTGACATCTCATTTTGAAGGTCTTAAAAAACGTTGATGAATGCTGAAAACCAGAAGACTCTATCTTAATCTAGAAAGAAATGGCGTTGATTTTAAGTAACACAGCTTTTTATTAGGTGGAAATTTTGAATTAATAAAACAACCCCTATTAAATTTGCGCCTATTCAATATTATAAGTGTATTTCGACCGTATAAGAGATTCTGAAATCTGTCTCGTTGTTTGACAAACCCTAGAGCAACCCTCCTTTACTAACCCCTTTTAACTTATGCGTTTTTCCAACGATTTAGTTACCTGATTGAAATAGTCAGAAAGCGTTGACCTTTCTTATTAATTTGTAGAATTTCAGAGGAGTTCACAGTCTACCAGTATCATTTAGGCTTTATTCGTGGTCAGTTGAGTACTGTGTCTTATAACTGATGCACCATGGAAATTAGTGAAAGAAAGCTTGACGCAAATTCAATAGGGGTTGTTTTATTAACTTAAAATTGCCGCCATTTCTTTCTGGGTTAAGATAGAAACTTCTAATTTTCGGCATTGTTCAAAATTTTCTAAGACATTCTAAATGAGGTGTCACTTGATGAGGCTTCCCTATGAAAATTATAAGGCTACCCCCAATCCCCCAATTTGAAAACTGGGGGAAAGTGTCCATATGCATTAAAAGATACTATTGATAACTTTAATATGATGTACCGAGTTTGAATGCGTTGAAATAACTAGTTAAAAAGTTACAAAGGGGTTTCCACACTTTTGCCTGACCTGTATATCTATAGGCTACCCACTTAAAACACATGTGTCGTAATTTATTCATTTACTCGTATTTTAGTTTAGAAACTGTAATTTCTTATCTATGTCTCTATCCCTTGTTACCATTCCAGTTGACCTATTAGCTCTCATTGGTGTGACTTTACTCAACCCAAATTAAAAAAATTAGTGACCTTTTGTCAACAGTTAACGATTAATCGATTGTCAACGATTAATAGCAAATGGGCTGTGATAAGAGAAGGAAAATTTAATTGTTTTGGGCTATTTATGTAGCGGTATGCTAAAATCCATGACCAAAATTTAACTTTAACTGATATTTGTGACTAAGATATTGTGACTAGGAATTCTGTTAATTCCTAAAATCCGCTACTTGTTTGTGATTTTTGTTAACAGTAGACACCTTGTTTTACCGGCTAGAGTAATTAAATCATGAAAAGTAGCCTACTAAAAATTAAAAAAAAACATGATCATGAAGCTACTTCCACAGTCCCAGTTAAAACCTAGTTCTTAACCTTCCAGAGGTCGCATCATGGAGGTTACCTCCGGGTGTACCTGTGTTCTTTAATCAAATCGCCTAGACAAGAGCCAAAAACCTGTGAATCCGTGTACCTTTCGGCTTTCTTTCTTAGAACAGGATAAAATATAATTTAGCCACTTACAGCTTCAATTTAGTTAGTTTTAACTGTTATATTAGAGCCTGGAGGTAACTTCCATGATCGCCTCCCTGCTGGATGCAGACAACCTGAGTTAACATTTGTGTGTGACCCTGCTTGTAGCTGGTGAATTCATCTTATCATTCTTTTTAGTTTTATAGTTTCAGGTTTCATTTCACCAATTGCTTTTAATTCTAAAAATGATGATACAAATGCCATATTGTAAGAACAATGATGTTTGCCATTTTCACCAAGGTTTTAACCCACCTGGAAGTAACCTCAGATGCGCCCTCTCACGTTTTAAAAATCCATGCGCCCTCTGGAAGGTTAAAATAATTTCCTGGAAGTCTATGATCCCCGTACCACAATATTTTCATAAAGCCACCAATTAAATAAATAAATAAAAATTCGTTTTATTTGAGCATTTCTCAGTACATATCTGGTTTTCAGAAAAACTCGTGTCACACTACACAAATCCTAACCTCCATGAGACCAAAGCTGAGATCCTGAAGAGTTGAAGCAGACAGCCGTCACTTCACTGTTCATCTTGAGACAACCGAGCCACTCCTTGGTGACTGCGTGTAGCAAGTGAATGTTTCCAAACCTGCCACACACTGCTATCAACTTCCCATCAGGCGACACCTCAAACTTCTGTAACATGAAAATATACAAAATGACAAGGTGCGAATAAATGTAGAGGTGATAGCCCAAAAGGAATTGGATTTTATACCTGTATTGTAGTATGAATAAAAAAATAAATAAACTATAATTTACTAGCAAGTATTTATTGTAAATGTAGTTATTAATTTCTGGTTTGCACAAAGTAAAACATTATGGTACTGTTTTGACTGGTCACTGATGCCATTTTAGTCACCATTTTGGTTTGGACAAAATGGCATCAAGGTCCATGGGAGCCTATTTTGAAAATAGTGATTCTATGATTGTGGCGCAAAGGCGTGACAAATCAACATTTCTAACAAATAGGTAGGGAAAAAGTTATTTTAATAACTGTAAGAAATAAGAAGTTAATTTCATAGCAGTAAAATCTTAAGAAAGGAACAAATGATAAGAAAGAGACAAAAGGTAGAATATTATCTATGAATTATCGTTTTTACAAAGAACCAAAATATGACAAACAAAATCTTGAAGAAATCAGAACATAACTGGAAGTGAAAAGTATTTTATGGAGAACTTTTGTAATATATACATTAATTTCAAATAGCAACTTAATAAACAATGACTGAATTTTAAAATGTGCTTCTTTTCAGTTTTTATGTGCTTTTGATTAAAAGAGTTTGTTAAGTTAACGGCCCCTTGGTGGCATCACACGTGACTGGAGTTACCACTGACAACTTGACCTTTTTGTTAAAAGTTACAATTGTAATAAAAATGATTTTTATTAAATTTTGAACTAAATCTGCGCAGTTTTTAACCACTACTGATTTGGGAATGAAAATCAAGTATTTGAAGATAATTTGTGGCAGACATAGTCAATGAGAGTATTTCAGAATAAACAATATCGTCAATGTCAAGTGTGCATACCTTAAAACGTAACAAAGGTGGTTTCATCTGATAGTTTTTAATTGTAAACTACCAGTTTATTAGAGATTTGAGTTTTATCATGTAAATGAAAACTAATGTTCTTGAAGGTTTTGCAATTAATTAATTATACTAAGGCCTAATGTTTGAAACTTGGGGAATCGTTTTGATAGAATTGGCAAGGACTAGGACGAATTTAACAATAACGAGAAAATACAAATGTCCACTAAGTGGTCAAATCTACAGAACTATATTACCTCAGGTCAATCAAAAAGGCTGTGCAAATTCTTGACAAAGTTCTACTAACCTTCATGTTGGTCTGTTCGGTGGCTTGATGTGCAGGTACTCGGATAGTCCTGCCCTCAATCATGTCGTACGCGTAGTAGTAGCTGTAGTGCTGGGAGCCAACGATGAACTGGTTGCCATCTTGAGAGAATCTGGCACATCGAATCGGAAACTTTTCAAACTTTACTGACTGTAGGTGTGGGTTGGATGAACCATCCACCTGCAAAGAAAGTGAAGGTGAATTGCAATTTCATCAAATGATAAGCTTATTAACAAAAAAAACAAACATCCTGAGAAGAAACAAGCTTCCAGATCTTGCAGGATCAAATCCATTGAAAAAACAATCTCTATGCTTATGGCTAGTTTAACTACAACTATAATACACTCCACTTGTAACCAAATACTGTATGATTATCGCATACAAAGTTTTAAATTTTAACATAATGGGCGGTATTCTTGAACGCTCCTCAAAGGTTGAGGAGATCTCACACTTCCCCTCCAACCTAAATTACAATTCTTGAATACTCCTCCAATGTTGGAGGTCTCCTCACACTCCCCCTCAATCGCAATTCTCAAACATTCCTCCAACGTGTAAGGTCTCCTCGCACTTCCTTTCCTTGGAGGAGACCAAACACTTCCCTCAAACCTCCCTCACACAGTATTTTTGCTTATGTTAATGGTTTATTTAGTAGACAATGTTAAGTTAAGAGCGAACTATATTAAATATTACAATTTTTTGTAGCTTTTCAAGTTTAAAAATGTATATAAAACTAATAAGTAATATTTTACTAACAAAACTGTTAGTACATGAATTTCAATGATTTATAAAATGATGAATTTCATTTTAAGGATTAAACATTTTAATTTTGTTCTGGGTATTTATTTTGTACATAATACTTTTATGTACTGAATCTTTAGCATTTTAAAGTCTTTTAATAACAAAACTGTTAGTAAAATAATAAATTTTAATTTTAAGGATTGAACATTTAAATTTTGTTTTGGGTATTAATTTTTTTAAATACTTTTATATATTGAATTATTTAGCATTTTAAAGTAATTGAGAGAAAGTTCACAAAAACCCTTAACGCCATGAATTTTAATGGAGATTTCAAAAATGTAAAGGGTTTAGCCGTGGATCTTAGTTTACTTAAACATTTAAGAACATTAGTCGAAACTCAAAGTATATTGTTTTGTTAAAAACTATTGTGAATTTAAAGCGCAGCACTATACTTTTTAACTAAGAAATAATCAGCTATATGAACTGAAAGACTTTACTAGGGGTTTTAAAAGTGCAAAGCTATTTTTCCTCCAAATATAATTTGCTAGTTTGCTGAATTCATAAAGCTTGCTTGTACAGTACTTGAATTTTTTTAAATATCAGTTTCAATTGTGCGAATTATCCACATGCAAAATAAGAAAATATAATGTGAATATAAAGCAGACAGTAACAACATTAGACTCGAAACGTCCATATAGGCGAGGATGACTAACCAGGGCTCAGGCGTCACTTTTCAACTACTCAACTCGTCACCATGCCATTATGGTCGGGAGGAAAATGGGTTGGAAAACAGTGCAATATAATTAGGCACTAAAATTTAGGTCAGTAGGTCAGCAAGGTAAGGTAGGTATGGGGAGAATGTATCGCAGAGGCTTGGCGGAGTCATCATTACTATCTAGGCTGATGTCAGACCGACAGTGGACTGCTAAATTGTCAGGCCGTTTGCCCATTCAAAGATGTAACTCCAGTGCGCCGTGCGCATTAACCAAGCAAGTACTAAGTTAAGTAGGCTAACAGCGCGGTTAGCCTATTCATGTATAACTTCAAAAGTTGCTGTTCGTCATTCTGAAGATTTGAGAACTGTAATTAGAGGCCTATAATCTTGAAAAGTGTAGTTAGTAACTTCGTATTGATATCTCTATTTAATAGACTGTATTGTGAATTTCAAATGTGCTTGTGAATACGAACAAAACCGCGCAGGTCCCTGCTTATTATGGCTACATGTTCAACGAGTGCTTTATGTTTATTCTTACGGAAAATGCATACAATTTATAATTTCTTGTATCATTAAGAAATACATACCCAATAATCAACAAATGTGTAAGCTCTGCTAGTGAATGATGAATTTTAGTACTGTCGACATTTTAGCAGGTCGGATTACTTGCCGAGGACACGGATTTCTTATACGTGAAAGGCAAAACGATTGCTATTCATTTATAAAACCGTGTAATGTTCATTAATGAAAAGACAACCTTACTAATCAATAAAACTGAAATAGGTCGTAGTTAGCTTATAACTGTAGCAACTCTAATGTAATTGCGTTCTGATGGCCGAAGACAAAAGTTGAATTGGTGATGATCAACTTTATTAGTATTTGACGTTTTAAAGGTTACATTTTTAAGTATAATCAGACTCTAAAAGAATGTTATCAAAAATTATATTCCTTAGTTTTTTGAAACTAAGAAATATATATTTTCAAGTGTTAAATTACCAACTTTATTATTACGTACACGGGTGACTATACAGTGACGGTTTGGATGACAAAAAAACAACCAAACGATAGTATTTCATTCTGACCAACCTTCAACAAATCCTACCACTTTTAAATATTTGTATAAATTGTTACTTTTAAGTACAAATGTGGGCTAATTTATAAGCAGTAAGGGCTCTACATCTTTTGTTGTAATAAACTAACAGTATTTAAAAAATTTCTTCCAAATTTTAAAACGTTTGAAAAAGAACTGAGTACTATTTTTCCTGTAAGGTTTTCTATACTTGAATAAGGAGACCTCAATCTTTGAGGATCCTCCCTCGACCAAGGAAAGGTGGATGAGTGTTCAAGAATTGCACTTTGGCTTCAAGGTGACCTCAGCTTTGGAGGAGCCCTTGAGGAAGGCACGGTTTTGAGGAGCGTTTGAGAATACCGCCCGATATCTACAGACTTGGAATTGTATGTAAATTTTACAAAAGCTTAGGTAGAAAAAAATCACATTTTATAGATGGCGCCCTTTTGATTGAATACATGTTTCCAGACGTTGCCTGAAATTTAGCGTTTTGTAACATTTCTTGTGGAATGTCTTGAATTTATTTTCTGAGACTGCCTTCTACTCTGATAATGTGTGTGGTTTATCAACATAAACACAAGATATCAAGAATCCCTAAAGAAATATCAGGGGACCAAGGAGGCCAAGGAATATCTTCAAAACAAGAGATTTCTCTTGAAGGAAAGGGTGGTGAACACGTTCCATTGAAATTAGTACAGTATAGGCCATTGCTTCTCTTGCTGTAACCAAGGTTTTGCCTTGCTTTGTGACGTTGGCGAAGTAAGTGGAAGACAAATATTCAATATTTCCAAGCAGCGATCAAAGTTGACGATAACGGCCTGGCTGTTATCGTCTTCAAACAAATATGGCCCGATTACTCCAATTTCACCTACCGCATACCACACCGTCAATTGAGGACTGTGTAAAGGCTTCTCTTGCAGTACTATGAGGATTTTCTAAAAACATTAACGCTCAGATTGCTTATCATTTGTTGGCAAAACTTTGAGTGCTCTCTAAAATCACCAGGCTGCATAGAGATACGTAATATTGGGTGTAAATAATAGTTGAATAAACAATACAAAATCTCCAACAATATAAGACAATATGTACAATAATTTATTTTGTTTTTACATGACTTAATACATTGTTGTTTCTTCAAGTTTAAGCCCACACCAACATGGTAAAAACTCCATTCATGAGAAATCGTTTTTGTGAATATAAGAATTTTTTGAATTTTCCTCTGGTTTTATGTGATTAGGTAGTTTATTAAATAGGACCCTAAAGTTCAGGGAAAGTTTTACAACCAGATGTTATCTCTGTGCATTATGTGGGTCCCGTCTATTTTCAATCCTTTATCCCTTGATTTCACTTCCTCTCGTTAGAGCATGGAGTTAAAGGTGTCAAATGTACGTGTATAAAGATTTACCTGAAAAATGGAAGCGATGCCAGCAGAACCTGCTACAAGCGCTACGGTGGACGTTGGGTGGAACTTGACTGAGTTGATGTAAGGTCCTTCCTTATTTGTTGACTTGTTGAGGTTACGTAGTTTCTTGATATCAAGCACTCCTTTAGATAGTGAAGAACTCTCTTGCTCGATGAAATTACCGCAGCGCTAGATAGGGATTTTAAATGTGGAATTAGTTTACACATTAGAAAACCATGATAATATAAGATACCTTATGCTACTTAGTTTTAAAATTATTGCAGGAATACAGTGCGGTAATCTTTTTACTATGTTGGAGTTAGTGAAGAAAGCAACAACATAATCTTTACTTATACACTAGTATAATCAAAGTTTGCGTACCTTAAGAAGTTCTTCCTCTTCTTCATTTTCCACTTTTCTTCCAAGTCTAGCCCATTCTGGGTTGCCAATCCGTGTCTCAAACCGCCTTTTTAATACCGTCTTGTAATCATCTGAAGGCTTTCCAGGAACACCCATCTTTGGGCGACCTTGAGCTTCCAATGCATCACTGACACTAAAATAAAAAACGGTTAGTAGAGCTTGTCATCGACCAGGGTAATGACTAGGAAGATGGGCATAGTAACTGGAAATTTGATGAACTACTAACGCTATTTCTTGAGAGGTTTTGGTCCAGGAGCCATGTTTATGTATGTCACCTAAAGCGTTGGAGGGATCGTTCAACAATGGGAGCATTAAATGGACAAATGGATTGCACTAAATTGAGAGTATACTATAGGTGTACATGTATACATTTGAAACATTTTTAAAACATGGGTTTTATAATGAAATTGTCCTTGTTTTCAGACACCCCCTCTTAGAGCTGCAGTTTGCTGCTCTGGTATTGTTTACATCAATGACATCAGATTGCAGTATAGTGCAGTGTGTACCGATGATTTAAAACCTGGCTGTTAAATGCAATGTAGTGTACATCTATGCTTTTAACCACACTGCAAAGCATACGGAAAATGTTGTACAAAATGTGAAGTTTTCTGTAGGTTTCAAATTTTTTCTTTGCCAAGGGTGGTCTGGATTGGCCCGTATCCTTATAGCTTATTATCTAAGTTTAATGTTGTTTGAGTTACTGTATCCAAATTAGATCCATACCTCCCTTAGCACGAGTCTACTGTATTTCGTTTTATAATTATTCAAAACTTTATTTCCTAAGGTACAGAATGTGCATACACAATGTTTAGTACTACAATTAAAAACGGACAGTTTTCTTCTTACAAATTAAATGTCCACATATCCATTCCAACAAATTTAATATTGGTTTTGAAGTTTTAAAATTAAATTTATTCTTACCAATAAGCAGCTCTTAACCCTTTTTATTTTTCATTTTCATGATGATAGCCACCAGATAACTGTGAATCAATATTAAGGTTTAGGTTACCTTGTTAATCTGTCGAGCAATCTTTATTGTAGTTACGAGAAACAGCTGTAGTACTCATAACTACAATAAAGATTGCTCGACAGATTAACAAGGTAACCTAAACCTATATACCTCTTTATTTGTCCATACCTTCTGGTCGGTTTCAACTGTTTTATTTAAACATGCATCCACTGCGTCAGGCACACTGGTAACCAAAACTATTACACAGAATCAAATGCAATTTTCATGTTTTAACATGGTAGATCAAATTTTTTTGTCAAAGTGGTAGAAAAATTATACTTACTTGATTCCATTATCATCCGGGTCATCCCAAGCAGCTTTCTTGAGTTTCTTCCTCAGATTTTTGGGAACTTCTTCATCTTCTTCTTTTTTAGAAATGAATTTTTCTGCATTTTTTATTACATTCTTTCCTTTGCCAAAAATAAAAGCCTCTAAGCTGAAAAAATGGTTAATTATATCTCTACATTCTTACTTACTTTTGATCTTAGCTTGAGGTCAAGAGATTCTTTTACTAGTGTTGGGTTGTAGCAAACTTTCACTAGTTTTACTGTAGAACCACTACCGTTTTGTGATAGTAGTAGTACAATGTATGATCACATACAATAAAACCTTGTAGTAAAAAAATTATCCTCTGTGCTGTTGCTTTACTTATTTTCATAGAAAAGGTACCACATTACATTTTTTACATAGAGTAACTGACTTCATTCACAGTTGTATTTGAAGAACCATTGAAGGTTGGCAGACTCTCTGACATGATTTTATCCATAAGACTTGACAGCTGTTAGGTCCAAAAACCGTCAGTCAGTAACGTATTCTAAATACTTGAACTGAACTACAATACAATGTCAACATGGTTCAGCTATGATATTGTCTGGGTTAAATCTTTTTTAACGGAGCATTGAAGTTCTTTAGGGCAACTAACTATTGTTTTAATAGTCTGTTGCGGTAAAATGGTTTAATTGGGCTTTCGTACGTATAATGTACTTGGGAATGGGTCCTACGTATAACGTTCTAACTGACACTTTTTTCAAAATTGATGTTTTAGTGGAATAACGTTCTAACTGGGATTCTAAATCGCGTGGTAAATTTTGTTTGTCAATATTTTTATGTTGGTAGCCCTGAACAGCTGGTCGAAGTGGCGGGAAATACAGCTCCGCCTGAGAATAACGTTCTAACTAGCAGAGATGTCGTCTGACTCGGCGATGTTCTGTCGCCGGGAGATAGAAAATGGTTAAACCAGGGCAAAAACGGAAGTTAAGTGTAACAGAATGGCAAGAGAAGAAAAGGGAAAGCTATGAGGAATTCGGACAACCATACTTTTCAAAAGAAGCCCTTCTTCCACTTGCAGATGTAAATAGAATAACGTTTTTTCTACAGGCGCTGGTATGCTGCGCAGTCACTGCCTACAGTAGCGTACTCTGTTTCTCTTCTCATTGAACACATAGGACTATAACGAGTGCATACATAACCAGCTAGTTATAAACAATATCAGATTATGTGCAGTTTCGTAAGTTTATGATCTATTAGGCCTACTTATGTTGAGAACAACGTTCTAACCCAACGTCAGTGTAGAATATTATTAGAACAACATTGCAACCAACGTTAGTTAAAACGTTTTCCCTCGTTTTTGAGGTAAAAGTCTTTGTATCTCTGCTATAAGTAGCAATTAAGATACAGAATTTTATAGCAATTAAGAAATGGATTATAAGAACATAGTTTAACGTTTTAAAAATATAGATATTGAGTGCAATATTACTTACACAGTTTTTTGGCCCTCCTGAAAAATTTAATTTTTGTCAGTTAGAACGTTATACGGAGGACCCATTCAATTGGAAACTAAGACTTGGAATATTCTCCATCTTAACTTTTTGACAGTCAAGTCTTAAGAACCAAGCTTTCCATATATATATAATTTTAAGTCTAATTTGGTATCAAACAACATTAAGGACTAGAGCTGGATAGTCAAAAAATATTAGGATTATTAATAATGAAGAACAAAATGTGATACAGTTTATCAATAAAAGAATAAGTTGTTTGATGGTGTGGTAAAAATGTTTACTTACCTTTCTAATTCTAAAGCTTCTTCTTTAGAAAGTTTAGGCTGATCTCTCTTTTTTTTTGTAGGAACCATTATGAAATAATAAAACTTAAAGTTAACGGATTGAACTGTAGTAATTGGGGTTTGTTTTCAATTGAACAATTTAATATTATTAAAGCTGTAGAGAGAACATTGTAACACCAAATAGGACAAACTAGATTGATTATTCTTCAGTGTTACCTGGAATGAAAGAGAAAAATATTTCAGAAAAGTGTTAATCCTAGGTTTTATTTACCCAAGCACACTGCTCATGTAAGTGTTTTTAAGTTTAACCCTTTGAGGTGGCGTGTCGACAATAGGTCGACAAACGCTATTTCCTTTTGAACGCTTTGATGTGCAGTATAGGAGACGGTTGAAACCGTCTCTGATATGCGGGACACGCAACACCTACTGGCCCTAGCAGAGAGAAGCTGAAACTACCACTCCCTCCCCTCGGCAACTCAAGTGTGAGTTTGACAGCCTACGACAAACAGCCTGGTGGTTTAGTGGTTATAGTGACGGACAGCTGGCCCCTGTCTGTCACAGGCGGGTCAGAATCCCACCCGGTGCTCGTGCGGTGCAATGCTAGTTGTTGGATCATGCCGGGTGCGGGGGCCACAATGACTTGCTGAGGATCACTGAAGAGAAAATGGCTCATCAAATCCAGTGAGGCGGAGAGTGGCACTTTTGAGAAGGAGGCGCTAAATCCCAGCTTAGAGGTGTGGTTCAATGACTGGTAATGCACAGTACCAGAGAGGGGTTTTGCTGAAATTTTGCTTACAGGGGACTGGGGAAACCCATACGGGAGGCTTTTTACAAAAATTTAAAAATAAAATGAGACCGCAAAGGGTTAAATATTGCTCATATTTTATTAAATGTTATGAACTGTATCAAATGCTGGATCCATGATTAGCTAGCAGTTGTGGTGGGTTGCCTGAATCAAAACACCTGTCTAACTTCAAATTATAAGCTCATCGTGAGTGCCATGCCTCTTATAATTTGGAAATAAAGTCGAGATCATCAGGCACTTAAAACATACACCCATCGGACCTATGACTAACTCAGCTTCAACACCCTAATTAAAAGTAAGGGCTTTTGTTTTCTTCATAACTTTTCTAAAATATATCTGTAGTTTACATGTTTCAATGTATAAAAATTTGTTTGCAAAATCCCTGTTTTAAAAATATTAAGTTTTTTTTATTGCTTTTATATACAGCCTACATTTTTTAATTTTAATAATATAATAAGCGTATGATTGGTATCTAAGTTTAGTTTGCAGATGTAAAAAAAATCATGTTGTAACCAGCCTTAATTGATAAAAAAATAAAAAGAAATCATAGGCGTATTATAGTACAAGCCCATCCCTATCCAAAAGCTCTTAGGGCCGTGTTTTTCAATTCAGCCTTAACTGGCGTTCAGCCAAAAGGAAGGCTGGATATTTTTTGAGGTTAAGTTTTGTTTTGCCTGTTTGATTTTGCATTTTAGTGTTTTAGTTTGTAATTAACTTTTATAGCATAACGTACACATGTTAAATTTAATACAGAATGGAAAAAGAACACCTTTATTAGAGGAATAATCTTCTATAATTCAATAAAGTGTTTTGCACGTTGAATGAAAATGTAAACATTGCAGACTGTAAACAACTTAGCCGGCGGTTAGCTAACCAGCTAGTTAGCAGGCAATTCAAAAAATGGCCTTAAGTGACAGTTGTCATGGATGAATCAAAGCCTTTACCAGATTTAGGAGTAACAATTACAAAATTGTAATTGTTAAATTTTCTTATAGTTTTTAATTTAATTGTTACATTTCAAACGCTGTAATGAGTTAGGAGAAACTGTTACAATCCAGTGATAAGTGATTAAATCTAATTTTACAAGTTGTCATGTAGTTTTATTTGGGTCCCACTTAACTATATTGTTTATACATAGACAAAGTTGGAAACATCAAACACGTCTACTATCTAGGTGCTCTTACTTTTGCATCAATTTTTAATTTGCTAACTGGTACATATTCTTAATTTTGTTTACCTATGACTTTGGTTTAAAATATTAGCACACAATTTCCATTTACTAAAAAAACTTATTTTTCTTCACAAATTTCTCCAAAAGTAAGAGACTTTAAATTTTCCTTAAAGTTTTTCACCTTTGATACCTCATGGCCTTAAGTGGTCGGCAAGTTGGCATATATGGTCTCACCGACCCTGATTACATTAGACAAAGGATAACTATAACCAGTTACTGTTTCAAAGTCATGTAACCAACTAAAAAGAGCAACCTAGCAGAAAAAATTCAAGGTTTGTCGCTACCGAACTGAACCATATGATCTATCACAGGCTAACAACTTATCAAAAAAATAAAGGTTCGGCATATTGCTGAATTATTACCACCAGGGATTAGCAAATTGTATAATATAAAGCTTGTTGAACTATCTAAGAATTGTAAGTATGAGTTCACCATATAGGTTAATCAGTGAATAAATGATCCATCTTAGCCTACTACGTGTCTAGAAGCCATCACGACTTTTTGACTGGTAGCAATTTACAGTCTTAACTCGTATTTTATTTCACTAATCAAGTTTATATAGTTAAAAAGAAGATCATTATATTGGTCAATCGAACAGAACAAGCAGGCTGGAGAGGTAATCAAGGCTACAACATAAAAGCACCACTACAACTGATAACAGTTTAAAACTATGACATAAATTGACTTAAGTCAAAACATATCTTACCAGATTAAGACGGCACATAAAGCACGGGTACATAAAAGGTAAGTGAAAACATAAATATTATCTAAGCTTAAAGTCGATAATGGTCATACTACAACGTTATTGCTTTAGAGTTGAGTTTAGGAGGTTAGGTTCTACCATTTCCTGAACTCGGTGGTGTATTAAATGACCGAAGTTCAACAGATCGAACGTGTTTTTTCGTCTGTTTTGCTGGTTCAAATGTTCGAAAACAGTTTGCGCTCAAATCACAGGTATTTGTATATATGCTTATTGTTATATTATGGCTGTTTATATATTGTAATATGCTCAAATGGTCGAAGATTTTGGTGTCCACTCATTGATCGAATGGGAATTTATCCCCATTATCATCCCTGCATTACCCTGTAAAACTATTTTCCTCTACACAACCCTTAACATACCCGTTCAATCTGTAGGTTAGAAACTTGGATATTGGAGAATTGGTGGTCATAGCTCAGTGGTACAGTGTGTGCTTCGCGCAAATCAGCCAGGTTCGTTCCCGGGCATGTCTTTCAGATGGCCACTCCCGTGATTGGAAGTCACGTAAAGCCTTGGTCCATTCCCTTGGTCGTTGGGCTGTAATTAATGACAAACGGGAACAGTCGGCCCGAGTTTGTAACAAGACTACACCTCATCATCCATCAATAACACTCAGCACACTCACCCTTCACCCCATATTCACCTTAAAATACCCTCTAGGGTGGTCCATTGTCTAAATCAAAAGTATCAAAAAAAAAGTAGTAGGTATAGGCCACAGAGTATTTATTTTACAGAAAGTCGCTGACTCGGTGGTCATCTACTACTACGGGGACTATAGAATAAGTCTTTAGGGAAGACTATTGTCCCATTTCTTCCCTCATTTAATTATTGTTTGTAATCTGGTCGAATATAACGAAACCCTACCTTTTAAGGCTCATGTTATGAATGTTTGTAATGGTTTCTTCGTCCACCGTTTTCAAAACCACTCTCATCTGATAACATTGAAAACAAAACTCACCGTCATATTACGGCCGTAATGTAGTGATGCCTTTCTAGGAAACCATAGCTTATAAGATTGATCAAAATATCCTGTCATTGTGCACCTCATAACAGTCCATACACCATTGACTTTTTTATTTATTTATTGACCAACGGTAACCATTTTACATATAATATTTACATAGTGAATACTTCAGGTGGCATGCATATGAATATGATATAATAGTAATAAATTAACATGTGATAGTGATAAGACTACATAATAGTAACAAGTATGCTTACAGTTTGGTTGACTTTGTTGGCAAGATCTGCACTACTGGTGCGCAGCAGTAAATTGGTTAATAATGGGATAAACTAGACCTTTAGCGGTTCACTCTTCCTTCATAAACATGAACTAACCATAAGCTAAGTCTATACATCATTTCAAACCTTTGCTAGGAGGTGTAAAAAAGTTAGGCTTGATAGGCTGGTCCTACTAATCTACTACTCGATACGTTATACACACATACAGTACTAGGCGTGTATTATGTATAATAAAATGTTACAAGATTTAGAACATAGTTGTTTTGTATTTAAACTATTTTCTTAATAAACAATGTAAACAAAACAATGGGTATTAATAATGTATCCATATGATAATAAATATTAAAATTATTAGATTCCATAGAAACAACACATATATGATTGGATACAACAGTTCTCTGCCACTTATTTATTTTTGTCCACACTGGCACCACTGACTGGTTTCTTCACCCTGTTTGATCGGCGGAGGTTGGTAGGACATACACCTTGTCCGGCTAGTTCCATATAAAGTTTAGGAACTGGCCTCTAACAAACCAATGTAAAAAACAAAACAATGGTATTAATAATGTATCCATATGATAATAAATATTAAAATTATTAGATTCCATAGAATCAACACATATATATAAATTGGATACAACAGCGTGCAGGTTAAAATATTGCCTATACACTACTTGACTTTACACTATCATGATCATACATGAGTCTAGCTTAATAACAATATATACGGTATTTGCTTTTGACAATAAAAATATTGAGTCATAAAACACAAATTAAAAAAATAAAATGAAATGAAACATTCGCACTCACTCACTAAGTAATCGCAAATAATATTTACCAATCTAATTTTGTAACTGCTCTATTAAAATGTGTTTTAGATTCAAATTATAATTTAATAAATAATCTAGTGGTTGGTTGAACAAACATTTACCCAATAACAACAAACAAATATCACATTTGCTTTATTGACCATTACAAATTTTTTTTTTTGTTTGGTTTATATAAAAAAAAAAGAAAAGTTTAAATATAACATTATTTAATTAAAAAGTATAAACTACAAATCAAAAACACACGTGTTATTAAAGAAATATTAACACAACATCCCCTTTCAAGATGGGACATCTTCATTATCAGGTCTGATAACGAAGTGGCTTCCTGATGGAGCCTGGAGCTGGGGTTTTGACTGGATTCAGTCATAACGTCGGGCACTATGCGGTGCATGAAGACCTTCTATTTCAATATTGTTCCAATAAGGTGCAAGGATCAAATGAATCCTGTTGCGTCTAATCGTCCTTTTCTCTGTTTCAATTAGATATGATCTAGGTTCCTTCAACTTCCTCAGGACTTTACCATGACAGTGGGTCAGTAGGTCCGTGATCCATACTGTCTCCAACCACCAATGGTCTCAAATCACTTGTCTTGTGTCTTCGGTCAATTGATTTTTATATTTGTCTCTGTACCTTTCTTCCTTCACGGGAAAGTTTCTATCTTCGTATGATTTCCTGGAGAACAGAAGGGAGATTGTTTCTTAGTGTTCTTTTGAACATAAGTTCAGATGGGCTTGATCCTGTTTCTAGAGGTGTGGTTCTATACGACAGGGCGAGTTCAAAATGCTTATTTCTTTTAAGTAGTCCTTTAGCTATTTTCGAGGCTGCTTCTGATGCACCATTGGCTTGGTGGGGCTACTTCGAAACGTTTTAAATCCCATTCTTCCGCAAATCTTCTGAACTCGCTAGATTCTAGGTGATTAAACTGAGTTCCACTGTCCGAAAACACACGTTGAGGATTCCGTAACGAGCAAAAACTGTTTTGCATACATGAATCACATCAGATGTCCTCATCCTCTGAAGTTCTTCTACTTCAAAAGTCTGGGTATTGGTTAATAATGACAATATACCATTTGTTCTCCTGTTTAAACAAATCCATGGATACGTTTTGCCAAGGTAGTCCGGCAGCTCTATGGGAATCAAAGTTCACTGTGATTGGCATGTTGAATGCATATAGGGCATGACTTGACCTTTCCTTTGATTTGGCTAGAGATTCCCGGCACACACAGTTCCCTGAGCGCGTCTTCTCGTTTTTGTTATTCCCATGTGACCACTATGAAGTCTTTCCAACATCTCAGATCGTACCTCTAAAGGAATGACCTTACGATTTCCTCAAGTAATTCCTTCTACACAACTCAGTTCATCCTTAACACTGAAATACTTTGCAATTTCAGATGGAAGACCATGCTTATCTGGCCATTCTTCTGCGATGAGCATTTTCAAACACTGACAAACTGGATCTGTCATTTGAGAGTTTATTACTTTAGTTATGTTCTCGTCCGTAGTGTTGATATTTGCAAGACTAATATCATGTAATTGTGTAACTCCTAACAGTCCATACACCATTGACTTTTATTTATTTATTTATTGACCAACGGTAACCCATTTTACATATAATATTTACATAGTGAATACTTCAGTTGGCATGCATATGAATATGATATATAATAAATTAACATGATAGTGATAAGACTACATAATAGTAATAAAGTCATGGCAACAGTTTTGTCACTCTTTGTTGGCAGCAGATCTGCACTACTGGTGCGCAGCAGTAAATTGATTTAATAATTGGATAAACTAGGCCTTTAGCGGTTCTTCACTCTTTTCCTTCATAAACAATGAACCTAACCATAAGCTAAGTCTATTTTAAATGGAAAATACATCATTTCAAACCTTGCTAGAGGTGTAAAAGTTAGGCTTGACATTAGTCCTACTAATCTACTACTCGATACGTTATACACATACAGAATTAGGCGTGCTATAGGTTAAAATATTGCCTATACACTACTTGACTTTACACTATTATGATCATACATGAGTCTAGCTTAATAACAATATATACGGTATTTGCTTTTGACAAAATATTGAGTCGCAAAACACAAATTAAAATAAAATTAAAATGAAACATCTGCACTCACTCACACTCTGTAAGTCAGCAAATAATATTTACCAATCTAATTTTGTAACTGCTCTATTAAAATGTGTTTATAATTTAATAAATAATCTAGTGAAGTTGGTTGAACAAACTTTATTTACCCAACAACAACAAACAAATATCACATAAATAAAACACGTGCTAAAGACATATTCAACACAACATCCCCATCAAGATGGGACGTCTTCATTATCAGGTCTGATAACGTGGCTTCCGATGGGCCTGGAGCTGGGTTTCGACCGATTCAGTCATAACGTCGGTAGCACTATTGGCGGTGCATGAGGAGGACCTCTATTTCAATATTGTTCCAATAAGGTAAAGGGATTCAAGGCCTGATTATCTAATAGGCTGACTAGTTACAGCCTACAGCGCAAGCTAGCCGACGTATTTGTAGGCGCCAACCGCCGCGAAAAAGTCATAAACAATTTATGAATAAATTTTCCCAATCATATTCTGTAATAACAAAACTACTTGTATTTCCAGTACAGTAAATTATTTCTTGTGTAACCAATTAAATACAGTTCAGAAATCAAGAACCCTAATCCAACCAAACACCACACCGAGACAGAAAGCGCCGCGTATGGGGACTTTTCGCTGCGCTGGGGAGAGCAGGGAAATTCAGGTCGCGAACCAGCGCTCTAGATTATTGCATCACCGGACAACTGATGGCATTGGGGCAGTAGTAAAGGGTTGTAGGGTTTGTTTTGATTCCAGCGGGAATTACATTTGTGTAGAGAGTTGGCTGATTTCGAACCACCGTGATTTTGGCTACCAAAGACATTTGAACATTGAATCAGAACTCTTTACCTGCAGTTAATACAACAAAAACCGGTCTGGTTGGTAGTTTCAAAAAGAGCTATGAGCAAAATGAACGTGAAAATTCCCTCTTCTTGGAACAAAATTCCCAAGTTAGACGCGTTTTTCAATAAGAAGAAATTCTAATTTCAAACTCTACCATGTGCAAGTACATCTGAGGAGGGCGTACAATGTACCCTGGTTACACCCAGTAGTAACTGAGAACGAAGAACTTCGGCTACCTACGGCTGCGGCAGTACTTGAGGCGGCGCCGTCTACAAGTGCAGCGGCCTTATCCTGCTTATTGGACGACTTGCATCCTGCCACTGCACCTAGCTCTTCACCACACATCATTCGAGCACGGTCACCCGTTGAAGGATTCTGTCATTGTTTATGAATATAGGGAACATTAGTTTTATATTTCAGGTTTCAATGCCATTCTATGTTACAAAAAACCCTTCATCGGTAGGAACTTAGAGCGGTGAAGAGGTCTTTTGGCAGCATAGGAAGAACATGAGAACACCAGGGAAAATAAAACAGGGTGTCCAGCGTTCAGAAAACAATCCTGCGGCTAATTGCATAACCGTATATTGAAAATGTTCATTGTATAATTCTCGGTTTTCCCTGAATTCTGCCTGTTTAACACGTCCCTGCCAAAGGCTATGTGAAAATACTTAAATATCACTACCTGAATATTCCAATAATTGCTACATTTTCTTTTACTTCATATAAATGGCCTCACTGCATTCCTCAATATGTTATAATTTCTTAGAACGCAACTATTTCCATAATATTTATTCTTCTTTCATGTTATTTCCATTTGGTCCACCTTCAAAGAAAAGGCTCTATTTTGTTCTAATTATTCTCTACCATTGTAAAAGTCAAATATAACATAATTATAGTCAAGTTTAAAGTTGTATGAGTATTTTAAGTGTATTTTATTGAGTTCAATGTTTTCCAAATAAAAATTGTATTGTGCAGACAAAACCAATTCCCATATTGTTTTATAATTACCATGCTGTTTTATTCACTGATCCCTACGATTCGAGGTTTCATAAGTCAGTTAACAGTCATGATTTATTGAATGCATGTCGGTCAACTGACTTATGGGCCACTGTATATTAAAGTATTATAGTATAAAATAAAAATTTCATGTCCAACCTGTAAAAAATTTTCGTTTGTTCAGTCAAAATTATTGTAACACGGCTTGTTTCCATGAAAGCCGATAAAAAAAGCAAAGTATGGCGTATTTCAATAATTGAAATATTTTGCATATGTTTTCCATGTCTCAGGCTAAATATTGGCCGGAAAAGTGTCAACATAAAAACTTGTGGTAAATCTTCTTACCTTTAATTAAGTATTAAGCACATTTTTCGACAAAAGCCCATATTTACCGAGATTTAGGCCAAAGACTAAACAAGTACAAAAAACTTTCACTGTTTTTGCCAAAAAAAACAATGTTCCGGCCAAAATATCTGTCAGCAACTTCAAATTCGTGTTCAGGACCTCGAAAACATAAACATCAAAAAAAAGAAAGTTTAAACTTTCCCTCTAACTGCCCTTTTTTTTTTGTCTAATTTGGATTAGCTTCAATATAGTAATGGATAAGTAGACTTTTGCTTACAGAACAATATGTGTCACCTGGCGAGAAAACTCCTTAACTAGTTTTCACCGCTAACTTTACGTCCACCGTTTTCTAGAAACCACGCCCATCTGATTGCATGAAACAAAACTCACCGTCATGTTATTACGGCTGTAATGTAGCGGTCACCGCTTAGAAACCATAGCTTTAACATACCCGTTCAATCCATAGGTTAAAACTTGATATTAAGAATTAGTAGGTATAGGTCACAGAGTATTATTTTACAGAAAGTCATGACTCGGTGTCATTCACTACCTTAAAGGGACTATAGATAAGTTTGAGGAAGACTATTGTCCCATTTTCTTCCTCATTTTAATTATTGTTTAGCCAATCTAGCTGAATATAACGAAACCCTACCTTTTTGGGCTCATGTTATGAATGTTTGTAATGGTTTCGTCCACCGTTTTCTAGGAAACCACTCATCTGATAACATTGAAACAAAACTCACCGTCATATTACGGCCGTAATGCGGTCACCGCTTTCTAGGAAACCATAGCTTAACCAGATTGATCAAAATATCCTGTCATTGTGCTCCTTATAACAGTCCATACACCATTGACTTTTTTTATTTATTTATTTATTGACCAACGGTAACCATTTTATATAATTTTACATAGTGAATACTCAAGGTGCATGCATATGAATATGATATAAAATTAACACATGATAGTGATAAGACTACATAATAGTAACAAGTTATGGCAACAGTTTTGGTTGACTTTGTTGGCAAGATCTGCACTACTGGTGCGCAGCAGTAAAATTGATTTAATAATGGGATAAACTAGGCCTTTAGCGGTTCACTCTTCCTTCATAAACATGAACCTAACCATAAGCTAAGTCTATTCTAAATGGACAATACATCATTTCAAACCTTGCTGGGAGGTAAAAGTTAGGCTTAATAGGCTAGTCCTACTAGTCTACTACTCGATACGTTATACACATACAGTACTAGGCGTGCCAGGTTAAAATATTGCCTATACACTACTTGACTTTACACTATCATGATCATACATGAGTCTAGCTTAATAACAATATATACGGTATTTGCTTTTGACAATAAAAATATTGAGTCGCAAAACACAAATTACAATAAAATGAAATGAAACATTCGCACTCACTCACACTAAAAGTCATCGCAAATAATATTTACCAATCTAATTTTGTAACTGCTCTATTAAAATGTGTTTTAGATTCAAATTATAATTTAATAATCTAGTGAAGTTGGTTGAACAAACTTTATTTACCCAACAACAACAAACAAAATCACATAAACATACAAGTTATTAAAGAAATATTAACACAACATCCCCTTTCAAGATGGGACATCTTCATTATCAGGTCTGATAACGAAGTGGCTTCCTGATGGGCCTGGAGCTGGGGTTTCGACTGGATTCAGTCATAACGTCGGGCACTATTAGCGGTGCATGAGGAGGACCTTCTATTTCAATATTGTTCCAATAAGGTGCAAGGATCAAATGAATCCTGTTGCGTCTAATCGTCCTTTTCTCTGTTTCAATTAGATATGATCTAGGTTCCTTCAACTTCCTCAGGACTTTACCATGACAGTGGGTCAGTAGGTCCGTGATCCATACCATGTCTCCAACCACCAATGGTCTCAAATCACTTGTCTTGTGTCTTCGGTTGAATTGATTTTTATATTTGTCTCTGTACCTTTCTTCCTTCACGGAAAGTTTCTATCTTCGTATGATTTCCTGGAGAACATAGAAGGGAAGATTGTCTTAGTGTTTTTGAACATAAGTTCAGATGGGCTTGATCCTGTTTCTAGAGGTGTGGTTCTATACGACAGAGCGAGTTCAAAGTTGGTCTTATTTCTTTTAAGTATTCCCTTAGCAATTTTCACGGCTGCTTCTGATGCACCATTGGCTTGGTGGTATTGAGGACTACTTCGAAACGTTTTAAATCCCCATTCTTCCGCAAATCGTCTGAACTCGCTAGATTCTAGATGATTAAACTGAGTTCCACTGTCCGAAAACACACGTTGAGGGATTCCGTAACGAGCAAAAACTGTTTTGCATACATGAATCACATCAGATGTCCTCATCCTCTGAAGTTCTTCTACTTCAAAAAGTCTGGAGTATTGGTTAATAATGACAATATACCATTTGTTCTCCTGTTTAAACAAATCCATGGATACGTTTTGCCAAGGGTAGTCCGGCAGCTCTCTGGGAATCAAAGGTTCACTGTGATTGGTAGCATGTTGAATGCATATAGGGCATGACTTGACCTTTCCTTCGATTTCGCTAGAGATTCCCGGCCACCACACAGTTCCCTGAGCGCGTCTTCTCGTTTTTGTTATTCCCATGTGACCACTATGAAGTCTTTCCAACATCTCAGATCGTACCTCTAAAGGAATGACCATACGATTTCCTCGAAGTAATAGTCCTTCTACACAACTCAGTTCATCCTTAACACTGAAATACTTTGCAATTTCAGATGGAAGACCATGCTTATCTGGCCATTCTCCTGCGATGAGCATTTTCAAACGCTGACAAACTGGATCCTTCATTTGAGAGTTTATTACTTTAGTTATGTTCTCATCCGTAGTGTTGATATTTGCAAGACTAATATCATGTATGAAAGCGTCAACTTCTTAAGCCAACTCACCATCACCTTCTACCAGAATAGGACTCCTTGAAAGCATATCTGCAACTACCAAGTGTTTTCCAGGTGTCCACATCATGTGAAAGTCGTATCTCATCATGCGCAGTCGAAACCGCTGCAACCTTGGTGAGAGCTCGTCTAAATTCTTTGTCATAAAGATCGATAAGAGTGGTTTATGATCAGTCTAGATTGTATACTGTTTACCCATGAGAAAGCATTTCAAGCGATCACTTGCCCAAGTACATGCAAGAGCTTCTCGTTCGATGTTACTGTAGTTCTTTTCTGCGGTAGTAAGTGTCCAGAGATATGTATGTGACAGGTTTTTCCACATCAAATGTAGCTAAACATGGACCAGAAGACAAGATTGCCTTTATTTTGTTAAACGCTTTTTCTTGATTAGGCCCCAAACAAATTCATTCTCAGTTTTAACAAAGACGTTATTGGTTCAAGAATTTCGCTCCTTTTTGGAATGAATTTTGCCAAAAACGTGACCATTTCCATAAACCTTTGTACCTCAGTTTTGTTCTTTGGTGCTTTCATCTCTGCAATTGCTTTGACTTTGTTATGATCAGGTCGAACTCCATCTTTAGACAGCGAAAATCCCAAAAAAGTAACGCTTTCTTTAAAGAAATCACACTTTTCCTTGTTAAGAGTGATCACAGCTGATCGTATCCTCTCCAAAACAGCTTGAAGACAGCTATCATGTTCTTCTTTAGTGCGCCCCATATCAGGCAATCGTCCATGTGGACAATGCAGTTCTTCGTACCTTCAAGGACCTTAGACATTCTCCTTTGAAATTCTTCTGGTGCCGAGGTAATTCCAAAAGGAAGTTTACAAAACTTATATCTGCCAAAAGGAGTGATAGGGAGTATAATCTTGTGACTCCTTCGCTAGATTAAGCTGCCAAAACCAGAATTAGGTACAAACGAGAATGTCTCAGGGTCTGCAAATTCAAGTTGACCATTTGCATGGGAGTACTACTAAAACTTACTGGTCTTGTAGGGATACTTCCTTCAGATATTGCTTTTCCCTCATCTTTAAAATCATCTTGTTTGTTTTCCTTTGGCTTTTCTTCATTGTTCGGATATATATTTCCTTTATCATGTTTTAATCCTGCCACCATGTTTTAATTCAATTTAATTAATAATCTAGTGAAGTTGGTTGAACAACTTTATTTACCCAACAACAACAGACAATTAAAATCACATAAATCAAAAACATGTGTTATTAAAAAAATATTAACACAACAAAAGTATATAAATATTACATTTCTTTAGTAACAAATTAGCTATTTAGCGTTTATACAAATTAAGATCAATAATTATATTTCATTATTCTATTTTTATTACAATATCTTATAGCAAAAGATATTTCAGAAATATAAGCAATGCATGATTCCTTTATATGGTACCATCCATCAGCTATCTACCCACTTATACTTCCCAACTGCTGTCGTCATTTTCCTAAAGACCTCTCTGAGTTTGTCCACCCCAAGTGTAATGTTCAACACGTCGAAGGTTAAATGACCGAAGTTTAAATGATCGAAATTGAACTGTTGAACTTCGATCTATTGAGCCCCTCACTAGTTACGTCACCGTTCTGATTTCAACCATAGAGTACCTCATACTCATAGAGATTAAAATATAGCGTATTCTCTATAGACCTGGTATTATATTAAATACTATGTGACCCTCGTCTACTACCTTGTAGTAGGTCTACTACTAATCTATCTTTTGAGCAGTACAACGTTTCGTGGTGTTTTGCTAGGCAATAATCAAAATTCAGGACCAGTAGGGGATCAACTGCTGAAAGAAGTGGATCACATCCAATTTTTAGGGGCATTTATAGATCAATCCTTATGTTGGGACTCCCAAGTTGATCACGTTTGTAAAAAGATATGTTCTTATGTGGTTTTTTCTGCTGAGGCAAAATGAAAGATTTATGTTCCATAGATATTCTTCAGATAGTTTACTATGGAATCATCAATCTCATTGGTCTTATGGAATCATATTTTTGGGTAACTGTACAAAAAGAAGGTTGCATTTTATTCTGCAAAAAACAGCCATTCGTTTAATTTGCAATCTAACCTTATTTGGAAGGGCTTCGTGTAGAGACCATCTCCAAAATATTAATATATTTACATTGCCTTCACCTAAAACGTTTGAAACTATTTTATACTGAGTTGCAAATGTAATTGAATCTATGTTTATGATGTTTACTTTCACATTACCAGATTAAAATTAATGTTGTATATAAACAAGAAAGCCATAGATAGCAAATATTCGAAAGATTGCCAATGCAAGCAGGTATCAAATTATTGAACAAACTCCCAAAAGGAATAAAATACCTTGGACCAGATTTGGCTTTATTCAAAACACACGTTTGTTGCACATAGCTCCTTACTCAGTAGCTGAATGTATAGAATGAATTGTTTTATTAATTAGTTATTACACAAAGACTCACTTAGGGTTGCTAGAATTGTACACATTGTACATTGTTTTAGCTTGAAGAAAAGAGAAAGTGAATGAAATGATAGGTTATGGTTATCGGTTACTAAAAAGAATTAGTGACGTCACCACCTTACGTCACACGAAAAAAAGGGCCTCCACCATTCCTACCCAGAATGAAACCCTGATTTCTGCTGCGAACAGCAAACAAAGTTAGTACAAGGCAGTGATATTCATAGTCATGATACTCGTTCTTTAACTAGTTATAGAATCGATTATCACAGACTAGAATTATTCAAAAAATTGCCATCTCAGGCCGGAATTACATTCTTTCAAAAACTTCCCAAGAAATTGCAAGGTCTTCAAAATTCTGAATTGTTTAAGACGGAACTTAGAAATTATCTTGTCACCAACGAGTTTTATAGTTTACAGGAATTTATGGACCACTCACTTACCACTTAGAAGTCTGGTGTTCTATAATACATTTTACTAGTTTTAAATTCAAATTGTACAATAATTGGCATAATATTTACTGTAGTGGCTTGTAATTTTTGTTCATAAGTTGTAATTTTGTTGTTGTTATTACCAACACAATGTTTTTTGTATATTGGGAAATAAAATGTTCATTCTAAGTGAAGAAAAGGAGAACAGACGAAATAAAACAAATAGTAACCGAAGATTATAAAGCCGCGTGTAATAAAATAAACTCATTGATTACTTTTCTGGGCTGGTTAAATTCGACAAAGGTTATCCAGACTACGTTAGTTACTATATCTCGCATTGTGCGTAGTTTAAAAAAATAGTTTGCTTATTTATTGCTACAATAGTCAACCAGTCGTAAGTATGCAAAGAAGGAAGATGCTCGATGCAGTTTTTGCAAACACAACTTCTGTTTGGGAATCCCACGATAAATGTTCATCGACATGGATTTCCAGAAACTTAACTGTAGGCTCTTCTTTAATAATTTCTTTGTCTATCATTTTTAGAGGACAACATTCTGTAATATTCTCTTGGGATGCTTGGTGACTCAATTCCAAATGAACATAATTTGAATTTGATAGACTTGAGGCTGAACTTTAAAGTTTCTAAAGCTGATTTTTATTTAGTTTTTATATCATTCTGTAAAATAGACAATAATCCAATGTTAATGTGTAGGGCCAATGTACAAATCACAAACACTCCAGTAAAATAAAGGTTTATTCGTTAATATCTTTAAAAGCAAGTTGAACATTGAATTAATGAATATAACTTAAAAACTATAGTAAATGCAGTGCAGAATGTGACATGGCTGACGTGCGATGCTTTAAAGAACGAACGAAAGTAAGTTTTAGCTATTTGTTGTTACAATATCTGTTAGTTTTGTAACTATCTTAGACTCAACCTTTTCGTGCAAAGTATGACATAACGCATCGATTCATAATAATGAAAACAATTAAAGTATATAAAATATAATGTTGATACACTAACCCAGAAGTTTGGCGGCATTTTCATAGTATCTTTTAGTGGAGATTAAATTGGTAACTGTAAGAAGGTGAGGTTAAATTTAAATTTGTTAGTGTCATCTGTAAGGTTCTGCAAGATAAAGTTGGAATTGTAAAGCAAAATTGATGTTTCTCCTGAATGTCAGCACTTGCTTCTTGTGTTGATAAAGTTGCTTTGATTGTCCACGTGTATTCCAGAGTGTCTTTCAAAAAAGTCACCTTTACAAAGTAATCATAATCAGGTTTATCTTCAAGAAATGCTTCAAAGGTTACTTTCAAATTACCTTCGTTCAAATCATCGACCATTTTTACGTAAAAGAAATTACTTTCGAAACACAACACAGGTAAGTATGCAACAGTTTTAGATTTCGGAATGAAATGCTTAGTTAAGCTTTTACTGAGATTGTTTACAACACATTTATATTTGTGTACCTCTTTGTAATGTTGCCTAATATCCTTCACTTTGATCATAGTCTTCATTTTGCACGCTCTGCACTGCATGGTTCTAAATCCGCAGAACTGTTCGTGGCTGCTGTCTTCAGGCGCGAAGACGACCTTGCAGCCCTCGTCGCTATATCGGCACTGGCGAGGTAACACCTCAAGCAGACTGTTCAGGCAAGTAGGCTGTTCTCTCAGCATTGGTTGACGACATAACCCACAAGATGTGAGCTTTGTAGCGCAAGACGCACAGGTCACGTGACCACTTACACACGTGCGTGCTGGGGCGGTCACCATCTCCAGGCACACTGGACACTCCAGCACTTTACGCACAGTGGAGACTAACTTCATCGCCGTGCTCGACTTGTCCAAATCGTTATCTTCCTGGAAAATATACAAGCAAAATATTATCTTAAAATAAGTAATTCTATAAAATACGTGTAGTTTTCTTTGTTTTTCAGCATGTTCAGTTGAATAAAAGACATCTCGTGACGATTTAACCTCTCATATTGAAGATTCAACCGGTTTATGCCAATAAAACGATAACCTTGGTACGAATAAATATATGCCCAGAGAAACTTCCAATAGTCATGGTCATGCTAGGTACCTTTTCATGCTGATTTAAATGTTTATTCGATTAAAAGCGATCCTTGATACTTGGCATACTTGATGCTTGACTGGTGACTTGTTTTTTGCCATGCCAATTTGAATAAAGGGCATCTTGTGTCGATATAACCCCTAATCTAATATACCTAAAAGTGGTAGTTTAAGGATAAAACCGTTAAAGTCTATTATGTTAGGAGGTATATCGACATAATATGCCCTTTATTTGATTTACCATGACACAATCGTGCAAATCGACCACACTCTTCGATTAGACACGCTCCATTAGACATTGGAGTTTTGCGTAAACCCACCTTTATTTTCCTAAATAACCCTTTAACATTTTAAACCAATAAAATCTTTCTTTTGAGTAGTGAAGAACCTAAATGACTAAACACGGCATTTTTCCTTAATAAAAAGGTATCATCCCCCGGGCTCCGTCCTTTTAGAACCATTTTGAGCCTGTTTACAGTTTCTTATAACCAAAGTTTTATCATTAACATTTTGGCAATATTTGGTCTTGCAGAAAATCGAAATTGATAGAAATTGCGGTAGGAGTTGTTAGCCTTCGGCACTGAGATAAGTTAAATGATGATTAAGATAATGATCTCCTATATAAGTAAAATGTAAAACCTATGTACAAAGAAACTATAAACTCATATTTGTCATTAGAGGGTATTAATTTTTCTGTTCGTCTCATTTCGTTTTTAAACTATCACAAACTTCTCATTGACCAGTTCGGTTTCCCGAAAGAAAGATCAACACTGCAAGCCATGTATCATTTTGACAGATAGTATTTTCAATGCCTTAGACCACAATTGCCTTGCTGTAGGAATGTTTTTGTTACCTGAGTAAGGCTTACGACATAGTTAACCACAGTATTCTTTTAGATGAAATGTTTGCTTTAGGCATAAGAGGAACTGCCTGGTAGTGGTTTAGATAGTACTTGGAGGATCGAATACAAGTTTTAAGCCTGCCTTTCGTTGATAAAGATCGAGTACTTAGACAGTGTTCCTCTAAAGAGCTCACAATCAAGTCAGGAGTTCCTCAAGGCTCCATATTAGGGCCTCTCTTGTTTTTGATGTTTATCAATGGCAGCCGAATTATGTCTTTTTGCCGATGACACTTCAGCAACTCTTATTAATAAAGAAAAAGAATCTCTTGAGGTTGATATGTTTTAGGAACTAAATTCCATGTCAGTGGTTTTCCAATAATCTTCTAAAACAAACGTACATAAAACCTACATTATTGAATTTTCTATAAGTGAGAGCAAACTGGTCTTCAAATATTTTCCTTAAGGTCTTTAGTCATTCATAGGTGACGTCGAAATTAGCTCCTCCTTTAATCATTGATGAATTAATGAAATTTTTAGTTGTCATTATTGACAAACATCTTAAGGTTCATGAACACATTGATCATGTAGCAAAAAACCTGTCATCAGACATTTTCGTACTTCGACGTCTTTCAAATCTTATGCCGACACCCACCTTATTAGGAATATATTACGGTCTTATTTTTCCTTTTTTAAAATAACCTGTTCCGGTTAATTTGGAGAAGAGAATCAACTAGAACAAAATTGTTATGTATAAAAAAAACTATTCGTATCATTTTTAATTTAAAATTTAGTTCATCCTTTAAATTCACTTTCCTAGAAGATGGAATATTACCATTCCCACGCACTTATATCCTTGAATCCTTGACATTCCTTATGAAAAACCGTAAGAATTTTTCCCCGAAAATCCTATGACCTATGAACCCGATCAAATTTACCAATACCCCATCATAAGACTGTTTTTTCGAGAGGTCTTTGACGAGTCAAATAGTACATTTATACAACACTCTCTCAGCTTGTTTAAAACAAATTACACAACACTAGGTCCTAAAGTGTAGCTCTTTATACTAGCTAAAGTTGAACGTCCGAAGCCCAGCCAAGCTTAATGTTATTTGCGTTATGACAAAAAGTATCATTCACTACTCACGCCAAAAGTGTATATTCGAATCTCGCTCATTTTCCTCGGATGCGCCTCGGACGTTCATCCTTTTCTTGTGTCAAAACGCGTCACTGATGAAATATACTATAGGCTGCTGGGCAGTGGGCCCTAAAATATTTAAACAATTACAACACAAAAACAGTACAGTTAGGCTATGGATTCAATTATACTTTACCTTGTCCATCTGCGCAGCTGATAGCAGTTAGCTCTACGGTCTTATGTCGCCAGACTGGTTAAATTCATGGATTGAATGCGAACTGTAACAATGGATAATGTTATTGCTTTTCAAGATAACCGATATAAAATTTCTTATCATCAAGGTCAAACACCGTATCTCTGTAAGTCACATATGCACAGTCTGGTTACACTGTACATTGAACAAACTGTAATTTACATTTTAATTGGGACCGCCTCAGCTGCGCGGCGACACTTCAACGCAAAGGCCTTTATTATTGCGGTCCACTTTTCACCTTTCAAAATAGTTTTAATTTAATTAACATGATATATTTAAAAACTAGGCGCGTATATATTTTCGATACGCGTATAGTCATAGTCATTTATTTTCATTATTTACATAAATTTACATTGATTGTGATTAAGTCAAAATACAATAATCAAATTAAATATTTTGCAGTAAAAATAACATTAAAAGATAAAAACATACAAGTGTGTAGGGTTTTAAGAAAACAACAAGTTAAATATTAGTGAAAAATGCACATTGTGTAGGCAAGAAAGAAACAAAAAATCAGTTTTGCAAACCCTGAGCTCTTTTTATGTGAACTGTCCCGATGACCAAGCGAGGTACTCCGGAACGCTTTAAAAGCAGTGACTAAGAAGAAAATTGAAGATACTTTGCTTGAAGGATTTAGGAGAGGTCTTGTTTTTCAGATGGTTTGGTAGTTTATTAAAGAGATTTGTGCAAGAGTACCACGGTGTTTTTTCGAAAGAAGTTGTGCGTTGACCAGGATATTGCAGAAGAGCGGAGTTTCGAGTAAAATGACGATGTATGTGGTTTCTACCGCTAAACTTTTCTGAGTGTGAGTAAACAAAGAGAAGGCATTTGAAAATATACAGACAAGAAAGGGGGAGTATTTCTAACTGTTTGAAAAGAGCTCTACAGGGTTCCCTGAATGGTGATTTTGTCACGAGTCTTATTATTTTATTTTGCATTCGTGCATTCGGAAGACTTTAATAGGCGTATATAGAGGCGGTTCATACGAAATTATGCGTTTTTGTGTACAAAATGGAATTGAAAAGTACTCAAATTTAGACATTCAAAGTGTATTTGCGAGCATATTGAAAAACTTTGAGAAATCGGGCTCTTTATACATGTGTTGGGAAACTCTTCTAATTTCCATACATAAATATATGTATATATATTTTCTATTTCCTTATTATGTCTATTTATCCGTTGCAAGGCCTTGGTTTGACAGTTAGGCCGCATCAGTTGAAAGAACGCAAGTTGTTTAGCCAATAATTGTTACGTTCGCGGTGTCGTGTAATCCTTGGGCGGGCAGATTTAGCCCTTAGTGGTATTTAATATGGAGGCTGAAACTGAAGTCTTTGAAATCCAGAAAACCATAAATATTCTGTTTGCTATGTAAAAATACATGGTCATTGCAATAAATATAGTTTGAACATAGACTATAGACTATTTTGTATTCACACACGGGTATGTTCAATACTTAAAGCAATCTGAAAAGTTCACTTTTCTTTTAGGTTTACCTTTTAATAATCTTTGACTCATCTGATATTATATGAAGATTATTTACGTATTCCTCCCAATCTGTGGTGTCTACAGGTGAGGGGGCGTGGTGGTGGGGGTGTAGGAGGTGTAACAGCTGTTAGCGCCACAGTTACAATCACACGCCGCCATATTTATGTTTCCTGATATTACAAGACAACACGCGAGAGCCTTAATGAAATTATTCAGATGGGGTAATACAGTTGTATGAATATGATTACCAACCAAACAATCTACTCGATATATCATCAGGGTGCTTGTTAGGCTAGTTGGTTTGTTTACATTAGCATCAGGTTATCCGGTTATCGTTTTTTTAGAGGAGCTTGTTTATCTTGGCATTGGAAACGGAGTTAAAAGTGCAGTTGTAACGTATAGTAGTAGCGACAGTTAAAAGTCATCTGATTTCGACAGTAAAGTATTTTGTCACATTTTGGTTTACAACTAGCTGTGTACCCGTGCTTCGCCACGGATAAAATATTATAGTATAATGACTTATAAGTATTTTTTACAACAACAGGCTGTAGCTCGGGAACTGGCATCAAACTACCGATCCTTACACCTGTTCCTTCACATTTTGAAAGTTTGCTTTTAGCCTAAGTTTTCCTAAATACAGATTTACTGACTGACGTATCTGTTCTTCGCACGGTTGTGTTTAATGTTATACGTCAGTTTTGGTTTTTACAAAGTGTAAGAAAACGTAATAACCAAAAACCGATGGATTCATTTCAATTTACAGACAAACGTAAACCAAATAAGTGTTTATCGTTGTTTGGCTACCTTGTGAGAGTCATAGTAATCCCGCCATTCCGGCGTTTCCAGAGCCCAGTTAGGTCCCTCACCATTTATTTTGTGGATGTAGTATGGATACAAAATGTAGCTAAAACATTCTGCGTAACGGGGTTAACCCTTAAACAAAGTTTCACTACCATAGTCAATAATTGTCGGCTTCAGCCGACTTTCAGTATAAGCGGTCCAATATGCCGTAAAACGTGTTCAGTGCCCACTTTAGTCCCTCGCCATTTATTTTGTGGACGTTGTATGGATACAAAGTATTGCTAAAACACATTGCGTAATGGGTTAAACCCTTAAACGAAGTTTCGCCGCTATAGCTCCAGCCGATTTTGACTTATAAGCTGTCTAAGATGCCTTAAAAACGTTACAGACAGACAGACCGACAGACAGACAGGAATTCTTTTGACACCAGTTTCGGTCTTTGCTAAGTATACCTAAACACCAAATAACCAAAAACCGATGGATTCATTGCAATGTACAGACAAAAGTCTTATTTTATTTAGATTGCAAACCATATTGATGAGCAACCACAATCGGTACTCATCGTACTGTTGTTTGTGTAATAGATGCTTGATAGGACAACACGTGTTGTATAACATTCTTAGTTTTTTTTTTTTTCACTAACCCTATAATGCATGTTATGCATGCCGCGCATGATATAGAAGAGCAAATAAAAATGTTATTAAATTAAGCGTTTACTTTTTAATTTTGAAATGTTGTCATGTTTATAGAAATTACTACCTATTTAACATTTACAATTTTTGTTGAGATGCTTGAACAAGGAAAGTACTATTATAAATGTAAATACTGTATTAGGCTGCTTGTTTCTCTTAAATAAACATTAAGTATTAAATATCGAAGTCAAACTGTTCGCTGCTTAAGGTATACATTTTTAGTTTCAAGCTATTTTAGAAAACAGCTATAAGACGGTACTTTATTTTTAACAAAAGTATAACGCCTAGAAGTAATTAGACTGGTTAAATAATGTGCCATGCTTCTCTATAAAACATATTTTCTGCCTGAAAAGTAGCGTACAACAACTTGCACTGTAGATGCATTCAGTAAGTGAGCGAACGTCCAATGACAAATGTATTTTTTTTCGTATGTTCAGAGGAATGTAAATGGGTTTACAAGTTTAAAAACTTATACTTGAAACAACTATATCTTAATTTGGTATAGTATATTCCCGAGAAGTGTTTAATGACTTATGTAGCAAAACTTTTAATAAAACATAATATATGAAAGTTAAGACTAAGGAAAGGATCTAGAAATCTTCGTTGTATTACACCGTTCGGTTCAAGATTTGTCTTTAATTTTTTCTGGTTGGGAACGTTATAATACAACGAACATTTCTAAATCCTTTCCGTTTTCTTTTCTATATTAAATTGTATTAAAAGTTTCGCTTAGTTTAGTATAGTATTATACTGTATTGTTGTTTATTATCTTTACGGCTATTGATTTTTTTGGGTGCAAAATAAGATATTCTATTACTCAAATAAAATTTCACAAGCATAATAATAATAATAGCATAATATTTTATTATTTAAAAGCGCCTACAAAATCTATGTTGCACTTTGGTTAGTTTTTGCTATGTAGGTATACGTTTTAGTGTGGATAGAAATGAAGGCGTCCGTTAATTCATTAGTTCAAATTGTTTACACCAGAATAAAGTAACTTTTTGGACCAGTTATCAAAACGTCATTGGAATATATATCCTGCAAGATCAATTCCAGTCTTAAGTTTTAAATAATATATTGAACAAATATTCAACTACCCATTTTCTTAGAGTTTGTCATCCATCCGCTATTACGTTTTGTGACCATTTATTGTACATTTGCACAAGTAGAAATATCATACAAATTTGACATGCGTGTATAAGTGTGACGTTTACCGTACTGCTTACATGAAAATTATATTTATATTGTTATACTGACGAAATGCATTGAAAATTCGAACCCTAGCAAATATACAGGATGAGTTTTAAATGTCCCCATTTTTCCTTTTTAAGTTAAGGAAGGTTTAACTTTTGAAAAAGAAAATATTTTTAAAACCCTTTTGGGTAATGTTTTTATTGGATCCTGGGACCCAAAAACCGGGTGGAGAGAGGGCCCACCAAGTTTTTAAAATACAAACCCCCTCCTTTTAAAGAAAGAGCCCCTCTTTTGTGGCACCTTTAAAGAAGGGGAATTTTAATAAAACTTCAACGACGCAAAGAAACACTTTTTATCTCGACTCGTTTTTTTGTAATACCCATTCAAAGATTACAAGAAATCAAGTTTGAAATTTCACATAACAAAAATGTTTACGGCACATTTTTTTCAAAATACTCTATGGGATTATGTTATAGGATTGTAATGTTTCTCTCAAAAGACTTTCAAGGAAAATTTGACATAAAAAATTGTGTGTAAAATGTGGCAATTTAAAGCTGATTTCTTGCAATCTTTAAATCCGTGCTACACGAATACGAGCCTAGATACAAATACTTTCTTTGCGCCGTTTAATTTGTATACAAATTCCCTTTCTTTTAAAATGCCACAAAGGGGTGGTTTGTATTTAAAAATTTTGAGTGACGCAAAGTACGTCAAAACAAACTTCAGAAGCTTGTAAAAACAACCCCTAAAGGGGTTTAAAATATTTTTCCTTTTTCAAAATTTAAGGTGGGGGACATTTAACTGTATAAATCATTCACCCTGTATAATCATTGTTAATAACGAATGAAGAGTTTGATTTCTGAAACAGTTGAACCGCATTTCTGGGAGTTGAATCATACGAACGTTCTGTTCTGGTTCTGGTTAAGGTTCTGTGGTATGTTTAGGAGTGTTTCCCAACAGACGCGAGCGAGGTCATGACTCATGCCGCCCGCTGCGGGGTTGATTCCAGAACCAGGAAGCGGCGAATCCACAAAGTATCGACTGTGAAATCGATCCAGAGACACAGCTATTGATCCGCTGTCTGCAATGAAATGACATCATCAATGTCACAGTCGCTGAGCCCTAGGTCTGTGACCTGCCCCAAGTGGGAAATTTCAAATAATTATACATTTTTGTTCACTGTTTGTTTTTTTAACAAGCTATTACCTGTTGCATTTTTATGTCACTGTGCTATTGATATCAGTTAAGTGTAGGTAAATATTACGTCAACGAGCACGGGTAACCACTAATACACATGTATAGGTTTGATTCCGCATTTACACTTTTACGTCTTTAGGCATTTTCACAAATCTCAGAAATGTTGAAACTCTCATCAGAGTTGTATTGCAAAAACCCGTTTCAAGGCTATGCTGCTCAAGTGCTGGTCGCGCGTAATATAGGATAATACGTTGTTTATTATACGCTACAGGATCAGAGGATTGTGCGTACTTCGCACCAAATCAGTAACACATTTCCACGATGGCCACTCCGTGATTCGGAAATCACGTTAAGCCGTTGGTCAATTCCATTGATAATGTTGGGCGATTCATTAATGGCCCAAACTAGGGTACAGTCGGTGCATTACCCTTCAACACACTCTTCATTCATCCTATATTCACCTTAAAATAGGCTACCTTCTAGCAGTGGTCGCTGTCTCAAATCAAAGACGAAGATTCGAAGTGCACAGAGTTCACTTTTAGACATAAATGCATATTCACTGATAACTATTGACCACGGATAGATAAAAATATAGGGGGTTGGTTGAAGAAGGGTATTGATACGGGTGCTGATAGCGTGATAATTGATAGCGGAATTAATATTTTGAGCAGACGTGTGGGAAAATCTGGCGAGAATAAGATTAAGTCAAAGTAAAAAAAGGCTCACTCAAAACAACGTTAATTTTTAATTTTACAAGTGCCAAGTGGACGCAGGCACATGAATAAAAAAACATTATTTAAGTAATTTTTCTGACCTTAGTGTGAGTAGAACTATGGGGTACAGCAAAGTAGAAACTAGAGAATAGGTAGGTAGGAAAAAACCATCGATACATTTTACCTCCAGTCCAATAGTCTTAAAAATCTTCACAGCATGACAAAAGACTTGAAATAAATGGCATTGTTTTTATTATCTTTTAACACATCTTTATGCACGTAACCACTTTAGTCAAGTCCACTGTTGTGTTCTGAAAGACTGAAATGCATCGTGCTCGGGACTTAACAAAGAGCAATCACTTGATTATTAACACCCAATAGATCAGACTAGGCTGTACACTAACGCGAGTGTGAACCTTCAAGCTGTTGTTGGAAAGGATATAAGACTTAGGTTACCTTAGGTGCGAGATTTACTCGAGGTCTAGGTCTAGTCAGACTTATCGCTTTTAGTCAGCGTGGCGAGCAATTGTATATTGCAGTCGTAGCAACAGCTGTTGTTTGTGAAGACCAAAACCTATGCTCATGTGACTTCTGTAGAGCTACTCTCAAGGTTTCGTCTTTCAATGAAAATGAAAGAAATGTAAAGAAGTACACTGAATGAGTACAGAAAAATACACAAAACTAGTTGCCAGTGCCGGGCTTCTGCCCTCATACCTCTAGTAAAGCCTGGCCTACGGCCTCGGTGCCCTCCTTCCTCCCCCGAACAATTTGGTAGACAACCAATATATTTTTGAAATCAGCATAATATTCCCTTTTTGATACCCCACATCTTTTATTATTTTTTATTTCTTGCCCCTTTAATCCCCCAAATCCATATATTGTGCCCCCGAACCCCAAAATCAGTAGGGTCTTTGGGTTAATGGTATACAACTATGTGTCGAGTTTCAAACAAATCCGTTGATATTTACTAAAAAAAGAAATATAACGTGGGAAATTGGGGACCCTCAAAACCCCATAAAAATAAAAAATCTATATAATTTTATTCGTTTCCCCACCCTCCACACACTAAGGACCATTTCTATTCAAAAAATCTGAATTAGCCCAGCCAGATTCCGAGATCTCAACACTCCGGACAACCCTAACCGAAATACTAATAGTATAGATGAGTTATTAACTGAAATTAGCTGTACGATATGAATTGTATGATGTAAATAGTTAAAACACGTTAAAAAGTCATCAAATTATTAAGGACTTCAAAAAACTGACCCGGCGATATAAGCGATAGACCTCCCCCAGCCTTACCACCGGTGTTCCTGTCACACTGCTGTTATGTGTTTGTCAACCCCTTGACCTCTTGAGGACGACAGTAATCACGACTTGAGAGGGTCAAATTTACGAGGAATAGGTTAAGAGCACCCACGCTTGTTATGCGCATAAGTTATAGCGCAGGTCTCCCTTACAACACAGCTCTGCACACTTCCGTTGTGTTATTAACTCTTGTGTCCGTGTAAATCATCAGCTGGCTCCGGTCAACAGCTGAGTGCAGATTTGTGCTCGTCTCTGCTCAGCTGCTACATTTTATGTCAAGGTTACAGACAAAAGTTGAGAAGATCAATTATCGACTTTAAAAGTCAACAGCAAAGAAAGTGGCCGAAAACGATTTAGCTTCTGGTTCAAACCAAATTTTTATAAGGCTTTTTGTTTTGTAAAATATAAATTTTAATTATTTTATTTTATATTCAGGAATGCCATCAATAATGAAGTCCCCTATAATGATGTTACTCAAAGCGTAAGTAGAATACTCCGTTTTTACCTGGTTACGTAGTTGAGTTCCATTATATTTAAGGTGACAACATTTTAGGATTTATACCATTTCTTCACCCATGAAGGATGAGGATGGTATTCTTTGTGATTTGTTGGCATTTGGCAATTAATTGTGTCATGTACTCGTTATTTTAGTATCTTAAATCATCGAGAAATTAAAAATTAAAATATTGAAAATAAAACCAATATTATCATAAAGATGAACTAAATTACGGTAAATACCCCCAACCCACCCAGAGAAGGGTATCGTTAGTCATCAATTGGGTATAAGGTCAAATGAGCTATTCATCGTGTCCATTTCAATATCTTGTTGAAATGAATCTAGCAGAAGACAAATGTGTTGCCGGTGCATGTATTCAGCTCCTCAAGATCCGTATATGAAAGTACACAATCGCAGTTTGTCGAACTAGATCCACTGCTTGTTGATGCGGAAACCTACTGAGAGTATTGGCAGACTGTCAAGCTACTTGAATACAAACAGGCAAATAATGCACAATCATACAATATTGTAACCACTGGGACAAGTTTCCTTTAGCGTGCAGTGATTATATCAAGTGGAACGACCCTGTCACTGGACATCTAGGCACTTTCTAGTGTAAATCGTAAAGTGAGAATAGTTGATCATATGGTGGTCAACTAGCTGTGGTGAGTTGTAGATAAGGTAGAATGTGCTGCAAATATAAATAAAGCCAAGTAGACAATTATGCACAATCGCTGTGGTTTGTGACTCGTATATACATGGCATATTTGAAATATTAACAGTTATCAAACACGTAACAGTCAAATACCGTCAAAACCCTTCCCTATAACAAGTAAAATTTCCTCTAATAATAAAAGTAATAAAAATAATCAGTATAGACAGAACAAACTAAACAGCCTTAGGAAAACAACAAAGGAAGATGCAACCTAATAGCATTATTCTGAGTGATTCACGTAAGCTGCCTCAAACATAATAGATCATTTTTGAACATTTATCGTTCATCAGAAATAGGATTCCTGAGCTTATACAGGGCGTCCCGTTAGTAACCAATATGTTCACGATTATGACCACCGTTTTGAAACGACCCAACATTTTTGAGATCTGGAAGTTAATTAATAACCTTTCCAATGATGTATAACTTGATGACCTACCTTATTTGTACGTCGATACATCGAGATTCGAACCTTTGACCTACTGTTTTTTGTACACCCTGTATATTATGATGCTTGAAATAATTTGTCCTCCAATCCTCAATTGTAGGAAATAAAGTGTATTCAATATTCATAGGTTCGGATTCATAGGTTCAATTTCACTGGTCTGCCCGTATTATGTTTGAGACAGATGACGTGAATCACTCTGTATGATTTAAAAAGTATATAAAGTAGGATGATAAAATAAATTGAAGTACAGTCCATCAACCTGTCTATAAAATAGATACAAGTATATAGTGATTCATTTTAAATTCGGAAGTCTGTGTGAATACTTTCTTGAATTGAAAGGAATTTCGTGAATAATTGTAATTCAAAGTTAGTTAGTGTTCGAAAACGAGTATCATGCTAATTTACCGTCTTCAATGTGACTACTCGTAATAAAATTTACTGAGCCAATGCGATAATTTTAGAATTTTTAGAACATTTAGAATATGTTATTAGATTTAATTTACAACTTAAATTAAATATTGTACTTAGAACATACATGCAATTACATACATGTGTAATTTACATACGTAATTAAATACATATATGAATATGTATTGAACGATATTTATTTGATTTTGTGTAAGTAATTTTAAGTTTGAATAGTCTTTTCACACACATCTTCCACATTTTAGAAAGAAATTTTTACACGGAATAGGCTTTAGAATTTCTTAGAACAACAGACAACCTTTTGAACTAAAATGCTCCTGACAAGTATTCACGAAATTCCTTTCAATTAGGGAAACGATGAAACATATGTATCGGGTCAATATGAATTGTTACATATAATTCATGTATATGTTGTATGTCGTAATCATATTTTATGAGTATTGTACATACGATATGATTTGTACTTTTTTATGTCCAAGGCGATATCTAAACAATTCAAAATTTCTATATCAAACAATCAAATTATTATTACAACTAGTATTGTAATTTAACTATAAGTATTCTTAATTTAATTTGATTGATTTTATCATGTTACTGTGAAAGTAACTTGCCATTATGATTCTATTAAACCAGAAATTTTTTACTCGATATTTTAAAGAGTCGCCGGCTAAGGCATCTTCAGTTTAATAAATAAACAGTTTTAAGATTATTAAACTGAAGATACCTTAGCTGGCGAAAGCTAGCTCTTTAAATTAAAATTTTGTGAACAGTTTAAAAATGTCTAATTTATTGATACTATCCACTTTTCACCAAGAATACACTTAAGAAAGATCAGAAACATTCCGCTTGAGCAGGTGGTCTTCAATGGTCTTACGTAACACAATTGCAATCTATTAAAACCGATGGACATAGGTGGTCAGAGGAAGCCATTTATAGCAAGAACAATGCGATAGGTCATTTATGACGCAACAGAATGAAAGAGACAAAGTAGTTGGCAAAACTGAGGACAAGTTAATCAGCTGATTTGAAGGACATTGTTTGTTTATCATTTGCTATCAGCTGATCTGGCTGGTAACAAGCAGTTCTGCATCCTCTCCAACTGATCCTATCTCTCTAAACACAATCTTCATTCCCTCAGGGAGAAAATCTACAAACTACTCAACCAGTGCTCATAATAGTACCTTAGTAAATTATTTTCAATATCTATATTGTCTTCAATGCAGTCGTAAATCGTATACACGATTGTTGACATGCCGTTAGACATTTCAGGTGTGTGGTATACCGTCCTTCTCGGGCATAAGTGTTTTTAGGTGCTAGCCTATTTATCTATTCAAATTAGTCATTATCATTTCACTGTTTACTCTACTACGTTTCAAATTTATATATATTCTTCCCCAGCAATCTGGTTTTGTGTTGTATGTTTTCTGAATTTGATATGCTTGTAAACTTGTTGCTCTGAACGTAGGTTTCGATTTACGATGTGATCAGATACGATTTTAATATTCATCCACGCCCATATTCATGTCATAAAACTAGATTAAAGTAAATCAAATTATGAACAGGCAGTCCATATATGTGAGAGCGATGTTAAATCCTACATTGGAAATGTGTAGTGTAATTCACAAATATGTTTAGTGTGCATACATTGATCTCCTGCTCAATTCCTTTGTGACGAAAGGTGCTAATTTCCCGAATTTTTGGTACCGTATCTAACATAAAAAACCCGAAAAATTATAAATTAGCAAAATCCGTTCAGCCAGTCCAAGATAATTTCTTTCGCGGCCATCTTGATCTGGCTTTTTGGACGGATTGTTGATTTTAGTAAATATGTTGGGTATATGTTATGATTTTGACATGATGGTTGTACTATATCACTTCGTTATAAGTAGGTTAATTCGCAAGGATTAACGGTAGCGCTTTAACCACGTTTCATTGACTTTCAAGCAAAGAGGTGGAACCTTACTCAATTCGACTTTGACGGACTATGTAATGTCCATAGAACATAACTTCCGAACGCAAGCTTTGTTTCTTACCAGGTTTCATTTACTTGACAGGACTTGAATCCATAATAGTCCGATTTTAATACCTCCTAGATCGCACTAAAGCATGTAAAGAAAAGTAAAACAGTTCAATAGAATCGCAAAAGTCTTATATTTTTAATAAAAGATCCCACAAAGTGATCATAGTGATCTACGATTTCTCGCTTTTGTTACGTAGCTTACTCACAGAATCTCAAGCGAGAATTCCTCACACTATCTCAAGTACAACAATGCGTACCGAAGGTTGCCCCAGATGCCAAGTCCAGCTGGCCCGCGTGACGTCACCGACCTTTCGGCCGCTTTGCATACCTCGTCCTCGCGACACATATTATCAATTAGTTCAACGTACAATGCGACCTGAGCTTGACTTTAGGCTGGAATATATTAGACGCTTGCGTCATGCTGTCTTGATACACATCATTAAAGAAAGTAGATGCTATTTGGTTTACATTATAATGCGGTAGTTTATGGTGTTTCCGGAAGAAAAGAAAGTGCTGAAGTGTAGTATGTACATGTACTGACAATAAGAGCGTTCGTTACAACCGTGGGTGCAGTCGAATAATAAAAAACTGTTTAGGGTATTTCTTGTGAAAAATGAGGTATCTATCCTGTCAGCCCCGTCCAAACGCTATGACCCAGGCCCGGGACCAAGAAATGAACACTTGTCTTGCCCCAGAACAAGTCTTGGGCATTTGTCGAAACCAAAGGTAAAGTTTACCAATTTTAAGCAGAATTACAATTTTTGGTTTTAATAGTCTATGTATACTCTCGTGCGTTAAAAGGTCCTGCTAGTATGACATGAGCCTTCCGGCATATGTCTGGCAACTAACACTTTTCGAGCATGATAACCTTTTCTTTGATTTTTAGATTCTCACAATTCTCCAGCTCCAGTTCAAAAGTAACTTTTTGTCATAGAGACGGGTTTTTCTTTATTTATGGATAAATAAAGCTCACCTAGTCATTCGTCATATTCTTTTTATTTAAATGTTTCGCCAATAATATTTTCTCCTGTTTCTCTCAGCTTGCACGATCATGTGTCACCCAGCAGCCTCCTCTTCCCGGTGCTCACCAGCTGACTCTACCTAGACACTAGACAGCACATCACAGTCGCCGCCATGACAGCTCGTGACGTCATAACGACTCAATCCTGCAAGAACAATTAGTGTCAGGTTAATGTCACACTGTGTGAATATGGATGACTCCATCATGTCCAATCAGTGGACACGAACCACGGCCTCCTAGATACATGATCTCATACTGCACACTTGACATTTCCACACTACAAATTCAATCATAAGCGCCAACTTATAGTGGTTACGTAACGCGTCTTTCTTGAAAGTAAAAGTGGTGTGTGGTGTAAGTACGTGTCGGCTATATTAAGTAGAGTAAAAGTTTCAAATATATTCAGACTTAAACCAATATAAATGATATTGACGGTCACGTATTAGGAAGCTTATGAACCCATTAGCAATGAATGATATACAGGGTGAGTTATAAATGTCCCCCTAATTTTTTGAAAAAGGAGCGATTTTTTAAAATCCTGTGGAGAATCTTTTTATAGGATTCTGAGGTTTGTTTTGACGTACTTTGCGTCACCCAAACCCCTTCCTATTCGTAGCACCTCAAAAGAAAGGGATTTTTAATACAAGTTCAACGACGCAAAGAAAAATCTGGACTTGTTTTTTTTAATACCTATTTAAATAATGCAAGAAATCAGCTTTAAAATGCCACATTCCACATCCAATTTCTTTTAATGACAATTTTTTCTTGAAAATCATTTCAGGAAAACATCACAACCCTATATAACATCCCATAGGGTATTCTGAAGAAATACTTGTTACAACACATTTTTTATGTGATATTTAGCATTTTAAATCTGATTTATTGTAATCTTTAAATGGGTAAAAATATAAAAGATATCTATGAATGGGTATTACACACACAAAAATGGTAGTCGAGATAAAACGTTTTTCTTTGCGTCGTTGAATTTGTATTAAAATTCCCTTTCTTTTGAGTTGCCACAATAAGAAGGGGGGTTTGTATTGAAATATTTTGGTGGGCCCTCCCCTCGGCTTTTGGGTGGGGGGTGGTGACGCAAAGTACGTTAAAACAAACTTCGGAATCCTGTAAAAACATGCCCCGAAGGTTTTAAAAAAATGTTTCCTTTTTCAAAAGTTAAGGTGGGTGGGAAATTTAATACTAACCCTTTATTCATTTATCTGTTACAATAAGGAGAAGGCCATTTAATCTGTGTCTATAGACCAAAAACATTATAGTCAAACTTAAATAAATTTACTAATGATGTGTAGAGAGAGGTTCAAACTACTTAGCTTGTACAAAACTACTAATCCAACATTGAGCCTAGCTCGTGGTGTGTGCGGGAAAGCAGAAGCAGGGCGAAGAGTGTAATTGATGGGATTGTAACAGATTGGACGTGAGTTCGTGGTCCACAATAATCATGGAGATCAGCTGATGCACAGATTTATCAACCATCTGCTTGAGATAACATCTCCGCCCAGCTGTGAGCTGAGCTGGACACACTACCTCGCCGCACTACGCCGCGGCAGATCCTTTCCATATCAGCCAGGGAAATGAGCTCTTGTTCAACTTGTGTGGTTTTCGAAGCTTGATGTATTTTATTTTCGTTTTAAATAACATGAAAGCTGGAAAATTTTGTTGGAGTATATTTATGGGTCGAAAAACCGCACACAAGTGATTAAAAGGCTAGAGTTGCACTCCAAAATCAAAATGCTTGGTTTTAAAGTTTTAAGCAATATGAGTTTTAAAGAGTATAAACTATTTGTTTTTTAATAACTGGTAGGGCATTGATCAGAGATTAAACCGTGTGGTTTTAAATTTTTAGATTCTTTAAAAGACACAAAGAAAGTTTGAAAAGCTGTTAAGAGCGCGCAGTAAACGTTAATAATGCCAATGAAGTCTAATCGACAGCTGTTATATTTTTACAGAAAAGTTATATTTTCCGAGCGACTAGATATTATGAAACCTTGCGTAACATTTAAACCAGCGCCTTTACAAGAATTTATAATTTATAAAATTGTGGTTTCGTGTGATGATATTATGTACGTGCAGGCATGGTTTTCAGAGCCCTAAAAATACTCTGTTTTACGTTTTCAGAGTGGAATTTTCTCATAATAAAAATACTTCCAATCCACTCAAGAGGTATATTGAGGTTCAATTTAGCCCTTAAACCCACAGTAGCCGTGTGGGTGAACCACAAAAAACAATATTAAATAATACAATGTTTATAACGGTGGGGGTTTTTACTGCATCGTCACCCTTTTCACCAGCATGCTACGCAACCAAAGTTTTAATTTGTGACTTTAAAAAAGGCTATTTATTTTTTTCCTTGGCTCCTACACAGTCAGTTTTAACAAAACGTTTTCCAGAAAGCTTTATCACAACTATAAAAAACTAACAACTTCCAGAAATAAGTAGCTTAATTCCAGGCATTCTTTAATATTGGATGTTAGTGTTTGAATTTAACTGTTATTTCCCAAAAAGTTGAAATTAAATTCTTGATTGGCATTGGAAAATAGATATTCTTGAATTTAATGTCTTTAAATTTACCTGTATTGGAAAATGACAGCTTAATTTTTTAGCTTTATCAATATTTTATAGATCCAACAATTTATTAAGTCAGAAATCTGAACAGTGATACAAACACAAAGTATCTTCAAACCCTGGAATACAAGGTTACACTTTTATAAATAAACACAAAATTCGTTCGTTCTTTTCTCGATAACTTTTTTGCTCAAACTCCCAACGTTAAAAACAGCACCAAACTGCAAGCTTAACTTGTCTGCGTAATTTGACTTGGCTCACTGGCTGTGACCTTTTAGCAAACTAACTCAAACTGCATTCAAGTGCAGCGATCAAGCGAATTTGCACAAAATAATTATAAACAATTTGTTTGCGCAAAAAATTAGCTCGATCAATCGGCGTTAATGTGTTTTATAAGTAATTACACAGGTATGTAAATGCAGGGCGTTTAAGCGTTATTACCTGTCATAATAGCGCTCTTTAGCGCCTCGAACCTAATCTCTTTTCACGCCAAAACCGCCCGGAAAGGTGCCGAATTCCCTAATTGCATGCAAATATTTCAATCACCTCGTTTACCAAGCTATTAGAGCTTGCTGGAATATATTAGAGATGATCACACCTCGGGTGTTATAGGAACAAGTCCTAAGTGTCCTTTTTTGTCGCAAAATGACTTAGAAAATGAAAAGAAAGACCGACACGACAAAGATGATGCGCCATGACACAGAACCAAAGCTTCAAGCGAGATGCAACGCGTATCCAAAGTACTATTAATTAATTTTGTATTCAGTGTCGCATGTACCATTTGACTTTCAAAAAAAGCCGAGTATTTCTTTTGAAAGTGTGCCTCCTTATTCATTTAAAATGTCGGCAAACGAAATTAAAACCTCAAAAAGCAATAATATATTGCAGAAAACATGATCATATGAAATGCAACCCCCATAATGATTATTTAGTTAAATGTGGCATTAACTCCAATATTGAGATTACTTTCAAACTTTTAAGACTTTCCATTCACACAAAACCTTCATTTGGGTTTTTTACTAGCCTTACTGCAGTTAGACGGTTCGTTGCGATGTGTTCTCCCAATCTCTCTGTCATGAACTTCCCTGTGTTTTCGAATGTTTCCACGATCAGACAATATTTTAAACGGATTAAAAATGCTTTCAGCGATGGGGCACTATTAATCAAATTTGGCAGCCTATTACAAACGAACTCCCGCCTGTGAAAGCAAACTTTGATGAACTATCGTGCTGTGTCCCCAGTTCGGTGGGTCTCCCAGCTAGTGTCATAAGAGTGAATATAAATACCCCTGAGGTAATCACGTTTTGGCGTAAAAAAGAGACAGGTTTCCAAAATATAGAGGCAGATGTATCTCAATAACTTCAAACGTTTGATGATGTGTAGCAGCATATTGTATAATGATGTTTCATTTCATTATAAAACTGTATTCGAACATCATCATAGTTAAAATGAAAACTTCAAAAGAAACACCTTTTAATATTTCGCCAAAAGTAGAATGATATTTTGCAAACTGTGCTGTGGAAACTGTTCTCGAACCGTAGTGTTCGGGCTGATATACCAGCTGTTGGCCATTCCACGACTCCCGCGGTTCTGGAATTGCCACCGCTGCCGAGAAAATAATCACCTCGCCATTATCATAATTATTACAAGTTTGTTGCTAACTTGATTGGCTAACCTTTTGCGACAAACACCAGTCGATGAAAACTTCTTGTTGCATAGTCGACGGATACTGGACTGATCAAAGCTTTCCTTACACAAATTGTGTATTCAAAATACTCGTAAAAATAACTTATACGAGATTTTATTATTATTCGTAACTTTACAACAACGAAGACTTTTGGCCAAAAGAAGGTATTGAACTTCGAAGTCACATTTGAATAAATACAAACATCATAACATGATTTGATACTCTTCTAAAGAAACTTAGACCTAGACAATCAAAGTTAAGTTAGAGGAAAAGGAAATACTAAGTTACTGTGCGAATCAATTTTTTACTAGAACTTCGATTATACAACAAGGACCAAAGTAAAAACCTACTCAATACCACAATTATGTTTCTGTCTTTTTTAATAAATTTAAGAATGTAAACTATACAGGAAATCACAATATTCTGTGAGTTTGTATAAACGAACAATTTCAACAGTCCACATGGATATACTGTATATATACACTGCATATGCCATCAAAAGGCTTGGTGTAGACTTTAAATTTTATTGATCCTTTCAAAACCTTTTTTAAATACACTGCATAGCTAAAAAGTGGCATACCCATTGGTCATACTTATTTTAATATGATTGTGCCCTTCTGTATTTAGATTTAGTTAAAATTTTGTTTTAATTGGCTATTAACGTTACCATTCTTAATCTGACTTTTATTGAAATTATAAGACAAACAGACAGTGGGTTAGTTGTCATTTTTCAATAGCTTCCGTTCTAGTTATTCATCTTTGAAGTTAGTTAGTTAATTTTATATTGTTCTGAATATACATAATTTTAACTTTAATAATTTTAACAAATATCGTATTCCTTGATACATTGATTGAACACAATGCAAGAGTCAGTGCCTACCATGTTTACTACGGACAACATGAATCCGTTCAATTTTCGTCTAACTATAACTCGGTCACTTCAGTCCATAAGAAAGCTCGATGAAAAGCCCTTTTAAAGTGACCCGGTTTCCTAACAACTCAGAAATTGTAAGTAGTGTTACAAATAATCAGTTTGGTCGTCTGGTGTGTAGTAGTACTAGTTTCAAAAATTGACATATAACAAACACACCAATGACATCTTTTCATAAGGAAGTTACGTGAGTTATGATTGAAGCCTAAATAGGGAACAATCATATTTCTTATCAATTCCTCTTCCCCCGCACACCCCGCAGATGATGCTGCGATGTTATCACCTTGATTGCAGATCTGCCGCCTCAATTTGCAGTTGGTGTCGGAGATTACAGGGTCAGCCCGTGCCACTGCCTCTTCGGAACCTTTGTTGTGCAAATCAAGTCATCTACCTAACCTATCATATTTCTGATTACTGAAATCAGTTATTAGGTTTATAATATTTTGCCATTATATTATTACAAACATTGGGTACATTGAATAGCTTATTTAAACTATAGTAACAGAAAATAGCATGACTATATAAATGCAATGTTTTGAAATATCTGTATTCTGTAATTATTCAAGCTAGGACTTTTAGTATCCGATGTTGGTTTAAGAGAAACTTATACCTGTTTTGGCCAAACGGATTTCACTGCATCACTTGTAAGTTTGAAACTTTGCACTATTCATGTATAGTAAATATTTTGTAAGGTTACCGCGTTAAGCATCTGGATTAATTCACAGTTACAAAAGCCGGCATCGATTGCTCTTAACAACTTTTAGCTGTTACTTAAATATTTCAACCAATTAGAACGATACTTTGAACTTACGTCGGGCGTTCAACTCAATCAAGAAGGATTACAATGGAGCCATATCTCGATGGACGCAAGTCGTCTCATCATTGTGATGGTCTGTATCAAATTAGTGTTTTAATACTAGTTAAAAACGTCATTTTAATTTAGCAGCTGCTAGATTAGAAACAGATCAAAAGTATCAACCCTAATAAAAAGCACAATTATTAATACAATTTTTAAAGCACTTTTTCACTTGATTAAGTGATTAAGAGAAACGTTAACTACTGCAATGCCTGCATATCGCAATTACGCTCTCTCGCACTAGGTGGGTTGCACTGCATCCTCCATTAACCACTTTATAGCCAGGTTTCATGTCCGTGTTATCTGCGTGCCAAGGCTTCCGACTCACTTTATATATCCACTTTGATTCTTCTTCTTTTCACTCCACAGAGTGAGGGGTAACATATAACCACATCGTATCAGTCATTACACTGCGATACTGGGTGAGGTAGGAACACCCACAGTTTTATATGCTTTGCGACGTTATACTTTAATATATAAATAAATTTGTGTTAAATAAAAAATATGCACAATTTCAAGAAAGTTAAATGTATCATAGGGAAACAATCTGTGGTAAATCACTATCTCATTTAAGCATTTAACACAGACAACTATCTCAAGAGATTTTAAGCTATAAATATCTGGATATAGCTAATATATATACATGGGTTTGTAAGATTTTGGTTCACAAGAAGGGCTACTGATTGTATTAACAAATAAAAAGATAAACTTTGAAGTACCCTGTGTTTTAATTTTGTACACAACTATAGTTTCAGGCAAAGCCCATTTATCTGATATATATGGGTATTATAGTAAACAAAAACTTTAAAATTCTCAATAAAGCTCAGTATATTTTGGCATAGCCTTTTTCAACTGTAAATAATAATACAGTTGAAAAAGGCTATGCCAAAATATACTGAGCATTTTTAAAGCTTTTGTTTACCCAAAGCTTTTGTAGTTCAGTTTTTGGGCAGTTTTTGTTTTCAATATATGGGTATTATATAATGTATGGGTAGGCTATACCTATCTGGACATATGTGTTTACTGGTAAGATGACATTATATAGTGTTAGTTAAAAGTCTGGAGACAGTTGGGGGGCAACGTTGCCCTATGCATGTGGAAGTGTGATTTTATGACCTATAAACATCTCCCAGGTTTGGATTTTCCATCAATGATCGGTGGAGAGACTCCCCTTGTCTCCAGACTTTTAACTAACCCTGTATACGCAACTCTAACGATAACGCAATCAAATCATACATCCAAACAACATTTAAACTTACTTAAATAGGAAGTGGTCTCAATTACCTGTAAAATGCCCAAAACCCTTAACTGTTTAACGGCAAAAGTCTTCAACCATGCTTTACGAGAATTTAAGCAAATATAGTGATATTAAGGTTTGTTGATTATTCCGAATAGTGGCTCAAAACAGGTAAGATTTTTCGTAAGTGTTAACTATTATATCTTTAGTTAGCAAAACTGCTGTTGTACGAAAGGTGCCCGTTGGCTTGTATAAGAAATATTAGATAGTGTGTTTTACCGTATCGATTACTAGGAGGGGTTTCAAATACCATAACCAGGTAGTTTTTCGTGTTGCGTAGCTCTAGACATCCTTAACACAACCCAATCGGTTTTTGCTCAATAAAACTTTGGCTGCGCAGAAGCTAGTGCACATTTCACCGTAACTCGGAATTAAGGGTACCTGGAAATACATTTAGGCCTAACTGTATTGTCAGTTTTTGGCATAGCTTTCTTTAATATTGTTTCCATGTTAAGGGCTTAGTTGTTGAATTTAAAACCTTAAGTCACACACCCTTAAAGCACTAATTTCGTAATAAAGGATGAGTATTTGACAAAGCTATATTTGACAAAGCTTTCAAAGATGGGATGGAGGAAATATTGAACATTGTATTGATTTATTTCGAAAGTTGTTTAAATCAGTTTAAAATTCAATACATAATAACGTGCAAGTGAACATGGAATGACGATGTTCCGTTGAGGTTCAGTGACCGGAAGAGTAGAGATTGATATAATTATCAAGAGGCGGGTCTGTCTTGTCATTGTTAGCCCACAATTCCAGATTGTATGCAAATCTGCATTGTCCCTCGTTGACCCAAGCTGCGTTTGTTTGGGTTTTGGCAACAACATTTAATTAAATCTTGACTAAGTCTCCAGAAGCACCGTTAGATCTTGCAAATACAGTATGAGAGCGGCTAACAAGTTGTAGTTTTGTTCATTACTAGCGTGAACACTGTTTATAAGGCTGTTCAACTTCCGTTGGAGTTGTTAAGTAAATTGGAAATAGTATTTAAGTATCGGTTTAGTATTTATAATCCAAAAATTAAATTTAAAAATATGTGTCCATTTAGGAGATATGATCCTCTGCACCCACTGATAGTTTTAGAAAGCTGTGACTGCTGTTGCTAAAGATACTTTCTACTTCAAAAATTGATTTAAAACTGGGCAACACAAGCGGAACCCAGTGTGTAAGATTAGTATCGATGGTTTTAAAGAAGTCAGATATCTTGAAAAATATAATCCTTTTCTTCAAAAACAGTAATTTCTCGACTCTCAAATGTTTACGCATTGAATTAACACTACTTGGACGTAGAGTACAAAATTGAAAGTAATATCCCTTAAAATCCCGGTTAGAAGGACGTACCTTTATTTTGTAACCGAAAGGCTCATTACGTATAGCTCCAACAGAAACATCTGGTGTTGGCATGATATTTAATTTACAATCCTATTTAATTTCTAGGCTACACACTGAAACACTACAGGCCAGTGAGCCAGCGCCGGGCGTGATATCTCAAGGCGTTCACACTTTTCACATCTGACACCGTAATAGCCACGTGAACCCTTCTGCGCTCAACTTGAAGCTTCAGATTCCTTTACAAATATTGATCAACTCCCACACGCGTCAAGCCAAGCCTGTTGCACATACTCGAACCACAATGGCCACTTTCTGCTACTGTTGATACTTCAAGAGACATGATAGGGTGATCACTACAGTCGGTGTCCACGAGGAGGCACCTCTGCACATGGTTGCTACTTTTCTTCAGGTAGATCTCGTCAGAGACTGACTGTGGAGTGGCGTCAGTGACCAAGCAGAGTCTGAAGATCGCTACTGATCCTCTTCAACAATGAAGTACTTATCTTCTTCACGTCCTTTTCTCGTAAGATGATAGCTCTTCAGATGGCAGATGTAGTGCAACATTTAAACTGTGGTGGAATCATACAAATCAAACTAATTTCAGTGTTGCTGATATGACAGCGTCAAGCATATGGGTACTAATATTGACATATGGTCTATCATTCTACTTTACTTTGTGTTCAACCCATACAAAAACCAAAGCTTCCTTACCTATGAAACTCCAACAGGAGGTAAGCAAACATAGGAAAGTTCGAGAAACAGTTAAAATATATTTTTGTTCAAGGTTAAGGTGAATGAGTCAGAACAGAAGGTCGCAACAATTTAAGGCGAGCGCCGCAGGGCTCGTGAGGTGTAATGACCAAAGCAAACTGCAAATTGCGCTGCAGCACGAGCTGGGGGCGACAATCAGCTGTGATGAGGGGTCAGTGGTACCAACTGTGCAGTGCGATATCATCTGATCAACATGAAACAGCTGATCAGGGTGGCTACCTTCCTTCGTGCTTTGAAGCTGCCTACGTACAAATATTTAGAAAAGTACATGATAAATAGGTTTATTTGGAAATTTGTCGACCTTAAACTTATCAGTAAAGGTTAGTACGTACTACGAACATATAAGATTTTTAGTAATGTAGTTTTATATTAACCTATCTCTTGGTTGGAAGGAAAGATCTAATAATTCAACAACACTCTAAACATATAGTTTTTGATGAGGTTTTAGATAATGTTGTTGTTAATAAACAATTTGGCACTCAATTTAGAAATAATAAGAAATCATCTTCCAGGTATTTTAAGTCTAATTTCCTCTCTTGAATACGACAAGCCAATCAATCGAATATGGACCATTTCCAAACAACCTTCAACCATTAATAGTTGGTTGGGAGGTTGTTAAAGCATGCATTACAGAGTTAGCAATAGTCTTTCACTGGTTTACTGATCACTGTCCCGATGTATTTTACGAGTATAACAACAAAAGAGATAGTTGCAACATTATTATGTACAGAAAAAACTACATTCTGATACCTTATAGTAGTTCCCAAAAGAAATGTTCCCATCCGCATTACTGGCAAGATTACGATAAAGGGGTTGGGGAATTTGGAACCCCGTTGATATATTTGGATCACAATAACCAAAGCTGAAAGCGACCACTGAAAGAGGTTTCACGATACAATCAGTTGACACAATATCGATAATCTAACCAATCAGCTGGCTACTTTATATGTAAATGGCGGGAACTATTGTCACTGAACAGCTGGTAGTAAACATAACCTCAAACCGCGGGTGTCGGCACTATAATGGTGTTGATAATGACATAGATAACCATAACGTTTCATGGAACAACCTGGAAAGGTGACTACTCCAGTACTACCTTTGAAATGTTTTCTTGTGTTTATTAGAAGATCATTTTGTTCTTATTTCCAATTGTGGGAGTAAAACTTAGGGCGTTGTAGTTAGTTTGACTAGAAAGGTCAATTATGTGATCTAGAACACGTTAACGGAAAAACATTCCTTAAAGTCATTCTCGTTTTTCTGAATGTTTTGAGCTCTAGCTTTTTCCAGAGCAGCTTAGTAGCATATTGACGTCAAACTATTATCGTAGTAGTGTGTAGGTATCGTTTATGGGGGATAAATCACGACCGTAATAAATTCTATAAACTTTTTCAAGTTGTCGAACGATGTCGGAAACTAGCTCAACAGGTCATTGGTTCTAGAACACGATACCTACGTCAGAGCAACGCTTGAAGACGCCGAAAACAAGATAGGACTTCATTTGAAAGATAAGTCAGATTAATCTTGTGACGAAGATTACTATTGATACTTGTAGATGATATCTTCAACTTTATCCTAATAGCCTCATCAGAGAGACGGTCTGGCCCAGGTACCTGCTTATTTACATACTAATGTCCATATACTGCTACTGATGTTCTAATAAATCAATGAGTAGAACGTATAGTGGCCTAAGTTATGCTTGGAGTATTTATTACAAGAGAGAAACTTTCAAAATTTAAAATGAGTTTATCCTCAAAAGCATTGAAACCATGAGACATTTTGCTAAAATTTGTATTGAAAGTGCCTCATTTAGTACAATTATAATACCTGTTATTAGTGCCATGGTAATGTTTTAGTGGGGCTAGAAGACTTTACTTTAACAGCGAACATGAGGAAGACCTTGGAGATGTCTTGTTTCTGCAATTTATCCAGTTATTCCATATACGACTACATCTAAGGATGCTTTTACTTTACCATAAACGCAAACGCTACATTGCTGTAAAGTGCAAATGGTGTATTAAATAATCTCTCAACAAATGAATAGGAAGTTGTGAATGCGTCATGATCATTTAGTGCAGTATGTATGCTCTTCAAGAGTATCTACTATCTATAGGATAGACAAGTTTAAAGTAGTTTTGTGAAAATTCGATGCTCAATAGCTCTTTTAAATCCAAACTTTGGCTTGATACACAAAACCCAACCAGTACTTGTTAATATTACGAGTATAATGAATAAATCAATCTAGTATGGTACATTAAATTTTCATGCTTGACAATTGTTGATCATTATGACACTAGATTTTTCCAATCGTGCTCATCAGATCTTTGTTAAACATACATAAGTAAATGAACGCACACATTTACACAGCTCTTTCATTGGAAATTTCCCCACTTAAGTTCAAATGTCATCAGTCGTCTTCTAAGTTCTAACGCGTTCTTTCAGTCGAGTGAGGCCACACATTTTGGTGCTGAAGAGTTTTTTTGCGATCAAACTTTTTAGGCGAGTTTTAAATGGCTTGGGCGTTGGGGCACTTTAATCGAATTTGGCAACCGTTTGACGAATTGAACTCCACCTGGCACCTGTGCAATCATACGTTCATGAACTTTCGTTTGTGTCTTTCAGCTCGGTAGTCATCCCTGCCTCTGTATTTCGCGATTATGTACGTCCATACCTCTTACGAAACCGCACTCTGCTAAAAAAATGTTTTCAAAATATAGAGGCAAGGTGAACAGTTTCAAGCTTTTGAATGATGGCCTGCACGACTCTTTCCATTGATGTTTAACAATTGCTCGAACGCTTGGTTTTGCAGAATGAACAGTCTAGAAAAAGTTCATTTGTAAACATATTCCGTAGGACAGGAGTGCCGTCATCATTGACCTCAGTAGGGCAATATTTGGAGTAAAATAACATCTAGACTTTATTCTAGTTGTATCATACATTGTTGAACGAATGTGTTTATTATGAAAATGTATATCAGACGGCGAATCACACGACATACTTTAACCAAAGACAACGTTATGGTAGGCAGACAAAGCATGGATGCCGCATAACTGAGACAGGAAACTTAACATATTTGAGGCAGCCCACGCACAGAATGCGCTGCGAGCACTGCCGTCTCTCACCGTCTTTCTCCCCTCGATTACTTAAATGTGACCAAATCCTGCGGATTCCGAGAACGACCGAACTTGCGCGTGCGTCAGTGGCTCTACTTGAGACTGTGTGTGGACTGTTTCAACTAAGTTGAGTTTCCAGCCTCAGCGATGTGGAATCTATGCGCTATCTACCTACCATAACATTGTCTTTGCTCCAACTCATCACGTCGTGTCTCTTGCTATAAATCCCTCAACACCTGGGACATCTGAGTTCCTGTGTGAACCAATGCTCATGCGTATGCACCATGCAGCCTTGCTCTGCTCCAGTGACTTGCTTATCCATGCACATAACTAATTACCTGCGTATCACTTAGCGCATGTTTATTGATGAGATCCTTGTTTCTTGTCTCCAGTAATTGATATTTCCTTGATGTGTCTCCGATATATCTGCGACTGGACACCTGTGACGCTTCAGTCATGCCTACAGATGTCCTTTGCTAACAATGGGTTTCCCTGTGGCTTCCTCGGGTAATGATTGTCATTAATTGAATTATTTATGCATGACTGTATCAGATGAGAAAGGAGTATTTTTGTATGGTTTGTATTATTGAAATATAAAAAATGCATTTGTTCTTTAAGATTTCCCAAAAAATAGTTGAATGATAAACAATAAAAAATTTATTAGTCAATTTACAATTAGTCAATTGTGTTGACTATTTATATAAAAACAAACAAACAAACTATAACTAATAATTAACATAAAATTGATAAAAATGTGATAAAACCTATGGTACCGGGACAGGCCAAATTGAGGTTTAATATTGTAAGTTGTAATTATATTACGTTTGAATGTCATCCATAAATTCACCCACAGTTGTAAAATGATTAATTAATTAAATATGATTTTAAATTTCGTTTGAAAATACCCAAATTAGGTTCAGTTTTATGTTTCCAGGTAGTTTGTTATATAATTTAACTCCAGCTTGACAAGGGAGTTGGTCTAAGCCCGAAGTTTGTGATAATTATTTCTTAATACATTAGAAATGATTTTATCTTCAACTACAGTACTTACTTAAGAAGATTAAACAAGGATTTGCAGTTCAATAAAGACGATCTTATAGGAAATTTAAATTGAACTCGTGAATTCCAGTGATTATTTTCAGAAAAATAATGTGTTTATTAGTTAAATGTTTTGTTTAGTTCAATTTAAAAACATTTGAACAAGTGTTAGCTAAAGAACTTTGCACTGTTAAATCTATTCTGTACAATGAATTTTTCTGGAAAAATTCACAACTATTAGTGTTTAAATTTCACTTTCCATACTTGTACTATTATTATAGTTGATTATTTTTAAAGGTTGTTTCTTACCAGTGGTAGTAGGAGTTTTATGGTTTTATTGCTAAAACAATTAATGTACTGTATATTTGCAAATAAATAATTATTATAATTATCAAATTATACCGTTTGCTTATATTACATTTTTTGCCAATTTATCGGGGTGTAGTAAGTTTAGGCTATAGTTCATGGTTGAAACAAACTTCTCCTTCCATTACCAGCGCTAGAGGGTTAGTTGTAGTTCAAGTCCAATGCATATAAACCTATATGTTTTGAAAATATGGAAGCCGTCGGTCCATTCCATTGGTCGTTGGGCTATTAATTAACGACTCAATCTGGGGAACAGTCGGCCCTAGTTTGTAACAAGACTACAACTCATCATCCATCGAAACCCATCAACACACTTACCATTCATCCCATACTCACCTTAAAATACCCTCCAGGAGTTGTTGGTGTCTCAAATCAAAGTATCAAAGTAATATAAAGATATTTGAATTACGCCGAAATATCTACACCAGATAAAAGTAATACGATTCTAATCACCTTATAAGTTTAACACGGCCATAATTTACTGCTAAAAAATTGTAGATATAAAGAATAGGACAAGTTTCTCTTTTAATGATATGAAGTTAGGACTGCAAAGACATTTCCAAAACTCAGTCTTGTCCTTGAGTTAACACAATGTCACTTGACCATGTACCACAGGGTTCATACCCCTAACTCAACCTTACCTACATAAACTCGGCTCTGAACAGAACCAAGCTTGCAGACCAGCTTATACTTCTTGTACATTGTACCATACAAGAAACCTGTAATCAAAATCAAGTCCGGCTTCTAATGAAGCTGCTTACTATGTAAACTCGCCTTTCTATGTACTACATACAATGTCGAGGTGGAAATAGATCCAGTGTATTTAAAATGAGAACTTGATTGGCCGAGCGGTGAGGCTAACGAATGGCTGGATTATTCGCTTCGTGTTCAACACGCCGCCCGACACTGACTCTGACTTAGGCTTTATAATTTACACATCCGCCCTATCTACATCTGCATGTCGTCTTTTCACATAACAGTGTCTGTTTGTGTATTCTGAATTCTTTATTTCCTACCTTCGGTTGAATACGATCGGAAACAAATCTAAACCCGTCGGCTTTATGTGCGATAGATTGTAAATTGTTGGAAGTTTGATGTTTGGTACTTTCGGGAATCGAAGAACTTTATTTATAACACAATGTAAACTTGTATATTTTTTTCAATTCCCAACAACATATACTTTTAAAAGCTTAGGACACGGGTTCGATCCCCGTAGTCACCACTTACAATTTGTTTGTAGGTTGACTACGGTGGTTGTTGGTAGGTTTGTAAGAGAGGTTGGTAGAGATGACTTTGTAGTCCTAACTTCGCCTCGTTAAGCAAGAAAAAATTTACCTTTTTAAACTTTACATTTATTTGAGGTAGTACTATTTAGAAAATAACTTTAAATGTTGTAATTTACACTAACGTATCTCCGGAATCTACTATATTCGTACGCATTCGTAATAGTATTGATAGTAAATGTATTTACTACCAAATATTATAAAATTCACTGTTTTTGTTCATGAAAACGCTTAACACCATTAAGACTAAGTAGTTAAAGAAATGTAAGTATGGTGAATTCAGCCTTTTCTATGGTTAATCATCTACTGTAATACTGTACTATAAAAATAGACCTACACTATAAAAAGCATGTTGAGTTAAATAGTTTTTATTGCTCTTAAATTGATTTCTAGCAATGATATAATTTTACTTAGTATAACCATGCAATTTTGTATCAGCTTCAACCTTCACTTTATCGTAAACATGAAGGCGGTATTAATATCTAGAGTTTTTACGTAACTTCGATCTTCAAATGCTGAGTACTTGAGGCTTTTTCAAATTCAAAAACGTTTATTTAGAACAAGTACAATGTTTGCATGCAGTTTGATAAATAAACAAATAATGTTATTTTCTCTTAACCTTAAAACTTATTTACCAAGGTTTGACAATTTACTCATGGGCACAAGGACATTCTCTCATCGGTTTTATTCTCAAATTCTATACAAAGAAAATGCATATTTCCTACTAACACACTGTTGCCATAAACATTGTTACATTAACCTTTGCACAAATACTACGTAATAGAGTAATTTTACTCAGCGTTTTTTAAGAGAAAATTCTTTTCTAAAAGAAACTAGCCTAAAAGAAAGTAGATCAGCTTGTTATATAAAATTACAAAAAGGAGAACAAATTTTACTGCTGAGGTGTAAGTGTTCCTACAGATAACCATTTGATAGCTATCTGAGAGGGTCGAGTTATGAAAAGGTAGAGAATTGTGAATCTCTTTCGACACCTAGCAGCTCCGGTCCTCCCGCCAGAGCGCGCTGAGGCCGGCGTATATATGCCGTCACTGTGCGCGCACTTACCACCGAGAACTACAGTGAAGCCCATATCATTTGAAGAGCATTTTCATAATTTTTGTCGTACTTCAGCTTATTATTAGCTTGTTAAACATAAAATGAGTGGTATGCGACGGAAAATATCTCAGAAAATATTCGTTTTCTGAATTAACAAAATATGTCACTTAAGTGGATAAATGTAACTGAAATCAAGACAAAACCGCTTTATATATGTGATAATATAAACAATCAAGATAACACATGTACGAAATAATCTATGAAACGTATTATGTAGCAATTTCTTTTTTTCAGTTAATAATTGACGAATAGTTTGCACTAGGCCGAATCGCAAACAAACTGTTGAATCAAATGAATGGGTCATACAAAGTTACCTAAAATAGCATAAGACAAAGCCACTTTTAAACAAAAGTACCGAAACGTAATTTTAAGCCAGAAACTTGAACACCTACTCAGAACATTTCGGATGAGTGGTTACAGTGTCAGAGAGAGGTTACCCGCCAATTATCACACATCGTTGACAGCTGTGGATAATAACAGCTGTTAGGAGTCTTCTACTGAAGCCTATCAGCTGACTGCACGTCAGGATGGCCAACAACTCCTCGAGCGCCGCTACAAAGTATATAAAATACTGTAATAACAAGTCAGAGGTGCTGAATGTTGCAGAAACCGATAATCAAATAATCTTTGTAAGACGTAATCAGACGAAGGGGGAGTCCAAAAATTTGTATTAAAAAAACTAAAGAACAACAGAGTAAACGTTATGTGGTTAAATACTGGTTAACTAGATGTATGTGAAAATGTATGAATTAACATGGTATCAAGGCCTACTGTATTAAGAATTATGTATTGAAAATTTATTTTTTGTCTTGTAATTGGTAGGTTAGTTCTAACTTGTAGCTTCAACCCTCTTCTAGATTAAACACCAAACTTTCAATTTACTGTTAGCAAATTGAGTTTCAACGCAACGCGATTATTTAAAGAACTCCTTTTGAAAGGAAACGAGAACTTGCTAGTCTCGTTTGGGTTTTGAACAAATGAATGCATTTTAATATAGGTTTGTTTAATAAGATGGTATATGTGATGGCCCTCGATGAAATGGTAGATCATTTATGCAGGTAATTAAGGGAGTTACAAATACGATAGTTAAATTATTTCTGGTTTCTACAGTAAACGGCTTGATCAAGTTAAGCATCATATTGTAACATAGCAAGTTTACTTATTCAAGTTTACAGAGGTTTTAGTATGTACAAATTGAGGTTTATTAATTTGGAAGTGTTCAAAAACCGATATCCGAAACATAACTTAAAGCAAGGCAACTATTGTTGACTGTCACACTTTTTTCTTACATGAAAGACAACATAGGAGTTAACAAGAACAAGATGATCAAAATCTACGAAAGCCTTATCTATATTAGTCTTTTAAGTCCTGCATGTTTCTATATCCAGCTTTATGGACGTTAGTGGTTACTAGCTATGTTAGTTTAACCATAGAATACTCGTACCCATGGTTTAAGTAATGAGCCATTTTTAAATGTAGATGATTTTACTTCTTGATTTTTACCTAATCCAGGATCTTGCAACCTATATTCCAGTAAGTCGTTTTTGTGTTAGTAACTTAACCATTATTGGGAAAGGTCAAAGGTATCTTATCAAACGATAACATGTTTAAATTCGTGCAATGCCTACATGGCACTCAGTCCAAATGTCGATTACGAAACCCAATGGCGAACATGCTGATCTGTAAATGAATGAACAGCTGGTGGCTTGTGGAGAGATTATCAACTCTCAAGGTGACGAAGAGTGGGCAGTTCTCAGTGATTTGGTCCACCTACTCCAACATTGTCACATTTGTTCATCTTACCTTACACGGTTCTGCAGAATATAGCCAAGTCAGAGTCTCTTCGCTTCACTCGCACTAGAAACTGAAAATGCAAGGTAACTTCACTATCGCCAAGTACGTTCTTAGGTTAATTGCACCAAGGGAGGGCTTGAATGAGCCTATAAGTAGGATATTTTTAACAACAATTAAAATTATATTAAATTGTGTGTTTTATGGATTTGGTTTGAAGTTCCATCATTAGTGATCGAAAAGATCAAAACGTTTGGGGATCTGGAATCTAACCCCGTTTTCAGGTGAAAAGTAACCTAAAACACAATAAAACAAAACACATTAGAAAATGAGGTAGCCTAGAACGTTTGAAGTGTTAGTTCACTTTTACACAAGTTTAAATATGTGTTAAAAAATGTTTTTAAAATCGAGTTAAAAAGTTTCCTAAAGCCCAGCCTGTTCTAGTTATAAACAATATTTAGTCCTGAGAAATTTGGTTTATTTTCTATTTACAGAACATTTACTGTAACAGACATCTGTCTAACACCTGACTAACAGAACATTTTACTATATCAATATCACTATTTGAGATGCCGACCACTCTCATGAGGGTATTTTAAGGCAAATGTGTGGTGAAGGATGAGTGGTAGTAATGAGTTATGAAGTGTAGTCTTGTTTCAAACTAAGGCCGACTCTTCCTTAGAATGGGTCATTAATTAATAGCCCAATGACCAATGGAAATACAAGGACCGGCCGCTTAACGTGACTTCCAAACCACGCAGGTTATGGTCTGATATGTCTAAACGATGGTGGGAGTTGATGCGGGTATCATCAGATGATCACTGAGACTATTTGAAATTAGACCTATATCATCCTCAAAACCTGACCTCCATGAAGCTGGATTACAGGACCACGCCACGAGTCCCAGTCTTACTTTAGGTAAACACACAGGTTTTAATGGATAGCCTGATTTGTAAATAATAAATGCACAAAAGTACTTTGGCATAAAGGTAAATTACAAGTTGTTTATCTGGAGGAGTCGAAGGACGAGTAGAAGTGAGTATTGAGTAAAACTGCCAGAAGCGACATTGTATAAGTTCTGCGAGGGAGATCAGTTAGGAAGATGCAAGTGACGTCACTGCCCTAGAGCCGCCATGGACATCTATATACAATCCTCGGCAATAAACATATGGACAACAGCTGATCTCTGTAATTACAGCTGACTCTAGTGATCACCTGATCTATCGATCAACTGTTCCGATAACATGTACTGCACTCAGTCAACTTCCATCGTTGGTTATGTTGTATTTCCTGTGACGATAACAAGGAAAACGCAGCATGGTAAGAGTCAGGCCTGGACCATGAAATGAGCACCGATCCTGACCCACAGGGCACGTTTTGAGCATTTTTTCAAGTCTTTATATAGGTACGGTTGTAGAAGTAAGAGCTCTGTTTAGGCCGCAAACTGTGACTATTTGTATGAAATTTAGTAGGCCTACACATGTTTCTTTTGTAACTAACTTGATCAAGATCGTTAGCCAGACTTCGCGATCCACAGATTAGCGGAATGATCGTGAACAATCCGGAATAATTGGAAGTTCGGTAAAATGCTGTAGCATAAGTGAGAATGAGTTTTCAATAATGAAGGATCGAGCAAAGTTTTAGATGTATCTGTTTAGTTACACAAGTACATTTTGATCGGAATCGTTTATTATTTTATAAAGTTTTTAATAATAACAAATCAAGCTTATTTCAGCAGCTTAAATACACTTTAAAATAAGTATACTGACGAAGCACACACTAACTAAATGTAAGCCGTATAGTGGGCATATAAGCAAGCTTATTTATACAATATAAGATCATAAAAAGCTATACCTTTTCGACGATATGGAACAACCCTGACATACTGTACAATACTGATACCCTGATTTCAAAACTTATAAACATACGGCTTTTGGTTTAGATATATTTACATTTAAATGTCCATTTATTGTCTTGAAATCCACAGATAATTCATGAACATTGGTGGAAATTTTACTGATAAGCTCTGTTGAAACCACTTGAAACTTAAAAGTGTAGCTGTGTCAAAACCCACTAAACAAGTAATAGTTATTCACTAACTTAATTTACTGTCGTGACAGGACGTGTTGACAGTAAACAGGTGATATCTGCAGAGCACTCGTGTCGCGCTATCAGCACAACTCAGCGCGTTATGTTGCTGAGGAAGTGTTATCAACTGTTATCACTGCTGAGTGGTTGTATGCTGGCGCCTTGTGCGTATGCAAAAGTTATAAAGGGTACTTTATTGTCTTTTGTTCTGTACATTTATACATATATAAATAATAACTAAAATTTAAAGTTTCGAAAAAGTGCTCAAAACGTGTTTTGGGGGGGTCAGAATCAGTGCTCATTTCATGGTCTCGAGCTTGGATCTTACCATGCTGACGGCATGATTATCTTATTTTTGTAAAGGAAATTCTATAATAAAATACAGTTAATTAACTAGCTAACTATTGCCACTCGAAAGTGCTAGTTAGTACTTAGTACAATATTTTTACATACAGCCACAATAGTATACAGGTGTTAAACTCTGTCATAGTGATAGAACCAAACATCATTTAAATCTTTAACATCAGCTGACTCTATTTTATTTGCCAATATTACTCGTAATTAATAACCATGGTGTTTGATAAATTTAAGTTTCAAACGTAAACATGTTGCTAGGAAACAAAGTTAGTTAAAAATCATTTATTTGTATGATTTCAGCAAGTAAGGTGCTCGCAGGACATTTCTTCGATGAGAATATTTTCTTCAATCGTGAGTTATAGAATATAAGGTTGCTATTACCCTGTTCAGTTTGTTATCAACTAATTGATCAACATATTGACTAACTTGCCTTAATATTCTAGTAGAGGCTACTAGCCTGAATTTTCACATTGTATTTCAAACCAGGTCAGGCCTGATAAATTTAAATAGGTAATATTGTAGTCCAAATACGTCTTCTATGCTTAAAATCTCTTTTAGATGTGCTTCTAAAGAAAGCGTTGAATTCTAAATATTTTAAACTAATATTTTGCGATTTATTGTTTTTCTTTCTAATATGTGTGAGTTTCCTGCCGTATTTGTTTCTGCTGTATCATATTAGTCTTAAATTATTGTCCAAAGTGTCTTTACTTTGAGTATAGTTGGTGAATTATTTATTGTTTCACTAAAACACTTTGCTCGTAAGTACACTTTGCTCGTATATTCTCTTGGCTCTCTAGAATTAAATGAAACCTTTTGGTTATTTGTGCTGTATATTCGAAATTTAAAGACTGATGGTAATATTTCAGTTTTAGCCTGTAATTGAAAAATCAGATTCTTATTCTATGGATAACAGTGTGAACACTCAATATAAAAAGGTAAAGTTTGTATATTTCAACGAGGTGAAGTTAGGATTAGAAAGTCCCCTCTACCACTCACTCTCGATGTTTACCTAGCGTTACCATAAAGTCACATAACAAATAATTGTTAGTAGTGACTACGGAAATCGAACCCAATTCACCAGGGTGATGAGCTCCGGAGTCACGCGCGATACCAATCCGCCACGATTCCGCTAAGTATCACAATAATAATGATGAACACGCGAAGGGAAACAAATTGTTGAAGTTATTTTTGATTCAAATACGTCTCATACGTCTGATGTAAACTTTAGCAAACACTTGAATATAAATAACAGTACCGGTATTGGTTTTTGTAGGTTATCTAAAGATTTGAAAACGCCACGACTCAAAAAGGGTTTGGGTGTTAGGTGTAATCAGTTAGTAATGATGTTTAAATGAACACACTATATAATATTTGTAAAAGAACCAGTTGATTATCCTTGCGAATATGGGGTAAATAATTGTCTAGAGTCTAAATCATTCTTTAGGCTGGTTCTTACAAAGTTCTTTCAACTGAGCCTTGCTTGCTTTTTGATATTTGTAAACTGAATTGTGGTAAATATTGTTTTATTATTCACATTTTAATTCTGCATACGAAAGTAGCCTACTGAACATCTTTGTTCATTTATAAAGTGTACAGCACGATCTTTTCTCAAGGTGAATCTTAGACGAAATAGACTTTGCAAAATCCCTACCTTCAAAACCAAGGTAAGTTACTAAAACATATAACGTATTTTAAGTGCTTTTCCTAAGCTAAATTATTTGGCGGTTCAAACGTGTCACATTTCATAGTTTGTTGTACATTGATTTACTGTATATTGATTGTTATACAAGTCCAGAACGTTTGTGGAAAGGCATTTGCCCCAATAGGTTCAGTTATTGATTTTTGAAATACTGCATGTACTCGAAGTATTAATTTTTTGCAAATATAACATTTAATGTACGAGTACAAACTAATAACCATTAGCCAAATGATACATGATTGCCAATAATCTCGGGTTCATTTTGAAATGGGATAATCTTGATAGATTCTACATTGGATAAATGTATATAAAATAAAAATGGCGGTACAATACGATTAAAACAGTTGCCTTCAATATATACGCTGTTGTTAAATGAGATCCGGAAGGTCAATTATAAAGTATTCATTCAAATTTTCCTAAACAGAAAAATTTCATAACAGACATTTTTACATTTTAAATTTCACAACAGAGTAGGTTCACAATCTTGAATTATTTTTTGGGTCGAACACGAAGCTTTTCCTGTGGCTATTTTCCGTTTCAGTCTAACGCCAGTAGTGTAGATTTACGGCTAACACTTCAAAACAGTCGAACTGCATGGGTTTGTTTCTTTCTATGTTACAGATTCCAGACTCGGGTGTTTCTAACTTGTATCTGGGGTTTGGCTGGTCAATAAGTGTCCCTTAAGGACAGCAAAATTTTGAGTTCTCGATTCTACAGTTTCAATCAGGCCCGCCGAAGTGCTCCGGTACGCTAGAACGCTAGTTGGAAAGAGCACTTTTAAATTTGCATTCAGTATTTGCCTGTAGTGGGTAGTCCGGTAGTGATAATTCGCGTGGCGGTTTGCTTGGCTTTTCACAGAGCAGATTGTTAAAGGACTAAGTGACAGTAGACACAGTCGCAACTCGTGCTGGCTAGTGCCCTTCACTTAGTCCAACCGGGACTTACGGAGGCGACAGTAGCTCCCCTAGGCCACGGTGCGCTCTGAGCTGTTTGAGGCCGAAATTATTATGTCTACACTGGACAAAATCTTCGTCTCGGCCGAGTAAAACTTGTTATAAAAGGATATGGCTCACCGTAAGTTCTCCTAGAAGGAGCAACAACTCGGTTGACATATCTAATTCCAGCATCTATTGAATTTTTAATTGGTAGCTTTAGAGTTAGTTTAGATTTATTCAACCATAAGAGCTGTAGGGATAAACAAAACATTTGACATCTAACTATAATAGTCTACCCGTGTTTTGAAGGCAATGTAAACCTAAACCCCTATTGCCTGCACTTGGTTGCTATTATTTGCCAAAGTGATATCCAGGGGGCTACCCGGTTGTTTCTTGGTATCACTTTAACACAAAATTTTAGTAAATTCGGAAGTTTATGTTTCGTTCCTCGACACAAAGTCGATACCCAGTTTCAGTTCGTACACAAATGAAAAGAGGAATTTATGTACATTAGGTGAGTCTACGTTTTGACTCGCTGTCCGTTTGCTGTGTAGTTCGGCATTCAGACAGCGTACGAGCTGCAACTGTTAGGTTAAGGTGTAGGGGCTAGTGTTAAGCTAGTTAAGTACATACATTGTATTTTCAGGTTCCCTTCCTCCTGTCTGTGGCTTCAACATTTGAGATCATCTTCACCTCCAACAACCCAATGGGTCTTCTTGGTCTTCGGCCGTTAGGTTTAAATTAGTTTAAGGACTTTAATAAGCTAATTACCATTGTTCCTACAAGTAAGATTTTTATTTCTTTCCAAATTTGCGATATTTGATCAGGTTTACAAGTAGACTAATTTGTAGATTTTCAATATTGAAGATTTCAAAAATGGTACAACACTATCGTTCGTCTCCGATGTGATCCCTTGACGTTGTATTGGACATCCCACCCGTGTCTCTCCTGACAGTAGTCCTCTGCATGTTCCTGCTGGCGTGAAGCTGAGAACCTGCTGTGACGTCACACTGACTTGGTAGAGATTAGCAGCAAACCAGACAGGCTCACCTTCATTCCCAGTTAATGGTGGGTAAACATTCACTTTGCAGTAGTTAGATTATCCCCAGGTATTATTGTTTGAAGGAGGTGTATTTTGCAAAGTCTATTCAGTTAAAATGAAATGGGAAACATATGTTTTCGTATGCAGGTTTAAAATGTGTATTTCTAACTATATATAAAACAAATAACTTATATATTGCATTTTCGTGTTACAGCCACTCACAAGCGTCTAAGCGTTATACGCCCTTTAGAGAAAGAAGGCTCGTTGTTTAGCTAGTTGTTACATTGGATGGACGAGTTGCTAGCATAGGACCATCCGACATGTAACATAGGGATGCTCTTAAGATAAGAGTGAGAAGAAGGCTCTTGAGCTCTAGAGCTAGGAGAAGTTCTCATTTCGGGCCAAAATTTTTTCCTCCCTGATCTCAAAAAATATACTTAATTATTTAGGGAACAACCCAAAGCCATCTTAGTGGGTAGTTTTGTGCCATTGTAGTTTGTAATAGATGGTAAGTTATTAAAGTGTGCTTAAGAATATTATAACGTGAGTTGTTCTAAAACAGTTGTAATGCTAGAAACGCTTGAATAAAAGGCATTTTTATTTATTATTTATTTAAAGGATACTAATAAGCAACTGGCTAATAATCTTATACTACCCTTAAAATTCTTTTGTGCATGTAAATAATCATGCCCTCGGTTTTCTTCGAGCAGATGCAGTTTCTTCGGGGTTTTGTAGCCAGCAACAATTTATAAGCCCTCATAATTTTATTTTTCCTCAATAACCATCTACAAAAAAAAACACTAAATCCCTGAACAAACTGTATCGAAAAGTACACTATTCAAGTTTTCCGCCTCTTTTGTTTCAGAATGTTGGTTAATATTGGTGTTTAGTACTTAGAATTAACGGCAGTACACATGCTGCATTGTCTATCCCTAATATCCCTGGAGATGGTTAGAATTTCACAAAAGTAAGTCGAATTAAGCTTGTATGTGTTTGTAAAGCTTCGACCTGTTTTGCCAACGTAAAAGTTTGGACAGGCTGAACAGTTGATTTTGTAAATGCCTGATTGGTCATACTTACTACTTTGATCTTGAATTATATAACTTTTACATTTAATTGGATTTGAACTAAAACGCATTATTTCGGGTTTTGTAGGTCAGTCTAAATTTAGAGTTTGAAAAGGTTTTTCCAATAGAACTGTCAATGGTTTTACTGGAAGGGACACATACTATAACTCTGTCGTCTGGCTGACTTTATGTTTATTTTGCGATTCTTTTCTTTTGATCATAATATCGATCATTTCAGTCTTGTAACCATTTTCACAGCTAGGTGTGTACCTTTACCTCGTCTTTATAATCGTTAATTTGAATGGGTGTTTTGAGCAATCTATTTATCATACTGTGGAAACCAGCCATTTTATGTTAATGTTACCACGGATGGTTAGATTTAACATGTATGAGCAAAGCAGTCGGTATAAGTTGAGTTTCTAAATATTTTGAACTTATAATTTTGGCTTTTTTTAGAAATAGTAAGATCTAAGAAATTAATTTCTTCACTATTGGTCTCTGATGTAAATTTGATTTTGTTTGATAAAGTATATGAAATTCAACAACTGTTCGCTTTCTTCTTTGGTACCTTAAAATAAACTAATAATGGCGTAATGTCGTCAACGGTACCAGTACTTGATTTTACTATGAAGGAATTGTTAGGATTCATTACTTCACTTACTTCTAGGTTATGCATAAACAGGTTAGCTAACAGTCCTGACAACGGAGAGCCCATTGTTAGTCCATCTTTTTTTCTTCAGAAACTCCCATTAAATTCAAAATAGTTTTGATTGGATGTGTTTATTGTTAACTTGACCAAATCATCTATCGCTTGTTTTTTTAAATTGTCGTTTTGGCTCAAATTTGATTTTAGTATGTATAGTTTCATTCAACGGAATGTTAGAATACATATTAGTTATGTGGAAAGAGCTAAAGATAGAGTTATCTGGAATAACAATATCTTTAATATGATCTAAAGGTTCTTGACTATTGTATTTGCTATAGTTCACATTCCAGTTTAAGTTACGGTTTAAGGTTTTATTGAGATAGTTACACGCGTTGTAAGTTGGAGCATTCTTGAAGTTAACAATCAGGTCTGATCGGAATATTATCTTTGTGCGTTTTAGTTTGACATCTCATCGTTGGGCTTTTGGGTTAGTCATGTTCAGTCTGTACTGCTGTTCCGTTGATAGAGATTTGTATTTTATTTATAACCATGTTCGTGCTCTTGCTACATTCTGTCGTCGGGTCCTTCCTTAGTTTTTCAAAATTGTTACAATTGATACAATCTTCCTTCTTAGTACCTACAGTTGTGTTGCCTTGGCCACAGCCATTGATTGTTCTTGTTTTAAATACACTGATGTAGAATTTATCAATTTAAGGTCATTTTGTGATTGTCCACTACTGGGTTGGTTTCTTTTGAGATACAAAATCAAATGTTCAGACTGTCCAAGCTCTTACGTTGGCCGAAAAGGCCGAAGTTTTAAATCAATATTTCGTGAACACATACAAGCTGTAAAATATAACAATATCACAACAATGAAATCTAACTTTGCTGAACAAATCTTGAATGAAAATCACAAGGGCACAGAAGACTTTAGATTAGAAATTGATTGAAAAATAGATAAATGAAAATTTGTTCTGTTTTATTGGAAATTCGTTGAGATTCACTGTAGAGCTACGCTTGGAGCTACGTGTCGGCTATTTTTAATCTTTTGTTGTTATCTTTAACAGGTAGTTTCATGATGACACTCACAATTTATAATTTCCCCTGCTACATATCTTTTCACTATAAGTTTACCGGCACCGTGGCCTTGTCAGATAGCGCTGCCACTGTGTCGGTTAACATGAAAGTTAACTATGTAAGTGGGGTGTTAATTTATCTGTTGTGATTATGGTTTTCATCAGCTGTTTACGTTTATCACGTGGCGGGAAGGCAGTTTCGCGCCACCGCGGCAAAGTTAATTATACCAACGGGTTTACGGCGGGTTTCGCCATAAGATTTGCATGGGAATAGACCAGATCTCAGTACGACACCTCTTTTATCCAGAAAACTATCAAGCCAAAACGGTTATTTAAAATTGAAAGCAATAAACTACGATTTTTATAGAAGATCACCTCTTAAGGTTAGAATGGGATCGTGCTGTACTGTAGGTAGACCATTACAATTGCCTAATCGGTTCAAAGGATAAACTGGTCAACAATCAAACTATATCAAATTCATTTGTAACTTCATTTTAAAATATTTAAACGGGCGTTTTCGATTATATCATTATTATCTGTTAAAGCTCTGAAATAAAAACTCTCTTTAGATGCAAACAAAAAGGATGTAAAAGGCAACACATAGTTTTATACTATAGCTGTAATTAATAAGTAGAATTATGCACAAAGAGATACACTACAAACAGTGAAAACAGCTTACTATCGGATTCAAAAAGCAATATACTCGAGTTTGAGCGGATGCTGTACTCAACCCAGTGAACGTAAAATTATGGTAATCACACCAAAATTCTCACCGTTTAATTCTACGTATGGACATATAAGTCAATTATTTTTAAAACAAAAATTAATTTTTTCAGAGATGAAGAGTCTGAAAACAAGCTCCGGATCAAGTCCTCTCAATTTGGAAAATTTCTACAGCCTTTAAAAATTCGTTGCAGCGCAATGAGAATTTTACAAAAACGTAGGTTATACATTAACCTAACTAGATAATAAGTTTTGCAGTGTTACATATCTTTTTTTAAAGTTATTGTACATTTTATGAGACTGTGCAATCTTGGAAACGAATTGGTCGTAGAATCGCACTGCTGCATGCAGAATCACAGCTAAAAGTTAAGTTTGAATAGATAACCTGAATTCAAGAATTATTAGTATGTGATTTTATAATGTGAAATAAATAAATGAACATCCATGCGCAGCGGAGCGTGAAACATAAGGGCGGATAGACAGATCTACCCGGACTGGAGCGGGCCTGTGTTGCCATGTCATGCAGTTGGACTGTGGTCTGAGGCCAACGGCCTCCTCCCCTTTGCACTTGCGGTGACATTCCAGTGTAGGTATTCGCACCCTTATTCACTAAGCAGAGGACAATTATGTTTGTCTGTCATTCCCGTCACTTCCCTGTAGAAAATAGGGCGGCCAGTGTCTGAGGTCATTTGTGTTTTACTAATTTGTACCTACCTAGCCACGTAAATACTTCTTACCCTCTTCCAAAGCAAAGAAAGGTCATTATATTGATGATTTGTCATGCTAACTTACTGCGAGAAACCACTGAAGATTCCTGCCACCCTTTCCAAGAGAGAGAGTTCAATAATCATCGGTGATACTGTACTTTGTTTTTTCGCACTCAAGGTGAACTGTTTAACGATAAGAGGTATCTAGAGAGATTGAGATGGAAAATTGAAGAGTGCTTCCGGTTCCTACCCCGGCACGTCTGTCTGTCCGCTGCGTTAATTCCGCTCCGCTGCGCATGGATGTACATTTATTTATTTCACATTATAAAATCACATACTAATATTTCTTGAATTCAGGTTATCTATTCAAACTTAACTTTTAGCTGTGATTCGTTTAAGTCGCAGTGCGTGATTCTACGACCACCCGTTTCCAAGATTGCAGTCTCATAAAATGTACAAAACTTTAAAAAAATGGTAACACTGCAAAACTTATTATCTTGTTAGATTAATGTATAACCTACGTTGTGTAAAAGTTTCATTGCGCTGCAACGAATATTAAAGGCTGTAGAATTTTTCAAAGTTGAGACTTGGTCCGAATACGGTGAAAAACGTGTTTTTCATACTCTTACTAACGCTTGGATGCACGGCTATACAATAAAAATAAAACGTTCATTGTAAAATTACAAACAAAGAATTGTAACTTTGCAAGACGACGTTTGCTACTTTTGTAGAATTACTTTGGACTTTCTGAATATTACACGAACTAGTATTACTGTGCTAGTTCGCGCGTTTTATTTCTCCGTTGTTAAGTTTTTCAATTTGCAGTACATTGTTAAGTAAATGAGAAAGAAGTGAAAACATTTGATATTGGGAGACATTTCTTTGGTGCTATTGTGGTTGCAACAAGGCAACGCTATTGGATTTCAATTATTGGATTGTGAGTGGTTGTATGGTGGTTAACTTGGACGCTATTAGTGGCGAGTAAATATTTTCAACATCCTCAGTAGTAACATTTTTTACGTATCCAGCATCTAATTACTTACTTTTAGAACGTCTTAATATTTGAAACGTATCTTACTTTAAGCTACATTATTGGACAATTATATTGTCACAGGGTACAACTACGTGTGGTACTAGAAATTGTATGGTCTTTCATTTCTGCATGACCGCAGTGCAGTGTAAGACCGAATTGATATACAATTGAGAACAATTACAAAGAGAAATGTCAAGGATAACATAACTATACTGAGTATATTAGATCTAGAAAATTCCATTTACTATTTACACTAACACACATGTATATAATATTAATTTACATTGTATTTCAAGATATTAACTGCAATATATAGTCGAAGTTTGGTTCCATTATTCATCGTAGCAGACAGCGGATGAATGGTGTTTCTAAGAAGAGACTGAGATGGGTATGATGCAGTGAGCAAGGTTGCGGTGTGTCAGTCACCGTGGCGAATGTTACTGCCCTGTTGTTATGTGACGTGAATGTACCACAACAATTACTGTCCCCTTGTCACATGACGTGAGTGTACCACAACAATTAGCAAGCGTGAGATGATGTCACACATGGCGGCGAACTTCAAACACCTGCTGCTCGCCTGCTTATCTCCCTTATCACCAAGTGTCACTTTAGCTAACGATTGCTTCAGCCTGTGTTCCGTCCTTGGTTTCTACTATCGATAACTAGTGATAATCAATTAGCCGAAAATACCACTTCAATCTTAAGTTAAACAAGCGTGTTTTCTTTAAACTAATTTTCAATGTTTGAGACCAATTTCTAAATTTGATGAAAGTTTTGGTATCGTAAGGCAGGCTAACTCAATAACACTTATTAAGCGAATCATTAATAATTCATAAACAATTTCAAATATTCTGCATAAGATAAATAAATAAGCTATTTTAATTCATACCAACAAACACACATGCATCTTAATCACAAGTTCCTCTTAACCCAAAACTGATTCAAACATATATGGTTTGTACTTATTCTATCGAATCTTCCCAGTCAACTTCTTGGTAAGTCAGTTTGTTCCTGGTGTCTCCCAATCGAGAGCCATAAACAGTCTGAAGTGTAAAAAGTTTCTACAACCAGAACTCGTTTCCTACGAGATTGATTAAACTTGGATTTTGTTGACGAATTGAGCTCTTGCCTATGCAGGCAAACAGACAGGAAATACCGTTTTGCGTCTCCCAATACAGACGTCCTCCCTGCCTCTAGATTAGTTGGAGTACGTACATCAAGTTTTTCCAATGCCTTTGTGAGTAGATTTAATAAAAGAAATCATGACTAACTAAATAAGTTCGCATATTTTTACAGCTTGGGCGTACTTGGGAGAACTTTTCTTCTAGCCTAATCCTTTGCATGTATTGATATAAATGGTAAGTTATTGTCACCAATGACTTTACGTTTGTTCACTTTTACGTATTGTTTTCTTTTTCGAATAAATATTTTAGCTTCAGTCAAATAAGTAACTATTTGAATAATTGTTTTGTCAATTATTTGCACATATGGGAAGCTATATAAAATATTCCAAATCAAGACCATAGACTAAAATGAATTGACGACCCTCATCATGTATCAAAGCAGTTACAAATTGTACTAATCCCACGCAAATAGATACACCAAATCATCGTTAACTTTAGGTTTTAAGAGCTATACTACTTTTTGTAAAGTGTATTAACTTGATTACCGAGCTGTTATTGAGCTAGCCATGTGGCGCAGTTGTATACAGTAAGTATTGTTTCACTGAGGTGAGGAAGTGATTGTCCTGTGTCATATCCGACTGTAGCCTGTAGGCTGCGCTGGGACCAGATGGCCTGCGACCTTGTGCCTCGGTGTGGGCGCACAGCTTCTCATTCATATTTTCGGCCGCCGGCCCCGCAACCCCGCGCACGTCACCTCCTAATCTCTGCTCAGCTTAATACTGGTTATTTCGCTAAACCACTACTTCTCCTTGATCCATGTATGATCTCGCACCATTTGTGCGAAAAGCTCCCGGTGGGGTTCCTCCTACAACAACTTAATAACTCACTCCCATGAGAATACCCTTTTATTATTTTCGGACAATATTTGTCCTTGCTGAATCTGAAATATTTCGAGCTCGTTACGTTCTATAATGAATTATTCTAACATTATACTGTATACAAATTGTAGAGGGTGAAGAATATTGAGCACACACATATTACCCTAATAATTGTACCAATTTTGTCTTTCCAAACAATAAAATTTAAAGAAATAAATTATAACTTATTTGATAGCTAATAGGCTGACGGAAAAGCCCCAAAGCGTATTTTGTTTTTAATTTTAAATGATACAGTTTTACATGTATCAGATATTACAAACCAACATTCATTGAACCCAACCAAAGGTGTATTATATAATATTGTAGTCTTTCACAAAAGCATGTTATGTTCCTGAATTCTATCCTAACCTAATCCACCGTTTACAATACACAGTCAAGTCATTTTTCAAAATGTTCCAATTATACATTCCATTAAATATCAATGCGTCGAACCTCTGTGACACAAAATTGTCTAGAGAACTGACTTCTAGACTGACATATGTTTTTCATAAACATATATTTATTTTCTTTTGACGAAATTATCAATATGATAGATTTATTGTATTCAGTATTACAGTAGTTATTCTTGGCGTGTTCACCTTTTTGTTTTAAAACTTAAATGAATTTGTGATTATAAAATTATAATATCAAAATATTAAAATTGTAGTGGATGAAAAATAGTTTACACAAATTGATAGCTATTACTAATATTGTAGCAACCTATTTTAAATAAAAAATTGATACCTTCTAAATTTTCTAAAAAGATCTACGCAGACCTTTGTTACCTACTTCATACATTTTTACCGCAAACCTAACACAAATACTGTTTGATATATATTTTTAAATTAACATATTGGTTTGTTCACGTCATATAGTTAAACCAAAACAACCAATAACTCGCAATAATTAGTTATTATAAACAATTGGACTCATCTGAAACATCCATTTCAAACTTTGAAATTCAGTCTTAAAATTATGTATTTAATACATGTTCGCGGAATTTGAAAATTGAAGGGATGTTATCACTATATCACTATTTGAGATGCCGACCACTCTCATGAGGGTATTTTAAGGCAAGTATGTGGTGAAGGGTGAGTGTGATGAGTGGTAGTAATGAGTTATGAGGTGTAGTCTTGTTATAAACTAAGGCCGACTCTTCCTTAGAATGGGTCATTAATTAATAGCCCAATGACCAATGGAAATACAAGGACCAACGGCTTAACGTGACTTCCGAACCAAGCAGGTGATGGTCTGATATGTCTAAACCATGGTGGGACTTGATGCGGGTATCATCAGATGATCACTGAGACTATCTGAGCCGCTTTAGACCTGTATCATCCTCAAAGCCTGACCTCCATGAAGCTGGATTACAGGATCACGCCACGAGTCCCAGTCAAAGGTATTAATTAATAAATAAGTATTAAAAACACTCTTAGTTAAAAGCATTTATATGAAACAATTTCAGTGACATTTTTTAGCTCTCAGGCCATGATCACACTAGCCATAGGTTCTTAACATGTCACTGAAGTTTCTTCATGAAAAGGTTTTAACAAAGAAGGTTTATGTTATGTATTTATGATATTTAATATTTATTTTTATAGCTTATTTAGGTTGTATTCTAGTAAATCGTAATTTATGTAATAATCTCCGGTTAATGTTTTTATTATGTTGACAATGTTAGATAACTGATTGTCACATACAAAAATGTTGAATCATTTCCTTTTTATCGTGAATTTTACTCAAAATCATAGGTAAAAGAGGCAAAAGAAACAAGAATAGCCAAATATTGGTAACTTTTATTTATACAAAGTAAAAAGTATGTAACAAACATTGAACTTATGGCTTAAGGTCTCTATGACTGTTGAGGATGGTAAATGTACATAAACAATACAATAGAAGACGAACAATAGAATATAAACAAAAGAACATTAAGCACACTAACAACAATAAAACAGACAATGCAGAAATGACAAAACATGTTTCAATAGCACTTGAAATAATGGCAAGGAACTCTGACACAGGGCTATGTTAGTTAAACATTCCATTTGTGATCGATACATTTTACAGCTGGACAATTTCAAAGCTTTTTGACAAAAATACGCACATTCCATGTTTAGTATTTTTTAGACAATAATTTCAAAAACAAGTGATTTTAGATTGGTTAGTAGGCGTGCTTAAAGTAATGAATATTATTTTTTTCGTTTAGAGTTCTCATTTATTTTATACCTACGTACCATCCAAAGTATTTGACACACTGACGTACACACTTTGATTGAATGAAGAAAACTATAAAAAGAAATATTTGTTTGAAGGTAAGTTGTGAAATGCTCACAGGTAAGTTATGCAGAAACATGCGGGCGTTGTAAAAGTTGAGTCCATCTCTTGACTCATCCTCCACTTCCTTATAGCCGCCATCTTCAGTGCTAGTAAGCGATATAAAGCAAGTGAGCTTTACAGCGTGTGCAAGTGCAATCCTTCTAATGTGCAATTGTGCAATTTCCTACCCACACTCAATAAGTATTTGTTTATTGAGTTTTCTAGTATATGTTGATAATTTAAATGATTTGGTTACTATATTACAAACCAAGATACTAACAACATTTTGCTGTTTGCTGGTTCTGAAAAATAATGAATGGTTATTTGTTATTGTCTCTATCTCAAGTTTAAATTTGGCTGTACTTTGTTACTAAATGACGCACAAAAGTCAGAAGTATGATAAATTTAAATCCTTATCAGAAAAAGTAAAGTACAGTGTGATCGATACATTGACAACTTTGAGCATCTCTTCAACAGCTCTCTTCATGACTGTTTCAAAGAGATAAGTGAAGTCATAACTCAATACTTGCGTCAATATAAATAATCATTGCGTCAATGTTGCAAACAAGTTTGTTGTTGATCCAAAAACAGCGTTAACGTTTTCAGAATCGTTGAAAAAGAGGCCAAGGTAAACAGTAGTTCATCAGTTTAGGCTTTTAAAGACTCTGGCTAGGAAAAGTTGAAAAAAATTCGGAAGTTCTTGTACATTACGGAAAATAATAGAAATGAACACGTTATTTGTCCACGCAGGATAAGACTCTTCCCCTGTAAACTACAGACAGGAGGAAATGATCAACAGTGTGCGAGTAAAGACAACACTGACGACCTTCAAGAACTCAGGAAACAAAGCCTGTGTGGGCCTCTGCCTCATTATCCACGTTTTATAATCCGATTTGCCATAAGTTATCAGATGTGGGCTGCGGATCAAAATAAATTACAGACTTAGTATTTCTCTGATTTGAAGATAGTGAGATTAGTAACTTCATAATGCAATTACTACGGAAGGAGTAGGTGTGCGTTACTTGCGTTGGTATTGTACATTGTTGTGTCTCTTTTATTGTTTTATATTTGTGATATTGTTACAATTCAGTTGCCTGATACTTAAAATACTTTACTGGTTAGTTAAGTACTTTTATAGATAAGTAAAGATGAACGTGTGCATGTTTGAAAGACACAGACTTGTGCAGCCTACCATAGCGACTGCACTGGTAGATGCAGAGCACTATAGAGACCGTGTCATGTGTACCGAGAGGTTATCTTATCAGGCCTATTTATTCTCGAGTAAACTCCGCTTATCAACTGATAACAGCTGTTATTGCCGGCTTCACCAGTTATAGACAGCTTTCCTCATCTATCTTAACCTCCCCTGACAACTAACCTAGTTTAATCCGAACTGGTACATAGTCTATGATGTGATGGCTTTTGAAATCGATTATGTGTAAATCAGTAAATGTGTAGGCTTAATGATTAGTTTAAATAAAATATTTTGTTTACATCTATGTGCATATTTTTATTGGCTACAGATTTAAGAAGCAATTTAAACTAATTTGTATGTATGAAGTATTCAGAGCTTGTATCCAAGAAATAGTAGGAAAAATATCGTGACTCAAATGGATGTTATGATAAACAATAACCCTGGCCAGAGGACGTTTACAAAAGCAGATACGCCAAAGTAAAATGTACAAATAAGTAGAAATCATATAAAGTCGCCATCAGGCATATAAACATTAACATACAAACAAAAATAATTTAACTTAAAACTAACTATAATATATAACATAGTCAAATAAATTTTGTACAAACAAATTGGCACGCACTATCTGTAAGCATATCTATACAAAATAATAATACAAGTAATGTACAAAACTAAGAAATATAAATAAATTAACTTAATGACTTACATTAAAGTTATCGTTTTCATGAAAATTGCATGAGATAGTCGAACCGGGGTGATTTCCGTTGGAAACGTATTATTCTTAGTATTAAAGATCGTCGACTAAGGCACTCGGACTAAAATGCTGCTAAAATGAACTCAAACTAAAGAGTGAATAAAGTGGTATTTCAAAAGTGGTTTTATTGGTTTAACAATATTTTGAATGTAACAAAATCAAAATATATCCTACTAGGACTTCTTGGTTATCAAACTACGTTAAATTACTTTAAAACTTACTACTTAAATTTCCACGGAAATAATTACCAAGCTTTACATCAAAATGAATTTAGCTCATTTAATTCAGCTATCTGAGGTGAGACAGGTTTTATAGTATAAGAAGTTCATGAATAATCACATGACGCTGAATAGAAATATTATCAGCTGATTATAAGTGTTTAGTTCATTCTCAGCTGTCTGGATGCGACCTACAGGCAAAACATTAATCATATGTCTTTAACAAAGCAATCAAGATACCGTGATTGATTGTACTTGATTATTCACTCACTGGTTTATTAGTGAACTATTCTCTAACCTAAAATGAATTATTGCTCTTTACCCAAGGATGAGATAAACCAAAACATACAAACAATAGATGTCTGTGTTCTGAGTAGGAGGTATTACAACATTCATCCTTGAATCTGAATGTTACAGTTTTGAGGCTATAATAATCTCATAATACTCAAAATTTTGTATTTTAATAATAAGTAATAATATAAGCAGTTTGTATCAATATAAAACATATTGATTGAATTAATTCTTTAATGTTATGACAATATACGCACGTTTGTAAAAAATGTCTAGTATTCTAAACAAAGAAATTTACGAGTCTAATCAGGTAGCTAAATGACTTCAAAGAAATACTAACTTAATATTTTCTGTTCAAACTCACAGGGATGACCTTTATGTCTATAAAATAATAATACAAGTAATGTACAAAACTAAGAAATATAAATAAATTAACTTAATGACTTACATTAAAGTTATCGTTTTCATGAAAATTGCATGAGATAGTCGAACGGGGGATTTCCGTTGGAAACGTATTATTCTTAGTATTAAAGATCGTCGACTAAGGCACTCGGACTAAAATGCTGCTAAAATGAACTCAAACTAAAGAGTGAATAAAGTGGTATTTCAAAAGTGGTTTTATTGGTTTAACAATATTTTGAATGTAACAAAATCAAAATATATCCTACTAGGACTTCTTGGTTATCAAACTACGTTAAATTACTTTAAAACTTACTACTTAAATTTCCACGGAAATAATTACCAAGCTTTACATGAAAATGAATTTAGCTCATTTAATTTAGCTATCTGAGGTGAGACAGGTTTTGTAGTATAAGAAGTTCATGAATAATCACATGACGCTGAATAGAAATATTATCAGCTGATTATAAGTGTTTAGTTCATTCTCAGCTGTCTGGATGCGACCTACAGGCAAAACATTAATCATATGTCTTTAACAAAGCAATCAAGATACCGTGATTGATTGTACTTGATTATTCACTCACTGGTTTATTAGTGAACTATTCTCTAACCTAAAATGAATTATTGCTCTTTACCCAAGGATGAGATAAACCAAAACATACAAACAATAGATGTCTGTGTTCTGAGTAGGAGGTATTACAACATTCATCCTTGAATCTGAATGTTACAGTTTTGAGGCTATAATAATCTCATAATACTCAAAATTTTGTATTTTAATAATAAGTAATAATATAAGCAGTTTGTATCAATATAAAAACATATTGATTGAATTAATTCTTTAATGTTATGACAATATACGCACGTTTGTAAAAAAATGTCTAGTATTCTAAACAAAGAAATTTACGAGTCTAATCAGGTAGCTAAATGACTTCAAAGAAATACTAACTTAATATTTTCTGTTCAAACTCACAGGGATGACCTTTATGTCTATAAAATAATAATACTGTATACACTAATATAATTACAACTTATGTCTTTAACACTTGTTATGTTGTCAATGTTGGTGGAAAGTTTCAAGTTCGTCTGTCGTCTTTTCGATTGTCTTTGGAATGAATTGCTCGAAAGAGACTTTGTACAGTATGATATTACGTATGTACATTATTTAAACATATCTATCACCTTGCTTTTAGCCGTTGCAATTCCTTGCCGCTGTCACAGCCAGATCAAATATAGGCTATTATTTCAAAACTGTTGATATCTAACAAGATTATCGACCTGTTTTTTTAATTTATGTATTCTATACATGCGATCTAGTAGTTGAAGTATTTACACGATATTTAAATAATACTCCATAATTATTTACTTTATTAGCTCATTTATAAACGTGATTTAGTTTACTTTGTTTAAGATACAGTCTTAATCTCTTGTAGCCTTAAAATACAATTTATAAGCTTCATCACGTCCTTATAAATAAAGCTTGTTAAAGTATCACTTATTTTCGAGCAGTAAGCAATTTGTGTAATACTTGTGTAGCTATGTTTATCAAAATTATATTAAATTTGGAAGTGAAATTATTAAAATTAAACATTTAAATACCAAAAATGTCGATGTGTAATTTCAGCTGCGTACTAAGTGGCAAGGGGTTGCAACAACTATGAACGTGAGGCTCACTTCTAGGTCGCGAAGACTCACTCGCTGGCCTCGAAGACTCACTGCTGGCCTCAAAGACTCACTTGTGGCCTCGAAGACTCACTTGTGGGCCTCGAAGACTCACTTGCTGGCCTCGAAGACTCACTCGCTCGCCTCGAAGACTCACTTGTGGGCCTCGAAGACTCACTTGGGCGTCTTGGGCAGATGGCGCTTCATGTGCAGCGCAAGGTGGTCACTGCGCGCGAAGCTACGCTCACATATCGCGCACTTGAAGGGCTTTGCGCCTGTGTGTTTGCGGTAGTGACGGGTCAACTCGTCCGACCTCGCGAAGCGCCACTCACACTCCGGCCACTGGCAGCGGTACGGCTTTTCTCCTGCAACATAACCAACACATATTTAATATCATGAAGATTGCAAAGATTCCGTCTGTAATTCTTGCATGCATTACTCCCATCTATTTCAATCACATGGTTTGAGCGTAAGATGGTAACTTAAACTTATTTTCCAGTCTTTAAAATCTAATTTGGTAAGATGAGTTCTGTTCCTGTATTCATAGATAAAATTACGAGGTCATAACTTCGTTCCAATTTGAGAATCTTAAAATAACACACAAAAGTACACTAGAACAAATCAATATATCAATAAATCATCACGTCGAACTAGACGTAGTTATTAGTTTTGTCAATGAAGTGCATCTTGAAATCATAATATGTCATTCCGAATGACATAATAATATAATCACTAAACACACAATTGCGTCATGAAATTAACCTGAAAATGTACACCGTAATAACACTTATATTGAAGAGTAACGATTTAATCATTTCGGATGATGAGTTGTATTCTCCGTCATAAAAGTTGATATCATTTTTTAAAATATTATTAAGGAAATGACACATTTTGTCAATAAAACAAAAAACAGTATCTTCTTCACTAAAATTGCATTTTCATCGTAGTTTTCCTGAAGGTTTTCGTTGAACGTTTATTGAAGATTTCCCCATAACAATTACAGTAGGTCGGTAGGTGTTTACTCCTGGGGAAAGCCATTGCTTTTTTCTGTGTACGATGCACGACTGGCTTTACATAAGTTCGGACCACGACATAGAGCGGTAAGTGGACATGAATCAGTCTGTAGTCTGTGAGATGGCATGATTCATACTCCTACACGACTCCTGATTCATGTCCAGAGTTGTACACAACAATGGCGGCCATCTTGGCAGAGATACCCTCCGACCCTCTGAACTCACATAGCAGCTGCGTTCAGTCTCTGCACATTTCGAGACATTTATCCAGTAACGTTTGGATCACGGTATGCCTATTATCGATGAATTCAAAGTTCTAACTCTTCTAGATCTATGATTATGCAAAATGTGTAAAAACTATAAACAGGAATGGTTAAATCAAGTAAAAATATCAATACGATTGAAATATGATGTTGTAATTGTAGTTCTAGGGTTAATACGGTATATTGTTCAGTTTCTTTAGGCGAATGGACTTGAGACATTAAAAGTAAAAAGTAATAATCGACAAATAAAAAACGGTTATTTCGAAAACAATTTAAATATAACTATTATCATAAACGTTACATCGAATTGACACAATTATAAGAATAATAATAATTGATTCTAATTCCATGTCAGACTAGTTATCCAAACCTATCACTTTTATGCACTTCAATTAGTGAGTAATTTTTATTAAAAGTAGGCCCACTAGTCTATAATGAGTTGAGTTAAAGTAAGATTGACGTGCCAGTTTAAGTAAATACTTCGTAAATTTCTCTGTTTACATTAATTTTAAACTATTAAATCTTCAATTTCTTTCGTTTTCTGAAAATGGATTTCGTTTCAAAGGTAAACATGCACAAGAAAAAAACAACATAAAATGGCTGGACTAAAAGATAAACAGACTGAACACGGGTTTTCTCCCGTCGGAGCAATAAATCTGCGACAATCCACCAGTCATTCACTACCAGTACAGCACTGCCAAATCGTAAACCGTTCAAACAAAACACTGGCACTTGTATGTCTGGGGTAGATAGCGGATGTGCGAACTGTTGGACACAAGATGGCGGCTACATCAGCTGACTGTATGTAACATGATCCCACTCCAGAAGATAACAGAGACACGCATAAAGAAACCCACGTGCAACATAAACACGTGTACCAATTAAACACCTCGGCCTCATCAATCCACTAGGACCCACTTCTGCTATCTCGGCATTGTGTGTACGCAAGCTTGAGGAATTCCCTGTTTTTATTGGTTTTTTCTCTGGTCGCTATGAATGGAATTGTTGACACGCGAGGTTATTGATTTTGTAATAGATTCAAAGCTATTTTGAAAATAAAAACTACACAAGAAGATTCGTTGGTCACCACTAAAACCAAGTCACAGGCTCTTTATACACACTCGACATTCGATTCGCGTATATTTACGGCAGTCAGACACTACTTAGCCCACAAGAGTGATGTATCGAGTAACATTGCAATCTGTTTACCAGCGTCAGATGACAAGAATGAGAAACTATGATGGATTTATTGAAGAGAGGCCAACATCGTGTAGCATTAGGCATTCAGTCTCGGCATTGCGAGCGCTCGCAGGCTACAAATTACACTGCCAGCAGCACATAAGTACACAGGACAGTAGCCTATCCATTATATGGTGTGAAGAGACCGAGTGACAGCGAAAATATAAACACGACATAGACATACGATAATTCACTAATAACGAATGAAAATAATATCGGCCCTAATGCGGAGTCTTGAGGGACGCACGCTACATTCAACAATCGTGACATTTGATTGGCAGATTTCATTACAGCTCCTGAATTCCTGCCGCGCGCCGTGATTGAAATGGATTTTATTCTATACAGACAGCTGTAGACGTATCGCTTTACACAAGTTTGGCCATTAATAAATGTCAAACGGATGAAATATTATAGCCAATAATAATCTTACATTGATTCATAAGGGATAAAAACACAGGCGATGTTGTGGTTTCAGTGTTGTGGTCTCTGTAATAAATTCTAAGTACTAAACTGTTTTGAATTTAGCACGTTAACCATGTGAAGGTAAAACCTATCGCGAAAATTAATTTGAAAAGTTATTAATTTTATGCAGTATTTGGACACATCTTCAACTCTATTGAATATTAGTAAGATAGCGATGGTCAAGATCATGACATCGTAAGGAAAACTACTTATGTTTATGGTTATTATTAGTCAAACTGTAACGAAAGCTGTAGTCAGGTTGCCTCAGATGGTCAGCTGACACGAGACCTTGCTAGGTCGCTGAGGCCGGAAGAGAAGCGCGACACAGAGGTCTCTGACCGGCACATACCTCAACGTCCCACCGACCACAATGTTTTGTTTTATTGTTATTTTATACGCTACATATGTCCCATTGTGTCGCGCGTGAATAACAGCACTGGCAGGTGAGGTGTGCGCACTAGTACATTTGCATACCTGATAATCGCCATGACAACAATAGAATTAGCCGCAATTTGGCGAGCGGCTTTGCCTGAACCATCTGTGCCGATCATTCCTCGGAATCGCGACATTGCCGGAATCTCTCGAGTGTTTACTCAACACCGTAGAGGTCGGATTTGCTGGAAATGCACGTTTGAAACGACAGCCACTACTGTTTGTACAAAGGAAGAGGTTACAACCCGTTCTCCGCGCTGAGTGTACCCTCCATTCGCTCACCCGAAGTTCAATTTAACGACCGATATGCAGAAGCTTCGCAGATTCTTCGAGAAGAAAGCTTCATGGTCCAACAACGGATTCAACTTTGGTGTGTCGTAAACTCCGGATTTGTCAGCGTGTGTTCGATAGCGCGCCTTGATTGACGGAGAAAGCGCTAATAAGCGGCCCACAGCTGAGTTTTACGACAACCTTATAAAACTGGAATGCGCTCATAAAACTCGATAATCCGGGGAGAATGTCCCCGACCACCTGACCGGACCACACAAACATGGACAAATGTAGACGAAAACATGGGGAAACACTGGCAGGTGGTCTATGGTCAGGAGGTTTTGAGCTGTGAACCTTTTAAACATTTGACCTTATGATTAAACAAACAGCAGTGAGTCTGGATTGGAAAATAGTATGACTACCCAAATACTATAACAACTAGTATAAAGAGTAAGCAGATATAAAGGAAATCTATTATTATGAAAACTCAAAGCTTCTATCTATGGTATGTAATGGGAAGTTACTATAAAAATCCACGGAATACATCTTCAGATGATATCATGAAACACTACTACTGACCCTTACGCGTAGATAAATTGAAATTAATCACACAACTCCTGTGTGGATATTTCATAAATCATAATTTATGACACAAAAGGGTAATCTATAAACAATCTATAAAGAAAAATGTTAAGGTCACAATCGACGTAGCGACATTTATCTTGATCGTAGCTGACATTCTAACTGTGAAAACATCACGAAGAGGCGGCACTGATTGTGAAAGTCCTTGTGGACCGTATTGTTGACCCTGAGTATCAACCGTCCATCGCAGGGACAGACCATTGTTGGTTAAGTCTGACATTTCCACTCGTTCCTCAAGAAAGCCCCTCGGCAGTGAAAATCCACCGAGCTCAGTTGAAAGTAACGTTGGTCTCTGACAAAATCTGGAGAATCAAGGTCGAAAACAATAGAAAGGATAGATCAGCAGTTGGCCAACCATGGAGCGACAGCTGGGAGCGTTAGAGATAAGAGAAAAGCGGTAGTGATAAGAGAGGTTTCGGTGGTCTGGACCATTGTTAGAGGTTGCTGCAGGCGATCTGCTCAATGGCCAATAAACATTAAGGGTTAAACTGGATCAGTCTTATCTACTCGCAGTTGTCGATTCTTTGTTACCGAAGCTCCAGGAGGAAGTGACTTCTTGTTGCGACACTGTGTCTACATGCTCATTAGGCGAAGTGTGCGCACTAGTACATTTGCATACCTGATAATCGCCATGACAACAATAGAATTAGCCGCAATTTGGCGAGCGGCTTTGCCTGAACCATCTGTGCCGATCATTCCTCGGAATCGCGACATTGCCGGAATCTCTCGAGTGTTTACTCAACACCGTAGAGGTCGGATTTGCTGGAAATGCACGTTTGAAACGACAGCCACTACTGTTTGTACAAAGGAAGAGGTTACAACCCGTTCTCCGCGCTGAGTGTACCCTCCATTCGCTCACCCGAAGTTCAATTTAACGACCGATATGCAGAAGCTTCGCAGATTCTTCGAGAAGAAAGCTTCATGGTCCAACAACGGATTCAACTTTGGTGTGTCGTAAACTCCGGATTTGTCAGCGTGTGTTCGATAGCGCGCCTTGATTGACGGAGAAAGCGCTAATAAGCGGCCCACAGCTGAGTTTTACGACAACCTTATAAAACTGGAATGCGCTCATAAAACTCGATAATCCGGGGAGAATGTCCCCGACCACCTGACCGGACCACACAAACATGGACAAATGTAGACGAAAACATGGGGAAACACTGGCAGGTGGTCTATGGTCAGGAGGCTTTGAGCTGTGAACCTTTCAAACATTTGACCTTATGATTAAACGATCAGCAGTGAGTCTGGATTAGAAAATAGTATAACTACCAAAATATTATAACAACTAGTATAAAGAGTAAGCAAATATAAAGGAAATCTATTATTATAAAACTCAAAGCTTCTATCAATGTTATGTAATGGGAAGTGACTATAAAAGTCCACACAATACATCTTCAGATGATATCATGAAACACTACTACTGACCCTTACGCGTAGATAAATTGAAATTAATCACACAACTCCTGTGTGGATATTTCATAAATCATAATTTATGACACAAAAGGGTAATCTATAAACAATCTATAAAGAAAAATGTTAAGGTCACAATCGACGTAGCGACATTTATCTTGATCGTAGCTGACATTCTAACTGTGAAAACATCACGAAGAGGCGGCACTGATTGTGAAAGTCCTTGTGGACCGTATTGTTGACCCTTGAGTATCAACCGTCCATCGCAGGGACAGACCATTGTTGGTTAAGTCTGACATTTCCACTCGTTCCTCAAGAAAGCCCCTCGGCAGTGAAAAATCCACCGAGCTCAGTTGAAAGTAACGTTGGTCTCTGACAAAATCTGGAGAATCAAGGTCGAAAACAATAGAAAGGATAGATCAGCAGTTGGCCAACCATGGAGCGACAGCTGGGAGCGTTAGAGATAAGAGAAAAGCGGTAGTGATAAGAGAGGTTTCGGTGGTCTGGACCATTGTTAGAGGTTGCTGCAGGCGATCTGCTCAATGGCCAATAAACATTAAGGGTTAAACTGGATCAGTCTTATCTACTCGCAGTTGTCGATTCTTTGTTACCGAAGCTCCAGGAGGAAGTGACTTCTTGTTGCGACACTGTGTCTACATGCTCATTAGGCGAAGTGTTGTAAATCCTTGTAAATAATGTGAGCAACTGGAATTGCTAGAATCAAGTCTAACGAGGAGTAAAGCTGATACTCAAACACCAAGGCTAAAACAAAATCGTTTTCTACTGCCAAGAGAATTTATAAATAAAAACCCGGGATCCAAATTAGCATCGGAGTTCGACAGGAAGTGACGTAATATGAAAGAGGGATCCATCCAAAAATATAAATTGGGCACATAACTGGAAGATAATGGCTGACAAATCTAAAGATGGATGACCACAATCTTGGGTAACAAATTGATATGGCTGACTATCAATCGCAGCACGGAGACAGGCGGTGGAGATTGGCGAGTTGTGCCGAGTTGTGGCGGCTGCGTTGTTCCACTGTCGATATTTCAATATAGACAATAGCTCATTTAGCCACAAAGCGGCCATGAGGCGTGAAATAGTCCACAATTCTTACTAGTAGAGACTTCCTCTCGCAAACACATGGTTGACACAGAGTCTGTACATGTACCAAGTCCATTCCAAAACATGATGATGATAATGTCTGGCCCAACAGTTTAGTTGAGGCTATCTTTATAGATACATTATACTCTGGTATTAGTGGTTAATTACTCACTATTTTCCATTTTTTATATGATGTGATAATCAATTCTTTGATAGCCTAACGTTTTTGGAAATAGCCTAAAAAAAATCTAGCCTTCTAAAATTTATAATAAATACGGGGTTAAATTCTGTAATCTACAATCTTCTGAGATAGCACCTCAATAACGCTTTTCAATCTCCGCATTTAACTCTCACAAGCAACGGTACATTTGATTTCAGAGACAATAAGCTCTGTCAAGCTATTGAAACACACCGGCACACTAGAATGTGAAAGCTCTTAGAGTGATGGACATTGAGGAATCATAAACATAGTTCTGGCGGTACATGAACCCACTTAAAGTCCTTTTCGGGCTCATCCGTAATTGTCAACGTCACGTTTAGATTTGTAGCCTATTATGTTGCGAGTGAATTGCAAGAAAGGGGAAAGTGAACCAAGTGTTTAGTTGCGAGGTTCTCATGCACATGTGAAGTGCTACATATATCTTGTTTGGCTCTCTTGTTTGGGTGAATATGCATAGATGGTTTAAAGTGTATCAGATAAATCCTCCATAGATTTCACTAACTTTTAATTACATGAAGTATTTTTTTGTGTATTGTAACTAAGATTCGTATTAATAAAAACTGAATGATGACGAAGACACATCATTATATTGAACGTAAGTCCTATAAAAAGACAAGTAAAGTCTTTGTTTGCTACTAAACCTCTGTAAGAGGCTTACAACGATCTGATAAGCAAATCCCAGGACACTTTATCCTGAAGACGACCATTTGTTTCTGACTTCTTCAGGAGCTCTTTCCTGCACAAAATCCTAGTATCTATTCGACTTGATATAGACAGAAGATTAATCTCCTTTCTAGGTAACGAGTGTTTATCATCGTTGCGACACACTAGTCAAAATATTTAATTTAAGAGTTGTAATTTGATAAAATCACAATCAATGTAAATTGATGTACATGTTGAAAATAAATTACTATGACGCATGTACATAATTATTGTCTTAGAGCTAGACTAGTGAGAAAAATACTATGTTAGGAGGCAAGTGTATGGATGGTACAACGTTATGGGGGTAAATATGACTCCTCACACAACCTCAGCAACATAGAATCTGTAACAGAAGGATTTTTTCTCGTGTAGTGAAAATGATTGGTTTAGATACGAGTATTTCAGTATTTAACTAGTTGGTAGTCCCCTTGTACGAACTTAATAACTTAATTATTGCTCTACACAAACACTGATTGATTTATTATAATAATTGGACATTTTTTTGTAACGAACATTTCTTACGAACAGTAAGTTCACCTTCACAAAACAACATTAGTTGCTATCAGCACCAACACGAGAAACAAGCCCTGCTTAACGACTCGCACATGTTAATGGGCCAGAGTCCTCGAAATCGAGTTGTTTACGCAATTTATTGAATCTGTTAAACAGAGTGATTATCAGAGCCAATCATCTGACCAGGACCAGGCCCAGGCCCGGGCTGGTAGGTAATGATGCCGCACACTTTACTGCGGGGGACTGCGGCAGTATGCAGATGAGGCGTTAATTGTGGCCCGCTAAATTAGACCGGAGGCATTTAAACCCACCTTGTTTGTAGTTTGAAGCCCTGTGTTTGAGATATAAAGGATTTTAATGGATTTAATTAAGAAATGCGTGTTAACAAACGTGCCACAGATCCACAAATGAGCTTGGATTCGGTAGCTTGACTGTATTTTAGAAACTACTAGCCAGACCAGTTTTACATTTCATAACCAAGATGGTGGTTGATTACATTTCTTCATGGCTACATGCCATGCAGTGGCTAGTTGGTGCAACATGAAACATGCATTGGCTAAAACTACCAAATGTAAAACCTTAAGGCATATTTTCACCCTTACTTTTAGAACTCCCACATACTGTACATCAAGTTGAATCATTGATTATAAATCATACATTATCAACAAGGTCAATTATATTGGGAATCTTGTAGCTGAGTTTTTCCCGCACTTGGTCAATCTATGAGTACTCGTTTTGAAGTTTTGGAATTATGAATGACTTGTTCATGTACGTATATTGAAAGTACAAACAACCTGATACGTGACACGGATGGAGGGCTGTTGGTTGATAAGGACACCCGGAAGTGTCAATTTTCTGGTCGCCTGAAGAGTCAACAGCGTGAAATGACATTAGTTGTCGAGTTCGGCTTTGTACTGGCACTGAGGAAGAACGCTCCGGTGGTTGTGGGGTTGCTGGGGACACCAGGTTCTGCTGAATCTTTATTCAATTCAACCCTGGTAGTACGTTTTAAAAGCCTAAATTTTGTTCAGTGATTCCATTTTGGTTAATATAAATCTAATCCAATAAAAATTATCATAATATATTCTTTTTTTACCAGCACAGCTCCACGTACGCCTCTATCCATAGACCTCTCAAGCGTGCACAGTAAATGTCGGCTATAAATTTGTTTGTTCCATAAGAACAATGAAAAACAAACATTTTCTTCACTATGAGACACCTCACACAAATTAGATGAGATCTGTTTGAAATAAGTTTGATTTCAAAAGATGACAATGTACTGGAGTGACTCCGTTGATTAGTTTGATAGTTAAAACCATACAGTGCAACACATTTCTTTAATTATTAAAAGCTGATTGGCAGTACACCTTCTTTTCTAATAAAAATAAAACTATTTTTAATTTAAGAATAATATTTCGGTCTCTGAACAGGGTAATCTGAAGAGGGTTTCTGTTCAGAAACCAAAATATAATTCTAAAATTAAAAATAGTTGTTTTTATTAGAAAAGAAGGTGTGCTGCCAATCAGCTTTTAATAATGAATGAACCACCTTCAACACCATATCGACAAAAACTGAGACATTTCTTTAAGTTTATTTTATGTCACGATCTTAAAAATGAGAAAATGAAAATTCGGCTCAGTGGAGTCACTAAAACGTTTAATGAACTTAAAAACGATGTGTATTTCATAAAACTACGATGAAAACAGTAGGTGAGAAATGTCCCAAGAAAATGCACGTTTTAACATTGTTCTTATGGGACGAAATTCATGGTCACAGTCATCATGCTGTGCTTGGCTCTTAAGCCAAGCTAACGCATAAGCACAGCGTTGCAGCCACAACACATACGTTTTCACACAGAACCTCATGTGCCGCACTGATATTTTGCCTTTTGTATGCAAATCGGTCGTTCCATCACCATACATTACCCAATTCACATGTTAATGCAGAGTTCAGCGTTTTGTTGGTTGTTCTTTTCCTTCGGCATTAATTAAATGGATCTTTAAATGACAATTTGGGCCTAAATTGGGCCCGTACGGCGTACGTGGTATCGAGACGCGTAAAGCTCTCGAGTTTACGGCTCCGTGTTAGATTATATCAGTGATGCGTGTGTGTGTGAGAGTGTGAGTGTGTGTGGTTGGCCCACGCGCTCGGGCCGGAAACGCAGGATTACAAGCGCTCACAGACCCAACACCAGACGTGTTCAATTAATCCCTTCCAGTTTAATGTTTATTTCCTGTTATAGGCCCATCCAGTTATTTTTTATAGTTTTCACTATGGATTGTGCGAGACGCCCCGCCGTTTTTGAACACAAGTGAACAAATGCGTTGGGGCATCAATATTTTAAGCACCGGAGAGAAAACGTACTTAAATAATTTTTGTCCAAAGTCCAAATCCATATGCAGTTTATGCAATTTTTTCTTAAGCCTAGAAAAATGGTATAATTTTGTAAAGCGTGGTCGATACCGACTTGTAACTGGAATCTGGCGATTCAACGCAAGCATTGTACTGCTACTCGCTACTACTGTATTTGTTCACATATAAAAAAATGATCCTGGAAAAATTACACTGGTACATTACTGTAGTACTGTTTTGTTCCTTTTCATAAACAACAATAAAGAACAGCTGGTCATAGGTTTATTAGTTAAACTGTTTATCAAAATAAAATAAGGAAAATAACTGGTTTTCTTCGGTATATTTTGCATTTTATCGTGTCTGATATTTGTACGCGCTTTACGTTGCATTTCTTAACCGTATTAGTTAATTACACCATAACCCCTTTCTACTCAGCGCTGATTTCACAACAAAGAGTTACCATGGAGCTAACTAAACAAACAGACAGACACGCAGGCTACTCGGTTAAACTGAACTCATAAACCTAATGGTTGACTGATTGACTGCTGATATGATCTGCGAGGATTGTATCTTAGGTCTTGGCCTCTGACACGAGTGAGGTTTCAACCTCAGGAGAAAGGTGTTCAGCCTTGACCTAGACATGAGACCATTTATTTACCAACCGTACAATGTATATATGTTCTCAATTGCTGCAAGTCCTACAATTTATGCGTTGCACTTGGACGTTGTTGTTCTTATTTTGCCAAAACTAAAACACAGATTCAATTATGCGAGTAAAAATCACTACATTGGTCAAAAGGCAACAGCGAGTACAATATTAAGACATGTTTACTCCAGCACATTTTCTTACATTTCTTAAATGTTCATGCTACATAATTCAATTTAGTATTGTAGCCAAATTGGATAGTTTACATTGTTATACGTCAGTATTAGTAGTATCGATACTAAATTAGTTAACCAGAGCGGTAAACCATACAGTAGTATACAAATTTTAACTTTATATTTGATTTTAGTTCAAGTATATTACACCATCATTACACAACAATAAATAGTAAAGAAGCCTACCAATTGAATACTATAAATGTTCGCAGCCATCTGTTAGGTTTTGCTAAGTTCCGGAGCGATGGCTGTAGGTACGCCACTTGATTATTTTTTAACAGCAGGTCATGACTATGTCCTCTATTCACCAAAGGTTCAAAATATTTTGGGGTTGATGTCGACAGAGTACGGCCTAAACTTCATCTGTATTACTCAATTTTGTTCATGGGACATTGAGAAATTAGTTTCAGGTTGGTTTCCGACAGTTTTGTTACGCAAAGGCTCAAAACCACACACACCCTTAAGTTCTTAATTCCTTTTTTATCTGAACTTTTTGTAGTTTGCGTATTTTAATCAATCTTATATAAACTGCCATTGCTACAGCATCTGGAAATAAAGTGAACGTACAAACCGAATATTCTACTCGTTAGATACGCCAAAAGTCTATTCTTAGTAAGCGGTTTACCATAAACAGCCCACATGATCCGGTCCTAACAGGTCTACTACTCTACCAGTAACCATAATGCAGCCCACATCCTACAGTAGGCCTAGACAGACACCATTCATTCCAGATACATCACTCATTGGACAATGGTAGGAATGTTTCATCTAGCCTTCTGCATCAGAACTCAGAAAATACTGTATTCTGCAGAGGGAAAATATGTCCTAGTTTGTTATGGGGTTTACTAGATGATTTACAGTTGCTTTGAGCTTAAAACGAGTTAGCGTCATATAAACCCACTGGTAAAAATGGTAACAATTTTTATACGTTATTTTTTATTTACCGAGAATGATAAAAGTTATAAATTAATACTATTTTTCATAAAAAAAGGTACCTATCAGATATAGCGTAACGTAAAATACGTCTTTCCAGTCAAGCGTTTTTCAGTGTTGTATTGATTTGATACCAAGGTGCATAGTTATTTAATGTGTGCTAATTGTAGTTTATTTTCAAAATGAAAAACACTTACAAAATATATAAGGTAACCATTACTCAATTAGAAATAAACTTCGATCGAGCATACATGATTTTGTCTTAAACTCGTACCAAATTACATAGCAGACAACGTTGACGTCAACAATGTAAATAAACAACAGCTGTTTCATCAGCTGATTCCGCATATGCACACAGAGTCAGCGGCTTCTGAGGGCGGTGTGTGCGCAGGGGGAGACAGTGTGTTCAACAGGCTCCCAGAATCCAATTAATGATTCAGACCTGATTTGCATTTTATGAAGGCCCACTAATAATTTCAGGGAAGCTGGTCTTGGACCGGATTCTAGCCTCAGCGCGGCTCGTGTGGTGGCTGACCTGCTGCCGAGTGCGTTCTATGGAGAAACGAACCGTTTAGTTGCCAACTGGACCATTTTGTTGTTTTACTTTACTTTTTATAGTCTGCCTTCAATTCTGTATAGTTTCCTTCTCGTGTGTAAGACAACAACAATGTCTGCGATTTGTTGTTGCTTTCGTCATGGATGTACAAAACCTGTACTATCAGACTGTGTACAAATTTTAGGAAGTCACATCCATAACACAATGTTTACGCATAATAAATGACTTTACCATAATGAAATATTTTACCATCATCGAGCATAAGTATAATGTATCCAACTAAATGTTGGTCAAGAAACAAACAGGAAAAATGCTCGATTACTCTAAAATCACATATATCCCCACTAGAACCATATGCGAATGGTTTAAATATTGTATCGGATATCATAGTTTCAAAGGTAGTAAGTGAACAATACGTAATTTTACAAATACGTTTACTTTAAACAACAACCAGGTTTACATAGATGCCTATGCTCATGTCTAATACTGTATATCTACGTTTTATCGTCAATATACTCATAATTAGATTGATCAGAGGAATACACAACCTACACAGGGCTTTTGTCTGTAGGCTACTCTGCACACAAAGTACTTATACTTATAAAACCTAAAATATATGGTGTAAATGTGTAGCACAACTAGTTGAGTGAGCAGCTGGACTGCTGGAGAGAAGGCAGGTGAATGAACGAGTCATCAATGGGCGGATTGTGAGGAGGAGTATCGCGTAAGACACGGCAGATGTGAATGAAAGAGTGGAGGCCGGTCACATTCCAGCGAGCCGCACACGCTGCGCCGGGCTAGGCCAGTAGTGCCGCACAGGTCAACCGTTAGCTCGGCCGTACTGTATCAGCTCAGCTGCTATCAGTCAACAGAGAGTATCAGTAACGATAGAAGTTTGCTGAGCTATGTGCATATGATGGCTAAACCAAAAGCCCAGCTGTGTTTAGAAAGAGTTAACAGCACGAAATTTTAGGACGTTTAGGAAAATACGAGTATTAGTTAAAATAATGCTTTGCAATCATCATTACGGCTCAAAGAGATAAAGAAGGTGTGAAATATAGTTTAGTGGAGTTCATGTGCTAACACAACCGAAACCTAAATGCCATTAAAATACGATAAAAACATTGTCAAGTCTGGCTGGGAATTTTGTTACTGCAACTGTCCGAAATCTGACAATTTGTCTGACAATTCTTATTGTTCAAGTGATTTAGTCGTAGTACCTCATGTTGTTCTACCTGTTTAACATGGACCCACATTTACTGCCATCTTGTACGTTCACATTTAATTAGAGTCTATTTATCCTAATTGTACTTATGTGATATTTCGGCTGTAAAATGGAATGGTCAATCCGATAAATGATATAATAATAAGCTTAATTTTGTTGATCGACGTTGCTTATCACCTTTGTTTATCGTGCTAGAGTTTTTTCGTCAAAGTCATGTACCTAGCCTATGTATTAGCACTAGGAGACTTCACTTCAAATCAAGGGTTTAAATCTAAATTTTGAGGTTCTTTCATACAGATTTTAAGTAATATTTCAGTAGTAATTAATTGTACATTATACTGCTAATCTTATAACGAACATGGAACTAAAAAGAAGGGTTACTTTGACCATTTATTAGCTTAAGGAGACTTCAAACTTGCACACCGAGTTATTAATTTAAATATTATTTACAGTACATTGTTTCAGGGACCGTCCTGTACTTGATACTAGTTATAATTTACGAAAAAATATCGGCAAAGTATAGCTAACCTATATGACTACTTATTTCAACTTGAGTATTCAAATTTATGTTGTGAAACTAGAACTTAACTTTGGACGGGGTAACTATGACAGGCAGATTTGGAGTAAGTGATGATGTGTGGACCAGATCGCACCTGGGCACATCTATCAACTCTTCACCCCGCGGCTACGCTGCACTGCAAGGTGTCTGACCCCATTCCTCAACCACTTCGGGTGTCAGACAGTTTTAATCATTGCTGGGGCTGTTATAGGAATTAAGAACATTGGTGGACCTAAGATCTAGCCTTGCGGAACACCAAAGTGTTCAAATGTAACTGCATGTTCATTGGAAACAATACAGTTGATAAAATAAGGTACGTTGGGAGATATTAGTTACGTTGGAGAGCCAAACACTGTCATTTTAGATAAATATGTTTTGCTAGAGTTTTAGTTCGTTTTGACGACAGTTTGTTTGGAAAAATGCTCAAGAAATGATATCACGTTAATCGATTATTTAACAGTAGGCCTACCTGATGTCAAATTCATAACCCTTTTATAACTCACAACAATGACCTTAAAGAAAGGATACATTACATCCATCGTTGAACTTTACTAAATTAAACTGTTACAATTGATCGTTATACGAGGAGTACAACATGATATTACAATTAAAAATACGATCCTCTCTAATGCACTTTTATAGTTTAGAGCCATCGTGATGTATTTTGTTACATCTGCGTACTTTATGTTCAAAATCTAATGAAGTTTATTATTTTGAAAGTATGACACACTGCACTTTACACATTATATTTTAAAATTCAGCCTTGTATCAAGAACCGACGAAATTACAAGAAAAATAGGTAAACCAAAACGAGATAGGAGGCCTGCCTTTAGCTAGAATATTCCGGTTGCCATATTACTAACAATGGACCATATAGTTTATAGTTGTCCCTCAGATGTGACATTTGGATTTACAACGCACACCTGTCGCTCAGGCCGCGACTTGCCAAAAGGCAGATTACCCCGGGATTCCCCAGGACGTGCCGTGGGACGGTTGTGGGGGCTCACGGACCTGTCTTCGCAGAACCCTTAAAAGACCTCTCAGCAGTGGATATTTTTTCCTTGTTCACCTAATAAAGATACGAGTATAGTTTCTCGAGTTGACGCTCTTGGATAAAGCTAAACTTAAGTGATAACAAAATAACATAAATGTCCGATTAACCGGAAATATCCAGTTGTCCCGTTTATGGCGTTGCAGATAGAGATACGTTATTGGAATCTTTATGTGACTTTTCACACTGACCATAAACTGAGTAAACATGTGCCATTACTCAGCTAGTTCCTGTGACAATGGCACATGACCTCATCCGTCTGTACAGTATAGAGTAGACGGTGGTAATCTAGTATAGTAACCACTTCAGACGTTCGATCAAATTTAGCATCTAGACATTTTGGTACGGGAATTTTTCGTTTTATGACCTTTTCTGGTTTACTTCCATCACAACTCACCCCCTGGTTAGTAAAGTGTCAAGAACTACTTGCATTGTCACCAAACGTCATACATCAAATGTTCAAATCCCAATGGATGATTGATTGAGGCAGTCAAGGCTTTGTCTGGTCGGTTTGGATTACGGCGAGTCATCTGATCCAAGTTCAAGGCACTGGCGGAGTGGGCCTCGATGTCCTTATGATATTTAAATGTTGCCGAAGGTAAGACAATGGCTAATTACGTGAGTTTGTGTTGATGGATCGTCTCTGATACCGCCTCGGACAATGCCTCGTGGGTGTGCAACTCATTACCTACTCAGATTGATTTCGCTTTGTGAATCCATTTTAACAGGAAATCACCTTTCACGACGTCTTCACAGTTCCTCGTCATTGATGGCCGTGTTGATCACGGGCATGTATTGTGTTTATCATGCGTTGTGGGCGTTCAAGCAACTAATATTTCCATTTAGAGTGTAGTTATTACGTATACGAGGTGCCTTGAAAATAGCGGGGATCTAATGAGGTTAAAATAAGTAAAGTTGTAAACACTATTTGTGAGTGTTTATCAGAAATTGTATGAGTGTGTTTCTTACATTACTCTATCTCTCTCACACACTACATAATTCTTTGTAGTTTACCGAGCAAAAGGCTGTGATAAGATACCATTACACTTTAGTGACTTTACGTCAGGTATTAAATACTCTGTGTACACGTAATGTTTTAGTACAACACCTCAGTTTAAATCCACCAGTTTTTTCACACAAAACTACATCTACACATCGCAGTGCACCTTTACAGATCGGCCGCTATATAAGTGGGCACGATGAACTCGCTACTTCGGGTGTTTCTGGTTTTTTTTATATTGTAGAAGTCGCAATCTATACTATGAAATCAAACAGGTACAGCAGCATCGAACTATACAGCCGATGGTGGAAGTTTAGTAATATATAAGTTTATTACACCTTTACGATCAGTCTTCGTGTTATAAAGCGAGAAATTGCATCTTTTCGTTGCAACTTTACTGTTAATCCTAAATTACCGACTTAAACGCGTACTTCAATCAGATAGCTTATACTTCTGCGTTTAAGCATTGACTTTCCATCCTACAAATGGAAAGTCAATGGTTTAAGTGCCATTCCATAAAATTTCAAAAGAAACAAATAACTGCAGCCCATCTTTGAACATGGCATATAGTATGTGACGGTGTTAGATAGATTTAGCAGACTCTGCGGTATTGTCGGCTCAGATTCCATGCATGTGCGCGTAACGAGCCTTGGCAACGGGTCAACTCGTAGCTCAGCTCAAGGACTCAATCCCTCAATGGCACGCTCTTGCTCTTGCAACTCTTGTTCCAATCTGTACTGCCTCCAGTTGTACCACTTAATGACTCTTTTTTATGCCTCCTTATCAGTCCGTGCGTCGTCAAGGTCTAGAAGCTTTGGCCTTTTGCTGCCTTTCGACACGGCTTGATTGAAAAGTGGTCTCGGTTGTTTCCTTGTTGATGAGGAATTGTGTTCCATTCATAAATCTGTTTATTTATGCTTTATGTGTGCGTTGAAAGGTTTGTGATTATCTTGGCTATTTTGTACTAACAATGATGGACGGGGTGTAAACAAAGAACTGCCATCCAGCAAATAGGATGTTTGTTGATCTTATAAATAAGGTCATAAGTCACTTATTCATGAATAGACACAACTTTTACAAGTATTTCTCACTTGGCAATTTTAAATTACACTCATAATTGTTTACAAGTTCAGAGTTTATAGTCTACTTGTTATTTATTTGACAGGCAAAGTGCAACGACAATCTAACTATGTGCACTTCATTGCATTCTAAAAAACCATTAACACTGTACAATTCCTTCTATATTAAATAGTTTTCTTTAAACACTAATTTCTTATTGGCTCTAGAAGTGTATTAAACAACTCAATTCTTGCATAGGAATGGCTTCCTTCTCTGAGGGAGCAAGGCGGCTGAGAATCTGAATGAAAGATCCGATTTTTATAAAACTATAGTATTATTCGTAAGACGGGTTAAAACAAATGTGTTTTAAGTAATCGTTTTGTTTGCTAAGATCCTTCTAATTCTTGACTGGAATCCACTACTTCTGAACTCTACATTTTCTCCTCTCAGGCTCATTTACACTTTCTTGGTCAGCATTAAAGTTGTCCAATCAATATTTAGCACTCTCTATCTCAAGCAAGTTTCCTCTACCTAGTCCTGGAATGCTTGACCGCTGGACGAAGTCCAACTGCCTGCAAAGTCCTTCTCTCCATAATCAAGGTCTTCTTATCTGTGGACTCTGCCGCTTTCGCCACTTCTTTGCCAGCTGGATACTAAACCCCACAAACTAGCGTGACGTACGTCGCACCACTAAGTCTCACGAGTCCAGGCTAAGATATCTTTACACTTTTATATCCTCGCCTCTGACAAGTATTTAAATTGTAAATATTAGTCGCGTGCTTGAACTGGCTCGATCTGGTGACTTTCTTCCAGTGGATTCCTACTGATGATACGCGCGATGCCAACCCGGTTTCATTACTTAGTTTTAATTAGCTGTTCTTCATCTGCTTCTGGACGACATGCCGTGTACTCCACGTGATTTCTTGCTAACTGCATCAGCTTGCAAGGAAGTCGCAACGTTATATCTCCATGTAAGGCAGACATACTTGCATTTATAATCCGAGCACCTGGTGTTGTCATCGCGATACGATCAAAAATGTATTTCATTTATCTTTTTACGTTTTAATCATTATCTCATACGTATGATAAAGTAAGTTTGTACAATATATTTTTTGATTCCGTTTACCAAAATGTGTTTAGTGATTATACGTGGCACTATGTCATTTAAAAATATCTTCTTTTTTCAATATGTTTTGCCTAAACTTGTATAGGCTTACAAAGTCGCACTAATTATGTAATGATGATCTGTTGCTATTGTTGCGACGGCATGTTTGATATCAGTAACATGTTCAGCGTTTCGATCGGCTTCAGATCTCATCAGTGGTTCTGCCAAACACCAGACGCAGCTCGCCCTCCTTAGTCGGAGGAAAATGGAAGAGACCAACCCTCTGGACTACGTGGGCAATACAGTCTGCCACCGATGAGAGTGGTTGGCAACGCGTCTGCACGGCTCTTGGTGAACGCAGAGCACGACCCCACGCCTGCACAACAAGAGCCGTGCAGACGCGTTGCCAGCCACTCTCATCTCGTATTGCCCACGCAGTCCAGACGGGGTTGGTTTCTTCCATTTTCCTCCTACCAACAAAGGAGAGCGAGCTGCGTCTGGTGTTTGGCAGCACCACTGATGAAATCTGAAGCCGATCGAAGCGCTGAGCATGATACCGTTATCAATTCTGTAATATTTAAACCAAACCGTTATTTTATGACCAAACCGCACATGCTCATGCTGCCCACAGCAACAAACAATGAAACTGCTTTTTAAAATTCAAGCAGAAGCAAGAACAAAATTACACCTCTCGCGTATAAATGTAAACCCTCGGCAAGACCCTATCATTTTCGACCAAGAGTAGTCCTCAAAGGGCAGTAAATGGTCTCGCAGTTCATTCGCACGGTCGTAAAGAGCTCGGTGCAGACCGCACAATGAGTGCGCGCGGTCAATCACAACAATCGTACTCCCTTGTAGGGTGCGCGCACAGGTGTTAGCGCTGACCACTGATTAGCCACTACACAGTTCACAATTAACTAGGCGTGTGTTAATAGCGGCGGTTAATGTTAATGTTAGTGCCCGTGATTGCGGCCATCTCGTGCCTAATAGAGAGTTATGGCAGCGCGCGGCAGAGTGAGGTTTGTGCACCGCGCTTGTACTGCCCTCACCTCAACACTAGGGCATGGTTGTCGGCAGTAACACATGAGGGGTTTATACTTTTGTGAGGGTCAAGATGGAGAAAATGCAAAGTCACGAAATTGTGTTTGAAAGGTCGCTATTCTGGTGTTAATTCAGGCAAGTGCTCTAAGATAAACTGCGTCGCAGCCGAATTTTATACTGGATAGTATACAAACGATTGCTGACTCAAGAGACCCCAACAGTTACCTTTTTTAACGAACCTTTTTAGGAATGTGTCTAGATTCGGTTAAATTAACTAAACGCCAACGCCAAAATAAATTATCTTTAACAAAAAATGTCTTTTGTATCAGACGACATCCAAATTAAATAATTCATTCAAAATTCCTAATGGGTCTTTTCCTAACCCACAAATTGATATGTGCTGTCAAACATCCTAGTTAATCATTTCGCAGACAACATTATACATGTGCAACTTTTATTTTCTGCAAAACCTACTACTTGTCAAGGTTTCTTCCAAAAAATATTGCAATAAATATGACGCAAACATTAATTAATCCAGGCTGCAATGCAGAGCAACCCCGCAGTGTCTGTCCGTCTGACAGGAGTTATGACTGCAGAGTTATTTACTGAGCGGTCAGCTGATCGACTGACGGACAGCGGGAGGCCGCGTCAATCGTCGCGCGATTTACGCTTCCCTCGCGCGATTGAGCCGTCGCGTCATGTCGTGTCGCGCTCTGCTTACTCTCAATAGTCACGAGAGCATAGATCACAACAGTAATGTCTTTATGATGAACTTTCTACGCGAGAACTATCGAGTAATTTACACCGAGGTAGTGGTTAACACGCGAGGGTCACGGCCTAGAACCTAGACATATTGACACTTGTAATAGTGAGTTTACCTTCACTATGTGTAATTGGATGAAATAAGGGGAGGTATACGTTATAACATTACTTCGGTCTGACCTTCGCCCTATTTAATGTATGGACTAAATGTTTTAAAGAGGTATTTTTAGTGTGTAGGAGTAGAAGCAATAACAAGTTATGGTGTAAGATAGGTATACACTTAAGACTGCAGGGGCAACAAATCCAACAAACTTTTCAGTCAACAACACCTACTCTCAAATCTCAACGGATATATTTTATTACTTCTAAAATCACTTTTAAATTAAGTTTTAATTTGAAAAGGTTTCAACCTTGGCCCAGTTACCACAATCCTGGATAGCTTTGGTTGAGCTCTGAACTGCAGGCTGCTTGGCTCGCTCTGTATTGTCAGGCGCGGAAAAGACTTCAGCACTACTTCAGATCACAATAGAGACCTTGGAGTCCAAGCTATACAGAGATCAAACCGACCTATACAGAGTATATAATTAACAGGATTAATAAGATGTTATCTAACAGTTTTCGAGTTTTCAAGTACCAAGTGACAAAGCTTGACTGAAGACGCCCATCTGGCGAGATAGATGACAGCGGCTGGCCGGAAGAGCCGAGGGGGGCCTGGGGAACTGACCGCGGGGGTCCAGAGTCATGTCATGCTCACTACACTCGATGACATCCTACAGGGAGACTTATATGAGTCTAGGTCAACACTTCATCTGCCCTACATATACCTAAGCTCACATCCGTTGTTTTCCCTACACGGTGTGAAATATGAAGAAACTGATAGGTTTTCACGCGGCCTTTCCGTTCACTGCTTCATACGACGCCATATTTTTACCTCAGCTTCAAATAAATTTCAACACTCACCTCGCACTTATACGCAGCCACGCGTTCAACACTGGATCAAAAAGGCCTCGTTCGCCCATTATACAGCGAGGAACTACGCCGAGAACCAGTAAGCTCCTTCGGGGGTGCATTTTCTAGCTATAAAGAAGCACCGCACACTTAGCCTGACTCGCGTGGGATTTATACGTAGCCACGGGGCGGACATTAGAGCAATCTTGATCAGAAGTAAGTGAAAACTACGCCCGAGCCCTGCGGCAGTGTTCGGCTCAGCGCTGTGCTCCTGCTTCTTCAGCGCAGCGTCTACACCAGTCTCTCGCTTCAGCCACTCGGGAGCACATTTCAGTAGAGGAATCATAATATTTTGGTATCGTTGTCCTTTATGTTAGTAGGCCAAATACAACTATACTTCTTGGATGGCAAGTCGAATTCGATTTTGAAAATATGCAAAAAGATAAGTATCCCAATAATAGAAAACACTAACTACGTTTGTTGAGGGCTGTAAAGTCTTCAATGACACATATTAAGAAGTCCCAAAGGAGGAAGGCATAAGGAAGAAACAAATATGCAAATATTGTGGTCCTTAATGCAATTTAACATAACGATTCTACATGAAATCACAGGATGTATATGAGTTTTGATACTAGCAACTATAAGGGTTATACGGGCACGACATTTTTCAGCAAACGTGCAAAGGTAAATAAATCAAATCACAAATGACCAAATATTGGAACTTAATATTCAACCAGTGTTAAACAACGCGTTGTACACTTTATTATCAGAATAGTTTGACGAGGTCTCGATTAATAATTGATCTCTAGACCATCTCTTTCCTTAACAGGTTTTAAAGGAAGAAACCCTACTACGCCTAACACCGTCATTTGACACACTTTGGTCGAATAATGTTATCAGGGTCCATAGCAGTGAAATCTCAAATCGCCCAAAAGATCTGAAGAAACTTCACGAAAATCGTGTTGCCGGCATCTACAAAGGCCAGGGGAGAATAATGAGAACTGATAATTGCTTGTGAATCTCGACTATCTGAGCTGCCAATTGTTGAGCAATAGTTGCTGTAGTACCTGGAACCGCCGCCGGCGCTGGTATCTGCCAAGTGCCACCAGCTGATAATGTCTGTGCTGATCAGCTGTTACATAAGCACTAATTGTGGTCAGGTGTTCAGGCCAGCATATGATTGATTCGTACAGGAAATGGCTGTTTAGCATTTCATTTCGTCTCGTAACACGCAAACACTTAACTCAGCCGGAGAGCGTGGGATGAATCTCTCATTTGCAAGTGGGTCAGACTCGGAATATCCGACCCGACCACTTCGACAATGTGGTGATTCAGTGTGACACAATAATCCGTCATCATCAAGTCAAATGGAGGAAATTTGCTAGCGAACACCTTGGCCTCAAAAAGCAAGAGTGGATGAACCAATGGTGCGATAGAAGGGATCATTCATGTGATCTGTATGCTGTCTACTTGCATAACTTGTCCTGAGAGGTTCAGTCGGTCTCATGACAGTTAGCATGGACAATGTTCTTGAGAAGATTTGTATAGCTTAGCGAAGAAAATATTTAAATATACAATATATGTTGCAATTAAAAGGTTGCAAACCGTTCCGAATATTATACGAGTTATGGATTTGAAATATAGAAAACGACTCACCTGTGTGTATTCTCTGGTGGGCTTTCAGGTGGGAGCTTTTCGTGTATACTTTGTTGCAACCTGAAACGAAACGTTAAACGATTAATCATATGATCAGTACTGTACAGTACTGTTTACAGCTTATTGTATTAATTAATCACTTTTCAGAATTTGGCTATATGAACTGTTTTCTCTCTTTGAAAATTGAGTATTTTTACCAGAAGATGAGATGCCATCAAATATTTATGTAATGACTTTTGGTTTTAGGTACGTTTTACCATCATTATAAATTGTACTACGTTTAACCCTTTGTATAGCTTTTGAAGCTAACAAACGAAAACGTTCGACTGTAATAAACATTTATGTAGGTACATAAATGCAGTGTTTAACTAATTATAGGTGAGCCCCATTATAAACAAAATGCTATCGTAAACTGACTCAAACAGTCATCATCTCTATTTGACACATTGTTGTGTTATATATCATTTCTTATATGTTACATATTAGCCAAGTTTTCACATCGATAACTTTACCAAATTATTTTACCTGCAAACTGCCCACAGTTTTTAAACTTGTAATATTTTTTCATTTGAAAGATGTCTGTTCTTAATTTTAAAAAACTTGAAACTATTATATTTAAAACTTAAAACAATGTTAGTGTTTACATCTTATTAGTAAACTATACATTTTGGTATCAAAGTGTTCCAGGAAAGCGAGCAGAAGACGTAAGTTACGACAATGCGGCCTCTATTCATTCATGGCTGTGCTCGTGTTTTGTGAATGACTGGCGCCCCCATTGATACACCACTACTTTACACTACGCGCGTGACCAATGTGTCTCCAGATACTATCAGCCATTTAGTTAATGAATGGGGCAGGATGGGGTACTTCACCCCTCAGCAGGGTGCGTATAATGGACTATTCAACCAGAGATCTCGGCCGATAAGCACTGTTTAGAATTGGAAATGTATATTATAGCTTTAAAGAGTAGCACATTTTGTTGGTTATAAATAAATATAAGGTTTTTGTTGAATTCTCTATTCTTAGGGTTAGTAACCGATATTCTTTTTTTAATCCGATATTACATCTAATTTTTATTAGTTGGCATCCCATACTGCATCTTAACTAAGTAATTTATTCCGCTAATTAAGAAAATCATTTTAATGGGTTCAAATCAACACATAATTCGGTTTGAAAACCTACGAATGAAAAAAACTAAGCACTCACCAATAAAATCACAGTGATGAATTCTTCTCTTCTCGAGCTCAGGGTTGTTACGGCGGTTGTACTTGGTGGGGTGGTGAACCACAGGGTAAGGTGGTGGAGGGGTGCGACGAGGCAGGTTCCCTCCTGGACTCCCAGGGTCGGAGTTAGGTGGGGTGGGTGGGGGCGCGTACAGTAACCGCGGTAAGTGGTACGGCAGCTTGTAGTTCTGCTGATACTGCTGAGGACTGCCGCCGTGGTACGGACTGTGGGCGGGGTTGATGATATGCAGGGGTCCGGGCGAGGGGGAGGTAACCTTCTCAGTTTTGATCGAGAGGGTGTGCAAACTCGGCTCTGAGGAGGGTGAGAGCATGTCGTCCGTGACTTCCAGCTTGATGTGTGCATTGACTCCTACACTGGCAGCCATTGCCAGCATCTCCGCGTTCTCGGGGTCCAGCTTCTGTATGCTGCTGGTGATGTCCTCCCACAGGGGAGGCTTGAGGAACACGTCGTCCTCTGGGGGTAGCGACACTACCTTGGGCGACACGTAGCTCATAGCGTGGCTGTGGTGGGGGCGGGGGTGCTCGAAGAAGTCATCTATAGTGGAGGCGGATTCTCTGCGTGGTTTGTCTAGCTCGGCTAGACTGGCCTCAGCAGCTGCTGCTTCTTCCTCTAGCCTCTGCAGTCTGTCCAGCTCCTGCCGGCACAGGTACGCATCCAACTCGCCCGTCTGCAACATACCAACCAATCATCATAACACTGATACAACCAGTCTTTGTTTTGCCCAACATAACAGTCAAGGCGAAAAACAACACGTATCGAGAGCAATGTAAATGACATTATTTAACATATGCAAGTCAATTACAATCAAATGCATTAAAAGGGTTCTCTTTAGTAATTAGGTTACTAGCACCCTTTTAGAAGACAGACCAGCCGCTAGATAATCGATCCTGCTGTAAAAACTATACAAGCTTCGAACATTTTTAACACTTATTTTTGGCACCACGTAACTTACTTTATACTATCAAGCGAATAAACCCACATGCCGTCGTGGTATGAGATTGTAGGTTGAGTTAAAAGGCTATGTAGAGATCATGTTTGAATACTAACAATCTCTGCATAACAAGTACACAAATCTCTGAGCTGTTCTGTTCTGGAAGGGACCAACAACTTGTTCAAATGTCCTAATTAAGTTCTCTCGTGTGACTGTGGGCGAGAGTGTAGATAAAGTCACTGGACCTGCCGCATAAACACGTGATCTCATCTCATCTTACACACGCTCAATAATAAATCTACAGGAAAGTTCCTCACAACACCTTCAAGCCCACTTCAGACGCTTATATGAACCACCCACCTCACGCGACCGCATTCAGGAAAACAAAACTTAGTCATGTACCCTCCATACAAATGTCTAACTGCAACTAAAAGCAGAACTCTCTGTTCGTGAGAAGGCAGGGAAGCAGAGGCAGAAGTCGAGAACTACTGCGCACGCGCGAGGAAGGCAGCTGCGCGGATAAGCCACGGCATCAGAAATAAACCAATAAACGTTTACGATACCGGGAACAGAGAGTCATGCTGCGTCCCGCTCATAAACCGCGGGCTGATCGTCGATATTCATGATGCAACCGCAGCCCGCAGGACCATATGGTCCGTAGTCTTGCCATGGGGTCTATTAAAGCAAATTGTCCAGGGGGATAAAGTCATTCCACGTTCTTTAATACTGTGTTCGGCGTGACATCATATGGTGCTGGAATTGCCTAGTTCATGATACTTTACCTAAAATATTCCTCTGAGGTTACAATGGGTTCTTGATTAAAAAATGGAAATTATTCTATTTTTATTTACAATGGGGGTGGTTTTATAAAAGTGTGAAATCGTTTGGTGGATGAAAGAAAGTAAAGACAAGACCTCTACGAGTACAATCACTTTTCAGAAGTTGCAAGTTAAAGTGAAGAATTATTATAACGTTTGGACGAATTTTCGTGCAAGAAACTAAACGTTCTGACGAACAACATTACCTAAGTAGATCGCCACCTCACCCCTAGGGCCTCAGGTTTCTGTAAATCCATCGGTCTTCCAAGAGAAACCGAAGACGAGGCTCTGAAAATACCAGTCAAGATTCCTAGAATGACTGAGAAGTGCTAATTTATCTCCGTTCAACTAACCTCCTCGAGTTGTTTAATGTTCGCGCACGGACTTGGCGCGTATTAGAGCCGGTATCTGACGAGGCAGATCTACAAGCCCGCAGTAGAGATATAATGGATGTATCGACACCATCAGGCGCATGCGTACAGACAGTTCGCCCCTCCCGCTCATTACTCCATCAGCCATGCGCACTGATATACCATCGCAGGTATAATTGGCCATGTCCAACTGCGATAACTGCAGTCTGCCCGCGAGAAGAGCTCTGTGCCGCTGTACAAGCTGCTAACTCCGTGGTCTTGTCGTGAGATCGGTGCTGTAAACTAGATGAGTTTTCGTCTCATTTGCATAACGTACGCTGTCTTCTTAGTTGACAGCTGGAATCTATCGGTTAGCTTCTGTTTTCTGGCTCATAAATCACTGTCGAATTCGTGTTCTTGATTTTTGTTTATGAGTTATTTTCCCTTTGAAGATTTCGATCAAGGCTGTCGGGTGATGTTATAAGGCCAACTGCACGAGGCCAACATTGAGAACTGAGAACTTTGGTATTCATGGTTCTAATTAAAACATTGAACAGTTTTACAGGGTTAAAAAAAACTAAAGTTCTTTAGGCCGTATATAACGTTAACGTTCGTCGTAGAAACTGGGTTTCTTCAATTAAACGACAATAATTTGAAGTTTCAAGCAGTTTAAAATGTAACTGATGGTATAAATCTAATACGACTTGAAACAGTTCCTAAATACATTTAAAACTATTTATAATAAGGGGTTTAACTATATTTTCAGATTTAAACTTTAATTATATTCAAAGGACGATTTTTTAAAACAAATTTAAGTACCTGATTAGCAAGAGCTGAATTCAACCTATACCTAATAGAAATTCATCCATTCAACTTTCTAGTCCTAACAGCAGCAGCATCAATCAAAAACACAGAAATATCTCGAAAATCTTAACTGAAAATAATGAAATTTGATACACGCATTTGACACAACAAACAGTAAATCTTTCAGCCAATAACAGCATACCGGTTTCTCTCGTGCAAACAGTCAAAGTGTCCAAACAGAAACTTGCGAGATCTGAGTCTGACCTGGATAAGGAGAGAGCGTGTTCAGATACAGACGTACTACGCAGACGCAATACGCAGTACGCATGCGTATTGGCTGCTACGCTGTCAACTCACTAATGCGCCGTCAATCCGGCCTGCGCGCGATGATGGATTGGAGAAAACACTTGCGTACAACGCTTTCACACCCGGCGTACTTCGCGCGTTGTACGCTTGGAAAGGTTATCGGTCCACTGTTTGCAAATGTATTTTTTACAGCCGTGGGAAAATGAAGCGGTGTAATATACAAATGGGAAAATTAAACGTAGCAATATTATACTTGGCGATATCATGGTATTGGTGAAGATGGAATCATTACATGATTATTTGATAGCAATCTCACCTTCCAACATTTTCACCAGAAGATGAGATGTCGTCAAATAATTATGTAATATTATTATGATAGTCTTACTGACTGAAAAATATGAATATTTTATATACGTTTGATTTTAGAAGCCTTAGTCCTCTATGAACGTATCTTAAAGAAGGGTTCAAATGGATTAGAGATTTAATGATGTTGTTCTACAAGAGTATTGTCTTTTCATTCAAAGCGAATGCAATAATTTGCACGTTCTGGAAAACCAGTTAACTATACAATGGTTCTATTTCTAATCGATATGTTAAAGGATTGGATCGCTCGAACAAAGGAAAAGGAACTAGTAATTTGAACATATGTCTTAGATAAACTTTGCGTTGTCATTTTCGTAAATCTTCCCTAAATTAAAATCGAAAACTCGTATTTTGTAATTTCACATGTAACTTTCTCATAACTAAACTGTTTTAATAACAGCGAACCTTTATTTTTGCATCTCGCTATCGCTAAGGTCATCTGCTTGGCTGACATAGGCATGATCAAGTAATAAAGATTCCTCTCGCCTACAAGTCGTGAACGTATAATTAATCGATAGCTCAACAGGCGTAAAATTAATTTACAGACAAACCATTCAGAAAAGGTTCATAGAGGTCATTGTACAATTAACTGATGGATTGTTTTTCCTCTTTGACAGGTGACTCATTTCGAGGAGGTTACTGTAGGTCTTTTCTGGAGGTATTCTGAAATCCGCCGCCACTTTGCTGTAAATGGAATTCATACTTTTATTTTGTTGGGAATATGGTGGGTTTGTTGAAGGACACGAATGGGATTATCATACAGATTTGACAGTATTATATGGGTTTAAAGAATGTAAACGTATACCAGCGCAGTGTTTTTTCGCAATTGTACATTTACGTGGAATTACGGGTAGAATAAAACAGCATAGTGATGACAACACGTTGGAATGTTACAATGTTGCTTTTCCATGTTTACTATTGATAGTTTCAAATAGACTTTGCACGTTTGCACTTGTACAAGGGGTTGTAGGCCAATTGAAACCCCCATCGTTTCATTAGATTCACGCAAAACCTAAATCGTGTTGGTTTACTTTTTAAGGCAAGACTTATTAAAATTTATTCACTCAACATCTGGTATTTATATGAGTTATAGTACTAAACAAATAATCACATTTGAACTGACGAAATTAGTTTAAACCTGAGTTATATTGACATGTGCGGATATTAAAAGAATAATTGACCACGCCTATTTCATCTAAACTATGATCAACGGCAATAAACGATTTGATTTGATTGTTTTCAGGAATCACAGTGTGATTTGCAAACACCTTATGTATTTTGTTCAACTAGTTTATCAAAACCCCATGTTTTGTAGTTTTAGCTACTTAAACTCAGCTAGATACGCTAGATGGTGCTGCTTGTCCGAAGCAGGAAATGCAGTCATCAAAAGTGCCAATTGCAAACTGTAGAAATGTCATATGCAAATGTCTTCTCTCATGTGCGTGTTGTCTCAATATGCGGGCACACTGGTGCGTAATTACAGGCATGTTTAACATGCGGTAAGTGCTGCGGTATCTACACTGACAGCCGCAGCGGTACGGAACTGAGTCGACCTGGAAGTAGAACTGGTTAGTGCAACTGCAATTACAGCTGGTGTCCAGTCTAGACTCAGTCCATTCATCCAGCCATTCATACCTCACATGGCCACGGGTCAACTTCCATACTCGGCCCACATTCATCTGCACGCAGACAAATGGTTGGTAGAGTATGAGTTATGCCAGAACCAGTGTGCAGTTGTCCTTGGCTGTGAAGTTTGTCGCGGAATACAATGCACTATGAGTTGCTCATTTGTGACTAGATTTGGTGAATGTTTAAATCTTTATTCGGACAAGTCCGCTGACGTAGCAGCTAGCAATATTTATAAACGGAGCTTACTACTACTACTTTATTTGATAACCTTAAGTATCTCGTAACCAAAAGCTTAGTTCGAATATTTTTGGTTAAATTTCTCAATTGAATTACCTTGCTTAGGTCTTTAGCTCTTGTAATTTATGTTTTACTTACCCGAAAATAGTACCCATGGAAAAGGACCTTCAACCCACTTAACACTTATTTTAAGACAATCAATCCGTGAGATTTTCTAAAGAATACTATTTTAGAACCCAACGAGAACAGCCATTAAAATCGTAAAAGGTTCTTCAAACAGCTAAAACCCCAAAAGAAGAAAATTACGGAAGTATCCGTCACGATGCATCGTTTGGCTCAAAGGAGAACAAGAAAAAGCTTTAGGTCGTGATTACGATTGACATCTTTATGTTTGGCTGTCGAGGAAGAAAACAAAGCGACCAAAGCGAGAGACCGGGCGACCCTGACCGACAGGCTCAATTAGAGAACAAAGCCACCAATAGATAACGCCACTGCATATTTCAAAATTTCTGACAAAGATATTAATAGTAGCAATCACCGGTTCGTATCGCTTTTAGTCTCTCGCCATTTGTGCCTCCTGCACTCTACCGCCCCCGCAGCGCGACTTCTGACCCGTCCTGCGACTCATCTGTCTCATTGTACGCCTAACTACCCAATTTTTCTCCCGGTCTCATCATAAGTCACCGTGTGACTCTACACGTGGTCCTTATCTGATTCAGTTCTACTACCGCGGCCGCTTACCGGTTCCGATGACCCGACTCTGAGGTTAATCTCGACTGTATTTCACAGTTTTGAATGACCGGTTGGCAAATCCTCTTCACCGTGGCTCGCGCTCTGGACTCCCAAAGCCTAATCCGGCACTTAGAGGAGATTTAATTATCAAGGTGAATTACATTGTAAATGCGTTTTGGCATATATGTGGAAATACTGTGAGTCACTGGTTTATTTGTGGGTCTGGTTTCTCCTACAGAGACTTCGACTTGGAGGACCTCATTTCTTTAACTCTAGAAACAGAGGTTTCAGTTCTACCAGCAGCAAGTAACGAAGTGAGTGACTTGTGGTGTATATACTCGTCCATTACCCAGAGGAAGTGAAGTCTGATAGGATTTGTAAGTGAGAGAAGAGGAGAGACTGAGGTGTACAAACAGAGTCAAAGACGCCGTCCTCTCAAACAGACAAACACACACATTGACCTCGTCTCATCGGCTATTCACTGCTCTCAGGGAGGCACGTGTGTCTTTGACCTCCAATCCGCGCGCACGCACACTGTCTACTGTATGAATACACTACTGTGTTGGAGACAGTCATGACAAAAGAGAGAAGGGTTTCGATATAGTCAGCAAATGAAATATTGCACTAGTTTGGCTTCGTAAAAGACGTGGATGGACGGATCAAGTCAAAACAGAAATAATTTTGAATGATTTACAAGATGAGGGGGTGAACATACATGAGTATGTATGTATCTCCATGCCCAGACCACACGGGTAAAGGTTGACTTAACGAAGTCGTTTAATGTTTGTGGTAGTTGGACGGGAAATACTTTCATATTTAAAAGATAGCTTGAATTACTTTGTGTAGGGACTCGCCAGACCAAATTGGCGTCATGTCCTTTAACCATAGATCGACCAATAAAATAATTTGTTCGTCTCAAAACTGCATTAATCTTCATATAAAACAACGTACCAAAATAGTACAAAATAAATAGTTGTGTTGCACCTTAACAAATCTTGTTTAGAATAAATTTGCATTAAAATAGTACGTCTACTTAAATGTATTTTAATGAATTTAAATCCAAATACAACATCACAGCCATTCGTGAGAAAGTCGTACGACAACACCGTTCTAACACACCTAGGTATAATAAAATGCAAATTTAAAAATAATAAAAACCCAAACTGTAAAATAAACGTCAATAAACGTGTCCAAAAAGCAGTTAAACAGAGCCCGGATATAAACAGAGTGTTGTTTCGGCTATATAGTAGCAGGGTGTCGTCCGCGAATACCGGTTGTTGGCTGTTGAACATCCTATATTATTAGCAACACATCTTGGCCTATCACCTTAAAGACACAATTAGCCTTTGGCCGAGATCAACTGCTACTCTAAATCAGCTGATATCATCGTATCCCGTTTAATTAGCAGCAACCACCAGCAGTTTTGCCTACTTCGTGCCATACTTTCTTTTCCTCCTAATAGGCACCGAGGATCGAAATTTATCGGTGAAACTACTTTATGATTTACGATAAAGACCTTTTAGAGTATTCAGGAAGAAACGGAGGGATTTGTGTAGATTGTATCTGTTTGTCGAAAGTGCTGTTATCTCGGTCGGTGAGTGAGATATCGGTCCTTTCACGGCCGTAAACATGAGTGACCCCAGCGCACATGCACGCCGCGTCAACATGAAACCTGGCTTTATAAATTCTGATACCTTTCACTCGGGTTTGTATTGTAGACTAAGTTTAACAACTCATTGTGCGTACAAATAACTAACTGCAGTAAATGTGCGCAGCAAGGCCATGCAGCCGGACCTTGTGCAAACGATCTACTTATTTACATTACAACGCCTGACCGCCAGCCAGTCCTGGGTAGTCGGTACTTTGGGTGTTTGTTTGATCAGTTATCGGCTCGTAGATCATTCTCAGTGCATTAAATAAAATTGTGTAACTTTATAATCAAAAATATTATTAATAAAAAAGAATTATAGACTAATTTTGATATTTTTCCAATTAGTATGTTCTATGCAGTCTAAACCACTCAATAGAATGATAGAGTTGTAAAAATACTCTTAGGTTTGCACAGTTGGATTCCTAATTGCGCTTCCTTAGCTAAATCAAAAATACTTCACTTATGAAAAATCGTTCATCTTTCAGGAACATCATGTGATTTCTTCGAAATTGTGTAGATTTTTGAACTAATTCAATCATGTTTGTCTTTATATTTATTAGTGTTTCCATTGCGTAAGTGGTCATTGAATCTTTCCTTAACCACTCACGACGAGAAGATTTGATAAATGGACACGAAATGATAAAGTTAGTTGCAGGTAAGGATGAGCTGAGGAAGTGTGAGGAAGTGTGTCGCCGCGGAGTGCTAAGTGGTCGTGTAGATGTGCATGCACACAGCTGACTGCGGGCTTTGTCTAGGTAATGAATTGGTTAGACTGCATGTGCTAAGTGTGCACACGCACCGCCACGCATAACTTCAGCGTAAGTCTCTCTCTTCTGATAACTGATAAGCAAGGCACGCAAGTCCCACTCCTGCTAGACGAACTTCAATACGATCAATTTAATAACTAGAACTGCAAAGCACCCCAGTCAAAAGGCAATTTTTAGAATTGCTTAAAACTAGCATATCAGTAATTATTTATATAGTAGTTTCAGTTAAAGTTCAATACTTCTTTTAAGATTAGTCTTTAGGTATAATTTCTTAGAAATTAATTTGAGTTTTAAATTGGTTTACCCAACAGTGATCATAATTATCGGTATCTGGACGTCACATGCTCCAGAGGGAGTTTTCAACGAAACTTGACTCATAGTGAGCTATTATAGGTGCACCGCTGGGGTTTGAATCCTCTTATCCTAAAGTACAACATTAAATAGCTATTTAACCTGTATTCCACACAACCCGCCCTGCAGTGCACGCTCGACCGCACAGACCGGAGTTGACAAGACGACGTTATCCAGGCTGTTTCTGTGACACGTCAGTAAATGTTTCCGCTAATGGTCAGTCAGTGGCGCCTTCTGCTGGCGTCTTCTCACGCCTCATCAGCCTACAATCTGGCCTTGTCTTTTGGCACACGAGAATGTTTGACGTGTTTGTTGTCTCGGGGTTTGTTAACATGAGTGAGGACCCTGCATTTCTGTGCGGTGATACTTCGACTGACCATAGAGGGAGAACATTCCAAAAAAAAGTAACAAACGAATTATATGTGTGATTGTCTAAATTTTGAAACGATCATTCCTGCATGCGTCCAAAGTGGCCTCACGACGAATAAAACGGAGAAACCACACACTCTGATAATTTCTAGAAATATTTTATGAAATCACTGCACCACTCTTTGGGCTCGGCCGCTGTCGACGCTCACCACATATTATTGTAACATTATTGGTTTTCAAGAGGAAAGATGACTAAAGGTTAGAAATTATCCGTCGATTACTCATGCTATACAACTCAATAAACTGCACAGCATGTTCATTAAATAAACCGTAAAACATTTATAAAATGGTAAAAGTTTGAACGAACTGTAGAAGTTTTGCCATTAACACCTACTCAAGGTTACCAGAGGAAAGAAGTGTCAGAAGGTTTACTCGTAAACTGAAACAGCTGGAGGAATTAGCATTCAAGCAAGGCAACAGCTGATCATTAATGTTATAAAAAGTGGCTTTGTAGAGCGATAACTCGAGAGCTCAGGACAATGCGTAGAATAGAACGCAGCAATGGCGTGGGCAGTGAATGGATAGTTTAGTAGGACGAATAGAGTTTAACTGCTTAACTTGTGGTTTTATTTAGGTAATATTTAAAATAAGTGGTTAATTTATGACTCAACCAGTTTAAATGTTTTAACTTTATGATCGTGCAAATGTATTAGATTTAAATCTACTGTCAAATTCAAAATCAAGAGAATCATGACGTGTTTGCACGCACGCACGCACACTCACAGCCTCGCACCTGCGTGACCCACTGGCACAGGTTATTAAATCATTTAGAGATAACGGAGCTGACCCATTTGATGCTGGAACCCCAGCAACTATAGGAAACTATCCACGAGAACGTTCAGATTGGTTTCTGAAAACACCATCCTACTGCAATCATTGATACTAGACTATAGTAACTATAACGCTAAACATATATTAAGTCTAGTTGGATGATTAAATAGAATACAGTTGATCACGTGGTTTACGTCGACTTACGATGACACGTAGACGAGTTTTGAAGTAATGAGGTTAGTTTGTTGTAAGTTGTATAAAGAGGGGTTTACATGAATGAATCATTTGCACTTGTATTGTTCACTGAGCCCGGAGTGTTAAAACGAGCTTGAAGCTTTTTATAAATTATAAATAACCATGAACCTGGTATTTAAGCCAGCGCCAAAAGTAAGATTCTAGAAAGCATTCTTATTCTAAACTCGAGGTTATAAACATGATATCAGAAAATTTCCTTTGATAAATGTAAAGATAAATAATATGCTCGTGACCAAGAGAAGGAACCATCTTCTCGCTGAGCCACGACAGTAGGCTGCGAATGAATGGTCCTCATCTGACTCGTCTTCCGTGACTTCATCTCTATACATTCTTCTTAATTCTTATTTATTAACCTCCAAAACTCCGCTAATTGGTATTTCTGCTTTCTTCAAACATATTTTAAAGCCTGGAGAGTTCCCACAGCCGTAAAGTTTCAGATTAACTCGTCAAGTGGATTTCGGATGTCTTCATCGGGTTTCTCTACATCTTGGGTGAAATTTGTGTATTTTCGTGTGTTGCTTGAGTCATAGGCGGCATGGGAACACTACAGCCTACTTCGTGACCACGTGGCAACGTATGTTGTGTGAGTGTACATAGCTGTCACTGTCAGCTGGGCCTTGTAAGGCACGTAAACAGCTGATCACATTATCACACGCGGCAACGTGTCAATCAGCTGACTTTATTTACCCGCCAACTCATTCACAGCTGCTGCACTGGTCACACATCTAGCAGGGAGAGAGCGACGAAAATGGTAGACCAAGAAGATGCATTGGCCCATGGTGTAATAAGTACTTATTACACCTGGCATTGGCCAAGCGGTTAGAGAATGTACACAACTAATGTTGAAAATATGTGTTAGACTATAGTGTACATATATTTATGACGAATTTCAAGTAGTAATATTCACTTCATGAATGACCCAGCTGTTTATATATTTAACATTCATTCCGTGTTTTATATCATCAATTTATCATGATTTATACAAAATTGCACTAAGTAAGTTAATAATAATCCGTGCACAAAGTAAGTGCTACCTAATAAATAGTTATGCTTAACTCAGTGATATAAAGTCAACTTTTTATATAATTAATATATTCTAGCCACATTTTCTATACAGGTTTACAGGTATATCCTTGTTTCAATTCTAACAACATAAACGTCGTGGATAATTCAGTAATTATTTTAATTGTCTTGTTTATTTTATCGTTAATATGCTAAATAAGTACGCTTTCCCACTTGATATTGAAATATAACCAATTCCTATGTAAATGGCATGTAAGCAGTAGTTCTTGAGTAATAATTTCTGTATTCCTGTTATAACACAGTGTTAGAAGTTAAACGATATTCTATGTATAGTAAAATATAATTATTCATAAGTTCATACTGTGTACCAGATAGTTGACTACTATAAGTGCCAATTTTATTTTTATTTACGCACTAATTTCAGTAAATAACACATAGCTCAAATTTACGTTTCCTTTTGCGAAACAAACGCAACAACGTGCGTTCTTTTGAAACCCTATTTTAATGTTATAAGTAATAAGCTGTTAAAATACTGAAAACCATTCGCAAGAAGGCATTAATGTTTATGATTACCCACTAAAAGAATGTTTGTAACGGTACTTTAGACAATAAATACCTGTGCATTGTTTTGCCAAAGATGGCATCGAACAAAAAGCTTTCTTTCTGCCTTGTTAGCGACGACCAGATAATGTTGTTCCTGAAGAATTTCATTACAGTATCCTCCAAACCTGTTCTCGGGTTTAATTATTTTGCCACATTCCACCGCGGCTAAGTCTTTTCTTCAACTGTGTTATAGGATTAGGTAACATTTATATCAACGTTGATGGCCTCAAGTTTATTTTAATCTGGTTTGTGTTGTTTGTAGTCTGTTGATAGAAGTCGGTTCTAACGAGTATATTTTGCAGCTTCTAAAAGTAATATAATTGTGCACATTCTAATATTTGTGATTGCAACGTTATTAACGTTTTAAGATTCGGCACAGGTTTTTACCAACTTTGCGTATTGAAATAGTATTTTCAAGCTCATCTTGCTCGTAAAAGTACTAAACCACATAAATGGCACACCATAACTTTATTCAAACCAAAAAGATCGTATTTGATCAAAAGTCTACCAAAAAGTCTCATCCTTTCATCCTTTTTAGTGGGTGTGTCAAATGGGGTAGTTGAAGGTGTTCAGTTTTAGACTTTTCTTGTATTATTAACTAATACCAATACAAAAATGTATGGCTAAGATATCAGTGTTATTTCTTATAACTTTCCAAGATATCTTAGATTAAAATATATTTTGGGTAAACAACTTTAATGTTTTTTGCTTATATTCCCACATTCCCTTGATGACGAGCTGGCGTGATCAGACGGCTCATATCAGAACTGATACTGATAGTGTGGAGGTAGACAATGCCAGGCTATCTATGCCAGGGTCTTGGTTATCTGTAGACATTGACGTGGCGTGGTAGAGAGACTGCACGTAGTGGATTCGGCAAGATGGCGCACACCACGTCCTCCTCATAAACCGAGCCTTAAGTACCCATAACCACCATAAAACAATGGACTCTTGTGTCGCCGACTTTATGGCTTTATGGTGTTGTCGTCAAGGCCTGGAGATAGCGTCTTCTGACCCACTTCCCCACTGGCATACACCACACAAGTCAAACTGTGCAGTGCTAATGTTCCTGTACTTAGGAATTAGAAGGTATTTAGATTTTAAAGGTGGATTATTTCGATATATTTACGAAGCATAGTTAGTTTGATACATTTTTAAGTTAAGGTCCTTTCGTAAACAACAAACCCACAATCCCGACCGTAGCCAACTGTTCCGCAGCCAAATAAAACTTAACTAAATGAATTATTTGGTTTTCCTGAACAGTCTAACATTCCACATGGGTATTTCTTACCTCATCTGCTATTTAATTGAGACCTGTTTTATCTTAGGATTATGTAAAAAGTGTAAGAGTTACATATTCAAATTAAGTCCAGGGTTGTTTTGTTTATTAGTTAACATCTTTTAGTTCTCGCGTACATGCACTTCTCAATCAGGCATTGCAACGAACTGCAACGTATGGGCGTTTACATGTACTCATAGCAAAATTACACTTGACACTACTGTTCTATGAGTTCTGGCGATGGGTTTCACCACTGCGCCCCTTAAAAATGTATAGTGTTATACTTTTGACGGTTTTTAACAATAAAATTTCAGTACTTCCTGGACTGGATTCAATTAGGCCACCCAAGTTATTCATTGTAGAGTAGAAATACCTAGTATGCTGGATCTTCGACCACGAAAAAACATATTTTTTATTGTTTTTAATTTATTTATTTACAATTGATATTATTGTGGAGTTTTAATTAATTAGATTTGTTACCAATAAACTTTAGATATATAGGCCGTTACGGCACGTTAGGATACAGTGAATAATTTTCGCGTTTGGAAGATGAGACGACATTTGACTTGAGGCATACAGTTTACTATTCTTTGTTTAAAGTTTGTTGTTGACGATGGGAGAATTTTAGAGTTTAAACTACTATTGCGGACATTTTCCATCGTTAGTGAAAAAGATGATCACGATGTTTCAGGCTCTGCAATCTGATCTCGTCTTCAGGTGAAAAGTAACCTAAAACATAACACAGAACATTAGAAAACGAGCTAGCCTAAAGTAATCATCGTACGCTGACCAGTCAAGCACAACCAAACACGTAGCTGTTAAAGTCAAAATACTAAAACACTTTTAGTACACTAATACTAAGTTTGAGTATTTTGACTTTAAAGCTACATGTTGTTTGGTTGTACTTGACTGTTTATTTATTTTAGCTCAGGCTGGTTACTTTAGGCTAGCTCGTTTTCTAATGTTCTGTGTTATGTTTTAGGTTACTTTTCACCTGAAGACGGGATCAGATTGCAAATACCGAAACGTCGTGATCATCTTGCTCACTAACGATGGAAAATGTCACAATAATAGTTTGAACTCTGAAAGTTTAATATTTGCGAATGATAACTATCTGAGGTTGTGTTTGAATGAACTCGGCGGAGCGCGGTCGCGACACTCGGACTGCGCGAGTTTACGACGCACGAGTTACGACATACGACGGACCTGTCAATCTGGGCCGATTTTACTGCACAAGCGCCGAGATAAGCGGATAGAGCTGTCCCGGCCTCACTTAGGGTTTTACGCCGCGGCTATAAAATAAAACGGCGGATTTAAGCTCACTTTGCTTTCAAGCGGATGTGAATTGAAGTGCAAGGACTTGAATACGTTTCAGTAAGTAAGATTCATGCGTTGTCTGGTCTCTTGAGGGAGTCGTTTGTGGAGAAATGTGTGTTGTATGAGAGACTCGTGACGAAGCTGTGTGGATTTATACAACATTAAGTGATGAAAGAGTATAGAAAAGCTATTTATAAAATATAAGAGTGACTCTTCAACCTAGACACCTGAAGAACATTCAAACTGTACATAGCAACGTCCAGACCACACAAGATTAGTCCAGACTACAAGCAGAATTGTCAAACTAAACTTGGTGGTAGTATATTAGTTATGTTAAGAATAGTTTTTACGAACTTAGTAAAGTTTTAAACCTAACTAACCCCCACAGGAACATAAGGTAATATCAAGTTCGAGTCATAACACTTTTGAAAACTAATTTACCAAATTTAAGGCGATTCTCGACTTTGAACTTCGAAAAATTGACATATAATCTTTCCTTACTTGGAAGTTTTGGAACCACCATAATAGATTAACCAATATGTGTTTGGGTTGGGTTTTCCTCAAATTAAGCAACTGGCTCGACGGAATTCCAACTTTAGAGGCAAGAACGGTTCATTTGTTCATGCCTAGAAGGAGGTATACCAGAGAAATCCCAAATCATAAACGGCTCATGAATGTTTATTAACCAGGTACCCAAACATTGCTTACCACCCTCTTATTACTTTACTATATTCCATCCCACAAATTTTCTCCTCATCTTTCGTCTGTGATGGACATCAGCCGTATTTTTGGTATAAATAACATATCAGGCACTCTTAACCGCTGAAGTTGTTTGATGAGGGATTGCATTTACACCATGGCTCACTCGAAGTTGGAGGGAAGAGAGATACGCAACGCCCGACTGTGTCCCATCACCAGGTGATTCATCATCCTCTTGGCAGCTGTAATTATCAACATTACACGCTCATCCGTCTGATTAGCCCAGCCAACACGTGTTTGTTTGAGGCGTGACAACTGGCTCATTTACTGATTGACCTGTCAGGTTCGGTATTAACATCGTTTACAGATGAACAATGACGTCATAATGGTGTGGGGTCGAGTTAGGGGATAAATGCACCACGAGCTCGGGCTAGGGAGAGTTCACCATGTGTCGGTCACTGCCCACAGAGAGCACCTTACATGTTGAATACGTGGATGTGAATGTGTGTGAGTGGAGATGTACTGTATATCTGGAGACAAGGCGAGGTGAGGTATTCAGTAGGCAAGGAGACGTGGGCCAACAACAATGGTTGGCTCAGCAAACTGGAGTAGGCTTGGACTTGGACATAACCTTGCAAGGTCAGACTGAGCCATCCACGTGTTGCACGTGCTTAAGGGAACAGGTTTCTTGAAGAACAGGCCGAGCACCGTGAGCTAAAGAAGGTAACAAATGATTTATCCGAGGTACATTTGTTGACACCGACAAACATGTGTGTATATTTTTATTATAATAGATTTCAAGAACAGTGAAATACAAGTTATATAACGTAAAGCCTTACACAACCATAAAGTATGTTGAAAACGCAAAGAGAGAAAATCGCTGTTTGTGTGGTAAAAGAAGACCTTACATTTTAAGAGTTGACTGTTTCTTAACCATTGCGAGCAAAATGTATGTAAACACAACGATTTGTGGTTGACTTTTACGCAAGGCTTACAACTTTGTGCAGTCCATACAACACACTTTAGGTAAATATTCAAATTAACGTATTCAACGTATTGTTGGAAGAGTGTGTGTTTCTACGTCCACGTGCGCGTGTTTTGTTTGTAACCTACGCGGATGACGAGCACTGTTGTAACCAACACATCTCAATACTGTGACAACAACAACATAGTGATTGCCTCTTTGTTGTCAGACAACAAAACTAACTAGGCCTACTTGAGCACTGCGTGTCTCTGTGTAAATACAACACAAGCGTGGAAAATCCTTCTTCATGCGTGGTCCAGTTGCTCAAGTTTGGTGGAGAAAGTTGAAATATATTCATCCCATGTAATGTGTATGGTACAGGTAATTAAGTGGTGGTCGAAGTAATACACTCACAGCCAAAAGTTTAGTTGGACACATTTTGCTAAACAGAATTGTCAAAACAAAACTTTACAAGAGATATCCCTAAAAATGTCCAATTACTTTTGACAGAACACGTGCATCAATTTGACAACAAAGTGAGCAGAAATAGAAGAGACACCTTCCACGAAGCTGCACATCAAAGCACGCAAACACGCGGAAACTAATGCATTTCATCTGGTCTGGACTATACTAGGTTCACTCTAGCAGTGCGACAAGCTACAGCTAACACAGTGGGTAACGGCTGAGCCAACAGTGGGTAACAGCTGGGGTTTAATTTAAAAGAAGCTAGTTAGGAATGAACCAAAAACATCTTGAGGCTCGTTACTGTACTGAAAGTCAACGTGTGCCATCTTTTGGTATACAAGTCTTTTGAAAATTTTTTGTTTGCCAGTAAACAAGGGAAGAAAGTTTTTAAAATTAAGGAAGGAAGCTCAATACAACTAAGAAGGCGAAACTAAAACTAAGGTAGGCTAGATTGTAGAGAAATGCTATCAACTTAAATGCACTATACTTCTTCGAGATGGCATTAATACCGATACCGTTTGTCATAATATTATCCATTGTACATTGCCATTATATAAAATTGCAATGCCTTATATAAAAGCCAATGAATATTATAATATACTCGTATGTGTACCTATATTACACTCTTGGTCATAACGATCAACGATTTAAGGAGACCAATGAGCTGGTAAAATATTCCAAGAAATCGACTACATTATTATTTATTGGCCTCTCAACAACATATCCTAAAATAGCAATCTCCATGGGTTTACATATTTAAAAGCCACTGTATTCACAAGTGCTTCTTCTTACTTCTTCAAACAATTCGCGACCAACACGACAAAACATTATAACAAATTATTATCAAAACCAGTTCTATAGTCCGAAATACAACCAAAAATGAAACAAGCTTGTAGTGCTTAACTGAACGTGTTTTACTGATTAACAAAACCGGAAGCAATCAGCTGGGTCGGAGTTTCCGTGGGTGGGCGGCAGAGTGCGGAGCGGCGCACGCGCGGACGAACACCGCAGATAATCGGCCCGGTGCGGGACGCGGGATACTGTATAATGAATTATAGATGTGTATAATTATGGCAAGTGTCGCGGTTTGGGTGGTCTGTGGCCCGGCTACTGATCAGCTGATCACATGATACAAACAGCTGATTGCTGATTATGTCTCATTCACTCCACTCTCACTGTGTCATTCAATTACTACTGGTCTCGTTCTCGATTGGCCCGATGGCGCTTTGGTTAATCACTGCTACTTGTTTGCGGCTTGCTGGTTGGATTTTTTATTTAACATACATAAGTGGGTTTTATGTTTTCGGCTCTCCCAACTTAACATATATGAGCCTTACTTACTACTTTCGACTGAGTTAAGTAACTACCATTAACCAGAGTTAATTCATTTCTAAATATGAGAAAAGCAGTACGATTAAGAAATAGCTACGCTATAAAGTTTCATGTAAAACCACGTTTTCTCTTTATTAAGTGCTCGGAAATTCGCGAAACATGCGACAGATGTAATGACAGATGTAATGTTGTCACATGGTGGTGTCTGTAATGAAGTGCACATTACAGGTACGGGTTGAGATGAATGCTGTATTTACAGTTGCACAACCATGTGTTGCCAAAGCACCGGTCAGAGTTGTGTTGTGTGATCAGAATCAGAATACAGTTATACAGACACAAGTACAGTTCTGTCAGCTGACGTGCCCTGACTGCTGAGTACTCACACACACACACATGCACGCACACTGTCAATCATTGGCAGCTGCTAGGGAAACTGGAGAAAATGCTCTCGCGATAGTAAATATTCTAATTGTGCTCAAAATAAGGACTTGTGATTAGGAAAAGTCTTTAGAAATCAGTAAAATACTGGTTATTTCGTGAAGTGGTGGTTTTGAATAAAATACCAAAATTGAGAAAAATGTTAGTTTTATGATAACAAGAAGGTATTGTCAAGAAACATAAGTTGAGTTAAGTTTTCGTCGATGCGGTATTGTTGAGGTTTATTCATTATTGAACACTAATTGGTTTCACACCTTCCTTTTCAATTAAAAATAAACTATTTTAGCCTATATATGAAATTATATTTTGGTCTTAAACCAAACCCTTTTCAGATTAAAATATAACATATGAGTGTATGTTGTTTGTTCAAAGCCATTTAAATGTTTGCATTGAAATACGTACATGACATTAAACATAACTGTCTTACGTTGTATTTATTATAAAAACCCACACTGCATGCAATTTTCAATTCTGCGTAGTTATAGCAGTATAAAACTAACAATCAATTCAAATACCTTTAATTCGTAAAAATGCTAATCAACAAAGAAGTTGACAGAGCATTTAAGAGCACTACGCAAGTGTTCTCATATACATAAATACATTGTTATCAACGGTTGTCCAGGAAACGCTAACTCACTTGTACATTAGCGGTAGATAGTCGGTTCATTAGCGGGCCGCTGCCGCTAAATGCACTTTGGTTGTCGTTGAGTTCAGCTGCATTGAACACATGAGCGTATCCTGCCGTACACCGCACCGTGCCGTACACCGTGCCGTACACCGTGCCGTGCACCGTGCCGTACCGTGCCGTACACCGTGCCGTACACCGTGCCGTACACCGTGCCGTACACTGTGCCGTACACCGTGCCGTACGCGAGCAGGAGTCAGTCATTCATGAGACTAGGATATTGCGTTGCTCTATACCGAATTTTGTGTGAGTTTACAATCCTTATTTGTTGTGTTCATTCGTAGGGTGGCCATCCTGCAAGTCTTCTTAATTACAATTAAGAAAAAAGCGGTTTTGTTTTATTATTTGAATTTGAGCTAATTTAGTTTAGGACTGCACCTTACAGGCGATGAATATATAAAATCCTACTCACTTATAACCTTACTCTTAAACGACAGAATACTCATATGGGTTGACATTAATTTGAAAGTATTTACAAAGCTTTAGATAAATTGCTGAATTTCAAGAAGAAATCTCCAAGTGTCCGTTATACTACATCCAAAGGATAAACAAATAAACACATTAATTTTTTATAAACAGTGGTCTTACGTCTCCAATAATATACTTTTAACTCCGACTGCTGAGCAATAGGATCTTATATTATACTAAATCCAATGTTACAGAACGATTATTTATCTACTACAGGTAGAGACCACGTCATGATGATCACTTATATCAATCATCCCACGAGAAGGCCCGAGTGATCTTTTCCTGAGACTACCCCTTGTCTCACCTCGTGGCACTCAGCCTATAGCAGCCTGTACATGTCATGATCACTTCTCCCACTGTTATTACCGATAGTTATGTCCCTATTATCAGCCATCGTGACAGATTGAGCAATTTTATGCGATAGTTTATTGTATCTTCGTGCATTGTTCCTGCGCTCATGTACTTACTTTATGGACTTGTTTGGAATTGGGTCAAACGCCCTTCGTCCTCGAGCGATTAACACTAATACAGCACTCTTTACTTCGTGTGCATGCTGATAGAACCTTTGTATTGTTAGTGCATCCACAGCTGTTCTGAATAATTAGGTTTATTCAGTGTTTGGAAGTATTTTTCTTTCAAATGTGATGTCCTTTGTCTCTGTCAATGCTTTTATACTAAGCCGTTCAGTCAGAATATGATACGTGGCCAAAACAGCTAGTGATCACTGTTTCAAATAAGTTAATGATATTCTGTACAGTATTTAATAGACTAAAACCCCGTATACATGCCTTATTTGGTTTGAAGAACATTAATGCACCACTGATCCCGTTGCTAGCATTTTTAAACCTTAAGATACACTATTTAGTAACCAGTGAGAGTTTTTTGGTTCATAATCAGAATAAGACCATTATGCCGTTAGCACAAGACTGAAAGCACACAACACATTTAAATTTTAGGCATAGGAAACATAACATAGGCATATATATGCAGTGTAGCCAATGTAAAATGTTCTCAAGTATAACATCATATAGCATACGTTATAATCCTGCTTTAGTATTCACCAAGAGGAATAAATAAGTATTCTTCTAGATTTAATCCAATGTTTTTCATTCTAACCCTCATTACTTTGTAATCGTAGAAAGGTTAATAAATAAACCACTGAATATGTATCTGAGTTAGTTAAGTGACTCAATCATTCCTTATATATTGTAAATATGTGCAACAACTGGGTTAAACCAGTGCTGTAAGTACTCTAATACAAAAGGCTAAGACTGAAAGCAAACCAATCATTGGCTTATACAGCAGACAACAGACGCCGACAATGTGCGGGGGTAATTCTTGATTACTGTTAACTGTAAAGCTATCAACATCAGTTGATTCCGTGGAGAATGTGCATAATGAATGTCAACAGAGGCCTTGAGGGACAAGGCAGTGGTTTCCAGCTACTTACTCGGCTACTCTGTGTTATCTGTGGCTAAGTAATCTGTGTCTCTGGCTGTTACGATCAGCTGTCAACAATCACCGGCTCAGCTGATCCAGACTCAGCTGATGCATCGACGATATGTACACAAAGATTAGCATGGATGTTATTTTCTCAAGTGATTTTGCATTTCAATCAAGTTTTTCTTCGTTCTTGGCGGTTTGATTGGATTTATTAAGTGTATACTAACTACTAAATGTCACACTGGATTGATTGTTCTATTAAGTATCTTGTGCGGTATTCAATAACGTTATAAGTCGACAATTTTACTCTCGCGATTGAGCTGTATAGCTGTAGATCAACAACCACAGATTGGACGTGATTGAATCAAGACTTAAATCAACTACTGTATAGAGCCCATAGGTTTCTATATCTCTAGTATTAATATCTCCACACATAGTCTCGGTTGATGTCTCGATCGATGTGACAGCTTTAAAAAGTTACATCTTCAAATGATGTGACGTGTCTTGCTAAACTGTACAATTTCATGTTCAAAGAGGTATTTTAAACCGCTGCTTGCAGAGATAAGATATTCATACACGTGTTGTGCATAGCTAATTGTTTTGCAGCGCAAACCGCGACTAACGAATAAACGAGCGTCAAACATTGCACCAGCTGATGTCCAAGGTGTACAACAGCTGATGGTTGAATCTAAACACACTCAGAACTTGGCGTGAAAAGTCAACACTTGCTTCAGGCACAGTTTCCCCACTTTACGCGTGATCGAGTGCAATAAACGCACAGGCTAATAATATTCCGTATATGGTGGGTTGCAGCTTTTAGAATCGGAATTACAAGCCATAAGTAGATGTGACACGTTGACCTTTGTCCTTTGATCATAATTTTTTAAAGGTTAACTTAAATTGGTTCACGGTGTGACCGTTACTGATTCACTAATGTTAATTGGATTACAAAATGAATGTGGTTAAACATTGCATTCTGGTCAAGCTTGTTGGTTTAGGCTGAAGATTTACTGTATAACTCCGAGATAATTTAGCCATTGACTACAAATAAAATGGCCAAACGGTCCTGGAGCTAATAGTAATATTCATAAACGTGTTGCTGGCTCGTACGAATAAAAGCAATCCTACGGAACACTGCAGCGAGTGTGGGCAACTTCTGTCTTACCCACCGTTAAAGTCACCATTAAATCAGCTTCATTTGTGTCCTTGCCTGTTGTAATTGTTATTAACTATATGATTTACATAACCATAACCGCAAACACGACTACGAGTTACATTATTGGCCATATTCAACAATAAAACGCCACTTTGTTACCACTCCATGGCCACTCGTAAGTCAATCTGCATAATGTTTACAGCGCGTTGAGTAAGTTGACTTGCAGTAAAATCTGTGTGCCAAGTGATGAGTGAATGTGGACTGTGAATGTTGCACAACATAATAATCTACCCACGCCACGCCACACTGTGGTTAAATGCTGACATGGTTCAGCTGTGAATAATCTCAGGAGATTCATCAGAGGATAATACTGCGTCAGGCAGTTCTGAATCGTATCAGTGGGACAAATGGGTATTTAATTTTGAAGGCAAAAATTGAATTAGTTCTAGGTCTGTATTAATAGTTTGAATCCGTCTCAAATTATAATATCCTCTCTTAAATCATTCTTGAATATGACAAAAGTGGTTGAAAACCTAATAATATTTTTGAGGCATTAATGAGTTTGACTTTGCTAGAAAACATCGAGATTGTGAGCGTTCCGTTCAAGATGCACACTGAAAACGCAAAAGCCATTTCGTTGGGTATTCGGGATACAAATTTACATTATCATTCTCATTTAATCAACCCAAACCCTAAACTGAATAATACATTACCTTCAACATATGTTCCTGATCTCTAAATTCGTAAATTTTCAGTGATGATGGGCACATCACAACGCAAACGCCTACCCCTACCCAACCAAACCCCTGATGCTCGAACGCCCCATACTTTCTTCTATCTTCCGGTCACTCGGGGGCTGTTGGTCACAGCTGATAAATCTCAAAAAGACGCCTCAGGTAAGGTTAGGTGTAGAGAATTCCAAAAACGCCTGGCGCCTACGAGACAAACACCGGCGACCAGGTGACGCCCACAATGTCTCCATACACAGATACTCTCCAACCACACCATAGATCACCCTCACCTTGCTGTGCTGTCTCATTGTCCCGGCCCGGCTCTGCCCTTTTAATTACACCCCTTGTTGTCCAGACGAGTTTATCGCAGGAAGTGAGCGGGTCTGTGACAAGTATTCCCGTAGCTAATTGTGACGTTATTTATGACAAACTGTGACGTTATTAATGACAAATTGTAGTTGATTTTGCAAAATTGGGAGGAAAGTAAGGGGCAATGGGCATTTTTATGATATTGATACATTTTGTTCTTGGGTGCTGAGAGCAGTTTTTCTTACGATTTCTTACGCAATGGGAAATATTTTTACCGAATCATAAAATTCAATAAATTAAAAAGGAGGTTAATATAAATAACTTTACAATTCATTAAACTAACGTGAGAAGTGAACCCTATGTGTGAATGCAACGTAGACATAACCTTATTTTTAATTTTTCTGCAAGGAAAAATACAGTCCAAAAATTGATGCTGTAATTAAAACTTTATTATTGACGTTTTCCGTATCCTTTCTTTATCGAAAAGGCCTGTCGCCTTTTATCGTAAAACTTGTACTTCAACTGTCTCAGAAATATCTTCAAACTAAAAATGTACGCAAAAGTAAAACATTCAAAAAGTAATCTTCTAGGGTCCACCATAAGGAACTATCAATACCAATACTGTGTCATGCTTATCTTTGTTACGAGATGACATATTGCTGCGATATGTTGGCGGAGACACCTGCGCGCTCTGTACGTCCTTGGTCTGACAGAACAATACTGGATATGTTAAGTAGTGTCGAGTTATTAGTAGCAGATTAGCCGCAGCAGAACCGATGTGCTAGAAAACATGTGTTCTTCCTAATTAGAATAATATTGTCAGAGTTATTAAACGTGAATTGAGTTATACAGTTTAAGTACACGTTGATACGATTTAGTAGACTTAAAGCCCTGTAAACTAACTTACGAATAAGGGTTTGCCTCCAGAGATCCGAAACGTCATCATCACCCACCTGCAATAAAGAAAACATGATTTAAACACAGTTCTCTAAACAGGAAACATGAATCTGCAATCTTGCAATGCATCAAGATTGAAGATGCACGTTTACACAATGCTAGAATGTAACGGCATAACGGCAGGTATGACCAGTGGCAGTGGTCAGGACAAGACAACATTCCTTGCATCTGATTGGCCAAGAAGTCACGTGGATCAGCTGTTCTACATGGATGTCACGTGACTGCGTGTCATACGTGCTGCCAGCTGTGTTACAAGGTGCACCGTATGTCATAATGATCACTTTGGGTACCTAACAACATGTAACTTAAGCAAGTTTAGTTGTATGCCAGATTTAACAAAATCAAATTGTAGCAGGGAACTTAAGAGGTGAGCTGACTACAAAGGCTGCGCAACAACTTAAATTGCTACCAGTTGACTGAAGGAACTATAAAAAACATCATTTGATATTGAAGCGGTGGGATTTGCATCAAATGTATCTTAGAAGTACAAGTATAATTAGTATTAAACGGGTAATAATATTTTCCATGACTACTTCTAGTTCAACAGAGCATGAGAATATATCGTCTGAGTAGGAGTAGCTATGAGCACCTTTTAGAAAAACCTTTAAGAGACAACTATTGAGATAAGTGGTCATTAACCTGTTGGCTAACTCACGTGGTTTATACTTCGGAAAATTTATAGAGCGTACAAAACCAAATTTTGAGTCATGATAAGAATAAAACATTATTTTTAGACTGTCTGAGCGATCTACTAGAAGAGCTATTTTTGTCTCGTAAGTGTACATATTGCTAAAAGCAAACCAAATACTACACTATGTAATAGCAGGTGTTTGCGAAACTCACACAGACCTTGGTTAGTGAAGATACGGCTCGGGAATCCACCTGAGTCACAGATTAGATTAGAGCTCTGGAGTTAACTAAAGTCAACATTTGAAACCGAACATTTCAACATCGGTTGATGCAATCTAGGACGAGATAACGACTACATATTATTTGATAAGGGTCATATAACTGAAAATTGTTAACAGCCATGTGTGTTGAAACAAAGTCTGGTCTTCGATGTTCAAACGAGACGAAATACGTGTTGTGAACAACTGCCGAAGAGAGACTTTACAAGTTGTTATAAGAGTCCATAAAACTGACATAACAGTTTAGGAAGATTTAATGTCCTCGAAAGAATTTTGATTGCGAGGCGATTTGAACTTTACTACTCACGACACTTTTATGAGGAACGACGATTGAATCTTCACAATCACCTTGGACTGGGCCAAGAACCCTGTTAATCACTTGTAAGCGAATTTTCTTAGGATTCCACTCATTTCTACCGCCCTATAGAACGAAAAGTCGATTAACAAAACTGAAAGCAGCTTTGATCAAAATGGACGTGACAAAATTGCTTTTTCACCACCATCTTGGTTCGGATGATTGGATTTTGTCAACTTTTGGTAACGCATTACGCATGTTGTTTGTTATAACATTTAAGTTGATATGTTTTTCATTGACTTTGGGGCTAAAAGCAGTTTTTATTATATAGGCTAACCTCATTTCGGAGGTGAATTTGCCACCCTCCGGTTATCCGAATATTGCTAGGATTCATGGTAGTTTGGCAAACTAGTTGTAAAGCACTTTTGATACTTCCGCTATGCAATATATCCAAACAAACGAAACTGACATAAGGCTGTTCATGGTTCAAAAGTGTGTAGTCTTCATACTGTAAACTTAAGGGAAATATTTGAGTTCAAGCTCAGAAAATGTGTTCGCCATAATTACGCCTTTTCCATTTTTAATCAAAAGGTGGTGGTGAAGGAAAATAACAATCCATAACGTAGACATGAAATAAGCATGAAGTCTTTGATGAAACGGCACTGAAAGTGTTCCATGCTAGACGACTGGTCCCAAAAAAAGATAAGCGTGAACTAAATAGCACGGACGATATAGCGGAGGGTAGAACTGATGACTAGAGGGAGGAGGGTAGATAGTATCTGTGTAGTCTTGCAGGGAGGAGAGGAGAGGCAGTTCATTCATGGAGGCTGTTTTTGTGCAACTGCGCACGAGCGAGACTCCCCATTCACTACTCTGTTTACGACACCAGTCAAGGGCCAATTATACCGCACTATAAACCCGAGTCACGGAGTTCTAACCTATGCCTCGGCTCCTACAAGGAGTGTTACTACGAACACATAAAGTGCGATATTGGTATTTGTGCGGATCCGAATTTTCCAACGATGGACGGAGCGTGGATGGGCAAAAAATCTGCAAACATGTTAGCATAAAATGTAACTAGAATTTTAAACCGATCTAAAATCGTGGGTTCAAGGTAAGAGCCTCCGAAGTAGGCCCTACTTTTTTATTTTAAATTAGGTTCAAATTAAATTAAAGTGAGCAATCCAAGTTTTCCTAGTTAGTTTTCCTACGGCCGTTTTGAGGTCATTACGCCCTCATGTGAAGACGCTGCAGGTCCGACGATGAGGGCGTAATGACCTCAAATCGGCCGTAACCTAACTAGGAAAACTTTGATTACTGACTGAAAGGTAATTTAAACCTAATTTGAAAATCATTGTATTTGCCTTGTAAGGCCTCAATTTGAATGTTGTGGAAGGACACGCTTGAATCGAATAAGTCTAAAGTCCAAGATCCTTTATTAAAATGTTTATGTTTCTATTATATCAACGAGACTTGTTATGTTGAAGAGTAATTTGCAAAAGTTGCTCGACAATTTGGGCCTAGTCATAATTTAATTTAGGATTATTTGTCTATTCGTACACATATTTCTTTATAAGGCAAAGTCCCAACTTACAGTACGATTGCACGAGTAGGTTCCGACGATAGGTTGCACCTTATTTTTGACGAGAGAGTACTGACTTTTAACCATTTAAATAAATCCTGGACTAACTAGGCAACTTATGTTTTTTTGGTAGTTCTCTGATTAAGCTTTAATACAAAACACTCTTATTCAATAACATTAAGTAGAAATGCCTAGGCGGGCTCTTGGACTATGTACTTCAAACACGTGGGACTTCAGACAAACCAACCTTGGTCTGTAACTTCATAATAAACTTACTGTACCTAAATTCATAACCACTCCAGTACCTCCCTAAGCGTAAATTTTAAATTGCTCAAAAGTGTTCAAAACCAGTTACTACTTAATAAATACCTACTTAATATTGACTTAATATGAGCTTGTTATTTATCCATCACTGTATAATACTTCACCTAATCTAATTTCAAACCTATCGACCCATCCAAACAGTGTCACCTCACGTCCTGGACGAGAGAAGCCTCACAAGTTTCTGCACGCAGAATAGCATCACTGGTGAATGAAGACCGCCCCCCAGGGAAGGAAGGTCTATGATTCCTTTATAAGGAGGTCTGGAAGATGTCTGCACTAACGCTTTCTGACCAAGTGCCCAATCAACGCACAGTATCGGGTGTCTCGCGCCAGATCACTAGTGTACCAGGCCTAGATCAAAGTGCACCGTCCCCTTGTAGGACTTCCTTCAAGACTCATTAATTGGCTATATTTAGCTCACGTTTTTCTGGTCGTGTGTGCTTGATCGGTTGTTTATTCTTGATCGCGTTTTGCGCTGTGACCTTGATATTTCAAAGGGTTTGTCTTTTGAAGTGGTTCCCAGTTATTGGTTGCGAAAATAACGGAATACTTTTTTACAGTAGGAAAACTGGATTGAACTGGATTTATTACTTCTTGCATGAAAAAGGTTTATCTGATCTCTTGAAGATTAAAGTTAAAGACAAGTTTATAAACCGTTCGCATAATCAACGAACGGTATTCGGAAACAAAGCTCTTGGGAAACTTTGGAAAACTATTATTATTTTGCATACGAATGGTCTTCGCAACTTTTACAGGATTACGCACAGCAATTCATCATCTTTACTCCTTATCAGCGAGGAAATCATCGTCTTGTAAATCATAGGTAAAGTGTTTCCTCGGGATTCTTGGTTTCTGAGGAATTTCGCTCATAACTTTGTTGTCAGATGGTTGATGATTATTTGTGAGAGGAGTTGCGAGATATGGCTCTGAGGCGGCAATACCGCGCCGCCGCATCTACAGCCGCATAGCCGCACCGCTCCACTGCCAGCCCGCAGCGAGAAGATCCGAGCCGAGAATTTGAATAATTGATTTCTTGACGTTGATAAAAGCAGTTTATTGAATATTGATCGCGACTGGGAAGTACTTATGAATACTAATCCAAAGGTGAGCTGAGTCATCGGGGGAAGAAATAATCAGCAAAAACCCGCAAGACTGATGATCCGGAACAATGTGCTTGTACGAGATAATCGGGGATTTATCAAGATTCGGTTTAGTTTAAATTATATCCGACCTGAGTAGTAAGTATACGTGTATAATGTCTTTTTAAAAGTCTTTTTCCCTAAGGGTTGAGAATGATAAGTTAAGTAAATTGTCCTATTTCAAAAACCCCGAAATAGGAAAAATTCCATCGAAAATCAAGGAAAAAGAACGAAAATGTAGGAACCTTTGCTTGAATCTTGGTTTTAAACATACGTTTCGACTACCACTGTTTAATAGACAATTACAACCACGTAACCTTTATGTGTTCTACCAAATCAAATATTGAAGCCAATTGTTACTATACAAAAGTTTGCCCTGCGCACCATCTGTAGTGTGGGAAAATATCACCCATCCGCAGAGTTGTTTACAAATCTGAATGTTCTTAATTTTAATCAACTTTTGAGTACTCAATTCTTACGTTTGCAAGAAAATATAGAAGTTTTTAAAAGGTTTGAAATAAGAAGACAAACTAGATCTATGGGTAATATTTTATCAATTCCGCTTTTGAAAAAGGACACAAGTAGAAAACAATGTCACTTCAAATGTACTGAGATATTTAACAGATACTTTAATAAACTCAATATACTAGATACATTCTCCAGCTTTAAAAGAAGTGTTAAATATGTTCTTAAACAACAAACCAGTTGAAAAAATCTCAAAGATCTATATTATTTTGTTTGTATTCATTTTTGATTTATCTTAAATGTTTGTTAAAATGAGGTGATGTACTGTTTCTTTTATGTGTTGGTAAAATGTCTAGTGTCAATACTCATACAGTGATATTATTTATTTGTTTATTTTTTATTTACAGTGAAATGTGTTTGTGAAAAGTGTTTTTCACAACTAAAGTGAAATTTTGACCTGATTTGGACACTTGCTCACTACATAATAACTTACATAATGTATTTTTTGCCTCGCGTGCCTGCGTGCACTTGGCACTTGTAAAATTAAAAATTTAAGATTTTTTTTAATAAACCTTTTTGACTTTGACTTTGAAATCGAACGAAAAACTGTTGGCCGCACATTCGTGGCGAACAAATATTTTGTTGAGGAAGCCGAGCCGAGTGTGTGTGTATATACTTATGATAATGTGACCTCTGCGAGGACAAGGCGGCCATTGATAGAGCCGGCATCATGGCACATTGACAACGTATCTATCTGGACTACTGTGTCTCCTAGAACGCAGCTGTTGTAGCTTCCTGCATAGCCTACATACACATAACCTTGCAACCACACGACTTGTCCAATGTCCATTTCAGGCCATCCAGAAGCTATGGTAATGAATGTACAGCATGGTACAAATACTTATTGTAGCCTATTGTACCGATAATAGTCTAATACCATTTCAGTTGTAGCATAGTTGGAATATCAAACGAACCTATTTAGAATTCATTTGAAGCTAAGCGTTGGTTTCTCTTCTCGATAACGTACAGTTATTTAATAAATATGTGAATGATCGTGTATTTGTTATGCAGAAGGCATTGGTAGTGTTCATGATTTATCATCCATAAAACTGGAATCAGACCCAGACCTTAAACTGTACAAGTTCTTCTATATTATTTTCAGTTTGTTTCTGCTAATATAAGAACCGTCTAGCATACGTGGATGTACAATTGGTCTGCACTGAATTAGTTTTATTTTCCTTATGCAAATATTGAGCTGTAAAAGTATCTGTATGTTAATTTCCTTAATCCAAGTACTTTATCGTTTATTTAAAACCGTTCACTTCTCGGTGGTCATTTGTAAGCATAACAAAATAAACTGTCCACCGCCACACCGTCATGAGGGCCAGTGATGTTTTGACCTCTCCAAAAAAAGGGGTCGACAATAAAGTGTGAGCGTGACAGTTTGACTGTTTGTGGACATCTTGGGTGTCACAACAACCAGTCTAATTGTCCAGGGCCCGGGCCCGGGGCCCATGCATACAGATGAGCCGGGGCCTCGACATCGCAGCACGCCACGTAGCAATTTACACTTGTTCAATTTCCCCACAGAATGGATCTGACTTTAGTTTGCACCATTCTCACTTGAAACGGAACTCCGGTTCATTTGAATCGCGTACAAAGACCAGCACCCGTATAGACCTGATATTCCTTACATAAACCTGTGAGATTGCACTTACTTCTGAAAACAGTTTCCTAGGGTTGCCATGTTCTCAGTTATCATCACACATAAACTTGAGATGGGACATATAAACAGCATTGTTTATGCACATGTATAAATGATATTGCATATTTCCTCGGTATCAAACCATTCAGGAAACTACACGGCGCATTTTCTAAAGTCTAATAACCCCTGTTTGTACCGTACATTTTCAAATGTACTCGTATACTGTATACGTCGACAAACAATCCAAATGCACCGTATTTGAAATATTTTTGTGAAAGAATGTCTATTAAACCCTACGCCATCTAAATTTTAATCTGTTCTCAGTGAGTTGCGTATTGTAATGATATGCTTTATGCATACATTACTACATACCTGTACTATCCATACAAACATCATGTTAGTTGCAGGTAAGACAAATTAATACATCGAGGATGATTACTAACCGTCAATGGAATGTTGTTCATGCACAACACACTGGAATAGAAACAATTGAAACCAGTAGTCGCATGATATTCAATTTAATTTTCATTAAACCACGAGAAGTAGGCAAGAAGCCAGCTCTAGGGATAATCGTATCCTTTAATAAACTTGCCAGTCAAGCCGAGGTCGAGTGAGCAGCAAATTATAGTAGAGTTTCGCGCCTGTTAGAGTTCCTACGCCTTCATCAGGCGACAGAGCCCTGCAGGCTGACAGCTTGACAAACTGAAATCATGCTCAAGTGGTGGCAATATGGCGATTCATTAACCTTGCAGTCGCAACATCTGTTCCTGTTGTATTGTTTTAACAGTCTCATTCTATGTAATGATTCGTTGTCTTTTACGAGATTTAAAACTAATGTATAATTAATCTACTTACAATATAATTCAACTTACAAGTATAAAATAAAAATAGGAAAACTGTTTTTCTATATAAATCAAGAGAAGAAAAATATTGTAAAAATTACGTACGTAAGTTGCCACTATGCATAGAATGTTGAAGATTTAAATACAGAAATACTCGTTGCTTCAAGACGAGTAAGAGTAGGAGGAAAGAAATGAGTAGCGTAGTGCGGTTGCACTCATCCATGATAATAGCAGTGCGGATCCACCAATGAAAGTCTCAGGACCTCCCACCCAATCATTATCAACACCCAGCGAGTTTGCAAGTGAGTGGCATTCCTCCATGCATTGAGAACATGCCAGTGGATGCGAACAAACTGAACAGGCCTTGCTCATGTATCCATTGATTTCAGTCGTGTTAGCGTAATACAACTAACAATATCGGCGGTAGAAATGTATTTAGTTGGCCTCTTGTACCACTTTCAACTCGATAAATGTCTACTAACTTCAACCCCGTTCAAACTACTAACTAGGACTCGCTATTAATGAATGTTAAGTAGCGAGGCGAGTGTGAAAAGTCAAGGGGAGTGAAGGAGACAACCTGTACAAACAGGAGAGAACCATCTGGAGCACGTCAACAAGAGTCTAGCTAGAGGGTGTAACAGGGGGTGTAGGAGAGGGTGTAGAGGGCTGGGACAGAGGGGTTCGGTGTCAAGGCTCAAGCACCTAATTAGGACAACCATTTGTTCTAGTCAATGGCCCGTTTATTTTTAATTTCTAAAATAACAAATGGCTAATTCGTTTTCCTGAATCCAACTAGGTTTAAAGTAATAATAATAATCGTTTATTGTTGTTTACAATAAAGATTGTGTGACAAAAAAGAGAAGAATGATAAAAGTAAGTAAGGCAAAATCACCACCAAAGTACATGACAAAGGCTGACATTGATGCCATTAAATTATTAATTCTCTTATTAAACCAATAATACTACAAATCAAGTTTTTATTGGCCCATAAATTCACTTACACTGTAAAACTATGTTCAATTAAATAATGTCTGAGCCTAGTCTTAAAAATGTTTAAATTTTGTATATTTTTTAAATTTTCTGGGAGTTTGTTGTATAACTTTACTCCCATTTGGCTCGGTAATTTTTTAAATACGTTTGTTCTGTGGCTTTCAAATCTGTATCGAAAATTGTTTCTAGTCTCGTAATTGTGAATATGATTACCTCTAATTAAGTGATGATGGGTTAAACAAAATATAATAGTTTCGTAGATATAAATATTTAAAAGAATTAAAATTTGTAATTTTTTGAAAAATTCTTTACAAGCATCCCTGTATTCTAGTTTTGATATTATTCAGATTATCTTTGATTATATGAGATAACGTTAAGTTATGGGAGCTTAAAATATAAGTTCAAACTGACCTGCTCGTTATTAGTTTCTGTACAGGTTGTTTAATAAAATAACTCCGTCATGCCCAAATTTGTTTCTCCTATTGTTCTAAAAGACGACGCTTTTGACCCTCAGTCGTTTAACAACCTGAGCTCGTTATGGAAAACTTGTCCCATAACAGGTGAAAAGGTTCCACTTTGCTAATGATAGTGATGAAACAAACTATTTTATTTTGTTAATTATAAAAGATGTTAACATCCGGATAGTGTTGTTGCTTTCCGCGCCAAAATAGAATGAAACCACGACTTTATGTAGATAGTTGCTACTAAACTACAAGAGTTGGTGACCTTGATGCAATTCGGGCCGCGAAGACGCGGAGAGAGCGTGTGACATGAGGTCCAACAGCAGCTCAGGTGGTCCACAGATCACCGCCAACTTCTCAAGTTCACAGCTGACTTTCACTCACAGCTGATCCAAAACGTATTACTTTCTGAAAACCAATATAGAAACTACTCCTGAGATTAATAACCCTGGAAGTGCGTTTCTCTAGGAGAGATAAATAGATTGATGTTCTACGCCACCACCCACAGGCAACTCTTTGTAACATGAAAACACAACCAACTCGCCAATCACAACCAATTAAAGAAATGATAATCGTTAGATAACACAAATTTGATACAAGAAATTTAAATTTAACAACATTTTCTTCCTAGGTACCCACACTGGCTGGTCAACATAACAAGAAGGCCTACAAGATGAAGCAACTACAGCTATATTGTTTCAGGAAGAAGAAGCAAGCAGCATAGGTAAATTCTACGATGCAATGAATTAAAGTTTGTATAAATTAAAACAATCTGTATAGTAATGGGATGTGATACTATTACTAGTAGAGTTTAGTTTAGCCTGCTGCATAACAACTAAACAACTTTAATGTGTTGGATATACATTAAAAAATAATAGCGTTACTTGACTCCAGAGTTTTGAATCAAGGATATGTGTCCCAGAGATGGAGGACAGAGGATATATGTCCCGAGATGGAGGACGGAGGATATATGTCCCATGATTCCTCACCCCATCACAAGCCAAGCTACATCCCTAAGCGGCTATAAAACAAGCCACAAAGCGCTTAGAGGAATGGAGACACGACACACGAGGAAGGATGGCTACAGCAGATAAATCTAGAAACGGAAAGGACTTTTGAGTGTTTGGACAGCCGGTCGCTGTCATGCGCAAAAACAACGGCTTAATTACGAAACCAGAGAGAGCAATCCTTTGATTTCACGCCTGGTTCGCACCCTTAGAGGAGAGAGGGTGTTTGTGGCAGGGGGAGGAAGATGGATGGTGTTTACTGAAGAGTGACATCCGTTACAAAGAGGTCACTGTTGAGTGGCTCGATCTGTTAGCGGAATTAGGCGACTCTAACCTCACCCCAAGGGTCGCATTATTTTCTTTCTTTTAGGGAGGGGGAAGGGTGATAATAAATCTCAAAATGGTTCGCAGCTCATAAAACATGTACGATATTTTGAAGTCGAACATTGAATTCGATACACACTTGTCAAATAACAGAAACCTTCATACAAAATTGTGCTTTGAAATTGTTATTGTTATTTTAGCATTCGAGTTTCTGTATGGTCTTATTTATCTCTACGACTTTCCGAGTACTTGATAGAAACCTTTGATCATCATCCAGATTTCCATAATAGTCAAAGCAAACCAACAGCCCATGTGTCTTCAGAAGGGTAAGGTATGATTGTAAGGAAACCATAGATGTATTTCAACCCTTCAACACCAAACTATCTATAGGACAGTACAGTGTGTTTTCCTTACATAAGAAGCGACGCGGCAGAGTATAAAGTACAGGAAGTACCCACAGATGCGGAGCACGCGCCAGCAGCATCAGCAGAGCACCAATCAGCTGATATGATAGCGACACAACAACAGCTGACCGCCAAGGACACTCGCTGCAGACAGCTGGTCGCAGGCGCGGGAATGCCGTCCCCGCAGATTAAATATCTGCAAATTCTCTTTAATTAGTTAAACGTTTCCTATTGCGCACTCTAGAATTCCTCTGGCAATTCTTTGTGATTAGCTGCTAACCACAATGATGACGGTGATGTTAGGAGTGATGTTCGTCAAGTTGAAAATATGTTTCAAAATAGCTTTGTCACTTGGAAATTAATTTCTAGACTCCATATACACTCATCTAAGCCAATATGATGTCTTTCAAATTTCATATTTTAATTTTTGATATTAAACTCAAACACGCTTTGCTTTGGTTTAACTTCCTTGAAATTATATCCCTACACAATTCACACCCCTATGACAGTTTTACGTGCAACCAAACATACTCCACTCTTTAGATACATGGGTCATTGATTTTATTACTGGAGTACAACCATTAAATATACTGATAGTATGTAAACTCAGTGTTGATGTGTGGATTATTTATAAAACATATACTAGTAAGGGAACTTAGTGTGTTAAAATATAACATGCTATCTATAATGTCAGGGATTTTAATTAGTTTTGAGTCAAAATGTAACCGTTATAAAACAGTTATGTTAAAAATATACCGTATGCAATTAATTTGTGACACACTTATTGACTAGGACTAGGATCTTACTGGCATCTTTTACTGACACTTCAAATAGAACAAGCAATGAACAACTTAAATACAACCGGTATAATAAAGTCAACATTGTTAAACGCTGAGTTAATCTTGTACAAGCTCTACTTAAAACCAGCACTAAATACGTTTTATGTTGAGTTCTAAAAGTAATCATAAACCTGCGCGATTTATTGGATTTTGGCTACATAGCGATGACTCATTTTAGTGACACATAAAAAACAAATCGATAAATTAAGCACAAGGTTGGTCGTGTAGCAAGAGACTCGTAACTGTTCACTGCTCAATTGACTTAGTTTATGTTTGTTACACATTCACAATGTGAACTTAATGATAACTATTAAGTGGGCGTATCCAAAGCATAAATCTTAACTGAGAAAGTCTGGCTGACTGTAAGCTTGTAACCAAGATTCTCTCTGGAGATTAATGTGTTTCAAAACTATGAGTAACCGTTATAACGCTGGTGGAAGTACGAGTTTATTTACAAACTATCTTCTGTGTAAGGCTACTAACTAGATACAGTTATCTGTAAGTTGCAAAACATCTGGTCGGTTTTAAACCCATATTGAACTATATCTTATACTTGCTACCCCGACCCAATCTGGGGAACAGTCGACCCTAGTTTGTAACAAGACTGCACCTCATCATCCATCTGAAACACTCAACACACTCACCCTTCATCCAATATTCACCTTAAAATACCCTCCAGGAGGGGTCGGTGTTTCAAATCAAAGTATTATAATATGTGCGGTTCTAAATTAGAAAAATGCAATAGTTAAAGCTCAAAGTAAGGTGCATTTTTTTCTAATTCCAGAAAGTAAACAAACTGTAACTAATCTTCAAAATGTTGTAACTTAGTGATAGCAGTATCTTGTTTGTTTTCATTAGGCTTAATTTTATTGGGTCTTACTTGAGTATATATCTATTGGCCTGGTTTGCCAAAGATATGGCACTCTAGCCAGAAGCCACTTATTACTGTCTATTTCAGTAACTTGCGAGGCTTTAGTTGCGGTGAAAACTTAATTAATACCTTCCAGACGTTTGCTGCTATGTGTGAGATTCGTCTTTAATTAAACATGTGTTTTCAACATACAGTAGTCCTTAAACATCAAAGAACATAATTAAAAACTACAATATATACCAGTCAGTTCTATGTAGAACTGCTGAAGTTATGAGGATCAAGTTTGTTCAAAGATTTTACTCGATTAACCTTTCATCTCACAAAGCAGCGTAGCCAAAATTAGTAATTTTAATCAACTAAAACACGAAGGCCCAATTCCCGCGCCAACTGGAGCAGCTAGGCCCCGAAGCGCTCATCACATAAAATAGCAACACTTTGTAGAAAATAATTTATCCGGTCGGACGGACAGAGAGATAAGGCGTGTAGTAGCTGGGTGCGTGGGCGTGTAGCGCCTAGGGGGGGACCGGTGGACGGTAGGCAGTGCGCACTGCGCAGTGTGCGCTTTCTAATGAAAGTTGGGCCGGGCGGAGCGGCGCGGCGAGCTCAAAACTCGAGCAAATACGTCCCATTGTTCAGTAGCCGCAGGGCCCGATACATCAGCCGATACCATCTCACACTCACTGCAGCGCTCTTAATTCACCCAACAAATATGTGAGACCCGATTAGTGTTTGTGATTGAGGCAATTAAAATTTCATGAATTTAAAACACCCTCGTGGAAGGATTTCTGGACGAATTAGTCCAGCATTGGAATGTTAAAGAAGCTAGATTAGTTAATACCGATCTAGATAGTGTTAATGAAAAGTATACGTTTTAATTTACAGCTGTTCATCTGGACTCAACTCATCGAGGTGATGAAACACGTGATATTGTGTACCAAATTCATCGTACTTTGCTAATGTGTGGTTTACATTAACAGGTGTATAAATATTTATAACCTAGACAGTATCATTGTGTATTGCAAACAATTCCTTAATTGTGACTGGTTTACAACGTGTAAATTGGGTATTAGCGCACTTTCATAATGGTACGCGTTAATCAGAATTATACCTAATTTATTATAAGTTTCATATTTATTATGTTACCTAAAAATCCTCAACAACCACATCTAGTCTAGCACATAAATAAATGTATGTACTTTATTACGCGTGATAAGTTAAACACTATTTACGTGTTATGAACCAATATTGGTTCAAACCATTACTTGTATATTAAATATTAATACTAACTATATTTCATCGAGCATAAGTAAGATAATTTGAATGAATGAGCCAGTATGACTGTAAAAATCGTATGTATGAATGAGTTATCGATTTAAGTATGAGTGACAAAATTTTAGCTTTCAATGACGTTTCAATGCAATGTATGTTGTTAACGAATTAAAACATCTATTTATTTATTTCACAAATACGGCTCTGAGTTGTGATAGACGACTTGTCCTTAACTTGTATTTATATTATTATCTGACTTACGAAAAATTTAAATGAGACAACAGAACTTTCAAATGTTGTAACCTACACAATTTGACGAAGATATATTAAAAATCAATTTTTCAGGGTTTTATAATTCAGACAAATGGTTTTGTGTCCCAAAATTGCTCACTTTAAACTCCAAGTTAAATGTAAAATACAATATTACTGAAAACGTTTCATCCCTTCAATGTTTTCAACCCTTCTATAACAACTGATATGGTCATTTTCATGGGAATATTTAGTATTCTCACATTTGGAACAAACTCTTAGCAGTTTTGCTACACAGTTTTTTGTTTTGACAGAACAGCCATTTGTGTATTTAAATGGTAGTCCGACCTCTTACAGGTTTGTCAAAAGCGCTAGTTTTACAAACTTAGAAATGTTAATGTTCAAAACGTCTTATTGAGTAGCAACCTGTTTAATTAGTCAAATCTACTTTACAGTTTCAACTACTAAACCCGATTTATCACCTCCATGAATCAGTCAGACCACTCTACATTTTATCACCCGGCTGTGATACAAAGTGCGCGCTAACTTGTTTGCACCTCGCTGCCGACAGATCGATCTATATATTAGCCAAATCACGCGCTTCGCTACGGCTAGGTGCGCGCGCAGCTCTTGCACCAATTAAGCAACAAGCTGCCATCAATCCGCTCGCAAATCACAGGCCTGTGGATAATTTAATTTTGCACTAGTCTCATTGCCCGTGGTGCCACTTACATTAATTATTGTGTTTATGCGAGTTGATGTGGTCTGGATAAATGCTTGTTGTATCAAATGAGGTATCGCTGGAGGTATGTCGAGGCGGCTGCGGGGCTGCTGGTTATGGTATGGCATGTCTGCGCGCAGTTGTTGGGTGGAAAATCGTGTTACTTTGTAAGGACGAAAGATAATATTGTGATTTTACTGTGTTGTTTGTTATTTAATATCTAATATAAATTACTTAACAACAATAACTTAATGGACAGAATTTTCAATAATATGACTGAAATAAATGAAAACGACCGACCGATTTAATCAAATAGGGTTTCACTTAAATAAAATCAATAGACGTTTATAGTTGTACGTACCAAATAAATTAAACATGGCTATTAAAAAACTCAAATTTCTTCTTTTTTTGTCAACCAAAATTACAATTTTACCGACTTTGGTATTTAAATAATATGTAATAATGCCAAAACTCAATAAGGTAAGTACACTGGACGTAATCAAATACCATAAACATGGATCTGAAATCGATCTTAAACCACAGGTGTGAAGTTTAGTAAATTAATAAACCCTATTTAAACCCAATTGTTTCATCACTACAACGTAGTGTTGGGTCGATTCCTAATTCTTTCGATTCTCGATTCCGATATCGATTCTAAGCGCTCACATGCGTTTATTGCTCACAACGTTTTCATTTTTCAACCCTTCTATAATCATTTTAAATTATAATCACCCCCGATATAGTCATTTTCATGGGAATATTTAATATTCTCACATCTGGAAAAAAACTCTTAGCAGTTTTGCTACACAGACGTTTCTTATTTAGGATTTTACGCCCAATATCAACATAGGCGGAATAAAAGCCTTGACGTAACAAATGGATTTATGGGCGGTACAAAGAACTTAAAGCTTTTATTTAAAACACGTAGGCGTATCCGAGAGCACGAGCTACAGAACCTCCCCCAGTTGAGATCTAAAGTGCTCTGTACAATAGTGGGAGGGTCTCAGTCCACCCCCAGCGTCAGTAGCGTCTGCGCGGACACTCCATTAGCCACACAATTAGCATTGTTTACAGCCCACAGCAACCTTCCTTATAAGGAGGGAGATTCGACCTTTTACCACGATAAATCTACGATTCAGACCGAAACCTGCGCGTGAGAAGACCGTTATTGTTGCGTCACCGCGGTGAGATATGACTGAACATCCGCGTCCAAGTCAGCTGTCTCGTCGCGATTTATTACCTACTTAAATGTGGCACCAATAAAATCCTTAAAACGAGTCAAGACTAATTGATGGGATGAAAGCTGGAGCTTAAATTATAGACCTATTTCGTTTATTGCTTGTTTTCTAGAGTTTTTTGAATTTTATTAGGAGTTTTGCCACGACTGGAATGTGACGTATATTGTGTTTTGACTATTTTGAGCCGGAGATTATATGTGTTCAGCTGTCATAACAACCTTCAGATATAATTTTGTTCGTTATTTTATAATCATTGGCTATAACGAACTATATCACTTTACTGAAACTCAAGGTGTATTATTTCAAACTGCACAAGTCACAGGAGCATTTTCATAGGTGATTAAGAGGTAAAGTATGATGCCAAGAGATAAACTGTTATAAAAACAACAGCGTGTTGAAAACAGGTGTTACTCCTTTCAGCGGCCTCTCAGCTGAGGTCCATCCATCTCCGGTTGACTCTAATGACAAGCTCGGCCGTATGAAGGTGTTACCGACACTCCATCATGAGTCAAGTGTGGGCAGCGTATTTTCAATAATATATTGAGTCTATGGAAAAATAACGCAACAGAGAGAATACACCAAGTGGGCAAACTGTGCTTGGAACCAAATTAAAACAGCCTCTTGTAGTATATTTTCAATTTTCAGATAATGGGTCCAATTGAACCATATCATCCCAGTACAGCAAATAGGTTTAGTCTTTGTTCGGAAATGTTTCAGTAAAACTCTATATGCCGCGTCTCATATTTGGGCTGTTTAGCACATTTTTCGAGTGCAGCCTTATCGTTAATCATTCAAATATTCGTAAATACAAATTTTTAGCTACTAAGTTCAAGTATGATGGACTAAAAACTATGTTTCATCAATGGGGCAGAAATATAAATACATGTCTGCTTACCACCTTTTCCAGTTATCAAAGGATGACATTTTCTTGGTTTGACCTGTAATTCATACCTGAAACAAACAAAACTTCATTAATTAAATATTCATTAGTATCCAGTTTAAACACCCCATAGCACTCATTTGGTGGGTTTTATAATCATTCTCACCATACAGGTAAATTATTTCGTCATTGTGTTCTGTCTGAAAATTATGAACTCCTGAAATGTACAGTACATTTAGGAAGATCGAAGGAATCATGATGATAACCTGTAGAAATGTGATAAATGTGAACAAGGAAGAATGTGTACTCTGTGGAGTGGACAGTTGTAGAGCAGGCCCAGGTGTTAGCAGCAGGATACATGATCAGGTCGGTGTAGCAGAGCTAGATCAATAAATAGCACAGGAAACACGGTGTCAACGGCCAGCCTACAGCTACAAGCCGCCCACGGGCACGAAGAGTGTGCTGGAGGCTAGGGCAGTCAGGCAGCTAGCTCGCCACAGACAAACATTGCTACAAGATAAACAACTAAAAGCTATTGATCAAGAATATCAAGAATAAAGTGCTGTAAGATGATGATCTTGATGATGGGTTACGAAAGAACTTTTTTAACCTGAAAGGCTGAAACTGTTCATTTATAGCGAAAAATATGAATATAGAATTATAATAAAACTTCTAAAACTGTTTTAAAAGCTAATTTTACAGGTTTGATATATTTTAGGTGAAAACATTGGGTACTAAAGCTGCGGAAGACGTTGACGCCTGCCATACGAGTACACTCTTCGGATGCAGTACGACAGAAAAAAACAGATGATAACCATAGAATAAGCACAACACTACCGTTATGCTTATTCTATGTAATAACTAAGACAATATCTCGGAGTACACATTCTAATGGACATTACAACAGACAATGTCAGACATTATTTTGTCACTATCCTTTTGGATCTGCACTTAGCAAAACCCAAAAGTACCGCTAGAGGCGTAACTCAATTCTGACTCGCTTACTGACTACAGGGAACAAACAACAACCGCTTTTCCTTCCAAACTAAATATAATTATCATCTACAAGAAAGATGCTGGAAGGAGAGGAACATTTGGCGAAAGATAGAAGTCTTCATCTTTCAAGCAATGAGAATGAAACAATTAAAGGATGTGTAGGGAATTTACTACGATTTACTATCTATGGATTGACGATTTCTGACTAAAGATCTAAGGCCATATTTATTTCTAACTCCCTCAGAGCATGTTCCTCTATGTAGCACGATTGTAACGATACAGTTTCATTTTGAAGGAAGTGTATTAAACAAGTTTAAAGTAACCTCGACAATACTTTAATGAGTCAAGATAAGGACTCATTACTTTTCAGGTGGTGCTGAATGACTAGTACAGTTTTTAGATTAAATATTAGTTCAGCTCAACAAACAAACAGCCAAATCGTAATGAGAAAGCGCTCATTTCCATGAAACAAATGTTGTACAGCGAGGTGTCCGGGGGCGCTGTGCCCAAATTAGACAAGACGAATGTCAAGTGCGGCCCCGTGATTCAATAAACCAGCTAATGGGTTGCGGTGGGAGGAACTTACAATGAATAATAATGCACACTGGTAATTAATGCAAGAGTGGCGGCCATATTTAATTAACTAACAGAAGCGAGCGAGGCCTCGGTCCATCAGCACGTGCGTCAGCGTCAGCTGTTGGGAGATTGGGTTCTTCGAGTCACCGATTAGCAATCTTGCCTATCAATTTCAGGTTCGAGCGTTTATTGGTGATAGGAGCGAGTTTTCTTTAAACTTTAGGCTAAAAATGAGCAATTTATCTTCAAGAAAGAATCGTGATCATCACGTAAAAAGCACAGTAATCTTGATTTTAAAACCAAGTCTTTTTGTAAATTTTAATCCCGTGAATATTTGCTTTTTAAGCTCGGAATAACCCTCAGATAAAGCCATTAAAACTCTAGATTTAGCGTATTTACAGTTCATAGGCTTAAATTCATTACAATAAATACATACATGTTGAGTGTGTTGGCAGCTTTGGTAAGTACAACATCGTAACAAGAAAACATTAGTTTGAACTAAAATCATAACTCAAATTCTAGTAAAAATCCGATTTTAGCAAAATGTGCATGATTACAAAAAGGCAATGTATTACGTTGAAAGGTTATATTGCTTCAAGTAGTTACGGCAGAGTAATTGTGGGAACAGTGTGTTGAGGTCATAGGTGAACATGACAGTGATTATTGACATGTCAGAATCAGCTGATGCAGCTCAGTACCTCCCACCTGGAACCTGGATCAGCTGAGAGATCTGATCAGCTGATTGTCACGAGCACACCGATCAGTGATCAGCTGTGGCACGTAAACACGTGATCACGAGCTATGACCTAAACAGCTGGTGTCACATAAGTCAACGAGATAAGTGTGTCAAGAAATTGATAAGATAATACTACAGATCAATAACCATGTGTAGCCTAAAGGTGACTGTGAAGCGAGGGAAATATGAATAATGAAAAATTGAGCATTAGTGTAGTTCCAAGTGCTAAGCTGTGAGCATGAACCATGAGCTCTTAAAATTTAAACGCATCTTTCTGTTGTTGTAATAGTTGAAACACTAATAGTATGTAGCTAAGTATCGAGTTAACCAGTGCACACGTGTCCTTAAAACAAATTACGACTTTTCTTATCAGTCATTAATTTTACGAGGATTCCGAATTCGTAATCAGGAAATGAGAGTTTATTTTCGTTGATTACAGTGAATGGAATATTTGCTCACCGAGTGTTTAATGTATTCTTTGAAGCTGTGTCAAATACAAAAGGCATCTGAAATGACATTCTTCGCGATGACTCAAGTAATAACACACAATGCCCACACAGATGGCATTGTTTCTGCCATCAGGATGTGAAGTTCACAATCCTCATGTTTTGAATGAAAATAGCAACAATGGTGTGTCACCTCGGAGAGACTCACCACGCGAAAAGATTTGTGTTGATCCTTTGAAAATGGCAAATGTTTTCTATGGGAAATGATAGGTTGAACGCGTTTTATCAAGAATTAAATGCAAATTAACTACCAGTTCAAATCATACTATTAGACTTTAAAGTTCAGTTAGCTAATTAGTGAACTATCAAATCTTTCTGCTTAGCTCGAGCAAGTTTGGACTTAGAAAGTGTGACGCTTCTAGCGAACAAAACAACATTTGTCTAAGTGATTTGTTTGTATATTATAACGTTCATTCATTGATAATATTCTGAATAAAACCGTGCTCCAGGCTTTCCCAATCTCCTGATTGAGCAACGCAGCACCTGTTGAATTGATTGTTGCTTGAAAAGTTGGCCGATGGCAGATGTGACGGTTGGTCCATCTGGCAAATTGGGCCGACGATGGCGATGGTGATGGCGAGGTGCGTAGGTGGTCGAGCCCCAGCTGGTGCGAGCAAACACTCACTCTCGGTCAATATTTGGGCTCAGGACACCACATTCTTGAGTGCGATCCCACGAGCATTGTCCCATCAGCGCATGAAAGATGCATGTCCTCGTGACATGTGGAGGACTTGGCTCTTGCTTCAGTGGCTCTTACATGTCACTACTGTATGTAACTGGAAATTAGGACCAGCAGCCTTGAATGTAAATTATGCTTTGGGCTCTGAAGATGTACGAAATTGTTGTCAAGAGTCTTTTAAATGTTTGAAGGAGTAGGCCAAGGACCGTTGGTCAAGGTTGGGAGTTGACAGAAACTGGTAACTTCCACAGTATGTTATTTTTAGCACACTATTCTAGCTGTTTGGAATTTGCTCATCCAAATGAGATGTAGAGCGAATACTCGTACAGTCTTATACTTTTCGCCCTGAAATTGCCTTTGCTTGATCTCAACCTTTGTTGGAATACTTTTGAAAATGTGAGTCGAAATCCTAGTTTTTGTTGCACATTTGGATTCTTTTGGACATCGAAGGAAAGAACTTAAATGTGTTTAACGATATAAATAACTTTTGTTTGATTGTCCTTCCATGAACCGACTTTATCATTTGATATCTCTCCAATTTCATATCCTCTGTGTTTTTGTGTATATACCTAGTGCGAGTTCAACAAATTTCTGTTCAGAACTTCGTTTTACAAATCTTGCAGTAAAGCTATCACCCTGGTTTACTTTTCTCGATTACATTACCTCGTCTTTGATTAAATGTACATTTACATAACGAAGTCAAGGTGGAGTGACACGACGGAGAGGCTAATAGACAGATACGCTATCGCTTGAGTCTGGAGACAGATGTCAGGATAGCGGTGGATAAGGATGGAGGACAGGAGATAAGGATATAAGGATGCAGGACTCGTGCCGGCCACTAACTACCTACTTACCGCGCAAGCGCACAGCTCGCGATTGGCCTGCTCCTGGTGGCATTCTTGGCAATTAGTCGGTATTGTGCCGACTGACCCCATTCATTCGTCTGATAGACTTCTGATGTCTGATGAGGAAGGATGAGCAAGAAAATAGTTGTAGACTTGCCAAGGTTTTTCTTCTCGTGAGAAGATGCCAAATAGTCATCTCTCGAAGAAACTAAGGTTTAGAGTAAATTGTTTAAACATCCATGGTTGAAATCTCCCAGTCAAACCATTAGCCATGATTCAAGATAATAAAGTTTTAAGTATTATTTAAAGCTACCAACTCAAGCACTAAAAAAATAACATGTACAAACGAGCGTATCCCAAGAGAGAAAGTAATGTAAATATGTCAAACTAAGTTAATCGCAATGAAGCTCAGGTTTTCATGTGGCTTTCACTGTATACATGCAAAGTTTAATCGATGAGATTACTTGTAGTTTCAAACCAATAGACCTGACAGTAAATACTTTAAAATATATTCATACTTTTAACCATATTTTAAAATTGAAAAAATACAATTTTCAGAGTTTATTTTTGCTGCAATTTACATTGTTTACAGTACATTCATATGTAGGCCTATGCTTAATCGTTCCTTAAAATTAAAGACAATTTGTAATTAATTTTCACAATTGAGTTCATTTTTGCTGCCATTTATATTGTTGTGTTAGATTAATTGAGTAAAATTGTCAGTTTCTGAATTTGTGGTTATTTGTACCCATGCATTTATAACATTGCATCAAACGTAAAATTAAACTACAGCTATTTAGAAAGTCAACGTGTTATGTAAACATTCAAAAGTATGCCTACATTATTGCAACAATCGAAATATCAAACCAATCAGAGGACTATTCAAATGTCATTTACCCACCAGATGCTACCCCAGAATGTCAAGCCAACAAAGCCCTATAAAGAAGAAAGAACCCAGGCAGCCGAACCGCGTTTCTTCGACCACGGATAACACGAAGTGCACAAAATTACGTGTAATTGTCGGTCCAACAATGGAAGATGCGGTTTGCGACATCGATGTGCATTAGATAAGCCGGTCGGTCGTGTTGCGATAAGGATAAGAATAGCAGCCGGCAGTCAGCTGAGTATCGCCATTAGTCCTCTATGTCTATGCAGAACAACGTTGACCTGAATACCTCTGTGGCCTTGTTCTCTTGAGTAAGCGTTGAAGCAATTAAATCAGGAATTTATCCCTTACCAAACACCTAACAGCTGATTTCATTCTTTACTGTAAGTATAATAGTCGATAAATTATGCTGATAATGTTTCCTAGATATGTTGACACGGTCGTAAGTCATGTATCTGAGAGGTACGAACTGCCAACAATCATGACTGGTGATAAGGGCAAGATTGATGGTTCTTGTTGCGTTAATATACGTACAAACATCAAGTATGTGTTCGTGGGAGAATCATAGAAACCACAAGCACTGATGTATATTACAAGTAATGCAACGGCCATATTACTTAGCCTGATTAAACCACCTTCATAAAACCTTCTCGAATGAAATACGTCTCCAGTAAAGATTCGTTCTTAAGCTCCTAAGCAATACGTTTTACAAATAATTTAATCTGTGGTGCGGGATGTCGGGAGATGGACGGACCTGCAGAATGCTCGGATAACATCGGACCCGCATCGTATCGAGCCAAGAATGTCCAGTACTTACAACATTTAGATACCATCAAGAGATTTTCCTTTGATACATCGCTATTTTGTTTGTTTCTTAGTCCGGTGCAGATGCGTCCATAATCATAAGTCTTGATTTTGTATAACCATTGAGAGGCAAGAAAGATCGCAATTATGAAATAGAGAAACGAATAGCTTTTTCTATTTTACTCTACTATGAGTTTTGCCTTCAATTGCAATGGCCAGTTCCAAAACTCCAATTAATGAACATCTCCTAGAAATTCAATTATCCTTAGTAATGTAACGGTCACTGTGGTTTTTATTACGTTTTAAAGCCAATTCTAATCTCTTTATGATGCTTGCGACGCGTTTTTCCCTAATGTTTACAAAAGCTTATGAAAAGTATCGACAACACAAATTCAATTAGAAAACCATTATAGTTAGTTCCTTAAAAAAAGGTTTCTTTTTAATACAGAAAGTATTTGGCTCTGACCTAAAAAACAAAAGCTTTAAGAAACAAATGGCATCATGTTTGAAGACAAGACACATTAATACGTAGTTGTATACCGTCGGTAGTCGAAGTGCCTCTCAGGCAAAATGAGCATTGAAGCTACAAGAGTGTCCCAAGAAACTACAATGCAGATTACGGAGCCAGTTCACAGTAGTCCACCCACACCACAGAGTATTGCTCAAGTGAATCTTGTATCTGCTACCAAGTATCAGCTGTTCGGTTAATTGCAACAGCTGACATTTGCATCTGTGAGGGCGTCAAGGTCATATCAACATCAGCTGTTAGCAGAAGCCATTGCATTACTGGAGTCAGACCCACCAGTAGGCAGAGTGGGCGTCTCTATTGTCAATTATGAGCAAATATGAATATTTATATCACCAACAATAAGCGCCAACTTTGAAATTATGAGTTCAAGTTGTTTTAACTTGACGTGGGACATACAAGCGGTTTGTACATTGCAATTCCTTAGCTCCAACGCATATAAATGTGCATGAACTGTGTAGTTTTAACCACAGGTTTTGCGACGTCACATAAAATACAAACCTAACCTAATGTTTTGCTGTGTCCGTATTATGTCAGCAATATAATATGTCACACACGTGTATTAAACTTTAAGTGTGTGAATCTAAATCTTGCTGTATTTGCATGACAGTAGAAAGCGCAATGGTCCCTATTATTCAACAAGGCTTTACCAACCGCATTAGCAAACATATTATTCATAGCCAGTGTTCCAGGAAAGTAGTTTCATAACACTTTGGGAAACCCGTGTAGTGCCTTTATCTCTTAGCTTTCTGAGTTATGAATTTTCCCCAAACAGTAAAAGTCGTATAAACACAATCAGTTTGTGTTGTGAAGTTGTATAAAATATTTAAAATAGCACATTATTTTAGCTACCTGATTAGGTTTTACTATTTTATCAACTTGATTTTAAATTCCTTTACGCTAGTTTGAAAGGGAAAATTCGTCTTATATCAAACACAACACTGTTATTTGATTGTTTTAACATAAAATATATAAACTGAAGTATTGTTTAAAATTTCTTTTTCTGTTAAGTTATAAATGTTGAACGAAGCAAGGTAAGAACTACATAGTTCTCTCTAATTTTGACCTTTACCTTACGTTACCGCATAGGTACCTAACAAATTATTGATAGGTTGACTGCGGGGATCGAATCCGCGCTAGCGGAATGGTAAGCTCCGGAGTGGCGCACAATACCAACCACCCACAGGTCCACTAACTCAAAACCTTGTGTTGATTTCAAGTCTTGGCTGTGATCTTACATTTGATATTGTCTAGCTATTTTATGTGGCCAAGACTTCATTATGGTTTGTTTTTACAATTTTTGGGTGTCTCTTATATCTGAAGAATATGCTAGCCCTTGCACAGAATAGGACGAAAGTCCAATATGTAAAGTTTGGGATTAAAAACTACAACAATATAACGTATTTGTGCAATAAGGAAGCTACCACAACAACTAATTCCAAAGTTAACAGCTGCAATAGCAAGCACTGGACATGCAGTGATCTGCTAGTAATGTAACCGTTGTTTATTAGCCGTTACTTTACTGCAGCCGTTACTGAGCAGTTGTGTTTATGTGCTGTCACTACATCAGTAACTGTTACTACACGGCTGCTCGTTACATCAGTAACGGTTTATCTTGGTATTGTTACACCATCACAATACACGTAGAATATGATTTGTTGTGAAACTTTCGTTATATACATTGTTCTAACTGGTAACTAAACGTTTTAATGCATTTTGCTGTGGTAGAAATATTCCATAAACCTTATATTAGTGGTTTAAAGTAAATAAACTTAAAAATAATATATTTAAAAATATTTTTTTCGTGTTACGACCTTATGGTTCAAATGACCTGATGATATGACTACACAATGTTATAATAAGGCAATGTAAACAATTAATTTTCCAGAAGTCCTGAGCGCTTCCAACTTAAAACAGAAGGCCTGGATAATTTACTATTCAAATCACGTGCTTTAAATACCAACCAATCGTCCAATTTAAAGAGCACCAGTGTTAATTTTTCAACAAGCAGACCACCGAGCAAGCAACATCCCGAGCCAATCAATGAGTTAACAATAATGAAGACGAATAACAGCCGGTTACACGGTGTGTTGGAGGGGGTTTGTACCGTCTGAACCAGCCTCAGTCTCGGACTCAGACTGGTTCCAAGGATCTGGTCCAAGCCTCTGACAACGGACCACATCACAATTAAGATAACTGATCACAGCTGGATATATCACCTGGTGTCGCACCTCTGTCATTGTTCACATTTCCCCGGGTTTAATCAGATGACACAAGTCAGATTGTGTGAGCAACTTGTCAAATTTAGCTGGGTTTGTGTTGCGCAATAGTGGTGCAAACATTTCACTGCTAAGCGATCGAAAAAATATACGGTAGCCTTCCAGATGTTTAATTTTAATACGGGTATACAGCATAAGGATAAAATGTCCTTTCGTAACTGTCCCCAAAATAAAATAAAGGATATTATTGTTATTCTTCTATGTGAAGTTATGGAAATACCGGGTTATTTCTCCTGGTTGTACCTGGGTATCCCCATAAGGTTATATCGCTTAAACATGGTTTAGCTGGGTATTTAAATTGTTAGTTTTGAATCGTACCACGCTCACGCTGAAAATGTAAAAATTTCTTGAAGCAATTTTAATTTAAATTAAAATGTGATCCAAAAGCAAATTGTAAGGTTCTATAAATCAAACTGTCACTAACCACATCAATCAACAAGTAAACCAAACATAGTCAAAACTAATTTGGTCACTTGACGAACCTTAATTCAACCAAGATAACGAACTGATAACGCTGAAAACACACAGTGTTAAACAGGTTATTTACTCTGAAACGGCTTCAAACTCATCAGAATTCCGCGAGAGTGCGCCTATTAGTATGATAAAGTGAAAATATCGGCAAGAACAGTTTTGGTAATAAAACTATCGCCATGTAGGGAAGCGGTCCGCAGGATTTATTGGTACTCTGAGTGGCGCTTGTGTTGATTGTGTCCGTGAAAGTGAATGTAATGAAGAGAAACTCGTTGAAACATGGAAGTGGAGGACAAGAGACAAACAGTAGCTGCTGCAGTGTGCAGTGATGGATAGTACAGTGTACAGTGGCAGTGGGGTTGATGGTCAATATTTACATACTGGCTTATAAGAATATCTACTGTAATACCAACACTGTAGTGTAGGTGGATCTACCAAACATGGAATGAATCTGTAGAACTAATTTCACTTGGATTTGAAATTGTCAACGAGCTGATTGACTATAGCTACCAAATAAGTTACTTTCCGTTTTAAGGTGCTTGTTGGTGACAAATTATGTGACTTTTAATAACAAAAAATTAAAACTACATGTGAACGTTAATTTACCGATATTAACTTATATACTTTAAATGCTGACACATTTCCCGTTACATCACTGCCCAGTGTACTATGATATAGCAACTTTATTCAGTAACGGGTAAAGTTCTAATACAAATAAAACCCAGTATTAATGTTGTATACAAAGTGTTATGTAATAAGTTACAAAGATTATGACGTGTATTTTTAGTTTTCTTAAACAAATGATAAACAGCTAGGCGTAAAGAAATTGAGCTCCCGGTTGAAGACTTCAACGAGCGGTTATGAAGAAAACGTTCCAAATCTTGCCAATAGTTTCCTACAGTAAATACATTTGAGAATGATAAATTATTATTCTATGGATCTCAAATCTACATGCCAACTAAAACAAATATAGATACAAGTTTGAAACTGTACCTGCTTATGGTGAATATACGAGCTAGATAGTACCGTCTTGGAACCTGTCCGTTTACATAGAGTCATTACTGGCTATTCAATGCTCAACTCGAGTATAAAACTTGATAAGACTGCCATTACTTCTAGATCAGACAATTGTTCAGCAACCACAGTGGTAGGCTAATGTAGCCTTACGTTCATTGAGCACCTGCAGTAACTTTAAAATAAAGGTCACTATCGTCGTCTAAACAGAGATTGATTGATATTATAACTATTACTATCATTGACAAAATTGGTTTACTAATACATTATTGAAACTACACTGTAGTTTCTTCAAAATCAAAATGTCTTATGTTTAGTTCACAGTATTTTATAGCATTAAAACGTCAGAACCCAAACTAGAGTAATGTTTTCCAGCTTAAAGTTGAGTTGACAAAACACAATAATTCAATTATTAATTCATAAATCGTGATGGCATTAAATTACAGTAAAATAGTTAATTATGTATCGGGGTATTAAATAATTTTTGGTTGATAAAACACAGATTCTTATTGGATTGCTTGTGTTTTACCAACTTCAAAATTATAAATCCAATAAACAGCTCTACTAGATGTGTTAAATAGTTTGTTTAATTCAAATTATTCATTTAAATTATTAGTTATCTGTAAAGTTGTAATGGAATAGGTTGTCCATAAATGAATATATTCCTCAAGTGATGAATACACAATACAATACAAACACCTTGTTAGCAAGTTTCGTCAATATTGTAGGCCTCATGAATGAGCGCGATGCGATGGTTTGTGTCTGTGGGAATAGTTGTGGTTGTAAATCAAACTTGTCGAGTGTATAATCACAGTCAGCTGATAATCACAGCTTGACGCTTGATTATAAAGTCTTCATGTGGATTGGCGGTGTGCGTAGGAACACCTTTGACACCGGATAATTGCGAGGTACACCACTACACGTCACGGTGTGGCAGGAACACACGAAACTACCCAGGTCCCACCCCCTCACTTGTAACATATGGGTGAGATAGAGTTGAGTAGGTCCACAAGGACAAACAAACTCTCAAGGCACAATCTATGATACTATTTAAATTCTATGAATTTTCCAGGTAAATACATTTTTCCTTTGTAACCGAAAGTGGTTAAACTCGTTAATATTGTTACTGGCCACCGAAAAGTTATTACTAGTTTTTAGGAATGTATTTTACAAATCAAGTGTTTTTGCTAAATGCATCCCATCAAACGCGTCTCTTTATTTAACAAGTCATAAAATTTGACTGAGAACAAACAAATAAAAACTGACACCTAAAGTATTACAAAAACAGTTGTTTTAAAAACATGTGAAAACTTACATTATGGCTACTATTTATTGCGTATATTGGGTTTAGATTATTTCATTACTAACATTTTCCAAGTTGGGCTCTTAATTTGTAAATTGTATTACATCATTTAACGCATTACCCAAATACAACTCATCACCTGTCACAAAATCCAATCAAATTATTTTAAAAAGAGACCATTAAATAATACTTAGAATACTTCAAACACGATTAACTAATACAGTCAATTTCGCGTCCCGTTAATGTTTTTAGCAGCACACATACAGAGTGATTGAGCTGAATAATCTCCGAGCACAAAACAATCCCTTAAACCTGATTTATCGGAATTTAATAACCAGGCACTGATTTGAGATTTAAAACGACCATTCAATACACCAATACAACTGACTGCCTATAAAGCTAATCAAGCCAGACTTGAAGAAACCGGCCAAACGGTAGTTAGGAGACATTAATTGTGGCTCTTAGAACAATTAAAGCGTATTACAGGTTGGACTCTATTATTGAGGAGAGCGCAGCCGGCGCGGCGGACCACAGATTACAGGAGCTGGGTTCTAAATCATCAGCTGATTCGACGTGATTTACACCGGAAACCGGAAACCCACCTACACTGTAGTCGGCAATTGCAGTTGATCTTAGGCAACTCAAAACATTTAATAGCATGCAATGTATACTTTATTACAATTTGTGAATTATCTTGCTTTATTTCATTTAACCGTGTGTAAAAGGTCCATACATACACAATTCATAAAACGGCTATAAAGTTGGTTTAACTGTTGAAGTTTCTTTGTGTTCACGTCAACATGACTGGCTAATTTCAGAGATACGGTTGGTTACCGGTTTATTTTTAAATATGACGTATCCATTACGCAACCGTGTGTGACAAACCGTTTTCTTTCTCAATGGAAACTAGAAAGTAAACTAACCGGCAAATCGCTGCCTTTTGTTCAACAACGATATTATAACATCCATTCACGAACCTTAACCAAACGAAGAAAGTTTTATAGTCTTTACTAATAACATCCCATTTTATTTCGCTTGTTTAATTAGTAAAGATCTACAAATTGTCACTTTCCTGTCACCTTGAACAGAACATTCCAAAACTGTGGTCAACATACCGAAGTTAGGTTAGGTTTTCTGATCTGAGATTAAAATTTTGAACCAACTTATTGAGCCACAAAACTTTGCAGGAACACTAGAAGATGGTTATTTTCTTTAAAACTAGCCTTAACTTTTACAGGGCATTGTACCTTGTTTGAGTACTTTTGTGATCTAAACACGATGTATTGCAGAATCAAGCAGTAGCTTCATAAGAAATATGCGATCAGTTTGAAAGCAATATTTCCAATAGCCTACTGCAACATGATACACGCAGCCAGTTAAAACCGGTACGAGTATTGCTTGGAGACCATCCATCATATCGATGTATTGGCTGTCTTATACACGACTACTGAGTCTGCGCAGTAGTGTAACATTCCTCATACACAACTGCTGCTATAGGACTCGTGTTCATACGTGTGTACACTTATGTACATAGCAGAGAGGGTGTATAATTTATAGAGTCTAAGTTTAGAGAGTGTGGGTCAGGGAAAGTATGTTTTAACAGGGGTTAAGAAGTATTTAGAAGTCGTAGAGTGCACGTACGTCAAAACAGGACATATTATATTTCATTTTAGAACGCTGAGTGTGGCTATACACCTTCTTTTAAAATTGAAACAACTTTAAAAAATAATGTGTGTAGCCACAATTATTGTCCTAAATTGAATGAACCACCTTCCAGAACGTCATACCGTCAGATAATTAAAATTCTTTTTTCATTCCATTTTTAAACTAGTCTTTGATACGTGATATTTAAATGGAACACTCACTTGCAACAATCGATGAAATTTATCAGAATGGATGAACAGAAGTTGCCGTTCATAGAAAGACGTTGTTCGTAAATTAGTCACTAAACACTACCATAATAATTCCAAGCAATGTTTGGGTGACTATCTAAAACCCTCCAAATCTATTAATAGCGGAAAGACGCACGCAAGACACTCAAAACAAACAAGATAACAGGTAAAGCAGTCAAAGTTCGGTGAATCGATCTTAAGACAGTGATCTGTATTTCCTGAACGTCTCAGTGGTGATAACAGAACAGCTGATAAGAGTGTGTTTACTTTTCCCGCCAGAGTGAGGTGATGTCACTCGGTTATTGGTTCTTGTCATTAGTCTCGACTTATCTCGGCTTAGACCTCGGTTTCGTAAGCTGAGACTCACAGATAGCTCCGTGAACATTTCATTAGCGCCCTACTTTATGGCGGTACTTGTAATTCTGTGTGCTGTCTGTGTTTTTGCCGCTAGGTTTTGACGGAATGGTACAGAAGATTGAGGAGAAAATTTTATTCTAGTCCAGCAGTTATCAATATCTTCAGTCTCATATGTCGTGTGAAAACTGTACACGAGTGTGCCGAGTGTATATTTCAATCTGGCTAAATAAAATGTGGAGTGGATAAAGTAAGCTATAATAAAAAACTAACTTAAATGAAATACTATTTCAGTACTCGAACTTAAATTACAATTAGTAAACATGTCTTGACTACGTTATAAAAGCAACCTATACCTAAGCTATCCAGCAGGTTGTATTTTATTATGGATCTATGACACTATTTGTAAACTATCTATAAAGGTTGGGAAAAGCGCAAGTAAATGCATAGCGACGGATTGCAATATACCGTTTTAATAAACCAAAGAAGTCTATAAAGCCGATGTATCAAGAACAAAGGAGCCTGTGAATTCGTATACATCATTCCAAAAATCCGAAGACTTATATTAATTTGTTTCACACACAAGTCAATTGTCTTATAAATTATTAATATCGCATCATATTATTTTGAATTTCAAACTTAACTGGTTGGCTATAAATACAAATACGTTTTTTGACAAAAACCACTTAAATGTTTTAGTTGTTTAAAACTTTAAATAATTACACTACTTTTATTGGGTTTTATCCAAAAGGCGTTTTATTTATTCGCGTCATATTAGTTGACGTACTGCTAAATATAAATGAATTTTCCTTGTAGTTAAGCCATTTAGTACTCATGATTAAACTTAAACTGACTTAAGTCACTGACACCTCTTATCGGATGTCTGCGTCAGCTGTCTTCATAGTAAAACACTCGTAAGAATTAGTTACATCATTAACGTTTATTTTATATTAAATACAGCCCGCGCAAGGTGAGTCCTACAGCTAATGAATGAGTAGTTTGGTCGGACAGCTGATTAGTGATTACGGCCTGCTATTGTGGAACAGCTGTGTAATGAGGCGTGGGATCTGACCCATGATCAGCTGATCAACCAATCCACAGATACGCGACAACAATGGGCGCGAAATCATCTGTCAACCAACCACATACCGTCACACTCGCACGACGTCATTACTCATTAGACATCTCCTTTTTATGGCATTTTCTGTCCACACTTTAAGATATATAGCGTGTACGCTACGATTCAAACTAAAAAGGTTTTGTACGACTTCTAAAAAGTGTATGTTACTGTAGATCGGAATCGCTGAAGCGCCTAGACTGTTAAGTCACGTGAGCCACGTTTGAAAGGATATTCTCTTGGATGATTTTAGAATTTTAGAAATAATCTACTCAAGGAGTGGAGTGTAATATATATGATATTGCTCACTTGTCAAATATACATTTTGAACTGGTAGAATATTTAAATAATAAAATATCCTTGTAGAGCCAATCCATCAGTTTTACTAGGAAACCTAACTTGCAAGGAAAGAAACGTGATCGGTTTCTAGATAAAAAGTGTTGTGAATATTATGAGTTAAGGTAATTCGACATTGAAAACACACCTCGATTTTATTATACCTTGACGGTATAAGTTTTACACCACTGCCTGAAAAGTGGAAAGGCAGTATTATTCCTTCTATTAACAGAAACAACTCGTTGTTGTGGTTCATTTGTATGTTTGTTCACAACAAAATACATCTAAAATGTTGGCAGCATTTTTTAAACCCTATGTTTCTCAGCGCACTAACTCATAAACGGCTTTATTTGCCTAATATATAATTGGCGGAAGGTTTAGGTAAAATTTGTCTTGGTTTTCGGGTGAAGTTATGACTACAAAGTCCTCTCTACAACTCAACCTCGATCTTTACATAGCGGTAACGCATAGTGATTTAAAAACTTGCTAGTGGAGATTGTGGGGTCGAACCCGCGCCACCGGAGTGATGAACTCCGCGTACGCGCACGACACCAGCCCGCCACGGGTCCGCTAAAGGTAAGGTGGAACCCATGCAATAAAGCAGCGTGTGTATGGATGATTGGCATGGACACTGCTGACTCCAGGCTGTTCCTTCACTCGACACTTCGTGACTACAGAGTTAGTATCCTACCGCTTATTACACACTTACATTGAGCACGCACAGTGTACACTTGACTGAGAGTATCATACTCTGTGTAGTCTGCCCGTAGTTGCCCGGATCCAGAGCTCAACCAGAGCAACACAGAGTATAAAGTTGCTCCCAGAAATCACATTAGGTGAAGAAGAAAAAAGGTTAGGATGGTATAATGTTCAATGACAAAGTTCAGACAAAAATTTGCTATGTTGCTTTGTCCTAAAGATCTTGGGCTATTTATAAAATAGCTGCATATGACAGGTAACTATGATACTTTCATAGTATTGAATTCGAATAAGCAGCTGCAGGTGCTTATAAAGAACAACCTAGGTCATTACCCAGGTGGACCAAACCGATTGCAATAACTGCCCGGAACTATCCAAACTACAAACTGTTCCATTGTAATTTGCATAAAGATTTGGAAGTGGGCTATTTTTGTGAATGAATTTACGCGAACCGGCCGCAGCGACATTCCTGTGTCGGGTATACGACCTACAGTTGTAAGCCATGAACATAAACCAGTCCGTTCCGCGCTCTGATGACTGTGTTTCGACCACGGAACATTGGAACCTGAACCGAACTCTGCTTGTTGGACGGGAAACGCGGGAAATAACCCGTTCTTGATATATCACCTGATAGTTCACTCAGGCGACAGTTTTTACTCCTTTTCTCAGGATTTATTCGTGTTTGGAGTCGTAAAAACAAAAGAATGCGCGTTGATAACCAATAACACTGAAACGGCGTGAAAGAATGCTTCTTTTGGAACGGTTGTTCGATTTTATCGCCCTCCAATTGATAAGAGTTTTACGGCTTTTTAGAAAGTGTTCTCTGGTACTTTTCAAAATTTGATTTGTTGTCCGTAAAGTTTTGACTTTCTGGCTTTGCTTTTTATAGCACTTCCGGCAATGTGCTATATGTTACGTATTTTTCCAACATTTGTTGATTGAAAGAAATGACAACACACAGATCTATTACAACAACAAACGCACATTTTCCTATGTCCATATTTTTCATGTTTCAATATCTTATTAATTGTAAAATTTAATCTAGAAACTGAAAATACCTCTAACATCATAAATTTCAAACAGGAACTCCCAAAACTGGATCACAAATTAAATTTCATGGAATAACTATTAGCCAAATCAGATGTGGCTTAGATCCCGAATAACAATTTTATACAGAACATTGATTGATGCTGCTTTTTCGTAGTTTGTTCGCACATAAAATAGGATACGATTACTGTTAACGTATGAGATGTATGAAATATAACGACTCCACCAAGCTACAATAACGTCTTCAGCGTTATGAGTATGCACTATCTACGGTCCTGTTAGGAATGGCTGAAGAGTAGTGTTTAGTAGTGGTAACACTAACAACATAGTTGCTCTAATCCTGATGTCGATGAGCGACGTTACACAAGGAGCCGATGGAGATTTACATACCACCCGTGAAATCGAGGAGGAAACTATTAAGTTGTTTGAGCTGGAGAAACCGTCCCGGCTTGTACCAAAGCTGCAGGACAGGAATTCAGGACCAAATCCACCTGGTCCTTACTTCAAGCCAAGTTCAGATTCCATCTGATGTCTTCTACAGGCCATCAAGTAGTTTATAAAACTAGCAGTTATAAATATTAAGTGACTATCAAAACACCCGGTTCAAACAATGCTTTAAACCTTTATCTATGAAAACAATACCAACTCCAGTACGGTCAAATAGAAAATAAAAATCTGCGGCTTTCTATCCGACTCGATATTTTCTCATCTTCTAACTACCATACCGTAGTACCGTATTAATAATTTCCTAACAAATTAAAAAGATATATTCGTATATCGGGTTGTTTGTCCCACTCTCAAATCTAAACCACTGAGTTGAAATGTAAAGCCATAATTCAAATCAAAAGCCAACAAACAAATTGGACGAACGGCTTCTCTTTGTTTGTGCGCAATAATTGTGAAACCAATCAGCCTGAAACACTGATTGGTATAATTGGAACCCACCAGAGTGTGAAGAATGAGAAATTCACCACAAGAACTTCATCAGGTTGAGTTTCTTCTCTCAAATTCAAATTCTATCAGCTGATCACACTTGATTTATATCAGTACGAACTGTAGTAGCCAACTTCCTCACAGGTTACTGTTAAGTAAGTTCAACAAGAGTTTACAGCCGTATTCCTTTAATTATCTTTTATGCAACATAGTCTAAGGGTTAAAAGTACTAAAACGCGTCTCTTCAAAATTGTTTCAGATAGGCTTTACTAAAACAAAAAAATCCACTCGCGGCACGTTCATTAATAGAATGTTCGTTTCGAGGTAAGACAACTCCCAACGAATTTTAGGAACGCTGCTCGATTATTTGAAGAATTCTAACGAGGATCCCGCAGTAGTAAGTCACGATGTTACCTTGGACGTATTAAATTATTTATTTCAGTTGCTCGTAGATGGTGTTTAATGAGCATAGAACGTAAGGTCATCGACAGAGAGGCTATACAGCCCGCTCAGTGGATCCGTGCACGGTTGTAGTGGTCAGTGAGTGCGCCCGGTTGTGCTGCGGGGGCTGTAACTATCCGCGGCTGCGGAGGTCTGCAATTCTCTCACGCATTTACGGACAGGAAGCCGATCACGAATTTAATCAACAGGCTTTGCATTCCGATTAGGACAAGTGTTAGCACGCGGGACTGCGCGAGTAAGCTGTTATTATCTCGCATCTGCGAGCTTCGCCACGCCGCAACATCTCTACAAGTAAACATTCAGTTAGTTCCAATCTCCTAGACACTAAATACTCTGAAACGTAATATTTTCATAAATCGTGAGGGTCGGCTGTGAAACACCACGTGTACGATTGACCCCTGGAGATACACGAGAGAATCTCACTTGCATCAAATAATTATCTCCAACTAAGTGACACTAATGATCTAAATACTTTTAGAACGTACAACTTATCAACTATATCTTTAACATTCATGGAAATATCTGTAAATAGCTTCTAGTAGGTAATTTGGAAGGGAATCCACGTTTTCGACGATATCTTCAGCTTGCAAATGGGCATTTGAACTAACAGAATTGCAGAAAAGGAACTCCGAATGTTTACGGAATTTCAGGAGCGCGACCTACCGCGAGCCGGCGGCACTATGCTAACGCGCCACTTCTTCAGAAGCCACGGGAGTAGAGTTGTGGTGAATCCTGTAGAGACGAGAGTTCAGGGATCTTTTAAAACAAAAAATCAAAAAAAAAACAAGACGTCTTCATTGACACGTGCATCTCGGTAATACATTTCCTTTAGCTGATCAATGCCGCAGAGATGAAACCTACAATGAACTCTGTGAAGTGATCACCAAAGATGCAAATCGTCTCGTGTCGGCTCGGATTCCTGGAAGAACGGTGATTATCTGACTCGGTGTCTGGAGTGCGATCAGTTATGACGGTTGCGTGCGCAGCGCACACGGCACCACCATTAGTGCGAATTATTGCCGCGGGCGCTGCCGACAGCTTCACTGCCACCTCGGTCTGACCAGCTGCGATTGATTCCAGAAGCCGCATAGAAAACACTTGGAGGGATAAACGGTAAAAGCTGTTCTACACAGTGGCAACACCCTAAAAAGTGTTTCAGAGCCAAAGGCGTTAAAGCTCGTCTAAAATCAGTTTTGGTCGCAGAAGCTTTTTACAGTTCAAACTAGTTTATTTAATTGGAATTAATCGGAAGACTCGGAAAACAAACAGACTTACAGGGCAGGGTATACAGGGCAGATTCGATGAATGAGAATAGTAGGAATTGTAATTAATTTAATGTATGTTTCAAAGGAATCTAGATTTGAATTAATGCACAATTTTAGTTCAATTAATTGGCGATCAAGTACATATACTCGTATCTATTAAATAAAATAGTACTCTAACCGCAAATTTATCGACTACAAAAAGTTGATGTTCAGTTTTCCCCAATACAATATTTTTAAATTGGTAAATTATGGGACCATCAAAATTTAAATAACCTTGTGTGACTTTTGCGCTGTATACTATTATCAAATGTTCTAGTACATTTGTGTTCATCGGTACGAGATGTTAAAAACTAGTCTTAATATACTAAGACTTAATAAACTAAGGTTAATCGTATCAAGTAAATATGGCTTGACTTCCACGGCATTCCTGCTTCCCCACCAGGTGCTCATCTAGTTAGCAACCTATAAACGTTGGTAGGCGTAAGTGCGACCATCTCGCTGATACAACCCAAGCACCTCTGCTAGTAGGTCTATCATCCTTAAGACCTGGCTAAATATAGCACCTCTATGCCATCTGGATTATGGAACTACACGACCAGTGCATCTACACGATTCCTTCATGCAGATTCGTCGGAAGGCCCCAAGTGTCTGATGTTTGCAGATAGCCAAGATTTCCGCAGCCCACGCGGTTCACCGTCTTGAGTCATCGCCGGAAGAGGTTTTCTTCATCACTCGAGATAAAGATGTTGAAATCTCAAGTCAGGACACATTTTCCGCCTTCACTCCACACTTGGTATTCTGCCAAAGTCTCTCTCTTGTTATGATTGGACGAGTGACTCGACTGACAGAATGTCACTGTCGCAATGCATAAACGAGAAGGAGTATTTGTATGTAAAGAGCTCACTGTAGATGATTTACAAAACTTGATATTCACAAAGGAACGTGTGCTAGCGTGATGTGTCATGCAGGGTTTATGACAGTTTATATATGCAACTCTTGAGCTATTTCACGGTCATAACGGTCATAGAAGCGCAGATACGTTCCTAATGTCTTTAGCATTACTATTTAATTTACCATACTAAATGTAAGTATCTAATTAATGCAAACGTGATTTTGACTTTCGGGACTATTGTTTAAGATTTTGGTTGGTTAAATTCAATATATAGAATAAGTACACATACCAATGTAAAATCTATAAGTTACACAACGTAAGCCTCCTAATAGCTTTAATAAAGTTAATTTTTCCCACATTTAAATCCCTGATGATTTAATTAGAAAATTGAAAAGTTAGGCTATAGTAAACTGTTGTTTATATACGGCTCCGCTATTGTTTACACAAGAATCAGCTGGCGTTACTAAACAGCACGATTTACCGCCGCCTGTATCTGCCAGTGCTGCCAGATTGATTTACAGATAGAGATCAGCTGCTGTAGCAGTGTTGCAAACATCACAACAATGATTGCAAGCAGATCAGCTGGGAGTTGTGCCATGCAGCTCGTGCCCCAGATAGCAGACCTCTGACCTCCAGGCGCTGCCCACCAATCAAAACTCTGTAATTATGCTCTTTGAACGCCCACTATTCATAGTATCGAGTATCAGTGTGGTTTTACTATACTCACAATGGATAATAACCAAAACAATCACCTCTTCGACTTTTTTCTCAAAGCTTCGATGTTTTGCTTTAATTCATCATTGTCACTCTAAGAAACTGTGCCAAGAGAATATTTTCAGTTAGAAATTGTGTTGATGGGTTGTTATAGGATAAATTGCGAAAATATTTCACCAGAAATATTGTGGAGGTGAGTTACAAATTCCTTTGTAAGAACATTGTGTAAAAATTGTGTTCTGAAATTCCAAAAATATTATCATTATTTATCGCGAAAGGAATTTCCAAAAATAATCCAGGACCCCATACATTGATTTCGCCAATCTTGAATGATCGGTCATCCGTGTCATCTCTACTCCTGACCCCTGTCGAGCTGGATGGAGATAAAGCTTGCGCTTATAGAAAGCCATGGCGAGTGAGATCAAGACATCCCGGTGTCGCTTTAGGCCACAGATCTGCGTAGGACGACTCTCAGATATCTGATCTCTCATCCCACTTTTTATCATTTCCTAGACCGGTTCTGTGAGCGGTAACGTAACTTACTCGCGGACAACTAGGACTGGTTTCTTGCTCAGGACCTGAACGACAAAGTAAGTATTTGACTTTTTGGCACGAATATAAGACTAAACTTAATTTATATCTAGTTTTTCTCTGAACACTAAATCTTCATAGACACTGTTGACAGGAAAAATCAGGTTTTGAGATTCAATGTTGGAATGATTCAACGCTATTCACTCAATGATAATTGGCTAAAGTCGCCGTAGCAATCAAGCGTAATAAATCATTGTTTAACTTGTAAGCGAGAAATATGACAAAGTAGTTGGAAGTAGTAAAATATGTAATTCTCAATATAATCCGAAGTTCCCGCGTTAAGTATCGAGTTTTCCAAAGCTTACTTAGGGTTCTAGATCAAACCAGGTTAGTTTGTGTTGACAATAACTTTGAATTTTAAAATATGGAAATGTTCTGTAGAAACTAGTTAGCAGTAGGTTTACTATAGAAAGCCGCTGGTTCTGTACACATAACTTGTCGTGTTCAATGCGGACCAGTTGATCAATTCACAATTCCACAACGCTACCAGAATAACTATGATTCAAGTTCTCTGGATTTTCGTAAAACCATAGACTAAAACTATCGTGGGTGCTTATTAACCCTTGGCAGCGTGGACGAAGAGTCAGCTGGCGGGGTCGCACGGTCGCATGCTGACACGAGACGTTTTAATTACCCGCCGATAGATCTCAGCACTAGCTGCAGTGGCTGCAGATTTATCTGCTCTCACACTCACATCAATAACAGCTGATCTGATCGCCATCTGATCAATTAAAACCTCTAATTGCATGCCGCAGACCAGCTGGTACACGAGGTTACTTGCAGAAATGCAGACCCATTTCGTGACACTTGATTGACATTTGACTCCTTTTGTCCTCTGCTCAAGGATGACCATAAACATTGTTGGAAGCTAAACTGGTTTAGAAAATACTGTATGCTGTAAATGGACAAAGCCCTATGGTAATGTAACAATATCTTATTACAGTTTCACTAATATTAATAATTATGTATATTATAATTATTTATTGTCTTCATTAAGTGCCTGATTATTATTGTATCCCACTAGTAGACACCAAGCTGAGAAACACTGAGTGCAATACAACATTCACAATTTGCATATTTTTACAGTGCTGTCTTCTAAAATGAGTACAAAACCTATTTCAGTGGATGTTTGGAGGCTTGTAGATCATTCCGTTAATGCTAAATTGTATCCGTCCTTTAGTTATATTACATTATCAATAATATTCCAAATGGTTTTGAAATATTATTACACGCATTATTTTTCCTTCTCATTTTCTACTTAGTTTACAGTTTTAGATTCGACTTAACCGTCTTTGTAACTTGAATTCAATCTTGACAACGTGTTGGGGTTATTTGTATTTACAAAGTTCTCCTTCCTCGTACAGTGCATTTCACGACACACTGTTGTACTTCTCTACCCTTTGCTGTAGGGTTGAACAAGCAACCTCTCACACACTTGGACCGACAACGGTAGCGATTCCGTGAAGAGTCGCTGTGACGTGGGATGGAAGGTCAAACAGCTGTTCCTCATGAATGGTTCCGTTCATTCACACGTTGCTACAACACCGTCTCCAGTACTCGATCTCTACAATCGAGTGTTCCGGTCAGTTGTACCATTCTGTAGCTAACGATAGAGAACACGTAATCAAGTCAATGTACGATCTGGATGTCCCGTGCAGACCGACTTTGCCGAAAGTATTTGTTTTAAAAGTAATATTTAGGTTAACAATTCGAACATTTCAAACAACGAGCAAATTGACTTCATGACTAGTCATGAAATAGTTGTGCGTAAAGTGAATATTGGTGTCAGTCACAGATCGAGTGTGAAGATGACAACTGCATAAAAATTCGTATACCAAACATGACAAATGTGCCAAAACTTCCTGACTTATCTGAAATACTTACAGTTACGATGTCTACTGTGTTCTTGATTGATGTCCATTTTCCGGCATACTGTATATTTTCCATTTTTCCTGATCAGTTACCTGACTTTTCCTGATCTTCTAATTTCTCTGACTTTCCAAAATCCGTGCACATTTAAAATTTTTTAAACCAAATTTACAACAAACCTTTAAAGAAACTGTTTTCTGTTCTCAATTAACGATAGTACTGAGGACTGCAACGGTTTTCGTGTTGTGTGGATTGTATGCAGTTGGCCAGCCTGCTATGAGATGGTCAGCTGTTTGTTACTCCGCACTGCAGGTCACTCGGTTGTCCGTCTGTCTCCGTATTTGGTTGTATCGTCCGTCTGTCCCCTGAGCGGTTTCTCTCGTGTGCCCGTTTATTGACCGTTACCGCGTCCTCGGCTCGCCGTTAATTTGACGCACCGTGGGCCTGTAATCGTCCAATCGTGAAAGTAACGTTTTGAAATTAATTTCCGTCCCTCACAACGATGTGGACGTGGTCCGAGTTGTTTTCGTTGTAACGCCCGCGGTAGGAAAGTATTGGCTTCCTCGTGTACGTGTTTTATTTTATATCAACATGTCATCGACCTTTGTTTTATGATGAAGCCTACTTGTCCCTAATCGACTCTTTTACCAAGAAGCAAGAAATCGTATTTTTTTAAACATTTTCTCAGCCCTTCCGAGAATTATTTTAGGGGTTGATCGTATTTTTCCGATTGCAATTGTTTTATTGGTTTGGCGGTTCTGTTGAAAAGAGGGGTACTGGGGAAATTTTACAATAGTAGTTAAAATATTTGTTTTGGAAGAAACTAAAGAACTTTCAATAGAGCCTGAAGTAGTTAAATGAAGTATAAGGTCGATGACAAAAAAATCTCAAAAAATAGTATATACAGACTTTAATTGAATGTAGATAATTACAAATAAAAACTTTATCTTTCGAAGTTACAACAGCTGATAGTTTAAAACATTGATTTTCCAACAATACAATAGTGACTTACTATTTATTTAGTTTAGTCTGAAAAACATACTGGAAACTCCGTCTTCTTTTGATTACTAATTCTATCAATGACTTTGGACACTGTACATTCAGTGTGTCAATCTATACCAGACCGATGTGCTAAACATATGAACGTTAACGCTCATCGTTTTAAACATAGACACATTTTAGAAATAAAAACTGTACATCATTCACTCAAATGCTACATTGAATATAAAAATATATCTGTAAAACTTTGAGATAGATTTCGTCACCTGCTCATAGGACTATAATAATAATTGAATTTTAATGTTCCATAAATTGTTGTTCTGGCAACTTTTTAACTTGTATACTCTGTTTGGAGAAGGTTTTACCTTTTTTATTCTACTCGAGCTCCTTCAACTTTATTTCTTTTATCTCTAGCATTTTTTATGTACATGTCTCACCGAGCAAGCTCAAATCTTTATGTTATTTGTATCATTATTTAATCGGGAAATTTAATATTTAATAAATTGCTTATAATTCATTGAAATTCAAGGTCATAAAACTGATCTGGAAGCAGGAATCGCACGCACAGTGGTAACTGTAGCGACTAGCGAGAACTGAGGAGTGACAGAGCAGTGTGTACTGTAGTACGCGGTACTGACGCTAGAGCGTGCTAGCCGCTAATACCCGACATCCACGGGTAATGAGAGCCTACTGTAACGTTTATTAAATGCAACCTCGGCCACCGGCCGCGCTGCTTCACCGTCCCACATCTCCTAACTCTGGACCACAACAGCTGCTGAGGTAGTTGGTACAAGTAGTCAAGTAGCACTGTTTGGCTGACATTGTTTATTGTTAAATGTATTATTATATTTGTGGACATGATCTTTTAATAAACGTAGTTATTTAGATACAGCTAAATTACAACTCGCGTTACAACTAAACAACTCTACTCGCCGAATGTGTCATTTTTTACGAACCAATAAGACATTATTGAACAAATACTAGCATTAGCCAAGTCATAATATGTAAGTTACACAAATTAAATATCTTATTCTATAATAACTTAATCTTAAACATGCTCAATAAATCGTTGATACCTGCATGCCAGAAACCAACCATCTATAGAAACTCCTGGTCGCTGTGAAGAAACTGAGTGTAATACAAAATCCTTCTAAGTCTTTTCTGAAATTAAGACCCTTTAGCTCTCAAAGAAGAAGAAAGGCGCCATATGTTTGGTTCCGGAGAAAGGGAATAGGTTTTGGCAGGACGAAATGGGGTATTTCAAGATTCTCAGTATTTGTTGAGGTGGAAAATGTTTGTGATTTACGAATTTGTATAAATTTTACTGTACGTGTATTGATGGACATTTGAACGTTTGGAGTGTTTGAAGAATTACTCACACCGTTGTAACTTTTGTAAACTGAAAAGGTCCTTGCCCGTCTTTGCAGCCGAAATAGAAACCGCGTTTTTTTGTAATCTTGACTCCAGATGGGCACCGAATAAAAAGGATGTCTGAAATGTATAAGGACTTCTTAACTCAAGGTTTTTTTTCAACAAACCATTCAAACTTAAATTTTAAAATAAGCTAAACTGTTCCCAACGGGTTGTTTACTAATCTGAATTTTTCATAATCAATTTCCTTTCCCTCAACTTACACGGAGTTTCTATGTTACGGGATTCTACGTTATAACACTGCAGTGATCTGCGGACAAGATGGCGGCCGTGATTGCGCACGCCCGCGGGAGTTTAGCGCTAATACGAGAGTCAAATGTCTGTGTTTCCGCTCGTGTTGTCCTCAAAATAAACAATATTTAAGTTAATGACAGCCCTAGAGTCGATAATAGGCGCTGATCGTTCCTACTGGAGAAGCAGAGTTGGTTTTTACCTCCTGGGTGGTTATTTGTTCGCGAAATGCATCGTTATAAAAACTGACAACCACACTTGATCACCACATGTGATAGGCGGCCTGACAATGTCAGCTGTACTTTATATAACTACTGTCTGCTACAGTAATCTGTGCGGAGTAGGAAGCTTCTGAGTGATTGAGTAAGCCTATAATATTGATTTAACAATAAAGCCTTTAGCGAATTCTTGGCTATCTACATCAGTATTGCGTTCTTCTTTTTTTAATGTTGTGGTTTGCAAAATATAGAGCTTATTATATTTAATTACAAACTAAGAAAAGCTAACTTTTCTAGACGGTGTGAACTATACTTTGCGTGGTTCGACTGGGCATATACGTGAATAATAATAACTATTAGTATTACGAACTGGCGTTACATCCAGTTAAAGAAGACCTTAGACCTATAAAATATTATGATGTTTTTATTGAGGGAATATTTACTCACTGTTTTCCTCGGTCCTTGAGAATAGGAAATATTCAGAAGGCTAAATAAATTATTTATGAAAATAATACACTGTTATATTATTAAACTAGTATTTGATTAATAGTATAAGGTTTGCGAAGGATTAGAAAACTGGGAAGCAGTTTAAAAACTTCACCCTGTGTGTTATGCCTAAAATTTGAAAATTATACTACCGCGCACTTTATTTGTTTATATTGTTTAAACCCCTCGTGGAGGCAAATGTACTCGTATACGAGTATAAGTAAGTGAAGGTCGTGATTGTCGAAACGACCGCTAGACAGCGCTAATGAGCCTGACGACCGCCATCTTTGATTGTACCGCCTCCACACTTCCGCCACCAAAACTTAATTGAATCAACTTGATTTATGCGCTAATCAACAGATTTTCTCCGCAGCTGATTTGACGCAGCAGATTGCAGACGAAGTGCTTCATTCTAACCACACATTTAAAATATATTCTCCACTTTCCCTTGCGGTTTAAAACATTTGTGAAAATCATTAATATATATCTTGTATTTACGTGCAGCATGTGTAATAATTAGTAACAACATCTACATAAAACTTCTTAAAATCCTACATGGAACTAAAGGCTCTGTATGTTTTATAAAATGTATGTCTAGAAGATCATTTGCGTTTTATTTTGCGACCCTTTTAGTTCTAATCGTTGTACGTATGTAATGGTTTAACACATTGGATATTATGTTTGCAACAAATTTGCAGCTGTTTCCTTGTCGTGAGTGGAAAAGAAGTCAGCTGATGGTATTTATTTTACCGCCAAGTTTCCGTTCCTGAAAACAATTACCGCGACAGATCTGCTTGCGTGACCGCTGCGGTTTTTGTCTCTAAGTTGAAGTAAAAACAGTTCTAAATTTAGCCGCACATACATTGGTGCAACGAACTACAGGTTTTTAACACGTCTTTTCCCGGTGAATATAAAACTTATTTTAGTTGTTGAATTGTATAGCCGCCAAGGTGTACTATCACATGGGTCGTTCGGCATCTTCATGCGTTGTGGTTTGACCTTGATTGTCATTAAATCTTTACGTATATAAAACACACACTTTAAATTACTACACTGTAAACAAAAATTGAACGTTACACGGTATATTTTAAGTTGGAAATGTATGTCAACAGAAGATTTAAGTATGATGTTTTATTTTTAGAAATTAACCTTTAGCCAATACAAGCAGATGATGACATGGCAATTTCGCTTATCAGTTTAAGTGTGAAAAATTACTATTAATTATAACCCTTTTAAAGCTCTTAATTGTGTGCTTTTATCACAAGCAGTGCATTGATAAAGAAGATAGTAGTTATTAATGAAAGTGTTTGGACTTTGCACAGAATATAGTTTTTGAATTAATGTTTGCTTTACACAAGATAAAGTATGTTTTTACTGAATATGTTTATTTAAATCCATTTTAACCATAAGGTTACAAAATAAAATTGATCCTTGCTTTCAGTAATTCCTTACCCGAATAGAAAAATAAGGTCATCCATATATACTGTCCTTTCATGGGATTCACGCGACACGCGTCGCTTCAACCTGTCCTCCTGGACACAATTCTCGACAGATATTTAATTGGTGCACATCAGTGTAATCTGTATTAGTTTCTGGTTACTTTGATCTAAATTTCGAAATAAACAACTTATTTTTACCGTACAAAACTGAAATGAAACATGAATTGAGCACGTTATAGCTTATGATCAACCTTAGTTGGATTCTGCCTCTGCAGTACTTGCATAATGTTTCGTTAAGTATTTTAATAGGCGTTTGATATTTGTAATAGGTGTTATCTTGACTAGGATAAAGATCTGATAAAGTACTGATTAAATCACTTTGGTCTTTGAATCATCGATGTTGTGATTTGTAGTCATATGTCATTTGTTACATTGTTACATGTCTCGTGTACAACGAACATTCGTTGTATCAAAACTTGCATCGATGTGATAAGTGAAAATCCTGAATCTGAGACATATAGGTCAGCAACTCAGCATATGTTGTTTATGTTTATGTTATGAGTAAACAGATGAGTTTGCTTTCTCACGCGTTCCTTGCCAGTCAGTCGACAATTGTCCATGGATGGAACTGAGTTACATACTTTCTTGATTAGTTCAGCGATTACGTTTAGTTTTTTTATTAGATATTAACTTTGTATATTAAACAGGAATCGTTTACTTAGGGCTACTAATGTTATTAACGACAAGTAAAACATAGTATAGTAAACAGGTTATTTTTCATCGACGACCGGTTTTGAGCCCATCGTCTCGGTGCTGTACATGAAAATTGTCTAACTTATTTGACAAAATTAACAATTGTTAATTTTAATTTTGTTTGACAATATTTTTAATTTAATCAAATAGGTTAGACAATTTTCATGTACAGCACCGAGACGATACGCTTAGCTCCCGAAACCGGTCATGCGTCAAAAAAAATATGTACTACTCTGTTTTACTTGTCTTGTTAATAACTTTGTATAATATTGTGCGTGATAGTGTGTGTGATAGTATGTAATATTTAGTACGCCCCATAAGTGCGAAGCATAATGGGTGCCTAATTGTAAAACAAATTACGATAATTGCGACAGGAATATACTGTGTTTAAGTTCCAATCAAGTTAACGAGGACTATGGATTAATAAGTTCATTGTAAAAACATTTCTCCAGCATCGGTCATAAGTATAAGAAGTACATCGCTCCGCAAAAAGTGCGCTACCGATAGAATATTCATTTGAATATCTTTATTTGCTTTCTAACACGTTAGTTTGGGTTTTTTAATGCTCAGTTGTTACATCCGGTGCATTTCATAAGAACTGAGTATCAAATAAATTCGCCAGTAAAAACGTATACTAAAACCTCTGCTTCTATGTAGAATCAGCCAATGATTACACAGTCCATTACTCAGTATCATGTGCGCAGTGCGAGTGAGATAGGTGCAACAATGCAGACACAATGTAGCAACCCTGAGTGGATTGTATGCACTGTGTGTGGGCACCACGGCGACACATGGTCGCTAAGTCGCGAGCTTTAGTGGACAGTGGACACAGCTTGTCCATAAGTTACACTAAGTGTGGCAACAAAGTCTGCCCGGCAACGTCTCACTGAACAGCATGGGTCTGATTGTCGCCAATCACAAGCTTACAGCTGAGTACTGTACTTTGTTCAACAGTATAAACCAGTTCGCATTTAAATACGTGCATGAATATAGAAATACCTACCGCGATTTTATGCTGGATTATTGGACTTTATTGGTTTTACAGAATTTCCATAGGAAATACGGATATGTATTTTTATCGCTTTATGGAACGAAACGTCGTAGAGAGAAACGTGTTGCAGTTTTGAGTTTCCAACACCTCTCGAGTCAAATAGAAAACCTTCATTTTTGTATCATAAAACCCAGTTTTAGGGGAAACACCTCCCCATTTAAAGGGCAATTGCGGTGTAAATCAACCCCGTTACAAGACATTCGCTATAATTCACCGTACGCTTCTGGCTATGCGTCGGTTATGGTTTTATATAAATAAAACAAATTTAGATATTTCTATGTATTAATTTAAGTAAAATTTATTTTCATCATCATCAAGTAAAATTTAAGTTAGCGAATCTTTAGGCAGAATATAAGTAAATTGTACCTATTTCTCTTTTAAAGACACAATGCCAGCAGCTTATGAAATCATTTTAGTTTGAAACTTAATTTCGTTATATTTTCAGTGCTACAAAGAATAATAAAAATCCATTTTTGTACTCCAAGGGTTAATCCAAGAGTAATTGATCTACACATTAATTGATAGCTAAGGCAGAGTTCACAACTCTCCACACGAACAACAGCAGCACTCTGCCTCGACTCCCCGAGGTACGCACGCCTCTGGTGTCGCCGTTCAGAGAAAGTTTTTCCACCAATTGTCACTTGCATAAAAACAGGCCATAAACCTTTTGAGCGCCGCCGCGCCGCCTGAGGCCTTGGTCCTGTACTACGCACTCCGTGTAGCTTGGCCCTCTGGGCGACCAGAGGTTGCGGGTCCACAGTCAGGACAGTTCGCCTGAGGTTGTAGACTTCCAATGAATATTGAGTTTAGCGACCGGTAGGGCAGTAAATTGCCGTTCGTTTTGACATATTTAAGAAAATACACGAGACAATTCAACTGGACCAGGAAGCCGGGATTACTGGTATTTTTATTTGATTGTTTTATGTTATCGTCTTTTCGGAAATGAGTGGGTCTACATGAATAGTGAGATGAAAATAGAGGGTTTTAGCAGCAATTCTCCAACCCTTCAAATTTAGCCTCATTAAAATTAGAAGGTTAAATAAGGGTAGCCGTGGTCACTGGTAGTTCATCCCATAGCACCAATAATGTGTGGACTAAAATCAGAATGAATAATTGAGCTAACCAACCAAAGGGTCACTTGACAACTACATTTAAACTAAAAGTCTCACTAAAATGGCTAAAGCTCTTTACAACATATACATTTGGACACACCAGCAGTAGCTTATCATTTACATGAAAAAGCTTCTTTATTGGTGGCAAATAAGACTTTAAAGTTCGTTAAAGTTTTCCACATACTGTTCAAATAAATACCATTTAAATATACGATACCTAAAAATGAAGTTGGAAGACAGCAACACTTAAAATTAGACCGGAAAGTACATTCACACAGCATTGATTGTGGACTTATTTACAACTTTTTGTAGATGCTATTTATGTTTTATACATTCACCATCCAACAACAGGTCATCAGAGAAAAGGATACAGCTTAATCCAAGGTCCACGTAGGTATTTCATTCCTCATCCGTTATTTAAAAATATATTTGTATTATTAAGAGATTTGATCACCCGAGAGAAAAGTTGCTCAAAACTGCTCTCGTAGTCCCCCGTTTTGGACGCTATTTTTTGGTATAGAAATTAGAAACAAGTTGTTTTCCATGCTCGCAAGGGTTGTCTGTCAGTTTTTATAACCTGTTTTTCATAAAATCCCACGACAAAATTACCAAAAGATTGTTAAGAAGGCCAAAAATAGGCTGTTTTAAAAGTGTATTAATTGTTTTGCCTTTTCCGTGTAAAAAGAGCAAAGAACCATTTCTACCCTATCATATAAACTCGCATTTGTACGTTTCGGTTCATAAGCAAACATTTGTACGTTCGGAGCAAAGTTGAAACATCGATACTACCATTTCTCTTGACTGGCAAGGTCTGCTGCACGCGCGACTCTTCAAAGAAATGAACAATACAAGACAATCCTATAACAGCCGATAATTTTGAAACAGAGGTTAAACTTGGATTTCCACCTACCCCTCGTCCACAGGAGATAGCTAATCAATATTCCGCTATTTCAGTGATAAACATGGGTTCTTGCTTGGTTGGCTCCTTTTGAAGACTAGGCAAAGAATTACCATGTCAAACCAGTCGAAGATGTATTTAAATCTCTAACTTTACATGTTAGAGGGTTCGCAATTTAGCAGCTAAAACTCAGTACTCATACAATCGTATTGATAAGGGTAAATATTCTGATAAAAAGTACATGAAAACTCACTAATAGATGACACAGCTCGGCGTGGACGGAAAATAAATTACACGATAACTAAAACTGGTCACAGACCGAAAAAATTACCTTGGACTGAACTTAGCCAGGCAACCTATGTTTTTTGGTCAATGTTTGTATATTATTGAACATAAAACCGGTCTCATTAATACAACAAAACTATATATTTAGAATCTTAGACCAATAGGAAAATGTCAAAAATTATGAAAACAACTTGTTTTATTTGTGAAGGCACGGTGCATTTAAGACCTTAAAAATGTAGAGACAACTATCATATCGTGACATCGTCAACTGGCACTACTTGACGTTTTAAAACACATTAACATCGTCACAAATAAACTGTCTGAAGTTTTATATAACTCGAATCTTCTATAGGTTTTGAAAATAATTTTAACTTAATGGAAATTGTTCAGTCACTACACAGCTGGCCGCAATGATTCTAACCATGTTACTCTTCATGTTCCCGCTCGGAAAGTGTTTTCATAGTTGAGCGTAGATAATCTACTGTAAACACATCTTACATTTGAAAACGCATAATAATCTGTGAAAAATTACTATACGCCGTACAATGTGCAACATAGAGACTGGGCACGGGTCTCCTGGGCGAAACTCAAAAGCCAATTGAAGGCTTCTCTAACGTCGATTGCATATCAATATGCTTCATTGGTCCAGAAACATAAAAAAATTTAATACAACTCTACCATCTACCCATTTGAATGCGGACCACATTTTCGCTTTATAGAGAAATCAAATCTAAAATATGAGCAAAATAATAAAACACGTTGAAAAAGTTCTACTTCACCATTTCCGTCCTCATATTATTGCGGTGAGCTGGAGATCTGGATAGTTGGAGTTCGACTGATTGAATTTATGTGTATTGTACTCAGAATTATTAGAATCAGGTGATTGTACACTGTATTATTTTGTATGGTATAGTAGTCTGAGTGTACAAAATAAGAACTTATTCGTTGAGAAATAAAATTGTATAGTCTACTCGTAGATCTACTAGTGTTTAAATTTGAGAGTTTTGCCAAGGAAAATTATTTGTTTAATGTGGTCTTTGATTATCTAACACATTATTATGTGGGTTTTATATCATATTGGGGATGCGTGTATTTCGTTTAATATCATTAAAAATATATACACAATTAGTTTTGATTTTTAAAACAGAGGATATACTCGTATTTAAACTTTATCGTTGTACCTTGAAATATAGACTAAACTAACACCCGAACTTGTAGCGAAATAATATTGAAACTGACCTACTTCAAAATATTGTTGCATTTAAAAACATATTTTTTCTAGTAATACAGTACCGTTAATTAAAAATGTTGTTATTTATCAAACATATTAATTTTTTTTTAAATTTGTTTTTTCATTTTGTGTGTTTACCTGCATCTGTTGCAGCCAGTTGTCCAGGTAGGGGGGAGTATCCTGACAATCCGGGACGATCTGGTCCTGACACTGGAGGGGTAGGACGCAGCAATCCATACCCGCACGCACACACTCACTCACTCGGGCCCGACAAGCCGACTGACTGTCTGACTGTCTCAGGCGCACCAGTGCCGCGGGCTCCCCCCCCTCTTCACGCTACGGCGGGGCGGGGCTTCAAGCTCCTCCCTCCTCCTTCCTAGCGTACGAGCTAGGTGTTCTTATCAATTTTCAACTTTTATCAGTATTACGAAAATGCATATTGAATTTACTTTTTTCTGTTGGCTTGTTTGAGTGTCTATGAGAACTTACGAAATGATGTCCACTACTTAACCTTATCCTCTCTCTACATTTGTTTTAAACTAAAATATAATTGACATCAAATCCGTTCAATCATTTGATCTTATATTCACACAAGACTATTATGCATAACAGTACGTTGTTTCTCCAACGTTAGTCAAATTGGATGTAGTATAATAAAATAACTGTACCTTGGGTGACGTGGTTGTGTCGAAAACACAACTATAATTAATTCAGTTTGTGTTAAACTTTATTTTATTTTATTATCTTGCAGCTTTACGAGTAAAGGTGTCTATCGACTATACATTTGTGTATTTTCATATTTTGAGTTTATATAAAATTGTTTAATAATATTTCTTAATAGCTCATTTGTCAATCATTTCAAAGTATCCTATCATTCCCATGAGTAACGACGTAACGTACTAAAATTAATATTTTTCAATATTATCTATGTAACCTACATGTGAATTTACTGATAAATGTATGAAACTACATAACCATGCCATATTATCGAATTGTTTGTAAAAGTGGTAATAATCTATGAAGAATGTAAGTGATGGAAGATGAAGTTGTGTTGTGTGTGGCGAGTGTATGAGAACGCACGGCGCTCGCCTCAAAATGAGTACAGTGGTGTGCTGCGGGTTGCCGCCGTCACCCGTCAGGCGCTCCTGTCTAGACTGCGTAACATCGGAACAACTGCGAGTAACACTGAAGTATAACAGTTTGTAGGTGTTTCAGGGTTTGAAATTGTATTTCAGTTTCAAGTTATCTAGTTTATCTTCAGAAATTCATATTACATACCTATTTCACATAGGTTATACTGACCAAGAAATAAAGGACTATTGGCATTGCTCCTTGGGGCCCAGAGCCTAGGGTACTCCTATATGCGTGTGGGTATCTCTTCGAGATGCTGCCGTTGGGAAGGTAGGTACCAACGCCTATTGTTTAGGTTATCTTTATTTTATTTTGAAATTACTTGCTCAGCACTAGCAGTTCTAATTGTCTCATAGTTATTTTGAAATCGTTTTATAATACTCTTCAGTTATTTTACATTGTAAAAATGGAATTATTTTAGGTAATCAGCTGAATTTTTAGTATTCACAAATCTTGACTTATTAAAACAGTTTAAGCTTATGTCCAGTGACAATGTTAGTCCATAGTAATCACTTAGGTAAAAACGTAATATTGATTTATCTATTAAAATACAGGGTTTTTCAAAAGAATGTCCCACTTTCATTCTTCTGTAACTTGTATAGTATGAGTGATTCTATGAGTAATTTACATATGGCTGAAAAGAAGAGGTTTCAAAGATTTGTTTACAATACTAAGAGGTAATTTGCTTTTAATTACCAACGAAATGACTGCCCATTTAACACAAGATGTTTTATGTTCTTGATTTCCAAAAGACAGTCACTTCAGTTCAGCTGAGTTTTGTCGTAGATTTTTGGTTTCGTTAATTTATTTTGGGGGCTATGCAGTGAAGATTTACGTATGCACTCTGAAAATCTATATGATCAGCGGAACCGTATTTGCTTACAGCAACATAAATCAATATTAACTTCGTGATCTGCCGGAAAAGAGTTTGATTTTCGGATTTATTTTGCCGAGCTGCCAGGGAGGACATGTCTTTTAAGAGGTGTACCAAGGAAGACAAACTTGAAATGTGCTCTTTTACTAGTATTTAATTTATGTATATCTGAGCGTAATTAGGAGAATTGTTTGAAAGTAGGACATTCCTTTAAATAACCCTATATATATTTGTTTTTTTTCTTTTTTAAACGTATGTTTTAGTTTGGTTTGCAATTGCGCTTAATCGTAATGATTAATTGTTTTATACGTTCTGATGTTTTGTGGTAGGTAACCAGAACATTGTTAGTTTAATATTAATGTGACGAAATTAAACTATTATGAAATATTATTCTTCAGTGTAATATTTTTATTTTAAACTACACATCCTCGTGTTTTTGATTCAGTACAAAACAATATACAAATAAACAAACTACGTACTTTAAAAATAATCATACAGGTTTGATGGATATTGTATCATTGGCCATATGGATTTCTATGGTAAATTTCACCAAGTTTGAACTACATACTATATGGTAGATGTAGGGCTTCAAATTACAAATTAAACTTTGGCATACAAAACAAACAAACAAAAACATAATTTTGGTTTGGTTTGTTTGAGTCATGTTTAGCCTAAAAGCATGAAAGAAAGAATGAATTATATGTAGAAGTTGACGTTAGCAACTTTTGTATTGAGTTATAGTTTGATATATGTGCGTTAAGTTAATTAAGAAAAAGATTATTCATTCAGTACTTTCCGTTTATAGACCAAGTGGTTCTAACGATACCATAAGGTTTTCAGTGACTTTACTTACTACTAGACTTTCTCATGCAGATTAAATGTAGTTCGGTTATTTGTTGTGGATTTTATACTAAAAAGCTGCATTATACTTTGAGAATCACTGGTATCTCCTGTATTAACTTCGAGCCTACTATAGAGGTATGGCATGTATTGTCAGTATACATATTATATATATCCCCAATTATATCCCAAATTATAAACCAACTTTTGTCCAATGTTTTGAAAGAATAAGTATAATGCGGCGGTCATCGAGGATACGCGACAAGAATAATTGCGGTTAAGTAAGGTTAGGTTTGGGGGAAGTACGTTCGCGCGAACTAAAATAAATCCCATCGTTGTAAGTAGGAATCCCAGTTTTCTACCAGAGCTTGAATCAATGTTGATACGAGTAGCTTCAACTTAGAAAATATAAACGTATAAATTCCGTTTTAAAGACTTGGGCAACACAAATCGACAAAAGAAGTGAAATTAAGTCAACTCGTTTGGATGTTCAATCTTTCATAGTTGTGTGTACGCAGCACTAAACTGTTAACCAGCAACTTGTTGAACATAAATTAAGGTGTTGTTCTTCTATTATTTGTATACTCGGTTATTTTCCAATACTTCTATGGAAATGGAGTTTACTTGTGCACAGTACTTGAAGCTTGACACAGCTGATTTGACTTACTACTCTGTGTGTTGCAGCAGCAGCTGATGGAGCAACAACAGCTGTGACCTTGTGACCTCCGACCTTTGCCATTGTCTGACCTCACCGCCCGAAAATTTACCGAAGCGATTTATTGAAGTGGCCTTTAATATATTTCAACTCGTTTAAATTTCGGTGTTGTTCTTGCTGCAATTATGAACACACGTAACCAGTATAGACAAACCACACAAACAGAACCAAGCTAAGGTTTATTGTCTGTATTATAAGAAATGAAGTATCTGTATAAAGTTGAGATAACCAAGATGGGCTTTGTTGTTGTTTTTAGGTCTGATGGAGTCTGCCAGAACCTTCTCCATGTATTTCATATGTGTATAGGTGTGTTTGTAGTGTTATGGATACGACACAAGGCTTTCATACTACTATGACTTTTGGCTGCAAATGTTTTTATCAGCCGATGTACACATTATAAACTTGACTAAGACTAAGTATTTCGTTCTACTCAACAATCTAATACTCCTCGATATAACCTTTGATCATATCAATCAAATATTAAACTTGTAAGCTAAAACACGTTCCCCAACACATTTAAAAAAGTTACGTTAATTTGAGACGATTTTTTAACATTTGATGTTCCTTACTTTAAAACAAAACTGAGTTGGTAATTTATAAGATAGAAAGTAGGATTCTATACAAGAGTAGAACAACTTTATAAAAATTTCTGACACATCTACTCATCTTTATAATTAAACCAGGATAATAGGCTATAAAAAGAGAGACTTATGTATGTAATTATCAAGACCAACAACAAGTTACCTTTTTCTTTAAAATGTTAATTGCTTTTATTGCGACTGGTTTTGATCTTAGACATCTTCAGTCCTACAACTTTCCTTCAAAAGAGAAAAAGTCCTTGGATTACCTTAATTATTCTCCAATCCAAACATCGATATTATTGATATTATTAACATTATGAAGTAAAGACTACTACGTTATTGGTCTTTTTATGTGTGAACTTTTCCAAGGTCTCTCAACAATAAATCAACAAATATTTATTGATACCAGACCGTAACGGTTTTAAACGTATAACACGTTGTTGGATTGTTAGAGTAACAGATAAGTCTTCTACCAGTAGGCTACTTGATTCCACCGCGTAACAAAGAACACGCCGTATATCAAAAGGCAATATTCATTTCCTGGTTTTGAGAGCTGTTGGAGAGATCATTGTTATAAATCACACGGGGCGAAATACGAGTGTGCTACCGGTCCATAAATATAACATGTAATCTGCCCACGGCCATTGCCAGATATCTCTGCGCCTGCGCCAGCGCCCCACAACAGCTGACGCTCTTCTACCAATCAGTAATCAGCTGTTACTCTGTTATATAGTGCCACTCTGTAAATACAAAGTCTTTTATTACTACGTACATGTTTTCCGGAAAGGTTATTAAGAGGCAGGGCTTGAAAATTGGCAAACAAAATACGTTGTTGAAAGATAACAACTACTGATATGTTGACCTAGAACTTTTGTAATAAGAAATAGATCTTTAAATACGCAAAACTCAGACACTATGACTAGGGCCAATACGCGCAAGAAATGTCTTTGCTACGACACAGCAATCAAACAAGAATGCCTGTATTTAGCAGAAACTTTAGTTCGGATTTTGATCAAATCCAAAAACGAGGAAGGAAAATTGTTTGGATGATATGAGGCCCAATCAACACCGAACCACACTCATACAGACTTCGTAGTAATAAGGAAATGGAGGAATACACTTACTTACATTCAGACATTAGGAAGATTAAAATTATATGGGCTATATAAAACAAATGCAGGTTGTTAAGACTAACAACGCAAAATTTAAAAACACATTTGGACAAAAAGTGTTTGATTGAAAGATTTCTTCTGAAAGGAAGTTACTAAAAGAAGTGGGGTAGCCTGGACTGCTGAAGGAAAAGCTCATTTGAAAAGATGAAGCAAGTTTGGAAACAAAGAAACGTCAACGTTTTAAGACGGCGTTAACAACCTTCACGTGATCCTACTGGGCTTGTAAGGAATAATAACAATTACACGTTTTACTCATAGAGAAACAATGTTTTTTGACGATTTCTTATCAATGATCTCTGTAGCTTGAAAATACTATGTTATTAATGTTACTTTCTTTATTTCTATTGTCTGTTTTGAAAGGAAAGCATTGCTGAATTAAGACAGCTAATCTAAGATCTTTGTCCATTTTAAACCTGAGTGGTAGATAATAGTGGAATAAATCCTTTTTGGATTAAACCACTGAAAATACTTAAAAAACAAAGTACAAAAACATTTGTCTACACTATGGTAAACATCTTTAGTTGGGTAGACAAATAAGAGTAAAAAGTATAAATTATATAAAATGTATAGGAAGTATAAGAAATTCAAATGATTTTAACTTCAGATTTTATTTTCTTATACTTCCTATACATTTTTTAAACACATTTTATACTTTTACTCTTTTTTGAATACACGACTGAAGATACCATAGTGTAGACGAAACGCTTTGTATTTCATATACTAATACTTTTAGTGATTTAATCCAAAAAATATTTCTTCAAAATAAGATTTTGTTTGCGCAGAATAGAATTACAAAATAATGCCTTTAACAAGTGAAATATTACCTATACGTTGATGGTGTTTTGATTGCTGGCATGTTTGTTTTGTTGCCAAATGATATTTGTACTTGTATCATAGTTAACATTGTAGAAACCTCACGTACACGCGTATTGGTAACTTGATTTCCCAGGTCTGAAAAAGCTAAATATTGAGCTTACACAAAACACAAAAGTATAATTTGTCTTGTCAAATAATGTAAAAATGTATTTGTCTTATTTTGTAAAATATAAACAACAGAGTTGCGCTAGAAGTTAACATAGAAGTACAGAGCTGTAATAAGGGAAAATGTTACTGTTGAATGCTGTACTCAGTTTATGGGCATTATTTTACTACTAAAGATAAAAGGTCTTATTTTTAATAAACTGCGTATGTTATTATAGTGAGTATATTACATGGCTTGTAGAGGGATAAAGTACTGCTGTGCGTGTGTTTGTCACATAGTTCATATGCCACATTCATGCTCCTATCATTCGGACACATAGGAAGAACATGCGCACCAAGCAAACCATTATCGATGTGGTATTTTGTGTTCTTGTGGTTCCATTTATGTTTATCAACTAATGTATCAAACAAATTCTGTAAGACTTTGGTAAACTTTAGAAAATAAATATATTCTTCTTCTTCTTAATCTCCCGCAGCTGTGGAACACACGTGGCTGCAGAACGATGTGCTGATACGCAGAATGATAAGGAATTGATGCCGACATCTGCCGACTGCGACTCAGCACTAGTTGCCGCTGGCGCCACCACTTCCTGTTCGCTTCAGAAATATCAGCAAGTAGCACATCAGCGTCGTCTCACCAGCATCTTACAGAAGATGCACTCAGCAGAATATAAGGGACCGCAATCATTTCTTTATTTGTTCCCGTTTTCAAATTCGATTTCTGTAATTTAAAACATATTAGCTGATCAATACATCAACAACAAAACCCTAAACCTGTTTTCAATAGTTTCGGAGCATGAAAATAATAAGTTTTGTACGGCAGTTTACACCCACACAAAAACGTTGTAGAAGTCCAACACGGTAAAGCTAAAAAATTTAATAGTTTTAATGAATCAACACAATTTTACCGTATTAATATTAATTACTTGTCTAGAATTGAACAGCTAATTTTAATACCCTGATGTATGAACGTCAGAAACTAGGTCCTCATAGCTATTAGCAGTCTAGTTGGACCAAGGTAGTCTACTAACATTTTTAATATCTGTTAACTAAACTGCACTGTTTTGTCAGTAACAACGCTGGTTCTTGTTTATTGTTTTATTTGTTAATAAACAATACAACATTGTGTTGATAAAAACGTGAAAATGATAAACAAGTGGTGAAATTAATCAATGAATAACAAGTTTGTGAGTAATGTACTTTGGTTATTAACCACTGCTCAGGAGTGGGGTTCTCAATTCTAAATAATCTTATAAAAAGTTTTAATATATAAAGGAATTTAAACTCCTTCAATAAATTCCGTTACAGAGTAAGAGCATAGACAACTAGTGTTTTTAAGTTTATTTTTGAAAATAGCAAGATCTGATAGTGAAGCTTTAATTTCTTAAGGAACCTTGTTCAACAATTAAAGTCCAGCTTTCATAGGTAGTCTGTCATATACCATTTGAAATCGGTGGCTAACTTGTCTGTGTACTTCACTATATCTTGTATTGTATTAATGCAAATCTTGATCTTGTAATAAATTACATTTTGAAACGCAAAATACAGTTGACTCATAAATGTATACTGCCGGGCAATGAAAGAATTTTCAAACTTTAAAATAGTTTCTACATGACACTCCGGATAGTAAATTGCAAATGATACGAACGGCTGTATTTTGGAGGACAAATGCTCTTAATAGTTTAGTCTCAGCACAGCTACCCCATAATATTATGCCATAGGAGAGATGAGGCTGTATTACTTCAAAATAGATTACTTTAGAAGAATTTGTAGAACATAGGCCTTTATTTTTCTTTAAAACCCTGAAGATACCTGTTTACAGACATGGTCGACATGATTATCCCAGCATAAAGATTTAACTATGTAGATTCCTAAAACCTTGAGCAATCACTCTCATTAAGAACTTGGTCTCCTAACATTACTGACGCTTTTTCATTAGTTTTAAATGACAGGGACTGAAATTGATGCACAAAGTTTTTCCCAAATTGGTTTTAAGATTTAGATTGTCAAAATATTGGACACAAGCGTTAAATTTTATGGGTTGATACTCCACGTTTTCAAATGTTTGAGAGCTAAGGCTCAAGTTAGTGTCGTCAGCATATTGGAGGACTATATCTACAGTATTATGAAGGGAGTATTTTCAGTTATTGATATAAATATTAAATAATGTAGGTCCTAGAATGGAACATGGAAGAACACCGAATTTGAGCTCTTTAGAATTTAATACTATGTTTGAGAGTGATACGACCTGTCTCCGATTAGATAGATTGCTTTCAATCCATTTTAGTGGAGTCCCTCTCACTTCTACATCATTAAGTATTGTTAGCAAAAAATGAGTGATGGACACAATCAAGTGCCTTTGATAGGTCTTAAAATACACTCATAAAATCATTTTACTGTCCAACAAATTCCATGAATTTATTTATGGCATCTGCCATAAATTAATTTATTTAACTTTTCTGACTCCAAATTAAAGAACGAGGTGTTATTGCTAGGATGGATATGAATGAGTACAGTGGGAGAAGTGAGCTGAGTGAATGAGGTCCTAGGTCCTACTTTCCCCAGCTGACTCAGCCGGCCCGGTCATCGCCAGTAAATCCTTCTCTCTGACAATCCACAATCACAACAATACTTTCCAGCTTACTCTCACACACATTGCGAAATAACACTTTATCAATCAACCACTGTTGTCGTAAATGTATTCTAATATTCCGCCATATATGCCCTCGCTGGTTAATTGAATATTAGGTTGATTATATTATTGACGCGTGTGAATTTCTTGGTCAAATTGTGGTAGTTCAACAATAATATGCTATTGAGCTAAGTTAAATATTATTTGTTAGTTCTGAGATCGCTGTGAAACATGTGTAATGTAATTTAGTAGGCCTGCACCATTTCAAATCCATAGACCGTTACATTTATCTTTCTTATATGACAAGTAGGTTGACATATTCCTACACTTGTTTGGAGGATTTGTCGGAGTACAATTTTTAACAATTATTAATTTTCGGTCAAAGTATAGATGACAACTTTTAGCGACGTTGTTCACTAAAAGTTATATTGAGGAACAGCTGATAATCTTGTCCAGAACCTTCTTTTTTCACCGCCGGTTATTCTAATCATTCAGGATTGAAAAAAAACATATTTGTAACTGTTTTTTAAGGATGTGGTGATACTTTCCATCTGCCCAAGTAAAGTCACAGTAAAGTCTATTTAAATATTGAATTAAAATTATTTATTTCATTAAAATGTTATTGGTGTTAATTTGTTCATATATTAATTGGTGTAGGAGAGTAATATCGTGTGATGTATGTACTGTAATTAAGTTATTTTAAAAAAGAAAACTTTATGTAGTATTTAGAAGTGTACTGCATTTTAAAAAGGTATTTAAAATAGTACTACAAACTAAAAATAGAATAAAATAAATTGAATTGTATTTATGTAATTGAATAGCATGATTAGCATATTTTGTTTATACCTATTATTTTATTACAATGTTATTGGTTTTAATTTGTTCGGATATTTATTAGTGTGTAGGGTAGACTTAATAGTTTTTTGCGTGTAATCAAATTGATTTTATAAAATTAAAAGCTATTTAGTAGATAAAAATGCATCAGTGCCACCAACTAGAAGTCTAATGAAAAAATTAAACTGTACTTTGGTAATTATGTAACATGATGTAGCCTTAGGGATAATTAATACATAATTTGATTTCAACTGAATGTTAAGGAACAAACTATGGTAACTTTAATGGTAGGTCGCACCCCATAAAGAGTGGATTGACACCACCCCTTTGCAGCATTAAGGGATGGTTAGTAATAACCTGGTTTTGTGTAGCATGATTTGCAGTATTAAAAATAGTTTTACAACACTTAACGCATAATAAAATGGTTACGTAGGAAAATTGAGAACGTGACCTTTGTTTGTGTATAGCCTACAATGACTCAGCAATCGTGTCTACTCTGATAACTGTGTGTTCTGCTTCAGACTTACCACCGGTGTAAAGTTCTCTTCTGACTGTCTGTCGTTATAAAAAAAGGGAAATAGAATAGTATATGCATCTCATAAACTAGCTATTCGGTAAAGATATTTCACAGAGATTACAAAATTAAAAACGTGATATTATTTATGTTAGTTCGAAAGTATTTCGTACCAAGAAAGTATTTTTAGAACGATAATAGTTTCATTCATCCTGCATGTGACTGTTGATATTATGGAAGGAGTGTAAAAATTGTAGATAATTTACATTCTCTAGCATAAGTTACTCATGTGCGTTTCTTCACACGGTGCCAAATTTACCAATTGATTCAATAATGATAACCTAAAACTAAAACCTTGACGACATTTTTTTCTTACTCTAGACATGTCAATTTGTCGTACAGGCTAGATAGGTTTCGTTGGTTATTCTAATAATTAACCTTTGCTTGCAGCAAAATATCTTTCACATATTAAATTCCACATTAGAAACAAAACCACAAATAAAAATGAACTGTAACGCTTGTTGAGTTAATATATGATGAAGATATTGTCTGTTCTGTATTTTACTGTAAAAAATACAATCTTAAAACAGCTGTTTGCTAATTGTTTATTGTATACAAATAATACTCATCTCTTGCTTGTTGTTACTAAATGTTTTTGCTCCAATATCTATACAGTATTTCGGTTAGGGTTGTCCGAGTGTTGAGATCTCGGAATCTGGCTGGGGTAATTCAGATTTTTGAATAGAAATGGTCCTTAGTGTGTGGAGGGTGGGGAACGAATAAAATTATATAGATTTTTATTTTTATGGGGTTTTGAGGTCTTCAATTCCCCATGTTATATTTCTTTTTAGTAAATATTGATTAGTAAATATCAACGGATTTGTTTGAAACTCTACACATAGTTGTATACCATTAACCCAAAACCCCTACTGATTTTGGGGTTCAAATAATATATGGATTTGAGGGGGGGTTAAGGGGCAAGAAATAAAAAAGTCATACAACCGATGTGGGTATAAAAAGGGAATATTATGCTGATTTCAAAAATATATTGGTTGTCACCAAATGGTTTCCAAAGCAAATAAGCCATGAGATAGGCCGGCGGATGGCCGAGTTTTACAAAGGGCAGCGAGGCCGTAACAGGTGCTTGGCTCGCGAGCGAAGCGAGAGAAGCTGGCGCAGCTAGTTTCAAGTAAAACTAACTTTGTCTAAATTTTGTATCTAATATGTCGTTATAAAAACCTCTCTTACAGTCCAGTTTTCATAATACAAAACATTGTCAAAACTAATTCAATATATTGGTTTTCGTGTCAAAGTTACCTTCCGATTCAGTTTTACCGTCCGAAATTTAAAACTTGTTTTGATACACACTATAGCAACAAGTGCCTGATATCTTAAGCATCATGGATTTATATGCAGTTTAGAATATAATTTGACCTGTCGCCTACTACATATTACCGGAGCAATTTTCAAGACTATTAACAGGTGACGATAGATTACACCCGCCGCCGCTAGTAGCGCCACCGACGCCACAATTACCAACCATTACACTTTAATGGGCTTAATGCAGCCGGTAAGTTTAATAGGTATATATTTGATAAGTGCAACAAGCCTGCCTTTGAGTCCCCTTTGCCGACAAGCTGCTGCTCTTATAGCTATTAAATGGAAGCATAAAGTATGTGTCATTTACATCTGAGCTGGGTTCAAGACCTGTTTATGGTGGAGCCGGTCGCTAATGTGTGCAGAGAGGGTGGCTTGTATAAGCTACCAGCGATGATACAGTGCAAAATGCTTAACCTCGCTTCATGATTTCGTGGAAAGGCTCTTAGGATTCGAGAGCCAGTTAAATTGTTTTTTTAGATCTCAAGTGATTGCAGCAGGACCTAAATAACTCTCATATAATAATACCTATAATAAGACTACTGTAAGGTTGACAGTCTAGGTGTATGAGTTCCACGAATGAGATCATGTCTAATCTCACGTTGAATTTCTTATTCTTATTACATTTCCTGAAGTTGAAATCTAAACCTAAAGGGGCAGAAAGGTGGGTTCCCACTCTAAGTCTATTAGTCAAGCACCCATCCCTGATTGTTTGGTAGATGCCAACTTTTTCTACCTCAGGGGTGCAATCCACGAAGAGTCAGTGATGACTTCAAAAAAGCTGAGGCATGTAATACATTAAGTTAAAGGATTTTGTAAGTAGAAATAAATGTCAAAAGTTTCAGTTGAAAACTATTATCTATAGCAAAATGGTGGTGGTTTGAAGTTTTGAAGATTTAAATCTAGAAAAGCCGCAAACCTAACCTAAAAACTTCCATTTCAACTGTCTAAGTCTTTTTACAAGAAATAGCTCCAAGTACAGAATTTAATAGCGTACTCTTCAAGTATTTGAAGAACTACCCTCTCAAGCTGGAATAAAATAGTAGTATTATCGATTACCAAATTGCTTCAAAATATACAACCGAGTAAATCCTTGAAGTATCATTGGAAATATTTTCTGCACGAATAATCTTACTATTTTTGGACCAGGGAAATTTAGTGAATTGAATTGGTAGAAATAGCAAAGATAATGTTAGATCGTTGCCGAATACTAGCCTAAGCTTCTGTGGTTAGTTGTGGTAGCCCAAGCACAGATAGCGCTGCGAGGAAATTCTTTCAAGTGTCTGAACTCTCAAGTAGAGCCACTGACGCACGCGCAAGTTCGTTCACTCTCGAAAATTGTACGATTAGGTCACATTTAAGTCATGGAAATTAGACAAACTCGAGCATGTGGAGCCGAGGAGGAGGAAAGGCGGCGAGAGATTGCGTCGCTCGCAGCGCTATCTGTGCTTGGGCTCCCAGCTATGTTGATTTTCCTGTCTCAGCCATATGGCATCTATTCACTGTCTACCTACCTTGACATAATCTTTGGTAATAGATATACATTGTAATTATTTTTAAGGGGACCAATGTGTTGGATTTTACCACATTTGCTATGTTAGCTTCTTTTGTTACGCAATGAATATTGTGAACGACATTAAACGATGTTATGTTATGATGATAAGGGTCGGCTCTACCCAGGTGACCTTAAGAGTTTGCCCATGCAGTTGTATGGCATGTATTGCTCTCTTTTAAACCCATTTTCTTCATCCGATCTATTGAGGTTGTTCTAAAATTAATAAATGAATATTACTGTACAAGTTCTATTATCTATTTGATTTTATAATAAATTGACGTTTAAGTATAATAGTTTCGTAAACCAAATTCAATAGACAGAGATTTAATCTTTTTTAATGTACCCAATAAATTTGAATTATGCCTTCATAATTTACATTTATATAAAACCCGGCAAAACTAATAATGCAGTACTATGCAGTACTAGTAATATGCAGTTACTATGTATTTAACTATTCATTGACAGCACTATTCCAACACATCGGTAAATTTATTTCCACTTACTACTGGATGTTGTGTATGTGATTGTATTAATACGCGTCAGCAGGCAATAAACTAGCTGAGAACTCGGCGTGTGCGAGCGACGCTGACGTCACAGAGTAAAGGTCAGCTGATCGTATCACCATCACCCAATCAGCTGACAGTTGAAACAATAAATGTGTTACACACAGATTACTGGGATAACTACATGTAATATAAATAATTGCAATAAGCTAGGTCATGGGGAACACGATTTATAATGCGCTAACTTAGCAATCTGCGCTTACTTACTTAGTCAGTGATTTCCTCATAAAACCACTATACTTCACTTTTACTTATAATTTTTTTGGCAACACATCTTCAAATAAAAAATAAGTCAATTTCCTAATTGTACCAAATATTTATTCCATACTCTATTCCCTATTATACTATAAGATATAAAAAAGGTTCTCAATTTCTAGGTGATTTTATATAAGTGGTTTGACATTTTCTTTGCCTATAAACTACAACAATGTCCCCCTAAAAACTATGTTACTATGTTTTCATCTGTATTCGGGTGGCTACTGCGCCTTTAATAATAATAATACTTTATCTCTCGTTTCTTATACATTATGTACAGTAAATACATAAAAGAACCGTTTCCATAATGCCAGTTTGAACTTTACAATATAAATATTAACTAAATTATACAGAGTTGATCACAGAGCATTCAGGACATTACCCGGTCTCTTTAACAACTCTTGAGGACACCAAACATTCATAAAATCCAACAAATTAAAATACAATGAGAACATCTAGACAAGTTCCGTATCTAAGCAACAAATTTGTTCACAAATTAGATAGGTACAAGTGAGGAATGTTCTGATCAAGTTATACACTAAAATTTTCCTTTATAAGAACTTTGAGTTGTAGTGGACGTATGTACTAATATTATATTGCAATGCTGAGGAGGTTCCCAGAATAGTATGTTTATGAATTGAAGAAACTGCACAGCTGACAAGTGAACAACGAAATCGAAACTTCGTGTTACCTGGACTCTTCTATGGTAAAAACTTTGCAACTTTTGAACATTTTGCCTTTTGGAAGGAATACTTGTCACATATGGAATCAATTCTAAATTGATCAAGATATGATTTAATAACGCTTCAGCCCAAGATGAGCACCATCGACTGAAGACTTATTACATGCGTATGTGCCCCTAACATAGAAGACATCATATAACATAGAATCGTGACAGAACAAAGAAGACCTCAACTCAAGATGGATCGTGCTCTCCTGTTCAATAAGTTAAGTTTAAAGTTAAGCCTCTTTGTAAACTAGTGTTATTCAATAAAAGTCCTGGGATTCTGTTTGAACATAGATACCAGGGCCGGGTGGTTAGCCTGCATGTGCGTTTCATTTCAACTAAACGAGTCCTAAAATTACTTATCAAAATCATAACATTGAGTATATTTTAAAGATTACATTTAATTTTAAGATTAAAGTTTAGTTGTACATCTATAATAATATACAACAGTTTAATAGAGGTAATGATTTTGTTTTGCCCATTGTGTAGTGAATTGCTCAGCACTGTCGTACCAGTAGTTAGCTACAGAGTGGGCAAAATGTAACTAGGCAATAGGAAGCCGGCATATAATATGTAATAATCGCAATTGTTATAATTTTGTTATAGTATACATTGTAAATTTAAATTTTAAAATTGCTCAAATAGTACAATAAGTACGTTTATTTAGAGCCTCTAGCCTCTGAAGACATGAATATTGTTCATGAAAAGCTTTAGAAAAAAATTTCTTTGTTTAACTATTTGAATAATTTCAAATTTTAATTATTTCCAATACCTCAGCCTCAAGATTGCGGAATACCTACGCATATTGCTAACTATATTCGAAAGTTATATCTCAACATACGTACCCGTATGTTACCAGCTCATCAAACGGCCAGCCAAATAATTAAGACGGTTCTGAATTAATCAATATCGAGCTAGTTACTAAGTCAATATTGACCTCTTGGGTATTGTCTGATTCCTTCGCTGTTATGAATTTACTCTTCCTTCTAGGTCAAGACCGACAATAGGTCTAATATTTTGCAACTAATCATACACAATTATTGTAAAGTGGGATGGTTCATCAGCTTGCAACAAATTGAACTTTCCTCCCTATTGCGATCGAAGGTCCTACACAACCTTCATGCGCCTGAAATAAGCCGGCAGGGTGAAAGGTTAACATCAATGCTTACTAATACAACAATGTTTTGTGACTTTTCACCAACCCTGTATCTGAGATCGTTGTCTCAGGCACCTAACCAAGTTTATTTTCATTACAAGTTGGATGATAACACATCTTTGTAGGGGAAGAAAAAGTTACCCAAGTCCTCACAATGTGCTAGGTAGAATGCATGGTTTATTTAGCATGGATATTTCAAGTTGGCAGCAGGACTGTTCGTTTATTTTGCCACAATTGCAACGTTTCCTTTCAACATAATCATAATAATCATACTTTATTGTTGTACATTGAAATATGTTGCAAAAATTAACAAAAATAATTTTACATCTAATTCTAAATCATTAATTCTAACACTTAATTAACAAGAATTTACGCTTAACACACACTTCAAAAATGTATAACTAATTAAAGAACGGACAACAATTCTTTTATAATACCAGACACGTTAACGTGTTGGAAAAATTTATTATAATTCATAGTACAAACAGTAGCCTACAGTTGAATTATGACCTAAGATGCACAATCACAGATAACGACCAGTGTGCGTAGGCCTGCCTCACGCGCTACTGTGTGCCGAGCATCGTTGTGAGCACAGAGTTGTTGAGCAGATTAGTCTCAAGACTCATCGCTATTCGGCCTCGTGACATCAACAGATGACTTATTGATAAGTGGACTAACAGCGGACCTTGAGTCAAGTAAACACGTCATATCAGCCACAGTCACCTTACCTCAGGAAAGGTCGCTAGAAGTTAGAACACGCTTGGAAATAGCATTTGTGCAGATAAAAGAGTAATTAACTGGCTATTTGAACTAGCTGGACATTTGGATGGGTTGTTTCATCAGCGCTGAGAAAATTAAACACAATGTTTTCAATATGCTTATTAGGAATACGTATACGTTTACGGATACCTAGCTGAGCTCTGCTCTCTTTGGAGGTAGAACTGATTTACATTACATTTTCGTTTTGAGACGCTCAAAACTGCAAACCACACTGTTCTATAACGTTTCCTTCTCTTTGGCAAAAGAAGTGAATAGCTCTATTTTCAAAGAAAATTCGCTAATAATTTATTAACTAGTGGCAAACCTGCAGTATACATAGTCGTCTTGAAGGTTGTTATATCTTGACAACAGTTTACTGGTTAAATAACCAATTATTTTAATTGCGTCTTTGTGTGCCTGAAGATGAACCTCCAATATGAAAAACGTATACGTCGCAAACATTGACAACGCATTTGGATTACTTTGGAATATTTTCTAAGAAAAGTAACCAATTTATTATGTGATAGATAAGTCCTCTTATTTTTGTAGCCGTAAAAATATCTTTGTATCACCGACGAATTAGTTGTGCGAATAGGTGGCTAACATAGAGTATCTACGACATACAAGCCACCATTAAAAATTATAACATAAGAATATACTTTATGGTTAGAACCTGACTATAATTCGGTTAAAAAGTCCCCCTTTAAATAAACATGACATAAATCCGTTTAATTAACACGTCGCAATGTAATGTTTATTTAGTATACAATCTATAGATTTATTATTTAGCATACGGCACTATTTCTATACAATCTAGGAGTTGTATACAAATAATCCTTAAAAAGTTGATAACATTATGAACGTAGATAATTATCTACAAATTGGCATGGATTTCGTCATGCATAGAGGAAGTACAGCACTGAGTTGATTATGGGAGATGATAAAGGAAGTCGTGTCCATAGAGTAATTGATAGTAATGACACTGGGAGGTGATAAATAATGCAGTGGCATGTGCGAGTGAGAGTGTGGTAGGCGGCAGTGAACATCATACCTGCACATGATATACATTGCTGTGTCAGGTAGATTACAACTTTGATAAGGATGTACTTTCCAAGTTATTAATATTTTCGTGTGTGTGAACTCAGTATTAGTATAGTATCTATTAATAGTATGTGGTTAAAATTACTTAGATCAACTTTGCCAACACCATGACTTTTCCCTCACAAAACCAAAACACTAACAGAATTCACGTGCACTCATTTTGGAAAAGACTTTTAACTTGATCAAAACTACTTTAAAGTGTTTTGATTAGATGGAGAATGTCTTAGTTTATTCTTTAACATATACCTAGATATTTTTTCGCGCCAAAATACGTTAAGCCGTTGGTCTATTCCATTGGTCGATGTGCTATCTATTAATGACCTATTCTTGAGGAACAGTCAGCCCTGCAAGTTTGCAACAAGACTGTGTTATCCTCATTATTAATCAAAGCACTCATTACACCTATTCGTTCATAATTCCTTCTAAACAGATGGATGGGTGTCCCAAATCAAAGTAACTTGCTGCTAAGCCCCTTTCATCATTAAATACTGTAGGCCTTAGACTGTTAAATCATTTCACTTTTCAGAAGGTTTTTAATTTTTCATTTCACCTTTTAAACTACTCACGCGTCTTACTACGCTGTTAGGTTGACCCTCACGATATTACACGCTGGTAGCTAAGCTAACTGACTAATAATCTATCAATCTTATAGCTGCTATAAAGCTGCAAGCCAGGGAGAGGAGACCTACAGCAGCGAGAAGTCTACTCTTTGACCTAGCACGTACCTGTGGGTGGTACTTCTCTGTAGACAGCAGCTCTCCCCGGTCCTGGTCCACAATATGTACTTTGTATCATGTGTAATACATTTTTATTCATTTTTAAAAGCTCAGTTCTTGTATTGAAAAAGATTTTAATAACCATATAATAGTTTTCTTTAAATCTACATAATCTTGCGATTTAACCCTCACACCCAATCGCTGCACCTAAAACCCTTCAACATTATGTGAATTTTACCCAAAAGTTACCTACTTTTCCTAGGGGATGCCCTCCGAACCCTCCAATTCATAAGCGAAACTTAGCCATTATTTCTCTATAGTGCCTGCCCACGTAATTTCCCTGATTTTCTAAATGAGTAAAACCACAGAAAACCCAGAGGTTATCTCTGGTAAAACTAAATAATAGGCCTATTGTATGAATGGGTTTCAATCACATTTTAATTTGAACCATTTAAAGCTATACAACGTGCTGAAATAAACAATCTAAACTGTAAAATATGTTTGATTATCAATTTAAAGTTAGAAATGCATATTTTATAAACTGTACAAACATCGAAAATAAAACTAAAAACCATTGCACCAGAGTAACAAGCATGATGATCGCTTCGGGTATAAAGACCAGAAATATTACACCAAAACCAGCACTCAGCATTACTGCCTCATTGAGCATAATGTGAGTCTCATATGGCGCTAAATGTGCGTCGACTCCTCTTTAGGAGCCGCAATAATAGACCACCGCAACTCCTGGGATTTCTGTTGAAAATCAGTTGCCCTGGGCCATGATGAGAGATGTCAGATCTTTTGTGATGTTGAAAACTGATGCATGGATGTGAATGTTCTTGAGAGTTGTCCTGCAATTTGAAACAAGATTTAGACATTTTTTATAGAGCTGTCATTTACCTGCAAACTAAGAGGAGGCATATTTAATGAATTAATGAACTCAAGCCATCAGATTTCCACCCAACACAAACATAAAAATGTTCTGTTAACCCAACGGTTTCAGAATTCCTACCGAAACTTTGGAGGAGCTCTTAGACTTCTGATCTACTTAGTTAATTAAAAGGATTTCAAGAGGAAAACAGGTTTAAAACTCAATCATCTAAATATCGCTTTCTGAAAATATTAACTTTTTAACGTTTTGGGAACACTTTCTCAAAAGTTGAATTTTTATAGTTGGATTGGACATGAAAAAATGAGGTTTTAAACGTGTTTACTAATGAAAACCTTTTAGAACTGTTCAGGGACAAGAGCTCTCCAAAGTTAAACGAACTGGCTTTACTGAGAACATTGGTAGGCTATAAAACCATTAGGTTAACATACGTAAAATATTAAACATACGTAAATTATCAAAAGATGTCCGGGTTAAAGGCTTGTTTGAATTGTGCTTAACTTCTAAAATTATTATAATATTTAAGGGTTTTGTAAGACTTTCTCAAGGTGACCGTGATATTAGAAAATGGAGGCCGATTTTCAATTTATAACTATCTTTAACTGTGGGGGATAATAAGGTGAAGTCACCCACTTGACGATGTATATGAAATTCATAGGCTGAATTCCAATACCAATGGTAATAATAATAAAATATTTTATTGCAAATGTTACAAAATATTTTGTATTGCAATCGTCAAAAGGAAAAGGTTAGGAAAAATATAGCTAAAATGTTGCATTCACTCGTTACATGAAATTCCATTCAAACATACATTATAAAGTACATTCACCCAATTTCATTCATTCGAATTTTCCCACAGTAGCCCTACAATTTATCCGGTTTCCAATTGTGTGCCATGAACTCGTCTATACTGTAGAACGATTTCGAAATTAACGCGGCTGTTAGACGAGTTTTAAATGCCTTGGGAATCGTGGCATCTTTTATTGAATTTGGCAATCTGTTGACGAACTGAACTCCTGCCTGTGAAAGCAAAGTTGTTCTGGTGCTAAGAGACCAATGGGAATACCACTGTATACATCAATGATACCATCACTTCCATTACCCGTACACTAAAACTTTCTAAGTTCTTCTTCTGAACTTGGTTGACAAACCGGAATAACACATTTATTTCGACAAAAGGTTACTATGCCTTTTTCAGCTTACATCCTCAGCTACCATCTTCAGCTGAGAGGTATTTCGTAAAACCAACCTCATTAGGTTGACCGTCGCCCTCACATTGTTAACATTGTTACTTTGTTAAAAGGAAATTAGCCAAGACCACTACCGATTTTCTCTAAGATGAAGAACGTGTGGTCCAGTTATGTGTGGTGTGATTCCTGCACGCAGTGGTCACAATGGAAGAGCCGCGCTACGTTGGCACGCCGATTGTAGGTGACATGCTCTAATGAGAGAGGTCCGCTCAAACAATGCCGCTCTGATGCATATTGTGAATGATAAACAGGCGACACTCCGCACATTCCTTCCTAATTCACCCACTCTTCTCCCTCTGGGCTGTACCGCTTCACCTGGAAACTGGCCTACTATACAACGTTGTTAGTGAAGTTTGATGTTTTGACGCAATAACATATACATACATTTAGTAGCAAATTCTCTAGAAAACAGAATTTTTCGTTTCTATGGCCATTTAGAACAAAACTGAAAGCAGTGTTGAGCTTCACAACATTTACCAAGTGAAATTATATATTTACATAAATAAATATGTGTGACCTTACACGTAGTATTGTTGTCAGATTTGTTTTCGAAATGTTATATAGCTGTTCCTCTTCAAGTCTCTAGGATAATTTGCTAACCATCAAAATCTGTCTGCTGAAAGTGCCCTTTTGGGGGTCTTCTCATATATTGCTTACTGTATATTGGACAGAGATGTGTATACCAAGTGTCACGAAATGGTTTTTTTCGTAAAGCCCCCATTCATGGGTATTTGTTAGTATTCACGGTAGCGCGTTGGCAACGTTTTGAGTTTTTAACTGTTTTTTATACAGAGTGAGTTTTAAAAGTCCCCCCACCTTAACTTTTGAAAAGTAAAATATTTTTGAAACCCCTTTGTGGAGTATTTTATAGGATCTTAAGTTTGTTTTGACGTACTTATGTCACCAACCCCCAGCCAAAATTTGGGAGGGAAGGCCCACATTTTTTAAAACAACACCCCCTGCCCCCTTTGTGGCACCTCATAAGAAAGGGAATTTCAACACAAGTAAATAAACGACGTAAAGGAAAGGTAGATAGCTTTACATTCAATACACAAAGTGTGCCCATAGTCGTTTCGGGATTTCACCGTTCCTGCATGGTTCAAAGTTGAAGCAGAACTTGTTGTGAAATCTTGTTTGTTTTACCTGGAAATCAGAAGTTACAATTGGAGTTAAAAAGTCGAATAAGTCATTAAACTCTGACATTTGTTTACTTTCTTTTGCTTTACATTTTCTGATTTAGATTTGATGAATCCAAACTCAGTGACAAAGGGGACGTATGGATAACCCATGATAAAACTAAGTTGTAATCGTCGTCTAAAGAGCAATATTTCTCCATCCATTGGCCTGTGTATTTTTTCATAGAAAATTATAACTTTGAGACGGTAGCAAGTAACTAGTAGATTGAAAGATTAACGGGGAAAGTGGACGGAAAGTCGGTAAGTAGGTCGGTCCATGACTTTTCCACGAGAGAGGGTTAGAATAGCAAAGCCTTCGAATAGACTGAAAATAGTATAAAACATATGTATTGTAAAGATAGGAATTGTAAAATTACTTCATCAAAAATTACCAATATTATACGTGGAGAAATCCAAACCCCCGATCAGAACAAATAGGTCAGAAAAAGTAGGTCACCCGCTCCAAAAATCGTTCTCCGAGTACTGTGTTGAGTTAACCGACTACACTCTTGGGCCTAGCGAAGCCAAGTGATCATTCCAATTCCAGTCCAGTCCAGCTGGAGATATTTGCATAATAGCTGCAAGTTGCTTCACAGCTGACATTGTTCCTCACATCATCTGTGAGGACACTATATTTAGCGGCGAGGTTGGCAGTATTGCGTGTGTGCGCGTGCTCGCAGTATATCATTACCCAGGACCTTTCCATGTATCAGACAATGCTAATTTGGAGCATTACCATTTCCACCGATGCCTGATGACGTGGGTTTGACTCACGGGCCGCCAGCTACTGCAGGACCATCTTCCACAGATATGACTCATCTTTGACTCGCAGTAGAATATAGATAAGAGGGAGATCTGGTGGCTCAGGCAGGGTGCACACCAGATTAAAGCGGCACAGTTTTAACTAAACAACATTATTATGGCATATGTGTTTATTTACAAAACATAGAGGTCTCAAATTTAATCATCATTACTGTACTAACATTACGGTCATTATAAAATGTTTTATAGATTCTACAGTTTGGAAAAAGAAATTGTAGACAAAGTTATTCCTAGCGGGAGTAAATTAGTTAACATAATAGTCAAATTAATAGTCAAATTCCTTTATTGAATAGAATACAATATACATGTATATCCAACCGTCATATAGTGCAATATCAATTGAAAATCTTAATAGTTAAAATAGCAGATTACATACAAACAAAATACAAGTTTTACAATCTCTACAATTAAACAACAAGTTATTAATAATTATTAATGATTAATTCTGACCAAGGTATCTCTCAGCCAGAGAGGAATTCGCGGACATCATAAAATTCTTTTGTATGAGATACTTCTTGTTGAGTTAGAAAGTTGGAGCTTCTACACGATCTGATCTCTTTAGGGCAACCTGTTAAAAACATTGTTCCAGCACATGGGGTCCTTCTGAGTCAACGCCAAGCGATGATTTGGTGTAATGGAGATCTGAACTGTGACGTGTTGGGAATTCAGTACTCAGAGCCGACAGTTTTTAAATCCGACTGACTGCTGATAGTGACGGCTACGACTCTGTATATATAGAGACAAGTGAGTCAGAAGGTTCAGTTGTTTAAAAACACCTCTACATGAACTCAGAGGAGAGTCCCTAAGAATCCGAATCGCTCTTTTTCTGTTCAATAACAATTCTTGAAGTAAACGAAGAGGCACCCCAAACCCTACTCCATAATAAGTCATTAAAGAGGCAAACATGAATGGTAAACCGAAATAAGACTATTTTAAATCAAGTAAAGGGTATAACGTTCTAAGGGCAAGCTGATTCACTAAGTCTACTAACAAAGTTGAGATATGTGCCCAGACCGGGTAAGACTATGGTCAAAAGTCAATCCCAAAACTTAACTGGGGAGACCTCTTTATTCCAAATTTATGTAAAATTAACTTTAAATGGACATTTATTTCGTGTTAAGAAATTCATAAAGACAGTTTTGTCCGGATTCAATACAAGGTTGTTTTCCATCGATAGTTTTAAAAGAATTGATTGTGCCTGAAACCCTCATTTCCAAATCATTCAGAGCCACGAAACAAAAGAGTCGTATCATCTGCATATAAGATTGGTTTTGTAAGTGGGACACTAATATTTACGTCATTTATGTAGACTAGGGAAAGTAAAGGCCTCAGAACACTACCCTGAGGAACACTGCAAAGAAATTCAGCACAGTCAGACCTTATTCCCGACACCTCAACAAACTGTTTTCGTTCAACAGGTAAGACTTAAAACCATTGCAGAGGAATGCCCTGCACCCCAAAGTCTTCTAGTTTCTTACAAAGAATATTGTGATCTACCTGATCGAATGCTTTTGAGAGATCGCAAAGACACCGAAAGCTACATTCCGTTGATCAAGACTGTTGATAACTTCATGAGGAAATCTAAGATCGCTTGTGTCGTAGATCGACCTACTCTGAAGCCATACTGATTTGGATAAGGATTTGAAATCTGTCGAGGTGATCTAAGAGCCTTTGTAAACAATTTTTTCCATACTTTTGACAACGTACAGAGCAGAGATATTGGACGATAGTTGCTAACGTCACATTTGCTACCTTTTTGAAGATAGGAACTAGTTTGGCAGTTTTGTAAACATCGGGGAATATTCCTAATGACAAAGATTGATTAAAAGAAAACGTCGCTGCTTTTAAAATATTCTTATATGAGTTTTTAAGCAAAAAACTAGATATTCCGTCAGTACCAGAAGAATGCTTTGATTTAAGAGAGATGATAGCCTGCTTCTAACTCAAATGCAGTAACAGGGAAGAAGAATCGCGACTTAAACCAAGTTTGCTCTGCTACTGAATTGATATTAATGATAAAAAGGACGAACCATTAGCAACTGGTTGCCTGAAAACCAGTCATTGAAGTGATTGACAACTCTGAAGAGGGAGACGGGTCGGAAACCTCACACTTTAAAAGGCGTAACATGTGTTTCTGGGACTGGTTTCTTCGAACAACATTCCAGACAGTTTCTGTATGCAGCTGGAACGCTGTATTTCAATAGATATTTTAACTGTTTTTCCCTAAATCCAGGAGTTTACGAAAATACTTGCCCATACCTTCAAAATCTTTTAAATTCGATCGTTTGAGTCGCGAACAATGATTGCTAGATCGTAATTTTTGTCTGCAAGTTCTTAGATTTGACTTAATTGTATGCTACTTTTTAGGGCCGAACAGAAACTTCTTTTGAGGAAAAGCCAACGAGAAAAATGTTGAATAACCGAAGAAAAGCGTAAAACATGCTATTAAATTCATACCCCTCATTCAGAAAATTCCAATCTGCTCAGACAAAAACTTAAACAAAAGATATTTCATTGGAAAAAAAATCATGTTTAATTTTTGTAGGTAAAGACTTACAGACATGTTTTGTATTAATTAATTGAGCATCATGATCTGACAAGGCTGAAAGAAAGAATCACATGATATTTTGTCTCGACATAAATTAGTTACCATACGTCTAAGAGGGAACTGCTCTTATGATGGACTCTAGTTGGTTATGAACATGCCTTTAAAGATTAAAATGATGAAAATATATTACTAATTAACTTACATCACACGCCATTCCAATCTCCACAAAATTAATAATGAGCTCTTATTTTGGACATATTATGTATTGAACCTTTCAAAGTTTGATATAAAATCAACTTCTTTATTTTGGGGCGCTCTATACAGACAAATCAGTAGGAAATGGTCATCTTGTCAAACTTACTCTCTAATCCTAATATTTACAGTTTTAAAATACAAAAATGTACTTTAAAATAATATTTTAATTTATATACATTTAATAATTTTAATTTACATAAGTTTTACTGCAGCCATTTTAAAGGCAACTAGTTTTACTGACGGTCAAATTATGTTTGAACTAGTTCATCACGCTAAAGACCTTAATCAAAATAATAAATTACTTAAACTTTGACAAAAATAGTGGCTGTACGATGAACAGACAACTCAGCATTATTGCTACATACAGGTTAAGAAACAGTGGAAACCGCTAAAATTGTTTAATAAAGGTTTAAAACTTTAGGATTGGCATCAAAACAGATAGTAGGAAAATCTATAATGTAAAATAAGACCGTCTAAAAAAAAAATAATCTTATATTTCGACGGAGCAAATGCAAAAATGTGGAACGCTTCACGATTTTGCGTGTCATCCTTGCGCAGGGCCATGCTAATCTTCTCTGTATCGTTCCAATTTTAGTATATGTACTGCCGAAGCAAGTACAAGAACAGCACTGCAGAACTTGGGTATATATGCCGCTGGGTTTATCTGCCCAAACTGTACTGTATACAATTCATTTTATAATTGCTTGGAAAATACTTTTTTTGACGAAGTTCATATTTATTCTGTCAACAGTGTTTTAAACGTATATTTAAAACATCCTATTAAACTTAATTTCGGTTTAAACCACCGTGTGTACAAGAAATTTACGTTGAAACTACAAGTAACTCTCGCGTTGAATACCAAGATCGACCGCTCTCCCACCTAGCGGCAATTTCGGCAACTACACAACAACTGATTCTGCAGCGCACAAGTGTTCCAGTACGCTTCTTAACGGGGTCAAATTCTCGTTTCTTTTCGCTGGCTTTTGATTGATATTATACCCAAAGTCCGAACTAATGTGATATTAATTCATTAGCGTCATGTTGATCAATTCAACAAAACTTATTTTGACAATGAGCCACTTTGCAGTCGATCGTCCCATAGTGGCATGTTGTCGAACTTCTTACAAATACATCCATTCCTCTTAAAAATCCTAAAACTCTACGATTTGACCATATTTTTAGACATTCTGTTTGGTCATTAATTTTGATCGCTGATATCAAATCTCGTTTATAGTGGCTATAGAGGAAAGTTGCCAATGCAGTACGCCAGTACTCTGCTTCAATAGCCGTATTCACTGGAAAACAGCAAAGTCAGCCGGGTTTTAACATATATTTTCTAGTAACAAGTGAATTAATATTCATTTTTCTATCTCCAGTAACAGGAGAGTACCTAAAATTTAACATTTTGAATAGACTAATATTTTGTTTACCTGTACAAGAATAATGAATTAGTTATTGAATTATTAGCTTATCCATTTCTAGATCTCTTTTTATCTTAAATGATACCTGGAATACTATTTTAAGGGTTTTCCACGTGTTGTTTTTCCCCATTAAATTATCTTTTCAAACAGTAAATAACAAAATTATAGAGGTCTAAAATTTAATCGTTACTGTACTAACAATACGCTCATTATAAAATGCTTTATAGATTCTAAAATTTGAAAAAAGAAATGTAAATAATTTGATTCCTAAGCGTAGTAAATTAGCGATTACAAAATAAATGTACTTTAAAATAATATTTTAATTTATATACATTTAATAATTTTAATTTACTTAAGTTTTTACCGCTTTGGCAGCAGCCATTTTAAAGGCAACTAGTTTTACGACGGCCTAAATTATGTTTGAACTAGTCCATCACGCAGCTTAAGCAAAAGCTCATGAGAGAATCGATTTCCTTGGCATTACTCTAGCTTCAATCACAGCTCCTTGGCTCATTCGCTATATTCTATTACGAGAGTGTTGAGGTTTCGCTACGCTCACAGACTAGCTTAGGCCTTCGGCCTCAGAATAACAAGGTTTTACTGGAAGTGATGCTACATACCTCGAAAAGAAAACATTTTTATTTCAATAAAATTGGACTACTCATTCCGCGATTAAAGTGAAAAAGCACTTTTTTGACCCCAATTTTAAACGACTTGATGGATTTGTATGAATTTTTGATCATAATATAATTTGGTTTATTATTGAATAATCTCAACATACATATGCATTTTAAATTTCATCAAAATCAAATCAAATTTACCTTTTTAACTTACAAAAACTCCTATTTTTGTAAAAATCCCCAAAAGGGAGGTTTTGGTACTGTATGTTCGATTTTGCTGGTTAACGAACTCAACCGAGATATGTACAAAAGGAACATTTCTACTAAATTTGGTGACAATCTGACGAAAAATGCAACTTATAGAGAAAGTACAGATATATACGTATGTATATAAATTATTGAAAAATTGCTCGAAATGTGTTCTGAAAGCCAGGATCGGTGCTCATTTCCATTGTTTGGGCCTGGATTTCAGCACGCTGACGACATGAACATCTTATTTGCCCTAAAGAAATGTGATAAAATTGGCAAATGCCATTATACCCGTAGTGTTGATTTTTAGCCAAATCGTTATTAGGGCTCTGATCGTAAAATAATAAATTACTTAAAAACTTGACAAAATTGTGGCTGGGGATGAACAGACAACTCCCGGGCATATATTGCTAAACATATTGGTTAAGAAACAGGAAACCGTTTCCTTAATGGCTAAAGATTGTATCTAGAGATCTTAAACACCGTGTAAATTTTTACTATAAATAAATAAAGGATAAACTGTACTATAAAAACATCACAGCTTAAGTTATGTACAGTTTTACACAATTAAAGGGTACACGCTAAATTGTTACCCAGTAAACATTTAAAACTTTAGGATTGGCATCAAAACAGATAGTAGGAAAATCTATAATAAATAAGACCGTCTTAAATAATTTACGTCTAAAATAATAATCTCATATTTCGACGGAGCAAATGCAAAAAATGTGGAACGCTTCACGATTTTGCGTGTCATCCTTGCGCAGGGCCATGCTAATCTTCTCTGTATCGTTCCAATTTTAGTATATGTACTGCCGAAGCAAGTACAAGAACAGCACTGCAGAACTTGGGTATATATGCCGCTGGGTTTATCTGCCCAAACTGTACTGTATACAATTCATTTTATGATTGCTTGGAAAATACTTTTTTTGACGAAGTCCATATTCATTCTGTCAACAGTGTTTTAAACGTATATTTAAAACATCCTCATTAAACTTAATTTCGGTTTAAACCACCGTGTGTACAAGAAATTTACGTTGAAACTACAAGTAACTCTCGCGTTGAATACCAAGATCGACCGCTCTCCCACCTAGCGGCAATTTCGGCAACTACACAACAACTGATTCTGCAGCGCACAAGTGTTCCAGTACGCTTCTTAACGGGGTCAAATTATCGTTTCTTTTCTCGTTGGCTTTTGATTGATATTACCCAAAGTCCGGACTAATGTGATATTAATTCATTTAGCGTCATGTTGATCAATTCAACTAAACTTATTTTGACTAATGAGCCACTTTGCAGTCGATCGTCCCATAGTGGCATGTTGTCGAACTTCTTACAAATACATCCATTCCTCTTAAAAATCCTAAAACTCTACGATTTGACCATATTTTTAGACATTCTGTTTGGTCATTAATTTTGATCGCTGATATCAAATCTCGTTTATAGTGGCTATAGAGGAAAGTTGCCAATGCAGTACGCCAGTACTCTGTTTCAATAGCCGTATTCACTGGAAAACAGCAAAGTCAGCCGGGTTTTAACATATATTTTCTAGTAACAAGTGAATTAATATTCATTTTTCTATCTCCAGTAACAGGAGAGTACCTAAAATTTAACATTTTGAATAGACTAATATTTTATTTACCTGTACATGAATATTGAATTATTATCTTATCCATTTTTAGATCTCTTTTTAGTTTAAATGATACCTGGATTACTATTTTAAGGGTTTTCCACGTGTTGTTTTTCCCCCATTAAATTATCTTTTCAAACAGTAAATAACAAAATTATAGAGGTCTCAAATTTAATCGTTATTACTGTACTAACAATACGCTCATTATAAAATGCTTTATAGATTCTAAAATTTGAAAAAGAAATAGTAGATAAATTTTTTCCTAAGCGTAGTAAATTAGCGACAACATAATAAATGTACTTTAAAATAATATTTTAATTTATATACATTTAATAATTTTAATTTACTCAAGTTTTACCGCTTTGGCAGCAGCCATTTTAAAGACAACTAGTTTTACGACGGCCTCAATTATGTTTGAACTAGTCCATCACGCAGCTTAGCGCTAAAGCGCCGCTGGCATGAGAGAATCGGATTTCCTTGGACATTTATTACTCTAATTCGCTTCAATCACAGCCTCCCTTCGGTCCTCGGCCTCAGTTCTATATTCTATTACGACGAGTGCTCCGAGGCTGTTCGCTGCTCACAGTCTAGCTTAAGCCTTCGGCCTCAGAATAACGAGGGGTTTTACTGGAAGTGATGCTAGATAACATGAAAAGAAAACACATTTTTATTTCGATAAAATTGGACTACTCATTCCGCGATTAAAGTGAAAAAGCACTTTTTGACCCCCAATTTGAAATGACTTAATGAATGTGTATTTTTTGATCATAATATAATTTGGTTTATTATTGAATAATCTCAACATACATACGCATTTTAAATTTCATCAAAATCTAATCAAATTTACCTTTTTAACTTACAAAACTCCTATTTTTGTAAAACCCCCAAAGGGAGGTTTTGGTACTGTATGTTCGATTTTGCTGGTTAACGAACTCAACCGAGATATTTACAAAAGGAACATTTCTACTAAATTTGGTGACAATCTGACGAAAAATGCAACTTATAGAGAAAGTACAGATATATACGTATGTATATAAAGTATTGAAAAATTGCTCGAAATGTGTTCTGAGTGCCAGGATCGGTGCTCATTTCCATTGTTTGGGCCTGGATTTCAGCACGTTGACGACATGAACATCTTATTTGCCCTAAAGAAATGTGATATTGGCAAATGCAATTATACCCGTAGTGTTGATTTTTAGCCAAATCGTTATTAGGGCTCTGATCGTAAAATAATAAATTATTACTTAAAAACTTGACAAAATTGTGGCTGAGGGATGAACAGACAACTCCCGGGCATATATTGCTAAACATATTGGTTAAGAAACAGGAAACCGTTTCCTCAATGGCTAAAGATTGTATCTAGAGATCTTAAACACCGTGTAAATTTTTACTATAAATAAATAAAGGATAAACTGTACTATAAAAACATCACAGCTTAAGTTATGTACAGTTTTACACAATTAAAGGGTACACGCTAAATTGTTACCCAGTAAACATTTAAAACTTTAGGATTGGCATCAAAAACAGATAGTAGGAAAATCTATAATGTAAAATAAGACCGTCTTAAATAATTTACGTCTAAAATAATAATCTCATATTTCGACGGAGCAAATGCAAAAAAATGTGGAACGCTTCACGATTTTGCGTGTCATCCTTGCGCAGGGCCATGCTAATCTCTCTGTATCGTTCCAATTTTAGTATATGTACTGCCGAAGCAAGTACAAGAACTGCACTGCAGAACTTGGGTATATATGCCGCTGGGTTTATCTGCCCAAACTGTACTGTATACAATTTATTTTATGATTGCTTGGAAAATACTTTTTTTGACGAAGTTCATATTTATTCTGTCAACAGTGTTTTAAACGTATATTTCAAACATCCTTATTAAACTTAATTTCGGTTTAAACCACCGTGTGTACAAGAAATTTACGTTGAAACTACAAGTAACTCTCGCGTTGAATACCAAGATCGACCGCTCTCCCACCTAGCGGCAATTTCGGCAACTACACAACAACTGATTCTGCAGCGCACAAGTGTTCCAGTACGCTTCTTAACGGGGTCAAATTATCGTTTCTTTTCTCGTTGGCTTTTGATTGATATTATACCCAAAGTCCGACTAATGTGATATTAATTCATTTAGCGTCATGTTGATCAATTCAACTAAACTTATTTTGACAATGAGCCACTTTGCAGTCGATCGTCCCATAGTGGCATGTTGTCGAACTTCTTACAAATACATCCATTCCTCTTAAAAATCCTAAAACTCTACGATTTGACCATATTTTTAGACATTCTGTTTGGTCATTAATTTTGATCGCTGATATCAAATCTCGTTTATAGTGGCTATAGAGGAAAGTTGCCAATGCAGTACGCCAGTACTCTGCTTCAATAGCCGTATTCACTGGTAAACAGCAAAGTCAGCCGGTTTTAACATATATTTTCTAGTAACAAGTGAATTAATATTCATTTTCTATCTCCAGTAACAGAAGAGTACCTAAAATTTAACATTTTGAATAGACTAATATTTTATTTACCTGTACAAGGATACTGAATTAGTTATTGTTTTCTTGTCTTATCCATTTTCAGACCTCTTTTTAGTTTAAATGTTACCTAGATTACTATTTTAAGGGTTTTCCACGTTTTGTTTTTTCCCACTAAATTATCGTGTCAAACAATAAAAAAAAATTAGAGGGGTCTCAAAATAAATCGTTACTACTGTACTTACATTACGGTCATTATAAAATATTTTATAGATTCTAAAAATAGAAAGAAAACTTTTTCAAAGACATTTTCAAGCATAGTAAATTTACATAACATACAAAATGTATTTTTAAATAATTATTTAATGTAATACTTAAGTTTTTACCGCTTTGGAAACAGCTATTTGAAAGATAACTAGTTTAACAACGGCCTAGATTATGTTTGAACTTGTCCATCACGCAGCTAAGCGCTAACGCGCCACTGCCATAAGTGTACCTTTGTAATTTGTTCGGCCTTAGACTTACAGCGGGTTTTACTGGAAGTGTTGCTACATATCATAAAAGGAAAAACCATTTTAGATTTCAGTAAAATTGGACTACTCTTTCTGCTATTGAAGTAAAAATCACTTTTTTGGCCGTCATTTTGGAGTGACTTGATGGACTTTTATAATTTTGGTCGTAATATAATTTTGTTGTTTGATTTATAATGGCAATGAACATCTTAATTTTAAATTTCATCAAACTGTAATTTACTTTTTAATTATAAAACCCTCTTTTTGGTAAAAATCCCCAAAAAGGGCTTCTGGTAGTCCGATTTTGCTGGTTAATGAACCCGACCGAGATATTTACAAAAGGAACAGTCGGTTTCAAAATGGTGGCCATTCAAGTTTTGTTTTCCTTATAAAATTGTAGCAATGCCATAAACGAACACAAAGTTCAGCCCTGTATAAGTAGGGTTTTCTCTCTCAACTGAAAAAAACAACTCCCGTTCTGTTTTATTCGAAATTTGTTAAGATTCACATTAATGCTTCTGACTATGTGTCGACTGTTTTTTTTACTTTCTGTCTTAGTTCAATGACGTATAACACAGACTATAATTATGTAGATAATTGATGGAGGGATAAATGGTACTGGTATATAATCAATATGTTGTACTTCTTTTATCCATGTTAAATTGATAAATTCCAAGATGAAAGACGCTCGAACGCTTGCATTTTATGCTCTGAAAATTCAACATAGAATATAAGTTAGAAAAGAAAAAAGTAAAAGAAATAAAGGAGTCAAGAGGTGTCCGAGGGCAAGAGGTCCATCTCAGAGTATCGCTTATAACTACAAAGTCGTTTTAAGCAAGTTAATTTTAATTTAAATGTAAAAACCGTTTCTCTGGAAGCATAGATTTATAGATGCTGCTTCATATAAACACTAAAAATTTTACTTTTGTCATCAAATTATTTTTGTATTTCCTAACTAAAAACTGGACTTTTCCATAAGAACATGGAACATGTAATTAAAATTATATTTTATAACCTAACTCAATTTTCCCTTTTTTATACGCAGCAGCACTAATGACTCTATGCTTCCAGAGAAATACTTTTCACGTTTTATTTCATTATCCTACCTAAAACACTGTTTGCAAATTTTCCCTTGTTAAATTCCCTATCCCATTTGAACGCCGATCGGGCTCTATCCAGCTGCCTCTTGAATAAAAGAAATATTACATAGTTTAATATAAAAATATAAGCCAATTTTATTATTTAAATGGAAGTTACTTCATTTAACTCTTTAAAATTTAACTTTACAAAGTGTTAATGTTGCCATTTGATTAAGAATACTACTACAAAGTGAACAGACTTTAGTGAAGATCAACTTGTAAAAGTTATTGATCAAATGGGTTGATAAATAGTCAAGCAAGACAAATCATTGTGAACTGATTTATTAGTAACTTATTCATACATTACATTAGTCCTGTAATCGAAACCAGAACAGTTTTAATCTCTCTGCACAGATAACGAAACCTACAAATCTTTCTGCAAGAGCTACTAAAACAATACTGTGTTTTGTAACTTCTACAACAACAGGTCTCGCCTAAGGCCCGTTGCATACACACCGATTTTTATTGGGCGATATTTATCGGTATAAATCGGTTGACCACTTGCTTGCACACACACCGATTTTTATCGGCCAAAGACCCCCACCCCGCTTCACCACCCGACTGTCTCTGCCAAACTCAGTTGCTACGTTTTGTGATCGCAGTTGGTTGCACCATGAACCGTAATCGAGTAATTGCGATGTATATGTTGTGTTGACGCATAGAGCGTCGTAGAATTAAACGTAGGTTCTGGGTTCATCCAATCAACCAGGCTAGAGAACAAACAGGAACCTTTTACACTTATTTTAAGAACTTCGTAGTGACGAGAATAAGTTTTTCAACTTCTTCAGGATGTCCATTTCATCATTCGATGAACTACACGAGAAGCTGAGAAATGATATCCAACCCCAGGAGACTCCTATGAGAAACACTATTCCTTCGACTGAAAGGCTTGCTTTAATGTCGAGCGAGTACTGAGGTCGGCCCACTCGGCCAGTAAATATCGGTGAGTCTGGCTCCCATATGGTCACGTGATTCTCAGTATCCCCGACACGACAGCTTGTCGAGAGTTTCGCCGGCCACTTCGACCGCGACTCGACCCGACACTCTGCCGACCGTGTGCAAGCCCCTATATACTCCTGTAGTTCTCAACTGCATACCGGTCGGGCGATATTTATCGGCCGATAAAAATCGGTGTGTCTGCAACAGGCCTAAAATGGTATTATTTGGCCAGCATCTCCCTTTGATCAATTCAAGACTCTACAGACCAGAGGTAAGTAAAAACAGGTTTTGTTCGAGATGAGCAAAACAATTCAAAACTCAGTTCTAGTTCTAGTCGGATTATTACTAATTTTTAGATCTTAATTTGTATAATCACTAAATAGCTCATTTATTACTGAATAAATTTGAAGACAGAATGTGTGGACTTGAACCCGGGTTCCTCACCTGCCAAGTGACTATGCTAATCACTACACCGTCCGGTCCACCTATTTATGTCTTCAAATTTAGAAGTACTTAAATCTGAACATTAACCGGACACTTGTGACTGTCTATAGCGACTTTGAATGAACAAGTTGGAAGTATTACAAACAGAATTTAAATACTATGTCAAATGACTTATCATAGATCTTAATTTGTATAAACACTAATAGCTTATTTACTGATTTTGTTCATACTTTTGATACAAACAACAGAAAGGTCACAGATTAGTAAATATACACCTAAATTGAATGTTTGATTAAAACTGTTACAAATATATTAAACTTTAACACTTTTAAAATTATTATTTTATAGGTCAAGATATTTATTTTTTTCCTCTTAATCTTTTCTTTTTCAAAATGTAAGTTTTAATAAATACCACTTATTGGCCGCAAACATGGCAATTAACCAATTACCTGCTGCGAGTACTAGATGACAATCTCTTGCATGTCTGTTGCTCGTTGTGAGCGCTTACTGAAAAACGTAAACCCTACATAGGACTGGCGGAGTAACTATGACTTTTGAAAGGTAATAAAGTTGTAGTTGATTTTTCTGCAAGCTTAGGCTTATTGTATACCTAGCAAAAATGTTGGACAGTTGCCCATCAATCTGCTTTGGGACTACTGTACATTGATAACAATAATATTCTTGATACACAATGATTAACACTAATTCAAAGTACTAAGCATTCCAAGAAACCACAACCATGAGGACATGTCACTTCAAACATTTGTTGAACTGTATAGGTATTAGGTACATAACTGTATTTTACAGGAGCTATAATAAACTACTATGAGACTACACCAGTCATTTTAATTTATCAGTTTTCCCCACATAAAGTAGGTTGAACAGTCTGCCAAACATAGTATCGAAACAGTAGAATGTGCCTCTAGGCGGATGACTCCAATCTTATCATATCTCACACATCTTAAATGAAATTAAAAATTAACAAATTTTCATTTGGGTTTTGTACCAAATTATTTAATTATGGAAAAATACTCACTTAATTCAGAAAAAACAAATTTTATAAAATTGTATAATACAGTAGACCCTGATAGATCGGACTAATGTGGTGGAAGGTCCATCGGTTTGGAAAAATCACGATCAAGATACATATCTCTGGTGCATTAGGATTGATAAAATAGACTGAGGATGCGTAATTTGAGGTCCAGATAGGTTACTGACGTGTTTGGCTGAGCCACACACCTTAAAACCACTCACTCTGAGTAGGCAGTACTCACACTGAAGGTCTTATAAAATAAAACATATTTAACGTTCAACAATGCATTTATTTTGTTCAAAATACTGTATTTTCACAATTTTATGTACAATTCATATTTACAGGAAAAAGGTTTCTAATTTTAATAAAATTCCTCCATACAATGAACACTTTCTTAAGCTTTTGTCGCCATCGTAATCACACACTTTAATCACCCGACACACTAACACAAGTTATCACAATACAGATATCACATCACGAATCAGCTGCAGATGACTCACTGTTGTTTATTTGTGACAATGCAGGGTGGGGAGGAGACTGCAACGGTCGCAGTAGATAGCCTGACATTATCGATCCACTCCTCCTGCTCCAGTCTGCGGTGTATCCTGACAACCCCAGCATCGATTCATAAACTCAGAACTCAGTTGGTTTCTGCGTAGCTCGGTATTGGCAACATGGCGTTAGTGCACTATATTGTCATTAAATATTTTTTAAATTACTAGCATTTAACGTTGATGTTAAAAATACTGTATGTAACAAAAAATATGTTTTTCGTTTATTTTAATTCTTTTTTATTGAGGTGGTCGGACCATCCGAATCGGTCGGCGAGGGTCCATTCGGCGAGCGTCTACTGTAATTTTAAAACTTAACATTTTAAACCACCCGTGAAAACAGCAAGGTGATTTGTTGAGGGGCTGCTTCTTATCAGTCTAGATTCACATCAATATGCGAGAATTGTTCTCTCAAGTGATTCTATAAGCGTTTTTAATGTATTCAGCTGCATTACACTGCTCTCCTTCCCACTCATATCAATCTCGTGTCTATTGTTCAGTCTCAAGTTACATCTTAAAAGAGTAACTTTCAATGACTGAACTAAACATAATTTAATAACTAATGCCATTTATAGACAGATATAATTGAAGGTATAGGCATAGTTATTATTATGACACAAGGTAATGAAGCAATAGTTTAACTAACAATGAAATCACCCAAATAATTACTGAATGAACCTATTTCTTTCCCAAGGAATAGGATTCAAACAAGATTTAACTATTTTTAAGCTTCGATTGCTTTCAGCTGCTATTCACTAGTGAAGATTCTGTCTAGGACATGTCGTACACTCCTGCAGCTACGAGCTGGCGAGAGAGCCAGTCAAGTCCGTCGTGTAGACCCGTGCCACTCTGTGCATCACATGCTTGTATGTGCCAGCTGTGACCACAACACAGCTTCGCCAAGGCCAGCTGCTCCGAGATACTCTCTATACTCTCACACCCGTCCAGATCCTGCAACCACACAACATTGATAAGTAATATCAGTGTGATTCGGGTATGCGATACATTTTGAGACCTTCTTAAGTTATTTTCTTCATGATACTACAGAATAAAGATTTCTTTCTTTCTATATAATTTTGATGATCTAAAGTTAAGAAGTCTTGTTAAAAGTCTTGGTGCTTCACATAACAGCCTTATCTACTTGTTTGGATGATCTTAAGTCAAGAACATCACACAGGGAAAATATTTAAGGCGTTGTAATTTATCAGAAAGCAGAGCTTGGGTAGTTGATTAATCAGTTATAGTTGGCAGACATCTTGTACAGGGTATTTAATCTTAGATATATTTGACTATACCAAAGGTTGAGTTTCAAGAGGTGTAGTAGCACACTAATTTAATATAGCATTAAGCTTGGGTATGATATAAAAAGCAGAACTCAAAAGATTCCGTGGAATATATGAACATACCTGTTTGTTTGCCAATATTAGCAAAGCTGCATCTTTCAGCTCTTTCTCAGACATAAGTTTGGAGAGTTCACTAAGAGCTTCAGGCAGACGTTGCTTGTCAGCTGAGTCGATCACAAACACAACTGCCTGCAAAACACCAAGGCCAACTATCAGTTTGGTATGGATCGGATTCATTTTATCCCTGTTTGTTTCTTTCGTCCTATAGGTCCTTTTATAGTACATTTATCTGTGTCATTTTCAATTACCGTCACAGTGTGATTTGTTGACAACAGTTATATGCTAGGTTTAAATTAATATTTATAAGTGACTTTATTGGTTAGGTGGATTTTGTGACTTCTCAAATATTTCCAAACTGTAATTTATGTCATACACTTTAACATCAAAATTCATTATTGTGTGAATTATCACATTTATCTCGCCTGATACGTTACTCTAACCCATCAATTTACCTGTGTATTACTCTACCGACCCATCAATTTACCTGTGTATTGAGATAGTAATGTTTCCACAGAGGACGGAGCTTGGGCTGACCCCCGATGTCCCAGATGTTAAAGCGGACGTTCTTGTACTCAACTGACTCGACATTGAAGCCGATTGTGGGTATTACTGCCATGAACTCGTTCTGCTTCAGCTTGAAGAGGATACTCGTCTTCCCGGCACCGTCCAGACCCAGAGTCACTACTCGCATCTCTATCTTTGGCCCGATGTGCACTCTGTTGTCCTAAGTAACATACGTCTTTTACTCATTTTGCTTTAAACATTATTACAAAATGTATGTGTAGTCATGAAGAGTAAAACTTTTGAAAATATAATGAGAGAAATACAACCTAGAAGATCGGACATAGGTATAAATAGTTACAGCAAAATAGTAATACACAGAGCTCACTTAGTTGCGGTTTTTCAGATAAAGTTTTAAAACAGCATGTAGTCTTTCTACAGACAGTAGATCTCCCAGTCATTCTTTCCAAAAACATACGGATCTACATTTTTTCATTACTTTTTTGTGATTAGTTAATAAACAAACTTAATGAGATGTGAGAACTGATTCCCAAATGTGGCAGAGATATACCTTTTTTATCAATAGTCATATGTCCTCAATAATTATACTGGCTACAAAACATAATTTGATAATTAGTTACAAATTGATAACTCAACTCTTGCCTCAAACAAATATTTCTCGTAACAAAAACTATATTTACTTAATGCCTTCGACGGCTAGTTAAGCTAAAACATGTTTATCAGATACAAAGAAATATTTGTAACATCTTCTCCTAGGCAAAAGTATTTATAAGCTGCTGTAGAAAGGACAGCTGCACAGCCAACAGCCAGTTGGGATTACTGTCTTAAATTGTGTTTGTTCAGGCTTCTCACTTAATTAAATTCAAACCAACCTTTCTATGTGGATACTACAAAATAAAACATGAAACAATTAATTTGCAGGAAATCATCCTGAATTTTATTTTGTTAGCTTGACCCAACGAATGTCTACGAATCTTACTGCGGAAAGTGTACACCCCAATTTTATATTCACGCTTTGGTATATAAGCGATCCAATATTTGTCTACTAGCAGTTGACAGGACTAAGTAAATCTAGTTTTGTCACTGGCACAATACAATTTGAGGCAAGAGTTGAGCTCTGCGCAGAATGCTTGCGCAACTGGAGTAGCTTTGCCTGTAATGGTCATCATTCCTTGACTGTGATAAGTCACCAATTGTGATCCACCAAGTGAGTGTGGATTCACCAAATTATAGACCATATATAATGGAAACAGTATTAGCAGTTTAACAAGGTCCTGAAAGATTATCTAAGTTAGGGTCTTGTCACAACTACTAAACCATAAATGGTAATCAGTTAGCCGCCACACAAATAAGTTTAATAAAAATAAAAGGCAGAAGTTTAAAGACAATTTCATTTCATCATAGCACCTGTACCCCGTGGTTTTACGTTTCTTAACTCACTTTAGTAAACGTGATCGGTATACTCGGGTCAGGGTGCAGCTGCTCTGGACTGAGCTCTGCAAACTGTTGCTGTTGTTTCTCGATGGAAGCTACGGCCTCCTTGATCTCTCGACTGGCCGCCAGGACTCGTGCATCGTCCTGCTGGATGATAGCCTCACACTGGACCGACACTCCAGCCACCTGAGACAACAACTATTATATGAAACACTAACTTTTAATAACAACTGTGGACTGACCTTAAACCTTTATATTTTATAACAACACATGTAAGTAAATGTATTGAACTTTTTACTTTTGAAGCGATTGTAATGAAACTTATAATTTTATTCCAGTGTTGCAGTTGTAGATGCTTCATAAGTAGTACCGAAGTGTCACTTAAGAAACAGTAACTACTACTTGTCTAATAGTTTACCAATAATAAAGTTTTCTTATCCAAGTAACATGTTATTATGTATCTATCCATTAAAGCACTTAGTTTGACCAAATTAGAACATATTTCTGTAGTTTTATTAATAGAAACAGCACTTATCTGCTTTTAAGAAACAATCCCACATAGCATTTATGTGTTCATGTATCAAAAGAAAAGGGAGTTTTTTAGCTTTCTTTTTGCTTTGCTAGGAAATCAGTAGTGTTTCTCAGGCGAACAATCTTATTTTATGGTTAAATTGTATATTTATTTTAAACATTTGTATCTCTATCACAAAGAAAAGAGAAGACTTTTTACTAGTAATTAACTAGAACAGTTAGAGGGCTTAAAGAAGAAGCTGACCTGAGATAGCCACGTGGCCAGGTCCTCCTGCAACTGACGCAGAGAACACAGTCGCTCTCTGACATGAGTGTCTACAGCGCTTCTAGCAGCAGCTTCTTGCAACAGCAGTGTCTCTCTCAACTGTGTGAAGTACTGCTCAACACGTGCCCTCGCCAGTTCACACGTGCCTGGCTCTAACAGCTCACCTGCCGGCCCCGTCCTGCCCTCCAACCCCGTCGCCACACTCTCTACACAGCCATTCAACACATAATGGCTCACATATAACACATGAGGAAGTCTCAGTGTGTTAGAAAAATGGACTTTTCCGGCCACTTCAAGAAGAAAACTACTACCTATGTTCGGGCAGTTGAGAAACTCCACCCGTTCTCAAGGGCCTAAGTTGTCATGGTGGGTCGCCATGCTTCAATAATGAGACATGTGTAAGTGTGTGAGTCTCCCTTTAGAGCGAAGCTTGGAGACTCACCTCAAGTTTACCAATAGGTTGAGTTACATTCCCCAAAAATTAGCGCCAGTGGTATTCCAACCCCTCCTTACACCTTCCTTAATCCCACCCCTTCACACCAGACGCATACGTAGGAGGCCAGCAGGCTCAGGTTCAGTATTAGGGGGTAGTGGAGAAGTGTTATTGTCTTTGAGCTGGTCCGCTGCAGAGTGCCGTCCTGGTGAGATCAAACCTCATTTTCCTGTTTTCTATTTTTAGGCTTTTGTTGTATAAAATGTTTCCTTCCTGTCAATATTTGTCTAACAATGTAGCTTTTAATATTACATTTTGTCTTGCCCTCTTAGGTTAAGGTTAGGCTAAGTATTATCTATAATGTAATGTAAGTCTAGGCTAGGCCCTTGAGAACGGGTGTGGAGTTTCCAAACTGCCTGTAACGTAGGGAGTAGTTTTCTTCCTAAAGTGGTAGGAAAAGTCTGTTTTTCTAATTAAATTGATCTCCGCCACTATTATGAATTTTAAATCTAACATAAAAGGTATATCTCTCTCTCAACTGTGTTAAGTACTGCTCATGAACTAATTCCTACTCCCATATAATTCCTGGTTTTGCGATAATTCCCGTGTGTTTAACACCCAGAAACACCCACGGTATATCTAACACTAGAAATTACAAAATAAGAACTAATAATAAGGCAGAAAACTTGCAGAACACGCAAATAAAAAACAAGGTGTGCTACTACACTGCTTTGCAGCCAGTAGCTATCAAAGTTCAAAATTATTAGGGAATGTTAGACTTCTTTCAGTATGCGCTGCAAATTAATGCAGCAATTAACAGTGATGAGACAGGCGTCTTCACCCCTAGCACACCAAGCTTTTTGTAGGAGGCACAATCTTCAAATTTTTCCACTGATTATACATTTTGGTTTGTTTCAATTTGTTTGATTTATGGTTAAAAACAAGAGATAATTAAAAATTTCCAAACAGGCTTCTTGTATTAAGTATCTACATTTGTTTGAAGTACCACTATGCCATTTATCTTGAGGAACCCGGAAATTGAAAGATTGAACATTGAAAAAGACTTTTCATTTCCACCCTAGTGGGCATAAAAAATTGACAAAATATTTAAAACTTATCACCAGTAATCTATGTTATTTGTTTCCTAGGAGATCCTTTATCAGAGTAAAAGAAACCTTTAACTATAAATTTGAGGTATAATCTAAATTAATTTAGTTTTTAATAAATTCAAGAGTTTATTTCTTCATAACCTACATTTTTCAATTGATGGGAATAATGGCAAGACAGCGCCAAAGGAAAAGGAAAATTCCACTCTTTCAATTTGGTTCTCCAATTGAAATCATGGTTCCTGGTGCTATACAAGCCAGTTTGAAGATTAATTTCAGGGATAAGTTTATTTCTTGGTTTGGAATCAACAACACAGCTCCTGATTTTGATAAGATCAACAAAGTTTTACCTGAACTTTTAAGGGTAAATCTAAAGAATTCATCTAGTAGCTCACAAACCAAATCCAAAGGTAAGAATTTGCATAGACAATTTTTGATTGATCTAAATAAACTTGAAAACATTGCCTCAATAAGTGAAAGGGACAAGAAAAAGATCAGAAAAATACTAGAAGATATAAAATGTAACAAGACAAACAAAGATCAGAAAACTATAAGGAAGCCTACAACAAGGAGAGTAAAAAATATATCACCTGCTCTTAAATCTTCAAAATGGAATTCAAAGGAAGAAAGTACAACAAACCAAAAGAAAGACAGTTTGAAGAATACACCTACAAAAAACAACAAACAAATCAAAACAACACGTTCACCCAAAAACCTGAAGTCAGACTGTAAAAAATGTTCAAAACTTTTAAAATTACAAAATAAAGCTAAAAGAAAGGAACAATTTCCAAACACTACAATATCGTTTTCCCAAGACCAAATATTTAAAACATTGATAGGATTGGATCCTAGATGTTTTGGTGACACTTTATCCATTCGCAGTAGGAAAAATAGTTCATCTACCACTATCAAAACAATTTACAAAGATAACAAAAATATAAATATAAAAAACATTGAATTGAAATATGTAAGTCCAACCTATGTAGTGCAGTACAATACTAATGATGACAAAGAACAAGATGATCCTAAGCCGAGAAGCAGACTATTTTCTAATGCAGTACTTAAAGCACATTTCGGTGGACCTCCGATACAATATCATGAGGGAAGAGCCAGAGGGCAGAGCCTACACCACCCAGCCCCACCAATGCACTTTCGTCATAACTCCGAATCTGACCTTGTAATCGGGGGTGGGATAAGTGCCTCGGATCAAAGAGCAGAAAAGAAGAGGAGCAACCCAAGAGTAACAAAACCTCAAGAATCTTATGATGAAGTAGAGATAAGGAAGTCGTCCATAGCATCTATTTCAAGAAGTCCTGACAGAGCAAAATGGCAAAAAGACCCCTTACCTTCTTATCTACTTCCTAATGATCAGTGAGAATACTCCATAAGTTCAGAAAGACCTCCAATGATACAAAACCAAAAGAAACAAATTCCAATGTGCAAAAAGTGCTTGAACTTTTTGAAGAGAGTGTTATGCTTAAAGGGAGATAAAAAACCTGAGAAGCCAGAGGGGAGAGTTGAAGGTCCGTTTACTCAAATGAAAAAAGAAGAGTATTTACATCCAAAAAGAAAAGCCAAAACAAACATGAAAAAGACGCGTACAACAGAAAAAGAGTTTTTCAATCCTAAAGTACAAAAGAAAGTAGACAGTGAGAAAAAAGTATCAATTTTAAGATTACCCCGCCAAGTATCAGAAAAAAAATAAAAACTTCAAATAACAATTTAAAGCTGTTATTAGTTGAATGTTTTATTAAGCGATTTCTTGACGTTTATAAGACAATTGTTCTGGTTAAAAGATAACTCTTTTAACTAAAAGCTTTTATAGGTATAGATTTATGGTTGCACCACTAAAACTAAAACAACAAGTTTAATATCAAAGAATATTTTGTCTTGACTTGCCAGAAACCACCATCTTTTATATGCCTATTTTATATTATTATTCCTTCGTTACATTTTAAACTAATCATTTGTGTTGTAGTCCAGACGACATGTTTTGAAATTAAACTTGTTCTTTTCATTTTTGTAGTATACCTGTTAATCCATATCTATACGAATGTCCAACCATTTTAGCCAATTCATAGTTAAAAGCATAGAAAAATTAAAAAGGTGAAGAAAAACCTTTTCGAGTTGAATTCTAGTAACTAGGCCTGAATATTCTATCCCATATACTAAATAAATGACATACCGAGTCGATGCACAGTTTCGCTCATGTCTTCCATCAGGGTTTGCATATGTTGTACAGCATTGACAACCGAAGATCGAATGTTTTCTGCTTCCACTTCCACCAGAGCGTGCTACATACCCCAAGAAAATAGTTTAATCCGATCAAATAAATTTCTATTTTATTGAGAGAGTGGTTAAGATTACGAGAAGTAAATTAGTGTTGTCTTGAATATTTGGCTTTTCTTTGTGCTCAGGCTTGCTTCATCCTTTCATTTTTTGGTCTCCTTCTTTCATCACTCCAGGCTACTCCTTTCCTTTTAGTAACTTTCCTCTGACTACCTTTCTGTTAAAAAGTTGTTTCTAAATAAGTTTTTATCGTATAATGTTGTATAAATATAAGTACACTAGAGTCCGCTAATCTAAACTAATTGGAACCGGACCCTGTTCGGATTAGTGAAAATTCGGGTGGAGTTTTGGCATATATTGGTGAATTTATTATATATTGACCTTATAAGGTCATATATTGACTTTGAGAGACTAATATTTTATATAAAAATGTAAGAAATTGTGTTCTTAATCCTGTACTACTCAGCAATAATAAGCAGCGTGAATTAGCGTACGCCAGCAGTAAACGGATGGTTGCGGCAGTAGGGCTTATCTGTGTAACCCCAGGACACTGACCTTTCCACCCCAACCCCTGCGCCCAGGCCTGAAATTCCAAGTAGAAAACAGTATGGTCATCCGTTCTAAAAACAAACGATGACTCACCGTGTCATACTGTCAGTGTGTTTTGTTCAAAGCTATTTTTGAGCGCATGCCTGCGTGTATAGTGCGTCAATATAAGTATATAGTGCTGGTTTGTTATTAAACACATACAGTATGACATAACTTGGAAAGCTAGTTTTATTTTACCGACTCAACAATTTTATAAATTTTTTCCCCCTAACAGTGTTTGGATTAGGTGGATTTTCAGATTAACAGTTTGGATTAGCGGGACTCTAGTGTATAAATTTAATTGATTTATACTGATGATGCTGAGGTGAACATGTCTATTTAAACAATAAAATTAATGTGGTTAAAATTACAATATGCTTTCATTAATATATATACCGTAATTTTTGGTGGGTAACAGAAACATTTAGTTTCAAGTTGCATTCACCACTCGTTTAAGTTTCTTCTTACGATAGCCATCTACTCACCTTGTGACTTTTATGTCGACCATAATCTTTACATATGAAGCACATAACGATGGAGGAGGTGGGGGAAGCTGAAGCCAACTGACACTCGTCTTGTAGACAGACAAACTCTGCCGGATGGGCAGGGTGCGCGGGGCAGCGTGGCCGCTCCCGGGGCTTCTCGGACAGAGGTACGCGACGATGTTTGGCCAGCGTGCGTGAAGCGTGCGAGCTATCACTGCACACCTCGCACAGGTGCGTTGAGCAGACTGTACAGTACAACACAGCCGTGTGACCGTCGTTTTCATCACACCGTATACCTAGCTGTACAAGGAAGGAGACAACTACAGCCGAGAGTCAGGAATAACACTTTAAAATATTTTCTACAACAATCACATTATTGTAATTTTTCTTATCTTAATCACAACCCTTTTTAATTCAAAAAGAGTTTTAAAACAATATTTGAAGGTTTTTAAAGTGTTCTAAAGAGCAAAGAAATATTTGAGAGGAAAGAAGAAAGAACCTAGTAGCTGGATTGGTCTGATCATTGCTAACTAGATGGACACTTTATTTTGCAGCCATTTTTTGGGAAACCCCTTTATTTGTCACAGGCGATCATTCAGACATGTAAATGAGCTAGTTGTAATAGTATTGGTATGCTCATTGCACTTTTAAGAACAGTTGTTAGTACACTGTTCTTAACACTACCATGCCTGTAGTTTGTTTCAAGCAAATCTAATGACAAACATGGAATATATACTGTATATATATTTTTAAATTTACATTTTTCCAAAGCATTTAGTCAAAAAAGAATTTTTACCAGTCGTTCTTTGTGAAGAATGTCTGTGGAGAGCAAACCGGCGACGGTTTCTCTTTCCTCAGTGTCCTGAAGTCGTTCTAACAACTCTAAAAGTGCAAAGTTCTTCTTTAGTCCCCAAACCCCTGAATTGCCTGAAAGAAATTAAGGGTAAATAAGAAATAACATTTTAGTTAAGACTAAAAGGATAATGCCAAATTTGTCATCTAGTAAAACAATGGTTAATGAAGTAAAATTGTTAGTGTTGTGCATTCAAAAAATAAAAATTAATTTTTATGAACGCAGGGCAGTCAGTAACATGTTTGCTTAGTTTTCTTACCAAAACTAATCACAGACAATTTCAAATTACTATTTAATAATTTAACTGTGGAGTCCTAATACACACTAAAATATCACAGTATATCCTTAAATTTCAAATTGGTAAAATAATATCAAAAAGAGTGAATAAATACTTATATTTATTTATTGTAATACCCAGATTTGAGGTATAATAATTTATAAACACTCAATTCAGTTAAACTAGCTTTACCATTTATCTAGCGAGGCCTAATGTATCAGAGTAACCAAAACCTGTGAGTCTTAAGATGTAATATTACCGACAGGTGTTGTTTGGCGATCAAATGGACACTGGATAGTATCATCTCTTAACGGTAGTCTCAAAAGACAAGCGTGACATAATGTGTGACCACAATACAGTAAACGGGGCACTTTGTCACCGACAAGGCCGAAGACATCTTGACACACTCTACACTCCAGAACCTGTCAACAAAGTTGTAAATTTAAGGCTGATGATTAATAAAGACAAAAAAGGTACAAGATGTTTTAGTGACGAAGTTAGGACTAGGAGTCCTCTCTATCACTTAAACTCAACTGTACCTGTCATAACTGTTATATGACACTAAGCAAAAGTTGGTCCGCTCATATTTGACCCCTTGACCTCCAGGGTAGTGTACTGTAATAACAAAAAATAAATCAAATTACGGTATTAAGTTGTGAGGAGGCACCTATTAGAAACCCATTCTTATCGCCAAAATGTATAAATTATATTTATAAATGATAATTTATGAAAACATTAAAATATCATGTAATAAATTTTTAATATCAGATTATTGAATACTTCTTATCAACCCAGGGTAAACATGGCATGCTATTTTTCCTAAGCAATTTTCAAAATTGTAAGTATTTATATTTTGTTAATTTAAACTTTATATTAACATACTCGTATATTTTTAAATGTTATTTTTATGCTAAAATTGTTTAAAAGATACTGACTAGAAATTTGGCAATTAAATGGTTGAAGAAAACAAAAGGTATTTACTTTAGATATAATCCCTCCCAAGGATGAACCGCATGTCAGTGGTGATCTTGCAAATTCACCAATAGTCATCAACTGCATGGGTGAAATATTCAACCAATCAGCAAGCTTGTTTGGATTTGATTTTTATAGAAACTCCGAAAGGTAGCAGAACAGTAAAGTAAAATCGCTGCTCCTGGATGATTAACCTATGATGTTCGGCAAGTGTATGATATGTTCGTCAAGTGACCGATTGCACTTTTATTTTCAACATACAATTGGCCAATTTGGCCTGGTGTTTTTAAGTGTGAGACCAGTGATGAAATTGAAGCTGCTTGTTATACCATACCTAGAAGAAGTTTAATAGGTTTACAAACAAGTATTCCGACAGGAGTTCGGAGCCTTTGAATAGCTGCCAAGGTTTTTGAAACCAGAGATTTGCTGCAAATGCAATAAGTTTACTAAGTTACAACCGGCATGAGTTTTCCAGGACCTAAGAGCTGCCGCTGGTCGTTTCAGAAGCCTTGGCGGCACTTTTCAAAAGGATCAGTGGTAACTCAACTGTTCTAAGATATCAGCAGAACTCCAGAAAAAGTATTGGTGAGAAATCTTGAGTCTCAGTATAGTTGTGGCTTCAAATTTTTTAAACCCGAAACCATCGACAGAAAATTTTATGTTGGAGCCATATCCTTTAATACTCTTAAATACTAAACTTAAATATAAAGCATGGTGATTTAGTGATTATTGGCAAGAAATGTTAGTGCTTAAATTCAGGGTTACAAGCAATAATTTAACTGTCATTGACCTGTCGGCAAGAAATCTTGGTTTTCAAAAGTACTGTTACAACTTTGAACTCTTGCAATCTCAAAACGTCTAGTGAAGCCAGTTTTTGTCCCTACGACTTCACAACGTTTAATTTTAAAAACCAAACAATTTGTTCATAAAAATTAATTTATCAACATAACTTAATGTACTGAGGGGAACGGAGAGAAATTGATTTGCCTAGGAGCAGCAAATACCTAAATCAGTCATCCGTCCCTGGGTGGCAAAAATTTTTTACACATTGGCTAATCGAACAGATCAACATAAGCTTGTAAGTATACCCTGTAGGTTAAAAATGCCTACCGTGTCCTTGGACACCTTAGGGCTTAGGCCAATTCCTCGTCACAGAGTAAGTATTTAACAAAGGATGTTAAATTCTGCTATCCCCAAATCAAAGCATTCCAGATGAAAATAGGTCAATGCTTTCTTTTAAGTGAATAGCAAAATCTTATACATTATTGAGCTTACAACTGAATACTATACTCACGTTTTTAGTTGTACTTTTCAAACTAGTGAGTGCATAACAGTGGTCACCAAAATCTCCAGACATCTTTTTAGACCTTAAGGGCATGTAGCCTCGGTCTTCTACGAATACAGATTAAATGTGTGGGCTTATAATTTCAATGCGTTACAAACGAATGGTAATTGAAACCGTTATACAATTAAGACTTAATACACAACACGACTTTATCAGTTTATTGAATTAAATTTTAGTCTACTAAACAACAAACACGTCTTAATAGTTGTACGTTTGACGTTGTTTACACTTTACAATGTTTCATTTTTTTCTAGTTTGACGTTTAACCTCCCAGCTGTTTTTATAGCCATCTTTGTGTCTATGCCTCTGTGATATCACACACATAGTCATATGATTACATTATTATTATTCTATTATAGCAAGTCAAATAAATACCATACATAGACTGTAGCCTGAAAATAATATGCATTTTATTATACAACAATATAAAAAAACATATATATATCCAGGTCAGGTAAGTTTTATAAATGAACAAACTGAAGAAGCAGGCAAGAATCATCTAAAATAGCATCAATGGACATTGACTAATCTAATTATTGTCTAATCCTACTGGATAGCAAAATAGTCTCTTATTTTGTCGAGAAGGCAAGATTATCAGAAGCTTGGCAATGGTTCGTCGACTGTCAGTCTGTGACTGAAGGGGTGAAGATCAACGTGTATGAAAGGTTCATTTCTTGAACCTTCTACTATGGAAGAGGTCTGAAGAATCTTAAAAATAAGTATTAAACATATGATAAACACAGAATAGTTTTAGGATAGATGAAATACCGTGCAGTCTTTTTATAGTTGTGCCAACGGAATTACTACCCCGTTAATTGATACAATAAATTAATAAGTCAACAAAGGTTAGAAGGAAAAGATCTACCACTACAAATATTATCTTGTATAATAATCCACTCGTCTTTTCGTCACAAAGTCTGGCGCCTTATTATTTTAACCCGTGAACTGTACACTACGAAGAGAGCACAAGTTGTCGCTGAAGAAGTCCAGTGTTCCACTGACGTGATCGTTTCCCAGGCGCTGCATCCTCGCAAGTGGCTCACTGACATAACTGTGGGTGTAATGTTGGGTGCTGAAAGAATTCCTTGAGCGAGTTCCCGCTAATGGTAGTCGTATATTGATTTCTTTCAATAATTTTGGACAATCATCAATAATGCTGCCAGTTAAGGGTTTGTGCAGAAAGACAACACCACCAACCCCAACGTCACGTATCAAGTACAGTAGAATCTCATATCCGAGGTAATTGGGACCAAGACCACCTCGGATAAGAAAAACTCGGATAATACGGGTAAGTGCTATGTTACCAGGAAAAGTGATAAGAGTACAAAAAAGTGACAAAACGTATTTATTATGATGTCAAAAGGAAAATGAACAATTTAAACATGAGTCATGTTGGCTCGACGTAGCAGCCGCCGATAGAGACAATACTCGCTAGATGCAGGTGGCAAGTGCGTACACTGTAGAGCTGTGCGGGAGCATAATTTTGGGTCCGGGACGGGAACGGGAGGGATTTTGCAAAAATCCGGGATTCGGGAACGAGAAAAGCTGGCAAATAGACACATTAAAGAAATATTAACTAAAACTGAATTTCTTCAATCAAATTATTTTGTTTATGATCAATCGGTTGTTTGTAGCTCACAACACCGTGCAGTTTTAAAATCAAAATGCTCAAAGTACATCACAACTATTACATAACCCAATCACCCTCACCCATTTACAATGAATAACACTAACTCACTTAGCCCCAAACATTGCAATAACATTTGGGGAGAGTCGGGAGTATGAATCACAAAAGGATCGTAAATCAGAATGAGGTTGCTACTAATGTAAGGAGTGAGAGAGAAGGAATGAGACTGTTGAGCTACCAGCGCACAGTGATGCAGATGAAGGCTAGAAAGAGAAGACAGGTAGAAAGGACAAGGAAAGAGAAAGGGAGGCAGAGAGGGGAAAACAACAGCTGCAGTGTGTGAGCAGGAGGGGGAAGGCAAGTGCGCGTTCCGTGTGAGGCAGCTGCATCCTTATCAGCTGGCTACTATGTCATTAGCTGTTGCTAGGCAGTAAACAACCACATAAGAGGTGGGGTTACATAACCAATCACAGCACTTCTCTGTATGCACTTGATACAGTGGCATCGGGATTTGAGGAGAGTGTGGTGTGGGTTTGTTATTTCCTTATCTCATCTCCATTTACTCAATGATGAATTTCAGATGACAAACAATGTTTTTAGAGCTTTGATACTAGTTTTGAATTACAGTAAATTGCAAAGGGTTTTAGAACAAAAAATACGATATTGCAAGCTGGAAGGATCTAGTACAAGTACAAAAGTTTGGTTCTGTCTGAGATTGTTATCAGCCAACGTGACAATGGCTGACGGCCTCCATTGAAAATGCACTCAGAACGGAAGTAGGGAGGAGAGGGGTTGTTTACTTAGAACTGCTCAGCCACTAGTTCCTTATCTCATCTTCACCAGAAGTACACACTCACGACAACAATACTTGGAAAATCAATACAAAACACAAATTCTGTGGAAAAACACCAGCAGTTTTTATTTCCCGTCCCGAAAATTCGGTACTAGAGGGAAATGATCTCAATCCCGTCGCGGTACCGGAAATCCAGGATCGTACGTAGCTTGAATTGGTCGATTTAGTAGCTATCAGATAGCTTTGCAATCACTTGTGCGCGTAATGCAATGACAGGTATCTTCATACCGTAAAGCTCATAATTTTACAATAACATTATTTGATTTTTTTCTAACTACTCAAGGCCGTTGCCAGGGGAGGTCCTGGGGTTCGACCCCCAATTCCGGAAATTAGTATTTTTAAACATAGGTCTTACTGAATTACAGTATATGATGGCCTAAATTACTATACTAAGCATTGTAAAAATAAGAGTGTTTTCATCTAATGGCCTGATCAATGAATCGCGAGAAGCACGAGAAAAACAAGGTTACGTTGCCTACTCGCGGTTACCCCAACACATGCTCACAACGCCTGAACGGTGCTTGACATAATATTATGACTGAACGCAACCCAAGAGTTGCATCCCGCCAACGTCATAGAAGCAACTTCTCTAGCAAAGACCCTGAGACATTCTTTAGACAATCAGTAGCCATTAGCCATCCCAATCTTGGACGACCTAATACAACAACTAAAGTTAAGGTTCAGCGACCACAGGGAACTTTTAGGAACGCTCCAAGGCCTCATACCTACCTCTACAGCTGAGACGATAGATGTGGACACGTTAAGACTGTATGAAAACATGATCGATTTGGAAGTAGTAGCTGGCGAGTATTCATTGTGGAGGGTGTTTTGGAAAAACAAATTAGAACAAGACAAACCTTCTTGTGCCATTGAAGCGTTAAGCGAATGCAACAAGGAACTTTTCCCCAACATACTCGTATTCACGCTTCTGAATATATTTTCTTCCCTGCCAGTGACTACTGCCACGGCTGAAAGGACTTTCTCCACTCTAAGGCGATTGAAGACTTATCTTCGAAATGCGTGCGGACAAGATAGACTTAGTGGGTTGGCTCTCATGTCCGTTCACAGAAACCGCAACATTGCAACAGAGAAAGTGATTGATGAATTCGCCCGAAAAAGAATAGAAGAACTGAGTTTGTCATTTAGATTGTAAATAATTTTAAACATCAAATAACTGATCTCCTGTAATACATAGATTATTATCAATACTATGTGATTTCATTCTTCCTTATTTACCATACTTGCAAACTGTAGTAATAACCTTCCAATTTTAAAGTGTTTCCTCTCGTGGTCAAGATTTGGTTGTATTAAAAGTTTAATACTTAAATACACACTGTTTAAATTTGTGTTCTTATAAGGTCAGACGGAGTCAAAGTCCAAAATGACCATGCTTACATAATGACAAAATTAACTTAATAAATATTATAGTGAACAAAATTGATAATCAAAAATCAATTTGGAGTCAAAATTTCACATAGTCTTAGCTCCTCAGTTCCTATTAAAACAGCGTTAAAACGCACTAAAATGCATAGTTTTACTCTAAATTATGGCAAAATTTCCGGGGGCCAAGATACCCCCAGACCCCGGTACTTGGACCCCCAAAGATTTTTCCTGGGTTTTTGGCCTTGTAACTACTGGCTCGGATAATCGAGATTCTACTGTAATGCTGGTCATGCTTACTGTGGTGCTAATGATATCTTCATTAAATTTGTGAAAGATGCTCTTCCTGTTACACTGCCTATATTAACACATAATATATTCAATAAATCACTAACATACCGTATTCCGTTTTCCCGTGTGCATGGAAATTAGCAATTATCCTACCTGTGCAAAAAAAACACTTCACCCCAATCGTCCTCTGATTTTAAACCGATCAGCATTTGATCGGCTTTATCCAAAAGTTTAGTAAGGTTAGTATATCAGCAAATAACAACATTTTTGGAAAGGAATAACATTTTTTCTAACTACCAATCTGGATTTCGGTCCCAATTCAGTACTACTACGGCTCTTCTTAAAATTACTGATGATATTCGATTGGCAATTGATTAAAAGCAAGCCACGATTATGACTTTATTTAATTTTTCTAAAGTATTTAAGTATGTGTACTATCCACTTTTACTCAATAAATTGAAAAGGTTTGGGGGTTTCTAATACCTGCCTAAATTGGATTACAATCATATCTTAATGACTGAAGACAATGCACCAAAGATGGCGAAAAAAGGTCTTCATGGGAACCTGTTTTCTGTGGTGTACCACAAGGTTCTGTCTTGGGCCCAGTATTATTTTCAATGTAGGAATGTAGACACAATTCAGAATAAGCTAACACAATTCAATTTGTTTGTGTACTGTACAAGTATTTGTTGGATTTAAAAATATATCCTTTGATTAGTTTTTAATGAAAAATACAACAAGATTGATGGCAGGATTTTACGACATTATTATAAGGATTCGAAAGTTTACTTTCGATAGCATATCACAAGATTAAAATTGTCAAACCACGCAATTGAGTGCATAACAATGATAACTATGTATCACACGATGAACCATTTAGAACTTCAACAATTATTTTCCAACTCAATAAGTCTTACCTGAGATAATAAAACCCGAACACAACAATAAAAAAAGAACAATTGGTTGGGTCTCTTCCAAAACTTAGTAGCCAAGGATTGTAAATAGAGTGAGAAGTGATAAAACTTATGTGGGAGACGCACCGACAGGACAATATCCCTGCGGCGGCCAATATAATCGACACTTCTTTTTATGTGTGGTTAAAAATTGCCTTTAGATAGAACACGGAAGAAGACAGAAGACCAACTTTATTATTACCGTGTGGTTAAAACTCATATACGTGTGTCGTTCTTTCAGTCTAGGAAGACTCAGTGTTATCTAGAGCTACTGTAGTCATGATGTAGATGAGTTTCCAGATGATTTTTCTCATCAAATCTTCCTCCGTGATACCATTCACAACGTTTATAAGGATAACTGACAATTAATTATGTTATTCTAAATTCAGAGTGACACGTCTTAGAAAGGTAGTTGAATGAAATTAAAATAGGCTAAGCAAGCAACTAAATTAAAACCGAAACTATAATTAAATCAAACTAATTATAGTGGTCAGTAATCGCCCGGCAAGCGAGAGACCCAGGTTCAAGTCCCGGTTCGGTCCAAACATTTTGTCTACAATTTCTTTAGTAATACATCAAACTTTAGCCAGAATAAGTCAACATTATAAATTAACTGCAAAATGCATTAAATTAAATGATACTACTGAATTAATGAAATTGAAATAGGTTGCGAATGATAATTATGGGATACCAACGAAAACTCATAGCTAACGTTTTCCTGAAGCCGGTGCTAGGTCGTTAGGTGAGGATCTCCCGCCGAAGTGACGCTCAAGTCGAGGTTAAAAATCAGAGCTCCCAAACAGTTCTTACAAAGAAGGCCAACTCTGTTGATGCTACAATAAAATAAAGAACTCCACTGTCAGCTATCATCACAGTAGGGAGGAAGCAAGCAATGCCGATATCAGCTAATGGCGATGAAAAAATAGCTCTTATTCTTAAGTTCGCTAATAAAACGTGATGTTTTGAGCAGTTCTGTGTACATGAGAAAAAATTCCACTTCAAAATGACTAAGTATAAATTATATTATCTTGATGAAACTTGGAAGGATGGAACGAACTATTGACGCATGTGTATAGAAGAGCGCCCGAGTTTAGGTCCATTAATGTATAATGCGCCGTCTGATTGCATCAGAACAGACCAGATGGTCGCTTAGTCGAGCTCTGCCTCGCTAGCAACTCAAATCTATGGGTAAAAATAAACACTTAAACAACAAACATAACCACAGAGTATTTATTATAACATAACCAACGTGAAGCTACAAGTTGTGAATCTGCGAATTCCACCAAGGTGATAACTTACGACAAAAGTGGGGTTTGCTTTACAACTGCATTATTATGATCTGATTTTGATGAAATTAGGTAAAACATTTACGTCACCGTACAATATATTGGTCTGGCTAAACTGATTAGTCGATGTTTGGTATACATGCGTCACAGTGATGTAAATATATTTATACCAATTTTATAACCCGATCATAAAAAAGTGCTTAGAGCATAAAATTCTATTTAGGGAAACTCTCCCAAAAGCACTTCGGTACACCGATTTTACTAACAAACGAACTTAACAGCTAGAGATTATATTAAAAGGAACCAAATATCGTTAAAATCGGACAAAAATGCGATCTGTATAATGGTCTCACATATAGACATATAATTATATTTCACATTCATACTTCTATAAAATATTTTTTGTCCGTCATCTTGGTTTGGATTGACGGTTTTTGTTAAGTTTTGCTACACTTGTTTTTACTTTGTAAATTTACGTTTATATCAAGTTTGATCGAAATCGGATAATAAAACTACTTACCTCACCCCTCACCCATGAATGGAAATTCGCTAGGGGTCACTGTAGCACTTGTCGCTACGCGTGGGCTATGTTTTTAAATGCACAATTATGTTTTCAACGAAAACAAAAAGTTGGAAAAATTCAGGTCAACTTACCAAGTTAGATAGAACCTGTATCAAAATTGACTATTCGGCTTTTGCAGATGACCTTACGATTCTACCTCAAGACACAGCAACTGAGCAAAATCAAATCTAACTTCTGTAAAATAGGTTTACAGATTTCTTTTGATAAAACCAATCTCAAATCTGCCCCTAAATATTATGTGAACACTAAATAGTAAATACTGTAAAATTAAAAGAGTTCATTAATTTAAGTGCATTGAAGAAGCTGTATTCAATATGTTGCCAAAAGATTACTACTCCACCCTTTGGACTAACTCTAATTGTATTGTATAGTGTCTAAAATTTGCACTATATTCCCTTTGATTTTTCTTTTGTACTGCACTATTATTTACAAATTTATAAATATTTATTATATAATTATTTATGTTACTATTTAATATCGCTTAGTATCACCAAAGTTACCATCGTACAGCACTGTCTTATATCATTCGTCCATATTTTTGTATATCTTTTGTGTTTCAATCGGTTTACCACTCAATCCCACTTCAATCTAGTCATCTTTGTGTTATTCTTATCTCACCCATAAATTATTTTAGGTTAAAGTCACCAAGCCATTATTCCTTTTGTTACCCATAACCACCCCGACATTAAATCTTTTTCTCCAAAGAGTACAAAATAAAGTACCACGAAAGTAGGGTGGATTGGATGAACTCCCAATAATATTTTACAATTTTCATTATCACACGTGCTTGTTTGTTTGTTTTTTTCAGCTCAAGACTATTTGTCTTTGTATTGTATTTACTATTTGTGCATTTATATTGTAAAAATGGTGTTTACCGTGAATAAATAAAACAAAACAAACAAACTATAATAACATTTATTGTGTTAGCTACTCCTAGAGTCATCATATACTCATATATCAAACATAAATACTGTATTTATCAAGTTTACCTTTTGAACTGCTTTCCGTTCTGTTCCTCGATGTTTCGTTCTATTGTTTCATAATATAAATAAATAGCTCCATTTCCTATGAAGATTCGCTAACAATAATTTATAAATCACATAATTACACGTCCACAAACAAAAATGGGCTCTAAATTTGAAAAGCTTCCCAAAAGGGGAATTAAACCCCAGTTTCTGGCTATATAAAGAAACTCATCTATAATTCTGCATTGTTTCATTATTCAAACACGTTGTATGTCCGAGTAAATCACTATAATGAGCCGGAACAGAGTTCGCAGGTGGTTCACCCGGCTCCACGTACTGTACACGCCAAAAGCGACCATTATTATCACCTAATTAATAGATTCTGGGTCGAAAATAGCTTGAGCAGATGAGCCAAGTGCCGACTAATGAGATATAACATTACCTTCTAGCTGCAGTGGACAATTAATGCTAACTACCGTATTCAAGTCATAAAAGCTATTCTGTGTCTTTGTGTGGTTAGTCACAGGGTTTATTCTGGTTCAATGGCTACAACACCCGGAGCAGACGGTCTTGAAACTGGTGCTGGCCTATGTATTCTGAAATAGCTGGACAATGGAAGGGTTATTTCGTGGTTTATTAGTTGGATTGTGAATAAGCTTGTTTTGTCTGCAATTCCTGCACGTGCGCATTGCAAAATATTGTGTTCATTGGGACAACCATAGTACCCAGGATCAAATTTAGTGTGAATCATATACTCATTTATGAAATCTATAACTATCAAAGAAACATCAAAGAAAACTGGGTTTATATCAGTCTCAAGTTTGAATGGGAAAAGATAAGAAAAGTGATCAAGAAAACTGATTCTCCGTGATATTTCATCCGAGTAGCAAGTCGTCATCGAGAGTAAACCCAGACTAGAACCACGACTCTATCGTAAAACGTTGAAATACAGTACCGGTACCTCTATCTATATTTTAGTTCAAGATAAATTTTCAGTTATAACTACCGATACTGTTTATAACTGGGGAAGGGAGAGAGTGTAACCAAAAAAACTCATTAATTGTTTGAAAATAGTAAATTTCATCCGATTATGATGAATCGACATAAATATATGTAGTTCAATTTGACACTTCAGTATACGAACACCTTTACAAATCAGTTTGTTTCAAAATGACGGTAAAACCGATTTCTTTTCTATAACAGCGGAATGAGTAGTTCGAATTTAATGAAAATATGCATTAAATTTTGCATTAAAAGAGTATGTAAATCTGAGGCCGAAGGCCGCAGAGAGGCGTAGCGTAGCTCTAGTTACAATTAGAGAATTAGAGTTACAAATTGCAAAGAAAATTCACTCATGCCAGTGGCGCTTTAGCGCTTAGCTGAGTGTTGGTCTGAATTGAAGTTTTTGTAATTCTACATGGAGGAAATATATGGTATTGAGCAAAATATAATTAGGTTTAATGATTTGAAAAAATCTACATTATTCTCCAGCCAGAGTGCATGAACTACCAAGTAAAGATATAACTAAATAGATACAAGACGCGTAAATAAATATCAAGATGTAACCAAATATACCTCTCAATCCAATTAATAGCCATTTCATCGAATCGTCCTTAAGTACGATACGATACGATCACTATCATGTCCCTTCATCATCTGTTAAGTTAGCTAGAGCATCTCTTCGCACTCGTCGATGATATGCAACATAATAATTTTAGAATGGTTTTAAACCAATAATATTGTTTGAAATTAAAAACTAATTAGGTTTCTTCTTTGATTGTTTGTTGTTTCCAATATAACAAAATCCCAGCTATAATAGGGGATCGTATGTTCACGTTTCTCGTTGATGTCTCGTTGACTTAATTACCTGGTCGTACTGTAATTTGCAGTTCACTCTAAATTTGAATTATTGTCATTTCATAACCCCGTTTGGGGATTTTAGCCAGTTTTAAGGGTGACTTTATACCGTAGGCTCCCTTTTTCTTGACATGTCCATATTAGAGTCGAGTTCTCAATATTGTTACTGTTAAATGTTCAATATTTTGGTTAAAACTTGTATTCAAAATAATTAGAGCGTTGGATTCAAACTGTGGATACCAAAGCCTACTTTATACTAGCTTAAAATCCAATCGAAGTTATGAAATATCAATCGTTCATTGGTTCATATTTTGGAGTGTAGAAATGCTACTTTATAAAAAAGTAACGGAAAAAGATAAAATCGCAAGGTTAAACAAAAATGTCTAGCCACATTGTTGAAAAAGTGCCAAACTGTCGCAGCGATGGCGGCTGATAGAAGCGAAGCAGCCGGATGTAACGAAAATAGGCTGACCAATGACAACAGATTATCACAAATCAGTTCGTGCATTGTGGTCAACACGCGGAGTGGAGGTCCGTGGCCTAAAAATAAACATTTTGTAAAAGCAACGCACAGCTCACACTGCTGCCGTGAACAAATCTGAGCTGTTTGCAGGCCAGTATGTCAGTCTCGGTTAGTCATCAGCTTAATTTAGCCTCGTGTAAAAGTCCTGCTAATCACTTTGGGCTTTGGCCTCTTGCAATTAAAACACATGCAGTCGACTAGTTCTTGGCTTGCAAATGAGATCGGACGAGACAACATATCTATGGCAAGTGGCTAGATCAACAAACCAGCATCACCCAGTTTTCTCAACTATGAATTGCTTAGACTTTTGCTTCACGTTTGGTCTGGAAATACATATTGAATTTTGACAAATATCGATTTCAACATGGTGAGCAAAACACCTTAAAATACGTTCAGCAAGAACTACCACTTCTTTGTATATTACAGCTACGTTAACTTATTACATACGTACGTAGGAACTATTTTATTTTGAACCGGAATTGAACTCATTCCAACATGGCAGCCAACATTCAACGTAAGACACTTTTGAGTCATAGGAAGCGATTATTTGGACCCAAAGCACTGCAAATGTTGGCAATTCTCCACCCACACTCTCATTCTTATGTGTACACAACTCAGTTTTGGGCATCTTGAGCGTCTCATATACTGCTCCTTGGCAACAACGTCCATTCTACACTTACAACAAAACTGCAACAGTGCATCTCCAATTACTTCCGAGTCCCTCAATTACGCAGGTTTCAGAGTCAGAGAAAACAATGTTTTAATATCTCATTCGATTTAGTCCTCTTCCAATGTAATTGCTGGGGTTTCGTCGCAATCTTGGTGTGGCTAATCGTCATGTTAACTATGTTAATGACGTCAACATGTTAACTATAGTGCCATAAATATTTATACCAAATTTCATCGAAATCGGGTCATAAATACAGTTTATAGAGCATACTCGCCCTTTGGGGGAGGCGGGCGCATTCAAACAGGTTTGTCTAATGGTTTTTGTATCTGTTATACGATTAATTTAAGATATCAGACCTGCTATTGAAATACTGGTATATTTGATTTTTTATGTATAATTTTTATCATCAACAAAATGCAAACTACGAATTACCTTTCAAATGCGGTATCAAGCCACTATTCGTATCTTGGAGGCTGTGTTATATTAATTTTGCATTTACATGGTTGCATTCCTACGGGCATAAAATACAATATTGTTTATTACATTTCAAATTCTTGTATGGTTATGAAATTTGTAATTATTTGTATACCTAATTTTATAAAAAAGTAATGTATGACAATAAAAGATCTTGAACTAAATCTAAAGATCTTGAAACTAAACTTTTGTCATGGAAATAGAACGACGATTTAGTTCTTTAAATTAATTTTTTACACTATAACATCCTTATAATTTCTAAATTCTTAATGTATAGGTATAACAGAATATATAGGTATAACAGAATGTTATATCAACAGAAACACTTAAAAAGTAATTATTGGTTTATTTTAATACAATTAAAAATCTAAATAATCAGACAATAATTTCGGTTCTTTTGTAATAAATTTGTATTTCCAGACAGCCTGCATTAGTGTACAGTACATTGGCCATGAATGGCGTTGAATATCATTTGCAAGTTAAACATATTCGCCTCCTCGCCAGTGAGGTCACATCCAATACTTGTGGGCGTTATTAGTCATCATGGGATTGAGAGACGATTAGTCTGTATGTAGTTAGCAGTGCTTGACTTGCTTCGATGGTTATTCCAGTTTAAAAACTAATACGTTCAGAGTACAGTATAAGTAATTTTGTTTAATTAAGATAATTGTCTGGCAATATACATGATAATCAAACATAATTAGGATATCTCGAAACACATACACAGAAATAAATTCTATATAAATATTAATATTTTTCATCACGCTGGTTATGTTTATTTATGGCAATGTTGATCTTTGGTATACGTCATTTGATTATCAGCCGGTTATAGCTAAATCCGTCAGTCAGCTAACGTCAGAATTCTTCAAATAGGAGCAGACGATGGTTGTGATGTGAGACCTAACCTTCATGTGATTGCCAACTAATTTCGGATTCTGGAACTATTTAAAATTCCCTGCACAATCAAAGGAAGTGAACCATAAACAGAAGGATTGGGCATTTTAAAATATGACTGTGTCGATGGTTTCATTGTGTGTTTATATGTGCAGAAGAACGGAACAATTGCTTCTACCTAACCTAATATCTCATTATTTGCATGAATGAATTTATGAATTATTCACGGCTTAGTTCTACGAGAATCTAAATGGGATTTTTAACAGATTAAACTGATTTCAAGATGCGTTGATGGTGTGGTTTGTAACAGTGAGCCAAAGCGTGTACAATTTTCAACTAGCTGTCTCTGGCTGAGTTACAGCTAAAAATAACTAGTGTGTCTCTAGCATGAGTGTGAGTGTGTTTCAGGAACAGGGGAATTTACTTCTGTTCACCAGTGTCAATAAAAAACATGTTTTAAATAGAGTTATAATGTTCTATAGTGTAGTGTGTGCATTAATAAGTGATCAAATCTGGATGTAGACTTCCTACTTGAAGATGAGGATTATCTAAACTAAGGTATTTAGTCCTAACTACTCATAAGCTCATTACAAATTTGTAATAAATATGCCTAGGTTTCACTCAGTTATTTAAGCCAACAGTATTAATTATCCTAGTTAAAAGTCTTGTAGCTTTTCAAGTAGAGCCTATCGTATGGTTAGGTTATTTGTTGGTTGATTTTATCAAATATGCTAAGTTCTGCCGCCTAGCTAGGCCAGGAACTAGTAGGAGCGGAAGGTTAGGGTATTTAGTACCGCTTTGAAGTTGCCACTATCTTTTACAACAGAATTTATGTTTTTAAAATACTCTGTATGTCTATAGTTAATCAAACACATCTTACTATACTATCCTATCCTGACGTAGCAGTCCATTCAGCAACTTTAACCACACCATCTCTTCCACTATTTCCTATCACTGTCCCGATGGACATTCATGTTTATTTACAAACTATTAATGTTATCAATTCTTGGTCAGCAAATTAAAATCCTCTAAAAATATGTTTTCTTAACGCATCAACTGCGGAAGGTACTATTTAGTACTGCTTTGAAGATGCCACAATCATTTAAAACAGAGTGTATGTCCATAGTTAATAAAACACATCTTACTATCCTATCTTGCTCCTGACGCAGCAGTCCATTCAGCAACTTTAACCAACTATCTTCCACCATTCCCCATGACTATCCCAATAGACATTCATATTTATGTACAAACTATTAACGTTATCAATTTTCGGTCAGCAAATTAAAACCTCTAAAAATATGTTTTCTTAACGCATCCACTGCATCAGATGTTCTGGTGCTCAAAACTATTACACAGAATCAAATGTGATTTTCATGTTTTAAAATGATGTTTGCAGTGAATGTGTTAATTTACTATCTAAGTGGATTCCTAAGAGTTCAGAATTATTGGTGACACTGTCTAAAAAAAAAATAATGTCTTTGTTGGTTTTTGTTTACAACGCTCAAATATTTTACTCACTATAGGGACTAGGAATATTGGCCTGTAGCTGGATGAATCGTTTCTATCACCTTCCTTATATATTAATGTGACTTTTATCTTAGTTTGTTTGAAAAATATCCAGATCTTACATCATATTAAATATATGTGTGAGTGGATAAGCTATCCTGCCTATAATTTCCTTTTAAGCATACTTGAAACGATAAAAATCTTCACTTTGTGATGCACTTTAAATTAGACACTCATTGAATAACTTGTTTGGCAGTGATTGGTACCCAACTTTGTGAAGAATTTTATTAATTTTATATGACATGGGCCACAAGATATTGTTTATATGTGGCAAGCTGAATAAAAATTACAATTTGTTAAGTACTAATTTATCCAACAAAATAATTTTTTAAAGTATCAGAATCAGTATTTGAATTTTGGCGTTTGTTGTTAGAACTTCTGTCTGATTTGATCATGTTCCAGGCAGCGTTACACTTATTTATCTTTTCTTAATGGTAGTAACGAAAGTTTTAAAGCACTCATTTAAGGAGTAGAAAGGACGATCTAGTACACCGACTCGGTACGGAGAACTATCAAGCTAACTGCCTTTGTTCTGAAATTTTTTATAAGTTTTTGGTTCTTGGTACTGTACCATAATAAACCCTAATAAACCAATAAATTGCATAGTGCATACTATGTCAATATAGCCAAATGGTACCAACTCCTAATTAATACCATGAACCAACTCAACACTAATTACAATATCGGTTTGATCAATATATTATTGCTTCATAATTTGATATATTGATCAGAAAGTAAATACATTTAAGTAGACTGTATGGGTGTGTCCACTACAGTGAAAGGTCCATAGAGGCACAACAGCTCTGCACCTATAGTTCTTTGAAAGAAATGAGTTATAATTTAGCAGACGAGTTGCCAAATAAAATTCTAATAAGTTAGACAAATTGTGCCGACTACTTCAGGCAGGCATAAGGTGGGTTGGTGTAGTTTTATTTTCTCTCCCATTCTATCAGAGTATTGAATCGGTAGAGGAATCTCAACTGTGAGCCTGGTTGAGTTTATAACACTAAATCGTAAAACACAAAACGTAAGACAAGTGAAAACAACTACAGGGACTAGACATAAAATTTTCCCAAAAGGTTGTCCACAGGTAACCATGGGTGCCAGTCCCTTTTATTTATTCCAACCTTTTATCTATTATCTTTCCTTTTATTTATTATTAAACTAGGCTAACACACACCTAAGCAATAAAGTGCTAGCGTGAGTAAAGCAAATATCCTTTAATTGCAATTTTTACTTTAATTTGCAATTTGTGTCTTTAACATGCTACGCTCACAGCTTTGCATTTGCCTTTGGCCTCAGTTCTAACGCTCTATTACCAAAGGCGATACTAGACTCTTTGTTACGCACCAATGACCCGATTTTACGTTCTGTTAGGCTGTGAGCAATAGAGCTGTGAAAATCGTTAATGTTTTTAATTCAAACTTAAGCCATTTAAGATTCTACCCACTTTATCAGAAAAACTGATTTTTTTACGTTCTAAGGTAGAAAAGCTATTTTGATTTCAAACCAATAATTTTTCTTTTCTTTTTTGTGTAAACCATACTGTTTTTCAAAGCTTTTATTTCAGGCCCAAAATAGGAATTAGGACATATTTTTCTTCAGAATTTGATATTTAAAATATTTTTGTTGGGAATATTAGCTATATCTTGTCTAGTAATCATGGCTAGCCCAGATTAAACTTTCACTGCAAAGTGTATATATAGTTACGAGCATCTATCTTGAATGCTGCTCACATGTTTTCAGGGTTGTTTATTTGTTACTGATAGTTTTTTATTTTATGTAAAGTATAAAATAAATCAAAACTAAATAGCCTACTGTACCAATTTATTTTACTAACTGGTTTTGGAAACCATTCCATGATCACGGTAGGAACAAAACCTCAATCCTGGTGTAAAAAACAAAACCTCATCACAATATTTTTTTATGTAAAGGATATAAATCATCAAAAAGTGAGTTAGTGTACTGTTGGATGCAACCCATTAAGGTTAGTAACCAATTTATTGTAGTCCTGTATGCCATAACAAATAAAAACCTACAAAAATAACTAAAACTAAATATTTAGCTCCCTAGGGATGAGCAGGCCAGGTACAAAAAATGTACTGAATTAAAGCTGTAGAGCATCTCAAATGAACCTTAACTATAAATACCCACATTTTGTGATAAAAGTTACCGTTTGTCCATTACAGCCAAAATAAGAAAACATGTTTTTTTCTGAGGCCGGCATTTAATGTTTCATTGAGCCCCCAACTGAAAAGTACCTAACTGATTTCCTTAATTTTCAAAGCCATCTGACAGTAGGCACTAACAAACATGTACCTTTGCAAAGATCCATTGATTTTTTTAAAGTTTTGCTAGCAAGTTGTGATGCACACTGAAAGAAACACCCACGCTTACAGATACGTAAACAAAAAATATTTTCACCCTAAGTATAAGAGTTCACTTATTACATAAAATTTGCTCATTACTGATTACAACCAACCACATTTAAGAAACAAAAAACAGTGATACAGATTAGCTAACACATAATGGTAAGTGATTGGGTTGTTGCAGTTTGAGTGTATAGTGCAAAGAACGGAGCCAAGATGGTGGTGCCAGAATCCTCCATCAACAACATCATGGGAGGCCTGGAGAGCACCGGGGGCGTCCGATTGCACAACCATAAACGTAAGCTCAAGCAAAGGTAAGTCTATTTCATAAAATCAGCAATCACTTTGGTAAACTTATTACTTGATTTCCTTAGCCTTCCATCGGTCTTCCAGGTTTATAAAACATAAGGGGTGCACCCGGAGGCTACTCCGTTGGCAAAACAGCTTTTTTCTTACAGTATGCATTTGTAATAAAATAAAATGCAATAGGTAAAGTGAAGAAGAAGAACCTATTTTTATGTCATCTTTCAGATGGAAATAAACATGCACAAATAAATAAAGTATAACAAGATATACATAGATTGAAGGTTTTAACAGCTATAAAGTATGAGGTCATTAATAAAACAAAAATATATATGATGAAATATATGAAAAAACATTAGGTCTATTTATATAAAATAACTAAAATTACTTTTTAAAATATATTTAAATAAAAATTTTAAAAAATTCAGTGTTTGCACTTTATGTAAAAACTTGTATTACTGTAAAGCCTTTTCTGTAAAGAGTATGTATCATCTGATTTTAAATCATCACGAAGTCACCTCCAGGCTCTAATAAGGCTCTTTAACTTAATTTAGAATAATCCAGTGCCGATTTTGACTTTTATTTGTATGGCGTTTCCGAGCAGCTTTATATCGCTATATTTTCATTAACAACCTAGTGTGTTAAAATAAAGCAATATTAAATAACCGTACTAAAAGCTAAAGAACTGAGATGATTATACTTTTGCTAGTGTCACAGTGCTTATTTGTTGAATAGCACAACCCAACTGAAATGACAAGGTAGTAAATGAGTAAGAGCACAGTTGTGAGTAACTGACAAGTAAGAGCATAGGAGTGTCTTGGGGTGTGAGGTGGTGGTTTTAGGAACGTCAACGTTGCACACGGGCAGCGACAGGGCAGTACTGGTAAAGGAGCTCTCATAATGGCCACCCTCAGCGCATGTTTTGAATTTTCTTGGGCAATTTAGCATTATTTTAGCTTTTTTTAATAATTTCGCATCGGTTCGGTTAACCCGGTTTCAGTTGACCAAAGTTGAGTTAAACGTGGTTTGACTGTAGTTTAAAACTAATGACATCAAAGCTGTAAAGCTATTATATTTGTTCGTTTTGTAAGAAAGAAGGGGGGAAGGTACACGGGTTCACAGGCTTCTGTAGGTGCACATTATGGCGTGCAGGCCCGGATTACCCATAAGGCCAACCTAGGCCATGGCCACAGAAGCTTCTTGAGGGCTCAGTCGTGGGGAAAACGACAAATTGTTGTACTGTACGAAGTACGACAAATTGCAAGTATGAAGTACTGTATTTGCTTTTTCTATGCTATAAACTAATAGTTAGCTACACAAACCGTAGCGCTAGTATCCGATTCAACAAATTTGTGAAACCCTTTTTAGAAGAAACAAAGTCCGTTAGATAGTCAGAAACAGAGTGAGTTGAACAGTGAATGGAGTACAGAGTGTTATGTTTAGGCTACGTATCGCAGCCATGGTAGAGCTGGGGAGAGTTATTACTCATTAAAATCCAGCCTTGAGCTTGCACGCAGTTGGCTATTGCTAGAACTCAACGAGCCGCGACAAATTGACATATTCTCTGTCTAAATTGCAATAACACCAATATCTTATTTATTGCACTATTTTTTATTTTTGAGCATTTTTCTTTAGACAGTGATTGGAATTTACTAGTATTAGTCTTTAGTTTTGAAGATGATTCTTTTCTTTCAATCATCAAACTAATTTGATCTCCTTAGTAAATAGATCAAAGGCCCATACAGAAATTTACAATTTGAGTTTTTTATTCTACTGAAACTGTTCAACAGTTTTAAATCTTGGTAATATGCAGTAAAACTTGAACAAAAATATTATCGGCCATTAAAGTATTGATAATAGTTCTGTTTATAATATTGATTAAAGTGGTGGTTATAAATAAATCTTAATGTTTTCTTCTTGGAGAGACTAAACATTCTCTAGTCATCCAAGCTAAATTTTCTTCTTTAAGATTTTGTGTATGGTTAACCACGAACATTGTGAAATTTAATGCAAAGCCCTTTAATAATAATAACTTTTATTTGCCACATACAAACACTTTTGCGTTGACAAAAAAGTAACAAAAATAAAACAACAATAAACAAATATTTAAAATAAAACAAAGTAAACAAAGTAAGAGCAAAACCTAGTTAATTTTATCATAAAATTTAATTATCAAGATTCAAAGCATGATAGGTAAATTCCCCAACAGAATAGTATGAGCCTTCCAATAGATAAGCTCTTAACCTTCTTTTGAATAAGATAAAATGTTAAGTGGGTTTAATGTTTTCAAGGAGTTTGTTAAACAATTTTGCACCTGCCTGTGATGGAAGTTTTCCATAAATGTGTAATCTATGAGAATTTTGTCAAAATATGAATTTGCCTAGTATTGTGTTCGTGAATTTGTTGACCTTGAACTAAATTACATTTTGTCAAACAGAAAAGAATAGTCTCACACATGTACAAACTTGGCAGGGTTAGAATATCTAAAGTCTTAAATTAATCTCTGCAAGATTCCCGAAAACCCAATTTTGTAATCAGCACATGCTCCCCATATACATATACCCTAAGATAATAAGGGATGAATAAGGCCGAAATAGGCTATTCTGAGGACATGCAATTTACAGTGGGTAGCAAGTGTGTAGTAGAAGAAAAATCCCTGAAGATATTCTTTATCAACAGGGCATGCAACTTTCTTTTGGTTTGTAAATTCTCTAAAAACAGTTCTTGATATTTGGAGGTGATGCACTCAGAAGACATCATTCTCTACAGTTACCTTTATTACTGAAACTATTTTCAGGTTTGACATTGTCAAGAAACTGGGACAAGGAACGTATGGAAAAGTACAACTTGGAATTAATAAAGAGACTGGTCAAGAGGTATGGTTTTTTGAACCAGCAAAATATTTTAGCGTATTTACATTAAGGTTTAAAATATTTAATACTTAATATCAGTAGAAACTAATAAATACAGTAAAAGCTGTAAAACTATTTCGATATGCCTAACTTTAGTAAACTATTTAAAAAATATACAAAAATACATTCCAAGACGTCTATTTCTCAAATCAGCCAGCAGTTTTTTTTTCACTGTGTGATGTACCTTTTTAATATAACCTGAGCAGGATCGAACCAGCTTAGGGGTAGTCTGATTTTCTGTCATACTTGACCAATGGCTGCTCCTACAGGAAATAAATTAAAAATAGCTAAATTCTTAGAGATCAAATAATGGACACTTTTGAAAAAAGTGTAAGGAATATGCCTTAATCACATATTGGAGAGCCACCTCTTTCATTAAAAATTATAGCCCACCTCAAAACCAACAGAAAATAACAATTATCTGGTGTGAAGGTTAGTCTCTTGCTTGTGACTAAAAGAGGGTAAGATTTTTTATTCAAGTTTGGAAATATTTATTTTATGTTATCTAAAAAACTAATTTTCACTTTGTATTAGTTGCAGTTTAATGTTTACTATATGAATTTAGCTCATTACCTTTGTCTAATGAAATATTTATCCTTTCAGGTAGCAATAAAAACAATAAAAAAATGTAAAATTGAAACAGAAGCAGATCTCATAAGGATAAGAAGAGAAATTCAAATCATGTCTTCAGTTCAACATCCCAACATAATCCATATCTATGAAGGTAAAGTTTTGTAGTAATATTATGCTTAGTTTGTCAGTGTCCAGCAAACCTAAATGTGGGAAAAGCGGGAACCACACCACAGTCCCGTTAATCCGAACCCTGTAAATCCGACCCCGTTAATCCAAATTTCCGGTTAATCCAAACTAGCAACTGGGAAAAAGTTGAATATTTCTAGAAATTTTAAAGACATTTTTTTGTTGTTACAAGGAAGAAACAAAACAAAATAACTAACTTTAGAAAACACATTTTAATGAAACAGTTTGAATACAAAAACAGTACAGATAGTTAACACGCAAATCGTCAGTCGTTGAAGCATTGCAGGAGGGGCTGTTGCGCGGTAAGTTACAGGCGCAACCATGACCGCACCGCAGTGCCGTGAACTGTATGTATAAATACCGACCTGAACTGGCAACCAGTCAGTCGCGGTGACAAGTCGCTGTGCATGCAGCTAACCACGTGTATTGTATACCGATACAATGACCTAACATTTATACAGTACTGATAAATAAAAATAAAGCACGCGGTTGTTCTTGTTTAATTAGACGTTATTTTACATTAAAATGTTAATTTTCGTTCAAACTTGTCATTTAGCGATTTGTCCGTTAATATGAATGCATAGTCCCAACTGGTTTGGTCCACTAGTTGGATATACGGGACTGTGGTGTATATGAAAATAAATCAGTACTCTCACAATTTGTATGGAATGCCAAATACTGGCAGCTTTTCTGTGCTTGCATGAGCGCCAAGTCCTTGGGAGATAAGAAAATGTTGAGGTTGTAACTATTATTTTTTTATTACTGGAAGTATGTTTTGTTGCTGACACTAACGAAAAGTCTGCAAATCGCAAGAGATGGTATCAACCGTGGTCATTATGCTGTGAGTTTTTTTTACCGGCCAATGACAATGCATTTCTAATTAGTTACTTAATCTTAAGTTTGGAACAAAAAATATTTTTTGGAAGGTGGTCAAAACCCATGAATACTGATGTTGCACACTGCAAGCCCTGACTTGAGGGGTATTGAGTGACTATTGAGCCACAGACGCAGCCAACAGCTGAGTATTAATGACAGACTGTTGCAATTGTCATAGTTATGATTCTTTCTAGGCACTAACATGAGTAGAGGTCTTTGCCATCTTAAGCAAATAACTGTTTTCTCTTTGTTGGCAGGAGTAACTATGACTCTTTGAAATTTTTTTTGTACTTATGGCAAGAATTGAACCCTAACAGTACTTTACTAAAAAAACTGGGAAATTATACTTTTGAAAAAAAGACAATGTTAAGTTTTCTTGAATCTTGGGTACCCTGTTTTGTGATTGTGAGAATGGGGGTTGAATTTGCATGTATTTTATTTCCTACGTGTATTAGCTAGCCTAAAACACAAAGTGTATTTATTGAACTTGAAGTAGTTACAAATGAGATAAAATAGGTTTGTTATGATACTGACCAAATTAAAACTAACTTTTACCATTGACTGACTTAATGTTTAAAAAAGTATATCATATTTAAAAAATATGCATATTTTAGAGCTTTGCTTCATTAATTGATTTGTGTGTGCCACAGTGTTTGAAAACCGAGAGAAGATGGTGCTAGTGATGGAGTCGCTGCATGGAGAGTTGTATGACTTCCTGAGTGAGCGGAAAGTGCTAGCCGAGGAGGAAGCCAGAAGGATATTCAGGCAGATCTCAACTGCTGTTTACTACTGCCACAAGGTACCCACTTCTTACTAGGCTCTTATCCTTTTGTTTAGAACCTTTTCTTAGGTTTATAAAATGTTGCACAATTTGTTAGAATTGATAAAAGTGCTGCATAGCATAATAGAATACTACTTGTTCCTACCCTAGACATCCCAGTGTAGAAACTGCACACAAGGTAAAATCTTGCAATTTGCATTAGGTATGTTCCATTTTATGTGTTACATTTTCATTGTATTTTCCATTTAAAATATTAAAAACTAATATCTTCTTCTTAAAATACTATGTAGATAAAAGTATTTATTGCTAAGGTGGTCAAAACCCATGAATACAGCGATGTTGCACACTGCAAGCCCTGACTCGAGGGGTATTGAGTGACTATTGAGCCACAGACGCAGCCAACAGCTGAGTATTAATGACAGACTGTTGCAATTGTCATAGTTATGATTCTTTCTAGGCACTAACATGAGTAGAGGTCTTTGCCATCTTAAGCAAATAACTGTTTTCTCTTTGTTGGCAGGAGTAACTATGACTCTTTGAAAGTTTTTTTGTACTTTTATGCGTGAAGAATTGAACCCTAACAGTACTTTACTAAAAAACTGGGAAATTGGCATACTTCCTTTTGAAAAAAAAGACAATGTTAAGTTTTCTTGAATCTTGGGTACCCTGTTTTGTGATTGTGAGGAATGGGGGTTGAATTTGCATGTATTTTATTTCCTATGTGTATTAGCTAGCCTAAAACACAAAGTGTATTTATTGAACTTGAAGTAGTTACAAATGAGATAAAATAGGTTTGTTATGGTACTTGACCAAATTAAAACTAACTTTTACCATTGACTGACTTAATGTATTTTTAAAGTAGATCATATTTAAAATATGCATATTTTAGAGCTTTTGCTTCATTAGTTGATTGATTTGTGTGTGCCACAGTGTTTGAAAACCGAGAGAAGATGGTGCTAGTGATGGAGTGCGGTGAGGAGAGTTGTATGACTTCCTGAGTGAAGGGTGCTAGCAGGAGGAAGCCAGAAGGATATTCAGGCAGATCTCAACTGCTGTTTACTACAAGGTACCCACTCCTTACTAGGCTCTTATCCTTTTGTTTAGAACCTTTTCTTAGGTTTATAAAATGTTGCACAATTTGTTAGAATTGGATAAAAGTGCTGCATAGCATAATAGAATACTACTTGTTCCTACCCTAGACATTCCCAGTGTAGAAGCACACATAAAGGTAAAAACATTTTTCATTTTCATTTTTTCCATTTAAAATATTAAAAATTAATATCTTTCTTCTTAAAATACTATGTAGATAAAAGTATTTATTGCTATTAGCATTTGTCAAATGATTAACAGTCCATATGTTGTGCCTCAATGAGTAGGGTAGAAACTCTTACCTGGTGAAGTCCTCTCCTCATTGTATGATCCCCCATTTTGTTTATGCATAAATAATTAAATATAGTTAATACACATTTATATAATATATTTGATGATGTATTTCTATGTTTTTACAAAATGCTATATTGTTAAAATCACTAAATCACTATTTGAGACCGACCATTCTCATGAGGGTATTTTTAAGGCAAATATGTGGTGAAGGATGAAATGAGTGAGTGAATTTAAGGAATGTAATAATGGCGGTCTTCAAAAGAATGTCCCAGTTTTAATACACAATATCTCACATAGCTGGAAAAAAAGATTTATTTGCAGCAGACCTTTCTCTAGATCACCATCGAGAAAAACCATCTAAAGAGAGAAACCGAGAGTGGAAGTATTTGTCGATGCCCTGTGGAACACTATTCAGGCAACAGGATAAGCGTGATAGGGTAGAAAGAACAAAAGAAATGTAAAGATGCAAGATACTATATGAATATGTAAAGGTGGTTGGCCAGGCGGTATAAACAAGACGTTTCATTAGAAGTATTAGCTCAGTGGTGGCCGTTCAGGCAAGACAACAATTGTTAAAGGCATACTTTAGTAAAGGTGACAGACTTATCACATTCCACATTCACTTGACGTGACATCCTAAATAAAATTCATGATGGACATCAAGGCATGGTCAAGGTGTCTCAGTGAGCTAAAGAAAGTATTTTTTGGCCGGTATCACATCACAACTAAAGCAGTTAGTAGAAACTGGAACAATGTATTTTATCAAATACAACACATCGTTATCCATTGGTTCAACGGAAACTCCAACCGGCCTTGGCAGAAAAGCAGGATTGATCTCATGGTGGAGGAAACAACAGTATCTGGTGATTGTTGACTACTACTCAGGTTCATTGAACTGTCCAAACTTACCAACATAACAGCTTCTCAAGTCATTCAACATGTAAATCTATATTTTCTAGATTACGGTATACGGAGGTGGTTTTCTGATTCAGCTCAATTCATTAAATCTGCTGAGTGGAAAAAGGTTTGCCGATGAATATGGGTTTCATTCATAATTCAGCAGTCCCTTACACTATCATCAAGTAACGGGAAGTTGAGCGTGCCGTTCAAACTATGAAAGAACTTCTTGAATAATGCGACGATCCTTACTTAGGAATGATGACGTACAGAGCTACTCCCAATGGAACAGGGTTTGAGGTCCTGCGACTTTAATGGGAAGAAAGTTAAGAACAAGATTACAGCTTTTGGACCAACAGTTGAAACCTCGATTGTTAAATTCAAACCTTTTCAGAGGAGACATGAACAAAGGAAAAGAGACGGACAGAACTACAACTGAACCCCAGCTGTGAGAGAAGAGAAAAAAAGGTTGGTTCCAGTGACGGTATTCATGACTGACAAAAGAACATTTGGTACAGTGGTAGAAGAATCACCACATTCTTATAATACAAAACTCAACTGGAATATTATGACGAAATGCCACAATGTTGAGAAAGAATGCCTCCACAAGAAATAACTGGATTACAGCATAAAGCATTCAGAATAATGAATTCTTCGAAGTGACCGACAAAGAGAATGACCGAAGTATAGAGAATAATAGTGAAGACAACCAGGTATGGAGGTAGTAAAACCCCCCAACCAAGCTGAACCTGTGAAGAAGGAGATGTTGTAATAACTCTATGTTTTATTTTAATGTGTTTTAATCATATGTTTGATTATTGTTTAACTAGTTCATTCTATGTTTATGTTGTTAACATAAACATCACAATTATGTCAGTTTACATTTATGCATTTATTTTTAATCCAACTTACTAAAGATGATGACAAATATTTGGTTTTGTAAGAAAGAAGTGGGAAGTACCGCGGATTCACAAGCTTCTGTAGAGGGTGCACATATGGGAGTGCAGGCCTGGATTACCCTTAAGGCCAACCTAGGCCATGGCACAGAGGCATAAGCTCTTGAGGGGCTCAGTGGGTGAGGCTTGACAAATTGTTGTACTAATGCAGTCACGACAAATTACAAGTATGAAGTACTGTATTTGCTTTTTCTATGCTATAAACTAATAGTTAGCTACAAAACCGTGGCGCTAGTATCGATTCAACAAATTTGTGAAATCAGCCAGCAGTTTTTTCACTGTGTGATGTACGCTTTTAATATAACCTGAGCAGGATTGAACCAGCTTAGGGGTAGTCTGATTTTCTGTCATACTTGACCAATGGCTGCCCTACAAAATAAATTATAGCTAAATCTTAGAGATCAAATAATGGACACTTTTTAAAAAAGTGTAAGGAATATGCCTTAATCACATATTAGAGCCACCTCTTTCATTAAAAATTATAGCCCACCTCAAAACCAACAGAAAATAACAATTATCTGGTGTTAAGGTTAGTCTCTTGCTTGTAACTAAAAGAGGGTAAGATTTTTTATTCAAGTTTGGAAATATTTATTTTATGTTGTTATCTTAAAACTAATTTTCACTTTGTATTAGTTGCAGTTTAATGTTTACTATATGAATTTAGCTCATTACCTTTGTCTAATGAAATATTTATCCTTTCAGGTAGCAATAAAAACAATAAAAAAATGTAAAATTGAAACAGAAGCAGATCTCATAAGGATAAGAAGAGAAATTCAAATCATGTCTTCAGTTCAACATCCCAACATAATCCATATCTATGAAGGTAAAGTTTTGTAGTAATATTATGCTTAGTTTGTCAGTGTCCAGCAAACCTAAATGGGGAAAAGCGGGAACCACACCACAGTCCCGTTAATCCAACCCTGTAAATCCGACCAATAATCCATTTCCGTTAATCCAAACTAGCAACTGGGAAAGTTGAATATTTTAGAAATTTTAAAGCATATTTTGTTGTTACAAGGAAGAAACAAAACAAAATACTAACTTTTAGAACACATTTTAATGAAACAGTTTGAATACAAAAACAGTACAGATAGTTAACACGTTAAATCGTCGTCGTTGAAGCATTGCAGGAGGGGCTGTCATGCGCAGTAAGCGACACAGGCGCAACCACGACGCCGCACCGTGGCAGTGCCGTGAACTGTATGTAATAAATACCTGACCTTGAACTGGCACCCCAGTCAGTCGCGACAGTGACAAGTCGCTGTGCATGCAGCTAACCTCACACAAAAGTATTGCAGCCCTCCGGGATACAATGACCTAACATTTATACAGTACTGATAAATAAAATATAAAGTACGTTGTTGTTCTTGTTTAATTAGACGTTATTTTACATTAAAATGTTAATTTTCGTTCAAACTTGTCATTTAGCGACTTTGTCCGGTTAATATGAACTTTTGCTAGTCCAACCAATCGGGTCCTAATTAGTTCGATTAACGGACTGTGTGTATATGAAAATAAATCAGTACTCTCACAATTCTGTATGGAATGCCAAATACTGGCCGCTTTTTCTGTGCTTGCCTGCATGAGCGTTGAGTCCTTGTGGAGATAAGAAAATGTTGAGGTTGTAACTATCATTTATTTTTTATTACTGGAAGTATGTTTTGTTGCTGACACTAACGAAAGTCTGCAAATCGCCGCAGATGGTATCAACCGTGGTCATTATGCTGTGAGTTTATTTTTACTGGCCACCTACAACATTTCTAATTAGTTACTTAATCTTAAGTTTGTGAGCATCAAAAAATATTTTTTGGGAAGGTGGTCAAAACCCATGAACCCGCGATGTTGCACACTGCAAGCCCTGACTCGGAGGGGTCTTGAGTGACTATTGAGCCACAGACGCAGCCAACAGCTGAGTATTAATGACAGACTGTTGCAATTGTCATAGTTATGATTCTTTCTAGGCACTAACATGAGTAGAGGTCTTTGCCATCTTAAGCAAATAACTGTTTCTTTGTTGGCAGGAGTAACTATGACTCTTTGAAAATTTTTTTGTACTTTATGAAGAATTGAACCCTAACAGTACTTTACTAAAAACTGGGAAATTGGCATACTTCCTTTGAAAAAAAAAGACAATGTTAAGTTTTCTTGAATCTTGGGTACCTTGTTTGTGATTGTGAGGAATGGGGTTGAATTTGCATGTATTTTATTTCCTACATGTATTAGCTAGCCTAAAACACAAAGTGTATTTATTGAACTTGAAGTAGTTACAAATGAGATAAAATAGGTTTGTTATGGTACTTGACCAAATTAAAACTAACTTTTACCATTGACTGACTTAATGTATTTTTAAAGTATATCATATTTAAAATATGCATATTTTAGAGCTTTTGCTTCATTAGTTGATTGATTTGTGTGTGCCACAGTGTTTGAAAACCGAGAGAAGATGGTGCTAGTGATGGAGTACGCGGCAGGCGGAGAGTTGTATGACTTCCTGAGTGAGCGGAAAGTGCTAGCCGAGGAGGAAGCCAGAAGGATATTCAGGCAGATCTCAACTGCTGTTTACTACTGCCACAAGGTACCCACTCCTTACTAGGCTCTTATCCTTTTGTTTAGAACCTTTTCTTAGGTTTATAAAATGTTGCACAATTTGTTAGAATTGGATAAAAAGTGCTGCATAGCATAATAGAATACTACTTGTTCCTACCCTAGACATTCCCAGTGTAGAAACTGCACACAAGGTAAAATCTTTGCAGTTTGCACGGGTATATTCCATTTTCATGCGTTACATTTTCATTGTATTTTCCTTTTAAAATATTAAAAACTAATATCTTTCTTCTTAAAATACTATGTTGATAAAAAGTATTTATTGCTATTAGCATTTGTCAAATGATTAACAGTCCATATGTTGTGCAATCAATGAGTAGGGTAGAAACTCTTACCTGGTGAAGTCCTCTCCTCATTGTATGATCCCCCGTTTAAGTGTTTTGTTTATGCATAAATAATTAAATATACATTTATATTTTGATGATGTATTTCTAGGTTTTGACAATGCTATATTGTTAAAATCACTAATTCACTAATTGAGATGGATCAATTGAGGGTATTTTAGGCAAATATGTGGTGAAGGATGAGTGTAATGAGTGGTCGGAATGTTAAGGAATGAATAATACCCGGTTTCTCAAAAAGAATGTCCCAGTTTTAATAACATGTTAAATAGGTTAATTTATCATGAAAATACAACAAACAATATCGCCAATATACTAACAAGCTTTCGTAGCAAGGCATCCATATTAATTTACAATCTACTTGAATTAAGCTGGGGAACCATACCCTCAATACAGAATCAAAGAATTACCAGACCAGCTTTGATTAGCATTACATATGTTCAAACATTACGATAATTACACATGGACGCAATACCACAGAAGATGCTGAATGCATAATCAAACCCGATTGAAAAAATACCGATTCTATAAACATTACGCACGACTTAAAATATTTTGAGAAATCATTGAAAATGCTTGGCTTGATAAAATGACAACAATGTTTCCATAGACATTTCAGTTAAGAACAAAGAAGCTATATGCAAAAATATATATATAAAACATGCAAAAGTATAAAATGCATAGAAGTCTAAAAATTCATAGTTAAAATCCATGAAGTTTTTTAGACTTCTATACATTTTATACTTTTACATGTTTTATATATATATTTTAACTCTTCTTTGTTCTTCAACTGAAGATGTCTAGCATAGACTAGACTTAAACGTTTTGTTTGTGTTTTATATAATTAAAACATTTTCAGTGGTTTTATCCAAAAAAATATTTTATTATTATGACTAACTACTTAAGCTTTAAAATTGAAAATAAAATTACGCAATCTTATTTATGCATTATATTGTAATGAAGTTAAACTGTACGCGAAAAATGAGTGCCTGCCATAATTTAGAATTAGGATCAGCTTAAGGCCCCTCGACTTAGAATTAGCACAACATACCTGTGGGTGATGCACCGCACACAATAGAGGATGATGGTGAGCTGTTTCTGTTCGATGAAGATGGCAGCTGAGCCATCAAGCCGGGCGACTTGGGTCCGCCCCTTTCTTCTAGAACGCTCTGTGCCTCTCTGGTTTGCCAGGGTGGCCAGCTTGATACTATAGTAGAGTACTATCGCCACCGCACAACGCCAAATAAAAGATAAACTCATATATTTGTTAACAAATGCTCAATATGGGCACCATTTGCTACACGGCATAAATCAAGCTGATAATCGGCATAAATCTTGATACTGATTGGTAAGAACTGATGTTCTAAAATAATAATTTAATTTCAATTGAATGGTTTCATTAACACTCCTAGAGAACATTCTTATTCTGAACTTCCAATTTTAGTTAAGTTCTAACATGGTCAACATTCTCTTCAAAAACTTTTGGCCATCCTGAGCTTTTTCCTTTACACAAACAACCACAAACCGAGAAAAGATGGTGCTAGTGATGGAGTACACAGCAGGCAGCGAGTTGATATATATGTATATATGTGGTGTTGAGTCACACTCTATTCAAATTGAGAAAAGTGTAGAACAAAAACGCTTTTCTCTCAGCAGACTATATTTAAAAATGTAGGGTTACAAGCGGAAAAATTATGAAACAATTCTCTCTGTTCCATTTGTCTAAAACTGTTTGAGTTAGTTCAATTCTTGATTCACCAACTCACTGAAACGCTTTCTTTTGGAACAGTACAATTTTTTAAATGGGACATTCTTTTAGCAACATACTGTATTTCATGCGGTTGAAACTTAGTAATTTAAAATTAGATAAATAAGGATTGAGGTTAGCAAAACTTATTTAGTCAGTAAAATTTCATCTAGGGGTGAAGCACTTAAGTCACATAAAATAGATTGCAACTGATATGCAAACTTTCCAGACTTATAAGAGCTTGCACCTACCTCTAAGAACTCAATTGTCTAGATAAGATTTAATGTAATTATTTCAAACATCAACTTTGTATTCCAGCATAAAATCTGCCACCGAGATTTGAAGCTGGAAAATATCCTGCTCGATGAAAATGGAAATGCCAAGGTAAATTTGTATTTGTCAATAACAATAAATTTAGTAATTTTCAAAAATCCATTGAGCTGTTGCAAAATTGTGGTCAAAAATCAAGTTTGTGCTTTTTTAACAGCGGGTTGAGTAATCTGATTTTAACAAAATTTGTAAAAAGTCTTGCAGTAAATATGAGGTCAAGCAAGGCTGTGAGCATAACTCATGGAATTGAGAGACAACGTAAATCTGAGGGCAACGCGAGGCCTTGAGCATAGCAACTGTCTCGTAACATAGCACAAATAGCTAGGACTCATAGCTGAAGCCAAATTATTATGGATAGAGTAAAAATTGTAAAGGAAATTCACTTAATTTACCATCAGCTGCAGCTGTGCTTCAGTGCTTAGCAGTTAACAGCCTAGTTTTAACAGTTAGAAGTGAATGACACACTAGTAACTAATTTTTAGTTCAATACATATTATTTGTCAAAATAGTTTGAAGTGAATGACACCCTAGTAACTATTTAGTTCAATACATATTATTTGTCAAAACTATTTATATGATTACTGCAGTTAATTTTAAAAAAACTGAAATTCTGGAGTTCAACAATGTTTTAAAGGTCTGTTCTTTATTTTTTAGATAGCTGACTTTGGTCTGTCAAATGTATTTGACGAAAGTCCATTGCTTGGAACATTTTAATGCAGTCCACTCTCTTCTCCAGAAATTGTGAAAGGAACACCTTACCATGGGCCTGAAGTAGATTGCTGGTCAGTTGTTCAGTACTCTATAATACAATATCCACTTTCTTATCTAATTTATGGAATGGGAACATATTTTCCTCTAGATCATTTTTGTGTAGAGAGTTGAATAATCACAAGCAGTGGTATTGAAAATATTTTGTAAATTTACATTTTCATTTTTGACCTACACAAACCTATTAAGTCTCATACCATCGTCAAACCACTCCTTACCTACCTTTTCCTCATTCTTGTTATTTTGTTTATTAGTAACCCAAGACTACTTCTGAAAAGAGCAAAATCTAGAAGTTTATAAAAGTGCTAACAAGAACTCATAGTCCAATTTGATTCAACTGTGACATTTATTTATTTTATTTTACATGCTTACAATACATAATAATAATCAAATTACATTGTAGCATTATAATAGAACTATTTTTAAAACCAGCACATGGTGTATATCACATCTGTTAACTAGAAAATACTCAACTGAAAATTAGCTATCCAAACGCCTTAAGTTTAAGATAAATGAGATAGATTTTGAACCTGATGAAACTGTATTTGAATTAAGAGCAGATCTCTTCATGTCAAACCATGTAATAAAGTAAAACAAGATTTAATGAATGTTGTAGGTCATTAGGAGTGCTTTTATACACTTTGGTGTATGGGGCCATGCCATTCGACGGGTCCAACTTCAAGCGACTTGTTCGCCAGATCTCTCAAGGAATTGAGAGACAACGTAAATCTGAGGGCAACGCAAGGCCTTGAGCATAGCAACAGTCTCGTAACATAGCACAAATAGCTAGGACTCATAGCTGAAGCCAAATTATTATGGATAGAGTAAAAATTGTAAAGGAAATTCACTTAATTTACCATCAGCTGCAGCTGTGCTTCAGTGCTTAGCAGTTAACAGCCTAGTTTTAACAGTTAGAAGTGAATAACACACTAGTAACTATTTAGTTCAATACATACGGTATTATTTGTCAAAACTATTTTTAAAACTTTCAATCACTCTTGAAGTTAGTTAAAAAAGAAATTCTGAAGTTTAACAATGTTTTAAAGGTCTGTTCTTTATTTTTTAGATAGCTGACTTTGGTCTGTCAAATGTATTTGACGAAAGTCGATTGCTTGGAACATTTTGAGGCAGTCCACTCTACGCTTCTCCAGAAATTGTGAAAGGAACACCTTACCATGGGCCTGAAGTAGATTGCTGGTCAGTTGTTCAGTACTCTATAATACAATATCCACTTTCTTATCTAATTTATGGAATGGGAACATATTTTCCTCTAGATCATTTTTGTGTAGAGACTTGAATACTCACAAGCAGTGGTAAAATATTTTGTAAATTTACATTTTCATTTTGACCTACACAAATCCTATTAAGTCTCATACCATCGTCAAACCACTCCTTACCTACCTTTTCCTCATTCTTGTTATTTTGTTTATTAGTAACCCAAGACTACTTCTGAAAAGAGCAAAATCTAGAAGTTTATAAAAGTGCTAACAAGAACTCATAGTCCAATTTGATTCAACTGTGACATTTATTTATTTTATTTTACATGCTTACAATACATAATAATAATCAAATTACATTGTAGCATTATAATAGAACTATTTTTAAAACCAGCACATGGTGTATATCACATCTGTTAACTAGAAAATACTCAAGATAGGATTTTCAGTAAAGGTTTTACTGCAGTACTAACACTGCACATGAGCAAGCCTAGACATCGTATTTAGATCTAACATCAACCTGTTGTAAACAATAATAATAGTACTAAAACATCTTTATTGTTTCTACAAAGGCGAAACTAGGTATAACATTTATTGTATGTAGTATAATTTTTCTGTATTCCTTAGGCTCCTGGGTCTGAAGCTGCTGACAGACCCATGCGATCTCAGTCTCTCAGCAGCTTAGCCACAGCAGCGGTGCAGCCAGATCTCCTTCCTGACTCCACCTCTAGGCGTGAGTAGTGTCTTCCTTAATCTACAGGAGAAGTAGTTGTCAAGCACATGAAGAATGGACAATAATATGGAAAGATAAGGAGCAGATTGAATGAGGTGTGGTTATTTTAGTTTTTTCTACAGCCAGATGAGGCTAAAGAAAAAAAGACATTCTGGTCAGGTTGAGTGTTCGCCACAACCTATTTCAACTTCCTGATCAAATCATATCTAGACCCATACAAATTATTTCAATGTCGGCATAATATCAGTGTTTTCCTGACAAAACCACTTTTTGAAATAATAGTCCTAAATAAATTGCTTGGTTCTTGCAAAGTGTCTCTAATGTGACATAAGACTGGAGCAATCTAAAGTTCAGTTAAAAACATCTTATGTGATTAAAATAAATAATTTTAATAAATATGTTTCTTCTTACCTTTCAGGAGACCCAGAGCCCAAGAGTAAAAAGAAGGAAGATGGTGGTAGTGTAAAAAGAAAAGAAAGATCGAGAAGTAGGAGAGAGCGATCAAGCAGCAGAAGCAGACGAGATGACTCTACTCCTGAACCCGAAGTAGCTACAGAGAGACCAAAAAGACGATCTGTGAAAACAAAGAAAAGTAGCAATGAAAAGTTAGTTTTAGAAGAACCAAAGGAAGAACTTCTGCAACCAAAGCTCACAGAAGTTGATGAAGAATCTTCAAAGTCAGCAGAAACTATTCGTGCACCAACAACTCCTGTTAATGAAGTTCCTAAAGAAAAATCTCCAGTGCCTTCAGATGTAGTAGTCATAGAAGAAATACAACCAGACGAACCTTCTACTCCTGTAGCGGAAGTTCCTGTACTCGAACCAACAGCTCCATCAACTCCACCAACACCTCCCACACCAGTTGAAACCAAACCAAATATACCTGATATAACTGAAGAAAAACCGGTTGAAGAAGAAAAACCAACCAAACCAATGGAGAGGAGAAAATCTAAAATATTTGAAACTGCAGAGAAGTTTAATAAAATAGCCACTCCTGAAGCACAACCAAAGCCTCAACCTAAGAAGATGATATTAGCTGGAGTCAAAGTTAGTGATGCCAAGAAAGCCTATGAGAGAAGATCTTCTTTGGCCTCTTCATCAAACATCATTCGAGGTTCAGCTTCAAGAAAAAGTTTATCTGGAGAATCTAGCATGTCACCTCCGCCATCAGATGATACAAAGTTCTCCCTCGCATCATCGGTAGCACTGAACAAACTGGTGGAAAATGTAGAGAGGTTGTCAAAACTGGAAGATGAAAAGAAAAAGAGATTAACATCGAGAAATCGGCACTCTGACAATACTGTTGAGTCAGCTGTTTTGAGTATTCACATATTTCTCACTTTGATGCAGTCAATACAATCACAGAGTGGTAACTTCTGAACTGACTTATTGTGCAATTAGTATGTGCAACCACTAATAGAGGCTGCTGTTTTCCATTGCAAAATACCACCTCCCCTAATCTATAATAATCTATAATTGTTTTACATCACTATTGCAATTCTGATAGAGGATCAGATTTAGGAATTTCTTTCTTTACCTTATATAGCTAAATCAAGACATTCTTTTTTTTCAAATTAGGTAATGATAAACTATGGGTTAACATGTGCTCTGTCAAAATAGGCAAGATAGGATTTTCAGTAAAGGTTTTACTGCAGTACTAACACTGCACATGAGCAAGCCTAGACGCATATTTAGATCTAACATCAACCTGTTGTAAACAATAATAATAGTACTAAAACATCTTTATTGTTTCTACAAAAGGCAAAGTTAGGTATAACATTTATTGTATGTAGTATAATTTTTCTGTATTCCTTAGGCTCCTGGGTCTGAAGCTGCTGACAGACCCATGCGATCTCAGTCTCTCAGCAGCTTAGCCACAGCAGCGGTGCAGCCAGATCTCCTTCCTGACTCCACCTCTAGGCGTGAGTAGTGTCTTCCTTAATCTACAGGAGAAGTAGTTGTCAAGCACATGAAGAATGGACAATAATATGGAAAGATAAGGAGCAGATTGAATGAGGTGTGGTTATTTTAGTTTTGTTCTACAGCCAGATGAGGCTAAAGAAAAAGACATTCTGGTCAGGTTGAGTGTTATACAACCTATTTCAACTTCCTGATCAAATCATATCTAGACCATACAAATTATTTCAATGTGGCATAATATCAGTGTTTTCTTGACAAAACCACTTTTTGAAATAATAGTCCTAAATAAATTGCTTGGTTCTTGCAAAGTGTCTCTAATGTGACATAAGACTGGAGCAATCTAAAGTTCAGTTAAAAACATCTTATGTGATTAAAATAAATAATTTTAATAAATATGTTTCTTCTTACCTTTCAGGAGACCCAGAGCCCAAGAGTAAAAAGAAGGAAGATGGTGGTAGTGTAAAAAGAAAAGAAAGATCGAGAAGTAGGAGAGAGCGTTCAAGCAGCAGAAGCAGACGAGATGACTCTACTCCTGAACCCGAAGTAGCTACAGAGAGACCAAAAAGACGATCTGTGAAAACAAAGAAAAGTAGCAATGAAAAGTTAGTTTTAGAAGAACCAAAGGAAGAACTTCTGCAACCAAAGCTCACAGAAGTTGATGAAGAATCTTCAAAGTCAGCAGAAACTATTCGTGCACCAACAACTCCTGTTAATGAAGTTCCTAAAGAAAAATCTCCAGTGCCTTCAGATGTAGTAGTCATAGAAGAAATACAACCAGACGAACCTTCTACTCCTGTAGCGGAAGTTCCTGTACTCGAACCAACAGCTCCATCAACTCCACCAACACCAGTTGAAACCAAACCAAATATACCTGATACAACTGAAGAAAAACCGGTTGAAGAAGAAAAACCAACCAAACCAATGGAGAGGAGAAAATCTAAAATATTTGAAACTGCAGAGAAGTTTAATAAAATAGCCACCCCTGAAGCACAACCAAAGCCTCAACCTAAGAAGATGATATTAGCTGGAGTCAAAGTTAGTGATGCCAAGAAAGCCTATGAGAGAAGATCTTCTTTGGCCTCTTCATCAAACATCATTCGAGGTTCAGCTTCAAGAAAAAGTTTATCTGGAGAATCTAGCATGTCACCTCCGCCATCAGATGATACAAAGTTCTCCCTCGCATCATCGGTAGCACTGAACAAACTGGTGGAAAATGTAGAGAGGTTGTCAAAACTGGAAGATGAAAAAGAAAAAGAGATTAACATCGAGAAAGCCGAAACTCAAGTGAAAAGTAGTCCTGAAAAAGTACTGGAAGTGAAGAATGAACACAATGTTGAAGAAGCACAACATCAAGACGATGAGGCTAGAAAAAAAGTTAGAAATGCTGTTAAAGTTAGTAGAGTAGCATATTAACAGATAGAACAAATTAGAATAGTACTAGTTAGAAACAGAACTTGTCATGGCAAATCTTAAGAATTTTTCTTATCTACATAACGAACATGTCTAAATTACCTACATTCTTCCACCATTATTACAAGTTCTAAACAAGTGGGGTTACGATAAATGATTTTGATTTATTGTTGCAACAGATTGCTTGAGGATAACATCATACAAGTATAATTTTAAACTATGTAAAACAATTCTAGTCGAAATGTGTAAATTTGGAGAAGAAACTCCCATTAACAATCCCGAAATAGATCCACCTCAACATATACAATTTAATTTTCAAAAACAAACATTAAATTTGTTTCTGAGGTAAATGCCAAGCTCACAGTTTCTTGCATCAAGAGGGTAAAAACCCTTTGGGATAGTTTATAGCCGTTAAATGTTTAACACTGTGGATATGTTAAGTAATAAACCTCTTTGTTGCTTTGGTTGGTCCTAACTCTCTGGCAAAATATAATCTTTAGATTAGCAATGTGTATTTGAAACATACTACATAAATTAAGAAAAAGAAGATAACCTCATGAATAATGAATTGGTCAAGTTAAAAATTCCCCTTTATTAAAAATTAAGTTTGTATAAAATCGTATATTGTAGTATTTTTCTTAAAATTGATAGTTTTAACAAAATGTTTCTGTTTCCTTTTAGTTTTTGGTATTATGTTTGTTGTAAGTTTATTTTTTTTATTTTATTTATGTTGAGGATCTAAAGATAATATCTTTGATATTAAAAGGCCTTGTCCCAAAAATATATAAATATTGGTTTTCTAAATTAGTTTATTTCTATGATGTTTACTGGATTAGCATATTTTTCAATCTGAATATTATACATTAACTTTAATAACAATTTAGAGATTTAACTTTTGTCTTAATTAGAAAAACCCACTTTTCAGGCCACTTCAGGAAGAAAACTACTCCCTACGTTTCGGGCAGTTAAGAAACTCCACCCGTTCTCAAGGGCCTAACCTAAACTTAGGCTACATTATAGATAATACTTAGCCTAACCTTAACCTAAGAGGACACGACAAAATGAAATATTAACAGCAACATTATGAGACAAACATTTCCCAACTGCCCGAAACGTAGAGAATACTTTTCTTCCAGAAGTGGCTGAAAAAGTCCGTTTTTCAAATTAAATTGATCTCTGGCACTATTATGAATTTTGAATCTAGCATCAACTTTTTATAAAATAAATCAGTTACCACAAACAATAATAACAAAGACAAGGTAACAGACAAGACAGTTGTTCTTATTTTGTAAAAGACTGTTATAACTTACATTATTTAACATTTTTTATACATACCCTCTTACATAGATTTAGATCTATTTTTCATAATAGATTTAGGTGAAAATAATGAATGTGTTTTCAGGTGATAGGAAATGCTATTTCTGATGGAGGTGCAAAGGCAGCCACTCTTCCCAGGAGGAAAACATCCAGAGCCGAGATAAAACTAGCAATGTAAATATAACATGATCAACTAAGATTTTCAAATCACATAAATAAATAAATCTTTTATTGCATAAACAATATACATTGTATACATGTCGTCAGTGTTTAAGGTTATCTAAAATTTTCCATTCATTCACATCAGTATCTTTCAGACATACAGAGGTATTCATTCATTCATTTCAATTATTCCTCCAGCCCAATAATCTGTCTGTCAGTTTTAAGAGGTCTCCCAGTTATGTGCCATGAACTCATCTGTGCTGTAAAATGCTTCCTGAGCTAGTATTGTTTTGAGACGAGATTTAAATGCCTTTGGCATAGTGGCACCTTGTCAATTTGGAAGTCTGTTGACTAATAGAACTCCTGCCTGTGAAGGCAAACGTTCATGAGTTACCGTCCTGTGTCTCCCAGTTCGGTAATCATCCCTGCCTCTCGTTAATTTAAATTACTAAAACTTCAAAATAAAACTAGTTTAATGCAATAGTTTAGCTGTGCAATTGTTGGAAGTTCCTAAAGTAACAAACCAAATAGACAATGTTACGACAATGCAAACGAGGGCATAGTACAAACAGCAAGCTAGGAATACACTTTCATTATTTTGTTGTTACTGAGCTGCAGTGGAGCTCAATAGTTTGAAAAAACAATGTAAATGTAGAAAATAAATCAAAGCATTCTTTCAGCAAATCAATGGCTTGAACAAAGCAACATTTTCCTCTGTCAAACAATCTGAGTAGAAAAGACATTTTATTGCAAATAAACTGTCCCCATGAATATAAATGTGTTTGTGTATGTTGTCAGACCGGCGAGCAAGCCGCCAGAGTTCAGAAGTGAGGTGGAACACATGGTTGGCAGCCCTGCCACGGTGCAAAGGTCAGAGGTCAAGTTCCCAGTTGCGGCTCCCTCAGCGCCTCGGTAAGTGCATGTAGTAGATTAAATTTCAAAATGACTTCAGTCAGTATCTGTCTGGTTGACACCTGCTCAGATTACTTTACACGGGGTTCAGACATATTCGGTCCGTTCTCAACCAGGGGAGTTTAGATTATATGTTTACTAGTCTCTTTACCATGCTTTTCTACAAGAGGACTGATAAAGTCCAAAACGTCTAATTTATAACTGTCAAAATCCTGTTAAAAGCATATTCATTCTGTATTAGTGGGAGGCATGCCGCTGAGCGCTTTGTAAGCTCCTTCAAAATGTACAGATTGGGGCAATAGCAGAGGAACCTACAAAACAGTTCAAATCACCCACTTTGAGCCAGAACTGTTAAATTTAAGTATTGAATGACCATTCAGTATAGCTTGAGACACTCAGCGTATTGCACTTAACCTGTGTACAATTTTTAATTGTGATTGGTTCGGTCTTTTTTGGTTTGAAAGTATTACAAAACACACAGTAATTATACAATTCCAAACTATGTGCAGACCAAACTCTTATTTTAAGATAGGGACTTGGCAGTGCAATGGGGTAGGTTTCGACTTTAGTGCAGACTTACAATCATCTTGGGAAAGATAAGTTCAAAACTCTATAAATTTAGAGGTGTCAGAAGTTGACAGTTGTCATGGTGTTACAGGGTAAATGTTAGACAAGGCAGCACACCAAAAGAGTATATCGTTCCAATTCAGTTTGAGTCCCAGCCAACAGCGGTCAAGCCTCCTCCTCCCCCTACTCCATCACAGCGTCCTGTCAGCAGGACCAGCTCTAGGAGGTGAGTCATTTTGTTTTGAGCGACTGTCATCAAGCTACATTTATTTAAAAGTTGACTTTTACAATTACTAATTCTGTAAACAGGAGACCTTGTGCGCCAAAAAAGTGGAAAGATCCTAGTTGGAAAATAACAATCTAACAACTTAGTGCTAGGAATGAAAGAACAAGTCATCAGTTTTTCTGTATTGTAAAAGTAATGTTTTCTAGTTTATTTAATTTCAGGACAAAAGGTTAAGATAAAGTTGTGTACATAAATTGTCTTTCCATAAAGACAAAAAAAATTGAAGAACAGTAAAAGAATAAATTTAAAAAATGAATCTGATGTACACTTTACACAAAGTTCTTTGTAGTAGCCAGTAGTCTTAAGTTTAACTTAAGACTACATTCCAAACACAGAAAAATTGTTGAAAAAAAATGTTAAAATTATAAATTAGTTTTGAGACGAAGACTTAAGTGGTGAGACATTTATGCGAACAGTTTTATGGATGTACCATGATAGATGTTCTATCTTGTTTTCATTTATAGTGGTAAATCTATAAAACTCTTTGTATAATTATATAAATTTGTAAAATGCAGCTTAAATTGCAAAACAAACAGAATAACATATTGGCAAAATGTCAAGCAGTTGAGTTAAACCAGATATCTTCTATTTTGTCTTTTAAAAATCTGTCATTTAAAACAAAAACTTATTTTTTAAAGAAATCCATTGTTTATTAACAACCAAAAATGTTGCAAACTATGTATATTTTATATTTCAGCTTGTCGCGACAAAGCACACAGGACTCGGATCTGGGCAGTTCAGCGAGTGTCGGAGAGCCGATCAGGAAGTCTCCCCGGGAGGTCATCATCCCCATCGCTGTGGAGGGAGGCAGATATGTCACTCCCAGTGCAGACACCATCTCCCGCATGAGGTGACAATCTTGTATTCACCTGTTGCACTGACCCGTACCTATTCCGATGTATCATAACAATTTGTTTTGTAAATATAAATATTTTTAACATCGATATGACACTGAGTCTAAAGGGTTTAGAATAGTGAGCAAGGCTATTTTGTCTAGTTTGCACATTTCAATGTAAAATAATAATTATTTGTCAATTTACAAACCTATCTGTGTTGTCAGACTGTTGACAAACTAAATCAGAACAAAATTAATAAAACAACAGATATTTAACAAAGTGTTAAAACTTGAAACAAAGTAAACCAACTAGTAAAATACCTATTTTCAAATACTGTATAAGTCCACTTATTGAAACTGCTCATAAAAAAACCTTTTCTGGTGTAATATTATAAAAACTTATTTTTGTTCTGCTTGGATTTACAAAATTCCACGTTTTTTACACAAATCAACGTGAAAGAAGTACTAGGTTCAAACATGCGTTTCCTTATTTCTTGTCACCTGAAGTTGTATTAGTGTTGGAACGTCTGAACAATCCCACATTCATATCCACTTGCGCTCCTCCCTACCCTCCTCTATTAATATTTCAAACCACTTCTTGGCTCTTAGCTCCAAAATCTTGTTCAAAAAAGTTCTCTTTTTACATATTAGTTTGTTTGAGACTGACCCAAAACTGGTCTTAGTCATAAGGATAAAAATCCAAGCTGGCCCGATTTTTTTAATGCTAACCCTATTGTCCCCCTCTAATTCTTTGCATGTTTACAACACTCAAACTTTTAATTTGACGAAAGGCTAGAAGTTGATAAGAGAGAAGTTATGATGGTTTCAGTTCACTGAATGAGAGTGGGGATGACTTGCCCCGTGGGTTCGGACTGCACAGCACTCGCAGACACAACAGACAGCTGGAGACGGCAGACAGTGTCAGCTCTGACGAGGACGATGACAACTTTGAGATACTCACTGCCGAGAACCTCTTCTCCACTCTACTCTCTAGGGTCTGTAGTCTGTTCTCATTATCTCTGCTGTTTATTGGATTGTAAGTTAATTGGAAGATGATCAAGGCTTGTTTGTTTAGAGAGTACACTACCGCTTAAAGAAGTTTCTCTAAACTACTCAAAGATTACTAAATAGAAATTTCCTAAATAATATTTAATATTGATCTAAATTCTAAATCTACCAGTAAACCGGAAGGTAATATTTGTGCCTCTAACTTTACAACATAATAGCTATTGTACTAATTTTCATATATTTAAAAAATCAACTTAAAATTTAAATACCTTTAAAAAATTTATTTAAAATTTATGTTTGCTTATTTTTGATTTGGGTTAGATCTGACAAGGAGAGCTCAGCTCTTGCCTAATAATACAAAGGTTTTCATACAGACATTGGTGTATAGAATTTAAACCACTAGTTACCACTCAAGTGTAGGAGTTAACCAGGAAGGTGCTTAGTGACTATAAAAACTCAAAACTTGTAAAGATTAATAATGTATTTATGTTGTTTCAACTGTTCTTTTCAATATAATAATTTCTGATTGCCCTTGATCTGTGCCTACAGGTTCGTAGTTTAACGCAAAGGCTAAACACAGAAGATAGACAAACTGCTTTTCCTAGACTGTTCAACCATCATCCATCCATATTTGATTTTCCACCAAGGTATAACTTTATATTTACAATTTGAAATTAAAATACTGAAGTACAAACAAAATTGTGTATCACACTACATGATTCAACAAAGGTAATTTTCTAGTGTTGAGAACAATATTTAAAATCAACTATACTAGACTTATTGGGGTTTCAAAAAAATGTATTTTAAATTGTATAATAACATTAATATTGTATGGTTATATTGTTCAAACTAGGTCTTCATGAATAACAAGGTATACTTGATTTTTGACACCCACCACTCCTAGAGGTCAATAGCCTAACGACCAATGGAAATAAACTAACGGCTTAATGGGACTTCCAAATTTTTTTCTGGTCCAATATTCTTACAAATATAACGACTACCTGATTCAGTTCTTCATTGAGCCACCATATGGTCAAGGTTGTCAAATATCACAGTATTTTTTTCAAATTTTGACTTTTAAATAAAACAAAAATAGCAAACGGGAAGGACACAAAGAGTACCATAATTACAGACGGCAAATTGACAATTTTGCCTAAACACCAAATTAGAGGAGGGGGATGCAGCATGGATGGGTGTTAAGTCTGGAATGCCATGCACTGTTGGGTGTTGACCCAGGAGTACCACCACAATCCTTTGTTTTCAGCTTGCAGGTATCATACTCCTATCGATTTCCATGGTCACTACATTAGTAAATAGTAGTATTTGGTTAAAAGCAGAAAATGGTAGCCTTTATATGCTATTAGGACCAGGAAAAGTTACTGTAACCTAAATATTCACGTACCTGTAGCCCAGAATTTTTGCTCAAGTTATTCTTAACTTACAGAAGGCTGACGGAGGCACGATCGTTCAGCCGAGCAGACAGTGTGCCCTGGCGACGCAGCATGAGTCGAGACACTTCCACTCTACCTCGGGGTGAGACCTCTCACACACAAACCTGTCCTAACCTAACACTGTCACTGTTAGCATGTGCTGGCCTAGGTTAAGTGTGTTTACTCTCTGACCACGCCAGGGGTTCCCAACCACTTCTCCTTCACTATACATAAACCTGTAGCATCGTTTTAGTTTCAGCAATCTTCATTGAACCTTTAAGAGAGTTTTATTCATGTAAAAAACTGTGATTGGCTTGATTTATTGGCTGGAAGTCTAAGGCTCGTATTACACTAGGTCACTTGGCGGCGTCACCAGTGACGCAACCGGTGACCAGACTAGTTGCTAGAGGGTAGTAAGAGGTCGTAATGTCGGAAAATATGAAGAAATGTTGCTTTTTGCTCTTTTGTTAAGGGAAAGAAGGAGACGGGCAAGGATATTATCACGTACGTGCATCCGATATTATCACTTAGAGAATCAAAAGTATTGATTTATACGCTTTTTGACGAACTTTGTGCAGACAAAAAAAGTTTTTCAATTACATGAGAATGTCAAAATCACCCTTCTTTGAACTGCTTTCACTTATAAAGGTAGACATTACCGGAACAAATACTAGAATGTGAAAAATTGTGTTTTCATTTCTGTATATTCAAGCATGATTCTAATTTTTAAAACTCACAGTTTTTAAATAGCAAAAAAAATCTATTACTATATTATCTCCTGTTTTTCTTTATGTTTTATTAATTTTTAGAATATACATTATTTGAGTTTGCAGCCTGTTAATACCTACTAAAGTTTCTATTTAGTTAAAACATTTCACTAGTTTTACTAAAATAAGTTAATAAATTAACTACCAGGACTAGAGCATTGCAATAACTCAAAGACAATTTACATTAATTAACATTTTTCAAAACCAAATCTTCTTTCAAGTTGTATTGAAAACATGTAACTAATGGTAAAAACTATTTGTGATATACCAATAGTTTAGTTTGCGTTATAATAGAAATAACAATTGTAAAACATGTTAAGCCCACAAGGGCTAAAAAAAAAAATAGTATCGAGTGAGGAACTTGGCGGGGTTGGCCTCGCTCCTGGTGACTCTACTGGTGTCGCCTGGCTGGCTTGTACTGTAACGGTGCCAGTCACATGCCACTGGTGACGTCGCCTGGTGACCAAGTCTAATACGGGCCTAAAAGTACTACTTTTTAAACCATAGTTTAGGTTTGTTAAACTTTATTATGTGTCTGGCAGAGTGCCAGTTACGATTCCACCAACAAAAACAAACTTGTGAAAGCATTGATGACTGAAGCGTTTTGTTTATTTTTTGTTATTTTCTTACAAGTATTTTAGAAGCTGCTCTTGACAATTTCTTTTGCTTTGTACTGATTTTTTATATTTTAATTTTAATTATATTATTTTTAAAATGTAAATTGAATTAAGTTAGCAACTGAGTTAAATTTTTAATTAATTGATTTTTTAATATACCAATGGCAAACTTGATTAATTAAATAATAAATATCCTACAAACCTTGGGAACTCCTGGCATGTGCAAGTACCGATAACCTCTAAATATTATAACTGAAACAATAATTTGATGGCCAAAAAGATTATATCAAAATATTTGATTAGACTTTATTTCTATTTAATATCTGATATTCATAATTATATTATCCTGATTTATTTATTAAATCTTTGTTTTAGTTGTAAAGAACACTTAGGACACTGGATATATTTGGTAGATTTCATGTCAGGCAACTTTTGTTACAATAAACCAACTTTGCAGAAAGAGATGTTCTAAGAAATGCTGAGTAGGGATATCCCCAAAGTGGTTTTATGAACAAGACAAAACTAAAACTTATTTTTTATTTCTGTTTTGTGGCTTACCTATTGGTTTTCCGTATAAAAAATAATATAGGATGATATTTTATTTTTGTACAAAATTACACACCTTAGTTTGAAGTAATAAATTGAAAAGTAGTCGTAAAGTCCTTTCTTAGTTTGGTGGTAGAAAAGAATGCATGCTCAAATGCATATGAACTTGTAAACCCACAGAAAGTTCACCTTTTGATTAGAATTTTTGTAGGAGTATAAGTCAAGGCACCATTATGTTCTCTTGGTATATAATTAGTTCATCTTTTCCCAGACAGATGCATTAAGAGAAACTAAAAGTAGAACCCCTCATATCCGACCCGGAATAACCAACCTGGTCTGTACGCTCTCCCTCCACTCGCCGGCCACTCGACATCACGAGCCTGTCTAGACATGACAATGTCTCATCTGCTCTACGCTTTATTTTCCTGTCACTAGCTTCAGTTTCCCTCTCAGCTTCAGTTGGTGTGGATTGGCATAAAATAATATTACAACTATTTTTATATACATTTTGCTAAAAGACTTTTTTTGCTCCTGTCGAAATCAAACTTTATGTCTGTTTCGACCTCGGTCCGGCCCCGTTAGGGTCAGATATGAGGGGTTCAATTGTACTACCATTTTAGTCTCCAAACACTACTCACTAGCTAAGTTTAGTGGGAATAAAACTAAAAGAAAAGAAAATTGCTGTATATCGCAACACAATTAAAGACCTTTGAATAAATTAATGTTAAAATCTATAGTATCGTACATTTGTATGATGATAGTAAAGTAAAAACATCATTAAAAATTCTAACAGGCATTCAAAAGTTACCTTTGTATTTTGCAACATTTGGTGAAATTTCAAATCTTATTAATATTGATCCTTTCAACTAGTTTTAAATCTCTTACCCTAGACAATATGTACAGTTCCCCGTGAGCCCAATACTCTCCAACAGTTGAGAGATTTCAATGTAAAGATGCACGTTTTCACAATTGTGTAACAGGTTTGTTGATCTGTCTAACTCCTGAGTGGTTTGCAGTACTGTACTGTTGTTGTAGTGCTTGCCCTGCCAGACAGTGTTCAGTGTCGTGTGTTGGTTGCACTGTTAGGGGACGGCTCGGCTACCCTTTCCTTCAATCCTGCAGACTACCCCAAGTTCGTTAGAAGATATGCTTAAACTACAACACATTTCGTAACATAAATACAAATATCATTTAGTATGGCTTACAAATTTAATGTGATTTTGGACAGGTTATTGAATCTGCTTTTGGATGATTTTTATGTTAATTTATGACAACTTGTATATTTTATTTTTGTGTTGTTTGATGGTGATGCTTTTTTCCAAAACAAATTCATTGGCATATTTTTCGACCCTTAAGTTGAAGTTTTAACACACATTTTTCCTTCAAACAAACTTTACAAATAGGGAATTTATTACTCACTGGGTATCATAGAATAAAAAATGCTCTTTTTAACATTTTGACTATTTCTAAATCTGGAATTCACTCTTTATCTACAAAACTATTCTTTGCATATATTTTGTATTTTTAATTCAATAGTGTGCGTTTTTATTGAAATGAGAAAATAGGCTGGTCTTATTTGGCCGACATAAATTGCAAAATATAGCCTATATTTAATTAACACTAGTTACGCTTTCATTAAAGAATTCTTTGGAGTAAGAAAACTCAGTCGTAAAGATAAAGTTGACTTTCCGTCGTAAATTCTGTATTTTGTAATGATTTATTTTGACTTCTTCAACCTCTCTGTATTCATATTTCAATTCAAATAAGTTAAAATTATGATGTCTAAATGTCATTTACGGAAGCAACCTTTGCAAACTGAAAGCAAATATTTTACTTAGCCAACACAATACACTGAAAGATTGTTCAACTGTTGTTACCAAAATATATTTTCTTGAAAAGTAGTTGCTTTATTTAAAAACAGTCAATGATTTTCTTTTTTCTCTATTTATTTCTTTTGACTTTCTCCCATTACACTATAGTGTGTTGAGAAAGTATTGTAATTGTACAGGTTCAACAGTTTAAACAATTGAGACATTTTTTTCAAAATATAAAAATACTACCAGAATACAGTTGTCTTTGTAGACATTATTTTTATAAAGTATGTAGCCTTGTGTAAAGTAACTATTGTGATGCTACTTGTGCCTATATCCTGTACAATAGTCTAAACCCCTTTTTAAAAAATCACTCAATATAATCACCACAATACAAACGACCATTAAACAATAAATCAAACATTGCGTGCAACCAACACACAAAAATAGATTGAATTATAGTTTCGATTTAGAATTTAGCACTGGCACTGTAAATTCCATTGTGTTGTAAATATTTGCAATTAAAAGTATAAAATATACTCCACACGTTACACTCCACAATAGTCACAGGGTTAAATCTCTTTTACTATAACGTTTTCTATTGGCCTCTTAATAGAAAAATAGTTGTTTTTTTTAAATCACAGCAATTTGAAATTGTTTTATTTTTAAATGAGACTTATTTCACTTTAAGTTGTGAAAATGGACAATATGGAAGTAACAATCACTTTCTGCTCAGTTGGTTTTGCTAATAAAAATTACTTGATGTGAAACACTAGTTTTATTCATTACTTTTTTAGATTTAGGAAATAGGGAACTAGTCCAGGATATGCTATCAAAGAGGAATAGAAAGGAGATCTGGCTCACCTGGAGAAAGTAGAAACACAAAAGAGAACACAAACTGTCAAATTTTGAGACCTACTAGGGTCTTATAACTAGTCTAACTAGCCCTACTAGAATTAAGTCAAAAAGTAAACTTATTACTCATTACTTATTGACTTACTTTCTTTTATTTGAAGTATAAAGTCTATTTGAGAAAAGTTTCTTACTTCCATGGATAACGCCACCTGTTAAAAGTTTTACCTACCTGTTAACGGACAAATCATAACATATTTAGAATTATAATAAGGACTCATTTGCCAAAATCCAAATTTGGACAACTCTTTATGAGTAATGATACGGATAAATTCTTCGGTTTTTATTTGTTCTGTCAAGATATACAAAAGTACATTTACGTAGTTTTTTTACTATATTATGATATGATAAGATACAATTCTTAATTATATGTTTAGAACAAAAGGGTTTTCTCATATTGAGCTTCTAGATTCTAGAAGTAATTTCTCATATTTCTAATGTATATACATTAGGGTAGTGAAACAAAAAATACATTTTTAGGTTTCACATCAGCAACAAATTAAATCTTTTTTTTCAAGAAATAAAATTCTAATATGGTAAACTATTTTGTAATACAAGGAAATAAGTTTAATGTCAGTTTTAAAGATGGTTACATTTGTTTGTAAATCGTTAATATGCAATATAAACACTCTTGCTAGAGGGCTGACAAAACATTAAGAACATTATCATACCACACTTAATAAACATTTGATATAACAAAATACATTAGGTTACTGTAAAATTGATGCCCCTGAAATTGTGAATCTGGCAGTGTACTTTCAATGTTATCATGGTTGTAGTTACATTAGCGGTCCCTGCCGGACGTACTATTTTAGATGCAATACTGAATAGTGACATCATACTTTCAAAGTACCTAAATTGTTTAAACATTACTTTACTCGTTACATTACTTCGTTTATGTTTAAATATATCTTTCTAAACAATCAGCCTAGGGTTTGATTAAAACATGTGTTTGGGGGGGAGGTGTTGGCCGAGCCGTACTCAGTAGTGTGTGTGTGTGTCTGTTCCAGCCGCTGAGTTCCCGTACGGAGTGCATGATCCTCCAGAAGATGACCAATAACAGCCTAGGTAACCCTAACCCATCATACCACTAAGCCAACCTGTCCATTGTCAAGTCACTAACGAACAAGAAAGAAATACGGTCTTGGTGTCTGTAATTTCTTAACTCAGCTGCCATTTAAACGTGCTAACTCAAGGTTAATCCCCATATGAGTTTAAATATGCACTTTGTTGCCATGATAAAAAGTAATTTTACTTCCAAATAGCGGGTTGGCTTTTATAGTAACTGTGAAAAGTGTAAGGATAATATGTTAAAAACTTATGTTGATGTTCTCAATAAAGAATATAATAAAAGAACACCAAAGTCCTAAAATATAATCTTAAATTAATGTGTAAAATATGAATCTTACTGTCAAATTTTCTCTGAGCCGAAAAACACAGAGACATCAAGATTGCCACTCAAGCATTTTCCTCCTTGCTACAGGCCTAAACCTTACATTTTGAATTGTGATCGTACATGTTTAGCAGATTGTTATTGGCTTGATCTCGTCCAAAACAATAGAAATTTTCCACATCATAACGTTCTTTTTTGTGAAATTACTTCTTCATAACTAAAGTTTTAAAACTGAGATAAATTAAACTTTTAACAATAATATGTGAATATAAACAATTAAATTTTTTAATGCACATTTTATTCCAGAAGTTGAACTATTATTGCGGTCATTTTCCATTGTTGGTGAGCAAAAAAGATGGAAAATGTCCACAATAATAATTCAACTTCTGAAATCCTCCAATTGTCAACAACACACTTCATACAAAGGACATTTTATTGATAATAAAGGATTATTGATAAGTCATCTATGATTAATCTAAAACATTAAGTAACCTTGGCAGTTATGGAGTAGGCTATGTAAACTTGTCTATTTCAGCATGAATGAACATTCACCTATAGGCAAAACTAGCCTTCACAGTACTTTCACAAACTTTGCAAATACTGTCACAGTATTATAGAACTTTAATTAATTGAGATTAGATGTAATTATTGTGTTTAGAGTTTAGTGATGATGTTGTTGTTAGATGTTATCTCTGTAATATAAATATGATATTATCACTTGCCTAATAAAGTGATAATAATAGTTTAATATACAGGGTGACATCAAAGTTGTAGTAAAACATTAGAAAAATGTTCCTTCGGTAAGCTAGCTGCATCATTTGGTCAAGATATGTTTTGTGTGATGGCTGAACACCATTTGGTTTCTTTTAAAATTATTTTTATCTCTCAAATAGTGTGACCGAAAAAGTTGAAATTTGTCATGATGGCCTGAGAGACAACTATTTACAAAAAACTGAGAGTATCATAAGTTGCATATTTCCAAATTGACTTATTTGAGACACTGACCAGTGACCATGCTTAGAGGTGTTTTAAGGTGAATATGGTAAGAGTGGTGAATGTGATGAGTGTGTTATGAATGGTGAGGTTTGGTCTTGTTACAAACCAGGGCTGATTGTTCCCCACATTAGGTCAACAATTAATTTAAAACCCTAACGAGCAATGAAAAAATGGCTTAATGTGACTTCCCTTCTATAGGGAGTGGCCAGTGTAAAAAGTTATTACTACAGCACTGGGAATTGAACCCAAGCCATTTTTGTTTAAGCGTCGTCGTAATCATGCTTAATTCCAACTTCACTGGTCACACTGTTCTGAAATTTAAATTTATTGAAATGTGTGAAAAACAAAATGTGCAGCTTATGCACAAAGCGTTTCTGGACCATGATTGTAATACTAAATGTGCTTTTATTGATCCAAAGAATATCTTCCCTAAGTTAAAAGAGTTCACCAATATCCCATTTTATATCCATAAAACATTATAATTTGTTTTAAAAAAACTGTATTACTATTTACCTTTTATGTTTATTTTTATCTTTGTAAATATCAGTGTGTAGTATTCCTGCCAATACTTCAACAAGGTTTATTTATTTGCAGATGGATCCGTCAACAGGATTGGAACACCTAAGCGAACAGGATCATGGAAATGCTCTGGAAATGATAAGCCTCCTCTCTACCGGCCTTCAGTTGCTAACAGTTCCACGGATAGTTTACGAAACTTTCAAACCTCTACAAGCAGCATACCGTCCAACAGCACAGATGTAACTACAAGTCAAATCAGTGAACTGAATGAAGAAACTGCTAGCTCCGAAGGACACAATATCCATCTTACAAATTTAGAAATTCCTAAAAAATGTAGTGAAAAGGTCTCCAGAGGAATTCCAACATCTGAAATCGTTGGCTCTACTGCCAGTAAGTTATTGTCAGAATCTAAGTTAGAGTTGAATAAAAAACCCAAACTTCCAAGGATGTCCCCTAAACCAGTTTTAGATGTAAAAAAAGTAATGAAGAAAGAACATAAAGATCAAGAAAATTTGGGGATAAAAAATATGAACCAAGAAGGACTAGACATTTTGCAGCGTAGAGAAACAGAGGATGGGGCACTACTGAGCACATCTAATACACTTAAATCACTTTCTTCTGAACCCCAGCCAAGAAGAAATTCCCTAGAAAGACCTTCTTACTATAACTCTCGTTGTAACAATGGAATACGAGCAAGGGACAGTAGTATGTCAAGATCTTTCGCCTTAGATCAATCGCAAAATGGTGACTTATCTGCAGATTCTTCTCTTTTAAAGAAACAAGAATCTACAGACCAGTTTGGCAAATTGGACAAGTATCTAGCAAAATCTAAAGATGAAAATGGGGACAATTCCATTAGAGGCAAAGACTATCTTGCTATGAGACCCTACAGTACACTTGGCAGAACCTACAGCATGAAGAGTCCTTCAACAAAGTCATATGATTCTATAAGATCTCCAAGAAGATCAGTTGTGATGAATAGTGAAATCGAAGGAAAACATAATGGTTCCTTTAGTAACAGTAGTATATCAAGCCCTAAAGAAGAAATTAAGATATCATCAAGGTTTCTCCGGCCTAAGTCTCTCTATGGTGAAACAGATCTCAAAAGCTATCAGACCACGCCAGGTATATCGACAAAAGTTGGAAAACAGACCTTAGATGCTTTACCAGACAGAAAAAGTGCTTTTGTTGGAAGACGAAGTCCTAGCTATCAAAGATCAGTGTCACTTTTTGAAGGAGTGAGACCTGAAACAACTATCAGTCGCTCTTCTAGTGTGACTCCTGATAGATCAATATTAGGAAAGTTTTTATCCAGTAAAAAATTGGAAAATGAAGCCGAAAGTGTTGATCATGATATGTTAGATAAACCTAAAAGTCGGAGGGTCTCAAGATTTTTAAGGCCTGATTTTTACGACACACCCAAAGAAAACAGTGCTTATGAGAAAAAGGTAACAGTGAAAAATGGCCTTAATGGAGAAATGTGGAAGGAGAAGGATAAATCGTCAGCCACACTTGTGAAAAAGTATACTAAGAAACCACAGTTGAATAGCTCAAAAGCTCCTGATAGACTGAGTATAGTTGACAAAGCTATTAAATCTCTAAGAGAAAATAGTGTTGACAGGGAAAAAAGAGAATCAATGTCTCGAGAATCAAATTTGATAAAGAGAGCAGTATCTTTAGAAGATTGTTCATTAGTTCCAGAGCCCAGAAGTCGACGGTCATTGTCTCTTACTCCTCAGACAAATTTGGAAAAGAAATTGGGTTGCGACAAGACAGACAAGAGGTTTCAAAGGAGGAAGGACGAGGACTGCAAAAAAAATAACAGATTGAGTTTGCGTGATAAAACTTTCAGCACGAAAGTAGATAGAGAAATTAACAACTCTCAGAAAAGAGAATCTGGCACGATAAGACCATCTAGAAGAAACAGTCCTAAAAGTGTGAAAACTAATGGATTTGTGGATGACAAACAAAACTATTGTAATGGTTTTACCCAAGAGAGTACTTCAGAAGTTTTTGGAAATTCAAGCGTAGATGTCCGTAGTAGGTTAAGCAGGATTGCAGGGTTGAAACGGCTTGAGTTCACACGTCCAGTTCCAAGTGCTGACTCCACTCCAAGCATGGAAGATTCAAAAATGTTAAGTGCTGATATAGATGACTCTTCTTCTATTCTCTCACCGACAGAGGATGGAAGTGACACTTGGTCAGTTAGTTCTGATTACACTGATGCAAAAGAATTTTACCCTCCCTTGTCTGCTGAAGAAACTGTAAGTGAGAGGATCAGAAGAAAGAGCTTCTACAGTCGTTTCAACCAATCAAAGCGCAGGAAATCTCAGGCGAGTCAGGCTGGATCCAGATCTCGGTTACCAATGTACTCAAAGTCAATGTCCTCTGATTTTGTCAGTAATAATTTCTCTAAACCCATGAGAAAGATTTCAGATCCGGATCCACCAAAGTAACACTAATATTAATTTTGAATATTTATAAGAGTGGTTTTACTTCTTTAACTGTTATAGTCTTTTTAAATGAAATTTTGTATGTTAGTCATGATATTAAGTGGAACTTTTTAGAAGTAAAACATATATTAATTTTAATATATTTAAAACATCAAAATATTTTGTTTACAATCAACTGTTATGTCTCCGATCAATTCATAAATCATAGAATCAGAGCCTCTCTGGAGCTGTGACACGTCTAGTCATAACATCATTGTCAACGAAAATTATAATGTGAATTTTACATTTCATTAATTATTCTTTCAACGCTTTCTTAAAATAACATCTAATAATTCATTTCAAATTATATTTATTCATTATGTTTTAAATATAAAATAAACATTATCATTTTATATTGCTTAGAATTATTACTTTATAGTTTGCCTTATTTATTGTGTTATAGATTAGAGTATGTTATTGTCAAGATAGCAAAGAAAGGAAGTTAAAAAACGTAATTTTTAACCCAAGTATATATTGTTTGGTTCAACATATTAATTTGTAGTAAATTCTTTGAAAAGTTAAAATAGTTAATATTTTATTTTGTGTGATAAATTCAGCTAAAGTTAAATTTGAGAAAATACTTTTATTTTTAAAAACAAGTTAATTTGTCAGTTATCATGGGCCTGTGCTGTTATTTAATTTGTGACTTCAGCGACAAATTAACTACCTAGTAATGGATTTACTTTTTATTTTGTCTTTTACAACATTTATAATACAATTGTATACAATACATGTCAATTCAATCAAATCATTGTCTATGAATAAAGTACTGGTTATTAGATTATTGCATAATCAAATAAAAACTTATAAGTTTAGTTTTATGTTGTTACCAAATTTCTATATTTTATTATTTGAATGTTAATGAAAAGTGTTTATTGCACAAAATGGTTCTGTTACATGTTTATAGAGATGTTAGTATTATGTAAATAAAAGTTTATCTTTGTTTTCTTAACAAACATTCTACAAGTGTACATAATGTGCTTGGCTAAATAAACATTTTCAAACTCTTAGTTTACCTTGTTTTATGCACAACTGGCAACAAGCTCTCTTAAACATCTTGGATTATAGAACTAAGAGCTGGCAGGAATTGAAAGTTCAAGGGGTTTTAAATTATTCATCAGGTTTTACTAGCGTCAGGTAGATCTTTCTTATTTGTCTTAGACTTCTGATACATAAAAAGGTTTAAAGACAATTATGTATTCAAGTGTTTGACCATATATGAAAGTTAACTATCTCAAATGTTAATATAGAGAATGTCTTCAAGAATTTTTACTTTTAATTAAAATCACCAAATTGTAGGCTCTACATAGAATGTGGCAACACAATTTTTCACCCAAACCTACCTCTGTGCATACGAAATTCAGGAAATAAGTATCAACCGCATGTTACTTAAATCCATCAAAGGCTTCAAACAGGCCCTTTAAACCTAAGGGATCAATTTTGGCTACATGAAATTAATAGGGTTGCTGTGTGACTCTTAGCCTTTAGTCAGATATTTATGGACCTTGTTTTCATATTGTGACACACAAGTAGTATTGGTTTTGAAAACACTAGTGTATGAAAACCCCCGATAAATTTGTCAAGCAGGGCAGTGATTAGTCAGGGGAAAACCTAGGTAAATATTAATAAATGTCAATAAGCCACTGTGAATTATTGAAATCCCCATATTTTTGAAACTGTAAACCAGAGAGCAATGTTTTTGACACCATATTGTTTGAGAATCGCTGAATTTGCTTGTTGTTATGATTGTTGAAAGAGCATTCATGCACCATTTTCGAATCCGCTATTCTGGTACATATTTATTTATTTGTCAACGGTGTAACACGTTTTTATATAGTAGCACACATATAGGAAAAAAGTAATTTTTTATGAAGAGTAGCCTACAAGATATACAATGCACAAACTATTACATATCACAGTGCCATGTCTTCCAATCTACCCCTACTATCTCTCTTTTTTTGTTTTATGAGAAGGTTTATTTTTCAGGGTAGTTATGGGTACTTAATCATATATATAGACTAAATAAAGTAATAGATAATAATCAGCACATGCAATACAAGTGTTTTTGTTGATCTAAGCAAGGCCTTGGATTGTGTACATCATTCTATTCTCATGAACAGACTAGAAAATATTGGTGTCCGGGGGTTGCCATATAACTGGATACAGTCTTATCTGTATAACCGGACACAATGTGTTCAAGTTGCCAATTCACGCTCGAAGGAAATCAAAATTAGCAATGGTGTCCCCAGGGATCAGTGCTGGGACCAGTTTTATTTTTAATATACTGTATGTAAATAATGCAAAAATTCAATACACTATGGAAAAATGATCAATTTGCAGATGATACTACCCTTTGTTTTACTGCAGAAACACAAAATACCTTAGAAGTTCAAACTTTCATCAGTCTTAATACTTGTGTTCAAGACTTTTTAGCAGATAATTTAAAACTAACAACGCTAAAACACAACTAATTCAATTTTGTCTCTGAAGTCAACCTTGGCGTATCACCAGCAATAACAATGGTAGATGATGTTGTAGTTGAAGAAGCTCAGGCTATAAAATTTCTTGGAATTTACATAGGTAAAGGGTTGACCTGGGAAAATCAAATAAACAATGTTTGCAGTAAAGTTGCGTCTGGTAAATTCTGTTTACATAAACTATCCGCTTCTGCTCTCCCAAGTCCTTCTCATGGCATATTACGGTCTCATATTTTCTCACCTAAATTATGGAATTATGTTTTGGGAAGTAGTACTCCTTTCATTTGAACGTGATTTTGATTACAAAAAATGCAGTTCAAATTTTGGGACATTTAAATTTTAGAGCCCACTGCCTTGAAACTTTTAAAGTCTAGGTCTAATGACTCTTCCAAGCCTTTACATTTTGAGACTGTCCTGTATTGCCGCTTTAAGAGTTTGCCTTTTCAAGGGAGCTCCATACACAGTCGAGACAAGAATGAAAAGGATTTTGTGTTCAGCAACACAGAACAAAATTGTTCAGTAAATTACCTTCTCAAATTAGTGCAAAATTTTTTAATTTATTTCCAGTGGATATAAAATTGGAAAGTAACCAAAATTTGTTTAAATCTCAATTAAAAAAATATTTAATATCCCATGCTTTTTATAATATTGCTGAGTTTCTGGACCAATCAAATTTTAAAAGCAATAATTTTACCTTTTTTCCAGGGAGTGAGTGAGTGTGCATATGAATGACATGCCTGCGTGCATGTGTGTGAATGGAATTACAATTAGTTTTTTTAATATTTTTGTTTTTTGCAACACATTTTTAATGTACACTGCAAATAAAGTTATTTATTTATTTTTAGATATACAACAATAATAGAGATCTACAATAAATCAATAATTATTAAATTTTAATATTTTTAGACTTTTAATATGTTTTGAAACACCGACCAATCTTAGAGGGTATTTTAAGATGAATATGGGATGATGAGTGCTTTGATGGAAGGTGAGGTTTTGTCATGCTACAAACTAGGGCCGATTTTTCCTCAGATTGGATCATCAATTAATAGCCCAACGACCAATAGAATGGACCAATGGCTTAACGTGTGCCTTTCGACCCCCGGGTATATGTTGCAGCGTTGTCTACATGTCTAAAATGGTCAAGGGCAAATAGCTTCGTTAGCACAAGCACTCAGTTTTCGAGATTACACTTTTTGAGTGGAAATTGAAATATGTTTGCACTGAAACCTGTCGAGCTAGCGTAAGACTTTCTACAAATAAATCAAATCGTTTATTGCCGTCGATCAAAGTTTAAATGAAATGGACTTGTCAATTATTCTTTTAATATATAGCTTAAAAACGCTCTTCTATATTTTGCCAAACGTAGGGTGTGGGGTGCCCAAAATTCCAAAAACAGTATGATAGTTAAAAACTTGTTTAGAGTCATACACTCTTAACGGTAGTTTAAAAAACGCACTTCTGCATAAAATAAATCGAAGTGGCCAGTGACGTGAACTTAATCGTACAGTAGTCACGTTTATATTCCTACAGTAGAGATATTTATTGACAATCTTCAAGATTGCAATTCTGTCAAGATTTAAAACAAAATGGACAGTCTTTCTTATATTTATTTATTCACGGTAAACGCCATTTTTACAATATAAATGCACAAATAGTCGATACAATACAAAGACAGTTAGTCTTGAGCTTAAAAAAAAACAAAACAAACAGACAAGCTTATCTTGTTTCACAATTCGTACATTGACTTTAAATATACATTTAAAATCAATTATTCGTACTTCCCGTATTTTATATACTGACTGCAATAGTAAGAAGCTACATAAAGGTTATCTACGGAATATTACAAAAATCCAGCTGTTTGTTCATCACTCTGTCTGTAGTTTTTTTTAATTTTCACAGACCCCGAACCCGTCAAATAGTAACAGAAAGACAGTTTTAGGTTAAAATCAAATAATATTACAATGCAAGCCAGATATTTATAAAATATTATGCTACAGTTTTATTCTTGATAATTATTGCTTATTACATTTTCATTGAGTTCTAGGCTAACATGGAAGATGAAAATTCGGAGGATTTAGGAGTAATCGAAGAAGACTATTACACTTTTCTCAATGTTCCGAGGGATGTAAGTATAAATCCTAGTTATCAAAACCTAGAAATCAAATAGAGGCCTTCCCTATCCTATTAAGGTTTATCTTGCCCCGAATTGTATTTTATTTACCTAATATGTACGTTTGTAAAAATTGTTAAATGTAACTAATTTAAGTAGGAAGATGAAACTGTGTTTGGCTGATGCAATAACTAGGCTAGGTATTACTTTGATATGAGACACCGACCACTTTTAGTACACACCACTATTAGTGTAGATTTTAGTAAACGTAGGCCTGAAGCTGGACTTGCCTGGATCAGACGGATTGGTAAATTTGACAGGAGCAAGTTCGAAATATTTATTAAAGAAACAAGGCTTGTCAACTGCAATAATTTAGGAATGCTTAAACCCTCCTGCAAATAATGTACTAATTCAACTGTTTAAATAACAATTCAAAAGTTCAAATTTTGTTAATTTTTAAACTATTTATAGCATTTGTTGTAATGGGACATAAAGTGAGTAATTATTAAAATGTTTGCTACCATGTGCGGCGGCCGGGGTATTACCACAGCCCACACTCCTTACAACCTAATCTAACCACAGATCGAGCATGTCAAGTGTGGAGATCACCTCAGCCCACAAATAAAAGTTTGTCAGGGCTGCCAACTGTTTGGTGACGTCACAGGTCAACTCACTCACATATCAAGCAACTCAGAAATGTGACAGGCTTGGTCTATTTTAATGAACTTAAACGCTGCAAATATGGTGCGGGAGTCTGTGGATATGAACGCATGCGCCGAAAATAGGCGTCGATGGGTTACAGATATGTAATTTTATTGTATAAAGGTAGCAAACGTGTTAAACTAGCACTTTTCAACATCTGGCCAACCCTTCCACCACGTTGAGAGTCTACAGTACTTCTAGCAAGCTACTTTTTGAAACTAGTTTAATCAACACTGAAATTTTAAAAATGTATGTGTGCTCAATCGATGGTTTGGACATTAGCATGTGCAATGTATTCATTCACTCAATCGAGCGGGTTTACACTTGAAGGATTAAAGTTGAGAATTTAGTCGGTGGGAAAATTTATTGCTTGAGTGACTTACAGTGAAATGTTGAGTAAATACAAATACTTAGTTTAATCTTGAGTTTTTGAACAAAACAGATAACCTGGGTGATGGTAGTGGAAAAAGTAATAAAGAATTTAAATACTGTTTGTAATATTTCCAGCTTGTTGATTTAAAGACGCTACTAACAGCCACATGTTTGGGATACACATTCAGATTTAATTAATTTGTTAATTCTAACAATTTGAAAACAAAAATAGATGGGTGGATGAGGTAGTGGTCAGCATAATCACCCAGGTTCAAGTCCCCGTTTGGTCCACACATTTTGATTTCAAATGTCTTCAGTAATAAATTAACATTATTTATACTCTAGAGCTAATACTAGGCTTTATAAATGTTTCCAGGCTTCTCCTGAGGATATAAACAACGCCTATCGTAGATTTAGTAGACTATACCATCCTGACAAGCATATTGACCCGATTCGAAAGAAAGATGCAGAACTTTTGTTTCATAAAACTAAAAAAGCATACGAAGGTAAGTAGTTTTGATTTATGATAACCTACTTCAAAGATATTATTTGTACAGTTAAGGGCTTCTAAATATCTAAGGGAAGTTTGGCGATTCATCATTAGAGGCTTAGAGAAGAATGGGCAAACCATGTTAGCCTCTGTCAAGCAAAGATGAACTGAGCACCACCAGTCAACGTAAAGGTTATCCAAGTCTACATCTCTTTAATTTGCTTTATTTAGAATAAATATATGCCAATAGGCAGTTCCTTAAGGGTACACATATATTTTAAAAATACCTAAGGGTGTTATTGTAGTTTAAGTTTTGAAACTCTTGCAGCCAATCAATAGAACTCAGTACTTGTACAATCATACTTTTAATAGACACATTTGTAAATAGTATATGTAAACGCTAACTAATTGTTGGCAATTTGGTGCCTTATGCAAAAATGTGTATACCCAAGAACAGTTGTAAGCAAGCAGAGGTATTAATCCTAGACTAGGAAACATTCCATGTTTTTTGGTCAATTTTTACATAGGCCTGTTCTTCAACATAAAACACAGGTACATTCATCTATTTTCTATCTACCTATCATAGCATAATCTGTGATCCTACTTATATATTTTATAGTTTTAAGTGACCCTCACAAGAGAGCAATATATGACAACCTTGGTACAAAGGGTCTAGAGACTGAAGGATGGGAAATCGTTCAACGCACAAGGACACCTCAAGAGATCAGAGAAGAATATGAGCAGTTGGCCAGGTAACAATATTGAAATACTTAGCTCACACAGATTCATTTACAAAATCTTATGTACAAAACTCTAGTAGACATCACAGGAGGAGCTTATCGGATGAGTAAAAGTAGAAAAAGGTGTTAATTCCAAAAGCAAAACTTGTAGCAACTCTTGATTTCCTTTAATTTTTGAAGTAATCTTTCTTTTTGGTATTTGACTTTTGGTGGAAAAACACTTTTGTATTTAAGCCACACTTCGGGCCGTTTTTTTTTTCAATTCCAAGCTGAATTGAAGATTAGTTCATTTGAGTTTACGCTAAACTCCTAATTTACGCTAATTAAATTTTGGAAACCATTTTTCCAATCAGATGTTAATCTTAGATTAGTCAATTGGGGATCAAGCAAGAAAAAGAGGTGTTTTACTTCTCCCTGATCGATAGTGGCACGCCTGGGTCCGATAAAAAGTGACAATTCCGAGTAGATGAAGTAGTTTTATTTATTGTTATTTGTATATCATTTGTTTGTTTATCTTTTTGTGTTTATTTATTTCTAGAGCTTTGATTTCCAAACTGCACTACTGTTGTACAAATATAAATAAGTAAAATTTAATTCTAATTTAACTCAATGGTGTTTTATAGGGAGCGCTGACTGAGTTTAAGGAATTGAAAATACCAAATTTTGATCTAACTGGAGATTAGCATCCAGTTAACACTTATCTCCAACTAAAATCAAATTGAAAAACGAACCTTAGTGTTTCAACTTTTCAAGCTTTGCAGGAGTATAAATCTGCATTTGTATATTATTGTAGTGCCTTTGTGCGGGCCACCAATGGATTGTGGGCTCCTAAATAGTTATTAATCAAATTAAGTGATGAACTTATTATTTAAAGCAACCTGTCTTGGCCCAATTAATCTTACCCGTTTTTATAAAAGCCACTTTCCATTTACATTCCTGTTTTTACCCTTCTACAGAATTTTTGATTGTTGACAAATGTTTCAGGAAACGGGAAGAGCAAAGATTGCAACAAAGGATAAATCCAGAGGCTGTGTTACGCTCAACATTAATGCTACTGAGTTATTTGCTCAGTACGATGAAGACGATGGTTATGAAGACATGTAAGATAAACATATAAATTCTCTACAATTTTTAGATACTATAAGGCATTTAATACTGACAACTGACCAAACTGGAACTCAAACTCTGCCACTCTTACTTGTTCAGAGGGTTGGTTCAGTGGTTAAAGTAAAATTTCTTCAGTAATAAGTCTTCTACTATCCAGGCAAGTTAGACTGATTAAGCTGACACTTTGGTAGAGTATACAACTCCACTTCTAGCATAAGTTAAATGTTAGTAACCATTAAAAATGTTGGGTAAAAAAACCATGATATAACAACAGCTAAACGTCTAAGTGGGATGTAGAGCACTCTGTAGTCTTGTTAAACAAGGTGAACTTTACCGTTTCCTTTTTCAAAATGCACCTTAACCTATTTAAATTCAGTTTTAAGCAAAGCCTGGCAGAGGATCTGCACGTTTTATATTTTTAAAGGCAGCGTGAACACAATTTTAAAACACTGATTTAATGTTATGTATCAAAATTTGAAACACAACCAAATCCATCTGTTGAGTAAAATAAAACAAATTTTAACTATTAATGGCTTGTTCAATTTCAGTGGGTTGCCTCTGGTTGAGATCTCAGGCATTTCGATATCACAGAATATTGAAGCTCCCTTGACAATGCGAAATAAGTTGGTGATAGGAGGCGAAGCATCCAACCATAATGGAAAAGGTATGTTTTTCTAATTGTCTCCCATTATTTTAGTTAATACGCCTACATCACAGTCCGTTAATCCGAATTTCTGGTTAATCCAAACTAGCAATTGGGAAACAATTTGAATTTTTGTTGTTACAAGGAAGAAACAAAACAAAATAGTAACTTTTAGAACACACATTAATGAAACAGTTTGAATACAAAAACAGTACAGATAGTAACACGTTAAATCGTCAAAGAAGCAATGGCGGGGGTTGGTGAGGGAAGGCTGTCATGCGCAGTAAGCAACACAGACGAATTCACGACGCCGCAGTCGCATGCTGTAATACCTGACCTTGAACCGGCACCCCAGTCAGTCGCGACAGTGACAAGTCGCTGTGCATGCAGCTAACCTCACACAAAAGTATTGCAGCCCTTCACGATGCAATGACCTAACATTTATACAGTACTGATAAATAAAATATAATGTACGTTGTTGTTCTTTTTTAATTAAATGTTATTTTGCATAAAACATGTTAATTTTTGTTCAAACTGGTCATTTAGCGTCTTTTTGGTTAATCCGAACTTTTGCTAATCCGAACTGGGTCCGGTCCCAATTAGTTCGATTAAAGGACTGTGGTGTACATTGTATTACTTAAGGATTAATTTTTTGTATCCGTTTTACTGAAGTTTTTATGATGAAACCGTCGCTTTTGTTCAGGGGTTCTGGTATGTAATACTTAAAAGAAAATAATTGGATAAAAGAACCAAAGGGTGGGTCCACCATAGTCAACACTACATTTTTAGTGTACAATGGCTTGATTAAATAATGTACTAACCTAACATTCACTGTTATTTCTCGGCTGATACTAGGTTCTGGAGCCCTAACATTGACGGGTAGACATCTACTCCAAGACAACAAATGGGTGGAGTGTGGCATGTCTGTTGGAAGTGGAGTCTCATTTAATGTCAAACACTTCCGATCTTTTACTCGTCGTATCTTCGGCTCAGGGACTCTACAGTTTCATTTCGCTGATGAAGGCATCCGCACTGGAATTGAAACAAGTAAGGCTTTTTTGTGCATCAAAGCTAAATATACATGTTAACATAGTAATAAAAAACAAGAAATAAGCCCTAACATTTTCAGAATTTTTCAGGAAGTTTCGATTTGGTTCCTTTTATAAACACGGTAGACTCCTGTAAGTCTACTTAAGTTGTGTATTCATACTGTGCAGTAGTTTGGAGCTCATCCTTACAGTGGGCCTACAGTCAGTAATTAATCTTCTGTCTTTTCATATGTGTTAAATAAATTTCTGTGTGTTGTATTCTACAGAAGGCGCAGAAGTTTTGTGTTTGCTAACTTATCCTATACGCATCGATTCACAATACAACCCTTACACCATAAATAGGCATTTTTTAGGTAGGCATCAGTTAGTTAGGCCATTTTAAGTTCAGCCTAGGATCCAGTCTTGAGATGGCCAAACTTACAGGAGTCTACTTTAACCATGCACCACAGAATTTGACAGTAAAATTGTTTGTACAACAAACATAAAACACTACTTTTAACCACTCTCAATGTTTAGCTCGATTGTGTACGGTGAAATGTTTCAAATAAGGTTTCTATGTTGTATGTAGCATTTGCCATGCAAATGGATGAGCACCTGATGGGTTACTTGACGTGGCGTGCAGGGACTCAGTCGTCTATGACCACATCTCTGGCTTACAACGGCGAGAACACCAGAGTCGAGGGCTCCATCACACTCGGCATCCCTCACTCCTTCGTCTCTGTCAACTATGCGTACAACTTTCGGGATCAAGAACTGAAAATGCGGTCTGCTCTCAAGTAAGTTTTACATACTACAAATGACAAAATAGATTAGTCAAATATACTTAATAAATAAAAGTGAAGCCTAATTTGTGCTTGTTATAATGGTATTTCATATGCCTTCTAATTTGAAAGCAACATACTAATTTTAAGAAAAGGTCTCTTGAGGTTGTTTGGTCAAAAAACTGATTAAATTGAGCACACTTTTTAATAAGAATTCTTTATCTATCAATAGAGTATAAGTTGTCCCATGTTTTAAATCGTTAACTAAGCACAAAGCAATTAACCACCCTTTTGTTTTCCGAGCCCACCCTCCAGGTTATTAACCCAGTTAGTCGAGGTTCTACTGTATTTCCAAATTATGCAAAGTATAAATTTAATTAGAAGAACAGACTTTTCTGGCCACTTCAGGAAGAAAACTACTCCCTATGTTTCCGGAAAAGTCTGTAAAGCGATCGGAAAAGTCGGTTTTTCTAATTAAATTGATCTCTGCCAAATTATGAAGATATTAAGAATAAATATAACAGTATAAATTTCATTGTTAAAATTTTTACAATCTGTAAGATTTGTTTATGTATTTTATTATGTACAGTTTATAACTAAAAGAAATATTAAAATTAACTGCCATTGGTAAGAGGTAAGGATCATGCTGTTTTTTTTATTTTATGAAATACTCAATTTGAAGAATTACAGCACACTCGGACCCTTGATAGTTTATGATACACAGAAAAGTGTTCAATATTAGAGGTTCTTTATTCAATATAAGAACAATACAATATTTTGTACAGAATAGCGTACATGTTGTAAAGAAACTGTTTGTTGTTTAGGGCCGGAACATTCGGTGCTATGTTAGAGTATGCTGCAGAGAAGAAAATCTCAGAGCAAAGCACCATGTCAGCTACAGTCAGTGTTGGAGTTCCGACAGGAGTTCGGCTCAAAATCAAGTAAATATAGTGTTGTCTTGTATTAATAATAATTTTCTAATTTGTTCCTTTTATTAAGTCAAGCGTACTTCATGTTCCTTCTACAAGACTTGTTATGGTTCAGAGACTTGAAAATCAAGACTCAATCTAGATCTTAAATAAATGTGATAAACTTAAAAGTATAAACCAATTTTGAGCACCATTAAAACAGGAGGTGCATTTTCTGTGTCTCTTCATGGCGATTCAGGGGATCCCTATTTTTTTTCTCTACAATTGCTTAATAATAATAGAACTAGGAATGTACAAAACCTTTTCAAATCTGCACTACCTATAATTAATTGATCTCACTCAGTGTTGATATCAATGATATTTTCAGAAGTAACAGTATCTACATCTGAGAAATATTGCCCAGTTAAGCAGGAGCAGACTGGCACCTCCAGTAATGTGTCAACCTAGACCAAGGGAAGGTGCATGGAGGGGGCCTGGGGAGTATGGAATACCCCAAGGACTACAGGGTCCTCTTCCGAAGAAAACTGTAAAAATTAACCGGCTAATCCGCTGCAAAAAAAACTCAACCAGCATGTCAAAATTGTGCAATTTTGTAAACAATTCTCAATCTCAAAGTGTAAAACTGTTTATATTTAATAGGGTTAAAAATAGAATTCTTAGATGTTTTCTGTAAATTTGATACGAGAAATATTGTTTCCTAGGTTCATCCGTTCAACACAGACGTTTGTGTTCCCAATCCACCTGTGCGAAGAGCCGATTGTGAGTTCTGTGTTTTACGCTACAATTGTTCCTGTGTTTGCCTACGCTGTCATCAAGAGGACTGTCATAGACCCCATCACCCAAGAGCAGAAAGAGAGAGCGAAGAAGAAACAGAGAGAGGCTAATAAAAATAGGTAAGCTACCGAGTGTCACGTTTTCTGCCCAAATTATTTATCTAGCTGACAAATTGGACCATACTGGCATACTAAACCCTTTGTAGAAATGGTTCAAACACTTTTACCTTTTACATTGTTTGTTTTTGTTATCTTTTTCAAACAGATAAATTATAGGCTGCATAATATTATGTTTATTGGAAAAAAACATCAGGTTACACTGCACATTCATTTATGTTAGTTTGTTTTATGCATTTTGAGTAGTGCAACATTTTCTGAGGTCGATAATTCATCTGAAGAATTATCTAAAATCTTGACAAGTGGAGTTTGTTGTGTTCAAAAAGTCAATGAATGATTCAGGATGACAGAGATGCGTAGAGAAGCCACGGCCGCTGTCAACCTAATGGCTGCCGCTTTTGAACGTGTCCGCTCGGACGAAGAGGCTCGCAAGGGCGTAATTGTGGTGAAAGCTCTGTACTGGCGGTTGGTCACACTGTCTACACCCACCGAGTCTGGGGAGAGATCAGCTGTAGACGAGGTCATTGACGTTACCATTCCTCTTCAGTGTCTAGTCAAGGACTCAAAACTCATCTTACATGATGCTTCAAAGGTTGGTCATTTCTCTTAGCTCCATTACAATTCAAAAGCAAAAAAGTAAATTTGTATTAAAACCCATATATTTTTCTGCAAAAGCCATTTTATTATAAACAATAGGTAAAGTTTCAGAAATTTGAAAGTTTTATTTAATATCAGGTCTTGTGATGGCACACAGCGAAAATAACGTGAATTACTTTCCACACTCAAAAGTAACCTGCTTGCAAATTTAATACTCACCCATAAATTTCACTTGAATACATAGTAAATAACCCCTACACCCTCGTACTTGTGACACCCCATTTTTCTACTGTCAACAATGTGATTTCTATTTTGCAAGCAACCCCAGCCCACTGTGGTTACCTTGCAATCAATGACACAAGTGGCTGTTGTTATCAGAGGCAATGCAAAACTGAGAAAGAGAATGTTAACCCATCTGCAATTCCCTTGTTTTTTTAGGATAAACTATGGTATGAAAGGGTGGCTTAGATTTGAGTATAATACAAAATAATAATAAAATCATTTCTAATTGATATTTTGAAATACTTACAACATATACTTGTTTTAAATTATTGATTAATGATTAACAAAACCTACTTAACATATTGATATAGTATAATGGTAAGGAAATATCCTGCTGATAGGTGAGAACCTTTGTGTGGGTTTGTCAGTTTGTATTTAAATACGAGGATCGTTCGGAAAGTAATACTCGTTTTCCAATAAAACGAAGAGAAAGCAAATTTTTTTAGCTGTGTATTTTACATTTTATATCTCAACCTACTTTTCTACATAATTTCCTTGCAAATCCAAGCATTTATTGTACCTTGTTACAAGCATTTGAATACCTATATCGTAGTTTTCTGCCGCCAATCCATTGAAATAAGCCAATACCGTTTGTTTGACTTCGCCGTTATCCTCGAAACATTTCCCACCCAAAAACTCTTTAAGATTTGTGAACAAATGATTGTCACTAGGGGCTAGGTCTGAGCTGTATGGAGGATGGTCGAGAACATCCCATCGGAAGTAGTTGAGTAACTGCTTCGTCTTTTCAGCTGCATGAGGAGCGTTCCCAAAAGCTTAGCACTGCAGCCATTCGTTTCAATTTGTGATTATCGGTAAGCATGAGCGGAACCCACCTAGCACAAATTTTCGGTTGCCAAGGTGTTCTGTGAGTACTTTGTAAATGATAGTGGGTGAAACATTTGGGAAATTTTCACTAGTTTCATCTAAAGTCACTCTCGATCCTTTTGCACAAGCATCAACAGTTTCAACAAGCGTAACCATTGATGACACTTTCGGTGACGCTTAGGCTCCTCATCGTGAACATCATTTACTCTCCCTTCATTGAAATTTTGGCACCAACGTCGCACAGTTGACTCGTCCATCACTTCACTATACACGGAGTTAATTTGTGCGGTACATTTCACTTGAAACATGGTTTTGCATTCAGAAATCAATAACTGATCTCAATTCACAACTGGTGGCGTTATTGATTTTCTTCTCCATTTGTATACTTACAAACACTGTAATAAGAATAATAAAAAAAGTCATGACTTTTGTCATTTTAAACGGACCAATGATAAAGGCATTGCCTTTGAAACGCCTGGTCCAAAATAAAAGTTTAAATATGGGTTTTGACTTTTAAAATTATTTTATTACTCTTCCCAATATTGAGCACGTTCTTCTTCACTGTAATAAGAGTTGTATTGAAACGAAATTCAGTAAACAGCTGACCAATGAGTTGCTAAAACCAGCTAACTTTGATTCAATCATCTATCAACACAGAGATTAAAGCGGGTACTACTTTCGAGCGACCCTCATTACATTCATCAAGTTTGGTTGTGCAAGTTTATTGAAAAGGCTGCAAAGTAAATTATGTACATACATATGGTATGTAAACATGTTACATAAGGTAAATGAACCACTTATAACTTGATTGCAGATTATGGAAAAAAACATCCACAAGCTTTTGGGTCTTTTAGTTGACCAACATTTAAGTTGGGATGAACATATTCACAAAATATTGATGAAAATTAATTCTGGAATTTATGCTTTATCTAAATGTCTTATTATTGTAACTACAGACCTAAAAATATTTATTTTGCTCATATTCACTCTCACATAATATCCTTTTGTGTTAGTTTGTATGGTTCAACTAAACAGATAAATATGAATAATATTTTAATACAACAAGCAATTAGAATCATGTTTAAACTTAAAGATGGTGAATCAACAAAAACTTCTTTAAATCCTCAAAATATTGACAGTTTACGGTCAATATATTTTTAAATGTATCCTGATAGTTAAAAATGATATGCTTAGCTCAGCTCTAATACCGTTTTGCATCCTATAAACCCGAAATAAAATGACAACATTCAGCCACATAGGTTAAAGTTTTTTTGAGAAAAGACCTAGTTATATGGGTAAGATTTTAAAATGTATACAAAACATATTAAAGAAGTAAGTGACAGTTCAAAATTTAAAACCATTTTAAAAGATTATGTTGTTAATTTAGCTGTTTATTCTTTGAAAGAGTTTTCACCTCTAGGCTAAAAATGGTGAGCTAGTTCTTAAATGGTAGATTTATTGTTTTTATTTACTTATTTTATTGTTGTTAATCAAAGCTGACACCTTTGTAAACCTTTGTATGACACTATTCAATTGTAAAATGTACAAAAAATGAATAAAGATATTTTGAATTGAATTGAATATGTTTCTGTTACAGAGTCAGTTACCGGGTTTCTACGACCCTTGCGTTGGGGAAGACAAGGCCTTGTTTGTCCAGTACCTGTTCCACAGTCACCTCCACGAAGTCGTGTCCCCTGACAACGAGCCTCTGTTGTTACCAAAGCAAGGTAAACAATCCTCTTGCTTAAAAAAATATTTTTGGATGAAAGTTTTGTAACTTTTTGATACACTTTTGTACATAAGGGAACTGAGTTGTTAAATGTGCTAGGTGACTTTAAGATAATATTCTTTCAGAGTTTGTACTGGTATTCCGTAACAAAAAGAGGCTATAACTAATTGTTATACAACATGTTATAATAGTATAAAACCACAACTGTTTAAAACTTTACTAACAAGACTTTGGTGAACACTAATTTATTAATAAGCGATCTGGTTGGCGTTTATAATAGTTTTGTGAGAGTAATTTAAATCATTTTCAATATTAAAGCAGGCAAGGACTATACACTATTTACAGACCTGATATGTGGTGGGCTTATACAACAAATTTTTCACACAATGGTAAATTCAAAAACAAAACTATGAAATTGTTTGGCTGTGGAAAATGATATTATTTTATGTTTGACAAAAATCAATCGAGACATACAAAAATTACCTTATTCCAAGTAACCTCAAGTTTGTTATTAAATCATTCTGCTGAAATTAATGAAAAATTGTATTTTTATTTGCAATTTCACAAGGTATTTTGGTGTCATGTGTTTTAGACTTTGTCTTACAATTTTTTTTTTTCATTTTAGTAACTTTGTTGAGTTGTTGATAGGTTCTCTCGGTTCTTTTTTCATACCTAGTTTTAAAGTTGTATTGCATTGAGATTATACAATCATATCTATACTGTAATAATTTATATTAAAAAGCAGAATCAACTCAGGTTCTAAATAAATACATGATCACTTCATTCATTATCCGCCTCTCGTACACGGTATCCGTGGCCTGAATGCTTTTTATTTGTATCCTTCCCTCTCCCTCATGGACCTCTCCAGGTTGAGAACCCATCTTTATAGCATGATTTAGTGACATTCTTCTGTAGAGTATGAGATGCTGTTCTTCTGTTTAAATTGGACGGTACTCACTAAGTTGTTGCGTGTGTTTCAGCTCACAGGCTAAGTGCGACCTGACCTCCGTCTTCACCCGACAGCTGTTAGTTACTATTACATAATTAATTGTTAGTTTATTGTGTATAAAGTGTATATTAAAGCATGTTTTCTTTGTTAAAAATTTGTTATTTACCTTTTCTATGGAATTTTAATTTACGGCAGATTTTTAAGCTGCATAACACATACTATGTTGACCTATGTGGTGTAACTCACCCAAGAATAAATAAAATCCAAATAAAATATTACAAAATATTTATTCAACAATAACATAATATAAAAACAGGTTACACTATTATCCGACATATACTTAGCAACTAATATTTACAATAGGCTATAAATTAGCAAATGCCACTGTACATTGGCATATTGTAAAAATTGTGTTTTAACCATTAGTATTTATCTGAAAAAGTTAAAACTTCACAAGACGTTATTGAATTGATTGTGAATGATTATCCTTAAACCCCAAATATTGTACACAACATTTGCAATTGGCTGCTATAAAATACAGTAATTGTAAAAAATCCATTTCATGCAAATATTCTAGTTATCAGTCTTACTTGCAGTGATTTCTTTCCCACTCTCTATAAATCTGAAATTGAGATAAATATTCAGTTAAAGGTTGCCATTAAACGTTTGACCTCAAAAGTTTTGCTTTTTAATGGGCACACAATTACCCTAGCCATTTTATTTTCTTTCAAATTTCATTATTTTATCCAAGGAAATGGTCTAAGTCAGCCAAATAATTTGCCACTCTTCTATAAATTTCAAAAATAGGATACATCACAATATTTGAGGAAGATTATAACAATACTTTGTGCACCTCAGAAAACTGTTCTTATAAGATGTACAAAACAAAGGGTATTTTTATGAGCATGGATATTTTCAGGAGGAAACTAGGATACTTTTAGGTGGTTTATTCCTGCAGATTTTAAACTTTAGAAATCCCAGGAGTTGAAAAGCAATCTTTCCATTTATAATTTGGACTTCAGAGCCCCCATCAATTTCTCAAGTTTCATTGCTTTTTTCAGATCTCCATGTATCTTCAGCTTTCCAGTCATAAATGCTGTGGCTGGCTTTAGACTTCCTGTGAACAAAGATTCGGATATTTTATTATTTTTATTTTATCAATGCAAATTTTAATCTAAATTTTTCAATTTTCAAGGGCAGAATACTAAAAATTTAACGGATATGCCCTGCTTTTCCCAGATAAGAACTATGATATTCCTGGTATTTTATCATGTATAAATTTGGACGTGATGACGTTTTTAACAACTAATGCAACAGCAGACAATTGCAGATTTTGTGGTAAGCACTGGTATGCAAGTTTACAACTTTCTTTAAATAACAGTAACAACACTCAGTCACTCACAACAGAACTATTGCATTCTGGTTAACTACAATTACAAGTTTAGACTTGAGTACCTCTCTACCACTAAATAATACCGTAATATGACACCAAGAAGAAATAGAAAGGAGAGCAAGCCCAACCTGTTAAAGTAGAAACATATGAGAGAACAGTCTGTGTCATTCTTTATACGGGTGAGCCTACTAGATATTAATTAATATGTTGGCCCTAAATCACTCCACGTGCCTGCAACTACGGTAGATACAAATACCACTGCCACTTCAATTGACCTTACAATTGAGCACTAACTTTAGTGGCGAAAAGATTATGGTTAAAGTATTTAAGAGGTGTCTATACAATCACACTGGGCAGTAGTGTTCAATTAATATTCCCCTAGAAATGAAAGAAGCTGTCACAGCTTCCAGGAGGCTTTTCACAAATGAGAGTTTATCTGATTTGCGACACATTCTCAGTTTTCGATCATCGGAAAGAGTATCTACATCAAACAGCTGGAGCAGAACATACAGACATACTTTCTTCAGCCCTTAACATTGCATGTCCCGTAAAAACCTTTAAAACTAAACTTTTAAAACAGTATTCAAAATATTGATTGCCCAGAAACCAATTTCCTTCGGAAAGGGTTAATCAAAGCTCAAGCGAAATATCTCCCGACATCAAAGGAAGCAGATAAATTAGACTTTACTAAAATGAAAGTGTATTACTTAAAGGCAAATGAACAGCAATTGACTCAATTCAAAAACAAAACTAAAGCCAGGGTGTCCACTGAACCCTGGAAATCAAATTCACAGATTTTTCCCGGTCTAAAAAGCTAATTTTTATGGTTTGAAATATTTATTTTGGTACTTTTAAAAAGTTACAGTTGTTCCGCCACTTGTTTCAAAATTGGTAGTTACTTTGGCAACCTGTTCCACTCCCAAGATGGTTACCGAATAAAACTTTAGAGAGAGACCACTGTTAAGACAAAAGTTTTTAAGGCCAAATCCCAAGTTCCACAAAGCAATTAGAAAGTCATTAAAGTACATAACATCTTGGCAAAGAAGTTATTAAAATGAGTTTTACCTGAAAATAGCTTGTAGAAGTTAGCGTCAGTCATTGCGAGAGTAGCGTCGGGAGTGGTGGGGGCTTTGCCTTTGCCGCAGGAACCCATACCGGTTTTGAGGTCCAGGAACCAAGTACGTTCCCCAGACCCAGTCAGGTTGAACTGGTACATGGCTTGAATCTGTCACACGAACACCTCTGTTACTATTGAACTTTTATCCTCATCATTATTTTATTAATAATAAATAAGCTTTTCTTCTCATTGACAGTAAAAGAGGTCATAGTTATCTGGTTGTTTTACTAAGTATCACGAATAATTTGAAATACTGCATATAAATTGTTATGAGTTACAAACTATTGGGTAAAAAATTACTAATGGCACATGTTTGTAAAAAATTGTAATTTGGGATCTTCCATTCAAATTATGCATACCAATCACCAAAACATTTTATACCATTTGATTTATAAAGTGTTGATGAGGAAGATACCTTGTTGACAAGATCCTCGCTGAGGTTGGTCTGGATAGCACTGAAGATCTTCTCCACATCCGTAGGCGGACCCTCTGCCTTCACTTGAGCTGCTTGTGGCTTGGGCTTGGGTATACTGTGAGATGCGACAGTGGAGTCGTGATCCACATCCAGGAAAGCATCAGGCACCAAGTTGTCTTTGTTTGCTGTTGACAATGAACATACTCATAATGAGGCATTTGTTACTTTTATTCTTACACTAGCAAAATATTTACACCCTCTTGAATATTATTTTTATTTATTAAACCTTTAAAAAACATTGTTTCAGGTATAACAACAATTCAAAAACCTACACGTTGGAAATAAATGTTATAAGTATGGTGTATTTGATTTAAAATATATAAAATTTGAACTAAGAATAAGGAGCCACCAGTAACAACACTGTAGTCATAGATCAAATACGAGTATTGCTAATTATTCCAGGAACCATCAATAAATTCCTCTACGCTATAAAACACTTTTGAAAGGAGAAAGTTTTTTAATTTTGTTTTAAACATGTTGAAACTTTGTATTTCAATTGGAAGTTTATTAAATAGTACGGCACCCACCTGTGAAGGTATCAGGGAATATAAGAGGTAGTACATTTTAACTAATTCTGTAGCAAGTTTATGGCCATAGATCTTTTTAATTTTTGAACTGCATGTGCAGAAAATAGAAATTTGAGCTTGGCCAAAGCTTTTTCTGAGTAGTTCCAAAGACATGCTAATACATCTCAAATTGATGCCATTATAGCAAGTCCAAAGAGGATGTTACCCTCTTTAAAAAAATAAGACAGCAAAGTTATAGAAATCTTCTCCACTTCTCAGTGCAGTCCGAATAGAACTGGTACTAATTGTAGAGTATGAAGAGCAAAGATAAAACTTGATGCTAGAGAGAGAGAGGGATGTACGTCAAATAAACAATCACATTTCCTTCTCTCTACTTGATGAAAAGTACTTTCAATAAATAAACCTTTGAGAAAAGACCACCACTATAGCAGCCACACTATATCAAGGAGTTACACTTTTTTTATTTAGGTGTTATTTAGTTTGAGTTGAAAAGCTTCAGGCCAAATGCAGTGTTGATGTACCATTCGAAGAAAATGTGTAAACATTTACTGAAGTAGGTATCCAATACTGAACACGAGCTAACTTACATGGGTCGAAAGCGTACTGGTCGATCTGGACCTGGCTCAGACCCTCAGCTCGGAGAATGTCTTCGTCTATGACAAACTGGCCGGTGAACTTCTTGGCGTCCTTGCACAGGATAGCGTACGCGGCATCAGACACAATCTCTGGCTTGCGTGAATATCGTCCAGAGTCCTTTCCCATCAACATCTCCACAGCTGCAGTCCAGATAGCTGCAAGTTTGTCAATATGATAATGTTAGACTACATGTGCACTGTAATATGACACACTTTTTACTTTTTGGTCAAATTTGTTGTATGTACAGTACAACTAATTTTGTTAAAAACACAACTACACTAGCCCCGCTAATCTGAACTAATTGTGACTGGACCCTCTTCGGATTAGCAAAAATTCGGATTTGCACCATTTTTCAAATAAGTAAACAAAATAAAACATTCACAATTAAATTTCAATTTTATAGTTGTTTAAAATTGAACTTTAGAATGATAAGCTGTATACTGCAAGAGGTGACTACCTGAATATCATTTTACCGCAAATAAAGGTCAAGAAAAAGGTTTTATGTACAATTTATTTTAAATGAGGTGACTACTTAAGAGGTAGTATACTAATGACTACTAAAACTAGTTCAATACAGCTTGTGACTTTTTAGATTTGTCAGAAATTCTGAACAAGCCTATCATGTTGAAGCATCGCAGAATACTTTATTCCTTAAAAAAAGAATTACCAGTTTTAGGCCATAAAGCATTGACTGCAATTCCATCATCTTTGAATTCTTCGGACATTCCCAGCACGCACATGGACATGCCATACTTCGCTATCGTATATGCCGTGTGGTTCTTGAACCACTGTGGATTCAGATTCAATGGAGGGCTCAGATTCAAAATGTGTGGGTTCGAGCTTTTCTTCAGGTGAGGCAAGCATAGTTTTGAGCTGAAACAAAAATAAAACATCTACAATCTTACAACAGTCTTTATCCAGTAAACCATCAAGACTTCCACCAGCACATTAATGTGCATGAAATTATATAAGCTTTGTTCTGCCTCCACACCACCTCCGCCTGGACAAGAAGAAACCATCCTATAAAGGAGCAAGGAATATACTACAGGGTCATCCAGTGAGATTTGATGTTTTTTAAACAAGACACAGCTCGGTTTATTTTTAGATAACTCTAATTGGTCTTAAACTTAAGACAAAAAGTGGGATTTTTATTTAATGTTCATTTTTGAACATCATGCATATTGAGGTCCATTTGATTCAATGTATTTTTCTATTTTTTCAGTAAAGCTTTGTCTTGCGTGTTCAACACTTTCTGGGTGACCTGATTTGAGACTTCCCTATACATCCCCTTGCAATTTTATCTTATGGGAATATCTAAAAGAAAGAGTATACAAGGAAAACCCACGTAACCTAATTTAAGGTAAAGATAATTGAAACAGGCAATAAATAAAGAAATTAACCGCATTCCTTAAGAAATGCTGGACAGCGCAAGACGAAGCTTTACTGAAAAAGTAGAAAAATTCATTGCATCAAATAGATGTCATATACATGATGTTGTTTTCAAAACAAAACATTAAATACAAATCTTCTTTTAAGTCTTTATTTTAAGACCAAAAGTTAATTATTTAAAAAATTAACCGAGCTATGACTTATTTAAAAACATAAAAGTTCACTGGATGACCCTGTATTATCTCCTGCCAGACCACCTGAAGAAGGAGCCTGCAAGGACCTTCAAGTCAGTGCTGACCCAATGGTGCTGGATTGACCAATCTACAAGGAGAAATAATTTCTCATTAACACATTTACCTGTCAAGTATTGTACATTTAAATTTTTTTGCAGTTGTATTACTTTTAATTAATATTGCATTACAGATTATATGGTCTATTGTCTATCTTTTTTTCTCTTGACCACTAGTTATTAACAATCAACAATGCCTGGAATAATTATTAATTGTCAAAAAGTTTAGGTGTGCAGTTGATTTAACATGAGCCCAACTGTTAAATAAAAGGAGAATTTTTATCTATATGGAGAAATCTATATTTGGAGAAATATTGAATTATTAACATTATCTCAACCCCTGTCTACTGATGGCTAGGGCAGGCTTACAGGAGGAATGTGCCTCTGGTGTTGATGTTCTGCATCAGGTCGTAGCGCTTCATGTCAGTCTCAAGTGTGCCGGTCAGGTTGATGGCGCTAGCGTTGTTCACCAGGATGTCAATACCTCCGAATTTCTCGACAGCCTTCTTCACAGCTTCCGCTGCTTGTGCCTCTTCCCTCACGTCAACAATACAAGGCAAACACTTGCCTCCAGCTTCTTCCACTGCAAAGTCATATTTTAAATCACACTGTTTTTTATAATAAGGCCTATTACTCCATTGAAGAGTTTATGGAGGTTAAAAAATCAATCAGGGGCAAGGTCATGACCCCGCCCACCAATGACCCTTAATTAGGGCCTTAAAAAGGTCCTTTTGTTGTTTTTTTTTAAATTAATCCAATTTGAATTGTTTATTTTATACAAGTTTTCATAAGGAGAAATTAACTAACAAATCAATATTAGTTCCAAAACACAAAAATCTACTAATACACTAGTCTCGCTTACCCTTTATACATGGGTCAGCAGAAAGGCGGATAAACAAAAATGTCAAATAACAAAGAAACTTTTGGGAATCCATTTAAAATGGTTACAATAATTTTATCATTCATTTAATACACACATTCTACTATTGAACAAAATTACAATATATGAACAAAAAGTGAAAGAAACAAATGTAGGTAAACACTTTAAATATTCACCCCAAAGTGAAATATGTGCTTTTCTTTTGACTTTTTACATGTTTTTGTGTTTGTTCAATGACGGATAAATTAGAATTTCGGATAAGTGAGGCTCTACTTTAATGTTGACAAAATCTAAAAATCCACTTTGTAAATAAAGTGAAGACTTTTATTAAAAAGTGTAGAATGTAATAATAGCTTTAGTAGTTAATTCCAAGTCAAATTAAAGTGGTTATTTGTATGGTGTTTACAGCTAACTGATTGTCCTTGAGTAAAGGTTTTTATCAAGTTGTCAAAGTCTAAGCTCATCGTCAAGTGACTCTCAATTATTAGAGCTGCCGGCCAATTTAGTCAATCAACACTTATTTATCCAGTCAGTACAAAAAAATGTAAATATAGATGTATGTGTATATTTACTTAACACGTACTGTTTAAATTTAGATGTTTTCATTTACTTTTATGTATAATGTTATAATATAACATAAATTAAAACCAAACGCCTTTTAATACTTTCATCAGGACATCTATACTCTTTTAGTAGTCCACCACATCTTCTTATATAAAATAATCAATTTTCAAAGTAATTAATATTAGGTATAAAGAAACCTACATAGTACCCTGTTATTTACCTTTAATAAACTTACTAACAGGGTACTATGTATGTTTCTTTATACCTAATAATTATAAAAGTAAACCTTTGTGAATCTCTTGCAACTAATAGCTAATACTTTTATTTGAGACATCGACCACTCTTAGGGTATTTTTAGGTGAATACAGGATGAATGGTGAGTGTGATAAGTTTTTTAATGGTTGATGAGATGTAGTCTTGTTACAACTTGGGCGAATGTTCCAATGGAATGGATCAACGGCTTTATGTGACTTCCGAACAGTATAATAATCTATAATATAATAAAGATATAGTTATTACTTATTACTTCAAGTACAGCTCATCAGGAAACAGTTTCTTATTGGAGATAAACTAATCAAATAACAGTTTTATGTTTTTGTGAGGTCTTTCAGAAACAATATTTCTATCTTAAGAACAAACACCAACTGAAAATAGGTTATAAAAGATTAAAAACCTATTTTAATAAAATAAAACCTAAATATTAATAATATTTTCAAAGTAACATATGGATATTCCAGCATAGGAATTAACTGTTAAGAATACTTGATCCAAAAGTTTGAACATTTAAAGCTGTTAAAATCCAATGTTTTACCATTTCTCTATTTTAAATAATATTCAGACAGAGCATGACTCTACAAATCTAAGAAGCAGATCTTACGAAACCTCAGGAGATACAGTTGGCAATAAGAATGACGTAAGTACTTTATTACGCTTTGGTTTGAGACATTGATTACATATCAAGGGTTTTTTAAGGTTAACATGATGTAAAGACAGATGTGAGGAGGGTTTTGATGGATGGAGAGGCTTAGTCTTGTGTTCCAAAGTAGACTTAAATTTTCCCTAGAAATCTAGAATGGAGCTTTAGTTAATAATGTAATGGCCATATGCGCAAGATTTTACAAAGTATTGAGGGTCCCTTGACTCAACTGAACAAACAACACTAAAGGGTGGAGGAGAGACATTCAATGGATGTACAGTTGTATGTCATATGGAAGTCACTACAAGTGGCCCTGTGAAAAGTTTGAATGTATATTTGAATGGCTCACCTTCTTTGGCTGCTGTGTAAATAGTGCCGGGAAGTTTGGGATGAGCTTGAGCTGTCTTCGCAGCGATAATAATATTTGCACCATCTCGAGCAGCTTTCAAGGCAATAGCCTTCCCAATACCTCGACTCGCACCAGAAATAAATATAGTGCGTCCAGCTAATTTCCTACGAAAGCATTTCATGTTAAATAACACATGATTTATACTACTAGCATTTACTTAAACACCAATGAGAAGATATAAATAACCAGTTCATGGACTTTTCTTAAGCCACCAATTAACTATGAACCTGAACTTTGTGATCTATAAGAAACCATAAACCATTATCTTGATTCTTTAATTAAATAATCACCTTAGTGAAACTTAATATTGAGCTTAAAAAATAAATTCTTGAACTTTACTAGGGTATTGATATGGAGCATTATATACAATACAAATCTGAACTAAATTACTTTCAAAATTAACTGTGACTACTGTGGACCAATAAGTTTAATCCTAGCTTGTAGGCATTATTGCTTTACCCATTAAAGCAAAATTAGTGTAGTCATAATTATTTTTACTAACTAGCTATGTGAACAGCAGATCCCAGTCTTTGAGTACTTCATTTGTTTTAATGAGCCGAAAATAACATTTGCATCTCTTATATGAAAATATGGATACAAATTTTGAATTAATTTCTTACTTATATTTATCAATATGGCAAACGCCAATAACACTGCAGCTTCAAAGACAAGTTTATTAAAACATTATATCTTTTTAGATAAATTTACAAAAATGCAGATGGTGTTTCTGTAGCAATGTAAAATAAATATAGTGAGTGATAATTAGTAAGATATAAATAGTACCTAATCTAAGTAAATAATAACAATTTTACAGTTGAGCTAGCAAGTTAACAATAATATATAAGCTTAGGGAATTTGCTTATTAAAAACTAAATTAATGGCTGTGACCATCAAAAAGTTGATGAGTTTTTATTTGTGCGTGATCAAGAAGCCCACAATCTGGTCTGTGAAGCGTCAGGCTCCTTCAATCACTTTCCTGGTAATAGAAGTGGCATTTTGTTCAAGCCACTTAATGTGGTGATGTCTTTTTGGTGATAAAAGTTTAAGATGTCAAAGTTGTAGAAAGTTTAGTTGTGTATCAAACTCACTGTAAAATGTATTTTGACAAACATTGTCTCACAATTTAACCTATTTTAATGGCCATCCCTTTAACCTAATTTAAAGTAGGCCTACATGCCTATTAAATATTACATGGCATATGTTTATGTTGGCCTAATCAGTTTGATTTGATTTACTAAATTCAAATATTGCCGCAAACTTATCTTCTAATTCATCTGCCATCTAAGTTCAGTGAGGAAGTACGTTATTATCACCTAAATGACCTTTGATTAAAAATGAACTTTAGACTTACATTGAGTAATGTCAGCACTAATAAAACATATGTAATATGTTTAATAAAAATTGTATTAATATTATATTATTACATTAAAAATGGCTAATGTCAAACTAGAACAATATCAGTGTTTTGTTAATCAGGCCAATTATGAGTTGAGCAAAATTTTTAAAAACTGTAAAGTCATTATATTGCTTGGTTTTGTTGTTGAATGGGCGTAGTTTGCTTAGAAGACAACAGTTACATACAATCTAAATGTGCCGCTTCATAAATTCAATCATACATCACGCCATTCTAAATAATATATTCCCTGATACAAATATTATTAGCATTACTTGCTATAAAACAAGCTAGCAAATATAATATCTGATGCGATCTTAATTGAACTTTGAGATAGAAACAACAGCCTAGTCCTACACATTAAATCTTTATAATAATAAACTATAACTTTTAGGATTATACATACCCCGTGTTAATCATCGTTTCAATATTCTAAATTTCAAAAATATACAACTGCCACTAAATCAAACCTTAAAAGGGTTACCACTAAACTAAAATCAACTAGTCACGTCACTACTTTTCAATTCGGAGTTTGGTTGGGAAGAGAAAAGCTAACCTCTCATCAGCATCAGCTTCAGTCGTCAAGTTTGACAGTCAGCTGGTGTATTTCTTTGCAGGCGATATCCAGAGAGTACAGCCCAAGCCGTAGAGAAAGTTTTTATCGGAACATATTTTATTAGTATTAATACAGTATAAAGATATCAGTTTCTGTATTGCAAGTTGTTATTAATGAACACTTTTTTCTCACTTGTTTAATATTTTAGTATAAAGGTATTACATGTAACCACAAAATATATTTCTTATTGTTGAATAACCATAGCTGGTATTGAAGTATTCGTATACCCCTTTTATGGCGTCTTGCTTCCAAAAAAATTGTCCAAAAGTACCAACGTTTAACATTGCTTAAACATATGTATCGTGTTACAGCCGAAGGACTCAGAAGAATGAACGGTGCTAGTGCTAGCAGCCTGGTTTTCAATTCCTAAAAAGTAGTGTAGTATATTTTAATAGAGATTTACATTTAAACATGTTGAAGTGATTTGAAAACTACTTTGTGCGGGGGTATGTTTATGTATAACTAGTGGAGGATCCAGGGGGTCTTGGGGACCATCTTTGACACCTCAAAGTTTGAAAAAGCACAAATCCGTTAGATTTCGAATATATACTTCATTTTTTTGACGCTTGAAAATGCTTGTTTCAATTAGAGTTTGGAAATGTTTCCAGAGACTTGTGAATTTCAAATACTGAATACCTTCATCCATATTGAATGGTAACATTAGGTGTGTCAGTATAATCTGAGATTGTCTGGCGGTGGCAGTTGTTCGACTTGTTTCATATATACGAAAGTCTTTAAAATACTATAGTACTCTCATTAGTTTCTAGTACCAGCAGAGAGAACTGCCACTGACTTACCTACATGGCACCATTGACTTTAAATATATATAGTGGACAGTGGTTATGGCACTGTCTTAAGAAGCGGCCGGATTGAAGAGCGCGGGTCCATCTCTGGGTCCCATTTTACCATTTATAACATCGGGTAAACATTACAAATAATATTTAAGCTATTTATTGTACTCGTGAAACATTTCTGGAATCCATAGAGCTATTGAGGCTGCTCTAAATATACGCTAACGTAAGTACTTTCACCCAAAATTAAATATTTTATGTCAATATTTCAAACTTAATTTTTCTGTAAAAACACAATACTTGATATTTAAAAAATATATATTTTATTTTGCGATGAAATTTTACGTTTTAGTTTTATGTTTCAGCCCTAATGACTCTATGCTTCCAGATAAAAACTGTCCCCATTTTAGTATATAAGTAACTTATTTAAAACAAAGATTGTAAGTTGAACTCATGTTAAAATCCGCATACCGTTAAACGCCTCTCAAGCTCCATCCAACCACCTCTTCTAAATCTAAATCTAAATATAAGAAGTAGAGCAGTTGGAACGAAACGTGCTGCAGTGTATATGTAGTGCCTGAGCCCTTTTTACAATTTCGTATGTGTGAAAACTAGCTGTACTGATGTTTCAAAACAATCTAAACACAGTACAATGACCTTGACAAAATGTTAAACCACAGATTACCTAGCCCCTGGCTGTTCTGTGGTTAAGCTACCATGCTTATTTTTGTAATCAATTATTTTTTGTATCCTAACAATGCTATGATTGAAAGAAAATATTTGTTTTATAATCGAATTTCCTTCGGAAAAATGAGATATTCATGCCGTCAGCATGATAAGACCCAGACCCGAGACCATGAAATGAGCACCGATCCAGACACCTAGAACACATTTTGAGCGATTTTTCCAGACTTTATATACACTCATATCTTATATCATATAGTGTATCATCTCTGCAGGTTGCATTCTTTGTCAGATTTTCTCCAAATTTAGTAAAATGTTCCTTTTCTAAATATCTCGGTCGAGTTCGTTAATCAGCAAAATTGGACCACAGGATCCTCCCTTTTTGAGGGGACTTTTCAAATATATTTTCTATGTCATCGCTTATTTACTACGCTTGGGAATGTCTTTGTATAGTTTTGTATATCTTTGTTAACCTTTAGAATCTATAAAATATTTTATAATGACCGTTATGTTAGTAAAATAATAACGATTAATTTTGAGACCCCGATGATTTTGTTTTTTAGAGCTTGAAAAGATAAAATTAATGACCATACATAGAATATTTTCTAAATATATTGGGCAGATCGTACACTTATAGGATTTTTAATAGGGAAGGATGTGTTTCTTAAGAAGTTCGACACATGACACTACGGGACGATCGGCTGCAAAATGGCTCATCTGTCAAAATAGTTGAATTTATCAACATGACGCTAAAGTCGATTCAAAGACGCCTCAACGCAATAAACCTCACAACATCGTTTGAAATAAACTCTAATACTTATAGCAAAAGCAGCATTTTTAAGTTTGAGAGTTTGTGACCGAAAGACCAACGTCGGGCTAATGTTGGATAATTATTATTGAAGTAGTAATATTATACGTGTTCTAAGCAATAAAGTATTCATTTTATTATTTGTTTAGCTAGTTCAGAGACAATAGAAACCATTTAGAGTAATAAGTGTATAAGGGTACAAATAGATCTTTGGGTGCAATTCAATCAAAAGCCAACAAGAAAAGAAACGAGAATTTGATCCGTAAGAAGCGTACTGGAACACTTGTGCGCTGCAGAATCAGTTGTTGTGTAGTTGCCGAAATTGCCGCTAGGTGGGAGAGCGGTCGATCTTGGTATTCAACGCGAGAGCTACTTGTAGTTTCAACGTAAATTTCTTGTACACACGGTGGTTTTAACCGAAATTAAGTTTGATAAGGATGTTTTAAATATACATTTAAAACACTGTTGACAGAATAAATATGAACTTCGTCAAAAAAAGTATTTTCCAAGCAATCATAAAATGAATTGTATACAGTACAGTTTGGGCAGCTAAACCCAGCGGCATATATACCCAAGTTCTGCAGTGCAATTCTTGTACTTGCTTCGGCAGTACATATACTAAAATTGGAACGATACAGAGAAGATTAGCATGGCCCCTGCGCAAGGATGACACGCAAAATCGTGAAGCGTTCCACATTTTTTTGCATTTGCTCCGTCGAAATAAATTATTTTAGACGGTCTTATTTTACATTATAGATTTTCCTAATATCAGTGTTGGATAATAAATCCTAAAGTGTTAATCTTTACTGGATAAATATTTTGCATGTTCTGTACGCTTTAATTGTGTAAAACTGTACATAACTTAAGCTGTGATGTTTTTATAGTACAGTGTATCCTTTATTTATTTAAAGTCAAAATTTTCACGATGTTTAAGATCTTTAGATAAAATCTTTAGCCATTAAGGAAACGGTTTCCTGTTTCTTAACCAATATCTTTAGCAATATAGGTCCGCTATATTGTTCTGTTTATCCCCCGGCCACTATTACAGCCTCGTTACGCCCGTGGCAATAGAACGGCCGAATGCCAACACGAGGTTGTGAACGGAACGAATAAGAGTAACAAATTGCAAAGGAAGTTCGATTCACTCATGCAAGTGGCGCTTTATCGTGTCGGCCTGGTTATTGTCTTCTTTTTCAATTTGTGTTATGCTATAATTATTAACTATAATTATGTTATACATAATATAAATATTTCATTTGTTCCCCCTAATTCACACTAAAAAAGACTAAATGTTAAACATTTTTTACGAAAATAATGTTTTGTCATTTTGAAATAAACACCGCGTTCGTTTATGTTCATGTCGGATATTAAACTTGACTCTCATTAAATAGCTTCACATTTCTTTAGGACTTAAGTGATGAAATACTGCCTACTATTTTTCATTAGCTTCAAAAACATCTAGTTTTTTACTTATTAAAGAATTTTTTTTTAAAATAGAGCTATTCATTTCTTATTACATGCACTGCAAACGCCAATGAATTAACAATAACAATTGTAAAATAGTAAAAAATGGCGTAAAATGTGAAATTAAATATAGCAGTATTTATAAGTTGTGACTAGGTTATACATGAGTTAATACAATACAAATGCAGGCAAGAAAAACAGTACTTCTAACAATAATTAACAAAAATAAACTATTTAAAAATTAACAATTGGCAGAACTGATAGTCTAATAATAACAAGGATTTTTTAATACTTTTATTTACAACCTGTTACACTGAAGTAACAATAAGTAAATCTAATAACTAACATGACATCAATTGGAGATAACCCATTGGTTACTCTAATATAAAAACATACAAAACAGTGAGTTAATGAAGGAATTTCTTTGAATTTAGAACAAGAAAATTTATTTACATGTTAAAACGAAATGGCAAGTCCAGGATTGAAAATCTTTTGAGCCTTTGGATATGGTTATGATTATCAAAAAGGTTGATGGCCAAATAATTTTGATGCAAAATTAGTCTCTCTTGATGTTTAATACTGAAACGTTTAATTTCTTCTTCTATACGAATGGAATTTTGAAGTCTTGATGAAGGATAGCATTATAGCATATAGAAACAAACCAGGGAGCACTTGATATACTTCTTAATAATTTTGATCGGAATCTTCGGATGATTTGGATATTTGATTCGCTTGAAGTGTCGCATAACTGCACACTGCAAAATGTCCACATTGGTTTAAGACTTTAAGCATAACTTTATAGACAAGCAATTTGTTTTCTAAGGAAAGATTTGATTTTGAACCAAGAAGCCAATTGAGATTAACAAGGATAGGATAATAAATCACAATAGAACAAAAGTGCATAAAGTAATAACAATACGAGTAAATAATTATGATGAGAGTAAATACAGTATAATCGACAATAAATAACAATAAAAACTATTTAACAAAAAAAATTGAACCGACTTCAAAAATAAACCGACAGTAAAATGCTCTAAAATTTTGTAACAATTGGGTAATGCAATTATGTACTGCTTTACATGCTACATTCATAAAAACTGACTTTCTGTTGTTTTACATCGTACAGGCGATAATTTATCCATTACACTACAGTAAGGTACTGTAATAATTTCATGGTAACCCATATAATAAATTTTAAGTTGCCAAAACATATTAGAATACCAATATATTCGCATACTATTTGCCATATTGTGAACTTTAATTTATGGGTTGTTATAATCTTGATTCACTTAAAAACTGTTGCAGTCGGTGCTGCTCCAAGCGTTTCTCTGAAGTCGGTTAAAAATAGTCGACAAGTACTCCTGCAATGACCTTCCACTTTTATTTCGTGGAAGTACAGTTTTGTGGAAGAACAGTTTGTGTTGATGATATTTTACATTTTTACTTCTTTTTGCTTCGACTATTAGTCGTTTACTTATTGCTTTATTCTTCCACGAGGATTGCTTGATCGCGGGCTTGCAGCAGATTCTCCCTTGATCCTGGCGGGAGATACTCACTTGCTATTGGCTGATGTAGAAGCAGGGGGCGGTGTCTAATGGTCCAGCCCAGCCTCCTATCCTGCTCCAATCACGATACCTCTCCCACAATCACTATCAGGACTGGTGAGACCCCTTGGCATCTACAAAGCGGAAATCCATCAACCCGAATAATTATTCATTTGAGTGGTTCGGTTTGCACCTGTTCTCCTAAAAGAAAACCCTTCAAATGTTAAAAAATAAAGTAATTAATTTGAATTTTATTGATGGAAAATAAAATATTAATTTCAAGTTAATGCTTAGAAAAACGTAATGGTATTTATATTATTACAGTGTTGAAAAAGATTAGTTAATAGAGTACAGTAGATACAATACAACACATTATAGCTCTGCTGAGCTGGGCAGCTGTATCATTCCAGCTCAAATGAATCAATCAGGTGATCCCTCTTGAACTCAATGATGGACTAGTATAGTCACAGTCGCTGTATATTACTTATACATCACATATCTATATAAATGTACATATAACATATGACATGTACATCAGAAAAGTGTGTTATTGTGCGTTGATACTATAACGAATCGGGTCGACTCCACAATGTTGATGTTCAAAACCCTGATGTTGGGAATTACAATTCCGAAACTAGTAGAACTTTGATGTCGCAAGGGATGGTGCCGGAGTAACATAGTTTTTAGTCATTACAAAACCTTGGGCCAGAAGGCATATAATGAATTATTTTAATATGTCGAAATAATAATAACAGTGAAATACGTGAGACTTATCAAATCTTAAAGATTTTGATCAAAAGATGTATAAATATAAAAATCTATAGCCTAAAATAAAAGTTAGTGTGGAATAAAATTGTATACAAAATTTGATTCAAATGGCCAGACTTCCTAATTAGCCTAACAAGGGTCCTTTAGGTCCCTTAGGACCAAATTTGAAGTGTCCATCTGATCACAGACAAACGAACTCTACCAGTCTATGATCTGATGATACCCCTTGTCGTTTAGACATGGCAAAATTCAACATGAGAATCCCTGTGGTCAGAGATAAACCACTCTGTATAGTTGAACCAATGATTACTAATCTACTCAATTATTTATATTAGTAATCATTGGTTGAACTAATCAAATTGGGGAACAGGGAGGGCGGTGGGGGCTTCGCCCTTCGGGTGTCTTTGGCCCCAAACCGCTCCTTTTACGGTAGAATAATTTTCGGGCGATCTAGGTCACTACATGTTTACAGTAGTTACTACTTTAGTGACCGCATATCACAACCCCACATTCAACTATAGATTTTTCTCTGTACAGTTTTCGCAAGCCGTCTTCTACCATGTTCATGCAGTTTTAGCTTATTGACAGACCTGTCCTTGGCTGGTTCAGGAAGCACTTCTCCGTATCGAGCAGAGCAGACCCGGTGAGAGGTCCTCTCATCAGTCGCGTAACTCTGCGACAGGACAACGCACTTGGACACAACACCGAAAACTGCTTAAATCCACGGAAACCACTAATTGTTGGTCGAAACAGGCTCAACCAGCCGTGACTCACACACAGCACACTGCACTCTAGACCAGTCTATCCTACCCGTGGCGGTATTGCAGAAGTATGGTTAAAATGGTGCATGGCTTGCTAGTTGAAGGAGTCATATTCTAAAGTTCGTCTTTAGAACGATTCGAAGTTAGGACTACAACGTCTTCTCAACCATTCAACCTCAACCCTTAACTAGCGTTACCGTTACTAGCGTTACTATGGTCATTGTACAAATTGTTTGTGGTGACTGGTGAATGGGGGGATCGAACTTGCGCGATCAGAGGATGAGCTCTGGAGACGCGCGCGATACCAAACTGTGACTCGTAATTCTGTTAGTGATGAGATCTTGAAATTTAAGATCAAATTACTCTAAAAATTACATACACTGGTAATTTGTAACTGTTTCTCTAACATTTCTGTACATGGGTATTTATTTGATTAAAGACAAACTTAGTATTTGCGTGAGTGAGCCATAGGGCTTTTCATTTCAAAGATAAAACTAATTTTCGTATTTAAAACAATACAAAAACTAAAACTCAGGAACGAACATTGTTTTTGGATTCAAAAGTTCCTATAAGGAATTGATTTGAAATTCTTAGGCAAAGATTAACCACTCAGTAAATCGTAGGCCTTTAAAGGTTTTAGTTCTTGAAGTATAGATTAAAGTGATTTTGTTGTGTTTGAAAGTTGATTGGCTGTTTTATGTTTTTACTGTAAGTTAACCTAGAGATTCGACTTGAGAGCTGTTGCCCTGGGCAAGATTGTGTCGCAGGTGACGGAAGCTGTGATTGGCTGAAGGATGTGGTGTATATTTGGCAGTATGGGACGGTAGTCTTGATCAATATTCTCGACATGAGCAGCTTTCACATTCCTGTGTCCCGCACGATCGTCATTGTCTCTACTGTCTAGCCTCCTGTCCTGGTCCGTCACGTTTAGAAACGCAACAAGGCCTACTTGACTGCCACATCATCATCGTGCTTGCAATCCTCCTCCATGCCTCCATGCATTGTTCCTCAAGTTAAAGTTAGGTTCTTAAACGGTCTTTGGAAATCTGCAAACTGAAAAGAAAGAAGAACATGAAGATTGTTTCAGAAAACAACCTAAGGTTGGTTCTAAACCTATAAGAAATAAAGGATTTGATTTGAATCTTAATTCTAAAAAATGACAGATTTTGAACAGCAAATAAAACAAAAAGAATTTATACTCAGAGGTTAATACTGTATTTTAATTCTAGCTCACGCATACTATTCGTACCTTGTGATTAAAAGTTGCAAGTTGCATTATTGCATTTCATTTGGTTCAACATATTATGTTGATTAAAATATCTTACTTAGAATTTCGGGTTAAAATTAACTCACTTATCTGTATGAATACAATAAAGGGGTTTCTATAAATTGTTCGGAATTGAATACATTTGTTACTTTAGCTACTTTATGCATTAGAAAGAACGACACTATAACATTAGAAAATTGTCTCTCCGTCTTACTATCAGTCTGTTTACGTTGGAAATGTCACGTGCGTCACGTTGAGGGTCCTAGGTCATATTAAACACACTATATTACTCTATAGCTTAACCCGTAGCAGCACAAATACTCTACACCCTGACACGCTTCATGTGTTTGTACTCTTGAGTGCACTGTGTCTATATGGCAACTCTACGATATAACGGGTCATACAACATCTTGGGTGCTAGACGAGTTTCGCGGGCGACATTTTAGGATTAGAAGGAGCTCACAAAGCCTATGAGCGGAATGTCTCCCACAGATAAGTCGGTTTTATAGCTATTACTTAATGTTTTGGACCAAAGTAGTCCTCTCGTAGTAAAGCACGTGTACTCAACTAGTTAGTTACCAAACATTTTGGAATAAATTTGAACTGGGATTTTTGGCACCGTACCGGAGTGGTACATGTAGAGCAGAGGTGACCGGGGGATTTCAGTAGTTGGTTATGTACACTCTCTTGTACAGTTAGAAGGAGGAAGGGTAAAGGATGTCGTGGGTCTCAGTGACTGGATCATGCTCCGGCAGACTGCGCTCATGTCTGTCATCACGTGATCATCAACTGTCATCTGTCATCATCTCTCGATGACCACTCACTGGCCTGTGTAACCTAGCTTTCCTCACCGCCGTCCGCTCACTACTTGCTGGTCTGCATTAGTCTTTGCTTCCGAATAGTTTTCGTCTTCAGTGATTGGTGCTACTGCCTAAAAGTTTGAATGTTTAATCATGAAAACAAATATATGAAAAATTAAATATCAGTAGGAGTATAACTAAAGGAACTGAATATCACTGAGAGTAACGCCAATTTACTGGCAATAGAGTTACCTTTCATAAATGTATAAACTTACGTAAAGTGAGATTCCCCTTCGATACTGTATATTATTTAGTGTCCTAGTCCATCGGTTCACTAGCCCGGTGGCCTGATAGTAAAATATAGCACAAGATTTTTAGGGCTGTATATTGATAAAACTTTATGCTGGGATAGCCAAATCGACCATATTTGTAGAAAGATGTTTTCTGGTATATTTCTATTAAGACAGATGAGAGATCTATGCTCCGTAGATGCTCTTAAAGTAGTAGCTATTATGGAGTGGTACACTCTCACTTGTCTTATGGAATTATATTTTGGGGTAGCTGTGCTGAAACTAAACTGTTAAGAGCATTTATCCTCCAAAAATCGGCAAGTCGAGTTATTTGCAAATTGACGTCAAGGACATCGTGTAGAGATTATTTTAAAAAGCTAAACATTCTTACATTAGCGTCACTATACATTTTTGAAACTATATTATTTTGTGTTTCGAAATTTAATTTAGTACAGGGCCAAGATATACATTCTCACGATACACGCTCAAATTCTACTTTTAGACAAGATATCCATGGACTACTTATTTATGAGAGATTGCCGATGCAGGCTGGCGTAAAAGTTTTAAACAAGCTCCCCAACGAGATCAAATGTTTACTGCCAGAACTGGCTTTATTCAAAAGAAAACTAAAAGAATATTTGTTTATTAAGGCTCCTTACTCTGTAGCAGAGTTTATTGCAGAACCCGCTAACTTCCCATAATATGAAATATTTAACATAGTAAATATATTAATTTCAAAATAAAGTTAGCCACTCAAACTACAATATCTTGATTAAAATAAGAAAGACAAAATTACAAGACGTATATAGACATTATTTCACCGTATTTACCAGTGGCTTAAGCCCATTCTGCAGTCATTTTCAATTGTAATTAGCCTCTCATTTCACCAATATTGTATCATCTCCATTTCATCAAAGTCAACACAATCCACAATTGTACACTGACTTAATAAATAAATAAATAAATTGAAAATGAAGAATATTGTCCTGTGATCACCCACGAAGCTGATATGAATACACCGGCCCGTAGATGGACAGTCCCAAAACGGCGGTGGCGGAAGCGGTGATGGCATTCACAGTTCATTGTCCGATCATGTGATGAAGTGGCAGTGGCGGCGAATCAGCTGATGCTGCTGATATCAGCTGCTGCTGTCAGCACACGACAACAAAGCCGATCAGCTGATCATATACATCACTCTGTGTATCGATTCAACAACTTCATCAATCTTTTCGTCTTTTGTAGACGTTTTCAATAACAGTGTTCCGAAAGATGTGGTGTTTGAATTTGTAGTAACTTGGGTGACCAGTTGGGAGGAATGGCATAAGTGTGCGTCACAATTAATTTTAACTAATTTGAACTATTAGATTCGTTTTGCCAGAACATTGTCCACATGGGCGGCACTGAATATGAAACCCACTAGGAAAGATGTGAAAAGTGGGTGAAAATTGTTATTGTCATCCCACACTAGCTTATTTATTATATTAAAAAGGTATTTAAGGTTTAACATTATTTCAACATACTATACTAAGGCAGTTATTGCATAACGCTGGCCGATTTTGATAGCATCTATGTGATTACATTAGACTGCATTGAAGTTTAAATTATATATTTTATACAATAATACTAATGCGTCATTTCAAACAAGTATGAGAAGCAAAGAAACACTTTTGCCGATGTTCTTTAAATTTAAAAGAATGCATATGTACAATACGAAATAAAGCCTTTAAATGGTTAGTATATGATTTATGTTTTGTCCGCAATAATTCATTTAATTAAAAACAAGTTAAGCTCTCGCTAGAATTTATTTGTTAAGCATCTAATTTATTTTTATCTTGAAATCGTACAGGTGCTTGTTTTCACTCTTCATAACTTTGTTAGACTAATTCCAAAAGCACTTGTGTGCGGGTTTTTAGTCTCAGCAAACGTTGTTGTTATTTATAATGTTTTACCCATTATTATTAAGAACTACAGTATTTCAACTAACCGATAGAACTAAGTAAAATATCACATAAGCAGCACCACATCAACATCATAAACAAAAAATCGCAACAAAGTAATAAAACATGTGTGAATCTTCTAAGAACGCACGGCGCTCGCCTAAAAAATCAGGTGATGTGTTGCGGGTTGCCGCCGTCACCCGTCAGGGCTCCTGAGCCTTCAGCCGCACGCGTTGACGTGTCTTCACCCACAGAGTACAATGTGTTAGTGTATACAAATGCGTATGTGTATACAAGTATATGAATTACTTAAAAAAGGATTTAAGGAGAAGAAAAGAAAGGGGGAGGTACAGAAAAAACTCTATATTTCGTTTGAACACAAACTTTTTTAAGAGAAGAGAAAAGGAAGTACTTATTTACAAAACAAAAACAACCCAAAACAAAATAATATTTCAAATGTATATGAAACTATTATTGATGGGACAGTACGGTACTTAACTTATAACAGTATCGTAACTATGTTTGTACTATTCGTTAATATTTCTATTCCGGTGATGGAGCAACACTTCGGTAACAATATTTATTCCGTTGAAATCTCATTAGCAAATTAGTATTTTTTATGTTCTACTATCTAAAACATACACATAAATTACTCAAAACATACACAATTGGCTTCGGCTATTTCAAATTATTTATGTAGACTGAATATTTACAGACTGTGTGATTACACAAAGCTTGACAAATATATATTTTGATTATCTAAGTGTAAAATACTACATAGCTTATAATACTATTTTCGATTGTAATTAGCCTCTCATTTCACCAATATTGTATCATCTCCATTTCATCAAAGTCAACACAACCCACAATTGTACACTGACTTAATAAATAAATTGAAAATGAAGAATATTGTCCTGTGATCACCCACGAAGCTGATATGAATACACCGGCCCGTAGATGGACAGTCCCAAAACGGCGGTGGCGGGCGGTGATGGCATTCACAGTTCATTGTCCGATCATGTGATGAAGTGGCAGTGGCGGCGAATCAGCTGATGCTGCTGATATCAGCTGCTGCTGTCAGCACGACAACAAATCATATACATCACTCTGTGTATCGATTCAACAACTTCATCAATCTTTTCGTCTTTTGTAGACGTTTTCAATAACAGTGTTCGAAAGATGTGGTGTTTGAATTTGTAGTAACGGGTGACCAGTTGGAGAATGGCATAAGTGTGCGTCACAATTAATTTTAACTAATTTGAACTATTAGATTCGTTTTGCCAGAACATTGTCCACATGGGCGGCTGAATATGAAACCCACTAGGAAAGATGTGAAAAGTGGGTGAAAATTGTTGTGTCATCCCACACTAGCTTATTTATTATATTAAAAGGTATTTAAGGTTTAACATTATTTCAACATACTATACTAAGGCAGTTATTGCATAACGCTGGCCGATTTTGATAGCATCTATGTGATTACATTAGACTGCATTGAAGTTTAAATTATATATTTTATACAATAATACTAATGCGTCATTTCAAACAAGTATGAAAGCAAAAGAAACACTTTTGCCGATGTTCTTTAAATTTAAAAGAATGCATATGTACAATACGAAATAAAGCCTTTAAATGGTTAGTATATGATTTATGTTTTGTCCGCAATAATTCATTTAATTAAAACAAGTTAAGCTCTCGCTAGAATTTATTTGTTAAGCATCTAATTTATTTTATCTTGAAATCGTACAGGTGCTTGTTTTCACTCTTCATAACTTTGTTAGACTAATTCCAAAAGCACTTGTGTGCGGGTTTTAGTCTCAGCAAACGTTGTTGTTATTTATAATTTTTACCATTATTATTAAGAACTACAGTATTTCAACTAACCGATAGAACTAAGTAAAATATCACATAAGCAGCACCACATCAACATCATAAACAAAAAATCGCAACAAAGTAATAAAAACATGTGTGAATCTTCTAAGAACGCACGGCGCTCGCCTCAAAAGGAGTACAGTGATGTGTTGCGGGTTGCCGCCGTCACCCGTCAGGCGCTCCGAGCCTTCAGCCGCACGCGTTGACGTGTCTTCACCCACAGAGTACAATGTGTTAGTGTATACAAATGCGTATGTGTATACAAGTATATGAATTACTTAAAAGTTTAAGGAGAAGAAAAGAAAGGGGAGGTACAGAAAAACTCTATATTTCGTTTGAACACAAACCTTTTTAAGAGAAGAGAAAAGGAAGTACTTATTTACAAAAACAACCCAAAACAAAATAATATTTCAAATGTATATGAAACTATTATTGATGGGACAGTACGGTACTTAACTTATAACAGTATCGTAACTATGTTTGTACTATTCGTTAATATTTCTATTCCGGTGATGGAGCAACACTTCGGTAACAATATTTATTCCGTTGAAATCTCATTAGCAAATTAGTATTTTTTATGTTCTACTATCTAAAACATACACATAAATTACTCAAAACATACACAATTGGCTTCGGCTATTTCGAATTATTTATGTAGACTGAATATTTACAGACTGTGTGATTACACAAAGCTTGACAAATATATATTTTGATGATCTATACTTAAACTATTTTCGGTGAATATAAAATACTGCATAGCTTATAGAAAACATGTTATCGAATTTCTTTTGTAAAATGAGATATTCATGCCGGCAGCATGCTTGTAAAGTTTGTTTCTTGTAGCTAAGCTTTGTAGTGTGTCTTATGCTTGTGGTTTTGTTTTTTAGGCTAGTTTTTTTAAGGGTTAGTATTTTGACTTCAACAGCTACTGGAATGCAGAATCCCTGTACACCTTTCTTAATCATTTGAATTCATTTTCATATTTACTTGGACATCATCAACTTTACTTGGATATGATCCCAAGAGTCTATAACCTTCTTAGACGTTGATGTGTTTTTGAAATGTAACCTTCTAAATACAAAAATCCACATAAAAGAGACCAATGAAATGCAGTATCTACATTATTCAAGCTGCCATCCCATGCATATCAAACACTCCATTCCAAAAGGACAAGATCTCTGCAGTGATCAATCTGATTTTAATCATTAAATTTGAAAGCTATCGAATGTCCTTTGCAATAGAAAATCGAATAAACTTGTAAGATTTAAAAAATTTCCAAAACATTCCACAGCTAAAATTGATGACAAAGATCCTAAATTCGTAACCAAATTTTACCCCGGACTTAAAATAAAGACAATGTTTAAAATATCATACCTAATTTTAGAAACTAATGAGTAAACCAAACATGTGTTTACAAAACCCGAAGGGCGAGTAGTACCTTAAAATTAATAAAGCATAGCCTTCATATTGTAGTTATTTATGAAAGTACTAATAGTTAAAAACAGTTAATTTGAAACAAAAAGTTACATGCGAACAAGATTATCAACTAGCGTTGGTTCAGGCGTTTAAAAATTAGTTTGAAGTTATGAACATAATAATAAAGTCGGCTGTTTTAGACAGGTTGTTTAAAACTTGATTCAATTTATTGTATCTATGGAAACATACTATCACTTTTCAATCAGCACTTCAATTGTAATACAGTTTATTATTTTCTCTCGCAAAAAACTTGAATAATATGATTGTAGAAATTGTTAACACTGTGGAGCTGGTAGCTGCGTGTTATGGATACATGTACGTACACAGGAACGAGGAATATTGGATGGCAGCTTGGATCCGATTTTACCTCCAAAAATTAAATCAAAGAATGTCTTCTTAAACCTTCCAAAATCTTCTAAATTCTTCGTCATTTTCACTAAATTTTGAGCCTATTTTAGAACCTTTCAAGAATCATGATAATTGATAAATTCATCGAGGGTTTTCACGTAAGTTTTGAGTTTGTTTACTAGTTTTAAGCAAATATTAAAATCAATATAAAGTACAAGTAACTTATTAAGTATCACTTCGTGAATACAAACTATATGATTTCCTGCGATATGGAGCCAAGCTCTCGCAATGAGTTGCCTTATCACTGAAGGAACAGGAGAGAAGTAATAGACAAATGCCAATAAATGTAGCTTGATACATATAAAACCTTTAACTTTATCTTATCACTAAAATGTAACATTTTCATAATTTAATTACAGATGTTCACGGCTAAGACACAACTACTCTCGGACATGACCTAACCTAACCCGGATAAGACGCTACCTACCGGCTAAGACTCCTTCTCACCTGATATGACGCTACTTCCCGACCTTGACTTCTGTTTCTTCTCTACTTCGACTTCCATCAACGTTCTCGATGGCAACCCTGGGGCTCTGAAGAGTGCAAAGGCCAGGATAGGCTTTTAGGCTGGACACAGCTTAAGAGACAAGCGGTTTACTGCTTTTAATTGGACAACTTTTCTTTAAAATCTAGACATGCTTGTAATTTATGTTTTTTACGAAGATAAATAAAATACTACAAGCTGAAGAACTGGAAGTTTTTATTTAGCTCCAAGTTGAGGCCCAACACTCATGCCAGCGGTACTTTAGCGTTTAGCTGCGTGTCGGCCTGGTTTTATTTAGTATTGGTCTACCATACTTAGTTGTCAATACCCACCTACAAACAATTATATAATACACTGTATCAACTGTTGTAATTTGTATTGACTCGTGTGTTGATGTGTTTCAGTACCCTTTTAAGTGTGACTTTATATTTTTAAATTTATACTATGTAATTTTAACGCGATTTAATTACGATTCACACTTAGTCAAGATATGGGTTGAAAAACAAGATTAAACAAAATATATTAATTAAGCAAAAAGGAAAACGGAAACCTCCAATTTCCCAAAAATATTCAGTAATTGGATCCTACCATTTAAAAGTACGTTACAGACCCAGAGACAGGTGGATGAGAGATGTTGTTCCTGAGATGTGTCACCAGATAGCAGCACAGTCTCGTGATCAGCTGTTTCACAAACCGGAACTCTTCTCTTCCACTTCCGCTTCTACGTTGGCCTAATTACCAACTAAACAGCAGCTAATGATTTAAGTGTATACTGTATTATAGGCTTGTATGTCTATATTCGTAGGTTTAGATATATAATAATCACGATAATTTATATGCCTCGTCATATGTTTGTTACATAAAAGAGCTAGTTTATTTTACTAAGGTCGAAAAACTTATAATTGAAGAGAAGTTTGTTCTGCCAAAGAAGACAGGCATTGATTTCATAAAATGTTACAAAATAGCTCGAATTTCCAAGAGGGCTGCATGGCGCCTATCATTTGCGCGTGCAAGAGGATGTAGTACTCTAATTGATAATGACTAAATCACTAAATCACTATTTGAGATGCCAACCACTCTCATGCGGGTATTTTAAGGCAAATATGTGGTGAAGGATGAGTGTGATGAGTGGTAGTAATGAGTTATGAGGTGGGTGTAGTCTTGTTACAAACTAAGGCCGACTCTTCCTTAGAATGGGTCATTAATTAATAGCCCAATGACCAATGGAAATTCAAGGACCAACGGATGATTATATTGTGCAGTCGGTGAAGATGAACGATTTTTATAATGGTTTAATATAATTTAAATATTGTTTTTAAACAATTATTTTATGTTTTTGCGCCTTTAGCAAAAGAAATTGTAAAATGGTATACAATGGTTTAATTTACCTAAGAGTGCACAGTAGTGGCTGTAAACCTTGAAACAACCTAACCTAACCTAACCTAACCTAACCTAACCTAACCTAACCTAACCTTGAATTTCGTCCATAAGAGCAATGTAAAACACGCATTTTCTTGCGACTCTTCACGCCTATAGTTTTCATCCGATTGTTATGAAATATAATTTGTTTTAAATTGCATTAATTGTTTTAGTGACTCCACTGAGCCAAATTTCCATTTTATAAGACCGTGACATAAATCCAAAGTTTAAAGAAATGTTGTATTTAAATGTCTTTTTTTACTAATAAACTAAAAAAGTATTCATAAAAGTAGTCAACGGAGTCACTGCATTACATTGTCATATTTCAAATAAAACTGATTTCAAAAAGATCTGATGGACATTGTAGGCGTGGAGTGTCTCAAGAAAATGCCTGTTTTTGCATTGTTCTTATAGGACACAACCCAATAAGGCCGACACATACTGTGCACTTTTAACAGTACAATATACTCCGTCTGTTATGTAATACAGCAACTGTTTTATTACTCTTTGTTTACTTGAAAGTAATAAGAAAAATCCAACAGCTGATCTACAATTAACTGAAGAAATAGTGAAGTTTGTTTATGTTGTTATGTTGCAGTCTAAAGATATAGAATGTGTATTTAATTAAAGTGTATTAGTTTCTTGCTTAAATTCAGAATATTCTCTTCCATAATTTAACACCGTCTTCTGTATAACGCTTTGTTTGGATCTGCCCTTACACAGTTGACGTGTGTTTAAATACGGTACCTAAGGTGTAACGACGATCGATTGATGACCCCTAACGTTTTTCTGACAACATAATGGTGAAGCAGGTGGAAGGGTGGTAACTCTGACACAGCTGATTTTATCCCAGATAATGTTGATGAAAACTATCCCCCCGACCGTTCAACTCGACAGCCACCCCAACCCACCACGCACCCTCCCTCATATTAATCGCAAGACAGCAGTTTGGAGGTTTTTATTGGGTCTTTAAACTAGGGACGTTTAAAGAATGCTCCTTTAACAAATGTGGGCCGGTTAAATCGTAACGTTATTATTCTAGAAAATATTTAAGGATTTTAGTACAGTAGTGAAGTTTCGGCATTATCATTGCTAAACCAAAATAGAGGTCCTTGGCCTTAAATAGAGGTGTTTCTGATGTACTAATTGGGGTCTGAGCTCTTCTCTGCGCTGTTACAGAACTAAGCTGTTATTCATGTTACGGAAACACAATCTTTAATATGACCACGAACATGGAATTTCTTTGATAAAGCTTAGACACCTTCACACCATGCAATGACACCATCATTTGTAAGACGTAGCCTATATTCCAATGCTACAACCTTAGCTGCAAATTTAAAGTTTTAACCCCTTTTCAACACTTGGAACTACTGAATTTGAGTTTATTTGTTACAGAATTAATTCATTTTATTTTTAGTTCAGTTTAGCTCTTGCGTATATGTAAAAAGGTGTTCATTGTTGTGTATTTTAATTTACACTGTTGCTGATAGTTTCATTTTGAACGTGCCGCATTGGTAAAATGAATTTTACAAACAATATTTCAGTAGGAGTCTTGACCTTAGTTTTCCCCGCATTTAAAAACCCGAATCTAAACTTTTGAAAATGTTTCAGGGAACTCCAGCTACTGCGGTATTTTGGATTTTACGTCAAGTTTTAAGCCTTTTTTAATATTGATGGAATTTTTGATACACCTATAGATTGAGAGCTATAGCCCACTGAAGTTATCAACTAGCCCCACTGAAATATAATTGCTTTTTTTTTGCTTAATTGCTCCTAAATTACTTAGTTAATAAAAGGTTTTCAAATATAAAAGTCTTAAAATTAAATTCTTTACCTAAATCAGTTGCAAAAGTATTATTTTTAATTCATTCGTGGTAATTATTATCATTATTAAGTTATTATTTTAAAACTTAAGTTTAATTGTATCTGCCATGTTGAGAATAATTAATATGAGTGTAATTAAGACAATAATATTTTCGTGAGAGAATCATATAAATCACTGAATTTTAAGACAAATGTTCAGTATTGAAAACATTTTACTCCTGCGTAGTTTAGGAGCTGAAGCAAGCATTGCAAAGTTCAAGCAATATTATTCAAATAATCTGGATTGAGGACTAAAGTGAGCTCTTAAACAGCTTTTATTTTTTTAAGTTATGAAAACTAGTTTGGGGCAATTATTTATTACTAGTTGAATTTATAAAGTAATTGAACTTGTTATAGAATTTCCTTTAGAAAAACGAGATAATCATGCCGTCAGCATGGTAAGACCCAAGCCCAGGACCATGAAATGAGCACCGATCCTAACCCCCTCCCCAGAATACGTTTTGAGCATTTTTCACACTTCGTATACATTACCCCCTTTTGGGGGTGGAATTTCACCAAAAAGGGGGTTTTAATAATATAAACCCCGTAAATAGCGTCCGATTTTGATGAAATTTGGAATAAATAGGCATTTTATAATTATACATCAATACACTAAAAATTATGAACATCCATTAAGTCGATTCAAAATGGTGGCCAAAAAAGTTATTTTCGCTATAACAGCGTAACGAGTAGTCATGTCTCATTGATATTAGAAATGTGTTATTGCTTCAAGACATGTAACACACCTGCAGTAAAAGAACGCTTAAGTGTGAGGCCGAAAACCGAGCGTAAGGCCATAGAATAAGTATAACAGTAATACTCATTCTATGGTGGCTGATCAGCGTCTGCTGTGACAATGGATGACATAAGTTTGAGGTCGAAGGCAATAGAACGACCGAATGCCAAAGCGAGGCTGTGAACGTAGTGAATTAGAGTAACAAATTCCAAAGGAAATTCGATTCACTCATGTCAGTGGCGCTTAAGCGCTTAACTGCGTGTTGGCCTGGTTTTATATGTGAAGTCTTTTTTCAAAAGAAATAGCCAAGATTACTTGCACAATCGAATTCTGAAAGTATACAGATAGGTTTTATTTATAAAAGGGATGTAAATATTAAAATATTACAGGTAGGGGTAGCAATGTCGGTGGCAGGTGAAGAGTTTGTCATATGTTGTACAACTACTCAGTAGTGTAGGCTACTTATACTTGTAGTAGCAGCAATTAATGCTCGGGTCTCAGTAGAGTTTGAGAAGTAATTACGCCAGTCCAGCAGCAACACTGGCCTTGGCAGCAGGAAGTGGAGTAGCAGGTGGCTGAGCCATCTCACAGCCGTGGACATAGAGGAAACAAAGATAAGTACCCGTGCACAGAGGTACATACTATACCCACTATGCACTATACACCCAACATGTGAAGTCGTCCGTCTAGTCGATATGGTAGTAAAAGGAATTGAAAGTCGAAGCACAACATGTTTCAACGGTGGCTGAGGGTATTTCTCGACTTGTCACAAGCTGTTGTGCCGCAAATTAGAATATTACAGGACTAGAAGAGTGACCGTCAGGTGCCTAGAATAATTTCTTGGTAATTGGACAAACTTTGAGATATTTCAGTTATAGAAAGATAAAGTTTACCTTGTTTAACGAGTCGAAGTTAGGATAACAAAGTCCTCTCTACCACTTACCTAAACGTATAGTACAGCCCTTTTGTACTACCCTTAGTTTTTGAGTAAAACGTATTTTCTTTCCAAATATAACCTAAACTCGCAATTTGTATTCAATTTATTTATTCAAAGCCTAAGTGTGATACGACATTTGTTGTAATAACCTTTTTTGAAGAACTCACTAATATTAGTATAATAACGTTTGTTAGAACCTTCTACCTACTTCCGGTTTAGAGTTATGAGCGGTTCGTTGTGCCGTTTTGACCTTCAGGACACAAAAGGGGTTTTATACCTGCTCTGTGATGTACATTGAGTTCCTCGAAATTATATTTTGAGCTATTGTTAAGGCCAACAAGATGAACACGAAAACACATGTTGTCACCCTCCCAGCTGGTCGACAACCAAGGGGGAGAGGGAAATATGACTGCGTAAGCTGTTTAAGGACACAGAGGAATGGTTTAAGGATGCGCGCATAACTCGTCAAGGATACTATATAGGAGGCTGAAACAAACGTCGTGTAAAAATATGCTTAAAAAAGTCATTACGAAAAATGTCCTATCTCTAATAGTTATCCGGTAAAACAATACCATTTTAAAACATAACCTTAAAAATACCAATTTTCTGTCAATTTCGTGATTTTAAAGAGTGTTTTGAAAATATTACACTAAACTATACACGTATAGTACAACAAGGCTTGCAATGTTGCTTTATTTCAAAAAGAAAACTTACTGCAATGACTTCGCTGACTACTTAAAAAACTCCTATTAATTTAATAATAAAACAAGAAAATTTAATACGAAATGTATTAGTGCATAGTTGGGACTTACGTTACGTTTTTATTAATGAGAAAATTAAGTCAGTAAAATATTTAATACCCTTTAATACCAAGCTTATTCCAGAAAAGTCCTATAAAACTGTAGTAGTGAACGGTCCCAAAAACTGTAAATTTTACTTTGTTCTTATGGGATGAAATTCTAGGTCACGGCCACTACTGCGCATCCTTGGTCTCATTTCCAAGGAGCTCTTGAAATGAAACACCAGAATATTGGTTTGCGTCAGTTACCAACGTGCACAATCCATATCGAAAATGAATCAACAGACTGTTGACTAGCTATGATTTTTCTCATGTTTGTGAGACTGGGAGGAGGACGGGACGGGGTGTATCATATGATCCTGATTGATTCAGGGGTAGCGCAGGAACTGGCGTGTTAGCTCTGCTAATGGAGTGAGCCCTGTGGGAAACCCTGCGGTGAGCCACAATCTCGGGCACATGACACCCAGTCCTGTGGGTGAGGATGTCCACTGCCTGCTCACTGTCCGGAACACCGCCTCCCACATGTCCACTCTTCCGCAACTCTCCACTCTACGTCTTCTCACTGCGTCGCTAGAGGAACTGGCTGGGGAGGCCTGCCGGATAAGTTAACTTACTATACACCCTTACACAGTTTGAGAACGATCTAAATTTTGTAAAGATCGAAAAGGTATAAATATAGAATATGGGGTCTAAGCTCATAGAGAGATATACTTAACTTAGAGTTACTGTATTTCACTTGAAGCAAAGATTATGTTATGGTAGATTGCGCCTGAAATTCAACATAGTTGGGCAGCCCAAACAAAGATAATACACAGCGCTGCGAGGGAATACACTTCGAAAGTGCGAGGGAAGTCATCGAAATCGGACAAACTCGATCATGTAAAGCCGAGGGGGAGAAAGACCGCCAAATATGGCAGCGCTGACAGCGCTATGTGTGCTTGGGCTGCCGCAACTATGTTGATTTTCCTGCCTCAGCCATGTGGCATCTATGCCCAACCCACCTACCTTAACATCGTCGTAACTTGAAGTCACCAGCCTCTTCAGATGAATCTGTTCAATTTCGCCTGATGTGTTAAGATGAAATGTAATTCCTTACCAACCTTACTTTACCAACAACAGTGATTTTAAGGTGATTTATACGGACGTTGAGTAGTTAAGGTGTAGCCCGACTGTTCCCCAGATTGGGTCATTAATTCGTAGCCTAACAACCAATGGAAATGGACCAAAGGCTTAACGTGACTTTCGAAGCACGGTTGTATATTGATATTGTTGTGTAGAGGTGAAGGTGTGTGTGTGTGTATGTGTGTGGTACGGCGCGACTGTGTGATGCTGTGAGGAGCTCATTATCAGCTGGCAGGTGAACAACCGCAGTAACATCTCAGCATGACCACACACTTACCACCCAGGTGTCATCTCCCTGCATCGCATCTCACTCCGCACACGCCTGCCTAGTGCCTTCCGTTCACATGGGCCCCCTCATTTTGATACGTTATAACTAGTTTTCAGTCTATTGCTTATATAAAAAATTAAAATGCTTTATTATCGAGCGATTTACAAAAGTACTTTAGTCACAGCCTTAAGGCTTACATCAGGACAACTACAAAAACTATGTCATACATTCCAACATAACTACACTCCAGTGAGAGTGTTCAATAGCATTTTTTTAATGAGATTCAAATAACTTTTGACTTTGTTTGTATTTGTCTTTGATTATAGCTACTCTATTAATTTGTCTTGTGCAACAATGCTTCTTTACCGCGTTAGGAAATATTATTCAAGTTATTATCTATTTCGCTCGGGTATCTCTAAATGTACTTGTGTATAAACATTTGGTTTCAATTTCATTGGCAATAACAAGGATTGGAAAATATAGGCTACTATTTATTGAAAAATCGTGGCCTGCGAGCTCAGACCTCCAAATTTACCCGTAAATATGGGATCGTAACTCACATTGGAATTTTTTAAACAGTCATCAATTAATCAATTAATACAATAGAAGTGGTATATGTGAACAGCTTAGTCTCTTTATTCCTGTCCTTTGAACGGTGAATTTTAAATATATTCAGTACAATTAGTATAACTTGAAATGAATATACTTATCCTAATGAGAAACCCTATGATGTCTTTAAGAGTGTGCAGTAGTGGCTGTGACCTTGAATTTCGTCCCATAAGAACTATGGAAAAAACATGCATTTTCTTGGAACACCTCACTCATGGAGTTTTCGTCGTACTATTATGAAAAAACTGTGTTTTAAAATTCATTAAACCTTGTATTGGGAACAGCTCATTTACACACAAGATCTATCCCTTTTAGTGACTTCGCTAAGCCGAATTTTCATTTTTTTCATTTATAAAGCCCTAACATAAAATATTTAAAAATTAAAGACACTTTGTGTTCGACATTTTGTTTTTACTGTGAAACTAATAGATTTTTTTAATTGGTCAGCGGAGACATTGCAGTACTTTGTCATATTTAAAACAAAACTTATATCTAAAGGGTCTGATGGAAATTGTAGGTGTGAGGTGTCTCAAGAAAATGCTTGTTTTTACATTGTTTTTTATGGGTCATATTATGTTTTCTAATCACTAGATTTTCATATTATTTATGTTTTTTCTAACCATATGTTTGTTCACAACCATCACAACACAAATTACAGCAAACTCAAAAATTGAAGTTGTTTATTAAATTTTGTTATTTGAGAAGACCTGTATATTCCTCTGTGGAGAGTGTCGAGGAGAGAGTTTTATAAAAATAATCCGTTCCCAGGAAAAACAAAAATAAACTTGGAAGGTCTGGGCCACATTCTGTGTGAAACAGGACATACTCTTTTCAATTGACTATCCTCAAAATAATATTTAGATAAATGGTTCATATGATGGTGTTAGTTTAGCTTAGAGTGTAAAAGTCAGACTGGTGTTCCGGAATTTAGTTTGTTAAAACTAACGGTCCATATACTTACTGTATATACTGTACAAAAGAGATATTAAGCATTATTATTATTATTTATTGAAAAATACATATTGTAATAACCTTTGGGGAAAACAAACATACATTCTAGCGTAAAAGTCGACGCTATGGCAGGTGATGTGCCAGTCGGTGTCCAGGTGCTGTAACACCAGTACGGCAGTGCTCTGTAGTATCAGTACTGTGTGAAGTGATTGCACCACATTGCGTGAGCCACCGGCAAAAAAACCTCGGTATAAACTGTATATAAACAGATGTATATATGTCGAACAAGTAGAAAAAATATTCCATGTATATAGTATTCGGTCTATATATGTATAAACTATCTACAAATAAAGTTGTGTGTCCGATTTTTATCAAATTTGGTACAAATGTACAAATACTTTGGTCAAGTACGTTAGCCAGAAAAATCGGACCACTGCAAGTCCTCTTGGGGGGAGTTTTCCCAAAAAGGGGTTTAAATGCTTTAAAAACACTAAATTCCATCCGATTTTGATAAAATAAATATATGTGTTATGACAGTATCTATCAATATAACCAAAAACTATGAAAATCCATTGAAAAATTCAAAATGGTGGCCAAAAAGTGATTTTTGCTATAACAGCGAAATGAACGGCCTATTAAATGAAATTTGAAACGTGTTATCGCTTATGATATGTATTAAAACTTGCAGTAAAGGAATACGCAATACAGTAGATAATGGCCCATTTGCTGACAACTGTAACTGTTTATCCTTTTTCGCTAGAAGGATAGTGGTTTAAAAGTATCTAGTGTATTAAATCCCAACCTGATCTCAATATTGAAAACCAAGCATGTTTACAACATTAAATTTAAAACGTGAAACTTGTGAACGGTTAAAACATGATGTTTGTAGTCACGGTTCAAACAAGCTACGCGCTATCAATCTAAATTGAATATCTTGCTCTGGCCAGGTCAGGTGAGTAGTGAGTAGTGAGGGGATGGGACCAGGAAGGCCGAAGGGTTAACTGTAGCGGAACAGGAAGGGCAGGGATCGACGTCCAAGGTGCAAGGGTCAACTGTAGTCCAAGACTAGTTTGTGATAGATATAAAGTGTAACATTGGAGCTGCCCCTCGACCCTAGGGGAGCTAGGGGAGATCATCCGCTTCAAATCAGGCAGATACAATTCGTCTCACATTTCATACGAGTACTATACCTGCTCGCACATTTTCTATTAGATTCTATTACCGAGTGGTCACGAGAATCTACTCCCTAGTGTTCGTGTAATTCATAAGAAAGAGTAAATTTAGCATCTCTTATGAATGTGTTTAACAAAATAAAGTAAGAACTGAAGTACCCTGAAATTATTGTTATTCGCCAGAGTACTTCAAAATGGGTTATGTATGTAAAACATATTTCCAAAGACGGTTTAGTCCTCTACACTAAACGGGTGGAGTTTTTAACTGCCCGAAACGTTAGGAGTAGTTTTTCTCCGGAAGTGGCAGGAAAAGTCCGTTTCTTCTTTTTACTAAATTGCTCTCCGCCACTATTATGAACTTTCAAACTAAGATAGTTTTAATTGTCCAAGTAAGCACTGGTGTTGTTCGCCAATTTCTACAAACGGCTGGGGATACAGTCAACAGTTTTAAAGGAAGTCAATTGGAATACTAGTGATAATTTCTTGAATGCAATTTTCCAAATAATTTACAGTAGTAGGTTTGCACTTGTACACATCCTTTTTACAGAATCCCCATAGGAATGACACTGAGTTAGATCTGGGCTTCTAGCAAGCCATTCGTGGCACCACGCCGTCCCGGCCAACGTCCAGGAAACATTCCGTCCAACCACTCACGAACAGTTTTTAGCAAAAATGTATAACAATGAACCAATATTAGTAATCAAAGTAAACCTTATTGAATACTCAATATTATTACACTATTGCCAACATGAAATTCGTAATGTTTCAGAATGTATAACAAGATATAATTACCTAGTTACTTTTCAACCATCTGGTAGTAAACTTTACTTTTTGTACTAGTTTTAGGACAAGAAAATTATGTAGGTTAAGTTTCACTTAATAACGAGAGGAGTTTTATACATCTCGAAACGTTGTGTAGTTTTGAACACAATGACCGGTAACAAAGTTCATCGATTTCTATGATAATGTTTATTGATATACTAAAACATGGAACACATCGATTCTAGCCACCAGACGAGAACACCAATGTGTGTTTTATACACAAAAGTAAAGGAGCACAAACCCCAAACCCAAATATTGTTTCATGTGTGCTGTTGCCAGTTTTGTTTCTACGTCCAGATCTATCTTGGGGGTGAGGAGAGATCGAACTCAAGCCTAAATCAGACGCTTCATAAATAATCTTCTCACTCCTCGATGTTGGAGAGAGTAGTGGCCTACGTGACCAGGAGAAGCGTTCAATGACTTCCGTCCTTATATAGATTCTTCAGGACACCGATCTGTCACTAGAAAGCCAATCAGGGCACGAGGATTAGAATTTTGACCAATCAGAAGAGAGTTGTGTCCGTTACATATCAGACCGTCCGTTAATCCAGCGAGCGGTGTCATCCTGAGAAATCAGAGCAGGCGGGCTGTATTTTGTCCGGAAACCTTGACAAGGGATGTGCGATATTAGCATATGAAGGATGTGGAGCAGCGGCGTAGTCTACCTGGCTCTGGGAACCCGGTCAGTGGACACACCGGCAAGGGTTGTGGACACCGCTGGGCACTGCTCGCTCACTCAGCTGATTTATGAGCTAGGGATGGTTTTATTGATGAGAAAATAAATATAGCATCTTTGAAAACAAATTAGATTTGTTAGCAATAAAAAGTGCTCTTTTAAAAGTATTAGTCTATTTTTATCAGTTAACATTTATTAGCTGACCCGACAAACTTTGTCCTGACCAGACATATGTTTACTAAAGTAAGTTAATGTTTATTAGCTGTATACTTTGTTTACTAAATACGCGTTTGGTAAAATGTGCAAAATTAAATCATCAACGTTTTCAGTAATGTACCAATTTTCGTGTGATTTCTTCATTTTTCTGTAAAAACATCTTACAACAAAATGAAAACTTAAAAAGGAAATAAAATCTGTACTATATGCCATTTTCAACAAAAAACTGGTATCTTTTTATATGTTAAAATTAACAAACACTACAAAATGCCTTGCGTTGTTCAAAAACTGTTTTGAGGATAACTTACAGGAAATAGAGCTACCACATGGCATTTGTCCCTTCTCCGTAGAGCGAAAATATTGGAACAAACTTATTGTTATTGTTAAAAGAAAGTGTTATCAGTAGTTTACCACTCGTTTAAAACTTCATAAAATGAGAGATGCTGATTTTATTATTTGTTGGAAAGAAACCTCGTATAGCATACAAAATATTGGAAAATACTATGAAATATTGTCAACGCTGTCACGTTGACGTGTTTCGCCGCTGTTTCTCGAAGATGCAGGTGCAACTGCTACATTTTGAATCGTGTTACATGCCATGCATGCTTCCTTTTTGCTCATTTTAAACCATATATGTGTACAAAATAGTGTATTTAACATTTATACTTGAGCTTAAAATAAAAACATGAAATCGTCTGACGCTGTTAGTTCAAACTAATTGAACAAAGTGTAAGCCGCCTTTGGCCACAGAAGTTGTGGACATTTCACGGAGAAATGTTTGCATTCTTGTCGACAAAGCGGCACTAGCACACCCTGGAGTGCGCGGTTCGCTCCCACACACACCCTCACACTGAGACACCGTAACCAAACGGTGAAAGTGGCAAGTGGCGTGGATGCGAGGGAGGTTCCGTGAAGGCCACATCTCTGTCTCGTGTTCTGAGAACATTCGGCACAATAAAGTCATAAATACAGACAAGGGGTGACAGAGGCAACTGTTGACACAATAAGCGGCAAGTGTTGACAAAAACACGGAGCCTAGAGCTAGCGGTCACTCGGCGACCGGTACAGGTGTCACAGCACTGATGGATCGATTCTCTCCTCCCCCTACTGGACATCTTTCCTTCAAGCGTCTACCGCGATGTAAGATGAGGGAAGTGCTGATGTACAACTTTAGGTAAAACGATGAACAAACCCCACCCCATGGTTCTGCCGATCAATAAGGCACACGGTTGTATTTACTCCATATACTAGGATAAGCTTGAAAAGAAGGAATCGTACTGCCCATGGTGTAATAAGTACACTTATTACTCTATTATACTTACTACACCATGGTACTGCCCACTACATTCTAGGCTTCCGATGTCATACCGCGTCAGACAACAACAGTAGCTATACGACGCCAGAAGCTTAGAATGTAGTAGTGATTCCGGCCGCTCAAGCCTCTGTTGATTTCTCCATTTTTTCACCATTTTCGTAAGTTTGATAAACCAGAACAAATTTATTTACCCAGAAAAAAAATACCTCGGACAGATCATTTTTACAAAGATGTTTGCATCCACTCAAACGGGTTCTTTCTCTAAGTTCCACTACAGAATACTTAGATATCCCAGAGAATATCTCTAGGTATTCTGTGGTTCCACATTGTTTAGACTTAGCTGTGGTCAGGATCGATCAGATTACAGTGAAAATGTCACTAGGTGGCCACGGAAGGGTTGTAAGCCAAAGCCCAAAGCTACTGAGCTCCGTTGTCAGGTTATGTAACGGAATCTGACGGACGGCAATCTGTTCAAATCTCGTTACAGAAGCCTGACAACTCGAGCATCCCTCTCGCCCCAACCTGACGCAATCGCTCTAAAACAAGAACGTCTCGCCTACTTCGGCTTAAACTTTCAAGACTTCTCAAGTTAGAACTGTACAATCCAAGTTAACTTTATTGGAGAAGTATGAGGACAGTTCAAGCCGGTGAAATTCACAGCTGTGCGTATCTCAGGTCAGAGGTTTGTTTATTTTGTTAATTGTCATGTTATCCCCTACTGTACAATTAAAATACATCATTAAACATTGCCAACTAGAACTTTGCAAACAGAATTGGGACATTTTCTCAAGTGGACGGAAAGCGAGAAAGTGTTAGGGAAATGAGAAAACGAGTGAACAGCAAACAAGAAATTAAATTATTCTTATTTCTGAACTACGATTACGGGTGTTGTTGCTGCTGACGCCAGAGTTTTGCAACAGAATTTACTTAAAGGGTCTGTTTGAAAATACTGTACATCTATGAGGTGATTTACCTTATCAAATTATCAATATTTAACGTAACCAAAGGTTTTTATAATAAATATTAAAACAAGGTTTGTGTAAAATTATGCTTGGCTTCCATGCGTTATTTTGTAGTATGATGAAAAGTATCGTTCCGAAACTCGTTCCAAAAGTGTACTTTCTCAGGCCATAACTAAATTTTCCATGCACCCGTAAGTGCCAGATTCGGTGCTAGTAATGAAATTCTATTCGATAAAGAGTACTGACTAGATGTTCCTCTTGTTTCAACCTTCCGTGGGTGGTTTCGAGGTTGAGAGGTAGAGAGGACTTTGCAGTCCTAACTTCGCCTCGTTAAACAAGACAAACTTTACCTTTTTTTTAGCCGGGCAGTTCCACGATTTGGTATTTTATTGATTGTTCAAAATCTCTAGAAACAACAATGTAGCCTGTAGAAACCCAAAATTGTATATTTCAGGTGGCTTTTTAGAACTTGAAATCGTTCCCTACCTCCATCTTTTGTTATAGTAGGCCTAACACTCACAAATCTTCATACAGTCATGTAATGTGTATAAATGTTGAAATTGAAACCACTTGTGGCAGCTGTACTTTTCCATTGCCAGTTAAATCACGATATCAACCATAATAAATCAGTAGCAATTTACTGGCCACTCGTTGTAAAGTGTGCTAGAACTTGTTAAAGTGTGAGAACGATCCTTTGTGAGCTCGTGTCGGAGGTGGCGCACTGCACAGCTGAGAGACTGTCATGGCGGCCTAATTGTCACCAGTAATCAGCTGATTATGCTAACTTGTAGGCACAAAGCTATCAGCTGTCTGCTGTTTCCTCTGTCCCGCATGCTCAGGTTATTGTCCCTGACTTCGCACATGTACGAGTATCTCTCACTCGCACTGATCCCTGTTCCGAGTTGTAAAGAGATTGTATTCTAGAAAATATTAGAACACTATTAGCAAATTGTACATTGAAATTGTAAAATTAAATTAAAATTAACATTAAAAGCCGTGTATTTCAGCTATTTGTTGTTGAAAAGCTCTCAAAGTTTAGCGGACTAATTATAAGTTGCAGACTATTAGTAATTATTTTGGACATATTTGCATTGAAATATCAAGATAACACTTCATGTCTCGATTGATCTAATTAAATCCAATTATGAGCCCTTTTGTTGGCTCGGTTTCATCTGCCTCTCAAAAAGCTGATACGCCTAGTCATTATAAATATACATTATTTGGGTTTTATGTTGATTTGGTTACATTTTTGGGGTGTTGTATTGTTTTATAAAAATATTAGTACGAAGTAAGTCCTGGAACTCTACTTTCTTATACCATTCGCCGTTCTCTTTGCTAATTAGGGCCTAATACTTGATTGATTAAAGGTTAAGGTGGACTGTGACCAAATGGGCCAATCCTACAATAAGTTTTACTTAGATTTATCTGACACTGACTCAGGTTATGAGCAAATCTCCCTCGAACGCTTCAGGGAGATTTCCCGCCACATACTGATCCAGTTGAACTTTGCAGATGACCGTTGTTGGTGAGGTGACGTTGGTTATCAGCTGAGAGCCCTGATGCTGTTGACTGCACATCAGCTGTGTGAACTGTTGTGTGTCAGGATGCGGGCGACAAGTTTCACCTCTCCTCTCTCACCTCACAACTCTGCACTGGATGCTTTGCAGAAGTCCACAGTATCATTTTATAAGGCTTTGCAGAAGTCCCCAGTGTAAATTCTGAGGCGTTGCAAGAGTTTTTATGCACTGAGAAGGTCAGGGTGTTTCAAGAGCTAGTTAGAGCAGCTAGTCAATACTAAATGTTTGTTTAAATGTGTAACAGTATGCCTACCAACATTCCTTAGCATGTTTCAATTGAATAATATGTATTAAACCCCTATTTAAGTTGTATGTTTCGATACATTCTAAAAATTTCATAGGCCTACAGTTTTTTTGTCAATATACAGATCTTAATAATTCAAAACCAAATATTATTATTCAACTAGTTATGTGCAGATTGAAAATATTTGCCAACTACTAGCTTATCAAAGGTTTTTAGGAATGGCACATGGTTAAACATTTTTATTCGATATTATAGTATATAATAGAAATAAATGTTTTATTTAAGATCATTATTCAAACTTATTCGAATAGGCCTACATCGCAAAGTTCTGAACTCGATTGACCGATATACTACTGTAATTGCAAGTAAGTATTCATTTTTCAAATACTGTAGTTTTATAGAGATCCAATATTTGAGTGACAACTAACACGTATCTCTGTCATCAAACACTTTAACCATCAAATGGAAAATTCATGTTTGCATAAATGTTTCAACCTGATATGCGCATTTCCTTGCGTCACGGAAGAAAGATCGAAGTTGATGGGCTGAGTGAAAAATTGAGAGGCTGTCAACGCGCACCAATACAGCAGCGGCAGCCGGCAGCCGAGCTCTTTGTACTCGAGTCAATTCGAGCGCAAGTGGACGTGATAAAGCATTCATGAGCCTTGATTGAAAGGATGATTGGAGGTGTGGTTGCCTAGCAACGTTGCTGCCAAACATCTCGACCTTCTCACAATCGATCATTTACCGATATTTGAAAGTAAAAGCTTTGTACAAATTTCTCTATTTCGATTATTTGAACCTCTCTGTATTACAACATTTATTTTATCAATGCACCTGATCTAAAATCCAAAGATAACAATTTACATTTAAAAATCATTATTTGATTAAAAAAAAGAATAGGTAAAAATAAATTACCCTTAAATTGAGCTAGTTACGTTTGGATAGTGTCGATTCTCTGCTGGTGACTCAAGATCCATCTCTTCTCTTCTTCAGAGCAAGGGAAATATTCTTCACCGCAAGTTTTATTAAAAACAGTAAATTTGTTAAATAAATGAGTAAATTGTTGTTTGTACTAAGAGGTATAGTTTTGTTGTTTGGTAACAGTCTATAACCCTATAACTATAAGTTTCGTCGTTAATTAACTCACACAACTATGAGAAGAAATAATAAAAATGTTTTAATTGAACAATTAAAACAAATAGAACAGGAGCTACATCTTACACCTGTCAAAGCAACTACACAGCTATACAATTGATCGGGCATTAGTTTCTAAATAATTTGACCTGCTGTACAGGTATCAAGTCCAGGGTTGCCTGAGAGTTTCCAAAGCTGATAGTTTACGGCTATATTACATTAAGCTATAATTATTTTGGAATTGATACAGTTTTTTAGTTCTATATAAATTCATCAAAAACAAAACCTCATTATTCTGAGGCCAAAACTTAGAAATTGCTTGCTCAAAACGGCGCGTGAGGGGGCACAAAAAGTCGTTACTTCTCGGAGAGGTGTGAAGGCGGTGGGCAGGTGTTGTGACGTCACTGCTGGGCACGTGCCGCTCAGCACACAGATGTCCCGCAGTCTAGAGTACAACTGTGGCATCAGCTGCTCCAGACCTGCCTCCAGACACAACAGACACCAGCTGACCTCATCTCCACAAGGTCATCAACCTACCTCACCCGCAGCACACATTACCAGTAGGCTACAGCTGTATTGTAATTATTCAATCGGATAAATTAAAAACGCAACAAATTAAAACATAATAGAACAAGGGTTATCTTCCGCTAAGACAACTGCTACAGAATCTTGGCCTACGTTAACTGGACATTAGTCGCGGTGATGAAATATAGATATATGTAGAGGTGATCAATTTTTCAAGTACGATCAATTCAGGTTTACACTAGCCGATTGGTGAAAATATTTATCTCAGGATTACATTCATGCTCGGTCAAGGCCCAAGGGTGCCCAAAGGGTATCTTCTAGGGGCTAACATAGCAAGTGGTCTTGGGGGTAACTCCAGGGTGGTCTTCACCGGGAAAAATAAAAAATATAACCCATAAAACACGTTTTGGAACATTCTCAAAAAAACCTTTGCGAAACTTAAAGGCTACAACTCTTTCATTGCCATTTTGTAGAACTAGCTTGAAAATAAAATTGATAATTCAATACGAAAATTTTCTTTTAGTAACAGCTTGCCTCTAAGGACTCTTGGCCGCAGCCCTTTCAACAAACTGTATCGCTAATTTCTTGTGTCAAGACCGTGTAACCTTTCTCTCGACAAGAATGTTACTGATAAAATTAATAATACTTATGCACTTAAATCCGACTGTGCTATTTGTATGCATGCTTTCTTTTAATACGGCTAAAACACAAAATTCCAAAGACTTTTGAATGACCCTGTATAACACAGCAGCACTATACCACATCCACAAAACCATCCCCCGCTTTGCATGAAAGTGCAAAAAATGGGGCATTCACTTGTAGTTCCAGTGAACCAATAATGAAAATGTCTCAAAAAGTATATTGTTTTATTCTAAAATTGAACTGTAATAAAATTTTTGTTTTTTCAATCATTAACAAACATTTTCCCAAAAGCCAGAGGGTCACGTCTCCTCCCTGCCCCCGAGTATGGGTGCCCACGTGCTCGATGTGCCATTTTTCCCATTTTTAAACTCAAGAGGTGCGCCGTGGGCCTGTAGAGGCGTTAGCACCGACGTTGCTGTTGGCAGATGCCTTGAATTTGGTGATGTTGAGTGATGTATCATTTAATAGTTTTTATTGCACCAGGAGATTTTTTTATAAAACTGCAATATGCAATCGTCCGTTATTATCACTCACATTAATTTGCATAAAGTACGTCTCACATGCAGTGCCAGATTTACCACTAGGCCGACTAGGCCGCAGGCAAAAAAGGGCCGCAGCTGGGCAAGAAAACATGTAAAAAAACATGAAAAAATATCATATCGACATGGCTGGCTCTAGACCTTAATGCTTACTATAAACATCGTATGTTGGAAGGGGTCATGAGAGGGTAACAGAAAAAGTACAAAAAGGGGCTGTTTCGAAAATTTTGGCCTAGGGCCGCGGAAATCCTAAATTTGGCACTGCTCACATGGCAAAACCACAAACCCCATAGAGGAGAGTATTTTGTTCACTGCGTCTAATTTGATAACCATCTTCATGCGCGAATGAAAGGTTAGACATTACTTCTTATTCAGAGGGAAGCCACCGCTGAATGTGATTCAAAAAATCCAAATGAATCACCTATAGCTGTTGTACAGCAGACAGCAGACAATCAATCAATTACTCTGGCGAGATGGTGAGTGGGTGTGGGTGGCGCAGATGTTTGTACCTGTCTCCATGACAACCGTGTATCGACTCACCTGGATACATCATGTAGGGTGAGGGGGTACAGATGAGGGCTCCTGGGTCTGGCTCGTGCTCCACGATCGATAAAAATACAATCAACTCCACCTCCACCTGCATCTACCTCTGCCTCTGCCGCCGCTACAACCACGCTGCTGCCTGCCTGCTAGTGCTACACTGTCGTCTACAGCAGAGGCAAATGATGGTGGAACTTGCACTCCCATGGCTAAAAAATTAAGAAATAAATTTAACGGCTAGAATTGTTTAATTAGTTTTATTTATTGGAAATTTACAAAAGAACATTACATTGTATTTATTGAAAAGTGTACTTTCAACTAATGTCCATATCAAATTATTACTTGAGCCACTGATTGTTCTTATACTTCTGCTAATCAGAAAACAGAAACTTCAACTTTCTTTGTTGATGTCCAAATTAACTATTCGCGCGCTCGATGTAGCCTACGTCTCAAACAGCAATCGGCCTCAGCCTATAAACTACAATGTAACCTGCTTCATGTACAATATATAGGTACTTTTACCTACTGTACTCTTTTATGTTGTAGTTTTTATTGGTTACCAAATAGTGTGAAAATACGTTTTAAAACACAACATGCTCAAAGGTTATAAGGGGAGAACCCCTTTTTTCTTGCTTAACCACCTCCCCTCCCAGATCATCTATTGCACCCCCTGTTCCAAATCCTACGGACGCCCATGGTGCAATATCCTATACCTCTTTGTTAATGGGCCAAATGAAATACTACAGATGACTTTTCAACGGTTGACCTACACGACGGAGAAACGCCACCTGCCTCAACCGTTTCCCCGGGTGTGAGAAGGTCGTGATGGTTGGATCCTCAACGGCCGGCTCACAGCATGGGTTAGATCCTTAGACCATTGACCGCTAGCTAAAATACTTCGATATAAATTACTGAAAAGGCAGTTTAGACATTTAATAACTAGTCTAAAACTAATGTAGTCTCTGAGAAAACTCGATTTTTTACCGATTGCAAGCAAAGTTACATATTTTTGAGACTTTCTTTGTGTTTGCTTGTATGTTTGTCCTTGTGTAAAGTTTAGAATCGCCGTAGTTAAAAATTCACATTTTAATTAAGGATATGAGTTTTTATATGGACAAGTATGTGGGAAGTATATGGCAAACCTCTAACTCAAATGGAATTGGAAAACTACTATAAATATTTTCTGAGATTTTTACTGTGCACCTGTTCACACACAAAACCATAAAAAACACAATTATTTCAAATTTTAAAATAAATTTTAAAATTGTGTATATGACAAGTGTTTTTTGATAAGGCAAAGGATTTAGAAAGAACTGGAGGTAAAATTAAATACATTAAACACATTTTCATTTAAATTTTAAAATATTTTTTAATGCTTGAAAAATAGTTTTGTTATTTTCATGTTGCTTATGTTTGTTACTAGAGTGCATAAAAATAATGCATGAAGCAATTCCTAAGTTTACTCGAAGTTGTCATTTAAAACCGAAATTACAACCGGATTAACATTTGTTTTAATTTATTTAATTAGTGCAAATGATTTTTAATCTCTTCCTTCATCACATGAATCATTACATTACATTGTATTTCAGATGTAAATTTTCGTTCTTATTATACCTTTATTTGAACTATTAGTTATTTTAAGAGAACAGCTGTTGAGTTCACTCAACTCACAATATCTTGAATTTTTCGTTTTAATTTCGGATTAGAGTTTGGAGTAGAGCTCTGCCGTTTGAAATCCGATATCTAATGCTTGTTCAAACAATCCGCCAGCACATCAGCAGTTGTACTCAGCAATACTCAGCAGTAAAGCCGGCTGCTCCTCACACAGCTGACTGCGACTTCTCTCTACCGACAAGGGTCAATGTGCTTTGAGCTTGTTTTGACCACGAAATGAGTCATCGGGTTTGAAGCAACGTGTCAGTGGATATTTGACATTGTATGACTGTGATCTATTCCAAATCATGAAGGCGGATGGTATATGCGATTTATTGAACGTCAAAGTATGTTCTGCATGAATTTTGTTCTACTTATATTCTTTGTGTGTTCCTTCTTCTCTCAGTTGAGGCCTCGTAATTCTCAGAAAATATTGTTAGATCAATTCGTAAATCTTGTATAATTTTGGACTTTTCCTCTAAGAACATACACAAATGGACGAGAAAGATTAAGGGTAAACGCGATAAAAATATATTTGACAGTATCGTGATATGTCCCTCAGTGTGGTTTACTTCACCGAATAGACTTCCACCAGTCGGCGAGGTGTGACCGATGACTCGAGCAGTGTTGTCGATTGAAATGCGCGGGAGTAGAGGAGGTCCTGAGCGACACAAGGAGATGCAACATTCGATACCCTGACCTCCCCGAGATGGCACTTAAATAATTGGATGAGCCGGCGGACAATTAGAGCGGGATAAGCGCGGCAAAAAACATATTGTTGACATTTAGAGCTGATGTGGGGCCACACCCTGAGGGGAGGCTGAGTCACGACTGGGGGAGACCCCTGCGTCACACGCCACCGCACACCTCAGATTATTGTTATGCTAGTTGATTAGACCACGCATCTCGCCCTCGCCACTCGTCCGTGCTGTGCTGGTCAACTGCAGTCTGCAGGTACTGTGGCAGATAGCTTGGCTTTGAATAAGCCCAATATCCGAGAAGAATTGTCTGAGTTAATCACATTTGAAGGCACGTTTGGCCAAAGTCTCAATTTCTGTCGTTTCTTTTTATGTCCCTTCTTTATATCTATTCACAAATCATTTCTAATTTGTATGTACTTTACGTACCCCACATACTTTATGTACTTCATATATCAAAGCCAAGTTTACTTCCCATATATCAAGTGTCGCCATTGTTTGCTTTGTTCTTGAGACGATGTAAAACTTAAATGCATTACACAGAACCTGCACCATGATTGAATTCCACTCCTCTGAGCTTCATATATCGTCCTTGTTTTACACAATTACTTTTATACAAACTTCGACAACTGAGCAAACTTGAAACTTCGAAAGTGTTTTCCTATACCCCGCCCTATTTCTCAGCTTTATTTGATGCAGAATCACCTTATAACTGTTCCCTGTTCTGTCCTTTTTACTTACATACATCACGTTTAAAGAATCTTGGACAAACGTTATGAGCTTCAACCTTAATGAAACTCCTTAAAGGAATGGACTGTCTTTGGAAAATGTTATATGTATTAACTATAGTCGGCCCTACGTAGCAAAATATTTCGAACGTCTTTCTTAAAGCGCAACTATTAGGTCATGTTTTTGGTGAAATTTAAACAGATAGTTGGTGAGAGCTGCGTGTCAGTCAATAATATTATATGAATTTGTTGCACGGAATTTCAAAAGCAAGTCATTAAATACAATAGCCGTGATAACAACTTTGCGAAGAAATACAATTGAGACAGAGAGAGGTAAACTGTCTCATAGTAATCAAATCTCGTGCAGTGTTGCTTTGTGAGTTATCTACTGCGCTCGATCAGTGATGAGTTGATTAACAATGCAGATGCGACTCACTGGGCATTGTTGATAGAGATGGCACTGGCACGGGGTCAAGGGTCCAGCATTGTAGTGAGTGACTTGTGAGCATGAGACGCGCCGGAAGTCAGGGCCTGCAGAGGAAGTGAGGGTAAAAAATGCGGGGAACGTTAGAGATCTCTTTGTATACACCTGTTCCCGCCCCGGCCCCAACACCTGACCCGCGTAAGTCATTCCGACCGTTAGTAAACGGCCGAACTGAGTCAGTATCTTGGCGGAATTTAGACTGTGAACTTGGGAAATGAGTTCTGGCTCAAGAGCCAACCTCACGCTAAGTAGTATTTCCATTTCCATTGAACGTTTGGTGGCTATGGTATTAGTGTGTATGAGTAACGCGGGTTGGGAAACTGAAAAGCTAGGAAAACGAAAGAACGTGATCAGTTCTTGCAGTCTCTTTGTCAAAGCAAAGGCAAGATTGTTTGTGCTCTGATTGATATTTATGAGAGCTTCACTGACATCCCCTTTCATACCCGAAACTACTATATCATATAACTTTATTATACTATGTAGGAAGGGGCAGGGTTTCAAGAAACATCATCATACTACTCGTATCAAGTGTCGCCATTGTTTGCTTTGTTCTTGAGACGATGTAAAACTTAAATGCATTACACAGAACCACCATGATTGAATTTCACTCCTCTGAGCTTCATATATCGTCCTTGTTTTATACAAACTTCGACAACTGAGCAAACTTGAAACTTGAAAGTTTTAAAGTTTAGTGTACTCCGCCCTATTTCTCAGCTTTATTTGATGCAGAATCGCCTTATAACTGATCACTGTTCAGTCCTTTTTACTACATACATCACACGTTTAAAGAATTTTGAACACACGTTTTGAGTTCCAACCTTAATGAAACTCTTTAAAGGAATGGACTGTCTTTGGAAAATGTTATACGTCTTTACTATAGTCGGTCCTACGTAGCAAAATATCAGGTCATGTTTTTGGTGAAATTTAAACAGATAGTTGGTGAGAGCTGCGTGTCAGTCAATAATATTATATGAATTTGTTGCACGGAATTTCAAAAGCAAGTCATTAAATACAATGGCCGTGATAACAACTTTGCGAAGAAATACAATTGAGACAGAGAGAGGTAAACTGTCTCATAGTAATCAAATCTCGTGCAGTGTTGCTTTGTGAGTTATCTACTGCGCTCGATCAGTGATGAGTTGATTAACAATGCAGATGCGACTCACTGGGCATTGTTGATAGAGATGGCACTGGCACGGGGTCAAGGGTCCAGCATTGTAGTGAGTGACTTGTGAGCATGAGACGCGCCGGAAGTCAGGGCCTGCAGAGGAAGTGAGGGTAAAAATGCGGGGAACGTTAGAGATCTCTTTGTATACACCTGTTCCTGCCCCGGCCCCAACACCTGACTCGCGTAAGTCATTCCGACCGTTAGTAAACGGCCGAACTGAGTCAGTATCTTGGCGGAATTTAGACTGTGAACTTGGGAAATGAGTTCTGGCTCAAGAGCCAACCTCACGCTAAGCCATTGAATAGTATTTCCATTTCCATTGAACGTTTGGTGGCTATGGTATTAGTGTGTATGAGTAACGCGGGTTGGGAAACTGAAAAGCTAGGAAAAACGAAAGAACGTGATCAGTTCTTGCAGTCTCTTTGTCAAAGCAAAGGCAAGATTGTTTGTGCTCTGATTGATATTTATGAGAGCTTCACTGACATCCCCTTTCATACCCCGAAACTACTATATCATATAACTTTATTATGCTATGTAGGAAGGGGCAGGGTTTCAAGAAACATCATCATACTACTCGTATAACCTGCAAGATTAAACTTTGTGATGTATGATGTAATGACAATACAAGTTATCGTTATTCTGTTTTTCAGTTCCAAAGCGTCATCACAAGCAAAGCCAAGCACTTAATTCCTCCGAGCTTGCCAGGGGGAAAGCCCTGTTCTGCAAGGTTACAATAAGCAAAGTCCTCGAGGCCAAAGGACGAAGCGTTGTTACCTTCATCGAGGCGATTCTTCCCAATCCCGTGCGGCAGATTTGTGACTTTAGTGCAGCTGTCCGATTTTCTACCTGGAATAGCTGTGCTCACGGCTATACTCAATACAGCTGAAGAACAATCACGTCAAACCAGCAATAGATACCAAGGATGATGGACTGAAACCTGGGGGCCGATTAGAGGGCTGCCTCTCACCCAAGCTGGCTGAAAGCTTTTTGTATTGAAAATTATATTATTCAACTACTAAGTTCAAAAGAATATGATTTGATTACACTTAGTACAAAATCATTCATCAGCTTCAAAAGACGAAACAATTTTTTCTTTGACGTTACTGCATTTATTTTAAACAATTTCGCCTATTATAAATTTGTTTGATTGAAAACTTTAGCAAACAAATAATCTGACTTCAAAAAATAAAAGTTTAAAAAATATATATATACAAATTTGTGAAATAAAACCTTTGAACAAAAAAAGAACCAACTTCGATGTGGCGTGGCACAGCTTTACAAAATAAAAAAGGCCAGGTTCTTATTTTGTTAAACAGTTTTTATTCAGTTTCAGGATATTACGGCCAGTTCGGAAGACCATCGTAAATTGCGATGGTCAACAGGCACAAAGTCATGATCTCTTGTAAGATACAGTTTAGGTTAAATGTATTATGCCAAACGTCCTGTACACCAAACGTAGAACACGAATAAAATGTTCAAACAGTTATAAGTGTTTGATCCGTGATATTGTTCATTGTGACTACCACGGCTCGCCCTGCAGGTGTATAAACGAGTTCTGTATTATATAGTGTGAACAAGAATTTTGGATTAGATGGCAGATTTAATTGCAGCTTACAAGACTACTACAAGTAACGTGATGCTAAAGAATCTTCCTTTTAAAAACGGGTACTATGTTGAAGTGGGTTGAAAACGCCCAGAAGGGATTGGCCGATATGTTCATTTTTTTCATACTAATACTTTGTATGGATTTATAAAATAAGTACCTTACAAAATGCAATTAAAATTGTATAATGAGTCGCGGTGCGGGGGCGCATGGACCAATGGGGTGAAAGGATTGTTGGCGTCCTGTTACCATGGCAACTGGCCACCTTGGCGTCCCGGTTGCCAAGGCAACAACTGATGCAGTTTCTGGTATTGATCAACCTCGCAGCTTCTACCCCTTACCTGGCGCTCGTGCCGATGTATTTATATCTCAAACTGACAAAACTATAACGGGAAATATACTCCATATCGGGGTTTACCTACTTTTTTAACGCAGGTGGTGAAATCATACTGTTTTCAAAGTGTATGAACTACTTCAGTACTATATTTTGCAGCTGTGGATTAGAGTACGCAGCCAATTTTATTGCAAATGTAATTTATACGAAAATATTGGAAGTTATAGCGGTTTCTGGGGTAGGAACCTATGGGTTATAACAGTATAAACATTTATTAAAACTTGTAGCGATACAAAGTTTATAGTTCAAATACTGGTCTCTTTAGCATATAAAAAATAATAATAACTAAACGAAACTCAGCAAATTCAATAATATTCTTTTAAGGGTTCCCGAGTTGTCTAAACTTTGTAAAGTTAGTATAGGTATATGTACGCTTATTATAGGTATATACGGGTATTTCGCAATGTTACATACACTTGTAACTAAATACAGTCTAGGTTATGACCAAGGCTATTTCGCCTTATTCAAATATACAATTCGACTATTTCCTTTGACAATCTGCTATTATTCTACTCTCGTGTAAAAAGTAATATTCTAATACACACGCCAGATCTTTCATAACTTTTTGATTGAAATTTATTGTACTTAAATCTTTACTGTTTATAATTTATTGTTTAGTTTGAACAATTTCAGAGTTTAATTTTGACTACGCGTAACTCTACTTACCATACTTGTTAAGACCAGGATTTTTATTTTATTTTTCGATTATTTTTTATCTAGACCAGAAGACAGCCAAGTCTACCTGCCAGGCTGTCAGCTGTAACAAATAGAGCACCAGGGTCCCACGCTGTTCCCTCGCCGCGCCGCGCCGCGTCCGCGGGTAGCATCGTCCACCCCTCAACCCTTCTTCCCATCCTCGGCGCTTAGTGACCATTTCCGGAAAAAATGCACCCTTGCGCTGGTCAATGCTCCAATTTTGACTAGGCCAGGTAACCCGAGGTCTACATTGTGACCGTCCAACGGTCTCGGCATTGGTTACAATGGACAACGGACGGGTAAATAGAGCGGGCCTTACGTAATCATCCGGGCCGCGGGATTACGTGGGTAAAGTAAGGGTTTTCATGTCTTTCGCCGTTACATTTCAGGTGATAGATGAGAGGGGCTGTTCGTGAGAAGAGTTGGGCATGTATGATAAATGCTAGAAAAAAGCTATGAATTATATATTTTGCAAAATGAAGAGAACGAAAACACACAATTTCATTTCTGAAATGTGTCAGTTCGTTGAAGACTGCTTGTTAAGTATGATGCTATATCAACTATTCCCGTAGACAACACTAGCTGTCGATAAAAAATCAAACTGTAAAATATACACTTCGTGCCTCTATTCAGCATGAGAATCTTCAACATCATCAAAGGTGTACTGTAGTGCTACAAGAAATAAAATATGTAACAAAAGATACTCCAGTAAGTTTGATTTGTTTTCGATTTGGTTCGTACGATTACATTTTTCAATGAGTTCAATCGTTCAGTGAGCAATAAGTCCAATCAGTTCAAATGTATGGTGGGCTAATCATAAGAATTAAATCCCTTAAATACAAGTTAAAACTCATTAATTTACTATGATTATTTACTTATATATTTATTTTCATATGTAATCGGTAAAAGTACAAGTAATTTTTTTACAAAACTGTAGTTTTGTATTTAAAATTTTGAAATTAAAAAAGTTGTTATTGTTTTTTTGCGACTTAATTTAGTATACGGTAAATAATTAACTTTTATTTGGTTAAAATTAATATAAAATCTATTAATTACGTTTTATTTGAAAGTTTATTGAAAATAATTGGCTAATTATCAATGCACATGTGCTATGTCTTTGTCAGTTCAGTTTCTGTTCATGTATCCGATTTTTTCTACGGGTTTAATGTGACAGCGATTCCCAAAATAAAATGCTTAAACTCATAACTAGATTACATGATTGTGAATAATACAAATTCATACGATGAGTTTAATGAGGTAGATGTAATAATGCCCTTGGATTAAATCCAAATTGAATTTAGATTGAAACCAAATTATAAACTTTACAGTCACAATAGTGTTTAGAAAAAGAATCTGGTTTAGTATTAAAATCCTTTAACTATGTACGTTACAAAAACGGTCAGTAATGTACGTTAAACAAGATTTCAACCGTCGAATATAACACGCAGCTCGGAACGTAGTTTTCAATGTATTTATGCCTTTCAAACCGTCCCCGAACAAGCGGCAAGTGAAGTGCGATGTGATTGGTGAACGAGGCGAATGGAGGCCTGTGATTGGCTGCCTTACCAAAGCAGTCCCCGGTCTCTTTTACGCAATAGGCCAGAAAGCACGTCTTAGCCTCAGCTAGATTCATATAATAAGTTACCTCCTTTTATTTCTAGACATTTGTATTTTACAAAAGGGGTTACAACTTGTATATTAAATTTTCGGTTTGACTATTGTTAGTTAAATTTTGTATATGCTACAGACTAGTTACCTTTAGCTAAATTCCAAAAATTATTCGTTATAATAAACAAAACTTTGCATTTTGTTGTGATGTTATCGGAATTGCTCAAATTAAAAGTGTATAATTAGTTTACAGTAGGCATTTAGAAAGCGACTTATGAGTAAACACACGACGATATAAAGTATTCGATCTTTACCTAGCTGACAAAATTAATGTACTTAGGATATGGTAGCAAAATGTATATAATGATGTTTATGTAAATACACACTCTTCATACATACATACATACATGCATACTAATTCTTCTTCGTAAAATAAATGAAATTATATATGGTTTGTGACACTTTTCACTACCATGGGAAACTACATCAATATTTATTATCTTATTCTATGGTTATTATCAATATCTTATTACCTGTGGTAACCACAATGTGTATTAGTATATGTCTTGAAATATATTTGTTTGCAATCTATAATATTGCATTGTATAGCTGTGTAGCTGATCAAAACTAATTACAGTATATTTTTTACGAGTACATAAAAAGGTAAACGAATCTTTTTGAACAGTATTACAGTCTATATAATTTTCTGTATGACAGTCTCCAGAGTACGCAGGTTTAATCTTTAGTAACGTTTGTCTGTAAATAAGACAATAGACATAAGACATTTGGTGTTAAATCAATGCTCCAAAAACGTCAAAAGTTCCAACAGCAAAAATTCCAGTTTTTCACGTGTCAAACAGTATTTGTCAGCAACGACGGGTGCCAGTGGGACAAAATATGTGTCATTGTGTCAGACAGCCCAACGGATATCCACAGTTTGTCACATACTCCCCTACAAGTATATGACGTCCCTGTCAAACTCCCAACAAACTGATTTCTACCCAGGCCCAGGGTGGGGGTTATAGAATACTGCTGAGTATACTGGAAATTCTTTTATCATTTGGTCGGTTGACTCAACGGTCACTGTCGACATCTCATTGGTTAGAACCTTGATTCCAGCGTTCTCATTGGCCAGGACGTTGCTTATAAAGCTAAGAGGGGCTTGTACAGATACAGGTGCTGCCACGTAAGTCTATGATTTGCACTGCTCTTTGGTGTGAGTAAACTGGGTCTTTGCAGTTAGCTCCCGTCCCGATAGATACAAGGGTGTACTTAACACGAGTTTTGGTAAAAAATTGTTGATGACTGTTATACTCGTAATTTGAATCAAATTGTACTACAGTAAAAATACAGTTCTAGTTTTGTGTAAATGGTTGACACTTTGAAACCAACATTGACCAAATAGCTCCAAAGTCATTTAGTTTTCATATACAAGTGTGTATAACGTTTTAATTATATATGCCCGCTCATGAGATAAAGGTAGGCCTAATTATTATTTGTGTTTTGTGCAGTAGCACACATCAAGTAAATTTGTTGTGTTTTACTTCGTGTTGACATTTTAGTTTCTTCGTACGTAATATTTGTTCTACATAATTCTCTATCGCAAGTTCAGTATTCTGACCTCGTATTGGGGCCTGATACACTCGTCATATCTTATCCTGTATTTTTTGTTTTGAATATATTTTCTTTACGTTTGCTCGTTAGCCATTATGCCCGATTGAATTCGTTGTAGATTCTTTGGTCATAAAATTATTGTTAGTTTCATCAGCATTGTATGTAACTTAATATTGTTCGTTACTGTTTCCAGAACGCTTCCGCCATATGCACTGTACTTGTACCAGGACAGGTATAACTACTATGGGGTAAGTGTGCGTGGTGCGGGGAGGGTGCGATGGTCTACTTGGTATCCAGTTCATCTCTACCTGCAGTTGACCCGGGGTCAGGGTGCATATAGTGTCCACTCTTCCGGTTCCGCTACACAGAGTACTTGCTACTTGCCCTCTGCAATCCGGAACTGTCCTGACCAGGTCAACAATGCAACACTATCAACAGCAGGGGTCCTGGAACCTGTCCTATCTAGATATAGATCAAGGACGAGTTTCACATCAAGTAAATGACAACTGGCGAGGAAGAAACTACCGTTTGAATAAAATTATCCCTTATGATTTGAATCAGTTAACGATGGACTAATCAGTCGGTATGCACCTTTGGTAGATGTCGGTGTGTAGGACAGTGAGGATTATGATATACATTCATCGGCGTACAGAGAGAGTGTGGGGGCAGCACAAATTCGTACATACATGTAGAGCAGATACAAAATCTATTGGATGAAAACGAAATCAACATAAACAAATTCAAAAGCTTTTTAAAAATAAGCTAGTAAAAAAGCATTTTATTCTGTAAACTTTTAAAAAGAGATAACATCAACATCGGACTTTAAATCTCAAAATTTCTAGTTCTTACCGTAAGTAGTTCTTATGTTTACAACTTGTTATGTACTTGTCCATGCAAGCCTTTATTTGTTTGACAATAAAACATTTATTTAATAATAAAACCGTGTTTTTAATCGTATTGTGTTTTTGTAGTATTATTAGGACTCATTTTCTGTGACATAGTTTTCCATTAAATTCTCCGCCCAGTAAGACAATTTGATTGCTGTGAAACCTTCACTATACTAAAACTGGAATTTTAATTCAGCAACACAAGTGAGGATTCAAACAAAATGTGCATGATATTATTACAAAATAATAATTCATAGTTCAGTGTTTTAAGGAAATCGAAACGCAAAACTTTCTAGACCAGACCAAACTGAGACTTTAAAACCCTAAATCTTTCACTTGCAGGCGATAATTTTACCACACAAATCACTTTAGGTAACGTAATATAAAGTCACTTTTAACACATCGGTGCACATTCTTCCAGTGATTATTCTGACCAAACGAAAGAGCTCATCGTAAACAACCCCTCGCTTAAGTCCAGTAGCCATGGAGCTGATGTATATTATACAGGTGGAGAGTTTTTGTCTCCAAGGGCAATTACGGAATTAGCTTGAGTGAAGGTGAAGGAGGTATAATAGCGACTGAGTATTGTAGAGTAGAGTGTAGAGTAGGTATGAATAAAGATGAAGGGCTGACTGCTGAGGTAATGAGGCCGGTGCGAAACAACAGTCTGGCGCCACTCTGCAGCAATCAGCTGTTGTACCCCTCACGACATTTCTGTACTTTGGAGAAATAAACATTGGACATTTCAGGAGAAAAAGGAAATATTCCTCAATTTGTAAGTCGAAAAATTAGTTTGGCCTACGGTTTTGTAAAACGATATAGTCAGAATTATGGATTCAGTTATATTATGCAAATAATAGCAACAAACTGAAACTATTAATTGTATATATATTTTTCCTCGAGAACGTGATTTGTGAATAATATCACGAATCAAGTTGAAATAAAACCTAATTTTTCTAGGCCTTACAAAACACGTGTCAAGACACACCTACTTTTCGACCGATCGTGCGCCACGGTTTAATAAATAAAATAGATGAGTTATATTAAAAATTTTGATAGTAAACTGAAATATTTTAGTTAGATTTTTAGTTGGGTTAAACAAACCCTCTATGAAATTTATATACCTGTAGTGGGGTAAACTCCTTACCTTGCCTCTAATAAAAGAAGATTTGGTTTTATAATTCTTTTAAAACACCAGGAAACTCTACCAGGAGGTATTTATTTATTTATAGTATATTAAAAAAACGTTTTGAGTTTTTAGGCTGATTAGAAATGTTCTTCAAAATATGGAGCCACTGGGTGAACTCTCGCGCGAGTGCAGCTTTCAGTGAAGGTTTGTCTTGAAACCTTTTCTCAAAGTAACTCTTTGGTTATGAATAATACCTTTAGTGAAAAAGGTATTACATGTGTCATAAAATATATATTTTAAACTGGTTTCGTTTTCCAGGTAGGGACATCAACCATCATGTTCAATCCACCTCGTTCTATTCCACCCACATACGTTTTGATAAAGACAGTAACAGCTATTTTTCCATTCTTAACCTACTTTATGTTATTACGTCGTAAGTGATGAAGGTTTTCCAGTGACGTCATCTAAAGCCAACTCGGAGGTTGCACAACAACCATAATGGCCGCCAAAAGTAGAACTGACAGCTAGTTTATCAAAGGTGGCAATTATCTGAGTTGCATAAATTTAAAATTATCAGTTGAGTGTAGCACAGCAAGTAGGCTGTGTACGTGATATGGACTGGCACAGCCTTCCTAATCAGCGTGGACACCGGTAGAGTACTATATCCAGGCACTCACTCAGTGACATGGACAATCACCAAGGCAGTGGCATGTTTTGTTATACCATTACCAGGAACAGAATACAGAAAACACTCTTCACTACTACAATCTCATGTGACGTTTCACTGAGCTTCATACATTTTAGTTGCATTTTTTGTTTAAACGTATCTTTAATAATTATAGTTGTTCCAAAAATATTTCTTGTGCAACAAAGCTTCTTTACTTTGTTGGGAACAAGGTAGAACACACTTTGGGTTTTATTTGCCATAATTTTCAAGTTATTAATATGCAAGACTGAGTATCTCATGCTATAAAAATCTAGTTTACACGATAATTATCGTTATAGTGATGTCAAAATTTTAATATAACTCAAAATTCAACATAAATTAATCTTAATGTGAGTATTGCAAAGTTATTGAATGGTACTTTGTGCCGACAGCTCCCGCAGCGCGGTGCACTCACCTCACATACACTACAGACCACTACCCTACCGGTACCGGTGATGACAAAATACACCAGCTGTAGCACCTACTCGTACTTTAGAAAGAATTTATTTTCGTTTTACTGGAAGTTAATTTTCATCTTCATATTTCGATTGAAAAGAACCTATTTCCTGTTCACACAGGATGTGACCATGGTCATGTTTGTAATTGAGAGATTTTTCGAAGTTTATTTTGGGGGTTTCTTCGAAATTGTGTTCTTATTTTTACAAAAAAACCTCCTCAGTCCTCTGTAATTTCATAATGTGATGAGTGGTAGTAAAGAGTTATGAGGTGTAGTCTTGTTACAAACTAAGGCCAACTCTTCCTTAGAATGGGTCATTAATTAATAGTCCAATGACTAATGGACCACGCAGGTGATGGTCTGATATGTCTAAACGATGGTGGGAGTTGATGCGGGTATCATCAGATGATCACTGAGACTATCTGAGCCGCTTAACTCCAAGCCAACCTCTAATAAATTAATGGAGATATTGTAGCTTTGGCCGCATCGTGGCTCACGTGTTTAAAATATTTTAACAAATACCAAATGCCCCAAGGATTATCAAGAAATAAATAGTAAGATCCCAAACCCTGTCGTTTGGAGCTGGTTTTTTTAATAAGCAATTTATTTTGTTTGAAAGAAGTAACGAACACAATGATTGTTACCAAGGATGTCTCATTTGTTTATTACGTAGACAGATTGCGTAGTTTCTCGTCTAAAGTATTTGCATCGCCAAGCACTATACTGTACGTATGACGTAGGTTTGTCCTCTAATCTCGTGGCCTACGCAGTGTCGACAGCTGTTTTCCAGGAACAATGTTTTGAAGAATGTGGGGAGATATTTGATGATTGAGCCTTGACGTCATTAGCTGTAAGTTTCACAGGTTTAATAACAATCAATACAAGTATTTATTTCTAGTGCATCAATATTTAATTCAGTATACATAATGTTATAAACTTCATCAAGTGGGATAAACCAATAGCGGTTTTTTTTTTATAAAAATACTTAATAGGTTTTAGTTGCCGTTTGATTTTATATTCTTTATACATATATAAGAGGCTTTCTCTATTTTTTACCGATCATCGTGCAATTTCGAAAAATGCTTTCTTTAGTAAATATCTATGTCAGATTCGTTAGCCAGCGAAATCGGAATACCGAAGTTCCCTTAGGAGGGAGTTTTCACAAAAAGCTGTGTTATGTATTTTGAAACTATTCATACTTTCTCCAAATTTAAACCCTCAAGATCATATTAACTATATCTATGAGAGCTGATTCGGCCCTATATATTACTATAAGGAACAGTCGCAACATGATTGCAACATTTATTCAAGCGTTGAGGATACGTACTCTAATTCTCTACATTCATTTAGGCAGACCGTTACTTGAATTCTCGTCACCTGTTTGGAGCCCTTACTTGATTGGGGATCTTGAGAACGTTCAGAACAATAAATACTCTGTGTTCAGAACCGTTTCATTCGTTTGGTTGGTGTGCTGCTGGGCTTCGACTACCGCACTGTTCGAATGCACGATGTTCAACTTCAGTTGAACTTGGTGCCACTTCATACGAGACGAATAATCAATGGCCTACTGTTCCTGAGGAAGCTGATCAACTCGGACATTGATGCACCGGATCTTCTCTTCAAGTTAGACCTCCGCACATCTCGTCACTTGCGGCAAACCCATCTTTTCGCTAGACGCCAGTAACCAACCCAGTATTTGTTCCACAGTATTTATCCTTGCCTCCACCTTTTGGCCAACAACATGCCGTTAATATTTATTAAACCATTTAGATTTTATTCATTGTCAACTGTTAATTATTTATAATTATTTATTTACTGTTAATTATTAGGCCTAATACTTATTTATTGTTATTTATGTATACTTTTTTAATTATGTTAATTTATTGGTAGAGATTTAAATTATTGTTAGTTTATTTATAGTATCCAAGATAACGTATCTGTACAGAATCCAGTGGCGTGTTTGAGTAAAACATGTCAAAGAAAATTCGCTTTACGTTTATTATAAGCCCATTATTCTGTAGGCCTAACGTTCCGGTTTGATTCATCATTTAAAACGAAAATTTGCCTTAAAAGGTACGTTTTTAAACTTTAAATTTATTAATTAATTAAAATTTTGTTCCTGTATAGTATTTTTTAAATAAAATATACACTAAAATCTGTCTATAAATATTGTTTTAGAAGCAGCTGCTACAATTTAAACTACGTATTGTTTATGGTTACTTTTGTTGTTGTTTTGAACATCTTATTATCTATTAACTGCAGTCGAAGAGTTTTAAAACATTATTTTAATTATTTTCAATCCGCATGACAGAGAGAAGAGGGGTGGCAGAGAGTTTGTGTATTGTACAATGACTAGCGGAGTGACGCGTCCACAGCCCCCGCGCCACAGTGCAGGAAGTGAGCAGTGAGCAGCAGCAGTGTGCTGTGTGTGTAGCAAGGCAGGAGCCAGGAGCCAGGAGCAGTGTAGCTGTATCTGTAGTCTCCCCCCTCCACCCGCACGCAGCGCTGAGTGCAGAGCGCTCCTATTGGCCGGATCCAGCGCCGCGCGGCTGAGTGAGTGAGCTAGCGCGCGCTCGCCAGTCTCGGCCAAGCCGCTCTACACATCTACACGTCAACTCATCTACAGATTCATCTCTTCACTTGTGCCGCCTGTGTATTGTTTATAGTGACTTGCCTTTGTTCACGGACTGCTACTTGTGTTTGTTTACCTTCCAGACTCTACCCTTCTTCAATTGTGAGTACTATTTTGGTTTTTATTTACTTGTATGGCTATTCATCTCAAGTTTACTTTGTAACATTGTCTTTTATAAAATTTTGTTTTCAAATTTCTCATTCGTCGGTTTTACATATACCGTTGGTATTCGTTTATAAATCTGGGGGTTATCAATAGAACATCAAACGCCTCTAAACATTTTTCCAAAATGTTTGTCGTACAATTTGTGGGTGTATCGATTTAAAAATTTATTTTTGTGGCAGCAACATTGAACATTTAGTATGTGGTCTCAGTAGGGTAAAACGCGCTGTTGCAATCATGTTAAAGGGGCACAAAAAACACAAAACAACTACTGTAACGGCAATGCAAGACAAAATTTAGCCATTTATGCAATTTGTTTTCAAGTTTTTATTTGTATTTTTCGTGTTTAACAAACCGACACTTAAACAAATCTAGCTAAAATAGTTAAATATTTGGAGTAATTGAAACAGTTGTCTTGCTAGGGACTCGATATGTACGTCTTTCTACTTGCATAAGTGGATAACACAATTTTGTGTTTTGTAAAGGTTGGTAACAAAACATAGTGCGCCCGAAATAATAATTATAAATCATAAATATAAGCAAGACATGAAAATGGTAAGTTATTTTAAAATCAAATAGACCTATTAACTAACCACAAATTATCCAATAATAAATTTTATATTTTGGAGAGGCCTTTCAAAACCACGTTGGTGTTTGGTCTGAAGATAAAAACGTTGTTTTTGAAAGGCCTCGCTAAAATATAAAATTTATTATTGGATTATTTGTAGTACTTTTATGTTATTTTGAAATTCCAATAAGAAGCTGTTTCCAGACCTATTAACTGTCACTTATATTTTGATAAGGCGTGCGTGTAGAGACCTGCCCGCGGTAGCTGATAAGGGATGATATGAGTGAGTCGAGGTTGTTGTATGTTGAGTTGAGAGCAAGGTTTGGAGAAAAGGGCACAGATCAGACTTCAGATCGATACAAACCCAGAGATAAGATACTGGTCCGTACCCCTCGCCGCACCTGCACCTGTGCCTGTATCTGTACCGTGGCCCTTGTCACTGGTACCTATACACAGTGAGTCATGTGCCAGGCTGAGTCATAGGACTGGACACAGGTTTGCGTCGATCCAGCGTAGGTGATGGTGCTTACAATTGAATGAATGTTCGTGGCTTAAACTTAAAAGCGATTAGCCTATGCATTTGTGGTTTTGTTTGACCATATAAATAATTAATAAGTTGCAGTTTATTAAGTAGAAAAAATGTGGAAAAGACTTCCTTTCATAATATACTTTATGTTGCATTAACTTAATAGAAATATAGTGATGCGTTTCCTCTATTTGTATATTCAAGAACGTTGATGTTATAGCGGTTACTAAAAAAGTCCAGTAAAGCCCAGTTTACCACCTGTTTTCTTTGCTTTAAAAAAATTAAAACCATGCACAAACATTAAAGCCCTTCAAAAAAGGTTATGTAACAAAGGTTAAATCGATAACTTATAGGCTTAGTAAATTAACAATACATTTCATATACATTTTTGCAATGTACTTGGTTAATATTAAATGAGATGACAAGAAATGAAACACTTTAACCATGTAAAACTTGTTGTAACTATTAACTAAATATAAAAAAAATTTATTACATATTATGTATTTCATGCGTGGCAATCGTCAGTTAAGAACTACTAACATTTACCACTCGCACACATTTAAATCCCTTTCATATACATAATATGTATCCTCTTTCACACAACTCTTGCATTCGAATTATACCCACTTTAGCACTATGGTCAGTCAGCTGTCTTTTCAAGCTCGTATATGGCACATCTATTATGGCCTACAGATGGCCAATCAGACAAACAAAATCAATTGTAGCGTGATTTATAGAGCACACCTACAAGTGTTGTGTGCTTGGGGAAGCCAAAGAATTCCAAAATCAACTATAAACCATACAAAGGCACAATTAGAAACATAGTAGAGTTTCATAGATCGATTTTTCTAGTGAGATTTAGCCTCTTGGCAAATATACCAAATTAATTTGATTAAACCATGGGAATAAACTATTAAATCAACACAAGGATAATTTGAACGTTATATAAGTATTATTTTACAAAAAAACAGTCGTGATAAGTTTGGTATTTTACAATGAACGTGCCTTGGTTTTGTATAATCTTAAATCATAATGTTATTTAAATTTCAACTCTTACTAATATGTTGTGTATGGTTTAAAACAATCAATCATCGTCCCACTATTATTTATCGGGGTTATATTTTAAATAACACTGCAATGTGATTATGAACATTATTCAAACTTTTATTGATCGTACAACCTTCAGTAAATAATACTGAGCATATGGATTGTGGAAGCTGCGATATTACTCAATATAGTGATTAATTATGAATAATTGAGATGGTCTGACGTAGTTAGCAAATTAGCAGTTAATTGGGCCGCGAGATGAGGTTCTGTAACTTACCGTAACTCTGCGGCGTGGTTGATTCTATACAGATGGTAGAAGTTACCTGAACCTATCGTTGGCACTAATAGAGGGACTCGCTTTATCAGGACAAGAATTATATGTTAAAGGAGGATTTCAGGCGGTGTTAAAATTGTTCATTTCCAAAAAGGTTATGTTTTAGACTTTTTTAGATTTGCTAGGATTTTGTTTCTCGTGAACTCGTTGTGCATTGATCGAACCACGAAAGCGTTATAGAGTTCATGTCCACATATTAAAATTATCATCAACAACATTTTATGAGCTAATATATTTCATTTCATTCTTACTATCGCTTTTGTATAAGTGGAAAAAAGTTATGGTCCTAGAAACGCTGCGATATAAATAATATTCCCGTGGAGTTCATTTTTCAACGCAGATTAGAAGCCAATTTTCCTATAGTTATTTTTGGAAACTTTCACTTTAGAAAACGTGAAAACAGTAATTTTACTTGAAACCCCATTTCAAGTAAAAGTATTGTAACATTTCAAACATTTAGCTTCAATTTCTAGAAATTGTTAAACAATAAGTAAAATTATGAAACGTGCAGAAAGTCTTTTTTCTTATTATTGCAGATATTTGTAAAGTCACTAAAAGGCGCGTGTACAAAGTTGACACAGATTTTGTAGTTTCAAGGTGATAAAACGTAACAATTTCACGCCCGTGGACTACATTGGATGGTCGGACTACATCATCATTTTTAACGCCCGTATTGAATATGTTGTCAATATGCTAGTGAACTAGTTTACTGCGAAATTGTATCCAATCACGCTTTCGTAAGTTCGGTTGGAAATATTTAAAACTGTAAAAAACTGTTTTGATAATATACTTTTAGATATATATTTGAATTTCCATGGATAACACTCATCATGAACTTTTAACCCACCGCCATATCCAGAGATGAATCCAAACCTTGATTTTTCCCCAGTCTTGTACAACAAGCAACCTCAGCTATGCTCTACAGTCTACAGATGCGTGGCTGTGGGACGTATGAGTACATAGAGAAGCGCGCAGCGAGGTGTCTAGCGTTTCCCAACATTCTCACTCTCCACTCGGCCTGTCAGCTGTTTCCAATTTCCTCTGGTCGCGAATGCAATCTGGACCACGGCAAGAGGTGACCAAGGTGACCAAGTCATCAGCAACAAGCAGCATGTGACCGCGACCTTGGCAAGAATGTTCCTCTCCAGCACGCGACACTTTTCCAGCAACTCCAGGCGTACCTACGCACATCCACGGGCGGGCCGCTGACCTTCACTATACATTGCCATAGGTTAGGATGTTACACAAACCGCGATAATTGACCATTGCTCCCTCCGCATGAATCTAGGCCTTGAAGCAGCTTTTTCAATGGCAATATACTTCGCAGTAGCTTACCTGCGCGGTCGGGATAAAAACCGAAGAATAATTTCCGCGATACGACATCATCCAGGCGATGAGTCACAACCGTCACGGTGTCAAATTTTAACTTTGTCAGCTCATTTCAAGTTGTATCCAGACATTTTGTTTATTATATCTATAATGTTATTCTAATAAACATAGAATGGTAATCGTGCGAAAGTATTGTTCTTCCAATTCATTGGCCATTTATCTTTAGCATTCTTGTGCAGTAGAACTTGTAAGCTTATACATGACGGGTTGGCGCTGCTGATGGTACTGATGGTTCACTGTCTGACAATAAAACTGCATTGCAAATAACCACTAACCAGTCAAGAAATGAAACAATGACTGGATAAATTTAGTTGAAACCTTGCTTTCTAACATCGATACCTCTTAAGTTGAAACGGCTGCGGTAAACTCAGATAAATGTGAGATGTTTTGTTTGCTGTTTTCCCAAGAGCTTTTATGGTTGAACGTGTCAGCTGATGAATTCAACAGAATACCTACTTTAGGTTATTATCTGAGCTCATTGACAAACGGAATTCGCATTTAAAAATGTTAATTGTCCTTTGGGGTAGATACTTGTTTTCCGAATATCCCGAAAAGTATTTACTGTGAGCTGGCTGACTTTCCTTGCTGAACCTGTACAAAATTCCGTGGTTCTCCTGCACCTGATCATTTGTGATGTGGAATCTGTTGAAAGTCAGGAAACTGTGAGTAACTGGTTTATGGGGGTTGACGGTTTACAAGCACCTCGTCTCCGTCTGGACAGCTCAATGTCGCTTACCTGCCGACATGTGTGTCAGTAGGGGTGGTGAGGGGGAAGGGTGCAGACAGACGTACAGGGTGTGACCAGAGACATTCGCACCACGGAGAACAATCAACGAGGAAAGGTCTGCATTCTTCTTCCCGGAATCGTTGCAGTTTCGGACATCCGAATTCGTCCTGTCGTCACTTTTAGTTTAGTTGTTTGTAAATATTTTAAGGATAAGTCCAGAGAGACTTGTATGAGGAGTCTGTCAAACACAAATTTCCAATTATGGTAGCCTACCAAGGCCATAACAATCATCTGCATCGAAAAGTAAACAATGGCTGAAGTATTCATTGTTATAATCGACTTGGTCTTATCTCTTGTAGTTGTAGGGAAGGAAACCGAATGGGACAATTTTTGTAGTGTTGACGAATTGCCTGATCACCTTTGGTTAATCACTCGGTTGGTTGGTACACTTGTCGATTACTCTGTGATTGATTACGAGACCACAGATTGGTGTGAGTGAGATGTCACAAGAGATGAGGCACGCGGCGACACTTGGGGAAACCCTGTCCCTCATCTGCGGTCATCTACTTGCAACATCTCCTGCAATGACGTACTCATATCCTCTGTTCTATTCTAAACACAAAGTCGCTTGACTGTTCAATGTGTGGCTTCAGTTATCCAGTCGGTCACGAATCACCAAACATATCTTAGTCGAAAGTGTTAAGCACTTTTAACTCTGATTTATTTTCGTATTTACTGTGTTTTACGCAAGTTTGAGGAAATTTTGAAAACTTATCGAGGGAATGAGATAGAGAAACCTGATTATAATATAAGCTTTTTAACTTACGGAGGATGCTACATAATTATCGGAGCTAACAATGTTGTGTGTGACGTGAAGTATTTAGAAGTCTGGTTTTTACAGCAGAAAGCAATCGCAGTGAAGCAAAATGTCATAAATTTCAATGGCAGCTTTAAACAGTTGGGTTTTTATAACCCCTATAATATCCCCAAAGAAAACTGTCCACGTAGACTCTTCAAGGTCATGGACTGGAAATATGTACGGTATTTCTACAGAACATTATACCTCTGTCCTCACCGGGTATTTAGCGGTTACTTTTAAACATTTCGATAACGTCTTCAATGCAAACTTTAGGCCACAACATGGCCATCTTGAATCAATCACCTTGTACTGTCCACCGTAAAAACTGTTCGTAGTTGCCACGTCACTGTGTATAATTACAAAGATGCCTACATTCCAGCAGCCTGTCTTCAGCCAGTAGTTATTTAGTGTACCACTTCTACTTCCGGTGATTTCACAACAACAATCTCCGAGTCAGCTGGTTTCATTCTTATTTGCAACGTGTTGCGACACACTTCATTCATACCAATACGCGCTCATCCACACGCACGCGCACGCGTTGTTTATACGCCACATTTTTTGGCACACCAAATCCCGTTGCAAAGCTTTGATCGACCAGTGACTGGACGCATATGTATTTTGTTTGGCCTTCATTGGTTAACGCGCTATGAGTAGAATCCGCAATATCTGTTTTAAATCCGTTAAACTAAATACAATAGGTAGGCCTATACGATATGAGCTTTGTACACCTTGTAAGCTCGGTGGGTGTTAGTTTTTTCCTAGTGACCAGAAAACTAGTTATCTACAAAAGATTCCACAGGATGATGACAATAGATTTTAAGAACAATTGGTAAGAAAAAATTGGACCGTACAGAAAAATAATTATAATAATATGACTTATAAAACTTTGACAGGTTTAAAAGGTTTTACGAACATTATTGTTTCAGATTCAGTTCAGTTTTGTAAAGAATATTCAACGTAACGAACAATATCTAAAGATTACTCAACATAATGTAAGTCCCAGAAGAGCTAAAAATACAATTTCAAAAAAAATACACGTTTAAAAATTGTGTTATATTATATTAAACATTTTTTGCGAAAAATTAACCAAACAACCTCTTTTTCATTACTAAACTCAGTAAACAGCAGTTTATCTCATGTACTTCAAACGGCGTTAGAAACCTTGTTCTAGAGTTAAAGTTTTAAGCTTACACTTGGAATGATCTTGAATTCATCTGTAAGATGCCGCTATCTCACTGTTATCTTGGGTATCTGGAATATTGCCGATCATCTAACAAATAATTGAAAGATACGTTTCATCTTGAAACCTGGATCTGGGCCGCACCCTCCACTCCATCGTTCGATTGTCTCCTCAATATAACTTTCATAGATTGAACTATATAGATTTCGGCTTTGTAGGTTTTACTTAAAATGTTATTTAGGTACACAAATGAGTTTAAGTTTCTGTCGAAATGACGTTCTGGAAGGTTGTTCATTCATTTTAGAACACTTATTGTGGCTACACACCTTTTTTTAAACATTAAAACAACTTTTAAATTTATAATATTATAAATGGTAGCCTAATAATACGTATATACACTGTTATATACGAGGATTGCACGAGTACGGTTATATGAGATTTCGGAATTCGGACAGGCAGACAGCCACAACTAAAACAGTACTTTTAATTGAATAGCACGTATTTTAAAATGGACGATTTAATATATTTTCGCCCTAAATTTACTTTACACAAATAAGATTATTCTTTTGATACAATTTGGAATGATACATACTTTTTGAACAAAACCCGTTAAATAGGTCTGATATATCGAAATATTTTAGAATAGGCATCTGTACAAAGTATGTGAAGTATTAATTCGGTTATATGCTATGCAATAATTATGACCTATAAAACATGTAAATTGAGAATACAAAATCGACGATATAAGAGTTGTTCAAACTACTATATTCGGAGTTTTGTTAATATTTACGTTTTAGATTAGTCACAGTCTAAAGTCAAGGGATGGTTTCGCACCATTGAGTTAATTTAAACCTCGGTATCGATATCAGAGACACAATAACCAGAACGTGTGTATTTGCTCGTGCGTGCTCTCTACACTTGTCGCACTGTATCCTGGTACAGCACAGTCACCTGGTCACCACGTACATAGCGTACACCAGGATACATTGCGCCTCGTGTACAGATCTGCGGTCCTATCTGGCTTCTGGTTCTCATCATCTATTGTTTTTACCCCGAGGTTGAGTTTTTGCATAACGGTCTCCAGGTGTTTATTATGCGACATCTCACCAGGGTCTCCCCTAACCTCATCCTCGACTCTTCTCATCTTCCTGCGTCCCTGGGAGAACTTTAAATCTCTCTGTAGCTCATACAGACGACATATATGGGCGTTTATCTTGTAGTAAATTAAAAAATTACTAAACCAATACAAATTAGTGTATTATTTTGGTGTTTACACATTTTATAATACTACAACCTACAACACGAAAATATTAAGTTAATTTAGGTCATCAGAACTGCAACAGTGAGTACGTTTCGAGTTAAGTTGTCCTTGACGAGGAAAGTTTAAATTTATAACTAATCCCACTTTACAGATTTTTAAAACATGACCTAAAATACATGACAAGCACTTTGGTCAGCACGTTTGAATCCTGAACTGAAAATACAGTAAATATAAAATAGTCTCTCAGCGGTGCTGTAGATGTCTTTTTACACGATAGTTTACTGGATTCTCAAGTTCATCCTATATTTTTCATCATTGAATCACATTGGAATGAATCAGTTCCTTGTATGGATTAGTAAAATCCTCTCCAATCCAATTTACCGTTAGATTCTATGACTCACATCCCATAGGTAATTGAGCTAAGAGCACAGGTTTTCTTGTGATTAGCGGAAGAATGCGCGTTGTTTTGTAACGCTACTGCTTGTTGTTATCTTGCCGTGTTGACGAAAGATGATACCGGACCGCTCGATTCCACGAATATTGCACTTTTCACGCTGTTCGGAACCACAATCGACACGAATTGTCAAATAATGAAAGTAGGTTGAACAGCAGCGAAATTTGATCTGGAAGAGTAGAAGTAGGTAAACAATCGTCAAGTTGCCCAACCAGGCTTTCTTCCTGGGAAGATACTAGGAACATGAACTCAATCATTGTGTTCAATTGTCATCAGCTCGGTTACTGTTCAATTCTCATTTGACATCTCTAAACTTCAAACCCGTTCTGTAGTTTAACATTCGGTTAACATTCGATGGTGTTACAATGATCAACACAAGCCAAGAAGTCCACTTTCCTAGCTCCCTACAATTGAAGTAGTAAATTTTATCACCTACTTGTTAAAAATGGAAGTACTTGGCATTAATATAAGGGTCCATTTTTTGGGTTAATCAAACTATATACACTTTTGAGCTTTGCCTACCAGATATCATATCGACTAAAAACTTATTGCGAACTCGCTATTTATCGTGGTAAAATTATTTATTTCAATGTTATTACAATTTAAAAATCATACCACAAGTGCCCTCATGTTCTGCTTGAAATGTCCATTTGTTTGGAAGACGTGTTAAAAGGATTTGGGTAAATTGGTGATAATTTTAGAAGTTTTGAAGGTACCGTTTCGTTGGCCTTCTCGGTATCTTTTCGAACTTTTAAATAAATGCGAACTATTTATATCATCAGGAAACATTGTTCTGTCATAGCTTCAAACGTAATTTATCTTAATCTCTGTGCACATAAAATGTCAACAATGCTATCAGCTGATGAGTACAGTATTATCTGTGGACCAGCTGATCAGAGAAGACAGCTGCTGTACCTGTGCGCCTGCGCAGATGTTCCTGATCTCTCTCTGGGCAGATGTGCTCTTGCTTCCTTCCTGGTAATTAGAGAGAGGGATAAGACAACAGACATTAGCATAGCATCCCCTTGCAAGAGCAGCATGTGAAACAATATAAGGGGTCCGGTTAGCAGGCAGGTCCACCTATTCTTGAGGTGCTGCTATACGAGTATAGTCTTCATCTCCGTTGCATCATGTCTGTACAGTATGAAGAAGCAGTTGGACGTGCTATCGCGAGCTCAGTCTTGGTGTGCCTCAATAATAGACTTGTGTTATATAATTTTAAACATTAAATTTGAAAAGTAGTCTGTCGAAGTCACTATTATTTCAGTCAGTTCAGTAGTTTCACTTCACTAGTCAGATATTTACAATGTAGCTAACTTACTGTACGAGCTGTTAACTCTTCCTAAACTGCTAACTCTTCCTTCTCTTTATATTTTCAAAACTATCCTGCATATTTTTAACAACGGGTCTGCAGTTCAGACGGTTGGCTCCCAGCATAGGTATCCGACCAGAAACGGAGACGATTTCCGGATCCCTCAGCATCGCTTATAGCCCTCTCGGAAAAGGAAGCATCCTGTGCAGGAATTAGGTTTTTTAATAAACTTCCTGAATCAATGAGGAACTGTTCTAAAGGAAAGCTAAAACGTTACTTAATAGATAAAGAATTTTACCGTATTAATGATTTTTTTAGAGTATAATGATAATGTAGGTAGTTAGATAGTTGTTTTTTGTGTATTTTGCCTGTGAAATCTATTTATTTATTTGTGAATTGTGATATTTTAAAATGTTGAGCCTAGATATCTAATTGTTTTACCTGTTAACCTTGTAAAAAAACTTGTATCTATTCATGAATAAATGACTTATGACTTATAGATGGAATAAACATTGTGATTATCACACTGCATACAGTTCCATGATTACGATGAATAAAAATCTTCTCGAATAATTAAAGTTTAAAATTTTTTGGAATCCGTATTGATAAATATGTATCTTGGTGTTCTCAACTAGACAGTGTTTGCAAAAAATTGAATCTGACATTTTTCTTCGTCGACACTCATCCTATTATTGTAAACATTTTATTTTGAGAGCTGTTTATTTCAGACCAAATTATCCTCATTTAAAAATACTGCTTTAATTGCGATTTAAAAAAAATTATACACGACTCAAATAGCTATCTATAGCTTCTACACAATATAAAATATACAAAGAAAAATTTAGCATCGATCATAATTTCAATGGTTGCTGATTTGTCAATCCATCTTTTCTTTTCCCGTAATTATTTTCCGTCCAATATAATCAAACAAATGTCGGTGAGGTTCTGATAAAACCCAACGGAAGGAGTTGAAAATATCCAAAGTGTGTGTTTCGTCCTTGTACGATGGTCCCGCGTGTACCTGTCCTGCTGCCAATGAGTGTCACATGGTCTGGAGTAGGAAGCTAATTGTAGAGGATTTCCAATTAGCTGGGGTTCAGCCTTGGGTTTCCCTGTCTACTAGTAGACCACTGCCACTGTTGAGACCTGCCACTATCACGCATCACCTGGCCAGCTGTCAGTGTCAGCTGATGTGACTGACTGACATATCTCGTCCTTGTCATTAGTACACGTCTCTGCTCTGTGCTCTGGTGTTGACGATATGAGCAGTGTACAACACAGGCTCGACTCTATAGTACTATATTTAAAATATGCTTGGTCATATTTTGGTACAGAATCATGACCCAGTATGAATTATCTTGTTTGCTAGATTCGTTACCCTCTTGGAATTCTGAATCGTTCTTTCGTATGCGTGTAGTCTTCTAGAGCGTAGGGATTAACCAGATCGATAGGTCACTGCTATGCGGGAGTTTTCTAAGAGTCATCTCAAAATAAGTCGAACTATTAGTTAAAAACCTTTTGACCGAACCTTTGTTTATTAAATAATTTGTCATATATATTTTCGTTGCATACTTTTTAAAAATCTAATTATTATATCATCACTTTCAAAAGTAGGCTTGTTGTTGGTTTTGATGTAGTAAACTCTTCAGAAAAAGACAAATATTTCGAAATTCTAAGTGCAGAAGAAGATTTTTAAGAAAAGATCTATTTCAAGAAAAGATGCAGAGACGAAAGTTGTATATTTGTTGCAGTATTTGCCTCAAGTGTTTGCCACCCCCTACAGTGGCAGATACAGTAGACACACAGATACAGTGTTTACACGGGTGCCTCCATTGTTTGCGCCGTAAACACTCGTCGATACGACCGCACTTTTTGCCTCACTGTCGTAAACCCTTGTTCGAATCTCGGCCGGTATTGAGCAAACTGTCGTAAAGAGAGCGCGTGCTGGCCGACAGAGTAGCGTAACGGTCGTCATAACCGACCTTAAATAAACATACGAATACCGTGTACCGTACCGCAGTCGGCTATAAATTCTGTGATAATGCCCTCAACGATAAAGCCACTTGATTCCGACACCGCGGTCAAACCTGTTCTCCCCTAGGCCTATACTTCCGCGTCGGGAGGTTAGGGTTAATGCGATGTAAAATAAGCGACCCCTGACCTTAGACTTGTTAAAGGGCGTGTTGTGTCGCCGGTCATCTGCCCTTGCCCTGGGGAGCGCACATTGTCCGCGGCCAGGGACCGTGCGCCCGACATCAGATATGTCTTCCAACAAAAGCGGAATATTTGCAGAAAAATACTCCGGAGATTTATAGATCCAAGGGTCTGAAGTCTACTCGGACCCGCGTTGTTTCCGAATAACGGTTGTATTACGATCCTTGTAAGCGAAATTACAGAATGACAATTGAAAAAGTTATATCAAAAGAGATACTCATCTCTCTCAACGTGTAGTATCACATTTTTCTGTCAATAAACATTTTTGAACGAAGAACAGTTCAACTCAGTTCTGTGGGAACCTCCCTTACGTGAAAGTCATGGATGGCCGTAACATACCTTGTTACCAACCGCTTTAGATAAGGTTATCTGTAGATACATCGTTATCAGCGGTAACCCGCATCACTCTGCTCTACTTGTTTCGCTTGATAGATCAGGTCCAGGACGAAGTGAATGTCCTGTCAGTGGCCGCGTCTGTTTGGGTATGCGCGGTGGGTGGAGAGCTGCGCATCCCGCGCATAAAAACGCCGGAGAAACCGCTAGAGTGCGCGATGTGCCAACACGGACCACAGGCGGACACTGATCATCGGAGACGAACTCAGGAAACCGTGCCGTGTCCGGCAGAACAGTTAGGAGACGTGCACCGTGAATAGTCTGGTCAGCCGCTTCCGAGATCTCCAAGTCAATAGAAACTTTGGAAACTGTAAAATCACATATGGTATTTTACATGCCGAATGTATGTGTAATTGTAGACCTATTGCTGTCGTTGGCGGTTCCAGGAATTCCAGTATACCAAATTCTTAACTAATTCTCTTTCGTCGTGTATAACTAATTTTGCTACCAGTACCTTCGCTTGAAAGTACCGTGGTACATATTCCTTGTGCTGGATGAGTGGTCGTCCTTCTCATCATATCTCGGGAAATCTGCAGCCTTGGTCTCTCGTTACACCACACATACCTCTTCCTCATCCTCTCCAGTCCAATGCGTACATCTCCGACCTACAAGAAATATCAACTCTTTTCTTGAAGAATATAATTCATATGGTTCAAATGGTATTTTTTATTACGATTTCGATTTAAGGAGTGAATTTAAATCCCAAATTTTTTCGATGACATCAAAACAAAATTGTATTGTAATTTTTGCAATCAAATATTGCATTATTATTATTTTTGTCTTGTTGATATGTAACTGGAAAGCTAGCAAATACATTATGAACAACAATGGCTCCTGTTTAAATTGCAAACTAGGTAGTATTGAAATTAGATTGGGAGAGTGTAAAATCCCCATTGTTCATCAACCACAGACCATGATTCACTTCCCCCCTCTCTCTTTAATCTTTATTTCCCCCCAGTCGTGTTGTTGTCAACTCATGATAAACTATATAGCTTTGAGTTTGATATCACAGCTATTTCGTTAAAAAGTTATGTGCTGTGAAACGATATTTTAAGTGTAGGTAACATAAAATAAAATCGACAAGTTTTGCCCCTTTACAGAACATTTCAATGTTGTAGTTCGAATTAATTCCAGCCACACTTTGAGATTAGTAGACATCTCTGTCATAAAGTGTACACATTTTTGCAATATTCAAAATGTAATATAATCTTTTGGTCATATTTTGTTACTTTATAGTTATCTCCCAGAGTCGGTATCTGTGGTAAAGGAACTACGAGTAGTATAGTAAGTTCCTCGAGTATACAAAAGGAACATACTAACTTCTCTGTCCTTTTGTATGTTCAAAGTTAGTACTATATTGAGAAAAATAGAACATATTATTTTAGTTATTAGTACCAAAGCTTTTCACTCGATGATTTTCCTCCCTAGAATGTTGATATCCACAAACAGTATTTGAATTTATCAACATTCGTCAATATAGTGAAATGAGTTAACTCCTTAACCTTGAATAATTTCTATCTGGCTTCCTGAAGGCCCTAGCGTCCACGCGCCAGCCGTTACGCCGCTGTCCTCCCCACAGTTCCCTGAACCTCTGTCCTCCTTATCCATGTACGTCCTCAGGCAGGTGATGTCCCCACTGGCAAGTGACCACGCTAGACTTTCTCTTCGCAACGCAATCCATCCATCAGTGATCTGCATGCCAATTGATACCACCCGCAACTCACCTAGTACAAGGCCTTTTCACAGCCACAGCTCAATACAGATGTATGTGCTTCATCTCTTTATAGGTCTAACCCCCTCATTCAATGTTTTAAACATTTAAGAAAGTAATAACAGTTGTGTTGAAGTCTATTGATTGTCCCTTCGGGTCTTCTGCTCGTGACGTGGTCAGTGGGTGGAGAAAGGTACAGACCGGAAGAGCGTCACCTGACTCTCGCAGCATCCTAATCTTCCCACTTCCGGTCCAGACAGATACGCTTCTATCCATGGCCTCGCCGCCTACGCAGCATCTCGCAATCATGCCGTGCATAGCAATTCAGGCAGTAAAAGAAGTACAAACACTGAAGGTCTTTAAATGTGTGTATTCATTTCACAAAAGCAAAGTTATTGTAGCTGCACAATTCCATAACGTCTTTAATCTGAAAGGTACCTCGCTGCATCTTGCCGATTTTCCACATTCCGATTGATGTTTGATAATATATAAGTATAATAAAGTGGTGTAATCTGGGATAACTGTGTAGGGTAGATTAATAAATAGATTGTAATCAAAATAACAATCATCAGTAATAATAATCATCTATCGTATTACTGTATCTCTAGTCGATATATACAGTATTGCTATTAAGTATTAAAAATTAGTAAAATGCCCTATCTCCTGCCGTCACTTCAAAAGTTAATACTGTAAGTAACAATTTTTTAAGAACAAATAAAACTAGCTAGAGCACTTTTTTATAGTACATAATCTGATCTCCCGCTGCAACTGATGTCTAAAGATATCCCTCCTTGCTGTTCGACTAAGATATGAGGTCTTTAAGCAGTACTAAATCTGTCGATACAGGGCTGAACTAGTCTACCTCTGCTAATCTGTTCATCCCTGCAGATAACAAAGGAGCACAAATTGGGACATCGACTTTCCTCTGTATTTATACCTTCGCCAAGAATGCAGTAATTGCTCAGATACGAACCCCTGATTGTCTATTTTGAGTATATCCATTTGCTGTCCCGTTCCTGCCCCGAGCGCAGACTTTCACAGATCTCAGAGCTCCACATGCATCTTCCCCTTCTCAAAACCAACGGGTCCTCAAACTGCCAGTTCCGATTGCGGATTGTTATATTTAGATTATTAATGTCCCTGATGTCCGACGTGAGTTCACTGAAGCTGCACATATGTTTAATTTATATGTTTTATTTCTCCAAGTACAGAGGAGGAGAGATTTATTTATCTTGTGGTTGTTATTGAAAGAGCGAGAGTAGCGACATTGGTCTACAGTCATTGGAGCTAGATCGATGACCTTATTTACATAGATTGAAGGATGGCGATTGAACTCGTGCTGACGGCCGGTTCGGCTGAGTATCGGGTTGACAATGGACACCGCGGGGTCAGCGGCCTCAGCAGGTATCAGCACATTCACGCTGTTGTGCTGAGTGCTGACCCTCCACGGGTTCTTGCCCTGAACAGGCTGAACGTGTCTGCCCCATGTCTAGTCTTTGTTCGTGTACTATCGCTCGATGTATACATTTTGTTGTTGTTTTACCTTCCAAAGTTGAATTTATATAGTACCAATTTCGGGTTTCTTCAAACTGAAATGTCGAGATTTGTGAGGTTAAGGTTTTAAATTTTACGGGAAAGTAACAAGGTTATTATACCGATCCTGTGTAAATCCTCCTCTGGAGCCACAATAAAATCAATATAAATAAGATGTTATTAGTCGTTACATTGATAGCGGAGTATGCTTAGTTGAAGAATTAGTATTTACTCGGCAAGGATTTACTCGTTACCGGTTTTGGCTAAGCCGCCGTATCTCACAAATATTTTCTCCATATGTTGGGAATCTGCGGTTGGGCGGTCACGGGGACAGACTCGTGTTGTTATCTGGGTGAAGGTGTAGCCAGACTCCGGAATGCTTGTAGATCCCGGGCTCCTGGCGCTGGCGTGGCTGATGACCGGAAGATGTCTCGACGTAGACTAGTGATTCCTCGAACTGTGGATTGACTCAGAGACAGACTCCCCCCGCACCTCTGACAATAGTGTCTGCGCACCTCACCTCGCCACGCCACGCCTGACATTCACACTGTTGCCAAAACAAAGCAAAGAGATCAGTATCTTGCAATGCCTTTCAACTCAGAAGGCTCAGTTGGTCAGAAAGTCGACCAAATAATTGACCGTTTCATTAGGGCGCGTAGGCCTTCACTCTACAGCCATACTCTGTCAAATCTACTTGGATAGCCTAAAAAAAGTATCAATTAAGTTGCTACATTCTTGCTGCTCATAACTGAAGGACTACTACTAAACTCCTCTGTTCCTGTTAAACTACATTGTATACGTATGCTCAGGTTGTCTGTCTCCAGTTGCTCTAAAATTACGCTTATGAACCCCTTGTCTTCGCATTGACTCCATCAACAGATTAAAACTCCTATTGCCTAATCAGCGGTACCTGCTCCAAATTTCTTTGTTGTACAAAACGAATGTCCTTGTCTCCAACAGGAGTAGGATTGCGGATCAGCAGGGTAGGATTACTGGTGGGGACCAGAGACTGGTCAGCGCAGCACGCGTCGAGTGGTCAAGCAGGACCAGGCAGGAGCAGGAGCAGGATCAGTGTCCTGGCGCGTGCTGCCTATTGGTGCTGCTCTGACCACTCTCCTCCTCTCCTCTCCACTCATCTCTGATCTGACCCTTGTTCTCTCTGAGCTAGATGGTTCCGATGGCTGAAAATTGATATTGTGATAAATTGTTTGCGCGTTTATGCAGCGTTTGCCGTGAGGATCACGCCATAGTAAAAGATTACATATTACATTAGGTTTCTATATTGAACGTGAAGTGAAGATTTTTGAGATATTTTAATTACATGACGTTAAGATATTTTATCAACATTGAAGTTTATGGCTTTAAAATAACAAAAACTACATTAAGTTAAGACATTAGGAACTATACTGTACTTGTATGTCTATAACATACTTCAAAATCAGTAAATCTATCCAAAAGCAAAATAAATCCTCTACGTAGATATCTTAAAACCTTTTGATATTACTAAATAGTCCAGCTCTTATCCCTCCTCTGGGTTATCACGCCTCAAAAGAATAGCACTTCTGGCATCGTACTGCAGAACCAGAAAACAATATCTAGTAAAGGTTGATGTATTAACTTTTTGAGAATTACCGAACTAAGCATTGTGTTTGAGACTTGCAGCAGCAGAGGTGTTGCACACCCATGCAGTAGAGCGAGGGCAGTGTTGACTGAAGCGGCGGATCCTGCCGGAGGAAGAGCAGCAGCGTAGTGGTGGGAACCGACCGCCATGCTCTGCTGACCAGGCATTTTAATTCCGCAGATGGAGTCAATGCGAAGACAAGGGGTTCCCACAAGTCGTTAGAGCATCTGCTTCGCGTCCTGCCTGTCCTCTGCTGGCTCGGCCTCGCACGCGAGGACACCCACGAGATGTCCTGCAAGTCGTTAGGTCTCTGGATGTCACCACTCTGTATAGACAAGAGTGTATAGCAAAGAGCATAGGGTCAAAGAGTCAAATAGTATAGAGTCAAAGAGTATAGCAAGTGTATAGACTGTGTATAGCAAAGAGTTTCTAGAATAGGAGTTACTCCGAGTAAAATCGTACTATAATTTATCTCAAATTTCGAAGCGTGATTTTGCATAGTTTAGTTGGCAAGCGTTCAGGTAAAGGTCCACGACTTCACTTACCGTCTATTCTTTGTTTGTTTCACTGAAAACTCATAGTAGCCTAGCAGGCTCATCTCACAAACCCCTCAATTTGTGTGATTGATGCCTCGTTTTTCTGCGATGTACACAGTTTTAAACCCATATGTCATTTCATCAACGATACTCTTAACCAGAAGACTATTATCTTATCAGTGTTGAGGTGCTTGAAGGACTCCTGCTCCCCAGCACAGTGAGTGCGGATTATCTCGAGTCCAGAGAGCTGGTATCGTGGGAGAACGCAAGCGCGTCACGGTTGACCGCAGCCGCCATCTTGCCGCTGGACTGATGCGCCTGCGCAGATCGTGATAACACGGCTCCAGGTTTTAACATCAGGTTTAATTTCCTCCCCTTTAATTATCACTTGGCTAGCAAGAACAGGTTTCTGTAACGTGTTTAATTTAACGCGCTCCCAGTCGCAGGCCTGCACGAAGATTGCAGCGCACGATCGCGGAGGAATGGAGGATGCGAAAATACATCAGCCATATATCAAAATAACGAGCGAGCCGCGCGTTCATTGGACGTTCCGCTGTGTTTTTGCTCTCCATCGCCATACTGAGTGTGGCAGTGGCACTTACTTGAATAATTGTTTCGCTCGTCGCAAGCTGAAAACCCATAGATCTACGCCGTGTAGAATAATTTAATTGCTAGACAAATAGCGAGAAAACACAATAATGTAGTTCGAAAACACAAAGACTTGTTTTTAACCGAGGCAAATTTTTAACATTGGCCAGCCACACGCCTTTTCTCGTACACAGACACAATGATTTCATCTTATAGTTTTAAGTTTGAAAGTGGGAAAAGGTTGAGGGAAACTGATACAGTGTGTAGAGTGCTTATCCCAGGTGTCGGATGAGGGAGGATGTGTCTATATTGGATTGAAGGAAGCCCTGCAAGAGCGGCAGCCGTCCTGGCCTGGCCTACTTACTCAGCTCAGCTTCCCTCTCTTGCACAGCGCCAGTATCGCTTACCATACCCCAAGTTCATCCAATTTTCGGCTCAGGCTTCCGCAGCTACACTTTCGGATGAACTTAACTACAGTACATCTTTTGTCGTTCTTTTTTGTATTATAATATTTTATGATCACTTTTATAATAGAATGGGCGCGGCAAAACTACAAATTATATCAATGATGATTGCTTTATTATGAGTGCATGAGGTGCGATCCGGCAAAAGTTCTAGTTAAAAAAGGTTTTATTCAGTAAAGTTGTCTTTTAATATCAAGGCTGCTAAATACTCTATGGCACAGCATCATCATGAGTTAGTTATAATTCTTATCAGTCATTGGGTCTAACTACTTTTCCCTATATAAAGTTATGACAACTTCAAGCTGGTCCTGGTTCTTTTTCTTTCTTTTTTTAGGATATTCGTATTATCTGCTTTCAGAAATAAATTATAGAAACCCTAGAACCAGGACCAGCCTGACAGGTGATAATTGCGTTAAGGAGAAAATTAGCTACTGACCGATACGTAAAATTAACCTGAACTGATATACCGGTAACTAGTTGTTCTATCGTTTTGACATCACATTATTAGAAGAATTAAGAGTATTTAAGGTAGAACTTTCAGCTTTACTAATGATGGTTTTCTATGACAAATAATTGAAGCGTGATGCGATTTTGGGTATTTCTAGCCCTATCTCGGGGGTTTCACTTAATAGGCCCTTGGTTTCTCTTTAAAAACGATAACACAAGGAAAATTATAACTTCCGCGCGTCATCATGAGTAGGAATACTAATTACCGCTCACAAGACTCCTCAGAACAAAACCCCACTTAAAAGACGACAATTATTGGCTACAGATAAGAATAATGGGAGTATAGATAAGACGATATTTCTAACTAGAAGCGAGGAACAAGTCTCCTAATGATGCGAGGTAAGGTAAGCTTACAACTCACTAGGGAGAACATACCACAAACTCTGATAAACAAGGATAAGATATAACTACTGTTGAAACCTGGCACATTGTCAAAGTATCGTTTCGGTAGCAAAATATAGACAGATACCTTTCAGTTCAATGATTATTATTGTTCCAGTAAAGTAACTTTCATGCGAAAATGCGTGTGGGATTTCTAGACTGTATAATCCTTTCCTCTTCGCTCGTTGCCGAAAATAACACCTCAGTAGGAATAACTCTCTGTTTTAAATTTAGTGACGGTGTTTTAACTGTTGATCGTGTGTTCTAGTTAATTTCAAAATAACCTAAAATTTGATGTACACCAATAGAACTACACACAGCAAACATAAACTACACAGAGCAACAAATTGAAACACTTCTATTATTCATGGTTGGGTTTCTTCAGACGAATTTCTCAATGTTCCAAAAGTTGTTTTGTGCCTGACAAAATGTAAGCTCAGTAAACCCATAGTCAAGCATTTGTATTATCTGTATACAACATTAAATCCCTATTATTATATTTGCTGTCGACGCAATCATAAACTCGCACAGTTGTAGTTTCATCAAGACAAATTTTGTCTCTTCGGTTATTTTCCATGTTGGGACTGGTGGCAACCTTGAAAACAAAAGTGGCGTGAAACCAGTTCGCCTGTTCACGAACATAAGACAACAATACACAGTTTCCCACAGACAGATGGTCGTCATCAAGGTCTGCTCTCTGCAATCATCTCTGCTCTGGCACTACCGGCCACCATACACGCTCAAATAATCAAATGTAGCTTAACCATTCTTGCTCATATGACCCCAAAATGTGAATATATTTTAGAATAACCCAAAAAATTCGTTTTTAAATCCTGTTGCGTAGCACGGGTACTGTCAGCTATAATTATAGTACCGCATAAAGGTCTTTTTTGAACGCTCTAGACATGTTTTGTGGAATTGATCTCGGAGGCAAGACAAATATCGTATTTTACCCTACAAACGTGGGTTCAGCTTGTTTTATTAAGCAGCCTGTTTCCATTTTGTATTAACAACCAATCATTTTCTGCCTAATATTCCTTGAAATTCTGTTCATATATTATATATTTTTGTAAAACGAGTAGTTGTTCGATATTCAAATTAAATTATTTTAAACAGCCATGACTTTGAAACCCTAATAGCTCAAATAGAATATTTCAAAAACTAGACTTTGTTGGATATAATTGGTTATAATACCGTGGGATATAATAGAATTAATGTGGTTAAAATAACAAAATGGTGGCTAGCGGATTAACAAACAGTTTTAGACTATGTTTAAAGAATAAAATGTTTAAACAATCCTATACAAAGCATGCCCAGAACGTTTAAAACAACAATAGGGCGATTATTGGTCGATTGGTCGATCATTGATCGATTATCAATGGTCGCAAATCTATTTAAATTAGTTGGTTTAAACATAATTAAAACCCCTGACGTTACGGGTGAGCTAGGAGTGGGGGTAGAGACAACTCGAGGGCTGGACAGTGGATAACCACCTTGCTTGCTTGCGTTGCCTCCAGCACACTAGTGACTAGACAGTGCAATCAATGATAGCACTACGGCGGCGGCGACGGTGAGCTTGGTTGCCCAAGGTTGCCCGGAGATGTTCGCCACGGTGTTATGCACACAGCACAGCACGAGAAGACCTTCTGGTCCGGTTTCAGAGTTAATTATGATTAATTAATCAAGTCTCCAGGAGATGTAGTGTGACCGGAAGCCAAGAGATAGGATCAGCTGAGCTCGACGTGGATGTTTCCACAATAGCAAATATGGCGTCATCTGATCCTCCATATGTACAGATAATATTCTACGAAGATGAAGTTCATGGGACATTATCCCACGAAAGGGAACATTCATAAGATTCATTAGATATTATGTTCATAGCTAAACTAGTATCGCGGGCAAACAGATCAAACTCAAATATGAATTGTATTACTGTATATTAAAGTCAAATCTAACGTGAAAATTCTTTATTTTAAGAGATAGCATTTGCATTTGTATAAAAATTATAAAACAAATAAGGCTCACATATTAAATGCTGCATAACAGTCGTGTATGGTTTTACTTTTATTTGCTCTTGCAGATAATTTTGTTTGCAGTAAATATATTATTGTTATTATAACTGTTAGTACTAAGTGAGATAAACAAGTAAAATTTGAAGTTATGTTAAAAATATTTAATTGGACAAAATTAATAAACTATGAACACCCCATATTTTACTGTCTGTAGTGTCAATTGGCTGAGCCTGTTGTTCGTGAGCTAAACATAATTTTTGTGTACTATCTCCAACCCCTTATTTCCTATATTACTTATTTTATTATATTACCGAAATCTAGCACATTTGAAGAATAACTAAACTCAATAAAGTTATGAGACTGATGTCGCTCGTAGTCATGTCATAACAAATTAATAAGATATTGTCAGCCTATCGTACAGTATATGTTAGAAACAACTTTTTGTTTCTAGTTGAATGCGAACCAACGTATATTGAATAACAAACCCATAAAATATTAAGTCGAACAATCTTTTACCATACATTTACATAATAAACAAAAGCGAGCCGTCGACAATGACTAAGCTTTGTTGAGAGAACAAGCAAAGTAGTTTTCCATAAAGAAACAATAAAGTTAAAAGCTCTCATCTTCGGCAAATTAAATGCCATGCAACGGAATAACTTAAATAAAACAGCGGTGGAAGACAATTTACAACCGCTCTGCAGGACAATAAGGGATTAAAATAATAAGGACGATGTTTTTACGCCGTGAGGGGAGGGATAGGGGACGGGATCGATAAGGACGCCTGCATTCGGTGGCTAGGCAACCCCCGGACCGCGGCGTGCGACCTGCGCTCTACCGGCCAATCCAGGCACCTCGGCGTTGCCTAGCAACCGCATCATCAAACCTCCGAGGCGTGGTCGCGGCTCCTTGTCGCTAAAATATTTGGCAAACAACTTAACTGTTATCATATTCCCATTACGTACACATTTTATAGTAAATTAGATGTTACCAGGAAAATTATGCATGACACTGGAAATTGCTCTAAATTTGTGCGAGAAGAACCCTGGTGTCGGTAGATCGGTTATGTGACTTTCTCTGATTGACCCAAAACAAATTTCAGAAGAAGTAACGTCCCATTCAAACATTTTTTTATAAAATACTTCGCAACCAAACTTATCCTCAAGTTGTTTTATTAATGTGCTATATGCGATCAACTAGAGGTAGGTGAACAGTTCTCTAGCTATATGGTAAACTATTACCAAGGCGATAAAAATCAATACTTACAATATTAAACAAGCGGTGCTTCATTTCGTTTCATGCTTGGAGATAGTATTCTTTATTTTTGGTTTGCGACGTTTTGTTAGGCAAATATAAGTAAGTTCCCCTTTTTCACAGATATAGCGAATATTAGTGAAATATTTGGTGTTTTAGACGAGGAATTGAATTTTTTAGTGTTGTTTATCAACAACAAATTTAAAATTAATGACATTTTACACATGATGTCAACAATAAATTATTTTATAAGTTGACAGTAAAATCTTTTGAAATAATCTTATCATCTACAAAAGAAGTGTGAACCAATGCAACATTCACTGCAATGTGTCATCTGCTGTGGACAGCTGACTAGGATTTCCCGAAATGACTGCGTCATGAGATCAGCTGTACCAGCAGGAAATATCAAGATCAGCTGATCTGGCTAGTCATCAGTTCGGTGTTGAAAGCAAACACAGATTCCAGTTAGGCTAGGTCAGGACGCGCTAACGGAAGATATTTGTTCTTGGAATCTCAGTAGCTGAGGAAAACTGTGCCGATTATGAACAGTGTAGGTCTGTAGGACGGTTAGAAGTTGTGTAACTCGAGATGGTCGATGATCGAGGAAAGATTGTGTGAGGTGTGAGATGTGTGTGAATTGATAAGTGATTCTTGGATGTTGATAGTCTGGTGCGCCGTGCGTCACAAAGCCAGACGGCCAGACACCACGTCAGCTCACTCAAGCATACCAACAAAACAGTACGCTTAAATGTATTACTTATTTTGGAAGGAGGTAATATCCTGGGTAATTTCGGTTTTGTAAATAATCTGCTTTAAAAAAAAAGTTACAGCCTACTCGTGAGTTGTACTAGAATAAACTTCTCTAAATTACAGAGCATCTTACAACATCTCATCCTTACATCTTACATTGCATAATACTCGTTATCTAGTTTTGCCAAATGAATTTATAACAAAATTGATTGAGCATTGTAGATTAGTTAATTTGATATTATATACCGGCGTGTTTTGTTAGAACACTGGAATTAATATTATTCTATTTATCATCCTAGCACATTATAGTTAAAGATGATTTATTTTAAAAAAGTACAACTGGTACATAATTGTATTTATTGTTGTAGTGAGTAGACTTACTTGTTAGTTTTCTTGTTAGAGCAGTTCACCATAACAATCCCATTAAGGGCAAACGATCAACCTGTGAAAGTCAGGGATGATAGGGAATCAATTGATTGGTCACGGCAGGGGCAGGGGAGAAAACGTGTGTTGTATTGTTATGTCAGGGGAGACTTCTGCACCCCTCGCTGTCCGCCACTCTGGGAGTTGAATGTCAACTCTCGACAATGCCAGTTTGTAATCAGCTGTAAATATCAACACTGTGATCATGTGGCCGTGATAAGCTGATTGGCAACAATAAACAAGTCAATACAGCCTGGCCATCAAGTAGTAACTGCTCTAAAACACTACTTGCATGCTCTTTGTTTATTTTGTAGAATTACTGTGATTTCTGTTTACTACTGTTCAACTTTGTTATGACGTTTTAACGTTTTATGAGTTATAAAAGTAAATAATAGGCAATTTTCTAGTAGAAAGTCATTTATGTTATGATCAAGGTGGGTTTATTTAGAGGTTAGAGCTAATTTTGGGGTTTTAGTTTTCAAAACGATAATTTTTGGCGCGCGGTAATGAATGAAACGTTGTCTTTATATTAGGTCGTAACGTATGAACGGCAGCGCGAGTGATTACTGATTAGATGTGAGACAGGAGACAGATGTGTGGTGTGGTGGGCTAATAAATAGTGTTATTACGGTGAAAGCCCTCCCCCGTGAGTAACGTACTTGTGGGACAGGACAGGTGGCACGGCGCAGGCGCAGGTGCTCTGGCGAGTGCCGCCCTCTGCACACTGCACAGCGTAATAGTAAATTGTACATTGAGAGTGTTACTCTTTGTTAATAATAATAATAACTTTTATTTGCCAAAAATACAAAAACTTTTGCGTTGACAAAAAAGTTGAAAAAGGTAACAAAAAAACACAACAATAAACAAATATTTAAAATAAAACAAAGTAAACCACTAGTAAGAGTCAAAAACCAAGTTAAATTTATCATACAATTTAATGATCATGATTCAAGGTCTGATCTAAAAATTCCCCAACAGAATAGTAAGAGCCTTCCAATAGATAAGCTCGTAACCTTCTTTTGAATAAGATAAAATTTTCAGTGGATTTAATGTTTTCGGGGAGTTTGTTAAACAATTTTGCACCTACCTGTGATGGAAGCTTTCCATAAATGTGTAAGCTATGAGAATTTTGTCTAAATTTATGAATTTGCCTAGTATTGTGTTTGTGAATTTGCTGACCTTGGACTAAATCACATTTTGTCAAACAGAAAAGAATAGTCTCATAGATATACAAACTTGGCAGGGTTAGAATACATTGTTGTACGTAATGTTGTCATACAACCTTTAACGAAGTTGCACTATAGCTTCAACGCGTATTTCACGGTATTTGTTTACAATGTAATGGGTAAAACGGATTTGAACATAAAATCTCACCGGACGGAATTTAGAAGTAATTTTTGAACAGTACCTAAATATTTCATACTGGAAAGGTCGCCATTATGAATACGCAATGCTTGTAATGTATGCAAACAAAGGTCCATTAGCATAAAAATGTCACATTTCCTTGGTACATTTCCTAATGGTGTTTTTACAAGAAAAAATGACACACAGAAACTACTTTTACAGCAGCATTCTTATTATTTATTTTTATTTTATATAAGCTTTGTTATGACATTTATTTGAAAAATTAGAATGTACTGCAATATACTAGTTAGAAAACTATTGAAATCCACTTGGAACTTAAATTTTAAATATCTCACAGACGTACTCCCTAACTCGATTTTATTGTTTCACAGCGATTTTATTGTTTCACAGTTAACCCATTGAGTCAATGGTAGCTTATAGAAAATTGCGGTGTCGGATCGATATCGGTATTAGGCAGTGTGGGAACAAATCAACCTCCGTTGCATTAAGAAAGTATCTTTTTATATACAATTTCTTTTTGTAACAAAGCAATGTACTGTGAAAAATAATATTTATATGATAGGTTGTAGACGCCCACAGTAAATAAAACTCAGGTTTGCACACTTTACTGTATACTAACCAGTATTTACATATTTGAAGGAACCCTTTTATTATTAATTTAAAAGATGATAGTTTTCAAGACAAATTACTCTGAAAACTAAAATATGATTGGTGTATGGTTTCAGATGAGCTAGCGACACAATCAGCTGACTCTGAGTATGCAAGACAGAGTCTCTGCCCAGCTGGAACCTCCCCCGGCCCCGCCACATAAGCCACCTTCAAAACCTGGTAAGCAGCTTATATATCATTATATTTATATTACTGTATGTGCGAACTGACTGAACACATTTTATATAGGTTGTTTTATGTTTGGTTCATCAAATCATAGTTTAATGGGCTCTATAAAGAGTACATTTGTCTGTGATCAAATTGTTCCAGATGATTATTCTTGTCCTCTTCCTTCACTTCAATATTTCATTATTTTTATTAAAGAAACATATTAGAACTTATTCTCAACTTGTGTTTGACTTATTTTACTAAATAAAGCCATTTATTAGAAAAGATTATAATAAAAGTCACAAGTATAATCCTATTTAACAATTATTTATTATCAAGAGGATATTACAAGGTTATTGTTGATGTATTTGTTAAAGTACTGATAACTTTGTCAACTCATAAATAGACTAAACATTAAAAAATCATCAATGAAAGTAGTATTATCTTCTGAGTGAGCTTAAGTCTGAGATGTTTCATATTTTTGCAGAAATGGCTGCTAACTTCGCATCTTCAAGAGATTCTGCTTCACCAGCACAAAAAGTACAATACTTTCATGACACCAAAGACAAGGACCAAACCAAAGAAGCCAGTACTGATAAAGAAAACAACAAAAGTCTAGTCCATCCGAATTCTAAATTAGAGGTATGTAACAAACTTATTCCACAAACCAAAAGTTTTACCCATACCAGCAAAAGTATCATAAACGCAAAACAGTTCTCTGAATATTTCTTTGGTTAAGCTGTGGTGTTTATCATATTTTATTTACATAAAATTACAGCACTAACAATCACCTGACCAAAGACTTGAAAAAATTTACATTTCTCATTCATACCTCTTCTTGTTTTGATTTTTTTTTACTGTCTACGATATTGGGCAGTTACATGTTACAGTTACATGAAGATGTTTATGTTCTTCTCACAAGTTAGGCTAGATTTATAAAAGGAAAACTAAAAGTCTGCCAAACCCAGCAGCCTCCATCTTGGATTGACTCTTCTATAAGGATAAATAATTATGAAGTTTAAATTTAAACATGCAAGTGTTTGGTTAAATATTAAAACCAGAAATAATACTTCATTGATATTTAATAATTTTGATTGTTTCTATCAATACTTTATTTACTTCAAGTTACCTTTTTGGGGCCTGTAGACCCTACTGATGTTTTTTCTTAGATGTACATTTTGGGACTGGGGTATCCCATCATCAGTGTATCTTCTCTCTTCTTACACACTACTGTTCATTGTATTGAAATTATATACACTATACACACACACAACAGTCACTTAGTTTGTATATCGCGAGATGTCACACGCGGAACTCGCGCGGGCCGATGCAGGATGTACTACGGTACCTAATAGGCTTACGGCGGGTGACCCAGGAATAACTTGTAGTAACACAAGGTCCTACGCCTGGGAAAATTAAATTTTTTAATACTTAATATTTTAAATATTCACAGTTAACAAGTTTTATTTCATGACAATAATATTTCATGATGATTTTTTTAAATTATTTTCAATAATATTGGATAATGTTAAAACAACTATTTAAATCTTTTCAAATATATCCCACTTGTTAAATAATTATTACTGACTGTTTATTATTTTGTCAGTAATTCAACTGAATCTACAAGTTCCATAAATTGTATATGCTCTCTAGTTTGCAGTCTAGTTTTGTGAATTGTTGTATTTTTTACAGTACTCGTAATTTGTATTTAATCACAAATAAACAACAAAAAGTCTTTTTAATTGAAATATTGGTTTGATTATTATTTTTTATTTAAATGTTTGGAAGGATATTCAAACATATATTTTGATGTATTGTAATTTTCTAATATATATCTTATTTTTCAGGTTATTGAGAAGAGTGAAGATTTAAGATCAAGGATTACAAAGCAAACCAACGACATTCAATACTCTTGTCCTATATGTGAAGCTGTACTCTTCTCTTCTCATGACTTTACAATTCATCTTCGATCCCACAACAGTCTCCTGGTGAAAGATGGTGTAAGATCGCCCCCGGGGATGCTGGATAAAGGTTTCATATGTCCCGAATGTGGAAAGGTTCTTGGATCAGCGAGTTCACTGGACAGGCATATTCTCGTCCATTCGGGAGAGCGACCCTACGGCTGCAGAATCTGCGGCCTCTCTTTCACAACCAACGGAAACATGCATCGCCACATGAGAACCCACGCTGTTTCTGAAAATGGGGACTATGATAGTGATGCTAGCTCTGACAGCCCCGGGTCCCCTAAAACCTTGTCTCCCTCCTCTTTAGTTAGTTTGAAAAGGAGAAGAATTTCAAGAACAACTTCAGAGTTCAATAATAACATTGTTGATACTGTTTTGCCAGTTACCTCTGGTACTGACTATACCATGAAACGAAAGACCGATTCTGATGATTTACACTCAAACAGAAAGAAAAAATGTGATAGCAGAAAATCTTTCATTGAAAAATATGATTGCCAACGTTGTGACAAGACTGGATTTCCATCTGCAAACCTTCTTGAGATTCACATTGAAGAGTTTCACCCAGAGTGCAAAGCCAAATGTGAACCTTGCAATCTGGTTTTCAAGAATCACCGTGTTTTAAATTTACACCGATACATGGTCCATCATGCTGAAATAAAAGATAACTTTTCAAACTCCAAACAAGAACTTGTAGGTTTCAAAGACTTGACTTTTGTTGACTTCTCCAGTGAAAAGTTTCCTCATATAGCTAGAATAATGTGTGAGCAAAGCTTACATCATGCTAGCAGTTTACACCATAGGTTCCAGTGTGATAAATGTGGTAGAGCATTTCCTTGCGGCTCTGCTCTCAACATTCACCGACAAGGATGTGGTACGGAAAATTATGCTTCATCTGGAGAAAGCTGTCATCAAGATAATGACTTATCATCAAGTGATAACGAAATGCCCACAGATTTAAGTAGTGGAGGGAAAAGGGACTCATGGGGAGAATCTAAAGTTTCTGAAAGTTCTGACGATGTTGAAGAGGAAAGAAAAAGGTCTTCTTATTTCTTTGCATGTCTTGATTTACAAAACAAGTCTCTATCCAACACTCCAAGCCAGATTCAACCTCCTACAAAAGACAAAATTTTAAAAGACTCTTTTTTTAGTTACAATAACAACAATTCAGAGGGCAAAGATTTAGCCGATATCCAAAGCATAATTTCAGTTACATCTAGTGGAGGCCTACTTCAAGATTTGTCTAAATCACCTCAACCAACAGTTCTAGAAGTTACACCTCCAGACTCAGGCTCCCGATCTGGGCTCTTTGAAAGTGGAGTTACTGATGAAGAACAGCAAGATTGTTTCGCTGCTGAGTTTAGAAAGATGAAGCTAAGGGGTGAATTTCCTTGCAGATTGTGCAGTTCGGTATTTCCCAATTTGCGAGCTTTAAAGGGTCATAACAGAGTGCACTTATCAAGTAACAGTGGACAAAGTTCTTTACCCTACCGATGTAACATGTGCCCACATTTTAGCACTGACAAATCAGCCTTAATCAGGCACATGCGCACACATAACGGTGATCGCCCATATGAATGTGCTCTTTGTCATTACGCTTTCACTACTAAAGCCAATTGTGAACGTCATTTGAGGAACAGGCATTCCAAAATGACCAGAGAAGATGTAAAGAAATCCATCATTTATCATCCTTCAGAAGATCCCACCAACGAAGTGGAACATAAACCTTGCAGGGATGATGTGAAACGTTCCTTATTTGGTGAGAAAGAGATGTCAAAACCATTTGAAAGTAATGAGCACCCTCAGTTGGAAAATATTCAGAGTGTTTCTAAGACTTTTGTTGAAAAAAGTCCACTAGTTTTGGAAACTTTGCCTTTGCACACGCCAGTTATTAACCGAATTCATAGAATTTCTTTAACCTCTGATCCCAATAAAAATGAACACAGTCAAATAAAGTGTTCAGATGTTGGAACAATGACTTACGAAGAAAGTGACTCAGTTCACACATTCCAGACATTTACTGACACACCAACTAAATCTGATTCTGATGGAGACACTCCTCTTGATCTGTCCATGGATGTTTTAGACTTAAGCAAAAAGAAAAACAACACACAAAAAGAAAACCAAGAATTTGATATCCTAGCAAGAAGGGAAGTAACAGTTCCTCAAGATCTATCAATAAAATCTGGCGTTAAAGAAAATAAAAATATCTATCCTTTGACCGTTGAGGCTTTAGAAAAATCTGAATCGGTTCAAGGCTTGCCAAATGTAAAATACTCTCAAGAAGTGAATACTTCAACAACCTCACCCCCAGGCTACGATAATCAATGTCCGAAATCCCCTAATCCTGAAGCCATACCAAAGATTGATCTAACAAAACTGTATCCTTCAACTATCAATCCCTTTTTCTTAAACAACAATACCCCATTCACTACATTTCCTGCAGCTGCAGTTACTGGCCCATATCCACCTTACTTTATTCCACCACCAGCTCCAATATTGTTCTCAGCTAACCCAAATCAAGACCTTATAGAAATGAAAGAGAGGTTGCAAAAGGAATTGATTAGAGGTCTACAACTAACATCAGGTGGTTCTCTGGTGTTTGATCAAATTTCCATGGTAAGTGCAGCAGATAGGCTTCAAGCACTTCAACACCAAGCCATGGCCGAAATCAACTGGAGAATGGAAAGTAATAAAGAGGAAAGAAAACTGTACTCACCTTCAATAAACAAGGAAGTAAACCATTCACCTACCCTAGAAGAAGAAAAAGAATACCCCATTCAAGAACAAATCCAGCCTAAAGCTGCTGAAAGAAATTCTCAACCAAAGCCCAAACAAGACAACTCATCATCTGTTAAAATGGTCATCAAAAATGGAGTCTTAATACCCAAACAGAAGCAACGGCGTTATAGAACTGAGAGACCATTTTCATGTGAACACTGCTCAGCGAGGTTCACTCTAAGATCGAACATGGAACGCCATATCAAACAACAACATCCTCAGTTCTGGACACAAAGACAAAGAAATGGAGCTAATATTCCAACCAGGCGAAATACCTCACTTTCCAGTAAAATGCCACAAACTCTATTAAGCAATGGTCAATTCTATCCCCACAGTGGAATTTCTCTGTATAGTGCCAAGTCAGAAGATGACATTTCAAGGTCTTCAAGTACAAACGAGCATGCAGCTTCTGAAAATAAAATAAATGTCATGAATGATTTCAATAAAACTTGTATATCTGAAGAAGTCAAAAATGCAATCGCACAACAGTTGAAAACAAAGTTTCCTACATCAGATGTGTCTCAAAATGAAGAAGATAATGACGATGATTTGATGGATGAAGAAGAAGACGAAGATCTTGTAATAGACGAAGAAGTAAAGGAAGACGAACCTGATGAAATAACTCCTGAAAAACGTGAAAAACCTGAAGAATTTGCAATCCAAAAGAGGTACTCAATGAAGGACGAAAATCAAGATCTAGCAAGTGTTTCTCGACTCCTGGATAATGCATCCACGCAGACATTTCGCCAGTATTTCCACTCAGATGAGGATCAACCAGGAGAAGAGGGCAGTGAGGAAGATGAAGAAGGTCTTGTAGCAGCTGGCAGTACCAGTGAAGGATGCAACTCTGGCAGTGATGAAAATCGGTAAGAACATATATTACAAAAAGTCATGAATATAAAAGCATTGATAAAAACATCAAAGTACTTGACATCATTAAAAAAAATTAAATTGTTAAGAAGATTTTTATTTATATAAAATTTCAAAGCTTAAACCAAACACTATACTCAACACCACACATATTATGTTGCAAATTGTAATTTATGAAAAGTTGAAGTTTTTGAAATGTGAAAAAACATATTTTCTTGTTAGTTTGAATTTTAACAATATTAACTACAATTTCACAATATGAAACATTAATGAACTATATAGTTTTGTTTACATAAAGTAAAATGCAGTTTGCTAAAGTCCACTTGTTCTTAATTTTACTCTTTTATACTGATTTATATTTTTGGTCTGTTCCAGTTCTGAATCAGAAAACCATAGTGGAGCAAATTCAACTGCAGTTAAGAAGAAAAGTGCATATTCACTAGCACCAAACAGAGTGTCTTGCCCTTACTGCTCCCGCAAGTTTCCATGGTCTTCATCTCTGAGGAGGCATGTGCTCACCCATACGGGCCAGAAGCCTTACAAATGTTCGTTCTGTCCTCTGCTCTTCACAACCAAGTCCAACTGTGACCGACACTTACTGAGGAAGCATGGAGGAGGGACTCCTGCCCCGTGCCATGACATGCAGACAACCGCCCACAGCGAGACCTCTGCGAACCAGAGTAGTGCCAACAACTACATCATGAGGAATGTTCCTGAAAGGCCTTACAAGTGCAAAAACTGCCCAAGCTCCACATTTTCAACTCTAAGTAACCTGAAGAAACATCTGTCGTCCAAACACCACCTGTCTGAAAAGAACGAGGGAGCACAAAGTGGCTACGAAAGTCAGGGCAGTATGAGTGAAGAAATCGATGTTGGCGAGAATGAACATTGTAAAAATAGTACAGAAACAGAGGTTAAAGAAAAACCTGTCATCAGTGATCCAAGAGAAATCCACCCTAGTCACTTTGTGGATAGTGTGCAATTTTATAAAACTCACTCGCTGCCAGTAATGTTAGAGTCTAATTTTGTGGCTACCCCAGCTTCCACTCCGGCTTCGGACCTCCCTTTCAAGTGCCATCTTTGTGAAGGTAGCTTCGCTGAGAGGCAGGAAGCTCTGGACCATATTCGAGACAACCATTGTGCTGAGTTTCAACTGCTGGTGTCCAAGGGAGCTCTTGAGGCAAGTGCATCAGCAGACGATCAGCAAGCCCAGGATGAGGGGGGAGAAGAAGGCCTTGAACAGCTCAGGGGCAAATTTCCAGACTATGCTAACCGAAAGGTGGGTGTCGATCATTAGTTGTGGTTAAACTTATTTATTGTAGTTGTGTTCATAATAATTAATTTAACATCATGACACACTCTTTTTCATGTACATGGGCTTAACATTCATGTACATAAGTTTTACATTACAATATCTATTCAAACACCAGTTCGATTTGTAACCCAGTCAATTTCATTGCAAAAAGACGTCTTGCCTGTCTGCACTGTCACTTTACTTTTTCATTAAATATTTTATATTTTGGGAAGTAGTTTGGATTCTAAATTAATCATTTTAAAAACATCTCAACTCAATTTCATCCTTTGGAAGTATACCTCTGTCTTGCTTCTGTACCTCATTCCATCCTTTCCATTCCCCAAGTTGACCATACAATTCCTTTTTACATTTTTTATAGGAACTGATCATATATGTAGAGTTTGCAGAATGTTTAACTACAACTCATCCAGCCAAATCACACTAAAATTCAAGGTCTTGGCACTAAATTAGTGTCATATTGAATTTTTTGAAATAAATACAATTTTAGATTAACGGAGTGAGTGAAAAATTTAAACATTTAGCTCATTAAGCTATTTTAATAAATTTTGAGTGACTAAATTGATGTATGATAGCGCAGGTCCGAAACATTCCATCAATAGGTGTGGCTAAATTTGTCAATAACCTTTTTACAATTATTCATCTCATGTATAATTTGTATGTAAAACCAAAACTAATAAAAAAAACCAAGACAAAAATGTATAACTTGTTTTAGCTAGTACAGATTCAGTGTAAATGTTAGGATTGTCCGGGTTAATTAACAGTCAATAATGTTGTTATAGGTTATGTGTGCGTTCTGTCTGCGGCGCTTCTGGTCAGCGGAGGATCTGAGACGCCACATGCGCACACACACAGGTGAGCGTCCGTTCTCTTGCGACATTTGCAGACGACGCTTCACTCTCAAACACAGCATGCTGCGTCACCGTAAGAAACACTCGTTCCCCGCCACTGAGGAGACTTCACCAGTCAGTGACGACGATACCAACGTTCCCCCAGCGTCAACCAACCATAACAACAATGTTGTGGCCTCTGCCAAACCGTGGATGAAAGCGCGCCTCGAGGAAGAATCTGATCTGATCAGTAATTTGCTCGGTATCCAAGATAAATCTATCGTTGACAAAATGTTGCTGTCCAAGTCAGCCGATGATGCAGCCAAGCTATTAGGTGTCAAAAAGTAAAACTGAAGGTTTTAGCTATATTGTTTTGACCAGTTATAATAGGTCTATTTTTCCTAGAACTTTGGAGATGCCGTAATGCAGCCGAGTTGAGTTTTTAATAAGCTAAAACAGAATTCTAGTTTATGTAAAAGGCATTTTGTCTTCAGTTATTAGTACAAAACTAAGTGTTTAAAAGGGGTTTTTAGAAGCTATTGAGGATATTTCATGTAATTCGGTATGAACATTCTTCTGTACTGATAACCATAGTTCTGTTCTTTCATTCTTAGTAAAAGAGTGAAAAAATAAAATTTTAACTTAATCAAAGCAGGTAAAAAACAAACAAATCTCCTAAAAATTGATTTTCAATTAATTTTGTTTTGCATTATAAATGAGAAGATTAGTTAAACTTAACGCGATTAGCTTGGATAAAATCCATCAGGCTTTTATTTGTCTTAGAACTAGATATGCTATTTGCGGCTAAGCTTTGTTCAAAGTGCCTTTAATATAAAAAACTACAATTTGCTAATGTATTATTGAAACCTGCTAGTCAAGCTGCAAAACAGGCAATACTTTTTACCTATTTTCATTTCTATTGATTAAGGCAACACTGACTTTGAAGGTTGATGTGAATCAATGTAATACCAGCACAAGTTTTGTAAATATCTATTTGTTTCTATTTCCCATAGTTTATAGGTACTTGCACCAATTAGTAGTTATTTGTTGTATTATTATGTGCCTTAAGATGTTATTTAGTTGGGGAGGTTTCTTTTTAATTCCTGTGATATATGATGAGCAAATAAACAAGCATTCTTTTAAGTAATTATTAAAAGTGTGCTTGAAATTATGGAAGGTAACTTTCAAGTTGTATGTAATGTATACTTTAATGAAAGCAATACAAGTATTTTGAAATTTTAGCAATACATTATTATTTCTATGTTATTTCAACTTCAGTATGTTTGGGTTTACATGTCAAGTATCCAACATATCAATGAAACTTGATTGGTTGAAAGAATATTGGGTAGCTGTAGTAAGTTTCTATTTTCCATGGAGTGATGACGCTCTTCTTATTAGATTTATATAATTTAGAAATGACTGCACATTATCTAATAATAGTTTTTTATTGATCTGAGGTTTTCTAATGTTTGTCTGCCTCTCTGAAGATAAATAAATTGTATTTGAAAGTCATCAGAGCAATAGAAAATTATTATTACTGTACATAATGTGAAGTAATTTCTAAATTGAGTTTCTATTTGTTTGATTTGATCATGACGTGTTCAGTATTATCTTGTATAAGATACTAAACTGTGGATCAGTGTGTGTTTAAAGAACAGTTTTAAAGTCTAATAATATAAAGGTGTTGACTACTAAATGGCAAGAGCTATATTTTAATTTAATTTTGTTTTTTGGTTCTGGTTTAGTCGAACAAAAATAAGAAAATTGATACTTATAAAAAGTCCAACTACTTTGATAACATGTAACAAGTTATTGAGCCATGTGTGTTGCACAACTTAAGAAGAGATTCTGGTTTGGAAGTTAAGAATCATAAACAAACGACCTGATGAATATTAATAAGTAAATTCCCAGTAACAAGAAGGGTTTAAACTTTTGAAAGCAGTAGGAAAAGTCTTAATATAATCCTGGTCTAAGAGAGCTTAATCTAGATTTGATGTTTCCCCTACGACTAAATATTAAGTAGAGTAATTACTATGGTAAATTATGGACAATTATAGTTGAGCCATAATATATGTTTGCTATTATTTTCCTAATGCTTGGTTTTGAGATCTTACTGTAAACAACGAAGATAACATTCACAACTTGCATACCACAATCTCTTTACTAAAAAAATTCACTAGATCACTTAGAATCTTGTAGCTTGTGTTTCTAAAAGTCATCTGCACAACAGTCATTTGGAGTAGTTGGACGTACGTTGAAAAGGAAATATTGAAAAACTTTCAGACAAATTAGAAGGTCAGGTTTTTCTAGTCAAAGCTGTTCTCAATCTCAAAAATTCAGATTTTAGCTTTTCATTCTTACTATGGACTTAACAAAACCAAACTTCATAAGGTGTCAATTTAAATAGTGAGTTTTCTTGACCTACCTCTCTTAATTGATTCACAGTAGTTATAACTACAGCTGAGATTTATAAGTTTGTCTGAGTGCCCTGATTGCAATCAATAAATAATTCTTAGATCAAAATGATCAATAAATGTAGTAGGATTAGTGTTAAATGGTGACTTTTAGTCTTTTAAATCTGGAATAGTAATTTGAGATGGCAAAGTTGTTATTAGAGAAATATTTGTAATTTGTGTACACTCCCAAAAACAGTATTTCCCGAACATTCCAAAGATTTTAATTTTAAGATTGTAAATAAGTTTGTTATATTGAGATTAATATATTTCTCTATGTATATAAGAGGTTGTATACAAAGATAATACTTTTTTCTGTACTGTATATGTTGTCCTCCTCATTTTATGTTGTTCAAAATGTCTTATAATTTCAAATGTTAAATTTTATGTTTAATTTACTGAGTTTTATTAAATGTGATTTCCCGTATGCTATGTATTTTTTTAACATCCTTGCCTCTTAAGAAACGTTGCTTTAAAAAAACTCAGTTTTTTAACAGTACTGGCTGTGACCTTTGACTAAGCAATGTGACCACATCACATGCATTTTTCTGGGATACCCTAGGCTAGCTAGGACCAACCTGAGATAACCTTGAGATCAAAAGAGGGGCAGGGTTCTTCTAAATTGGTATTCAAAGACATCGCTGAAATGATCTCCATACAAACATTTTTAAGATGCCATGTAAATGAATTATTTGTCTAATTTTTTGCCATTCTCATTCAATAAGATATTATTTGTACAAAGCAATGAATACAATGCCAGTGTTGTATTTTTGTCTCATGGAAAACTCTCATTGTACATAGTTTTTGTGTGTGACAAATTTGAAAGTGAAAAATAAGGAAAAGCTAACAAAGTAGTGTAAGCTAGAAATACAACTTTCCACATGGACAATAATCTTAATTCTTTCACACAATAAGAATATTTCAAGGGTGGAAGACGTCCATTTAATATTTTAGTTGGAAAAAATTCCAACCGCTTTGAAAATTGCTACACAAGAATATCTGCTTAGTATGTAAGTAAAAGTCCTGAACCGCAGAATTGAGCTCTTGCTTATTGGGCTCTTCCTGCAAGACTGCAATAGGCTAAAATCAATTTTTTTGTTCTGTGTTGAAGCCACCTATAGGGACCGATCTTAATTCGTCAAATCTGCTGATTATAATTATCAAAATACAGCGCATGAGAGGGTACATCTACATTTATCTCTGATGCAGCTGTTTTGAAGAATCAAAGTTGGCCCTGTGACTTGTTTATGAATTGGCTCGATTTGACACCTTTGAAATGGGGAATGTAACTACTGAGTACGGTTGCTATACTTAGTCCAAAATTGTACTTCAAATTATTAGTATTTACATTTTTTACACAATTAAGTCCAGTACGTTAAATGAACAATAGATAAGCATGTAATGAACTAGGCAGATATGGACCCAATTTTAAGCCAGTTAGCATGGGAAGCACTAGCTACCATGGGGGTGGCCAAAGGTCAGGGGTACAGTGGGTGCTTATCACATCAAATCAGTCCGGGTTTGATTCCTGGGCGCAGTGATAAGTTTTCACGATGGCCACTCAGCACTCACCGTGACTCGGATATCACGTTGAGCTGTTGGTCCATTTCATTGGTCGTTGGGTTTTAATTACGGACCCAATGTCCCAATCTGGGGAACAGTCGGCTTTAGTTTGTAACAAGACTACACCTCAGCATACAATAATCAAAACCCTCAACACACTCATCGTTCATCCCATATTCACCCCTCTAGGAATACCCTCTAGGAGTGGTCGGTGTCCCAAATCAAAGTAGCAATTAGTTAAAGAAAGTACCTACAATAGATGTTTTTTAAATCTTGAACAAACACTAAGTGACCTGACTTTAAAAGAGGATTTTACCACTGAAATTGTGGATAATTGATTATTTCTCTTCAGTAGACAAGGAGTAGGTTGAAATCCAAATTTATATTCTGTTTTAAAAACATCGGCTCTCTTATGGTTGTCTCATCTGGCTCAGTTCTTTGAAAAGTCGCGCGTGCCGCCGATCTTGCCAGTCAAGAGTAATGGTAGTAGGATATTCCAACTATGCTCCACTCACTCAAAACATATGGTAACACATGATTTCGCTATCCTCTGTTTCCGACGGCATTTATAAACCGAAATGTACAAATGCGGGCTTATATGATAGGATATACGAGTAAGTGGTCCTATCATCCTATGTTCCTTATATACGCAAAAGAAAAAAACTGCTCGGTGAAAAACTATAATACAAAGTTGCCTATTTTTGGCCAACTTTAACATTTGTTCGCTAATTTTGGGGTAAGATAAAAAACACAAGTTGTAAAAACCTAAAGACAACCATTAAGAACATGGAAACTAACTTTTCCAATCTCTACACACAAAAATAGCGTCATAAACGGGGGACTGAGAGACCATGTTTGAGCAACTTTTTCTGGGGTGATCAATTATTCTCTTAAGTAAAAACAACATTCTATAATCATGGAGGACTTCAACGTCAATGTTAGATGCCCCATGAAGAGGCTGAATGGCTGATTTGCCGTATTAAGATCTTTCCAATTTAAAAACTTAAATAACTGTATTTGGCTTTGACTTGTTGGTTACTCTCAACGAGAGTTACAGCAAACCGCACCCGTATAGATGTAGTGTGGTATGGTCCTAGGTAGTTTATTTATTTCCAACGGTGACCACCATTTTTACAATCATTTTACACATTGTAATATAACGATATAATGATTCTTTTAAACAAACCAGTCAAAGTTCATAAGATGAAGTGAGAACAGACTCTTTAGGTGATAGTTAATACTACTACACTGCCTAGATTTACAAGGCCATGTTCATGTCATATTTACCACCTACTATTTTTCTTATTAATTAGTTCATAGCTTAAAATTTTGCTCGAATTATAAAAAATGACAAATTGCGCCGTCACTCGGGCTACTGTGACCATTCTCCAAGTACGACCCGCGCTTGAGGGTCAAAAGACTACTATATGATAATGACCAGAATGGTAAATACTGTGTACTTCAATTTTTTTAGCAGTCCATCTCAAGGAAGTTTCAATTTTTATTAAGAACTGTATTCTATAGAAATAAACTAATTTAAACAATCATATAGTGCTCATTCGGAACTAGTTTGATATAGTATTTCAATGCAAAATGGCAGCAGGAGAATCACATGAAAATAAGGTGCTGTTCATTCTGATATGTGATTGGCCAATCATCTTCCGTCAGTCAGTCGAGTGGAGTGTCATGGTTCGGGTGTAAGGAAGGAAGGTTTTTGTTATTGTGAGGTGTTCGTACAAATAAATTTCACTACCGCAATAAAGTTATTTCTGAAGAACGTGATTCTAAGTGACCCATGGATTATTCAAAAGCATCACTTTGAGTAAGTAGTTTTGAATTCAAACGGCTATAGTATTAAGCTTATGGTCTTATTGTTGCCTAAACATGGAATGCTCAATTTCTCATGCCTTGCGACCTAAAATACTTATTTTCAGTACAAATGTAAGTATTTTGTCACAAGCTTAATGAAGAGCAACTATTTTCTAAGGCACCATATTTTTCTCTCGTCAAATTAAACGTTAAACTAGGATAGCTTATAGCTATTTTACCCATAGCTATATACATTCAGTCCTAAAAATCAACACAAAAACTAAGATAAGCCTACTTTAAAAGACCTTCAAAGTTGTGCGGCTTTGATTTATTAGGTAAGGCAGCAACAGTCAATTTGTCACTAAACTAAATTAACACCCCCTCACTGGCTGTTCACATGGTAGCAAGTCAGTCCGCCATCTGCCTTAAAGGTTGATTCTGGGACATTAACTGTCGCTTGCTAAGCGGGGCACTGACTTGTCATTGCAGTTTAAATGGTGACAAGTAAAGCAATAGTGACAGTGTACTTAAATAATTGAGTTGAGGCACCGACCACTCTCGAGGTACATATATGAGATGAGTGTTTTGGTGGATGGTAAGATGCAGTCTTGTAAAGAAACTAGAACTGACTGTTCCCCAGATTGGGTAATTAATTAGTGTAAAGAACACACTATGCCATTGAGTTATGACCACCCGCATATAATCTAATAATATATATATAACTGACGCGCCGGTTGTATGGTGACAAGTAGACAGTATGGTACTTTTTACAATGTACTGTCTACTTGTTTGAGAGGAGTGAATATTAGCTGGTACTTTAGCCGGGGGCTGGGCTGACCTGGCCTCAACCCACCCAAAAATTCCCTGACCATTTAGTTCTAACCGTTTAGTTAGACCTCTGCTCTCTAGTGATAGCTACGTCTACATATATATAAGATTAACTGAATGCTAACTTGTAAGTGTAACCAAATTTTAATAGTTCCCTCAGTTAGTTCAGGCATTCAATTCATAATGTTATAGAAACCTAAGTGAATGCTAATTATACATGTTCGTATCTCAGTTTAGTTTTCTGCGTTTGGGATTGATGTTAGCTGGTGTGCCACTTCTTTACTTTTGAAAAATGTCCATTATAACAGATTATGTTCTTTATTTAGTTAATCTTAATAAATCTTCAACCTCTCAGTACAGCAAGCCCCAGCAAAAAAGCAGCCTGCAGCTTGTTACAGAAATATTGACATTATAAGATTGGGTAGATATGGTGAAGTGTCAATCACTCCCTTTTGACATACAGATTTGAGAGATTGTTTTTCGCATTGAAAAGAACCTCAGCCCTCAAGTTGTGATGAAAGACCAAGTAACATCAGATACCATCATTTCTAAAGGAAACCTTTTACTCTGAAAAGATTAACCACAAAAGGATGAGGTCCCATAAGAGTCCTAATGTATGTTTGCAGAAATTCAAACCTTAAAACTTAATTTAAAATTAAAATTTCAAAAACTACAAGTTAATTGCCACCTTTTTTTTTAATTGAGATCAATAATAATATATTACATCCATCTATTTTTTTAATAAAATGGGATAATTTTATTTTGAGAAGTGGAAAGGAAAGGGTTTTTCCCACAAGAACATTGCTGCCAATTGAGAGTGCAATAAAGACAATGAAGGGTCTTCAACAATATTCTATTGGGCAATTAAGATTACAAGTTTAAAGAATTTATCCAAAATTAAAATTTTGATATCTATTAGGATTAACTTACTTTAAAGCACTAAACTACTAAAGGACTAGTTGAATTTGTCCTTAGGAAATGGTTGTAACAAAGGTTGTGAATAATCGAATAGTCCATAACAAGACAAGAAGTTGGATGAATAAAAGAGGCTATATAAAGAGGTGGCCAAGGCCAGGGATACAGTGTTGTATATAACCTGACCAGGACCTAACCTCTGCACAACAATACATAGCTCACAACACATACTTCCGCGAGCCTCTACACTTGCCAACAGTATGAACAAGATACCTAAATAGTGTGCATGTTTTATGTCATTATTTGAAATCTAACGATTTGAAGTGAATATTTGTTTTGATAAAATGTTCCTTGTTGCTCAAATAGCTTTGAAGTACTGCAGTGAATATTACAGTCAATTTTAAGCTGTATATACTAGCTTCAATATAATAATTTAAACATTGAAACCCTTAAAAAAAGAATTAACAGTTTCTACAAACAGTTTTTATGTTTCAAACAAATGTCAGGGGCTTAATATAATTTTCCCTAAAAACAAATTTTCCGATAGTGAGTGCAAATGTTTCATATAATTGTATTCAAAGACAACTTCAGGAACTTATGGAGTCAATGGTTTATCCCTAGATGTTTTATGCCTTCTTGCTAAACTCTTTTACACAGACACTGTGTAATGGTCATGTTTTACTCTTGATTCTGTGAATTACCTGAGAAGTTTATAATTTTAAATAAACCGCTCATATTCCAATAATAACACATTTGTATTTGCCTGAGACCTTTCTAACACAATAAGTTTATCTTCAGAGGCACATCAGAACTGAAGGAAAAAATCAAATACATTGTTTAAAATAAAATTATATGTTAAAATTTTAACATGTTTCAAATTATTGAATACAAATTTTGATTTGAACATTATACACTACATGTGTAACTATTTAATTAACAGTCTGAGAAATGAAGAATTTTGAAGAAACCTGTGTTTATTATTCAATTTCATACTGTATATCTATATTTTGATGTATGTATATGATGTAGCATCTAAATACTGAGAATTTTGACCATGGATAATTGATTTGTTGATAAACAAGAATAAGTGCAAAGAAAATATATAATACTAACCAAAAGGAAAATTAACACTGATTAGAGGAAAGAGCACCTGTATACCTTTAAAAATAATACAGGTGCTCTTCATTCTTTTTTAATTTTCCTTTGGTTTGTCTTATATTTTTATTGCAACATTCACATTGTTTATCAACAAAATCAATTTAATCCATTAATTACAAAATTCTCTGTATTTAGATGCTACAGAACCTTTCTACATCCATCAAAAATAAAGATATATTAAGAAATAATGAACCCGGTTTTCTTTTAAAATTCTCCATTCTCAGATTTGCTCATTACATTTTGTAGTGTATAATATTATTTTTCTTATGTTCAAACCAAAAGTTTCTTTAGTTTGAAACATGTTAACAATTTTAACATATGATTTTATTTTAAATAATGTGTTTGAATTCTTTTCCTTCAGTCTGATGTGCCTCTGAAGATAAACACATTGTGTTAGAAAGGCCACAGGCAAATACAAATTTTGTATTATTGGAATATCAGCAGTTTATTTAAAATTATATATAATTTCCAATAATACTGAGCTTCTCAGACCAAACCTGGGAAGTACCAGTGAGCCAAACACAGTGGAAATACAAGATGCTTTACCTATTTGGAAAAACAAGAGAACTGTTAAAAATTTAAGAAAAAAACATTTTCTTGGTCAACAAGGTTTATGATTTTGCAAGTCAATGTTTGTCCTAACTGTTTCTGACATGATTGAAAAAATACAAGGGTTAAAATGAAGCTTAAGTATTATCCTCTCCAAACATTTGGAAAATCAGGTACAATTTTCAAGTTTATTTAAAAAAATTTTACAACATCCAGGATTGTTCAACATTTGATGGTCTGACAGAAACTGAACTTGGCGTTATGACCATGACTTACAAGGTCGGAAGGTGGTTGATTACTTGACTTTTGTATGAAGTGGTGTAAAGTGAAAGCTCTTGTTTGAGATAGAAGGAGATTACAAGTGAGGGGATGAGAGGGATGCTGTGGCAGTGGTGTTGCTGTACCAAGCCTGGTAGTGGCACTCGCTACTTCATTCAGTCAGCTGTTTGCTCTTCACTCCCTCCCAGCATTCATTAACACCAGCTTATCAAACAAGATACCTTGTACCTTGTAAACTTGTGAGTCTACACTCTGACATTAACATCAACCCTCGCAGATTTGCTGAATCATACAACTTACAAAAACATTTATCTCCACTAAAAACATTCATAAAAATTGAAAAGAACTAATCCGCAAATTGATTTTAAATTTAAAATACTAATGCTGCAAAAGGCAGTTATTTATACAAATGTGTCACTAAACCGTGAAATGTTTTTAAATTACTGTTGTGTTTTGATTGTGAATTTAGTATTTACCTTACGAGTCGAGTCGTGGCCATTGAATAAGGTTGGCGAGGAGCTACTTTACACTGTTATATTAATCGGGCAAATCGTATATTAATTCAGTTAGTTTTAATTATTTTTGGAAGAAAAATGAATTTGTAAGTCTAGGAATCTTCCTATGTGGGGATTATTTTATGTGTATACTTTATTGTACAAATTTATATTTATTTTAAACTTGTGCAAACAAATTTACTATACCATGTATGTATTTTACGGAAATAAAGATATTTTGAATTGAATTGAAATAATTAAAACTTTATTGTTATTTGCATCACAAAGTTTGTGACTGGCTAAAGAAAAGACTTTCTCACCCGCACAATTTCATAGCCGTTACTAGTTAGTTTGTTTAGGTTTTCACTCTATGTTTTTATTTGAATAATAGAATGTACTTTTCATTCCAATGCACTTTTTTGTATCAACATATATGTAGTTATGAAAGATTGAGCTATAAGACTGACAGCATGCAATGCTCTGTGGTGTATGTGAACTGATGTAACTCCAATGCCTCATCTGGTGCCACTCATCCCACACATTCCAGGTTGTTTACATAAGCGCTATTTCCGCTCAGCTTCCAAGTTCAACACTCCAGAACCATGACCATCTTGCTCTGTACACTGCACGTACAGTTGGATCAGTCATTTCACTGACATTCTTAGTTGCGCCCTTGTCTACGGACTGAACCATTGAATTTATCACATTATACGTTATAGAATTCCAACTCAAATGGGACTCTTGTCTGCTAAGTTTAGCCTGCTCTGTGGCAGCATCAACCCCAGGAGCTTTTCGTGATTTGGTCAATAGAGAACATAGCCTGTAATAATGAACAGCTGACAAAAATAAAAAGTTGCACATCTACACTTGACTGGAATCTGTAGGGAGGCAGGAAGCAAGGCAGACCCAGGAACACATGGAGGAGAACAGCAGAGAAAGAGCTTAGGGAGTGAGTAGAGGGATGTCATAGAGGCAGACACTTGTGTGCGTGGCTTAACTTTGTCGAGGCCCGATGTTCCACTTAGGAATGAAAGGAATTAAGTGCAGTCAACCATCTACACTTAATAGATCTTCTATAAGATATAAATTCAACGACTATACTAACTAAAAAACTCACTTACTTTATTAACTTACTCAAACACCCCAAGAGTTCTTTGAGAATGCCTGGGTTTTATTCTGGCAACGGCTCACTTAACTACAACTGTGCGGTTTATACCAGACATTTTAACCAGTTTTTCTCAAAGATTTCTCAATTATTTATAAATTAAAAAGATCCTGTCTCCACATATTCTCTTATAATCTTTGGCATTTGTATTTCTCTAATAATTTTTAGTCCAGTTCTTTCCCACTTGCCGAAAAGTATCAATAATAATTTCAATTATTATTTATAATCATCATAATTTTTCATCTTTAGGCTGATCAATATATTTTTCACTTATTTTACAGTGTATGAATTGCATCTTTGATGTTAATAAATAATTTGAATGTTTTTATGTATTTGTCATTCACATGCTAGGGCTTCAGCTTTTAGTTTGGTGGCTTAGAGATAACATAGGCTGTACTGAGTTTGTGCTGGTTTAAGATAAAAATTGTATAACCTTTTTATAAGGTGTGCTCAATATAGTTACAGTACATTTAACAATTTAAAACAATTTTACAGTACATCCATTTTTATAACTGTTCAAGGATATTTAGAGGGTTATTGGAATTTGAATTGGCACTGGTTATGTTTAATAGAGGAAAACGCAGAAAATATAGCTACACAAAATGATTTTAGTAAAGTTTTTGGTGGAATTGGACTAATACCTATTGACTAATACCTGTCTTTTAAAACTTTGGTAAGCCTGCTAGTCATACCAGGGGTGTTATAAGGTTAAAAGCCTGGAACATGATTTTTATTTCACTTCTTTTTATTTCTTAGACTCATCCCTTGCGACCCCATAAAGTGGAAATCAGTCTCCCATCAACTAAGTCCGTTTACCAAGAATATTTGTATAATTTTTGTGTGTGAGTGGCCCATTTCACCTCCCCTGGGCAAATAATATACTGTAATATAAAGTTATTGAAAAAGTCAGGTTTCCAAAGACATGTTATGTTATTTCAATTAATTTTTGTACTCCCGCTATTTTTAGCAACACAGTGTAGTAAACTTTAAGTTGACTTATTATGGCAGGGAAAATTGTTAACTGAGGATCATTACACTTAGTAAAATGAAAACATGGCTCGAACACAGCGCAAACTGACAGTTGGCTGTGAACAAGTGTTAGGATTTACTTGAGCTTTAAAAAGCAATGAATAAATTTCAGGGAAGGGGGTTTACTGTCTGAGAGAAACTACTAAACTTTTAGAAAATATGTTTCTTAAAATACATGTTAAAGTTTCTTAAAGTTTAAAACTTCCCTCCTTCCCTCCTTTGACGAGTTTGGAGGAATATTTCCAAGTCTGTCCAGTGGGTTATTTTAGAATTCTTTAGTATGATGTATGAAATATAATAAGTACATTACAGTATATTTAAATTCAGCCTTACTATGTGGTTTTTAATATCATTGTATCATTTCCTTATATACATGCTTTGCCATTTGCTTTGAAAAGTTTTAGTTTAAAAAAGAACCACTTTTGAGTTAAATTTCCCAATGTTAATTATTTTAAAATTTAAGAATCCTCTCGCACCCATATAACGAACTAACAAACCATATAGAAACGAATTTCAGCTTCGTCATGTCTGTGCTATCAACTGTCTTGCCACTGTACTATCATGGTGTAAGAATACTAAACCATGAGTACTATCTGCCGATCTGTCGCTTGAGCGCTGAATACATTCTGAATGCCCTGGCTTTGATCTGACGCTAAATGATTTTTAGTATTAAATACACTTATATATATTTTTGTGCAATTTTTAAATTTGGGGGCAGGGGAGTTTAAATTTACTGCGTTGTGACGTTTAGCCGCCGATTGACTCTCCAGCAACATTGTCTACTCTCTAAACTGTATATCAATCGGTGATACAATAATGCAATGGGGGAAAACAATGAGTAAATACAAGTAGATTAGAGGTTGATGGATGGAAGGAGAGAAGGGGGAGTCAATGGTCGGACTTGGCGACGGCTGGACGTCACGACGTCGCGACGCAGGGCCTGCATTGTATATCGACCCATCATCCACTCATACAGTAGTCAAGGTCGCTCCAATCGTTATCGTTATACGTACAAATGTAAGTTTTCCGCGGCAATTTATGTACTGTTCTATAGAATGCACAATCATTAGAGTTAATAGGTGTTTGAAGTTTTTGAAAGTTTTTCATTAATCTTTTACTATTAATCCTTGTAGGTAATCCTTAAAGCTAGGATGAATCGTATCAAAGTAATAGTATCTATTAATATTTTTTGAGATGTTGAAATCAAACGAATGTAACATTATTAAGTTAGTTACTTTGAAGTGGGGATCGAGAACCTGTAATGTTGGTGCCACCTCACGGGGTATTCCCCGATCCTATTACTCCCCAGGTGTAACTATAATCATTATACAATCAATTTCATTCGTAAATCTTTTTGGACACATCGTGCAGCACGTTATTGTCAATAACAGTAACCGACTATAAGGCTCACGGTCTTGTAGTAGCGCTTATCCACGCTACATACGTCTGGCTTGCATTGTTACAAATTAGAACATTTCAGTGTCGGCGGGCGCGTCTGTGATTACGGAAGGAAAGGAGAGAAAGGAGGAGTGAGGAAGGAAATGCACGGAGTGGTGCACACTGCACTGTGTAATGCAGTTAGCTGCGGCCGTGCATCGCGTGCGCACGCCACGCCATCAGTTGTCTGTCTCATCTCTATCTACATAATGGCACTCTACAAATTACTAGTTTTCGTTTATACTCAGGTCGGAGAGACTGCTGCTACGGATAATTTTCGTTTGGGTAATAACTTTTGAAACTCAGGAGTCTGAACACCCTCGGCCCGGCGCTGCAGTTACAACTTTTTACAATGGTCACTCCCCGTGGTTTGGAAGTCACGTTAAGCCGTTTGCCCATTCCATTGGTCGTTGAGTTATTAATTAAAGATCCAATCTAGGAACAGTAGGCCTTAGTTTGTAACAAGACTACACTACACCATCCATTAAAACACTCATCACGCTCACCATTCATCTCATATTCACCTCTATGAATGGTCGGTGTTCCAAATCAAAGTAAACTCTGGAGCTAGCATATAAAAACGAAATCAACATTCTACGTCGTTTTTTGTACATCTTCATACGTGTTTTGTGCCGTGCTCAATGCAGTTGCATCACCAACACGAGTACCTGGGTGCCGGGTGAAGGCAAGCATACAGCATAAAGGAACTAATGTTGTTTCAGTCAACAAATGAAAGAAAATCATAGCTGACACGTAGCCACAAGGGTTACCATGTATCTTAGCAAGGAATCAGTCAATGATTGAATGGTTTTGAATTATTCTACTATATACGAGTAGATCATTGCCATTTTTTCAGAAATTTCTGGTAATAAGTAACATTTATTGCGTGATTTGCACGCAACAGAGACGTAGCCTACAACACTTTGTTGAACAATGACTCTATCTAACTATCTCCTAACACTAACTAAGAGGTGTGATTACAGCTACAGCACTAAGCCGAGTATTATGTTTGATTAGCTGCGGCGACCTTGCAATGAGACTTGCACTGCAAACAACTCAAGGCAACAACTGCTGTCTTGAGACCGAGGACGGAGGATCCTCTCTAATCCCGTAATCCGCGTGTCAAGGGGAGAACATTCTTACTTTCCCTCCGGTCCCCGGTCGCACCCAACAAGGGTTAAAGTGTTAACTCCTGAATGCTGGCGAATAATACGAATGAAATTGTACGCTATAAACTAAAAACTTGTGTTAATATTACTAAAAACTGAAAGGGGGAAAAGGTAACTTTAAAAACTTTAAAACATTGTACTCGTATATTTCGGTTTGAACCGTCTTCAGTAAAATACATAACATAAAAAATTAAACATAGCATAAAACCTTTTTTATGCTATGTATTTTACTGAAGACGGTTCAAACCGAAATATATAATTTTTTATAGTTTCTATAAATCTACCTTTTTTCCTTTTCAGTTTTTAGTGTGTCAGTCTATTGGCTTTTGTTTACTTTTTCTATTACGTAATTTAGTATTTATTCGGCCGAAATTAGATATACTTAACTGGTTCCTTAAAAAAATCATGTATAGTATTGTATAATTTAAAGACATTCAGAATAACCCAAAAGTTAATTTATTAGGCTAATAAATTAACTTTATTGGATTATTTGCAGATGTCTCTTTAAATTTATGTAATTTCCATTAAGAAAGAGCTTCCTATACCATGAACAGTATTGCATTTTGCGAAACAAAAAATCATCGTAATTAATACTATTTTGTAACTATTTTCGAGGGTTGCGAATAATACGGCGCCAGTCTTTGTTTATTCACTTTTTATCTATAATATAATAAGTATACGCTACGGTTACTGGTAAACTCAAAGGCTACAAACTAACACAACACGGCTATGTACAGTTTCTTATTTCACTGTCCTAGTATCACTCCCCGGTCGGAGCGAAGCTTCTTCCGACGATGTTCACCACAGGCACTACGTATTCACTGATAACGAGACTACTATTCACGCAACCACTGTGGGATGTGACCTTTTTTGTTCACATTTCACTATAAAAGTGTCAATCATCAACGTCTCTAGAATCTCGAGCACATCTCGGGAGTTTCGCTAACTGACCAGACCATTGTCTTGCACTACAAAATCTGTCCCCGTCGACACTAATGATCATAACCGTATTATAGTTTATTTGTTCGTGAATTCAGTGCCACAGTAAATCAAAAAAACATTGATTTTTTAATGCAAATGAGTTGCAATTTAGTTGTCAACATATTTTAAAAATCAACCCTTACTAAACACGTGACTGGTAAGAAAAATTCCCACCAACTAAATATTATAAGAAACAAGTCGAAGTTAAACATAAATTGCTAGCAATTCTCTCATATTATAGAGTAAATTTGGTAATAAAAAGTTATGTAATTATTGTAAAGTTGATAATTGATTTTGACCTTGTGCACCACCCACACTAACCGCCTTATATCTTTGTCTCCCCAACCAGCTGTCTCGCCCACCATTGGTCCGCAAGTGTACAGTACAAGACGCAGGAAAATTGTATATTATTTGATTGGCTGGGTTGAGCTTAGCTTTAGCAGTTGAGTGCGACTGTATATAGTGTTGTGCTGTCTCCAAACAGAACACAAACAATTTCTATATTGAAATGTATGTGTGGAAAGTGCAGTATTGTTGATGGAAGTGTGAAGCACGTGGTTGATGTATAACATGAATGTGTTGTGTTTCAGTGAGTGGGCGGATCCATGATGCCCGCCTGTGATCACCGCAAGGCACAGTTTTCATACCGCAAACACAGGTACGTGCTGCCAAACTCATCCATCCCTCCTACTGGAGTGTGTGTACTGCGTAGTGTGTATAATGGTGGTGGAAGTTTCAACAAATTAGGTATTTATAAGTTGTTTTTCTAGAGTACAAAGGTAAAAAGGTAAAGCTTGTCTTGTTTAACGAGGCGAAGTTAGGACTACAAAGTCCTCTCTACCACTCAACCTCGACCTTTACCTAGCGTCACCGTATTAGTCACATTACAAATGTAAGTGGTGACCGCGGGGATCGAACCCGCGCCACCGGAGTGATGAGCCCCGAGTCGCGTGCGATACCAATCCGCCACGGATCCGCTAAGTATGTTAGTGTATTGCGTTTTACTTTTTTCGGCTGGTATGTTCGGAATCGCGATTGAACGAAAGTGGTACTTGGATGTATATTAGGGGATTCGGGCATTATTAGAACGATATCTTAGAAGTTATTCAGATTCAGTGAGTGTAGATTATTTAATCTGCTTCTTGTCAAGGCCATACAGATGCATAACATCAGAAAAGGAAATTTATGATAACTGTTAGTGAGATAATCAGCAATGCTTTAGTCTCAGAAAATGTTGAACATTATCGGCTTAACCTGAGTAATTGTACTCGGCTTCAGTTTTGCTTTTATTCGTTTTCTATGTGTTATGAATTTTTACACTGAATAATTTATCCGTCAAATGTACTACTTCATTAGCAACTAGCTGACCCGACAGAAAACACCTGTTTGCTAATATGATTTAATATTTATCAGCTGTATGCTTTGTCTACTAAATATGAATATGGTAAATTGTCCAAAATTAAATCATCAACGTTTTTGTAATTTTCCAAATTTCCGTGTGGTGTCCTTCATATTTTTCCCGTAAGAAAATTCTACAAAAAATTAGGAAACTTAAAGAAATACGAAATAAATCTGTAAAACCGTTATCGAGTGATGCCATTCTTAACAATTACTGGATTTATTTTTATATACATATTAAGATAAACTATTTTCAGTTATTGACATCTGACATCGAGCCATCAAACAAAAGCAATTAATCCATCAAGTTATCAAATAACTGTTCATCAACAAGTGATACGAGCTTGGCTTTTGCAGCGTTCTTATCAACAAAGGTTTACTCATCAAACAACAACATTCGTCATTTGGAGACTGTCCATTCATGTTTCTGGTCTTCACAATGAATAGACTGCCGATGCATTAGTCATCTTCAACAACACAAAGATGACGGATACTGAAGTACCAAGAAGTAGACTAGCGTCTTTATCCAAGAACAACATTTACTTTTGTAATTGTGTTTTTCTAGCTGTTAGATATTATCAGAGTTTATCGCAATTCAAGTGATGTTTTGTCTACAATCCACAAGCTTCCGAAAGGCTAAAGTTGAACGTTCGTCAATATTGACAGACAGCTGTAGTTGCATAACGATTTCCTCGGAATGACATGAAATCAATTATGCAATCGGCCAGAAAGGGCTGGAAGAAGGACAAGGGTGACGGGACAACCTCCTGTCTACTACTTTACTTAGGTGCTTATTTTCTTGCTACTTTAGCACTGTGTTGGACTGAAAGAACGAGAATATGACTTGTAGTTGAGCTCATGACCTTGTGTGACAAACACTGTGCATTTATCAACGTAGTTTTCTAATTACGGTTTCATGTTATCATCAACCCCTATATCGAAGTGGTTTTGAACAGTTAGTGTACTGGTTATTATACTCACAGTTTATAGTTGTGTTTCCAATTTTCTCATTTATGTAAATCCAAAAATGTCAGAAAGCCTTGGGGTAAAAAGAAATGCCGAAAATTTTGTTGGCGAGAGGTGTTTAAAGGGGGTGTTTTACATGGTCCTTATGGAACCAAAACAAAATTCTACAAAGCAATCTTAATAAAACAAAATAGATTCCCTCAAAATTGAAATACAATAAATTAAACACAGTGAAATTTTTCCTCCGTTTGTCTTCAATTGCATGCGGAAAAGCAGGCGTTAACAGGTGACAGATGACTAGGTGGCCATGCGCGACGCACAGACAGACAGACACCATTGATAACTGACTGAGATAAGATGTTATCAGCTGTGACTGTTGACCTTGACCTCAACCTTGCCGTCACGATGCATTCACTCACACCCGCACCCGCCGTCTCACTGTTGCTTTCTATCTTAGGCCTTCCCTTTCTTCCAATGACGTTTTCTTCTCCTGAAAAAGAAGCAATTGATTTTGTTATTGTCAAATTTGGAAAAGTAAATAACATAGTCTACACACGCCGGTAGCTGGTGTACTGTTCTCAAAAAAGAAAGGTACAATTTTTAAACTTTCGCTCGGGGTCCTTTAATTCTTCTTTCTATTTCCTTTTTAATGACGTAGTATGCTTCAGAGAGGCTAGTTTCGTTTATTTATTTTATTACCTTATTTGCTTTCTTGTGTAAGAACAGCTGAATTTGTCTACACTGAGCACGTAAGTTGAATGAATTTAACAGGTTTACCTTGACTTACAGTATAATTATCTATCAAGTCAACAACAATTGTGTGTTGACAAGATTAATACTGGTAGTTCCTGTGTTATACAACACGCCTTGTATGTGAGTGTGATGTGGATAATTATGGTTATCTCCGAGTGACGTACGAGATGAAGATTGTATATTTCTTTGATAATATACATAGATGCAAATGTATGAAATCTGGGACCTGAACCAATATGTATAATGTATTCTGTTTACACCAAAACTAGTTTGGCGGTTTTCAATGCTAATTTGATTAATTGACGGATTTTGTTGTAGATAGAATGAACCGTTTTGAAACACAAACAACTAATCACTACTGTTTGATCCAAATTTAATTCACGTAAAGTGCTAACATATTCAGTTGATGTTTTATAACACAACTGTTGTTTTAGGTGTTTAGGTCTAGAATGGACTTGACCTTTGCTTGAATTTTTTAACGGGGTTTCTAGGTAGAAGTGAACAACATGATGCCTTATGTATTTAAGGCTTAAGCGGTAGTAACCTTTTAACCAAGAGAATAACTGATTAGTAAAGTACTGTATGGGAAACAGTAGAGTAAGGCACTGTTGTAGTTTGTTAGTATGCGGCGTACAACTAAGAGATAGAGGACTTTCCTTTTCTACGCCAGAGGGCGTGGACGTGGTCCTAAACTTGGCGCTTTTCGAAACTGCACTTTCTCTATCAACTGTGGTCTGCGCCTCTATCATCTTACAATCCTGAAAATGTTAATTCAATTTTGCATTAAAACTTAGTATAAGTGTCCTTGCGATTATACAGTTCGTCAGTAATGACATTTCTAAACGTACAGATTATTGGATTGTCGCATTGTATAGTTAACATAACACACATGTCTAATGTCTATGATATTAGCATGATTGTCCACCGTGGATAAACAAGTTATATTAACAATACAATTTTAAATTAAAGTTGTGAAACAAGTACATATGTACCGTACCGTACAAGTTTTAGCTAAGGTATAGTGTTCACAATAATTTGTGTCCTATGGTTTAATATACGGTAAGTTCCAGTCTCAAAGCGTAAGTCGACCCATCAAGAAGTTGCTACTTTCAGCAATACAATTTACATATCAAAATTATGCATAATTTGGAAAGGAATTGGCCATTATAGTAATTGTCATAATGAGGTTAAATGTGTAATTATATTTCGATATACTTTTGCTTATAATCCTTTTAAACTAACTGTGAAGTAGGCTAAGTGCAAAATTAAATATTTTCAGACCCTTTTTTTTTTTTTTTTTGTCATGGAAGACGACGTCTCGGAATGTATTTTCCGAAAGGTGGACAACTTAACCCAATTATTTAATCAATTATTGACCCAATTATAATTTACCGTATACTGACAAGCGTCGATAAAGCTAAGGCAATCTGTATATGGAAACTATTTCCCTATCTTAAATTAAAACCCCGTAAATTCTTAATACAATTCGTTCGTATTCTTGATCTTGATTTTTCCGATAATCCCAGCCTGATTTGTCGTCACTCAAGTAATTTGGCAGTGACCACAACCGCAAACACATGAAGTCATCTGTTTCTTGAAGTTCATATTCATTGTATTTAGGAGATAGCGTATCTCATAGTATACAGCTGACGAGATGAGTGCAGGAGATGAGTTGTCCGTAGATTGAGGTACAGTATGCGATGTTGTGTACTGACAATGTCGGTCAGTGTCAATGGCACAGAAAGCTGAGAGAGGCACTTTCCACCAATCACCGGTCGAGAGTGAGAGTGAAGTACCCGCGACCTTCTCCGTCTCTCTCTCTCTCTCTCTCTCTCTTGATTGTGGTAGGCGTCGCCTCGTCCTTTGAAGCAACTGTTATATTTTCATCTATCGAGTGGCTTCTTATCACAAAGCTTCATGAAACACGCCATTTCCAACAAGATTATCTTTGTATCAATGTATAAAAAACATTCCTGTGATGATTTCAGATCTACTTTTTATTTTGCAAGTTCTAATGACTAATGGCAAGGTTACCAAATATATTTGTGACATCAGAGAGCTTTGTTTGAAGTAGGCAGCTATATTGAACGGTAAGAATAATGGCTCTAAAACAGAACATTTGTAATAATTTTGCAACGTTCGACAAAAGTTTTCTGCGTTAACTAGCATATTAAGTTTACTTTTTTACCAATGCGTGTGCTCTTAAAATTACATTTGCCGGCTCAGGTGTGATTTCAGGACTTTCGTTGTAAATTACAATGGCATTGTTAGGATATAGGCCTACTCGTATTTATTGACCAACACGTCGTGTTAAAAGATTTTCTTTATTCAATGCACGAAATGACATTGGTGGACTTTTTTCAAATGTACAAATGCAAGCGTAAATCATGTTCACATGTTCCTAAATAATTAACAGTTGTTATTGGCTGCTGTTCATCTTTAACCAATCATGTTTTCTTCATAGTTTCATTTGAGACACCGACCAATCCTAGAGGGTATTTTAAGGTAAATATGGGATGTAGGGCGAGTGTGTTGAGTGTTTTTGATGGATGATGAGATGTAGTCTTGTTACAATCTAGGGCCGACTGTTCCCCAGATTGTATATTAACTATTGGGTCATTAATTAATAGCCCAACGACCAATGGAATGGACAAACGGCTTTACGTGACTTCAGAACTATGGAGAGTGGTCATCGTGAAAAGTTATCACTGCGCCCGGGAATCGAACCTGGGCAGATTTGGTGCGAAGCACGCACTGTACCACTGAGCTATGACTTCAGCTGTGGGCTTTAGCCCAGTCGTTTGCTTGCTTACAAAAATCATGTTCACACATTTCTATGTCTCCCAATTGGTTGCACATAAACAGACAACCGTTGTAATTGACTGCTGCCTATATTTTACTAATCATGTTTCATTCTACTTTGAGCTTTATCCAGTAGGGCCTAATCAACTTGAAGAGATGACCAGGCAAAATGGTAGTGTTGGTATTGTATATAATGTCGATAGAGGCGTGCATGTACAGTAATGAACTGCGTGGGTTAGATGCAAATGTGTTATTTATGGGGTTGGCTAAATAGGCGTTATAGTGACAGGGTAATGGCAAAGTGAGGCGACTGGTGAGGGATGGTCGCGTGCTGCGGCAGCTACAGGTGTGGTGCGGCAGTGTGGTGGAGGTGGTCGCAGCGCCGCAGCCCGCAGGCGCGTATCAAGGTCGGGTGAATCACAGCAATGTGTCTCAGACAGCAGAGGCGGCTCTGATTCATCTGATTGAACTTGAACATGATGGCTCTCGGCTGGCTACAGATGGGCAAGCAGGCTTATCCAATGTATCATACTTGTAGGGTGATGCCATTTGCAGTTTAAAACAGAGCACCAAACCAAGGTTAGCAACTAATTAATGTTACAGTTTTAACATGATGCGCGAATATTGTGTTACGTTGAGACAAAAAAAGATGCGGAGGTGTTTCTCAATGTTCATGTTGCAGAATGTAAGCCTTCCTGTAAATATGTAGTGTCGTCTTCCCGGCTGTATTATTGCTCTCCTCTCTCAGTTTTGGCTCTTTCGTGGTATATTCAAGCACTCAGAGTCTCAGATACAAAGGTTTTGTTGTTGCTTTTTAAAGTTGAGATTTCTATCAAAATATAAAATACTTGTAGTATCGATTAACTAGCAGGATGACGGACGTCAAACTCGTCATAGCGGTACAGATATGAGATAGCAATGTCTAATATTATAGGAATGCTACATTTTAATTTCCGACCTCATGCAGCTCTTAGTTTTATTGGTTTCTTTGGATGTTTGAACGTTAGTTGAGTAGGTAGTTAGGAGTTACGAGTTGTTTCAGAACACTCTGTATACATAAAGCTGGTAAAGAGGGAAAGGTAAAACTTCACAGAGCTTTAAACTTGAAATAAAGTAAAGCCTCATAATGTACAACACACAATGTACTGAAGTTAACGCGCAGTTTGTTGCAAATGTCCAAGCCAGAGCAGCCTCTCACTTGCTCTCTGCTGTAATTAACTCTATGTCTGACCTTAAATTCACATTTGCTATGCGTTGATGACTTCATACACCAGTACAGAGCATATACCACCACAGCACTACATTGCACCACATACATTGACTGACTGCGTTATGTAGACCGTCCTCCCTACCCATTTGTATTATCGACGTTCTAATAGAAAATTCATGCCTAAATAGGCAAGACGTATGAAATAAAGAACAATTAATTGGCAACGAAGCAGAAAATTAAAATTCATTCGCAAATATGGTCCTATATAACATTTTTGTCTAACACTAACGGCGTACATCTGTCACTTTTTACACGCCGGGCACACCACTCACCGTTATCATTCCATTTGTTGTATTTAATCATATTGCCGAAGTATTTAACAAACTCTAGTCAACATTTGATTTTCAAAACAGTGAACTGCGTATTTGATATTACAAAATGATAGATTAGTTATGCTTCTGAAGATTTGAAAATATGCTGTATGTTGTTTTGCAAGCATGAAACATTGTACAACTAGCTCATCAGATGTTCAGTATCGTGGTACTGTGGTATCCTCTAGGTTTGAACCATTGATTTCAATTAAACCTATTGATATTCATGAAAATAGGAACATTCTACTGTAAACCATTCTTTGGTTCTTAGGTCTTAAGGTTCTCTCAACATTTCCTAAAACAGGTGTAACTGGAAGAACTGAAGCGAGGATGAGCCAGGACGATGGATGGACCGGTGTCACGTGACGGTGTCGGCTGATCCCGTGCTCGGGAGGAAAGTAGCGCGTGTCGCTCAGCAAAAACTGCCCTCTTTCCACCTAACCTTGCCCGCTTGCCGGGAGAAACCGTGCGTTTTGTTATAGTAATCATGGTGTTCCTTCCAATAACGCCAACAATACGCCTTGGCCCTACACTAGCGCATGCGAGACTCATACATGGAAATACAATCGGAGAAAGAATGTGACCTGTAGAGTATACACTTATATACATTATGTATATAAAGCTTTGAAAACAATGCTCAAAACGTGTTCTGGGATCAGGATCGGTGCTCATTTCAGTATTTCACGGTCCCGGGTCTGGGTCTTACTATGCTGACGGCTTCAATGTTTCCTTTTTCCAAAGGATATTTGATAAAAACAATTACTGTACACAGGCTGGTACTTGGTACAACCTTTGCCACCGTGTTGGTTACAAAACCAGTCTTTCAAGGCATTGAATTGAAGAAAGTGAGGTGTATCTATCTCTTTTATAAACTCTAATATACAGATAAGGCCGGAGCCATAGAAAAATGCTGATTTAATTTACTTCTCAACTGTCCGGTAGAAAATCGTTTATTTTATTTGGTATTTCGTACATATATTTGGTGCCAGCTTACAGGGTTGTTTTTCGAATATTTTCAATATAGGCTACCGCTCTTTCCTCTAAACAGGGTTAGTTATAAGTGTGGAGGAAACTGAGTACTATCGAACGTCTCAAAACAGAATTATTTGCTCATAGGATTTCCTGAATTTTGATCAAAGGATTGTACATTTCTTATGGAATCCTTGAGATTTTCTATACCTGTTAAAAAGGAAAAAGGTTTAATTTCACGCGCTGAAAGTTAATCAGGTGTATCCTCACTTATAAATTTTAACTAACCCTGTACATAAAACTTGAGCGGGGTTACTTTCTATAAGTCTGTTGTGATGCCAACACACAGAAGTATAGTGTTTGGAAACACAGTATATAATCTTATCGTGAACGTGGCGAGCGATATAACAGCAGCAACCGCGACAAGAACTGAACAGCATTTTACAAGAGCCCTTCAATGCCGGTGTTTGCTAGTCTACTTGCTTTAGATGAGGCCATACATAACCTATGAGCTCTCTGTCATTCACGCGGTCTGGCCTCTTCACTCCATAAGCACGAGTACTATTCATTTCACCCTCAATTTGATGCGGCCTTACCGCGCACTTAGGCACCTTTCAATTTTACCGCTTCAGCAAACACTTCACAGTCACTTGTTTACTATACGAATAGACTATTATGTTTGGTCGTGTCAAAGGGCGTTGTCCTTTTTGCGACGTTTTTACTATAAATAAATGCAGGGTTGTTGTACATTGTTGGATACATTTTGGGATTGGGTGAGCGAATGGCCTATTGACACGTGCTCTCCGTGGTTTGCACGCTGAGTTTTGGAATTATGTTAAGGGTGCGCAGTGTGTATGACCTTAATTTCGTCTTATAAGAACAATTTAAAAACATGCATTTTCTTGGGACACTTCACGCCTTCAGTTTCCATTGGATTTTTATGAAATAAACTTAGTTTTAAAGTGTATTAAATGTTTTAGTGACTCCGCTGAGCCGAATTTCCATATTTGCTTGTATAAAACCGTGGCGTAAATCCAAAAGTTGAAGAAAATTTGTATTTGAATTTCTTGTATTCAATAGTAAAATGATAACATTTTCAAAATGGTTGTCAGCGGAGCCACTACAGTACATTGTATTTTTAAATAAAGCCTATTTGAAAAAGATCTGATGAAAATTGTAGGCGTGAAGTGTCTCAAGAAAATGCTTGTTTTACATTGCTTTTATGGGACAAAAAACAAAATGGCTGATACTGTGCACTCTTAGGGACAGACTGTTCATAAAGAAATTTCTAGATATTGAGGTACTAAAGAGATGAGTTCGAAAGGTTATTGAAAGCAATGCTGAGAAAGATATGGCGTGAGACTGAATTTATACAGCACTCTTTGCGTGTAAACCACGAAAAACGCGTGTAATGGTTTAGTTTCTTTAACATTACTTTTAAAAGAATGAATAATAGTGATTTGTTTGTCCTTCGTTAATAATAAAACTAAATATGCTACTTATTAAAACAACTCTCGTTTTTAACCAGTTGGTTATTCACTCACTCCATTGCAAAATGTGTTCGGCAATTTATGACCACCCTGTATAACGACCACAGAGCATTAGAATAGAATATTCCTATTCTCTGTGATATAACGACAGTGACATAGAACTTGACTGTGAGTGTGAACGCTTTGTAGCTGCGCGATTACGTCTAAGAAGTGGAATATTCCCAGATTACTCACAGGTTTGAGCTGATGGCCTACTTCCTTTGTTGGATCTATTCTTTGTGGTGATTGTCTCTCGCAGAATGTTTGTTACGTCATCTAAAAATGTTCGAGTCTGTTTTCACAGAACAGAGTTACTTAAAACCCTGTACACAACGGTTGATAGTTTTCTTACCTGTGAACAGTAAAGCAAAAATTAATGTTCTCATGAGTATTGAATTTTTACTGTGTCGTTAAACTGCATCATAATGCCATAACCATTTAGTGTTTGTACTTGTCACGTTTTAAAATCTACATTGTGAAATTAAATGTAAGATCTTTGAATGCAATTAAAACCAGCCATTCGTCAATAACTTTCTACATAACACTCGGTGTTGTAATTAATATTTTATCTTCGTGAAAATATAAAAAACCTTTCACGTAAACGGCTGAAGATAATTCTGTAAATTTACACCTGAGCAAGTCTAATTGGCAATTAAATTTGGCTGAATGTTAATCAAGTAGAGTAGGTTAAGGGTATGCAATAAAACGTGAATACGATTAGATTATACTCGTTGGCAATACAGATAGGGTTCTTGAGTAATAGAAATAATCTTATATGTATTCTAAAGTAGGTGTTACGATAACGTATTCATTTCTTATGGACTAAGAAAATAAATTATAAGTAGGGGTGTCAAGTAATTACGGTATCAAACTTCACTAGGCGATTTGTCAAGTCATAATAAACAAAAAATGTCCACATGGGCCAATCTCGCTTAGTGTTCCGTCTGTCTGTCTGTGTTTTTCACTAAGCAATTTTTATCGCAATGTTTTTATTAATATTTTAAGACCAAGTTTGTTGTGCTGCGACAAGTAACTACAGAGTAATTTAAGTTGTCCTGAAAACTAACCTTTATTTTTATAATTATGTTTCTCAAATGTAAATAGATGAGTGTGTTCAGGAAAACTTAAATATCTCCGTTGTTATGTGTTGCAACAAAACAAATATGGTTTTAAAATGTGTATAAAAACATTTGCCACGTATATTGTTGTTCTTTGTATTTACCATAAAGTTTAAGGGTGTTGAGTTATCAAGCTTAGAACATTAAATATAACCGCCATTTTAAAGCGGAAGTGAAATTAGTCAATTTTTAAATTTGGTTTTAATTATACTAACGAGTGTGCAACGTTTTTAGTTTATAGCTTAATTGACCTCAGAGATAAAAATTATTTAGGAAAAACATAAACAGATAGAAACTAAGCGAGATAGGCCCATGTGTCATAGGACATGTTTTGTTTATTATGACCTGAGAAATCACCTGGTGAAGTTTGATCCCGTAATTAATGGACACCCTGTATATTTATTATTCGATTCAGCGCCGCTTGTGTTTACGAGCCTGCATTTGTATCTCGACTCCTCGTGTAATAAAAGTATCTCTTGAAGAAGGCCTTCTACTCCGTACACGACTACATGATGGAAGAAATATGTGAAGAATGGCGTTGTTTTCCTGGGTCTTGTAGTTGTTTTTGTTGATATGTTCTTTGTTATATGTTTTTGTTTGTATTCCTATGCATCTTGTATGCCATGGATTAAATCTTTCTTTCTTTCTGTCGATTGCGATAAGACGTGCAATCAACTTCAAAATCACAACTCTTGCACACGACCGATTAAATTTTAGTGTTGTTCCCTTCTACAGTAGTAACTAAATAAATTGAGGCAACATTTATTTATTTTATATCATTTTACAACAGAATTGTGTTGACCAGGCCTATATTCTACCACTGCTAAGACAAGCCTAATTTAAGTACTGTATATACAAATTATTGTATATAGAATTTAAAACTATAATTTATACTAAATAGATGAATTCATAAAGTGTCCTAAAGAGTAAATTGGTTTTTTATTTTATCTTTTAATTTCTTAGACTCATTATGACTATATATTATATATTTTTACATGAATTTTTACTCTTCTTCGTCTACACAACTGAAGATGTCTATTATAGTGTAGACAAAAGTTTTGTTTCTGTATTTTATATAATTTTTTGTTGTAAGTATTTTTTATAATTTATTAAATAATTATTTTTACTGGTTTCATGTAAAAAATATTTTTACATTATGACTAACCACTCAAGTTCAAAATTTAAAATAGTAAAATGGGTTTATGAGGTAATGTAGGTAGTAGTTGTTTAAATGAAACAAAGTCAATAGCTTATCTAATATCCATTGACAGTTCGTTGTATAATCTTTTCTTAGCCTGAAGAGGAAGTTTTTCTGTACCAATTCGATTTTTAGCAACGAATGACACGTTGGTTTATCCATGATGTTACAGGCTTTCTTCTATCCTCACTATAATTTCTTTGCGTTCGTTTTCCACCTTTGTAAGTGATATGGAACCCATCCAATTACAGTATTGCAATCCTAGTAAAAATGTAATACGTAAATAATGAAGAACCTTAGACTGCTTCAGTTTTGAATAATCTATCCGAGTACTTAATGTTGGACTACTTTCTGCCTCCTAAATAAGGCTAGAACAAATAGTGCACCCCAAATTCCCCGTGTTTTATAACATTCTTGAAATCCCTTAAATGGTTTCAGCTTGAAAGGGAAATCTTTCAGTGTGGACATTGTATCTTTAATGACTTTGAAGAAAAATTGGAGAAATGACAGAGTGGTCATTATGGCTTCCAGTGTGTTGATTCCGGTGCACATAAATCTGATTCTTGATGGTTTCTTTTATCAGAGTACAAAGTCTCAAATAGTACGCCGGGAAACATATTTGGCAAGGTCTATGAAACATTTGACATTCAGCAAATGCCATAAGAACTTGTGTCGATAAGTTAAACACAGCAAGCTTTATATTGAATAGTTAAATGCTCTTTGTGTTTGAAGTAGGTTAACCCGCCGGCCTTTCAGGAGCAGACGAACTCGATTAGCTTGATATGAAACATTGGAGAGCAATATTTCTGTCTGGCGGTGTGTTGCAGAGTGCTGTGCTCTCAGTAAAGCTGAAGTCTAAATCTATTCGTTTCTATCGGGGGGAATCAATCTATGCACCTGCAAGATGTATTTTTATACGCCTTTGACAATCTTACATTAGCGCATTCAGGTGAACCATTGCACAAATAAACTTAATGATTTTCTGCTTTATTTACTTTATGCGTCGAAGTTAAAAAGCTTGATTGCCTTGTATCAATACATGTGACAATTGAACTTAAATTAAATTTGACCATAGTGTTTTCCTTTCTTTGAAATTGCGTCGTGTATAGCTGTGACTACATTTGATTGAATTGTATCAGACTGAGATTGGATTATATTACAGTAAATTGTATCAAGTCCCTAGAGTTGTTGTATACATGTAACTACACTCAGCTCTAGACGAGGACAATGTAAAGTTTATTGGCTGTTTTGACACACTATGTCTGCCCAGACAAACTTTCTGATGAATCTATCCACTGACTTATGAGGAGATTATATCTATAATCTAATGGACTATTGGCAAAATCTATTGGATTTGATCCACCGACTATAAGTGGCTTTATTTGGAGGAAACTACAGTAACGATTGGGTGATGCATGGAAAGGCCTTGACCGCGGCGTGTGCCACATCCACTACTGTACAGACCCGCTGCATTATAGATTGACACACTGGCGCCAGTGTCACACTCCATTACAGGACATGGTCGTGCTAGCCGGGCCCAGTCATGGTTCAGCCTCTACACATGCAAAATTAGTGAAAAAAAACCAAAACACTTAGGTGCTCGGGGTCGAAGAAAGCCCAAGTTTAATTGAGCTGTAATTAATATTGATAAAGAATTTATTAGATGAGAAAATCTCCTGCGAACATAATAAAAGACATTAAAATCATTTAAATTTTAGGTACTTTATTTTGACGTTATAAAAAGTTTAATACTGACTGAAAAATTGTTCTTGAAAGTAATGCCACAAGGGGGGTTTGATTTAAAAAATCGGCCCTACCGGTTATTTTTGCGCTAAGTCCGTCAAAACAAACTTCAGGATCCTTTAAAAACATCCCTCAAAGGGGGTTTCAAAATTTTCCGGCTACCTAAGTTAGGGGGAGCATTTAAATCTCGCCTTGTATACATAATTTTGCAAGATGGCAACAGAAGGTTCAAAAAGGTTTCTTTAATGTGAATAATATAGTTTTTAAGGTTCGTTTATCCATGCAGGTCAAACTGCATGCAATAATGTGAAAACAACTTTTTCGACGATGTTTTTCTAAAACTACTTAACTAAACACGTCTTACGAAGTTTTGGATATCACTTTGAAATATCCAGATTGTTTTTTCTCTTCATTGGTCGTGATTGACCTACACGAAATCTTACTGTTGGATTAAGGACAATAATTATATATAGTATACTCTTTTAATTAGTAACATTTCAACTATTCTGGTTAAACCACTGGTTCTACTTCAGGTATAGATGCATTCAGTTATCGGTTTGACTTCGTTTTGCTATAAATTGTTAATCCAAACATACCAAATTGAATCAGCTTTGGAGCCCTTTTTGAGAAGAAACCCGGCAATGACAAGCGACTTGTTGCATCTACAAGCATACAAGCAGCCGCACTGCGACTGTAAGCTAATATGCTGCAAGACAGAAAATTAAAATTTGCCCCACAACGGTAAATGGTAATAACGTAATATTGTTAACATAACTTATACAGTTATATTCTTATTTACTATAAGTATGTGTCAACTCTGCTGACGCACAAGTATTGGAGTCCACTGTCAGCAATCAGCACTGCCAGCACGAGGCAAGCAATGCCGATGTGAACCACTGCGATACACTTCCACTGGTCTATTGTAAATTTAAATATTTCGGGAAGGTGCAACTCCGGTATATGTTATAATATATATGTGTGTTCTTATTTACTTGTTTTAAAAGTGAGTAAAACTTTGGAGTAACTAGGCTCGCGTCGCGTCAACTTTTTAAAATTCCAATTGAGCGTAAACTTGTGACGTGTAATGTGTTCGTGCCTGCGAGAGATTATAGTGTTGAGATGGTTGAACCTACTGGTAATGTGAGTTGGAATAATTGACTATCGATCCAGCAGTCGAACCAATCAACGAGTGCAACCTAACCCAACCTAACCTGCTGGTTGCTGCACATTGTTGTGTTCTCTGACTGTTCACATTGTCTGTAGGCCTACACTGTACACTGGACAGTATTTGTTAGTAAATAGCATATTTCGAAACTGCCCCTCCCCCGTTTTATTGTTTTGTAAATTTCTTAAAAAGGCAAATCAAACGTAGTGTAAATATCCGCCTTGTTTCTCTAATACAAATTAGAAATTAGTCTTTATCTATGACAGCCTATTTTAAACCTGTATTGGAAAACGTACAAAGTACAGTAAATCAATATATCTACTGCATGTCCCCAAATCGTCCATAAACTAAACTCCGAATACTCCCTTTCGCTCTATGTTGTCTGAGACCAATTGTGAACAGGGTCCAACTATCAATGTGTATGAATATTTGCTGCCATCTCATCTTACTCTAATAATACTCAATTTTCAAAGTGAAACCATTATTATATTTCGAGTATTATCAATACTCATATTCAGATAAACAACACTTACGAAAACATCATAATGATTATAATCGAGTTCTTCCGGTTCACACCGCGTCCAAACTTAATAATTTGGTTGAGATATTTCGGCCTGTGTGGAGTACCATTTACAGCCACTGATTGGCTAAAACAAATCTTCAGTCACTGATTAGCTGAAACAAATTGGTTTCAGCCGACCAGTGACTGAAGATGATAGCTTAGTCAAAATATCTCAACAATATATTGAACTTACCAGTAATATTCAAACAAATTGTAATGACACCCTTAAAACCCCGCGAAAATATAGAGTTAAGTTAACATAATTATTTCTCTTACATCGGGTATTGTTAGAAGAAGATGAGATGCCACCAAATATTCATACAATGAATATCTTCACCAAGACCATCATTTCCTTAATTCGTACATATATCATTTGTCACATAATAACACAATACAAAGACAACAATAGAAGCATGAGTGTCTAGAGGAAAGGTATAGATAAGATGTACAGAGTGTTGGCTTGGTTATATCTGCCATGTTTGACAGCGTAGTTAGGAGAGAAGTGATTAGATAAGAGGTGATATGCGATACCTTGCAGCAGTGGACCATACCCTCCCACACGTATCTATACCACTGGCGTATCTATAGTTCACCTTCCAGGACGACACATAGCGGCCCTTGTCGTGAAATACACACTGTAACAACTACCGCAGTACGATTCGTCCAATGTACTTGTTCTCATACACGCCTTCAGCTTGCATCTTGTTAATCAAATCGATTCTTTAAAAATACGATATTTTAAATAATTAAATATTTTTGGGCTGTAGGTTTTTTTAAATATGGTCATGTGGCATATCTTTGGATAAGTTGTACAATTTCACCGAAGTATTAAAAAAACTGTTGCTCTATTGTAATTACTGTATTGAGGAAGATAAAGGTTGGTACAACGATTATGGCTGCTATTTTCAGACTGATAATATTTTTCAAATTAGTTTCACCAAAATGTCGGGAATAGATATACTTTAAAATTATGTGCAATTAACCCTGATTTACGTTTGCAAAATTGCTGTGATTCGAAACCATAACCCCCTTTACATGCTGTATAAAAATATGCTTGCTTAAAAGCGTAATAAATTCTATGGGTATGATTCACGGGGATCACTTTATTCCATCTTTGTTCGAGAAATAGCTTTCCCATAATTGAACTGCAACGCTCAATTTGGTGCACCTTGTATATTTTGGGCGCCATATTTACAGTTTGATTAGCTCAAATTCGAGATGGCTAACGTCGTCTTGCTAGCTAACATCATCACACTGGTCATATATGGTAGTGTGCAGTGATGATGGAGTAGGAGTTGACCTGTGCGTGTGAGTGAGGGAGGAGGTCTCGACTTAGCGTAGGCCTGTGTCAGTGTGCTGGGTGCTGACAAGTCTCACAACGCTGGCCACAACGGAACAATTTTAAACATTACTGATATTCATTCATGTTACAAGGATACTATACCATTTCCACGTGCTCTCCGTGGTTTGCACGCGAAGTATGTAGTCTAAATTCAACCTCACACCATGTTTTGTGAGCATTGTAGGTTATATGCTTGCAATAACCTCTCGAACTGTCTTTGTGAACACTTTGTCCTTAACATAACTCCCTTGAAAAAAGATGTGTTAGGGTATAATGTATGAGGAACTTGGATAACACTTCAATATATTTTATTTTTTTCAATGTTTCTTGTACTGACAGATCCAGGTTTATGTAAGATACACACCACATGATGATAGGTCGTGTGTAATTCATTACTGAGCTGGCTGCTGGCGTGTGTACAAGGTGAAGTACCGTGTGATGATGCGGTATTGCATAACTTGCAGAGAGTTAACACATCATTGTGACTAATCAAGGCTCGGTCTTTAGTGTCTCGTGTCACCTTTACTCGTTTCCAGGTTCTTCTATCTATAAAATTGTGTGTATGTAAAGTTGCTGACATGAGCTACCACGTACTTACAGAATAGCCAGTATAACTTTGCATCAGGGATGTGTTCGATATGGCAACATCGCGTTTGACCCATCTTGGCTTCAATAGTTTAAAGATAATTTTACCCAATCTTTAATCCTCATTTCTGCAGCTATCAGTTGGCCGATCAACGGAATTTTTAGATGGAAGGAATCAGAAAATCCACTTAATTATTCGAGTACTTTAAATATAATTGTTTTAACGTTTGCAAAATCTTTACTGCTGGAAAAAATGTTCCAGTACAAGGTTCTTCCAAAAGCTCTGTGTCGAGCTCGCCGCGTTCAGGATAGTTTCCGTTTTAGATATAAGTCACCTACTGAGGTCGTTTCTCCAGTAAACAATTTTTTCAAACTATATAAACATTGGTCGAGTTTGAAGACTTTTTCTGAGTATCTCTATTAAAATAATTTTTACCGGGCTTCTAATAGCTTGGCAAATTGTTGAAGTTGTCCAAATTTGAATAAATGTTTTAATTATTTCAAAGTTAGAAGATTTTGAACAGTGATGCCGTTTCCACGTATACCTTGAGAAAGCCAGATGCAAAGTTAAAGTGGCTCTAGTGTACTGTAGTTGATTTAGAAATGGAAAGAGAGTCGAAGTTTGTAGCTGCCCAAACGGTTGATATTTGACTATGTAGTTAGTTTTCTTATTAGCGAATAATTAGGACTTCTCAGTGTTGGCCAAGGAAATACTGATCAAATGTGTACACACTGCTCGACTGTTTTATCCAGTTATGAGCCACTATGTTTGTAAGTTGTATGTAAGTTGTACTTATATTGTTGTATGTTTGTGTGCGCGTGCGTGCGTGCGTGGGGCGTGGAAGTTGGAACAATTAAACAGCGGCATTGACCTGAGACTTGGCCGGCCAAACTCTTGAGTCATTACCCTGAGTCATCAACTCACCACACATACTGTACACTGTACAGTGCTTTCATCTATCCTGTGCAGCGACGTCATCCATACAGTACAGACCACAGGGTTGCTTGAATTTGTCAAGGCCGGCCGATAAGACTTTGTTTGTAAACAGTGTTATATAAATGCAGCATCACGTAAACTGCCACTGGAAAAAGAGCGACTTAAAAAAGGCGATATGTGCAGTTTTCTATGTTTGAATGTCAATATTTATACCAAAGATCAACACAATCAACAACTAAATATTCTTCTACAGTAGGTTCAGCATATTTTTTAGCCAGGATGTTCCAGGTTATCATATGTTCTAATTTTGTGTGGCAGGCAAAGTGGATGTTTCCAATTCAGACAACCAGTAAAGGAATCAGTAGGATGTTGCTGGACAGTGTGGGTTTGCCATATTTGACAAGGTCGAGGCGGCAACTGAACTTTGCTCACGACACGCTACACTTCAACACACGCGACCTCAAACTGCATATTAGTGCAGCAGTTCAACACGTAACATCCACCACTCTGTATTGTTGCCAAGTACACTAAAACAAGAAAATCATACAGTAGTTCCAACATGTTATCTTGCAAAATAAATAGGGGCCCCTAGAAATGCTGTGTTGGGGTCGCCATCACTTTATGAAAAGTTGAAAAAATACAACCTAGCAGCATAACGAAAAAATCAGTGAAAGAATACATATAACATATAGTTTAGAAAAAATCAGAAACTATATTTATCCGTACATAAAACTCATTTGATTGGTATATTTTACTTAAAAACACAACCAAGCCCAACGTGAACTGAAGAACGCACACTTGCGCTTGAGACTGCTCTGGCAATCAAACATTTCAGCTTGGCTGAGAGATTCACAGTGCTCTATATAAAAACAGCGTATTGCGTATAAGTAAACAAGAAAGAAGAAATTACATTAAACATAGTTTATATCTATCTGCAAGAAATTTGTTTACTAGTTTTAATCCATTTCCAGTTTTCAGTGACATGGAAAGGAAAGAGTTGTAATGTGTCCGCGAAACTTTTAAGTGAAGAAAACTTTGGTGTTAACAAGTTTTACGTTTTCTGCCGCAATCTTTGTTTGGAAACAGTCTTGTATTCGGTGTTCTAATGTTTGGAACACTTTGCAACATATTTTGCCATCGATCTATCAAAGTTATTCATTTATGTAATGTGTTTGATTGGCAAGAGTATCTCTGCATATCTGGCAAAATAGTCAATTTGATTATACATAGGAGTGATTTCTTCAGCATACGAGTATTTTATGCTACACATACGTACGTACAACGGTTATCGGTTTCAAAATGTTTTATTATTACGGAAGGTTACAGTGTACAGATTTTGTCGCCTGAACTATTTTGAAAACTAAAATGGCGCGTATTCTACTACCACTAGTAACTACCAATAAGAAGGTCAGTAGTGTGCAATGCTGGAACTTTGAAATTTAGATCTGGAAGGCAAGGATGGCTAAAAAATAATTCGTGTTTATACAATATCAACGCCTCAGATGTGGTTCACTTGCACTGAGCACATTGTATCAGGACTGCTCTGCGCGACTTTCGGAGGGGATGTGACGGGGAGTTTGGGGTTTTTTTAGTACCCCGGTAGAGAAGGGGCCCTCTCGGAATATGAAACCTTAAAACGAAGTTTAAAACCAATTTATAAGTATAAACTTATACCTCTTGCACTTTTTAATATCTTACCTAATTTCAATATTTTTATGAGACACGTTTTAATTTCTTTTCTGTGTTCATACTTTTTGAAGAATACGACAATACTCATGCAGTTACACATTGCACGGCCTGTGTCACCGTTTACGCTCTAATGTTTACATAATCACCACTGAACTTGCAATTTCATACTAGGTGCGTAGTTTGGTTTTTCATTACTACAAACAATGATTGCTTCATGAGCCACAGATTAAATTTGATAGCGGTATTGTGTGTATATACAACATTGACAATTGTGTCACGTATGCACTGTGTACGGTGAGTGGCAGTTGCGTGAGTGTCCACTATTGCTTGTAAGTGGTCACTGGTCAGTGAGGGAGGCAATCACGCCTTGTTTCAACAATGCATCTCCAAGGTCGAGATACTTCCTGATTCTGCGTCATTGTCTTTCGCATCAAACAGTTCACTCTAAATATGAACGAGTGAACACCACTCCAAAAGAGTGAAAATCGAGTCTTTCTTTATTGAGAGTGGCTGGGTTTCAACACCAAAAAGATCAAAACGTCTTCACTCTTTTTGTGTGGCCTTCACTCCTTCATGTTTAGAGTGTTTGTGTATGGTACAGTCACAATAATCAATCTGTGGAATATAGAAACTACAAAGTCTCATTTATTCAGAATTGTATAAACAAGACCACATAATTAGCCCATTATTTTGTCATGGCCCTTAACCACTCTTCATCAATTAAAGAGCACGCAATATACCCCAGCATATTCTCACTAATAAGCGAATGACATTGGTCGGACATCTCTTTCCTTTCTTAATTGGTTTATTCGTTCATGTAGTACTACAGTTTTAAGAATATAATTAACACGTGTGGAATCAAGTTTTGTTTAAGGTCGAGTAACGTTTTTAATTCATTATGGAAACGTTTTCGTATTTGTTCGCAAGTTTGTAATATCCATGCAACATCTAAGTTTAATTTCAAATTTGTTTAAATAAAGAACTCTGAAAATGGGCTGCACAACTTAAGCGAATTAGCTTTGGACCTTATTTATGTGATTTTCTGGGTTTATTTAGTGTTAAGGGCTATATTAGATACTATATGAAATACAGTACTATATAAAATCACTCATATAAAATACTATATGAGAGTTATGAAACATTCTGTATAATTGATACGGACATTAGTCGGCCTCGAACTCACCAACTTTTAAGCTAATTAGAGAGTCAGGGAAAAGGTAGCCTAATCCTGACCACGAATTCCATAACTTTTGCCTCAGGTAGAAAAAGAGGTGGTAATTGCAAAAGCGATCAACGTAGAACGGAATGTGCCCGTAGAACACGACTGACGCTGCCCCCGTAATACGCAAAAAGACGTCAGTTCAAGCGAACTTAATGACACGTTACGCGTAAACTGCCAAAGTAAAAAGTTATTTAGTTTGAAATTAAAGCATATTGTACTGTTAAACTACGTTAATTCTAATTTTTAAATAGACATGTTTCGCCTCAGCATCATCAGTATAAAAAAAAAATAGATACATCTGGAAAAGAATTCTTAAATTGTACAGGTGACAGATTTTCAAAGACGAAATATGATTTCTTAAACTAGTTTGCTTTGTTTTTATCATGTGTATAATTTCAAATGTTGGATTACTATTGTTTGAATGGTGGTATTAAGTATATTTGAGATTCTTTCAGTGTGTTAAATATATTTGGAAGAACTCAGAACTCCAAATCTCTTTATTTTTCACAATAATAATAATATTGTATAATAGCGTAGTTTACACAAACAGTCTTATAATTTAAGTACTAACACTGATAAGCTACAACTTACTCGAATGGAAAATCAATAAATTCTTTGTACTATAAAATGAATCATTTCAACAATAGCTTCATGACCCTTTGAAGAAATTTCCTCTTCTGAAGGGAAGTCCTCTTTACGATCCATAGTCCTCCCTTTTAACAAATTTCCATGTTTTCTTCAATACTTGTATATGAGTTAGACTGCAAGTAGTGTTCAACAAACGGTACCTATTTAAAATTATTGAGGTTAAAAGTGAAATATTCTTTTATTGCATATTAATGAATATCCAAAATAATGGACGTAACATAAAAAAGTTAGTTTCTTTGCTCTCCACAGTTTTTCATTTTACTTGGTGACCGTACATAGTTTAGTGACCGAGTGTAATGAAGTACCGGGATTTGAGTTTGAACTGTGTTGGACTAGTGATGGAGGACAATGACTTAAAAGCAAGGGTTTAGTGATAAAGGTAATAAGCAGCTGTTTTAAACAAATTAATTTTTCTGTCGTGAGCAAAGTAATGCTGCCGATTTGAACCAGTTGAAGCACACAAGTGAAAATCAAACCGTATCAATATTGCTCCACCTCGAGTAAACAAAAACGCTGTACAGTTCGCTATTCCGGAATCACTACATTTTCTAGATATTAGTCTTCAGGAAATTCGCAAAATGGTGGTTACAGGCTATGAAAAAATATTTCGACCTATTTTTGAACTATCTGTGTGTGTGCTATAAGAAGTAGTCGTTTGATACAATCTAAGATTAAAAGAAAACTCCTAGTTTCTTGGTATTCATCATCCTAGAGAATAGGGAGCAAAAGTTGGTGAGTTCGTGGTCGGCCCGAGGACGCTCAGAAAAGTTGGTGAGTTCGAGGTCGGGGATTAACGAGGGGCAGGTAAAAGTTGGTGAGTTCACCATTGGCCGACCGGACATTATACTCTAAAGCAGGAAATTAGGATTTGTTTGTGTAAAGTGGGGCTTGCACGTTGCAAGTAAGCGTGCAAGTTGAATCTGCCAGTAAGTAACAAATCACTATATTTAAACAATGCACCATGTTAACTTTTAGCAAAACTCCGGTGTCAGTCAGAGACGTTGCCAGTAAAACCAAATTATTCGGTTTATTTACTATATCATATTGTGAATAAATATTCACAGCTGATGAGAAGTGTCATCTGACTAGCATGACACTATTCAGGTACTTGCCAGCTGCAGGACAAATGTAACTGTACAAATCTTTCAAAATGCTGGCATATATCAATAGTTCCCCGACCGGCATGCAAGTCACAATTTTTAGCCAGTTAGAATAGGACAAGAACGAAATTATATTATAGTATTCCTGAGTTGGGTTTAGAGGACTGTACTAAACAACTGTACTGCAGGAATAGCAACATACGTTTAATTTCTCAGAAGTCTCAGTCACGATTAAACTTTGCCAGCTGAACAATTTTTTCTTCCGATTCTTTTGTATTGTATTTTTTCCAGCATCAGTGGTTTGCTTTCAATATCTGACACAAATTCGTAAAGTGTATCCTGGCAAAGCTGAGGTTGAAGCAGTGTGAGTGGACTGTGGAGTGTGGTGAAACTGGAGAGTGGAGAGGTCTGGTACTGGGTTTGGACAAGCCGAGGTGTTGGCAAAGCACCAACCTGTGTAGTGTCTCACTGTCTCATATCCGCCCACCCTCAGTCTTCACTGCATCCTCAATCAAACAAAGTATAATAACACATTCCTCCTGTGAGAAAGAGTCACAGAGATTTCTGGATACAACAAACTTTACAATTTAATTCTACACAACAATCAAGCTGAGGAAGAAGTCCTAGGAAATTAAACAGTGCAGAATCTGGGATATGAATGTAATATTGTACATCTGTACTCAATGTAGGAAGGTTTTAGTACTCAATCGCATGGGTGCTTTTTAACCATTTAAGCGTCTATCTTATTGAAAAATATGAATATTTTATACTACGTACAGTTTATTGATTCCTTCGCCTGAAATGCCACTCGACCCGGGAACTGTTTTGACACCAACGCCACCTACTGTGTCATTGGCGAGTTGTGTTTCCCCCTGAATAGCTATTGTAAAAACCTTTTTTATAAGAAATTCACTATTCACTATCCTGCAGCTGTCTCGTCTTTGTACGCGAGCAATGGTCGGCAAAGCTTGCTTTTGGTGCATCAAACCCGCTTTAAGTAAGTGCATATTCTGGACATGCACTCAGCATTCCATAATCGATATGCAGACGCTCCCCAAGACGTTGGGGATTTAGCTCAAACGCACCAATAGCTTTACAAATGATAGGTGATCATTGGAATTGGTGTGTACTCGTATTTTCTCTCTTCTTATGTTCATTGTTTCAATTATTTCGCAATATATTTTTGAAAATAAATAGAACACACCTCTTAAATTTAAAAATTCCATAACATTTATTAATTTTATTAGGTCGTAAAAAACATTAGTGTTGGATTTATGAAGCCTTTCAAATTAATTATACACATTCAACATCGAAGCCCATAACCCTCGATACTAAATGTCGGAAGCCATTACCTAACATCGACTGGCATTTCATGTGGTATTATGGGTTCGTTTATAATAATTTGGAGAACTACGAAAACGTTTACATTTGATAAACCCAATAATCAACATTGTGTAGATTTCAAATGACAACGATCATTTGAAATGAAATGAATATAATTTATTCAATTTTATTATAATTTCGTGCTACAGTCAATTATATTATATAATTTTGGAAATACTCCCTTAAAACAAAACCTTGTGCTCGGGAGAGGAAAAATAAAGACCTAATGCTGAGGGAAACTTTTTTGCGCATAAAATGTTATTTCCTTCTAGACGCGTTATTACAAGTTATTCTAAAATTTTAAGACGCACTTTCAAGGAACAATATTCACAAGATTGGATATTGCAGTTACGTGACGCCAACACTGCAATGGGAGTGCACTGGATAACACAAAGGCGCAAACACAGTTTCACGCGTCATTGTGTTCTAAAATAGCTGATGATGATTGCAAGTGAATGTTTGGTCTCAGCGGGTGTATAGAGTGTGTGAGTGTGGTTGAACAGTTCGCAGATTGATGTCTATTTATAAGTGAGGAGTGAGTTTGCAGCAGAGATACACCCCCACACACCCACACAAGCGGCCTGGCTTCATCTCACATCTGTCTTATCCTGCTCGTTACACGTACAGTACTTGTTGCTGCCTGCCTGACTACCGATTGTTTAGGAGATGTTAAGATTTGGATTTATTCACATTTGGTTCAAAATAAACACACGAAATGATCTGATTATAGTCAGTTAGTCTCAGCACTATAGCCTAAATTCGTCCGCACAAGGAACACATGACCACGCGCATGTATAAACTGGCTAACCAAAGGCCTCCTTTCAACTGACGAAGCCAAAACGAGCGCCTTTAAAGTTACACGCGTGGTATATGTTTTTCTCCGGTCCAAATAATTGAAGGGTTCGTATTTTAAATCTTAAGTTGTAGGATTGGTAAGAATAACTTCCCGAAAAGCGCTCTAAACTCTTTTAGATAAACTTCTTAGCTCGAAGGCTATAGCGCAATTCACAATTTCTATCTTGTATAGTGTCGGAGTATGTTGGCCTCTTTCGTCGAGCGTATCGTACCTTGGTAGCGTTTACAATATGTAAAGTAAAGCTGACTATAGTTTTCAGTACATAATTATAATTTCTAAATTGAAAGGTGTGCAGTACGGGCGTCACGACGGGGTACTCCGACCGATGATTGTCTACGGGCGTAAGAGAATTCAGAGAATACAGAATATGTTTGCGAGCGGCTAGAAACTACGAAACCTGGCGTCAGCTTTAAACAAGCTCGTTTAGAGGCTTTGCCAGTTACCAAACAAATGCTGTTCGCAAGTATGATGCTGTACTTTTCTATGTGCAGTATCATAAGTTTTTCATTATCTTCAAAAAGAGTATCTAGGACAGAACAAAACCACATGTTTGAAATTCCACTATTGAATAGGATTGTCAGAGGTCTAAAAGTACTGTATTTTCACGTGTTTAAAAGCTGAATTTTCTCGAAATAAAAACAAAATTTGGAAAGTCGACTTCCAGCCTTCTATTCCGCACAAAGAAATATATTGACCTTTCATTTAAAGCTTAAAATTCACATCATGTAACACTACATTCATAACGGTGGTGTTTGTTGGACTGAAACCCTCTGCATCTTCATTTTTTCCACCTATACTGCACGGCCTTAGAGCTACACATTAGGGAACTTTATGAGTGTGAGTGGCCTAATTTCACAAACATAAATCAATGTGAGTAGTATAGTGTATTTGGTTATGCGCGAGGAAGGTCCTTGGACTGATTGGACTCAGGCCAAATGACAGCAGTCTCGAGCACTTGCCACTTCCGCAACTCTATCTCGTGACAGTGCAGTTATTCACTGCACAAATATCAGGGTCAAAGTGGGCTCTAAGTGTAGGATTGCCCTATTTCACTGAAGCAGTCTGTGTTTGGGAATGTTTGCTCGGCCCTGGTTATAAATGCTTCAACTTCAGCTGATCTGCGACCCACTATACACGTGTAACAAACACTTTGATATAACGACGTGTAGCTGATACACATTCTATACTCTCAAGTCTAGATTCCAAAACATGTAAAGTACAATAATTCTAAAGAACCGTTTTGGAAGATTTTAAAGCAATGTTTAGACTTGAAATCATTAATAAACTAATTTTGAAATTTAGAAACCTATATTTAATACCTTTTGGACGATGCCTTTCAATATCAAAGATATTATCTTCAGGTCCTCAACATACCTATGATATTGAAACGCCTCGTCCAAAGAAGTTATCAAATATTGGTTTTCTGAATTTCTAAAATCCAATATTAAGCTCTATTCTACTATTTTAAATTATTGGTAACAAAAAAGGTCCTAAGTTATGACATTCAAGACACCAGCATTCGTACCTCTCACCGATGGCTCTTCTTTCTAACCTAAAAAAACCATCGTTTGGAAATACCGCGCCAGATATTTTCAGACAGAACTGTAAAAGTTCTAACTAAGAAATACTATTTTATAAAAAAACTCTAACATCATGGAACTCATTTACTGAAGCGACCACTGTATAGACTGGTAGATTAGCTAGCATGCTGCATGTGTGGGGTACTGAATTAGCCTCCTGCCCGTCTCGTGTGACAGGCTGCAATAGATCACTTCTTGACTCCCGCTGTCAGTGCAGTCACCTTCTCACTTCTGGCTTCCTGATCCAGTCAGTATCTACACAAACACACTACCTACCCATTACTGCACTACATTACATACCGTATCCTGGCTTTTCTCTTTACCTTTCCATTGTGTTTGCAGCTCATATATTGTGTATATTGTATTGTTATTTATGTCATTCTGGACAACTAAACTAGAATACAGTAAAAGTTATTTAAAAACCATAGTTCATACTTTCCTGTACAATATTATGGAAACCCTGGAACACCAGATTTAAATGGGAGGACGCAAAATATGCTAGAATTGTGTTTACTGTAAAGTGGAAAACTAAGAAAATTCAAGGAATTAGAATAAGTAATTTTGTAAAAAAAGCTGAAAGTTCTATTACGTAAGAAAATATTTTCTCATAAAATCTAGCCTATACCTTATACAGCTTCCAGGGGGTCTCAAAATAATTGGAAACACTAAAAAGTCTACTGTTTATTGAGGCGAAGTGAGAAACAGTGGTCTCTGATACACGAAAAATAGACTATCCGTATTTAATACTAAATGTCTATAAGATAGATGAATGTCACAGACGAAGGTTGAAAGATACTCTATGATGATTTATTGACTTGTAGACACTGCAAGGTTTGAGCAGAACAAGGATATACGAGGTGTTGACATTTGCCGAGATCGATGAACACATTGAACCAGTGTACAGTGTACAGTCACATATCCTTTGTGTCTCCAGTCATATCCACAGCACAGTCTTGACATTTTCATCCACTGTACCACTAACACTGACCTAATCAGCAAACATACTTGAACTTATGAGCATGCTGGTCTAAACCAAACGTTTTCCGTAGCTGTGTGTGCGTTGAATTATAATCTACCTAGAGTCATCTATGAGTTTTAATATTTTCCAATAGAATTTCACTGTTTACAGACAATCAGGAAACACTGTAGGCCCTATAATCTTCAGTGGTCTTGTGGACGAGAAAAAGGAAGAGTTAACTGGGTCACTAAACCGTTTTTAATTTCCATTTATGATACCACTGATATAATTTTAAGTACTGTGTCATCAGTATGATTTATTTTATTTAATTTACATGCTGTAAAACAGATTAAATCCAATTAAATTACAGCAGTACATATATTACAGCAGTAGTATATTACATATTGTAGTGGAATAACCTATGTCCAAAATGTAACTGTATACAATGCATTGAACCATCATGTATAATATATTTAATAAAACAATTAATTGTGGACAGCGCAAAGATAAATAAGTGTACAAATAATTATGGATATGGAAAAACAGACTAGTGTGTATACTGTAATTATTAGACATAATAAATAAAGACTGATAAATCAAATTTGCATACATTATAATATAAACTAATTAACAACAAGTAATAACGACACAAATATATTAACCTTGCAACGGCTGTAACAATAAATAAATAACAATGATAATAACAATAATTAAAAGTTAGAGTGAACAAAACCGTTAGGCCTGTATAAAATAAATTTGAAAAACAATCCATCAGTAATGTTATCAGAGCTCACTCCCCCGTACAAAGGCACTCAAGCGTTTAAATACTATGTACGGTGAAGTTGGTGCAGTAAAGTACTTCATTACAACGTCAAACCATGAGTCACAGGCCTTCTTTTCTCTCGCGGGCAGTATTATACCCGGTAGTTAAATTGTAAAAATACACCGCGTAGTATTATGCCAATATACCACTACACACTGGATTTAACACTATACCAGTACGTCAAAATAATGATATTAATAACCGTGTTTGTTTCTAGGTATGTTCGAGTTGCAGTTGTACATCCTTGGTAGGTAAGTGTTGAGAGTAGATTATACGTTTTAAAAAATTGAACGCAACAGCACTTTGAACTAAACATAGGTAAGTAATTCTTTGCAGCTATAACCAAACTAAATTCGTCGAATCTAAATCGTGTAAAATTGTTGATAACGACTGTACGGCAAAATTGTTTATTACACAATTGAAATGACGTTACCATTGTTTATTACGTTACGTTAAAGAGTAGTCTAACAATCAACGACGAAGGTTCAAAGTTCAAACTGAACACGCTACAAAACATAGGAGGCACATAGCAACCTACGAATCTATGGTGTAAAAATCATTCACAAAGCCGTGATAAAGAATGTAGATCGTATATAAACTTCAACGTTGGAAGCTTATTTAACTGCGAAGTTGAAATCTCGTCTATGTTCTTGTGTTGCACTTTTCCTGGCTGAATACCAGACAACATCCCTAGTGACTGAACAATACGACTATGTTTTCGGACACTACATTTCTTGCTGTAGGATGGATAGAATCACTTTCAAACAACAAACACTCAAGAAACAAAAATTAATTCGTATTTTAACCGTAAACAAGTAAAATGTTTCTAATTGAAAGGAAAGTGGAGAGGCAGGCTGGGTGCGTATGCTGCAGGACCGGGTGCCGTTAGGCTGGGCCAAGTTAACGAGCGTGGAGAGATACGCCTCTGTAACTTGTAGATGTAAGCAAGTAGGCCTTCTCTGCTCATATACAGTATATACTCCTTCCTGATCCTGAACACACGTGTTCTGGTAGTAAGTGTTTCATACAGTCAACCGAGCAAGAACCGATGTTTACCACTGAAATAGTAGAGTATTGATTATTTATCTACGGTGGACAAGGGGTGGGTGGAAATCCAAGTTTATCTTCTGTTTCAAAAACATTAGCTCTAGTTGTCTTGTCTGGCTCAGTTCTTTGAAGAGTCGCGCGTAACGCCGATCTTGCCGGTTAAGAGTAATGGTAGTAGCGATATTCCAACTTTGCTCTGCTTACTCAAAATTCTGACGCCGTTTATGAACGGAAACGTACAAATGCGGGTGTATATACTAGGTAGGAGTGGTTCTATGTTCCTTGTACACATGAAACAGACAAAAGATCGATTTTTCAGACAAAAATGCGACCCCGTAAGAGGGAGGATATCCACTCTGTAACCAGGGGCAGGAGAACTACCGAACTGGAGAGACGGACGGTAGCTCATGAACGTTTGCCTTCAGGCTGGAGTTCAACTAGTCAACAGACTCCCTATTCGATTAAAAGTGCACCAATGCCAAAGGAATTCAAAACTCGCTTAAAAATTTTGGTCGCAGAAGCAACGAGTAATAATATAAACGAGTTTATGGCACACGACTGGGGCACCGCGTAAACAGACCACGGACCAAGGGCTAGAGGGATCAAATTGAGTGAATGGGAATTGGGTGAATGCAAATACTGTATGTTTGTATGGGATTTCGATGTGTGTGAATGCAAAATTTTAGATACTTAACACTATGACGGTTGCATAGCATGTATATGTTTAACGCAATAAAATATTTATTTATTAGATGCCCGTGTAGAAATAATAATACGAGTACACTTTCAAAGTAGCCTACTTTTGTTAAACTTTTTTTGCAAATTTTGGCGTAAGATTTTCGAAACCTAGGGACAACCTTTGAAAACATGGAAAACAACTTTTCTAATCACTAGATAGCGTCCTAAACGGGAGGCCACGAGAGCATGTGTTGAGCAACTTTTTCTGGGGTGATCAATTCTCTTCACAGTTGTCTGGAAACGATCATCAATTTTACAGAAGCTAGCCCCGAGAGTTATAATGGATCGAATGATTGGTCTAAAGAGAATATTTTCTATTTTATCACGACAGCGTTTCTTAGGACGTTGTTAGCCGTGTGCAATAAGGCGATCAACTGACCGTCTTTGCACCGACTGCCGACCGATTAGTTTGCCATTTGAATGGGTTAACTTACATAATTTCCACATTGACTTGTTTGCTACCCACCCTCGCCTGTGCTGCACAGTATACATGTAGATGTAGTGTGGTAGCTCGGTAACCTGATGGTGTTCAGTGAGTCAGTACATGTATCGGTGGTACAAGAGGTGACTACCACACACTGTCACTCTGTGCGGAACGGTAGGCCACCACGCACCTCACACCTCGCCATGGGACACTCGCAGGTTCGTGTTTAACCTTTCAATTTCCTAATTTATATTAAAGGTACTTAAAAATGAATTAAATAGAACTAGCTAGAAGTTTAAAGTGACGTGTTAAATAGTGTAATTTTTAAGTTGTTTTGTACCTGAAAAATGTAACGCCTGAATAAACCAGCATATTAGATAGTCGGTATTGCTTTCAAAAGCGTTGCAGAAGCAAACTTGCTAGCCATTTGATGAAACACTAATAATAAAAAATTCAACTATCCAATAATATTGGCCATGTTTGTTCGAATTTTCTTTGAAATGAGTAGCCTTTCCTAAACAGTTTAACACGTTTACAGATATTCGCCTTATTATATTGTTGCTATCAATAGTGTAAAAGTCATGTACCAAATTGTTCTATTAACCTCACAACTATAGTCTGCAATAAAAAAATGCTCCCCACGCCCTTAAACGTAAGAGAGAAGTTACCTCTCAATTCAGAGGTTTCCTTTATAATGTGCAAAATAACGCGTTTTTGAAGTGTGTAAAATACATTTTTATGAAACAAAACTTATCAAGGGGTTTTAACAAACAATATTTTGAAAGAAGAGGTTTGCATAGTTTGTACCTTGATCACCTTTGATCAGTTTTGATTACGCTCATGCCAATGGTAATCAAATAAACACTGGGAACCAAATACATAGAAAGCCCCGCGTTATAAATAAAAAGCCACGGCGCATTCAAAAAAGGTCATGGTTTGGTATTGATTGTTGGATGGCTGGACGAATGGCCTTTTTTAAAAGGCTAGTTGAAAATTAAGAAGTAATCTTTCAAGTGATTCATGCACCCCAAACGAAAATGAGCTATGATAACAGCCTCTTTAAAAAAAGATACGTCGAAATCAATTTAAGTTTTAAGCCTTTGATCATCGATTTAGTTTTGCAATGGCATAATGACTTCTCAAACGATGTCATTATGTAGTAATTTGCGTTGATATAATACACGTTTTTGTCTACACCCTTGCATAACTTTGTTAAGGCACTAAAATAACTCATATTTCTTTTCGACGAAAGAACTTCTCTTAAGATGGGTCAAGTATCGGTACTCCTCCAGGATGGCTCCGTGTGATCATCTTAAGGAAACAATTTAAGCATAATAATTTTATACTACATGGGATTATTTAATGTTTGCCAGACAATCGTAATGCTTTTGAACTAGTGTTGGGAGATGTATGCGACATGAGCTGCGGATCCACAGGTTAATGGGATGGATGATGGGTGAGTGGAAGCTGCATTGGGTGATGGTGAACTCGTGTTTCCGGTTCCGGCACGGCGGCGTCACGGCAGCCTGGTCTCAAGTCAACCGAGTAATCATCCCCTACCATCACAGATCACTTCCCTCCCACCTCCCACAATAGCACACGCACGAGCTACACCATTCAACCACAGTCCACATCACATGTAGCCGTAGGAGTGGAGATTCGGCTCGTAACCTGGTTGTCATGAATCAGGCCAATGTTTTCAATGTTTGTAAATAATCGGGCCCATGACTGAAGCTTCCGGTGCAGACCGAGTCAATAAACTGTTTACAGTTTAAAACGTTTCGCTCATTTTCCGGTTATTGTAACTATGAATTTTCAACAATTAGTCGCATTTTACAATCGAGTATCCTCAGTGAACTCGCTGAGACTCATTAATTATTTCGGCCCTTGGGATAAATTGAGTTACAAATCCTATTCAGATGTACATTCGATTTAGGAATAAAGAACTACTCAACAAGAAAACCTGAGAATCCGTCAGATTATCCCAAATACGTTGCTAATGCTTACGACGTTTATTGTAATTTCTCATGTGGGAGATCCTCATCAAGTACGCTAAGACTGATTTGTCTTTCATATAACACTCAGTTCACATTGAGCTAACGAAACTCGTTCCCGTTCTTATTGTTGATACTACTCTTGTCTCTAATTCTTAGAAACGTGCCTTTTTCATATGGAAATGCGATATCTTATGCATACTCCATATAAAGTAATTGAGAGTGAGTCCATATTCGAGTCTGTGTCTCAATAGTGTGTGTGCTAGGTACACTCATGGAATTAGAGACAGAGATAATTACCGAACTGAGAGACACAGAACGGTAGCTCACGAGCATTCAGGGCTGGAGCTCAGTTCGTAATTCCAAACTCAATCAAAAGTGCTTCAATGCATCAGTCTCAGCCAGTCAACAAGCTGCTGGGATGACTCTCCACAGCGAGGTCGAAACGCGTCTAGCAGTAATTGTATTTAACTGTGACGCGATGTAAACCGGAAATAGAATCTTAGGTTTGGTAACTTGTTTACAATCTTAAATTTTAAAGTGTTTATACAGTTTTTAATACAATTTAACGGATTATAAAAATTAGGAAAACAAATAAAGTTTTTTTATCATATTTAACATTTTATCATAACGATGAAACAGTTATATTTATAATTTAACATTAACATGCTAAATCAACATAAAACGTAACCTCAAAATGTGTTTTCTTTGTTACAGTTGGCAGACTATCCTTTAAACATTAATCACTAGTTGGATTTTATAGAATGGCATTAAAACGAGTTGAGAGAAGTAATCTTAAAATGTCGCTGTCGCAAATGATGGTTATAATGTTCTATAGAATAATTCTTAGTTAGGTTGTCGCCTTACGGTTTTTTGTTTGAATTTAAATACGCTTACAGACAGTGAGTAGCCTGTGTCCATGCTGCCATGCAACTTGCAAGTATTTCAAATAGGGGTATTTGGTCGATTTTAAGAATTGGCTGCAGTTCTACTGTGTGCAGAACACTACCTACCCTTCTGTACTAGGTCAAACTGTAGGTATTTACGTCACTATGCTATGCAGTGGATGTGGATTGTGGGTGGTGGAGACGGAGAGATAGCGTGCAGTCAGCTGATGCTTCCTCGTCTCATGCAGCACGAGATCCATGAGATCCTCCCGTCCCCATCCTCGTCCTCGTCTGTCTGTCCGTCAGGATATTGCAATGTATACGTGCTTACTGCTTACTCACCAACAGAGCATTGGTGCACGTTATACACGTACCTATTCCTAAAAATATCATGGGTTAATGAAGGTGTTATGATAATTACCACCTCCCTCTGCTATTTAAGAGTTCTTAAACATTTTTTTAAAGGTCAAGATATACAGGCTTCAAAGCAGGTGTGTTATGTTGGCAGCTAATATCAGTCTTTAATCTTAGCCTAAATAATGAAACGTAAAATCAGTGTAGCTCTGATGGTCTGACAGAGGGAACATAGTTGGGGAAGGGACCCCCACCAGAGGGCCTAGGCTCATCATTCTCCTAATGTTGAAGAAGTATAATATAATTTTTGAAGAAATCATAATCATATTCTTTATTGCCGTTGATCATTACATGAAATGGGCAGAGTCACATTTAATAAATAGTAAATACATAGTAATGATGCATTAAACTTACATTTAGAGTTGACAATTAGTTTTGTAACATAAATTAGAAACAAACTATTAAAAATAATAAGTTAATAATAATAAATTAAAACTAAACAACAAGTTAAATATTTTGTTATAATAAATTAAATAAATTAACAAATAAATCTTTTATACAAATGGAATTCATCTATTTAGTTGGAGCTTTGCTAATAGTTAGAGTATTTTAAAAGTAGATCAACTAAGGTTACATATAGAGACTTAAAATAATATTTCTACATCATGATTCAAAAACTCCTCCAGTTTGTAAAATGGATGTTCCTGTAGCCAGTGTAATAATTTAGATTTGAATATATTAATACTTGTAGTCTTAGCAGAGACATCAAGTTTATTGAACAAAACAATACAGTTCACCTTATGAGATGAACCTGTGAGTCAATCTATGTTGGGGATATCCAGTTGATTTCTGCTTCTAGTATTATAAGAATGTAAATCTTGCTGCTTGCAAGTTTGTCTTTCACGTATATTAAAAGTTGAAAAATATATAGATTAATTACTGTTAGTATTTTTAAGTGAATGAATAACGATCGGCAATGTTCCAAGAACTCTGCTCTACAAACAGTTATTACCCTTTTTGAATAATCAAATGTCTTTTATATGTGATGAATGACCCCAGAGTATTAAGCCATAAGAGATATGAGACTGAAATAGACCAAAGTATGCTGTACGCAAATATTCAATAGAAACCACATCTCTCAATTTCAAGAAAAGAAAAGAAATATGACTGTGAGATCCTGCTACTTATGTAAAATAAATGATGCTCAGTATTTAATTAATAGCAGGTGATGTTTAATTGTCAGTTGTACTCAAAACCTCCAGATTCACCTGGTTCAGTAGTGTATAGTCGGTAATAGGCCTAAGAAAGAAGGATCAACTCCAACCCAATAGTATCAAATTGAAGTGAAACTCTGTGAAAGGGCCTAAAATTGTTCTATTATGTGTCAAAATATTTGTGATGATCACTGTTTTTTTCTGAAATGTGGGTATTCTGTATCCAAGGCCCCCGTAGATAACCTCTAAATCTGTGAAAAGGTTTGGACCAAAATACAACCCGAATCCCCGTTACAACTCCCCCCTCTTTTTAATATCATCCTGGTCATGGCTATTGACTCAAACACAAACAGGGAAACACTGTTTCCAAAACTCTGGCTAGCACCCTATCTGGCAGTCCACCATTGCGTGACTCCTTAGTTACCACTTTAATTTGTTAAATGACTTTCGTGTCACGAGATAAAGGTGGTCGAGTGGTAGAAGACGTTGTAATTTCACATCTTTTTTTTTTAGTTATCACTCTTAATAATATTTTGCTTGTAACATCTCCGCTACTTGATATTCATTTTACAGTGATACAAAGACACGTTTATGTTTCTTAGACTTGTTATTCTTAAAATAGATAATTCTTGATGGTCATATAACATTTTCCTGACCATGATGAACCACCACAATATATAGTGTCCTAATACTTGATCATTGGTGAAACCTGAGTACTTAGCTGTTGACATTGTTGGGTTAGTTGTAATGTGTTGTGTCGACAGGTAGAGGAGGAGATGGAGTACCTGGGCCGCAAGCCGCCAGTGTCTCCGGACTCTGCTCTGGCTGCAGACATCTTCGACCAGTTCTGCTCGGCCAACACTCTCAAGTCCATCCTCGGCCACTTTCGTCACCTCTGCGATGTTCTCCACATCAAACCCACTAACTTCCCTCAGTTTTATCCTAAACTCAAGGTAAGTTTTCTGCAAAGTATGTTAGATTTAGCAGGTCTTTTCAGGATCATTTCCACAATCTATTCAATTTCCTCAGGAGTACACAACCATATAACCTGAGCCTCTATCTCAAAGGGTATAATATACTGTCCATGTTTTATACATTCTTTGACATTCTTCCATGAGGTAAATTAAAAAACATCTAGGGCTGATTAAATCCATGCTTAGACCAGTCAAGTCAAACATTTTGTTTTCTTTAAAGGCTATCACTATATCATATTTGAGATGCGAACACTCTCATGTGAGGGTATTTTAAAGCAAATATGTGAGTGAAGAATGAGTGTGTGATGAGTGGTAGTAATTAGTTATAGAGAAGTATTGTTACAAACTAAGGCCGACTCTTCCTTAGAATGGGTCATTAAGTCATTAATGTAGCCAATGACCAATGGAAATACAAGTCTGTAACTTAGCATTGACTTTGAAACATGAGTGGTCTGAATATGTCAGCGATGGTGGGAGTTGATCAGGTATCATCAGATGATCACTGAACTTCTCAGAAAACTTTAGACCTATATCATCCTCAAAACCTGACCTCCATGAAGCTGGATTACAGGACCATGCATGAGTCCCAGTCAACTCTGAACCCATCTGAACCCAAACTTTACCAAGGTTGAGTCTAAATGCACAGTGATCATACCAAACTCACAAAGGCAATCTTTTAAGGACTATAAACCTGAAGCTAAAATCAATTTAACTGAATAATTTAATAATTCTGAATTACTGAATAATTTAATTTCAGATCCCACATGGTAGTATACAGTGTTTTGGTTAGTCCAAGGATTTTTAAGCTAACTAATATAGCTTTACTTTAGATTAACTTGAACTCTGAATTTTTGGCTTTCAGAGCTTTTTATCAAACTCATACAGCTCTGGAAACGTAACGTTCAATTAAGAGCAATTATCTTGAAATACCATTTTTAATTGTTCATCATTTAGGTTAGTAACATGGTTTTTATTATAATTGAACAGTGTTAGACAAAACTAACTTAGTCAAACTTTATTGATCTTCATCTGATCCAGATTTGTCTGAGTGCAGCTCAAACCAAAATGTTATCGGCTGACCGATCCTTACTCAAACGCAAACTCTAGTGTACAGTATAAACTGAACTTACAGGCTATTTGAATACTAACTGTATATGATTTCAACTAAACTCAACTGAGTTTGACGAGAGCAATTCAGGAAGATCCAGTACAGAACTTGAACTGAACTTTTAGCAAACGTGAATACTAAATCTGAACTTGAACCAGATAAAACTGTCTAAATCCATCCAATAACGCTTCTGGTCAATCATAACTCTAGCCAAACCAATACAGTAAAAACAGCTCAGTTAAAGTTCCACACTAATTTGACGAGCCAATATTACATCATTACACAATTTTGCCTTCACTGTTATTTCTATTAGACTCACAATAATAGTAATAAAGTTCTCAATAAAATTAGCTCAATAACCACAAGAAATCAGAGGTTACTATAAAAATGTTCTTTCAGGCAAAACTATCATCGTGGAAAGCGCAAGCTCTTTGGGCCAAGTTTGATAAGCGAGCAAGTAACAAATGCTACAACAGAGGCAAGGCCTGTCCCAATACACGGGTAAGTACTGAGCAATTAAAGTGATATTCAGATTATAAAGCCCTGTTCATATCTTATGTATCAAGAAAGGGCAAACTTACTAAAAACATAGGTTTTGCAATGGTTGCTTTTTGTCCTCATTAAATTGATTATTTGAAATATTTTACTAAACTGATAGTATTATTATAACTTAAAGCGTTTTAACCAAAAACCATACTAAAGGTAAAAGATAAATTTTAGTATCGTGTTGATGCGAGATTTTAAAACTTCTTCATCCCAATACCAATTCTTGATTCTTGGTTTGCTTCCTGATTTTTGATACCAATTCTCAATTTTAGGTTTAATTCTAGATTTTGGTCATCGATTCCCGATTATCGATGAATCTCCTGAAGGTTTGGTATCAGAATCAAGTTTACCAGCTGATTTGGACTTTACCTCCTGGAAGTTGGTTACAGCCTACTACTTGTATATATTCCTACCCTCATTTGTTTTAAAAATAGTGCCACTGCGCTCCATGAAGTATGTGGGTGATTTGAGAGTGGACTCATCCACCTGTGTGTAGCTAGCAGCAACCTTCAACCAAGCGGGTTCGATTTTGGAATTCATTTCCGATCATCAAATCTCGATACTACAATTGATTCCTGATTCGATCGTGCATCTATTCCTGATCCTCGGTTCTGCGGTATTGGAATCAACAAACTGACTGATTCCCGGTACCGATTCCCCACCTATAGAATCGAGAATTGGAATAAACCAAACACTAATAAATTTGTTGACACAATAACAGTATATTTGTACCAGACACTATCCCTACAGGTTAGTTAGTGTGAGTGATGTATGGTGATGTTGTGCAGGTGCTGGTGATCGGAGGAGGTCCATGTGGCATGAGGTCAGCGATAGAGGCTCAACTGCTGGGAGCCAAGGTGGTGGTGGTGGAGAAGCGAGACCGCATGTCTCGTAACAATGTCCTGCACTTGTGGCCTTTCGTCATTCAAGACTTGCGTGCGCTCGGTGCTAAGAAGTTTTTCGGCAAATTCTGCGCTGGGTCAATTGATCATATTAGTAAGTCTACATCATTAGTAGTAAACATCAATTTGGAAAAGTGTTTACAGTTTGTTTAAGGCTATTTATATGCCTTGCAAGTAACAAAATATAAGCCCTTTAGTAAACATTTATTTTTGTCATGTACTGAACATTTCTTTAAATAAAATTGTACAGAAACTCATTTAAAAATTTCACAGCCAAAAAGAACAAACCATTTACATTTGACAAGCAAACCAGAATTTGAACCACATCAGAGGCAATCTATTGCTTTATCTAAACCTACTTGTGCATATTTAAATTGAGAAATAATGGTGTTGTGTTACAGGCAAATAGATGAAGTAATAACTTGCATATTATAACTTAACAAGATCAATAAAATTATAATATTGGTTAGAACAATGAAAATAAAACAAAACAACAAAGACAAATTAAAAAACAAAGACAAAAAACCTTTGGCCATTGGTAAAACTTAAACGGGAAAAATAGTGTTAATATTTGTAAGTTTCAATTAACTATCCAAAAGTTCCTGTACGTTATAAAACAATTGTTGAATTAAATAGGTTTTAAGATTACTTTTTAATGTACCTACACCACAGTTTTTTATATTGTCTGGTAATTTGTTGTATAATTTTCGCCAGCTTCAATAGGAAGCTTATCATAAATATGGAGTCTGGGATAATTTGCCCTAACTCATTTGTTCCTAACATAATATTGTATTTATAATTTGGTTGCTGGTCAAACAACTATTTTGATATAAAGAACAATAGTGTCTGAAATGTATTGAGACGGTAAAGGTAAAATTGATACAGTTTTAAATGATTCCTTGCAGAAATCTCGATAATTAAGACCAGATAGTATTCTCATTGATGTCTTTTGCAAAACAAAACCCTTTGAGTTTGATTCAAAGCAGTTTCCCCACAAAGAGATTCCGTAAGAAATGTGAAGATGAGTTATAAATGTGTGATGATTAAATGTGATGATACTTTATATAATAAGTGTTGATATCTTTTTCAGGTATTAGGCAGCTTCAGTGTATATTACTTAAAGTAGCTTTAATTTTGGCGTTGAGATCCATGAAGGCGTCGGGTTTGAATATTTACAAGAACCTCCCGAAGACCAATCTGAACGTAAGTTGATTTTCAGTTAAATCTAACCATTCAGGGTGTCTACTGGTCACAATTTATTCACAAATATTCATAAAATTAGCTGTAAAAATTGTTGACAAAAGGTCGCTAATATTTTTAATTTGGACTGAGAAACATCTTGAAAAAGTCATGGATTTCTCTTTTAAAAGAGCTGTAGACACACTGCAATTGTTGCCTAGTATCGTCTAATAGAGTTTCTTAAGAATAATTGAAGAACAGAGTAAAGGAAAAGTCTCTGCCCAGTTATGTGAATTTCTCAGAAATGCTTATTAAAGTCATATAACCTACCTAAGAAGTTATTTAATTCATCATGACTATAATAATAATGAAAACAGAATAAAATTCAAAATACCGTGTTGTTGGTTAGGTATCGGCTGGCGAGCAGTCACCAGTCCAGCTGATCACCCGGTGTCTCAGTATGAGTTTGACGTTCTCATTGGAGCTGACGGCCGCAGAAACACACTTGAAGGTACAGTGCATTCATGTTTGCACTTTAGTGTTACTCTGAGTTTACCCCATAAGGAATCCAATTATCCACACGCCAATCTCAAGGTCATTTTGAGGAGAGAAAATAAATCAGCAGAAAAAATAATGCCACTTGCAGTTTTGTTTAGTCAGTTTGTATGATAATCCGATACATAGCTTACTAGGTTCTATCCTACTGCAAGTCTAGTGTAGTGCCTGTCCTGGGTGGACGTTTAATCATATGCCTGTGCATCTGTTGCCTGCCAGTCAGTGGTTAGTTTTCAAAAAAGCTAGTTTGTTGTACATACCATATTTTATTAAATGTTGTTCATAATATATATTTTTTAAATATAACCTTTCTTTTAAAGATCCAACTTTCCAGATTTTTGATTATCCGGGGAAAGTCGAGTCCCAATTGATCCAGATGGTTGGAGTTCTACTGTACATAGGTGGAGCTACCCTTAAGCCTTTCCAATCAGAGCATGATATTGGTGTTTTTTCAGCCATTACTAAAAATAACCATAACAATTTCAAATGTTTCATAAACAAATTTTAAAATATCGTTTTAAAGTATTCAGTTTAAATTTTAATTAAATACATTCAGGCAAAGTGTAAAGTGCTCTGAGTAAACAGGGTAAAAGAAAATCAAACTTTTTCTAAAGGCCAAATTATATATTTTTTCACATCAGGCTCCGTTGTCCTGGTTCAGGGTTTCTAATTAATTAAGGCAATCTCTGTTCTGTAACCGGTTATTGCTGCTGTCACCAACCTACTGCTTAAGGATATTTCTAAACATTTATATTTTAATTGTTGCTTAATAAAAAGTTTCTCAATTGGATTTGATTTATTTTTCAGGATTCAAGAGAAAGGAATTTAGAGGAAAACTTGCAATAGCTATTACAGCAAATTTCATTAATGGAAAAACTGAGGCTGAAGCGAGGGTGGAAGAAATCAGCGGCGTTGCTTTTATTTTTAATCAAAAGTTTTTTAAAGACTTGTACGCGGCAACAAAAATTGATCTTGAAAACATAGTTTACTACAAAGATGAAACGCATTACTTCGTAATGACTGCAAAGAAAGGAAGCTTATTGGAGAAAAAAGTTATTTTAAATGACTATCCAGACACAGGTTAGTTAATTGGATTCGTATAGTTACTGTTCTGAAATACCTTCACTATCTTACTTTAAGACCATAATGTTTTATAAAGCTTACACATATGAAGTCTCATTTAAAAAAGAAATAACTTAATTGGTTTTGTATTTCAAAGTATCTCTGTTGTTTTAAAATTATACTACCTTTAGTTTCATTTGTTTTTTAGCTACAACAAACTGTCTGCTTTATTGAATTATTAATTTTCAATTTAATTATTTTATATTTTAGAGAGGTTTACTTATGAAAAAATCCAAGTTATTTTGTTCTTTGCTTATATTTCAATGTTCTTCCTTGTGACAACAGCAAAGCTGTTAGCACCCGACAACGTGAACAAGAAGGCGCTTGAAGAGTACGCTCGACAAGCAGCTGACTTCTCGACCAACTACAAGCTGCCTCAACTGGAGTTTGCGGTGAACCACTACGGACAGCCCGATGTCGCCATGTTTGACTTCACCTCCATGTATGCTGCCGAGAACGCGAGCAGAGTCGTGGAGAGGAGAGGACATCGTCTGCTCATGACACTGGTCGGAGACAGTCTGCTAGAGGTCAGTTTACTCAGAGGATTATTTTTGTAGTCATCGACTTACAGTAGACTCCCTCTAGTTCAGCCACTTTGGAACCCCTGCTGAGCTTAAATGGAACCAGCTGTCTAATTGATTTGTTCATGAATGTGCACCGATTTGCATTATAGTTCAATAAAAGTTTATTTCAAATACAAAAAGAGACCCACCAACTATTTCCTTAAGGTTGTGAATATCTGTAAGTCTGTGTATGTCAGCAGATAGGAGAAACAAACAGTTTGTGGAGGATATGTTGGGCTGGCATATTGTGTAGTTGATTAGCTTTGTTTAATCAACACCAGAACGATTTAGAACGTTAATATCTGTAGAAAAATGAATTCTTCCTTAGGTATATTATTATTCGTAGCTGTGAGTGTACATTATAGATGTATTGAACAAGAAAAAGAAATCTAGGCTGGGCCAAGGTAATACAGTTTGAAGACCTATGCCTACAAAATAAACTCATAACTGCAACTTTGTACTATTGTAGAAAGGTAAGATTTGTTTTGCTAGCCTTGGTTTAATGTCAGCAGGAATAACCTAGTATCATTAAGCCTAGGCTCTTTGGAAATTTTCCCCTTCAAAATTTAACTTGTCACACAGGAATAAATTCAAAATAAATCCAAAAATATTTAATTCTATATGCTTTTTATAGTGTAAGGGAACTGTTCAATGATTAATCATAGTATAAACTGAGTAGCGTAAAAAAAAAAATGTACGTTTTAAATGTTTGATAATAAATATATATTATTATTACTAAATGACAGTTACAATAAATGTTTTTACTTGTAAAAATCTTCAAAACTCATAGATTCAGTTAAATGATTGATGATGTGATTGGCAGCCGTTCTGGCCGACTGGGTCAGGTTGTGCGCGAGGGTTCCTCTCCTCACTGGACGCTTGCTGGGCTGTGCGCAGCTGGGGCAGCAACAACAACCCCTGGAGGTGTTGGCAGAGAGAGAGAGCATCTACCGGCTACTCAACCAGACCACTCCCGAGAACCTTCAACGCGACCTCACTTCCTACTCGATAGACCCCCACAGGTGAAATCCCCAAGCTAGATCTCGACCACAAGTTTCTACAACCATTGTTGCTATTTTATTATGTTAGTCATAGTGTATAAACAGAATCAGTTGTAAAACATAGGGGTACAAATAAATCTATTAACAAAAAGAAATTTAGTTCTAAACTAATAATAGAACTATTGGTTCATTTATTGTCAGTAAAAAAAGTCTAAAATTGTGTAAAAGACTCTTTAATGGTATTATACTAGGCCTACATTTAGAAGCAGTATGAACAAACATAGCGTAACCATTTTATTTTTTAACGTCCAATTAATTTATCTTAAAAACTTGTTTAATGTCCATCAAATGACAATTTTCTTCTTAAAATGTGTTCAAAAATTATTGCTCTTGCTTAAATAGTCATGATATTTAATATCAAGTACATAGATCTTCATTATCACATAGCAGAAGAGAGTTCAACTTGAATACTGTATGACTTTTAGCTCCCTAGATTTATACAGTAATTTAGAACAATTTGACATGTTTCACTATTTAACCACAAAGACTTGTCACATTAAGTATCAAATAATACCACGGTACCCAACAAACTGAATCTTGTACATCTCATTTTCCAACCTTAAAATTAATTTATAAACAAAAAATGAAGCAGTTTTCAAAGTGCAGGTTTGACAGTGAAGTTGAGTGAGTATGTGGCATGTTGCAGTCGATATCCGAACCTGAACATACGGAGTGTGATGCCGGTGCAAGTGCGTGGACTGTTCAACTCTGACACCCCGGGCACTCTAGAAGCCCTGCTCTCTGCACCTGCCCTCACTCACGCCGACCAACCCAAGAAACGATGAAAACGAGGTATCACACAAGTCTCTCAGTGTCCTATTATCTAAATATTTTACAGTTGGTTGCTCTGAAAGATTTTCAACAGAAGTTTCTTACTGAAAACCTCGTTTTTTGAAACAGGTCAAATGTATCTGTTTTAGTCATACAGTTATTCCTCCTGGACCAGACCTGTCTCGGATAATCCAAAGATTACGGAGGAAAGGGAATAAAACAATTAATTGAGAAGAAATTGGACCTCTTACCCTGTTTTGTTGGGGAAAACAAACCAGAAATAAGTTTGTTTTATCGTAATTTTGATATATATTTGAATATTGTAATTCAAACCTTTCAAAAGTGCTATTATCAGGTAAACACTCTATAGTTTTTACCAAAACCGATCAGCATAAATAAGGTCTGTGCCGTATTAACAGTGTTATAATACAATAGAAACATTTAAAGCAGCTCACAATAATTTAGTTTCCAAAAAAGTGTTTTAACATTAATCTCTTTGTTAGGAGCGAGGGTTGTTACTTAAGATATAAAATTGTAAAATGTGTAAAGTATTGGGTGTTTAATAAAGAATTCTTTTTGTTGTTTTCAGCTGCTTTTTACAGGAAGGGTTAGTCAAATTACTGAATGCCCCTACAAATTTGTATAGATTCAGTCCTCTATACATATAACATCATCATTTAATCCAAAGGGATGTGTGAATAGCAGATTTTAAGTTTGAGTAACATTAACGTACTACTTTTCAGTTACTATGTCATAGCTTTACTCAGAAAAATGCTGGAAATGTAGTGAAATGGACACGTTAATCACAATGTTAAAAATGTGATGTTTATTTCTATGTATACAAATTCATAGGATTTAAAATTAATGAACTAAGTATTAGTTAGACTAGCCGTTCTCTGACAGTTTATCAAAAATTTTGTCGCAACTCCCGCCAACTTTGACCGGCTCCCTTCTACTTTTTAACCTATAACTTTTTATCTGCTCGATAAAATTGATTCCAACTCTGTACACTGGTAGTGTAGCGAGCTGAACACTACAAAACTAACCCTGTACCTCTAACTTGTCCATTTCAAAAGTTGTTTGACTTTTGTCAAACCAGTATCTCAAGACAATGATATTAAATAATTTCATACGAAATGCTTTACTTATAATTATTATAAATAAAGCATTTTGCATGACATTATTTAATATCATTGTCTTAGTTTAATTTAATATCATAATTATTGTTTACCACTTCAAAGAGGAAATGCATGGTTTAATTTATCACGAAAGGTGATTTTTGATATTCATACGTCTCTAATATTAGTAAACAAAACCAATTAGCTGTTCATAATTTACCCACTTGACCAGCATGATAAAGTTATTTTGTTGGTACATTTCATTCTTGTAAAATCATTGTTTGATTGATACAGTCCATGGATTACATACCCAGCATGCAAAGACCTCAGTGCTTGTATCGTCGGCCTGTTATTACATTGTTTTTGTATTACATATTGCATTTGGTTTACTTCCATTATTGTATTCATAGCCTTTAACTATATTAAATTTGTCTGAAGAATCTGCAGTTAAGTGTAATTAAAATTTGGGATTAACTTTAAAGAGCTAATGTTTTATATTTGCATATGTTTTATATTATTAATCACTCTGGTTATTTCTCCTAGTTGTTCATCACCACTAAAAACGCTTAATCACCTGTAGAATTGAAGATTGTACAAGGAAAAATAAGTAGCTAAAGTGATAAATAAATATTTTGTATAACACATATTATATCAACAACAATGTTGTGCCTTTTAAACTATGAAACTCTTCCATCGTCAACAACAAACTCCAAACAAAGAGTTTTCACTTTTGTTAGACTTTTCATACTTCAATAACCAATACTACTAAATAGTTGCTGAGAGTCTGTGATGATGAATGCCACAAATGCATTGGAGAGGCCTCAGGAATAAAACAATTTAATTATTAGATGGTTTTATGTTTTGCATTTCTGAATCATCTAATAAGATCCAGCTCTTCAAGATATGAATACTACTAAACCTTTAATATCAAAAATGCAATTACGTATATGATAATTGATAAAACTCGTTGGCAAATATTAGGCCTGTGTAGTAGTGATTTTCCAAATTAAGTCTTAGGCTTAAGCGGCCGGCGTCATTACTAACTAAGGCTTCCAGTATAGACCAATCTATACCGGAAGGCTTAGTTAGTAGTGATTTTCCAGTTTGAGTTGAGTTTTAAAAGAAAACTGTTAACTGTTGAACTGTGGTGTTTGCAGATACTCAGGTTCATCCGGACACTCTCCTGCACTGGCTGAAGAAGCAAGTGACACTGTACGACGCGGTGCGACTCACCGACATGAGCTCTTCGTTCAAGGACGGACTCGCCTTGTGCGCGATTATCCACCGTTACCGACCCGACCTACTGGACTTCCACTCTCTTCAACCTCAGAACATCGCTCAGAACAACCAGCTCGCTTTCGATATCCTCGAGAAGGAGTTCGGCATTCCTCCTGTCAGTGCTATTACTTTAGATTCAAAATAAAAATTACATTAGTTTTCAAACAAATTTCAAATTGCCTAAAGGCACCCGTAGCAGATTCTCTGTTCGCAGGTTCTCTGTTTGACAGAATCTGATAACCTTCTAAATGTTACAACTCATAAAATTCTTGTTCACTAGACTTGTGTGGATATATCCATAAGTATACTAGTGCAAACCCAGGTATAAGCATGAATATTGAAATTTCAGTACAGAAATATATTCAGTTGGATAAAAGGTTTGTGTAAGACAGATTAGCTTAAATGCTACATGAGACAGAAGAAAAACATGATAACTTTAATACCGTATTATTTTAATCTTTGAACAAATAGACTCATGTTGAAGTTGTTTATTTGACTTACTTCTTCTAATAAACTTTCAAATCAACCAAATTATATAACACTATTAGTTTACTAATCAAAATTCTGTATAATTAATTAATGATGTGGTCAGTTTAGTATATAAATTGGTAATTAAATAACTACAAAATTTTTCCTTCTGATAAAATTGAGAATGTTTCCCTTTCCCAATATTTTTGATTAATTGGCTTAGGTTATTCATATAGAAATGTGTTTTTTAGGTGATGACGGGGCTGGAAATGGAACAGTGTGAAGTTCCAGACACTCTTGCCATGTTGACGTACTTATCTCAGATTCACGACACCTTCCGCGGTGACATTCCTCACATCAAACATCCTAAAATGGTAACAATACATCACTATCACAATTAAAAACACACTAGTGTGTAGAGCAACCTAAAATATATGTTATATTCAAAACCATTTTGACTAGCTTACATTTAATTTCAAAAACATAATTTTATTATATAAAAATATATGAAATTATTGTATATTTTTATGAAATAAAATATACTCCATTATATAAAATAATTACTAATGAGTTACCGTATTTGTTGTATTTCCTCGAGATGCTAATTGATTTTATTAAAGAAACTTAAATTCTAAAAATGGTGAAAGAAAAACATGGAAAGGTCTAGACATTTTTGTTTAGTAACCTAAGTTTGAGTTTTGAGTTAGTTTAAAACCCCCATTTTTATTTCATAAATATTTGACTTTCAAACAAACATAAGTTACTTTACAGTGTACCAATTTTATTATTTGTAGGAGGAAAGTGAAGTAGTGAAAGAACAAAGCAACATTGCAATGATGAACTCGAGTTGCGAAGTTTGTCTCGTGACAGTTTCGCCTCTGAGTAGACTGAGTACACCTCGTGAGCGCAAACACCACCACGGGCGCCACCTGCTGGCCACGCCGCGCACCGACACGACCCCACGCCGGTCACGCAAGCGTCGCAGCGCAGCTTCAGGCACTCCACACTCGGTAAGTGCAGATACAAGAGGCAGACCACATTGAAATAGTTGTTATTTGGGATTTAGTAAATTAAAGTGCAACAAACGCAATGACTTCTGAACAACTAAGCTAATTCAAAAAAAATCACTAGGCTATAGATCTATTTTTATTTTTTTATTCACTCAGCTACAATTATTATAGTACCTTAATTGTTATTCCCTCAATTCTATGTATTAATTATGTACTCTTTCAATATTTTAAACACTCAATATAATATTACCTAAATCAATATGAAGCATCAGCGCTTATCATCTGTGTAGTAAGAAAAACAGACAAAACTTTAAGTGTTTTTAAGAGAGGTGGACCTAATTAATAAGTTAGAAAGGTGGAAATAATATGACTATTTTCTAATTATATCAATTAGTTCTTAATGTAATATTATGTAGAGTTTTGTTTTCTTTTTGTTATACAACTTCTCAGTTCTTATAACTTAATATTATAGTTTATGTCATATTGGTGGTCTAGTAGCTGAGATACTGGCCTCCAGAGCGTGAGGTTGTGAGTTCAACTCCCACTCTAGGTGTTTAGACAATGTATCTTTAGTACACCCTTGCAGATGAGTGGATAGCTGCGCCAAGTAAAGCATCCTGGCAACAAACTCTGAAATCAAAATGGTGTCATGTTTACAGCAAACTAACCTAACCCTATTCTTTGACTTTCCTAGCGTTAATTAGTATCTAATAAACAAACTGTTTGTAACAAAACCTCTTCTCATTTATAACTGAATACTTAATTATTTTAATTAATAAAAATTTATGCTATGTTGTTTACTGAAGACGGTTTACATCGAAATATATAATGTTTTTAGTTTTTAAAGTTACCTTTTTCCTTTCAGTTTTTAGTGAATACTTTATTGAAACTATTGTGTTGCAATTGGTGATGATTGATTGTAGTATACAAAAGAAAGGACGCTAAAGTTCAATGTAACGCCTGTCAATGAAGACATCCCGGGTGGTTGTCTACAGCATCGGGTTTCACTAGTTTCAAGGGCTGTAAGTCTTGTGTACTCCCCCTCCCTTTCCTTGGAATGGTTTTGGTAGTGTACTACTTCAGTTCTGTACTACCTCCTTGCCACACCTTTAATGTTGCCACATTTGACGTTTCGTGGTGTATTTGGTGAATGTATTGTTGAATCTAGATCAGATATCATACTTAGTCATAGTTTAAACCTGAATTTAAACCACACTAGAGAAAGAAAGTTTTAAGTTTCAACCTTGAATGTAGATTACTAAAATGCTTGTGGTCATTTGGTAAAGTTTGAAATTGTGTGAGATGTTTTATTTTAAAACTTGTATGTTTAGTTATTAGTAGTTCAAATATTTTTATAACTTGTGATACCTTGTGAACTATTTATGGACAATTAGCCTTATTAGTTATTAAGGCTGTTTTCAAATCATAAAGTAAAACTGCCAAGATGGTACATTAGTTATATTTTTCAACACTTCCATCATGGTAAGACCATGCAACCTGTTCAGCAATGATTATAGAATAAAATTAATTGTTGCAAACATTTAAATTTAATTCAACTCATTAAATTCGAAGAACATTAGTTTATTAGAACCAAAAGTTAAGCAGTTCAGTATAGTTTTATTTGTAAATTATTGATAACCTGTAAATTTAAAGTATTATTAATCTGAATTTGTAATGATTATCCTCAAGGGTCAATACTTCCACCTCTTCTTTTTTGTGTTAAATAAAGGGCTTATCACACTAATATATGTCTTTATTAGCGGATGTTTGAAATTCAATTTATTAAAATTTGTCAAGCACAATAGTTGGAAACCAAAATTAGAGTTAGAAATCAGAAAACTGGAGAAAATTAGAATGGACACCAATGGATGAGATAAATGTTAGGACCGGGAGTCGTGTGGAGAGGAGTTGGAACGACTGCGGATGGAGAGGATACTACGTAGACAGTACATGCGACACAAGGAGACACAGCGGTTCCACAAGAGCATGCAGATGTTGAGTAACAACGCGCGGGACGAGGGCGACCCTGAGCCGTTCGAGGACTACAGTCTGTTCGTGTACCGGCAGACGGCTCCTGACTTCAAGGACAGAATACGCGACATCGAGATGAAGATCCTCTACCCCGTAAGCACACAGTGTGTCCTGTGTGTTGCCCACTAACTGCTACATATCTTCTGTGTACCGTAGCTGTGTTTCTTTGATTAATATTTTGTGGTGAACTCTTGCCTACCTGAGTTGCAAGGAAGTTATTAATGTGAAGGTTTTGTTGATGTTATGAATGTATAACGAACCTGCATGAAGAGTTTGGTTATGTGCTAACATTTTATGTTCTACAACTGAAAAGTTATAATATCTTTGAATAGTGTGTTTTGTAATGTATAAATAAAATAAACGTAGTACCCTGTAAATAGATTTGTATATTGGCGCGACCGGTTTCGACTATGAAGTCATCATCTCGGCGAGTAACAACAAACCATTGGTTACGCCAATATACAAATCTATTTACAGGGTACTACGTCTATTTTATTTATCCATTATATAATTACAGTAACCCTCAGTGAGTCGATGTATGATAATAAGTGTGTTTTGTTTTTATATTATAAATTAATACTCTCATACCTAAGCAATAACTAATAATAGTGGTACACATATAAAAACAAAGCCTACAGACGGTTACATTCTGTCTACCCTAGTTCTTTTACTAATAATAGTAGTCAACACAATTTTATTGTATAAATGACTCAGTGGGGTAACTTTGCCATGGAGCGCCCCCCGCCAGCTGAGAGGGTGCGCCCCCTTCCCCTTTAACCAAGATACAAACCTGTGATATGAACCAACGAAAACCCAGTCAAATGACATTTGTTTTGTTTTTGTATGCTTAATTGTAAATTTCCGGTGATAATGTGATGAGCTACACAGTAGCATCTCTTTGGCGTGGTTATAGATCAAACGAGCGTATAGGCCTACTTTAACTACTACAGTATTACCTGATGAAATAAAAGTTAATTTTAAGTTTGGCATGTGGTTTTATATCATTAAATGATATTGATATTTGTTGTACTATTATATATTATACAAAACTAACACCTTAGTTCTGAGTTTGAGTAGGTGTTGTAAAAAAATAACTTATTTTAGGAAGTTTTGAACTTTTTTCCTTGCTTTGTTTCCCAGACATTTCAAATCTAAACTCTGCTGCAGCTACAGTAACTGCGACAACACTGATTACTGTGACAAACTAACGCGAAACACAGTAAAAAATAAGTTAGGTCCACAGTGTCACAGTGACAGTGTAGGTACTGCACAACTGACGTCGCGTCAGGGCAGGGTGGTGTGTGTCCCTGCGCAGTGCGCCCTGCGATTGGTGGTTGAATAACTCATCAGTGACCAGTGGTTGTGATGCGCGCTCACAGTACGCTATACAGTACAGTTCGTTAGGTATAGCATGGCCGGTGGCCTTGAGATTTCCTGCTGGCCGCTTATGGCCGTATAGCCCATCTCACCGGCCATGCTAAACCTGACGAACTGTACAGGGTTGAATGGAGAGTTGACGCTTGACGAGTCCATGCTAGCTCAGAGCCACAATCTCATTACATTCAAATCCAACCCTAGGTTAATTATTTTATCTATTATCCAACAAACAAATATGGCTTACAGTGTTTTATATTTTTGGGTACTTTTTTATTTGCAAAAGTATTCAATTAAGTACGCAAATTTATTTTTGATCTGACGCCAATCGCTGATGATTGGCAAGCAACGTGGGGTTCTGGCCCCAGAGACTGCTGCGCCCGCCCGGTTGGCCCGGTGTTATTTACGCCACTGAAATGACTACATATAAATAAATTTTAGTTATATTAATAAAATAACAATAATTATATTAATGTGTGTAAAATTATTGTATGTACCTAATTGTTGTGAATATTAAAAAAGTCTTTGTATTATAGTTTGACACTAAGCAAAACAATCTTGCCATTTTTAAATATAAGTATAAGAAAATATACTTTTTTATTAACTTTTACAGCAAAAACCATTGTTTCCAAGATTTTGGAAACTAATTTTTTTTAGCTAGATCTTACGTTAGTTTGTTTATTGTTGAGATGAGTTATTCTTATCATGATTTATACAAAACTAAATGCTTCACCTAACCTAACACCTTAACTAGAACATTTCCTTAGTACTAAATGTTATATGACCCTCAGGACAAAGAGCAGAGGTTGCTGGCTGAAGTGAAGAGGGGTGCAGCCGACCAGGACTTTTCTGGCAGAGTGAAGAACATTGAAGACAAACTTAAAGGTGTTAGCCACGAGGAAAAACCAAGAGACCTTCACCGAGCAATAGGTTAGTTTTAATTAAGCAAAAAGGTTCATTTTTGAGTGAGGCTCAACACCCAAAAGTTACATTTGGCTTTCAACAACACTCATGTAAAACAGTGTAAATCTTTAAAAAGACTCAAATTTGCTCAAATGTGTGGGTGAAAATTAAGTTTTTATTTTATAATATTAGGGATGTGTGTGTGTAGTTATTTTTCTGGTTGAGTAGCGTCGAGCTTACTTTATTGTGAGTTTTATTTTGGAGCATAATCTTGTTTTTTCATCTAAGTTAAGTTACGGTTTCTAAGTTACAAATTGTAAGTTTGAGTAAAAGAATCGGTCAACCTACCACAGACTTCAAATTTTTGATATGATTCCTATGGAAGCTGATAGGCAATTAAATAATAAATTACCAATCAACATAAAGGATATATGGATTTCAATCAATTTTAGACTACAATAATAAAAGCCACTTTCTTCATAATTAATTTTTTAAGATTCAAGAGTTCATGCACAGTTCAATTATTTTTCGGGTGCACACCAGTTTGTTAGGCTTTATTTAATAGCTAAGGATAACTTTTTTATTTGCTTGAGTCTTAACTCATGTTATTATGAAAACCTTTGTTGTTTACTTGACTACTAAGACTACTGTTTGTGTAGTTTTGATTCCACCTTCAATAGTGGTTGAGTAATAAACGGCAGGTCTCACTTTTCTTTTTTTACACATTTTTTCCCTGTACTCACCACGGTTAAGCTGCTCCCCAATTAATCAGCCCCCAGATAAGCGTCGTACTACTGTAATAATTTGTTATTTCAGGTAAAATTGAGAAGACCGATTGGAATGTAAAAGAAATAGAAAAGAAAATAACAGAAAACCAATTTGGAAGAGGTTCTAAAGCACTTACAGAGAAAGTTCCTAAATGGAGTAGAGAGCAGTATGAAGATAAGGTAAGAAATGTATTACATTAAAACAGCAGATATTACATTTGCTTTTGTACAGTTCACTTAAAACAAGTTAAAGTAACTCACCTTAAAATGTAATAAATTTTAGCATTTTAATTGACAAAAATTATTATATTAAAAACATATATCTTTCAAATAGAACTTTCAGTACCCATTTGTAAGAAGTTAAGATCACGATTGTGCTGCCAGTTGCTTCATGTATGGCAACGTTTGTTTGTGATTAAACAATTTTCCTAAAGCTTTTGTGCAATGCCACCTTGCCTCAGACTGAAGTAATAAATTGAAAAACCTAAAAAACTAAAATAATAATGATTGTGTGGTGTAAACATACAAAAAGTGGACCATTAGTAGCAAATAGCAATATACTAGAAAATGTTTGTCATGCGTACTTAACAGTAATAGCCGTGTATTGTGTAGGTGAGGAGATTGAAAGCAAGAGACGAGGAGGGAGGCAAGTTCACAGAGTTGGACGACACGCTGAAGCGGATAGAGAGGAAGCTGAAGGAAGGCAATGTATTGGAGCAAGGCAAGGTCTCTGCGATGGCAGCTCACCTTGCCAACATGAACCAGGAGCCAGAGAAACCACCTCTGCAGAAGTCGGTCAGTGCACCGTTTTCTTCAATCCGTCTGAATTTAACTTTGATTGGTGTATGAATGTATTTAGCTAATACAGTATGATCTCACTAATCCGGCCCTATATCGGGATCGGAAGCGCCGGATTAGCGGAAATGCCGGATTAGTGAAGGTTCACTAAAAAAGACTCAATTTGCCAGAAATAATCTTTCTTACGTTGAAGGATGATTCATTACTCATTCTTTTTCTTCCTTATGTTCCTTGATGTTGAATTCCTTGGATGGAGTAGCTAACTTATCACCACTTTCTAATCTTTTTAAAATCACATACTTTTTATCTATTGTCAAAGTATCATGTTTATGTTTTTGCAACATCTCACAGCCCATACTGAACGGAAGCACAGATTAGTATTAAACAATGCACTTTTCTCTGACTGTCTGCAGCGAACTGAAGTAATCTATACATACAGTAGACGTCATGCACTTTACAGACAAGTAGATACTTGAAAAAAGGTGGCTAGTTGGCGGTTAGCAACACCTGGGCGTGTCAGTGGTGAACGGCGGATTATAGAGACTGTACTGTAAATAAAGCATTGACGATTGCTTAACATACTCATTTGTGACTGTATCGATTGTTTTCAGAACTCGAAGGCTGCTCTGATCTTGCCAGCTCAAGGAGGCTCGGAGTCGTGCCACTTCTGCCACAAGAGAGTGTACCTGATGGAACGGCTGAGTGCCGAGGGCAAGTTCTTCCACCGTGGCTGCTTCCGCTGTGAATATTGCAACACCATCCTCCGTCTTGGTAACCATTACAACCCTCAGCTTCAACACTTTTATTCTAGAACTTTTTAAAATATCATATCAAGGAAATTCATGAGGTTGAATTATATACAATAAATATGAACAATTGTGACTTAATACAATCACACATAATTTCAGAATTCTGAGCATTATGAAATATAATGCCTGAATTTTGCTTTTACCTGAAATATATCTTGAATTATTATATGAGAGTCATAGCTACTCTGGAGCGCTGCAAATTGGCCAAGATCCTCATTAAGACTCATAAGGAAAGTCAATAAAAAAATTGAAACTAGTTCTGGATCCAACCAAGCATATAAAAAATAACCAGGATCAATTTTGAATCTTTGAGCAATTACAGGCTAAAAAAAACAAGTCAAAAGGTGAACTCTTTTTAGCGTTTTTCCCAAACGCTGACAAGCTATAAGATTTTGTCACTACTTTTAACATCTGTGGAGACCTCTAGACTTGCATTATAGTGTAATGAATGTTCAATGTCTCTTATGACTGAAGCGATGTTTAGAATTTCCTGACTAATCCTTTCATTGCAAACAAGTTTTGGACTCAAATGTTTGCAGAATAATGCTGTTAAAACTAAGAATAGGTAATAACTGTAATTGGGAAAGTTACAGTGTGTTTACTAAATAAATCTTGAAAAGTTTTATTTTTAGTTATAAGTTTACTGTTTAGAAAAATTTCATAATATTGGTAGTATCCATTGATCTTCTCAAGCTATCTTGTCAAGCCTACACAGCGAACTCCAATTACTGCCTGCCAATGTGATTGTTTAATAATATATTCATTTGTAGGGAGTTATGCTTATGATCGGGATGGGAAGTTTGGCAGCAGATTCTTCTGTGTTCCTCATTTCGGTATGACTCGCTTCACCAAACGGGAGGAACAAGGCAACAAAGAAAATATCCCAACTCAGGCATTGCCGAAAACACCAGTTTTGGTGAGTGTAATCACATTCTACAGATAATTAGTGATTAGGTTACTTTTAGAACTACATATATAATCTTTTTAAAATGTATGACACTGTTGAAAGGAAATCAGGATAAATATTAATTTGTAAAATGTATTGGAGATTCTGATATTGAGGGATATGATAACACAACATCTTAACTAAGTCAATTATAGCTCAAGCTGTGAGTTCAAAGATAATCGTTTCTGGCATTTTTACACAGCTCAAAACTGGAAGTAGGATGACTAATTTCTTGCTAATCCGAAGAAAATCTCAGGGAAAAAGTATTCACCTTAAATGGTAGAGAATTTGGCCTGGTGGGACATGAGAGATACAGAGCCTCTTCTTGTGCACAACAACCCACAAACTTTTAACTGATTCAAAACTTGTTGAGAATTTTCATTGCACAATTTAGAGAGGAAATAAATCTTTCATAAAGAGAACCTTGGCCTCTGCTGTTCATTCGGCACTGGTTCATTTGAACTAAAAGTTCTTTACAAATAATTTACAGTAGAACCTTGATCACTCATATCTGAACAGGGTTATAGGAAATTTGAGATATCAGTATTTGGTTTTTTTATTGTCATGTAGCAGTATTTTCCACTTTTATGACCCATATAACTAAAACTCCCTTGATCTAGATGAAGAAAAAACGCAATTGGTAGAGATACTTGAAAATATAGCTGATGACGAACAATCCATTTCGAGTAATAAAGGTTGCCATGTGGAAAATCCAACTTACAAAAGTTTTTGTTTCATATCAAACCTTCCAAAGCTCAAATTATCAAGGTTCTAAATTTGTTAAGTTTGACCTATAGAGGCTTTTAAAACATTGGATGTTACAAAGATTTCAAGAGGATTATGAAAAAAAAATTGTTATCGAGGCATTCAAGTTTTAAAGGTTTGAGTTATCAAGGCTCTACTGTATCGTAATTTTTAAATTTGTGAGAAATGGCATTACTCTTTTATTAAGATATAAAGAATTTATTGTTTCTGGGTTTTTAGCTGTCCACTGGTGATGAGGATATGATGGACAAGGGTGCCACTCCAGAGAGAATTGAGTTTGAGAACCCCGGAGAGACAACGTCAGATCACGAAGATGCGGAAATCAGTGAGATGGATGAGGATGAATGGACGGACCGCAACTTTGGTGCCTCTGCAGCTGAAGCTTCTAGCGATGAAGCATCTGACCTCAGGTGAGTGAATCGAGTAGCAGGTAGGAAAGAGTTGAGAACCCTGGAGTCATAATATAGATCATAAGGGTGCAGAAGTCAGTCAAATATCTGAGCTCAAATAAGTGAATCTAGTAGCAAGTTAGAAATAGTATAAGAACCCTGAAGAAAAAATGTCTGGTTGGAGATTGCAGGAATTTTAATAACCTTATGCAGCTTCTTTAGTATGTTGCACACAACGATTTTAAATCCACACTACTATCACGATTTTAGTAATTTCTTCCCATTATACCGTTAGCTAGCTTAGTAACAATGCTCTGAACTGTGTGTTGCAGTGATAGTGAGGAGGAGGATGAGTTTGCGGAGGCGTTGGATGTGAAGGTGGGCATCGCTGCATGCGGAAGAAACACGGCGGCTGGCGGAGACTTGGACTCGGAAGCACAGAGTCACTCAAAACAACAACCCAGATGAGGCGGAGGTTAGAGAGAAGAGCGATGGCGAAGAGGAGAGTGGTAGTTACCACGACAGCGACGACTCCAGGAAACACTTCAGTTACCAGGAGTACGATAGCGAAGGTAAGAGTTTTATTTGGTGATTTTTTAAAGTAGTTTTTATCATAAACACTTTAGTTTATCTTATAAATCAAATTAAATCATATTCATAAGTTAAAATTTATTATTTGTCTTATATTTATTGACTTCTGTATGTGTGTACATGGTTCATTGAAAATCATTATGTTTGTTCAATTATCTGCATGAAAATGTTGTCAATAAACATATATTTAATATTTTTCTACTACCAACTTTAAAAAAATGTTTCTCATTTTCTTCCCTGCCAGCCTCACTACTCAACCTAAAAACACATTTTACTTTTTACAGTAATTCTCTTTTACTTCTTAACTTATTCTTTTCTCGGAGATCAGTTGGCAACTATACTAGTCCTCTTTTAACAATCTTTTTAATCATAAAACTGTATTAATCTCCTAACCTTTCTTCGTTAGAATTTTACAGTTCAGTTACTCTTATAAGTATGACAAAGGTAAGAACCCTGCACTGTAAATGTCTCTATGTACTGTAAATTCCTAAAATATAATTGTTCCCAGAAATATTAAATTTCTATAACGAAGATTGCCAATTAAAAAAACATGATAATGATAGCTTCTTTAACATCAAGACCAAGGTCTCCACCATTGCCATATCATATCATTAAAATGAGTATCTACTTCTTCTTGGCACACATCTTTTCTTTGACTATAGACTCGTGATTTGATTGTTCAAACTTTTTGGTTAATTTACTGGAGTCATTTATGTGTTTTTGTTGTGTTTCACATTGCATTAACGCATGCTATTATTTATATATTAGTTATATTTATTTATTATAATATATTGTTAATTTTCTCTTTTCTTCTTCAAGATGATGACAGCGAAACTGCAACGAAGGTGAAGAGGAAGTTCGAGCGAGAGAACTGCGGCGACAAGAAGTGAGACTGGAAGCTCCGGAACTGGACACAGGCTCCGACACTGAGGTGAATACTAGCAGCGACAATGAACTGTCTCCGATACCACCGGATGTGATCCCTCCCTCCCCCTCCTCCGACCCTGAACTGCTGACTGATATCCCTTCCACCACCACAACGACACCGACCCCCACCCCCAGGCGCAAACGCAACAGCTTCCGCATTGCGCCTTCCACACTCTCAAAGTCACAAGTAAATGATGACAGTCCAGTTATTCCTCCAAGACTGTCAGCGGGAAAAACACGGTTGAGTCGAACAAACCAGAATGTAGAAAATACTCTAGCAGAGCAACTGTCAGAGTTACGGCTCTCTGACAGGTATAAAGCCAGAGAGAAGTATTTCAACAACTTAACAATCGATAAGGATGATGCAAACTCAGAATATGGAACTCCTCACGACTCACCCTCCTCGTTGACTCCAACTGATCCCAATGAGAAGATTTCCCGTATGATTCAGAAAGTAAATACTACTCCCAATTCTGAGAAGTGCATCAAATCCATACTTGCAACTAAATTTGACAAAAAATCATCCGAACAGCAAAAACGAAACCCCAACCACACAAAGGACTGCATTGTCATGTGATTTTAAAAACTATTTGTTAAATTGGCAAATATTAGCCCAATTTTAAATTGATTCGTGATAAAAGGTCTAGTCATATTATTTACTTGTGGCTTTGAAATGCATTTTGAAACTCTAATCTCATATATAGAATCTTATATTTTTAGATGAACTTACTCTGGTAAACCCCTTTTGGCCTTATTTTACTATACTTAGAAATCTTTCAACTAAATCGATTTTGATCTGGTTTGTTAGTAGATGAATTTTAATTATTTATTTATTTTCAGCTTTCTACTGTCTAGATGTTAAAATTTATTGTAGCAAGCAATACTATTTAATATTTATAATATATTCAATAAACTCTTATACAATGCAATTCTCATACACTTATTCCACTTATTTAAGTTAGTCAAGTTTGTACACATATAATTTTACTGAATTTACTCATGCAATTTCTCATTTTAGACTTACTTTTTGCCGATGTAATTCATTATTATTTCAAAATAAATGTTTAGCAGTGCCCACTATTATAGAGATTGAAACATTGGTAAAAGCCTAGACATATTCGGCAATACTTTTAATGTCGGTTACCGCCAGGGGCACCTAGGTACCGGTATGTGTACCTACATGGAAGAGACTGCTCGAATAGTTATTATAGATATTCAATAATGTATTGAGTGATTAATAATGTTTAAATAGGTCAACCGAATTCTATAAAACCACGATAGTTTTTAGGGAAACTATTGTAAAACTACAGACTTCCTTCAGAAATAACAAAGAGTGCTCAGCCACGCATTCTAGCGGGATCGCCCAATATACTACTACACACACACACAACTTCACAACATCGTCTTAATTGTAAACCACTATAGACTAAATTATAGCTATCTAAGATTTTATCAGTTCAGAGGTTTCAAAATAATATACATCTTACATGCTGTTCCTTATGCTAGTTTGTAGTTTGTTTAATGAATATTTTATTTTCTAACTAGTTACTTTACTTAATGACTCAAAAAATAGTTGAAATTTAATATAAACCAATCTGAACTTACAGATGTTAAATTATTGCAAGTATGATTTAGTCAGCAAACTCCTCAAATGTTAGAAATTATTTGGTCAAATTAACAAAGAGTTAATTTGTTAATTTGACTTAACTGCCAAATATTGAATTTTGTCAACCTATAAAACACAAGGATTTAGAAGAGGAGAAATAACTGTTCTGGTGTTGTGTTGCTTCAGTAAGTGTTTATCATCATACAAACGGTAACAAGAATAAAAAACTACAATGTTTCAAGTTTAAAGAAATTGTATTTCTTTCCAAGAGGTAAAGTTATTGTTCAGTTGTTTAAAACCCAAGAAATGTGTATAAACGTGAGAGTATTACAGAATCCTTATCAAGGACCTATGATGAAAATCATCATAAGCTGACTATTTACATCAGGTACTATTATGATTGTTTGTGAAATAAGTTTTTCTTGTAACTAACATTGAAGCAATATTCCAGCAGGTTTAAGCAAGGATACTAAGCCTTACTTTCAGAGGCCTTGAAATTTATCAAGTATCTATAGTGGAAAAATTGTAAAATCGAAAAGAATTTGTTTAAAAATGTGTATTATTTGAATAATTTGGTTGTTTTTTATATGTTCTCACTCTTCCTATTTTTGGGCATATCAAGATAGTGAATTCTCTTAAAACAAATATTAAGGTCAGGTCATGTAAAATAATTAACTTCACTAATACAGTTTTTTTACTTTGACAGTACCTTAAGTATCCATAATTTCTTTTGTAAAGAATTGTAATTTATACCATGTATTGTGAACATTCATAAGTTTTAAGTTTATTGTAAATCTGTGAATCATTCACAATTTTGGCATTTCAAGTCCAACCTTTCAACATTAGTTCACAAGCAAAGTAACTATGTAATTATTTTATTCCCTTAAATCCATGTAAAAATAATAAAATTTACTCACAAATGTATCTATTATTTGGAGTGTTAATAAAAACGTAAACTCTTTCCTCAAAACTGTGGACTCATCCACAATGTTGTTTGCAGTTCCTGATGCAAATGATTTATTCTACAGTTATAAAGCTGGCTGAATTAGGTTGGGCACAACATTTAAAAATTACATCTCTGCTAAAAACCTGCTGGAATTTGTGTTTTGTGAAGTTTTTTAGCCCATGTTTCAGTCCAGAGTTTGACTAACTCCATGTTTCATTTGTTTGCTTTAATTTTCTTGTAAAACTGTAGTTTCTATAAGTGAATATTTAGTAAACAACTATTCCCAACATTGAAAATCATTACTCTCAAAATGCTTACTAACTGCTATTAATTTGAAAGGCTTTGAAACCCAAATGCAAGAAGCAATACAATTTGAAATTTCAATTAAAAACTGAAGTGTATTTTGCATGACCAAAAATAGATTTATGCCAGTTTTCTTACATCTTGATATGCCCATATAAATATTATAAAAATATATCTAAATCAATCAGCATGTTTACATGGAAATATTTTATCAATCCTCTCTAGATAAAAATAAAACTCTTGCCAAAATATACAAAGAATTAGCTAGCTATTCTTATTTATGAAAAAATCAATATCTACAATCTTAAATTACCAACCTTTTTAATTACGATTTTATGTAAGTATGTGATAATGTTCAAATCAATATTAATGTTATTCTTACCACAAATGTTGTCTATTGTTTAATATTGTTGTTAACTCTAGGTTGCAAGTGACGACTACACAAGCAGTTCCGAGAGTGAAGAATCTGAAAGTGAAGAAGAGGTTGAAAATTCAGCAACCGAAATCTCCACTGACTCTGAGTTTGAACACGATGGCACTACACCTACCCAGTCAAACATCCCAGACATTGTCATCAGTGAGAGTGTGCACGTCAAACGAGGTGACGCTTATCAACTATAAATCTTTTAAAACTTATGTAGTAATCTTGGTTTAAACAATGCTCTGTTAGATTATTCGCTTAAATTATCAACGACTTACCTATTCAATCATCTTGCCAGGCCACCAAATTTGGCATTTTTTGTATCAGTTTTTATTATATGGGTCAGTTTGCTTGAATCCCAGAGTGTTGTTATTGTTGGGTAACTCCCTAAGATTTTTTTTATAAACATTAAACTTATAAGTCCAGTTATTATTTAAAAACTGAAGTGTTTCTTGTTAATTTCAGGTCGTTTGGAAGAGCCGCGGAAGGTCCAAGTATTGACAAAACCCGTCAATGGAAAACCAGAACCCAAGAATGATATCCAACTTGAATTCACTCCTTTAGTTCCTGATCGCCCAAGTTTGAATATTCTTAATAATAATAACAGCCCAAGCCCACTTTTAAATCCTCGTAAAGGTGATTACCTCTTGAACCGAACTCACTCCACAGAGGGAATAGCTTCAAAAATATCTCTAGAGTTGAAGAAACGGTATTTGCTAGGACCTTCTAACCTGGCTGGTTCTGTTAAGAAATCAGGTTCTGCTTCAACACTAGATTCTAGGTTTAAAAGTTTTGTTGACCAAATTTCAGAACATCAAAAGCTTCTTAATCCAGCACCCGAGCCGAGTCCTACAATGCAAGCTTTCCTCCAGGGTGCAGACAAACTCCACACGTCTGCCTCACTTACTCATGTGACAAGAAAAGAAAAGGAATTGCCAGACATGGCCAGTTTTAGCCATATATGCCAGCTGAAAAGCAAAGAAACTGAAGTGCCTGACACAGAGAAAAGTAGTAATATATCAGAAAAGTCCAGTGCAATTGATTCTAAAGTTTCTACAACAACTATTGAAGAGGTTGAATCAAAACATGATCAAATACCCGATGAGGGTGAAAGTAGACCAAGAAGCCCGGTACATGAGACATCTATCGTTGTACCAGATCTTCCACAAAGTTCAAGAACTAAAATTCAAGAAGAAGAAGATGAAGATATTGATAGTGACTCATTATCTTCAGATAGTGAAAGTTCAAGTGAAGAAGAAGAGTCGGAGCATAAAAGTCAGGGACAGATGAATATTCCTCCGAAAGTAGAAATCCACAACTCACGGGGTGAACTAATGGAAGACGAAAATGTAGTGTCAGAAGTCAAACCTGATGTAACAGACACTGCAGCCCTAGACAGTTTAAACATGGTTGTTCCTGATATTTGCCAACACACCCGACCAACAAACTTCCTACCTAATGTGCTGCTGTCCAACCGGGACCATTCTACTGTCGATTTGGTTCCCAGCAAGGATAGTTTCCAGAAAATAATAACAGTTCCTAGTGCAGATGAAAAACAATCAGATAGAGGCCAAATTCTCAAACAAGTTCCTACCACAGCTGAGTTGTATGTATCTGAAGAAAAAGCTGAGAGCTCGAAGGGAAGTGGTAAAAGTAGTCCTTCATCGCCAATTTCCATCAGAGATGATGACAGCTTTAAAAATGAGTCTGTAGCAGCTGCTTTGACTGAGACCGAACTCTCAGATTGGGCTAGAGATGAAGATGTTGGTGTTTCAGAAAATCTAGAAGATTTAGAATTCAACATTAACCCTCAATATATAACTTACAGAAGACAACAAAACCAAGGAACAAACGTAATGCACGAGGCGTTGCTGCAAAAATAGCTAGGACAGAAGACTTTGATGACGAGTTCAGTCATGTTTGTGGAAAAGTTGATCGGTGCCACAAACTTCAAACTTGCTAGTGAATATCGATAACATTGAGTTTATGGATACAGGTGGTGAAGAAGAAAGTAGTACTGATGAATATTTACTAAAAAATAGTGGATATGTTCAATTTGTCAACCCCACAACAGATGACGAAGACCTTACCACCCCCACCGCGGATACACCTATTAATTGTTTACCGGATGACATAAAAGAAAATGCAGAAGACGGTGGCGACACTACTACAAGCAACAGTGAAGCTGTCACGATAATGGAAAGCCCCCTAGATGCACAAAAGGACTTTGATGTCAATCTCAACTCGCCTGTGATAGAATCAACTCCAACTGCAGATTTAAGTAATAAAACATATGAAGAATATGTCAAGCGACTTCAAGGAAGGATATCTCCATTCAGTAATGTCAGAGATTCCATCGATATAAGAAAATCAAGGAAACATAGTGTTGGAAAAGTATCAAGTTCAGTTTTTACTCCTGACAAAATTGTTGTTGAAGAGAAGGATGAGAAAACATTAGTTAATAGCAGTATTATACCTTCTAGTACTTCCCAAAAGTTGCAAGAACTTAACAAACAAAGGTCAAAACAAAAAGATTTAATCCATGATTTGGTTTTAGAAAAGATAATTTCTCAGGGTAAATCTCCTCAGGAGCGTAAAGCTAAGCGGAGTATTAGAAGTACACCTAGTCCTCGTTTAGGCTCTCAAAACTCGATTACAAGTTTACCTGGGGACAAAACAGAGTTGCCAGTGGAAATGAAAAATTCAAGCTCAAAACAAAGTAGCTCACCGAAACCGAAGACTACCTCAATTTCTAGTGATGATTTCAAACCAAATTCAGTTCTCACAGAAAACCATTGCACAGAAAACTCATCACCTACAACTCCAACTGAAAACACTCCAGCAGCACTATTTTCAACTCCTCTGTCAAATGAAAGTTCTAATGACAAATTTTTTACTCCAATGACTTCTTTTAAAGAACAAGCAACAAAAAATAGACCACTTTCAATGAACTTTTCATTTAGACTTCAAAATAGTGCAAATAAAAATAAGGCTCTTCCCGTTACTCCTTTGACGAATCCGGAAGCGTTTTCCCTCCCAGATATTAGGAAAGCTTTATTTGAGTCGGAAAATATGTTTAAGACTCCTGTTCCTCCTCCACGGTTGAAAGCACTGGACAGGGATCAAGTGAGAGAGAGTGCAAGAGCAAGAGTTAAACTTTTAACTGATGAGGAATTAGGGTTAAGTCCTGAAGAAAGAATAAAGAAACTTAGAGAAAAAATATCTAGAAAATTTGAACGAAGTGAATCATCTCCCGCATCTTCACATGTTAATGAACCAATTTCAATAAATGATATTCAAATTAAATTGTCCCTCTCAAACGAATCATTGACCGTAGTGAAGTCAAGAGTGCCAATGTCACCTGCTGAAAGGAACTGCTCACAAGTACTACCAACTCCAGAACTGATAGAGGCATTGGGCTCCTTGCCTTCGTCTTCCCCTGGAGATAAGGTAAGACAATCTTCGAGATTAGGCTTGTACTGACAATAATCTAATCGCTTGAACTTTAATGTCAGACTGATAAGTGATTTTCTACAGTACCTATTCCTATAAGAACCTATAAGAATAAAAAGATGCTGGGACAATTATCACTAAGTATTGCAACTGTTCAAGATGAGCAACTGTAAAATCCTAATGTTAAAGAGTGGTATAAACTATAAAAGAAGTTCTTTAGCTGAAATCTACTCAGTTCTTCAAGTTAATTTCAATTGCATTAGCTGTTTCCTTATTTAAAAAAATATTTAAAATTTAAATATATCTTACTGTTACATGAGTTAAACCCATTTTCGTTGGTGTTTCAGGTTGTTTTAAGGCTGGATGAAGTAGGAAACAGTAAACGAGCCAAGAACAAAGATGGGAGGAAGAGTATAATGCAAGTTGTGTCTTCCATTTTTCACAAGAAATCTCCGACTTTGCCTTCTCCTCCCAAGTCAGCCCCGGCTGCATCCTCTAGTCATAGTAGATTTAGCAAGTTCAAGCTCCATAGGAACAAAGACAAAGCCAAGGTAACATCCGTTATTGTGTTGATATAATTTATATTACAGTGGATATACTTGTACGACCTTTATTATCAAGTTACTATGTTGAATAAAAAGAATTATAGTTAATAAACTCTCATTTGACAACGAATATTAAGTATGCGCTTCCAACATTTATTTTCTCAAAGTGCGTTTGAGGTTTGACCAGTTCCCATACAGCTATTCACTAAAAATAACAGTTAATAATTAGTGTAATAGTTTAGAAGATAATTATGTCAAGTGTCATGATTTTGTATGAACAACTGGAACAGGAAATTGGAACTGTAACAATCTGATGTTAACGACCAATGCCCATGTACAGCACAGTATAGTGCACAGTACCTAGACACAAACATTAATAACCCTTATCTAGTTGATTCGTCAAGGTTATGAAATATTTGTTTCTTTGTTTCAGTCTGCTAACTGTTCAGATGTGGAAGATTTAGAAGTAAGCAATTTAATATATCCATTATTTCTGTTGTCTTCCTCTCTGTTTACTCTTACTCTTCGGTCTCCTGTGCTGACTGTTTCGACGTCTGAGGCTTCAAAGCAATCTTTTTTTGTCCTTTCTACAATGTTGTCATGAAATCGCTCTGCATGCTCTCATTTACAATATTAACACGATTAACTCTCACCGCTTGCAGCCAGAGTCTGACCCGGAACAATCATGTTACCTCTACAGCTGCCCCTCGGTGTGACCCAGCTGACATTGTCATGGCAACCAACACAGAACACAAGCCGGTTAAGCCACGGGAGTCGGATAAGCGATTTAACGTAATAAGTGGATCTATTTATGCCTTCAAATTTAGAAGTATTTAAATCTGAATGTTTATGCCGTCTCTATTGACAGTCACATGTTTAGGATAAACATTCATATTTATATACAGTACTTCTAAATTTGAAGGGGTACCTTCTAAAATTGATAGGTGGACCTGTTGGTGCTATGGTTAGCATAATCTCCCGTCAAGAGGTCCTGCTTTGGTCCTCAAATATTTTAGTAAAAACTTAGCTATTTAGCACTTATACAAATTGAGATCTGTAATAAGTGGATCTTTATACTTGGTTACAGGAGTTTTTTTGTTTGGTGTGTGCCAAATAACCTGAACAAACTTACATGCATTCATATTTGTTAGTTCCTCCTGATGGAGCATATTGAAAATGAAACAAATTGGTTTACAAATTGATTAAGATATTAGAAGAAGATATTGGTCAATTTTGGTTTAAAACAGTATGTTTTATCCTAAAATATGGGACATTTTAAGAGCCTCATTGAAGACGCCTTCAAAATGAGCCGGAATTTCGGTTAGAAGTTTATCAATTACAACAATAACAAAAGACTTTATTCAGTTTATTGCCAAACAAAAGTTGTACAAAGGGAAGTTAGGGCTTTAGAGCCCTCTCTACCACTTAACCTTAACGTACTTAGTAGGTCGGAGTCAGTATGTTGAGATATCTCATCTTAATAAAAACAATCAAATAGTTAAAACAAAATCAAGTATGATGGTGACAAATTATGGGGTGCCGTAAGGCTCAATCTTAGGACCGGTCCTGTTCTTGTGCTATTTAAAGGGGCTGCCTTCGTCTTTATCTGAATTGCACAGCAAGTTGATTCTCTATGCAGATGATTCCAATCTCATAGTAAGAGGAAATACAAAAGTGGAAATTGAGTGTGTAGTTAATCAGGAACTGTCCATAATGAAAAAATTTTTGATAGCAGAAATTTATTGTTAAACCTAGATAAAACCAATTTTATTTCATTTCACACACAGCAAAATAGAAAAACTAAGTCAAACTTTACAGATTGATAATAGCGAAGTTGCAAAAGTAGAACATACAAAATTTTTAGGATTAATAGTAGATCAGTCTTTGACCTGGAATCGTCATGTAGAAAGTCTGGTAAACAAAATTTCGTCAGGGCTATATATTTTCACGAAATATGGCCAAATTCTGCTCAATTGACATACTCAAGATGGTATATTACCACATACACTCACACATATCGTATGGTATTGTACTGTATGGAGCTACAAGCAATCAAAACTTACACAAATTACTAGTTTTGCAAAAAAAAGCATTGAAAATTATGCTACATCTAAACTTTATTGATTCTGTGCAACAGGACTTTGCTAAGTTGGGAATACTAACTGTCTATGGACTATATGTGTTGGAAACAGTTTTAGCGGTAAAATCAGCTGAAGCCAGTTTGCCAAAGCTAGGCACTTATCATTATTACAACACTAGAAACAAAGATACAATAGCAATTCCGAGTCATTCACGTAAATTTTTCTGGAAATCTCCTAAAAGAGCAGGAATACAATTTTATGATAAGATACCTCAGGACATAAAAGATATAACTAATATAAACGTTTTCAAACAAAAACTAAAAACCTATTTAATAAAGAAGGCTCTGTACAAATTTGAAGAATTGTAGAATTTAAAGAGAATAATATATTGTAGAATAGAGTTTAATAATTAATACTTAATAATAAATAATTTGTACACAGTAAATTGAAAGTCATTTTGTATTTTATAGCATAGACAAATTAATTTTAACGCCATTCGATAATTGTATATGCATCTATGTATTGTACAATTTGTGAATAAAGATGATTTGAATTGAATTGAATTAATACTAAAAAATAATAATATAAAGATATTTACAACAATTTAAGGTTATATGAATATTTATATTCACGTAAATATTTGCAACTTTCATGTTTTAACATGTCACGTTTAAACATGTCATGTTTTAACACTGATTGCAGTGAAAGTGTTAACTAAATGTCTACTTAAAATCTTTGTTTCAAGTGTGAAACCAATTCACAACTTGTATCATAAGTTATTCAGCTTCTCTTTCGCTTATCCTGATATATGACTTTACAGAGCGTACCCCAGGTAATATGTCATTCCGAGTCTGACTTAGGCTGCAAGTCCTTCTGATAAAAAATATTCCTCACGCATTTCTAAATTACTAATTCATCATAATTTAGTTGCTAACAATAGTTTTAGGTTCAGCTTTGGAATTTGGTAATCATTTTTTTTATTTTAAGATTAAATAGCTTCTGATCAGGTTAGCACAAAGTATCATTTCATTCACAGTTCACTTCACACATTTTTATGTTGTTTGACAGCACTTGCCTAAACTTGTTTCCAGGTCTTCTGCTTCTGTTGGAGCTTAAGAGGTTTTGGGTGGAATGTATTATTTTGATTGTTACATGTTTAACACAAGACTCATTTCCAGGACAAATCTCCGATGATTGCTCTGTGCAAGAGTATGAGTGAATCAGAAGCCAGGCGGAAGCTGATAGACGAGAGTTCGGCTCCGCCCGTACCCCCTTCCCCTCTCAACTACCCCTTCCCGTCTCCATCATCGAGGCAACACTCAGGTAGCTCAATATACGTTCAACACTTTATTAATAATTAGTTCTGCTCTGCATGAATCATCATTCAAAGCATTTCCAGAGGCACATTGTCAAATGATGTATCAGCCGTGCGTTCTGAATGATCTTACACACTTTCTTTAAGTGACACATTTTCATAGTAATACTTTCTGCTGTCAGTGTAAATGTGTCTTTTGTACCTCATTGCTCAATGGTTTTATTTGAAAGCATGGCCATTGCTTTTCAGTTTTATTTGCCAAAAGTAGTCCTTCACCATAATAATATGTATTTTAGAATTAGGAAACAATTTAACAATGAATTAAAATGTACATTACTTCTAGTTTTAGGAACAAATTATACTTTAAAACATACACACAGGTGGAAGTAAAAGGAATATCTACTGTTTATATTAAATATTGAGATTCTGTTTGAAAAACTGAATCTTGTGACTGAACCAATTGGTTTTGTTATATTAAAATTAACATTGAATTAATGCACAATCATCATCATTTGCTTTAGTTCAATATTTATTAAAATACAATTCCTTTGGTTATTTCATTAGAAACAGATTTTTATTCATAACTCTACAATTGGGTATCAAATTAGTTCTAAATGTCCAAAGTATAGTGAATTCACTTCCTGACTCATTGTAAAAATCATGATGGTATTGTGTATGTACAAGTAATGTGTATGTTGGTTTGGGAGGTGTAGAGTGGCATGTATAGGTTAGGTTTGTTATTAGAAGACAGCATGTCGGAGTTGGACGGTGATGACTCGATTGCGAGTAACACGGCCGAGAACACGTCGCTCAGACGACGCGCGAGAGCCACTCGCAGGATGGAGAGGCAAGCTCACCTGAAAAGGTACATAACGACCAATCTCCTTTAGTTCACTGCGTTGCTTTTATCTTTACATCACATAGTTACACACACAATAAGAAGTTGCTGCTTTTATCCTTTACGATTGGAAAATCTTGAGTTTTGAACAGTTTTCTACAAGATTGTAACTACTGATTCAATATTTGATGCATTAAACTTGGAATAATTTACAAATTAGAACAGTAATGTTGATATATTAAAATAAAATTTAATAATTGAATGCTTTATGGGCCCTGTACACTTGAAAGAAGAATGTGTTTGATATTCCTACCAATTTAAAATTTGCCTTTATTAATTTCCTTGTGTGCAAAATGAATCTTTTAATCTTAAAAAGCTATTATTTTATATCTTTGCTGTTTTTCTAAAAGATAGGAAATACAAAATTGCTTAACTGTAACTGTATATTATATTTTATAGGTATTTGTAGATTTCAACCTAGTCTTTTGAAATTCAGCTGGCTATATGCATAAGTGAAAACTGTTAAATCATCATCATTACATGTCATTGTTATTTGCTTTTCATCCAACCAGCATCTCTACTTTTTATTTGAAATAAAATACTATTTCACTTAGTTTTGACATTAATTAAGTTTAGATCACCACTATTTTGAGTATATCAAAACGCACAATAAAATTATGAATATATCGCATTTTAGTTAAAAAATGTTAGTATTAAACTAGCTACTGTTCAGTTACAGGTTTGTTCATCTATAAATGTTGTGGTTGAGCAGGCAAGTCAGCTCGGCGGTCTAGACCTAATCCTCAGACTGTCACATCGGCAAAACAAGCCCATTGTCCCGCATCTGCTGGGCGGCCCAGGCTCATAGCTCTCTCTCACTCCTCAAAGCATTGCACTCCTTGCTTGGAAACAAATGTTTTGCTGATTTGACAGTTTGAGAACTAATACTGGACGGGCCAAGTGGATGTGCCTGAAAACCACTGTTCTTATAACCAAACAAAGTTTTACAAAGCTCTAAGATATGCATATATTGTGAACTTTAAAATAATTCTTTTAGTGTGCATGGCAGTGTTATTGTGGGGGCATACGGCATAGGTTTGTTTTGTTATCTGTGGTTTAGACTTGAGTGTTGGGACCTTTTACTGTTTTACTAAAAAATGTTTTATCCATGAGCTATCACTAACAACTGAAGAAACCTGTATTTACAGCAAATGTCAGAAACAACAGAAGGAACACTTTACCAAGTAAGGTAGCGACTTGGGTTGCTAGTTTCGAAATAAGGTGGCCAGCTATAAGAGCTTTCCCACTCGTTTCAGCTTAACTCAAACTAAAAACCACCTCACTCAAACCAAAATCAAACTACTCGCACAGACCAGGCCTAGTAACAACCGATCATACACTGTCTAATATATTTACCCTTATTCCTGAACACTCAAAAGTCAAAATGCTAGAAGGGTATCAAAATAATTAGTTTTTGAGTATTTTCCTTTATAGACTTTGGGCTGTGTTGGTTTATAGACCAAGGCAAATTGGTTTAAATTTGTTTCAAAATAATTAGTTTTTGAGTATTTTCCTTTATAGACTTTGGGCTGTGTTGGTTTATAGACCAAGGCAAATTGGTTTAAATTTGTTTATGAGTTCAGTGCTTGAAATGAAATGCAAAATTCTTTATTATCGAGGACGTTTACAATTAGCAAATGCTAAAAAAACAGGTGAAATTGTCAGATTTTTACTAGTCCATGTTTATAAACAATACATAAGTTACAACAGGGTGGCCACAGGCAAGTGAATTATCTTGAGAATAATAAGTACCGGAAATATCCATTAATTCTGGGTGTAACCGGAAAAATCGGCCCTTATAGTATCAGCGGCCAAACTAGATCTCGGGCGTTCAGGGAATAAAGCGACCGTCTAAATGTATTTCAGGCGTGAAATGGTGGTAAATGCATACCGTGGATCTGAAAGCAATCTCGGATAATATCATTGAGCCTAAAATGGCGATCATTACGTCATCACGGATATCAAAGCGCCTCTTGCGGATATCAAACCGTGCGCGGATCTGGCTGATCTCGGGCGTATCGTGGGCTTAAAAGGTGTCGGAAAGTGTTGCGGGTATGCGGATCTCGGAAAGTTTAGTGGGGTAAATAAACGTCGGTCTGCACGATGCTAGCGAATAGTCGTCGGTATGTATCGCAGATGAAAGAGCGTCGAGTACGCAGGTCTGGACATCCCCATAGCGTATGTGGCGATATAAGGGCAATCGAAAAGTGTCGCGGTATCGCGGCTCGAATTAATTGTGGGGTTTAAAAAGCGTCGGAGCGTGCCCGGACGTAAAATAAGCGTCGGTATGTATCAGCGATGGCAAAAGGCGATCTGAAAATGTGCAGGTAATAGCGGCTCTTGGAATGTATCGTGCGGTTTAAAAAGCGATCTGAACTTAATCTGACGTAAAAGCGATATTATGTATCGCTGAGCGAAAAGAGCGATCTGAAAATGTTAGGTAATAGCGGCTCGGAATGTATCGTCGCGGTATCGCGATCTGAACAATCTTGCGTAAAAGGCGATGGGTATGTATCGCTGGCGTAAAGCGTCGGAAATGTCCATTATGCGGCTCGGAATGTATTGTGGGGTTTAAAAGACAATCGGATACTCTTGCAGTAAAAAGCGATCGGGACAAACCGGGTCTAACACGGCTCTCAAACATACGCGGGCATAAAACAAGTTGGTGCAGACTGTGGTAAAAGGTCCTCTGCAACAATGGAAGTGCACGGGAAAATGTGTATATTGCTGGAAAAAGGGGAAATATGCGTGAATTTTACCAAGCTAGTTCTGTGGCCACCTGTACAAGTAAGTAGTAACAAAGTTAACTCATTTGGAATAATAAGAGTGGCCAGTATGTGCATAAGAGGGACCAGAAGAAGGTTCGCTACTGGAGAGACCTTATTGGGATTCTAATAATTATTCATATACAACTATATTTTCTTTTAGTTTTTTTACAATTTTATACTATAATTTTTATTTTTCTACTATTTTATACTACTATGTTTTATTTTGGAAAAAAATCGTGTAACAAAGTTAACTGTAAAAATTTTACACACAAAAAATTATTATTGGAACAAAATATGTTATACAGGAACAAATATTAATCAAGATATTCAAAATTTAATACTAAACTTCAAAACGTTATTATACATTTTAGTTATGAGACTACAAATCATCTTGTAAAAATTGACTTACATCATAATACAGTAGTTCTTTTCTTACAGAAATTTAGTAAGGATGCTTTTAAACGTAGTATCAGTTATACCAAGTTGCAATTCCAATGGCAATTTGTTATAGAGTTTTTTACCAATGTAAGATGGAGTTGTCTCTATTAATTTTAAAAATGTGTGGGATATTGTAAATTTTTTAAATGTATTTTGAATTTTCTAAAATGTTATTAAAATTATTTTTTACACAATGTAAAATTTTAAAATATTTAGGCCTGGTAAGATTTTATGCTTCTTAAAGATTGGTTTGCAAGAAAATCTCAAAGGTGCAAAACTCATAGTTCTCAAAAGTTTTTCTGAATAATAAATATAGATTTAGCTCCTGATGCCATACCCCAAAATTCTATTCCATACTGTAGAATAGACTGAAAATAAGCATAATAAATCATTAGTTGAGTTTTTATGTCAATACGGTGTCTTAAAACAATCATTTGGAAGCAAGCTCTATTTAATCTTTTTGATAGAGACTCAATATTTTTGTTCTAGGCAAGATGCAAATCTATTTCTAAACCCAAAAACCTTGTATTTGTAGAGTAAGGAATGAGTGCATGTTATGTGCTAAAATGCTTAAGTGCATCTTATTAGATCTGATCAATTTATTGACAGTTCAGTTTGTCGGAATTACTTCTTTTAAAAAACATAACTAAACCTTCAAATAAATAAAATTTAACTTTCAAATTGGAAATTTCAGCTCATTGAAAGATTTGTGTTACAAGTGATGTGTAATGATTGTAGGTTGCGGATGGCGCAAGAAATTCAGCGCCAGTTGGAGGAGTTGGATGTCAAACAGAGAGAACTAGAAAATCGAGGGGTGGAACTGGAGAAAGTTATCCGTGGAGAAAACATCGGTATGTATTTTAGTTTTTAAATGTATTGCTTGACATTTGAACTAGGATGATAGTTTGGGTTTTAATGGCAATTACTACTCTGGCATCAAAGTGTGTGACTGCCACCTTATGTGTAGTTATACCTGCCAAGTTTAGTTGAGACAACTAGTCAAGCCAATGGCTTACTGAATATAGTGAGAGGCACAAGGTTGTGGGTTAGCTTTTTATCTGGGAGGGCTCTGGTAAAGTGCAATGTCTAGGATTAAAGGTCACATCAGGAGCAGGGGCTGCAATTACCTACTAAAATAATGTTTTAAATATTGAAGTAATTACAGCTAATTAAAGTCAATGAGGTGGGAATTAGCACATTTTGAACTTGGCAAACTGATAACTTAAAGGCGTACACCGATGCCAAATGTCGCAACCTACTAAAGAGCAGCTTTGCTAGAGTTTAGCTTGCAAGAGCTTGTAGCTTTTAAGCTTTAATTTTAAATTATTTGTGTGGAAAGGATCATACTAATTAGCCTTGTTTTGGTAATCTTGATTTCTGATTGTGCTACAGGTAGGGATGGTGAGAACTCGGCACAGCTGAAGGAATGGTTTGCACTGATGAGGGAACAGAGTGAGTTGCGGAGGTATGAGCGAGAGTTGCTGGTGCGAAGGCAGGAGATGGAGTTGGAGGATCGACACGCTCGGCTACAGCAGGAGCTGCGGCTCAGTCTGGCCAAGGATGGTACGAAGCATCGATATCGAGACTTAAATCAGACTAAATAATTTATTGTTATTAAAATTTTGTACAATTGTGTTGCAATTGGTCAAATACTATAAGCTCATTTATTCTCCTAGTATACCACGGTTTCCAGCGTGCGGGAAAACCGGGCATTATTCAGGAAAAAGTCGGGACATTTTTCAGTTAGTCAACAAAGTTGTGATTTCATCGCCGATACTAACGGGAGTCTTCAGATTGTCACGTAAGGTAACGACAGCCGCGATTATGACTCTGAAGTCGTGTTATCATTATTTTGTTGCGAACGCTAATGGGACTCTAGATGTTGTCATGAATGGCATCAAAAGTCATGATTTCATCATGGTAGCTAGCAGGATACTAAAGATTTCTGCTGTCGTTCTCAAATAACTTTTTATGTGCCGAACCTGGGCTAGAGTGATTATGATAGTCTTTAGCATTTCAATGGTTTTTGTCAATTTAAGTGTGCATTGAAGCCAAACACTTTTGTAGCCCAAAACCAGGAAATTGGCCAGATTTGTTCGGGAAATGAAAAAGATTTGGTTTTTCTTGAATGCTGCATACTAAAAAAAGATATTGTTACAATATATTCGCCAACCATTACTTGAGTAATATTATACTTTTTTGTTTTTTTTTAAGTGGATCAGCCTATTTATTTGTAACAGTGGCTAACTTAAGAGAATTCCAGGTAACCAGGCATACATCTTGGTAGCTTTTTCACCTGAAAACACAAACCAGTTTCAATGGATCTAATCTGATTCACATATTATTAACTGACCTTGATAGCTTTGGTTTGTATTAAGAAAGAAGAAGAAAGCCCAAATTATTTGGTTAAAAACTCAACATGCAGAAATAATATTTTATTGTTAAAATGTTGAATAAAGATTTACCCAGAATTTCTTATAGTAAAACAATTACATCACACTTTAGCAAAGACTTTGGTATAAACTAACAAATTTACTCAGTGACATTTAAACAAATTTATTTTTAAATAACTATTAATTGATTTATGGTTGCATCTTTTTTATTTTAGTCTGAAAAAAATATCCAACTACAATTCTTTTTTTAATATTTACAATGTCCAACCCATTCTCATAAACTCAGCTAAATTTGTTGTATATTTTCAGATAAAACTAAAACCAGTGAGGAAGTAGCGTCGGAGGGCCGGATTCTGCGGGAAATGTTGGAGATTGTGGAGAGGCGAGACTCACTGATTACACAGCTGGAGGAGGACCGACAAAGGTGCGGTCGAAGCTGGCCCCCCTCCCCTTCCTCACGACCCCCCACCACTGCACCCCTCCACCCCTTCATTCTCCTAGCCCTCTCCGTGCTGGTGTGGACATTGGTGCATTTTGTAACTCAGGAGTATGCATGGTTCATCTAACATTGCACCATCTTGATCTTAGTGTTTGATATTAAATATTGTAGTGGTTTGGTAATTATTCAAACTGTATTTTTGTGACGATGGAATAGAAAAAGGGAGTTGTTAATTATGTTTGGTATTTGTGATTTGATTCCTTGAGGTTGAGGTCTTTCTTAACAAATTTGCTACCATTATGGTATCACAGACTACTGACTCATGGATACATAAGTTTACACTTTAGCCTATTGGCCCATATAGAAGTTAATTTTATATTCAAGACAGGTATTGCTAAGGTTGCAAGAGATGCAAAGGATAAAGCTGCACGCTGCTTAAAAGAAAAAAATCATTGTTTCATAAAGCCTCCCCCCTCAGGGGAGGTGTTGGCATATTCGTATCCACTAAGTAGGACATTTCATGTTTGTTCAGCCAAAACCATTTTGTATAGTGTTTTTAAATTAGCAATTTAATAGTAAAACAAAGAAATATCAATATTAGTTTTTGGAATAATTATATAGAACAAGCAATGAAAACTATGACAAATCTATGTATAAATGCACAGCATGAAAATCTACTGCAAGGATGCAAGCGGCCAACTGGTGACTAATTAAATTTTAAATACTAACAAACAAAACTTTCTCCTTCAAGCTAACTAACTAAAGGTTCACTCTGCACTCCACAAATCAGTGCTTTACTGAACAAATGTTCCATTCATTGAAACTACCGAATTCTCAACTCTTAAAAGTAAGAAACCCAGTAATTAGATATTGCATCTTTACAGGTGTTCTCGTATCCACAGTTAAAAATGTATTTGCTGAAATCAAAACTTAGGGTCAAAAAGTATTTTGTTCATGGGTATCTCAGGGAGATAACTCAAGTAAAATTAAAACAATTGACATTTTGCATACATATTGGTTGATAACGGCAGGTGGTATTGATAAAAATTAAGTAAATTAGTTAGTAGTTTTTGATTGGGACAACCCTCAAACATCACTTTTTCTCTCTTGAGCACACAAATAATACGTTAATTTCAAAGAAGTGGGCAGTTTAAACTGTTTTAAAACTTCATTCAATTTACTCTACACACTTGGTTCAGTAACTCGTTTGCCTGCTTCAACCTGAGGTTTTTGAATTCCTACCGTATTTTACAGGTTATAGCAGTTTAAATGTATGAGCTTTAGTATAGCACTTTAATCAAAACCGAAACTACAAATTTTGAGGCCTTGGGGTATAGAATCCCTTAGTCCAGTACAGAAGGGGCCCGGGAGTTAACTTCTAGGTAAATTTGTAAAGTATGAGGAATACTACTTACTCGTTTAAGCACTTAAAAAGAGTTTCATCCGATTCTGGAGAAACTTTTGTCGAAATAATTAAAAGGTTAGCATATTGCCAAGTTTAAAATTTAATTTCAATGAATGGTTGTAAGGTGTAGCCTATAATCTGGATGTATGCACTTGTCATAAGCTGTACAACACGTAAGTGATAGTATATATACATTTTTAATAGTACCGAAAGGTTGTATAAATATTATAAAAACTCAGATTTTTAATAATATTTTGGGTTTCACCATTTAAAAGTTAATATATATATATATATGTATCTTCACTTATTCTGTCCTGTCCCATCCTATCCCAAGTTTTTCACAAACTTCCTGTTCCAAAATGAAAAATTTGTCCTGTCCACTTAACAATTCAGTCAAAAAGAATTTTTGATTTAAGAAAAATATGTTTAGTGTTTGGAATTTTAGTTAGAAGGGACAATGTGTTGTTTAAGGAATACTGCAAATGCAAAGGAGTAAACTTCACATTTTTTTGGAAACTAACTATTTAACTTTTCTTGTGGGAAGTGCTGACTTGACTGATGTTTTTTAGACACCTTGGCATAAATGTGATCTTGAACTCGTTAATGTTGGGAAAACTAAACCTGCCGAAGATCTTTCAAGTGTTTGAACATCATTCAAGCCTTATAAAAGTCACATCATTGTTGAATCTCATCGAGCTCTAGTAACCTCCAATACATATTCAGATGATTTCATTGTCATACATGCACACATAGATATCGTGTACCTAGTAGTGAGGTGTTTTAGTCATGTATGTTTGCTTATTATTAACTGCACTTGCTTGCCTGTTTTGTTCCTGCATGTAACTGCCCTCACTGTACCTCCCCTCTGCACTGTAGTGTCGCATGTCGCACTGTAACAGCTTAGGTAAGCTATCAGTCATGCTCATTTCTTTACTGTTCTCTGTAAGATCTCAATCTCATCTTCTTGTCACCTTTTTATATTTCTCTGTCAGAATGTACACAATAGAAATTAAAAGGCCTTGGTTTCCCCTCTAGTAGAAGTTGTTTTATGTCGAGTGTTGCAGAAAAAGCTTCCTCCATCTTAGTTTTACAAAAGCTTTTAAAATATCTTGTTCACATGTATTACAGGTGAGCTGAAATATTTTTTGGACATATTTGAGCATTGCTTCTTTACCCCAAAATAGGGACTGATGGCAATCCTCAAGGAAACTCCTTGTGATAGTGGACGTTGGGCTGATAAAGGATATCATCGGAGCAATTCGTTCTCGCTATTCATTCAATATTTCCACTCATTATGACACTGTTTTTACTGCGGTGAGGTGAAAGAAGAGAGTGGCACAAGTCACAGGGCATTAGTCGCAGCAATACCTCTTGTGCTTACTCAAAACTCATTCCCTTTACCTTGCCTTAGTTAAAACAGTGCTATAGAGACAGTAAGTACAAATAGTATACGTAACAATGAACAAGGAGAGAGAAGTGCTGTAATGATAACCTTTTTAGGCAGAAATCCATAAACATAAGGAACTTTTTACAGTTCCAATAGGCTACAAAACAATGTATTTCTATGATCATGATCTTCTTGTGGAGATATTGGCACTTTTAAAAAAGAATTTTAAAACAGTAGGCCAATATAATAAATTTGTATTTGCTCAAGCGAATTCTTTTTGCAACCGCCTGAAGATGATAGCTTGCTGTTGAAAGCACTTGTGCAAATACAAATTTATTATATTCACCTACTTAGGCGTATTTCTAGTTAAAAATAAATTCTTTTGAAAATAGAGTTCAAGAAAAGCCAAAACCAAAAATTATATAAGAGCGGTGTTTTCTGTGCTTTTATACAATCAGAACTACTTCAGTTGGTTCATATTGTAAGCAACCCTAAAGTATTCATTTAGCCTAATGTACAAACAATATTATTCAACAGCTATCAAAAATGAGTACTAGAGAGAGCAGGCTTACCTGGAAAAAGTAGAAACACATTAAATAACACAAACTCTCAAATTTTCAGCCTAACTAGGGTCTTTGTCAGGACCCCATATAGTTTATTCTTGTTATTACATTCATAGTTTGTTGTCATATGTATAAAAAAACCCAAAGTTGTAGTCATTGTACACTCCGAAAATTTCATAAAAAAGCAACCACATTGTTAAGTTGTCAGCATCATCAAGCAATTCAACTGTCAATCAAGCATTCCTCCTATTGTATTTAATTGCAAATCATTATTGTATATTTCTGTAATCTCATTGTTAATGGTGTAAACCGTTAATAAAATGAATTGAAGACAAAAAGAGAGCACTGGAAAGAGTAGTAAAAGCAAAGTAGGCCTCAATTACTTTTTACTTCTCTTTCAAGAGTTCTCTTTTTGTCTTGACAAAGGTCCTAGTTGGGTTAAAAATTTGACAGTCTGTGTTCTCCTATGTGTTTCTACTTTATGCAGGTGAGCCTGCTCTCCTTTTTTCCTTTTTGAAAGCATATCCTGGCCTAGTGCCCTATTTTTTAATTATTATTTATAAGTTATAACTTTAAGCTTCACATCAGTAATCCTATAAATAAATAGAACCTTCTTGTTAGAGCTGGTTCCTCATTGTAGTAGCAGTCCCGAAATCCTGGATGTTGATTGGCTGATTTCTTGCCTAAACTTAGTGGATCCAATCGTTTCATTGTGTTTGTAAAGTGTGCCAGTGTAACTTAATACATCATTCAATTGATATCCTTGTGAAAAATATAGGAGATGTTTCACCTTTTGTGAAAATGTTTACATATTAAGAGGCGGCCCAATAGAGCTAAAGTGGCCTCTATCTGCGATAGGGAATTTAAAATGGCAAAATTTGGAAACTACTAACTAGTATGTTTAAAGTAGGTTTACATACTAAATTTAAAATTGGGAAAGTGTTACACTGAACGCAAAGATCAGTTTATGCTGCTGCATATAAAAACAAAAACTTCCTTCCCAAACAAATTATTTACCGTATTACATCACTTCGAGTTCAATAGGGCGATCATTCCAGCCAATCAGTGACTGAAGATGGGGCTCCACACCGAGACCGAAATATCTCAAGCTAACTATGATGTTTTGACGTGGTATGAAGCAGAAGAACTATATTATAGAATGGCAGTTACAACATATAATTATGACAATTTATAAAAACCTAAATCAACAATAAACAAAAATTGTTTTACACGGTTTATTAAATTATTTGAACTCAAATGTATGATAAAGGTAGTGATGTAGAAGTTTTGGATCTTGAGTTAGTATTAACTGTTTAACTTGGGTTAACTGATAGTTAAAAAAGTTGACAATTTAAATCGTAAATAAAAGTACTTAAAAAATGAAGTTTTTTATTTTACGCAATATTTTTTTTCAACAGAGAAAAGAAAGCCCCAATTATTAGTAGATTGTGTCTAGAGCATGAGATTGTCCCCTAGTCACTCAACTGCCTAGTTCCTTTGAGAGCTAATATAAAATGCAAAAATTACAAGTTTCGATAGTGATCAAACTAACTCTATATTTTGATTTGCTGGTTCAAGTAATTTTTAACCTCTACATCAAGACAAAACTTGAGTACTGCTGAGTCCTACTTAGGTATTTCAATGAATAGTGCTATGGCATGTGTTTATTGACTTTTTCAATTTGCAGGTATCAGGAAGAAGATAAAGATTTGGAGACGAAAATGTTATCCAAGGGGCTCCGACTGGCTTCACTGAGAAGGAAGGAATCTGCCATCTAAACTCATTACATCCCAGTTTATTCAAAGGTGCATAATGTCATGACGAGTCTATGTGATTCAACTTCAACACTGTTATTATTTGTGATATATTTTACTTATTTATTTTATTTAAAGTGGTTTTATTATTAAGATTGTATTGTGGAAATTTTATAATTGTAAAATAAAGTTATCGATAGATCAAATTAATCAGTTTATAGATACTCCAACTTTTTTTTACCTTTTAAGCTGGAATGGCCAATACCTAAGTGTGGCAAAGTATTATAAACTGCTTCTATATGCCTTCGAAATGTATGGTTCTGTTTTGGCCAGAGCTATTAACAATCGGTAAATCTTTAGAAAAATGCAAAATAAGACAACACAAAGTAATTTATCAGAAAAAGGCTAACAGCGAGTGAAGAGTTAAAAAATTGAGGTAATCAAAATACCATGTCTGGTTATCAACATTTAAAACAAATTATGTTAGAAAACAGTATGTTGATATGTTCAGAAAAGTATATATTGAGTTATTTAAGTTTTTTGTATCAATTATTACATAGTACCTATAAAGAACAAGATCTATCTCTTAAAAACTACTCTTAACATAATTTTTAATTGTTAGATCTCAAGTAAAAATAAATTCAAGTCAAATATGACAGCAAAAGTATGTGTTTTAATTTAATTTCTTACTATTAACAGAAAATGTATCAAGTTATTAATTAAAAAGTATTAAGGATGGAAGGTTGTATACAAGGCAACACCATTGCAATTTGAATAATATTAATGCTGTCAACAAAAACTTATTTGTAATAAAAGCTAACAATAATTATTATGAACCATTAACAGTGAACACTTACTGCTACAACTTGCTACAATTGCTTGAGGGCCCCTGAGTGAGCTGAATCCTGTGTTTTATGGCAACATTGAGTGCCTAATCCACTGTGTGCATTGAGTGTGGTTACTTTGTTTCTTTAGCTGTCTTCCTTGAACTTGTGTGCATAATACTGTGTTATTTAATAATCCTGCTTTACCTACAAAAACAGGTGTTCCCTTTTTACTGCAGTATTTTCAATAAAATGTTTATTTTATTGTTAGTTTTGAAATAATTTACACATATTCTATAAATAAAATAATTTACACTCTTGAGTATGGTATTACAAGTTAAACTTTAACAGTTGGGTTTTAAATGTTAATTTGCTAACTCTTTTTGTTACTTGATTGAAATAGTTTAAGCAAAGTCTGAACTGGTTGGTTTGAAAAATAATGTTATAGGCCTTTTAAAACTAACACTAGCGTTTTCAATTTTGAAATGTTTCATTAGCTTATACTGTATGATTTTTGCTCATTTGTATGTAAGCCTTTAATAACAATATGAAAATGTATTATATTAATTAGTAGTAGATGAGCTGCACTAAGAACAAACAAGTTGTATAAATGTACATAAAGCATATTTTTAATGAAAAACCTATTTTATTATAGTGGTAGAACCGCATTTAGGACATTGTGCACTACGAGTTCTGTCTGTGATAAAGTACACAAGTCCTGCTAAGTCACGAGTTGAAACCAAATGCTAATACTTGAACTGTATGATTATACAATAAAATGTTATCATGAATATTTACCAATTTCTTTTATATTGTACCCTGTAGGCTATCTGCTGTAAATGTTTGTCTATATATGAAAATAAATGCTTTTATACTGTGTGGTTGTCTCAATTCCCTGTTGCTAGCCTAGATACAGATTCCAAAGCTTTAAAAAAGCTCTGGTAACAAGTTTTATTTAATCCACCTACATCACAAAACATTTGAAATTTTGACAACCAGCAATGAACAAAACCAATACATAAAAGTATGATAGAAAGCTAACTCACAAGGGCTGAGCAACGCTTAAAAGGCAAAGCTTGAAATATAAAAAAGATATAACATTTTAACTATTTGTACAAAATTGAAACTGGGATAAGTAAGTAAGATACCAACCACTAGTAAGACAATATTTATTTTCATAATCAAACTGTGGACAAGATCCATGCACATTATTGTAAATAATGTATTCCATGTTTTAACAAAAATAAATTATACTTTAAAGTTTAAAAACAAGCAAGGTTTTAAAAAATTATACTAAAATATATTACTTTATGTGACATATATAATTATATATATATATTCTTTGTAAAGTATATAGATAAATAAATAAATAAACATTTAAAACAACCTAATAATTTAAATAAATAGAATATAGATAGTAGATACATAACTAAATGTATTAAAAGCTCAACCTAAAAGTAAGACTAAGTGTAAATGCAGTCAAGTTTTGAATATAAAATTCTGATTGCAAACTGATTGAGTGATACAATCAAATACATTTGAGGGGTGAGTATACTATGGAAGGGAATAGCTAAAGCAGAAATTAATATTCGCTATTTTTCAATTACGAATGGTGGAAGAAAAGTAATAGACGAACATCTGAACAAGAGTGTATCAAAATACCCTGTACTTCAGTAGAAATGATAGGCATGGGGAATCAAACAAAAAATGAAGGGGTAATCAGAAACACATTAATAATTTATATAACTTGAAATTGGTTGTAGAAAATTAGTTTTGAAAGATATAAGATACAAAAAATACAGCAGAAATCTATAACGTTATATCTTGTAATGAACTTATTCCATTGCTTGTAAAGAATATTATAAAGACCAAAGTAATCATTAGGGTTTTCTTGTATAGTACAAATTTAATTACATTATCACTCAATACAGTTCTAAAAGACTTATGTATACAATTTTAAAACTTGAAACAAAGCCAGTAAACTGTTCTAAAAAATTGGCCCACAATTGGTTAATAGTAAAAACCTCAAAAATGCTCAAGTTAAAAAAATTTACGAGCCAGCAAAATGTACTTAATGAAATAATTAACCTGTTTTTTAACAATATAACCAATACAGCCATTTTATGACCAAACTAACAATGCGTTTTGCTAAAAAGTAAAAATAATAAAATATAATTTTTTATTAACAAAGAATATAAATGGGTTGCATATACAATTAATAGTAAATATTATAATTGGCCATAAATGGGGGAAAAAATTACAAAAATGTTCATCTAAAACGCAAGCAATTAATACATTGAATCCTAAGCTAATATATACACGTGGCCCTAGACAAGTGGTAAGTTCCAAGGATCACAGCCGTGGGCACCAGGCTAAGGCCGAGATCAGGCAAGTCAGCTGGTCATTCAACAATGCAGTATTGTCAACATTGCCAAACAAAGTAGAAAAAGAAGTAAGAACAAAACATTTTTTGTAATTTTACACTTAAGACACGTCTTGTTTTTGACACATGCAATAATTTGGTAAACATGCACTTTTATTTCCAGGAAGCAAAAGGTTTGGTTTGAGATCTTTTAATCCCTAGAGAGAACAACATCATTTTGATGACCTCAATGTTGCAGGGGTATCCACTATTTAGATAGGGTTGATGCTGTTTTTAATTAACAGTTAACACTGATGACTGAATAGACTCCAGTGTCTATCAATAATGTTAATTTGTAATGTATTTATAATGTTAATCAATAATGTTATTATAATGTACTATAACAACTGATTCTTCAAAATAATACAAACCAGTATATTGTGTTTAAAAGATTGTTTACTTTCAGTTTCATTATAAATTTAACACGATGAATCAATTTTATAATTTTATTTGTCTCAAGAGTCAAGTCAAAAAGAATCATTTATCTCTTTGGTCTTAGCTCAGTTTAAGGACCTCACCTATAACGGCTATGACTAGGACATTAAGATTTTCTAAAAAGCTTCAATTTAAAATCTAGAGATAATTTATGTTGATAACACACAGGTACTTTGACCAAAAGGAAAGAAACCTATGGTCAATAAATGGCTGTAAGTGCTTTTATAAATTGACACCAATTCTTGCAAAAACGTAAAATGGTTCTTTTTTAGTATCAGGGATCCGACCTGTAAATTGGCTTTCTGTAATAATTAGAATCAGTATTGATTCCCGCTAAAATTAAAGAAATTAGAATAGACTCAAAGCTAAACCTTTAAAATGTACTCTAAAAATGCAGTAATATTTTAGTGTCAGTGCCATTGAAAAGTAACTTGTCTAACTTAACTTTATGTAAACTCAAAATTGAAAAATTTAATTTAATAACGTAAAAATGCAGGACAAAAACCGTTTAACTGATGTTACAAATGTCCTTAAATTAATAAATATTTATACCACATACCAGCTGACTGCAAAAGATGAACAATTTGCTGAGTCTCCTAGTAGACAAGACCGGTTTAACTCTTGTCAGTATTAAACACTTATTTAGAATGTTAATTAGTTACAGTACACTGTACACACCCTCCCAACCAACCTGTCTTCAACTAACCATCGAGTTTGTAACCCAACTGAAATATAATGAATCCAGTAAACACAGGTGTATTATTTCACGCTAAATTTTACCAAGTTAGAACTTTTAATTTTTATAATAGGTTTTAAAATATTTCTTTTAGTTTTACCATTCAAGGGTTTCAGAACATTAAAAAAGGCCACTTTCTAACAAAGCAATGTTTGTGGCAAGGTCGGTTAGGAGGAAGTGTACTGTATATTTTACAATCATGACACAACGTTGTGAAGTTCTAAGTTTACATTTTTAGAAGTCAAAAATTGTGCATTTAGAGTAAACACTAAACATATACTTTAATTATATACATTACAAGAAAACGCTAGTCAGAAAAACTTAGTAAAATATACAATTTTATTTTGAACACCAATAAAAGAATCAGGTCTTTTAAGCAAATTTCCTTTGAATTGTATATCTATGCCGTCATCATCATGCTAAAACCCATACCCGAGACAATAAAATGAGCATTACCGATCCTGGAACCCAGAATGTTTCAAAAACTATGTACATATGTGTGACCTCTCCAAAAATGGCATTTTTCATAACATTTTCATAAAATTTGGTACACATGTTCATTAGTCTATATTTTGGTTTTAATGATCTAATTGCAGTCATTGCATGTGATGTTGCCCATATATATCAAAAACTACAAACATTCTGTCATTAAGTTGGTTCAAAACGGCAACAAAAGGGGAATTTTTACTTTAAAAGCGGAATAAGTATTCCCATTTGCCAATTTTAATGAAATTTGAAATGACATTTGTGATAGTCAAATCTTGCAAAAAAAACATGTAAATTTGAGGCAAGAGGCCTCATTTAACACCCCTGGTAACAGGGCATGGATAACTGAAACCGAAGGAGGAAGGGAGTCTGTGAACATAGCAAAGTTAGAGTAACAAATTCCAAAGGAAATTCGCTTTCCGCACGCCAACGCCACTTTAGCACTTAGCTGTGTGTCGGCCTGGTAATTAATTTGATATGTTATATATTAGCTACTTATCATTTTGATGATTAAATATGCAACAATATTTAATTAAGTTTGTTTCTTTGGAATATAATTTGTAAACTTATCGAACAAAATAAATAAATTATTTAACAATATAAAATATGATACTAGATAAAATTTCAGAGCCATAATTATAAAAACCCTAAAACAATATAAATTATTATTTAATATTAATTATTATATAACAATTGAACTAATTGGCCTCAACTTGTATTACATTCCCACTAAATTATAGTGAACACATGTTATTTTGTAAATTATTTCAGACTTTGATTCAACAAATTAATGCTGAACTAGGTATGGACAATATGAGTGTTAATAGCTTATTGCATTTATTAGATAATGTCGTACATTTCGGTTGTACCTGTACAAAGGTTTAGATGGCAAGTCACCTTTAAACTTCAGTTGTGAAAGTAACAAAAATTAGGTCCTGGAAAGTAATGCATTGCATTGTAGAAATTAAGCTGATAAATAAAAATAACAAGGTGCAGTAGAACCTCAATTAACCAGAGGCTGACTAACCGGGCAAGGAATATCTGGAATTTAGAATGAAAAGAAAATTGAGTAGCCCTTTTTGATCATAATTTTTGAATACCTTGTTTTAGATCTAAAGATCTAAACTAGAATATTGGTACTTTCTTATATTTATCATGATTTCACATATCAGTGGACACTGTTTCGTATGGCTTGCAAAAGGTAATGAGCTAAATTAACAGGGTTTTCAAGGTCTTTCACTGTCTGAAAGGCTAGTTTTCAAGGTTGAAAAGATCTCGTTTGATTCATTTAAGAGTAGTCATAGTTAGTCCGCCACTTGTTTCAAAAGTTATAGTTACTTCGACGGTCGGTTCTATGTGGTTTCACCCCTTTGATGGCTTATAGGGGTGAAACTATTTCACTTCCACAACTGCTCCTGAGTTTCATTTCACTTCAACGATGGCTTACGACTTTGATTTTAACCGTTGTTACGTGCCAAAAATACAAAAGCTATTTTATTCCTGGAAATTCCACCGGCAGAAGTAGGTATGATTCTACAAGGTAGCTTTTTCCCAATTTTATGCAGAAATTCACTTTTTCCGATTGTTTTACACTTTGGCAAATTTACAACTTATTTACAGTTTTTACTGTCAATTAAAAACCCTGAACTGTAACATAAAGGAGATAGCTAGAGGTGTAAGTTAGTCCTTGCCAAGTTAAACAGGTTTTCAGTTATAAGGGCCGATTCACCACAACGTTAACACGGTTAATCAAGGTTTATTTTGCCTACTGTTGCATGCAAGGCCTAATGCTGGAAGCTTCTGAAAAATGGCAATCAATTGATCACTTTTCAACATTTAAATAACAGCGAAGTTTCTACAATGCAAATAACATAGCTTTATTAAGAGAATTGCATTTGTCCATTCCTAGCATACAAATAAAATACATTTTTGTGATGAAATATTATACTACACAAAGCAAGGACTCAAAACACGACAAAGCGAATGTATGGGATTAATATTACTACAATGACTATGAACATGAACGTTGATATGATTTAACATAAATCTTATGTGCACAACATTTATTCTTCTAACCATATAGATAAGTTATGCACTATTCTTTAGACTAGAATCAGTTCCTAATCTTAAAAATAATGCATATGTTTATACTAGCAAACATTTATACATAGTGAGATTGGACGTCTCCAGTTAATTTAAATTTTAAAGACTTTTTTGTCTCTTGATCGCTCTATTAATTGATCTGATATACAACAAACAAGACAAACACGCAATACAAGTAACATTTAGTATAATCTAATAGAACATAATATTATTACTTATAGAGATCGTACAACCACACAGGAAACTATGAGACCTCCTAGTGTTTTCTTTGGAGAACTCGATAGTTGTAAAATATTAAGGGATCCAATGATTCAACATGTTTTAACTATCTTTCTCTGGCATTCACTTGTCGCCAAGGCACAACACTTCAACGTTTGTTTGAGCATACAGATGAGACTGATAACTTGGAAGTAGTCACATATTAGATGTCAATATGGTAGCTTAATACTTGATTTTAATAAAAATTGTGGAGTTTTTTCAGACCTAAGTTTAACTTAAGTATTTGTTCTGTAGTACATTAGAGTCCTGATTATCCAAATTAATTAGGACCTGATGGTGGACCCTGTTCTGACTATATCAGGTTTTGCCTAGTTTGTTTTAATTTTAATTCTTGTTTTATACATTTTCAAGTATATTAGTGTACACTTCTATCAAATAGATGTAGGTAAAGTGTAAAATATGTATCCTGAAAATGAACGAGACTTCAAAGGGTTGAGTAAGTTTAAAATAGGACTAGGGACTATACGAACACACAATGCTTGCAAGAGTTGTAACTTTACTGACATTTAAAGGCTCAGTAACAGTGCAGACGTATCTTGTAATATGAAGTACAGTAAATAAAATATAAATATTTTAAAACTACGCCAATGGTTGTAGGCTAGTGCATCATATTTAAGCCCTATGATTTGGCTTTAATTTTAAAAATATCACTTCGATTAACCAAATCTTTGGATTTTAAAGGTTTAGTTGAGCAAGGTGCAGCAAATGTAAATTATATTTTATTGGCTTAAATTAATTTGACCGTTTTACAATCAAGAGTCATCAAATACTCATCGACACATCAACATTGAAATAAATACTTGTTAATCATGGAAATGGTAACAAAATGGTAATAGGATATTTTGCCAGAGAAAGTAGTTGAAAGATAGGAACTATAAATGTACCGTAATACTGCGTGTGCTTATTGCTACAAACCGTCGTGCTTATGGTAACATCTAGAGTACTCTAGTGGCAGTAATAAACTAACAAGTCATCCGTCGAACGATCTTAGTTAACCACCATCCGTCCTTATAAACACGCGAAGCCACATTTGATATAAAATATTGGACCCTTAAGTCATGATTGTTTGGCAACGTCAATCGAACATTTCTTACAGTCGATTGACCTAAATATTTCATTTTATGTTTTAAGTACAAATTTAAAATTGGTGTTAAATTGATTTACACAGTAGGAAGTTTAAAACACTGAATATCACTCGAGAGACAATTTGATTGTCACTAAAACTCTACCATGATTTCCCGAACAGTAAAATGAGATAAATAGGTCAATAAAAAGTGATGGCTAAATAGAGCTAGTGTTAATTAGTATTGATACTGGAGGTGGGGACTTCACCAGGGTTGGAAGACTCATCGTATCCGGAATCAGAAGAGTTATCACTGTAGAGTTTGGTGGCAGTGTCGGTGGCAGCTGCAGCTTGGCACTCTCGCGCTTGTGTACGCAAGGCTTCATGAACCGAGGATCTACAGCCACATGTCCGTACGGGCTCTTGAATATCACCCCACAACACACCTTCTCTCTGCAACACACAACCAATCCGGTGTGAGTAAAGCACTTGCTTAACTTGCACACTGACACTTGCAGGCCTTCTCACTGGCTATTAAAATATAACTATTATTTATTTTATAAATCTAAAATAATAGGTTGTGTAAATAAATATCATAAAAAAACTCACAGTTACAACTTATTGCAAAGTTAGAACTGTTGCAACTGTGCATTTTTTATGATATTATTTATCTATACTATTAGTATTTCGATATTTCAGGGTATTGCCAATCGGCTAATATATTCTTCTATTACACATAGAAATTAATTCTTTTACTTTCTATTAGTATTTCGGTTAGGGTTGTCCGGAGTGTTGAGATCTCGAATCTGGCTGGGGTAATTCAGATTTTTTGAATAGAAATGGTCCTTAGTGTGTGGAGGGTGGGGAAACGAATAAAATTATATAGATCTTTTATTTTTATAAGGTTTTTGAGGTCCACAATTCACCATGAAATATTTCTTTTTTTTAGTAAATATTTATTAGTAAATATCAACGGATTTGTTTGAAACTTGACACATAGTTGTATACCATTAACCCAAAGACCCCTACTGATCTTGGGGTTCGGGGGGCACAATATATGGATTTGGGGGTTAAAGAATTTCCTTCATTCGTGAAATCGTGGCCAGTCTGCCAGCTGTCAACTTAAGCCCACTAACTCATGTACAGACACCTGGTTTTCAAAACTGGACTGAAGTGACTCCTGAAGAGATCTGTCAGGTGGTCAAAACCTAAAAATTCAAAAGCCGGACATATGGGGTTTGTGCAATGTCCTAAAGTTTGAGATATATGATATCGCCTTCCTTTGTCATCGGCCATAAACAATTGTCTTAGGGGCGGTATCTTTCAGGATTCCCTAAGATAGTGGACAGTTCCTGTCTATAAAAGGGTGATGCAAGAAATCAAAACTATAGGCCCATATCAGTGCTACCAGTGTTGTCTAAAGTAATCAAAACTATAATCAAGAATCAACTCTGCAGCTATTTTGAATCGAACAGCTTACTGAATGATGCCCAACATGGTTTCAGTGGGTGTTCCACTACAACAGCTTTATTATCCCTGGCTTCCAGAATAACAGATGCTCTTGAATCTGGAAACTCAATAGCTCTCACCCTCTGTGACCTGAGTCGGTGCATTTGATTGTGTCCCCATGACATACTGATTAGTAAACTAAAATCGTACGGGATTGAAGGCACTTAGCCCAAACAATCTCCAGCTATTTAGCTAACAGGAGGCAGATTGTATCTCTGGAAGAGCAAATTCTGCCAGTCAAGAGATCTCCACGGTGTTCCTCAGGGCTCTGTCCTGGGACCTCTCTTTCCTGATACTAATCAGACCTGGGAAAAGATGGACAGGCATTGCTGTTCAGAAACGATGCGACATTGGTGACAGAGAAGATGTGGAGCGGGTGAGGAGAGAGGCAAGCCCTGCTTGAAAAAACATCTGAGTGGTTTGCCTAATAAGTTAAAATTGAATGAGGACAAGACCCAGTTTCTGATTTGCACCCTCGGGCGAACCTCTGTCCGAAAACCTAGGTGAGGCTGCTGGGTTTTGGCTTGACCAGAAACTGAGATGGGATCAACATATAGCCCAGACCTGTACCAAGTTAACCAGAGTCGCCTTCCTACTAAGAAAGCTGCGTGGTGGTCACTGAGAAATATCTAGGTCACTGTCTACTACGTTGTTCACAGCCATTTGTCTGGGTGTCCTCCTCTGGGGACAGCACCACTACCCGTAGACTGTTAATACTCAAAGGCGTTGAGGTGATGACTTCAACTGAGATTAGGGCAATGATTTTACCCACAGGCCTCTTTTTCAGCGCCTCGGCATCCTGACTGTTTACGGACAGTATGTCTTTAACTCTCTGCTGCATATCGTCCAAAACATCTCAATGTATGGAAGAAGACAGGAAATTCACCAGCATAACACGAGGTATGCTAGAAACCTCAACATCCCTCAGTGCAGACTTTCTAAGTCCTTGAAGAGCTTCCCAGTGGCCCATCAAACTCTTCAACAGCCTACCTGAGGAAGTCAGAGATATGGATTTGGCCAAATTTAAAACCTCAATCGGACTAAACTCTTAAGTAGCCTATCTACTCACTCAGAGTGGAGGATGTGCCACTCTACTAGCTCGCCGCCATCCCAGTTAAAGTTTGTCTTTTTTACCATAAGTGAGGCAGTCTATCCGAGAATCGGTCAAAGACGTAGCATTCAAGTATTCAAGTAAGTAAGAAGGGCAAGAAATAAAAAATCATAAAATCTATGTGGGGTATCAAAAAGGGAATATTATGCTGATTTCAAAAATATATTGGTTGTCTACCAAATTGTTTGGGGAGGAAGGGGGTTAAAAGTAGGGTAAAACATTAAAATCAATGAGATAAATCGGCGGGATGGCGAGTTTCACTTGAGCACCGTGGTGCTTAGCGGCGAGCATGCCAGGGGTCTGGGGCTGAAGCCCCATCAAGCAAACTAGTTTTAATTAGCGATGGGTTGGTTCAACATTTGTTGCCGGTTAACAACTGTAGCTTTTATTTTAAATCGGTAGATTTTAAAACAAAATGTCTTTTCATAAGTTGTATGAAATTAAATTTTGTATCAAATCAACTAGTTGAAAAGGAATTTTGCTCAGCTATTTTGCTGAACCTATTTAATTAAATGCCGTTATTTTGAAGCAGAAGTAAAATTCAAAAACCCTTGTACAAACTTGCATGTTGTTTTTTCTTGGTAAAAAGAATCTTCAGGCTAAATGTCATGCAAACTAGGCCATAAATGAGGCAGAAACTGCATTAAGGACAAACAGATAAACCCACACACAAATTCCAAACAGACATAAGTTGAATCTTAGATCTCGCTTAGCTCAATTAAGCTGATTTTTACCAAATTTTTATCTTTACGACTGAGTTTGGTGAAGTTATTAACGATAGCATTGACTGATGCATAAAATCAAGTTACAGCCGTACAACTAGACTAGAACATGATATAGGTTGTGCAAACATTCTAAATTATATATTAGCAAAAATATATATTTTTTTATAATTTCTATCAGGAAAACGTATTGAGCAGGTTAGACCATTGCACGCAAACACCTAGTTACGCCTTCATTTCTCATGCGCCTTTCACTGTCTGTTTCTGTTAGCTGTAGTCAAATGGATAGCTGAACACTTCTTCTGACAAGGGCGACCATTGAGCTTGCATGGAATACAAGTGCTCAAGAAACAAATGTGGTAACCACTACAAGCCCAAAACATACTCACACTTAAGATGCAAGGTATGAAGATCACCAAAAGGTGTCACAGGTTATCATGTTTTATAACGTGTATATACTCAAATGCAAGCCACATGCCAATCTAACCCGCACCCATAAATTTCACCATGAATGAGGTTTAAAACCTTACACTCTCGTACAAGCCGCACCTTATTTTATGTACCTTCGGCTTCAACGATGAGATAGGCTGTGATTTGTTAAGCAAGCTCAGCGTGATTTAAGTGGTTGTTCGTACCAAAGGCTCATTCGTGGTCAAAACCGAGCAAGAGAATGTAAACACATCTGCCGTTCCTTTTCCCTACTCTAATCTCTCCTTTTCGTCTCTTCTTCTTTCCTTCTCTATCCTGTCTAAACAAAGCCGAGGCACTGAGAACGTAATGTCATCTTTGTTTTATTATCTTTTCTCATCAAACTACGATAATTTCATTAGATGCTACAACATTCGATTGATGTTTTCACTCATACAGTCGTTATTTTTGTTTGGTAAAATTGTACTTTTCAAATTATTTAGCGCTCTGAATTGCGTATTAATAACAATAATACTTTATGACGTAATACTCGCGTTGTGCAGTATAGTGGTCAATTGAATAAACTTGTCGTAGTTCCACTCTCTCTTTCGCTTCTCTCACCGTTCTGATTGGTTCTGTGCAGTCTCTAGAGTATATAATACTGGTGTCGTGTAATACTTTCATTCTTGGCAATTTCCATGAAAACATTAGTTTTAGCAAAAAACATGAACCAAGTAATTTTATTAATTACGCACGATATGCTGCAAAATTGATTACAATTCCAGAACTGCCTTGAAATCCACTGTAAACCATTATCAGTTAGTTGTTTTTCACCTCATTCGTTCTATTTATTCTAGTGTCTCCATTTTGTTTTTGTGGATGCCCCTGCTACCTAGCGGGAGTTTTTTTAACCTCTTGGAATCAATTAAAATGTTGATCCGCTAGATTGTAGCTGCTGTCTACCAGCTGGGTTCGTTGCCTGACATCGTTTCGTGTGTGTGCCGATTATTTCATCTACGGGTTTTATAACACATCTGGTATCTGACAGCTGATTTGTTTTACTTTGTTTCTTGCGTGTTTATTACTACTCAGTGCTTTTGCGGGAAAGTTATACTCAGCTCTTGTTTTTAGCAGTTTTTACTTATATTCAATTTATTTTTACTAACCTATTTAAATCTATTTTGAGAGCATTTTCAATTTTAAGCTTGAGTGGTTAGTCATAATAAAAATTCTTTTTTGGATTAAACCACTAAATAATATTTGATTATATAAAATATATAACAAAAACAAGACGTTTCACCTACACTATGGTAGACATCTTCAGCTGTAGAGACGAAGAAGAGTTAAAATAAATGTATAAAATAAAAAATATATAAAATGTATAGGGAGTATAAAAATTGAAAGGTAAAATAATTTTAAATAACTTTACTATTTTGAGAGCGTTTTATTATTGTAACAATGTCTCTTTCTAACGAGCAAATAGAGAAGATTTTTATGAGTGATGAAAGCGAATGTGAAAATGAGAAAGAAGACTAAAACGTAGCGGATTATTCATGGGTAGACAAAGACGAGGACACCTTGTGGATGTACCGCGACTATTGCGAGTGTGACGCCCGCCTCTGTGTACCTGACTGCTTTGTAACTTATCATACAAAGCTAAAATTTTGAGGTAAAAGGTACATACCATTTTTTTTGTATCTGTGTTTAAATTATATCCAAACATAATAACTAAACAAATTATATACAAATATAAAAATTTTTAAACATCAAAACACTTTTTGCTTATGTACCTATTTTAATAATGAAGGGTTAACTACTTAACAAACAAGTGTTAGGTAGACTTAAAGCTTAAGTGGTTAGTCATAGTGAAATAAAATAAAAATTTACTGATACTTAAGAAATATTTTGCCAAAGTAAATTATTCATTTCTAAAGTAATTCTTGCAACTCATTAATTTAACTAACAGTACTAACCTTGCTAAAACTGAACCACAAAATTTAAAACCTACTTGCAAAACCTTGGTACAGTGTTGAACTTTCTTATCCAAGCCCTAGTCAAAGGTAGTTTCATATCATGAACCATAGTGATTATTGAACAGGAAAGGAGATTGGTGCATGGTTAACTGATAATAAATTAAGTGAAACAGCAAATTCTTGATAAAAGTATGATTACAGCCTGCATATCAGTCGATTTGTAATATGTTGATAGTAAGGATTTGATACACTAATACAAAAATACTTTTATCTTCTTTAGCAAATACCAATGCAGAAAGTAATTCAACATTTCAAAAGATCAACCATAATGGTTCAAGTTTAAATAATTCAAGATACTAGCAAAACTATTTGGTTTGTTTTTTAACAATCCTATGTTTAAGCAAGTTTTTTTTTAAGTTGGAAAATTATATATCAAAAGTGACCAAACTAGTGACCAATTCTTTGATATTTGAGAGATTAATAATTAAAAGTGGATCAGTTACAGCAATGTTATGAGTCAGTTAAGTTAAGGCCTTGCTGCCCCTGATGTTTCGGTGAAACTCAAGGTCAGTTTACAAAACAGCTGATGTTGACGAATGAAACGTGATAGCTGGACATTCCTTTAGCACACTATTAAATTTGCACACTGTTAATCTTTTAAAGCAACATTATGCTATGACTATTTTGATCACATTAGCAACCACAGTAAAACTCTGACTATGCAAACTTTAATCAAACGGAGGACAAAATCCTGCATTGTAGTTCTATATTGTAATAAATGTACATTGTCCCAGACTCTTGTTTCATAGAAAAGTTGGATATGTCTTAGTGCATTGACCTTCGCCGCATTTTTGCTGGCAGTATAAAATTATTCCGAATAAATTAGAGAGTCTGCAGACTAAACTTGTTGAATATATCTCAAATTGACTCTAAAGAAACCTTTTAAAGTACTGTTGCAAGAACCTGCGTTCATAACTTATCTTTGAAACTTATCTATAGAGCAATTTCCCAAAGTACTGTACAACACAAAATACAAGTATAAGTTAAAGAAAAAAAGACAATTCAAATAAACTTTTAATGGGCAAGATGTTAAAAGAAACTGCAAGTGTTTCTTAATGCTGAGGGGAAACCCGGTTTCATACGCTTTCAACTTTCAAGTTAGACCTTGACCAATATTTTTACATGTAGAAATTTTAAGTATGATTTTAAGTTTCATCAACTACGAGTGCTTTTAGTTCGCTGTTTAAATTATTCTGTCTTAATCCTAATTTGACATAATTGGTTTTTGAACAACTTGCTTCTTAAACTTATCTTGAAAAAGAGTTGTACACAAGATTTTTATTCAACAAATCTCTAAATTCACAAATTCAGTTCAGAAAATAAATAAAAGTCACAAAAAAAAACAGTGCAATTTGCATTAATTTTATCAAGAATTAAATGGATATATAAAGGAAACACGTAATGTTTATTAAGATAGGCTGTATAGTTGCGGATGCTTACATGTCGCCAGTGCCTCTGGGTGCCGGGGGGCAGTTTCTTCCAGCGTTTGACCAGCAACACGCAAGCATTGCACACCTCACCGGCCCGACGCTCCTCCAGTTGGAAACAATCTACAAAGTCTTCCTCGTACTTTTTGCTGTCAGTGAACCGTGAACTGAAACAATAATCATTCCCACATCATGCACTGTCACCACCACTCTCTAACCTTCAAAACCATCAAAGGTTTCAAAGTTTCATATTAGACTAAAATGTGATATTAAATAACTGGAAAATACTATAGTATTATAATATTTGCAAATTCTTTACCTGCTTGATTTTGCTTTGCAAATACAACATCCAGATGAAGAGCGATACACTTTTGGCTTGTGGAAACTAAACATCATAGATCAAAGGAAGACCTGAAACAAACTTAACTCAGAAAGTTTCTCATTGAAGTTTAAATGAAGAGAAGAAGGATGGATAAATCAGTGAACACTGAAACTAGAGGCTCCACAAGGCTGAAATCGTGACATTGCAAAGGACGAATCAGAGGTTTCCTTTTTAGGTCAAGTTACAGCATCTGCGTTATCCTATAGATAGAAAGCTTGCATGCATGCATGACAAACATTATAACAAAAAATGTCCCTGAACAATATATGTATATACACAATATTTTAAACTTTGCACATTACAGTCAGATATGAGCCGCCAGAACAGCGCCCCAGCCAGTTGGGTTCTTTGAGCCAGGCCCAAGTGGGTGGGCTTAAGGCTTCATGAGTCGGGCTTTTTGACACTACACTAGCACTCTCAGCAGCAAAGCTATCTTGTTGCAAATGCTTATAGATGCAGTTACGACTGCAAAAACATTCTGCTCGGTTAGTTTAGTGGTTTGTAGTTACAGTGAGGCGCTCTCATAGTCACGAGTTTCATTCCCACTTGACCTTGAATGTCCATGCATTGAGGGGTTAACAATGCACCTACTCTGAGAGGGGACGGGGGCAGGGGCTGCAATGGCCTACTAAGGATCACTGAAGAGAAAGTGACTCATTGAGATCTTGGTGAACTAATGATACCTGTGCTTGATTGAAGGAGTAGACCTATGTCTAGTGTTGAGTCAGGCTGTTGTACAAAGAATTACAAAAAGTTGTTGGAATTCTATGTGCAAGGGCCTGAAGATGATAGCCTGCTATCAATTGCTTGTGCAAATACAATTTATTATACTGGCCTTCTGTGTTTAAATTTTTATCTTTCAAGTGCCAATATCTCCACAAAAAGTAAAAGATCATTATTCACATTTATTTTAAAACTTTATTATGAATGAACACTCAAAAGTTATTTTGAGTTTCAGTGCCCCACAAATGGAAACTCTTGCCTTCGGGCTCGAGATAAGGGCAGTGGCTCTTTTGAAAAGCTTTTTTGTCATGAGTTTTTTGCAGGCTTCTTATGTCTGTTACTTGGATTAAAAAATCTCTCCACTGAAAAATGCTCTTGACTTTCATTGCATATTCTTCATTGAGTTCACACCATTAACTGACCAAGGCACCTCATTTTACAATAAATTAGCTAACTATGATTTAACAATTACAAGATGTTCTTTTATTAGTTCAAGGTATAGTGGAAGAACAGATAATGTAGCATACTGATGGTTGAAACAGTCAAACTACCAGTCTGCTGTTACCTTTGATCCTGTAGAGCCATGTATCGAGAACAAAATTACACATGTATTGATTGAAAAAATTACCAATATTTCATATTTCCACATTAATTTTTTCAAACTTAATTTATCTTTTATACATAATTTTACAGGATTCAAACATTGATAAGTTTTAACTTCATGAGTCTTTCAAAGGGTTCTATCAAAGGTGAATACTAACCTTGTCTGTTAGTGTTAACTATAAAGATTTTAAAAAACTCAGTTTACAATCTGAAAAATTATTAGGATTACAATCAGATCAAAGTTTTGAAACCTTTCAGGTGAACAACCAGATCAGAGTATATTCCGGAATTGCTGATTGCAACGTCAGTTACGCCATTGTGTTATTTTCCTGCTCGATTGGAAATTAAGTGACTTTTCGTTCTTAAGAATATTAGTGTAAGTTGAGACCAAATAAGACGCATTATTATTAAAAATTAACTTGTGCTACTTATTATTATAGTTGATTTTGTACCAAAGGGCATTTGACGCCAAGGTCGGCAAGACGAATTCTGTACATAAATAATAGCTAAAACTACTATTTGACTGTTAAACGGATGTGATAAACTGAGACAAACAGAGAATAGTTATTATTTCATTCAATACATACCTTGTTCGATTCGTAAAATATGAAAAACAATTTAAATTCCACAAGCCACAGTTCTGACAGAAACAATCGGTACACCAACCCTGCACGGCAGCTCACCTCAACCAACGAAGAACCAATCCGCAAGCAAAAAGCAAAGCAAAGCAAATCACCTAGCAATCAGAAGCCAGCACAGAAGAAAAACAGAACGTAACAACAGTGCTGCCACCTATTATATTACAACAAAACATATTTTGACTATTTACCCTCCAGCGCGGGTCTCACTCATAGGAGGCTGTCGGTGTGAAAGTGGGTTAGGGAGCTTACCCTGACAAAATTAAAAAATGAAATTGGTGTATCGATAAAATTGTATCATAATATAAATATTTCATGTTTTTTTAAACAGCTTTATGAATTATTATCGTAAAAAGAAACTGTTCTTTGTAAATATTTTGTGAATGTGATTTTAATAAATTACTAACAACGTTTGATAACAAAATGTGTGGACCGAACCGGGACAAATTAAATATCTACAAATTAATTTCTAGATATAATTGAATACATTAAGATCTATTATGATGTAATTTTATTTTTTTATACAAAAAGGTATTAAAATTAATATTGGTGTTTTGATAGTTTAATTGTTTTCTTTATACGTAAAGAAAATATGATTGGTCATCAAGATGGTTCTTTATATTTACTAGAAAATCAAAACCAATCAGTGCAAAGCTTATTATTCATTGCTGAAACAGACTGTGGCCTTTGACATTATGTATGGCGCTTTTCTGAAAGAAAGGGTTGTTATGTACAGTTTACTACATAGCCATATACTCAATTATGTTGCTTTGTAGATGATTTGTAAAACTCATAACTCTAATTATAATTTTTAAAGCAGCTAACCTAGCTGGTTTTATTTTTCTAGAGTCAAATAACAAATTATTTTAAAACGAAATTTAGATAAAATAATTGACGATGTTTCACAAAATGTACGTGTTGGTTGTTCTTAATCTACACCTAGTTAATTCATTGTGGTTTTATATACAGGTAAAACTATGATAAATAATTCACAATTTTGTGTAACATTATTGTAGTGCTCGAGATTATATTGAATTATATTCTAGCTATAATGTTGCACAATGTGCAAATGCAAAATTCAATTCTAAAAAGCGTTGAAGTGCTTAGTTTAGCAACGAATGTTTTCACTTTTTCCCGTGGAGGACCCCCGGACCCTCTTCTTGTTGGGTAAGTGGGGTTTCTATAACCACCAGACCCCCTAGTCTGGTGTCCAAGACCCCCACTTCCCCCAGAATATTCAGCCTTGTGCCGCCTATGGTCTCGAAATCTTGGCAAAGCAGAATTGATGAAGTAATTTGATGCTTTACCACTGTTACAGGCGTCGCACCAAAACGGCCCGGGTTCAATTATCAGCACTGCCGCCACCATTTCAGGATAGCCACTCTCCGTGGATCAGTAGTCACGTAGCCGTTGGTTCATTCCATTGGTCGTTGGGATTTTATTTTATTGGACCATGTTAGCCCTAGTTTGTAACAAGACTACGCATCTTCATTCATAAAAAGTAAAACACTCATCAAGCACACCATTATAATTCCCTCAAAATAATTCACCTCAAAATAAACTCTTAGAGTGGTTAATGTCTCAAACTAAAGTATCAAATAATTATAAATTGCGTACGCTTCAGAAGAAACAAGTCTCACATATTATAAGAAGCCATAATTTTCTTAGATTACACATTTCGTCTTTATGACATGTCCCTCAAAGGCTCATCCCAATACCACAACCTAACTCAGTAGACTTCTAGAAATCAGAACCATAATGTGCTGTACCATTAATTGTTATACAAAATAAACTATTATTTATATTAATTTTTACCGTATGTAGACAACAAGATTGGAACATCATTACGAGACTAAACACATTTCAAATGGCTTTTTAACCCATTTTCAACATTTTAACGATTGGGTGTCTACACGTATGGTTTTAACAAACAAAGACGGACTGGCAAAGAAATCTTCCATGCCTTCCAAAGGAGGGGTTCTGCCAACAGAAGGTTTGTAAATTGAAACCCCCACAACACTCTTTTAAGTGGTATTTTTACATTATTTTTTTAACTTATAACCTCTCTAAACCAATAGTGGGCGGTAGCGTAGATAGCCTTTTATCAAAGGGGGATACAATTATAGTACCGGTGATCGTGGGTACCGGTGAAATTGAAAATGCACATAATCATAGTCGCATTTTAAGGCTTTTTGGGTCAATAGTTTTCATTCAGGAATAATCATTTTTACCCGCATAAACTTAAAATTCACCGAAAATAATTTGTTTCCTATGTCAGAGCTGATAAGGGCCTTTGTCCGGCCAAGACTGCCTTATCACCCATTTAACACCGAGCCCAGCAACCTCCATGGTTCTGGCCCCTGTTACAGAGAAGGAAATCGCTAGGGTGACGAGAGACCTACTCAATTAATCAAGTCTCAACGTGGGTTAATTAACCGTACTCTACGAACTTAAAACAACTTGAACACTTGATTAATATATCTTTTAACGCTGAAACCGTTCCACCTTCTCTTTTAACAGCAAGTCATCGCCAAATTTTCAAAAAGAGTGACCAATTTTCATTTTAAATTTTACTACGTTTATTCCTCGACCTATCAAAGACTTTCGATGGTGTTCACCATTTTATCTTCATTCAAAAAGTACCTATAATATTAGGGAATATGAGGAGTGACCCTTAAGTGGCTTGAATCCTATGTTAGTAATAGAAGAAAATGTTTATGAATTTCGGTCGTAAGATCAGGCATTGACTTTTTTTAAACCAATGGATCAGGAATGGAGAGATTGAACTATGGGGTCCCACAGCGTTCTATTCTTTCCACTTTTTTTATCTATCTACGACAATAAATTACGTTGGTTCATCAACACAAACCACAGTTGTTTTACTATAGTCATTGACTTTAAATATACATTTAAAATCAATGCTATAGTAAACAATTTTGACTTTGACTAGCTCTAAGAGTGAGTACTAATTTGAGGTAGCAATGTCCTGCCACAGTTAGTCATTACTTTAGTGAATTGTAACGCAATGTCTTGTTTAGTCTTATTAAGGTACAAGTTACCATATTTAGTTTTAAATTAGTTTTAAGTTGACTTGTCCAATTGCTAAACTACTTAAAGGAAATAAACGTTTGTAATTTGTTTTATTTTAAACAGTGAACCTCTCCAATGTAAAAGAAAAAGCTAACTGTGGCTTTGTTACAGTACGTTTTTCTAGAGTAGTTCAGAGTTTGTTTGTGTACTGTCGATAAATGGTCTGTGCTGTTAAGATCCCAAATAGACTGGCTGTTGCTCCCCCTCCCAGTTATTATAGGTGGATAGATTTTCAGCCAAACTGAAACAGAAGTGAAGGAACGTATGGCGTGTTGTAGAAATGTCAATGGAGGCTCGTAACAGTTCAGCTCTTTTTAAAAGGGCTGAACAATTAAGACGTTGGGAGGATTCGGAAACAAATCGTGAATCAACTGTGGTTGCTGAAAAGTCCAAACGTATTAAATTTTCGTCAGATTGTGTTTTTTTAGCTGCTTGTGCAGCTGGTGACAAGGAAGAAGTTCTTCGCCTGATAAATAGTGGAGCAGACATTGACACAGCTAACGTTGATGGATTATCAGCATTACATCAGGTAGGATTGTTATTTTACGCTTACTTTAAGTCAACCTTCGATTGATAAATATGCGGTTAAAGTTTGATAGTGTTCAGTTGCCTGAATTTTTGTTCCATACATTTTAAGGTCAAGTGGCTTTACAACTCTTTACTCAAGGTTTCTCATCTGTCAGATTTCTTGGACTCAATAATTAACATACCCAGACTACTCTAGGCCTATGTTGCATTATCAAATTAATCCACTTTCGGTTCATGAGTTGAAGTAGATCAGTTGTCCCATTTAAATTTTATTTTTGTGGAGGCCTTTCTCTTGCATGATACCTAGCCTAGACTGTCTTGATTTATGACATAGTTTACATAATTTGTCTGACCACTCATTGAGGGTATTTTTACCCTGCGTCCAGCATTCCGAAAAATTTACAGCTACTGGTAGACTCATCGTTGGAGCACACTTATATAAACTAAACTTAGTTACGGCACTAAGCGAATGAATAAATTGTTTTACCATGAGACAAAGATTCGACCCTAAGTACAATTAAATTGTTGAATTAAGCCTAACCTAATTAAATTATTACTATACTAAAACTAAACACTAAAGATAACATTATGAAATATTTTGTTGAAAAGATTAAGTTTAGTTTAAGTTAGTAATAAAGCTAATGGCTTACAAGAAATTTATGGGTATTTGTCTAGAAGGGTGACTTATGATTTTATGGGCTAAACTGATTTAACACAATGTGAGAAGGCTCCAAATATATAAAATTTTAACACCTTAAAAATAATAAAACCAAAATGGCGGGAAGCATGTTTTTCAAAACAGTCGGGACTGTTACGGTCCTATCTAAAAACTGATTGAATTTTCATGGTCAGGTTTTAGGCGTATTGTTTTGGTCCTATGACTTTTGCCATTATCTGGCATCCTTCACCCTCAAATAGAGCAAAGTTTCAAATATTTTTAACGATTTTTAGAACAGTTTTGATTTTTTTCTCACTTGTTATAGTGGTGAGGCGGCTTTAAGCTTATCCTAAAGTGTGAGTTAAACTTGCCCTTTAATGATATGTTCGTGAAAAAATTCAAGTGTATTCATTTGCCAAAGAACATGTTACTGACAAAGAAGTTTGAATTTTGTCTTGACGGCGTAAAGTTAGCCGACCTACATCTTGGTATTTAGTATAGTGACTTGTCTTCTCATGAGCTTTAACCGATTTACGGGAGGAGACCCCACCTATCCATAAAATTGTTTTGGTGAGACTTATTTAAAAGTGGCTAAGCGTGACTTAAAAGTTGGAACTCCTTTGCGATCGGGAGGCATACGGACCTTGATCTTGTGACACTCTGTGGCAGGCGATAGTCTCATCACCCACTTCAAATTAACCTAAAAAGGCTGAATAAGGTATTATCATTGAAGTTAGGTTTAGGTTACCTGATGCTGCGATTTTACGGCTAGACCGACGTGAAGTTCGCCCAACCTATATCTTTCTTACTGACGCCAGCAATAACTTCTTGAAATGGTGATGTTGTCATCAAACCCGGCGGCAAGGACCACTACTGATGGCACCCGAAAGGTCCACAGAACTGAGGAGCACCTTGGCGCGGTCCATGTATACAACCCTCTGTGTAACACTTCACTGACTATATATATACAAATGTTTACCCTCTTCTATATAAGCTAGAGACTTGTAGGCATGTTGGAATGCCTTTTACTAACTCCGCAACAAACAAATGCCGAAATTTTTAAATTTGTACTACCTAAAAAATAAAACAAAATGGGAAAACATGTTTTCAAAAACATCTAGTGAATGAACGTTAAGTCCTATCTAAAACAGGTTAGTTTTCATGGTCAGATTTTGACGTCTAACATTTTGGTCTATAAAATTTTAATGTATCTGGCCTCCTTCACCCTCTCAAAGAGCGAGTTTCCAATTGTCTACTTGCGTTTTACAACAGTTTTAATTTTGTTTCTCCGTGTTATAGTTGGTTAAACATCCTAAAGTATGGGTTGAATTTGCTTTTAGTAATATTTGTGAAAAATCTGAATGAGTATACATTGCTGAAAACGTGTTACTGACAGTAAAGTTAATTTATTGAGGTAAGACCGTGAGTTAGCCTGACCTAAACCTTTCTTTGCTGGCGCTCCAACAACAGCTGGATGAGCTAGAAACTTAGAAAATTGGTATGTAGGTACCTTTACAGAAACCAACCACAGAAAAATTGTAAAGTCAAAATTTTATGTTAACACTAAGAAAAAATAAAAAAACCAAATGGCGGCGTGTTTTCTAAAAAACTTCTAGTGGTGAGCAGTGCTTGCGCTAACGAATTTGCTAATAAACAGAAAGAAATTAAAATATTTCCGCAGGAAAAAATATACTACTCTATACCAATAAATCCATTCAATTGAAGATGACCTACAGAAGAAGATTTTGAGTACTAAAGCCTAAATTTTGTATTTATATTTTATTGTTATGTTTTTGTTGTAGCCCATGCCAATTTTACAAAACGTTAATTTAGTAAAATGCCTCTATCCTGAGTGAAATATCAATGTACTTTCTCCCACTAAATTTCAAAGTGAGTGTTCTTAGATTTAGGTTGATGGGCTACATTAAAACCAGCCTGTGTAGTGAACTAAAGTAAGTTATAACCAGACTTTGGAGTAACGATTACAAAATTGTAATTGTTACAGTATTCGTTACATTTTTCTGAAACTTTGTAATCTAATCATTACATTTTTGAAACCCAGTAACGTAGGTAATGGTATTCGCTACATTTTGCCGGTAACGATTACATGTAACAAGTTACTTTTTGTACTGCTAAAATTAGCCAAAAACGGCACCTCTTAGAATTGACTACATCCATATTTTACACATATGATGTAGTTTTAGATGTCATTCCTCTGTTTACTCAGGGGCGTCACAGGCATGCATGCTCTTGGGCAGACTCAATGGCAGTGCCCCCCAGAGGGTGGCAGGGGTGCACTCCCGCCTAAGAGGGGTCGAGGGCACTCGAAACTTGTGAAATTTCAAAAGCAAAAATAACATGTTTTGCGTTTAAAGTGGGTCTAGTGCTAACTTGCCATAACAACACAAATAATTTACTACATTACCAGTAATATGACTATGAATAGAAAGCATTATTTTAAAATGTTTATGGAAACCTTTGACTAGCACTAGGCATTTTTTTAACCAACTATTTTGTGGTATTTTTAAGAACAGCCATCCTCCGTGTTTCAGCCCTTTTCGAAATTCTTTTTCCTACTTGGTTTAGAAAAGCTGGTGTTATAGTATTGCCCTGCCCTATACACCTTCAGGTACCAACACAGTTACACAAATCAATCTCAATTACTCAACTCAAACCAATGATCACTGCTCAGTGCTCACTCTTGAGATAGAAAGGAACATGTCAAAAACAAAATTGTTTGTCGGTTATACATCCTGAAGAGTATAACAGCTGATGAACCCTGGACGGAGGGTGGTAAGGATCATAAGCGATAACCGGGCCTTGTGGCAACGTCAAGCATTTATGTTTTGAGTGGTTGGCAATAACTCATCTCACGCTTCCTGCCAACATAAGTACTGTGAATTGTTACAATCCACCCTTTCGCATAGTTAATCAATAAATATACAAATATATTTGAGTATCGTAATATAATTCCCTTTTGTTCTGAGTATCATAATTCCCCAAGTCTTTCTCCTCTCTATAAATTCTTTGTTTAGATGCATGCACCTAGCTCTTCAAAAATACCGCCCTTAGCTCTATTCCTGTTGCCGGGTTCTCGAATGTGCCTCTGTGTTTACTCTAGTTTCTCTATGGAACTAGCAACATTCAACTATGAGCAAGGGATGCAAACAAAACAAATGTAACAGTTTACAGTACATGTCCCGTCGTTCTTATGCACTATTCGACAAACTACAATTTATTTATTTGACAGTACTAGTACTTTAAACTCACTGTCATAATTTACAGATAATTGAGTTTGTTTGTTTTTGCTTACAGCTTAAAACCTAGTTTTATCTTTGAAATATTAAACAAGAATAAATAAAATTCCAACTGTAGTGCTAGTCTAGTCACAATCGCTAGACATATAGCACCCTGACATTAGTAAATTCAAAATTGTAACTATTTCTTTTTGACGGCTTCCAACTCAAAAGCAAGTTAAAATGGATCTATTTAATAATTTTTTCCCTATTACATAGTCTATCATTCCATTTTGAAATAACTGTAACTGTAATCAGTTACATTGGTTTTAGGTAACTTGTTACTGTAATCAGTTACATTTTTTAAGGGTAACTGTAATCAGTTACTGTTTTGAACGAACTTTCCCAAGTCTGGTTATAACAACAAACACCCTCTTGCCAATACTTTAGGAGAATACCAGAATTATGTATTCTAATGGTCAATGGTAAAGATCTACAGTTTGAATACACATGTTTTAAACAATTTTTCAGTAGTTGGACATCATAAACTTGTTTAGTTTTTTATTTGTGTTATAAAAGTACGCACTATGTGGTGGATATTGCTTGTATTGAGCAATTGATATTTAGGGCACTCTGCGGAGCGTGAGGGAGAGGAAACCGTGTGTAGGGCTAGAACTAGCACGTGGGCACGCGAATATACAGAAATAGCAGTGCTTCAACCCGACAGTGTTAAATATACATTTGCAGACTAGAGTCTACACGGCCATTCTCTCCACAGCTGCACTGTCCGTATGAATCTTGGGAGGGAAAACCCAACGTTATATACACCATCCTCCACACCTACCTACTGTAGGTCAAAGTTGGCTGGTTAAACTTCGAATTTAACAAAATATCACTTGAATTCCAAAAACAGTAGAACCTCGACGCTTTTGACACTCTGTATTCTCTGACACGGCTTATCACCATCTATCAAATGCAAGATGACTAGTGACTTTGGCGTATTGTAGGGTTTTATTAATTAGTGTTGCAGAAGGGGAATTCACAATTATATACCGGTATAATTGGTGAGAGTATTTCATGCATTTGGGAATGTTTCAGGGAATGTTTTGTAAACATTGAATTCGTCAGAGAAATATCCAAACATCTTATAATCTAGAATTTTTTTTAAGGAATCCTTATTTTAGGGTAGACAAAATGTTTTCAAGTTCCATACTAAACAGGCTAAGGTTGTGTATTTGATCGCCCTGCAATGTTTTAAATCAGTCTTTGTACATTACTTCACCTTTTTTTTGTCACCTAGAAAACTTGTAATATTTAAAATGTTATATAGATTATTGTAAAAATGACGACTGAAAACATTTTAAACAGCTTTGGTAAGGACCGGGAATTTTTAAATAAATAAAATTGCATTGGAGAGCCGTGTAGATCAGCATTCAGAAATTTAAAGTTTTTGATACTACCTTGCCACTATATTTTAGAAACAGATATTTTTTTCAAATTGATGTGCAATTTCTTAAGAGAAAGTGATATCAACTCTTATAATAGAATAGGCAGAGAAAACTACCAAACTGGCAATACAGAATGGCAGTTCACGATTGTTTATCTTCTCAGGTAGGAGTTCAACTCATCAATAAGTTGCAAAATTTTATCAAAGGTGCTCTAGAACTTAAGGTTTATAAAACTTGCCTGAAAAAGGTTTTCCCACTGAAGGATTTGACAAACAATACAGACTAGTTTATGACACATGACCGGGAAAACGCGGAACTGACTACAGGACCAGAGTGGTACAAATAACAATTCGAATGAATGAAAGAGAGTTAATGTCAAATATATGTCTTGTTGGGATTTCAATGTTAAACTGTGTGAAAAAGTTAAGCTTTTCAAATTAAATGACAATTGTATAACATGTAAAAATGTTCACACAAACATAGCCGACATGTAGCCACAAGCGCGGCCACTGCAGATTTTCGCCAATTACCAATAAAATAAAAAGGTTTTCATTTATCTGTCATAAATAAGATGAAACTCTGTCTGTCATATATGAACTATTAATATTTTTTAAACTTAATTTTTTAAGTTTGTCCTATTTACTATGTAGATTGGTTTGAATTGAAAAAAATTATTTTGTAATGCTTATATTTCAAAATGAACAAACAAACAACAGCGGTTATAGTTTTACTGTATTTGTTTTCTTAATAGTGCTTGATATCAAGAAGAAATACCCCTATCTTACTTCTCAAGGTAATGAAGTTATATTCTTATCCTATGGATACCATCTCATTCCGGTATTTTAGGAAATGAAAAAGTTGATTACTTAGCGAAAAATGCCAGTATTTTAAATCAAAATTATAGCCTGTCTTACTTTGACATTAAAGCTCTTTTGAAACACAAGGCTAACAAACATTGGCAAGACTCATGGACTCCCTTGATACCTTGATGAGAGCAGCCGTTGACCAGTAGACTGGAATGGGCCTTGTCAAAAAAACTATTTTGAGCACACGCGTACACAAAAAAGAGACTTACTTAACTTATTGGCGGTGTGGCTGGCTTGAACATCTACTGCTCACCATAAACTCGTCGAACTCTTCTATCGAGTAGAAAGCCTCCTCAACTAACACTTTCTTGATTTTGTTCTTGAACTGTGCAAGGTTGCAGGTCTTGAAGAATTCCGGCAGACTGTTAAACAGTTTAAATGAGCCATACCTGAAGGAATTAATTTTTAGCCAATCTGAATCTGGGGACATTTAAGTCATCCTTTCGTCTCGTGCTATGTTCATGAATGTCAGTCCTGGTCTCAAGCTCATGCTCTCTCTCTTTGCACCAGCACAGACAGGCTAAAATATACAGGCAGGGAACAGTCATCACCCCTAACCGTTTAAACAGTGGTTTACAGTGTTCCTGCTGGTTTGCAATCCTGAAATGATTCGAACAGCCTCTTTCTGCTTAATAAAACTTCGTTTCTTCGAGCTGCATGCCCCAAAGGAGGATCCCATACGCAAGAATGCTGTGAAGAAAGCAAAATAGGCAAACCTCACACACTCAGGAGTTACACTGTCTCTAGCCGCCTCAACAAGAAAGTTACTCTACTTAGTCTCTTCAAAACCACTTCGATATGCTCACTCCAGTCCAACTTTGGGCTGAGATGAAAACCCAACAACTTGGCCACTTCCTGCTCCTCATTCCTCTTCAGGGTGAAGATTCCCCGCTGCGTCTTTCCCTCATTCGGTTTATAAGCGGCGTCGTAAACAGGGTACTACGAAACCATGTTTTGTCACTTTTTGAGTGAGCGGAGCAAAGTTGGAATATCGCTACTATCATTTCTCTTGACTGGCAAGGTCGCCGGCACGCGCGACTTTTCAAAGAACTGCATGAGCCAGACAAGACAACCCTACTAGAGCCGTTGGTTCATTCCATTGGTCGTTGGGCTATTAATTAATGACTCGATCTGGGGAACAGTCGGTCCTAGTTTTTAACAAGATTACGCCTCATCATTCATCAAGACACTCTTCACACTCACCAATCATCCCATTTTCACCTTTAAGATACCCGAAGGAAGGATCAGTGTCTCAAATCAAAGTATCATTGATTGTGCCTACTGCTGAGTATGAGTTTGAAAGGGTGTACACTGTACAGTTCGGTGTGTTGACAGCATTGTACCGCAGCAGCGCCAGCCTGTTGACAATCAGCTGACGTGAGAGAGCATGACGAACCACATCTTCCCTCTCTCTCTCTCTCGGCGCTTTTTCTAGGAGAAAACGTCACGTCCACGATTCGCACCTCTCTGATTATGCTTTTTTTTATTCACTTCGCTGTCTGGCGATTACAAGTTTTTACTGTAGCCTACCGTTACCAAATAAACTGAGCAAGATGTGAACAAGTTTCACAAATCATCGGTCCGGTAAAATAAATACAACATTTAGTTATGTACAGTATTGCATTTTGAAAAATATTTCGAAGTTTGAATAGGTTGACTATTGAACCATATAATTATGGCTGAATACGCTCTGTACGTTCATAATTTGCTTTACTCGTCTCTACATTTTTGCACAGATAAGATAAAATCGGTACTGAACATGTGACATGTGGGGTGCCGCGGTCGATGTAAGGCCTGCAAGAGGCCAACATGTGTCGTCACTTTAAAAGCTAAAGTTTAGTATTTACATTTATCATAAAGCCAAGGAAATGATATACAGGCGTTTAGCGCGCTTTCCTTGAGTTCTAATCAACCCTTGTTAGCGCTTAGTTTGTCGGATAGGCTGCGTGAGTTGAAGGAAGGTAAGTCAGTTGTTACGTGCTCAGTGTTGTGTATTCCTTGTGCGGACGAATTTAGGCTTTTTCTGAGTGGTCTATTGAGTACTGAAAGGGTTGGGGCTCAAACAAAGATACGATAATTTAAATAAAAAATAAAACACTACAATGCGGTTTGGAGGAATTGTTTTGAGCGGGTCAGACATAGTTAGATTGTAAGTTCACAGTAGTGGTGGAATCAATTATGAAATTGCTTATCTCGGAATTTTCCGGCCACTTCAGGAGAAAAATACTCCCTGGGAAGTGGTAGTAGTGTTTCTCCTGGAGTGGCCGGAAAAGTCCGCTACAAGTAGGATCAGACATGTTAACTTTGTGTGCATGTCCAGCGCAGTCATGTCTAGGCCGCACTTGTGTTAACAAAACATACGTTTTGAAATCTAATTGAACGTACTGTAGTTAGCAAATGGATGGTTGTTGTCACATGAGTGTGGAGTGTACACTAGAGTGCGAGGCAGGTACAGTAACGGGATCGGATATAGAGCGGTGCGGTGCTGGGCCGGTGCGGTAGCGTGGAACAGGTTACTGGCAGACACTCACTGACTCATCACCACACCACAGTCTTCACTCCTGTCTACACGGGGGATCACATGCTACCGTGCTACCCCCGGCCCCCTCCGCAGTCACCGTAACAAACGCTAGGTAAAGGTTGAGTGGTAGAGAGGAACTGTGGAGTTCATCTTTACCTTATTTCAACAAGAATAAACTTGACCTTTATTTACCGTGCAGACTTTGCCGATCCACCCGATTGCAGTTCTGGATACACAGAAGCACCGCTCTGCAACTGTGCGTAATCCAAAGATGTTGTTCAAATCAATATACAAACATTTTCTAATGAATTTTGTGTTTTTAACAGAAAATGCGATGACAAGTTATGCCGAATTTGACTGTTATGCGACTAGTTAAGCGGGTACGACATAGTCATCTCTATTAGAGGTTATACAGTTACACGACATGGAATATCAGTGCTTGAATTCAGTATAGTCATAATTTTAAACACTGAGATAGCCTATATATTCCTTCTAACAAGATGGTGATGGGTATATTGTTTCCCTGATGATGGTTTCTAGGTTTATGGGGTTTCCCATGGATTTATTTAAGGACTTCTAATGTGGACTCAATGTGTGTCAATTTCTAAAAGCATTTGAGCGCCACAATCTTGGAAAAATTCAAATTTAAAGAACTTGTTCAACCCTTAGCGGTGTGTGCGAAGGGGTGCACGATTGCACGTGCTGAGCTGCTACTGTTACAAAGTTAGATGACATGAGTGAAGCGAGTTGTTATCAGTGAGTCTACCAGCTAATCGTGCCACAGGTCTAACACCTGGCTCTTAAATCTCAGCTGTTTCACGTACAAGCAATAAGCGTGTTTGTGTTCGCTGCGCCACACTCGTGTACTCACGTACCTGACTAGTGACTACAAATACAGAGTGGGTACTATCTTGTGTACGGACTGTGTGTATAATACGGTATATTCCTCTTAAAGAAGCGCAAAATATTATACATTCGTTGTTCACCAGTTCTATTCATGTTATTTTAATACTGATTGAGAATAACAGATGAGAATATTTAAGGAACTGTGGTGTTATTTTTCGCATGAAGCTTAAAACGGGTCTTCCATTGCATAAGCAAGCGGTTGGCTCTGAGCACGATTCTGGATTACAATATCGGTTAGAATAGTTTTGTTCTGTATTTTACTGTAAACATATGTTTATCTGTGTTATTATTTTTCTTAAAACAGCTGTTTGCTAATTGTTTATTGTTTACAAACAAATAATACTGTTCTCTTCCATGTTGTTACTAAATGTGTTTGCTCCAATATTTTCAAATAAAACTAACTTTCTCTAAATTGTGTATCTAATATCTTGTTATAAAAATCTCTCATACAGTCCACTCTCACAATACAAAACATGGTCCTCAACGAACCGAATCATAAAACTGAAACACGCTATGGTGAAAATTGAACTTCCAGCAATGGTAATATCTACTCTACATTATTTCTTCAAGACATCATAATTTGATTATTCATCTCAAACTTTTGAACAAACTTTATTCACAAATTTTATTCTCACAAAACATACATCTGAAGATTATATTTCCTTTTTTAAATTGTTTTCTACTAAATAAACAATGAAATTCACTACTTTCTTAAGACAATCTTCACTTCTATTGAACAACCAAAGAAAATTAAAACTAAAATTGAATCTTTGATTGACAATGAAGATTTTACAGAACAGGGCAAATGTAAACAAATCAACAGGTACTACGATGAATTAAAATGTAAGTTTGATGAATTCAAGACAGCCCTCAATACCTTAATGTCAAGTGATCAAGTAGATAATTACGATGAACCTCAAGTCCTTGCAGTAGAAGAGGAAATCTCAGAACTTTATTTTACTATCCAAGACCTAGTTGACCCTTACATTACCAAAATTAACGATCCTAATACCAGCTCTGTTTCTCAAAATTCTGCTCACACTCTAAACGTCAAACTCCCCCCACTTTCTCTCAAAACTTCAATGGCTCACCCGAATGGATATCTTTTTTCTAATCTGTTTGACATCTGTGATCAAAACCCTAACATCGGAGATTCTGAAAAAATGCAGTATCTTCTTACCTCACTCAGTGGTGAACCTTTGAGTTTAATAAAATCTGCCAATAACACCAGAAAATTACGGTGTTGCTTGGAACATCCTCAAACAAAGATACAAAACAGTAGAAAGATTATCAGTTACCACATCAACAATATTATCGATCTCCCACATGTTTCCAACCCACGGCCGAAAACCTAAGATCTTTCATTTCTAGTTTCAACGAAAACAATCAAGCTCTCGCTCTCAAGCATGACGTTACAAAGATAACATTATCTTGTCTTCTCTCTTACTCCGCAAACTTGATTCCGAAACTAGAAAAGATTTGAAAACAGCCGGCCAGACTCACAAAAATTCCCGATTGTAATGAATTAATCAATTTTCTTGCAACAGAATGCACTAATTTAGAAGCAGCTTCTCTGAAAATGTTTCAACCTCTCTCTCACAACCCAAACAACCAAGTAGTAACAACATCAAGCCTAAGTTTGAAAGTACGCGCTGTCCTCCATACAACCTCAAAACCATCTTGTAAGTACTGTGCCAGCACAGATCACTCTATCTATGGATGTTCTACCTTCAAAAGAACTATCCACTCAAAACAAGTATGACTTTGCTAAAAAAAACGCTGTACAAACTGCTTAGGTTCTTCTCATTTGTTCAGGATTGTAAATCAAAACGAGTATGCTCTCTGTGTAGTAAAAGCACCATACTTGGCTTCACATGAATTCTACAAACCTGAACTCCTCCTCTTCACCTACAGCAGTACCAACATCCGGTATTAACTGTACCGCACAAAACCAACCTACATCTGCTAGCTCAGCAAACTCTACCAACCCCTCTTTTGTAGCCTTTTCACAAAACAAAAGTGATAGGCCCTCTACAATACTTCTCGGCACTACCCTTGTGCATGTCACCTCAAATACTGGCAATTCGCTCGTAATCAGAGCAGTTGTGGACTCAGCTTCTACCATCACTTGCATAACAGAGTCTGCTGCTCGATTACTCTCTCTCGAACACTCTAACCGCTTTACGTTGTTGGCTTTTCCTCATGGGTCAAAACGGAATCTCAAACTTGAACTTATCTCAATGGGACTCAAATAGCAAGGTTCTCGGCAGGATTCTAGTCGAGACCTGGTTTGAAGGTTCAAACATCTTCGCAGATCCCACATGTGTGCAATGTTGACATGTTACTAGGAGCTGACCTTTGCGAAAATCTTAACTGGAGAACGTATCATGATTGGCAATGATATGCAGCCATGAACTCTGTGTTTGGATACATTATTATTGGTTCATCTCCCACTCTCAGCTCTATGCCAACACCTAGTGAACCAAGCTGTACCGACGCAACAACTCTTTTCACGCATGACCTTCATCAAGCCGTTCAGCGCTTTTGGACCCGAAGAGACTCCTCTCAAGCTCAAACCGACTCCAGAAGAAGATTACTGCAGAAACACTTTTCCAAAACCACACAAGAGATTCTAGTAGTGGTCGCTACATTGTACTTACCTGTGAAAATCACCCTCCACTTGGAGACTCTACTGAAATTGCAAAAAGAAGATTCTTCTCTTTAGAAAGAAAACTAAATTCTGACCCAGATTTGAAAAACAAGTACATAGACTGCATGAACGACTACATCAACTCAGGAGACATGGAGTTAGTCACCTCACCCTTACCTGAAAACGCAGAACACTTCTTTTTACCCCATCACGCTGTAATCAAGAATGACTCGTCTTCTACAAAAGTAAGAGTCGTGTTTGATGCAAGCATGGTATTCAACAGGAATCTCACTGAACGACATTCTCCACTCCGGACCAAAACTTCAAAATGAAATCAGCGACATCATGCTCTTCTTAAGATTTCATCCAATCATCTGTTGCAGTGATATAAAACAAATGTTTCGCAGAATATACATACACCCAGATGACAGAAACTATCAACTTCTTTTTTGGCGAGAAGATCACTCAAAACCTCTGTTGATTTATCGACTGACTACAGTAGTTTTTGGATTCATCAGCTCTCAGCAATCAGAACCCTCAAACAGCTGATTGAAGATGAAGCAGAAAACTATCCTCTCGCTGCCCGTGCCATCGACAAACAAATATATGTTGATGATTTGATTCTATCTGCAGATAACATAGACGCTGCCACATCTCTACAGAAGAAGTACAACTACTATCAAAAGGTGGCTTCGAACTTAGAAATGGACCAGTAACTGCCCACAGCTCATGAAAAATATACCAGAATTCACAGAGAAAAACCACTCTTCATCGGACAACAACCCTTTGTACAACGTTCTTGGAATCAAATGGATCACGGATGAGTTTGCTTATCGACTTCAAGTTTGTGAATCAACTTCTCGACCTACAAAAGACAAATTCTCTCTACAGTCAAATCAAATCTACGATGTTTGTGGCTGGCTGACACCAGTTGTGTTTTGGGCCAAATCGCTGTTGCAACTACTTTGGACTTTAGGACTACAATGGGATGAACCAGTTCCCCAGAAATAGCAGAAAAATGGACTTTCTCAGATCTCATGTTTGAACGATATCCGAATTCAACGTGACCTACATCTTCACAAGGCTACCGACATACAACTCCTTGGATTTTGTGACGGGTCTGAAGCAGGGTACGGTGCTGTTATCTATGTTCGCTGTGTCACCCTCGAAGGAGACTTCAAAGTGTCTCTGCTCATCGCCAAGTCACGTGTAGCTCCTTTGAAAAGAATATCTATTCCTCGGATGGAACTCTGCGGAGCTCATCTTCTGGCTGGTCTTCTAAACTACGCAAATTCTATTTTGTCTCAAAGATACAACGTCAGCTCTATCACAGCCTGGTGTGACTCAACAGTCGTCTTATCTTGGATACGAACACCTCCTTAGTTGAAAGTATATGTTGGTAACAGAGTCTCTCTTATACAAGAGTTGATTCCCCCTCACGCTTGGAACCACATCTCAACTCAGTTCAACCCAGCTGACTGTGCCAGTCGAGGGTTGCTACCGTCCTCTCTAATAAAACATGAACTGTGGTGGCAAGGACCGTCATGGCTTCAACAACCAAAGGAAACATGGCCAACCTCACAGTTTACCCCAATGAAACCTGAAGAAATTCCAGAAGTAAAAACCGAACCTCTTCCTATATTGGTTACAACTGAAGAAATCAAGGAACACGACTTACTTGGAAAGTTTTCATCCTGGGATACCCTACTCCGAGTGACAGTCATGATTCTTCGCTTCATCCAAAACTCAAGAAGAAAACAGAAGACCGTTGGATCGATCACCTTGGAGGAACTCAAAGCAGCAGAACTCAAGATTATGAAAATGGTTCAACTGTCAGCTTTTCCAGAAGAACTAGCACGTCTTAAAGCTAAAAAACCTTGTACTTTAAAAATTCAACATCTCTCTCCTTTCATTGATGAAACAGGATTGATCAGAGTAGGCGGAAGGTTAGAAAACTCTAACTTAGCCAGTTCTGCAAAACACCCCGTCATCTTACCTAAAAATCACCACGTGTACTGTTTTGATTTTTATCACAACAAATACCTACACGCTGGACCCCAGTTTTTACAAGCAACCATATCAAGAAGCTTTTGGATTTTATCTGCAAGAAGTCTTATACGAAGCAGGACTTTCAAATGTGTTCGATGCTCTCGTTGTAAACCGAAGCTTCTCTCCCAGAAAATGGGTGATCTCCCCATTGAGAGAGTCTTACCTGCAAAAGTATTTCAAAACTGTGGAACAGATTTCTCTGGACCTTATTTGATCAAGTCAAACCCTCTTAGAAAAGCAAGCACTTTCAAAGCCTACCTTTGCTTATTCATCTGTTTTTCAGTTAAGGCCATCCACATTGAAGTAGTCACCAGTCTCTCTTCCGAAGCATTCTTAGCAGCGTTGACAAGATTTGTTTCCAGACGAGGAATTTGCGAAAACCTCTACAGTGACTGCGGTACAAACTACGTAGGAGCGTCCTCTGAACTGAAGAAGAACATCAAGGCTTTCTTTAAAAACGAAGAATCGAAACAAGAAATCAATCGATTTGCCAACAGACATGAGATAAAATTTCACTTCTTACCACCAGCTGCACCCCATCAGGGCGGTCTATGGGAAAGAGCTGTCCGAAGTATAAAACATCATCTTCATCGTGTCATTGGAAACCAAATATTAACACTTGAAGAATTCATTACTCTGTCAACAAGAATAGAGGCAGTCCTTAATTCACGACCCTTAACACCTCTCTCATCAGACCCAACGGAAACGGATTGTCTAACGCCAGGACACTTTCTCACTGGTGCTCCCTTGGTTTTCCCACCAGAACGCCAATTTGACTACACACCAACGAACAGACTCTCGAGATGGCAACTAGTACAAGCCATGGGACAAAGTCTGTGGAGAAGATGGAAGAACGAGTACCACACACCAACAAAGGGAAAATGGCGAACACCTCAAGCTAATATCAACATTGGAGATGTCGTCATCATACATGAACCCAATGAACCACCACTAACTTGGAGAATGGGACGTGTCATCGCCACTTCACCAGGATCTGATGGCCTCGTAAGAGTAGTACAACTTCAAACCGCAAGAGGAGTTCTTTCGAGGGCCATAACCAAGATCTCACCCCTTCCACTGGAATGACACGACCACTTCCAAAAGACTATTTTACCCCCATCAGTTAAAAGTGAACCACTTTGGTTCACAGGCGGGGGAATGTTCTGTATTTTACTGTAAACATATGTTTATCTGTGTTATTGTATTTTTCTTAAAACAGCTGTTTGCTAATTGTTTATTGTTTACAAACAAATAATACTGTTCTCTTCCATGTTGTTACTAAATGTTTTGCTCCAATATTTTTCAAATAAAACTAACTTTCTAAATTGTGTATCTAATATCTTGTTATAAAAAATCTCTCATACAGTCCACTCTCACAATACAAAACGGAACAAGCTGTGCCAAGTGCATTTAGTTATATAAATATGAGCGGTACATTTCCGACCCCCGGTACAACAGCCATATTCAATTCAGTTCGTCGTTGTTAAATAGTTTAGGCAAATTTCTAAAGTAAATAAGTGTCGCTGAAACGAATTCTCTACAACTTAGAGTAGAGACGTTGACAACTATGACTGAATTTAACATTTATCAATCTCGACTGACAAACATGCACAATTTCAACAGTGTCAATACTGTTTTCTACAGCTGAACTGATGTACTCGCATGAACATTATTTCCAAGTCCGTCAAATTTCCTGTCGCAGTAATTTATCAGGGTGTGACACTAACAGTGACAGTTGAACCTCACCTATCCTGAGTGAGTAGTCGGGCTCACTACTCACGAGCTCGCCGACACGCCAGTGTAGATGTTGGCAGAGTTGTTTTGTGTTCCTAGAACCCGGAGCAAAAACAGACTTCCCCTGATTTCAGCTTGAGTGAGTCCTACCCAGATATCGTAAAAACCTAAACACGGAAAGGCTGCTAAACTCGCATATGTTGTAGAACACATTTAACCTTCAAAATAATCTAAAACATTCTTTCTATTGTCAAGTGGGGTTGAAGTTCTTCTCATTCCATAAGTTGCTATAAGCAATAATACGACTAAGTACATCGAGGCTGTGGGATATATCGGAATTTTGTATTTTATATAATCAGAAGCTACGGACGGTCGCTTGTTCTTGGACGTGTGAGGCTGGAGGCTGAGGGTTCAGTTGAACACGGCTAGTTCCACTTGACCAGACGAGGCCGCGGCTATTTCAGGCCCTTCCGTCACTTCGACATTGCTTACTTTCTGCCAAAATAACACCTTTAACTCTAGATTTATCGCCTCGCTTTAACCTCTCGTTTTCAATCTCTCGTGCTACAACACAGTTCAGCGCTGTTTCGTAACAAGCCTACTCGGTTGGTATTGTTTTTCTTGTTTCTGTTTTATTTTCTGCTATATTTCGACGGATACCACAATTATTTGAGCCTTAATAAAACTCCATTATTATACTGACAGTCGTGAATTGAGACTTAAAATGTCTTGAAATATACATATTCAATGGATTCTGAAAGGCGACAAAGGTTTCTTTTGTGTACTTCTTCATCAGCCGATTTAAATTTTATCAATGGTCTTAAAACCGATATTTTGGGAATCATTGAACACGTGTATTCTGTCTCTTGATTTCTTATCGTGACTTTCGTTTTACTTTTACCTACCTTTCAGTAGAAGAGCTCATGGTGGGTTTGACTGGTAAGATAACGATACAAGTAGTGTCGTCGATTATCGGCTATCAGTTGCATCACAGCAATCATGTAGGCACAGCTATGGTAACCACAGTCCTTTTGTTGCGTTCAAAGCATTATTTCCGCTACCGAATTTAGCCCTGAAATGTTCGTTTGCATTGCGTTCTTTCCAGCTATAGGCCCACCTATAACCGTGCATTGTTCCGAGGTAGCGTCGGCGTAAAAACTCATACTCTATTTATTTATTTATTTCAACAGCGGCAGCAATTACATTTTACATATGCGTAAATTGAAATTACAGCCAATATACACAAAACAATGAAGTGTGATAAATTACTAAACGTAATGCTGCCAGGTAATGAGTAGCAAATATACCCGTATATACACCATATAATTTTAATAGCCGCGCTATCTCAAATTACTCTACTAGCACCTTGACAATCCTTCAACTATTGTTATGGTCCAGGGGCCTGTCCGTGAGTATACGGTAGCAGCAACCTCGCTCTCTACAGCACTTCAAGCAATCCCAACTGACCCTGGGTATTATTTGCCGTGGTTTGCGATAGCAGCTAACCTCGCTGTCGGTAATGCCTCCTAACAATCCCTCAACTCGCGGCTGTGTCACTGAATCCGATCTTATACGACATTACCATACCTGTCACTGCAACCTCCAAAGTCTTTATCACTGATAACCCATTTGTGACAAATTATCTACTAACCGTTAGCTTTGGTGGGGCATGGACCTGCAAATTCGGATCTACAGTTTATAAACTACCAATTCAGTCACCACCTATGACACTTTTCTTTAGTCAATAGTCATAGGTTTTTAATAGCTGCTAAAATTATTCAAAGAATAATCAGGGCTGTTTTTTAAAAAATAATCGAGGGCTATTAAAGACAACTTAAATGCAGCAGGTATCTCACAAACAGCTTTTATGATAGAAGTACATTCAGACAAAAGGTGTGACAAAATAATCTGTATATCTGCATCGAATAAAACACTATATTTTAAGAAGTGAATGGTGGTGTTACATCAGCCATAGAGAATAATAATAATGAAATATCTGAAAGTATCACCAGTTTGAAGTATGAGCTGCTAGAGCTAGTGTGGTTGTGTGGTGGTGTGTGGTGGTTTGGCAGAGAGAGGTGGGAAGTATCGCATTGGCACCTGAACAATCCAAGTAAATATGGCAGTTGGAGTAGAGATGAGGTCGAGCAGAGTACAAGCATGCCAGAGTGTACAGGGGTCATCTTCAAGTATCAACACCGGCCAACTACAGTATCTATCTAACCCTAACCTATGAAGAAATACATGTCGAATTCTATAAATGAAAAGTTATCCTAGACAAACAACTACTACTTGAATTGGCATGTGAACCAAAGTGGGCATGAAGCACACAATTTCAATAAGAAAGACTATTGTACCGTTGGGTTTAAACTATATACACAGGTAGAAAAGTCCATGGATTTTCAAGTTAGTATAGTAACACTATACAAGGAATTTTCAACAATCTGTAAAAACAAATGTCTTTGAATTAAAAAATAAAACATGAAAAACAAAATGGCGGCCTTACAAATAGCTATACTTATTTGGATTCGAAGATTGGGGACTTTCTACTTAGAGTTTTTGGCTTCATTTAGTTCCACGAACTTACCTGAAAATATTCTTATGGAGTCTGAAACACCGTGTAAACAGAATTATATAGTACCATTGTAAATCTTACCAATGTTTCATGAAGCTTCAATACATAGGTTACTCGTATTGTACAATTTCATTGATTTCATTGTAGCTCTCAAATTTTAATGTTTTACCCAAATAATATTAATTTAAAGATAGATGGGCTCATTTATAAAAAAATGTAATAAGCTATTTTTTATTTGATCTCTTTGTTTATATTTATGAAATATATTCAATTTAAAATTGCCCAAACTTAAAATGTTCATTCCTCTGCCAAATGCTGAGTACTCATCTTCAATTCTAATTATAATGAGTACAGTATAGGCTTTTGAATGTATCTCACGGGTTCTGTGATATGATACATGAGTTTTCCTTTCTGTTCATTCCAAGCCATTAGAAATTAGTAATTTGCGTGTACTTTACAAAAACTATGGCCGAAGATGGTTTTTGATGTTCTGTGCAAGATATATGTTATCAATGGTGTATATGGGTTTCAGGCATGTATCGATGACAACTTAGACATGGTGGAGTTCCTAGTGAAGCATGGAGCTGACGTGAACCGAGGAGACAACGAAGGATGGACACCACTTCACGCGACAGCTTCTTGCGGCTTCATCAGCGCCGTAAGAGTGAGTAACAACGACACTCAGTAGTTGAAAACCAAAGTACATCAGTTGAAATTTCACAGATACATGTTGATTTGACTATTCAATTTTCTGTTTTCAGTGTGTTAATGTGAAATAGAATCAATACACTCATCATCTGCTGATTAAAAGTTAGCGTGATCTATTTTAATTTCTTTACTGCATTGATGTTCAAAAAAATTTAAAAACTATGCGATTTCTGTACTGTGTAATGTAGATCATTACAATCTACCTAACTGCTATCAAAGAAAGAGTAGATTGTGTTTATATGTAGGACTATGTAACTTAACAAACTATTTCCTTTGGTCTCTCTGAATGCTCGACTAGGCTAGGTAACTTAGACGGTTAATAGCTTGAGGTTAAACATTTGTGGTTATGATCTTAATTTCAAACTGTCTTCTTCACCATATCACGGTAATGTGTATGAATAAAACTAATTGAACTCACGTATCACTTGTCATGCATCTAAAGAAGAGAAGACTGAATAAATGAATTTTGAAAACAAAACATAAAAAGGACAAATCCAGCTGTTTGTAAAGCGACAATTATTAATGGGCGTGGGAATTTTTGTTCATAAGATAAAGAGCGGTTCCCTGACCGGCTTAAAATTAAACGTGAAGGTCAGAAAAACCCTGCTCATAAAGGGATATTTTGTGTGGGTAGAACTAGAGGCGGTTGCCTGACTTCATTGCATCTGACTTGCATGTGCACTAGCTTGTCCGCTAAAACCACAGATTATAACTGCAACATCATCTGGATTAGTTGTAGCGTTTGAGAAGACTCGTAATAGGCTAGCTACTGTATGTAGTAGTTTCCGCATTACTCATATTTTTTTCGCATTACCCCTAAGGGTATCTGGTACCCTAGGGGTGCAAGTACCTGAGTTGGGAACGCTGCTCTAGAACATATTTTGAGCATTTTTCCAAACTTTATAGTTTATTCATATGTATATAGTATGTTTATCATCTCTACAGGTTGCATTTTTAGTTAGATATTCCTGGGGTACCAAATTCGGTACACATGTTCCTTTTGTAAATATCTCGGTCAAGTTTGTTAACCAGAAAAATCCGATCCCCTGAACCTTCATTTTAAAGAAAGACTTTTCACCAAAAAAAATTTTTAATGATTTAAAAACATTAAATTTAGTTTGATTTTGATGAAATTAAAAATAAACATGAGTTTACTACTATACATAATATACAAAATATTATGAAAATACATTTCACATTAATTTTAATAGTTTGACAATTATTGATTAATAACACTTGTTTCATTTAAAAGTTTTGTTATTTCAAACTAAATTTAGCCTAATTTTATTATCACTTATGTTCAACATTGGATTATTTAAAATTAGGGATAAGTCGGTTCAATTTTTATGCGGTTATCGGTTCTCTAGCCATTTGGTTGGCGGTTCCATCGGTTCTTTTCCTGATACAAGGGGTTTTACGAGTACTTCGATTTCATTTTTTATGAGTTGAGAATACTGGATATGAACTTGGCTCACTGATCGGCAAGCTTCGAGATTTGGTCAGGTAATTGCCCTGGCGGTAGATCGTGATTTTACAGCGGCGTTAGCGGAAGTCAAAATTTACATGCGCTGTACGGTCTAAGATTTCACCGAGCGTACGAGTCCCAAAATGTATGAAACCGATTATCCCAGTGATTTAGCGATGATTGGAGTCAGAAATGGCATCGCGGTATAAAGGATTGTAATTTCACTCTGCGGGCGTTACCCGAGAGAGTCAGAAATCGCCCATGACGGTTTCAATCATTGATTTTACATGGCGTTCCGGAGATCAAAGAAATCGCCATGCCGATAAAGTTGTGATTTCACCAGCGGGCGTTGCGAAGTTAAATCGCCCTTGACGATTATCGAAATCGTGATTTACATGGCGTTAGCGGATCAAATCGCCGTATTAACCGGTGCCATTGTGATTCACATGAGCGTTCGCTAGTTAAATGCGCCCGAATAAGGTTTCGAGTCAATGATTACCGTGGTTTTAAGCGAATCAAAACTCTGGCTTTCGGCTTACTTCACACAAAGTGTGTACTAAAAGCAAGAAATTATTTCAATTCAAAATTTCAAATTGTGTCAACTTTAAAGTAACACTTGCTTCTGAAAATTTTGATATCGCATAAGCAAACTTCAACTACAATTTAGTTCTTCCGGTTGAGTTTCAGCGAATCAGTGACTGATGATGGTACTCCACAGTGAGATTGAAATATTTAAAGCTAATTATAATGACATTATTAATGGTGTGGAACCGAAGAACTAGATACTCGACACTGGCCGTGAAAGCCTAAGAATTACGTTTGAAGAAAACTTGAGTTAGTATGTAGAGCATTCTGTGCTCAGTCTTTACACTCTTTAGTTACATTACTTAATACTTTGTTATAATGATTGCAGAAAAGAACAACCGAGTGAATAGAGACGAGCAGACCAGGTTACCACCTCCTGCTGATGTTAACAAACAAGTTCCTACCAGCCCAGTAAGTTACTAACGCTGAATCTCAAATATAACTTATTAAGCTAGAACAAGTTTAATGTATTAATTTATGTAATAAGGACTGAGGGGATACCCCTTGGGCCAATTAAGCTTATTTTATTCTTTTGCTACCCTGATTCAACCTTATAGATTAATAATATTAAGAATTCTTTGCTAATTGTGTGTGTGTGTGTGAACTCCACCCAAAAAAAGCACATTTAATTAGGTGCAATTTCTATTTTAGCGAACTATGGGATAAAATAGAGTTTAGGCAGTCTATTTTGAGACTGCCTCAACCATTACACTTTCCGGATGGTCTTGAGTATACACCCCTGTAACTCCTCACCGGTAACACCCCTGGGAGTGACGAGGTCCCCAAGGTTACTACATCTAAGCAGTCTTAGCTGTTCATACCCAACCCCTATACATTCATATAAGGTTTATTGTGTGGTTTAAACTTTGCAAATTTGATTTCATATGTTACTAACAACAGTTTTAATTGACATAAGTCTAGATTGTTATGTTTGAGTTTTAATATAACAATAAATATAAATAAATAATAACAGATGTAATAATTTGTTTTGAACAAATAATTATCCTGACCTGCCCCTTCTAATAACATTCATTTATATTATTTTTGAAATATAGGCCTACACAATTTTATGATGAGGGTAAGAAGCTAAAATTTTTATTTAATATGTTAAATTTGCCTATTCCCACTTATGCATTAAACATTTAAAATTTTAATGCATTAAACATGCATGAAACAGATTTTTGATTTAAGTATGTTAACCAGTTTAAAACATCGCTTACAGTTTTTTCTCCATCGTTATACATGCCTAGAGGGTCTTGGGGCCCTCTATCAACCTAAAACCAGCTCTTAAACTTAATTTTGTAAATTTTGATATGCTGTTAGTGGCAATAAATTACAAGTTAACTGTGCTTGGAATCGCATGTTGGATTTCACAAGAACATATAATATTTATTTATATCAGTTAACATTTATTTTTCTGAGGTGTAAAACAAATGTTTAATTTTATAATATTTGTAAAGTTTTATATAGTTTGTCCTTTTTTAGGGATAGGAGAAAATGAGCTGTGAAAAGATAACCTGCGCCAACAGTTCCCCTGCCACGCACTGTTCCTGACCCTGACAAAGATAATGAGGAGTGGACTGGGCGGACACAGAGCTTTGAGGCTGTGAAAATGCGTACACCTTCTTATTAGTGTTAATTGTTTGCCTCTGTTACCTATTTTTTTGTTATGTATTGCTCTTGATAATTTTCTTACTTTAATACAATCTAATTGTTATGAGCTTTTCATTCAATCAAAATTTTCCTATATTACTTTATGTTATAAGTGTGTGGCAAAAAATCTGCAATTGCTTTGATATCTAACAGCTGTCAGCCATAATTCACCTTGACTAAAAGAATTGCTGGGTAAAACCATACTTTTTTTGGCATTACAATATATCTCCTAAAATTAAGATGTTTCATTTTGGCCATGAGCTTTCTATTTATAAATCATTTAACATGTAATACAAATACTTGGTTGATTCCTATCTTTATACATTTATTCATCGGGACAAACAACACAAGGCTGCTAGTATAACAAGTAAAATATAATACAGTAAAAATTAAGATATATTTTTAACATTTTTAGTACTTTTACCTTCATTTTAAATAAGCAGGATTAAAAATGTTTTTGGTGAAACAAATTTTTCATTATACAGTAGACTTAGTAGTTCAACTACCAGGACTGGACCCTAAGCCAAACTTAAAAGTGGCGAGCTAACCAATGCCTGTTATTGTTTGTAAGGATCCAAACTGGATAAAAAAATCACTGATCTAAAAGGCCTACTGGGACTAGTGTCACACGACTGCACAGTATGAATGCAAGAACCTGAAACTGATGAACTAAACAAAGAATACTTTAAACAACTTGCTTGCTGCCTGCTGGGTTTGGTTAGTGCCCCGTGCTCAGAGAAACTGGCGGACTAAGCTGAGACCGAACTAACGAGGCAAACTTATGGGAGTCTACTGTAGATGGGGGGTCATCTAGAAGAAAGTAAAACGATTGTACATAAGGGCCATGAGCAAAAATCAAAACTCTTTTATGGCGTTATCTGTTAGTTACATTATTCATCTTCAGTTGGGTTAATTAGTTTGCTTTTGTGTTTCACGCATCCTGGTGTTCACAGTGATTAATAATGGCATGTAGACAATTAAAACCCTGTTAAATGTAAAAGTTTAAAATTTAAACGCTCGAGAAAGTCATTGAAGCACAGTCATTTTTGGATCTAATGTTTTAATCCATGTAAAATTTAGCAAGAAAAGGATTACAACTACAACTCTGTTGACTTGGTGAAAGTATTTTCGCTTTATTCCTGTGAAGCTTAAGAATTTTTGGGTAAAACAGTTTACCGCTGGTGATAAGGAACTCAAAGAATTAAAGAAATCCTGGCTCGTGATTTTGGCTGTCAAAATGACTGGGAACATGGGTATGGAAAAATTGTTCCCGCGTTAAAACCAGTGTCTTGAAATCCATAAAAGCGACTTTAGTAAGAAAACTGAATAAGGTTTTCATTTATGTAAATAAAAATTTGTGTTTCACCATTGATGTTTAGGTTGTTGATGAGTAGCTGTGCTCTTCTCTCTCTGAGTTTATCACCTTCCATAAAGCTTTTGATTTATTATCAGCCTGTTCTATGAAATCAACATTTTGCTTTTTCTGAGGTCTTTTAGCTTTAGGTCGTAAGATTTCTTAATGAGTGCTGTGTTTCTTTTGTCATTGGCATTGCCAGTGATAATTTCTCTGTTTAAGCGGCTAGGTAAGCCCTTTTGAGTTCATTGCTTTTCACATCACCTTCTTTTGTCTTTTACTTTTCTCTTGACCTGTTTGTGCGGACATGCAGTATCCATAGTAAAGCATTACATCACCAAAGCATTGAAAGCAGCATCAGTGTTTTTCCTTGTTAATGATGTTGTCCCAGTTTTGAGCTTCTAGTTTTTCTTGCTTCCTCCATTGTGTGCTCGTTGACGGTCCTTCTCCTGGAAATATTGTAGCTGTCGTTTTCTACTTCTGCCACAACTGCAGACTTGTGAGGTGTGGTCAGAGAGCCCTGTTGTTGTGAAAACATCATGGCGCCCACTTGATGATTTATTTTTTTTTAATGACAAAAAATAATATTTTCAATTTGTCAGTATTGTCAACATTGTCAAATGAGTTAACAAATCGTCCACACAGACAATTTTCACATAAATACTAATATTTTTCATTTAACCCCTTTTGCCTAGGAGTTTCCCGACTTTCATGAGGGCTAGTCACCAGAAATTAAAATCAGTGCAACTACAGATTTTGATAAAACACCACTAACTTCTACAATATAACACCTATCTCAGTAATTTCTGTACCATTTTGCAGTTAAGAGTAATTGTTTATCAAAGTATCATGAATAATAGTTATTTATATCAGTTAACATTTATTTTTCTGAGGTGTAAAACAAATTTTTAATTTTATAATATTTGTAATGTTTTATATGGTTGTCTTTTTAGGGATAGGAGAAAATGAGCTGTCAGAAAAGATAACCTCGCCAACAGTTCCCCTGCCACGCACTGTTCCTGACCCTGACAAAGATAAGGAGATCGGACTGAGGCGGACACAGAGCTTTGAGGCTGACGAAAAGTATGTACACACCTTCTTATTAGTATTAAATGTTTGCCTCTGTTACCTATTTTTTGTTATGTATTGCTCTTGATAACTTTCTTACTTTAATATAATTTAATTGTTTTGAGCTTTCATTCCAATCAAAATTTTCCTATGTGCACTTTGTGTTATAAGTGTGGCATAAAATCTGCAATTGCTTTGATATCTAACAGCTGTCAGCCATAATTCACCTTGACTAAAAGAATTGCTGGGTAAAACCATACATTTATTTTTGGCATTACAATATATCTCCTAAAATTAAGATGTTTCATTTTGGCCATGAGCTTTCTATTTATAAATAATTTAGCATGTAATACAAATACTTGGTTGATTCCTATCTTTATACATTTATTCATCAGTAACAAACAACACTACAAGGCTGCTAAATATATAGTAAAATATAATACAGTAAGAGTTAAGATATCTTTTTAACTTTTTTAGTACTTTTACCTTCATTTTAAATAAGCAGGATTAAAAAATGTTTTTGGTAAAACACATTTTCATTATACAGTAGACTTAGTAAGTTCAACTACCTCGGGACTGGACCCTAAGCCAAACTTAAAAGTGGCCGAGCTAACCAATGCCTATCTAAACAATGCCCATTTATTGTTTGTAAGGATCCAAACTGGATCAAAATCACTGATCTAAAGGCCTACTGTAGGGACAAGTGTCACACGACTGTACAGTATGAATGCAAGACACAAACGGATGAACTAAACAAAGAATACAGTAAACAAGTTGAGACTTGCTGCCTGCTCGGGTTTGGTTAGTGCCCCGTGCTCAGAGAACTGGCCGGACTAAGCTGAGACCGAACTAACAGGTGGCTTATGGGAGTCTTGCTGTAGAATGCGAGGGTCATCCAGAAAGTAAAGAACGATTGTGCATGGCCTTGAGCACCCCTCACCACTACGAGCATGCGTGCTGTCATTCTTCCTCTTCAGTTGGGTAGGTTCGTTGCTGTGATTCACATCTCGTATCCAGTGATTAATAATGGCATCGACAATTGAAAACCCTACTAAATGTAAAGTGTAAAAATTTAAACTTTTCGAAAAGTCATGGCAACTGTTTTTGGGATCGAATGGGCTTAATCCATGTAGAATTTATGCCAAGAAAAGAGGCGACTACATTTCTGACTTGGTGCCAAAGTGATTATCACTTATTCCTGAAGCTTAAGGATTTTTGGGTAAAAACAGTTTGCTAAGGATAAGGAACTCAAATAGAATACAAACCGTGTTTTTGCGGCAAATGAGTAGAACATGGGTATGGAAAAACTGTTCCCACGCTAAAACCAGTGTCTTAGAAATCCATGGCGACTCGTAGAAAAGTGAGGAAGGTTCTATGCATTTAATAAATAAGTTTGTGTTGATATCTTTTTTTTTATTTAACAGCTTGCCAATTCTGGATGACCCTCGTAATTAATGGGTGGGGAAAAAATTTTAAAAGGCTTCATCAGTTGGGCCAAAATTATCATCTAAAGCCATTTTATTAGCTAGTTGTCTAGCTTTCCAACATCCCCATTATGGGCGATACAATTTTTATACTGCACTATATATGTATTACAGGATGTCTTTTAAATGGGCATATGAGACTCTGAAACCATTTGTGTGAAAACTTCAAATGGAGTAATTTCCCTAATTAATTCTTAGTCTTAAAAATATTTGAAAACACAATAAAAATGCCAGTCATCTTCCAATTTGAAATATTTTAACTACAGCCAATTTAAAAACTGTGCAAGGAAAACTCTATGTATTAAAATGGTTTTACACACAATTTCAAGACATTTCAAAGACTATCCAGTACTGACAACCCAGGATCCCCAACAGCTCTCTCTCCTTCAGACCCAATTTTTAAGCTGGCTGTAACGACAGCCTATTAAACACTAATTTGCTTCACACCTTCTTTCAAATAAAAATGAAACTGTTTTAAAATTGAAATTATTGAATAATTTGGCTTTGCAGAAACCTCTTAAGATAAAAACATTGTATAACAATAAAA